>OX411333.1:17882129-22882129 GCA_948150665.1 Conistra vaccinii | reverse complement strand
CATGTCAATTACAATTACATTCATTATGATTTCCTTTATTTCATTTTATAAACATATTATTTACATTTTTAAATATTTTTATAAAAACAAGAAAAAAAACAATCATTATGATTATTCTATGATAGCTAATGAAAAAAATCGTTTTAAATATGATGTGTACAGTGTAGAATGTTAGCTAGCTACTGAAGCCAGAATATGACGTTAAACTTAAACTACAACCCAGACTCTGATGACTTTGCAGAATAATTATTATTATTATTATTTATTTATTTATTCAGACAGAGTCCATATTGTTAGTCACAAAAAATATCTTAGAAACTATGTTAGTAGTACAGACATAATTACAAAAAGGTGGGTACATAAAAAGAGTGTAGTCATGAAACCTTCCGCTCGAGCACTGGATAGATTGCTACGCTATCTGACCAGAACCCGAACGAACGCCTTCATGACTGCCGAGTCATACTTCTCGGCAATTACTTGAAGAATACTGTTAGTGCTGCCCCGCACTCTGCTTAGTAGGGAGGCGGTTCGCTTGCGCATTATAGCATGGAAGCCATCAACCCGAGCCTCCACAAACATACCCGAAGCGCTACAAAAGCGGGGCAGCCCTAACAGTATCCTGAATCCATTATTATACTGGACTCGCAAGGCATTGATCGACCTTTGAGTATAGCTGACCCACAGGCTACTCGTGTAAAAAGTTTGGCAGTAAGCTTTAAAAAGTGTAACCTTTACCTGTTTACTGCAGCGAGCGAACCTGCGTGCCAGCATATTACTTTTAACCGCCAATGCCCTGCGCTCCCTTTCAATGTCAACTTGGTCATCAAGATCCTCAGTGACATAGTGCCCCAGGTATTTAAACTGATAGACCCGTTTTAGGTCAATACCATTGATTTTTATGGCGGGCACACTAGTTGGACACTTGCCAGAGGCCCTGAAGACCAAGAACTCACTTTTCTTTGAGTTATACAAAAGACCATGTTTATGAGCATATTTTTCACAAACCTGTAAGAGCTGCCTTATTGCACTGACAGCTGGGCTCAGCAGCACCATGTCATCCGCATAGCTAATATTATTCATGCACACATTATCAATTGAGCAGCCGACATGTGTGCTGCTGAGCTCAGCTAGCAGGTCGTTAATGTACAGGTTAAAGAGCTTAGGGGAGGTCAAACCACCTTGCCTCGTCCCGCACTCCAATCCGTACACTTCGGAGAGGCTGTCCGCCCACCTAACATTGTTAGTCTGGTTGGCGTACCAGTAGTGAAAGATCCGTTGAACCTGTGCATGCACGCCCGTTTTTTTGAGCTTAGACCACAGCAAGTCATATGACACTAGGTCAAAAGCCTTTGAAAGGTCGAGGAAACATGCATACACAGGTGTACGCCGCTCCGTGTAGTATTGCACGGTGTGCTTGAGGCTCAGAATGGCGCTTTCGGTAGAAAGTCCGGGGCGGAACCCAAACTGCGCATCATGAATGCTGAGATGTTTCTCAAGTTCTGAGTCAAGCACAGCGTCCAACACCTTTGCTACTACAGTCGCCAATGAAATTGGCCGGTAATTTTCTTTATCGGATAAAACACCCGTTTTGTTTTTCACAATGGGAACAATTATAGTTCGCAAGAGGTCGGAGGGCAGGTATGAATGACTCATGCAAAGTGTGTAGAACATTGCCAGAACGCGAGGCAAATGAACGCCTGCATACTTTAGATGCTCAATGCTGAGCCCGTCGTGACCGGGTGACTTACCTCTGGACATCTTCATAATTATAGTCGACACTTGTTTGGCTGTAACATTAAATAAGTCACCGGTCACGACTGATTCAGCATCAGGCATCACCTTAGAAGGACCAAGCGGGGAACTCACCCTAAAGTGTTCCCTAAATAGCTCAGCAATGCCCTTACTGTCACTCACACCTCCCACGCTCACAGGGATGCCAGGCCTAGGATTCAAATTACCTGTTGCCTTCCAAAAATCGCCAAAGTTATTAGAGGAACGATGTTGAGCAATTATGTCCATTTTAATTTGCTCCTTGTTGTCTTGGCACCATTTCAACTTTCTTTTAAACAATTTTCTACTCTCACACATATCTATATAGACGTTACCCTGGTTTGGTCTATTATGCCAAACCCAGTTCAAAAATTTAAGTCTGGCATCCCTGTGAGCCTCGCTTACATGTTTATTCCAACCAATTACTGTACGATTTCTACGTGATTTATTGCCACCCTTATGACTGCATAAACAAGCCTCGGATAATATCGTAACGATACTCTCATACAGTTTGTCCAGCCTTTTTTTGTGCTCCACAATATTACAAAGATTAAAACTACATTGTCTAAATTCGTCTGGAAAATCCAGTAACTTAAATTTACTATTACAATAATCTCTGTATTTAATTATTTGCTCATTTGTTTTATTACCCCAACTAACCTTATTACACCTAACCTTATTAAAACTAGTTTTACTTATAATTAAATTTAAGTCACACTCAATAACAAGTGGTAGGTGATCCGACCAAAAAGTGTCGTATTTAATAAACACATTTGTAATGGTTTGCCAAGCGGACCGACTAACAACGCAATGGTCGAGCCACCGTGTGCAACCATGCACGTCACTAACAAATGTATAATTATCAGAACCACATCCTAACTTTTCAATGTCAGCAGTTATCCACTGTTGGTCCTCACATAGACTATCTAACTCATTTCCGAAAAGTTCACCCGGGTGGGCATTAAAGTCTCCTAGCACATATATAGCGTCTACAGAAATATTTTCAACAATGGCACATACCTCACTGAAACAATCCGTAAATTCGGGTAAATTATCCATCCCGTCCGTCGGCATGTAAACACTTAGCACAACACTCACGCGGTTATTTGCCGTAGCTTTTATCGCACAAATACGCGGATTGTTGCACTCAATGACAGACACTTCGCTGAACCTATCTTTGCGCCACAATATCGCCACGCCGCCGAACGGCCTTCCCCTTAGGATGCCTGCAGAAGTATCGACGGCTGAAGTACCGGTGTATGCGAAATCCCGGTCAATCGTGCCCAACAGTGGGATGTCATGTGGGAGCAACCATGTCTCCTGCAGTGCTACGACATCCGCCGACGCACACAGACCTCTCACACAATCAATTGATCTTTTGATCGATTTACAGTTAAAACTTAATAACGTAGCTTTAGTGTTGCTTTGTAGTTGTACATTCATGATAATTGTTTTGTTGTTTCACCATTCGCACTATTCATAAAATTATTCGCTTTGCTAAAGTAAACAAAACGACGAAACGACACACCTTCTGGCCACAGGCTGTCCTCTAAAAACAACGCTAACTTGTGTTGTGGTACAAACATTTTGTAAGCGTTGTAGCTTTTCTGCTTACTCATGTTTATTTTCTTAAGTGTCACTGTTGTCCGTGTCTTAGACAGAATGTAATCAGCGATGTCACTTTCCGATACCTGCTTATCAACATAAGTAATAAACAGTGGAATCTGGATATCTGCCGCACGGAATTTGGAATTAGGCTCCAACGCAGCTTTCCCTCTGCTACCAGAAAAACGATACTTTTTCTTCGTTCCCTGTACAATGGTCCATTCATTCTCATCCTGAATATTGTTTTTATTGCCCGAAGTAAGCGCTTGCGAAACAGACCGCGTATTTAACGCGGTGGGCGGCACACTATCACTTAGCGTCGGAGCAGCGGTGGGGGCTGCGACGTTTGTATGTTGCACGAGCGAGCTAGGGCCATGTTTAATACTCGCGGGCGACAAGGATAAATGATCAATGGCAATCTCGTTATCAGCTGGTATCGCACACCGGTTTACTTTTTCTACGTAGTGCGGTAGGCCCATTGGCCCACTGTCTAAACAGAAACTATTTCTACTACCACCGCCTCTTTTGAAATTAATTTTGTGTGAACTATCACAAGGTGGATTTTCGTTTTTAGTCAGTTCTTTTTTGAATTCATCAAATTGCTCGTTAGTCACATAGCCTTCTTTCACTGACCGAAGCTCATTTTGCAGCAATAGGAGATCTTTCAATAGCCTTGTAACATCTATATGGTCAAAAGTGACCGGTGGTAGCTTATGCAATTCTCGAGCCACAAAAATCGGTACTTCTTCAGGATCAATCACTTTAAGCAACGCTATAATATCATTTAGATCTCTCTTCGATTTTCCGTCCCTTCTCCGTGAGATTTTGCGCTTCGCTGTAGCAATCGAATCAAAAAGCAGATTTTTCGCGGCTTCTATATCCTCGACGGAGAAAGCTGTGGTGCACAATCTCACCAAACTCTCCTCATCCATCACTTGCATTTTATTTTGGACGAATGCAAGTACTTCACAAATCACTATGTTGCAATTATTACACTTAATTACTTGGGACGTCATTTTTCTAGCTCGGGGGTCAATGACACGTCCGCACGGTAGACGCGCACGCGCAACTGACTGCCGACTTGCATAATGGCGTGCTAAACTTAAGAGCGTTTATTCTGAAAGTGGGCTACGTCGCAAATAGATGTCGAATATTTCGCTGTTTTGATTAATTTGGCAATATTACTGTATGGAAATATGAAATATGGCTAACTAGCAAACTAGAATAATAATAATGAATTGGAAGTATAAAACTGAATTTGATGTTGTAACCGTTTTAGGTGTCAAAAAGGCATTTGGAAAGTTTCCAAATACTTTTTTTACATCTAAAACTAAATATTCGGTGTTACGATATTAATTATTGCAGTTCATAATCAATATTTTATAATAACGATATTACAAATTAACGAAATCGATGCCGTGTTATTCCCCTTCTTTTTTACTTCCCTGTTTTGGCGTCAAAAACTGAGCCGATTCAATTATTTCTTACATAATATTTTTAAGAAAGAGTATGTCTAGGTTTCTATCATATTCTTTTATGTTAAACTAGCTTTTACCCGCGGCTTCGCCCGCGTGGATGTCGCAAAATATCCCACGGGAACGTTCTACCAGGAATACATACCTAATAGCCAAGGAAAAGATAATTGACTAACTTTCAGCGGACGCAGTGGTAGGCTACTACAGCGCCCGCGTGGTCAACCATAATTATTTTGTTACGCGTAATTTTGAAACTGTGATATCTCTTAAACTATTCATTTAAATGATGTGATGTAAAGGCATATTTTAATCGAAATTGAATGCCCAATTTAAATAACCTATTTAATTGGATAAGGATTAATAAGATACCGGTCAAAATAGCTTCGGAAATAACAATGAAAATTTTATACAATTTTGAAAGATAAAAATGGTTATTGTGGGTCACCCTTAAAAGATAGACATATGCCATCGCGGAACATAAATTTGATTTATCTCTCACGACTTACGCAGCGCACGCCAGTAAAGCTCCCAGTCGGCATGATTTTTTCCGACATCTTCAACAATAATCGTCATATTTCAGCCAATTTACACAAAACCTTAATGAATTATACACTAAAACCTTCCACATGAATCACTCCGTCCAATGGTGAAAACCGTTTGAAAATCCGTTCGGCAGTTTTTGAGTTTATCGCGTTCAGACAGACAGACAGACGCGGCGGGCGACTTTGTTTTATAATATGTAAGGAAACTTTTCGAATATGTTTAGTAGACCTCTAATCACGGCGGTAAAAATGGGGCATTTTTGCAATTTTTGGAGGGTCATATTATTTTCTTTACCAATAAATTGCTCTAGAAGCATTTTTCAGGAAGAAAACAAGGGAATACATTTCTATGGAGAATTGCAGGCCCTGTTCCCCCTTAACCCAACCTAAACCTTACTAACCTAACAACACTACACACATTACGACAAATAGCTGATCGGAGATAAAAAAAACACCAAGATGTTTCTAGCCTTGTGTTTTAAACGATAGAATCGAGAAAGTAACATTTGGCGAAAAACTAAAAAATTGTCCCGACGCTACGCTTTTATAAGAGGATCCCTGCGCCATTGTTTCTACGACAAACGGCTGGTCGCAGACAAAAAAACACGAAGACGCTTTAAGCCTTATATTTAGGTGTATGCGATAGAATCGAGAAAATAAACGGTTTGCGATTATTTTTTTTGGCATAAAATTCTCTTTCTTCAGTGCCCCGTTACGTACACTCCTACCATTATTGACTTTAATTTACGACACCGACACATACGCAATAATAAGACCTCTTCTGATAAAGACGACGTATTACCTTTGCATTTTATCGTGTTTAACACAAACATGGATTGTTGATATCGAGTGGTTGTCAGTTTGCATGCTGGCTGTACAAACATGTAATGTTGTTTAACGTAAACGTTGTTGGGGTATTGTTTAATTGTTCACTGTTTTATTGATTGCAGGTAAGTCCTTACTCGCGAAGTGCTGCTGTGGTGAGTTTTTGCACAGAATATTATGTATTTAATAGCTAGAAGACCGTTCGTCCACTTTGACCTTAAGCTGGCCAGCTCTTATTGGTTTTATTACTACTGACGTGGGGCCTACTGTACAGTACGACACAACTTAGATGTAGCATAGATTTGAAAATTTTCATTCATTCATTTCAATTTTACGAATGTATTTGGATATACGACTTTACAAGTTATTGCGTTTTCGAAAGATCATTTTCACCTGAAGCAGTAATAAAGATTGGTGATTTTGAAGGCGCACTCAGTTCGGATGGTGATCGGTTTTACGAATTTTACCGATGCTACATCTAAGTTGTGTCGTACTGTACCTACCGAACATTTGACATTATTAAACCTTTAGCTGTCATTAACGAGACACAATAGAATTTTAATTGTTATGCCCACCTGATGTCCACTGTAACGGTCAAGCGGTAGCGCCTCGTTCAAAATAAAACAATTTACTATAGTTAGAGAACTCCGATATGAATCTAGCTTAGTCTTCAACTGGACAATTTTGATCTCATAGCTATGCTAATGAGGTACTTAGTGTGTTAGTCATTTTCTTTTTCTTCATTTATTTTAAAAAGGTTGTGATCTAGACAGTTTCTTGTAGTCAACTTTAATAAATTGTATAAAATAAAGTCACTTTTTGTGTCTTTCTGTGTGACTGTGAAAAATTCCGAAAGGCTTGTGTGTAATATATAAAACCATTATACTTTATTATATAAAGAAATATTCATTTGGTACAGTGTGCCAGTGTGCGTGTCAGATCTGCGTTTGAGCGTCTTCACCGGTTAAAATGACAAGTCATTTCAAGTCAAGTTCAAGTTCATGTCAAGTCGTAAAAACCGTGTGAAGCAGGAGCTTGTAAGATACATTGTAAGATTTTCTACAGTAAATCACACGTTAAATGAATGTAAATTGAATTTAAGGCCAAGTACAGAAATGATTAAGCGACTGAATTCATCTACAAACTCCAGTCCCGTCTCTAGGCACTCCTACAAATGTAAATCCATCGCCCCGGCATACGTTACCGCACACACGGCTCGACGCCCGGCGCGGCATGGCTGGCCACCGTAAACGATTCGTCGCTCGTGTTACAAAGTTTTGTTAACTGCTGTCACCGACATGTTGTTCAATCAGTTCGTTATTTAGAAAAAACTAAAATTGCTTCACACCAGGGTTTCCTATGTTGTTGGTTCGTTTACGCGCTCAAATCTCACTTTTCAGAATTCTATAACCGGAAAAAATTGTATGGTCTGTTCAAAAAGTAGCTAATGAAAATGTTAATCAAGTTGATTTCAATTTCATTTCATTTGATTTCTTTTCATTTCATTTCAATCAAGTACATTATATCAGAATACCTGTGGATATTAATCTGTACATCTGCCACTTGCAAATTGAATGCTTTGATTTGATTCTTTATATCTGAAGTTCTATTTCTAAACCACCATAATCACCTTGCATGTATTTTATTTTATTTTAATACGTGGTTACTCCGCCAATTATGATGATTCTTTTTTGTTTTGTAGTCATACTTCAGAGGTGGTCCCATTTTATTAACTTGGCTTGGGTAGTTTTCGAGTTAGCTTCAATAATATTTTCTCCACTTAAGTCTATGTGGATGATGTTATAATAAGTTCCTGTCAGTGATATTTACATAGCAGGTAGTGGTGGCACAGAAAAGTCTGGCTAGAAGAGAATGTTGGGTGCTAGAAATTTTCTGTACTCTACTTTTATACTAAGCATACGTAGGGACCAACAGAGACTGCCTTTTACTTACTAAACATATTTTGGCCTTGTTTGAAATTTGATTAAAAAGTATTCCTAAGATTTGGGGAATCCCCTGGACCGGGCGGGGGTCCGGGGCGGACCGCACCTGCCACCTCCCCTTAGTCCTCCAGTGTTTAGGATCTTTAATGATTTACAGTTGTTTAGCAACCATTCTCACTTTTTCAAAACTTATAATAAAGCTGTGATAAAGTTCCTAATTAATCGTATATTTATGTATAATCGGTCTTATTAACATAAATATAAATCAATATAATTCTTAAACTTGGGTGACAAACCCAGAATTTCACTGCTTTGAAAGATCATTTTAACGACCGTTACTTAATACTGTGAGGAAAAAAAGGGTGAAAAAAAAAATAATACAAAAATCAAAAATCCGACATGCAGCGTAAAAAGTGAACTCTATGAAACATGGAACCATGGATCTATAAAATATGACCTATTTCTGTCTCTAATCCGGTGAGGATTAGAGACAGACCTCAAATACCACAGTAAGTACACCCTAAGCCGAGATCTGTGCCCATTGCCCAACAGCTAGTTGTCCCTAAACTTATTCTGTACCATTCGTAGTCGCCCTCTCGCCAAGACGCAGTAGAAACTATGCCAACAGCGGAGCGGTGCAGTACTTTCGACAAAAAAAAATACAAAAAATGTGAAAGCTATTTAGCATCGAATCTACTTAAAAGGCAATAGGCAGTAGGTATTTATGTTATATATGCTAAAAAGAAGATGCCGCTCCGACTGAATGAGATTGTTTATATTATTAAGTTTAATAGTCAATCTCTTAAAATAAAACTTTCTGATAATATCAAGGCTATGTTGCATCGAATCTACTTAAAATGAAATGTCATTTTTGACCGACTTCCAAAAAGGAGGTTCTATGTTCGACTTTATGTATGTTTTTTTTTTTCTATGTATGTTCACACCGATTTCTCCGTCAATTGTAGACCGATTTTGAAAATTATTTTTTGTTTGAAAGGGTAAGGCTCCCGAAGTGGTCCCATAAAATTTTATTAACTTTGCTTGGATAGTTTTTCAGTTAGCTTCAATAATACATATTTTTCCCACTTAGTTTATATGGATGAATTATGATGATAACTTCCTTTCACTATTATTTATTAGTAAGATTCGAATTTGTGTGGGGTAGGTACCACAACTAAAAAGTGAAAAATAAAAACCGACTTCAAAAATGGTGGCAAAAAATTAAAATTCAAAAGCAAAGACACCGAATTCCGAAATTAAAGTTATTTTTCACTTTGTAGTGTTTTTTTTTAAGTCGGTTTTTATTTTTTTGTAAAAAGTTTTTAAGTAGATTCGATGCTAAATAGCTTCCACATTTTTCTTTTTTTTACTTGTTAATATGATTAATTAACCATCTTTGAATAAACAACTTTAAAATAAGCATCGTCATACCAATCGTTGTGGAATGAACAGAACATACTTAGGTATATTACTTCTACTTACTCGGAATAGTTCTTTTATTTCCGTTCACTTATCCAATATAAAAGATAATAGCTGGTAGCTGTAACCGCTGTGACAACCAGTAACCTTTTATGAACTCTGCTCTGAAGGGAGCGAGACGACTTGACCCCTACTATTAGTACACTAAAGAGTTGCGTGTATCGTGTACCAATAATTTTGTTGGTATGATCTCGTGGATATTGTTTTCAATGTTAAAACATTTAAAACAAGAATGCAAAACTTTGCGTTTTTGTTTTAAATGCTGTTCTTTATTATTACTTTTGAACTGAAAAAAACCTGTTTTAAGCCCTGTGCAGACTAGCGCAACGCGACGGGCAGCTCGACGCGACACCGGTAATTGTTCTTCGGTTAAGTTTTCTTAGAAATTGTTTTGTTAGAGTCACGTCGCGCCAGTCTGCAATGCGAACGTAACAAAGAGAGGATCTCTATGGTGCCAAGAACGAACTAGATTTTTTTATAAATAAAATGATTAACGTATGTGTAATGTACAACCACGTCCCTAATAAAAAAAAAATCCAAATAAAACTATTGCCAATCGTCGTCCTTTCGGCAGTTGGTAGGGGTGCGCCAGATCCTATTTCCAGCGAGGGGGCGCTGCGGGCGAGCGTGCGCGCCTACAGGCGTAACCTTATTGTAAAGTGTGATGATACGATTATACGCGAATATGTTTTATTAGCGTTGGCACTGCCGAAAGATATTGGCGTATGAACAGGATAAAATGCGATTTTCTTCTTTATTTTGTTAAGAAAAAATGTAGGTACTCGAAGAGATAAATCAAAAATAGTTTTTTTCATTCATAGTATGGAAAAGTTATAATTTCTGAAACTTTAACTAGAGCTAAGAAAGATATAAGGAAACACTTGATAATTTTCGACCTAATAAAATATTTAAATACTTATATTTTTTTATTTACACCAGTCGAGCAAACCATCAACAATTTAATCTATCTTCCATCACAAAGACAAAACACTAAAGAAAATTAAAGCAGATAATTCAATTTTTCTTCATCATCTACAATTGAGTACTTACCGAGGCACTAATACTGGGGCTACATTGTCGCGTTATCACGAACTAAACTTGAGCGCTCTCTCTCACACACCGTTCGACGTCTCGCTGCAACAGAGAGCGCGCGTAATAAAGTTCGCGATAACGCAACAATGTAGCCCCAGCATTACAAACTTTGTTCGCAGCGTAAGTCAGTTGTATCCCTTCTAAACTTTAGTGCAAAACCGTCGATTGAGATAATTGCCTCGATAGCACGGGTGGGCCACATCTAGCGTAAGGCTACGCTACACAGAAAGCGAATAGCAATACGCTCGGAGCGGGCTTCGTAATGATTGGGTAAGAAAAGACTTGACATCACATTGAATATAGGGGTGATTATGATTTAGAAAACTGTATCGCTTTGTTATTGCACGTACGGTTTATTTGTCAGGTCCTAGGCTGCTTTGGAATAAATTGCTATTACAAATGGCGACAATTTTTCGTCGGTTATTTAAAAAAAAATCTGTTGTTTCATACATTTTGACCGCGTAGGTTAGGTATTGCACTTTTCTATGAAACAGCAGTTTTTTATAATATAACCGACGAAAAATTTTAACGCAGGGGGTTTTAGAATCATGTACTGAACCCATGGTAACAGGCTTCGCGTCGATGTCCCTGACACCCTGTTTACTTGGTGCGCCTGAATAGTCATTACTGCTTTCATGCCGCTTTGCTGATTAGCTACTCATAATAATATTTTAAAACGATCTGACTTATTCTAAGAAAATAGTTCTTGCCGGTACGAAAAAAGGAGAATTTCGCTCTCTCTACGCTTTGTGCGCCCGCTACCCGCTCTCTGTATAGCGTGGGGTCAACATGTTAAGACCATCTGTCGTGTTCACTGTAACAATTTTGTACTAAGACTTTAAAGTTCAGTACAAATGCGATGCCTGATTTGATGTTGTTGCTCGCTGCAATGAAATAACAATTTACATGAATATTCTGTATAAGTTTGTCTTCTACGAGTTCTATATGCAGGAATTTCTGTTTTGTTCGAGAGCGACTGCTGACATCGACTGCCTCGGTCAGAAGCGAGACTGCTAACATTGGGATTTGATTGTTTGTTTGAGCAAAGTGTTGCTTTGTTCATGAATAGCCTGGAGTCGGGATTAGTATTCCAGTGCCCCCTATTACTTGGGGCTTAACATAACTACATGCAAGTCACACCTGTGACTACTTGCCTTTCTAATAAGGAACACCCCATAAGAGCGTTTATTTTGAAACTGGGCAACGTCGCAGTCAAATATTTAGCTGTTTTGATTAATTTGGCAATACTACTGTATGGATATAAGAAAAGTGGCTAACTAGCGAACTAAAATATTGATTACGAAATGCAATAATTAATATCGTAACACCGAATATTTAGTTTTAGATGTAAAAAAAAGTATTTGGAAACTTTCCAAACGCCTTTTTTACACCTAAAACGGGTACAACATCAAATTCAATGTTATAATTGTATTTCATTATAATATTCTAGTTCGCTGGTTAGCCACATTTTTTATTTCCATACAGTAATATTGCCAAATAAATTAAACAGGTAAATTTTTGACAGCTATTTGCGACGTTGCCAACTTTTGGGGATAAAAGCTCTTAAATATTTCCAAAATGATCATGTCTTTGTAAAACCTGCCACCTAAGTTCGCGTTGTGGAATGCAATAAATATATTGAGAATTGAGTATTTTCTGTTGACCATAAATTACACAAAACCTCTTCTTTCAGTAAAGGCGGTTAATAGAACCAAATGTATTTCGTCTCGGGGGCTTGTCGATTACGAGAAGTAGGTCGCTAGTCACTCAGAGAGACTTGAGCACGAAGTTTTGAACCTCTCACAGTGGTTCACTTTCATTGAGGATCAGCTGACGTCACGAGGATAAGTGATCGCGATAGGCGGGGACATTAATCAAATAGATGGTTGAAAATTGTGTATAGTACCCGACCATTCATAAGGGTACATCGAGCTGTAGAAAGAGATACATGACGTATGAGTGACTGAAAACGCTAAAACTCGGTGTGCGTTATTTACAGTTTTTAAGCTATTGCATAGCTTCTATCGCGGGCCTTGAGCGTGGAGACCTAATCCAGAAATTTCGTAACGAAAATACTACATAAGAAACAAAACACTCTTTGTGTTTTGTATTGAAAATTATGTTTTACTGTTTGACAACAAAGTTCAAATTTACTTAGACGAATGATCAACGAGAGTGTTGTATTGAAAATTATGTTTTACTGTTTGACAACAAAGTTCAAATTTACTTAGACGAATGATACGAGAGTGTTGTATTGAAAATTATGTTTAACTGTTTGACAATAAAGTTCAAATTTACTTAGACTAATGATCCTTGACTATTAATAGTTAAAATAAAACCTTTTTATTAGTTTGATGTTCCCGGCCATTACGTTGTGTCAAGTTTTAAAAACTATAAATGTGAATAACAGTTCCTGTCAATGTCATCATTGTATATTTGTATTTCTTGTATTCGGGTTAATATTTTACAATTGCGTAAGTTGATAAAAAATGCTATGCAATAGCTTCGCCGGGGCAGTCCCCGAGTGCCACACGTCTTTTTTCGTACTGTACATACTAACATTAGTGACAATACTTACTGTCTTCTGGTCAAATCTCACGTCAAATGATTGTATTTCGTTCAACCAATTAACTCGTTAATTCAATTAATACAATTATTTTTAAATGTTAACTTTCAAAAGTGCCTGTTGACGGTTTTATTGCATGTTGGCTTTGTATTATGAGATTAGGACTGTATTAGTTAATTTTTGTGTTGATCAGGCAGAAAACAGTTGTTAGTTTTATGTTTGCTCTACTGCAGGTTGTATGGCAGTAAAGTAAAAATAATAAATAATACTAAGTCTATAAAAGGTAAACAGATGAAGTAATGGAGTGAAAAGTGTTGGATAGTGGCCACTGTGTACACGGCCATTGAACAGTGCGCCACGTTGGCTCTGTACGGGTAGTGTTGTTGGATGGTGCGGCGTGAGTCCACATTCACACCTAGACCATGTGGGGCCAGGAAATAATAACTGACAAGGTAGATACTTTCCTCCTCTCTGAGGAGCTCGTGGCTTAGTAATAACAGCCGTACGGGTTGATCCAACAGGTAAGCTATGCTTGACGGGCCTGGTCCGTAGATGGGCGACCATCTTTACATAAAAGCACGTCCCGGCTGTCATTCGTGGATCTTTGACAGTCGATAAGTCTTTATAAAAGTTTTTTCGCCAGACGTGTTCATAAGCAACTGCAGCGTATCCCGCTTCAGCTGCAGCTGTTCTAATGTCCACACAGCCATCAGCGGCTTTCGCGCTAAATCGCCAACCTTGTACATAACTGCGCGATCCGAGCGCGCTCCGATAACGATCACTGCGCACTATACGGATGGACTTTTAAAGCCTGTGTCTAGAAATAAAATAATAATATACGATACTTGGTAGGTCTGTATTGCCATCTAGTTTTTTTAATATTTCCTTCTATCAGCACCATGACTTAAAACGTGATGGTGCTGATAGACTTGAACTGATTCACTTGTAATAGAACATCGAGCATTCGCCGTTTTTAAATGTGTCGAACTGAACAACGAACAGAGCCAAGCATAGAGCCAAAATGATTGTAGCGATGTCGCTACGAACATTTTTACGATCATTCTAGCAAACGCTCTAGTCAATGCTCGTCAAAAAAATTCCTCGCTAAAACGCTCGCGTTTATTTTTTGTAATGTAACATTCGCTAGAATGCTCGTTACAGGTGAATGCGAAAGTTTATCAGCACCTGAGGTTTTGTTCATTGGAACACCGCCAAAATGTGCATTTGGTTTATTTTTCGGTTACAATGTTTCAGCTGTGTCTAGGTGGCTGTATGTTTTAAACAGTACCTACATCTATAATTCTTTTAAATACATGCAGGATTTATAGGTATCCTTCGTGTTATCGCGGGCATTTACATATAACATTTTATTATGCTATATGCCCTGATAGTTTTTGGTGATTTTTCTTATTTTTGTTTTTCTTCTTCTTCTAACTTACGTTAAGGAGTTATAAATGTAGCATTCAGTACTAGGCTAACATAGAAACATTACACGCTTCTTTTAATACTGCAGGTCTTACTAATAGAAAGCTAAAAGAAAAGTTGTCTGTTACTAACCTCGTTGGAAACTTACAAGTAAAGCTAAGTAATAGTGACACTCACGCGAGTTTTATGAACATTTCCTAACTTCGCTCATGCGTCGTGTCACTTTTATTTTGTTCTTTATGAAAGAATTTTTAGTATAGTGAAAGAACCAAGTTAGTTGTACTTAAACTTTAGTAATAGTGAGGCAGTATATTCTCGTCTCCTTTGCCTCATCGACTACGTGATTTTTTGAAGTGAAAATTTCTTAAGGCGCGTTGAGCACTTTTTGGGTGAACAAAAATCATGGGACTCGCGTCATCGTCACCGAAGGCGCGTTGAGCACTTTTTTGCTGACAGCGCACTCGTTTTTATATTTTTGGATTTTTTTTAATGGAACTACAGCGCCCGTTCTTGTACTGACAGCAAGCCACATAAATTCCTGACATTTTCGTTAGATGACGTTATGTTGTATTAAAAAGTTACTTAGTTTTCACTTCTTTTTAGTATGTATTTGTATCATAAATTAACGCATACTACTAAGTACCTCAATATTGGAATATTATGTTATAATCATAATAAATACACTGCATTTTTACTATTGTGTATAAAACATTGTTTATTTATTTATTTTATTTAAATTAGTTATACTAAGAGAAATTATTGTGGTTACATTACAAATCTACGCGCGCATTTATTAGTCGCAGGTACTGCGTCCATTTAGGTTTGTTAAGGCTGTACAGCGGAAATGTGACTGTAATTTACATAGTTTTACTGTAATTTACATAGTGTTACTGTAATTTACATAGTGTATAAAAAACATACGGGGTGTCCGGGACATCGACGCGAAGCCGGTTACCATGGATTCAGTACATGGTTCTGAACGCCCCTGCGTTGAAATTTTTCGTCGGTTATTTTTAAAAAAATCTGCTGTTCCATACATTTTGACCGCGTAGGTATTGCACTTTTCTATGAAACAGCAGATTTTTTTTTTAATAACCGACGAAAAATTTCAACGCCCCCTGCGTTGAAATTTTTCGTCGATTTCGATTTTGTACATGTAAACTACTTTTATTATGTGCTTTAATTCTCGTAGACATCGTATAATAGAAAAAGAGAGAGAAAGAAAGTCGTTGATAGGAGGCGGCATAACGCTTTTTCATTACATGACGATTTCTACCAGTCAACTCCTACCGTCAAAGTCAAATCATTTATTTCAAATAGGCCCTTGAAGGCACTTTTGAACGTCAAAATTTACAAAATAGTTTGGAAAATCCAAAAGTGCACGCCTCATACTTATAATCACTCATTCATAAACGAAAAAGAAATTCAAAACATAGTTTAAAAATGAACAATTTATCACTTTTCATGAAGTAGTAATGTCAACGACTGACAAAGATATTTACGTTGGCAGTTGCTAGGCAACGGCACCGGATCAAGGTTGAAAATATTTAGATATTGATATTATATTTTAGTTAGTATTTTATTAATTATAATTAAACTACTATGAATAAAAGAGCCATTTTCAATAGGGTTCCTTCTACGGCTGAAACGAATGTATAAAAAAAAAATTGACTCAATTAATTGATTTTATCGCAAGCTACAATGTTTTCAGGGATCATAAATTGACGGACAGGAAATTGTTTTCAACTATTTTGATGCTTTTTCCATTTCTGCTGCATTAAATCAATTGTTAAAAAATGATGAAATGATAGCAAGGGCAATATTAAAATATAACTAATTTATTTGATAAGAATGTTAGCACAATAGATAGATGATAAAACAAGAGAGCTTCATACACCATTGACAACAACTGACACAATAATGAGTCAGACTCCTTTTTAGTTTAGTGCAGGGTCCATACAGTCCATACTTTCATCAGCCTCTCCTGGACGCAAACGCTTCAAAGTCAAGCCCATTGATGTGGTGAACCCTTCATGCTTCGGACGATGGAGTCTGTAGTTGATCGATATCGAACAGCAACTTGGTTAGCAGCAATCTTCTCTCGAACAAAGTGATAACGAACATCAATATGTTTGCTGCGTGGATGGTACATGGCGTTACCTGAAAGACTAATTGCACTTTGATTATCACAGAAAAGTGTGGTTGGCGTACCTTTCAGTTTCGGTGAGAACTCTTCTTCAAGTTGTTTTAAATAAAGTGCTTCTTGTATTGCAGAAGCCATTGACATATATTCAGCCTCTGTGCTGGATAATGCTATAGTTTGCTGTTTTTTTTAATTCCAGCTTATGGCTGCTCCCTGAAATAAAAATATATAGCCTGTGCAAGACCTTCGGTCTTCTACATCATTTGCCCAATCAGCCATAAATATTTTCATTCAAATTTTTCTTGAAAGTAAGTTTCATAATTATTAATTGTACCTTTCAGATACCTCAAAACTCGTTTCACAGCCATGCCAATTAAGTATCTTATTGAACAATAACGAACTACCGGGGCATATTTTTCTTGGTAATCAATATCCTTTACTTGTTTATATCCTTTAATTATAAGTCTAGCTTTGTAACGTAATATGGATCCGTTTTCGTCTATTTTTGTTTTAAAAACCCATTTACAGGGAATGGCTACTTTTCCTTCTGGTAAGTTTACTGGTGTCCAAGTGTTGTTACTTATTAATGACTGATGTTCTTCCTTCATTGCTCTTTTCCATTCATCAGCTTTGTCACTGTTGAGAGCTTCGTCAAGGTTCTGTGGATCTATATTTAATAAACTCATAGTTGACTCACCATTCATACACATAAATGATGTGGCATCATCATTCTGATGTCTTTCTACTCGACGTAGACGTGGTCTCTGAGTCATGTTGAGTTGTGGCGGAGATTCCAGCGATTCATCAGGTAAGTATGTTTCATCATGAACATCTTCAAATAGATCGGAGTCATCAGAGGAAATTTCAAGAATTTGAGAAGTAGACTGTGTTTCATTTGTTTCATCTATGTTTTCTGTTCCAGATTCATCGTGTTCTGCGAATAAAGGTAAATCTACTGTTTCTTTTATTAAATTATTCTTCTCCAGTTTATTCTCCTTTTTATCCGGACAAATTTCTTTCTCTTTAATGTTTTCTTCCTTTACTTGTATGTTAACAACTTTGTTTCTCTTTACTGTAGCTTCTAAGAATACAACATCTTTACTTATAATTCCTTTTTTTGTTTCAGGGTCTATGAATCGGTAGCCCTTAGTCTCTTAAAAAGGAGTCTGACTCATTATTGTGTCAGTTGTTGTCAATGGTGTATGAAGCTCTCTTGTTTTATCATCTATCTATTGTGCTAACATTCTTATCAAATAAATTAGTTATATTTTAATATTGCCCTTGCTATCATTTCATCAGGTTATGGGCCATCCCGTACCTGCCGTATAGTGATATTTTTATAATCTGAACAGTTATATAAGTGAAAAAGTCATAGTAAAAAAATCCGTGGTAAAACGTCATTTTTTTTACCGGCTCCGTTTCAGCTTATTTCAGATTTTCAGAAACAATACTTTTGGAAATATGGCTTCTAATTCATTAATATCAATCGAGAAACTCACAGGCAGAGATAATTGGGCAAGTTGGAGTTTCGCAGTTAAAGCTTACTTACAACATGAAGATTTATATGACTGTATTTTCAACGAACCTTTATCCACTGATCCCAACTCGATGATGAAAGATATAAAAGCCAAATCGAAGTTAATATTGTTAATTAACCCAATACTATATGTACACATCCAAGAGGCAGTAAATGCTAAACAGGTTTGGGAAAGTTTAGCAAGAGCATTTGAAGACAGTGGTCTATGTCGAAAAGTTGGATTATTAAAAGAACTAATAAATACTAATCTGGATAACAGTGTTTCAGTGGAAGATTATGTAAATAAGATAATGTCGGCGGCACACAAATTAAGAAATATAAAATTTTATGTAGATGATGAGTGGTTAGGTACTCTGATGCTGGCAGGCTTGCCAGATATGTACAAGCCAATGATTATGGGGTTGGAAAGTTCAGGTATGAAGATTAGTTCTGATTTAGTAAAGAACAAACTGTTACAAGAGATTAAATCATCAGACACTACCGCACTTTATACAAACACAAAACAAGTTCCGCCTAAAAATGATCAGCAAAAACCTAAAAAAGGCCCAAGGTGCTTTAATTGTAACAAATATGGGCATCTCGGTAAAAAATGTTGGTTCAAGAAGAACAACGCTAAAACTGATAACAACACAGGATTCGTAGCAGCGTTTTCAGCATCCATGATGAATGATTCTGTGAACTGGTATGTTGACTCAGGCGCCTCCATGCACATGACCATGCACCGAGATTGGCTCAGCGATGTCACGGCTCCACCTGTACAGAACATAAGAATTTCCGATAATAAGGTATTGAAAGTTGAATGCTGTGGTAATGTATCTCTAAAAGTGAATACAAATGATGACAGTACCGAGACAATACAGGACATATTCTGGGCTGAAGCAGTAGCCACAGCCGCCTATATTGTCAATCGCTCGCCAACTCGTGCTTTATCCGATGTGACCCCACATGAAATATGGACTGGAGAGAAGCCTAATTTGAGTCATATGAGGATTTTCGGGTGTCATGTAATGGTACATATCCCTAAAGAAAGAAGGACAAAGCTTGGTGTTAAGTCACGTAAATTGATATTTGTAGGGTACAGTGATTCCATACTTTCATCAAAAAATACAATATTAATCTCCATTTAATCATCTATACAATGGTATATAAATTAAGTAGGTTCTGTGTACTAGCAGGAGTGAAACAATAAAAACAGTTGCAGAAATGGGGCAAAAAATATTTTTCGATCGTAGAGCACACTCTAATGCGAAGCATTACGAGTCGTGCAATAAAGTATTGATTCTACCGCCCCTTCCAAAAGGTAGTTTTCGTATGGAGAAGAATGGGCAAGAAACTCCACCGCAAGCCGCGTTAAGGAACTTCGTTCCTGAAACCTATAGTAGTCACTTATCTCCATCCACTGACTGTAGAACATGAACATATCTACTATAAAATGAACTAAACCTAGCCAAATGAATGTAGGTATTTCGCTAACCAAATTCCTAGGCACAGTTCTGCCCCTGACAGCCTAAGCGGGCACAATTCAACTGGCAGTAGTAAACCGCAACTATCCGCTAAGCTGAGGAGACTTTGAACAAAGTTAGTCCTGACGCGGGCCGGCTTAGATTACTAGCCAAAGCCACTTACTACCTCTGAATACTAGGATTTAGAAGGTTAACAACCGCTCCCTGAAAGACTAGATCAAATAAACCGGGATCAGAGATCAGGAAATCTGCTAACAAAAGTCATACCTATACGCTGCTGTGATTGGTTGATCGAGGTAAAAATAGCTGCTAATTAATCAATATTATGCTAGAGACATGACATTTTTCAGACCGCTTGTTCGACTCCATAAGTCAAAGCGGACCAAGTTGTTTGAATACATGCATTCATGCACATTACCGTCTCGTCTTGCCACCTTTCAATGAATGTTCAAAATTAGATGCTTACAGCTCTACCTGGCCTTCTGTTTCAATTACTTCGATGTTAAAAGTTAACTATTTAACAATTGCAAACTTAACAGGAAAGCTGATAGCTTACCTTATTCAGGGATGAAAACGTTATTACTATAGTATGTAATGAGATTTGAATATTATTTCAATTTATACACGGGATGCTCTTAGGTTAACTCGAAGCGATTATTAAAGCTTTATCTAACACGCATATTGTTGTGGGCTTCAAATTACACTAGATGTGGCTACATAATTATCATTATTTTATCAGTACCTACCGTATTTCTTCGAGGTACATTACATTTCTTCCTCATACATCCTGCAATTGTAGCCATCCATCTTCTTTCTCTTGACGTTATCTCAGCACATTAGCACACTGCATATCTACACGAACATTCAGGAAATGCTTTGCAGTGAATTGTCTAAAATTATGTCTTTGTCAGAGCTTACCATGTAAACTGGAAACCTGATTTTTTGTTATCCAGTTTCATTGGAATAATGAGCTCAGATAGTCGATTGAAAATATTTATATAGAAACTAATACTGCAAAGCCAAACTTAACACAAACAGCCAACCAATATTGTCTCAATACAGTAATACCATAAGTCCACTGTCCACATCTTCCTGTCGATAGTTCTCTCAGTACTATAGGTACACCTACAGATAGTGTGGTACCAAAGGTGCCGCGCGTACGGCGTAGTGCTCGCCAATATGTAGGTTTATTGGATAAAGGCCGAGGATTACTTTGTGTACGTGGACGTTGTGTTTCGTTCGTACGATCCGTTTTTATGTAAATAAAGGACTAAAGGTGTAACTAAGTTAACGAAGGGGTGAATGAAGTTAAAAGCTTGTGAGGACTTTCTTGTTGGAACGAAGTTCTTCAGCGCGGCTTGCGGTAGGAGTTGACTGCTAGAAATCGTCACGTAATGAAAAAGCTTTATGCCCCTCCATGCGACATTCTCTCTCTCTCTGTCTCTTTCTATTATGTACGAGTGTGTGTGTGCGCATACGAGTATCGTCAACTCCTACCGCAAGCCTCTTTAAATAACTTCGTTCCAAAAATCTCTTAGTTTTGGATCGGACAAGGTTCTTTTACACACTATTGTCCATAAGGTTAATAGTAGTAAAGGGTATTTAGAACTGAAACTATAAGAAGTAAAGCAAAACTTTTTTGTTACAGTTCATGAAATATGGTGGTGGTTCAAAAATATTATTGCTATATTAGTTGTTACAGGCAGGGTTTTCTGAAATGATTTTTTGGGAACAGAATTGTATCAACATTGACCTGAATACATAATTTCCCGGTACGTAAGTCAGATGACACAACTTTTAGAGTAACTTTCAAGTCCCTTTTACTGCATAATGTACTTAGCACAGAAAAACACCTGCTCTGTCTCATACAGCCTCTAAAAGCACCTACTTCGTGATATTCTCACGGCGAAGTTACGGCGAGCCAAACTTTTGAAGTTATAGCACTAAAAGTTGTGAAAGTCATGTGACTGTTGGTTGTAACCTGAATACTTGAGGTTCACTCAGAACTGGGACATTTTAATGTTTAGTGCATGCATTTATTAGTTAGTGGATGAAGATAGAAGTTGGAGGTGCTGCATGTTTAACAGCTAACGTCTTTATTAGGAGCCTAACATTTGTGCTGTTAATAACGATACTGTAGACAGCACTAGTGGCCTAGTGATAACGACCCTGACTTACGTGCCATAGGGTTTAAAGCCAGACAGGCACTTTACTTTGTGTAATTTCTATTGTCACCACTGCTATCTAAACGGCGAAGGAAAACATCGTGAGGAAACCAACGAGCGGTATGTCCTTGAGCCAAAAATTCAAAGACATGATTGTGAGTTGTGATATTCACCAGCCCACACTGGTGTCGCGTCGTGGATTACGACCCACTTCCTCTCACAGAGGGGAGGTCTGTGTCGGAATGTTATAGGCTGATTATGCTATTAAGCAATTAACTCAGAACACAATACTATGAGTCCCATCGTAGTTAATATACTGGTACGTATCTATCATTAAATATATATCTATCAAAATCGTACCTAATTTCTCCCCGTATGAAGTTAGCAAGTGATCAGAAATACTCACACATAGTTTGAGCACTACACGAGATTTCTCCATAATCTAATTTTGAATTCTCCAACGTTGCTTACTGCTCACTCTATCTTAAAGTGCTGTAAAAATGATGCCTCTATATGAAATAAACAGCAAAACTTTACCTCTAACCACAAAGTTTGTTCATTCTTCGCGGAAATTAAACAAACAAGCACAAAGCACGATACAATCTCAGCGATTCAGCAAAAATAACGTTATCTTTCATAAAACTCGCCGTGAACGCAAACAAAGGAATGATCTTCAGCGCTCTGCTAACACAGATATCTTAATGACATAGAAGTGGCATTTATTTGTGTGAAAGTGTAAACATGCTGTCAGAGATTATATGGGCATGAACTGAAGTTATTTGATGTTCTGTAGGAAATACGAATAAAATGGCGTAATTAGGTACTTACGTAGACGCCGAATACTAAGCTTTTTTTTTTGTGAAGTCGGTGAAATATCTTTTTCTGTTTGCTGATCTGTTGGTTTTCATTGTTTTAGTGCCCCAATACCGCAACCGATCGTCATGAGTTATGATTAAGACACAGTTTTGGCTACATTTGGAGAAACACAGAAGATGCAAAAATAATGACCGTGTTTTTTTGTTAACTTGTCTTCAAAAATCCTTTCAATGCCACTTCTAGTAGGTTCCTTGTAAGTCTGTGGTACAGCCAACTCTAAGCAACGGTACCTCGCTGTGAAATCCAATAAAATTGTCCCAACTCTTCGTAGTGATGGGCGCTGCTGCTAATTAGTCGAGAATATTAATTCTTAGTCGATCGACTTGAGACAGTGATTTATTGACTATTCAAATTAAAAAGAAGGATTGGGGCTTTGATTTATTTGTTTACGTATTGAATCGTCTTAATTCACCGAACTTAATGCTCTACTTAAATGGTTCAGGAAGTAATTTTGGTAAAATAAAATAAAAGCCCTGTTTTGCATGAATAATATTCAGAGTCAAATAATAAGTCGTTTATTTCAAGTAGGCCATTAAAAGGCTCTTTCGAACGTCTACATTTATAAGAAAATAGAATTGAACCCTTTGAAAATGTGGTTTCGTATGGCGAAGAATGTTTCACAATATTTTGTATATATTAATCGTGTTTTTATACGAAGTGTTAAAAGATCCATCATGAAGACATCATTTACGGATTCTGTACATCAAATTAAGTAATTTGGTGCAAAAATAATTGCTCGCAAACCACTTTTATTTTTAGTAAAGATTCGCTATTGTTCGAGCGCAATTTAACGCACAAAATATTGTGTTTATAGGTGTATGTACAGGGGTCGTAGGATTATCTAAAGTTATGTTTTTATTTTAGCTAAAAAATATTTTAGCACTCAATATTGTAACGCAACGCTTAGCTCCTCGGAGCTAAACGTTGATGACAATTAAAATAAAGAAGGTTAAAGGTTAAGAGTTAGAGTCTAGAGTATAGTTAGGTTATAAGAGGTAAAAAGGTTATGAGGCCGGCTTCACTCGATGTGGGACGCTCAGGTTAGGAGGACAGGTAAGCAGGCAGGCAGGCAGGTAGTGACTCTGAGTGAGAGTGACCTCGCCCTCTCGATGCGACGTCACGAGTGACGCCGGCGCGTCCCTCCTGTTAGCATGAGGCTCTACGAAGTGCCTCCGCTATATATAACTATCTCTCACCTCTCACCTCTCCATCCAACAGCGTAGAAGAACCTCCTGTTCGGCGTGCTACGCGGTACCCCGGCTCCTCTGCACTCTCTGCCTGCCTGCCTGCCTACCTGCCTGCCTGCCTGCTTACCTGTCCTCCTAACCTGAACGTCCCACATCGAGTGAAGCCGGCCTCTTAACCTTTTTACCTCTTATAACCTAACTATACTCTAGACTCTAACTCTTAACCTTTAACCTTCTTTATTTTAATTGTCATCAACGTTTAGCTCCGAGGAGCCAAGCGTTACGTTACAATATGTGACTAGGAATGGAATGGAATGGTAAAGGTAAATGACTACCTAGAATTAAATAACTATACTACGATAGGTACCAAGTATTTCATATTTAGTAATGTCCAATAGATTAATAATAATTCTGTTAAGATACATGGTTCTCACATACTTACAAATATTGACGATAACATGCAAACTACATAGTTGGTGCAGTCGCCTTTAATTCGATCAATTAAATTGGTTATCTGCAATCCACAGCTAAAAACTTTCCCAAGGTGCCTACCATAAAAAGAAAAAAACAATGTCGACTCAACATTAGCAGCATCACAACCCTAGTTCAGAAATAATTAAAACTCTTCATTGAAACTCAAAATTCAAAAAAAAATTCAAAATATTTTATTTCACATAAACCTACATGGGCACTTATGAAACGTCAGAAGCTACGCACGGTTCCAATTGGTCGTTTCCTATGGAGAAGAGCCGGCAAGAAACTCCACGGTTACTCTTTTAAAAATAATTGGGTTTTACAATATTTACAACAAAAAAAAATATAAAAAATACAGTATTATTAGGTATGCGAGGACAGTGTAGGTCTTTCAACAAGTACCAAGTATGTACTTAACAAAATAGAAGATGGTCAACAAGTGTACAGTCCACTAAGCCTACAGCGTTCTCACATTCACAAAATAGAAAAGAATCTATATAAAAGATAAATAAATTAATAAAAATAAAAACTATTTTAAACGAAATGACATGATTGCTATTACAACTGTAACAAATCTGAATAATTAACATGTCCACAAAAGTCACTAATAGAGTTGAAAATTAAATAGTAGGTATATAATGTCAAATAAAATTATGATTATGTCAAGGAAGAATGTAAATAAAACAAAAATATAAACATGGTAATTTGAGAGCAGTTAATAGAATCTTACATATTTTGCCGTTAATGAGGTACCAGGGAAGCCACATGTGCAGAGGGAATTATTGCCAAACTTCTTTGTCTTCAACGTAGTCTTTAATTTTATAATATGCTTTCCTGATAAGGACACGTTTGATGTGGGTTTTGAACTTCCCATCGCTAAGTTCTGTAACCGACTTTGGCAACTTGTTATAAAATCGGATGCTGTTTATAAGAAATGACTTGCTTGTTTTAGTTAATCTAAATTTGGGTATCACAATTTCATGTCTACTACGTGTATTTATATTATGGAAATCGCTTCTTATTTTGAAAAGTCCTAAGTTTTTCCGAACATACAAAATATTTTCTAAGATATAAAGAGAAGGCAGAGTCAGTATATCAATTTCTTTGAATTTGTTTCTAAGAGACTCGCGAGGACCCATTTTATAGATAGCGCGTATTGCCCTCTTTTGTAAAATGAAAATTGAATCTACGTCAGCTGCCGATCCCCACAACAGAACGCCATAAGACATAATACTGTGGAAATAAGCAAAGTATACTAACCTAGCTGTAGCTATATCAGTCAACTGCCTTATTTTTCTTACTGCATATGCAGCTGAACTTAATCTACCGGAAAGAGTTCTAATGTGGGCGCCCCATTGCAATTTTGAATCTAAAGTAATTCCTAAAAATACAGTTTCCGTTATTGCATCTAGTTTTTTGCCATCAAGTTTTAGATTTAGACCCACTTGAGGTACATTTGGTAATGAGAACCTAATACATTTAGTTTTGTTCGCATTAAGTAAAAGATTATTAGCTGCGAACCATTTCGAAAGAACAGCCAGACTATCGTTGACGTGTAAGACATCTGTATCTTTTCTATCTATTTTAAAAATAAGAGAAGTGTCATCAGCAAATAGAATTATATTCGATAAGTTAGCCATCATGTAAGGAAGGTCATTTATATAAACGAGAAATAAAAAAGGGCCGAGAATTGAACCTTGAGGCACGCCCATTTTAACTAGAGACCCCGAGGACGTCGCCCCATTAACGTTTACTTTTTGCCGTCGATTTGATAGATAGGAAAGAACAAGGTCAGCAGCTTGGCCACGAATTCCGTAGTGGTGTAATTTACAGATCAGTGTGTTGTGGTCAACGCAGTCAAACGCTTTTGAGAGGTCACAGAAAATGCCAATTGCATCCTGGGACTTCTCCCAGGATTCTAAAATGTGACTGATGAGTTTTACTCCTGCGTCAGTCGTTGACCTACCTTTCGTGAAACCAAACTGGTGACTATGCAAAATCCCATTTGAATTAAAATGTGACAACATCTGGTCTAGCATGATTTTTTCATATATTTTACTCAATGCTGGTAGAACAGATATAGGTCTATAATTAGAGGGATCACTCTTACTACCCGATTTGAAAATTGGTACTACTTTACTATGTTTCATTAAATCAGGAAACGTACCGCTATCTAAACATTGATTAAATATGCCTGTTAGGACAGGGGCAATTGTGTCAATGATATCAGTAAGGACCTTAACGGAAATCCCCCATAAGTCTTCAGTGTTTTTTATGTTAAGACTTTTGAAAGCTTTTTTAATCGTGACAATAGAAATGGGCTTGAATTCAAAACTTGGAATGTCCTTACTGAAATTTTCTTTTAGAAGAGATTCAGCTAGTATAGATGATGAAGGCAGAGATTTCGTAACCTCTATTGGGATGTTGGTAAAGAAATTTTCTAGTGTCTCAGCAACTTTTAACTTATCTGAAATGGTTTCATTATCAATTTTCAAAGACAATTCATTCTGATCTCGCTGTTTTGTGTTACCAGTTTCTTTGTTAATTACCTGCCACACAGCTTTGATTTTATTGTTCGAGATACTAATTTTGTTACTTATTAATTTAGATTTTGCTTGGGCGCAGACTCTTTTAAATATCTTAGAATAGTTTCTTACATAATTATGAACAGCTTCATCAGAAGTCAATGATTTTTCGTTATATAAATTATATAAAATATCTCTGCTTTTTCTAATGCCAGCAGTGGCCCATTCATTAAATTTTGGTTTAGTATTGATTGTTACTTTTTTTACAGGACATGCTTTATTGAATTCTTGGCATACTGTAGAAAATAATGTACCGTAGTTTATATTGGGGTCTTGTGAATCAAAACTAGCTGTTGAAAGATTGCTAAGAACATTATTATTAAACATTTTTAATTTATTTTTAGTAAGAGGTCTTAACTGAATAGTTTTATCTAAACGTAACTTTTTATCTGATTCAAAAGATATAAGTTGACCTGTATGATCAGATCTGACGCCACTAATTAGGGACGAGTCTTTTATTTTACAATTAGTAAATATATTATCTATGCATGTAGCTGAGGTTGCTGTTATTCTAGTTGCTACGTTAAATATACATTTTAAATTGAATGATTTAAATAATGAGATGAGCTTACATTTTTCCGGTGAATTTACTAATAAATCAATATTTAGGTCACCACAAACAAAAACTATTTTATTATCTCTGAAAAGTTTAGTTAATATTTCTTCCATTATTATCAAAAATGATGGCAAGTTTGAGGCTGGTGGTCTATAAACACATAAGAAAGTATGGCCTTCAACCTCTGCACATGCTACCTCACATAAGCGATCAACAGAGCAAGCAGTGATATCCTTCCTTTCCTTATATCTGAAACAACTATTACATAATATTAAGGTACCACCCCCTAATGAAGACCTGTTGTACGCACTGGCAACTGAAAAATCATTTACATTAAACAACATCCTATCTGATTTTAACCAGGTTTCACAAAAACATAAGATATCCATATGATATTTATCTATTAACATTTCCACGTCTAGGATTTTGCCAGAGAAGCGATTTATATTTTGGTGATATAATAAAATATTCTTATTATGCTTCTCTTTTGTCGATTCTAAAAGTTTAAAGAATCTATTACAGTATTATTAGAAGTACTAGATAATACTGTTTCGTCACTTAAGCTAATCTCAGTTAAAACATTAATAACTGCGTGTATATTGTAGGCTAATAAAGTAGCTAATATATGTTGGCTTTTCTTAGGTAAAAACATATGCTCCTGAGTCAAAACAAAATCTCTAACAAAGTTGTTAGTATCAAAATACAATAAACGGTCACTATGACGACATGCTAAAATATGCATAACGTTATTTAAGCTAAAAATGTAGTTGTTATCTTGCTCATATAACCTATGAGAATATGGCAATGCACATAATATTAATTTACCTAATTTTAATTTAAGTAGGGTGTCAATACCATTAACTATGTCCCTTTTAGTGATACTCAGACTGTTCCCAATTAAAAGAACTAAAGTAGTCTGCTCATTCATTGGTGTATGTTTTATTTTATGAACAAGCTCATTAAAATGCAGGTTATGGTAGCAACAGTTAACTATAGTATGATTAGAGCGATTATTTAATAATGATCCAAAACCTGCTCCTAATCTATCTGAATAGACCAAAACATTACTTTGAGTGGGGTTGACAATTTTTAAAGTATTATTTAAAATTGGTAAAGCTGTAGGAGCAACATGCTGTGACATGAGAGGTGGCGGAGTGGGAGCGCAACTACAGGTGGGATTGGTGGTCAGTGACTCACACCTCTCTGCATTGCACTTCACCAAGTCCACCAACTCACAGGCCCCTTGCAAGCGCTCACTTAACATTTGTTGGCTATCCTCATACTTACAAAAGATTTCCTTTAGCGAATTTTCCCTGCTCAGTAATTCTTTCTGAAGGTTCTGTATGTCAACATCATACATTTGTCTGCTAGTTTCGAATTTATCATTACATACATTTAATTGGGTTTGTAAGTTGACACGCTCTTTCCTAAGATTAATGTTACACTTATATAAACTATTTGTTTTCAAAAGTTTCTTATATTTTTTAATATTTCTAGTGATTTTAATATATTTCTTAATTTTATTATGGCTAGTTGGGATGGGACATTTAGTTAAGGTTAAGGTATCTTCCCCAGTCAGGTCTATGGTAATGGTGGGCTTTTGACACTCCAGTCCGGATGCACTACCAACAAGCTCATTGAAAAGATGATTGGTGTTGGCAATCTGTTCGCTGGCTTTCAGAGAATTGATGATGGAAATTTTGTCGTGTGCCTTGCACAATTCCGCTTCAAGACCTGATATGCGTTTCAGTGCCTGGTCATGAGTGTCACTGCACTGTTGGAAGTCTGACACTAGTTGACGGAGATGGTGATGCTGGTCGAGTATATCCATGTGCTGGGTGTGGAGTTCTACGAGCTGGCTCTTGAGTTGAGTGTTTCTGTCATTTACCCTCTGGACTTCAATCTCGCTGTCCTCTCTTTCCTGCAGCAGTTGGTTGGAAAGTATTTTTGATGCCTCCAGCTCCTTCAGTGCAACATTCAGTTTGTCACTGATGTCACGAACTGAGGCTCCGCGGGTCATCATATTCACAAATTTCCCCAAGTGGCCCCTGGAATGTGATAAGAAACAGCTGAGTATATGAGAATGTAAATGAGTTAACTGGAGAAGATAATTATGATAGCAAGAATTAAAAAAAAAAAAAAATAAACAAAAGATAAAGTTTTAGAAAAGATTATGAAAATATGGAGGTAGAAACTAAGAAGTTATTTTATTTATTTAGGGACCTATCACAATGTTTATTATTTGTATGAATACTATTACTTATTATGTTAGCAATTAAATTAAGTAATTGTAATTATTAGCTAGCTTATTATTCTACTAGGAAAGTTATGGACACACTAAGAGTAGAAGTAACAAAGTTTCATTTCGACAACCAAGATTGGTTTTTAAATAAAAGTTAGTAGCAAATTAAGAATAAATACGTGTGAAGTAAAGTTTGTAGTGTATATTTTATGTCTGGGGCAAGTGTTTTCGTCGTCGATTTTGCTTCCACTATTTGTCAAGCAAAAGGAGACATAAACGGTGCCCGTGTGTACTGGACGTAGCTCATAACTCTGAGCAGTGTTTACAGGTGTTGTAAAGTGTGTAAATAAAACAGTATTATTGAATAATATAAAACAAAATACTCCCCGGGATTGATGAATTCAAATTCGCAATCCAAACGTTGACAGCCGGTAGATGACTTATCGAATTATCGATTATTAGGTGTTATCTCAACAAAAACACGGCACAAACACTGGGTGTGACACTTTATACATAGATTCTAAGGTAAAGAATAGATTTAACACTAATTAAACACAAATAATTAATAATTTAAGATATTAAAACTAAGAGGTCGTTTTTTCACGACCTGTCACCAGTGTTGCCAGCGCGCCCTTTCCGACGTTCAAAGGGTTGTCTTTATTCAGTACTTAATGAAGTCTTCGTGTTAGAGTTTATCTTCACCTCGTTTTAGCATAAAGCAATAGCTATTTATCACATTTTATGAATAAACTAAATACTTCTAGGACTGTTTAATTATATACAATTACTTATATACAAGTATTAACTAAATATTTAAGATACTGAATTTAATGACTAACTATGACTATTCTATAAAAACTTTCTTGAAAAAAAAAATAGGGTTATACATCAACGAACTGATTAATAAATGTTTTAAGTTCACAGTCAAACCCCAACCTTACTATTAAAGACGAAGACAAAGACATTTATTCGTTGGATATGGTACGTACAAAGTTCGTTAGGTATAATTATGTTCAGGACACATCCGCCGCTGAAAACGGGATACGAATATTTACCAAGGACTCCACGAGCCAGGCTCGTCCTAGTGTCGAGTTCATAAGCAAAGTACTTTATTTGTGTCTTATTTAATTAAACAATGTAAACCTAGCTATTAATGTAGACTATAAGGAAATGTAAAGCATTATTTTTGGCAAAAACAAACATTACTATTATTATTACATTATATTTTTATGAGATTTTATCAATTAGCAGGAGACTTCGCTACCTCGTTACCGATTAGTGAGTTGATCAGGCTTTAAATACAAAAGCGGGATGTGTGTGAAAATTACTGTGGAAACTCAATTTTACAAATAGTGTACATAAGTATTATAGGTAGAATGAAGGAAAACATCGTGAGGAAACCGGTATGCCTAAGAGATATTTCTCGACGGTATGTGAAGCCAAGTCAGAGGCCCATGGGCGGCTTTAAAACTCTGACACCAAAAGAAGATTTTTTTTTTGGGTGGATTATACCTCATTCGGTATGTATTGTATGCTCGTGGCTGCAAATCGATAACTTTACCACTTTTGCACGACTCACAATGCGAAGCATTAGAGAGAGTGCTTTACGATAGAAAAAAAAATTTTGGCCCGTTTCTGCAACTGTTTTTATTGTTACACTCCTGCTAGTACACATAGCCTACTTAATTTATATACCATTGTGTATATGATTAAATGGAGATTAATACTGTAATTTTCAACAATTGATTTAATGCAGCAGAAATGAAAAAAACATCATAATCGTTGAAAAAAAATTACTTTTTTTCAACGATGTCAAGGCATTTAATTTAAATTAAAATATGCCTTGACATCATATCCTTCAAATGAATACTTTAAAAAATATCGCAGATTCAAAATTATGCGTCAATAAATAATTATGGGCGCTGCGGTAGGGATCAATGACCTATTCCTGGGATTTTAGTTATCTAATCCCTGTAGTACGTACCCGTGGGATATTTTCCGACCCACGCGGGCGGAGCCGCGGGCAAAAGCTAGTAATGAATAAAATACTAACTAAATAAAATATAATATCTATATGTAAATATTTCCAACTTCGACCTTTTTCCGTTGCCTAGCAACCGACAAAGTAAATATCAGTAAATATCAAAATAAATAGTCTTTGACAATAAGTAAGGATTGCGAAGTTGTTAGTAATTTTACCCATATTAATGGGTAAAATAGCAGTCAAAACATACTTCATGAAAAGTGTTTAAATAAATTGTTCATTTTTGTTAGAAACTATGTTTTGAATTTCTTTTTCGTTTATGGATGAGTGTTATGAAGCGTGCCGTGCACTTTTGGATTTTGCAAACTATTCTTTTGTTTTGTCGCTAAACGGCTAAAGGTAAACTAAACGGCTGTGTGTAAATAACAAAAAATGTAGATTACGTGCAGTCCATTAGGTCTCCTCATTATTACGTGCAGTCCATTGGGTCTCCTCATTATTTTGCAAATATGGAATGATAAGCGTGAATTGATATTTATGTTACTGTTTTCATGAATGTTGTGCATTTTGTAACTTTACTTAATAAAGTTGTTTCTTTCGTTAGTATGGCATTTTTTGAGTAATGCTACATTTACCCATGGTTAGATAAGAATATTGACTATGTCCTTTGCCCGGTCACGAAAACCAATTTTATGCAAGCAGATAAACATAATATTTATAAATTTTCCTCCTAAAATAGTCCCTATTGCCAATACGACATTTTGCTGCAATAACATTCTCAACAGAAATTCTTCAATTTTCTTTTCGGTTTCATTCCGTAAATCTTCAAATGCCTCTCATAAAGTGTTGGGGAAGCTTTTGAACCAATATTTATAGTTTCCAAGTCGAATACAACTTCTAGAACAACTTGTGAGAGAAATGTAATTGTTTGGAAAATATTTGAGATTTATCGTACACATTGTTCAATATTAATGTTAGGTACGTTTGTGTTCTTTTCTCCTTATGCATTACTTTCGGATATCAATCAGTATGAATTGAGATAAAAGGCAGGTGTAAAAAGTATTTTGATCTGAAGAACCGCTATAGTTTACTCCTGTTCGTATTAGCAGACGAAAAACTTTACCTCATCTGAATCTAGATATACAAGGTGGAGACGACATTAGGACAATCAATTAAATTTAACGGCGTATATCTAATGACGTTCTTAGTCTGCTTACGAAAATTCCAAAAATTATATCCAATAGTTTAGTTACTATAGCTAGTCAAAGATTGGTGAAACCCTCGGCCCATCACTACTATTAGTTTAATTGAAAAAAATCACTTTTTTAATTTCGATGCTAGGATTTATTTGATGGTTCCTAAATACTCTTATGTATTGCCAGTGTTTTCATTTATTGTCGTATTGTTGTCTCCATATTGTATATCTTGCAACTCTAGATTGTTGACCGACTTCCACGCGAACGTTTTCCCCATTACGATGTTCCGATTCCCACATGTACCCCCTAGTGGAAATCGGAAAATCGAAATTGAAACCGTATTTCATTAGCGGCTGTGAGAAAAATTCTCAATAAACACAGTTATTTCCAAAGGCAACACATCTCCGTAACTAACCAGTCGCCAGCCCTTTGCCAAGTTGATTGAAAACCACAAAGCTTTGAGAACTCGACAGTTTTATGGACATCTCAATTACTCCTACTTGTTTTACCAAAAATAGAAAGAGCCAAATACAATTTGAATTCGTTTGCAGACTTTGAGTTTGATGATATTATCATGTTTTCACAGAAGGTAAACGTGGAATTCTTTGGAACATCAAAAGATTCGGGTTTTGAATAATTTTGATTCTGTTTAAAGGTGAAATTAAAGAGGTCAAGTGTCTCTGGTTATGTTTGTATTGTGTATGAAAAACTATGTTAATTTGATCCTACATGCCTTCTGCAAGTCGCTCGAATATTTTTTTGGAAATTCTTTTGTATGCTTTTGCTTTTTGCTTTAATATCAACTTTGTGTTCATTTATTGGGTAACTGTGCAGATTACATGTTTAAAACTTCTGGTAAGAATTTTATTATCTTAAACATCAAGGATAAGAGATCAAAGTGAGCGTCTTTAAACATATTTCGATGGTAACCTACTGTTGCTCATCAGACAATTTTATACATTGAGAAAAGTTAAACTTTACGAGTATTAATTATTTTCTTTCCAATCAACATCCAAGCAACATAAAACCATTTTAAAGTTTGATTTATCCTCAAATGTATTGTAGAACATTCACACTTTATGCTCCAAAAATACGTTCAGCAGAAAAAAAAATATGTACAGACGCCAGCACATCAAGTTACTTCAATCTGTCAAATTTCTTTAATATTTTCAACTTTATCGCTAAAGAATAAGGTTCGATGTTAATTGGGAAAATTTTACAGATTGGAATAGGTATTAACCTACTCCAATCTGTCAAATTTTCCCAATTAGTTCCCAGCACATTAGTGCTGGCGTCTGTACACATCAGTAATTCACATAAAAATTACAAAAAAAAACTCAACAACTCATAACACCACGTAACATGCACAGTTAATGAGTAATTTACACATTTCTATACCGTATACAGTGTACACCTCTTTATACATATTTTTTACATTATGTTTTCGAAGGTGCGTACATTTCACGAACCGCTTACATTTAAGCGTATTTAGGGAGAATTACTCCGTTTTCCACAGAATACTAAGTGCCTGCTTAGTAACACATGTGCCTGCATATTTTACACTTATTTTAGCTGCCCTACATATTACATATTAAGGTAGATGATAACGTTCGGGGCTACTGTCTGACTTGTCCACAGTTGTGATTATCTGTTTCTGAAATAGAATCTCTGTGATATTCGTACAGTACTTTTCAAACTGATAGTGTCATTCTTCTTACGCTTTTTGCAGTTAGTTATCTTACAATAAAAAACTGTTATTTCATTTTGACAACACTTTATAATTGAAAAGTCGTTCTGAAACCTGGCGTTAGTCACCTTGTTCACTCCATCAATGCTAGCAAAACTAACCACCAATGTTCCACCAATGTCCTACCAATATTTCACCAATGTTTGTATGCTGTATTAACAGTATTTTGAGATAAGAGGAACTGGGTACTAGGTGGGTGGGGTAGTTTACTCATCCACCATAGAAAAGAGAGGATCCTCCTGCCAGACGGGTGTTATGTCTGATGGGGAACTACCCAACGATTGTTGTCGGATAGTCATGTACCTATATGTCGTTCGCGCGGTAAACTCTAATTGCACGATGCAGGATTTATGTGACGTAAAGAAAGAAAATACGTTTATTTACGGTACACGAAAATAACAATTTGGGGGAAAATAGGCGTCACATCCACGAAAAACGGCGATCGCTTAGCATAATGCTGCGACCCTATGCGAAACAGAGTCCAAGCGCTGGCTTGTAGTCAGGATTTTTGTGTGACGTCAGGTATTTGATGCGTAGTTCACATGTGGCGGTGTAGATGCCGCCACAGTATATTACAAATTATCGAGGCTACTTCTTACGATATCTCCACAAGCCTATCCATCAATATTCCCTCCTATCAATCATCTATCGTCCGTGCCCAATTGCTCGCAGCTCCCGCTGGGCATCGTTTACTAACCAGTACCACTTAATGGATAGATACAGAAGGTTGGTTCTATACAATGACTGAATACGCACGCAGTGTCTACGTGAAACACTACACGTACAGCGAGTGCAAGCGTACTCGCGACCGGCATTTCTTTGAGATCTCCGTACGTACGCGTCTGTGTGTGTGCGCTTGCTATCATTCGTTGTATGGAGCTGGCCTTCTGTATGTATCTATTCTGTGGTAACACAATTGGCTCACCGCCAGCCACGTTCATTGCATATAATATCGTCCACTATTCACTTAGCAACGTCAATATGTACTAAATTAACGTTAGAATGTACTGCGATTTGGAAGTTAATGGTTCGATATGAAATTGGGTTTATGGGAATGATTGTGTGTGAATTTTGTATGTGTTTATCGTTTACATGGCCGATAGATGGCTGTTGTTTCAGGAAACTATAGAGGCATGAGGAATAGGGTGTAAAGTTCACTCATCCTCTATAGAAAAGGGAGGATCCTCCGACCAGACGGGTGTTGTGTATGGTGGGCTACTGCCCGACGATTGATGTCGGGACGTTGTATATATGCTGGTCGCACGGTAAACTTTGCTTGCGCGATGTAGGAGTTGCGTGACGTCAGTGCGTAGTTGGCATGTGGCGATGTAGACCAACCAGTCGCATGAATTCGACAAGAATTCGTCAAGTTTTTAACATTGATTGTCGCTGGGATGAGAGTGCGACTAGATATTGAACGTATTTATCACGGGAATTGGACTTTGTAGTATTGTGTCGTAAATTAACATTTTTCAAGTGCATAAACAGTTTTTAGGTTTCCGTCCTAAAATGGAAAATGTAACTACATTTCAACTACAAAGTTAAGTTTGTTCTTGGAATAAATTCATCCCCACTAAGGGACCCTTCACTGTGCCTGGTCCGACACGCACTTAGACGGTTTTTTACTTCGATTCTATATGTACCTCTATCACTATAATAACCTTCACTCCCAAGAGTATACTATGGTTAAACAAAGCCCTGTCGCAGTATTTCAATTTAAGACTTTACCAGCATAGTTCTCGTGTATACACGAGAACACCGGTACGTAATAATAATATGTGCCGGTACCATACGCTAGCTTAAATGAGCATAACCCTCTTACGTATACATATTTTAGACTTACCTACAATTTAAGCTAAGCTTAGCTCGCGGCTTAGCGCTCAACGTTTATTAGACATTGCTAGCAATATGCTCCCATTAATAATGATATGGTGTACTCATTTTGTAGCTGAGAAAGCGGTAAACAATAGGTATAAGGTAGTCTTTTGTTTAATGTTAAAACAATTCGCTTTGTGCTTAATGTACAATGAAAATGTAGTTTTTGAGATAGTTATGCTGTATACTAAGCCAAGAGAAGACTTGAAGTTAATGTAGATTTTTCATTAAAAACATTTTATTCATTATTCATAAGTGCAGGTCTAGTTTTTTCTGCAACGATAAACAATTCAAAAGGGACAAATAAAATAATTTAACAGACTTCTTTTAAGTTAGTTTCGGTATTAGTCGAATATATTCAATTAAAATAATAATCATCATTCAGGAACAGTGGTATTAATTACAGACCCTATGTATATTGAAGCAAATCTACTAAATGTTAATATTGACTTATCAAGTCAGCTTACCCTAGTCCAATTGAGTTATAGAGATAGACAAAGACATGGGTCACTCAGACCTTTGCGTTTTTCTTCTATCAACCAATCTTACAATAATTTTGAAAAACTTTCATTATTGGATCAGTATTCGATCAAATACATAAATAATGATATTTCTTCCTTGAACTTCAATAATTGGGAACAATGAAACAAAGATGTAATTGCGTTTCTCTGTAATAACAAAAGATTTATTTAAAAGATGTTGCCACAACATAATTACATCATCCTTTAATGATTTATTTACCTACCTGTAAAAACAAAAGAAACAACATTTAAAGTCTTCATGTCAGGTCTTATGTCAGCTTATAATCGCTAACACTCTGTAGTCTAGGCTTCCATTGAATATGTCAAATGTCAGTGTCACAACAACTGGCAAGTTTCAGTCACCTCCACGACTAGCATCAATCGATAATGCGGCAAATTCAATTTAAGAACAGCGACGACTCATGAATATCAGTGTCATGTTCTTTACATAAGTACATATTATGCAAATGCGACTTTGTTAGAATACCAGAAAAAAACCGAAAAAAGGCAATTCAACGTTCCATAAAAGTGTTACTGGGAAGTCTTTGCCACACTCTTTTTATTTTATTTTTAGGGACGTCAAGTCTGGAACGAAATTTTGTCGATTAAAATGTTTATCTTTGAACTAAGTATAAATAATCGCTGTACAAACAGCGGGCTTTTTAGAAAGCCCGTGAAGTGAGGCTTGTAGGAAACGGGCCACCCTATATATAAACAATCATAATCTTCATCCTTGACGTACTATCCATGTCAAGTGAAAGTTCGTCTCATCCGAGACAGAGTAGATAACACTAACTGAATATATAACAGTTCCGCACGTAGTCATAAATATGGCGTCCTTTGTCAAACTTTAATGCGACGTCCCAACGAACTCAAAGTGGGGCTCGATAATGAATTCGAGAGTTAGGGATGCCTCTGTCCGGAATACTACCAGCCTTAAGAGATTCACTATCATACTTGTGCATCGTAACGAAAGATCAATTATTCTTTTGCATTTATCCCGATTAGTTTGTGGTCAAACAGCACATCTTCTTTTTCCTTCTTCCTTATAAGCCTTCTTTTTTTTTATAAGTCTATCAGCCGGACTATCAGCATTCGTCCCTTTTCTAGGCGTACCTGTATAATGTATATCTTTCACACAGTCCATCCATAGATTCCATTTCTTTGATCTTCATTTATTTCCGGATGCTGTCCTAGCTAGCATAGGTACCTACATGATACTGGTATTAGAATTAGGTTTACATTAAATTTTATTTCATAAACTATCGACGTTAGATTAGGATTCCTTATTATAAGTCACTCACTTCGTGTTGCAGTATACCCCGCGACCCTACAACCCATTTACTGACAAATAGATAATCGAACCATCGAGGCGTTTCTAACTAATGCCATCAGAATGTCCTCCAGCCGATACGCGAGGAGGTCCCTGGAGCAAGACTTAAGCTCAATAATTAATTCGAGAATGCATCGCTAGGGCTGGCACTGTTTGCACTGTCGAAGTCAAATAATTTATTTCAATTAGGCATATAGTTTGAACGTCAATATTTCCAAGAAAATACAATTGATTCTAGTTGCTTCTTACAAAATGTAGTTTCATGTCAAAGAATATCTATATACGTAATATGATGAGTGTTAAAAGTGAACAAGCAAAAGGGGATGGCCAGAATAAAGCATGAAGTTTGTATAATTTGCGTCTTCTTATGAAAAAGTCGATTGATGAACAAGTTTTGTTCTTCTAAAACAATTAGACAAGCTTACCTCAAAGCCTCAAGGTATAAATATTACAAGATTCTACAGGTAATTGAGAAGAAACACTTGCATCCCTTTTCCTTCTCTCATTGCAGTAACCCTGAGCTCAGCTGTATAATTAACACGTGAACTCAGACGAGGTGTCCGCTGCAAGCGATGTCGAATTACTACAGACCAAGTGGCGCAGTACCAATAGGTGTCGGCTATTTTATCTATTCCTTAGGCGTAAAAGGTGAATTGTAAAACTATGCTTTGGATTGCCTCCTGTTTTCTAGCTTTAATAATCGGGTTACAGGTTGATATGGTGAAAAACACAGGCTACATTCGTTTTTAGTTTATTGACACTACAGATCTTTCAGATCACATTTTACTTTACATTTTGTGACCCTGGCTTAGTTTCGTGTTTGCAATTTAAGCAATAAAATATTTGCTTACCTTGTCTGAAAAAAAAAAGTAGTTTAAAAACTTACCAGACACTACTAAAACATAAGGTACTACTCGTATATAGGATTATTATACAAAGAACAACATTCGTGTCTGCAACTCAAAAGTTCAAAAGTTTCACCGACTGCTAATATCAATCACAGTGTAATCACTATCGATTACTACATAAACCTGGATATTAGGGCATTCAATTAGTTAATTAGGTCAATAGGTTATGTACATTATTCAGGGCAAAATTTATAACGTAAATAGTTTATATTATATATATCGAATCCACTGTTTTACAAAATCGCTAGCTGTTTTACAAAACAGCTCCGTTATGTAAGACAGCTGAACAACGTTCAGCTGGATTGCCATTGCGCTACATTTAACAAAACTGCTACCCCAAAGAATGGTTTATCTGCAGTCACAATAAGTATCTGGTGTGGCTTTTAATGCCAAGTTGGTCGCAGTGACTAAGCTAGGGCACTCCTGTGCCTGACCAATTGGTTTAGGTTAGAAAAGAACTGTGAAAAACGCGCACTTGCCGAGCGAACACATTACTACCTACTTTTCGGTGCTGTGGACCGAGGACAGGAACGCCGGTAAGCTTACACTGGAAATTTTGCGGACGCCGAGCCCACCAAAACGAATGAGTAGTGTGGCTTGCAGCCACGTGCGGTCATCCAATGCCACATTTATGATTGATGTTAGACTAGTTCGAATGATTTGATCCATTTTGTCCAAAAAGTGTGGCTTCTTGCCACACTTTTTGGACGGGGGAAGCACGGAGAAAATACATAAAATTTGGACCGAAACAGCAGTATCTGATAAGGGTGAATGCGGAATGCAAGTTAATTTTAGAAAGTCTATCCAAAATGTCATAGAAATGTTTAACTTTTCCACCAATGAAAGGTGAAAAACTGTCTTCTAAAATTGGGGAACCTAGGAGGTGCAGTGAACTTTTTTCTAAAACTTTGATATCTGGGGCTATTGTATTGAATTTCTGTAAAGTCAATTGTCTGTCGGTATTGTCACAGAGGTAAAATGCCGATGAATTGAAACTGCTGCTTTAGAAATTGGAGATCTTTTAGGACAGTGTCTACGTCACCTCCTAGAGTCCCATCATCTAGATACCAAACTTTAAATTTTGAATTTAGTAGTTGTATTATGGGCTGGATAGCTAAACTGAAAATGACTACCCGAGGGGATCACCTTGTTGGCATCCGACTGCAGTAAATTATCATCTAAATAAAATTAAAATAAAATTAAACAATAATATTTTAATTTTTTTATTTAATTTAACTACCAAGTTGGTCGCACTTCATTGGATATTTTGTATTTTTAGGGCTAACTTTCATAAAGTTCTTATAAGGAGATCAATCAGTTTGGGCTAAATTATAAAAGGGCCGGCCGGCCAAACAAAAAAAAAAGCCAGTAAACATTACATTGATACCGATTTCAATCAGTTTAAACTAGTACTTAAAAAAAAAAACTTTATTTCGCATGTAATACTGTAGTTATGTGGAGAATAACCCTAGACCCTTAGTTTCACAATAAAATATGATGACTGTAATGGCTGGCATAAAAAGCTATTATTATCATTTGATTACTGTTATTCTTTTAACCAAAACATACTGAAAACAGTATTTTACAAAGACGTATAACAGCGCAGGGAATGGCACTACAGATTTGGTTCGATAGTAAAAAGTGAAGAAAATAACATGTTTTAACGGAATATAATATTTGTTTTGTTTGGCCGGCACTTTCACAGTTAGCCCAATATGGACCGTGAATGTTCTCCTTTGATGCTAAAATTGTCCTTAAAATCACTGTTTTCAATTGAGTTAGTATAATAATATTTTCACTCGTATTACTATTTATTTATTTCTGTTTTAGACGCCTTATTGTTATAAGATACACAGTGACAAAGCGAAAAAATTTAGAACTAAAATTTACAGTCTGGCGTTTCATTTCACGCTGTTTTACATAACCTCTAATCGTTGATCGGCTGCATTGATAAATGCAAAATGTTTATGCAATTCTGCGTGTTAGTAATTATGGAAAAACGTAAAAAGTCTTTCAGCTGTTTAACATAACGGAGCTATTTTGTAAAATGGCTAGAGGCTATGTAAAACAGCGGATTTGACAAATCATCTGCGACTTATAGAACACCTTTTACTGATTAATTGATTTTCCGTTCCTTAGAAAAATGCAATATTAGTAGGTGCACAGTTCTAAATATTAGGACTATTGAAAATCACCGACAAAAACTAACTAGGTACTTACCCTACATTTAACAGTTTTGCAATAATTTAATGAATAGAATCATCCAACATCCCTCCACAACTGCTCTTCTTCACTTTGCCTTAGAACTACAGCGCAGCGTGACACAGCGCAGTAGATCTCCGATTGTGAGCGAGACATCAGACGTCTGGGACCATTGGCATAGCAGCGATTGTGGGAATAGGTATGTGTGTTTTTAATGTGGATATACAATTGGATCGACGGAGTGTTATTGTAATGGCTGCTACACACAGTGCCGGCACTGCCCACCGGCCTTGCCGCTGGCCATGCCGCACAAATATACATAGAATACTCTTTATTATGTATACCATAAAAATTACAGACATAAAGCCGCAGAAAGAAACGCAAAAAAAATGAAGGAGCAAAAGCCGGAGGCACGTGCCGCGCGGCAAAAGGCGGCCATGCCGCCGGCACTGTGTGTAGGAGCCGTAATGTGCCGATCAATAGAAAGCTTTCGTCACACAAGATTTGTCTTGACTGGAAAATAGTGCTACCGATTTCTAAATAAAGCTGTTACGGTTACCTACATAACCTTAACAAAGTTACTTGTTTAGTCACAAAAACGCATGACATTGTTACAATTCCTATGCAAGTTATAGCAACTTAAGTTTAAGCAAAGTATATTGCATTCCGTGTAGAAATAGTCCAGGCGGTATCGGTGTAGGAATTCACTTCAACAAGCAGTTTTAAAACGTAGTACATAGTCCATATTCAAGGTGAAATTATTTGATATGGAAATAAGGAACGTTAATTACGTAGTTTATTTACGAATGTTGACAAAAAGATTGTGCGAAAAAAGGAACCTCAGTAGGTAAGTGTAATACTTGTGCAATAAGATGCTCCATCAATAACTCGAATAAAACGTTAAAATAAAATATAAACACAAACTGCTCCATATACAAGATTAAAAGCGGTCGCTCACGACACCAAAGTTTGCGCTTTATTTGTACTGCGGAGCACTCGGGCGTGGGCGAGCAAATTCCTTTGTAGAATACTTAGTAGAAGATATTCTAGCAATGATTGGATTATTGTGTTTTACCGAGTTAAGTTTTCTTGAGACTGTGAATAGTTTTTCGAACTGGTTTTTAATTTATTTGTGGCGGTGTTCAATCGACTGTAATCGTTACGTTAGTTTAACGGATACGGGAAGTGCAGGACCGGTCGTTGTATGGTTGAAAACTTAGCTGAAATATCCTGCCGCAATGGCTCTGACTGAATCATTTCGATGACACCGTTGAGGAAACAGAACATTCACAGTTGTCGATGGTGGGTCCATCGACGTTTACACTGTGAACGTTCCGTTTTAGTAAAAACAAAGCTAGATTTTCGATGGATACCCACAAGATGAATGTATGAGGAGCACTAAATCATGATTTAACGATAATTTTTCACATTTTGGAAAACATGCCTATCTTTGACTAGCTGTATCTTCGCAACCAATAGGCTTAAAGTGCTTAGGTTGGGCTCATATTGTACGAATAAAAATACCAAAAAATGCGTCCATGAGGTATATTTTCCACAAAAAAAATGAAGTAAATGTTAATGTAATTTCGCAGTTTTTCGAGCACCATAGGACTAGCTCAAAGTTTTCAGGGTTGCAAACTTGGGTATAATACTCTCAGGGAACCTAACAACATCAGGCCATGGTGCGGAGCGAGAGGGCATGGCAAGCCGTCACCTCCTTCTGCGAAGCAGTAATGCTCGCGAAGGAGGAGGCGGAGCGCGCGAGGGAGTGGCAGAGGCCGCGCCCTACCAGCCCTAGCCGCCGCCGCCGTAGGAGACTTCCCGGGCGTCGGGAATTGATAGCCGATTTCCGGCCACCGTAGGCGCGGGCCTGCGGACGGAGAGCAGAGGGCAGCTCGCCGTCCGATAAGGACCAGGCCCGGGTCGACGGCGCGTCGTGTTCCACGCGCGCCTCAAAGAGATGTCAGCAAAACTGACGGGGTCCGTTAGGGCCGATGCCTGCCGGGGTTGCGGGTAGTCCCAAGGGGAAACCGTGGCCCCTGGCATGGCAAGGGAAGGAACACGGGTGGGTTTTAGTCAGTAAAAGTCTGACACGCCCTTCCGCTCCGCCCAGAGCGGGAGAAGTCATTGGATGATTTCCCACCCAAAAAAAAAAAAAAAAAAAAAAAAAAGGGAACCTAACAACATAAAAATCGTAGTAACATGCGCGTTTACGATGTTTGATGTTGTTATTGACTGGGCTAATAATACAAATATATATCGTATATTAGTATTAATAGCTCACGCCGCCCGTATGGTATTATGGACACAGACTAGCAAAAATGTAAGTAGCATAATGCATTTGCGCTCAGCTCGAGCCCGGCGCGGTCGAGCATAAATCATGCTGAACTCAGTTGAGTAATAAAAGTTAAATAAAGTATCGCGGCAATCCTTGGAAGTTTTTCAGGCATGCAAAAAGTATTATGTTTTTAAGATTTAAATAGATGCAGTGATTGGCAGTGAGGCAATCACTAAGCTTGGCAAATTGACAGGTGGTAGGAGATTATTGACAGCACGCCCTACGGGATAATATTGACCATGTTTTACTTATAATTCCCTGTATGGAACACAATTTTTTAGGACCGCCTGTTTGGGTAACGTATTTAAATTGTAATACTACCAAAAAAAGTTTCACATTTCAAACATTTGATTTTTGTAATTATCTAAAATCTGACCCCAACCCAAGCACTCTAAGGTCACTTTTTGAAAAAAATATCAAAATTTTGACAAGCTGTATCATCGCAACCAACAGACCTAGAGTGCTTGAGTTTAGCTCAAATTGTATCAAATTTAGCTAGCTTTACAAAAATATGGAATTAAGATAGGTACCTAAAAACGCGTCTTTATGGTACATTTTTCAAAAAAACTGAAACAAGTGCCAGAATTTCGCAGTTTTTTGAACACCTTGGGCGTAGCAAGCACGAGGTTTTCAGTAAATAAAATAATAAATTAATTTTTATTAACAATAATGTTGGTACAATTGATCTATCCTAAACAAAAAATTCAATATACAGAGTTTTGAGTACTTATATAATAAAAGATAGAGTTAACGACGATGGCTGTGCTAGGCTAGTATAAACTGTGTGACAGACACCGAAATTTTTTGTGTCGATATTGACTGGGCTACACGTATTACTATTATTATATTTTTTGAAGATTATATTTAAAAAAAATAACCTCATCACTCTCACTCTCTCATAATAACTATGGTGCCTCTATTTCACCAGGAATTTCTTCGGCCTCCGAATATCATATTTAAAAGTATTTACCGTTGAGTCGCTATAAGCCCTTTTAAAGCAACTCAGACAAAGATATAATACCATCTTAGGCAGTAATCGCCTTACGTTGGGCCGGTCTCCAATATTTCATAAATGTCTAAAAGGGCAATTCTTTACAAAGTGTCTTTGAACAGTAGTGTCCACAAGTTTAAAAACAAAAATAACCGTCTTCCAAAAAAGAAAAAAGAAAACAAAAAACAAAAACATCTGTCTTTTTGTCAACAGTCTTTTTCGCTTTCCTTTTATTCGCGTGTAGGTATGTTTTGGGACTACAAGCCGAGCTTAAGAGTACATAACACCAACTTTAATTTGAAGTTTTGTAACTGTTGATTGTGTCTTCTCTCTATCTGTCCATCCGTTAGTGCGCTTATAGCTCGGCAACATAACATAACATCATGCGTGTGTTCCCCGTAGGGTAAGGCAGGGGTGTACATTTAGTATACTCACATTTCACAGCAGCTTTCCTCAGAAGCTTTATATTTATCAGGTTTTTGTGCAATCTGTTTTATATCATACATAAAATGTGGCTAAACATTACTGTATAATAGTCCACTTCAACATAGGCGGGAACAACTAGGCATTAAGTCCGCCTTTGTACCTCAATGTGTGCGAGAAGTTTAAATAAATAAATAAATAAACAACTGCTACTTCAAAAAAAAATTATTCCTCAGCAAAAAGTCTTAATTCTTAATCATTAATAATTCAGTTAGAGCAGTAACTCGCACACAATGTTTAGTCGACTCCACTCGATCTGAACAAACGTCGGATCGACGTCCAACCGGGGCTCGGATATCTGACACGTGACGTCATAATCCGATCCAACATGTCCCGGGACAGATCATGTTAATGCTCTATGTGTACTATTGTAAATACAAGCTTGTATTTCTAATGATCATGGATTTTGGGTTAAATATTGTAATAAGATAAACATGTATCGGTCTCATAAAGGAAAATACGTAGTTTTGCAATTATTATCGTGGTAGGTAACGAAGCGAGACATACATTTTATACCGTAAACTCAGTTTGGCAGTAATTTAGTCGTGTACAAACAAAAACAGTATTTTTATTTTACTTTATTGCCTTTTACGTGTCTCGAGAGACCTTTTTGAATGTAAAACATTATTCATCTCAATCAGACGACTTTAGTGTCTGAAATACAACCATTTGCCAACTTTATCACTGGCTGATTGTCAACGTAAATAAAAAACGAGCAAAAGTTAGTACTGCTACGAAAATGCTACGCCGTCGCTACGCCGTAGCAACGTAGCGCTACGAGGGTAAAGTCGGCGACAAGGCAATAAAATCTTATCTACACGATTTACGATTTTCTTTCAATTCCATTTGCGACAATCAGTCACAAACTCGGACCGTATTCCTAACAGATGTTCCTAGCACCTCTATATTTCTTCTATTCCTAGTCGCCCTATATTTTTTCTATCAAATACGAGGGTAAGTTACGTCCTAAATTTTATTGGCCTCAATTTTTTCGTCCAATAAAGGTTATTTATTTCAGCGATCGATTCGTGGGCCGTCGATAAATAGCTTTGGACGAAAAATAGCGGAGTCGTCAACGCCAGGGATTGTCAACATTTGTCAACGTCCCTTCCCCGGCGCGGTACCAGGGTTGCCACAAAGTGGTATCTTGCGCGTTAAGAATGCATGAAAAAGGTTGAGAGCGCCTGCCGTAGTGATTGTAAACATTTATCAATGTCGTGTGGGACAACGTTATATTGGATGGAACATGGGTTCTATCCACATAGTCTTTATTTAATTTGACGAAGTGGTTTTCTTCTTCCCTCTACATAAGTATGATAATGCTACAAATCACACACATACACACATAACATCACGCCCAAAGGGTTAGGCTGAGGTGCACATAAAGTACAAAATAATAATATGCTACAAATATAATTAGGTATAGCTCAAAGCGTACCGGAAGACGTAGCGTTGAAAGGCCTCCCACAAGGTGGACCGATGACCTGCTGAAGGCCTCAGGAATCCGCTAAATGCGGGAAGAACAGAACCGGTTGAAGTGGCGGTGCTTGGGGGTGGCCTATGTCCAGCGGTGGACGTCTTTAAGCTGAAATGATGATGATCTCAAAGGTTGGGTTATAAAGACTGATGACCAAATTACTATAGTTGCTTGTCTATTAGCCTTAACCATGCCATATTTATGTACTTTTTAATTAAAAGTGGATCATAACATTCCTAAATCCGATTTTCAAACGTTTAATTTTGCTTGAAACTGTTCGTTTTTGTCAAAGGTCGCGGCAACTTATTGACACCGGAATAATCCGAGGCTAATCCCGGGATTCCTAAAAAATAATTGGATGTGTCGAGGATTATAGTATCGATCTCTGGAGTATCGCCGCGAAGCTTTATTTTAAGCTTTTATGAAATATGGTGCCTACATACTATACGAGCTAAAAATATTTAAGTACCAAACTGCATGGCCGTGATTCAAGGTTTTCTAGGTGACAAGTAATTAAACAATTAATAATAATAAAATAATAATAAATACATCATTTATTCTGGACCAAACACTTATACTTTTTATAAACCTGCCAAACTGCGTGACAGTTTGTCGGCAGGATTATTTGAGTAGTAACTTAATTTTAATTTAGAAAATGAAATTCTTTATAGTAATAGTCACTTCTGACATCATGTCCCACCTTCTATTGAATCAATCTTATTTTTCAAGAAAGCAGTAATGGTCATAATTCATTGCGTAAATATTAATACTTCACTTACTTAATGCTACAGCTAGTTTGAAGTAATGCAATAAACGTTCAAGTACCCGTAGTATTTCTTGTAGGTAGTTATATCTGCCACTAAATATTTGCCGGAACAAAACTATAAGCAATACCTTATTTACAAACCCAAATAAAGACTCACCAAGCCCTCGACAAAGTGTCGATTACTGTCGGGTGGTGACCCGACATTGTGCGGACATCGAGACCTCAGACCCACTCCACATCGTCACACATACGATATTGTTGTTGACTTGAGCCTCTCATGTTACTGTCAATAGTCAGATGTTGGACAGTGATGGCAAAAGAAAGGACCTTGTATTTGCTTATATTTGATATACGACCTTGAAGGATCATTAGTGGGGGCAAATATTAAGGCAAACTAAAAGTAAGGGGTGAGGCAAATTAAGTGTATATTTCGCAGTGTACAGATAGGCATTATCTACCAGATGAATTTAGAAATAAAATAGGTCTGTATGGAAATATCGATCCGATGAGTTTAACTTATCCGTTGGTGGCCAGAGAAGAGCACTAATCTCTCTTATGGTAAAATGCTCACGCCCGTTCCATGATATTTCCACAAAGGGTCAACCAGAAGGCCAATTTTCGTACTTAAAAAACGTTCACATTCAAGTCGCCATCTGTCAAACTTGTCAAAAATATTGGTAAATAGATTATATTGTTGACATACTGCAAAAGAGATACGAATGCGATTGGTCTTAAAAATAACGGGATTTGCCCCTCTCTGGTTTACATTCAGAAAGTCGAAAAAACGTAGGTTATGTAGAAAAAAGGTACAAAATCTTTTTGCTCACATAGTGAAAGAAAGTCTTAGACTGTAAAAACACATTAGCAAACAAATAGCAATAAAATCGATACGAAACTATTTTTATCAGCAACCTCATTATTTAGCCTGAACAGCTGAGCAGCGAGCCCCGAGCCGCGCCTCTAAACGATAAGACAAACGGAGAAGGATGGCGGTTAGATGTGTTGGGATAGTTCTGTCTCGTCACAGCGAGGCTGATTATAAGTGAACTTGATTAGGTTAGAATGTAAGGCTGCGTTTGTAAAGAAGTAATCGTAAAACCTAAATATACGAGTATATAAGTTACAAAAATATTTCTGTTTTTACGTCGCTTTATTTTGTGTTGCCATTTAATAAAAACCTAACCTTATAACACAATCATCTATACTTCAAAAGAATCGAAATTCCGGGCCAACTCAATTTTGATTTTAGATTGATCAACAAGCTTAAAAAAATGAAAAATAAAATAGTTTGGAAAATCCAAAAGTGCACGCCTCATACATAACACTCATTCATAAACGAAAAAAATTTCAAAACATAGTTTCTAATGGTTTCTAACAAAAATTAACAATTTATAACTTTTCATGAAGTCGTAATGTCAAAGACTGACAAAGATATTTACTTGGCGGTTGCTAGGCAACATCAAGACCAAGGTTGAAAATATTTAGATAAAGATATTATATTTTAGTTAGTATTTTATTAATTATAATTAAACTACTTTGAATAAAAGAGCCATTTTCAATAGGGTTCCTTCAACGGCTGAAACAAATGTATAAAAAAAAAATTGACTCAATTAATTGATTTTATCGCAAGCTACAATGTTTTCAGGGTTCATAAATTGACGGACAGGATTTTTTTTTCAACTATTTTGAAAAAGGTGCTTTTGTCCATTTCTGCTGCATTAAATCAATTGTTAAAAAGTACAGTATTAATCTCCATTTAATCATCTATACAATGGTATATAAATTAAGTAGGTTCTGTGTACTAGCAGGAGTGTAACAATAAAAACAGTTACAGAAATGGGGCAAAAAAAATTTTTCGATCGTAGAGCACACTCTAATGCTTCGCATTAAGAGTCGTGCAATAATTCATGTAAAGCGGATAAGTTGTTTTTGAGTGTTGAGCGCACTAATTGACAAAAAAACTATTTTGATAAATAAAATGAACACAAGGAACTGGAAGAAAATATGAAAAGTATAAAACCGTTAGAGTAAAAGAGGTTGGGCGGTCCACAGGGTGGTTTTAGGTTGTTAAAAGCTATGGGCTGCAGTAAGGTAGCCATGCTACAAGAACTTTACCCAGCCACTCTTGAGACACCTACTATTATCTAAATAATATTATCATATTTAAATTTTAATACTTAAGATTAATACTGGATTGTATACGAACGCAACGTTAGTTGTAACTGATAAAAATTAATTGAATTAACCAAAATTACACGGGCAATTAACGCGCAACGCTTATCGTTTCGCTCCCCGCTAAGCTCAGCTCCTATAACCGCACCCTAAGGCCACAGTTGTGGGTAAATAAGTAAAGTTAGTGTTATTACGTCTGTGTTGCTCTGACGAGGGCGAGGAATGCATCAGCTGTGCCGCGGTAATAAGGTGATTTGACTGACGGGATGTTTGTGGGTTCCGTCTTTATTTAGAGAGCTGGGACTTATTTTGTAGTTTTTATGTGTTACTTTTTAGGGAAGCGTATTATAAGGGTATATCACGCTGGTATTCCCTGATGAGGTAGGTAGAGGTGTATTTCAAGTACATTTCAATATCTAGCTAAAATAGTTCTGATCTTGCGAAATACGCCGTTGACAAGTCTTCCAAGTTTGTTTCCAAAATGTTTACTTTTAAGGAAATGTTTGTTATTTGAGCTAAATTAATACATTAGCGCAAAACTTCGAAGAAACGGCTTTTCTATTGCTACAATTGACAAAATGTACGGCAGCTTTAAAAAAATCCAACATCTTGATATTCAAATTAATGATGAAAAAGTAAAAACTTCAAAGAAACATAACGTAGTCGACAAAATATTCCGTCTTGCGAAATCTTCAGTAATTTTATCATAAATGTGTGAAAGTACAGTTAACTGCAAGACATAATTTGAGAATGACGGCGCGACGCCTTTATTTCTTAGCAATAAGACTGGTTTTCGTAGTTCAAGTGCTTAAGTGAGATGCTGCTGACTATACTATAGATAGATGTTCAGAAAGCCGTTAAAGAGAAGTTAGCTGACGCGTCAAGTGACGATTCGTTCATCAATATTCTGAATAATTACATTAATTACTTGAAAACGATCAATTCATTCGAAGTGCGGTGAAGTTTTGTAATCTTTGAGGGAACTTTATTCGTGAAAGAGATTGTTTTCAGGATAAGGAGTTTCGCTTTGGTATTTTTTTTATAATTATACTCTTTTAAGAACCACCGTCTCTCATCCAACTCTCTTGTCGCAAGTCTGTTGGAAGTAATTTCTTATGCAATGTGAGGTATCTCTGTAATCTTCTTCTTTATGTATATCTGTATCTGATAAGTGTTTCATGTGTACAATAATAAATAACTAAATTAATGGTTTTTCAATTCGTTTTTCAGTAAATCTGAGATTGGTTAACAGAAATAATAACAACCGCCAACCAAATCGCTTGAAAACAGAACACTTTGGCAACATTAATAATGGGTATCAGAAACGAAAGGTTACCTCTGCAAACTAATTTAAACCTTTTACGATTATTAATTGCGTTGGCTGTGAATAGTTACGTTTGGGGTTTACTTTAGTTTTTTTTTTGGGTGGGAAATCATCCAATTACTTCTCCCGCCCGGCACGTGCCTCCGGCTTTTGCTTCTTCATTTTGTTTGCGTTTGTTTTTGCGGCTTTGTACTGTGTGTAGCAGCCATAATATATTATGTTAAAGTTAATAGGTACTACTCAAGATAAACATTTTTAGACGTTGCTCATAAAACGCAAACCTAGCCCCAATCATGATTTAAGAGCTAAATGTTTCCAGTATTTCCGGCATTTTGTATTATCATTCCAGGACCACAAAGCTAGTTCAAACACAATTTATGAAGTGACCCTTATAAATCTACAATCTGAAATTATTATTATGTAACGGTCGCTGTTACCAGTTCAAGGGTAATTTGAATTGATCACTAGTGGTTATCAAATTGACGATAGCAATACCTTCTTGACAAAATTACAAAGTCAATTAGTTAATTGACTCAGGAGTGACTTTGCGGAAATCCATTATAAAATACAATAGACGAGGTATATTTAGTAACCTAATCCGCTTAACTGTTCTTAAAGAGTCATAAAGAACCCTGTACGAAGTCGATTCGCCTGACGACCAGATGACGCTGACCCTGACGACGTGTTGCCACGTCAAGCGCCCACTGCGTTCGGTGCTTGACGTGGCAACTCGCCATTTCCGGATTCGCAACAAGTCAATCGTCATCCTGAGGATGCCTCGTTGAGAGGTGATTCACGTGTCGATTTCTTACAGGGTTTTGTATGACTCTTTAAGAACAGTTAAGCGGATTAGGTTACTAAATATACGTCGTCTATCGTTTTATTTTCAAGATTAATTAATTATATCACCACCGTTGAGTACCGTATTAAGTAATTCCTTACATAAGGAAACTGTACGCAAAAATATGTGTTATAAGCAGGATTTAAACCCACATAACCGCTTTCGCGGTCTCCAGATCACGTCTACCCCAACAGGCATCCGTTCTGCTAACCTAAACTATTCGTGTGCAGTTTTTGATCTAGTGTTCATTCACCAATGTGTTCGCGTGCCAACATAAACCAGTTACTACAACGCTAATATCAACCGCGACTACATCCGACCATTCACGCCGCTTACCGACCATTTTATAGTTGAACTGGCAGCCAATCGCGTCCTGGCCACTCGCCAGGGAACATAAGCGATAATGTACGCGTTAAGCCTCCATTATTTGTACAAAGGAAATCCGATACATTGTCGGTTTTGTTCGAGATCAGAAGAACCCTTGGGAGTTAGATGTTCGTTCGGTTGTAAGGGGTTAGATTGGTTAAGGAATTATTTTGAAACTGGAATTTTCTTGCGTTATTCTTTAGGTAGCCAACCTAAAGAATAACGCAAGAATAATAACGCAATCCTAAACCAACCATTGAGCTGTTAGGGTGGGGTGGGGTCTCTTAACAAAAAGGGTTTAGCTGTTAGGGTGGGGTGTACTTAACAAAAATAAGCACTTTAAGCTTAATATTTTAAAAACGGATCCCGGAATTTAAAAATGGTTTTTACACACACAAAAATTTTGAACGACTTTTTTAACAACACCCCACATCATGGAATAGACATGAAAAAAATTCACTTTACATGTAGGGGTTAGACCCTAAAAAAAATACAATGATTTTATTATAGCACTTTGTCGGCGTGATTAATATGTATATCCATGCCAAATTCCAGCTTTCTAGTACTAAGAGTCTCTGAGCTAAGCTGCGGACAGACAGACAGACGTTCATGGCGAAACTATAAAGGTTCCTTGTTGACTACGAAACCCTAAAAAGCCCCAATAAGTTCCAAAACGATCCATCTTTTCCCTCTACCCCCAATTCGATAATACGTCTCATCGTAAAGTCGTAACATCGTTCTAACCATACTCCCCCACCGTCACTCCGTCACTCCGGTGTGCACATCTCTCACTGTTTCCGTCACTCCACGCGACGAGTATTTCTACTTACACCCACTTGACGAGGCGACAACACTTTCATCTTCACGAGTTTTTGACTTTGGATAGCATTTGTTATAAAAGTTAGATGACAGAAGTAAATCTGGCATTAATGATGCCTCGATTGGGGAAGATGATGGATTTATAGGGTTTCACTTGAGTACATACTTTGGGTTTATTCTGACAAGTTTGCTCTCGATAGGAGCTCCTTCATAGATAATTTCACGTTATTCATGGTAAAACATGGCTGAAGGCTTCAACGTAATAAAAATCATAAATTCACCGGCACACAATAACAATGGTAGGACAGTATTATTACAGCACATTCTCTGTCAGAAGAAGCCTTTGGCTTCTTCTGACAGAGAAGGCCGAAATACACCATGCAGCCTAAATTGCTGGGTCTAGAATCTTAAAATTTTACACAAGAGTCCCTCACAGATAGATAGATAAAATGCTCTTTATTAGACATAGATGTGCTGTGTTGTCTTCATGGGCGGCCTTATGTAACACAGGTGAGCACTCGAAAGAATTGTTTAAATTCATCCCCTTATTTGGAGATGAAGGATTGTATAGAAATTCGTAATTTTTGCTGATGTACAACTTATAGTTTGTAGAATACTGCATTTAGTTACAAAAAATGTTCTGAATGTATACAGGAAAAAACATACTTTTTGTCCAAAAATACGTTCCATTCGTGAAAGTCACATTTTTATGCTGACCAAGCCGTGAGCACGACTAGAATTTTGTGTTATATTCCTCCGTCCTTGCAAACCATAAATAAAGGCACTTATTACCATAGTGTACGCCACAATCTAGCCAACACTAACCTGGTGTAGTTTGTATAATGTATTGTGTTGGCAGTACGGTCAACCGCACGTGTGAAGGTTCACTTTTGCTTCATTCCACGTTCACACGAGACCGACAAAATTACATAGGAATGAACAACGGTCATCTGCTCATTTCATTTCTCCATCATTCGGTAGGCGAGTGAAAGATGCAGAGTGCCGACATTCAACATCGTTGGATCGGGTTCACTAATAAATTATTTTTTCTCTTTTAATTCATATTGTGCTCAGACTTTTCACTTCGAGTGAAAGATGCCGAATGAAACAAAAGACAAACATAAACAAAAAGTGAAGCACCGAATATATTCTGCTTAGGTTCGCAATAAAGACACTCTCAACGTCGTACTGTTACCATGTACGTGCGGTTCACCGTACGTGTGTAGGACTAAGTATTATGTTAGATGTACGTACGTCTGGCTAAGATTACAAGCTGGCTAGCTCTCAATTTGCGCAGGAAATGGCCATCTGCTGAGAAATAGCCCGCACTTGGTAATTTGTTACCAGATGGGGTCCAAGTTATAAGCTAGGGACATTATGCGGCAGTACATGGTTCAGGTAAAAGGCGAATGGAAATAAACTGAGTTCTTTAAAAAATCTCGTCATGTTTTCTATCCATAATTATTGTGTGTCTGCGAATTTTTTGGCACCTATTCTACAGAAGGTATTTACTGACAAAAATATGAAAAGATTAAAAGAAAGTGGAAAGTTGATTTTTTATATAACAGCTGTTCAGACTATGTCTTATAATGACAATGATTTTTAAATTATTTGAACGTACAATCTTTCAGAAATAAAAACGTTTGCGGTCGGGGGACTATCAGGAACGAAGTTCCTTACGCAATACTTGCACGCACACATTCTCATATAATAGAAAGAAAGACATAAAGAGAGCGAGAAAGTCGCATGGAGGGGGCATAACGCTTTTTCCTTACGTGACGATTGCTATCTACAGCAAGTAGCGGTTATGAACTTTGTTCCAATATAACGAAAAGCTTATGAATTGTTTTACAACCCTCGAATCCGTTCGAGCGTTAATAATATATAAAGTATCAAGTTATTGAAAGCCTTCGTCCACGTCCTTACTGTTACTTACTTTACTCACTAAATAATACAATAGTCATTTAGTGGGGCAGTGGTTTTACTAAAGTGACAGGAAAAACTACTCTGAGAAAGTAAATAATTAGATTAGTCACGTGAGAAAATAATTTAAAGGTTAAAAGCATATTGGTAAAGCAATCGGAAATTGATCGTGTATTATAATCTCAACCTATTTGCTCTGTTGACCTGAACACACTCCAAGCTTTACTAAGTTAACGGGGTTAACAGATTATTTAGTTCATGTTTATGGTCTATGTAATAAAATTCGAACTTGCAGTTTAGACGAAAGATTTTGACGACCAGCCACTGTCGTATAAAGGTCTAAAGGCGAATTCGCAGTTGTAGCCCGCGCAGCTAGAGAGCTAAGTTAGATTTGTTCCATAAGAACAAATCTAACTTAGAGAGATGTATTACTGATTATAATGATTATAATTCTGTAAATTCATATCTGTTATAGTCGCGCATCATATTTTGAGCATGATAGAACCGAGCACTGATATGCAAATTGAAAAAAACGTACGAAAATTTGAATTACGCGGGCTGTCTTGGCGCATCCCCCTTAAGTTAGTAATTCAAAGCTATGAGAACAGTCCCAGCACAATAACTTGTATACAATTGTGTCCATTATACTAAAATATGTACTTAATTTTGAGTGTAAATCGTGTACCTATTCGTGTTATAAATGTGAAACCACTGAACTGTATTTTAGCAGTGTCTCATAGAAAATAGGCACAATAATTTGAAGATGATATCAAAGTTTGTTTGTTTGAATAATATTCTTTGAATAATATACAACGTTTGTTTGAATAATATTAGTTATGCGGATGACATGGTGCTGCTGAGCCCATCGATAGGCGGGTTGAGGAAACTGGTGGCTATTTGTGAGTCCTATGCAGTGTCCCATGGGCTCAAGTACAATGTCAAGAAGAGCGAACTTATTATGTTTAAAACGAGTGCCGTAAACTATTCGGATATTCCCGGTGTCTCGCTCTGTGGCACTCCTTTAGCTTGGGTCACTAAGTTTAAGTACTTGGGTCATTGGGTCACTGATGATCTTAAGGACAATATGGACATTGAGAGGGAGCGCAGGTCGTTGGCTGTTCGATGTAACATGCTGGTTCGAAGATTTGCACGCTGTACAAATCAAGTTAAAGTAACTCTTTTCAAAGCTTTCTGTCAGTCTTTCTACACGTGCAGTCTTTGGACCCGTTTTACGCAGAGGACATACAGCGATCTGCGAGTCCAATATAATAACGCGTTTAGGATATTGTTGGGGTTATCGTGGCGTTGTAGTGCATCCACAATGTTTGCGGAGGCGCGCACAGACGATTTTTACGCGATAATAAGGAAAAGGACCGCTTCCATAGTCGGCCGGCTACGCGCCACCACCAACGGTCTCCTGAGCGTGTTCTCAGATCGGTGGGATTCCCCTCTGTTGCGCCACTGGGTAAGAATCCATACCAGTTAATATTTGTAGCATTATCTCTTATTACTAACACTAGTTATTAAGTTATTTTGTTGATACTAACACTATGGACTCAATGTCTGAAATAAAGAATTTGAATTTGAAAGTCAATAATGCTGAAGTGCGAGGGAGACATACCTACAGGATGTAATGTGCCATCCTTTTTCGCAACGGAACAATAATAAAATTGCTATACAGCCTCTGGGCTAGGAACGGACCAGAACGGACCCTTTCAAATCTAGGGATAAGTAAGACAATTGAGTCTAGATTTCCTTAACCGTAAGCTCTCATCATACAGAAAATCTCACAATAATATATCAATTTTGGACCCTATATAGTAGGTACTAGGAAAATCATTTTCTTCTGCTGTTTTTTTACCTATTATTATTCCACTTACAGTGAAGTCTCTGCCTCAGGCTTTACTTTGAATAAAACTTGACTTGTGTTGTAAATATTTTGAAACTTGACCTTTAAACATAATGCTTGTTGGGCGAGATTTTTATGTGTTTTGTGATAAATGGTAAAATATTTTGAATAAATTAAAGTTTGCTTCGCTCATTATTGTTAAGAAAGTATAACATTTTTACGAGAAAAGAAGGTGTTACGTTAATTTTAAAAGCTTGTTGAAACAGAATCTTATTTAATCTTAATTATTTGATAGAAGATGTTCAGCGGGTTTAGTATAACGAACCAACTTAGTAACAAAAAATCAATCTGTTTTTATACAAATATTAATGGCGCCTAAAGGTTATTATTGGAAACTTTCGCAATAATATTATGATCTCTCCTAAGCCACGAGGGAATAAAAACTTAATTGAATTTACATTCGATTCAGCGCTTTTAAGTTTACCAGAGAATTTGTGAGACCTTAATGGGGCTCCGTAGAGTAATAATATTTTATACCCCGATTATACGCAGCAATTTCGGTTTGTAGTTTGTTTACCTAGGGCATACTATTTTTGGATGATAACTTGAGTAAAATCTCTTGCTTTTACGTTAGTTTTTACAAAATTACAAAACCTATCTACAAGGTTTCCACATTAAAACTCTATGTAGAGTTCCACTAATTTAAATCTCTCATGCACGAGGGGAACTTTGTTTTAAAACAAAACCCTATTTCTAGTCCTACTTTAGGTAACAAAACTGATGACCTTGAGATTCCGAGCTGCATATATTATTATAATGGCACATTACGATAGATAAATGCGTCGTAACAGATCGTGTTATTTATACCTACTTACGACTTATGTTGAAGTAGGTATGTAATGCTTTCCATTCAGAAGGGCGAATGAGGAGACAACTTTAATCCGATATAGTCATACAACACAAATACGCTTGACGTCACTCCTGTGATCCTCTAAGGGTTATCATGGTGGTGTTGTGGGTGTTTTTTAAGTCACCTCTGCTTGACAGTCGTACAACTTGAGACTTACTCCTGGTATTGTATTAAAATAAATATAAAACAGGTTGAGTACAATCTATTAAACCCATTTTTTTTTTGCTTGGTAATTATCACGTACTTTGACACTTTGAAAAAACACATAGAAAGCACAAGATCAGCCAAAAAAGCATTTAAAGAGCTAGATAGAACAAAAACGTGGATCCCATCTCTCCAACACGGGTCAACAAATTATAGTAAATCACGAAGTGAAATTATAAGTATTGCAACGGATTTCTACGCAAGCTTATATAGTCGACCAAACTCAATAAAAAACATAGAGAAGTCTAACCAACCGAAGAATATGTCAACTGTACAAACGTTTTGCGAACATGAAATTCTTAAACAGATACTAAAATTAAAATCAGAAAAATGTCCAGGGCCAGACGGCATTTCGAACGAATGTATTAAACATGCCAGAGCTTTTCTAGTAACCCCTCTTACACTGTTGTTCAACAAAATCCTGGATGAAGAAGTAGTGCCTCAGCAATGGTCAGAGTCAGAAATAATTTTACTGTACAAAAAAGGCGACCCAGCAGACATAGGTAACTACCGCCCGATAAGCCTTATGTCCTGCTTTTATAAGTTATTCTCATCGTGCCTACTCGACAGAATATCTTCGGAATTAGACACATTTCAACCTATGGAACAGGCAGGTTTTAGAAAGGGATTCAGCACTACAGACCATATACATGTTATAGATCAAGTCATCGAGAAATATCTGGAATACCGAAAACCACTCTACATAGCTTTTATCGACTATAAAAAAGCCTTTGACTCTATCTCGCATAATAGTATATGGGAGGCACTAAATAAGCAATCTGTGAACTATAGATATATAAATATTATTAAAAATATCTACTCAAACAGTACAAGTCGAGTCAGGCTAGATAGAGTTGGGGCTTCAATCAATATTAACAGAGGAGTCAGACAAGGTGATCCTATTTCACCTAAACTGTTTATAGCGGTCCTACAAAATATAATGGCAGATCTTCCATGGTCAAATAGGGGCATTAATGTAAATGACAAACATCTAAGCCATTTACGTTTCGCGGACGACATTGTCGTACTATCGGAAAATCCTTTGGAACTCAATATTATGGTCAACGAATTACAAGCAACAAGCGAATATGTGGGTTTAGAGATGAACCTTAACAAAACAAAAGTGATGACCAACAACGAGAAGACCCCTATCTTGGTTAATAACATGCCGCTCGAATACGTACAGGAGTACATATACCTGGGTAAGCTAATCTCCTTTAGTAAGAACCGAAATTTAGAAGAAATAGACCGAAGGATAGCTATTACATGGAAAAAATACTGGGCTCACAAAGAGATATTTAAATCACAACTTCCAATCTAAATGAAAAAGACAGTTCTAGACTCTGCTATTTTGCCATGTCTCACTTATGGTTGTCAGACTTGGATTTATGATAACAAGGCAAGAAACAAGATTCAAACTACACAGAGATCTATGGAGAGAAGCTGCTTAAGTATCAAACTAAGCGATAGAGTAAGGAACACAGACATTCGCAACAAAACTAAAGTCACAGATGCTCTCACTTTTTCGCAAAGCCAGAAATGGAGGTGGGCAGGCCACGTGGCAAGGTATTCTGATGATCGGTGGACAATAAGAACAACTAAATGGGAAGGTCCACGAGGTACCAGAATCAGAGGCCGGCCGTGCGCCCGATGGCAGGACGAGATAATTGCGAACGCTGGGCGAGATTGGTTAGTCACCGCGCCAGATAGAGAAAAGTGGAATTCTTTGGAGGAGGCTTTTACCCGAAGGGTCCACACACTAATTTTAATCATAATTATTTTATTTTAATCATAACTATTTTATTTTAATCATAATTATTTCTTTTTTACAAAAATGAATAAATTTATCATTTTTAATTTAATGAATTAAGTAATTGTAAGTAATATGAAATCAAATAATAATATTAAGAATGTAAAAAAATTATTTGTTGAAAGTATTGTGATTAATGATTTACATAATTTTAATTGTGTGGAATGAAATAAAGCTTTATTATTTATTTATTATTATTTAATTATCACGTAACTTCTCCCGCTCTGGGCGGAATGGGAAGGCGTGTCAGACTCTTACTTACTAAAACCAACCCACGGGGCCACGGTATCCCTTTCGGACTTTCTTGCGAACCCGGTATGCATAAGCTTTAGCGGACCCCGTCATTTGTGCTGACATCTCTTTGAGGCGCGCGTGGAACACAACGCGCCGTCGTCGACCCGCGCCTGGTCCTTATCGGACGGCGAGCTATCCGTTGCTCACCGTCCGCAGGCCCGCGCTTACGATGGCCGGGAATCGGTCTGGGAATCCCCGACGCCCAGGGCGTCTCTTGCGGTGGCTAGGGGCGTGAGGGCGCGAAATTTGCCTCTTCCGCCCCCGTTACGCCTCATCCTTTGCGAGCATTACTGCTTCCCAGAAGGAAGTGACAGCTTTTCATGCCCTCTCGCTCCGTATCTGCTTTACCCTTTCGTATAAAACAAGAGTGATATAATGTAACACTTTTCCAATTTTCCTCTTCAGTTTGATTCCAAAGTAATTCCCATTCCTACCGAAGTCCAAAATAAAAGTAAACAACCAAAACCAAAAACGTCCATAACGTAGAACGAAGCACACTACAGCCACAAATGCGACAGATTTCAACAAACAAGCCACCGAACAAAGTAGCGAGCGATTTATTTGTGTTCGCAAACTGTGCCGTCTGTCTCTGTGTGCGCTTCCTTAGCGCGGCCGCCTCGCAGTGTTTACTTAGGCACTGTTGGTTCAAGCCATGGTCACAGTGATACACTTTGCGACTCTGGCGGAATTCTGGGTGATTTATTTACAGTTTGTAAGTGGAAATCGTGCTTTGGGCTTAAAGGATATTTCTTTTTCTAGGTTGGTTACTGCAGAACTTGAGGTCATCTATTTCTTGTATCGTAGAACTCTTTAGTATGTAGTGTGAACTGTTATTATGTAAACAACCACATTAGCTAGACAGGCTAATCAGGGCCTTGGTTACCTACTAAAACATAATTTAAGTTAAGCTTCTAAATCTTATAATGCTCTGAATGATATGATGTACCTTACAATCAAGAATGTGTTGCCATAGAATAATAATACCTAATGGTTATTATCCCTCATTCTCCTGCCCGCATTTCCCTTGAGTGTACATGGAATAGATGATGTGATGAAAAATGCAGATGTGGGCCTATGAACCAGTGCCCTCCGGCCCTGTGGTTATTTATTTAGAAATGAAAGCAATGCTGTGAGAATACTGCTTATCTGATCGAACATTTTGACAGAAATCCAACGTGATTGTACAAAATGACAAAAATATTATTTAAAACTAGTGTACAATAAACAGTCTTATTGCACAAGGTGATCTCTTACTTTTGGATGGAGTGAAAGAAAGAAGATCACTTCACGTTCACGTTCGAGTTCTAAATGTCAACTATTCTGTTTATTTTGTGATGCTTTATGAATTCATGAGTCATGAAGTCATGACACAATCAACACTGATGCTATTTTATATAGGTGAATTTCAACAGCTATACCTAATTTTGGTGGAAGTATTTGTTTCTGATTTTTTTAATAATATGCAAGAAATACATATTCAGTTACATAAAATGTAAGAGAAATTTATTTAATCCTGAAAGCTTATAATACAGGATGCAAGGGTAAACACCGTTGTCACTCAAACTATGGGTAGTTGGCTTAAATATAAACATAAAAAACCGAGTAAAAAAAAATTACGTTGTTTTCTTTAACAAATATTAAAAAGGTTATTGTCCGACACCGTCCGCAAATTCATGGATATGCGCCCGCCCGAGTGACGTAATCGATCGCCGCCCGTCCTACCTACCTACACAACACATGAATAAATACAATACAAGCTTTTCCTGGCTTAAGACAGGCAAAAATACCTACCTTAGGAATTGCGTGACGATTCTATTAATGTACATCTTTAAAAAAAAAAGTTGTGATTTTCCATTGAATTTATGTTCTATAAACGAAACCAAACCACTGGTTTGAAGGATAACGGTGTTTACCCTAACACCCTGTATATTGTCGACACCAGAATTGGTAAGACGCCAAAATTGATAGCAGACATCAATTTTTTTTTACTACACCAAATTATAAACGAAATAACAATAAAAAACTTTTTATAGTGAAAAAATATGATAAAAAAACAAAAGGCATCAATTAAAAAAAAAATACAACTTGGTTACCTTTTTTTTTAAATGATATCTTTCTCTTTTCTTCGCAATTTCTCTAGTTTGACGGGATTATTCTGATTTTTTTTCTCCTGCTTTCTGCCATTCTCCTCCTCTCCTAGCTATGCGTGTATCAACTTGAAACAGAATGGCACAAGTCTGTCACTGCTCCTGGCTAAACGAAGTGAACGATGGCAGTGTTGTCCTTCTGGATTTATTCTATGATTTTGTTACTCACACCAAAATTTAAAATTTCGCTCGAAAGTTTCGGTTTTCTTTAAGAGAAAGCACTGCACAAAATATAAAAATAAAACTGTCATCAGATAGAAAATCTAATACTGAATTCAAATACAATTGGTTATTTCTAGTAAACTAGTATAGTCGTTTAAACATTCCCAGAAAAAACAGATTGTGGCCGCGCCACGAAATTTAGAATATATTGCTAAATGACTTATTATTTTTCTAACTACTAAAATGTTTTCTACTAAAATATTTACGGCCTGATCAAGATATGTACGTATACTTTCTTTAAAAAAAAACTTAATTGTACGTTTGGTTTAAGATACGATTTTCAGCCGCGCCGCCTAAAAATTACGCTTGAGAAAATCACCCTTATATCCTGTAGATTTTTTAATCGAATTTATTTCAGTGACATGTAAAAGGCCCATTTTAATCTAAATACGGTACAATTTATTTCAGTCAGGTGCCCTCACTCTAAAACTTAACAAAACTTTTACCCCAAAATAAAACATTTGTGCTTCTCTTTGTGGGCTGTAAATAAGGCCTGAAAACATTCAGTCTGTTGATAAAAAGACGACGAATCACAGAATGAAACACGTAAGACAATGTATGAGCTTCAAAGACCTGTGATAACTAAAGGTGACTTTCACCAATGAAAATAAATGCAGTCAGCAGTTCGAGAGCTGTCAGCTGTCAGTATCAACATTAAACAACACTTATGACACTCACACAGCTCTTGAACGCGGTTTAGATGTACTGGGTCGCGTTCAGATTCACAAGTGTAATCACCAATTTGCTCTAAGCGACAATAGACAGTGAGATTAAGCCCCTTTACAGTCTTCGTGATGGGTTAAGTTGAAACGAAAAACTTAATGTAAGGTTATTTCAATAGTTGGTTTCTAGCATTAAAACCTCCATGAAAAAAAAGATTAAAAAACGTACACTAAAACCCCGTCTCTTTAACGTCCACATAAAATGTGTATATGTGCCAAACAGACAAAGAACGGTAGAGTTTACGATAGGCACTTACGGCACGATAACGACTCACGAAATCGTCCATCATTCAGAACGTTAGGCTTTAAGCCAGTAGTAAGAGCGGTGCTGTGCTATAATACCTACCTAAAATATGTTGATATGGGAAAATATTATAATAATCTAGTCATTAATTTCGTAGGGAAGCTGACGTGTGTCGTCTAAACACTGTTCAGGAGTTGCGACAAACAAATGCGCGACAAATGCTGGGGCGACAGTACGATAGGTCGACCATCAGCGGTGCGACAGCACATCAGCTCGACGAACGTTAGTGCGACAGATTGTTTTCACGACAAACGATGGCACGACGAAATTTTTGATCGACGAACGTTAGTGGGACTGATTGTTTTCACGACCATCAATGGGACGACGAAACTTTTGATCGACGAACGATAGCGCGACACAATTTCCGCTCGACAAACTAAAGCACGACAAACATTTCTATAATATTTTGTTGTTAATAATTTTGTCGGTGCAAATGATGCTACATATCTACGAAAGTACCACGAACTGCAACCAAAGTTTACGTTTAAGCGCTATTTTCTGCTATACAGGGTGGACCAAAAATACACGTCATAAAAAAAATATAGATTCCTCATGTCCAGGGGTATTGGAAAATACCCCATGTATGTTCCGCGATTTTTTGTAGTTTTCGAGTTATTATTTTTTTTGTATTTTTTTTTTGAGTTTTCTTGCCGGTGGAGCCTAAAAAATTCATATCTTTTTTGTAGTAAGTATTTTTCAGTTTTTTTTTTATGGCGTCACTATTTTGTCCACCTATTTTAGCCTTACCTTCGAAGGCCGATTACAGTGAATTATAGAAGGTTAAGTACTAACTTTTTTTAATTTTTTGCGTAGCTTAGGAACCTGCATAGTTTTGAGTCAGCTAGAATTTATAATATATGGAACCTCATTTTTATATTTTTAAATTGAAGTTGAAAGTTTTGCTATCGATACTTTTTTGAGTAATTTGCAGGAATGTTAGCAAGTTTATTATTTTATGTATGAAAGTAACACTCAAGACGATATTTTCACAAAACAAAAAACAGGGAAAAAAAAAAGAAATGAGTTTTTGAAGCTCCACCGGCAAGAAAACTAGAAAAAATTCCAAAAAATATAATAACTCTAAAACTACAAAAAATCGCGGAACATACATGGGTTATTTTCGAATACCCCTAGACATGAGGAATCTATATTTTTTTTATGACGTATATTTTTGGTCCACCTGTATATGACCTGCTAGCGGGATTTATCAGGACAAACATTCAGAGTATTTGTGCACACACTCACGATAAATGCTTCCATTTGACAACGTTGTTATATGAAAAGGCATTGTTGTATAGATCATAGGTGTACATTTTTATAGGTACACAGTTTTCCCATGTAATGAGCACATTAACGAACGGTTCAAAACTCAATTCATACATCGACTTCAAACATGTAAATTCAATGTCAAAGTTGCATGTGACGTCATAACGTGGTTGCTCTAATAATTAACTTACGGACTTCTGCTGGTAACTCGCTTACGGAGCGTCGCGCGTACGCGTAATTGTGTTACGTTTGGTAACTTATTCATGAGAGAGGTAAATATGACAGAGACTTTAAAGAGCACCTATGTGGAATGATTGTTGTTAAAGAGGAGGTATTTAATAGGTAGGAGTTCCTTGTTTCAAGACTCAGCCGAGAAAGTCTTTCACCATACCATTTCTGCTATCAAGCAGTAGCAAAATACGAAGTCGATAAAGTAAAATTAGAGATGTTTTAACAATTTATTGAAGTGCTCCTTTAGGCGCGTTGAGCACTTTTTGGGAGAACAAAAATCATGGGAGTCGCATCATCGTCATCGAAGGCGCGTTGAGAACTTTTTTGTTGAGCGCACTCTGGTTTATTTTTTTGGAGTTTTTTTATGGAATTACCGTCGTTGCTCCATGGACCAATTGAAATTTGACCAATTGGTCTATGGGGAAAATTTTACAGCTTTCGTTTTTGTACTTTCAGCAAGCCATATAAATTCCTGAAATTTTCGTTAGACGTCGTTACTTCGTTTTTACTTCTATCGGCAGTACCCAAATACTCATACAGAGGAAAAAAAAACATGCCGGGTGTTTCTTTTTCCTCTAACGTTCTTCATTCCAGGGCGGACGGCCTTTTAGCAAATCTATGTTCGATGTCAGACCAAAACTACTAAAAGATTCCGCCTACAGGATAAAGGATTTTTAGCCTCATTACCAGACATCAGAATTTTTTTTGTAAACTCACCCCTATCCTTCATACAACAAACCCCTCTCGCACATTATTCTCTCCACATTTCCTCTAACTGAAGCACTTGTACAAACAGTCCCACAAAGAGAAAGACGTGTGTAAAGTAACGCTGACACTTGAGAGCGCCGACACTGACACCACAGAGTAGACAGGTACAGAAGATCAACTCTATACAACGACCAAAGACCGGCGCACGCACACATATATCGTCGGCGTAGGTGGAGAACTAAATAACTGCGATTTTTGGTCAAATTGACCTTTCACCATTTTCGTAACACCCATGCAATCAGGCTGCATATTTTCGCCTAATTTCTCCAATCAAGAAAATTTTAGTTATTTAGTTCTCCACCTATGCATACTTACACCGATCTCAAACAAATGCCGATCGCGAGTGCGCTTGCACTCACTGTACGTGAAGCATATCTGTGTGCGTGCCTTTTCGCTCGTTTTATTATGCTGGCCTTCTGTACATAATCTATTCTGTGGTGAAACTCCGACACTCGGGAGACAAGAAATGTCACGCTTTAAGATGAGAGGGTTTAAGTGAATGTGAGCTGGAAGTGGTTCCGAATTACATTGAATTATATTGGATTGTGGGTTTCATTTTGTGTAATACACATAATTACAATATGCCGAGCTTTTGTAATATAATAATCCGCCTCTCAGGAAATAATGTATATTCCATTTCAAATATAAAACTTATTAAAATAATGCTGTAGTGCCACATTGAATTTCGATTAATATCAAGTTGGCTTCAGCTTTCAGTAGGTATTTCTCCAATCAATAGTGATGTAGGTAAACCATGGGACACTTCTGCTGAAACAAGAGCACTATGGGATTAGGAATACAGCTTTGATTTACTTAAATCATACCTGAAAGTTTAAAGATCAAGTAAAAATATATTAAGTAAAAATGATTAAATAATCAAAACTCATTTAAAAACAAAGTAATAAAAATTGCTGAATGGACATAATTTTTATGACATGAATGATTTCTTTAACTTGAAAACATAAAATGAGTATGTTCAGGTATTAATGAAAATGTTAGTGTTGTATAATCTGAATGACTATTATTGTATTAGGTACCAATTAATCTGCGACATTCTATATTTTATCTTTAATATGTTCTGAATTATTTTGCATGCAATTGATACATACATACATATTCTAAACATGTGGACATTATATCAAAACCAGACTGTAACAACTTTATACCATGTTTAAGGCAAATAAAGACTTATCTTATCTTATCTTATCAAGTAAAAGGCATAAAACTATTTTACCAAATGCAATACAAATTATGACATTGAAGAAAGGGCAACTGCTACAGCCGATAGTGTCATTCGCCCCAATCTCTCAGGGTACTGAGTTCGATTCCCAGCTCGCATCAATATCAATCGTTTGACAGTTTACTATGCGTCCATTTCATTTGAGTGCTGTTTTATAGCTAGCAAATAAATTATTTTATTGAAACTGCTCTTCAATAAATAATTTATAGATTACTAGCTGTTACCCGCGACATTGTCCGCGATGATGTCTATACATAAACTTTATTTGCATAGCTGCCAGTGAGACTCCAGTCGAAAAGCCGTTACGGAGATCAGCCGGAACAAACAGACAGACAAAAAAAATTAGATTGTGTTTTGTTGTATGGATTGTATTATACTTTCATATGCATTTAGCAAAAAGCTGTTATTTTGACATTACAAACCGATTCAATTTTATTTAAGAAAGATGTAAAAAGATATTGTGTAGATACAGATTTCGTGGGTTTTAATTTTTTTGCGCGAAACCCTAAGTCTTTTTCTGAAACAAAAGTAGCCTCTTTTAATCCTTATGAAATAAGCTATCTTCCAGTGAAAGTCCCGTCAAAATAGCGTATAGCCATTTCGGAGATTTCCTTTAAATGTTCCCGTGGGAATATCGGGATAAAAAGTAGCCTATTTTACGCCCAGTGGCCTCAGCTATCTATTAGTGAAAGTCCCGTCCAAATCGGTCCAGCCGCTTCGGAGATTAGCCGGAACAAACAGACAGACAGACAGACAGACAGACAGACAAAAAAAAATTAAATTGTATTTTTGTTGTTTGGGTCGTATATACTTTCATATGCATTTAGTAAAAAGCTATTATTTTGAAATTACAAACAGACACTTCAATTTTATTTATTTGTATGTATTTGTATGTATAGAGAAGATTTTAAAGATGCTTTGAGTAAACGAGTATTCTGTTTATCTTTGAGTAGACGTTGATAAATAAGGTGGGGAGGAGATAGGTGTACAAATATAATTTAAATTAATGTAGGTAAGTACAAAGTTTATTTAAAACATCCCAGTTTCCAGATTTATAAGATCATACTTCTGCAAAGTGTAGGGTATATCAAACTCATTATAGCTAGTGCTAAAACAACCAATATTTGTATGATCTATAGAAATTTTCCTTTAATCATTTGAGATTTGCCTCTGTCCTCTGTAGACGTGTCGATAAAACAGGAGTAATACTAATCTATGATTAAGGCACTTAATAAAATCAAGAAAAACACTTCATACTTAGGTACCACTTGGTACTTTATCTCTTTTTCATCATTTCCCTCTTAAATCGTTCTCATTTCCGTACTGACCTAACTAAGCTCATCCACAAAGGGGTAGGCAGACCCCTCCATAACTCATTACTTGTAAATGACGTGAACTTTTCTCATTTCAGGTAAGTACTTCACGAGTGGCTCGCAGCCGCATCATTAATGTAGCAGCCCTGAGTGTTGTATGGCCAAGTAAGTGGGTACGGTCAGCTGCACATCACTGGTAATACTTGAACTACAAAAACCGGCTTTCCTTTTACGAAATAAAAGCTTAGTCAATGTCAAATTGTTACCAAGGATGTGCAGTTGACTCTATGCGGAACAGCTGGACTTTTTTGATGGTTCACATTTTACAAAAGAAAGTTATGGAAATTATTTACCTACTGAAAGGGACACTCAGTAATCAAAGTCAAATTATAAGTATCGCGTTTTAATCAGGATAAATACATCAAGGTAAATTATTGCACTCGCGAGGCGAACCGTCCTGAACGGAAGAGACGTGCCCTTGACACAAATCGCGTTTCCTGACTGGCGGCCCGAACCAAGGCGCTATGCGGCTGCGTCGAAGCGGGCGCGTCCCTCACCCCTCTCCCGCGCGCGCGCCCGCGCAACGGAGAAATCATCCCTTCGCTCTTTCACTACCTACCCACTGAAATAATTCTATAAAAAGTTTTGTAAAGAGTCAAGGAAATTATTTTTTAAGCAAATTGACACCCTACTGCAATTAACCATGTTATAGCCATTGCATAAAACTATTAAAGAATGACAATTGTGATGATTTGAACAATGTACTCGTAAGTTGGTAGTCAAATAATTTCCGAAACTTTACCTATAAATTGCGGTACAATATCGATGATTCAGATAATTCAGAACATCTTCTTCACGGATTATTTTGTTTGTGTGTTTACCTCTGTCTGTATTTAGAAATCCTCGGTATTTTAACCCCCTCTGTGAGGTGACGGGTTTGATTCCCAGTGACGGTAAAATTTTTTGCTCGGTTTGGTTGGGGGTAGGACTTGTTCCAAGTCTGCCTGGATAGCTACCACCATCTTACTGGAACTTACTTACATAAATGTAACAACTAAATGTACACATGAATGCAATAAAGAGTTTGAGAGCTAATCTAAGTCTATCGCCATTAAAACAATGTTAACAGCACTGTTGTGTTTCGGCAGTTAGAGGTAAAATAGCCAGTTCTCCTGTGGTTGAGGATTTCGGGTGAAACTCGCTTCCACCTTCGGCCTGATCATTCCTTATCATCAGGTGAGATGCAGGCCAAGCTTCTACGTTGTGGATAAAAAAAAAGAAAAAAATACCATACAGTTCCCAACTCTTTAATCAATCTCTCTAAAAATCTATTTCTGGAGAGCCATGACGTTTTTCTCTTAGCAGCCATCCATCAGTGAGGCTATCCCATTTATTTAGCAATTCAATAAACAATCTAACAAAACAATCATTCATCCAAAACAATTTTGATGTATAGCCTAAAACAAACGTTACCGACATAAATTGAGTAAGACAACGCATTTCATCTGAAGCGAAACGAGCGTAGATATATAATAAATGACAATTGTTTGAAAGTAAAACGTTTCATCCTCTCACTGACTGTAGGACCACAGAATAGTACAGAAGGTCGGATCCAAACGACGAGCGAACACGCATGCAAACACAGACATGCTTCACGTACAGCCAGTGCAATTACTGCAAGTGCACGCGCGACTGGCATTTTTTTGAGATCGTCGTACGTATAAATAGTGCCATTCACGAAGACGGGCTCCACTCCGTTCCGCTCCGTACTAAAGTACAGCCACAGATTACCAGATAAATCACTCCATACAAAATTTTCAATATCTACTACTAGCCTATACTTTCGAGTCGCTAGACGCTGGGAACCCATGCATGGCATCACCAAACGGTGATGTGCGTTAATTCCGGAACATGTTTTATGTATTTACATTTTTATATTTACACGTACACACTCTCACCCACACACACCCCACTCATAATAACACTCCTCACTGCACCACACTTACCAACATACAAAGTTTGCATGTCTTGTATGTCTTCTACTAATGATTTTTGCATGGCTTTTTTATTTAAAAACTTACCAAAGCTAGCTAAACTGTACCCATGACACAGTTAAGTTTGAAACAATATGTAAACATAAGTTTACTTTAGATATTGATAACTGCGACAGTTTTTTTTTTTTTTACTTTTTTAGCTATCATCGTTTGTATTGTAATTTATTGTTGTTTTTCTTAAATAAAAATAAAAAATAAAATAGTTTGGAAAATCCAAAAGTGCACGCCTCATACATAACACTCATTCATAAACGAAAAAGAATTTCAAAACATAGTTTCTAACAAAAATTTACAATTTATAACTTTTCATGAAGTCGTAATGTCAAAGACTGACAAAGATATTTACTTGGCGGTTGCTAGGTAACATCAAGACCAAGGTTGAAAATATTTAGATAAAGATATTATATTTTAGTTAGTATTTTATTAATTATAATTAAACTACTTTGAATAAAAGAGCCATTTTCAATAGGGTTCCTTCTACGGCTGAAACAAATGTATAAAAAAAAAATTGACTCAATTAATTGATTTTATCGCAAGCTACAATGTTTTCAGGGTTCATAAATTGACGGACAGGAATTTTTTTTCAACTATTTTGATGCTTTTTCCATTTCTGCTGCATTAAATCAATTGTTAAAAAGTACAGTATTAATCTCCATTTAATCATCTATACAATGGTATATAAATTAAGTAGGTTCTGTGTACTAGCAGGAGTGTAACAATAAAAACAGTTACAGAAATGGGGCAAAAAAAATTTTTCGATCGTAGAGCACACTCTAATGCTTCGCATTAAGAGTCGTGCAAAAATATGCTGGCGCCTATTTTCGCTCGGTGTATGAAGCCAACCTTCTGTTCTTATCTACGTTTTTACTCTCAGAAAGAAATACGTTTGTCGTTTGACATCAAGGTTGGCGGTTTAGTGCTAAGCTTGACTCACATGAGAACTTTTTTAACGTACCGGAAAAAGATAGTTATAAAGACAGAAATGGCCGCTCTAAAAAGCGCTAGTAAAAGATAAGATACGAGCCCTGGAAGCCATTTACTCCAACTAATGTACAGTGAGTACGCCTTTAGACAGTCGTCAAAAAAACATTTTTTTTAAGATCTTATGTTACCTCATTTACGCCATAAAACGGAGAGTTATTTTTTCAGTATAGAAATACTCAATAACGTCCTATGCCTTATAAATAAAAATATTTTTGACAGTATTAATAATGCTGATCCTATAAAAACCTTACCTAACCCAATCAATATCTCAGCTCAAATATCCCAAGACTATAAGTCCTTACAAACTGTATTTGGATAACACCGCCTGAAACCGGATCAAACCCCTTGGCGTCGGATCTAAGCGGTTGACACTAGTTTAACCGTGCTAATACTGGATGTTCGCCAATTACACTTCGTTAAACTTAATTTCGTGCGTTGTGTATCTCATTTAATTTGGGTCTAGTGAAACCCATCGTACAGGAACGTAGTTTAGCTTCAATTTTACTTCACGATATTGTGAGTCTGTGATTTAGTGACTCTGAGAATATTATTATTGTTAGTAGATTTATTTATTAACTATCTAACTTTAATTATCTCCTGCGTACTTTACTTATTTTATGTGATAATTTTTGGTTAATTTGCCCTTTATAGCTTCTAACTCCTATTTGGAACAACAACTCACAAGCTACGAACATGAATAAATCAGTACTGGACACTAAACCTCTCCCGTTTCATTAAAATTTTAAAACCACTCTTGTTTTACGAGTGTTACATAAATCCACCATTTTTATTGTTCGCGCAGTCATAACTGCTGGTATCCACTTGGATCCGGTTCTAACCGCCGCGCACCGCTGACAACCGATGTGAAACGGTTTCAAACTGTAGATGTCAGATAAAAATGATGGATATTTGTTTTGTTATAATTCACTTTGAAAATTGAGATTTATTTGATGTCAAAATTTGTAATAATTTTCATACTTTCTGTGAATAATTTCTGTCCTAGGTTACGCGGTGTAGTATTCTGTGGTTTTGTTCGAGTTTTCATGAGATAATAAATTGGTTTCGGTCTATATAATATTGTCAGAGTAATTTTGTGGCTTACTGTTGTTGTTTATTTATTAATTGGTTCAGTTTTATTAATTTCCATTAGAAGCAATATTATTACGCTAGCGTTATTTTTCTTTCCGTGGGTACATCCAGAAGTCCAAACACAAGGTCTGCCAGCGAGCAATGGAGCGCAGTATACTAGGCGGTAAATTAACTGATCGTGTTCGAAACACAATACTGCGCACCAAACCGAAAACAGCTGACGTGGCTCAAAAGGCTGCCCAACTTAAATGGGACTGGGCAGGACATGTCTGCCGCATGTCGGACAAACTGTGGGCCCAAATAGCACAGAACTGGTGCCCTGAGACAGTGAGGCGGGGTCGCGGCAGACCACGTAGGAGATGGCGGGACGAACTGGATAGGTTCCGTCAAAACTAGAAGGAGTGGAGGGAAACCTTTGCCCAGGAGTGGGACAGCTTAGGCTAGTAAAAAAAAAAGTACCTATATAATAATGACGTTCAAATATTTTTTGGGGTAAGACACTGACAGCCACTGTGTCATTAAATGTTAACCGGGATTTTAATAGACAATATGTTTTCAGAACTATTGCTTAACTCAGTAGACAAGGTAATTAAGTAGGTACATCTCAAAAGTAGCTAACACTAAATTACCTCACATAATTGCCTACAATTAACCCTGCGCACGCGAGCACATGCCTCGTGCCCACAGAAGCAGTAGCAATTACAGGGTTGAGTGGCAACTAATGGCAGCGCCGCACATCGCTACACGAATTTATGAACTCATATTTGTCACTGCGAAAGGTTAAAGGCTGACACCGACGCGGCGAGAGTGGGTAGAATTTTGCATTTGAAAAGTATACAAAGAATGAAATTAAATATGAATATTTTCATACAGGAAAATTAAAAGTTTTCTTTTAAATAGGTATGCCGTAAACCAAGGCAGTTGTTTCTAGATGGTTTGGCACAGACTATCTGTCTATAAAAGTATAACGTGGTCGTGTAAAATTATAATGGTCGTCCGTAGGTACTCCACGCGACTTACGAACTCTTTAACGACTAGTTTGTGATTGGTTACGTCGTGTTTTTTTTTTTTTTTTTGACTAGGGCATCTCGCAGGTTACCGCTGAGGTATTCGCTGCTTAACCGGACTTTCCTGTGGCTGCCTTAAGCTCCTAAAAGAAACTCAAAGCCTCCAGCCAGGGGTGGTTACGTCGTGTAAAATACTAGTCCTTTTAAACAGTTTCTAAAGAGTTTGCAATGTTCATGCATGAAACTATGAAATAACCCTACTGTACTAAACTCATTGTTTCAAACTGCACTATTACCCGCATGCTACACAAAAGCCTTCATGTATCAAATATTCATGAGTTACGCTACAGTGTGACAGACGGCCCGCCCGAGAATTCAGCCAACCGCGACGCAGAAACTATGCACTTAATATAATGCACCTGCCACCGCCAGTTATACCGTGACGAATGTGCTGGCGGTTTTATGGATGCTTGCAGTGTGGTATTTTTTTTAAACACTTTGCGAAGCGTTCCTAACTTTTTTTGTAAAAAATATAATACGCTGTATGGTTTATTATGCAATTTTTGTTACAATCTGTGGGATCTAGTTGCAAAAGCCAGTGTTTTGCAGTTATTTTACCACTGATATTGCATTACTGTCAAATCACAGTGATCTTTATTTTCGTATCGATAAGGTTCCTGTTGGGTTGCTGCTGTCAGAGGTAAAATAACTGTGAAAGGACTGTAAACTCATCCTTTTTAGATACTTATCTATACATATAAAAGGAGAAACTGACTGACTGACTGACATACCAACGCAAAGCCGAAACTACTGGGACTAGGAACGTGAAATTTTGCACACAGCTTCCTTTTATAATCTAGGGGAGGACTAAGAAGGGTTTTTGAAAACTCCACCTAAGGGGGCGAAAAGGGGGATTTCGTTTGTATGAAACATCTTATTCCTTGAGTTAATATATTGGAAACTTCCCATAAAAAATACTAGGCTTGCATGAATTCCCGATAGTATTTAATCATTATAGGATTTGGATGAGGCAGACAGATAGTTTATAACCTGGATTAACACATAGGATACTTTTTATCCCGGTAGTACGTTTCCATGGGATAATTTCCGACTTCCACGCGAGCAAAGCCGCGGGAAAAACCCTACTAGGCAATAATATTAGTTTTGAAGTGAAACTTCTTAGAGCGCGATTCAATAATGGGACGAGAATTGAGAGTAAAACAAAGGTGCGTCACGTTTAGGCACATTCCGTTACATGAGAGAGAAGGAAGATATAACGAGAGATGCCACGGGACTGGACGACGAAAACGATAGAATAAGATAGTATAGAGTAAGTAAGTAAGTAAATTTTATTTGTTGTTTAGACCATGCGCGCGTTGTATATATACGCGTCAGATGCTTTAAATGAACAGAGAGGGTTAGTGTGAGTTTCTTTTAACCAACTCGACTTCACGCATCGACCGCGAGTTGTGTAATTATGAAGTTTCACTTCTATCACGTGTACGGTTTACAATTACAATTTTGTATTCACAAACATTTTCTGTTTCTGGTTTTCTGTGAAGCCATAACTATAATATAAACCCAAAGCAATCTGTTTTCGAAATGTCTATTTCATAACGGAAGATAAGTAGAAGTAACTGCATATTGGAAAACATTCAAAGTGATACGATAAGAGTGTATTGTCACTTAACATAACACATAACATCACATCACGCCTGCAGCCACGAAGGACTAAGCAGAGGTGTAGCTACTTATAGTATTACCCACGTATTACCCACATTTCGAGTTGTTTTAAGCAAGAGTAAGAGAAATCCCGGCTACGAGCTCCTATTGTCACTTATCTAAATAAAATTGTTCGAGAATCAATAAGGTATCAGTAATATTAATGCTTATAAGGATAAAAGGTAATAATACTAAGCTACGAAGTGGTATTTCGATATATTCACAGATACAAGAGTGTTCGTTCACCAAGGAAATTGCTAATAGGAATCAAAAACAGTCGGTAACAGCACCTAAGCATTTAAAGGCAATACGTAGTCTTTATCAGAAGAGCACGTATTGTCTCTCATGCGTGGGTATTCTGTTTCTGACAGGAGGCCGCCTTCTCAGTACCCGGGGACGGGGTTACGTTCAATTGACAGCTATCTAAAATCGTTCTAAAATCAACTCCGTTAGACCAGCGTCGCAAAACCTTTAGACGCGCCGTCATATGTGAGCACCAAGTAATTTTTTTTTAATCATTAATGTTTATTTTATTTACTCGAGTATTTACTTGATTTAAAAACATACAGAATTCAAATAATAATAGTACTATGTAAAAGTATATTAAAAAAGGGGGGGAAACGATCATAGGGCATCAAAAAATTCGTCCAAGTAATTTAGCTGTTATTGCCTGACTTTTTGTTTTATTGAAATATACTTTGACTTTTGACTATAACATGGAAACGGATAAATATAAAGTGCATAATTCCCTAGATCAAAATGTTATTGGTCAGTAGCTAAGCGTACCAAATAAAGGCAAATTGCAGGATCATTTTTTATCTACGAGTATACCAGCATGAGAAGAGTGTTATTTGATTAATAAACATTAGAGTCGCCGTATGTGGAGCCTTATCAGCTTTCACTAGCAGTTTTAACGAGTTACGTGGTTCATCGCAAACACGCTTCAATTGCACATCGCATATAACCCATAGTATAGAATAAATAAAGGGTTAAAATTGTGTTTACCGTCGAGTCGGAAGATTAGCAAAATACGGCTAATGGTGACAGCACAATAATCAAAATTAGTACTTTGCCTCAAGTGGCACGTCAACGCCAACACGCTTCAATTGTCTATCACGTACTTTCACTGGCTGCACCGGGTAACGGCTAATTTACCGAAAAATAAAATTATAATCACAGGAAAATGTGTAAGGAATTAATAATGTTTATCTAAAGGTCCGAAATATCCGTAATAAGTCATTACTTAATTATTGTACAGGCTCACGCTTATTTTCCTTTTGAAAGAAATGTTTACACAATATAAATTAGGATTAATCATGGCAGTGTTTTTTTTTTAAATCCAGTACGTTGTTTGATTAGTTGAAGACTCTTTAAAAGGTATATTTTAATGTTTTCGAAGTGCCAAAAAGTGTCCAGAACCTTTTTGTTACTTCATGCTCTCGTATTCCGATTATTTCAACTTTCCATTAACATTCTAAGGAGGCAAGGATTTTTCATTACTTCTAAAAAGGGACTGAAATCCAAAAACGAAAAGAGTCACTAAAATTGTTTCTTTTCAAAAATAAAGGAATGTTTCCTTTGAGTAAAGTTTGCTATCTCCAGTATTTAGAGTACTTTCCCTCCAGGTGAGGTTCAAAAATTCCATCCTGTATATTACAACACCGATTTAGTTATAAAACGTTAACATCATAATTGCAGGTTTTGTCCGATCGCAACATAAATAATTATTTACGTTTTTAGCGGATAATCACAACAGGATGGCACACAAGTCTGTCACTGCTGCGTGTGAGCTACTGCTAAACGAAGTGGACGATGGCAGTGTCGTGCTTCTGGGTTTATTCTATACGAAAACTCCAACCAAAATTTACAATTGCGTGCGGGAAGCCCTTTTAATTTTGTCTAGGAAAAAGTATTACACTAAATATATAAGAATAAAACTGTCATCAGATAGACAACTAATATTGAATTCAAATAAAAATTAGTCGTTTTTAGTAAACTAATGTAGTTTTGTTTAAACGGTGCTAATTCCCATAAAAACAGACAGTGGACACGCCACCAAACTTAGAATATTGCTAAATAACATTATATTTTTTCTAACTACTAAAATGTTTTCTGCTAAAATATTTACAACCTGCTATCTAATTACGCAACACATTTCTGTAAACGATTCCGACTAATCTGTTTCATTTTGACAGTTCAATAATATTCATTGCGTTATTTACGATAATGAGCACATTTTTTTTTCTAACTTAAGAAGCAATGAATTAGCAATTATTTCAAAACTATTCAAATTATGACTGTAACACTGAAAAATTGACAAATTGTGACTGTGTGTGTGTATTATGACTGATTGTGTGTGTAATTATGTATTACATAATTAGCGTACTGATCAATATATGTACGTCCACTTTCTTTAAACAAAAATAACTTTATTGTACGTTCGCTTTAAGATATTATTTTGAGCAGAGAAAATCACCCATAAACAAAACTACACATGCAGCTGACACAGTTGCTTACCTAGACACCATCATTACGTTTGGTAGTCACGTCCTTGTCCTACACTAACATGTTACTTCGACAGCAATTGCTGACCTGCATGATCTTATTACTGTTCAGATAGTGGGGGAGGTAGGAACATAAATAATTCTCACAATGATAGGTGGGTTGAAAGTTCCTCGGACACGCAAGTTGGTTGTTAAAGACGTACGAGAGAAGGTACCTTTGATGATCGACTGTCTGAAAAGATGTTACAGCTTGTAATAAAGGTGGTTATTTCTTTTCTTTGTTTGTTAATGTCTGAGACGTGCATGTTAATGTTTTTAGGAGCGGGTAAAATAAAAGTAGCCTTTATTTTTAGATACAGATGACAAGAATGTCGTGTTGACGGGGGCACTACCGCGCCCCCAGATATCTGTATTGACATTAGTAAACTGCAGGACTGCTCGCTTATTGGGTTTAAGCATCCCATAAATATAATTTTAAGGCAGTGTATAGAGTGCCACCAGTGGCACTCTATCCCTATCGGATAAAGTGCCACCACAGGCACCCTAGTAACACCGCCTCGGCCCGGCCAAAGTGCCGCAAGCATTGGATTGTCATTGTCACTGTCACTAAGTCACGTCACTTGGTATTTTCTTTGATTGTCGAGGATAGATCGCTGTAAAACATCACATTTCCAAATTATTACATTCTCTTGTGCCTAAACGGACCCTGGCACTTCGCCGGCCGCTACCGCGGCACCGCTCGCTACGCTCGCTCGGCTCGTGCGTTGTGTGGTCACAGTTCTAACCTAACCTAAATAACATGTGACAGTGACAATGCAACGCTCACGGCACCCTAGCCGGGCCGAGGCAGCGACACTAGAGTGCCACAAGAATACTCGCGGCACTCTATACACTTCGTAATTTTAAATAATCATTACATGATGACACTCCACTTAGTTTAAAAAAACGAGAAAATATTATATTGCCCACAAAACTTATATTATGTCAGAGGTTTTTGCATGTATCAAACATACAACCGTGATACATTTCTTGACACAGCACAGTGGCAACTACGACGTGTTTCGAACACGGCGCGATTGCCGATCACGCTGTAACTGAATAAAGCAAAAAGAAACGGTTTCTTTGACACGGCCACGTTGAGTGTCCTTGTTTTTTTGCATTTTGAGGTTTAATTTCGTGTGAGGCATAAGATTTTTACCACATTTTGTTTTTTAGGTTGATTTATATTGTATTGGTTTTTGCTGGGTGATTTGGAAGTGATTTATACAGGCATGAGGAACAGGATGTAAAGTTCACAGAAAAGGGAGGATCTTCCGACCAAGCTTTTTTGCACGATGTGTGAGCGCGTGATGCGTAGTTTGCATGTGGCGAAGATGCTACCTCATCATCTCCGGAGACCGGAGGTCGATAGTGGGCTGAGTCGATACATCTTGTGATTAAAGGCCAGTTGAAGTTCCAGTGAGTCGGAACCGGCTATCCTATTAGTTTGGATTTATAAGCACCCTTTACAACGACGCATGTTTCTTACCTCTGGCATACAATAAAATTGTAAGCCTTGCACTGTCAGAACAGTACTTAGACGGGTAGTGTTACTTGAACTGATGGTATGCCACAGGGAGATCAATCACACCGAGTACATCAGGCTTAATACAATTAAAATTGTCCTACAGGAATAAAAGACGCATTAGATTGGGTTTCCATTAACTCAAGACAATTATAAAAATACATTGTATACTTAATTATTTTGGAATTTTGAGTTGATACACTCTCAACCACTGTCATCATTGTGTCATTAACCTAAAGAACCCAATCCCTGACTGTTTCATACATCTTAAAAAATACGTCATTTGAACCACTCGCGCCCAATACAACGCGTCTAACAAATATGGCCTCAGAGTGGCGGTGCGCTGTAATGGGTGCTATACGTCTGGGCTACAGTATTTAGGAGAAGATTTAGTGCCAGCATTTGTCAACACTTGCTGGAAAACTGTACTTATAGTACAAACGTTTATACTATTGAGGTTTTGTTGTGCGGAGGAGTGCAAGGTTTTCAAGTGAGGAGTATTACACTTTTGAAAACTTGAAATGAACATTTTGATTTAACTGCTATTTTGCTCTAGATCAGAGGCTCTTGTTCATGGGGGTTTGATCCTAGCTCGGGAAAAGCAGTAGCAGGAGACTGGAGTTCAAATTTGAGTCCAAATAAGGACAATAGGCTCGCCCCTATAATATGGGACTTAATCATTACTGGTGAAATGATGCTGTACTGTACACCTCTGTTTATCTTTTCATGCAATACAAGCTTGATATTCTCGTTTAAAATAAAACCGACACAGTTTCTTCTTATTTTTAGGACTACAGACATTTTAACAAATTAAAAATAAATACAAAGAAGGGAATAATTTAGTCTCAAGTCCACTTCTATGTAGGTAATATTAGGTCAAATGTGGGCGAAAGGTCACACTTCCAATGTTACTTAACATAATCTAAACTAAATAATAACATGTTCTATGTTTTCGTTTGGTCCACAGAGTTCTGTCCTACATAAAAAATCCTGGGTCGTTCCAAACAATATGCTTTCCTTCTCCCAAAATATAATTTTAATTATTTTATTCCCACTTCGTCCTATTTTATTTTATTTTATATTACTTCTACGGCCCATATTATTTTGTTTGTATTTTTGTGTAACTTACTTTTTTAGTTTGGCATAATTATGTTCTAAGATAACTAGTAAATAATACAGTTTGTTTAGTCCAATACGGTCGCTCCGTGGATGAGTGACCGTCTTTAGATACTCAACACATGCCTCAGAAAGCACGTAAAGCCGTTGGTCCCGGCTGTCATTCATAGATCTTTGACAGTCGTTACGGTAGTCAGAAGCCCATAAGTCTGACAACCAGTCTTACCAAGGGGTATCGTGTTACCCTGTAACTAGGTTGTGGAGATCAGAAAGGCAGTCGCTCTATGTAAAATACTGGTTTTCTGCTACAACCAGCTAGACTGGAAGCCGACCCCAACATAGTTGGGAAATGGCAGGCAGATTGATTGATTATTAAAATTTATCCCATCATCATTATTCAGGCAAAATATATCCTTTACTGGACATGAGCCTACCATAAAAAAAACAATGCCGCAGTGACCGGTTATACACCAATTCAGCAATTAGAGCTAGATAAAAACTATTTTCATTTTCATCCATTTTTTTTCATCATTTTCTTTTGCATCCATTTTTTATTTGCACTAGGACACAAAAAGCCGTTAGCTCCCATACCTACGTCACGTGGCACGGCACCATAAACCGCTGTAAAATGCCCGATAACGCGCTGAGCGCCATCTGCTGGGAGTTTCAGCACTTAATTGTAACTGCCTGAAACATCCACGTAGTGTTTATGGGTGGTGTAAAAAAAAATTGGGTCCTGTATATGGTAATGTAGGATACGTGAGCGGATATTTGAAATGTGGGACAGGTTTTGAACTGTTTTGAAGTGAAGTCGGCCATGTGCGAGTAGGATTCAAAGAGTTCCGCGGCGCCGGGTTGTCTGTGATATTAACAACTTTTTAAACATAAAATCGCGCCGGGCGGTGTCCCCCCAAATGGTTCAGTAAAGAGGCATAGGTGTGCTTATAAACAATGATTTTTATGATCTTAAGATGCATTTAGTGCCTTTATTTTAATTTGGTGTGTGTGACTTGGCTATCGCATTAGGCTTAGACCTGTAATGGCAGTTTTAAGGCATTTAAATAAATAAATATAATTAACATCCTTATTTCGTCTATTGCCACGAATCGGGCTCAAATCCAGGTTTCAAGCTGTTACTGAGCTATACCTGATGGAAAAACCCAATAATACTGCCCGACCTGGGAATTGAACCCAGGACCTCATTCATGCCTAGCAGTATCACTTGTAATCACTAGATCACCGAAGAAGCTCTTTCACCGACTTAAAAAACGTGGTCTGTCTTCTTCTTTTTGGGGTTCCGCACGAAAATGGTAAAAAAGAACTCCTAAGGTCTCACTCAGTCTGTCCGTCTGTCTGTCACATCACAGCTCAACACATCTCAAGAACTACTAATGCTATCAACTTGAAATTTGGAATTGTATTAGATGGCGTTTGCCCAACTATTTTGCAGAAAGAAATAAAAATATTTTTATTTTTCTTGCAAACTGGACTGAACGGTGGTCTTAAAAATTCGATGTGGGGCTAAGGCATGTGGGGTATCATACGAAAAAATGCTATTTGCACATTCTCAAAAATTTTTCATACTTTTTAGACCGCATAATTTCCGACTTTTGACGAAAAATTTAAAAAAATACCGTTCCTCCCCTTTATCTCCGAAGTTTGCATAGACAAAAATCTGAAATTATTCTATGTGATAGAACTTTATCTAAAGATTACAGGAAAAATAAAACGATGTCTCTAAATAGCACACTTTTTCAGAAATCATCAACAAAAATTACATTAGTCCACTATCGTTCAAGAGCTGGCGCTGACCTAAAACTGCAATATTCTATATACACCGTAGTGTTATATAATGATGGTACGGAACTCTCGGTGCGCCTGTCCGACTCGCTCTTGATGTTAATACTGAATATTGACAATATGCGTAAAGTTAGTGTTATGTCTAACAACTGCTCAATAAAATCCAAGTCAAAATCTCTACGCATTTATTCACTTAAATTCACGCTCCAGTCATCATCTGAGTCGTGGCCTCCTTTTAGCCTCAGTGCAGAGGCTGGCACTGAGGAAGAGTGGCCAACACGCAACGCAGGCTCAGTGTCAGTCACAGTCGTTGTTGTGGTCGCTTCTGTTGTGGGCCCTTCTGTTGTGGGCGCTTCTGTAGTGGTCACTGGAACTATCTCCTCACCTTCATCAATTCCTTCCTCAATTCCTTCCTCAGTTACTATTTCGGAAAGTTTGTCAGGGTATACCGTTCGTGGGTCAATGAGTGTAGTGCGTGCATGGCCCCCTATCCTGTACGTCGCCAGGTACCCGCTGAGTTTAGACCTCGTGGTCGTCGTGGTACGCGCTGCACCTAAGTAGTCGGCTCTCATCTGTGGATCGCAGAGGATTGATTCATTAAAAAACTAAACGATAAGGCGGGGAACGGTATATTTAGAATCCTAAGGCTGCCTGTCCACTGGAACGGAGAGGAGAAAAGAGGAGCGAAGATGTGCCAATATTAACCAATAGAATCTTGACTCAGGATCACTGATCTAAACTCAGGGGCGGAGTCAAGATTCTATTGGTTAATATTGACACATCTCCGCTCCTCTTTTCTCCTCTCCGCTCCAGTGGACAGGCAGCCTTAAGCCGGGGTCTGCTGCACCATGATTTAGTGTTTTATTAACATGAAACATAAAACATCAAAATTTAACTGATTTGGGGGCGTGGTGTAACTTGATGAAACATACAACATTGTGTTTGCCGCGACAAACAGACAGACGAAAACGTTCCGTGACATTTAATTAAGTTTTAAGTGCAGTGATGGAGACGATGGAGTGGAATAAAGAAAAAACTTTTTTTTTATACAATTAGTTCGAGCTCTTCAAAATCGCATTCCGAGCACAATTTTTTTTTTTATACAGAACCTAGCCTCATTTTTAAGTTCTTGATAAATATTGAACGAACGTAGTCGCAGATACGGTCGGACACGGAATCTATTTTTTCTTTGTACCACAAAATCTACTATTGCTAAAACAGCAGACACGTCTTCATCGTCCGACTCATAAAACACGAGGAATAACAATCTCTAACTCATCTCTGGGGGTCAGTTTGTTCTTAGAGGGAAAAAAACTTAAAAAAAAATAACCTACTTTCAAAAAAACACTACACCATCATCGAGATCGAGATTGTTATTTCCCGTGTTGGTCGTTCGATTAGGAACACCGATGAATCTTCTAATTCACATGTTTCTGTACTGACGTAGCCAGTATGTCGCTGTAAAACTAGTTCAATACTCACACTGTCGTTGACGGTTTCTATCCAATCGGCAAAGAAGCCAACCTTCGTAAACACAGTGGGTGCGTTCGGGACCCCGCAGATAGACGGCCCGAAGGAGATGATGCCGACCAGCCGACCGGATAGGATCGCAGGACCACCCGCATCGTGCTGTGAAATACAATGCTTATAATTAGTCAATGTACAGGGAACTTAATTGTTGACATTGACACATTTCGTAGGTTTGACGTGTAACACAAGCCCATCTGACCAGGTCTGACCAGGTGTAGCAGACCTTACTTATTTTACAGAAAAGAAAGAGTAAGAGAGAGAGAGAGAGTTTCATTGATTGATTACTAGGAAGTGGTGAAGGGCGGGCGTTTTTGGGGGACTGTCTTATGTAATTTTGACGTTCGAAAAATGCTGATTCACAGCCTAGTTTGAATAAATGACTTTTGAATATGAATTTGATTGGTTTTTTTTGTTGATTGGTGAAGAGTGATTTCTGTAATTTCAATTCAAGCTCTCAGATACGCTTGCTGAACTTTATGTTGTTAGACTTCTTAGGACGCCTTTTTGCCGCAAAATGCCGCGCGGTGGCAGCGCGGCTGTAGCGCTGCGGCCGCGCGGCCTTCCGTGCGACACTTTGCCCTTCTATTGGAGGTGGAGGTGGCTGGAGGTGATGGTGGCAGGTGGATTGACCACCATTTTTTTTCATTCGACTGCGCTTCAATAAACTTATAGTTATGTATTTGAAATAGAAAATAAGAAGTAAGGACCTAAAAAGTACTACAAAATTATGTATTAGATGTACCAGTACTTACATCACACGCTCCCTCTCCGGTCGTGAGCGTGCCGGCACAGAACATGGTTTCTGCCAGAAACTTTCTGCAATAAACACGTTTATGTTAATGGTTAAATACATCCTCTACTCCAACATCGTCAGCCTGCCAGCAGTACCAGCATACTCGTAGTTACCAGTCTACTACTGACTATATGCTTACGGTCTGAAAGATATGAATTAAAAACCTGGAGTTGCGTACCACGAACGCCAAGACATTCTAGTTTGGACAGAAGGCAGGGGAGAGGCAACAGTATCAAATGCCTTTGCAAGATCAATGAATACTGTGAGGCACTTTTTGCGTTGATTTAGTTTATCAACGTTCCATCTATCAGTTTCAAGGCTGCATCAGAAGATGTTTTTTTCTTTCTGAACCCGAATTGGTTGGTTGACAATAAGTTATTGCTTTCAAGGTATGTGGTAAGCCTGTTATTAATGAGTCGTTCTAAGATCTTGGATAGGGCAGTTAGTATCGCAATAGGGCGATAATTAGTTACAGAGGTGCGGTCATCCGCTTTAAAAATGGGATGAATAATGGCCTTTTTGAAAGAAGATGGAAAGGTACCAGAGGCGAGGCTTATGTTGAAGATATGGCATAGGATAAAAAATATCTTGAATTTGTTAGTTTTAAATGCTCCTCTTCTACTGTTTGTATTTACTGTGCGTGTCCCAAAATATAACATATTTTTATTTCTTTCATTATTTAATTCGATATTTGGCTATCCTCATCCAGCTGCTACCAGCCAATTTAAATTTCCTGAACAGGCAATGAGTCGGCACTTATAAATGAATTAAAGACAGGGTAAGACTTATCCTCGGGTAGAGACTTGTAGGGGTTTTTTCATTTCTCAACCTGTTAATGCCCCACTGCTGCACAAAGGCCTCACGTTTTCATAGGTTTTTAACCCAACTTCAAAAACAAGTGAAAAATAATTTCAATTTCGGAAATTGGTTGCAAAAAACTCGCCATCCGAAATTATAGTTACTTATCACTTTTTTGTGTTTTTTTTTAGAAGTCGGTTGTGTTTTTTTTTGAAGTTGCATCTATTTATTTTTCAAGAGCCTTACACTTTATAAACTGTTTTGGTACTTACTCGCCATACACTTCTTTACAGAACATGTTTGGGTACACCGGTAAGATCTTTCTCTGCAAGAATATAGGCTCGAACGATAATTTCTGGGACATCTAAAACAAAATGAATAAAAAATTGCGTGCACAGAACCGTACAAGTGATAGAAGTTATACTTAAAAAAAAGTTGGGAGATGTCGTGGGTCGCTCGGTTAGAACGAAGTTCCTTTCGCTGTATAATATGTTTTAATACAGAGCCATCTAGGATGGTTTCAAGTCTAAAGTGTCAAAACTTTTTGTTTTTGTGTTTTAATACAGAGCCAAAGTTTTAAGCTTGCTAAAATCTGTACTAGATGACTCTGTCTCCGTCTTTTTCAGGCCAAAAACTTTTTCGTTACGTGACGATTTCTACCAGTTTACTCCTACCGCAAAAACTTCGTTCCAATAAACAATAAGAGAGATATAGTGTGAGAAACAGAGAGTTACATCTTTATTATTTATTTAAGTATTATAAAAATTTAATTAAAAATTTAAAAAACACCCGACACTAACAAATTCCTTTAAAAAGTTTCAAAATAAAATATACGGGCCCTTTAAGTTTAATATAAATTTTGTAGTTAAAATTTTGTCGTCGCGTCAGGGGACGGCGAATGAAAATATCTTTTTTACAATAGCATGCATCAATTAGAAAATACCTGATAATCTTCAAAAGGCTGTATAGATTTTCTTGAATCATAGCTAAAAACACTCCCGATCAAGTCACCTTTCAAACAAAACAAAAAAAAAAACTAAATCGGTTCAACCGTTTGGGAGCTACGATGCCACAGACAGATACACAGACAAACAGATACACAGATACACACGTCAAACTTATAACACCTCTTCGTTTTCCGTCGGGGGTTAAAAACTTTATGCACAAGTAATAACATACTGTACTCAATACTCAATACTTTATTGCATAAAGCTACTAGCTATTGCTTTTTACTGTACAAAGGCGGACTTAATGCCTGAGGCATTTCTACCAGTCAACCTTAGGGTGATGCAGAGAGGAAATATGGGATAGATACCTACCATGAAATTTGCCTAAACGTGACGCGTCCTTGAAAATTCAATCTCAATTCTCGTCCGATTATCGAATGGCCGCCGAAGTTTCACTTCAATAAGTATCTATAACATTATGCGATAACATATTACTGGACATAGCACACTCAGGGAAAAGTATTAATATTTACCAGATTTACACATTGCCGTGTTATATCAATTTACATTGATAAACAGTAAATTTTCTGAAAAAAAAAACTGTTACCTTTGCTGTACACAATAATATGTGACTTCATAAATAGTGTATTTAAACACATTGTAATTATGACGCGGGTATCCAAACTAATATTATAAATGTGATTGTGAGTTTGTTTCTTACGCTTTACGACTAAACGGGTGAACCGATTTTTATGAAATTTGGTATGGGGATACTTTGAACCCTGGCGAATGATATAAGCTACTCTTTATCGACATACCACGCGGGCGAAGCCGCGACCGCAAGCTAGTTCAGAATAAAGAAAGACTATTAAATTACAAAATTTAAAAAAAAACATTGTAAGTACACAAACCCAATCACGACTACCTTCATCTAATACCTTGGTATTCAACAGGCTTTTCAATTTCTTTTTCAAAACTCTTTAGAAATATTGAAGGCAGCAACAAGTCGCCTCCCCTGCCTGTGACCATTAACCCACATTCTTGAAGGCCTGCCGCAAAAATCTCAATTATTAGCCACCGTAACGATAAGTTTAGTGCTTATTTCATCATCATTTCTGTATATACCGTCACCCATTCCTGTTTGATGGTCCTTTCAGCTATTATTCTGTTACAATGGCTGCTTTTATTAAACGCTTGTGTGAAAAGAGCTTGATGGTATTACTGAATCACTGACTATCCATGAGATAATCAAATCAATAATTGACGTTTAGACGTGTCCACTTAAAAGGTACAATTATTGCACACCACCTTATCGCTTAGTGATTTATTTTTGTTTATCTATTTTTATATTATATACAGTAACATTTAACAAGATATAATATTGGACCCTTGGAATTTATTTTAATAATTAATGATCTGCCAACAGTCGTAAAGAGGCGAAGTGTCTACTGTTTGCAGATGACTTAAAATTATTCTTAAATGTTCAGAACACTGCAGACTGTAATCGGCTCCAGTCTGACATTGATAATGTAGTCCAATGGAGTAAATCCAACAAACTTAATTTTAATATTAAAAAGTGTTGTGTGATGAGCTACAGCCGCGCGCGTACTCCATTATAGTATCAGTACGAGATGGACTGCGAAGTTATGCCGCGCGTCTCACATGTACGAGACCTGGGTGTACAGATGGTGTCTGAGCTGACGTTCCGCAAACACATAGTTGAGATGTGTGGCAGGGCTTTCAGAAATCTCGGTTTCATCTTGAGACAGTGTAAGGATTTTACCGATACTGCAGCTGTTAAAGTTTTGTATAATGCACTTGTGAGAAGTCATCTAGCAACAAGTGCAATCATTTGGAATCCGCATGAAGGGAAATACAGCCTCATGTTGGAAAAAAATCAAAACAAATTTGCGAGATTCCTTTACCGTAAACAGTACGGGGTGTATCCCTTTTATCCCCTGATGTACCCGAGTCTGTTCGACCTGGGCATGGTTGGGTACACCAGGCTGGCAGTAAGAAGGGACGTCGCTCTGAGGGCCTAGACAAAGTAACATTCGATTAGCGACAACGCTAGTAGAAAAGTCAAAAATGTATGGGATTGACAAAAGCTATCGAAACGTCACGTGATCATAGCTCAACGAATAGAAATTAGCTAGACAATATTTAACATCATTCTATTCATACAGCCTCGAACGATAACTTGCTAACGAAAGACCAGAGACAATATGTAATTTTTATCGAAGAAACCAATGGATCAGACGATAGCGAAACGTAGTGTAGGTATGTCGTTGAAGCGATAGCGATTGTCGAAATAGAATCGCTCCGAAGCGAATGTCATTTGTCTAGGCCCTCTGGTCAAGTACGTGACTCGCGTACTGCTAGGGTTGCTGCACCACCCGGAGGTGCTGGCAGCGGTGCGGCTTCGCGCGCCGGACGGGTACGTAGGTGCGCGTCGCCGCCCCGCTCTGTTAGACGTGCCAGCGGCTAGGACTAACCTACTCAAGTTTTCCCCTATGTCACGAGCCGCACGAATTATTAACGTTATTACGGAATCAGAGGATATATTTGGGAAAAACCTGCCGAAATTCATTCAAATGGCCCAAATAATTATTGAAAGGGTAGGCATATTATAAACATTGTCATATACCTACCTGTTAAGATTCTATTATTTTAAATCTTTTGTTCTCTGTAATTTTGCTTACAGGTACTTTTGTAATTTTGTGTAGAAATTGTGACTTATAATATCGCCTTGGATGTAGTCTGTAAAGGTGTTATAATTGTGAATTAAATAAATAAAAAATAAAATAGGTAAATAAAATTGTCACCTACACGAAATGCTAAAAACGTATCGTAGGTAGGATTTTCATGATTTTTCGAACGAATCTTTAATGCGGCTTGCGGTAGGAGTAAACTGGCTGAAATTGTTACGTAACGAAAAAGTGTTATGACTCCATGTCTATCTCTGTCTCTCTTTTTCAGAGAAAGTGTGAAATTGGTCAAAATGTCAATCCAAGATGGCGGTTGCAAAAATTTACAAAATTTTTCATCATGAGTACTGTTTTTATGGTTTTCGAGGGTGCTAAAGTTGATAGTGATGTCAAAATGTAAACCCAAAGTGATTTTGTTTTTGTTTTACATCATACGTGAGGAACTTCGTTCCTGACGGAGGTCCCCCGCACAAGTTTTTTTAAGGGCAACGGGCTGCTTACCCCAATTGTTAAAATTAAAACAATACCTTGGTGACTCCCCACCCCAGCAGCAAAACTTCAGCGGTGGACGGCAATGCGTGCCCATTGTGGTCGATGGCGAGGTACTTTATCATCGACTTGCGTTTGAGGAACAGGTGCCGACGGAGGCGGATCACCGCCAGGTTGTTCTTCAGGGTCCGAGGGTTGTAACCAGGCTGGAAGTAGACCTGAGAACAAGGGATAATCACTTTTGGTAATCGAATCTGTACATATTATAAAATCAAGTCACTTTTCGTGTTTGTTTGTACCCGCATTGTTTTTTTACGGTACCGTTTACACCACAATTTTGAAAATTTATACTTACATTAATATTTAACAGAATAAAAATAATCTTCATATTTTGTCAAGTTCTAAAACCGTGCGTAGGCTTGTTGGTAATAATTACAAAACATAAAGGCTAAAATAACCAAGATTCTTTAACAACTGAAATAAAAGAGTGTCCTTGAAGTTTCTTGCCCGTTCTTGTTCATAGATATCTAAATTTTGGAATTGGCAACTAGCTTCAACTTTCTGTCGAACTGGTCGACTCCTTGACATTTCAAAAGTGTCTGTGAATAGGAATAAAATATCATACATTTTTGTTAAAAAGTTGTTTGTTACCCCAAATATTTTGAGTGGGTTTTTCTAACCCCTAAAAGTTTTAATATCAACTGATTAAAAGTATTAGGTGTCATCGGGCTTTTTCGAATGAAAGAAAATCTTTCATGTTATGTGATACGCCCTTTCAGATAGGCTGGTTTTCGGCAAGTTAGAACTTTAGAACTCAATTCATAGATTGGTTACTACCAAATGTCACCCAAATAACGAATTGAAATGTCAACCATAGATGACAAAAAATTTGATCAGGATTCATATAGGACGTAAGTCTGCCGTTACTAGTCTCACCTCAAGAACGTCTACCATCTCGCCTCCAATCCTGCTGTGGTTGCTGCCTAGCCTCACTTGCAGTACTCGAGGGTTCTCTCGGAAGAAGCGGTTGTTATGCATCCTGGGAAATATCAGAGTTAAAACCACGGTAGGGCTTTCTATTCAATATGTAAATTATCAACCCTCGACTTCTTATGAAGAAATAAAGAAAATTCGTTTATTGGCATAATTAAATAAACGAAGTACACCTTATACACCTTCTGCCTGCGTTGGACTTGGGCTTGGGAATTCGAAAGATTTGTCAAATAATGTTTATGACATTATTTGACAAATATTTCAATATCACAATTTCACGACAATTGCTGTTTGTTGAAGGTCGGCGCAAAATAAATTTGTAACCCACTCTCCCCTGTCAATCGCCACCCTTACTTTCACTACCTTTTCATTCATATCATCCCTCACAAAATCCATTCATCTTTTCTTCAGTCTTCCTCTCCCTCAAGCCTCGCCGACGTCAAGACTGAGATTTGACAATGTCAAACCTAGGTCTTACTAGACACAACCTGTTGTTCGCTCTTGGGAATTCGTGTGGCTTTAAATTCCACCACCGAATACTTACAGCTGTAAACAAGAAGCAGAAGTAAGGCACAGATCTGCCGCCACCAGTACAGCCCCGCACCAGAACCTTCCCATCAGGTGGACGGACGCCATGAAAGGGTAGTACCGAATAGACGTGCGCTCGCCCTTGAAGATGCGGCGCCCACTCTTCTTGTTGTCATGGTAGGTCTTCATCTCTTCCAGCTCACCTTGAGGATCTGGAGAAGAATAGCTCTAAATGACTGGGATTCCGTTGTGCTGTAACGTGGCACTGACTGAACTAGTTATTTGGAGATAACACGTGGAAAAGAGGGTGAAAATTGAAAGTTGTCATATTGAAATTAATTAATAAAAGTTAAGATGACATCACAGCATTATGTCACTTAAACCACGTTAGCTTCAGACCATCGGCGTTTTTTTTTCCGCTTTCATGTTAATAAAATTATAGCTTTGTAGTAATACTCCTATTTTAGTTATTGAACAAATAAGAGTCAGCGCATATACCATCGACACTTTAGTGTTTCGTAAAGCAGTAAAATATTCATATCGATAGTGATGGCGTACTTAAACGTACAGCGACAATGTACGGTCAGCCCGCTGCCATATTAATGACTGGCTATTATTTACAGTAGGAACTGTTTTCATATACTTCATGCTGATATGATGGCAGAAGAACACTCCTTATTAGTAAATCGGTGGAAAAAAACTTAAAATATAATATTTATTTTTCAACGTACCCCAATACACACTTTCTTTAGCTTTTAGCTTGTGAGGATCGTTGGGCGCTTCTGCTAACATTTTATCAACTACCTCATTCATCTTCTCATCATCTTTATGCTTAGGAGCACCGTGTTCCATCATCCTTCGAGCTGACTTCACCAACTTCTTCCTTTTACCTTTCTCAGCTACAATCTTCAAGATATCATCACGAGTCATCTTTTCCTTCAACTTTAGATACAAATTCTTCGTTTCATTCGTTGCCAAGTATCTATAATGATCATTTTCATTGAGTGCGTCATAAAAATTGGTTTCGTTCAGTTTGGTTTCCGTTGTCACATTGGTTAGGACTTCTGCTACCAAATTTTGGTCGACGACATAATGTTTGACTTCTTCAAGTTTTTCTGTGAGTTGTTTGAGTGTGTCTTTGTCATAATTAATGTCGACTAGAGTTCGTAATCTGTTGGAGATATCGTAGACTGTAAGGTTATTTGCTTCGGTAAGTTCATTTTTCTTGTAATCTGCTCTGACGATAGCATTTGTACATAGTAGTAATGTCAAATATAATGGAAAACACATCACATTGAAGTATGCTCGTTGTTCTGAACTTATCGCCTGCGGAGGTTTATCGATATTCAATAATTTTATGAGCGCTCTAGCTTTTATCACATTCATGTATTGGCTGCTGTGAGTAATCACATAAATGTCAATCATTCTTCTTTTATGCAGATACGTAACTATGTAAGTACAAGTACTCGTATATTACAAGTACCTACCTTAAAGCTTGAGTACCAGACGGTATAGACAGAAGATGACCATTTTGATACAAAAGATATTGAGATAAGTCGAAAATGCTGTACTGGTCAACACACAAATACAAATATATGCGAGCATGCGGCCGGCAATGTTAGTTTAAAAATCCATATCAGTCGTGTAATTTAAAAATGGAACGAACTTTTTACTTTGAAAAAGAAACGAATGAACGTATTGGCGCGTGAAAAAAAACCTTTTTCGTCATTGATTCTGGAATTTATAATTAATTTACTTAGTTTAGATTTTCGGGCATTATTTGAGAAAAGTACTATACAAGCCTTAAGCCTTGGCCGCAACCAGGCATTGATAGTCTCAGACATTTTCACGTTCGTTTATCAATGCCTCTTTCGCAGGCCGCGGTAGTAATGTACTACCCATAGGCTATATCTTACCAATATGTTTTGTTGAAACATTTTAATTAGTACCCGTTCCAGTAACACTGAACTTTGTTACAAAGAACCTTTCTATAATATTTAAGAGCTACTATACTCCATTTATTGTTTTTGCCCGCAGCTTCACTCGCGTGGATTTTGGAAAATATCCTACGGGAACGTACTACTGGGATAAAAAGGAAGCGGAGCGATGATCGCATACCTAATAGCCGAGGAGCAGGTCACTGACATCGTAGTGTTACGCTGCCGTCAACCATAATTATTTAAATCTGTGATATCTTAAAATTAAAGTATTTTTTTAATGTAAAAGGTAAGTATATTTCGAAAGTTCTGTACTGAGCTCACGCAACTATGACCCACCTTACCTACTCTTACCTACTACCACGAAATTAACGCGCAGTGGCACAACACAGTATGTATGAATGCGGTCGTGCGGTTTTCCGCATGTTGTCAAACAGTCACTCACGAAATTGTGACGGCTGTAATGAAGCAACGCACAACAAGATTGTTTGGCAGTGTATTAAAAAAGCCTTAAGAGCAAAAAGTTTATCCCAAAAGTTGACAACGTCAATAGCTGTCAAATATTTACCTGTTTTGATTAATTTGGCAATATTACTGTATGGAAATTTGAAATGTGGCTAACTAGCGCACTAAAATATTAATAATGAATTGGAATTATAACATTGAATTTGATGATGTACCCGTTTTCGATGTTACGATATTAATTATTGCATTTACATTTTCTAGTTTGCTAGTTAGCCATATTTCTTATTTCCATACAGTAAGTACTATTGCCAAATTAATCAAAGCAGCGAAATATTTGACATCTATTTGCGACGTTGCCTACTTTCAGAATAAACACTCGAAATGCTATCGTTAACAGCTATCGTCATTCCCCGTCAACCCGACAATCTCCGTCTGTTTGAACTACCATTCATTGCCGTAAAACGAAACACGTAGTATCCTCACACATAAACCAAGACTATATACTCAACACAAATAACATTGGCTACTATCCGAAATTGGGAACTTATGCCGATAATAAGGCTGTCGTAACGTCAGCCCCGAGTCATCAATCAGGCTAGATCGCGCAAAAAAATACCTAAACAGGGAATCGAATTACAACCCGCAGGAAATCGAGCCACTTCAGTTGGGTAGACAGGACGATTATTTTTATTTTGGGTAATGGTAGAACAGTAAATTACGCGTAAAATTCATTTTGTGGGCAACCGTTTTTCTGGTCTTTGAGTTATAAAGAATTCGACACTAATGCCATCTTGCGTTAGAAGGTTAAACCCTTTTCATTATATCTACATATTTAACACGAGTTAAATTAAAATTACTGTGTCGGAAGCCCGCCGCTTGCACTTCAAGTCGCTAAATAATTATATTAAAAACATCATTTTGCATATTTCATCTTCAAACCATAAACAGAACGATGTTTTGTACATTGACGTGTGTTGCTATTTCTCTCAATTCGATGTATACTGTAATAAACCTACATTAAAAAAACAAATAATAAAAACCATAAACGAAGGGAAATGACAAACTACTAATCGCTTATTTTTCAAACATATAGACCAAAATAATTATAATAATATTTATTTCGTACGGTACGGGGAATCGAACCCACAACCCGTAGGTTTTACTAGCCTAGCGCTTAGGTACCATGACGAAATTGTAAAGTAGTCATATAAGACACGTTACGTCATTTGCAGTGTTAAAGCCATTTCATACACATGTCAAAGAATGACAGATGTGATTTGATTAATCAAATCACAGCTGTCATTCTTTTTGGTAGTCATTTACCCAACGTCACGTTGTAATCTAATGCGACCATCCACAGAATTCCGACGCTCGTCACAAATATAACTAAAAACAAAACAAAATCACTCATTCTAATCATCTGGCAAACCTAAACCTTCCACAAGACACAGATCCTTCACTATAAATCATGAAAGATCTGGCAAGCATTCCGTCTCTCTGCCCCCATGGGAAATCAACCCACACCGTATCCTGAACGGGTAAAGGGATTTAGTACAAATACACTTGGATCCTAGGAATGTATTCGATTTACTTAATGTTGTATTGGCCTTTTCTCGTAGTCTTCTAGCTTTGCGTCCTGTTGGAAAGGGTCTTATTGGATTTGTGTTGGAACTGTTCTGAGAGTTGAATGTGATACAGTTGTGGGGAATCGTGTGGTATTCTCGAGAAAATCGCTATATTTTCAAGAAAATCTTGAAGCGACTTTAAGAAATGGCGTTTGCGAACGTTTGACCCTGTTTCTTTGTGACTAATAAAGTTACTTCTGTTAAGCGGAGCAAAAATATCTACTGTATAAAAGTATAAAATATCATGAAAATTAAATACAAAACTTTCACGCTCACTTTTATTTATTAACGCCATCTATTGGCTAGTAGCTTGTCTAATAAAATTCATAAATTTTATTTTATTTTTTTGTAGCATATTAATTTAAATTTATTCAAACAAAAATATTAGTATAATTTTGTGAAAGGTATTGTTTCAAAAGAAGGTTTTCAGTTGTTTCAATTCAGCGCCATCTAGTGGCAAATGGCAAAACCAACAGCTAGCTACGTTCACCAAGGGAACTTTTAGTTAGCGGAACTGTCTACAGATGGCAATGTTTTGGAAATTTCAAATAAAAATATGATTCAACGGATTACTATGTTGGCCAAAAAATCATACAAATCGTTGTAACTTTTTTGAACTTTAATGTACGAAAATTAACTAATTATCTAGACTTCTTGCTTATTTCAGCAGTAAACAATGGAGTAATATGAATGTGGTAATATACTAGGGTACCGTTGTTAGTTTTTTACTTTAGATGGCTTTTTAGAGGAAAGGTAGGGCACTTGTTTCAACTTGATTGAACGACATCGTAGTGTGTCAAGCTGATCAATAATTAAGTTCCCTGACTGCACATCTAATTTTAAAATCATACTGTTGTGATTAGAATTGCTACTTAATTTTTTAATTTGGAACCTTTTTTTTATTTCTGATAAAGTTTCATACTATCACAACGTAGATCCAAAAGTCAGTAACAAACACTGAATAATTTTATTTTATTTATTTTTATTTTGTTAGGATCTCCAACAAAGAATATACTTTACATGATATAATACAAAGACAAGAACAACAATCTATGTGCTCCCTTAATTATAGGAGACCACATCATGCAATAAAAACAAGCAAACAGTATATTAGTTTTAATGATGGTCTGGCAGTTTGAGTAGTTGATGCGGCCTACCCAAATGTCCTTTCTTTGGTATTGTTCGTCGAGTTGAGCTCCTTAAGCTCTGAGTGAGCTCCACGATTACTGACAAATGCTTGCACTGACTGGACAGGTCCACTCAAATCTGTGTGGTTCTTTCCTCAAAAGACCATTTCAGACACTAATCTACATGGTTCTCATATGGCTTGACCAAGATTATGTCTGGACTTTAAAAGAGACCGTGACCTCTGAGTTTGTTTCGGCCTTTCTTCTCAGAGTAGTCAGTTAGGAAACGCCGACCTCATCTAGCTTATTTTAAACATTTTCTTAAATATGACGTGTAAAAGTGATTCCGATATCCTATTTACAGAATAAACAATTTCATTTCATTTCATTTCATTTCATTTCATTTCATTAAATGGAAGTAGCCCTGAAAGTTAAAGTTAAAATTATATAAGATCCCAATAATGAAATACATATCTACATAAGTAATTAAACCATTTCCATAAAACACAATTACTGAATTACCAAAAGACTCCTATATTTACCTTACCCTAAAACAGAATTTCATCGCATAAATTCCACAATTAAAGTCAAAAGACCAGTCTCCTTGGATCACCGTATCTCACGACAGAGTTAGCTAAGCTAGGCGAGCGTTCTAAATGAAATCGCCGGTAATTTGATTCTACGGTATAATTCAGTTGGGGCCCCTAAACGGGCGGGGCGAGCTAGTAATTGATTAACGACATTGCCGTCGGCTACGTGGCGTCACGTTCGGTAGTGAAGGTGAATTAAATGTTTTGTGTAGCAGGCGATAGATGGCGTTGGTTTAACTTTTTTGTTTGTTAGAGGTCTTTTAGGTAAACGTTTATGCTGCAAAACGCGGTAGTTTAAAAAGGTGGTGTATTTGAGAAAATTTGGTTTTTCTAATAAAAAAAGTATTAAGTAACGTGCCAAATAGGTAGGTCATGTTTGCGAATTTTTTTTCAGCTTTGTTCTTATTTAATTTATATTTTTTAAGCGGCACTCAAATCGTTTACTACTCTTTAGATGCCTAGGCAATATGATGGTAGCAGCAACTGAGTTGCTCCGCCGAAACCACAAATTATATTAGGTACGAAACGTAAGCCGTGAGCGTGCTAAGAAACGATAATTATATTAAACTCCGTAATCCGAATATGGTACTTATTATTACTTAGATTATAATCTTCAAACGTGTAATATCCTCACATTACCTAACTTCATGGCCTCACGACGTATTCATTACGGGTGGCAATGAAACAGTTTGTGCGACACAAGTCAGCCTCTACCGCCGGAGGCGTGTCTTAAGCCATTTCTTATTAAAACAACGTTTCTTATTAAATCAACTTTTTTTTCCTTTGTGGGTAGACATAGCACTAACACCTATTTTTGTGTGCTCTTGTCAAAATAAATTTTAAAATAGTTATACATATTTATTGATGAATTAAAACAGTTCATTTTATATAAGACCCCCCCACACACGCTATCTATTATTATCAAGCCTGTACCTGGTTCACTTCACTACACACTGATCATGGACACTAAACTTGCTGCCAGTTTGGAGGACCTCGAGAGGTTGTTTGGCTCCCGCATGCAGGAATATGAAGCTAAACTGCAGAAGGCTACCACCGGTACCGCATCAGCCTCACCAGACATTTCTTCCATCGCACGTGAGTTCTCAGAGTTTAAGCAATTTGTCTGCCAAGCACTCTCTACGTTAAAAACTCAAATCGAGCTACTTGCAGCTGGGTTTGATAGACATGAAACCATCATGCGAAGAAAGGTCTTGCTGTTCCATGGTGTTCCAGAGAAGGATAACGAAAAGTTACTTGATGTGGTTCACAACATCATATCCAACAAAATTAAATTGACCGAGGTATGTAAGGACAAGAATATTATTCATGTGTGTCACAGACTCGGATTCTCACAACAGAAGGCCCGACCCATATTGGTACGATTCTTTAAAATGGAGCACCGGCAACTTGTATGGGAAAGCAAGAAAGCTCTCAAGGGTTCCGGGATCACAATCTCTGAGTTCTTGACACAAGTCCGACATCGTGTTTTTGCAGCTGCTCGTAAGCATTTCGGTATGGCAAATTGCTGGTCCATGGAGGGCAAGATAGTCGTTATTTGCCCAGATAAATCCCGCCGGAAGATCGAAACGGCAGGCGAACTTCATGATCTGATAGCGAAATTCCCGTCATGTTCAGTCGACACCGAGGATTCTGCGCAATCTCAAGAACCTGGATCTAATAAAGCCGCAATTTCGGCTACTCCCGCTAAAAGAACGAGGAACACGCGTTTGCGCAAGTAACACACACAGTTTGTTGGTTTACTTTTGTGTGCATTTACTACACTACTTCTCAACTTGGCCGCTTTGCCTGTTCACAATTCTCTTGGGCCGGTAGTTAAATAACAAATTTTTCATTTGTCTCATCGCTAAACATTTTACTTTTTATTTTATTACTGCCGGTATTGTAAAATATTATTATGTTTTTATTTTGTGATGTTTTGACAATGTGACGTATTGATTGAACGATGTGACTGATGTGGACAGATGTCAATGTCACTGCTCCGATCCATCCGTCATTGCGTCGCGTTCCATTTTACGTACATTTCCATGTCTGATCCGATTGTTAAAATTATTGTTCTCTTTTTGTTCTATTTTTATTGTTTATATCCTCCTACTTTATTGTTTTAACTAATTTGTGTTTCTTTCAAAATTCTGCCAATTTACCAGCGAGTGGGGGAGGTTTTTCTATTCAAAGGAAAATCTATAGTTATTAGTGTTTTTTGTATTTTAAAATTGTATTATATTTAAATAGTTATTTATATTATTTCCATATTTATATTATAGTTTAGATACTCATGGATGATGTAGCTGATCTTAACGACAGCTTCTTCTCGTGCTCTTCTTCCACTAGTTTTGTTAGTGCTGACAGTGACTCTTCCATACCACTTACTTTACATGATAAAATCTCTTCTCTTTTCTCCAGTGACCCAAAGAATCTACATATAGCTCATATAAATGCTCAGAGTGTTCCTGGTCATTATTCAGACCTTCTAGCATCCTTTAGCAGTGCTCACCTGGATGCTCTCTTGATATCGGAATCCTTCTTGAAGCCATCTCTCCTCTCTACTCAATACTCACTCCCCGGCTTTGTCTTGATCCGCAACGATAGGACCGGCAAAGGTGGAGGAGGTGTTGCTATGTACTTGCGTGCTGATCTACCCTACAGGGTGGTCAGTTCATCTCCTTCTCGGTATTCTGAGTCGGCTGAATATTTGTTTCTTGAAATTATTGTACATCACACAAAAGTTCTGCTTGCAGTGCTCTACAGTCCTAATCTTCACATTGACTACTTTAATTCTCTCGACTCCACTCTCAGTGATCTTTGCCCCATGTATGAGCATGTTGTTCTAATGGGTGATTTTAATACGTGCTTGATTAAAAATGACTCTCGCTCCCTTAAGCTCCTTTCTCTCTTATCTTCTTTCAATCTTCAAGTTTTGCCACTCTCTGCAACTCACTATTTTCCTAATTGCTCACCCTCTTTTCTAGATCTTATGATTGTTTCCTCTCCTGATAATGTTGCTTACCATGGTCAACTTACGGCAACTTTTTCTTACCACGATCTCATTTACCTTTCATATCGTATCCGTGTTCCCAAGCGTAAGTCCGAGTTTTTATATCTCCGCAACTACAAGGGCATAGACCTGGAGGCTTTGAAGCGTGATGCTGGCGAACTCGACTGGACCCCTCTGGTTGAGAACGATGACATCGACGATAAGGTGAATTGTTTTAATGCAACTGTTCTCGACTTATTTAATCAGCATGCTCCTATCCGACGTGTCAAAGTTCGACATAACCCTGCACCATGGATAACGCAACAAATTAAAGAGCTTATGGCTCGCAGGGATAAAGCTAAGAGCAGATATAAGCGCAGACCCTCAGAGCTGAATCTCTCTTATTACAAATCCTTACGTAATCGCTGCAGTCGTCTGTGTCAAGATGCTAAGAGACGCTATTTCCACGATCAACTCAATAACCGCAGTTCTTCCGATGTATGGAAATTTCTCAAATCTGTAGGCATAGGCAAGTCACCTACCAACCAGTGTAAGGATGTGAACCTCAATGATCTCAATAAGCATTTCTCTCTACTTCCTTTTTCTCTTGAACCGTCTGTCAAAGCTGCGACACTAGAGAGTCTAGCTAGTTTCCCGTTACCACAATGTTCTCACTTTAAGCTTAGCGATGTTACTGAGAATGACGTTAAGAAATCTATACTTGCTATTACTTCTTCAGCAGTCGGTAATGATAAGTTGTGTTCAAGAATGATAACTCTTATCCTTCCCTCGTTACTTCCTGTTCTCACTCACATCTTCAACCACTCCTTTTCCTGTTGCTCATTTCCGTCAGTTTGGAAGCAGGCTCACATAATACCTTTACCTAAAACTAACAATCCTACTTTATTAACCCACTTTAGACCTATTTCTATTCTCCCATTTCTTTCAAAAGTTTTTGAGCACATAGTTCATAGACAATTATCTTTTTTCTTGGCGTCGAACTCGATAATTTCCCCTTATCAATCCGGTTTTCGCTCGGGTCACAGTACTGTAACCGCACTTTTGAAAGTAACTGACGATATCCGCTGGGCAATGGAGAATAAGTCCCTTACTGTTCTTGTTTTGCTTGACTTTAGTAGCGCCTTCAACTCAGTGGATTTCGACATTTTACTAGGTATCCTCAAATCTATCAATTTCTCTTCTTCCGCTTTAGCTTGGTTCAGTTCTTATCTTCGGGGTCGCTCTCAGTGTGTTCGCCTGGAGGAGTCTTTCTCTGACTGGTGTAGCCTCACTGAGGGTGTTCCTCAGGGTAGCGTTCTCTCTCCTCTTCTTTTTTCAATTTTCATCAACTTTGTTACCAGAGTAATTTCCTCTAGGTTTCATCTCTACGCAGATGACTTGCAGCTCTACCGACATTTTACTGTAGCTGATGCGGGTTCTACAATTGCTGCTATGAATCATGACCTGGCTTGCATCAGCGCTTGGGCCAAGTCATTTGGTTTGCAAATAAACCCATCTAAATCCCAAGCCATGATCATAGGCAGTAGATTCGTTCGCAATGCGGCTGATGTTGCTACATTGATGCCTTTATATCTCGATGGTGTTCGCATTCACTATACCGAAACCGCCAAAGATCTGGGCGTCATTTTTGACTCCAATCTTTCGTGGCGTGCTCAGGTCAATGAGGTCAGTCGAAAGGTACATTTCTCCTTTCATTCGTTGAAAAGCCTTCAAAGTCTCCTACCCCTTAAGACTAAAATTTCTTTGGCACAAACACTTATTCAGCCGATTATAGATTATGCCGACGCCTGCTACCTGGATGCTACTGAGGAGCTATTAAACAAGCTTGAGCGATTGCAAAACTTGTGCATTCGCTTTGTATTCGGTCTTCGAAAGTATGACCACGTCTCTCATCTTCGCAAGGAACTCAAGTGGCTCCCAATCCGCCTTCGCAGGAACACTCGGATTTTATGTCTCCTCTTCAACATCTTACACAACCCGTCTTATCCTTCTTACCTGCGTGAGCGTTTTTCTTACGCTCGCCCTAGCGACGCACCGTGTAGATCACACCTTAGAACCCTCCTTAAATCTCACCCTCATAAAACAAGCTACTATTCATATTCCTTCTCTGTACATGCAGTAAGATTGTGGAACTCACTTCCGCCTAGCATTCGCGATTTAAAAACTGTTTCTCAATTTAAATATCGAGTAAAAGAGCATTACCTTTCCTCTCAACTGTGAGTATTTATTTATCTATAGTATGTATGTATATAAATTTAAGCTTTATATATTTATTTAAGTATATGTTAATTTGTTACGTTATACGTGTAGGTTTATTTTAATATTTTAGTTTAAAACTCCGCATATTTTATATTCTTCTCTTCTTGTTTTCACACACTATTGTCTACGTTTCTTTCTCATTTCTCCTTTCGCAGGTCTGCTGGAAGAAATTTCTTAAGAAATAAGCAGTACCTTTGTACTCAAAATTATGATTGTCGTATCTGAATGTATTTTACTGTGTGTACATAAATAATAAAATAAATAAAAATAAATAAATAAACGTTTAATTTCGGTCTCATCAGCCGCCACATTATTAAGGCTTTGATAAAATTTCAGTAAATGTCAAGTCTTTATTAAATTGTAAGCGAAAAAAGGTATTAGCACGGATTCTTTCTACTACTATTATAATGTCAAGATTTAAATATTCTCCCTTTTATAAAAGATATTTTTGCTAGATACTAGACGGCTGTTCAGAATCAAAACCTAGTAACTAATAATTTCAAAAATGTCTAGGAAAAGCCAAAAACATGTCTGCATCCTTAATCGTCTGCCCTATTTGAACCATTAGAGTTAGGGTTATGAATGTTAGACCAAAATGTGCGTAATAAAATCAGCTACACTTTTCAATTGTCTTTTACTCAAGAAGGCGTTCAGTACAGCTTAGAACCTCCTTACTATTTAATCATTTGATCAAATATACCAATTATTCAATAAGGAACCAAATCATAACACAGTAAGTATACTTATATAGGTACTCAGTACTTTTAAAACACTAGATACCAGGGTTTCAAGCTAATGAAATGCTAATAAAAAGAAAGAAGATGCGTATGTAAGTGGATTTCAGTAATAACTGGGCATTATAAAGCTTTACTTATAAACAGAATCCCATAAAAGAACCAACAATTAAAAACATTGAAATATTTTGATACCTAGTTTCTTCTGCATTTTTCATAGCATTAAAAATGAGTTTGGACCGGTAAAACTGTTGACGTCTCATTTTAAACAATATTGAACACTGTGTAAAAAGTTTTTGCACCCGCGTAAACTGACTTACTGGAACGAATGACCGACGAACGAATGAATGGCACAATTTCAAAACAAAGTAAAAGTGAGTATCAAAATTAAAACCTAGTAACTGTTACTAGTTACTAGGTTTTTGAAATTGTTTTCTGAGTTACTACGTAATGAATTTGTTATTTTAGGGAAACTAGACATGGATTACAAATTAGCTTGACTTGCTCAATATTTTTTTAAATTTATCTTATGAAAATGGCTGTTCTAAGCACCTGGTCACAAGGACATATACCTAGTAAGTCAGAAAATTGAATAAAACGAATTTCCCAAAAATCTGAGATACTAGGTTATGAATTTGAACAGTCGAGATTCGTAGTTGGCATTGTTTCAAGAAGTTTCACCTACATTAGTCATGTTTAATTTGGCCATACTTTATAAAAAAACAGTATGACGACAAATATAAGATAATGTCAGGACTATCCGACATTCATTAAAATAACGTACCATGCAGTTAGTAAAAATAACTAACAAAAATAAAAATCAATACTTTTCTTACTAAAAAAAAGTATAAAAGTATACTAGGTATCTGTATATCCATCTGACAATTTCCTCTTTAACAGGCATTGCGAGGTTTCCAGTAGCTTTATGCGTTGTGAAATAAATAAAAATATGTCGTGATAAATGTTTTAACTTCTTATAATTCCTTTTTACATAAGGTTTGATATAAACATCTACTTAATTTATGTGTCTTTTCCGTGTCGCGTTCACCCCTTGAATTAAGTTGCAATACATTACATTAGCAGAGCCGTGTAATAAATAACGCAAGTCGCACACACTCAGTAAAAAATAACTGCTGTTACGAAATAAATTAAGTACTTCTCTTTACTGAATATGTTACACATTTACATAGGAAAGCACTTTCTCTTGTTTTTCTTTACCTACCTAAAGAAATTGTTTTCAACTTTGGCTTTTAACTTTCATAAACTTACAGCCATCAGACATTACAGCTTTGTCTCTGGGATGGCGCAGGTATTGCATGCGTCCATGTGGTATTGGCTAATTTTTCTTTTTTTCTTTTTCTCTTTTTCGCTTTCTCATTTTCTCGTTTTCTTTTGTACTTTTTTTGTTTTGTGTTCTTTCTTTGCGTCATGTTTTCCGCAGGTAAACGTAATATGTGGTCAAACGTATTTTCTTTCTTTTTCTTTCAATAACATAAAAAAATTAAATTATTGATCATCGACAACAGAGACACATCAAAAATAAAGAAGAATATGAAATATTTATAATATGCAAACATGCCTAAAAAAATATTCGTGCCTCGCGTTTTTGCTGAATAAGGCACAACATTTTTCACAAAAAAATCGTGAATAATTTACCTCTGTTGTAATGCGTATAATTTAAATGTTACAAGTGCCGTAACTCAGCGAAGTGCTAAACTCGGTGTTATCTCCTGTTATGAAGGGCGTAAAACAAAGGAATGGGTTGTAACGCTGTAACATTCAGCTGTAAAGCGCTTCAAGTCAGGGAGCGTTAAAAAGTTTAATGAATCGTGTTGAAGAGGATGTAGACGATGAAATAAGAATGTGGAAATAATTTGAAAACGTCGTCTCGCTTGCGTTGATTGTAGAAATTCAGGTCCTGAAAACTACCTACTGTGCTATAATATGTACAGTCGAACAAGTTATTTCTTGTACTGGCAGCTAACTTGCATCTACTTTTAAACATAGTTGTGAGTTTACTGAGTAGTCAATTCTTTTACATCACTGACACCCAGTTGCACAAAGACAAACGTTACGTAATGGATCATTAACGCTAATGATTTCATTGATTTGTTCAAAGAACCATTAAAATCGAGTGTAATGTTGCTTTCTGCAACAAGTTAATGGAAATTTGCATTTAATGACAGCTTTAAAAGTTAAAGTTCGTTTCTGCAACTGGTCGTGAAGCTTATAAAGTTATAAAAACGAATATTGGCAGTTTGACTGGACCTTTTTAGCGCAGCCGTGAGGCACACCCCCGTGCTAATTTCAATCGCATTTTACACTCTTTGTTAGATTTTATTTTTATCTTTATTGTTTGATTTATTTTTATCTACTGTATAAATTGTGTGCTTTTTGGTCTGTGTTAAATAAATTTATTTTATTTCTTTCTTTCTTTCTTTTCAGTGCAGTCGAATTATGAATATTTGCCTGTAGGATTCCAATTAGCTTGTTAGACTGTATATAATTACGTACCTTCTTGGTGTGATTTGTCAGCGGCCCAATGGTTAACACTTTGAAGGTGGTATGGTAAACAGCCATAGGCGTCATAACAATAAAACTTCTATTGTGCCTCATTGTCATTGTCCTTCAAAGTGTTAAGGTGCAGACTAGCCGTAGGTCGTGAGTCATACCACCATAACATGTTACCTTAACCTAACCACATTGCCTTAAAAAGTGAGAATTAAAAGTTCCTATAGTAGCTCTCGTATTTCCAGCAAAATTTTATGAGCAAGTATAACAGCAACATGTAACTCTAAAGTCAGCCAGTAACACAGACTTAGTATCAGTATGCACGCCCCACTGCGTCACAGCACCGAGCTAACATTTGACATACTGGCGGCGCCGCGGGATGTGTGTAGTGAATAGAATAGCACTTATATCCGCTTGCTTTGCTTTATGGAGAGTTTTCAAGCCCCCCTTAGAACCCCCCTTTTGAAGTTTATTTTCGATATTTTTTCATGAATATTCAGAAAATTACGGGCGGTCACATGCGCATGGGCGACATTGTATACCAAATTTTTTTTTTTCAAATTTGGAAAATCACTATAATATGTGTTGCATGGAATAAAAGACTTATTAATTTTATTTATAAAGATTTAAGAGATTAGTATATTATTGGCTATTTTCACTTTCAAAGAATATGAGAGAGAGAGAGAGAGAGAGAGAGAGAGAATATATCAGATGTTTTTGCACCGGCTGTTTTGTTATTCACAAAGTACTGAAAAAACAAGATGTGTTTCTCGGTTTCATTGTACAGCTACACGTTCGTATTAAACCCTATTAAAGCGTGCAACAGCCCATTACCGGCAATGTGACTCATTCGATCACGTCTATCCTGCGGGATGAAGCTGATATCGACACAACACAGACAAGGGCTAGAAGGTCAGCTCGTGGCTTTATTTAGGCCATTAGGCTGCCTGTCCACTGGAGCGGAGAGGAGAAAAGAGGAGCGGAGATGTGCCAATATTAACCAATAGAATCTTGACTCCGCCCCTGAGTTTAGATCAGTGATCCTGAGTCAAGATTCTATTGGTTAATATTGGCACATCTCCGCTCCTCTTTTCTCCTCTCCGCTCCAGTGGACAGGCAACCTAAAAGCCTCGTTTTCATTGGGAAAAAAAGTTGTGCAACATTGTTTCCAAAAACATTTGACGCTGTGGGAAACAATATTGCGGAATTTTAACTATTATTATCTATATTGCAAGGTCATCATCACGCAAAAAAATATAAAAGCTTGTAATCTGATCATCTCATTTCACTGGAATGCACAGTAATTATCCTGCATGATTTTTTCAAAGGATCGCTAGGGTTTTCAAGAGATGCAATAATAACTTTACTTGACAAAATAATCTACTGTGACAGTAGTGTCAAAGATGCACTTTCCTCAATCAATCATGCAATGAAAAAACGTTGAGTGATGATGTTTTTGTTATTGTTATAATTTTGGTTAAAAATAACTGCTCTCTCTTCTCCTAAGTCACTACAGTTGTTCAGAGTGAATCATCTGTTTTTTCTCGCGTGATGGAAGCAGCGTAAAGCCGTCTGCGAGATAGCAAGTGATTGACGAGATCGTTACAAGCTGACGCAAAAAGTGTGACGCAATTTGTACGAGAATTGTGCCATGATGGGGGATTACTGTCCTGTTTATTTTACCTAATACGCTACATTTTCTGTTACATTACTCGAATAAAACAAAACGAGCCGTCGCGGGACGCCTGGCAGATGTGAAACATTGAAACTATTTTGTATAGAAAATATGCATGAAAATATGGTTTATCTGCCTAATCAAAAAAAATATGACATAATCAAAAACAAAATATTCTGATTTTTTTAAAGAAAATAAAAAATTCTTTTTTTTCGTTTGCATGTTGGCTATTGGCTGTTGGCTTGACGACGCTGCGCGCTGCCAACATCCAAGGTCTGACCCGCCATATTAGATGTTTTACATCATAAAGCCGGTAGAGTGTTGGTACGCGGCCGTTCTTAGAAATGATGGCACATCGAGTTCATCATTATCATCGTTTTTGCAAAAGTTAGCTTTGTAGAGCGATTTCTCTCACTCAATCTCTCTATGTAACAGTCTCCCTCTCAAAACTCTATGTGTTAGAAACTGCCGGATACTGTACCTAGATTTTGAATCTCTACTTAGATTTTTTACTTAATTTTGAATCTATTACACTATGAAGCTAATATCTTAAGTTTGTGTAATTTCACAGATAACGTCTCACTGAACTTCTCATATTACGTTATGAATGGAGCCACGAATATTGTTAGCAAAAAATATTTCCGGAATATGTTTGTCAACGAATACAAAAGCTCCACCATATTTTTTCGGGAAATTAAGCTGACAGAAATTAATGACATGTCCAGGTGAAAATACAAACGAATTTTTATGACAAGTTTTTCTGAAATAACAACCTAATTCTGTGTGCAGACAGACAGATAGATAGACAGACACCTAGATTGAAAAATTACTTACATTTGGCAAAGTATTTATTAAAATGAAATATTATGGAATATTTATCTTAGATGTGTTTTGGATTCTGTACCATCGAGAAGAATAAACGCAAATCCATTATGGTGTACTCGTATTGGAGAATGTTTGGGTAAGTTTGTGAACAAACTGACTGTGTGTGTAACACACATTAACATTAATATCATGCCTTTTTTCCCCGTTGAGTTAGGCAGAGGTGTACAACCACATGTTGCTGGTTATGTTAAGAAACTCAGGAAAAGTTATTACAAGTTTCACTCAGTCTTTAAGTTGCAAAACTAAATTGCCCATTAGGTATTTCCCTTCACAAGTGACAAACTCAAGATCTCGCCACCTTCCTACCTGGCTATCTTCACATGACCTACACCCCGGAGGTGCGACATAATGACTGCAAACACCGCGGTGCGGGTAGAAAGACAGCCGCCATTGTGGGTCAGCGGTAATGACGTATTTCCGGCACCCACCGGAACTGCGCGAAAACTTGACGCTTTTAGTTCTGGCATGCTAATGCTAGCTTGTCATTGTTGGAAAGAGTTAAATATAGCTTTTTATTACTCGTGCTTTATTTTTATGATGCGTTTTTTGTTTCTAATCTAATTATAAAAAGTAAGGAAACTGGCATTTAATTATCGCGAACCAAAATATTTTTATCAGGGATGCGAAACATTTTGATTTTAAGTTTATTTTAAGGATCTTAAATTAATTTTAACTTAGTATTTTTATTTTACTTATAATTTCTTATCATTTGTTTTTTTTTTGTCTTATATAAAGAAGGTAACAAGAAAAAAGAAAACAATATAAATATTTGTAAACAAAATTAACATCTGAAAATTTTACATAAACTATGTGAAGTTACGCTACTACCTACAAAGTAACAAAATCAGCTAAACAACAAATTGAATATGTGATACATTTTACCCACAGTATTGATTTGTGTTAGTTGAAAGTGAGCTTATCTGATTGTTTTCTCTCAAATCGGCTTATTATATTATTGTAAAAAGAGAACGAGGAAAGCTGTCCCACCGTAATACAGTTTATAACTAGTACGGGGGTCAGGGTGAATCGGTTTCGTTACAACCTGAATTTATTATTGTTCACTGATGGATTGGATTGGATTTCTAATCGTTTAGATTCATAGAAGGTAAGCACTGGTGTATTTGTTGTAAGGTTGTTATTCTTTTGGCAAATAAAGATTATGTTATGTTATTTCAATTTGTTTAGTAGTTAGGTTTTCATTAATTTATGAATCTAAGTATTGTATTATATAGAAAATATTATCACTACTTTATTAGTCAGTAACAAAAATAGTATCCTCTCCACCTACACAAATTGTACTCCGATCAGCAATCGGAAACCATTTGTCGAATTTAATTAGTGTTTGCACATTACTCCGCCCACTCAGATCATTATCGATACGTGTCAGTGTTAATAATTTATCTACTAAACAATAAATAAGTTCGCAAGAATCATCTCATACAAATAAAATAAAGCTTGTAAAAGGTTTATAGTTATTATAAACCAAATAAAGCTAGAGTTTAAATTCACAGTCGGATTTTTATTTCTAAATGATGGTGCAAACCGCATCAAAATCTGTTGCGAAGTTTATAATAACAACGCGACACATGCAGCCATGCATAGCGCCTTTTCATGACATATCTATGGAAGGGCCAGGACCCTTTGCGTATCAGTTTTGGAGCACTCAGACTTTTCTTCTTTCTTTACTTTGTGTAAAACTTCACGTTAACCCAATCACTATCAATAAATTTTGTGTCAAGAAAACACAGAAGTTTTATGTTTCACATTAGTGTTATTGAAGAAGTAAAGCAGATACAAAAGTGAGACGAAAACATTAACATGTATTTGTCTTTGTGTGCGTGCTATGAAATGGTGTGTGTGTGGGTTTATAATGTAACAGGGGATTGGGGATATACATGCACGTTAGTTATGACATGACATTATCTTTATCGGTGCGTAAAGTAATGCCGCACTGTTTTTTTTTTGTTTTTCTTGTATCATTTTTCAATGCGGCAATAACATTTTCTTTAGAAATGTGTTTTTGAGGAAAGTATCATGTTTTTCTTTTATGAGATAGATTCACATTTGCATGAAAGTTGTGACACTTTGCGTAAAAAGAAACAGAAGCGGTTATATATTAAAAGTAGGTACTCGTGTAACTACCGACCATAAAAGATAATTTAAACACATTGTACACAATAACTTTAAATTGTGAAGGATAGAAAAGGTTTCAATTATTTTTATTTTAAATATAAAGCAACTACTTTTATGTTTATGGAATAAAAACACGTCTATTAAGCCAAACAGTAACAAAAATATAACAAAATGAGAGTCCTTTCAAAACTCGTTTCATAATCCTATAACAGCGTGTAACCACCCGAACTGATGAAAATTACCAAAAGTTTGCTCACCCCTGTCCGATGGTATTAGAAGAATGCCTGTCGAAGTTAAGAATTTTAATTTGTAATTCTTCAAGCGTTATAATTGGGTTACAAAGGTCAAGCCGCTGTTTTGGGTATTATAAAATAAAAATATTTGGCGCATCAGCTTACATAAAAATCACACAAAAGGTTTGCTGATAACTTTCTTTCCGAAGGCCCGCTTGCGCCACGAATCACTAAATACATGGTGCTAAACGTAGGTATTTTAAACATAGTTCTGTTTCTGGCAATCGCTTGAAGAAGGAGATAGAACGATGTTTTCAAAGCATTTGTGATCTGTAGTGCAAGGGGTCTTAGATTTGATCATGTTTCATTTGTTCATGTTTCACTTATCCCATTAATTCTATTATTTTTTTGGGATGGTTTTTAACCCTTTTTATCCTAAAAAATACGGAAGCAAGAATGTTATGATTGAAAAGGAACAAAATCTCTTGTCAGGCAAAAACGAAGGCTAGGCAAAAACAAAAGGCTATAAGAACATTTTTCTTTATTTAACTTCAATAAGACAATGAGATTTACTTCGGTTTAATTAAAATTTCTCCTTGGGTTTGAGATGATGTTAAAATTTTCTTATTTTTCAAAGTGTCCTGTCAAAAGATGAAAAATATAAAGATACAAAAAGTTGTGAGATTATAAAAGATTTCAAATAAACATAGATAAAAATCCCTCTTCTTTGTACACTTAACTTGTATTCAAAGGAAGCTTCAAGTCTTTTCCCAATTACCATAAATATTAAGTTTTTGCTCTTTATGTCAGAGAATGACATAACATTGGATAAAGGCTCATTGGTAGATCTAGGTATGAAAACCACTACCTAGTTGCAAAATATCTAAGCTAGAACACTCACCCCACCCTTCATTCTGTTTATTTTGCCTCCAAATCAAAGGGTAGTAAGGAAAAATGCGTGAGCTTATCTTTTTTGTACTTGAATAGAATGAGAATCAATCACCTGCGACCGCCGTAATAGCCCTACTCTATGGTTAGGATACGCTGGTACCTACAATATAAAAAGGTTTTTCAGAAAGCCTACTTTCCAATCAAATCATTCTGCCTGCCATTTACCAACCATATTGGGGTCGGCTTCTCTTCTAACCAGATGCAGCTGAATACCAGTGTTTACATAGAGCGATCCCCACAACTCAGTAACTGGGTTATACGATACCCCTTGGTAAGTCTGTCACGACAAAAAGTCTGTCTGAAACGATTTTTAAAGGCCCACGAATGGCAGCCGCAGGTAAAATTTTGATGACGTCATAATAACAAATAAATAGTTTGGAAATTCCAAAAGTGCACGCCTCATAACACACATTCATAAACGAAAAAGAAATTCAAAACATAGTTTCTAACAAAAATTAACAATTTATCACTTTTCATGAAGTATGTTTTGACTGCTGTTTTACCCATCAATATGGGTAAATTTCTAACTTCGCAATCCTTACGTAATGTCAAAGACTATTTATTTAGATATTTACGTTATGGGTTGCTAGGCAACACGTTAAGTCAAGGTTGGAAATATTTAGATAAAGATATTATATTTTAGTTAGTATTTTATTAATTATAATTAAACTACTTTGAATAAAAGAGCCATTTTCAATAGGGTTCCTTCTATGGCCGAAACCAATGTATTAAAATAAAAATTTACTCAATTAATTGATTTTATCGCAAGCTACAATGTTTTCAAGTTTCATAAATTGACGGACAGGATTTTTTTTTCAACTATTTTGATGTTTTTTTCATTTCTGCTGCATTAAATCAATTGGTAAAAAGTACAATATTCATCTCCATTTAATCATCTATACAATGTTATGGTATATAAATTAAGTAGGTTCTGTGTACTAGCAGGAGTGTAACAATAAAAACAGTTGCAGAAATACACGTAGAGCACACTCTAATGCTTCGCATTATGAGTCGTGCAATTATGTTTTGTTTATTTACTTTAAAAAATTACTAAGCACGTTTCTATGGTCAGTTCTACCCAGTGTATTTTACCTTAGTCTAAGAAGTTTGATGGTTCTTGTGTTCCCTCTATTTTTGGTCCTTCTGTTGCCTATCTGTCCTGTACCTCCTGTCCCACAATTTGTCACTTATTGCACCTCATTATTTTTCCTCTTTTCTTTTAGATAAGAACGCAAGTGGAAGCTGCCGTTTTTTATGCGTACGCCGATGGATCTTTCTTGCGGTTCTTCACTAGGGAAATCGTATCAAGGGAAAGGCTGTTTATTTACGGGGGTTTACGTAAAAACTATTGATTATAGCCATAGTTTGTTGGTGAATAAATTGTTAAATAAGATTAAGTGCCTACTTAGTGAAACATACAAGGCGGATACTTATAATTTGCTGATTTTATTTTCAGCCATCCAAATTACGAGTCGTTTTCCTCACATTCTCAGGTCCAGTTGAAAACCAGCGTCAGGCACTTATAGTTGTCTGGCATTTTTTTTGCTGAACTGGGCCGTTATAGCGCAGCCGTGAGGCACCCTCCCCTGCTCATTTACAACGCATTTTACATTTTATTTTTATTTTATCAGCTCTTTATATTGTGTTCTTTTTAGTAGTGTTAAATAAATGTATTTTCTTTCTTTCTTTGATAGAAAGAAAGAAAGAAAGAAAAAGTATTTATTTTGACAAGCACAGGAGATCACAAACTAAACTAAGACACATTGAAACATCAATAACAAAATAGAAAACAATAAAAATAAAATGATGTAAAAAAGAAGGAGAGTCCTGTGCGAGGCCAAAAGGCTCCTATCTCAGCACGATGCTGCGACATTTAATACTAAATGTATTCTGATAGGGCCCGCAGTGATGTCACTGATTGATAGATACAGACTCTAAATAATAATAAATAAATTATTATGTATCAAATACATAAAAAAAAAAAAAAATACGTAGTCCGTAGACACCACCGCACCCGACGTAGCATCGATTGCTTGTCTATGCCTTTTAGTGTCTGTGGTATGGTACTCTATGGCATCGATGTGACAAGTAAAGAGACGCAAGCGCCGAAACCGGCAAAAAAAATTGTAAAACATTACGGCTGTCTATTGCTTTAATAATACAATAATATAGTGAATAATCGAACAATCTTTATTTTTCCTTTTTTAGTAGGTAATGAAACAGGTCGCTTGGCAGAATAGCGTATCGCAAATATTAGTATACAAAACAAGTACCTAAAAATACGCTGTGTTTAATGGCTACTGGGCATATGCGGCATGGCCGCCGGGCAAGCCTCGGCGCGCCCGGCCATGCCGCACAAAGCCGCACAAAGAAACGCAAAGGAAATGAAGGCGCAAAAGCCAGAGGCACGTGCCGCGCAGCTAAAGCATGCCGCCGGCATGTGTGTAGTAGCCATTAGAGATGCATTTCCACTGGTCAGTATGTCTGTTTGGAACTCCAATTTCGAATCGACGAAAATAAAATAAAAGAAGCTCCTGTCAGTTTATTTTCGACTACACAAAGGAAACATTGTTGTAAGTCGTTAGTGTGCGGAACGACAACGGTACATTACTTTATTAAAAACTGACAACAGCCGAATAGGTTAACAATCGCATGCGACGGTGCCGTTCTGTTTAAGAGATTTTTGCATATTGCAACAAAGTTATTTGTACAAGGAATTTTTTCCTAAAAAATATTAGTAGAAGATAAAAATGGTTTGGATCCATTTCAACATCATCATCATATCAGCCTAAAGACGTCCACTGCTGGACATAGGCCTCCCCCAAGCACCGCCACTTCGACTGATTCTCGCATCCAGCGGATTCTTGCGGCCTTGGATTCATTTAGTAGATTTAATTATTGACCTTAAAAAAATTAGGTACTTACTCATCTACTTCTTCTCGCATTATAATTGTATCAATCGTCACATACCGACTTAGTTTCAGTCACCCACACTTAAACTAATCCATTCTACGAAAACGAATATGAACACACAATTTAATTTATTTTTTTCGCGTACATTAGTTTCTTTTGTAGGTAAAGATTGTTGATCTTTCAGACGGGCGTAGAAAGAAACAAAATTAATTCAGTTTTCATTTTCTTGAAGAAAATTCTTACAAGTAAAAAGGTCGTACACACGGCTACACATCAAGCTATACATTTCTAGTTTATGCGGATCTCGCATTGTATAGAATTTTCGTACAATGCGAGCTCAGCTTATACTGGAAATGTATAGCTTGATATGTAGCCGTGCGTGCGTGTAGGCACGGAAATGTCAAATGTAATTTCAGCAGCAGAGTGTTAGTTATTTTAAGAATGGAGAAAAATATCGTTGACTTTTATAATACCTATGTTTTTCGAGTCGTTTTCTAATTACCTTGGTAATGATTAGTAAATAAAGGGGACAAATAAATTACCTGTAATCAAATCATGCACAATAGGCCTCCTCGGCCTATATTCACCAGTCGGTGTAACAAGGCTCCCTGATGATGATGATGAATCAAATAAAAAGAAAGGAAGGAAAGAAAATACGTTAATTTGCAGTAAACATGACGCTAACAAAGAACACAAAACAAAAAGGAAAAATGACAAAACAAATGACATTAAGACGACCCGGAAAAATCACACCCTTTACAATACAGACTCGATATAATTACAGGGGGTAGTGAGTGTGACAGGAAGATAGGTAACAATAACCCATATCTACAAGACTACAATGTTTAAAAATGTTGAAAATCCCAGCACCCGTCGTACACATATTTATGTATCAAACTTAGATTTCCTATGAAAGCGCTGCCGTCATTTCATAAGGCCACAAAATGACGTCCGTCCAAGTAGAGTAAGTGCCCACAGTCATTTCCTGCCCCACCGTCATTTTCTTCCGTTATTTGACGGCACCGCTTTCTTAGAAAAACACAGGCTTACTTCCTACCCATAAACACTTCCCATCGGCAACATTTAACATAGCTAAACATACATAACCTCTTATTTACATAATACAAACACCATAGCGATTCTAATTAACTAACTGTATATAATTTGGTCTCATACGAACTCCATGTTTGTTTCTCTCTCACTCAGAACGACTCTTGTTGTTTATTCCTGTTATACGCTATTATTTTTGGTAATTTGCTGAACTAGTGAGGTGGACGGAAAGGTTAATTAGATTTTTGGTAAATGAGAAGGCTGTCATTACATATTATACTAGCTGACCCCTGCCCACTTCGGTGGGCGGTAAACATAAATATATGTATAGCCTATGACACTCACAAATAACGTGACTTTCTGTTGGTAAAAGAATTTTCAAAATCAGTTCAGTAGATCCAGAGATTACCCCCTACAACCTCACAAACTTTACCTATTTGTAATATGAGTATAGATTAGTACGAGTATAGAAAACAAAGAGTATTCACCAATGGATGGAGTGATTCATGTGGAATATTAAGGTATATAACTCATTAAGGTTTTGTGTGAATTGGCTGAAATATGACGATGTAAAATACTCCAAGTAGGATGAACATCAGTTACATGTTAATCTAACCGACCTGCTCGACACAAAAGGCTGAGAGGACACTACGACAGAACAAAATATAGTAAGCCATATGCTCTACTATCTGTGCGAAACCAGGGCGGGTTGCTAGTTATAAATAAGAGCCACAATGATATTACACCTTTCAATTAATTATGAAAGTGACATCTCAATTTCTGCCACAGTGAAATAGTATAATGAGTCCATAATGAGGCCTTAAGGTATTTTAGATCGTTATTTTGCTGACCATTGAAGCCAGAATGAAAAGCTGAGAAACCTTATTTCTTGGTATGAAAATAGGTCAGTGCCCAGTGGAGGTACAGCCACTCGCACACTAGTGGTAACACTTTCACTATGAAAATCGCCTTTAGTGTTACGATATAAAGGCGCTGTCAATTTCAAATTGTTACCGCTGATGTACGGTTGACTGTACACTAGAACAATAGGCTGATATCATTTGTTACAGTTTAATTGTTGTCTCTGTATAAACACTGTATCGTCGTGCATACCAGCGCGACGCGACAGCGCGACGTGACTCTAACAAAACAATTTCTAAGAAAACTTCACGGTAGAACTTAAAGCTGGGGTAATGTATCAGCATCATCAGCATCACTTTTAAATACTTACATTAATTACCAATTTTAACAAAATTATTAATCGTGTTAATTTTAACAAAAGTTAAGGAATGGGTAGAATAAATTAATAAAAGATCTGGAATATTCAAATTTTATAGCCACCCAATGAAAATGTGTGAAAGAGACAGGTTAGATTTACGATTTTAAGTTTTTGAGAGGCAATCATTCTTTGATGAAATTCTAAGGCTTTATATTCATAGCTTTTAAATAGGTAGATATTAAAATGAGAAGGAATTTGATATCTTAATACGCAAGATTTAAAGGAGGAGGGTCTATAACCCAATATTACATTATTTATATATTCAATTACAAGTCAATCGTCATCCTGAGGATGCCTCGTTGAGAGGTGCAACACGTGTAGATTTCTTACAGGGTTTTTTATGACTCTTTAGGAATAGAATAGATAGATTAGACGTCTATTGTATTTTTTAACATGCCTTATCTACGAGTAAGAGAGCCGGGTGATCTGTAACTCAGGATTACCTCCTACCTCAGACACCTTTCTCTATTTAAGAATGTGCATCTAATTAACTAGTGCCTGTAATATGATGTTGAGATAAATAAACATTTAAGATTATGATTATTACCTTTGCTGAATGAGGCATTCGTTTGACAACCGTTACAACTGACCATACTGACACGGTTCTCAAATCATCTGTTACCTCGGGTATGGATCATTTCACCTCTAAACACAGGGTGTCGTTTATCAGAGAGCATTTTATGCTCAAAGGAGTACCCGTTTGATCTGTTCTGTTTCTATCTCTTTTCTGAATGCTGTCATGACCAGCATTTGCAGAGCTAACTGAATAACGTCTTTGAGCTCAAAGGGGCTCTGGTAAGAAAGGAATTTTTCTGACATTTTAAGATTTTATATACGAAAGTCTGGTTTGAAGACAATTTTACCTACCTCTGCAAATAACAACAGGTTGTTGCAATATCGGTCAAATTAATATTAGATGCCCGGCAGTTGTAAATACTCAACTGCTACAGATGGAGGGTAACGTTTTTCTGATGAATTTTTCCTTAGTATTCTGGAATTTTTGTACCCAAGACTAGGTAGGATCTAATTCCGTACCTACCCTCGAAATAAATTCAATTTTTTGTCATGATTCATTTCTATAGACCATTGTAGTCTGAATAAATAAATAAATAAAATATTTCTAAGATGTCAGGTTGGAGAACCTGCTAATTTAAAGTCTTGAAAAAAATTGTTGTGATTATATTTGTCTAAAGTGATATTTATTGCACTCCAGTATTTTGCAATTGCCACAGTCTTACCTTAATTTTCTAGACACACTAAAACAAAAACTTAACACCTAATCTAAGTACATACGTCTACTTTATCTTTTGATATCACTAGGCTGACTGCTATAGAATGTAATGTCATACCTAATATTTTATTTGTATTAATATAATTTTTAAGAAAAAATATACATTTGTAAGGAGGAATGAAACGTAGCAAGAGTTTCATTAGTACACGTCGCCTGGCATTGCCCCGGGCAACACAACGACGTAACGAAATAACAACATCATGTATTTTAATATGTTTCCTTTCAAATATTAAAAACGTAAAGAGCTCCTTGTTAATGAGAGTTCGTTCGAGAATGTATTTCCACTGTAACTATTTCTACCACTATGTAGCTCGTGGTCATGTCTTGTGCCAAGCTAGGATAGTAAGCCAGGATATAACTACTTGCTTTCTATCCTGGCTTAAAAAATATAGCCTCGTGGAACCCTCCTCGTGTCAGTAACTGCCTACATGCCCGGTAATTACTACACAAGATCAGCATCACCTCAACTCGAGATGGGGTGAGGTGAGGGTGAGGCAAATCAAATTATATAATTTATTTCCATAATACAGTTAAAGGTGTTGCACATAAAAAGGTACATTGTATTTATAACCTAATGAGGTATGCAAATTAATATATTAGGTACTAATCGCAACATTAAAAATATAAAGAATAATTTTTAAATTAAGTTATTTGATTAAAAATACAGTGCCAAAATAAAAAATAAACTAGTCTAATCAGAATTTCAATAATCATTATTACACACACGCACACGATGTAATTTTCTACTCATACTGAAATCACGTTAAAACCAAATTATCAACGACATCAAATTAAAATAAAACTAAATAAAATATTTGATAAAGTCCCTTTTGCACAATTTGTCTCCGTCGCATAGCTTGGGGCGAATGGAGCAACATTACAAAAAACAACATCGTGCTCGTGTAATTTATTTGTTTAATTCGTTTAACTTTTGTATCGTTATTTGTTTTTTTTATTGTCTTTTTAGAGCTTTATCTTTGTTTTATTATGGTTTCACGGTACCTGTAGTACCTAATTGGCTTTATAAAAGATACAAATGTTACTAACTAAGCGAGATAAAAATCTGAAGATAGAACACATTTTAACGTCATACTCATAACTCAAATGGATTTTGTAATCTGTATTTTTTATATCTGTCATAGTTTGTTCTTAAGAATATTTTAAGAACTATATATATTAACATTTCTCTTCTTAAAAACTATAGCACTAAAATTATAATACTGATTTAAAACAATTGGCGCGTGTTCGTTAAACAAAATATTCCTCTTCTAATTCTTTATCTCCGCTCACACTATTCATTGGGGTATAATATCTTAGCAGAGATACCAATTTAAATAGGTGCTTTTTAAAGCAGAATTTATTCGATCATAAATTGTAAGAATTACAAGTGCGTACTTAACCTGTAAGTCGCTTTTACATTGTGTCGTGCTCTCCATATTTTATGAGAATTTCAAACTGGGTATTAGGGTTTCGTATGAAATATGGAATTCTATTACCTATATCTTTAAATATTTATAAATTATAATATTATATCTTTCGTCTATTAAGTAGGTCTTTAGTAAGAACTAGCTTTTGCCCACGGCTTCGCCCGTGTGGAGTTCGGGAATTATCCCACGGAAACGAACTACCGGGATAAAAGTATCCTTTCATCTCTCATGCTCGGAAAGTAGTGTTTGTTTGATCCGAGTAGCGGGTGGAAAACGCTGCTTCCCTCTCTAGGGCGGGAAAGACTCATAGGAATTGCTTCCCGCCCTAGGGCGGGAATGAATTTTAAAAATAGAACTTTTGGTTAGTTAGTCTGCTACGAAACTTTTTACATGAAAAATATCGAATAGAATAAAAACAAAAAAGCTGCGGCGGTGTTTTCACTTACGTTTTTGTTTTTTCCCCATTTTCTTAATGAATTATCCCTAAAATTCCCAAAAAAATATAAAAATTCCTTGGTTTAGGGAATTTTTCATTTTTGTAGCATAAATACCTAGAAAACATTCATTATAAATCGAGAGAGACGAAACAAACCAACTCTAGGTATAATGCGACTTATATCCGATGTCGTCTTTAGCCACGGAAATAGTACTATATTAACAATAACATGGTAAACTAAAATTAGACGTATTATTATAACAAGTTTCAGGGAATCCCCTTTATTCAATCGGTGGTGCCATAGAGTAAAGTAGTACATCGGGTGCTGCCTAATATAAACAATAGAGCTACCTGAAATTCCCTAAATCCCTGCCAAAATAAAATATCCCTAAACCATGCTTATTCCCAAAAAAGGGAGAAATCCCTAAAAGTGGAAACACTGGGCTCCGGTCTTGTGAGGTATTTTTTTTAATTCACACTGGCTGTTTATATAAAATAGCCAGTGTGAATTAAAAAAAATACCTAATGCGCTGGACGCCCGCAGCGGTGACGCGGTGCGTTCCATATTTAAAAAAAATCACAGATTGTTCTAACTTGTCAGTTCTTTTTAAATACATACTAATCATGTTATTTAATATCAATAAATATTTTAAACACAATTTTTTACTTTCCTTATATTCGAAATGAAAAGTAGAGTGTTTAACACGGGTGAAAGACATCAATTCCTACTCGGACTATAAATACCTCGTATGGGAATTGATTCCTTTCGACCCTTGTATAACAATCTACTATATACTTACACAATTAAAAAAAAAAACACCAAAATTCGTTCTCCCGTTTCAGCGTGAAAGCGTAACAAAAAACTCACTTTCGCATTAATAATATTAGTGAGGATTAGAATACCTTTAGCCTTTTTCATTATCATGATAGATATTCTAAAGGTGACTGTTTTCAAACACAAAAAGAACGAGCAACTTGATCACCCTGTTTGCTCTTGAGGAAAAACCAATAATTATGACCTTTTAATACGGGATATTTATTTATTTTTTTATTTATTTATATATACTTTATTGTACACCAGAAAATACATAGCAACAAAAATAAATATAACACTACAAAACATACAATGGGCGGCCTTATCGCTTTCTGCGATCTCTTCCAGGCAACCTTGGATGGACAGTGATTACGTGGACATAAAAATGGGGTTGTCATTGGTGCACATTGTAATAGACACACGGAGATATATATATATATATATATATCTCTCTGTGTATATTATATATATATATATATATATATATATATATATATATGCTATATAATAGATACATAAATATTTGGCGACGTTTATCGAAAAAGAGAGGTGTCTTATTCATAAATGGCTATTTCTGAAACTCACAAAGAAAAAATTGTTCTACTAGGTACAGAACCATCAGCTGGCTTATCACACAAACTTGTCATATTTTTTAACAATAGCAATGAATATGTAACATTATGAGAACTGTCTGTTTTGCGTAACAAATTACCTTGTAAGGCAATAAGCTGAGTTTAAAATGCTAATGTTATTTTACTTTATTTGCTGCTCGCGAGTTATTCGTGTTTATTTCATTCGAGTAGGAGCCAATTATATTGTACCGTCGGGATCATGTGCGCTCTCCTTTGTTATGCTGCAGCTTTAAAATTATAAAATAATAGTGCAGTATTTTGGAGTCAACGATAGTGGAGTTATTACTCTGCAAAATCGTAAATATTTTAGTTGTAGATTCATAGTTATTAAATAATTAAATAACTAAGTAGGTATTAACTTTCTAATAAGTATACCTCTCTTTGAAAAACCTCACTTGGAAAGTCACATTATTCCTAGTTTGGAACCCACTTCTACCGCAAAGCAGTGTTGCTTTTAAAGTGTACCTACTTGTAACCTACCAGGCACATGAGACATTTCAGCTTTGCGTCTGGGACGGAAAGCGATGATGACTTGGTGACCACTTACTATCAGTAAGGCCGTCTGCTCCCAAATAACAAAAGATAAGAGTCATTCTGCCTAGATACCTATTTGGCACCTACATTTCGCTGATTTATGACCGAGAAATGGCGAAAATCGCGGCAGCACTTTTATCGCAGTTAGTTAAGTAAATGGTAAAGAAGAGCTTCCTCTGGCTGAAAAGCACATGTAGTCAAACATTTCACTAAAGAAATGGATATGTAACGAATATGTACGATATACTGAGATTACTTGGTTCTTGTCTAAAACACACAATGATTCGAAAGCGAACAAATTAAACTTAAATGTACCGGCGCATTTATAATCAATCATGTCAGTCAGTAATGAGACAGAGTGAATCAGAAAAGCTAGACAAATACTGTGTATATACTTATACCTACACGTAATTCATACATAAGGAAGTGATATAATATTCGTATTGTGATAGAAAACCCACAAACTGCTAACCAATTAAATCATACTAGTGTAACAAACATATAGCGCCATCTAGTGTTACTTATCCAAAGCACTACGATGAGCGGCTTCATAAACTAGAAGACAGCAACTACAAACAATTTCTGAAGACAAGTGATGCCATCTACAATGTTCGTATGCAAGCTTCGTGACAATCTGCGCCAGCGCCACACCGCAAGTTATCTGCATCACAACTACAGACGACAACGTGTAGATATTGTGCACACATGTAAACAATCCGCCTTTATAAGCAGAGCTGTCTTCGAACAAATCATCATTCACTAGCTAGAGGTTCTGAGCGCGGTAGCCATGCAGCCAGCTTGGATCCTTAGTACGACTAGTTCCTGATTCGATAGCCACGCAGTCTTTCAGGAAACTAGCCAGCTAGGGGAGGTCTGAAGGGCGATAGCCACGCAGTCCCTTTCATCCCTCCACTTAGGGTTGCCACATGATATAATATTATTTTAATGTGTAACGTAATATAAGTAAAGTTGCCAATAAATTATCATCAAGTTCAACGGGGCTTTAATTTTACAACTAGCAACCCTACACTAGTAAAATAATGTTGAAATGGGTATAATAATTATTCAGAAATTCAATATTGAGTTTAATTAAAATAATTTAAAATGTATCCTATACTTAAAATATAAAAGGACTTCCAAACATTGTCACCGTTCAATCAATCACTGTGATGTTAGTAGGTAGTTTATTTTACAAATTGATTGATTGAGTGCCGCTTAGGCTAAAAGGCATAGTTTCCAAATTTACGAATTTTATTTACTCATTGTTTAATTGAAGTATGGTTTTCAAGGAAATTGATGACTCTATGACACATTTGATGACAGTCATATGCAATGTAATATTATTCTACATTTAAAATTTTTATTATTATTTTATTTGCTGTTGCGGGTCTAAAGATAGAACCCTGACACAGACAGATAACGTAGACTTAGTTACAGGGTCCACGAAACCCTAAAACCACAATGAAAATAATTCAAAGATTATACAGCGTGTATTTATTATAAATATGTGCTCAGCTAATATTGCAGGCTGTGCTGTTTATTATCAAACTGAACAACTTTCTCAAAGGGGACAACATCGTAATCGCAAAAAAAATATATAATTGAATACAATAGAATACTCTTTACTATGTACACCATGCTCAGCTGCCCCATACGGCTTACACAAACGTCCTTTCTTTGGTATTGTTCGTCTAATCGTTGAGCTCCTTAAGTTCCGAGTTGAGCTCCACGATTACTGACAAATGCTTGCACTGACTGGATAGGTCCACTCAAATCTGTGTGGTTCTTACCTCAAAAGACCATTTCAGACACTAACTACATGTTTCTCATATATGGCCTGACCAAGATTATATCTGGACTTAAAAAAAGACTGCGGGCTCTGAGTTTGTTTCGGCCTTTCTTCTCAGAGTAGTCTGATGGGAAACGCCGACCTCATCTATCTATGATTCTGATATCCTATTTACAGTATAAACAATTTCCTTTCATACAAAACTTCAGTAGGTACCTACCTATTCGACCCAAATGTTTGGGTCAGCTGATTATATTTTCACCATTACTATGTTGGTCACACATTTCTGATACACGCTGTATAGTATGCTCAGCAGCTCATATTTCAAATAAAAGATAGATGAATTTCCAATATCCAATATATTGAGGGATTTATTAAATTATGAAATGTACTAATAGGCAGGCATGCGTGAATTTCCTTTTAAAGATGTTCCCTATAAAAGTAGAACTTTCCCGTTTTAATCGTACGTTCCTTGTGGCTGTTACAATCGCACACGTTGAGGACTGAGACAAAGGCATTGCAATGGTAGGCCGGAATTTTTTTCTCTTCCGTTTTGTATCAGACGGGTTTTTGTTTAAAATTTTTGGCGCTTTTCGTTCCTGTCCTTTGAGAATGAAAACTTGGTTGCTTGACAATGATTATAAATTCAATGTATGACCAATCCTTGTGGTGATTCTTGGGGGGTAGGTCTTCTTGTGAACGACGCAGGCCTGAATAATGGTGATGATGTTTATAAATGCTAAAATAAAGTCTCTGTTTATTTTGTGCCTTAACAGCTACAGTGACAGAAGCAGTTTTGTTTAAAAATAGCTATATTGTTTTGGCGTAGCTATCTAGGTATAGAGGTATGAGGAACAGGGTGTAAAGTTCACCCATCCTCTATAGTAAACAACTAGTAGGAAGGTCTGAATTGTTTTTGCAAATTGGGTGCGAATAATTTGATGATGAAAATGGATTCAAAAGAGAAAAAGAAGAGGATCCCTTTTAGTTTGATCTAGAAAACAAAGAATAGCATAGTAAGTCTACAAATAAAATCTGCTTGGAAGGGAAATAAAATAAATTGGATTGTCTGCTTGTAAAACCGCTGTCTGAGGAACGCTTTGTTTTAATATCAGATGTCTATCTATCAATGTCTACAGATAGGCAAATGTGACGCAAAACTCATGTTTTGAAATTATAGTCAACAGTAAGGTGTCTCTACTTTTTAACCGACTTCCAAAACGGAGGAGGTTCTATGTTCGAATGTATGTATGTTTTTTTCTCTTTATGAATATTCACCGATTTCTCCGTCAATTGTCGACCGATTTTGATTGTTTTTTTGTTTGTAAGGGTATGCTCCCGAGGTGGTCCCATATCTTTGCTTGGATAGTTTTTGAGTTAGCTACAATAATACGTATTTTTCCCACTTAGTTTACATGGATGATATGATGATAACTTCATATGTCACTGTTAATTGCATATGCGGTAGTGGTAGTCGAATTTGTGTGGCGCAGGTACCACAACTCAAAAGTGAAAAATAAAAACTTTATGTCGGTTGCTTTTTTTGTAAAAAGTTTTTACTCTCAGCAAATAATAGGCTTACTCTTTTTTACCCGATTATTTTACTTCTGGATATTGTGAAAGCTGACCCAAGTGCAACCTGCAATCTATACTAATTAATTGAATAAAGCTGAAGATTTTGTTTGTTTGAATACGCTAATCTATGGAACAACCAGTAGGTTTTGAAAAAATATCTCGAGGAAGTTTATAAGGAAGGGTAGGTAAAAGAAAAAAAAGTTATTAATAGTTAATTATTATAAGAACGCTAAGCAAAAATGAGGTACTATGGCGGGTGGGCGACGCGATGCGATGCGATGGATCGGAGACCGAGGGAGTCTTATAAAAATGTGGCTGTATTTTATCTTATGACTTCCTTGCGAACGAAGTCGCAGGCAGAACCTAGTTATCAATAAACTGCGATCCTATCTGACCAATATTGCCTTGACAGTTTTTAGAACACATTTTACACTGGATTTTTTTTCTATACATGTGTAGTTGCGAGCAATCCAATTTGCAGTTCTTTTCACACATAAAAACAAAACAAAACAAACATACGTTACGCCACTACGATTGATGACACGTCGCATCGCCAAAAAACTCGCGACCCATTTGCAGGCGGCTAATGGACAAGCGAAGTGAAGCGCCGCCGCCGTGATCACTATGACGCCATTGTCGTGACGTAACACCATTGTACAGTTATGACGACACCGGGGATGGAAACCAGATGGAGAAGTTTGTAAGTTCGTAACTCTTTATTTGTGTACTTTTGGAAGTGAGAAAGTTCTTGGACGCAATAGGCTAATGGCTAAAGTATACAAGTTTGAGAAGAAACGTTTGAACGTCAGCTACGAGTATTGTAGTAAAAGTTTACTCTTGTGTCTTTTCATAAGGCGCTTCTAAACTAACAATAATTTCACTGCTATTTGTGGCTTTCCACTTGTGAATTCCACATGATTCTTTGTTGACGCCATAATCATTTTGACAAGGTTGTGTTTTTAGTTTTTACACCATTAGTTTGTTAGTTAGTAACACAATTATTTATTAAAACAAGTAATACCTACTATTTTAAATAAAAAAAAAAAAAAAAGCTTAATTAATTACAATAAGTTACCATAGAAAATTAGATTAGATTTCATTTATATTTTTACGATTAGATCATTTTTTTTAGACTAGAGACACCCATTCAATATCGATCGCGCTTTTTTAGAGTGGGTACTGATAAGTGAAAGAGGTCAATGACCACTTTGGACTCTTTGTTTTAATTGAAGTATAGTGTCGTTGGTTTAATTTGCTCATTTTGAAGTGAGTTGACGTCACGGTCGCTACGTCATCGCACTCCCTGAGGATGTATTGTTCTGCTGAAGCTTCTGGATTTTTATAGTAGTTTTATTGGTTTGTGCATAAATTGGTAAAAAAATTGCATAAAGCCCATAAACAGAAGCTCTACAATGTCTCTAATTGCTACAACAATGTTATTAATGCAACTTTTGTTTACTTTGATTTTGTTTATTTTATTTGATTGATGAATGAAAAAAAGTTGATTTTTTCTAAAACTGGGTCTAATGACTAGACCAAAGCACTCAGCTATTTCATCGGTGGAAATATTATTAAACAAACAGCTGCTTTGATATTTATAATGGCGGCTAAATTATTGTTAAGGCCAAGTTGACATAATGATACTTACAAAACTCGTTAAGGGTAGTGTTTACTTCCTAACGTTTACAAGTTTACATTAATTTCAGCATTATCTCTTTAATTTGTCTTAATGTTTGCGCCAGGATTACTGCTGGATACTTGTGTCGCCATCCTGCAATAAACAAAACGACTATCTTTGTACTCCTTTAGAAATAAATATTTGCACAGCAGCGATATGAAGTTTTGTTGGGATTAAATTATATTTTAGAGGGTAAAAACACCCATAATAAATAGTGCCACATTAACCTGTAGAGGAAGAATGAAAATTGCCTGTTCTTTTTCATTTTGTGACAAACTCTTGATAGAAAAATCCTTTAGAGGTAATAATGATACCTTACCATGCCTTGCTATCAAACAGTTAGTAATCATTACCACGTATCTTGAATAATCTTCCACCTTTTTTCAGAACCATGAGCGATATAAATACCTTAAAGAAAATACTACGCGAATTATTGATAAGTAAATGTTATTACTCTATAAGAGAATTTCTTGATGACAACACATTGAAGCACCAGGTTTATTACAACAAACCAAGGTGAATGTAAAAACTAGACGCTATGAACTAAGGACTGTGAAATTGACTTGTAAATTATTTTGTAATATGACTAGTTTGTAATTTTGACATAAATAATGTATTATCTCAATATTAATGTATCGCATGTCAATTTGATTATTATTGTATTTTAACTGTTGTAACATTATGAATTTTGTATGCCTCAATGGCGGGACATAGCAGACCTTCCTGTAACTGACACAACATCTTATGAACCTATGACCCACAATAAATGATTTGAATTTGAATTTGAATTTGAATTTGAATTATATTCTACTTTTGGAAAGACAAAAATAATATTGAAAACAAAAACTTTTTTCTACCACAAAGTTTTTTTTTTAAATTATTTTTGAAACCGATGCCATCATACACCTTTGTAATTGCCATAAAATTATTGTTGTCATAAAAATCTGTTATTTTCACCAGTTTTTGAGAGCGTAAGTTCACTCCCAAAGCTATTTTCACACTGCCAACATTTTGCAGTCGCTTATATAATGGTACCACTTTCTCAGGAAGCCTAAGAAGCTTTAGCCTCTGTAAAAATGTGTTCATTCCTAGAATGTAGATTTATGAATACGGAATGGTTCGGCTCCCGCTCGCTCGACTCTCGGCACTCGGCACTCGGCACTCGTCCTCGATACCTGCTTAATACCTTTTCAATATTAAACGTAGTCATTATCACCGGGACGCGAATATCGTGAATATAAATGATGGCATCTTCGTGTTCTCACGATTTTCCTTTCTATCTTTGAATGTTTGTATTTTCACTAGATGCAAAGCTGGAAAGGAAGGATTAAGAATATCTGATATTCAACAAAGCAGGGATGCTATACTGTATCTATTACGTCAACGTATGGAAGCTGTGTCTCTTTCTTGTTTAGGATACAACTTAAATATACCAACGATTTAGTTTAGTTTACCTTAACAAAATCAGAGGGGGCTATTGCCGTTTTTATACTAATGTTAAGTTATTTTTTTAAAGAAAAAGTAAAGCTAAAATAATACCTACATAGGTTAACCTAAGATAATTATTTAAGCCCTATCTCATAGACAACAATTAAGGCTTTTGCAAACCAGCGCGACTAGTCACGCGACGCGACACGAAAAATACAATTTCTAAGAAAACTTCACGGTATAACAATAACCGGTGTCGCGTCGCGTGACATGTCGCGCTGGTCTGCACAAAGCTTTATACCGTGAAGTTTTCTTAGAAATTGTATTGTTCGTGTCGCGTCGCGCGAGTCGCGCTGGTCTGCACAAGCCTATAAACTTTAATTCAGGGACAAATTAGTTCAACCTGGTTTCAGACTGGCTAAAGTAGACTCATCCTTCATGGGGTACTGTTTAAAATGTTACAATAAAATACCTCCCCACATACTCGAACTAAATGAAACCAAATTTAAATCTTGTATAAAACGCACACTATGCTGTCAAGCATATTATAAATTGGGGGATTACATCGCTGACAAAAATGCTTGGCTCAACGCTGGTCCAGCTCCACAAGGGCGCATAAACTAGTTGATTAGCATCGAAAATATTGTTGGAGCCGCTGAAGATTGCAAAAACTATCTTTGCATTGTATAAATTCAATCTCTTTGTATTGTATAATTGCATTGCACATGTGTGAGCACTGTGACCATTTTACAAAACTACCATTATTGGGTATGTCTTTCATTGACTTGAATGAGCCCTGATGGCTGAGAGTATGTCATACTCACTTAAGTGTCTCGCTGGTGGTGGCGTGTGTGTTGGATCATTAAGTTCCCTTCAAAATGGTTGAGCTAAATGGTGCTGATCCATGCGTCATGTTCGTGAACGGGCGCCGTCAGTAGGGACTGGTCATCTCTTAGCTGCCATGGCTTATTTTAATTTTAAATTTTTGAATTGTTTTTTATTACGGACGCTTTTAACTTGCACGTCTTTCTACATTGTTCTCACATGTTTAATTTCAACATGAATGATGTAACCAATATTTTGTAACAATATTTTAATTTAAAAGAGTGTCCGTGGAGCTTCTTGCCCGTTCTTCTCCATAGGAACCTACTACGCTTTGGAATGGGCAACTAGCTTCATCTTTCTGACTGACCGACCCCTTGACAATTCAAAAGTGCCTGTAATTGGTTTATTTGAAATAAATGCTTTGAGTTTTTGAGTTCAGATAATTTCTGTAAACAAAGAAATGTGACTGTCAAAATGACAGGACAGCAAAACATTTTATCATTACATTAATATAAAATTTACGTAAATGATTTAGCATTAACATTTATTTGTGCTTAGTAGTCGATCAGTGGCCGGTGGGAACTAAATACCAGGGATTCCACCATTGATATTTGTGCAGACACCATCGTGAGGCCATGACCTTTAGGAGTCGGGCCATGAGCATAGCGACCAGCTTGCGTATTTTATGTCCATCTATTTGTAAAATAAACCGTTTTATACCTAATCTAACCCAACGGGCAACTGGCGTCATGTTATGTTATTATTACCAGACACATACAGAGTGGCGATTCGTCAAGATGGTGACTCTTGCGTCATACTAGACAACTTTCGCTATGAAACTCATATCGATTCATGAAAAAAGAAGCCTATACAACAGTAAACAGACCATTTCGATGCATGTTTGAAAAGTTATTTTTACAAATCAGTATGGATTAAGAAAAGATGTTCAGTTTTACAGGTTGTACAGGTAGAATTAAGCTTCGTGCAGAAAATCGCGACGCGACACCGGTTATTGTTATACCGTGAAATTTTCTTAGAAATTGTATTGTTCGAGTCGCGTCGCGCTGGTCTGCACGAGCCTTTACGGGTAAAATGTGGATGACACATCGCTGCCTACCCCTTTGAAGAATCCAAGCGTAATCTTATGTTAGCTTGTAGGGAAAAGTTAAAATTCGATATACTTACTTACTACATGAAGTAAAACTAAAAACCTTGTGGTTCTACTTTGCTCTGTGTAAAGTTGGCCACAAGTATGACTAGAATTCGAAAGCAGCTTCAATCTTTGTTTCTGCAGAGAGCACGTACAGAAGTGATAGTTTCTTTGACAATCAGGGAATTCTTTATAAAAAGAATATGAAACAAAAGAAAGTTCAAAAGAGGTGGTATTTCTGGACATATTTCTTGGCTCGTTACAGGTTTGGAGATCATGTGCTCTAGGACAGGTATTTTAGGTTTTGTTTATTGATTGAGAAAGAAGAGCTATAATTTGTATAAATAATAATAAATGTATATGTCGCAGTAAGATGGTTATAGCCGTGATATAGTTATATCCCTAGGGATATAGCTATATACCGTAATATAGTTACTACTGTCGGAGTGCCCTAATTTTGTTACCTACTACGACCAATTTCGACGTAGCGCTAATCGGCCGCTGCCGCGGCACCGCTCCCTACGCTCGCTCGGCTCGCGCGTAGTTTGTAAATACCGTTTCATTAGATTCAAATAATTGGATTTATCGTGTTGGTTTCTGCTGCACGATGGGCGTACTTACAGATAAATATCTCCATAAATATTGAGCGGCAAGATCCGGAAAAACTACCAGACAAAATATTAGTTCCCTACAAGAATTAAACCGTACCGCTAACATCAAACACTCGACCACCATTCAAACGAAAATGGCCCTCACAAATAAACGCTCTCAAAAACCGCTAGTTACTCAACCCGCATGCTCTCTGGCCACTCTCCCAAAATGCTTAGCGAAATGATACAACAGAGCTTCGTAAAAGCTTCACCTACATTTATCTATACGTAGGTACACTTACAAATGCCTATGAATGATGATCCATTTATTTTCACCCCTCAGTTATAAGAAGTAGATTTGCTTGCCGACTAAGTTTTTCAATTTACCTGCTTGCGAACAAAACGAGGTTATGTGAGTTATATTATGGTTTTCCTAATGGTGGGATACCAATAAAACGAAAAGTATTAGCTTTGTGACAGTCTACAAATTGGACTCTTTTGGTTGAATTAGTGAGTGAACTGGTATAAATATGGTCCTCATGATGTTGAGGTAACTGCTGTCAATTACATTTATCATGTACCTAACCTTTTAACAACAATGTTGGGGTAGACTTTCAGTCTACCAGGATGCAGCTGAATACCAGCATGTTACGTGGAGCGACTGCTCATCTGACCTCCACTACCCAGTTACTGTCTGCGGTACTCCCATTACATAATACAGCAATATTTTGAAGGTCATTGAATTATGTCCATCGCCTTTTAAACTCGAACACACAATGACAGTAGAGCTAATTGTGAAAGACTTTCTTCGAAGAAGGCCATTATCTACCTAGGTCTATTTCTGCTGCTAAGCAACGTTGCTATAATTATATTCCGATTTGTTAGGGCTGTATTTAATCAAATTAAAGATACATAAGTCATTTTAAAGTGTCCCTATTTGTGTATTTAAATGATGGTTGCACATTCTCCCTCGTTTAGGTACGAATTGTGTGACAACACATACCTCATACTGTGGTATATCCTCATACAAATATTAGCCAATCAGCAATGTGGTAGCATAGCTGACTGCTCAAGAACGTACACGTTGTGACGTGTACCTTCGTGTAGGACAGAAACGCCTCGGTGACAACCACTAGAGGCGGCACTGTACGGTATTTTGCTGTGGGGACGGGCTGCAGATATTGAGTCTGTCTTTATTCTGCAAAAGAGGGCTGTCAGAGCCATCTACAACCTCCGCAGACGCGAATCTCTAAGGGAACTGTTTAAGAAAATTAACATCATGACGGTACCTTGTCAGTATATATATGAAAACATTATGTATGTTCGAAAAAATCTACACCTTTTTCGTAAGATAAGTGACAGGCATAATTTTAACACTAGAAATAGGAACAAATTAGATCAACCACGTTTTAGATTGTCTAAAGTACACACTTCTTTTATGGGGTACTGTGTAAAATGTTATAATAAAATACCACTCGATATTCTTCAACTTAATGAGAAGAAATTTAAAACATGCATTAAACGCACACTATGTAGACAAGCATATTATAAGTTAGATGATTATATCGTAGATAAAAATGCTTGGCTTAATGCTGGTCCTGCTCCACAGCCACTTGGGCTCACTAGTTGAAATTATTGTATTTGGAAGAGTTGCTACCCCTTTTCTTATTTTTTTATTTTTATTTATATTATTTTTCTGACATTACGAACAACATGTTTATTTTATTTTTATTTTTTATTAACCAATTTTTTATTGTTGAATATTCCAATATTTGATAATGATTCTCTTTCTTTTTGATAGTATAATACATTGCAAACTATAGTTTTGTATAATTTAGAAGCATTTTTTCAGTTTTTGTAAATGTGAGTACCATGTGGCTGTTTATTCTGTTATTATATTATGTTTTATGTTGACTTGAAAGAGCATGGCAGTTGAGACTTTGTCATGCTTACTTAAATGTCTCGCCGATGGTGGCGAGTGTGTTGGATCATTCGGTTCCCTACAAAATGGTTGAGCTGGATGGTGCTGATCCACGCGTCATGTTCGTGAACGGGCGCCGTCGGTTGAGACTGGTCATCTCTTTTCTGCCAAGGCTTATTTTAAATCTTATACTTTGAATTGTCTCTATTTCTTTTTTTCACATTGTTCTCACATATAGAAGCAACAAGAATAATGTACCCAGGATTTTGTAATGTCTTTATTTAAAAGAGTGTCCTGGGAGTTTCTTGCCCGTTCTTCTCCACAGAGATCTACATTTTGGAATGGGCGACTAGCTTCAACTTTCTGACTAACTGACCGACTCTTTGACAATTCAAAAGTGCCTGTAAATGGTTTAATTGAAATAAATGCTTTGAGTTTGAGTTTGAGTTTGACTGTCAACACTTTCCATACACACCAAGCGAGTCACCATGTACTAGAAAGAAAGAAAAATATTTTATTTGGGACACGCACAGGAAAAACAACAATAAAATATAAAATAAAAACCTTTTAGCTAACAAAATCATGAAAACATTAAACAATTTATGGAAAGAACATTATTACCTATTACAACTATCAATTAGGTGAAAAAAATTAAATAAAAAGACTACCACTATGACGTATAAAAACTGACAACATTAAGGCGGCCTTTGATAAAGTTGTGCTCCCAACAACGTAGTTTCGACGCTACGGATCTTTTAATGCTGCCGTCCAGACGCTGCGCTGCCAGCACGGCAACTTCGTGTTCTATGATACACGTGGAAGCTAATAGAACGTAGGTATGTACCTATACAAAGTAAAATCTGTTATAATTTGCGTACCCTTGACCTGCAAAGTGAGAAGCCAAGTTTAGTGTTGACACAGTGAGGTCAAAGGTCGCCTGACGGATAATCTGTCCTCAGTGATGTTCGGCCGACAATACCACGACACGTGGCGATTACGGGAAGGATTTGCGTCTTTCAGCCAATTGCCCTTTCCACATTTTTTTATTGAGAAAAAATAGTAAGAAGCAGTGATTTTATCAAATAGTAGAGGTTTAAAGTTATGTTTTCTTATTAATTCATGGGTACGTTCTTGATCTTGATCTCACTAAATCGACTCAAAAGTAACGAGTTTTAGTTTTGTCTAGAGTAATGAACCCTGGGCCTTATACAAAACGATACAGTGGATTAAAGAAGAACCCCAAAAAATATTAATATTTTAATAATATTTTGGGGTTCTAAATTCCAATGCATGCTTTTGTCTATGCTCGTCTCTAAGCTAAACAATAATCTATCGCAGAGACAAAAGAAACCTTATCATAGGGCCCCCCAATATATCATATATTATGTAGTTTCGGAAATACATCATGGCTTGTTTACATAACGTCGAATTCGGTCAATTTAGCTGATACATTGAAAGCGATTCGATTTCCCACAGGACCCAGTTACCCAAACATTCTACAAAATACAGAAATACTCCAGTTTGGTCTCACAATAACCCAAGGAGACGGTTCGTTGGTTTAAGAGTATTTCAGGAAAGGATTCTTTCGATACAGTCGTTGGTTCGGAGTTCAGGGTCAAGTGTCCTATACCCCTAATAATAATAGAAAAGAGGTTACCTTTATTTTGTTTCTTTAACTTTCGAATGGAATGGAATAAACAACAAATTGAAAATGGATTAAACAAAATATTAAATAATAAATAAAAATCGAGTAAACATTTCAATGATGATAATTATTGTGTTATTATAGTAAAGAGTGTTATTTCAAAAATAATAATATTGTGTTTTGCTTTTGTTTCAGGTAAGGATTTCAATTAATACCCTTTCTGCTTATTAAGACTCCTGTCTGCTCATGAAAGAAGTAAGACAACTTAATTATTAATGTGTGTGGATTACAAGAATTATTTCTTCATTTGAAAAGCTGATTTAGTCCATCAATCAGAGTAAAAAGCGTTAATAATTACAATAACAACTAATTGCATACTATTATTATTTTATGTGAATGTGTCGGTTGATACACAATGTAGCGATTGTTAGACAATGAGGCCTGTGTCACTTGGTAGACTACCTATTCTTTTGTATGTAAACTTTCCTGGTATAATTAGTAAAATTATAGTTAATGTCTAATAAGCCTCATTCAGAATTTTATTATAAGTTTCTGGAGCGGTTACTATGTTAGTTAATAAATATGTGTGGAAGAAGATTTTTTTTCCAGAAGAATAAGTAACGATTGACCAAAAAAAAAACATTTTGTTAAAATTTTGCTCCTAAAGGGCTTCATTTAATTAAAGAGCTTTAGATAATCTTATGAAGATAACGAAAAGTCTCACCACAAAAGAAAAATAGCTTTTCAATTTTCTCTAAAAGGTAATTATTTAAGAAACTTAGCTTAAATTGGGTGCTATATTTAAAACATCATACATCTACATTTTAGAGCCATTAAAGTAAATTGGGCGCAATATTTTACAGATATCTTGTCTAATAAATTCGTTTCGGTAAATGTGAATCGTAGATACGTATCTTTGTTAGAATTTTATTACTTAAAGTAATAAAAGACTCATAAGAAATTGATCCTTATAAATAAATTAAGCTTAGCTACATTAAAAGATGCTGCTTGAAATGAAAAAATATGGTCCGTTAAATATTTATAAATGTTTTTTCTTTGGTAATTTTTTTTGCCTATAAAGTCTGTTTACCGAAAAGAGATCCTAATTCACTTAAGAAAATGTATATTTACCTACTTGTATTTGGTGTAGTGCTATTTACCTAGTAGCTGTGCGTTTCGTCAGAAAAGGTTAAAAGGAAGTCTAATCAAGGTAAGTAAACCTAAAACTAAGATTATTTTGCTAAATATGCTGGAACTTCTGACCAAAACAAAAATAGCTACACCCCTAGAACAATGTAATATCATAAACATGTAAGTACCTACTTACTTGCTTATCCCCAATAAAGAACCACCCGATCCTGACTGACGAAAGTACACAATAATTCTGCACGCATCCTTCAAAGAAGGACGCTCGTACCGCAACGGGCCGGATCCGGCGGCGGCCACGGATCCGCATACGATCCTCCGCAGTTCGCCGTTGCCGGGCAAACCTTCAGTACACAACCCGCCGGGGCTCGCGCCGGACGCACCCGGCCACATCTTCCATCTTACTGACCTATCCTACCCCTTGAAAACTCATGTTCATCTACCAATACCAACATCTTAAACTAGGACTTAACAATCAAACATAAAAAAAATAAAAAAACAATTATTATTACAACTAAATCTACAGGTGGATTGTATCTAACACTCGATTTTAAACCTTTCCTTGCAGTTAATAGAGTTTCAATTTCCTCGCTCTCTTTGTCTTATCGTAATTCGTGTTTTATCTTAACCCTTAGTTTACCTGGTGACCTCAAATCACTTAATTTACCTCATGGAGTCCATGGGACTCCTTGCATAAAAATCATTGATTTTGGTCAAAATAAAAGCAAAATGTGTATTCAAAAATGGTTTATCATATTTAGCAACATTATACTTATATGTTTTAATATCAAATTTCGTTATTAGATTGTAACAGTCTTGTTGACAATTTAAAAACCTAATAGACTAAAAAATAAGAATACAATAATCAATGCCAACTTGTGGCTCAAAACTTAAATACAATAAATTATTATTTTAAACTATTTCCTTCAATAATAAGTCTAAAATATAATCAACTTTTAAAAACTAAATAAAAAATGGCACACGTTAATACAAGAAAAAAAAACGTGAAGCGGTTTTTACTCCTTATCTTTAGCTCAGCTTAGCTGCACCCTAAAAATAGACTTTCTTTGTAAATGCCAAACATACTGGCCTCACACAGCTATGGCATAAGTATACTGTCTTTCTATTCAGTCGGATGAGACATAATTATGACCGTATTTTCTTTGGTCTCTGGGCAACTTGTCATCTTGAGCATTTTGTTCATCTGTGGGTAGGGGTACAACTCATCATCACATCTGAGCCAGTCTGGCTACCGACTCCGCTTCTGGTTGAAGTAAATTGGCTGACCGACTGTGTGAAGCCATTTGGTAGCCTAAAACACAAACATAAGACTGAATAAATGATAACATAACAATCCAGCGAAATAATATACTTGTCACACAAATACCCCCATGGAGTCCGCTGGACTCCATGGGCACCATTACTCACCTCTACGGGTTGCGCAGGCAAACGTCCTCTTCACCCTGCATCCGGGCCGCTCCTACAGGAAGGTACTGAGACGCGCAAAAACAAAAACGCGATAATAAAGTTTTTAGACCAAAATGAAACTTCGCGCGGAGTCCCTGGGACCTAACAGATAAATTAAGGGTTAAAATAAGTGATCTAGTGTTTGTAATTCGAATATTGTAATTTAAAAAATAAATCGTTGTTGAATATTAAAAATAAATCCAATTCCAATTTTAAATGTTTTAAAATTTTAATCTTAAATAATAATGTTTTTTCTGGATAAATGTTATCGTTGTAAAATAACAGTGTTATAAAATAATAGTTTTTAAAATAACAGTGGCCTAACAGCATAGTGTGTGGTGATAACATCGCGAACTCTTTGTGTTACGTGAAGAGTGTGAGTAGTGAAGGCTATTGCAATAACATAAGGTATTTTCTTATCTTCGAGAATCATTTGTGAGTTTGTGAGAGCTCTCGGACTGTTGTCTTAGGTCACTGACATAACAAGAGCTTTTGTAAGATTTTATTTAGTTCGTAATTTCATATTTTTCATGAAATTTCATAAGAAAATAAACATTTGAGTTTTATTGGGACTTAATTGTTTTCTCAAAGTTTTACAGTTCACTTAATATTTATCAACAAACATCAAATACCTATTTAAAAAAACCTGCAAAAAGTATTTTATGACAAACAGAACGTTTAACGTGAACTCCATTTTTATATTTTAATTTGTTGCAATGAAATGAATCTGGTAATGAAATAATTAACAGTAACACATGCATGATAATTATGTTAAAGAAAATATTTCAATAAAACCTTGACTTAGGTAGCGGCCTGAAAACGTCAACATGAAATGAACAAGCTCGTTTCTCGTTTCTGTACGACTATAGTTCTTAATCCCGCAGTGGGACAGTTACTGTCACACATCTCGTTACGTGCCCGTTTTCAATAAAAAAAGGTTCAATAACCACCCCAACTCTTATTGTTGCTATACCAAGGCTAGTGGTCTTCAAACTCATAGTCAATAGAGCCAAATATCAACACTATAATGACTAAGGCCCGTATTACAGAACCTCACTCAAAACTCAAGCATTACTTAAAACTCGTTTAAAGCCTTTTGATTGGTTGAAACTAGTTTTAAGTAATGCTTGAGTCTTGAGTGAGGTTTTGTAATACGGGCCTTAGATTTGTTATGAGAGCCAATCCTTTCAAACTGTTTCAAATCTTAATACACTTTTCTTTATCCTTAAAACTCCCATCCCCTTTTACTCCACAACGCTTTCTAAAATTAATTTGCTAAGAAGTAGGATGCCTTCATCATCATCATAATCATATCAGGCGATAATAATGTGATGAAGACATCTATTAGACTTATTAAATAATGTACCGTGTCAAACCACTATGATGCGCAAAAGTATTTATTGCATGGCCCCAGTTGTTTATAATAAATTACCAAGTGCATAGAAATACTTGAAAACGTTGCAATTCAAAAGTACACTTCGTAAATTGTTAATCATCATCAGCCTATTAATGTTCCCACTGCTGGGACACAGGCCTCCTCTCTGTGAGAGGGAGTGGGCCGTTATCTACCACGCGGGCCCAGTGCGGGTTGGTAGATGTCACATGTCTTCGAATTTTTGGTTCTAAGACATGCCGGTTTCCTCACGATGTTTTCCTTCACCGTTTTGAGAGCAGTGGTGATGAAATTATTTACACAAAGTAAAGCGCCTGCTTGGGTTCGAACTCACGACCTACAACTCGTAAGTCGGGGCCGTTACACCAAATTGTTAATAGATAAAGCATATTACAGTGTAACTGAGTTTTTAACGGACAATTTTTATAAGAGTACCTCAAATTTTTAATTAATTAATTATTGTTTTGCTTATGGATTATTTATGATGTGTTGTCTATGACCTGGAATTTTGATGTTTGTTTGTTTATTTATCTTCGGACCACGATTTGTATTTCTTGTATATATATACCTACTGTTACTGACAATTGAATTTTTTGTTTTTTAATGAATATTTGAATTTTAATAATTTTATTTAATGAGAATGACATAACTAATTTAATGTTCCAACAAGAGTTTAAATTTTAACAATTTTATTTAATGAAAATGTTTGCATGCCGAATGGTGAAATATGGCAGAACTCTGATGAAAACCTACTACTACCTACTTATGTATAACCCATATTTGCAAATAAATGCTATTCTATTCTATTCTATTCTACGGGTAATGACGGTTAACTTTCGATTCTTGTAAATTTTTGGTGAAAATACTTTCGAAATGAATCCTTGAAATATATGTAGTTTGAATTTTGAATAAAACTTTTCAGAATGACCGAAACGTCGCGCGTATCTACGCTCGCACTCATCGACATTTGTACAGAGCCGCACTCTATAGGCCAAAGAGTCGCTGTTTGCTGACCACTGACCTAGGCAAATAAGTAATAATCTCTGGTAAAAACCTATAACTACATTCAACAGTATCCAATTCATATGAATAAAGAAAATACATTAATTTTGCACAGCATACAAGGCACACAACACAACATATTATTACACTACAAAAGAGAAAAAAAGGAAACAAATAAAAAGTGTCTAAAAATCCTACCCTTAGAACCATTTTTAAAGTGGTCTTAAGAGCCGAGAATGAGTCCATTCCATTCATGGAATACCTAAGATTTCCATGAATGGAATGGACTCATTTTAAAAGATATAGAAGAAATTCAAAGCATTTTGGTATTACTAAAAATACTAAGTATACACCTTTAAAAAATGATCGTTTTGCAAGAAAACAAACGTTTAAAATGTTAACAACGATTTAAAATAAAACACCTACCCACTCAGATGTACAATAAATAAATGAATCAGTTTCTAGCACAGTAACTAATGATATTGCATTCATTACAATGAATTATTGACTACAATTTATTTTCATACAAATTTGTGGAATATAAAAATAGAAGATGGGAGAAAAATTGAGAGCATTTTGGTATCAGTTTATTTTTATACACTTTTCAGGGGAAATCGATAGATATTTATGGTAAACAACGCGGTATGTTTGTAACAATTTCTTCACAAAAGAGATACTTTACATCCAACGCCTCATTATTTCCAACCAGCTTTTATTTCAAACGAAACATTTCTAAGATAATGATTATGTCACAAGAACCCGTCTATTTTTGAACGTTCTTTACGTTTTTGGTTCAGGCAGGAAAATTAATTGTTAGGCAAATTGACTCCCTACGACAATCTGCTGTGTTATAGCCATTATGGTTTAGTACTTAAAGTGTAGCCTTATGAGTTAGAGTTTATGTTTGGTGTGTATGTATGCCATTTTATTGTAATAACTTATAACTTTTTTTTATTGTGTTTTTATGGAGCATGTGTGGTCTGCAATGAAGTTTATTAATTATTATTATTGTTTTACGTCGCTTGACATTTCTTGGGACCTTGGGGTCGCGAAGGGGCTGGGACTGAAGCCAACTCCCAGAGGCCTGACTTGACTCGACCGGAGGTTCGACGATTTTCGCTGTTCACACTATGCAAATGCACCCAAGGACAACTCCTAGTTGGTATAAGACTATTGCAGGATATGGAAACAAAGATATTAGATGAGTTTGGGGGGCTAAAGTGAACTGGTTATCTAGAAGTATGGCTCCTACCTAATCATTGTTTTATATAAGATACACGGATAAAATGGCAGGGGATGAGTTTCACACTCAATAATGGGCTCTGAAAACGGTGACAAGGGGGCAACATGTCCGGAGGCGCTTATGAGGAGTGGAGAGGTATTCCACGACTATCAAGACAATCCCGGAAGTACGGTCAAGATCCCTACCAGCATCTTACTGGGATACTTCCTTCTTCCAAGTACGTTCGCGCTTGGAAATCTTCACTCAATCCGGCCAATAAAGGCAAAACGGAGGTGAGGAACAAGAATTCTTCCGACGACGATAGTGTCCGTCGGGTCGCTATTGCCCAACAGCTCGCCACATGCTGCCCTGCGGGTTTCTGTATCTCTCTTATTCTGGTTCCTCATCCTAGACCCGTACCGGCAAAGAAAATCTATCGGTGCAGACCTAGAGTTCAGAGCGCGCAAGCGATTGTGAAACAGTACCTATAACTTAACCTTAATTAAAATAATATGTTCATGAGTACCTTTTAATAAAATGCGAATCAAAGTTATTATTTTACAAGCAAACTAACCCGAAACGACCCCAAAACATACTCGTATGTGATTAATTAAACCACTCATTCTCAAGGGGAACTAATTATGGCTGCCCCAAAAATAGTCACATCATTTGTTATATTAGTTGACTACTTTGATAAATTAATTGAAAATATATTATTTTATAGTGAATAACGAAAACATGTGATTTTCGCAAGTTCCAAGTAAATTAATTGTTTATTTATTTATATAGCGCACGAGTATAAAAAAATACTGTACAAAGGCGGACTTAATGCTTGAGGCATTTTCTGCCATTATCTTTTAGAACTCTTAAAAAATAACAAACCCAGTGATTTTGTCGTAAGTTTTATAAAGATTATCTTAATAACATAACACATACATCACGCTTGTATTCCACGAGGGGTTGGGCAGAGAAATAGCAGTAATAACTATTCAAAGAAAAAATTGATATAAATAAATAAACAGAATTATAATACATAATTGTATGGCTATATAAAAATAATCTAAAATATTTAAGTAAATTTTTGCAGATAACATAACACAAAGTTAATAGTTTAAGTGAAATGTTAGTATCTTATTCGAGACTTTGATTATAATTATGTAATATAAAACTTGCTTCCACAATAACAACTAAATGATCTCCTAAAACAAGGCTTCCTCTCTCCTACCCTTATCTGTGCCCTACAGGGTCCATAATGATCTAAATTATATAGTTACCACCTAAGTACACATTATGGTAAAGCAATAAAGATATTGAGTATTGAGGTGTACCTATAGTACACACCCACATTTCACGAGTTATGATTAAGTCCTATGTAATAGGGGGTGAGCCTATGGGCTTCAACCGGGCACAAATCCAGACTCCAGGCTGTTACTGAGAAATTCCAGTTGGAAAAACCCAAAACAATGCCCGAACTGGGAATCGAACCCAGGACCTCATGCTCAGCGAGTAGCGCTTGCGACTATTAGATCAACAACTTAGTCTTAATTAAAGTGCTATTATTATATGAGAGAGCGAAAAAAAGGCTTTGTAATTATTATATATCAATGTTAGAATTCTAAGAATACTGATATTGAATCTCATCCATAATAATATCCTAATGACTTACAATACAGATAAAAAAATCCTAGACAGAAGACAACCTTCAAAAAATAACCCAAATAAACAAAAACGAGACATCGTTACTATAAATAAACCACCAGTACGAAAAGATAACCCGCAACAAATCATCCAATCAGCTTTCTCTCAATTCGTACAGTCAACCAAACAAAACGAACTACGCTACGACGTATTAGTAAGAAAAGAAAAGAAAATAGTTTATTCTGCAAATAAAACGCATATATTATAACAAACATTTTACAGAGTAATACTAGAGCCAAAAGTTTTAATATTACTCTAGTATTCGAAATAAAATTTATAACATTTTAAATTTAAAAGTTTAAATTGATAAAATTGACAAAATGTCTCTAACTACATTATGATTGTCTACTACTGTCATGACCATACACATTCTACATTTGCGATACGCGATACGTGTACGTGCAGTTGACTGTACCATAGGACCAATATTATTTAGGTCGCGGATCACAGCCCGATGGTCGCGATAATTTGGTGTCGTTCATCACGATTGGAATCTTATTAAAGATAGAGAAATCTCGCCTCAGAGGTGACCGGGATTGCGAATAGCTGTTTAAGATGATATTTGATGCCAGTTTATCGATAGATCTAAGTCATAGTCAAGTCAAAGGCAGATAATTTATTTCATTTCGGCCGGCATATGAAAGCCACTTTTGAACGTCATTTACAAAATAAAATAAAATTGATTCGTAGTCGCCCCTTCCAAAAGGTACTTTTAAAATGTTTTACAATATTTTGTATATATCTACATTAATTATAATGTACCTATAATTGTATTATGTTATGACAATGCACCTAGAATAAAATGACTATTCCACAATAGGTAAAAAGATCGGATTAGTTTGATAAAAGGACTGTTGAAGAAATCATTTTATTATTGGTTCAATCTTCCTAGCCTTTTTCCCAACTATCTTGGGGTCGGCTTCCAGTCTAACCGGTTGCAGCTGAATACCAGTATTTTACATGGAGCGACTGCCTATCTGACCTCCACAACCCAGTAACTGGGTAATACGGTACCCCTTGGTAAGACTGGTGTCAGACTTTCGGGCTTCTGACGACTCGTAACGACTGTCAAAGATCCACAAATGACAGCCGGGACCAACGGCTTAACGTGCTTTCCGAGGCACGGAGGAGTCTCGGTATGTAAAGATGGTCACCCATCCACTGACCAACCCCGGCAAGCGTAGCTTAACCTGATGGATTGACCCGTGCGGCTTGTTATTACTTAGCCACGAGCTCCTCCAGCAAATCATTTTCTTATTGGTTCAGTAGGTGAAAAGTTTAGTCATAATGTGATGTTCTTCAGAAAGGTTAGGTGCGTAGTACTCGCAGCGGCACCGGCGTGCGTGTAGGACCAGATAGATGTATGAACGTAAACGAAACAAAAGGAGTATCGCGTTCTGTAGTTTCTGCATGAGGGTAGCATGGCAAGAAGGCGCAAGTTTATATATCTATGCATGTACTTAATTGATATTTGTACGCCTTCAACGGAAAAATAAAGTATACATATTTTATTAACAAAAACTGTTTTAACACCTACTTATATAAAATGTTTAAGTATATAAATTGTTAAGGTACCAATTTACTTTCGAAGAGTTTCAAACCCAAACTCCTCAATTTTCTCCAGACTAAGCCAAAGATTTACTTTGATTTTCCAATTCCAAGGAGCTGAGATCGAGCGGTTACACCGCGACATAAAACTACGCAGTAAAAGACATGACGTCACACAATTCCTGCATCTCGCAGTTAGAGTTTACCAAGCGAAAAACATAGATAAGACTATCCGAAATCAACATATGGGCAGTTGCCCGCCAGACATAACAACCCGTCTGGTTGGAGGATCCTCCCTTTTCTATGGTGGATGAGTGAACTTTACACCCTGTTCCTCATACCTCTAAAAGATAATAATTATCAACCCAACTTTCAAACAATTGATAAACCGTGCCTACATTATTTCCTCCTTAACATGTCCTGACCTATCATGACCTGGTCCTAATGTACGTGCTAGGGACTACCACAATTTCATTCACAATATGAGTGAACTAGCACACCGCACCGCGCATCAAGTCTATAACTTTTGTAACTGCTGTTATGTATGGTGACAGCTCGACGTATGTTCTCATTACGAGCCGTAGTCGTACTAACCTTTCAGTGTGCTGACGGGTTTATTGTGAATTTAAAGCTTTTGAATTATTACATTGATTTTAGACAGGTACCTTCTTACGTGAGTCACTTTATACTTATATGACTTAATGTGATCTCAAAAAAAATCGTGCATTCCAACCTAAAAGTTACTTATTCTTTTGCATAGAGGCTATAATTTTGAAGAGTCGTTTGTTAAAGACACAGAAGCACATATTTAAGGAAGTAGGTACGATAGCCGTGTATCGTGTGATTAAAAGCAAAGAATAGGTGACCCCTTCTCTCCGTGTTAAGAGATTTAGCAGCATCCTCCTGTCAAAAAACATTTAAAAGGAAAGGCAGTAAATCTAACCCGATATAAATGTTTCTACAAAGGTTCGTTCTTAAAGCTTTCTAACTTTTTCCCGTAGCTTCGCTCCCGTCTAAAGCTGTTTTCAGACCAGCGCGATTGGTCGCGCGACGCGACACGAACAATACAAACCTTCACGGTTTAACAATAACCGGTGTTGCGTCGCGCGACTGGTCTGAAAATAGCTTAACTCTGAAATTATCCCATGGATACGACTACAGGGATAAAAAGTATCCTAAGTGTTAATCCAGGTTATAAACTATCTGTCTGCCTCATCCAAATCCTATTAGAAGCATGACGTCATGATTACTATCGTGAATTCTCCTTTTATATATAAAGATTTTAAATGTTCTGTTTTTAAGTATTTGGCAGCAATACTTTATAAAAGAGGCAAAGGAAAACGTTTTGTCCTAAAACTTTGAAACCACAATTCAACGTTCTTCGGCCATTATAACACTATGAACTCGGTTTAAAAGACAAAAGAAGGTACAAGTTACTAACAAAATACACCATTCTTTCCGACCACTGCTTCATTATACCCTCCCTCCATCCACCACGGTACTTCAGATCCTTGTTATATTTTATTCTAGACCCCCGGGGACTTAACTATGCCGTAATAGTGGTGTCCTTTTGTAATATAAGACTCTATTGTTCTAGGCTTGGTATATCCTCGACTGCTGGAAGGATATTGTAATTTTATTTTGATATCGTTAAGCTTGTGATTTATGGAGGTGTGGACAGACGACATGAAGCTATATAAGGGTTTTTTTCGGAAATCTTGATTTCGACGATGTTGGGAACAAAATCTAAAACTCGAAAATCTGCTATTTTAAAACTTCTGATACATTTGGTGACCTGTTTGGTCCAGAAGTTTCTGCACTGTATTTCGTTGCTTCGATTCACAAAAATTATACACTAACCCCTACAGATAAATGTTCTGATTCTGGGAGTTTCTATAGTTGCTACTGAGCTGCTACTGAGAAACTCCTAAAGGAAAAACCAAAAAGAACTTTGCCTGACATGGGATTCGAACCCAGGACCTTATGCTCAACAGTAGTGCTTGCGACCACCAGACCAACGAGGCAGTTATTATCCGGTATCAGAACAAAAGATGAACGCAATCTTTTATTTTCTCATCGTAACCACAGAGATTTAACTACATACTGGCCAAATCGTTAATTAGTGAGAATAATGGCTCGCAACAGCTCCCGAGGAAACTGTCGTAAGATAATGAATGAAAAGTTATTTAATTAGCTTTTGTTTATTAGAACAGTAAGGAAAACGAGAAGGTAATAGGATTCCTGAATATTCTCCGCAGTTTCACCGAAAAATTAAGTTAGTTGGAAAAAAACAACAAACGTTCATATCCAAGTTTAAATCAAACTACAATTTTACGCAAATTACGTTTATTTCAGAACTAGCTTTGTCCGTGGCTTGCTTATGCGTGTGAATGTCGGGAAATTTCCCACGGGAACGTACTAACTATGTGTCTAGGTAATTAAGTGTCTGTGTGCCAAATTTCATACAAATCCGTTCAGCCGTTTTTGCGCCAGTCCGAAACATACATCCAGACAAACGGACAAAAAAGTATTGGACTCGTTCCCACACCAACCAGCTCAGCTCAGCGCAGTTCAGTTTTTAACCAATATGATTTCAAAAATATTTAATACATAGATTAGAGTTTGCTAGGTACTATTTTATTATAATTATGTAAAATAACAAATTCTCGTCAATGAAATTACTGGTAATAAGAATCCATCCTTTTTGTCACATCAGTACTAAAAACCTTTTTTCTGTCAATATTGCGAGTCCTAAACTCAATTAAGTGTTTTGGTAAAACTATGTGAGTCCAGAGAAGTATTCGTAGACATCCTTTTATGAGATTACCCAAATTAACTACTTTATCCTATTTTCCACGGTTAGTTGGTTGGTTATATTCTGCCAGTGACCGCAAGCCGTAAAAAGAGGTCAAAATAGTCTCGTTTTCGGGATTATTAAACTTGATAATTTGACTTATTTTAGTTTAATCTTGCTGTTTGGTACTGAGCTTGTTCTGGTACTCACTATTAGCATATTTCTCTGCATATTCATAGTAGGTATTTAATTTTGCTTGTACTACTAGTTGGATCTCAGTACTAGTTTCACAGTTCGCATTTGATTTCACGACTTCTTACTTGCCTGACAGACTCCTTAAGGTGCACACGGCAATCAGGGCAAAATCTATGGTAAGGTTGAGATCAAACATGAAAATCCCACTGTTCATACGGTTATAGAAAATACAGTTGTCTGCCAATTGACCCAAAATTATAAAAAAAAAATCATACTGATCATTTCCGTGTGCACTGGGCCTAACTGTCACTTACATCTACTGAAAGTAAAGAAGCCATAAGATTATCCCTATGCTTAATTTATCGAGTTTTATATTTTTTGTATATTAAATAAGCTGATCCGACAGACGTGGTGGTCCTGTCTTCAATAATTCTTACAAAAAAATAGCGAAATTGGTCCACCCATCCTCATGTGATGCGCCTACCAACGAACAACATTTAATTTTTATTTATATAGATTTAGCAAATCGCTTGTGACGAATAGACAAACTGATTTCATCAGCTTTTTTCTACCACTTAAACGAAAAATTATGTTTAATTTTGAGAAAACTCATTCAAAGTAAAAACGTACGTAAATCTACATACTTGTATTTTACTTTGAACACTATATTTCATTCTTATGTCCTGAGGGAGTTTTTGGCGGAGAGAAAATTGTGCTGTATTCAAGATGTAAGCCGAAAGAGATTGGGTTCAGAGGAACTAAATTTTTATTCTGACTGCTATGGATTTATGACATGAAAGCAAAGATTTAAATCGTTAGATTTGCCCGCGTCAAAAGATGGTCTCGTTTCTGTTTTGATGTCAATGACATTTTAATCAAAAAGTTCCTGTAGATAAACTTATTATTATCTCGGTTTCTGATACTGAAAATAGTAGGTATCTATCGATCCATGTCAAAACGTGTCTGTACTTTAACTATAAAGTTTAATGTCAATATAATATGCATTTATCAAAATTGTTGTGAGAACCGCATCGAAATCCGTTGCGTAGTGTACAAGAACAACGCTGACACAGAGACAGAAACGAAAAGCGACTTTCTTTATAATATTTATTTTATTTTATAGGACAGAGAGGTGAAAAAAAACGCTTATGATATCTCTATGTACGTACATTACTTTATCTCCCTCAGGCCTCACCTCTACTCAGTAAATAAAAGGAATCTTTTAAAAATCCAATATTGGGACGCAAATATGACGAAACAGGACGTAACCTACTTTATATTCGTAGAAGGAATCCCCTGAAGGATTCCATGAGCTATTATTTCCCTGAAGCACGTCTTTACAGGGTAACGAGGTAAGGGTAAAGGGTAACGATAAGGTTTAGGGGGATGACTTTGGGTTAACATACAGCGTTATGAAGAATAGAGGGGTCAATTGCTTTTATTTTGTTTTTTTTTTTTTTGTAAACTGGCACGTTGGTCTAGACGTCGCATGTTCGAATAAATACTAGGCAAGGGATTTGAATGTATGGCCTAGCAAAATGTTAAAGTCGACCATTCACTGCTACATAGAATGGGCACGGAGAGATAAGCCACGTTAGCTGCGCGGTTCATTTGTTTGTAGCGGCAGCCGTGGATGGCACTACATTACATACATTTTACGCACACGTTAGTTTGGTAGTGGGACGCGTCATTTCAAAGTGGACAAGCTATACACGTGCGTAGCTTAGCCGTGTACTGCTGTGTCGCGGCGCCTTTACTAGCTTTTTCCAATTGGAAAGTTTCATAAGCAACCCAATGGCTTAAGGTGACAAAAAATCTCTAAAAGAACCTTTGCATTAGCCTTAAGAGCTTCTTTTTTAATTCAAAATTAATAGTTTTATTGAAATAAATGCTTTGAGTTTGAGATCAGTTTCGAGAAATTATTTACGCTTTCGCGTAAACGTTACCGAGTGCAAAAAATGGGCCATCTCTATGTTTGTAACGCTCTGTGGTAAAGAAAAATGGGATGCTTTTTGTCACCTTTTAGATCGAACCAGGATTCCTCTGGGTTGTGGGATGAATGTTATGACTCACTCATACTTTGAATTTAATATTTTGTGGTATATTATGTAAGGCTATGAATTTTGGAGGTTCAGGGTCCAGGATTTGGTTGGTTGGAACAGATTTCAGTTTTATATTAGTTTTTTCTTGTATTGTGCGTCTTTTTGTTTTTCAGCGTCCATACATACTGAAATAAACAAATGAAATAAAAAAGAAATAAACAAATGCAGATCCAGATATAAAAAGTTCCAAAATCCACGAGATAAATATGAATTCGAACTCATGAGGGACCATTGTCAACAATTACTTCACAAAAATCTTAATGACTATAAGAAAAGGATGGAATCAAACATAGTTAAAAACCCTAAACAGTTCTGGCGTTTCATCAAAGATAAGCGGAAAGGTCACACCTCTATTCCTTCATCAGTTCATCTCAACGATACGGTTGTGAGTTCGGGTGCTCATATTGCAGATGCCTTTGCCTTACATTTTTCCTCTGTTTTCTCTAGTAATAGGCCCATTATATCTGAAGAAACCTCAATCAGTAACCCTAGGTCGTACATCGCTTCTCTTAAGTTTAATGATAAGGATATATTAAATAAGATTAAAAAACTTGATATATTCAAAAGTACTGGCCCTGACAATATCCCTCCAATTTTTATAAAACGTTGTGCATCTGTACTTTCACTTCCTTTACGTATTTTATTTAATTATTCTTTAAAATCAGGTGAATTTCCCGAAATGTGGAAACAGGCAAGAATAATTCCTGTATTAAAGAAAGGCGACAATTCGGATGTCAAAAACTATCGACCAATATCCATTCTTTCTTGTTTCTCAAAGTTATTTGAATCTCTTGTCTGTTCTGTAATTACTCTCCACGCAAAATCGTACATCTCCCCTCACCAACATGGATTCATGCACGGTCGGTCCACTGAGACAAATCTAGTAGCATACTTGAACAACCTGTCACGCGATCTTGATAATGGAAGACAAGTGGACGCCATTTATACCGATTTCACTAGCGCTTTTGATAAAGTAAACCATCATCTGCTTTTGAGGAAAGTTGAACGTATTGGTATCGGTGGTTCTTTGTTACGTTGGCTTGCATCGTACTTGTCTAAAAGATCTCAGTTAGTTGCAGTTGGTGGGTTTGAGTCCCGGTCGTACTATGCTGAATCTGGAGTTCCGCAAGGGTCCCACTTAGGTCCGGTACTCTTTTTGATATTCATTAACGATCTTACTTCGAAAATTCAATTTTGTAATTACTCCTTGTACGCCGATGATCTTAAGATTTATAAAACAGTCAAATCCCTCGATGATGCAACTCAAATACAAAATGATCTCGAAAATATTAACCGCTGGTGTACGGATAACTTAATGATCCTTAACGCCACTAAATGTCATCAAATCACTTTTACTCGAAAGAAAAAGCCCGTGATATTTAATTATACGCTTAACAACACCAAACTAGAATCAGTAAGTGAAATCAAAGATCTAGGAGTTACAATAGATAGCAAACTGCAATTCACATCCCACATTGATACCGTAGTAAAAAAATCTGCTCAGATGCTTGGTTTCCTTAAACGTAGCGCCAACTGTTTCAAGCGACCTGAAACTAAGCTGCTTCTATTCAAGACGCTAGTAAGAGGTAACTTAGAATACGCATGTACAGCATGGAGCCCGTCTTATTCTGTTCACTCTCAACGCATTGAACGTATACAACGTACTTTCACACGCTCCTTGGCATTTAGTACTCGCGGAATTTCTCATAGATGCCCATACAACCAGCGCCTTTCTTTCTTCAAAATGACTTCTCTCCGTGACCGTCGAGTGATGCTTAGTATTTCATTTCTGCATAAAATTGTAAACGGAAAAATTGACTGTAGTCACCTCCTAGCAGAGGTTCCCATCACAGTTCCGCGTAAAATACCTCGAGCTGTCCTAACTAACACATTTTGTCCACCATTCTGTCGTACTAATATCGGTGCCCATGGTCCGCTTGTAAGAACTATTAACCATTACAATATGCTCAATAAAAACTTAAATTCAAACCTGGACATATTTCATGACTCCTTGGGTGGTATTCGGAAAAAAATACTTGACAATTATCATTTAGCTTCATAGTTTATATCCTATTGTAGAATTATGTATTTGAATCTATATTACGTGTGTTATGTTGTGTTCATTCCCTTAATTTAATTTGTATTATGTCGTATTTTATTTATTGAAGCTTTGTTTAAACTTTTAAATTTTACTTAAACTTTTAAATTTTACTCTTAGAATATAAGCAACTTCTCTGCAATGTTTTTATTCCTCAAATGTTATGTATACCTATAATTGGTGTATACATTAGTAGTAATACCTTATGTAAAAAAAAAAAAAAAATAACAGTTGTTGAATGTATACGCTGTTGGTGTTCTTTTAATAAATAAATAAATAAATAAATAAATAAAATAAATATTAAAATATTTAATTTATACGTAAAAGAAACACTCTGTTCACGTGCGCTTGTCTTTCAAAGTGAAAAGAAGTGAGACAAGAGCGCGTGTACAGAGTATTTTTTTCTTAGCATGTCAATCAATCTGCCTAGCTTTTTCCCAACTATGTTGGGGTCGGCTTCCAGTCTAACCAGGTGCAGCTGAATACCAGTATTTTACTTGGAATGACTGCCTATCTGACTTAGTAAGACTGGTGTCAGACTTTCGGGATCCTGACGACTCGTAACGACTGTCAAAGATCCACAAATGACAGCCAGGACCAACGGCTTAACCTGCTTTCCGAGGCATGCAGGAGTCTCGGTATGTAAAGATGGTCACCCATCCACGGACCAACCCCGGCAAGCGTAGCTTAACCTGATGCGGCTGTTATTACTTAGCCACGAGCTCCTCCTCCTCCTGTTTCTTTCTTTGCATGTATGGATGCTATACTACGAGTATTGCGGGTCAGCGAAAACGCCCTCTGTTAGTGAACTTGTATATCAGACGGCTCCCTTTTAGTAAAAAAAATCTTTAATGCCTAATCTTTCAGTCGAATCATTTTTCATTTATACATGCGACAAAAACCCTCTGTCTGTCTGTTACCTTCTCACACCGGTTGAATGCAGTTGGATGAAATTTGACACACGTCTAGACCATGGCTGTGTTGTGTAACCATTTATACCACCTGGGTTAGTACGTAAGATACTTTTATGTGAGTAGTACCTACGTTCCCGTGGGATAATTTCCGACCTCGCAAAGCGGTGGGCAAAAGCGATTGTTGCAATAATTCAGAAAATATTAGTGCGTTTAGTTTGTGCAAAACTATTTTTTTTTCTATTCATTGAAATAATCCTATTACCCAAACACACAATAAAAAAATCAGGAAATAATCCTATTTATCTTCTATTTCCGACACAACTTTTCAAGCAGTCTTTATACGACACAGCAATGCGATGGCGACCTTCAGCTATAAACTGTCATACCTGGATTATACTGCTATAGTGTCATTATGTCATCATAGCTAGATAATGCCGCGATATTACTGCGATATTACCGGCTTCAATGCTCACCATTGTTTACCGCAGTATTAAAGTTTTAAGTAGGAGTTTGAGGGATAAGAAGTTAGCGGTGATAAAAAATATTATAAGTCGTATGCCATTTCTAACAGTAGTATATAATATTGTCCCTCTGTATGATAAATGCTTCTCATAAAAAAGATGCATATGAGCATTGATCTTGATGAATGGAAATCTAATAGAGAAAAGAGATTGAGAAAAGAATAGCAGGGTCCTTTTGTTTAGCTAATCACGATAAAATGCTTATCACCTGGCAGGCTGACGCCCGCCAAGACATTCAGGGATATTAATCTATTTTATTCCTAAGTACCTACTGTATGGTTGTACCGGGTTAAGCTCTGGCTATTTAATAAGAACACTTCCCTCAAAGCCAATATTTTTCCTTATGTACTTTTATTTGCACATTACACTTCATTCTCCTTACAAAACACACTTCTCACCTATATTTTAAACACTTGTCCCGTTCCCATTATTTTCTCGAACAGAATCTGCCGCGATGCGCTCACAGCCTCACAGTACTAAGCTTTAAATCCTCTAGGCTCCGTTTAAAGTCTACCTTTTTAAATTGGTTTAAAACTCACTACAGCAAACTGGAGGTTGACGCGAGGTAGATGTTACTTTTATAAGAATACTAGCTGACCCGTCAGACGTTGTCTTGTCAAAATTTCAATTTCAATTAAAATCAAATTAAAAATCAAAAAAACAATTTTTTTTTCCTAAACCATCCCTTTAAAGACGCGAACAAAAAAAAAAAACGGTCGAGCCATTTTTGAGATTTTGCGAGACTTGCACGGCAATTGTTTTTTACATATTTTTTTTGAGCTCTGCCTTCTCATATTGTTTCTACGATTATTAATTTCCTATACTTACATATGAAACGTAAAAATAATATTTTTGATATTTATCTCGGAACCCTAGGGTCGCGGACCTTTGGAAAGCGTACGAGGGGCCGAAGCCAACTCGCAGAGGCCCCTTAGAATTATTATGATAATTTGACGATATTTTGTGCTCTCGTCACATTGTCCAAAAAGATACAGGGCATTGAGTAGTACATAGTTTGAAGACCTAATAAAAATTCAGTCATGTATTTGTCATGCTAACTAACCAGTCAGCTAGCCTACAAATCTTTTTCTAAAACTTCAGGGCAAAGTTGTCTTTAGTGCCTGACCTCACTTTTAGGTAATTTTCCAAATTAAGTTATAAACCTTTCATAGTTGTACAAGAATGGGGCTGTCTCAACTTGTGGGGTCTCGTCGGTTGCTCTTGTTTCATGTTAGTATTCATGACGTATCTTAGGCATAGTTTCAAAATCTTGCAACCTTCTTGTAGTTGTGAAAATCTTAGTCGTTTTGTTTTTTTAATCACGCCTCTGGCAAGTAGACAAAACTCAAAAGCACATCTTGATTGTCTATTTCTTTACTAATGTTAATCTTTAGACAATTAGACACAATAGTTGAATGTATATGCTGTTGGTGTTCTTTAATAAATAAATAGTATCATTAAATAAATGGTTTGTTTCTGATTCCAATCAAAAACTATGCTGTGAGTTTTGACGAGCGAACCAAAACATCACGATTTTTATCAAAACATTCGTCCATAATTTTTTACCCACTTTTGATTGTTTCTAATTTTTTATATTTTCTTGGGCCCTAAACGATTATTTATTAAACAGAATATTTCATCAAAATAATTAAACCAAACAGGCGAACCCAATCAAAACTCCTCTTCAACAGATCTACCACACAAAACAAAACAAAACAATATTATTCAAAAGATACTCAACACAAACATAAACAAAAACAAACGCCGATCGATCTCCTTCGATATTGACTCAAGTTATTCAGTTAGGTCGTCTCACAACATAATGGTATATTCAGGAGCTCTATTACACTTGCTATGAGCCTTATTTATCTCGGAAGAGCCTCTTAATAGGAGGCTCTAAGGGAGAGATTATTGTGATGAAGTGTCAATAGGGTTATGATGTCGCTTAATTTATTTGTAGGGACTTGCGGTCTGGGGGATATCGGCGGCTAGCTGTTAGGTTGAGATTAGCTGGCAGTTTCTCAGTGTATTGATATTTAGTGTGGGTCTTATAGATAAATAGATTAATGTAGATCAATCAATATGTTAGATTAAGACGAGCTTATGTTTTGGCATTAATGACCACTAACGTTCTTACATTGAGACTTCTAAGTGCTATATAAAGTAGGTACATTCATAACTAATACGTACCTTTTTTTAGCTATTACGAGTTTTTCGAAAACCAGAAATTGAGACCAAATACTACCATATTCAGATTCTTTTCTGATTGTTGAATATTGCTTAGCTTGGTGGAAACCAAGCTAAGCAATATTCAGCTGCTTGAAAGGCCCAAAATGTTAACAGTGTCATATAGGTACGAGTAAGTACACTGACATTCTTTCTTGTCATTCAATCTCATGTTCTCAGTATTCTTTATTTTGTCTTATATTTTCGCCAAAGATCCGGATATCGCCAGTAACAAACTGCAAATAGTACTGGATAAAATGGATACCTGGCTGCAAAAGTGGCGTATTTGCGCCAGTGCTCAAAAATCAAATCACATTACCTTCACTTTGAGAAGAGGTGACTGTCCCGCAGTAACACTGGGCGATAAAACTCTACCACACACAGATTGTGTTAAGTATCTCGGTTTTTGCCTGGACAAAAGGCTCACCTGGAAGACGCATATAAAACAAAAAAGGGAACAACTAAACACTAAATATAAAAACTTGTATTGGTTGATGGGTCGTAACTCAGTCTTATCCTTGGACAACAAACTTCTGCTGTACAATTCACTATTAAAACCTACATGGTCATACGGCATCCAACTCTGGGGAGTGGCCAGCAAAAGTAACATAATGTGCCTCCAAAGAGCTCAAAACGCCATCTTGAGGAATATTGTCAATGCACCATGGTTCACACGGAACTGATGGCAGTTATTTATATGGGAAAAAAAAAAAAAAAAAAAAAAAAATTCGACTGCAACTTGACTCTGATGTGCCAAAACATCACCCAACGCGTAGCAAGCACCGCGTAGCCAGCTACGCCGTAGCAACCTTGTAGCAGGTATAATAAAACTGCTTTATTTTGTCGCATTTCCCTCGTGTCGTAGCTCGAGTACTTCTGTATTCACGCTGCAAGTCGCCCATTCACTATACTTACTACTTTATAAGGAACCCGACTGGTTGTCAAGTTCAATTGAATTTATTTTTAACGACGACTGTTTAGAATGTTAGAGGCATCCGTGAAATGGATCTCTTGGAACAGTATTCAGTGTTTAGAAAAGCTTGTGTCAGTACTATATTTGGGACACGTAGAGAAATTATAAAATCTTTTTTTTTAGAAGTGTTGCTCAGGTCCATGCTATGACAAATACTTTGGTATTTTAATCCAGATTACCTTTAAAAGAAAGATTGACAACTTAATTTCAACTTCAACAATGCCTTCTTTTCTGTGACTATAAGATATGTGAGTGCTATGTACTGCTATGCCTTTTCTAAGTAATACCATTGTCATGTACTTGACGCTACCTCTCTTCCATAATTCTTCTAGCAACTTGGCCAATGACCTTGCTATAATACATAAACTCAGACAAAACCATACACGGTCTGTATTCAGTATTCAGTTCGTCATCTCCAATAATTAGTTTTCACAAATATCACTTTCTCGCCCAAAAGAGCCTAAACAGCACACACAAGTGGCGCAACAGTGTCGCAACTGTCGCCATATTGTGCTACGCCGTCTGCTGGCATTAGGAGCTCGCGTGACTGGTCGCAAATTGGTTTATGCAAATCTCACGGATGAGGCCTCAAATCGGGTGGCCCACCCCCGCCCCCTGCGTCGTTTATATTTCTATTGAGACTCAGAATTGAGTCAGTCGGAAAGAGTGTATAGGTTTCTTTCTAGTTTGCATACTGATGAGGCTATTTTTTAGGCTATTTTCGGTGGCCTTGATTTTTAAGTCAATGACATTTTAGAACAGATTGCTTCTTGAACTTGATTATATGTATATGAAGGCAGAGGGTCCGACATCTTAAATGAAAGTAAGGAATATAGCAGAAATCATCTTTTATTCCCATAGCTTATTTAACACACTAATTCAAATTATATTTCCAACGATTTTATTCTAATTCAGACTACAATTAATTCAGTATCTAAACGCTACAACATGTGCATCGGGCCGAGCCTGCGACAAGAATGATCCCCTCCTCGCTGCGCGCTCGTTTATGTAGAGTGGCTCGAGTAGTAGGGAAAGTAGGCGAGGCCTTGTTTACGCATTCCACTGCGCAGCTGCGCCCTCGGCCCGTTGCACGTGCTGTTTACAATAGCGACGCCGTCACGGCCATGCTGACGTGCGGACGTCCTCGTGCGCGGAGTCTCATCAAACAGTATCTAAAAGAACAGAACGATATTATTAATGTTCGTTCATCCTGACTAACAATTCATCCCTTGAGAGTTTGCTTATAATTCTGGACCGCTCGTAATTGAGCCTTCATGACTTTAGCAATCTGGTCCGGTTCACCCCTTCAGAGTTTGCTACTAATACTGGACCGCTTGTAATTGAGCCTTCATGACTTTAGCAATCTGGTCCGGTTCACCCCTTCAGAGTTTGCTACTAATACTGGTCCGCTCATTATTGAGCCTTCAAGACTTTAGCCATCTGGTCCGGTTTACCCCTTCAGAATGGGCTACTAATTCTGGACCGCTCGTTATTGAGCCTTCAGAACTTATCTTTTTATTTCTTTTTCATTTATCACTTAAAAACCCTGCAAAACTATTATCTCCTGGACCAGTCATTACCGACTTCACAGGGTCACTTCTTTTGCTAATTATTGTGACTGCTTTAGTAACAATAGCATTTGAATCTGAGTTGAGAGACTGTCGATACAGAACGTGACTTTAGATGTTTCGTATTTTCACAGATAGTTATCAGACATTGTACCACTATTAATTGATATAGTATCACTATTCACAGGCAATGGTATCACTGTTTGCCAAAGTTACATTACTGAGGATTGTTTTTTTTTTTTAATTTCTGATTTGGTATTATCTTGTGGTTTGTTTCGTGAACATGGATATCATCATCATTACTACCCGCCGTCACGTCATCATAATTTTTCATGATATTTATCTACCAGAACATTTGGACCATGAAGTACTTCACGTAATTTTATGTGAGAATATTTATCGACCTTATTAGTTCCATAAATAATTATCTCAATTCGTTCCGGTAATTTTCTTAAATGGTAGTACAAAATAAAATTATAGAAATCTTAAAAGCTGAATTATCATAAGAATTCCCGCGATTAGAAATTATTCGTTTCGACGCGCCAAACAAATGAACTGGATTTTAACTGTTTTTAGCAGACACGAAATTTGTACAGCGTTTGTAACCATCTGACTATTCTAACTTTAAGTTGCTAAGTCACTGACTTAGAGGAGATTGAGCCTTGGCCTGGTCACACGTTGCCATGGCCGTCTTGGAAAACGTTCCGCACAGTTTCCACACTCGGGTCGGCAGCAGTAAAGACCATAAATGGTCGATGCTCCTTAGATGGGGTTTCTCGGATGGTTCCAATCCTCAATGTAAGCGGCGTCTCCCCGCATACCATGGCCCACCTTTCATCTTGCGCTCCTTATATCTGCATCAAAGAATGGTGTTAGCATTGCCAAGTTCTCGACCAAACCGGAAATTTAAATTACATTTGCCATTGACACGCTAAGAAGAATATCGATTTTATCAAAGAAATTGTAAGAATGACATCCCTTACATTAGAAATGCGTTAAATTTAAACGGGCACAGCGTACTAACGCCACCACTAACATGACTTTAGCCAGCCTGATTACCTGTGGTGCCAAGTAATAATGGTATCATTGGTTTTTTTTTAACTGGGTCACAGATAATATATTACTACGTACAGATACCCAATCCCATACAAAGAATGACACCTCTCTAAGTCGGGCTATTGACTGGCTACAGCGTAAATGTGGTAGAGTTATGACAAATTGAGTAAAACGCCATCTATTGCAAAGAGCCCTAGAAACACATAGGTTTTATCTTTTTTTGTTGAAAATACTAGATTTACGAGTTACAAAAGATAAATCAGCATTAAACAAGGAAGTTTTGATTTTTACTAATCTTACTTCAGCCAAAATCTTCCGTTTATTGCTTTTTATTGACTGTTAATTTCATAATTGTTACCAATGCCATCTATGATCTTTTCAAGACTAATTATAAATTTTTCGAATTAAGACCTCCAGACTGGGCATAAATTAACGAACGTATGTAGCTAAATCATTCAATTCTGTAACTTATAATTACTGAAATTCTGTGTTCTAAAATATCACGACCAAATTCCAAATTCATCCGGGAATACAACGTGAATTATCTCAAGCACGTGGTTTTATACCATGGTTGGACGTTTAAGTTGAAATGGGCCCGCTTCTTTACTTGGTATAGTATGGTATTATTTATAGGTGTCAACTATACTCTTTAGGATCATTTAATTTTGTTCATGAAATTGCTAACCTTTAACGAGATTTCAATTTATTACTATGTTTTAAAAGCTTCTGATCCAGAGTCAAATATAATAAGCTAATCTGTATCACTTATCTGTCACACTTATATTCCACGAGCTGCTCTGAAGTACAGGTTCACTTGCTTGGTGCTCGGTGCTGAGTGCTTCCTTCATCCAGCGCTCGGGGCAGGCGTTGGCCATTTATACCTTGCTCACTCACATGGAGCGACTGCCCATCCGATCTCCACAACCCCGCAACCGGGCAGTACGACAACCCTAGGTAAGACTGGTTGTCAGACCTTCGGGCTTTCGAAGACCGTCAAAGATCCACGAGTGTAGCGGGACCAACAGCTTAACCTGCTTTCCGAAGCACGGAGAAGTATCGGCACGTAATGATGGTCACCCATCCACGGACCAAACCCGGCAAGCGCAGCCCAACGTGATGGCTCGACCCGTGCGCCCGTTATCACTTAGCCACTTTTTCTCAATAACTATCGTTTCACTGAGTGCACGCCAATTAACAATATTAGATTATTAAATTACTGTTGCTATCATAAGTGGACGATGGATCCGATCCCACTTCTGATGAAGGCAGAGGGTCCGACATCTTAAATGAAAGTAAGGAATATAGCAGAAATCATCTTTTATTCCCATAGCTTATTTAACACACTAATTCAAATTATATTTCCAACGATTTTATTCTAATTCAGACTACAATTAATTCAGTATCTAAACGCTACAACATGTGCATCGGGCCGAGCCTGCGACAAGAATGATCCCCTCCTCGCTGCGCGCTCGTTTATGTAGAGTGGCTCGAGTAGTAGGGAAAGTAGGCGAGGCCTTGTTTACGCATTCCACTGCGCAGCTGCGCCCTCGGCCCGTTGCACGTGCTGTTTACAATAGCGACGCCGTCATATATGTATAGGTAGTATTTAAGAAGTATTACATGTGTTGGTGCTGATACCGTTGTGAAGATCTTATTTTAATCATTTAATGAAATCATTTATTTTTATAGACACAGAGATTCAATCGTAATAGTATTTATAGTATAGTATTTTTTTTTTTGTTTTTATAAGTAAATATAAAAGGTGTTTAAATTTTTTGAACAAGAATTTCAGGTGGCGTTATTATTTCACAGGGATCCATGCCAATAATAATACATTATCATAACTCCTTCACTTTAATTGTTAAAATATAATTTACCCCAAAGTTATAAACTTCACAAAAAAACACATGTAGGTCAACCTTATTAACGTTATTTCTTTCATTACCAGTTTTTTTTTTCTCATCAAAGTTAATCCGATTACAGAGTCGTCATTATTTTTCCTATCTTTTCTCTGCTTCTTATCATTTCAATACAATACTTCAAAAAATAATATGAATATCTTATTTCTAGCTACATTCCGCGATATTAAAAAGGTTTTTAAAATAAAAATAAAATGTGCTGTGAACGAAATGACTTAAACAGTGCCTGAAGTAGTGAAAACTGTCCATTTTGAAACTAGTTGGTTTATCAGTAGTGTTGTTATGTCAATGTGTTAGAGATGAATACGGTACAAAGCACGGGCGGCGGCCATGGCGGCTCCATGAAGAAGGATCACAAGCATGAACAGGTGAGTTTACCATAGTTTTGTGTATTTTTAAAGTTAGTATTTACGTACGTATCAATTCAGAACGGTCAAAGATGGGTCAAATAAATAAACTAGAATAAATCTTTAACTATACTCAAAAAGTTAACCTAAAAAGTTAAGAATCCCCTGCGTTGAAATGTTTCGTCGGTAATAAAAAAAAAAATTGATGTTTCATAGAAAAGTGCAATATCTACGAAGATATTATTAGATATACATATTTCCTGGTCGAAATGTATGGAGCAGCAGATTTTTTTTTAATAACTGACGAAAAATTTCAACATAATCATCTACCGAATCCATCGTATCAGTTTTCGCATCCATGTCTCTGCCACCCTGTATTATATTTTTGAAACCATTGTTAAAATCTTGTGCAGTATAAACACTGTATTGGACTTTTAAGACTACAAGAAGCATTTTAATAATATTTCTCGTACATTTTCGTAACATGAAACTTACTTTACAAGTAAAGATCCAGAAGTTTCTCGAAACTAATTTATTTAACATTCGCCTAGCTGCTCGCACGATACTGTTTGGCAACGTTGAACGTACTGAACTTAATACTTTCCGAAGGAGATGCACTTTGCTTAATTGCAAAACAAACATGATATCTTTCATTTTCACAATCAGATTGTATGTAGGTATGTCTGGCGTTGGCTGATTTGTGAGGCGATTACAAGTGATCAAGAATGGGTTATCGAAGTTTCGGAATTTCGCCGACGTGATATTGCGTAAGTGATTTTAATAATGGAAACTTAATGAAAATGAATGAGGGTAAGTGAGTTTTCATACAATCGTAGAACTGTTGGTCCTTTTACATTAACAAATCTGACAGAGTGCCAACTGTAATTAGTGGAAAGCTAGTAAATTGTCGACCAGTCTTAATTCAATTCTCGTTAGACACAATTATTAATCGTTGAGAACGAATCCCAAGGAACGACTTATCATTACTTAAGTTGTCGCTTTTCATCTTTTCACTTTACAGGGTTATTTTTGTAAATTTTTATAGAATGAATATTAATTAAATGACTATAAATAATTCATGAGTTATTAGGTGATACGGTTTTTTATTTTTGAAATGAAAACTTCTTTAGCGGCGCCGGCGTTGTGAACTTTTTTGGGACGGGTAAAAAATGTTAAACTCGTGTCAGAACGTGACCGTAAGATTCGTTGCCTAGCAACCGATAAAGTAAATATCATAATAAATAGTCTTTGACATTACGTAAAGATTGCGAGGTAAGAAATTTTACGCATATTGATGGGTAAAAAAAAGCAGTCAAGTTTTCACTTCTGCCGGCACTCCCGGAGTGCAACCCGTTGTTTTTCTTATATACTTTTTTATACTCAGTTCGGAAAAGGCTAGATGATGTAAGCACAACAGACCAACTAAAGAGACATAAGGATAGATAAATAAAGTACTAAGCTTCTTCGTTGAGTTTAAAAACGTTACTCAAAATACAACACGATATCGTCGGTACCTACCAACTTGCAGACTCTATTAAGATACTCTCTAGAATAATACCACTTTTTGTTAAGATTTGAGATAAGTATAACTACATAAAAACGAAGGTATAGTGAGCTTCCCTGACAAATTATCCTAAAATCTCCGGATCTCAGGGCTAAAGTGACGGATACGAGTGACAAGTCAGTAACGAGCGATCCATTCCTCTTTTTTTAACACCCTCCTTTTAAAAACAATACGGACTGGCTTCAAAAAGTCCCAATTTTTTTTCTTTTCCATAAAACCAGTGGCAGTGTCCAGATTTTGAAGATGTGCCAAGGAAGCTTGAAAAATTAAATGGTTGTACCTAAAAACATGAAAATATTTTAAGAGAGAATGTTTTGTTGTATGTTTTTACTGTTTGTTAGACCTGGGTACAAGTATTCACTATAAAATAATTTCAAATGCAATAAATCGAATGAATGTAGAAAAGTGCGAATACTTTCATCGCTTATTGTACTTAATGTGAGCTCATTTTTAACTGGTGGCTACCATGTGTAAGCTTTTGTTCAGAATGACAGCTAGCAACTTATGATTGCCTGGTAATTATACGAATAGGTCAAACGGGTCAAACCCTCTGTGTTGTTCATTCACTATTGTTACATACAAAACTCACACCTTCCCATGGGGTAGGCAGAAACTATAGAACGCCACATCCATACATACTCCTTTTGCTTCGTTTACGTTCATACATAGAATCTGCTATTTAATTGCGTAACACATTTTTGTAAATGATTAAGACTAATCTGTTCCTTTTTGACAGTTCTTGAACAACAACATTCATTGCGTTATTTACGTTGTTGAGCAAAATTTTTTATTTCGAACTTATGTTGCAATGGATTAGCAATCTCTTTCAGAATGATTCAAATTGCAATTGATCGTGCAATACGCAATTAGGTTGTTGGTCATACACGCATGCCGATTGCGAGTACTGTGCACCTGACCTTTCTGAAGAACATTGTTATTTTAACCTAACCAACATTTTCATATCTGCACTTTGAGGAGCCAGAATTTCTAATTACACGTTGCATCATGGCTGTGCTTTGTTATGTCTCATAATAAAGGACATCTTTGCCTCTAGGGGCAACACATGTCTGACAGTATAATTGGGGTGCTTTGAGGCAATTAAGCGAACCAGTCACCTGTGTAGAATGTTAGCGCGTAATGTGAGAAATACATGTCACGACCAAAATTGCAGTTAGGTACAATGGTTATTATAATTTACGCCTGATTGTGAAAGTATGAGTCCTAACGTAAGTCGAAATTTTTCAAACGATATCTTCGTGGAAAACATTCAGACTGCTCATCTTTTATGGACTTAGGTTTCACTCAACAATATCTAGGCCAACCTAAAACGATAAAATATTCCAGCTGCTTACTATAACCTACAAACTAAAACACGCTATCACAACAATAAATAACGCCTAGAATTTCTTATACACTAAACAAATATATCCGCTGTATGCAAAACGCGCCAAATTACAACGCGAGGGATGTGACCAAGGGAGTGCCACTAACTAATTAGCGATTACTAATGCAAATACCGACATAGCCAACACTAAATTTAGATTGGAATTAGTGCTGGTGTTATGCAAATGTAGTGCATTCCAGGATGTTATCTGAGTGGGTTGGTTGGCATGAATTGGCTGGCAGTCAAAGGGAATGCTCGCAATGAGCTGGATTGACAAAGAGACGCCGAAATGAAAATGTTTGGGGCTGTGGGTGCTTGTCGTTGTTTAGATGTTGGCTGTGTTTGTTGCTAAAAGTTTCGTTACGTGGGTTTTGACTAAAGGGCATGAGTAAGGTAGGTGCCTACCTATTTTGATTCAGATGTTTTAGTTTTTTGGGGTTCAAGTTTGTTAGTAGGCACACGTTAAAAGGGTATTAGGACCAATTAAAATATTGTTCCTAATGTAATATAAGTATGAGAGAAAAATACCTACTATCTAACAATTTTTGAATAATTTATTTTTCGACTAATATCCCCACTAGGTGATTTAAAAAATGGTAACACTGATAAAGACCAAAATTAATGGAACAATCCCGCAAGAGGTATTCCAATAAAACCGCACTTTAAAACCATCTGATTTTCATCCTGGTAAAAAACTGAATTTTATGGCTTCGGAGAGCATGGCACTGTAAATTGCTCGCGTCATCGCAATATTCCAGTATTCCGAACATGATCAGAGTACAGCAATAATTTCTCGAATTATTCCCGGAAGCTATCTATAGCAATTTAAACTGCAAAATTTCAGTCATGTAGCTCACATACGTTGGTCTGCATTTCAAGTATTCCAGCGCTGAAAACCGGTTATTTTCTTAGATTTTCAGGACGTGTGCTGTTTGGATAAGTGAAACGTTCAGTTTTATTCTTAGATCAGAGTGACTATTTGCTATTTGCATCTGATTTGAAAGCAATGTCTTTTTTTGAGTTTTAAAGTGTGCAGATTTTATGCGAATTGGTTAAAATTTCCTAACAGTTAAGAAAAACTCAGCTGTGTTCCGACTTTTTATAACATTATTACGAGTTTAATAAACAGGAACATTTCTCGTACGTCTGCGGATTTCTACACATCTTTTTATAAGAATATTCTATCGATCTAGGTACCTACCTATCCATTGTTCTTTGCAAAGTTATTTTTTTTTGAGTTTCTAAACTCTAGATAGCTCTATGTATAAGGAATGGTATTATTTATTTATTTTATTACTTAAAAACAATAGACATTGTAAACTAAATTCAAATTAAATGAATTCAAAACTTATCGATTAATTAATCGATAAGTTTTCTAGTTATTTGTAAAATCAACAATTTTAGACACGCTATGCCCATCACTAGCGCATACGATATCGTCATACCACAGAGTAAGGAAATACAGTAGGTCAATTAAAATGTTAGAAATAATAGAAATGCTTGTCTTGTATATTGTGATAAAAGTTGCTTATAATCACACGTATTAGTAGGATATTCAGGACAATATTACAGTAGTTATTATTGTTTGCAACGTCTTTTCAACTACACGGAATTTTATAACCGACTTCAAAAAGGTGGAGTTTCTCAATTCGTCTGTTTATATTTTTCATGTATTCAAACTGGATCTTCTGCCCCCATTTATTCTACACCAAATATCGCGTGCCTTCCTCAAAATAAATCAGAGTATTTGTATTTGCTTCGTATATATACGACCTTATACGAGAATATTAATGGTTTGCCTACTGCCTAGTGGATGGTGTATAAAAACTGAGGTGAGACATGGCCATATGTTTGTAAAGTCTGTTCCCTCTTTACGTGTCTGATTTGGTAAACAAATATGGTGGACTGAGATTTCGATTTTAAAAATCAAAGTGTTTATTGATGTAATTCATACAGTATGAATGCAGCATAATGATGAAGATCGAATTTAACAAATGAACCTGAACATGAACAGAACATCTGAACCGCGTTCAAGAAGTGTCAGCGTCAGTATTCCACAGCATTGATGACACTGATAGCAGTCTTCAACACGGTTTAGTTGAGCTGATCGCGTTGAGTTTTATTGGTGGAATTCGCCCTAAGACGTTTCGATCTTCAAGTGATTTTCATACTGTGCCTACCTAATGGTACTTGTGAGGATAGATACATACAGTGTACACAAGATTTGTGTTAGGTTCAAGTCGTATACTGAAGGAAATGTCGTGGCAAGTTTGCGGTTTTTATGTTCTGGTTAGTTTATTGTTAGGCGTTTAAGAGGTTCCGTTTATGCATACTTGTATACGTTTGGTTTTAGACATTTATGAGGGTAACTTAAGCTTAGATAGCGAAGGCACATAAATAATATTATGAACGGTATTTTTTTTGTTCCTTCGAGTAGCTTTCTTGGTTTTTATTGATAGCAAAGTACCTATTGGCTATTTTGGATAAGCCCTATAGAAACATATAGATAGTATGATAAATAGAATATTGCTGTCTGTGTTGTAGATTAGTTTAAAACTTATATACTCGTTTATAAAAATACTCTTTGTTTGTTTTAAAGGTATATTAGTCTTACGTTACAAATAAATCCACCTAACTGGATCATTTGTTTTTTCCTACAAAAAAATGGGTGGGCCCTAAAAAGCAGTGAAAAATATTAGAGGTCTCGAATTCGGCATTCGCAAAATGTCGCTTTCGCAAAATGTCTACTGGTCGTAAAATGTCTCTTTCTCATAATGTCTCTTTCGCAAAATGTTGCTTTCGCAAAATGTCGCTTTCGCAAAATGTCGCTTTCGCAAAATGTCGCGATAGAACATAGAAAAAAATTTGTTAAAAAAAACATGTACTTATTAAAGTAAAATAAACTAATCATAATAAATAATAAAATTAAAATATTTTGAACACAGACAATGAAGATTAGTTTTAGTTATAGTGTTAGTTTAAAATGACTTATTTTTGTTACTTAAAGGAGATAGTTTTTTTGGGCCTCCTGTCTCTTAGTAGTTTTATACTTTAAAAAAGTAACCAAATAATTATTTGTTTTTTTTTTAGGAACCACCATAAAAGATTGGAACTTTTACTAACAATATCCAAATTCCAAATTCAAATCACTTTTAGTCCCTAGGGATTAAAAAGCTATTTTAGTCCCTGTTTACGAAGAATAAACTACCTCGGTTTTTTTTATGGTGGTTCCTAAAACAAAACAAATAATAATTTGGTTACTTTTTTAAAGTATAAAACTGGAGAGAGACAGGAGGCCCAAAAAAACTATCTCCTTTAAGTAACAAAATTAAGTCATTTTTAAACTAACACTATAACTAAAACTAACCTTCATTCATTGTCTGTATACAAAATATTTTTTATTTTTTTATTTATTATGATTAGTTTTACTTTAATAAATGTTTTTTTAACAATTTTTTTTCTATGTTCTATCGCGACATTTTGCGAAAGCGACATTTTGCGAAAGCGACATTTTGCGAAAGCGACATTTTGCGAAAGAGACATTATGAGAAAGAGACATTTTACAACCAGTAGACATTTTGCGAAAGCGACATTTTGCGAATGAGCCTCGAATTCAAGCCCGGCGGCATTTTAACACATTTACATACCTACCTATATCAGATACGTTTACAAAGTATGGTCCTTGGATATGTAAATTTTAGGTACTCGAGAAATAGGACTTGTAGGTAAAAACCTGATGGCAGATTTAAATGTCTATGACAAGTTCACAGCTGAATTCTCCAAGGAGATGAGCAGCCGTATATTGAAGACATTTTACCTAATCAGAAATTTGGCAACGTCGCCAACAGCTGTCAAATATTTCGCTGTTTTTATTAGCATAATCAGCCTATTATGTTCCCAGCGCTGGAACACAGGCCTCCTCTCTGTAAAAGGAAGTGGGCCGTAACCCACCACGCGGGCCAGGGGCCTTGGGGTTGTTAGCTGTCACAATGTCTTCGAATTTTTGGTTCTAGGACATGCCGGTTACCACACAATGTTTTCTTCACCGTTTTAGTAAAGCGTCTGTCAGAGTTCGAACCTACGACCTACAACTCGTGAGTCGCGGTCGTTACCACTAGGCCACCACTGTTCTTGCTTCACAAGAATGGCTATCTTCAATCAATCAATGCCCAGTCCGTCTTTATTTGAAAATAGTCCTTGCTGTTTTAATTAATTTAAAAATCTTGATTATGAAGTGCGTAATCAGTATCCTAACATTCCAAATGTTTTATTTGTATATTGACAAATTAATCAGAACAGCGACATAGTTGGCATCTATTTGTGACATTGCCATCCTTCTGAATGAGGCTGCAATCATAAAGATGGCAATGTCGCAAGTAGCTAGCCATGATTAGAGGAACTCTGCTTAGCAGTTAAACGCTTTCTATCTTAGTTTGAAGGGTAAACAGGAATACCTACTTACTAGTAATAGGCAAAAATCTTTATTTTTTATAAAACTTTGCCCCACACTAGGAATTTCTTCTGTATTGTGGATGCGTTTACAAACATTCAAACTCACATACACAAACAGCCAAACCCAGAACAACTACTTGTAGGCCATACAAATATTTTTGTTCCGTGCGGGAATCGAACCAGCAACACGCAGCGCAGTCAACCATTTAACCACTGCGCTAACCGTGCCTTCAAAACACATTAATACATTAATCATTCCAGGTATTTAATTTAAAACCACTTTTTCCTACCGTTTCTTAGTAATTGACCTAATATTGTGATTGAGCCCACGACCTTGGCAATTATAGCCAGACCAACGCTAAAATAAATCTATTTATTTATTTATTTGCATGTCACATGCACCTATTATTATTAAAGTACCTACACATTCGTGTTTATTTCTTGCATGCAAAAATACATTCAAGGTGACAGGAAATATCGTGGAAGAATTATTTTAAGTACATTGCATAATAAACAGGTTAACATCGAACACCGCAGTCGAACAAAAAACGATAAGGATAGATAAAGGTTAGCGTAAGCTAAGGTGTAACAATACAATATTGTACGTCAAGTTGTTTTTCGGATAAATAAAATTAAAGCCCTCTATTCTTTTGTAAGATCATCGGGGCACCAGTAGGATTTATAAGTGATGGATTTGCCCAACTAGATCGTGAAATTTTTTTTTGCGATCGCCTATAGTAAGAAATTTTATTGAGTAGTTAATTAAATGTGTTCAGTGTAATTAAAATATATTATTATTTTAACTGTTCTAAGCTTAAAAAAGTAAAGATATTTAAGGACTTGCTTAGGTTTGGTGCATCCCAGGTAGTTGGTCCAACTCTGTACGATGTATGTAATCAATAGTTTAGCTGATCAGCCAAAATATTGATAATAGTAATATATAAATTCAGGCCCAGAATAATGTACGCTCAAAGTTTTATTTCCAAATATTGTGAGCTCACCTTTCTAACGTAACACGAAACTATCAAGTTACACCATTACCACGATAACGCTCCATTGCCCATCTATAGTTACACGTTACACCCCCGGGGATTCAGCATCAGTTGTTACTTACCTTTATATTTCATGGGTTGTTCAGCTGTTATGATAATATTATCTTTATCGATGGCCTGATGTTGTTGTATGATAATCTTTTGAAAACAACCCGTTGCTTCACTGGAGAGGTTTCCTGTATTTTATTTATGTTGGTTTTTTGTAGAAACTGGGTTGTTTGTTATTTCATATGAAGACGGTGAGGTTTGATTGAATACGTAGGTACAATACAATATTAAAAAAATCCTATCCGATCCGAAATTGGCATATAGGTTCTACAATAAAATTACCAATTTTTTTTTTGTTTTTATTATTTTACGTTTTTAGTACCAAAATTACCCCGAATCCATTGAAAATTTGCAAATTTTCAACAGGGGTTATAAGTTATGACTTTTAGACACCCGCTAAAGGACGGCCGCTCGCCTATAATGTAATATATAAGCCGGTAAAATTCCCCATTGAAAAAAATGTGGGCATTTTTTTTCTTTTGCTTGAAAATTTCCACATAAATATACTTTCAGTACCTAACAAAACCCTTACGAATCGGAGAGGGTTTTTTTACATGTTCTATAAACTTTTGAATGTTGAATTATGTCAATAATATTTTATCAAACATTCGAAATTGCGACTGCAGTGTCTGGGGTTCGATCTCAATGTCGCGCAAAGTGACCCTGTATAGAATAAATTATATTTTTGTCCAAAAACATGGCCAATTGCCAAGTCACTAAATATTTAAATTGTGTCCTGTGAAAAAAATGGTACTAGGTATATTCCAACAAGATATCTTGCACTTACGTTTATTAATATGTTAGTCCTACACGTTCCTGACCTATACATAGATATGCAAAACAACACATATAGTATACATACAGCCACAGATTGCACAATTAAACGCAGCGATTCAATTGTAAATGTATAACGCAGCCCGCAGTTCAATTGTTCGCGTCGAAGACCCGAGACGGATCGCCTCGGTCTGCATCCACGTGATAGCACTTTGTCTGTATCTCTGTAATGATCTGTTGGAAACATACGGTGAAGGAATTGTGGCGAAAGCGTTGAGCGGTGAATTGTTAGGTGGAACGTTGGTGTAGTTTTAAATGTTCGTTGAACCGCTGCGCTGCTGTGTCGTAATTTCGACCTTTTGTAGAAACATATGGTACGAAATTACTGACGGAGCATTTTTAATTTAGTGCAAATATTGCATAGTAATTATGTTTTTTTTAAACTATTATTTGCAGTATTTAATTACTCGGTTGCACATAAAGTAGACAATACTGAACAGTATTGTACAGACGCCAGCACATCAAGTTACTACAATCTGTTAAATTTCTTTAATAGATTTTCAACTTTATCGCTAAAGAATAAGATTCAATGTTGATTGGGAAAATTTGACAAATTGGAGTAGGTTGATGTGCTGGTGTCTGTACCTAATTATTTAAAATTACATAATATTATCAAAATTGTACTGCCATACTGTAATTTGGGTCATAAGTACCGCCGCCTTTTCCCGAAATTCCCGCACTGTTCCTTTGCGAAAACTTTCGCGTTTACCTAGTCTGTTAGGAGATCGTAAAGGGGCGTTTCCGTAGAAATTGGTCCCGGTTACAAAATGGAGAAAAGTGGATTATGGAAATTTATATATGGAAAAGTGGTAACAAAATGGAGGTAACGTTTTCATGTTTTCCAATCTAAAATTGCGTGTAGTTAAACAATAGAACAACGAATGCTGCAAGTAATTCAATTAATCATTTTTACGATTATTTTATTATAGTTAACAATAACAACATTATCAAAAACAAAAACTTACCAGCAGAAATTCCTCTAACAAAGTGGATGAATTACACGTAGACGGTAACGCTTTGCAAGTTTAGACACGAATGATTTTGACAGCACCTGATTGCCAACCGAAAAAATTTGCGGAATCGATGAATAATGTTGCCAGGAAAATAAGTGTGCTAAGATTTTGGAAGTTTATTTTTTACTTGTGGAGGAAATACCGTTACAAAGTGGAATTTTCCACTACATCCGAAATCGTGGGACACAATTAAAATAGTAAAAAATAATTATTTTTGTATTAAAGTGGCTGTAATTTATGTTTAATTTTAAAAGAAATCATATATTTGAATATATTAAAACCTTTTTACATGCATGCTTAATTTTATGTCATCAATAATCTAACTCAAAGTGTGTCGCGACACTGTGGGACACCTGAAAACTGGGGGGGTTCCAAACATATTTTCGTCTTATTTTAATCATTATTATAGTAAAAATAGACTAATTCACTGTTATTTACTGAGTTTATTTATTGTACTATCATAATAAATAGTGAATTACAATAATAGGCCTTCGGTTTTCTAATGAATTATAAATAAAGTCATGGGACAGCACAAAATGAGAGTGGATCAATTTCTACGGAAATGCCCAAAGATAGACGGCTGCATTATTAACCTTGGGTTATGTGTATCCTTTGATCATAATCTACCCTGCCAAAACATACCATTATCTGCAAACGGCCGTGTTCAACAGTGTTCACGGTGATAACTTAGAAGTCTATGTTTCCACATTAAGGCACACAACGACCAGCTCTTGGCTAATGGCCAACTATCTGATATTACCCTTATTTAAGCACTTTTGAGTAATTGAGCTTAGAGGCAATTACAATAATCTATTCTAGCTTTAGGTCATAGATAATAGGTCTATAGAAGCTAGGCTTTGTCTCGGGAAACGTATTCAGATTTGATGTAATTATTGCAGCTTAGCATTGAACAAAGACGTCACGATAGATTTTCTGTTTGGTCTTACTGTTTAAAAGTAGACCAGTTGAAGTCTCATGAGATTAATTAGCGGTCCCGTATCTCTAACCTAGCAAAAGATCAGGTATCTGCTAACTGCCACAATTAAGTTGCTCATTTAAAACTCAACGCTGCGGTGAGAAAGTTAAATTGTGGTTGTGTATCCAACCCTTTTATATAGTAGTAGTAGTAACCACACCTAAACGAACTAAGAGGACTACTATCCTCTTAGTTAGTTTAGGTGAGGTTTAAAGTTGCCCACCCACCATCGCCCTTTTATCACCGGACTACCAGGTGTACTGCAGGGTACCATCCGCACTTGGTTGATATCCCGTCCAGTCGTACTCAGCGCTTCTCCTCCACATTTATAATGCGCACAGCCAAAGTTTAGATCTCTCTGCCAGCGTCTGTGTTCCCTTCCACATATAACCCGTCTGCCTTCAAAGCAAGACTGAACAGGCATCTTCTGGGCACGCTCGATCCATCATAGACCTCATCCATTGCTTTCCACCAGGCGAGATCGAGGTCAAGAGCTGAGCCTACTAAACTCCACCAATATTTAAAACATAATCGTTTCCGGCCCGCTAAAACTCTCACCCTGTATATTTATACCGTAACTCACCAATACAAGATCCAACAATGCTTAATTGCCGCAATTCGCCGTCATCCACCTCAACTCACCACCTAAACTTGCCACCTAAACTTGCCTCCGCTCAGTGCCGCCCCACCTATTCTCCCGTATATCCCAACTATCGTACATTGATTGATAGAACCGACATCTGAGAATGACCGCAATTTGTTATCACTGCGCTGTTAATTACTTTACGAACATATTTTGTCAAACGCTAGCCAGTGGTAATGGCAAGTGATTAGGATGAACGTTCCCATTTATCGTGTGCGACATTTTCACGGTAAAGGCGGCCACTCCACAGCGGTCCACAGCCACAGCTAAGCTTCGTTGGCAGGATCATCCACTGCAACCAACGATGCGTGGCTGGCAAACAAATGAACCTCGCGGCTAATCTCTCCGTGTGATCAGTGAACGGTCGAAAAATTAATGCCACGGTAACTGCGGTGATTGCTTCTGTGCACCATCTGTAGCACAGAAGCAATCACCGCAGTTACCGTGGCATTAATTTCTCGTGGAATAGGGTTCAATTCCCGCACGAAACAAATATTTTATACTACACTGACGAGCAATATAAAATACCCACTAAGTTATCATGAAATATTTCCGAAACCACGCAAGATAGCTTCTTGAAGTAAAAAGCAACATTCAAGTGTATTTAATAGCTCATAAAAAATACCTATAGGTAAAACTGTTTTCAAGATTTATATAACTTGTGTATATTTAAATTTTTTTGGCACTTTCCAAGTGGCGTTTTTGTGGGATAAAAAATATCCTCCTCCATCGTCCTATATCCTTCTCCAGATCATGGACAATACCTTGTGCCGAATTTCATCCAAATACATTCAGTCGTTTTAGTGTGAAAGCCTATCAAACAAATAAACAAAAAAACTCATTTTTGCATTTATAATATTATTAGTTAGGATGGCCTACAAAAAGAAGTTCCGGTTTAGCTCTAAGGAAAATATAATATACACGAATTCCTTTCTTTTTTTTATTTAAAACTAAAAAAAATGCAAGAGAAAGCTTCTTCTTTAACCTCATTAAACTGTTATCGATAAAGACCTTAATTTAATGCTTTATCAACTACATATTAAAATTGGTTCAATCAAGACCAAACAACAAATCATCAAAAAGATCATAAATACTTATTACGAAAATAAAATGTTACCATTATTACACACACGCAGTGGTGGTGGAGGAGCTCGTGGCTAAGTAATAACAGCCGCACGGGTTGATCCATCAGGTTAAGCTACGCTTGCCGGGGTTGCTCCGTGGATGGGTGACCATCTTTACCGTTAGATTGAGTGGTGGTGATTATTATTTCTTTTTAAATTTCTTACAGAAAAGCTTTTTTCTAGGAGTAGTCGTCACAACTGCCAAACTCCTGACGTAACCCGATATGGTACATAAACAATAATTAATTAATTACATTGCGTTTCCGATATCGCTCTCTGATTAATAGTTCTTGCTACTAATTACCACCGTCTAAGACTGGCTATTACACCGCAATATTAATTAATTACTCCACACAGGCATTTGTTACATGTTACCAGGGGGCCAAGTCTATTAATTTACAAACGTCACAATGGCCTCTCGATGGTGAGTTTTTGACAGATTTTATATGGCAAATCTGACGTTTGTAAATTAGAAGACTTGGCCCCCAGTAGTCACGCTGCTAGTATTTCTGTTAATCCCTTCAACTGAGCTAAATACCTTTTGCTTGTGGTTCACGTTTATAGTGCAACGTCATAACCCAATACACTCAAAGGTTCTTGCACACACATTATTCAAATCACCGTATGCCGCATGTATAGTAAAACAAGCTATTTACACAGAATAGCCTATCAGAAATGGTCATCGTATTAGCAGTTCGTCGTGGACGTGGTGCAACAGCAGCTCGGTGACATCATCTTTGTCATCAGAAGATAACCGCCATATAACCATCGATGTGATGCTCTGCTATAGTGACAGTAATCAGCCGGTGTAAATAAGTTTTATTTTCGATGATTCCAGTAACTTCGTTATGCCCATCCTCGCCATAAACAACGCGGTAATTATTCCGATAAGCGATAAATTGAGTGGCCACACTTGAACGGTCAACGTCAATGCTCATATAATTACATCCAAGTTATCGCCTAACGTCAAACGCCAATGTGAATGCCGTTTTAAAATTCTCGAGATAAGTTGTGGCTACACGTACGGTTAACGTCCATAATCAACGGCGTTTCTCGTTGGTGTGACCCAGCATTGCAAATAAGGCGGCGCCACTTACTGCGCCATCATGTTATTCATCTTTCCACTAGGAAAATAAAAATAAATACACATACACGTAAACACACCTGTTTCCGGGGGTAGACCGTGTACCCTCCACATTTCACCACTTTTTAAGCTAAAATAATTGATTACTCAGCACACAACACCATTGTTTAAGACTAGTTGCAAGTTAGCTGCCTGCTTACCAAATAGCTTAACTGTAACTTTGATCAGTGCCAAAGAGTGACGAATCAACATAAAACTATATTATTATGCTCTGCAATATTTTTATTTTCTTCAATCAAGTTTGAGCTGTGCGCCGCGATGTGTTGTGCGAGTCAGCACGTGTTGCACAACACTGAGACAAAAATAAACAAAGGCCTTCCTGTATTTCGAATATTATCAGTTTATTGATAAAATGTTTTATTTTTTTTAAACGTTTGTTATCACCAAGTGATTAGATATGCTGTTGTTTTCCCCGGCATTGGGTGCAGCTATGACTAAGATTACTTATTCAGCGACTTTTTTGTAAACTGTTGTTAACCGCTTGGATTTTTTTATTGCAGTAAAATGATACTACGATAACAAAAAAACATCTCGCAACATGCAATACTGCACGATTGTTGCACAACCCTGATTCAGGTGTATACGGGGCTTTAATTTTCCAGGCTAAAACTACACTCCCGATACTCCATAGGCAGTCGCTCCATGTAAAATACTGGTATTCAGGTGCATCCGGTTAGACTGGAAGCCGACCCCAAATTACTTGGGAAAAGGCTAGGCAGACTGTTTTGGATGATTGTATTCGAAAATGACATTTCAAAAGCTCATATTATATAGTAACCTACGATATTGTATTGTTGCACACTGCACATGTTGCACATATCACATTAGATTGGGGGAACGGCAGTGCCCCCGCCAAGTCGAGCAAAACAAACACAAAAGCACAGCCTTACCATCTTTTCTCGAAGCCATTCAGAACATTTTTGACCACCTGTAACTTCGTTGTGGTTAAGCTAGAAGACTGAATTTTCCGTGACCAAGAGGGGTTAGTACAAATAGGTATATTCCCAAATTACATTCAGTTCAATTTAATTTTACCTGTAGTTTAGTTTAGGAACTATTGCAGGTCAAAGTTCCTTAATTTTGTCACTGACATAATTACTCACTCATTCACCGATTATCAATATTCTAAGGTACTTCCTCCCGAATACAATAAGTATTGTTCAAATCGGACTAATCTGTAAAACTTGTGTGTAGTCATTTAGAAAAAATATTACGTGTCGACTTGAGAACCTCCTCCTTTTTTATCGTTGGTTAAAAAAGTAGATTATTCTTATGTGATGATGTTGCCGTGCGATGGCCAAGTCATTATATTTATTAAAGAAATAAAGATGACTTTATTAATTTATTCATTCTGTAGTGTACTAAAAATTTTATTTTTTTATTAGTTGGTGCAGACATAAACTCGTTAGAGTTTTACCGTGCACCAAAATCATCGACTAAATAATTTAGAGAATCAAAACAAACTTAAGTTCATTATAAAATGATACAATAAAAAAAACAAAAACGAAGGTAACAAGCGAAATATTTATCTATTACTAACTAGCGAACATGGATGACCAATCTGACTGTCCTTTAAACAAAAAGTGGCATGTTTTGTTTTTCATGGGGTACTTATTATACCTTTAGAAATGTTTCGCTAAGGTACCAGCATTTTTTACATTGTAAAAAAGTTTATTATCTGGTTTTATCAAAACAGCCTTCGCCATGGTAAATAAAAAAACACATAAATCAATAAGGCAATAATTTTATTCAAAACATTTATTTGGTAATATTTTATAGGAGATTCAGTCGAAACGTTGAGATAAATGCAAGATATTATCGCGTTTATCAAGTATTTCTATGATTGGGTGCCGCCGCCACATGCTCCTTTGTGCGCAAGCTTAGCTCCGGCACAGGCCAATCTGAAAATAAAGAGAACGATACAATTAATAATAATAATTTTATTTATTTAATTTTTTAACACCACTTATAACAAAAAGGACAGAAATATTATTTAAAACTAGTGTGCTATCGCACAAGGATGGATTGAAAGAAAGAAGAGACATTTTTTTTTAACTATAATTACTAACAACTGCTTTAGGTGCTATATTAGCTTTCGGAACTAAAAGGCTCAGTCAGTGTAAACAAACTGGAGGCAAATTATTCACAACATAAACATAGACACGGGACATATTTTTTTAAACAGCCACAGCGCATTTTAGGCGCAGTTCAATGGCAAGCGCAGCCGCATCAGGCCTAGAGTGCATCGCATTTTAATACAAAACCGGCCAAGTGCGTATCGGACTACGCACAGGGGTTTGAAGAACAAACTTTGCAGTTGAAAAACATGTGTCCATAATTTATGGGAGAAGATGTTTTCGCAAACGCAAAAATAATCGATCAACTTACGTTTGCATTAACTTGTAAAGCCCACTTAATTGTGACAATTTTCCTTTTGATTTCGTTATACGTACTATTACTGCCGTGAAATTTTCACATATCTAAAACCAACCATTTACCTGGCGGGAGGGGACACTTGACTCTAGCAAAATTTGCACTTTTAAGCTTAATATTTCGCAAACGGCGAATTTATTTTATTTTTGAGCGACCTTTACAACGACACCCCACAATATGGGATAGATGAGAAAAAAAAACATCCACACTTTACGTGTAGGTAAAAAAATATGTTTAATTTTACCACTTTCTTGGCGTGTTTAATATGTATACCCATGCCAAACTAAAGCTTTCTAGTACTAAAAGTCTCTGTTATTCTCTTTGTTCACTATTTGAAACTTTGACGATGTGTCGTTGTAATTAGGATGTGTTTGTGTTACTTTAAGGAACCGTATACGTTGCACAACAATGTGTTATACGCCACATAACGTCGAATATTTTCCGACATCCACTCACACAATTTACTAAACATTGGAACTGCATTCTCAGATAAAGAAATATATCTTTCCTGTAGACAATGGTTAAGGTACGTGTCCTTACTGAACCGTCTCAAAAATCCAATCTGTAGACAAAGTAAATATAAAAATATGAAGTTACATGCAGGGTTGGGCATTATTTGAATTACTTGTAATTGAAATACGTAATTGAAATACAAATACGTAATTGGTATTTGTAATTCAATTACTTCTTATAAATGTAATTTGTAATTAGTATTTCAAATACCTGACGCTGAGGTATTTTGTAGTTAGCATTTCAAATACTTATGGCTCCAAAATACATTTGAACATAAATACATTTAGCGATCTTATGAATGGGTGCGATCTGCAGAAAATAGCGCTCGATAGCTTTCGTAAGCAAAATGGCGACCGCTAAATATGTAATATCTTTAAAGTTGGCAACACTGCACTTAAACTGTACTGGAGTCTGTACTGCAGGTACATACGTCAAATCGTCAATTACATAACTTGTCAAGTGTAATTTTCATTCGGCGATGGAGTGAATCCTGTGACATATTTAGCGGTCGCCATTTTGTAAAATATGATGGTAAGAATATATTCCCTTTGTCTTAGGCTGGGCTGGATTAGTTCTATTCTATTTATATACCTAACCTAACACCAGACTGTATTTTGTAATTTGTATTTTGTATTTTGTATTTCAAATACACGACTTAAAAATATTTTGTAATTTGTATTTTAAATAAGTGCGAGATAGTATTTTGTAATTTGTATTTTAATTAAAGCAAAGCATGTATTTTGCCCAGCTCTGGTTACATGATAGCGTCATTGATCTTGTGATCAATGACGCTACGCGTGGTGTCCTATGTTCGATCCCCGGTTCGTGCAAAGTGTTATGGGGTTTATCCATTTGGCAATTCTCAGTAGCAACCTGGAAAGACCGGTTACACGGTACTTAGCACATAACTGGTAAAATACGGCTGTACTTTATTTTATGCATGTAGCTCTGACGTCATCTTCGGGGGGAATACCAGCGTGGCGATATTTTCGATGAGATATTTATTTTTGAATGTCGCAGCATCATGCTGAGTTTTTGGGTTTTTTGGGTTTTGTGGAGATCGGAAATTATCCGCCAGGGGACGTACAACGGGAATAAAAAGTTTTCTATATGTTAATCCAAGATATAAACTATCTCCTAAAACAGGGCTTCCTCTCTCCTACCCTTGTCTGTGCCATACAGGGTCCATAATGATCTAAATTATATAGTTACCACCTAAGCACACATTATGGTAAAGCAATAAAGATATTGAGTATTGAGTATCTGTGTGCCAAATTTAATCGAAATCCGTCAAGCCGTTTTCGCGTAATTGAGTAACAAACATACAAACTTTCACATTTATAATATTAGTTGGATATTAGGATAGTAGGATGTTTGCATCATACTATTGTCCACTACTACTAGGTACTATTAATTTAGTTTGTGTTCTTTCTGTGCGAGTTTCAATAAGTACATCTACGTTATGATAATGAGATAATTAAACTTGGTAAAAAATAAAAATACAAATATATTACAAAAATAAACATTACAAAAGCCACACGGTTAATCTTCTATGTTAAGTAACGCCTGCCGAGGTTGGTCCGTGGATTGGTGACCATCTATTACATACCGTCACTCCTCCATGCCTTGAAAAGCACGTTAAGCAGTTGGTTCCGTTAGAAGGGCGATTGTCTGAGCCTGTTTAGCCAAGGGGTATCATGTTACTCAGTAACTGGGTTCTGGAGGTCATAAAAGCAGTCGCTCCATGTAAAATACTAGTATTCAGCTGTCCGGTTAGCTGAAGTGCGGAAGCTGACCTGAACATAGATGGGAAAAGGCTAGGCAGATGATGATAAAACTTACTTGCAGGAGTTGCCGTAAGTGACTCCATTCTTGCCACACACGGGGTCGAAGACTGCAGGACAGATGCAGCTGTTCGCAGCGCTGGTCATCATGGACCCCATCAGCACCAGGAATAGGGTGAATACTGGAAACAAAGATATGTGTTATGACTAGAGACTGGATTTTACGCGAATGCATATTTTGGCGATGTACATCAGGTAATTGCGTGATATACTTATAATCCACTGATCTTGCATTTTTGAGCGGTTAAAAATACAAAAATGTGTATACATAAACATAGCGTAATACACAGGCTTCATAAAAATACAAATTATATAATTATTTTAAGGGAGTCACAATTTTACTACTGGGTGGGTAGTTGGAAGTAAGTTTTTCGGAATAAAAATGTGATATCTCGTTGAAAATGCAGTAACTAATTTACGTAATTTATTTTACCTTGATCTAAGTAAGTACCTAATTGCACGACTCATAATGCGAAGCATTAGAGTGTGCTCTACGATCGAAAAATATTTTTTGCCCCATTTCTGCAATGTTTTTATTGTTACACTCCTGTTAGTACACAGAACCTACTTAATTTATATACCATTGTATAGATGATTAAATGGAGATTAATACTGTACTTTTTACCAATTGATTTAATGCAGCAGAAATGAAAAAAAACATCAAATTAGTTGAAAAAAAATTCCTGTCCGTCAATTTATGAAACTTGAAAACATTGTAGCTTGCGATAAAATCAATTAATTGAGTCTATTTTTTTTTAATACATTGGTTTCGGCCAAAGAAGGAACCTTATTGAAAATGGCTCTTTTATTCAAAGTAGTTTAATTATAATTAATAAAATACTAACTAAAATATAATATCTTTATCTAAATATTTCCAACCTTGACTTAACGTGTTGCTTAGCAACCCATAATGTAAAAATCTAAATAAATAGTCTTTGACATTACGTAAGGATTGCGAGGTTAGAAATTTACCCATATTGATGGGTAAAACAGCAGTCAAAACATACTTCATGAAAAGTGATACTTAAATTGTTAATTTTTGTTAGAAACTATGTTTTGAATTTCTTTTTCGTTTATGAATGTGTGTTATGAGGCGTGCACTTTTGGAATTTCCAAACTAAATATTTATTTTATAATAAAAATCTTTTTTTCCGTATTGTCCCATGTATTGTCATATACCATGTATATGACAATATTTGGGACAATATGGAAAAAAAGCCCTACCGCTGACGGGCAAAGGCTTCGGGATCCTTACTTTCATTGAACACAAAATAAACAATATTTTGTAGTATTTTAATTTGTATACAATACAAGAAATTGCACGGAATTAACGTCATAACTAGAGACCGTCTCTAGTTATGACGTTAATTCCGTGCAATTTCTACGACCTTTTAGTATAGACCTGTTATTTATATTTCTATGGACATGCCATAACAGTACATACATAATAATTATTATGATAATTTCTCATGTCATATAAAACAACACAAGTTACATTATAAAATTAAAAGTCATGTATTAAAAGTAAGCTGAGAATCAGTACTTTTTGTACGTCAAAATTGCACAAGACAGTAAGTCCAGCTGGGAAGAAGTGGAGCAACAAACGACAAAAAGTTAATTAAAATGCTACATATCAAGGACAAGAATTAGTTTATTACATTTTAAAACAAAATATTTTGAAAGGGCTTACCCAAAGTAAGTTTCATGTTGTCTTTGCGAAATCACTCGATCACGACTAATGAATAACTTGTGTTCGAATGTCTTTTATACAAAACAACCACGATATGTCATGTTCTGGTAGCGCCAATGTTGGTCAAGTGACGCGCCAACATTTGGCACCGATGTTTAATGTATATTGGTCTTGCACTCGAGGAAATTGGAATCGGATGCGTTGCAATTTATTTGTGAATTGTTATTTGAATACAAATTATGCAATAAAGATTATTAAACCCTTAACTTGATAAAATTAATAAACTCATCAAACAAAAATAATGCCCGAGTTCAGTTTATTTGATCAAATGTGAATAATTCCTCCATACGAATATTATAAATTCGAAACCAACTCTGTCTGACTGTCTGTTACCTTTTCACGGGTAAACCACTGAACGGAATTTCATAAAATTTGCCAAAGAGATAAATGGCATCCTGAGGTAAAACATAGGCTTTTTACTGTCTAAAAATTTATCCTAAACAGGGCGATATAGGGGATGAAAGTTTAGTTAGGGGATAAAACGAAGCATTTGTTAAGTTGGGGTTATAAAAATGCTGAAGGTAAGAAATAAAGAATTACCTGTTTCAGCGTTTTTATAGAATCAACCCTAAGGGAGTAAAATAGGGGATGACTTTAAAATTTACATGTTACTTATTGAACTTATTTTCGACTTCCATGCGGGCGAAGCCGCGGGCAAGAGCCAGTGTGACTATATTTATTTAAGAAAAGTTTAGCTAAACATGTGGCTTCGATCATTTTATTTATACGGAAATGCCTTTCCTGAAGTTGGTAGTTTGGTACAGTTTGGGATTAGGAAACGCCTAAGTTCGACGCTTAGATTTTGAGTATTTTTCTGTTTATTAATAAAACATACCTACTGTCAGGTGGTGTGGTGTACATGTAACCAATTAACCAAGTTGTGATTATAAAATACGGTACAAAAGTTAAGCAAAATTTTACTTGTGATTAATTCATTTCAATTATGCTTTTCAAAAGAAAGGCAAATAAATGTGAAAATAATTTTAATCAAAACATTTTCAATAACGATAATAAAGAACTTCGTTTAAAGCGCTAAAATATATACAAAATATCGAGTTCTTCTACACCAGAGTTATTGACGTTGCATTATTGAATTGCTTGCTGCTCCAGTGCACAGGCCATACTGAAAATTAAAACAAAATAAAATAAATATGATAACAAAAAACAAACACTCTTAAAAACGTTCAATAATTGAATCCACTACGGAGAAATTCAGCTTCTAACATCATAATCAGCCTATTAATGTTCCCACTGCTGGGACACAGGCCTCCTCTCTGTGAGAGGAAGTGGGCCGTAATGCACCACGCGGGACCAGTGCGGTTTGGTAGATGTCACATGTCTTCGAATTTTTAGTTCTATGACATGCCGGTTTCCTCACGATGTTTTCCTTCACTGTTTTGAGAGCAGTGGTGATGAAATTATTTACACAAAGTAAAGCAGGTGTGCGTGCGTTCGAACCCACGACCTACAACTCGTAAGTTGGGGCCGTTACCGCTGGGCCACCACCGCTCGTGCTTCTAATATAAATATTATAAATTAAAGTTCGTTTTCGTGCTGTCTATCTCTGTGATCGCATTGTTCCTCAAAACTGCGCAACGGATTTTGATGCGATTTTTACATCATTTATACAACTTATTCCGTGCGAATCAGGGGTGTATCGCTACTACTTTAATAAAAATGAAATTAAGACTTACAAGCAACTATTGCTGTACTTGGTTCCATCTGGCCCATACACGGGGTCATATATTGCGGGGCAGAAATTAGGGCAGACCGCGTCACTCATCATGGCGCCCAGCAGCACCAGAACTAGGGTGAAGACTGGGGACAAAAATACGCAAAGTATTTATTTCAAATAAACCAATAGCAGGCACTTTTGAATTGTCAAGGTATCGGTCAGCTAGATGTCAATTCCAAAGCATAGTAGGTTCTTATGGAGAAGTACGAGCAAGAAACTTCATGGACACTCTTTTAAATCAAAATCAATCAATCAATCTTCCCAGCCTTTTCCCAACTATCTTGGGGTCGGCTTCCAGTCTTACCGGTTGCAGCTGAATACCAGTATTTTACATGGAGCGACTGCCTATCTGACCTCCACAATCCAGTAACTGGGTAATACGATACCGCTTGGTAAGCCTGGTGTCAGACTTTCGGGCTTCTGATGACTAGTAACGACTGTCAAAGATCCACAAATGACAGGCGGGACCAACGGCTTAACGTGCTTTCCGAGGCACGGAGGAGTCTCGGTATGTGAAGATGGTCACCCATCCACTGACCAACCCTGGCAAGCGTACCTTAACCTGATGGATCGATCCGTGCGGCTTGTTATTACATAGCCATGAGCTCCTCAAAATACTCCTCTTTTAAATCAAAATATTGTTACAAAATATTGGTTACATCATTCATGTTGAAATTACACACGTGGAAACAACGTTAAAATACGTGCACGTTAAAAGCGTCCGTAATAAAGAGATAAAAACTATTTCAAAATTAAAATATGCCCTGGCAGATAAGAGATGACCAGTCCCTACTAACGGCGCCCATTCACGAACATGACACATAGATCGGCACCATTCAGCTCAACCATCTTGAAGGGAACTTAATGATCCAACACACACGCCACCACCAGCGTGACATTTGAGTGAGCATGACATACTCTCAGCCGCCAGGGCACATTCAAGTCAATGACAGACATACCCAGTAAATGGTAGCTTTACATTGCATAGTCACAGTGCTGAACCCGTTACATGAGAAAAATAATCACCCTGTAGCTTTATCATACTGATCGAAAGGCTTCATTTTTGCTAAATAACATACTGTCACAAATAAAAGGAAGACCATGAATTTTAACATTTGATGTGAAATTTTGTTCAGAAAAATTAAAAGCTGACATTGCCATAAGGACATACAACTGACATTATCATAAGTACCTATTACTAATAAATGTATACTTGAGAAGTACGCATCATTTCCTTATTATAATTTAAGTACATGATAAAATGATAAGGAGATACGTAATTAGTAGGTACCTTGTATGCAACAAATCGAGCAAGGGACTCATTTGATAAATTGATTAATTTTCTATTAAAAATGTTAAAATTCATGGTCTTCCTTTTATTTTTGCCACTATGTTATTTAGCAAAAAATAATCCTTATGATGAAGCCTTTCGATCGGTATGATAAAGCTACAGGATGATTATTTTTCTCGTGTAACGGGTTCGATTTCCGGTTCAACCATGTAAATATTTATATATCTATGAATGCAGTTTAAATTGTTTTTTAAATTAAAATAATGTCTTCTTTCAGTAAAATGTTCCATCGATGCCCTGTATATTGGTAACGTACCGTACCGTACACAAGGTACCGTACACAAGTCTCTTCATAGTTTTGCGAAAAGATGCAACAGTTTTATGGTTACGGCATTTACTCATGAGTAGCTGTAGCACTCAGATCCTACGGAAACAGTAAAAGTAAATTATATTAATTATTATTAATTTAATTATTTTAATTAATTGTAGTGTTGATCCAGTTCTTTGTCTCCATCTGCGCGTCCAAATATTTTAAAATTATTCTGATTGTTAAATTAAAGTTATTAAAGTTCACACTTATATTGTAAATATTGTTGTATTTTACAATTTGGGTTAAGATAGGTACAACATGCGAGCAGTTCCACAAGTTTTAAACGCGAGGACCGAGGGTTAAAAATAAAATATACCAAACGATCTTACCCAACGCAAATAATTTCATCTTTCTAAGCGAAGTCACACTTGTATCACGACTAATAAGTAATTTGTATAACAGAGTATTTTATACAAAGCAGCTGTGTAGATAGCACTAGATAGTATAATTTCGCTGGATTTCATTATTGGTATCTTAATCTTAATTGTCATAAAAGTACTAATCACTCGGGCTTAAATATCCGAACTTCCGAACTTAACATCAAAAAGTGCGAATGTAACTCTGTCTATCTGTTACCTTATAACTTCTTAAGAGAACGCTAGTCGGTCATTCCTCCATACAAACGTATTATAGTGATTACTCGTCTGCTTGACGGTGTACGTTCAAAAATAAAAATTATATCAATTTGACTTGTCAATAACTAGCCCTGTATGCAAGCAGAATTGGAAATAAAATATGGGTTTGGAAGTAATGAGCATCGAAATTTCCATATATCAACACTAATTTTAACTCATTTTGGGCGTAAATAAATAACTTATGTAGTAAGAAAGTGCCAAAATAGAACCGTAATACAGAGATAATTTATTCAATAGTTCAAATAATTGTGTTTTGATTAAATACATTCAGTAGTTTTTTCATAATATCTACATAATTATATGCCCAAAGGTCTGTTCATGAAACTTTACGCGATCGTTTTCGTTAGAAATCATTTTCTATTTCACTAAATAAATATAAATAGTTTGGAAAATCCAAAAGTGCACGCCTCATACATAACACTCATTCATAAACGAAAAAGAAATTCAAAACATAGTTTTTAACAAAAATGAACAATTTATCACTTTTCATGAAGTCGTAATGTCAAAGACTGACAAAGATATTTACTTGGCGGTTGCTAAGCAACATCAAGACAAAGGTTGAAAATATTTAGATAAAGATATTATATTTTAGTTAGTATTTTATTAATTATAATTAAACTACTTTGAATAAAAGAGCCATTTTCAATAGGGTTCCTCCTACGGAAGAAAAAATTGACTCAATTAATTGATTTTATCGCAAGCTACAATGTTTTCAGGGTTCATAAATTGACGGACAGGAATTTTTTTTCAACTATTTTGATGCTTTTTCCATTTCTGCTGCATTAAATCAATTGTTAAAATCAAGTACAGTATTAATCTCCATTTAATCATCTATACAATGGTATATAAATTAAGTAGGTTCTGTGTACTAGCAGGAGTGTAACAATAAAAACAGTTACAGAAATGGGGCAAAAAAAAATTTTCGATCGTAGAGCACACTAATGCTTCGCGTAAGAGTCGTGCAATAAAAAGAAATCAATAAAAAATAGATAAATAAATAATTAGACTAATTAGCGTATTACTTACTCCCACCAACGAGTTCGAGCCGTCGACTAGTGTACCCTTAACGGCTGAACGGACATCGATTAAATGCACCTGGGTTACTTATAAGAGACTTTTTATCGCGGTCGGAAATAACCTCACAGGAATGTACCCTGTGAGGTAATTTCCACCCGAGAGATTTCGCGCGGAAGAACTAGTAGTACGCTATGAATGACATTTGATATTAACATCAGAAGAACACGTAAAGTTTTAGCTGTAATTGCAAGCACATTCCGTCACATTTTCGTATCTTTTTTGAAAAGTCCGTTAGAGTTTGTAAAAATACAATAAAGATTATTTAGATCACTTTAACCCTAAACCTGATATAAATAAATAATCTAATCTTTAAAAATAATCCCGGTGTACAATCCTTTTAATCCATATATTTTTACGTGTGTTATGCAGTCAAGGCTTACGTCATAATTGTGTAGAAACAACCAGAATTGAAACACCAGAATCGTTAAATAAACGTTTTATTATAACTGACAATCATTATTACAGTATAACCTTTTAACTATTTTAGTATAAATATGCTTATAGAGTAGCTTCTAATAATAACGTCGACTTTTAGGAGTGACTGCTCGCCATGAGCTCAATAATCAGAATAATCTTAGAAAGGAATCGTTGCTGCCTCGGCGTAGACTAATCCCCATTACCAAGCCATTTCCCACTAAACCAACGGAACTTCTGACTCAGTGTTGCCAGTAAAATAATTAAGTGTGTATCAAGTCCGTTATATCCTTAAAAGTTTACAATAATGAATAAAATTCCTTATTTATGTTATGTTATTCAAACAAATGCTAGTTTAATTTTGTTTGCTTGGAAATAATTATGCGTATCTTGAAGATTGTGCTACAGTTTGGGCTTAGGAAACGACAAAGTCACTGATTGACAGAAAAGAGTTGCCCACTGATGCCAAACCTAGATCTTCATCAAAATCGGTCCACAATTGACGGATAAATCGGTGAACATACTACATAAAACAAAACTTACTTAAAGTCGAACAAAGAACCTCCTCCTCTTTGGAAGTCGGTAAAAAAAATCGGTGTCAGGAGGCTTTAATTGTCAATGTACCTCGTAAATATTGAGGATTTGCTGTAATAAAAATGACGAGACTGTACACGCGGCAACCAAAAATTCGCAAAAACGTAAAAATTCGCACTAGCGCCCGCGAAGGCCACTTGATCGTAATGACTGTGTAAGAAAATATATATCTCACTGCTATTAATGGCTCCTACACACAGTGCCGGTGGCATGGCTGCCGGCTTTTGCCGCGCGGCAAAAGCCGGCAGCCATGCCGCCGGCACTGTGTAAGAAAATAGATATCTCACTGCTATTAATGGCTCCTACACACAGTGCCGGCGGCATGGCTGCCGGCTTTTGCCGCGCGGCACGTGCCTCCGGCTTTTGCTCCTTCATTCTCTTTGCGTTTCTTTCTCCGGCTTTGTGCGGCATGACCGGCGTTAAGGCCGGCGGGCAGTGCCGTCGTGTGTAGCAGCCATAAGAGCTGTAAATGGCTCCAAATGAATTGAGCTGGCAATTTTGGCAAGCAAACAGACAAACGAAAAATGGAGGAACATTATGCACGCAGAGACGCACCAGGACCAGAACACGCACACTAGGTTTAGTTTGCGCTTAAAGTTTGGGCCACATTTACTGCCGGCGAGTGTATTTGAATTTAGATGATCCCGTGGTGGTAAACACAATTCATAAACAAGGGTTCCTGCCATTCCAAAGTCAGGTGATTGGGTTTTTGCATCGAGGATTTTCCAGTAGCAGCCGTTTACTGAATGTTTGCCCGGTAGATGGCAATATGTTCGACACCACTACTACATTGTTATGAATAGTGCAGTTGAATTACAAGCACATGCAAATGTCGGGCATAAATCAATTACACGTACCGCGTATTACAAATCAGACGATTTCTACAAGGTACTGTGATATGATAAGCCGTCTGTGGTCACTGATAACGGGAGATCTGTTACTGATCCCCGGATGTTGAGAGGCTGTATAATTCAATAACATATCTCCACGCCTGTATTCGCCGAAGGAGTAGGTATTCTTACATCTTGATTGTTAGATTTAAGTCGTATTTAAGGTGTATAGTAGGCTCACTGACCTTGTGCATGTGGGCGGAGCTAAACGCCCTACTCTCCAATACGTAAAACGTGCAACGGTGGCGCACTACACTAAAACGACGATCAAAGACTAGACAAAGGCGCAGACATGCGCACGTATGTCGCATTTTTTGCCTAAGATTCCTAATCCTAAGAGAAGAAATCGTAGGCAAATCTGAAATTGTACGCCGACTACCATATTTTGACCCGCATATTATTTTAAATACTTTGTTTGTTTTTTAAGAACATTCCTGGCAATAAATAAAATATCGGTGTGCGTGTGTTTGTAATTCTTCTTATGCTAAATGGCTTGACTGATTTAGATGTTTTTTTTTCAATTCTTTTTGTGTCACTTGGATGGTTCTTAGCTATAGTTGGACGCGCTGTTGGGAGGCGCTGTTGTCGCATGACAACGTCTGCCTACCGGGTCTGCTAGTTATATTTTGGTGCCGATTCTCTTGTCACAAATGCCTCTAAACTAGACTAAAAATAGATTGCACTGAGTTATTAGTTTAGTGAAAATGGCAATTTTGCTATTCTGAGTTTGACGTTTTTCACCTAAAAATTTAGTGTATCCAACTAAATCTGACTATTTTTAAACGCGATTAAAAACGTGTGGAATAAAGTAAGTTGGCATGAACTAAAACCCCAACACTTCGACCTCAGTCCAAAAACAGTATCGTATTTTTTTTTCTTTTGCTTATATCTCGAAAATGGTGTGTCCTATCGCAAAAATAATGAAATTTTCGACCCCCTTTAGGAAACTCTTAAACCCCTATATCCCAACATGTTGGTAATAATTTTTCATATTTTCCATACAAAAAGTGAAAAATTCCATATAAAACACGTCGAGGCTGCCAACCCCTGCGCGCCTCCGGCTCTAAAAAAATTCACGGGGTAGAGCAAACAAGTACTACGTGGAGTCGTCACGCGATTGTCAAATTCGATTTTAGATGTGTCAAAATATTTTTTTCATTCAGAGATTTTTTTTGTCAGAATGGCTTTAAGATTCTCATTGCCAAAAGTAAGGAATTTTAGTGATTGTAGTTAGTTTAGTTCGGTGTACAAGAGAATCGGCCTTTGACTGTAGAAATTTTTTGTAGGTATCATAGTTTTTTTTTTTAGGAAAAACTTCTTTAAGCGCGTTGAGTGATATTTGGTAGGGGCAGCCCCGGATCTAGAACGGAACGGATCTTTCGAGGCGGGGCAAAACCTATCGCCTGACCCTGAATCGTTTTTTTTTTTCTTAAAAAAAAACCGTTTTTTTTTTAAATATACTAGTACGTGTCAGACATTTATTTTGATTAGCCTTATTCACTCTGCCTGAGATAAGTTGGATTTTTGCTTTAGGAGTTACTTTACTAGGTTGCAAGAGCGAGCGAAGCGAGCTCGAAAATTTAGGCATAATAAACACATTAATCAAAAATCGATCGAAAATGCGCCAATCCAACAGGGGCGCCAAAACTGTGGTAAAAGTTAAAGTAAGTCGTGTCACAGGCGTCGTCGGCGTTGAAGCAAGACGCCCGGCACCGCAAAACTTAAGAAATAGACCACAGAAACGCTCATCGAGTTCCTGGTAGAATACAACTGCGCCCGCTCACAAGTACTCACAACCCGCTCAGACCGTTTGACGACCTAAACCTACGCTAATCAGTAATTTCCTCAGTGCACCACCCTCAGAGAAAGATTATAATTGTTGCGCGTCTCATTTGTTGCAAAGTTGCGGTGCGCTGGGTGGTGCACTTGTCTGTCATGCTCGAATTTGGCGCCCCCTAACGGTGTCGCCCGGGGCACGTGCCCCGTACCCTAATTACGTAATACACAATCAATCAATTGATAACACGAAAATAACTAAAAAAATACAAGAATAAATTATCCTTACATATTATAAAACAAAGTCGCCCGCCGCGTCTGTCTGTCTGTCTGTCTGTCTGTCTGAACGCGATAAACTCAAAAACAGCCGAACGGATTTTCAAACGGTTTTCACCATTGGACGGAGTGATTCATGTGGAAGGTTTTAGAGTATAATTCATTAAGGTTTTGTGTAAATTGGCTGAAATATGACGATTATTGTTGAAGATGTCGGAAAAAATCATGCCGACTGGGAGCTTTACTGGCGTGCGCTGCGTAAGTCGTGAGAGATAAATCAAATTTATGTTCTAGAGTATTGTATATCTTAAAAATTGCAACAAAAAAGTCCGCGATGGCATATGTCTATCTTTTAAGGGTGACCCACAATAACCATTTTTATCTTTCAAAATTGTATAAAATTTTCATTGTTATTTCCGAAGCTATTTTGACCGGTATCTTATTAATCCTTATCCATTTAAATAGGTTATTTAAATTGGGCATTCAATTTCGATTAAAATATGCCTTTACATCACATCATTTAAATGAATAGTTTAAGAGATATCACAGTTTCAAAATTACGCGTAACAAAATAATTATGGTTGACCACGCGGGCGCTGTAGTAGCCTACCACTGCGTCCGCTGAAAGTTAGTCAATGATCTTTTTCATTCCTCATGCTCGGAAAGTAGTGTTTGTTTGATCCGAGTAGCGGGTGGAAAACGCTGCTTCCCTCTCTAGGGCGGGAAAAACTCATAGTAATTGCTTCCCGCCCTAGGGCGGGAATGAATTTAAAAAATAGAACTTTTGGTTAGTTTACGAAACTACGGCTACGAAAGTTTTTACATGAAAAATATCGAATAGAATAAAACTAAAAAGGCTGTGGTGTTGTGAGTGTATAAACAGCCAGTGCGAATTAAAAAAAAAACCTATTAAACGAGACGGCTCGCGGCGGCAGTGTTTCCACTTTTAGGGATTTCTCCCTTTTATAGGGAAAAATGACCAATAATAAGCATGGTTTAGGGATATTTTATTTTGACAGGGATTTAGGGAATTTTAGGGAAAAAATGAACTTGAGTTGGTAGCCCTATTGTTTATAGTAGGCTGCACCCAATGTACTACTTTACTCTATGGTAGCACCGATTGGGGATTCCCTGAAACTCGTAATGAATATAATTCATCTAATTTTAGTTTACCATATTATTCTTAATTTTACTATTTCCGTGGTTAAAGATGACATCGGAAATTAGTCGCATTATACCTAGAGTTGGTTTGTTTCGTCTCTCTCGATTAATAATGAATGTTTTGTAGGTATTTAATGCTATCAAAATGAAAAATTCCCTTAACCAAGGATTTTTTATATTTTTAGAGAATTTTAGGGATAATTCATTATGAAACTGGGGATAAACCAAAAACGAAAGTGGAAACACTGCGCAGCGGTGACGCGGCGCGTTCCAAATTTAAAAAAATTCATAATAGTTCTAACTTCTCAGTTAATTTGAATTATGTCGTTGGTAAATAGGTGGTTACATGTTATTTAATATCAATACCTAAGTATTTTAGTTTACTATTTTATACTTTCCTTATATTCGAAATGAAAAGTAGAGTGTTTAACACGGGTGAAAGATATCAATTCCTTTCGACCCTTGTATAACAATCTACTATTCCTTGGCTATTAGGTATGTATTCCCGGTAGAACGTTCCCGTGGGATATTTTGCGACATCCACGCGTGCGAAGCCGCGGGTAAAAGCTAGTAATTAATAAATACATATTATACATAATAAACAGAATAAACTTTGTCAGGAGACATAACGATCGGTAGAGGAGAAATAACGATCAGAAGAGGAGAAAACGAAACATGCAGAATGCAGTTATTAAGAAGGCGGTCTAGTTATTGAGAAGATCTGCATTCAGGTCATAGTAACACACATCATCATAGTCAATTATGGGAAATATTAGGGACTGTACAAGCATTGCCTTTATGTGTGATGGGAGAAGGTTTTTCTTATCGCAAAATGGTGCGTCCTATCGCAAAAATAATGTGAATTTCGTCCCCCTTTATGAAATCCATAAACCCCTATAACTCAGCATATCATCATTATCATCATCATATCAGCCGAAAGACGCCCACTGCTGGACATAGGCCTCCCTCAAGCATCGCCACTTCGACCGATTCTGTGCTTCCCGCATCCAGCGAATTCCTGCGGTCTTTACTAGGTCATCGGTCCATCTTGTGGGAGGCCTTCCAACGCTACGTCTTCCGGTACGTGGTCGCCACTCCAGAACCTTTCGGCCCCATCGGCCATCTGTTCTGCGAGCAATATGTCCTGCCCATTGCCACTTAAGTTTGGCAATTGTTCGGGCTATGTCGGTTACCTTGGTTCTCCTGCGGATCTCTTCATTTCTGATTCGATCACGTAGGGAAACTCCAAGCATAGCCCTCTCCATTGCTCTTTGGGTGACTTTTAGCCTTCTGATAAGACCCATTGTGAGCGACCACGTTTCAGTGCCATAAGTCATCATTGGCAACACGCACTGGTCAAAGACTTTCGTCTTGAAACACTGTGGTATGTGGGACGAGAAGATATTGCATAGTTTCCCGAACGCTCCCAGCCGAGTCGGATTCGACGATTGACCTCTTTCTCGAAGTTGGACCTACCTAGCTGGACAGTTTGTCCTAGGTAAACATACTCGTCTACAACTTCGAGCGTAGCGTCACCGATCTTTATGAGGGCGGGTGTTACATGGGCATTTGACATGACCTTTCTCTTGTCCATGTTCATTTTAAGACCCACTCTTTTGGAGGCTCTACTGCGGTCATCGAGCATTATACTGAGGTCCTCCATGGTCTCAGCCATGATAACTATATCGTCGGCAAACCGAAGGTTAGTGATATACTCGCCATTGATGTTGATGCCTAGCCCTTTCCAGTCCAGTCGCAGTCAATTCCCGACGCCCGGGACGTCTCCTACGGCGGCGGCGGCTAGGGCTGGTAGGGCGCGGCCTTTGCCACTCCCTCGCGCACTCCGCCTCCTCTTTCGCGAGCATTACTGCTTCGCAGAAGGAGGTGACGGCTTGCCATGCCCTCTTGCTCCGCACCATGGCCTGGACCAGGGCCGGACGCGAGAGGTCACTGCCACCGAAGTTTGACAGCACTAAGATTGCAATGAGTTATTAACTTAGTAGTTTAGTGAAACAGGGAATTTTGTTATTCTGAATTTGACGATTTTCACCTAAAAATTTTGATTATTCAAACTAAATTTGACTATTTTTTTTTACGCGATTAAAAAGGAATGGAATATAAAAATTAGTTGTCATGAACTAAACTTCACACCAACACTTCAGGTGCAAAAACAGTACTGTATCTTTTTTTTTATTTTGCTTATAACTCGAAAACGGTGCGTCCTATCGCAAAAATAATGAAAATTTCGACCCCCTATAGGAAACCCTTAAACCCCTTTACCCCAACACAAAGGTAACAAATTTTCGTATTTTCCATACAAAAAGTTAAAAATTCCATACAAAACACGTCGACGCTGCCCCCCTGCGCGCCTCTGGACCTAAAAAAATTCACAGAGTAGAGCAAACAAGTACCACGTGGAGTCGCGAGTTCGCGACGCAAATTCGATTTTAGATGTGTCAAAGTTATTTTTTAATTTAGAGATATTTTTTTGCAGAATCTCAGATTCTCATAGCCAAAAAGCAAGTAATTTTAGTGATAGTTTAGTTCGGTGCACAAGAGAATCGGCACCAATCAAGATTTATTTCTTAACCTTCTTACCTACGTAACTTAAGAAAATATTTGGTGCCGATTCTCTTGTACACCGAACTAAACTAACTAAACTACGACTAAAATTCCTTACTTTTGGCTATGAGAATCTAAAAGCTAAAATTAAAAAATAATTTTGACACATCTAAAATTGAATTTGACAGTCACGTCGCGACCGACGTGGTACTTGTTTGCTCTACCCCGTGAATTTTTTTAGAGACAGAGGCGCGCGGTGGGGGCAGCCTTGACGTGTTTTGTATGGAATTTTAAACTTTTTGTATAGAAAATATGATTCAATATTACCTATGATTAGGGGCATATGGGTTTACGGGTGTCAGAGGGGGTCGAAATTTCCATTATTTTTGCGCTAGGACGCACCGTTTTCGAGATATAAGCAAAATAAAAAAAAAGATACAGTTTTTGCAGCTGAAGTGTGTGTTCATGCCAACTAATTTTATTCCACTCCTTTTTAATCGCGTTTAAAAATAGACTGATTTAGTTGGATATTCTAAATTTTTAGGTGAAAAACGTTAAATTCAGAATAGCAAAATTGCCATTTTCACTAAACTAATAACTCAGTGCAATCTTAGTGCTGTCAAACTAAAATATAGTTAAGTTGTGTCACCTTAGTCTATTTCAGAATGGGAAATGCTCGTTTGACAGGACTAAACAAATTATAGTGATTTAAAAAAAATTAGCTTTAGAAACTTTAAGAGGTGCTTTAGACCATCAAACTGAATAACTTTTACTTTAACTTTGAAATCGCGAAAAAAAAAACAGCTGTCCCATACAGTTTAGAACAGTAGGTATTAAAGTTTACTATGGAACAACAGATTATTTTTTTCGCGATATCAATGTATGTCCCAAAGTAAAAGTTATTCAGTTCGATGGTCTAAAACACCTCTTAAAGTTTCTAAAGTAAATTTTTTAACACCATAGGTACACCTCTGCCTAACCCTTCAGGGAATACAGTCGTGATGTTATGTTATATTTTACATTTACATTTTTTTAGTTTATATTGTAAATTGTTAATTTGTATGTAATTGTCAATGTAAAAAAGTATTAATAATTGTACATCAAAGAACAACTCAACAATAAAGCGCCTACGCGCACAATCGATTTGGACTCTCTGCAGCAAGCTCGTCTATAAACGCACACTAATACAATAAGTTCATAAATATTCGCACTAACACATACGTATGCGCATACTCGGTCGATAGCCGGAGCGGACCAGCGAGCGACACAGCCATCCCGTCTCAATGCTCACGGGCGACTGCCGCCCGCGTCCCGCGCAGAGCCCCTCTGAACCTCTATCTCTAAATGGGGACATTTTGTTTAACAAATATTGATTGATTTACAAATGCAGTTTCAAATTTGTAGTACCTTTAATCAACAATTTTTCAGTGTAATTTTTTTTCCAATCGTCAAAGCCGTTTAGAAGTAGTTAGGAATATTAGCCAAAAATAGCGTTATGGTAAATATTTTTTTAAGGCAAAAGTATTAGTCATACGAAAAAACCCGGTTTCAGATATGTTGTAGATGAATCTATAGCAAACATATATTTTTTTCAAATCATTTAACTAAGCCGTTAAGGAGAAGATAGCTTTTAAAGTGACCGTTTTACGGTACTAAACGAGACTAAGGCCCTTAATAGGGGGCGCGCCCAGTGTCATCAACCGGGCACAAATCTGGATTCTGGGTGGCTACGGATAAATTCCATTAGTACAAACCAATAGCATTTTGAGGCTGTATATTAGATCTCTCATACATTTCAACTGCACGCACAATGGTCCATTCGAAGTAGAACATACATTTCAACTGTTGCCATATCATGTCTTTGCAGTAATTTGATTGGATGTTCAGGGCAACCAATTACAACAGTAAACACTGAACAGCTACTTGACATTTGACAGCTTGTTAATTTTTGTGTTAATCAGCTTTCCAGAAACTAGATGTAAATGTAACAACATAATGACATATTAATTATAATAGCTAGTGTTACTATAAGGAATAACGTCTTCCGGCATCTGATCCTCCTATTTCCGAAAAAGTTTAGTGTTGTTTGTTTCTTTTCTAGTTGTTTTGTGGGATCCAACGCCAAAAATAATAAACTGGGATTCAAAAATGGGTTCCAACGACAATAAATGCATGATATTAGGCACAATCGTTTTCCTCATTCTTAATTATTAGAGTATACCTTACTAATATAATTGAAAATCATAAGGTCATGGTGAATAAGGACTAAAATTAATTATGTATGTAGATAATAGCGTGTAGGTACCGATTAAGTTAAGCATTTTTTTTTCTTTTGTACCAGCGGTATAAATTAATTATAAATCATAAAAAAGGAAGGTAAATTAATGTAATAATAATTTTAATCAAAACATTTTATAACAATTCGTTTAAGCGTTATAATAAAATTACAAAATATCGAGTTCTTCTTCACTAGTGTTATTGACGTTGCATTTATTGAATAGCTTGCTCCCTCAGTGCGCATTCCATACTGAAAATAAAGAGAAAATTATATAAATATGACTTCGTATGGAATTATTTCTAAAAACGTCAACCGTTAGATATACATCGCTAAGCCGTCTGCGTGATGGGATTTCAATCGTCAAAAATGACGGCATTCCATACTAGTTCGATGAAGATCAGCACTAAGGGATCTTCCTTACAAGGATGGAAGATCCCTTAGTGCTGACCTTCGATACTTATGAAACTGTTGTGCAAAATCTAGAGCCACTGGTTTAGGCTATGTATTGACTGTCCGCGAATCTATATCATTCTGCCTAGCCTTTTCTCAACTATGTTGGGGTCGGCTTCCAGTCTAACCGGATGTAGCTGAATACCAGTATTTTACATGGATCGACTGCCTATCTGACCTCTACAACCCAGTAACTGGGTAATACGACACCTATTGGTAAAACTGGCGTCAGACTTTCGGGCTTCTGACGACTCGTCACAACTGTCAAAGATTCACACGAATGACAGCCGGAACCAAAAGCTTAACGTGCTTTCCGCGGCACAGAGGAGTTTCGGTATGTAAAGATGGTCACCCATCCACTGACCACCCTGGCAAGCTTAGCTTAACCTGATGGATCGAACTCCTCCAAGTTGACTGTCCGCAAATGAATTTAAGAATTTTATTAAATGGAAAATATAATGAAATGACTTACACGCAACTATTGCTGTACATGGTTCCATCTGGTCCGTACACGGGGTCATAAATTGCGAGGCACATGCAGGCCGCGTCGCTCATCATGGCGCTCAAGAGCACCAGAAACAGGGCTAAGACTAGGGAGAAAGATACATGTTGTGATTAAAAATCTTTACGGTCGAATCATCCTTTAATATTGGGTCTTACCCGTTCTTCTGCATTAAGATCTACGTTTTGGAACGTGCATTTAGTTTCATCTTCATCTGACTAATTGACTGACTCCTTGACAATTCATAAAGCCTTTATTTAAAATGGATTCATTGATTTTTCAGAGACTTTATGTTTGTGGTGACACACGAGCCTATTCATACCACTTTTTAGCGGGCTTTTTCATTACCTACTACGGGCGTTTTTGGGGGACTGTCTTATGTAATTTTGACGTTCGAAAAGTGCTGATTCTCAGCCTAGTTTGAATAAATGACTTTTCAGTTTTGAATACTTGGATTTAAAGTAGGTACCTACATGTGACTAAAAATTGTAGTAGAAGACAACAAATAAATTCAGATAAGGCAAGATAGTGATGATGTGGACAGTTGTATAGTTAATCGTTCTCCATCTGCGCGCCCAATATAAATATTTTAAACAAATGCAGATCGTAAAATTAAATTTATTTTTTCACACTTTTATTTGCTATCAACAACATTCAGATTTTCAATGCATTTTGTTGTTTTGTTGATCTTTCAGATTTCAGATTCAGATTTCAGGTCAGATAGGCATACGCGGGTAGTTACGAATTTTAGTGACGTCAGTGACCGAGGGTTCAAAATAAAATATTTATAATGCACTTACTCAACGCAAATAATTTCATCTTGTCTTAGCGAAGTCACAATATTACCACAACAAATGACAAAATTGTTTACGAGTCTATTTTATACAGAGCAGCTGTGATAAAAATAGATTGGAACAGATAGTATAATTTCACTGGATTTGATAATGTTTTTTTTTATTATATCTTAATATTGACATGTCATAAAAGTACTAATCACACGGGATTACACACGCTATGCATAACATTCGACAGTGAAGTTTATATAAGGGGGACTTTTTTGATTTTTTTATTAATTTATTATTTTTTCATTCATATGTCAAAATGACAAGCGCAGCACCTTAGGGATACGTCTACAAAATGATTAATTAATTAATAAATATCGTCGCGCAAACTGTGAATTCCGCAAAACCACGATTCTAGAAGCGTGGGTTATAAAAAAAAATCTGTTTAGATTTTTTTATTCCAAGCCCATTCCATCCCACTGCAAGGCAAATGTTACTTTCCACTTTTCCCGAAACTTTGTGATTTCGGGACATAATTAACTGTTTTTTTTTTTTGTTAAATGAGTAAGATATTTTTTATGTAAAAATACAACTATAGAGATTATTTAGATCACTTTAACCGCAAACCTGATATAAATAATCTAATCTTTTAAATAATCCCGGTGTACAATCCTTTTAATCTAGATTTTTTTATGTGTGTTATCCAGTAACGCTAACGTCATAATATTGTGAAAAAAGTGAAAAATAAAATCAGGAAATAGTTCTTCATATACATTACAGGAAAAGCTATTAGAAGTTATATGGTCTTAAAATTATATGAAAAAAAAGGTCTTGGCTTTTATTTCAATTAAACCATTTACAAGTACTTTTGAACTGTCAAGGAGTCGGTCAGTCAGAAATATGAAGCTAGTTGCCCATTCCAAAGCGTAGTAGGTTCCTATGGAGAAGAACGGGCAAGAAACTCCACGGACACTCTTTTAAATAAATAATTGTTACAAAGTAATGGTATGAACAAACCTTAGAATAATAACTTACATTTGCCGTTGGAATGTATGGGATAAAATGTTTCTCTACTACAATGTTAAGTTTATTCTTGGTATAAATTCATCCAAGGTACAGAACCCGTCAATGTGCGTGGTCCGAGACGCACTTGGCCGGTTTTTTTACCACGAAAGATGAGGTTCATCTTTCGTGGTAAAAAAACCGGCCGGACTTGGACAGTAAGATGTATGTTCCGCCCCTTCCACCCCAAAATCTAAATTTTACTATAAACTACCCTTAATATAAAACATTTAATTTTCTTCATACTGCTCTTCTTCAATTTAGAATTTACGTACCATTTCTCTATGCCACGTTTCGCCTGCGGTCATGTCTCCCCACAACTGTTGAATACAACAGACGTTATCTGACGGCGTGACGTCACACGCGGAAGGACGCGTGTGTTATTGTGTACGCGTCAGTACGGGCAACAAAATAGGTAAAATAAACTATTTTACAAAAAAAAAAAACACAGTCTACCCAAAAAAACCCCGTTTCGTTTTTTGTCACCGACATCAATATCAATAACTTGATTTTTTATGAAGTTTGCTAGCTTGTTTTATCGTTCAAATGCTTTTATTTTTTTAAACTTGGCGACTACATAACACAATATACATATTTAGAAGACGGTTAAAAAATGAAATGTGAACAACCAGGGAATTAAAAGCTTGAGCATCTTTATGACAATTTAATGCATACTAGTCTTAGAACAAATAAATGTTTTACAGGATCATGAGACGATGTTAGTTTTGGTATTTTTTCAATTACCCTATATTAGAATGAAAATAAATAGTTCACGAATTTACCTACAGCTCTTCGTCTTAAGAGAAAAAAAGATAGAAATAACCTAAATTACATTACGTTTGTGAACAACAGAATTGGCATCAATATCAAACTACGTAACCGGATCATTATCTTTATCATTTATGAAACATGTCAGTTTGATGAGGTGTCGTTATTTCCGCACATTATTCACTAATTAGTCAATGTAACATCTGTATGCTAATGTGTGCACGACTAATTAGTATGAAATGCTTACGGAACGGTACGGAACGATGTCAAACATACCTACATACAGTACAACTCGACGGGTTCCGGGCTAATTGTATTAAGCGACACTCTGAGCGATATAGACTTTTATACATATTTGGAATCAGCGAATTTTTCTGCGTCATTTGAGCTGGGTTTGGTGACGATCGGAGCACTTTTTTGTCGCTTAATACAACCGCATTTTTGGGCCCATTTTGGACTGCAATGTATGAAGCGACACAAAATATTGACAAATTTAGGAACTGTGTACTTAAGCTAACTACCAAATACCAGGCAGTCGTTTAAACTTTTTTTCCTGGAGCAACAATTTACAGGCAACGTACGTTAAAGCATTTAGCCTGGCTTTATAAATATATAGAAATGTGGCTTCATACAATTAGCCTCTTTGTTAAATTCTTATCCAGTGTCGTTTAATACAATTAGCTTTACCTTATAAATATACAAGAATGTCGTTTAATACATTTAGCCTCTTTGTTAAATTCATACCCAGTGTCGATCCATACATTTAGCTCTGTACATGAAATGTTAGATGTTGTCACTTCAACCATTTAGCTTGCAGTAGATAATGATAATGTCGGTCGCATGAACTATTTAGGATTTCAACAGTAAACATTTAAAGATTATGGTTAAACCTATTTTTTTATTCAATATTTGATTTGCAGTGTCGTTTCAGTTAAAACAAAAGTATAGTTCTAGTACTTTAAACAGTTTATCTTAAACGGACTAAGAATAATATACACATACAATCAAAATTTTATATCGTCCGCGTAGCTGATATTATTAATACAAAGCCCATCAATGTCCCGACATTTGTGTTGCTGAGTTCAACGATCAGCTGATTTATGTACAAATTAAAGAGGCGAGGTGAGGTTATTCCCCCCCGCCTCACCCCGCATTTCAATCGGTACTCCTCAGATAGTACCCCCGACCACTTTACATGGTTAGTCTAGTTTTGATACCAATACCTGAGCAAAGATGTTACTGCACTGTCTACATCAGTTTCCCGGTACAGCTTATCCCATAGAATGTCATAAGACACCAGGTCAAATGTCTTCGATAAATCGAGGAAGCAAGCATTGACCGGTGTCTTCCTATCTGCATAGTACTGGACGGTCCGCTTGAGACACAAAATGGCAGTTTCTGTCGATAGACGCACAATTTGGCTTTAGGCCCGCCTAAAGCCAAATTGTGCGTCATGCAATTTTATGGGACTGGCCATATGTGTATCAAACAGACAGTCCAGCACCTTAGCTGTAATAGTAGCCAGGGAAATTGGCCTATAATTCGACAGATCTGCCACATTCCCCGTTTTATTCTTCACTATCGGGACAACTATGGTTTTCATAAGATCATTCGGTAGGTAGGAGTGTTTTAAGCACAACGAATTAAACATTATTTTGTCACCCGATACACACAGCCGCCTAATAAGGCGGCTGTGTGTATCGGGTGACATAATAGCTTTGCAAGAAACTTGGTTGATGCCTCACGACTTGGCATTTCTTGGCAGTATACATGACGATTTTGCTTTCACCGGGACCTCTGCGGTAGATACATCTGTTGGTGTACTTCGAGGGAGACCTTACGGAGGAGTAGCACTGCTGTGGAGGAAAAGTTTATTTTTATCGGTGTCTGTTGTACCTTACAATACTGTTCGTCTTACAGCTATAACAGTGCAATTGTGTGAATAAGAAATACTAGTATTTTCGGTTTATATGCCTTCTGTCTGACTAAATAATAACTTAATTGAATTTACGGACTGCTTAAGTGAAATGAATGCAATTACCTATAGAAGATAGGAATATCCAATCTGTGTTTATGTTAGGAGACTACAATGCGCATAGTAATGAATTGTTTAGCCATGAGTTGTTAAAATTTTGTAATGAACAATATTGGACTTGCGCGGATATTGAACTCCTACCGCTAGATTCGTTTACTTTTGTGAGTGAAGCGCACGGGTGCAAACGGTGGCTTGACCATTACGTCATGACACTCGTGACTGAAGCCGCGCGTCGCACAATATTGCATGATAGTTTTTGGTCTGATCATTTGCCTTTACAAATGGACTGTGATTTAAAAATAATTGAACCTAATATTGTACTGTACTACCGAATGCGAGTGTAAACAATGTTTTATGGGGGGAAAGGGACTTAAACCAAATAAAATTGTATGAAGAGTTATGTCACTCCGCTTTGCGTAAAATAGATTTTCCCCCGGAATTATGTAGCTGTGCGGAATCAACCTGTGGGGACCTAAATCACAGATCTATTTTAGATGATATGCACAGGAACATAATTAGTATATTGACAATGTCTGCTAAACGTAGTTGTATATTTATTAAGAAAAATAAGTACAAACCTTTGACAGGGTGGAATAAACATGTTAAATCCGCTCACAGCGAGGCTCGGCTCGCGTTTCAAATGTAGTGTTTATGTGGGAATCCGATTTCAGGGAAAGTCTTTGATAAAATGCGGGAAACTCGAAAAGTTTTTAAATCTAAAATAAAATGGTGTCGTAATAATCAAATGCAAATCAAGATGGACATAATAGCCGAACATCATAAGAAAAAGGATTTCAGCAAATTTTGGAAAAATACTAATAATATGAACCCCAAGCAGGGCCTCCCTGTGAGCGTGGCAGGTAATTGCAACCCCTTGTCTATAGCGAACATGTTCATGAATCACTAACAAGTTGATCCGCCACGGAACCTAAGTTCTTCTGCGTCACCGTGTGTGTCCAGCGCTGAGAGGACTTCCCCATTACTGTTCTCTGGCAGAGAAGTTGCAAATGTCATAAAAAACATGGTAAAGGGTAAGTCTCCGGGACATGATCACCTCAGCGTTGAACACCTACGGTATGCGGGTGTTCACTTGCCGAGGGTGTTGGCTATGTTTAATTCATTGTGCTTAAAACCCTCCTACCTACCGAATGATCTTATGAAAACCATAGTTGTCCCGATAATGAAGAATAAAACGGGGAATGTGGCAGATCTGTCGAATTATAGGCCAATTTCCCTGGCTACTATTACAGCTAAGGTGCTGGACTGTCTGTTTGATACACATATGGCCAGTCCCATAAAATTGCATGACGCACAATTTGGCTTTAGGCCCGGTCTATCGACAGAAACTGCCATTTTGTGTCTCAAGCGGACCGTCCAGTACTATGCAGATAGGAAGACACCGGTCAATGCTTGCTTCCTCGATTTATCGAAGACATTTAACCTGGTGTCTTATGATATTCTATGGGATAAGCTGTACCGGGAAACTGATGTAGACAGTGCAGTAACATCTTTGCTCAGGTACTGGTATCAAAACCAGACTTAGCATGTAAAGTGGTCGGGGGTACTATCTGAGGAGTACCGATTGAAATGCGGGGTGAGGCAGGGGGGAATAACCTCACCTCGCCTCTTTAATTTGTACATAAATCAGCTGATCGTTGAACTCAGCAACACAAATGTCGGGTGTCACATTGATGGGCTTTGTATTAATAATATCAGCTACGCGGACGATATGATGTTGCTGAGTCCTTCGATCAGTGCTCTCAGGTGCCTTTTGCGAATTTGTGAGAGTTATGTGGTGGCTCAAGGACTCAGGTATAATGCTGAAAAGAGCGAGTTACTTGTGTTTTTAAAAGCACGTGGCAAGATAGGTAGGTACACCCTATGTATGTACCTTTTAATTTATCAATGTTCAAACTTCATTATTCAAGTATGATTACAAACAATTTATTTTTAAAAAAATCAGTCGCATAAACTAATTAGCCTCAGATTAATAAGTTTAAGATATGGTATTTAAATCAATTAGCTTAGGTTTGAAATATGACCAACTCTTTGATTAAAGCACTTAGCTTACAGCCATTATTTGCATGCCTAGGCGGTTAAGTCGTTTAGCTTGGAACAAGAAATAATAAACCTAGGCGGTTAAGTCATTTAGCTTGGAACAAGAAATAATAAACCTAGGCGGTTTAGTCATTTAGCCTGGAATAAGAAACAATAATCATAGGGGGTTAAGTCATTTAGCCTGGAACGAAAAAAAGTAAAATATGGGTCATTTTGTATTAAGCGACATTTATCTTCGTTAAAAATAGGAATATTAGAAAAAAAAAAATCTGATTATGGGGAATATGTTATAAAAACAATAATATTCTTCTTTTTAAAAAAATAATGCGATTTGCTAAAGTTATTATTTTTTTTCTAAAAATCGAAACTTTAAACTGCTCTGGTGTAAAGTTTCAAAAATGTCGGTTAATACAAATAGCCCGGAACCCGTCGAACTGTTTTCTTAATGTCCCTCGGCAAACTTCGTGTTTCGTCCGTCGTCGGATTTCTATCAGTTGCCCTTTGCACTTGGTGCAGACCGAACGCTCTCAATCGAGGAAGTATATTGAGAGCGTCCGGTCTGCACGAAGTGAAAAGTCTTTTTCATTTCATTTCAATTTAATTTCATTTCATTTCACATTATTGAAAATCTGAACTTATACGAGTAGTTAATATAAGACTAATATCGCCAAGCCGTTTTGAGCAAGCGTGGTGATCAATGCCTTCTCTCTATGAGTAGAGGCCTTTGCTCTTCAAATTCAGACTCCATCCAATTGTTTTGAAAAAACAACCCATAATAATTAAACTTGACTTGGGGATTTAATCCTGAACCCCATGCTTGCGACCAGTAGACCAATGGGGTAGGTCAAATTATTTGATTGGCTGTTCCAGGCAAGAATTGCAATTATATCGACGGGTTCCGGGCTATTTGTATTAACCGACATTTTTGAAACTTTACACCAGAGCAGTTTAAAGTTTCGATTTTTAGAAAAAAAATAAAGTTGCAGTCCAAAATGGGCCCAAAAATGCGGTTGTATTAAGCGACAAAAAAGTGCTCCGATCGTCACCAAACCCAGCTCAAATGACGCAGAAAAATTCGCTGATTCCAAATATGTATAAAAGTCTATATCGCTCAGAGTGTCGCTTAATCATCGTTAGCATAATCGACTGTCAGAATCTGTATGTTGCTAGGAGTGAACAACAGAATCAGTCAGACACAAACTAGGCGATAATGTAATACGACGCAGTGACAACTTAATTATAGTTACCGGTGTTTAGATAAGGAAAAACGTCTCCCGGCATCTGATACTTCCTTATCTATATTATGAATAAGTACGATATTGTTGTTTGTATCTTTTTCTATTATAACAATAAGTTTTCCTGATACTTATTTTAAGGAGTACAGGAATATTGAATAATTTTCTGTTGATGGATATTATGATGATTTAGACTGATACTATCAGATAATAATATTTTGTACTTGGTCGACAGAGCTATATTCGAGTGAAAATAGAGAATGCACATTTGATAGTATAGGATAGTTCATACTAATTCCATGCTGCCATGATAGTAGGTACTTACTAATTCCATGCCTTCTCATTATTTTAGGCTGGTTTTAGAGTCACACTGACCGCACACTGACCGCACACTGACCGTCGGCGCTGACAGCCAAAACTTCAGATGTCAGCGCTGAGCGGTTGGCGTAATTTCATAGAATACTAAATTTTATTATACATTGTCTTGTCAGCGCCGACGACGGTCAGCGTGAGAGGAAAACCAGCCTTAAGGTCAAGCAATCTTGTTCTAAACTTTGGGCGGGTGAAAATACGGAGAAAACGAATTTTCGAAATCGTTAGAGTCGTTTTCGAGAACGTGATTACAAATATATACAAAAATTGCTCGTTTAATAGTATAGGATTAAAGAGCGAAATAAAAATACAAAAAATAAAACAGCTCTAGTATCTTTATTCAAGTTTCAGTTGTAGTATATTTATCCATGTTTTCCCGGAGAGCATGGGCCAGTGTGGGCCAACTTTATGCCTTCGGCTCTCAACCTGCAGACAGACACATAATACAACAGTTATTAGGTATAAAATTACTGCAGACTTCTTCACTAATGTACTTTACAACTATGCTTAACTCTTCGATTGTGTTGGATCATTAAGTTCCCTTCAAAATGGTTGAGCGGAATAGTGTTGATTCATGCGTCGTGTTCGTGAACGGGCGCCGTCAGTAGTTTTTTTTAAATGTTGGATTAAAAAACTCAGATACCGGATTTGTTCAGTATGTTAAGTCATAGTATGTTAATGTACTTACAGACAAGGGTTACTGTATGTTTTTCCGTCCGTTCCGCAAACCGGGTTATATTCCTTGGTGCATGCAGTTTGGCCATGGACCTCCATGAGGATTCCAACCAGTAGTATTGTAAGTACTGGAACACGTCAAGCAATATACAACTATTATCACTATATCTATAGGGTGACTGGAATTAGTGACCGATACAAACAGGTGACTTTACTCATCATTATGGGAACAAAACTGAAGTCGCGAAAAAAAATCTGCTGTTCCCTACATTTTGACGAACTATGCAAATATAAATGTAGGAAACAGCTAATTTATTATTCGACGTGGTGAAGAACATAAGTTACTTAAATCTATCTATTAATAAAAATGAAATGCTGCAGTTGGTAAGCGCATCACTTCAGAACGGATGGACTGATTTGGCAAACTTTTTTTTCTCATCTTCATAATTATTCATTATTATTATTTGTTCGAATCAGTTTCTTACGGAAAGTAAAATTTGAAAAGTTGCCGGAATTATTCGAAAATTCGGGAAAACTGAAAGTGAATTTTTGTATGAGAATAGAGGACAGGACAACCTCCGTCGGGTCAACTACTCACATAATACAAATTAAATGTTGTTCGTTGCCATTCTGCCAAGCGCATCATACACTTGAGAACAGCTGAACCGATTATGCTATTTTTTGTTTTAAAAAGTTTGTAATAGTCCGAATCAGGTTCTTACGGAAAGGAAAATTTGAAAACTTGCCGAGAAAATTGAAAAATTCGGGAAAACTGAAAGTACATTTTCTATGGGAATGTAGGTAGTCTGAATTATTAAAATTTGGACAGGACGTCTGTCGGGTTAGCTAGTCCTAAATATTTACGACAAATACAAAAATAATACACGCCAGGGAACAGCTAATGTTTTTGTAAAATTGGAATAAGTATTTATTTAATAATAATAGTTTACTTACCCAATGATAGCTTCATGATAACGTCAGTTGTTCTTGTTTTTGATATTATTTACTTATTAAGCTATAAAACTCCGGGAAATGCCTTATATACCATACCGACTGACCTTGCAACTCGGGTTTTCCTATGTGCAACTAAGCAATTATGACACAATTAACGCGCTCTATATATGATTTTAATCAATCCTAACTAATATTATCATGCGAAAGTGAGTTTGTTTGTTTGTTTGTTAGGCTTCCACGCTTTCACGTCCAGTTCTAAACCGGCGTCAGGCATTTTTGCTAAACTGGTCCTATTTGGCGCAGCCGCGAGGCGCATTTTCCTGTAAAATTTTTATTTTACACTTATTATTTGTTTCATTTTTTTTTTCATATCTTCTTTAGGGTTCCGTAGCCAAATGGCAAAAAAAGGAACCCTTTTTCTGTCTGCTCCGTCCGTATGTCACAGACACTTTTTTCCGCAACTATAAGAACTATATTGTTGAAACTTGGTAAGTAGATGTATTCTGTGAACCGAATTAAGATTTTCACACAAAAATAGAAAAAAAAAACAGTAAATTTTGGGGGTTCCCCATACTTAGAACTGAAACTCAAAAATGTTTTTTCATCAAACCCGTACGTGTGTATCTATGAATAGGTCTTCAAAAATGATATTATTGAGGTTTTTAATATCATTTTTTTCTAAAATGAATAGTTAGCGCGAGAGACACTTCCAAAGTGGTAAAATGTGTGCCCGTGTAACTTCTAAAATAAGAGAATGATAAAACTAAAAAAAATATAATGATGTACGTTACCATGTAAACTTCCATCGAAAATTGGTTTGAACGAGATCTAGTAAGTAGTTTATACTACTTACTAGATCAGATCTAGACATAGTATATTAACCGCAATTTACCTTTAACGAACTACAAGAACTTTTATACTATGTTACTTGCTGCTACGGAACCCTTCATGGGCGAGTCCAACTCGCACTTGGCCACTTTTAATAGTAGTATAATTATGTTGTGTTGTGTGCCTTTTAATCTGTGCAAAATAAATGTATTTTTTTTTCTTTCTAAAATGGATTTACGGAATGGGTGGGTAGACCCATTTGCCAAATTTCATCCAAATCCGTAAATCCATTTTAGAAAGAAAATCGGGAAAATCGGGATTAAAGTATCCTATGTCATGGTCTACCATGACATAGGATACTTTAATCCCGATTTTCCCACGGAATCGAGTCTTATGCAGGTGAAACCGCAGGGCGCAGCTAGCAGGTATTTTATAAACGAATGCCTCATTGGTCTAGTGGTCGCAAGCGTAACTGCTAAGCGTGGGGTTCTGGGTTCGATTCAGATCGGGCAAAGGGTTTTATCCATTTAGGAAACTTATTGTGTTGGAATTTGGATTTGTGCCCGTAAAATTTAAAAAGACTTACCCTCGCTGGGACTTAGATAAACTGCCAGAATGTATATTTATGTAGATACCTATCAATTTATTTGCAAAGTGACATTCAACCTTAGGGTGGTAAAGGAATCATGAGAGCGACTAGCCTATTCAATAGCTATATTCGCGTAGCAGTGCGGGTGACTATGTCAGATGTCAGACATAAATCAGTGACACGTACCGCATATTACAAGTCGAATGAGTTTCTAGTTCTACAAGGTAAAGACACTCCGTCACCGGGTGCATTTGACCTGTAATGTAACAATTCAAGATTCCACTGTAACGGCTAGGGCTTTGCAAGTAAACTGCGCAGGCCGTGACCTGCTAGACAATGTAGAGAGATCAGATAATTGAAACCAGCAGGATAGGATAATACATATAATTAAATGCGCATTTCATCAATGAAATTGAACGCGTTCAGCACATCTATTCAAGAGCTGTCAGTGTACAATATTCCATAACAATTTTGACACTGACAGCTCTTGAACGCGTTTTAGAAATGTTGATCGCGTTCAGTTTCATTGGTGAAATCAGCTCTAAGTAGGCAGAAGTAGCACGGCTAGGTCGCGGGTAAAGTTTGCTCTACGGGCGAATGCTCCCGGTGAGGGACTGCTTTTATGTTATGATAAGCACTGGTTAATGATATCGTGAGATCTTCTACTTCACCCCGATTTCCAAAAATCTGTTTAGTTTCGTAACGTATCTCCACGCCTGGTATTCCACGCAAGGGTAGGCAGAGTTGTGTATCACATATAGATATTTCGCCAGTAATGCATACGTTATAAGTTTATAAGTAATAGAGGGTGAGCCTATTTTCATCAACCGGGTACAAATACAGTCTCCATGGTGCTTCAGAGTGTTTTGAAAATAACCCATAATACTTAAACATAATTTGAAGTAAACTTGACTTGGGGATTGAATCCTGGACCCCATGGTTGTAAACCAATGAGGTACCTAGGTCAAATTATTTGATTCCAGGCAATCACAACAATCGCAACTATGTAGTACGATATCGTGTTTCAAAATCCCAAAAGATTTTGACATCTCTAGCATTATCGACTGTCAGAATCTTTATATTGCTAGAGTACACACGCCAGCACATCAAGTTACTACAATCTGTCAAATTTCTTTAATAGATTTTCCACTTTATGGCTAAAGAATAAGGTTCAATGTTGATTGGGAAAATTTGACAGATTGAAGTAGTTTGATGTGCTGGCGTCTGTACAACAGCATCAGTCAGACACAAACTAGGTGATAATATAATACTACGCAGTGACAACTTAATTATAGTTACCGGTCTCAAATAAGGAAAAACGTCTCGCGGCATCTGATACTTCCCTATCTACAAATAAGTACAATAATTTTGTTTGTATCTTTTTCTATTATAACGATTAGTTGTATTGATACTAAATAAAAGGAGTACCTACAAGAATGTTGAAGAATTTTCTGTTTATAGATTATGATGATTTAATAGACTGCTGCTATCAGATAATAATATTTGTTAAAGGGAGAAATAAAAATACAAAAAATAAGACAGTTCTAGTATCTTTAATCAAGTTTCTGTTCTCTAATATTTATCCATTTTTTTTCGCGGAGCATGCGCCAGTGTGTGCCATTTTTACGCCTTTGGCTCTCAACCTGCGGACAGACACATAATGCAACAGTTATTAGTTATAAAGTTACTGCAGACTTCTTCACTAATGTACTTTACAACTATGCTTAGCTCTTGGATTGTGTAAGATCATTTAGCTCCCTTCAAAATGGTTGAGCTGAACGGTGCTGATCCATGCGTCATGTTCGTGAACTGGCGCCCGTCTGTAGGGACTGGTCATCTCTTAGCTGCCACGGCTTATTTTTATTTTTTTATCTTTTTTATTACGGACGTTTTCAACGTGCACGTCTTTCTACATTGTTCTCACATGTATAATTTTAACATGAATGATGTAACCAATATTTTGTAACAATATTTTGATTTAAAAGAGTATGTCCGTGGAGTTTCTTGCCCGTTCTTCTCCATAGGAACCTACTACTCTTTGGAATGGGCAACTAGCTTCATCTTTCTGACTGACCGACCCCTTGTCAAGGGGTCGAAGGGGTCGGTCCACTACCGGTACCACATCGCGTTTGTCTGCAGGAACGCGACTTAACTAAACATTTAGTTAAGTCACCAATCTTATTAAGGTACTAGTTTCACTGTCACCAAATTCAAAATTAGGTACTGAAATGATTTATTTAAAGGTGCTCAAGATAAGGGCTGTGTCTAGTTTAGGTTCAAAGCGTTAGCTGTTATCCTAAACTGAACTTTCAAAGAAGTTAAATGAAAAAATCGTTTAATTCAACTTATAATTACAGGAGTTATCCTGTAATTATAAGTTGAATTAAACGATTTTTTCATTTAACTTCTTTGAAATTGATTACGTGTTACTTATTAAATAGTTCTTTTAAATGTTAGGTTAAAAAACTTAGATACCTTCAGGATGTGTTCAGTATGTTAAGAGCTTTTATCCTAAAGAAATGTGACTAGCGAACTAGAATATTAATAATGAATTTCAATAGAGTTTTAGATGTAAAAAAGGCATTTGGAAAGTTTACAATTACTTTTTTTTACATCTAAAACTAAATATTCGGTGTTACGATATTAATTATTGTATTTCTAATATTCTAGTTCGCTAGTTAGCCACATTTCATATTTCAATACAGTAATATTGCCAAATTAATCAAAACAGGACTTTAACTTTTTTTTTGTTTAACTTGCTCGAAGTCATAGTATGTTAAAAAACTTTGTACTTACAGACAAGGGTTACTGTATGTTTTTCCGTCCTTTCCGCAAACTGGATTAAATTCCAGGGTACATGCAGTTTGGCCATGGACCTCCATGAGAATTCCAACCAGTAGAATTGTAAGTACTGGAACATGTCAAGCAATATACAACTAGTAACATTACATATTTATAGGTAAATACGAAAGTACTCTGTTTGTTTGTCATCACAACTAAACCACTGAACCTATCATCATCAAATTTGGCGAATAGGTAGCCTAGAACATGGTGAAGGACATAAGTAACTTTATCTAACTATATATAAAAATGAAATGCTCTTCGCTGCAAGCGCATCACTTGAAAACGGCTGGACCCGTTTGGCTATTTTTTTCATTTTATAATGTTCTTACGGAATGAAACATTAGAAAATTGTCCGAGAAAACTGAGAGTGTTTAATTTTATGAGAATTTTGTATGAATGATTGAATTTCGGACAGAACATAACGTCCGTCGGGTTAGCTAGTCTTAAATCCGCAGATAAAGTCGCCAGGGAATAGCTAGTGTTTTTGTAAAATTTTACTTGGTTTCACATTTCGTCAAAAAAGATCACTCAGTCATGCCGGTTTCCTCAGCACGTTAAATTTTCCCATAGAATGTAAACAATTGTTATAATAATAGTGTCCTTACCAAATGCTAGCTTCATGATAACGTCAGTTGTTCTCTTTTAATATAATTTACTTATTAATATGTGTGAATGCTCAGGGAACTGCCTTATATACTAGTCTTACCGACTGACCTTGTAACTCTAGTTTTCCTATGTACAACTAAGCAATTATAACATAATCAACGCGTTTTATATATTATGATGTTGATCAATATTTATAAACGAATGCCTCGTTAGTCTAGTGGTCGCAAGTGTGAGCTGCTGAGCTCGGTTCTGGGTTCGATTCGGATCGGGCAAAATTCATAAAAAATGGAAAAAGGCTCTCTATTACCAATGTAATAGAGAGTCTTTTTCCATTTTTTATAAATTTTTGCCTTTATATGTTTATCTAAGTCCCAATGGACTTAGATAAACATACATAACTGACGGAATGAATATATAAATATGTAGATACCTATCAATTTACTTGTAAGTAATTTTAGTTTGGAAAATCCAAAAGTGCACGCCTCATACATAACACTCATTCATAAACGAAAAAGAAATTCAAAACATAGTTTTTACAATTTATCACTTTTCATGAAGTCGTAATGTCAAAGACTGACAAAGATATTTACTTGGCGGTTGCTAGGCAACATCAAGTCAATGGTTGGAAATATTTAGATAAAGATATAATATTTTAGTTAGTATTTTATTAATTATAATTAAACTACTTTAAATAAAAGAGCCATTTTCAATAGGGTTCCTTTTACGGCTGAAACGAATGTATAAAAAAAAATTGACTCAATTAATTGATTTTATCGCAAGCTACAATGTTTTCTGGGTTCATAAATTGACGGACAGGAATTTTTTTGATGCTTTTTCCATTTCTGCTGCATTAAATCAATTGTTAAAAAGTACAGTATTAGACCCAATTTCACCAAACACAAAAATTTGCTAACATGTGATTAAACTCAGGTTACTGCTTTGATTGGCTCACTGACATGACAACAGCCAATCACAGCAGTTGACATGTGTGTTTAACAGTCTGTTATATCTAACAGATTATGGTGAAATTGAGTCTAAATCTCCATTTAATCATCTATACAATGGTATATAAATTAAGTAGGTTCTGTGTACTAGCAGGAGTGTAATAATAAAAACAGTTACAGAAATGGGGCAAAAAAATTTTTTCGATCGTAGAGCACACTCTAATGCTTCGCATTAAGAGTCGTGCAATATAACCGTTTGTATAGGTAGCACAAGGGTAGCACCTACTATAATTATGAACATTTTTTAAATGAGGAAACGCACAACGTCACAAATGTTGAGCCAACAATTGCCCAACTTTTGTCCAACCTCAAGTCTACGAACTAAACAAACATGTCAATTTGTCAAACGCACACACTGTTTTCACATCTCATTGGTCAATGCTTTCATCTAGAACAATATAATTGGCTCTGATTGGGCGAAATACGCGCGACGTAATAGAATGGTCAAACGTGGTTGGTAGGTTGTAAATATGTGGTGATGACGAGCTTTGATCTCAGGTTTTACCTGTCCGACAGGAAAACGGCAAAGGAATCCCCGAGGAGTTGTCTGAGAATAATTACGTATGTACCTACGTACTGCGTAATAAAGATATTATTTCCTCAATCTTAATTAAGTGCACCTAATGCAGCGATCTTGCAAAATGAAGACTAAATAAGTCTGGTTCTCGGCTTATAACTATCACGCTTTTTGCTATGGGGGATGGCCATGAGCAATATTGCATTATGTTTATATTACTCTATAGTTTACCGCAAGTTGTAAAAAGACGAGCCAAACGGTTAGGTAGGTTAAATCCGTAATTATCTACAATATTCTATTGTAGATAATTACAGATTTAACCTTGTAAGAGGTTATCATCACGCTATACCTTTATGAAACTAAGCAGTCAATCATGACATATATTATACCTACAGGTTGGATTTTTAAGATGGGGCAGTAAGAGCATGTAACTTAAACACAAACAGGAAAACGGTCATAAAAGACTGTCTGACTGACTAATTAGCAAAGAGCAAGTTAATTTAACGTGAAAACCATGAATCAGATTACATTTTTGGGTTAATTAATTTACCTTATCATTATTATTAATATTGTTCCAAAGAAACGATGGATGGACTCTATGACAGATGATATGGTATGGCTAGAAAGGGGGTGACCACCGAGATGACGACTTAGACCCTTTCCTCGTTGTCGGTCAGCAGCAGTGCGGTATGTATGCTCTGTATACTGAATCGATACCGTAGTGCTTTTGGCATAATTTGGCTTTGACGTTATGTTTTCGGCATAATTTGTACAGTACCGATTAAATCGTCGCGAGAAAATGTCGTCTTCGAGTGATGAAGATGTTGTGGCGTGATATATTTATCTACATTTACGAAAAACGCTATTTGGCAACATTCGCAAATTGAAAAATTGATGTTGATTGTTTGTATTTTGAATGTTTGTTACTCGATCACGCAAAAATTATTGAACGGATTTGGATGAAATTTGGCATATAGGTAGACCATGACCTTTGGAGTATGACATAGGATACATTTTATCCCGATATTTCCACGGGATCGAGACTTACGCGGGTTAAACCGCAGGGCGCAGCTAGTATATCATATTTTTTCAAATGAAACGAGTGAAGTTGTAAACACCGAGCGGGCACTGGATGTTTCTACCGAGACGCGGTAAACCGAAACGATCCCGCGCGTACTGAACCAATCAGGAAACGCTCATTGAAATAAAGGCGCTCTGTGAGCTTTCGGAACCGGGTACACCGAGCTTGCTGATCCCGCACCGCGGACGCACCGAACAATTAGGAAAGGGCCATAAAGAGAAGTATGGAAGAAAAAGAAATGTTGCACCGGCCCTAAATAAAGTGGGCGATATATGCAGTGGTCTTGAGTGAGTACTTGTGTGTTCTGTGCTGAGCCCACGCAACGCGTCGTACGTCCAGCCAGTATAAGGACTCGCCCATCCAGGAGCGCTGTCCCAAATTAGACGCATTATCAATTTATTATACATAAATCAAAAGGTATTACAATAAAATACTAAAAGAAAATTGTATTATCTTTAAAATGCTGAAGGTTTTAGAAAAATACACTTGATAGTTTTTACGTGATTCTCAGTTTTTTTTCGCGTTAGACATAACTTTACAAATTAATTTCACTATGTATTATAAACATAATCTAAACTATTTACTGATAAAGTTATTAATAAAATGCTCTTACTTAACATATATTTTTTCCAAACCATTAACGCTACTTGTTTTGACGTTATCTTCAGTATAAAATCATTAATGTCGCTTAGGGCGGATTTGACCAAACTTTATCCTGGGTATAAATCACTAATTACTCTAGAGTTAGACAACTTTTCGTTTTACCAAATCTTAACCCTGGAAAAAACTGTCTATCTGAGAGTAAATCGTTATACCGCCAAAATGCAGCGAGTAAACAAGTTATCCGAGAGTAATACAATGGCGGCCGCTACATTACCAGATGTTTTCGTATGCTTTGTTTTAAAAAGTTCACAGTCTGTGAAAGTGAATCACAGCCCGAGACACATGTTGATAATTACTTGTAGTTTTGTGATTTGTAATGATAGTTTACGAAATATGATCGAAGATTCTGACAGTGATGAAGAATACATTCCAAGGTTTTTTTTATTTTCTACTATAATAAAATGATTGAGTTCCACCAGCATGTTTTTCTGAAAAGGTAACCAATTTGGGCTACTTTTCGTTTTGCCTTCAGACATATTATTTATTTTCAATAATCAAAAATCTTCACAACAAAATCAAAATCTCAAACCAAACCGATTCCTGAGACAAAGACAACTCGTGTGAATATTCATTGACAGTGTTGACACCGTAAACTGACATTATAAACCGGCAAAATTATGTGGACTTATAATCTTGCGTTCCGCTATAGAAACAATTGTATTTCCATTTTAGTTGGCTTAAATGTTCATTTACCAACTCAAGAGTAATAATACCCAGTATTGGCTACTCTACGTTTGTGATGGAAAAACGCAAACGAAGTTATCTGAGAGTAAGACCAAAGAGTAAAACTTTTCAAGGTTTAGTTACTCTGGTATAACATGGCATTTGGTCGAATCCGCCCTTAGAGAAAAAGATGATGCTAATTATTGCTTCGCGGAAAAATATCAAAGATTCCTTGTTACTTATCTTTTCAATAAATAGTAACGATGGTATTGTGCAATCTATCTTAAGTACAATCGCACTGTAAAAAATAAACACCAAAAAATATATTTTTAATTCCAGTGAAAAAAAAACAGAAGCTTAACCCAACACCAATAACTGTTACCGTGACCTCAATGAGTAGTAATACTCATTGATAAAAGATAAAGTTACATAATAATTCGTGACCCGCCGTATTTCACATTATATGAAATAGTACCTCACACGCTTATGAAATAAAAAAAGGTTACGTTTAATTAAAGAGGTATTTCAGTAGCACAAAGGTTTGTTTATGCATTCTTTTACTCTTAGGTATACATTCCAGCATTCCATTCCACATAACCAGAATATTTTTTATGTTTGTAATTATAACAGCCTATGTTTTCCGGATGAGTTGTTACGGTTCGTCAGGGCGCCAAAAATTCTGACCACCAGTCTTACCAGGGGGTATCATATTACCCAGTAAGTGGATTTTGGAGTTCAGATAAGCAGTCGCTCCATGTAAAATACTGGTATTCAGCTGTATGACTGTGTGTCACGTACTCCAATTTAGTAAAAAATTATTATATTTATTTTAAAACCTGCAAATGATTCGGGCTACTTAGAAACAAATAAATTCTCCATTTAATCGGAAACACTTTTCGCGCGACATATGTACGGTGATGGCAAATTAAAGATTTAAATCTTTGTATTAGAAAAGTTTTTGGTTCACTTAAATATAAACTCTATTATTTATAAACGTTGCTTAAAGTTTACAATAAATTGACGTTTAAACGTCAAAACGTTTAAATTAAGCAGACGCTTATCATGACAACTCTATGAGCGTCAGCGTTTATTCTGAAAGTTGGCAACGTCGCAAACAGACGTCAAATATTTCGCTGTTTTGATTGATTTGGCAATATTACTGTATGGAAATATGAAATGTGGCTAACTAGCGAACTAGTATATTAAGAATGAATTACAATTATAACACTGAATTTGATGTTATCACCATTTTATGTGTAAAAAGGGCATTCGGAAAGTTTCAAAATACTTTCTTTACTTCTAATACAAAATATTCGATGTTACGATATTAATAATTGCATTTCATATTCAATATATCAGTTCACCAGTTAGCCATATTTCATATTTCCATACAGTAATATTATTGCCAAATTAATCAAAACAGCAAAATATTTGACGTCTATTTGCGACGTTGTCCACTTTCAGAATAAACGCAGCGTTTACAAATAAGGGAGATCGAGACGAGAGAGAGTGAAACGTTGCAATTTATAGAAGGTGAGACCAGACAGGTACGTGTTGCTGAGAAGCTTCTTGTGCAGATTCTTCTTCCCAGACTGACTGTTATAACGGGTATGGTAGCTGTCGTCGAAGGAAGGCACCTTTTCTGACGCATTCCCCATCGTAGCCTTTCAATTCTTTGGCACAGTTCAAACTGCAAACAAATAGAGGTAGGTATGAGTAAGTGTGTAAAAGGCTTGCTCTATATTCCCTAGCTTGTCTACATTATATAAAGAGAATCTTTGTAAATTTCAGGTCCAAGGGTTTCGGCTGGGCATTGATGACTCAGTCAGTAACACGGACGTAAAAATATCGCGGCGGAATTAAATCGCGCACTGGATTTTCAATTCTCGGTGTTTAGCCGAGAGTTGAATATCCATCGCGCTGGGACGCACAATCGTCCCTGCGCGTTGAAACAACGCACTACTGTTGGATTCTAAAGAGTGCGTCTCAGCGCGTTGAAAAAACACACTATTGGCTTCTCAACTCTCGGCGCTAAGCAGAGCATTAAAAATCAAGCGCACGAAACAAAATCGCCGGGAAAAAATCACCCATGCGCACCTGGGCCAAGAGAGCTAGTCAAGACTTCTCTTTTACTATATAGGTATTGATAGATTTCGTCATTCATTCATACGGTGTAAGTGACCAGTCCGGGCATGCTGAACTTAGCAACTCACGTGCATTCATTAGGATAGGTCCTGAAGTTTCGACCGCAAACCGGATCATAATCTTCCGGACAGTCGCATTCCGGTCTCACAGCGGTGACCGGCGACACGTACGTTATCACCACACCCAATGCCGCAAGCACTGAAATCACAACACACATAATAATATTATAGTCTATTCCAAAAGTATCTGATGAAAATGTTACGTTACAATCATTCTTCTTATTTCGAAATCAGTCACTAAAGGGTTATGCATTAATCTGTATTAAGGGTACACTAGTCGGTCATTCTTCTATACAAACGTAGTATGGTGATTACTTGTTTTTTTGACGGTGTATGTACGTTCAAAAATAAAAATTATATTTATCTAGCCCTCTAAAGAAGTAGAATTGGAAAAAATATTAGTTTGGAAGTTATGAGCTTCGAAACTTCCATATTTCACGACTAATTTTAACTCGTGTTTGGGCGTAAATAAATAACTTATGTAGTAAGAAAATAGGAAAAGTGAAACCGTATAATTTATTCAATAGTTCAAATACATTCAATTTTTTTATTTTTATTATCTATTCTCCTAAAGATCTGTTCATGAAACTTTACGCGCTCGTTTTCGTTATAAATTATTGTATAGTTCACTAAATAAATTAAGACATTTATAAAATAAATTGATGAATATAATATATACTAATTTTAAAAAAACAAATAAATAATTGGACTAATTAGCATGCACATCAGTTACGCCCCACCAACGAGTTCGAGCCGTCAACTAGGGTACCCTTAAGACTACACGTAAAGTGGTTCCCTCCCCTGCCAGCTAAATGGTTGGTTCTAGATCTATCTTCCTAGTCTTTTTCCCAACTATCTTGGGGTCGGCTTCCATTCTAACTGGATACAGCTGAATACCAGTATTTTACAAGGAGCGACTGCCCATCTGATCCACACCCAGTTACTGGCACCACGATACCCCTTAGAGCCATTCTTTGTAAATACGTGAGCACCATGTATCTATCACGTAATTGGTTTGAAATGAAATGAAATGAAATTAAATGAAATGAAATTTATTTATTTGCCAGAATATAAGTATTTACATGTAGTATGGTAAAATAATTTTGGTCTCACTATATTCGACTTATCAGTCGTGCAAATATTTCTAGTACATGCATAAACATGAAAATACATCAATGTCATTATCATATTTAATAGTCATGCACATCACAATCATAATAAAATGTGTAGTCTTGGTTCGTTAATAGTGATTAAAAGTACATTAACATTATAAAATATATTAAATTAGTTTATTAGATCATATCACAGTAAAGACAGTTCATTAATTTATTGATTAGATTTATAAATAATGTCAATAATATTAATTTAAATAAGTATTCATAAAATATATGTAGTTAAACATCATGTCAGTTTAAAATTTAAATAGGCAGTGTATAGAGTGCCACCATTGGCACTCTATCCCTATCGGATAAAGTGCCACTACAGGCACCCTAGTAACACCGCCTTGGCCCGGCTTAAGTGCCGCAAGCATTGGATTGTCATTGTCACTGTCACTAAGTCACGTCACTTGGTATTTTGTTTGATTGTCGAGGTTAGATCGCTGTAAAACACCACATTCCCAAAACATTACATTCTGTTGTGCCTAAACGGACCCTGGCACTTCGCCGGCCGCTACCGCGGCACCGCTCGCTACGCTCGCTCGGCTCGTGCGTTGTGTGGTCACAGTTCTAACCTAACCTAACCTAAATAACAAGTGACAGTGACAATGCAACGCTCACGGCACCCTAGACGGGCCGAGGCAGTGACACTAGAGTGCCACAAGAAACTCGCGGCACTCTATACACTTCGATTTAAATAATCATCTATTGAATAAAAACATCTGTCACAAAGCCAATTATTTAAAGTTCTATTAAATTCTAAGTTATTCATTTTCCTTATTTTATCCGGTAGTTTATTATAAATTTTCACCGCCATGGTGTAGCAGTTTCTATCGCACAACTTTAATCTGCTGCGAGGTACTACTAGAGGTTTTTGTACAATTTTCCTTTTAAATTGAGCCTTATTATCCTGTTCAAAGAGTGATAGGTGGTTTCTAACGAATTTACACATTTCAAAAACGTATAGGGATGGAAGTGTAAGCAAACGTTTATCCATGAAAATTGGTCGGCACGAATCAGTCCACTTGAGACTGTAAATTGACCTTAAGCATTTTTTCTGGGCTATAAAAGCTCTCTGGGCGTCTGTAGAGTTTCCCTAAACGAAATTATACAATTTTACAGGAGAGCCAAAATTAGAAAAATGTCACTGTTTTTTGTCAATAAAATCTGAGTGCAGGGTTCTTTAAGGCATTTAATGAGGTCATATTATAGATCTCAGTTTACATTATGACATGTGATTTAGGAAAGTAATTTTTTTAATTAACAGTATTTTTTATTTTGATTTATATTATTATAGTAACACTTTACCATTAATAATTTGTTCATTATGGTATATTACTATGAAATTACATTGCAATATTGATGTTACTAAATAGAAAACTATTGAAATTTCATAAATACAATAATATTATTCAACATTTAAATTAAAAATCATAAAGTTGGCATTCGTTATGGTGTTATAATATTACCAAATAAAAAAAACATTCGAAATTAATAATGTTTTATTACAAATTAAAGAGAGATTCATACAATCATTTTGCATAGTTATTTAACAATCAGTCTTGAGTTTGTACCTTTAAATCACAGCATGTAGGTACGTATCTTACTATATTAACTACTTATTAAGTATCTTATTACATTTACAATCAGTTCGACTAGGAACAAACCAACTGGAAATAGCATTTTTTTTTAGTTTAACAAAGTTTCAATCACAGCATTATTTCCCTATCCACGAAAGCTACTCAGGGCTAACCAAAGTTATGTTGACTTGTATTACGGGGGGACTCCCCCATGCTACGAAGATGGGTGCGGCTTCATGTCGTAATTTAAGCTGTGTTGTGTTCGAATACTAACATTAGTTTTTAAGTATTACTAACAAGGATATGGACCTGGTTTGAAATAAATGTTTAATAAATAATAAATAAATAATATTACTTAGAATAATGAGGCAAACCTATTGCCATATAAAATATAAACTGTAACATTTTATCAATGAAATTTTATTATGAATTGCGTAATTTCATAACACAAAAACTGTGTTTAAACAAATTGAAACACTTTTCCTATTAAAACAAATCAACAACTTACCTTTTTTGTGACGTACAGCCGTGTTTATCCAAATAATAACACTATTACTTTAAACTTCCGTCATCACTCTTCTACGAACATGTTCTTATTGATATAGACACAATATTGTATTTCGTGAGCCGATCATAACTCGGTTTAGTAACGGTTTAATTTACCGCTAAATGGCGTAAAATACTACATTTTACAAAAATGACAAGTTTATCTTGCAGTTTACGTGTATTTTAGATAGATGGCATTGATAACTCAATTCATGAAAATTTTCGTTTAGTAACGGTTTTACTTTAAAGGTGCGATATGATTAACCCATACCTCAATACTGAACATACATGACTGTGGTATACCATTAATGCTGTTTCATTATTAGTATTTTTTTTTTTTTACGAAGTGCGTAAATGAATTTGTGAATTTTTTTACAAACAAGATGTACATGAGATTTCCAGTTAGAATAATTATCAATATTTATTCCCAGAAATTTTATATCATTTACTTCTTCAATTATGTTATTATTATATTTTATTGGCAAGTCTATTGTGTCTTTTTTATTTCTTTTGTTATTTTATGTCAGGTATCTCATGAATTTAGTTTTATCCGTATTTATTTCTAAATTATTTACAGTTAACCAGTCATGTATACCCTTTAGAGCTTTATTGGTGACGTTTATCGCCTGATCAATAGTAGCTTCTTTTGTTAAAACTGTAGTATCATCTGCGAATAATATAATGTATTGATCAGTTGATTCTGGCAATTCGTTTATATATGCTAAAAACAATATCGGGGCTAGCACAGTCCCTTGTGGTACGCCATAGTAATTCATTAAGTATGGAGACCTATAGGTTACCTGGGTATTAGTCTCTGGATGCATTTTTACAACCTCTGTGCACTGTTTTCGACCCTTTAAATAACTTTCAAACCAATTGTAGGCAGGGCCTCTAATACCGTACTGTTCTAATTTATTTAATAATTTATCATGACATACCATGTCGAATGCTTTGGTCATATCTAGAAATACAGCTATAGGAATTTCTTTTTTGTCAACTGAACTGAGAATTTCTGTTATTAATTTAAAACATGTCAATGTAGTTGATTTATTTTTAATAAACCCATTTTGCTGATTGCTTATTACTTCATTTTTGTCAAAAAACGTTTTTTGTTTAACTGTCTTTGCTTCATTTTTTAAGCTTTTTACGTATTGTGGTATAATAATTTTATTCTAGGTGCATCGTCTTTACATCTAATTATAATATAATTAATGTATACAAAATATTGTAAAACATTTTAAAAGACAAACGATGGAGTTTCTTGCCCATTCTTCTCCATACGAAAACTACCTTATGGAAGGGGCGACTAGAATGAATTTAATTTTTTTTGTAAATATTTGTCATTCAAAAGTTCTTTCTAAGTGCTTAATTTAAATAAATTATTTGACTTTGACTTTAGACTTATTATTTAACACATACCGAATAAACACCTCATGTTTTCCAACCGACTAATGCCTTGTACTGACTGATGTCATCTCCAATTGTTTCCAGGTTTTATACGCACTGCCTTCCGATAATTATCAACAATTTGCTCTGAGAAATGACAATATTTTGACTAACACTCCTGTCCGTTCACCTAAATTACACTAACACGGTTTCAAATCGCTTGATATAATATGCGTATATAGGCTGACTTGTAAAGTATTGAACATAAATATTGACAGAGAGTATTCAGTTCACATTCAATTCTCGTTCCTTTTATAACTTGAATTTTTCGGTAGTTTCAATTACTAGTAATTTAAAACTTAGTCAAGATTAACTCAGTTTCTAGTTTTAATCTTAGATTAAAACTAATCAATCACTGTAGTCATGACAAACTGATTCAATCATTAATCAAATTAAATTTTGTCACACCAGGCATTTAGATCATAGATCTGAAGAATTTCGAGCACAGAGGAACTAACGGCATTTTTGGCTGTTCTAGCTTAGTCAGAGAGCCATTTGAGCTGGCTTCAGACCCAAATCAAGGACGGAACAATGACGTAAGACTTAACTGTTACTAAACTATTTCACGAAGTATCCAGACGGCTTAATGTCTCAGACCACTTTGAGAAGTGTCTCTGAAATAATTTTACATTTAAACACAAAGTACTACTGAAACATCTCGGACAATAAACTAGAGATAAAAGAAAGAAGCGATACCTACTCAATAATATCTTTTATTGTCAAATCAAACAACTAATTGGTCGATGGACCACCTGATTCAACTTGATTAGCCTTTTCCCAACTATGTTGAGGTCGGTTTCCCGTCTAACCGGATGCAGCTGAATACCAGTAATTTACATGGTGCGACTGCCTATCTGACCTCCACAACCCAGTAACTGGGTAATACGATACCCCTTGGTAAGACTGGTTGCTTTCGGGCTTCTGACGACCCGTAACGACTATCAAAGCTCCACGAATAACAGCCGGGACCAACGGCTTAACGTGCTTTTCCGAGGCACGGAGGAGTCTTAGTGATATGTAAAGATGGTCACTCATCCACGGACCAACCCCGGCAAGCGTAGCTTCACCTTATGGACCTCCTGATTGACAAGGTCAAACAGGTCAGGTTACATGAGCATTATGCTCATGTAATTGTATAATACCAGCCTATTACTGTCCCAATGGAGGGACGCGAATTGTACCTATAGCGAAAGTAAAAGACAATGTCAAGACGTAAGATATTGTTATATTTTACTATACAGATTCTTGTAATTACTTTTGAATTAATTTATTTTAAGGTTCTTTTTAAACGAAATTGTCGAACAAAATATTAGCATTTACAATACAATTTTCCGCATTGAATCAAAACAACGTTTTAAATTAATTTACAAAGCGCCCATGCTCTCAATAAAATTTAAAACAAGGGATAATGTATGCATTAAAATCTTTTTACGGCAAAAACTAAAGAAACTGACTTCCGAAATTAAAGGTATTTTTCACTTTGTAGTGTTTTTTTGTCAGTCGGTTTTTTTTTTATCAAATGTTTTTATTTTAAACTATTTCGTCGTGTTACAGGTACCACAAAAGGTGGCCTAGGCCCCACACTGTATACCACTACCTGCTATGTAAACCAAAACCGTGACATGACCTTAATAATATAATATAACAACATTCACATAGACTAAGTGGGAAAAATACGTATTATTGAAGCTAACTCAAAAACTGCCCAAGCGAAGTAAAAAAAAATATGGGACTACCGCACAACCTTTTTCTACCAAATAAAAATAGTTTTTTTTTAAATCAGTGCACAACTGACGAAAATTTAAATGAACATACATAAAAAACAACACGTTATTGTAGACAAAAACCCCCATTTTTCAGTCTATGGTTCCCTCCAAAGCGATAAGTGGGCAATAATTGCGTCTACAATAGCAATACTTAACATAATTGCCCGAAGATAAGACGTTGCCCATAAGTGGGTAAATATGCAAATATGTGAACTGGCGGGGTGCCAGAGTAGCTCCACATTAGCAGTAGATCAAGTTTAGATTTAATCTCAGTTTAAGTTGCTTTTGTTTTAAAGCCACCGTTTTGGCACTAGATTCATTACACATAGATTTCCATATAATTATATTGAATGATAAGTTAAGACATAAATACGAAACCACATGCTTACTACTTGAACAAAAACGTGACGTCACGTTTTTGTTCAAGTATATCCGTGATTTAGACTAATATGAGCGCTTCTTTTTATCTTGCAACGTCACTCATACAAACAGAGGCGGTTTAAATGTCGAGAGCGCCCTAGACAAGCAACTATTCGATGCCCCTCTTGCGACCACATATTATTATTATAACTTTTCACTAGTACTTATACATAATGATAACAACTGCTGGGCCATCCCGTGGAAATTTCGAGATAAAATGTGTAAATCTGTGTCCCCAGCTATCTACATACCAAGTTTAGTACTTCACAATCGGTTCAGTAGTTTTTTGCTGAGAAGAAGTAAGATATACCTATACACACACACACATCATATTTATCTTATATGCAATATGCTATGCTATACAATTAAAGAATATTTTTTAATGTGTAAGTAGGTGCATACTTACTTACACAATTAATTTTATGTTCCTTTGTTTAAAAACTTCCGCACGCGCGGCTCTTTGTTACTTAGCGCCCCTAGGCACGTGCCTAGTTTGCCTTAGGGATAATCCGCCTCTGCAGACAAACAGTATGTTCTAGTTGTTGCAAATGACACCATTCTCACTGCAACGCCTAGTTTATATACACTTACGATTATATTTTGACATCATTATTTCCTTTATTTCATATTATAATTTACATTTTTAAATATTTTCATAAAAATAAAAACATTTAAAAATATAAAAAATAGTAGCTCATCGGTATCGGGAATAGGGTCCAAGCTACAGGTGGTCAGAGCTCCTGAGAGAGGAATCTCCTAACGATACGCGCCGTGTCCAGAAGTACCGCTTTCTGGATCAAGCCCTTGATCGAGCTGCCTAACGAGAGCGTCCTCAGATGTTGGTCGAGGCTCTTGGCTATTATGCCATTGGCCGTTATAGCTATCGGCACAATGACTGCTATATCCACATTCAAAATGTCGACAACCTCGCAAACCAGATCAAGTACTTAATCTGTTTATCTTTTTCAGCTTTCACGAGGTTCTCGTCATGCGGCACCGCTATATCAATAATCATTGTGCGACGCTCTGATCGATCTATCACCACTATGTCTGGCTTATTGGCAACAATAGTCTTGTCAGTGATGATAGATCGATCCTAATACAACGTGATATTGCCATTTTCGATTTGCTGGGTCGGGCAAATACCTATCGTACAGTACTTCCGATTTCACAAGACTGTATTTCAGAGCAAGTTGCTGGTGGATAATCCTGGCTACAAGGTTGTGTCTATGCAAGTAGTCTCCGTTAGCAAGACGAGAACAGCCAGAAATAAACATCATTATTTATTATTATCCTGAATCAATAAATGCTAGTATAAATATTGTCTGATGTGACAGGCTAAACCATATTTTTTTATCTTCAACGCAAAATGTCCTCGGTCGACTCACCCATTTAAAAGTATCAAAGTCAATAACTTGCTATTCTACTGTTTATCTATCCACTACATTGTCAGCAGATGGATTTAACGAGGCCTAACGACAGGCCAGAAGGTGACCGAGAGGGCTAAGTTGAGGCCCATTTGACATTTATTGGCCTGCCCAGGCCATTGCCTTTAAATATCGACAGTAAAGATATAAATGTCTGGATACAAATGTTTGACTACACAAAAAATTGCTGATGAAGAATATTTGGGATGTGTATACAATTACATTTTCCTTTGTCTGCAAATTCATTTATTATTTTTTGCTGCTAGATATTTACATATTTTTTCATATTAGACACATGAATATTATTCTTGTTACAATGAACAGTCAACTGAGAAATTACTATGAAAACAAAGTTTTACCGACCATGTTTGGCAGATAAATATGATCTCAGTAACTTATTATTACCAGTCAGGAGGATTCTAATGCATAATTATACATCTTGATGTTCGTCAGAACACGTCGTTTACCTACTTACCATACAATACTTGGTTGTCCAAAGTGAGTGGACTATTTTTTATCACCAAACTATAGAACTCACACTCACTGACACTGTCAGAAAGTAATGGTATTATCTTTCAGACAAACCGAAATAACCAGAACCATAGAGAAACGGAATACTTATTTCTAATTTCTTATATTTTCCTATTCTAACATTTATATATTGTATCTACACCGCTAGAAAATAATTTAATATCAGAAAGTTTACCCAAACTAAGAATTATACAACATCTAAAAGCTCCGCACTACAACCTCGAAGATGAAGTTTACAAACTAAAAGTTGCCAGTGGAAATATTAAGAGTTGCTTTTAGAAATACTTTCATACATTTTGATTAGTTTTGCTGTTTATTGCTCTAAATATCTATTTTTCTATAGCAAAGGTTCCCTTTTATTTTAAATTGGCTTATAAGTTTTTCAATATTGAAGTTGTGCTATGCAGTCACATGGCACGACTATCCCACAATGAAAAGTATTTACCAAACGGGACTCGTTTGGTAGATATTTTTTATCTTCACAAACTAGGTAACTATAGTGTTGGAATGAATATTTTCGTATGTCAACATTTATTTCCTCCCATATTTACAAGGTATCTCAGCCTCCAGAAGGTATTTACCCAAACAATTGATCACAATTGGGTGTCCCTCCCTACAAACGTACGCCGCCGCGTCAATTCCTCGAAGGGTCACATTAACATATCCTTCGCTACCGAGTCAGCCAGACGTAGGACTACGGAGACTTTGCACGCAGAATACTGAAACTAAATCAACTGATTACGCAAATCACGCCTTTTTGAGTTACAGAGGAATATTTGAAGGCATGTTTTTTTGTTAGCTTTGAGAAAACATAAAAAAGATAGGTCCTAAAAAAACAAACGAACATCTTCGATTCGATAACATTTTTAGATACACACGTGTCAAACTGAATGAAATACGTTTCGAACCTTATAAATATTAGAAACATGATAGATATCAAAAGACGGTCCTAAGGAAAATGTTGATCTCTTGTTCAAATGTTACATGCCGTCACCAGTAGTCATGTCAAAGATAAGACCTCATCAGTCTAATCTTTTATGTAAAATTGCAGATATATTTTATTTGCACCATGTCATCTTATCAGCCACACATACTGTGCACTCATCCTAATCAACTGTTTTTTGAGTAATTATGACCTGAGCCCATAGAGTTGCAAATTCGGTCCCATGCCTAGTTTGTGCTGAGGGTACTCGGACATAATACATCAGGCCAGGCCCGAGTCGACACATCAGGACAGCTCATGTAACGTGTTGCAATGAGTCACGTAAAGTACCATTGATAATAATACAAAGGAATTATTAATTTTTAATCACAGCTATCCGCTAGTTAATAAAGTAATAATACCAATTAATAAAGTTTATCAATTTCAATAATATTCAATATATTATATTTTAGTATTCCAAATACGACAAACAACAAATTACATCGTATTCGATTAATTCGCTTGTTCGCTTTACGACAGATTCGCTTTATGACAGATTCGCTTCACGGCAGATTCGATTTACGGCAGATTCGCTTTATTATGACAGATTCGCTTCACGGCAGATTCGCTTTACGGCAGATTCGCTTCATATTATTATGCAATTAGTAAAGTATTGAGTATTACAGGAAAATTCAGACGCAATTTTGAAGTAATTACAAAATATAATTATTCCATTTAGCTGTATAGCGTTACATTATGGGAACACGATACCGATATCTATCAGTGTCTGGTGGTTGACTCATCAATCTGCCATTATAGGTTTAGTAATAATTATGAATTCATCATCAATAATGAAATAATTAAGGTAGGTATTAATTTTTTCTGAAATTGATCTATCGTATTGTAGCTTGTACTATACTTTTTAGACTCTATCATCGTTGCTTTATGAGCTCGTGTTTCGTAATGAATAAGACATTCATATTTTTTGCACCCTACCGTCGTCGGCTCGTTTACAGACCATGCACCATTGACCTGAGATATGCTGGCTATCCATTGGTGATAAGATTTGGTGACACGTTCCTTTTGAGTAGCTTTGTGTTGGACGGGTCGGCGCATCTTTAAAAATAAAACATCTTTATTCAAAGTTTATTGATCCCATATTTTCAGTTTACTGCAGTCTTAAGCAGAATCTCTTAGAAAGTAATAATCTACTCTGATTCATGCAAATCTCATTGTCCTTTAGCGAGATCTGTCAGCAGTCTAACATTTCATCTCTGAAATGCAATAAGTTCAGTGCTCCACAACCTTCAGGAAAGTCAAAGTTGGAAAGTTTTTCACGTTTATTGGAGTCTATCCAATAAATAAAAAGTTTTTACTAAGGTTGTATTATTAAAATACGCCATTTGCACTAACGTAGCAGAAAATTTATTTTATTTTTCTATCTTCGTCAGTAAATCACGGCCAAGCTTGAATCAATTTTGATATTGATTGTCTGAAAACTATCTTGTTATAATTTTTATTTTTTTTTGTTATAATTATATTTTAGTGAGACACCAGCTATGCCCGCTGCTTCGCTCACGACATTGTCTTCTTTTGGCAGGTACCTATAAGTCAATGGAAACGGGCAGTCATGACGTGTTGAAGTATCTTAAAGATTTACTTACAGACACAAACTCGTTATACAGTCGGAAGAAAACACGATCGACATAATAATTAAGTATGTAAGATAGTTTTTGTTTCGGAAAATTGCAGCAACAGCGAATGGTTTAGCCACCGGGAGGGTACAATCAGTCATCCATAAATAATTATTATATCAATATCACGACCGGAGTAAACGGTCGCACCGGAGTAACGGTCGGTATCAGTGTATCAGTCATCAATAAATAATTATTATATCAATATCACGACCGGAGTAAACGTAATGTACCTAAATACGAACGATTTTAAAATTTTAATACTCGTTTCGCACATAATTACTTAGTTTTAATACCTTATTCATATTTGTGGGTGATACTATTATGCTTGTCGCAAACATTGAAACCAACATGTTAAAGGATAGTTGTATTTTAGATTAAATATCGTTAGAATTTTTTTATATAGGTACATTACGTTTACGCAGCGCGTTCGTGCTAGGACTTCTGATCATTATCAGTTTAGAAACTGTGTAAACTCTGTTATCATCTGATAACAAAGCCGTGTAATATTCTAAAGTTCTTGCTGGAATCTCATCCATCACACAATTCCTTAATAAACTTGTACCAGATAAAACAGATTAAGGTTCATATTTTATCTCTACCGCTACGTTACGGCTGAGTGCGGCAGCAGGCAGTCTTTCATGAGGATAGTTAGGCTGTCTCTTTGTTAAAGGATATCTTCGTAAGCCACAGAGGTCATTAGTTTCGGTCTAAGGCTACTTGGAGGTTATAACATAACCTCCATCACATTATGATGTGCGTTCATTCTTAAAAGTGTAAGTAAGTACCTACGAGTTGAGCAGTTATAAGAGGGGCAATTCCCGATTTATGGAATGAAATTTTTTAACGCAGCTCGCGGTAGGAGTTGGCTGGTAAAAACCGTCACGTAACGAAAAACCGTTATGCAGCTCAAGTTTCAACTGTTAAAAGTTTTTGTTTTAAATCATTCGTGAGAAGGAACTACGTTCAAACTCAAAACTCAAATTCAAAGCATTTATTTCAATTAAACCACATACAGTCAGTCAGAAATATGAAGCTAGTTGCCCATTCCAAAACGTAGTAGGTTCCTATGGAGAAGAACGGGCAAGAAACTCCACGGACACTTTTAAATAAATAATTGTTGTTACATAAAATTGGTTACATTATTCATGTTGAAATTATACATGTGAGAACAATGTAAAAAGACGTGCACGTTAAAAGCGTCCGTAATAAAAAGATAAAATACGGAACAATTCAAAAATTATTTGGCGTAAGATACTCGTACATCTGTGTTTCATCTTACAGTGCCTAAAAGCGTACATCATTAGATGTACAAAATGTTTTTAGAGGTTCATTTATTAAAAAGGGTACATAATTTTATTAGAAGGTCAATAATTTTTTAGAGCATCAAATCAAATCATCAATCATCATATTTCAAATTTTTATGTATATAAGGACTTGTAGTGGCGGGCACTGATTCCTTGTTATTTACGAGTATAGGTAAAATGTCGAAAATAAATAACATAGGGTGCGCAAATAGGTAACCTATGTAGGTTTTTAGGGTTACGTGCCCAAGGGGTGCCAACGGGACCCTATTATTAAGGCTCCGCTATCCGTTCGTCCGTCAGTCACAAGGCTATATATTTTGGACCGTGATAGGTAAACACTTGCAATTTTTACAGAGTGAGTTGCAGTGTACTGTGACCGGTATAACAACAAATAAAATAAAGTTAAAAATTAAAAGCCTCCATATTATTATAACAAACGTGTTTGTTTACTGATAAATATTGTGCAGTGGTACGGAACGCTTCGTGATCGAGTCCAACGCAGTCGCACTTGTTTTTCAGGTCTTGACGCAGAATGTCCCATTCGCAACACGCTACATTTTCTTTTACAAAAATAACTTACTTATCGTTAATTTTCGTACTTCATTACCCACGAAACGGTAAATACCTAAAGCGTACAAAGTGCCGATCTTAGCCCGTTTTCCGTCAAGCTTCAATGAATGATATGAATTTAGATAATGTAAGAGAGACATTCATCATGTGTGTGAGCTTAATTAAGGCTGCTTAGATAATTATGACGTGAAAGCATACGATAACGTTTTTGGAATAATTAATATTCCTTTAAAGACGCTGATGACAGAAAATACACACATCAACTCACGCATTCTTAATTAAAGGAAATATCATACCAGAATTTTAATGTTTTTAGTTCGCTTTTTTGTGTTTATTATTTTTTCTTTGTCGAAAATTAGGCTACTTTGTATAAGTTTATTTTATTTACTTATCATAAGCTTACCAACAGCACAGTCACTTAATTTTCAAATTCAATAACTTATAAAATTAACATTTAGTAACCATGCAAATGACAGGTATGCATGACATTCACATATGAAAATAAGAGACAAAGAGAAAATATAAAGTGTGTCTAGTAGACATCAATCTACAACGCTACAAAACAGACGAATTTGAGCTAGATAGACGAGCACTCATCACACTGTTTAACTTTAGGGAGCGTCAGTATGAAGCGAAAATCATGGAGAAAATATAGCTAGGGTAATCCGTCAAGTTAGACCATTTCATTATATTGCCTTGCCATACGTGTAAGGGGGCTATTAAATAGGTAATTCAAAAATACGACGATGACGTTTACTACGTTGGCTAGGCCTAAAGTTAAAATAGTTTATTAATCGTGCATCAATGGAACCGCTACATTTATACTGTTTATATTTATGAACGTCTGATTTTTGCAGTAGGAATAAACAATGTTTCTTTTATTATGTGTGTCGTGATTGGTGATTGCTGTACATTATAGGAGTCCATACAAGGCAGTAATCCATAAGTATGTACGTACCCTGTTCAGACAGCCCAGATTATCCTTGCTGACTGGTTAATCATTTTAACATGGCTTCTCTAGTATAGTTATTGACAACAAATTGTATAAATGCAGAAGTGAGTTCGTTTGTTAATTTTATTCTTTGTTTGTTACGTTTTCACACTAAAATGAACGAACGATGAAATTGATAATTAACAGGGTAGGTATATAAATTTAAATACCTGGGCCATCTGGTTACTGAGGACCTGAAAGATGACATGGATCTAGAGAGGGAGCGCAGAGCATTATCGGTTAGGGCGAATATGCTGGCCCGCAGGTTTTCTCGATGTACAGATGCAATTAAAATAACTCTTTTTAAGGCATATTGCACAGCACTGTACTCGGGAGCCCTGTGGTTCACTTATACCCAAAAGGCTTACAATGCGCTCAATTTATCGTGGTCTTCAACATGTTTCAATAACGAAAAACCATTCAAATTTTATTGTTTGGGGTCCTACGCAGAGACATTAACGAAGGGCAATGACCGATAATGCCACGTTTAAAGGCGACAGCTATTAGTACTTCTCATACTTAATCACAATAAAACTTCTATAGTTCGGGTAGAAAAAAAAACACGCGGGCAGTCTTTGGGGACTGCCGATAGAAGTGAAAACTAAGTAACGCCATCTAACGAAAATGTCAGGAATTTATATGGCTTGCTGTCAATACAAGAATGAAAGTTGTACTCTATTTTAAAAAAATCCAAAAAATAAAACAGAGTTGAGAACAACAAAAAAGTGCTCAACGGGCCTTCGGTGACGATGACGCGAGTTTTATGATTTTTGATCACCCAAAAGTGCTCAACGCGCCTAAAGGAGTCTTCACTTCAATATCAAAGTTCGGGTAGAGACGTAACAGTCTACAAATCCTTGATTCCCAATGTCTACATCCAATCTAGAGAGGTACTAGGTATTCCTTCAGATCGAAACGTTGGGACAATGGCTCTATCCATTAGGATAGCTGTTCAGTTAATTGCTGAACAAATTGGATGAGGAATTGGGGACTAGTTTTCCGTGTTTCGCATCCAATTTGCTACAGTTTTTCTTATCAAATCCGTTTTCGGTTTTTCTAATAAGTCCTACATTTTATTTTGTGAAGACTATCTTTGTTCCTCTGCCGCAGAACAAAGGCATCAGACGTGCCATTACTTACGCTGGCTTACTGTGCTAGCTGTTTTAGAGTGAGTCTACGTATTATGGACGGTAATCCTTTGATATAAAATGAATGAGTTCTCCCTAATGATGAAAGTTTGACTTGAATGGTATTTACCAAAAAAAGCAAAATTAAATCAAGTTCCAAATGTTTGTTTTTCATTTTTAAGAAGAAGAGTGGGCAAGAAACTCGATTTACTCTTTAGACAATAATTCGATATTTACATTAATTATGTGAAGATGATGTAGGTACCTAGAGAAAGAATACTAGACTGCAATTATAGGTATGCAAATTAAGCAATAACAGCTAAATTAATAATGTTGATAGATCATGGTGCTCACATATTTACAAATATTGAACGGTTGGCGATTATTACTTACATTAAAATAAGCAATGAATTAGTGTGTGAGCAGTGAGGTAGAGTAATGAGTAATAGTAGTGTGTTAATGAGTAGTGAGTAATGAGATATTCTCCTCCGGGACATAGTACCCGAATATAATATCTTAAGTGAGATAGTATAGTAACCCACAGGCCTAAAATAAAATAACAAAAAATCGTGTCGTAAAAAAGCTTTAATTTTGTTGCCATTTTTTTTTATTTTACCTCTACTTTATTGCTTTCAGGGACCAGAAAGTTATTGAGATGAAGAGCTCCTCTAAAAGAAAAATAAAGTTAACATTTTACTTTTATACCTGACAAAGCTTCCCACTCTTATGTGTTGCTAGGATAATAAAGTGGTAGAACAAAAGAAAAAGAAAACATTGTTCTCTTGCAACAATAGGGAACCTAGTTTTATGCTCGCGAAGTTTCAAGTGCGTACTTGACGAAATATCTTCAGGTTTCAGTGGGTTGCTGTAAAATTACGGTATCAAAGTATGAAGTGTGGCTGGTTTTTATTAAACTTTGAATTATAAAATAATACAGTTTTATAATGGCTGTTACTGTCTCAAAACTTACTCGGCAAAAATTTCAAAACAGGAAAAGGGAGCTTTTAATTTTTGTTCTTTAAGCTTTAGAGTCAGCCCATAGACCTAAAATGGTAGCAGGAATAATCCCCTCCGGAGCGACTGGACAGATTCGCAACTGGATAGTTTCTCAGCTGGACAGTTTCGCAGATGCCCAGCTGAACAGATTCGCAACTGGACAAAGTATAGTCGTGTGATAAAATAACTGTAGGTATAAACTATGAAACGAAACCTTATTTCATATTACTTATTCAAACTCATAAGTCGCGAAACTGTCCAGCTGCGAGACTGTCCAGCTGAGAATCTGTCCAGTTGCTAGCCTCTTCCCAATTATGTTGGGGCCGGCTTCCAGTCTGAACGGATGCAACTAAATACTATTATTTTACACGGAGCGGCGGTAAAATGGTGTTAGAATTCCATATAAGAACTCACAATCAACTGTATTGGAACGAAGTTCTCTTTCGCGCGTTGCGAAAGGGGGCTAGACCAAAAGTTGTTACGACACTTTTTGTTTTATAATTCAGAGCCATCTAGTATAGAAAGATTTTTAGCCTTATTAAAAATTATACTAGATGGCTCTGTATTAATATATAATATGCAGCTAAAAGAACTTCGTTCCCACCGGGTGTCCCACGACACCTCCCTACTATTGCTATTACTTACTTGTACCAGCAAAAATGTACACATGAATGCAATAAAGAGTTTGAGTTTGAGTTTATTTTTTTTTTTAATTTTCACTGCCATAAAACCAATTTTAATCAAAAGATCTATTTCTCTTAATACAGTGTGCTTGAGTAACACATATCTACATCGATTCCAGTTAGAACCGGTTGAATCCGACTCACTGTTTGAACAGATTTCAATTACTTTATATTTGATGTCGTGATTGGAAATATACGCTTATGAATGGCTTCATACGAGATGTTTGTTTAAAATGATTAGTTTGTATTTTAACTAAGATTAGGCAAGCGAATTTAAGAAGAAAGAAAGAAAATATGTGAACATAGCTGGCGAAATCGAGATTACGACGTGATGGGTGATATTAAAATACGTTTATTTGCGCCATGACGCAACGACGATTACCTTTCTTGTTTTTAACTACCATTACCTAAAATCGTTTCAAAAGTTTTGTTAATCCTATCCTAACTATTATAAAAGAATTGTAAATTTTTGGCAAGTCTATCCATCATAAAGAAAAGTAATTTGGAGTTGTTGTCCTACCTAAATCGACACTGTGAACTGACTTTTTTTATCATGATAGGCTTTGTTACGAGCAATATTTCTGTACTAATGTCAAGTCGCACTTTTGCGTTTTTAGGGAGAAAAAAATAAAAACGAAAATCTGAAAAAAACAATATTACTCTGTACCCGGAGGTGATTTTCCTAAAATAAAAACTTTAAAATATACGCCCAAAGATGCTCAGATTATATTTAGATAAAATAAATATCTTGGACAGTTACGTTTTCAGAATTTATTTGAATTTTTTTAATGAAAAGATCACCTAAACTTCATCATTGAAAAAAACAAAAAGTATTTGAAATCGACACCTGGGTGTTTTACTCGTGCATTGTAAATGCATCTATTGATCGATAAATACCATAAACAGCAGAGGGAAATTTTTTTGGTCCAATGGAACACTGTACGGCGGCCTGGCCGCCGGGCGCGCACGGCACTGCCGCACAAACAAATGCAAAGGAAATGAAGGCGCAAAAGCCGGAGGCACGTGCCGCGCGCCGAAAGTAGTAGCCATAAGGCTGCCGGTCCACCGGAGCGGAGAGGAGAGGAGAAGAGCGGAGATGAGTCAATATTAACCAATAGAATCAAAACTCCGCTTCAGAGGTGCGACTTTATTGGTTAATTTTGGCACATCTCCGCTCCTCTCCTCTCCTCTCCACTCCAGTGGACAGGCAGCCTTAGACCATTTTCCTGTAGCTACAACACTGGGGCACTTATTGCCCCGTCTCAAAAATCCATTGTGTATATTTATTTATTTATCCTAAATATAAATATATAATAATTTATTGTATTATAAATGCGAAAATGAGTTTGCTTATTTGTTTGTTTGTATGTTTGTTACGCTTTCACGCTAAAACAGCTGAACGGATTTGGATAAAATTTGGCACATGGGTAGACCATGACTTGGATTAGGACATAGAGTATTTTTATCCCGATATTTCAACAGGATCGAGACTTAAGCGGGGGAAACCGCGGCGCGTGTTATAGTATGTGCCAATACCCAAACTGCAAGAGTGCACTAACCTAGATACCGCGCATAGAAACAGCCTGACACGCGAGCTCCGAAACGCTGACATCGCATAGTGACGCACGGCATACAATGCCCCTGTTTACCGGATGCATGCACCTTTTCGAAATAATTAGATTCACGAATATTCTGTATCTAACATCGGTCGGAATAGGAATTCAATTTTGTAATAGTTAAATATTGTAATTTTACTTTAATTAAACTTAGTTAGAAATCATTTTGGTTTTTTTTGGGTCCTCCGACAGCGACGTACATATTTGGCGCAGTCGGTAGGATACTCGAGGCGTCTCGAGTTAAGCTAGATAGGGCTATTCTGATATCGAATACCGTCCTGCTAATTCGCTACCGCCGCCGCCGTCGTGAGCGATCGCGTTCGCCGAGTATCCTGAACAAGAACCTGACGTCCTGCGCGGAGGAGAAATCCAGACATCGATCCCAGAGGTACCGAAATGCAGCTTATGTAAGTACACTGACAATCGTTTCTGTGAGTTGCTTTCAATTCCTTCCCCTTTACCTAAAGTAGTTTATTTTAGTTGCAATCATTTTTCACCCTAAGCAATCTATCCCTGAAGGGCCTACGCGCTCTAGACTGGCACGTAGGACAGACATAGACTTAAATAGAGAATTCGGGGTAGGTCTGGACACTACTGTCGATAGTTTAGAATTAGATAATTCATTAAGTTTAGAGAATTTTGAGCCGGTCATAATGTCCGATCCCGATATGATTTTTAAGACTTTACGTTTAGTACCAGATTTCGACGGCAATCCACACATTTTGCCAAGATTTATACATCTTTGTGATCAAATTGCGTCTGAGTATATAGGAGCTAACCCAGAGAATGCTTTGGCTAAGCTATGCCTAATTAACGGTATTTTAAATAAAATAACGGGGCCAGCCGCGCGTATTATAAATTCAAATGGCATATCTGAAGATTGGGATAGTATTAAATTATGCCTCATAAATAACTTTTCTGATCAGAGAGATGAGACCGCTCTTTACAATGACTTGATGTTGGCAACTCAGGGAAACAATTCACCTCAAGAGTTTTATGATCGATGCCTTAATTTATTCAGCACCATTATGACGTATGTTACCCTACACGAGGATGTTAGAACAACTATAGAGGCTAAGCGTACTCTATATCGTAAATTAACCATGCAAGCATTTGTTCGTGGCTTGAAGGAACCATTAGGGTCACGTGTACGTTGCATGCGTCCTGATAGTGTCGAAAAGGCGTTAGAATTTGTGCAAGAAGAATTGAACGTCCTTTATTTGCAAAACCGGCATGAACCAATAACTGATAAAAAGTCAAATGTAAATGCAGCAAAAACTTTGCCGATGGCCGCATCAACCGATAACGCCAGCCCTATGTCTAGAACGTTCAATTTCAATGCACGAGCCGGGCCAATTGCAAACTTTCAGCCACCGCAGACATGGAGACCGAATTTTCAGGTTAACCGGCCTATCCCGTTTGGGAACGCTTCCGGAATGCCGTCGCATCCGCAACAAATGTATCGCGCGCCGATGTCGCATACCCAGCAAATGTTCCGCGCAGCTCCGCCTAACTATAATCGTTTCAACAATAATTTCCAAATGCAACCACGGGTCATTCCACAAAATTCTGGCCCTAAGCCTATGAGTGGTGTTAGCCATTATATTACTAGGGAAAGGCCGTCGTTTGGTCCATCAGCGACTCATGACTGGCGTAGCAACGGAAACCCGCCCCCGTCTAATTACTTTAAGTCTAAAGAGATGAACATGAACGTATGTTTAGATGACGGTGGCCAGTACTACTATTATCCGGAATATTTTATTGAACCGGACTTTAATTGTTACCCAGAAAACCATTAATATTATAACATAGAACCTATATATTACGCAGACACTGATTTAAATTCTGAAAATGTTGCTATAGGTTACCCGGTCGCTGTAACTAGCGAACCAGAACCATCTACGCCTAAATCCAGTAATGAAAAGGATTTTCAGAGGCGGGAGAAATCAGACAAGTTAAAATAGAATTAAACTTACATACACAAAGACAGCTTCCATACATCCAGATCTTACAACCACCGTTAAGATTTCTTATTGATACGGGCGCAAATCAATCATTCATTAGCCCGGAAGCTGTACAAACATACTTTAACAATTTCCCTTTAAATTTCGATCCCTTTGAGGTCACAAATGTACACGCTACAACAAGAAATAACTATTCCATAAATATTCCCACCTTCACTGAATTTCAGGAGCAAGACGATATTAAATTATTCATTTATAAATTTCATGAATACTTCGACGGGCTTATAGGATTAGACCTCCTGGAAAAATGGGAAGCCAAAATCGACCTTAAAGATAAATTGTTAATAACGCGTAATTCTACTAATACAATAAGAATGTATAACTCGCGTAACGTAAACTTATATGAGGACGTCATACCAGCTAACTCATCAAAAATGCTGAAGGTACCGATCAACTTACATGACGGCGATGCAATAGTTTCTGAGCAAATTATAGCGAATTGTATTATTAGAGATTGTTTAACTACAGTAGCAAATAACCGTGGATTTTTGGAAGTTATTAACCCAACTTCACATGACTTAATATTCTCAATGGATCGAGCCGTACAAGCGGAAACTTATAACATTTAGTGCACGCGTACCGAACAATCTTACGATATTCACCACGCGAACATCGAACACACGTTAACCAGAGCGAAAAATGTTATAGCGCGTTTGCGCACGGACCACCTCAATGACGAAGAACGTATTAACTTAGAAACTCTATGCGGAAAATACGCTGATATATTTTATATAGACGGAGAAGCTCTTACATTTACTAATAGAATAAAACACCGCATTCGAACCACCGACGAAATACCCATTCATACAAAAAGCTATCGATACCCGTACATACATAGAGATGAAGTCCGAGATCAGATAGGCAAAATGTTAGAGCAGGGTATTATAAGACCGTCGGAGTCTGCCTGGCGCTCGCCTATCTGGGTCGTCCCAAAGAAGGCAGACGCTTCTGGGAAAGCCAAGTGGCGTCTAGTAGTCGATTTTAGGAAATTAAACGAAAAAACCCACGACGACAAGTACCCCATACCTAACATTAATGACGTTTTAGATAAGCTAGGGAACTGCCAATACTTCACAACCCTTGACCTTGCAAGTGGATTTTACCAGGTTGAGATGGACCCCGGTGACATCCCCAAGACCGCATTCAATGTAGAAAATGGTCATTACGAGTTTTTACGAATGCCCATGGGGTTGAAAAACTCGCCGTCAACATTCCAACGTGTTATGGACAATGTCCTCAAGGACCTTCAGAACACGGTCTGCTTGGTTTATTTGGATGATATCGTGGTCTTCAGTACATCCCTGCAAGAACACATAATCAACCTTGAGAAGGTGTTCAAAAAATTAAGAGAGTCAAATTTTAAAATCCAATTAGATAAATCAGAGTTCCTCAAACTAGAAACATCTAATTTAGGTCACGTCATAACCAGAGAAGGCATCAAACCGAATCCGGATAAAATCACCGCTATCCAAAACTACCCTATTCCAACTACCCCCAGAGAAATCAAACAATTCCTCGGCCTAGTTGGATACTATAGAAAATTCATTCCGGACTTCGCGCGCGTAACAAAACCTCTAACACAATGTTTAAAAAAGGGAAGAAAGGTAACAATTAACTCCGAGTACACCGCAAGTTTCGAAAAATGTAAAGCCCTAATAACTAATGATCCGATTTTACAGTACCCCGACTTCCATAAAGAATTCATTTTAACCACTGATGCTTCTAACGTCGCTTTAGGCGCTATTCTATCGCAAGGAACGGTCGGCGCGGACAAACCCGTTTGTTACGCCTCCCGCACTCTCTATGAGAGTGAAATAAACCACAGTACAATCGAGAAGGAGCTCCTTGCAATAGTTTGGGCCACAAAGTATTTTAGACCGTATCTGTTCGGGAGGAAATTTAAGATCATCACGGATCATAAGCCACTCCAATGGGTTATGAACCTGAAAGAGCCCAACTCTCGACTAACCAGATGGAAGCTAAAACTATCTGAGTACGACTTTACTGTCATATACAGAAAGGGTTCAAGTAATACAAACGCGGACGCTCTCTCCCGTACCCAAATACATAACGAAGAAACATTTTCCATGGCGGTAAATGTTTCTGAACGTCCGGGTTCAATAAATAACTCGTCTACAGTGTCAGCCCATACCAGTCAAGAAAACCCTATTCTTGAAATTCCAATTGTTGATCAGCCATTAAACAAGTTTCATAGACAAATCTGCATAACTGTAGTTGGTGATATAAAAAACCGCCCCACGGCATCTAAACCCTTTGTAACACATACTAGAACGGCCGTCCAGGCATCTCAATCTAATTTAGAAACGGACATAATCAATATCATCAAAGAATATGTAAACCCCAAGGTTAAAACTGCGTTACTTATAAAACCCCCTCTGGCAATGTACAAAATCATACCTATCATTCAGGAAAAATTTAAAAGTTCGTCAATGAACCTCGTTTTGGCTAAAAGGGAGGTCGAGAACGTTAAGGATTATTTAAAACAACAGGAGATAATTAAGCATTACCACGACGGTAAAACAAACCACCGCGGAATAAATGAATGCTATTTAGCCCTTTCCGAGCGTTACTACTGGCCGAAAATTAAAGATGAGATAACAAAGTTCGTCAACGATTGTATTATCTGCGGGCAAGCAAAGTATGACCGTCATCCCATAAAACAATGTTTTAACATAGTACCCCCGGCCACCAAACCATTTGATACCGTTCATATAGATTTGTTAACAATCCAAAACGAAAAATACCTAACAATCGTAGACGTATTTTCTAAATACGCACAAGCTTATTACATACGAGATGGTACAGCCGTGAGTGTCCTACAGGCATTACTGAAATTCTGCACGCACCATGGTCTGCCTTTAACCATCGTATCGGACAACGGTACGGAATTCAGTAACCAATTATTTAACGAATTCATCAACTTGCATAAAATAATTCACCACAAAACTCTGCCACATGCCCCAAATGACAATGGGATTGTGGAACGTTTTCACTCATCCCTATTAGAACATTTACGCATTTTAAAACTAACCCATAAAGACGATGACATAATCAACCTCGTTTCCTATGCGATTTTAGCATACAACAGCACAATACATAGTTTTACAAAATGCCGGCCATTTGATATTATAACCGGACACTTCGATCCGCGAGACCCCTTTGATGTAGATCTAACTAAACATCTCTTACAGCAGTACATGCAAAACCACAAAGAAAAAATCAAATTAGTCCACAACGTAATAAATGAGTCTTCTTTCGCAACCCGCACTAAAATTATAGAACATCAGAACAAAACTCGCGAGCCCGAAATCGAGTACCAGCCTCAACAACGTATTTTTGTCAGCAACCCGTTAGCAAGCCGTCAAAAACTAGCCCCTAGATATACTCAAGACACCGTTTTAGCCGACCTACCCATACACATCTATACATCTAAAAAGCGAGGTCCCGTCGCTAAAAGCCGGTTAAAAAGAGTACCTAAAAGCGCTCTATTGTTACAGGGTGCTACTGGTCCTGACTGCTCATTTGATAGCAGCCCAGGAAACAAACCAGAAGATAACACTTGAAAGCCTGGACGATGGCCCAGGAATACTACCCTTTCGGCTTGGTGCAACCAAACTCATAACCCATTATCATACTTTCCTACAGTACATCCAAACCAAGGACACCGACTTAAATATTAGAATGTTACAGGATCAGTTAGACAACTCTAGGCTAAAATTAGATAATAACACGCATATGCTGTATGAAGTTCAACTATCTTTCAGAAAAACTGCAAGGTGTCGCACGCCAACTAGAATCGTTAAAACCAGGTCGTGTAAAGCGAGGTCTCATAGATGGTCTAGGCTCTATAATAAAAAGCGTCACAGGAAATCTGGATTACTCAGACGCGGTCAGATACGATAATACTATCAAAATCCTTCAGGAAAATAATTACAAAACCACCGAGGAACTAAATAACCACATCAGTTTCAGTAAGGAATGTATGGCCCAACATTCCGATATTATCGAAAAATTAGTAGCAAACCAAGTAAAAATTAATGATACTCTAAAATTATTACTAGACAGAGATGCTCACAAAGATTATAGCCTTATAAGATTTGCAAAATTCGGACAGTGTTTAACTATACTAGCTGAGAACCTAGATAAAGTATTAAACGAATTAGTGAGAGTAGAGAACATGCTGGCATTCATTCACAGCTCAAGCATGCATCATTCCATGATTAGCGTAGAAGTTTTACGGCATATGATTGATAGACTAGTTAAAATCTACGGTAGAGATAAGATAATAGATTTAGAACTTAGAGAATACTATGATATAATTAAACCGGGATATTATTATTCAGGCAGTCAAATAATATTTATATTCAAATTTCCGATATTTGCTGCAGAAACATACGACCTCTATAAACTATCAATAGCCCCCAATAAATTTAGGCAAGCCCTTATCCCTCCTCATCCATTGATTGCAACAAACAGGAAAGGTTATGTGTATATAGAGGCTGAATGCCCGAAGTACAGTAGCTGGTACCTCTGCGGAAAAACGACGAGTCACCAGCTGCGCGAAAACCCAGACTGTATTCAGAAACTTATCATAGACCAGACCTACGATGGAAGCTGCGAAATCGTAACCACGTCATTATCAAGAATAGCCATGGAAGAGTTGGATGAGAAGCATTACGTCATATCATTTCCCAATACAACACGAATACATACCCTGTGCGGACGAGAGGAATACACTCTACTGAATGGCACTTACTTGGCCATCATACCCGTGAATTGCTTCCTGTACACCCCAGAGTTTACCATCACTAATCTCAATGATCATGTGGAAGGACAACCAGTCAAAATCACGAAGCTAAACTACAACACAGAAGGCCACCCGGAACCAGTACAAGTCAACCTCAACTCGATTGATCTTACTAAACTACACGATGCTCAATACAAAGTAATGTCTCAACCTCCTTTACGGATGCAACCTATACCAACGGAATACCTATACCACACAACGATTCCGTTCTACATCGTATTATCCAGTACACTTGCACTCGGTATATTCATTGTAATAATTAAGACACTGTAAGAAATCGAAGTCTGGAGCCGAGAAACAATCTACAGGAAACAAGATTTATGCAGAGCCCGCAGCACCTGAAATACCGAAGACCCACTCAGCAATATTTTCTCAGTTCAAACTTCAAAAATAATTGCTGATCTGACGGTGGAGGTGTTATAGTATGTGCCAATACCCAAACTGCAAGAGTGCACTAACCTAGATACCGCGCATAGAAACAGCCTGACACGCGAGCTCCGAAACGCTGACATCGCATAGTGACGCACGGCATACAATGCCCCTGTTTACCGGATGCATGCACCTTTTCGAAATAATTAGATTCACGAATATTCTGTATCTAACATCGGTCGGAATAGGAATTCAATTTTGTAATAGTTAAATATTGTAATTTTACTTTAATTAAACTTAGTTAGAAATCATTTTGGTTTTTTTTGGGTCCACCGACAGCGACGTACATATTTCGCGCAGCTAGTATCTCATTATATGAAATGAAATTAATATTTTTCGTGAATATTTTATGATAAAAAAATAAAAAAAGTTTCTTTTTTCGATTTTAATATTTTTTCTAGCATATACGGACGCTATACTATTGCGGGTTAACGGGAACGCCCTCTGTTAGTTAACATACTGTATAACTACTGATTATAAACCAGCCGCCTTGACAGTCTAACCTTCGTTCTAGTGTACATTAAGGGTCAGTTCACACCGAGACGTAACGCGAATCAACGCTGCGCGCACTTTTTAAGATAGTGATACAAAATATAATAATACACATTTAATTATGATAATTGGAAAATGTCGTCGGGGTTCGGCTTGGCGTCGCGATGCGCCGCGCTGCACCTCGAGATGCCTCTTGGCGTAGCGCGACACAACACGAAGGTGAGGCGTGGGGGCTGCCAGTGACTTCTCGATACGCCTCGCGACGTCGGTCGGCGTCGCGCTGCGTCTCGCGGCGCCGCCCGCGCTGCGCAACGCAAAACCACTGGCCTCTTCAAGCATCGTCGCGTCGCGTCACGTTTCGGTGTGAACTGCTCCTAATTCTATCCTGTAATATTTTGTTTCAAGCATCCCAAACCTCCAATTTTCGGGGCATAGTATTCCTATTCAAACAGTAGCAAAATACGGTCACTACAGTTCAGCACGAATTTTGAGAGCGCTATCTCAAAGGGAATTACATTTTAATCACAAGGAAACTCTGATTAAAGGCCAGAGCTGGTCCGAATGAGTGAGACAGCTCTATAATTTGTATAGCTCTGTCTCGCTTTGCCCTAAAATTAAAGTGTTGCAATATAAAAGTGTTCTTTCACTAGTGTTGTGGAGTTTAATTTGGGATATTTTTGACCAAAACTCCGCCGGAGGGGTGTTCAGCCTTTTATTTATTTGGAAACGGTTCACGAGGGTGGAGGGAGGGGTAAATTGAAATATGTGCGTGTTTATTGAGACGAAATTTTAAAATCTGGATCTGGCTAAGAATTTGATATTGTTTTTGTATGAATAGAGACCTTTAACTTGGTGTAGTTATGGGCTGATATTATGCTGAATGATAAGTTCTGGGTACCTCCAGTAATAAAAATATTGACTGCCTGCGACTGCGTCTGCGAGTCTATAACTTTCCTCAAGAATTATGCTATCCAATGGCAAAGAATATTTTTGAAATCCGACTGGTTGTTCCGGAGATTACCCCCTACATACAACCTTACAACCAAACAAACAAACAAATTTGTCCTCTTTATAATATTAGTATACATAATATAATAGATAGTAATTAGATCCTTGTGACTTCGTCGAATGTCTATCTTATAAACCTTTCTCGCGAAAATAAATGAAAATTACACAATAATAATATAATATTGAATGTTACTGGATGATTAATTAGACGAGAATAAAACAATTTAATTAAACCCCAGTATTTAAACGGATACATCACCAAATTAACGGACCATGTCACATGAATTAATATCTACGCATTTGTTGATATGCCAAGCACTGCAAGGAATTCAATGATAGTACATTCAATAAATTGCAAAATAATTGTAATTTCTGGTTTATTTCAATTGTATACAATTAATTTGTTTACTGATTCGATGCAAAGTTTATTGAATTGTGATGTCAATTATCTGGTGGTTGGTTTGCCAGTGTATTTTATATCAAAGTAGGTTTATAATTATTATTTTACCATTTTGTAGTGGACTTAATAAAGTCAATCGAGAATATTTTAACCGAATTCAAAAAAGGAGGTTTCTCAATTCGACCGTATATTTTTTTTATGTTTGTTCGCGGATAACTCCGTTGTTTATGAACCGATTTTGATTATTCTTTTTTTTGTTTGAAAGGGTAAGTTCCCGATGTGGTCCCATAATTATAAATTTTATTTACTTTGCTTGGATAGTTTTTGAGTAAACTTCAATAATACATATTTTTCCCACTTAGTTTATATGGATGATATGATGATAACTTCCTGTCACTGATATTTGCATACCAAGTAGTGGTATTCGAATTTGTGTGGGGTAGGTACCACAACTAAAAAGTGAAACATAAAAACTTATAATAAAAAAATAAAAACCGACTTCCAAAAAAAAAAAACACTACAAAGTGAAAAACAACTTTAATTTCGGAAGTCGGTGGCAAAAAACGAAAATTCACACCAAAGACACCGACTTCCGAAATTATAGTTATTTTTCACTTTGTAGTGTTTTTTTGGAAGTCAATTTTTTGATGTGATCTATTTGAAGATAGAATAGTATATATGAAGAGTACAGAGATACCAAACAGAGTGATTTGTCACATTATAATAGTTTTTGGGACCACCTGATGGAAATAATTAACAACTAGCATTGTTGATAAAAGTACCAATGTGACTTTTTCGATTTATTTACCTATGTAGTTTCTGAGTTTAACTTGGACATTATTGACTTCGGTGAAGAAAACCATCGTGAAGAAACCTGGACTTATAAAAAATTCAAAAAAATTCAAATTCAAAAATTCAAAAGTCATTTATTCAAACTAGGCTGAGAATCAGCACTTTTCGAACGTCAAAATTACATAAGACAGTCCCCCAAAAACGCCCGCCCTTCACCACTTCCTAGTGCTTTTGCTGGAGAGAAGAAGTGGCGCAACAAACTCCCCAGCAGCACAGCTGTCTGTTCAGTTAGAAAAAAAACTTGATTCTATACAATAGTATGCAAATCATTTACATTACACAACCCAAATCATTAAATAAAAAAATATATTTGCCATAATGACAGCTAGCACACGCCAATGTACCAAAGAAAAAAAAAAAAAAAAAAAAATATCGAAAGCTAAACTCAAGCGAAAATGAATACTAAAAAAACTAAAAACGTAAACAGAACTTAATACCCGAATTATAAAGCCTCCGGGTATAAAGGGCGTGCCCGCTTACATATAGCTAATAAAACTGTAACTCGAAGTCACATAATTATGATAAACTAGGACCATCGAAGAAAAATAAATCAACAGTTAGGCAAGAATAATATAATGATTTTCTGTCGAGGTCGCTAGCTAACCACATATTGCAATACAACTAATTAAACAAAAACATTGTAATGAGTCGATTATGTCAATAATAAATGAAAATTAAATGAAAATAAATTTACTTATACAGTCAAATAAAATAACAATTATATAACTCATATGACCTGTCAGTAGGTAAGCTAATTCTGGAGAAAGAACATAAATATTGTCTTGAGTTAATCACAGCGACCAACTATTTTTATCGTTTAAGTAGTCGTTGATAGAGTAGTATGCCTTTGAACAAAGGTTGGATTTTACTTTAGCTTTAAACGCATTAAAAGGCAAATCTAGCAGAGAAGTGGGTAGCTTGTTATAAAAGGTTATACCAAGCCCAACAAATGAATTATGAACCTTATGAAGCCGGTGAAAAGGAGCTCGTAATTTGTCCTTATTTCTGGTGTTAATATTGTGAATATCACTGTTCTTAGTATATAAGTGTATATTTTGCCTAATATATAGGATATTGGCGAAGATGAATTGTGATGCCACTGTGAGAATACCAATATCCTTAAAAAAATCTCTTAGAGAAACTCTGGCACCTAGCTGGTAAATTGCTCGAACAGCTCGTTTTTGAAGAACAAATATATTTTGAATGTCAGCGGCTTTGCCCCACAGCAGAATGCCATAGGACATAATGCTATGGAAATAACTAAAATAGACTAATCTAGCAGTATCAACGTCAGTGTATTGTCTTACTTTCCTGACAGCGTAGGCGGCCGAGCTAAGCCTTCCCGCTAGACTTGAAATATGTGGGCCCCGCTGAAGTTTAGCATCTACTGTTATGCCCAGAAAAACTGCCGAGCCCACAGTTTCAAGCACCTCTTTATCTAAGACGATGTTGGGTCCTAGATTTCTAACATTGGGTAAAGCGAATTTTATACATTTCGTTTTCTTGGAATTGAGAACTAAGTTATTTGTTGTAAACCAATCCGTAACCATTGAGAGTGCACTGTTTACATCGTCAAAATCATGTCTATTCCTGTCTACTTTAAAAATAAGAGAGGTATCATCTGCAAACAGTACAACTTCACAGATACCCTTTAAAAAGAATGGTAAGTCATTGATATACACTAAGAACAAGAATGGACCCAGTATTGAGCCTTGAGGTACACCTAACTGAACTGGTAACCCGGAAGATTTCACACCATTAACATCTACACATTGGGACCTATTGTGTAAATAAGAATTAAGAACATCGAGAGCTTCGTTTTGCACACCGTAATGACGCAGTTTACGCAAAAGCGTGTCATGGTGCACGCAATCAAAAGCTTTGGAGAGATCACAGAAAACCCCAATAGCATTTTGCGAGTTCTCCCATGCGTTAAATATGTGTTTCAGCAGAGCAACACCCGCATCTGTAGTCGAACGACCTTTTGTAAAGCCATATTGTTCATTATGAAGGAGGTTATTTGAATTAAAATGTCTTAGCAACTGCTTGAGTATTAACTTTTCAAATATATTACTAAATGCAGGTAAGATAGAAATAGGCCTGAAATTACCAATCTATACATACATATAATAAAATCGTAGCGAGGTCAAAACTGTACATTGAATATTTTTGAAAAAAAGTAATTGCTACGAGGTCTGGGATCGATTCTAATGCCGAAAATATAGTTTTTAGAATTTTTGTCTGTTTGTCTGTTTGTCTGTATGTATGTTCCAGCATCACGCAAATTCTACTGGACAGATTCTGTTAAAATTTTGCATAGATATTCCCTATAAGTCTGGTCAAATGGTAGGGTACATACTATCACGCTCTTTACTATGGGGGATGAGCAATATTACATTATGTTCGTATTCTTCTCCGCAAAATTGTAAATGGGTGCGCCAAAAGTTTAGGATATTGCAGGTAGTTACCGATTTAACATTTTAAATGATTATCATCACGCTATACCTTTATGGAGCTTAGCAGCCATGCATGAAATATAAGAACGGCTATTTTAACTGGTTTCTAACAAAGCAGATAGCTAAGCGGCAGGACGATTGCTTTGTAAACCTGTGGTTATGAGTTCGAAACCCGATTATGGGTATTTTTTTTAATTCATTTTTTTTATTGTTTGTAATGCATAAGCATGTTTTTAATCTTTTTTTATTATTTTAACTTATATTTATATTGACAAGGAGGATGAAATGAAGCCGAAAAATATTGAAAGAAAACCTAAAAACGACGCCGCTCGCCTTTGACAGTTTGGTTTTTTTAATAGTTAAACTATTTCACGAATTCCTTTTAGTTATTGCAATTTAAACCTTATGATTAACGTCATAACGGCGACAAGATAGGACTTCGTCAAATATTTTAAATAGTACATAGAGTACTCGCAAGATAATTCTGCGCACGGCTCAAATTGGAAATAATCGTATATGCCGCCGTCTTTTCGTTTATATGAGGTCAAATTAAGTATAGAATTATAAAAATCTGCTCAATTTTTTTTGTCGAACTTATGAAGCAATGGACTGAATAATTAAGTTAAAGTCGACGGTCGTAGCAGGAGGCGTTCTGTAGTTTTTGCCTACCCTTATGGGAAGAAGGCGTGAGTTTATGTATGTATGTAAATTAAAGTCACTGCGTGTGTACCTAGAATTATTCACCAGATGTTATAAAAATTGACTAAGGGCAGATTTTTCCAACGCCAGATAAGTTTAACTTCTGAGGAATAATTTTGAATTACTGACAGTTTTTCCATTAAAAAAATCTGTTGTGGTAGAAATATGGGCATCATCTATCGGAGGACTTTTTACAAACTTTGCGGCGCGTACTGAACATTGAACAAAATGACGAACGCGTTCTAAACAGTTGTCTTGATTCACTTCAAGACGTGGTAATTTCTATAGGTGTCAATCCACTGATAGAGTATGGGTTACCGGCTCCGCAATCATTGGCACATCAAGACCGTAGAATACGCCGCCGAAACTAATTACGATCCGGGCGTAATGAATACCATCGTGAATGACCACGTCTCTTTGTTCACCTCAGAGCAAAGGCACATTTTCAACACCGTTCTCCGAAGCGTTGGGCTCAGTCAGGGTAAAATGTTTTTCTTGGATGCTCCTGGCGGAACAGGAAAAACATTTATTACCACTGGTATCCTTGTAGAGGTCAGGAGGCAAGGCAAAATTGCAATTGCAGTAGCGTCTTCCGGAATCGCTGCCACACTGCTTCCTGGTGGCAAAACAGCGCACGCCATGTTTAAGATTCCCATCGATTTAGAGAGCAACGAAACGCCTGTTTGTGGGGTGTCAAGCAACAGTGACAAGGGGCGCGTGCTTAGAGATTGCTCTTTCATCGTATGGGATGAATGTACTATGGCAAATAGGAAAGCAGTGGAAGCTGTAAACAGAACCCTGCAGGACATCTGCAGGAACCAAAACATGATGGGTGGTGTCACAATTATTTTTAGTGGCGATTTCCAGCAAACACTACCTGTGGTGACGCGAGGAACTAGGGCTGACGAGGTGATTGCTTCGCTGAAAAGGTCGACTCTATGGTCGCAACTTCATAGACTGCGTTTGACCATCAACATGCAAGCTCGGCTTGGCGGGAATTCACATGCTCAAGAATTCTCCGATGTTCTTCAAAAATTTGGTGAAGGCACTCTGCCAGAGAAGAGCGGCCAGGTGGACTTACCAGAGACTCTTGGTAGAGTAGTTCCCAATTTAGAAGATCTGATTCGTCTGGTGTACGGGGAAATCAGTCAAATACCGTACCAAGAGAATTCTTGGGTGTGTGAATGGGCCATTTTAACGCCCAAAAATTATCAAGCTGCAGCGATCAACCACAGTATTCTCTCGCAAATCGAAGGCAGTGAAGTGATATACACCTCCATTAACACTGTTGTGGAGCAAAATGACGCCACACATTACCCCGTAGAATTTTTGAATTCGTTAACGGCAAGTGGACTTCCTGCGCACATAATCCAGCAGAAGGTCGGTGTCCCGATTATGCTCCTTCGGAACTTAACTCCGCCGAAGCTGTGTAACGGAACCCGGCTCAAAGTCGTGTCTTTGCAGAGAAACATCATCGGGGCGGAAATTCTAACAGGTTGTGGCATTGGCGACACAGTATTTATCCTTCCAGTTTAAGCGCGTCCAGTTCCCTGTGAGCGTATGCTTTGCGATGACTATCAACAAGTCACAGGGGCAGACACTTAAGGCTGCGGGTGTCGACCTCAGGACAAGCTGCTTCTTACACGGACAACTGTACGTCGCTTGCTACCGCGTCACCAGTCCTGACTCTCTATAATTATATTTTAGCTGCTGAAAACAAAACAACAAACGTAGTTTTATAAAAATGTGGCTGTTATTAAAGTATATTGTGGTGTCTTACGACTTCCACGCGAACGAAGTCGCGGGCAGAAGCTAGTAGTAAATATAAGTCTGAGCTCGCCATCCCGTCTTGAGCGCGCGTGATGATCAATGCTCGTGCGTTCTCTGTATGAGAAGAGGCATTGCCCTGCAGTGGGACAGTAACAAGCTGGTATTATTGCACGACTCGTAATGCGAAGCATTAGAGTGTGCTCTACGATCGAAAAAATTTTTTTGCCCGTTCTGTGAACAGAACCTACTTAATTTATATACCATTGTATAGATGATTAAATGGAGATTAATACTGTACTGTTTAACAATTGATTTAATGCAGCAGAAATGGAAAAAGCATAAAAATAGTTGAAAAAAAAATCCTGTCCGTCAATTTCTGAACCCTGAAAACATTGTAGCTTGCGATAAAATCAATTAATTGAGTCAATTTTTTTTTTATACATACGTTTCAGCCGTAGAAGGAACCCTATTGAAAATGGCTCTTTTATTCAAAGTAGTTTAATGATAATTAATAAAATACTAACTAAGATATAATATCTTTAACTAAATATTTCCAACCTTTGAGTAAGTTGCCTAGCAACCGCCAAGTAAATATCTTTGTCAATCGTTGACATTACGACTTCATGAAAAGTGATAAATTGTTCATTTTTACATTTTTAAACTATGTTTTGAATTTCTTTTTCGTTTATGAATGAGTGATAAGTATAAGGCGTGCACTTTTGGATTTTCCAAACTATTATTATTATTATTGTTGATATTTAAGAACTTCATTCTTGGTTAAGAATTAATGAACTAATGTGTCGTTGTTTTCTTTTACAGGTAAGTCCATGAACTCTTGGCTGGAGTAACTCGTAAGTCTTAATACCTATTTTATTGAACTGAAAACTTCTTTAGCGGCGTTGCACTTTTTTGGGATGGGTAAAAAATGTTAAAACTCGCGTCAGGACACGTGACCTGATCGAAAATTCGTAAGACGTTCAAGTTTTTGTTGACAGCGCACTCTGTTTTATTTTTTTGGATTTTTTTTAATGGAGCTACTGCTTTCGTTCTTGTACTGACAGCAAGCCACATAAATTCCTGACATTTGCGTTAGATGTCGTTACTTAGTTTTCACTTTAATCGGCAGTCTCAGACTGCCTCGTTTTTTTTACACAATGACATAAAAAATCACGACTGTATTCCACGATGGGGTTAAGCAGAGATGTATCTATACACTCCCACATTCCGCCAGTTATGTTTAAGTCCCATGTAATAGGGGGCGAGCCTATTGCCATCAACCGGGCACAGATCCGCACTACGGGCTGCTACTGCGGAATTCCAGAATAAGACACAATATATTATACCCATAGAATAAGGAGATATTACCTACTGCACATTCTTTGTTTACTCAAATCAACTCCAATGTTAAAACTAATAACCACTTTTTTAAACATACGTGAAGTTTCTATGCGGTTTATATAAAAAGCGGCGAAAACTAAACTTCTTATCAACTCAGCCTATCGCAGTATTCGCAGTCCACTTTTAGGCATAGGCCTGTCCCAGCCACAGCCACAACACTGTCCTCCGCCTTCCGCATCTAGTTTTTCCCAGCTACCTTTTTGAGATTTCTAATGAAACGTTGAGATGCATTCGTTTGAGAAGAAGAAAAAAAAACCCATTAGTTTATAGAAGATTTTTTTGTTTTCCCCTCTACGTTGAAGCTCTTGGCCTACATCTCACCTGATCGTAAGAGATGATCAGGCCGAAGGTGGAAGCGAGCTTCACCCGGAATCCTCAACCACAGAGGAACTGGCTATCTTATCTCTAACTGCTGAAACACAACAATGTGTTAACATTGTGCAGCTGCTGCATGCTGATAACATTTTTTGTCGCGTTCCTGAAAATATAAGTTAATATAACAATAAGTTCTGACGTAAAATGTGTCTATGTCAGTTTTAAAATGGCGTAGTTTCAAATTGCATTGTTTATTATAACTTTCTCTCTTCCATTTTTACTTTGTAACAATTATGGTGAGAAAAATAATATTTATAATCGTTTCCACGGTCATATGAGAATATCCATTGAAGAAAAATATTTTCATTCATACCGTCCATATCTGCGGTAGGTATATAACTGTCGTTTGAGATGTAAAACAGCCGCATTCTGTGAGTTACATTCAAGCAAGCGTGGAGATCAATGCTCCTGCCTTCTCTCTATGAGTACAGTGCAATTCAGTGTGGCTGATATTTCAAATTATTATTTGATCTTCTGGCGTCAAATACGGTCGTTGGATATGAAGATCTTCCATGGTGAGTAAACTGCTCAATTAAATAATTTATTTACAATTTTCAACATTGTCAACATTTTTGTCCCTTCGCGTGAAAAGATTTCCGTGTGCATCGAACACCGAGAATATAATCTCCTAGTTCTTTCTGTCCTCCTACATACGATAATGTAGCGATATTGTTGAATGAAGTTTGTTTGATTCGCTGAACATTTTTCAAATTAAAGAATTTTTAATTTTCCTTAAAGTTCTAGCAGTCCTGCTGCCGATACTGCTGCCTGTGATTCCGGAGTCGAGTCCAATATTCTGCACGGATGGCCACGCCTGCGTCTGCCATGAAAAACTTGCGCCAGTGTGTGCCACAAACGGATGCAGCTACGTTAACAAGTGCAGGTACTGTAGCCTAGACATGATCTTAAATAAACATTGAGTTTAAGGGGGATACGTCAAGGTAGCCAGCGAACTTCAAAATTCTTAGGTTGTTTACTAATTACAGCACATTTTTGCGTTGTATGTTGATTAAACAGAGAGACAAGAGATAATAAAGATAAAATTATAATCATTTAAAATCGCAAATCGTTATTATAGTATTATTTCCAGCAAATAAAATTTGAGAACTATATTTATTGAAGTTTGAAACAATTTACAAAATATGTTTAAAAAAAATGTTTTTTGTGGACTTGATTGACGGAGCACCTGAAGAAAAAGACTGACCCAAAGTAATGAGTGACGAAGACGATGCTCAACAAAGCCAATTTTTTTAATTACACTGTCTCTATGTCTACATCTCAATAGAATTTTATTTTTCAGATTACTTTGTGCCGATGCAGTATATCTGAAGGAAGGAGCATGTCTCGTTGAGAGGAAAAAGAAGATTAAGTTAGGAGAAATCCGCATGCCTTGAGAACTAATTACCACATCATTAACGTTGTATTTGTGTTGTTATGTTTTACTATCTGTTATTAATTTAGAATTAAAAGGGTTGTTTTGGCGGGAATACGCACGTACTATTCTTTTACTACATTAAGGCAGCTCGCGAAATTCAATATTTCTTACGTCTTTTGCAATTTGCAAGTCAATAACGGGTTGTATGTGTATAAAAATATGATTCGCGATCTTTACAAATATGTATGTGTTTACAGAGTTATCAATAGAACTATTTAATTTCAAGGTTCCTTAGAGCCGAATTAACATTACGGAACTATATAGTTTCCCAAACTTAGTTATTCATTGATAGTTTCACGTGTAAATAGATAATTATTAACCCGTGAAACTATCAATGAATAACAAAGTTTGTGTAACTAGTTTCGTAATGTAAATACACTGGCCGTCAAAACTTAGTACCACACTTTTAAAATTGCCATTAAAGTAAACAAGATATTTAAAGTTCACTGATGAGTCTCGATTCTTACTATTCACTTCCAAGGTAAGGTGAAGAGTGTACAGGCTTGGTGAGCGATACATTCAAGCCTGCTTCTCAGAAAGAGTCAGAGACGGTGATGCTATAGGCTGGCATCTCTTCAGAAGGTCGCACAGAGCTAGTGGTCATAGAAAATGGCACCCTGACTGGAGAAAAATATGCTTGAGAGATCAATAATGAGTATGCAGGGCCATATTTAGTCAATGTGGGTGATGGATCGATACTCATGCAGGATAACACGCCGCTCGGGCCGTAAAACCATGCATTCAGAAGGTTGGTATCAACTTGATGGCTTGGCCATCAAGAAGCCCTAATCTCAGCCCGATCCAGCACGCCTGGGATGAGCTCGGGAGCCTGGTCAGAAGCCACAGACTACCTCCTATCATACCAGTTATTAAAATGTAAATAAGGCGTTAAGCATACTTAAAAATTTTGTTTGAGTTTTTTGTCAGTAACAATGGCTATTATGTAATTTATATCTTTTTTTAAGTTAAAAACGTTACTTAAAAAAAAAACTATAATTTCAGAACGTTTGTTATTTCAAAACTCTGACTTCTATAGTTTAGGAGAAATTACAACTTTAAAAGTGTGGTACAGTACGACACAACTTAGATGTAGCATAGATTTGAAAACTTTCATTCATTCATTTCAATTTCACGAATGTATTTGGCTATAAGACTTTACAAATTATTGCGTTTTCGAAAGATCATTTTCACCTAAAGCAGTAATAAAGATTGGTGATTTTGAAGGCGCACTCAGTTCGGATGGCGATCGGTTTTACGAATTTTGCCGATGCTACATCTAAGTTGTGTCGTACTGTACTAAGTTTTGAAGGCCAGTGTAGATAATTATTTACTTGTGAAAATATCAGTGAATGACTAAGTTTACACAAATAGTTTCTAAATGTAAATCCGGCTTAATGAATATTTATTTATTTTAACCAACAATTGTTTACACCAGTACATTAGCAGTGTATTATTTATAATAGGATACCATTGCGGGTGCAACAATCAATTACAGTCTACAGCAAAATTTCGCGGCCCTGGGTTGGTGTACTCGTACAACTTAAGTTTTGTTTTACAACCACTTAAAACCTCAGTTCCATAGTATAGGTACAAGAAGTCACGTTATTACTACCATTTAAAGAAATTTAAGAAAAATTGTAAAGACAAGCATCAACGGTTGGTAAGCTCAACATCAAACTGACCGACGCAAGGTATCAATTCCAAGAATTGAGAGCTCTCGTCTGCAAATTGGGTATCTCGACCACCTTCAATAAGTGTCGTTGGAGGCTACTTCAGGATATTCGGTTGAAAGGGATGAGATGTACTTATCTATTGATGAAAACATTGCATTGTAATAGAAACTATGACATTTAGTTCAAAACTAGAAAAAAGTAATTTTGAGTTAACTTCTTTACTGCACGTTATGCACAATTGCACGTTATACGCAACTTGCCTCCTCCAGGACTTAAATGATGCAAACGATAAATATTGGTTATAGAAAACTTCTTAACCTTTTTATCCAACTGCGGCGAAGCCAAAAAAGCAGGGTTATGTGTTTGACCTGTATATGTGTATGTCTCTATGTTCCCTCTTATTTACTAAATGGCTGGATGATATTTATGTCGTTGGATTCGTCTTTATTGCGCGAGTGTCACCCATATTTCAGGTTATTGGATTGTAGTTGGTCTGATTATTGGCCTAAGATACCAAACAATGTTTTATGGTCACGTATGATTTTATTCGGTACTAATTACTATGTTAGTATATTTTTTGGCAGGCTATTTTTTTCTTAGATATTTTCGGCTACAAGATAAAGTAAACTACAAACTCGTCCCACCTACAACGTCACAAGGCTTCCTACAGTTGGCACCTTTAGTCCGGTACCCTAATTACGTAATACACAATCAATTCGTTTTGAAACAGATTACTAATCCATTGCTTCATAAGTTCGAAAATAAATTCTGCTCTGCAACGTTATTATCGCAATGAATGTTGTTGAACTGTCAAAATTAAACAAATGATCGCTTTCGCATTGCTTCTGCAAGATAGGTAATAGCCCTGCAGATTCCTGTTATCCCTTGCAAAGTCTTATATTGCTTCGCCATTGTTATTTATTCTGTGGCGTCCCACTGCAGGACAAAGGCATCTTTCTTCTTTGTCTCTGATCTCTGATGAGGTGATTTCAGACAGCATTTGACAACTTTAGAGGAAATCCTAAAAATAAGGCAATACGTGATTACTACCCGGTTTCTTGAACGAAAATCTGCTCAAAAAATTGGTTACAAATTCTCAAACGCATTTCAACTGTTGCCATTCATTGGTTGATTGAAAAATGCACCAATCAGATGACTTGACATCAGTTTAATTTCAAGACGTCATTAATTTTCGTTACGCAGAGACCGCGTTTGGCGCTCCGATTGGACCTTCACTTGTGAATGCCGGCCGGCTACCAATCGGAGCGCCGAACGCGGTCAATGCGTAAAGTCGACATGATATAAGAAACTCACACTAAGGCATCTGCAACCGGGTGTCATACAGTTTTGCTCCCGAGTGTCCATAAATCGACATCTATTACTACGTTACAGGCAGTACATCTGCCTGTAACGTAGTAATAGATGTCGTAAATAACTACATATTAAATCAACGATGTTTCTCCATTAACCCCTATGTAATGAAAATGCGTCGAACTGTTAACTCGTTGGGCATAATGAAACGCATACCGAGGGCACTTCCTGGTGCGTTGAAATGGAATCACTATAAATATATGGTGTCGATAAACTTGGCTGAATTCATAATAATGTATGCAGATTTGTTGTGTTCAAACTTTAATCATTTGAATGTAAATGGAAAGGAAAAGCGACTCATTTTGTAAAAGTTATTTCAGAAAATGTTTGAAAGGAAGTGGAATTAGGAAAAGTTATTTATAAGTTGGATAATTGGATTGGAATAAATCTATTCTCCCAGTTTTACTGCTTCGCTTGATTATAAAAGGATATAAGGATTTTTTTAACTTGGTACTAGTACTTAAAACAAAAAATAAAAAACCAGCCAAGTGCGAGTCGGACTCGCACACGAAGGGTTCCGTACCACCGTACAATATTTAGAAAATAAATGAAAATACTAAACAAAGAACATATTTCATCTTAAAATTACAAAAAATCGCAAAGTTTTATATTTCGTAGTGATACTGTGAATTACAAAGTATTTTTTACAGTTGCAGAAAATCGCCCATATTTAAATAAAATACCGTATGAATCGGCGTTTTTAATATTTTTTCATTAAATACAATTGTATATGGTACATAAATACAGAAGATTCAAATTTCTAACTAGTTTAGTTGTTGCGTGAGAGCTCGTACAAAAACGGTCTCAAACTGACAACTTTTACAGCCCCTATTTCTTCTAAGTTTGTGTATTTAAGTAAATGTATACTCTATGTGTATGTGTGTATGTGTAAACTTTCCGAAATAAATTCAAATCATGGTGAACACACCATCACCTTTTTAGGCGTTTTGACGACGTAGTATCTGGTATTATTATTCGGGTTGAGATCACTCGGGCCGAGCAGTCACTGACCCATCAAAATTCATTCCGCAGTTTAGAAAACATCGCTGTCACACAGACAGACACGAGAAGCGAGTTTAATTTATAATATTTATAGAACAATCGTTTTCCCTGCGGTGTGACCATAATAATTATACTAAAGTATACCAGCATAATCATTAACGTTAAAGACAGTCACCGGCTGATATTACGCCAGCAAGTTTCGCCAAACAGAGCGTATTCTCCCTCATATTACATTAAAACTTGCTAGAAATCGGTTGAGCAAAGTGTTCATAACTAATAAGCAGGATTTAGTCGTAAGCCGCCTTGTCGCCGACTTGTAAACTCGCTTACGGTACTACTTAAGTTTGCACCAAACCGAGCTGAATTGAACCGGATAGGTACCGTACCTGCTTAAACTTCGTCTGACAACTTGGGTCATGTTTCTGTTAAATGTTATGCTTTAACTATGATGTAAGAATTACCTATTAATTAATACTCGTAGTACCTACAATCATCATTGCTGTTACTTGAGCTGTCCACTTTAAGACATTTCCTTTCAGATCACTTTAAAGACTGGACCAAAGTTGACAGTTTGGTTACGTAACTAACAATCAGACCTTGACCTTTTACCAAAAAATATTATTATTATCAGAAGGCTAAAAGTCACCCAAAGGGCAATGGAGAGGAGTATGCTTGGACTTTTCCTACGTGATCGAATCAGAAATGAAGAGATCCGTAGGAGAACCAAGGTAAACGACATATCCCGAAAAATTTCCAAACAGACAGGGCACATTGCTCGCAGAACAGAAGGCCGATGGTGCCGAAAGGTTCTGGAATGGTGACCGCGTACCGGAAGACGTAGCGTTGGAAGGCCTCCCATAAGATGGACCGATGACCTTGTACAGGCCGCAGGAATCCGCTGAATCCGAGAGGCAGAATCGGTCGAAGTGGCGGTGCTTGGGGGAGGCCTATGTCAGCAGTGGACGTCTTTCGGCTGAAATGATGATGATGATGATGAAACTGACCTGTCTCAAATAGTTTTTATCTTTAACTCATCAAAACGCATGAAGCTATTTTTCTCTCAAATTAAATTCACTCTACAAGATTCTAAAGTGTACTAAGCACTTCTACTTTGTACTAAATGTTCCTTGAAATATATAATCCCTCACACTTGGCGTGGTACTATCTTTATTACTACGTCTATAACTCCTACACGGGAAGGGCGGACTGTCTGCACAAATTGGATCCCGATTGATAAAAATGAGTTTCTGCAGCTTTTCTCAGCTCTACTGAAGGATTAGTGGAAACGTGTGTAGGAGCTGTTAAAGCTTTTTGAAACAATAACGTTTTCCAGTAAAAATAAAATTGCACACTAGTTCATCGTATGTAATTAGTTGTTAAGAAGTGGGTAATAAAGCTCTCTTTAGGATCACTACCACAGTTAATTTATATACCGCCCACATATACGGATACAGGCAAGCATTGGAATAAGGAAATTGATTTTTATATGTTATTTTAGACACATTTATTTTTATTTTATTTATTATTTATTTTTGCATCTTTCCGTAACAACACTGCGGGGGCTATTAGAATACTAGCGCTGTGACACAGCATCATGATGAGCTAGGAGCCATTTTTATTTTCATTTTATTTTGTTTTTATTTTTATTATTATTCTATAAGTGTGTTTAGTTTAATTTGTGATATCCTGTGCGAGTCCCAATAAGTAGGTACTTTTTCTTTCTTTATAAAATCAATGGGCGTAGCAACAATATGCGGAGTAACGTATCTAATGTTAATTCGAACGATGTTTACTCGTTTCACTTACAATATTAACTTAGTTTTAGTACTTTATTTAATTGTAGTTGTCGCAAAAATTGCAACCAAATTGCTAATAAAATAATGCAACGGCAAAGTTGCATTTTCGATTAAAAATCGTTTGAATTTACTTTGTGCTTTCGTGCTAGAACCTCAGCATGGAATGAAGCTAAAGCCTTTCAATTAGCAATAAACTTTCACACTCTTTAGATAGAGCTAATTTCCTGCTGGCTGACGCTGACGCTGCATTTAATTCTCCAATATGGGCAACGTGCAGTGATCAAGCGTAGTAATCATAATGATTTTTCTTCCAAGAGAGTTTTCTACCAAATTATAATACCTAGAAAGGTCTAGCAGGGGCGAGGGGTCAATATAAAACTACTCAGCTCGATAGATCATCAATGACTTATTTAATAATAGGTACCAGACTCCTTATTGATTTTAATATATTGTGTTGTGGATGACTCAACGCGGATTGGCGACTCTGTGACACTGATGGTGTCTAACTATAAATTACCATGTTTATTACAAAAATCCAGACAGAACAAAAATGGCTTCCGATCTGGAACTACTATGTCATAATCTACAACATAATAACCTTGTACCCCGTGTCACTTGTCGTGGCATAAAGCCAATCGGTCAAAGAAAACAAGGTTTTTGTGAAACAATGCCAGACTTTTGGGACAACAGATGCGGCCTTGAGTTAGTGCTTAAAACAAGTTAGGTTTTTATAGACATAATGTTAGTTATATTTTTACTTAGCAAAGCGTGAGTCGTACTACTCTGGTTTGAATGCAGAACGCATTCAAACCAGAGTTTGTTGGTTAGTTAGTTTGCAGTTGTTAAACTAAAAAACTAAAATATAAGTTGTGAAAAAAAAATACAATTACTGTTTTTTTTTAAATTAAAACTCAATGGCACGACGCGCGACGTCAAAACCAAGGTACTTCTTCACTCAAGATCACACTGTTGCAAAATTCAGAAATATCTCAAGTACATCAACTTGAGGGTATTTCAAATTATCAGTGAGAACCTAAGACCTTTCAGTCGACAGCTCTTGTCTTGTAGATCAAAGTCGAAGCATCCGGAAGATGTATAATTGTCGAGTCGTTGGCGAGTTCCGAATAGATATTCTAATTGCGGACGAACAATGGGCTGTGGGTGGACTTGCTATTGTTAATGCACGTTTAGGGTTCAGTCTGGGTGAGTTGTAAGACGTCGAGGTGAATAAGCTTGTTTTGTAGATAATATAAACTTCTAAAATCATTATAAAGAGGTAATTGTTTGTTTGATTTTAGCCAAATGGCTAGGCCGCACGGCGAAAATCGATCGTATAAATGACAATTCGACTAGGCCGCAAGTGACTAAAATCGCAAGCCCCAAAGTTGCAGGCGATCGCCCGCCACATGAGGTGTTTTACGTTGTGTTGTTCCGCTACGTTGTCGGTACAGATTTGATTTTTATCGACCGGTGTTCTGATAAGCCCATTTACCTATCCGTTGCTAATCGACCAGCTGCCGCTGGCTGGACAAAACAGAATAAAAATATTGAGTCTAGTTTGACAAAGTTATTTTTTTTTGTAATTTTATTTGAGATTAACATACATACAAACATTAACAAGCATTTTCCCTATGGGGTAGTACGTACGCAGACACTACAGAACGCCACCTGCTACATACTCCTTTTACTCCGCATACGTGAATATATGCGAAGTAAAAGGAGTATAGTCTGGTCAAACACGCACGCCGGTTGCGAGTACTATACACCTGACCTTTCCGAAGTACATCACCAATAAGGTCACTATATGTCCTCCTAGGATTTTCCCTTCCAGCGTTTCCACTCACATCTGTCTTGTAAAGAGAATTGCCTTCTAACATTAACATAGTTGGACCTATTAATTAATGAATCTACATTTTTAGAACCTTTATCTCATAGGCAATGGTTTTCCCCGTAGCAATGCATAACTCATAAACATTATTTTAAAAATAACTTCAAGTCCAGACTCAACGGTCGATGACCCAAAAGCTCTGGAACTGACCAGTCAATGCACACGACGAAACAGATAATGGACTGTCAGTCACAGTCACATTATGTGAAATGTATAAATGAAATGGTGGCTTTCGATACATTGACAGTCAGTCATTTATTTGTTAACCGCATTCTGCCCGCGGCTTCGCTCGCGTGGAGGTCGAAATTCAGCCCATGGAAACGGTCTATAGGGATAAAACATGTGCGATAAACATTATTACGTATATATTTATTACGTATGATTTAAAAAACAAATAAAAATTTCGCTGCCGCCATCTTGAATTAACATTTTGGCCAAATTCACAAATTTACTGAAAAAAAATGTCTGAACGCTTTTTCGTTACGTGGCGATTTCTACCAGTTTATTTATACCGCAAGCCATAATAAGAACTGTACTTAGTAATTGATTACAATCTAGCTTAATAAAGCAATTTAACTTAAACTTAATATTTTACGAGATAGATTATGATAGAGGTAACTATGAATAGTTGCATAGTGTGAAAAAATTATAAAATTTAAAATTATTTAACTGACAGAATCTGTCAGTGCCACATTTTTAACTGGGTCTGAAAACGGACAAGTGGATCTGAAATATAAAGAAGATGACTGAATAAAATTCTGCGGTATTTAAATTATGACGCAATTTATGTAAGCACATTATAATGTTGAGTCGGTAAAGGAGATTCTATTGTGCAATGAGCAGACAAAAATAGCTATAATATAAATAAATAAATAAGGTGACGAACATAATTATTTTGGCTGTGTCTGTACCTATAATGCAGGAACATATACTTTGCTTGCCATCCCTTATTGCAATGTTCAGCTATGTTCAGCTATGCTTGTTTTCTACCTCTCATTTTGCTAAACATTATTTTGAATCAGACCTATCTATCAACATCTCTAGACCATACACTTGCAAACAATACACCCTGTCCAAGGCGTTCAATTTTCATCGTTAATAAGTTTGGTGTAGTGCCCTCTGGACAGAATACGAAGCTTCGCTCCGGTGAGCCATGTCCAATATGTCCAGGTGTCCTGTGCATCACACGTTACTGCGTCCTAAATGCCGGAATGGTGTGAGGTCGAGAATTCTAGATGAATTTGAACGTGTAAAATGATTTGAAAATTGAAGAGACATTGAACCGCCTAAATTAATGTGTTAGTTTATGGTGTAGATATTTAATTTGATTACTACCTTCATTTTTATAAGCTTGACAACAAACTAGTGTGTCATTACTTTACTTTTACTCCGATCTCAACAAAATATGAATAATGAATTGTATAGAAATGCACGCGAAGAAAGTTTGACAATATTTTAGAAAGTATCTCTAGTTTGGACGCCATTTTTCACAACAAAGCTGGCCGGTTGCCATTTGTGATAATCTACAGTATGTAGGTATGCAGCATACAGTATTGAGATACATATTTAAATTCTAGCGAGTTCTGAGAAAGAGGATTTGCTGAAAGGAACTAGAATATATTGTTGTCGAATAAGATCGAAATATTCTTAGTAGAAGAAGCAATCGAAGACTAAAGGCCTTTGAATTCAGACAGTTTTTTCTAGGTACAATTATTAAGGTAACATTCGCACATGACCGCAGGAGGCAAGTGCAGGCGATGTGTCGCCGGGACAAGACTGGTTTCTATGAATTTCTATGAAATACTTTCGTAACTAGCGATACGTCGTTGGTAGCTATGGGCGAGCGACAGGCGACACTTGCAGCCCGACCGCAGACCAGTAGGTAGTGCCACAAACACTCGAGCGATAACACGTTTTTCTATCTTCTATCTACCGACTGGAATACGGGCTATTGCCGGCTTTTTTATTTTTTTTGGGTGGGAAATCATTAAATGACTTCTCCCACTCTGGGCGGAGCGGAAGGGCGTGTCAGACTCTTACTGACTAAAAAAAAAAAAATAAAAAAAAAAATAAGAAAATCGCTGCTCTCCTAGCTAGATCACTGAGTAATCTGTATTAAGGAGAGTCAGATTCGACTCCCAATTTGAGTATCACAAAAATCATGTTTTTATGCTATGGAGGTTACAGTATCAAAACAAAAGATAAAATCTTACAATTAAAATTAAATAAAACAAATTAGAAAGAGGAGTGGAGATGTGCTAAGTCAAGTGAGTACGTGTGCGTGTGTGTATGAGTGTGTGTGAGTGAGTGTGTGTGTGTGCATTTGAGTAATAGGAATAGGGGTTGGTTACCTTTATGTAGGTGACAATAAGTACTTTTTAGTCTCGTCGTAGGTTTTATTCAAGAGGAATGTACGGAGGGCGAGTTTGCATTTGCTGAATGGTAAATTACGTAAAGGACGCGTTAATTTTATTATACAAGTAAGGGCCAAGATAGTAGAAAAATCTTTTGGTATATTTAAACTGAGTTTGTGGAACAGTACAAATCAAGTCTTTCCGTCGTTTCCTAATAGTAGCAAGAGGGGTTTTTAAGTGTTGGAGAAGAATGGTTTGTAGAATGAAATGTTGCCTTACGTTGAGGACACCACATTTTTTGTAAAGTTCTGTGGTTGGAAACAGAATAGGTCGAAATGTTGCAATTTTCAGTATAGCTCTGTGGGACACTTCCAAAGGCTTAAGGGCAGAAAAACCCACCCGTGTTCCTTCCCTTGTCTAGACGGGGGCCACGGTTTCCCCTTAGGACTTATCCGCAACCCTGGCTATTGCCGCCTGCGGTCGGGTTTTGAATAATGAATGCAGCGACGTGACGCCGCGACAGGTCGCCTACAGTTGCCGCTTGCGGTCGGAATGGTACCTTTAGGGATGGCATCTGTCTCGGCTGATAGTCATCATCATCATCATAATCAGCTTATAATGTTCCCATGGGACACAGGCCTCCTCTATTTGAGAGGGAGTGGGCTATAATCTACCACGCGGGCCCAGTGCGGGTTGGTAAATGTCACATGTCTTCGAATTTTTGGTTGTAGGACATGCCAGTAATGAAAATTATTTACACAAAGTAAAGCGCTTAACTCGTAAGTGGAAGTCCTTCCCACTGGGCCACCACAGCTCTCTCGGCAGATAATATGTGTGGCGATCTGATCAAGAGTGTCCGTGGAGAGTATTACCTGTTCTTCTCCATATGACCGTAGTAGGCTTTGGAATGGACAACTAACTTCATCTTACTAAATGACCGACTCCTTTGACAATTCAAAAGTGCCTGTAAATGGTTTAAAAGAAGTGAATGCTTTGAGTTTAGGTTTATGATCTTAAAATGTTGATAGTTATTAACTATGGTGAAAGTCGACCACTACATCCATACTGCATACTAATATTAATCAATACTAATATTATAAATGCGGAAGTAACTGTCTGTCTGTTACTTTGTCTCGCCTAAAACACAAAACCAAACGTTATAAAATTTGACAGATAAGTTGCCTGGGACCTGGAGAAGGTCCTTAATAACCAGGATGAAAGGTAGCCTACGTGGCTACCTTTCATCCTGGTTATTTGTATAAAAAAATTATGAAGTACAAAATACACGCAGACAAAATCGGAGTAAATTCTAGGCTAACTCTTGCTACTATCGGAAAAAACTACACCGTGAATATTATACGCTTTTTAAAACACTCTTTACATTAAATTATTACCTTTCTCAACTAACTATCAGTGTAACATGTGTTAATCAAGACTACACCCAAGTTTAAAGCAAATTGACCCAAAACTGGTGGACCGGATGATTGGAATATCGTTTGAAAGCTTTAAGTAAAATGTTCCAAATATTCCCAAGTTACTTGGTGAGACGTATGGGCGCCTGGTACAACTTGGTGATAGCCACAGTGAAAATAGGATTTCGGATTTTGGGATTAGGACCCGAAATGGAATTCTGCGGTCTTCAATTAGGATTTTGGGCCTAAAATAGTGGGTGACAGGGGTTGTATGAATTTTCTGAACGTGATTTGTTTTTGATAGTTTTTGGGGTGAAACTGTGTGATAAGCCGGCTGTGAATCTTAGGGCTGTAACAGCTAGAATTTATTTGAACTTCAGATATTTTGGTTGAGATATCTAAATCAATTTTAATGTGTGTGTGAAGGGATTCTTAAGCAGCATTTTTTTGCATTTGGTACTTATGAGACTGAGAAAGCGATGTACCTAGGTAAGTTAAGCGAACGGATTATCAAACTGCAAAACTTTTGAGAAAAATTAACAGGCAGTTTATTTTATTTATAAAAGGCAAAATTGCTGTTAATACTGCCAAGGATTTCTTGGTAGTTACTAGCCCACATAACATTATTTGAATATTCTGTTCCTAGAATATAGTTCACAGTCATTACCTATTGACTTACAATTTGCGTGAATATACACACAGAACAAAATATACGTCTGTGGTGTGTGTATTCTCTCTTATCACAAACAAGAAAAATACCTAGAAAAGAAATACCTTGAACATCTAGATAAGTCCTGTTGAAATATAAATTGGTTCCTACAACAGTACTTTTTTAAATTATAAAAACAAAATAATCATTTTATGATTATACCGTCAAGTACAGAGAAGGTTTATAATTATTGTTTCGTTGTGCTCAACTTTAATACCAAGCTTTGACCACGAACTGAACAAGCTTATACCTAATAATATAAAAAACTCGACTATACCCAATACCTTATGTATTTACACCCCGAAATCTTAGAACGTAAAACCTCTTTTTTATTGAGTTCCAAATCGAACACAGTCGTAAAATGGTTTTATTGTGCTTAAATAAACATGTCACCAAACCACAAGAATTGGGTTAGGTAAGATTTTTTTACTTCAGTTGAAAACACAGACATAAAAGTTACACTTTTGACATTCAGACCGGCGGGTCTCTTATAAATTGACTTCAAAAATTAATAATCATCCAAAATAAGATACTTTCACACTTTTGACACATTACATCATGACTTTTGTATTTTCAATACGAAAAACATCAGCCGCACCTTACTGCCGTGTAACCATTACTATTACTATCTTGTGTTGCTTAATGACCAAGCAAATAGAAAGTAGTTCCTAGTCATTAACCCTCTCATAGTTCAGCGTTACGATAAATTCATTTGCAGTCTTCCAGAAACAAGTCAAGTTAAAAGAAAGTTGCACAGATAGCTGCACGGTTGTTTTTCTTTAGAAATTTGCAGGAAATTGAGCGGAGAAAGAAATACTAATGACCGCGAAGTCGAGAGATAGTGGGGTTACAGACTGTTGATTAAAGGAGATGACGCTAGGAATAATTACGTTGTCTTAGGGGTTAGTGATTAAGTAGCAGCAGCAGCAAGCAGTGATAGTCTAGTGGTGTGATCCTCAGACTGCCAAGTTATAGACCTCGAGTTCGAAACTAAGGCAGACACTTATGACTTTTCGGATTCATGTGCGTATTGTATAATTATCACTTGCTTCAAAAACGGTGAAGGAAAACATCGTGAGGAAACCGGCATGCCTGAGAGATATTTGTCGACGACATGTGAAGCTAAGTCAGAGGCCCATGGCCGGCTTTAAAACTCTGACAGCAGGTTAGTCACTAACCACACGAAAATAAAAGAGAAGATTAAGTAAGAACCTTTAAATGTGACTAAGTTTAGGTTGATATCAGTGGCAATCACGGATATCTATGGTGGCAATGATTACTGCAAATATTGAAAATAAAACATCTATGCACAGAACTAAACCTGATGAAATATACAGTGTGTCCGGACATGGACTAGCGATATTCTAAATACTTAAATATAAACTATTTTAAAGTACAATTACACTCTAGGCTTGGGTCCAATACACTTCCCCGCTATGTGGCAGCCACTTTGTTTTTTTTTACAAAAAATATCATGGTATTTTTTATTAGTATGAATTTCCGCAAGGTCGCGCCTGAATCAATTAACTATCTGATAAAATGTGTTATTTAGAAAAAAAAAAACATATGCAGTGTCCAAAGACTGCCATGCGGGGCAGTCTTTGGACTGCATATGGAAGTAAAAACTAAGTAACGCCTAATCTAACGAAAATGTGAGGAATTTACGTGGCTTGCTGTCAGTTACAAGAACGAAAGCTGTAGGTCCATTTAAAAAAATCCAAAAAAATAAAACAGAGTGCGCTGTCAACAAAAACTCTCCGTCTTACGAATTTTCGATCAGGTCACGTGTCCTGACGCGAGTTTGACATTTTTTACCCAACAATTATGACTTGATAATGTCATGGAAAAACAGCATCAGGGTAGCATGTCGTTTTTGACGACAACAAAAGCATTATCTTTCTCGATGAATGCAGTAACAAGTATTCACAACATCAATCTGCTTTACTATCTATTGTAACTCAAATAATTTTGGAATATGATCGCTATATATGGGCAATAGAATTACCAGTTCACTGAGCCCATCGTTTCTTTAACGTGGCTTCCGTCCAGCAATATGAAGCTCCAAACTATTTTTTCACCTACTAAATCATTTTTGCCAATTTTTCCAAATCCCTTTGTCTAGTTCTCAGACTATAAACCCATATCAAAATATGGCGAACTGATTCTATTATATTTCTATTGCTCCCAAGGCTATCATTAAATTGGAAAATATTTTACCCACGTTGTTCTTAGGATATTTCTATATCCCGTTTTTTCCTCTTAAGGACGAGCCCACGTGCAAATATCCGATAGACTCTTATCTAGAAAGCTGTTTTGACATTTTCGTAAAATAATAATAATAATATAAGTCTAGTAGCCTCACATTACTTATTATTTTATTTAAGACGCAGATATATGCCAATGACCTTGATTGATTAGCTTGCGTGTTCTGTATTGAGCTCACGCAACGCGTTGCATACAACGCGTCCGGCCAGTAATAGAACTCGCCCATCAAGGAGCGCTGTCCCAAATTAGACGCATTATTAATTTATTATACATGAAACAAAAGGTACCTATTTAATTAAAACACGTATATTATAAGATCAACAATTAAATCATCTTTAAAATGGTGTAGGTTTCAGGAAAATACGCCTGATAGATTTTGCGTGATCCTCAGTTTTTTATCCTCGTTAGACATAACTTTGCAAGTTAATTTCACTATGTAATATAATAAAATATTCATATATTAAGTTATTAAATAATACTCTTATTTAACATATATTTTTTCCAAATTTAATAATTTGGAAAAAATATAATGTTAAATAAGAGTATTATCACTACTCGTTTAGACGTGATCTTCAGTAAAAAATCGGAAAAATCGGTTATCGTCACCTTAAGTGCCCATACACCAGCAACTTTACAGATATAATGAGCGCCACTAATGCTGCTAATTACGTGGCCACCTACTGGGCCTACTAATCGTATACCGCCAGTCTACTCGTCGAGTTCTGGAGTGGAGACCGCGTATCGGCAGGCGTAGAGCGGGACGCTCCCCTGCTAGATCGAGCGACGACCTTAAAAAGTTGGCTGGGTGGCTGGGTGCAGACTGGATGCGGAAGACGGAGGACAGGGTGTTGAACTGCAGACTGGAAGAGGGCTATGTCCAGCAGTTGATAGTCCATTATAACACGAAACGTAGCCAGGGTGAATAATTTAAGTAAATCAGCAGCTGCGCTGATGCAGATCCACTCTCTCGTCTTTGAAGTCCAGGTGCCGTGTAACGGCCCCGACTTACGTATTGTAGGTCGTGGGTTCGAACCCAAGCAGGCACTTTGCTCTGTGTAAATAATTTTTAATCACCACTGCTCTCAAAACGGTGAAGGAAAACATCGTGAGGAAACCGGCATGTCTTAGAACCAAAAATTCGAAGATATTTGACATCATCCCTTACTGGGCCCGCGTGATAGATTACTGCTCACTCTCTCTCGCAGAGAGGAGGCTTGTGTCCCAGCAGTGGGAACATTGATAGGTTGATTATACAAGATTGCGAAAATGGGTCTGGTAAAGATATCAATATTTGTTCCGATCCTGTGTTATTATAATTAGCCATGCATAGCATATAATACATTCATTCATTATTAAACAGGAATATAATGAAGAAATCTCGATGATTTGTCAAGTCACTATTACCGTGCGAAGCAGGGCCGGTTCACTAGTAAAATTATAAAATGCTGCATCTTTAATCTGCTTGGCAAGTATTGGTAACTAAGATAAGTGGCTTGCCATCATCTTCAAAGACGGAGTTTCCCACAGATTATGGTTTAAAAGAAGTTTAATCTCGGCTTTAAAAACTTTAACTTAGGACGTTGTAAATATTCTTTAATATTATCACACCTAATGCATTTAAATTATTATTTGATATAGATGTTACCGAAAACTAGAAATTCTCGAGTCGTGAATGGTTTTAACGAAAAAACTCACACTAAGGCTGCCTGTCCACTAGAGCGGAGAGGAGAGGAGCGGAGCGGAGATGTGCCAATGTTAACCAATATAATCTAAACTCCACACCAGAAGTGCGATTATATTGGTTATTTTTGGCACATCTCCTCTCCTCTCCTCTCCTCTCCGTTCCAGTGGACAGGCAGCCTAATGACTACATGCCGCCGGCACTGTGTGTAGGAGCCATTAAAGAATCACAATTTTTTTAGAGGACAGTCTTTTAATGTCAAATTAGGTTTAGGGTCGATCTTTTATTAGTCAGATAACTTTAATCTGCGGAATAAATATGTTTGACAGCTGTTGTGTAGAAAATATGACGCCATATTTTCTACACAACAGCTGTCAAACAAAATTCCTGAGATAAAATGTTATCCGACGATTGAAAATTCAGCCCTTAGTGTTTATAGAATTAATTATATTGAACAATTTAACATTTAAGGCGGAACCACACAGCAAAACAATATTCAACCCACAATCAGAAACGGTATCGTATCGGGACATTTTACGTAAATTATATCCCATTATTCACAATATCTTGACATCTGTAGTCGGTATCATTATCCGTAGTTCCCAGAGCGGTGGTATCGGCACAGAATATATAGATACAGAAGGTCGACTCCATTCAACGAGTAGAAACAGCCGCACGCACACAAAGACGCGTACGTACGGCGATTTTAAGACGCAGATATATGCCAATGACGTTGAATGGTTAGCTTGCGTGTTCTGCGTCGTACGTCCAGCCAGTAATAGGATTCGTCCATCCAGGAGCGCCGTCCCAAATTAGACGCATTATTAACTTATTTTACATAAAACCATTGGTATTTTAGTAAAACACGTATAGATTATTAATTAAATTATCTTTAAAATGTTACTGACATAACTTTACAAATTAATTTCACTATGTAATATAAACATAATCTAAAATATTTATATATTAGTATTAAAAAAGTTCTCTAATTTAAAATATATTTTTTTCAAATCATTAACACTACTCGTTTTGACGTGATCTTCAGTATAAAATCATTAAAAGTCGGTTACCGTCGCGTCGCCAATCGCGACTTATGAGTACGTTTGTACTCGCTGTACTGAAGCATTATCTATGCGTGCTGTTTTTGCTAGTAGTATGAACCCGATCTTCTGTACCTATTATTCTGTGGTGGTGGTATGTATATCGGTACAACTGTATCGCGTTGATGTTCGTTGTTTATTCTGCTGATTGCGGTCCCGAGGTGCCTTTGATCTGGAATAAATAATTCTGCAACCTATAATATTACATAAACGTATTAATAGCGTAGCGGACTGGTAAATAACAAGAAAGAAAATGAGTTTATTTGCGCTGAATAATGACGCATAAAATTCAAGTAGGTACGAATAGAAAAAAATAAGTGATAAGGTGTAAAAGTCTTGGGCAGATGACAAACTCGCAGATGTGTAGACAGACTCGCAGATGTCTTCAACAGGTCAAGATTATAATACCGAATAATAGGAATACCACAAAGATAATATTTTCAGAGCGTACTGCACTACATTTTACATGAGCAGCCTGTGGACTAGTTATACTCAAAAATCGTTCAATGCCCTACGCGTGCAATACAACAGCGCGTTCAGGGTGCTGTTGAGGCTGCCCCGCTACTGCAGCGCATCAGGGATGTTCGCGGACGCACATGAGGACTGTTTCTTTGCCACAATGCGTAAGCGCTGTGCGTCCCTGGTGCGTGGGGTGTGGGGCAGCAACAACAGTATCCTGTCCCAAATTTCGAGACTGTCCGTACGTGAATCGCTTTTCCCATGGAATTGTACAACCACGGTGAAGCGTCGGACAGTGCTGCCTGCACCGCAATCTGTTTAGGAGGTAGATAGAATAGAATAAATTTACTTGTTTTATAAAGTTACTTGAAATAAATTGAATTGAATTTAATAAAGGATAGGTCGCCTTTATTACATGATTATAGAATCATGTTATAAAACATCTTAAACTAGTAAGATAATTATTATTTCTATCATTGTAATTAGAGAACGATAGTGTACGTTTTCTGATCATTTGTTTACATTTTTACTAGATACTTTGTAACAGACAGGTCCCATGCAAGGCAAATTCAAATTCGGACGATAATTTATTGCTTTACCACAATATTTTCGTTAAACAAATCAGACTTTACCTACCAAGATATTCGTGTAACTAGATCAACAGAAACCTGGTGTTATTACGAAACTCAAGTTCTTACACCAGCCGCTCAAGTTTAGCTGGGAAACTTATGCCAAGTCGGAAAACTGAATTTCATTAAACACAACTTCGACTTGTTCACAAATCATTTTAAGTGGTACTTAGATTGTATATTTTAATACTTGCCTCACTTTGCAGCTGGACTGGCTCGCTTTATCATTTCATAAAGGATTGTTATGACATAAATGCAGCTTGCACTTTGTAATATAAAGCTTGCAAACTTGCTTAATATGCATCCTAATACAAAGACTGCAGAAAACTGAAAGGTTTTTGGTATTTCATCCACATTATGTACCTTATTTCATTTTAAACAAACTTTCGGCTGGTTGGGAATTTCGTAGGAATTTATTATGTATCGTGTGTAACATATAATTATAAGCAACAGCATCATCATCAAATTAAAAAAGAAACAAAATTAAAAATATTTTATTTCACTTAAACTGCGTAGCTGCTGACGTTTCATAAGTGCCCATGCACTTATACTCGTAAAACGTCAGAAGCTACGCACAGTTCCAATGTGTCGTTTCATCAGAATCTGAACTACGTATAGGATAGAAACCAAACACTTATTCACGTTGCTAGTTGAACCTGCAACCGCTAGGTGTGTTCCGTAACTTGATCTCATAATAATGATATGTCTAGTTGATTTTCAGATGTTCGATCTACTAGCAAATTTTTACTTTACCATCGGCAAAACGCCATATTAGGTCTTGTACACAAAACTTTTGTTCCGGAGCTTCTGTGTTGCGAATTCACATTTCGCCGATTCCCAGTTTTTTGTATAAGCCCTTAAAGTTTTCTGCAGACCTGCGCGACTTATAGTAATAGTAATAGTAATTTATTTCCAAACTTCAGTACACGTTACATCAATGAGGTCTCGACCCCTGAACTTGGACATCCTGTATGACAGGGGTCGAGGTTTCTCCAGTTACATGGATCAACATAAGAAGGCTTAGACTAAATACAATCAATTTATACTTATTTTTATAATAATTAAAGGAAAATTGAAAAAAGAATAAAAATATAAAAAAAAAAATTAAAATAAGGCAAAACTTAGGTATTCTCGGGTAGTATGTGTGTGGTGAGATGTTGGATGGATGTGTCGTGTGTGTGTAGGTGTGAGAATGTGTGTGTTGTCTGAGTCTGTCTACTAAGTTAGATTACTGATCATGTTTTCCGTATCGTCATAGGTATAGCTATCAAGCCAAGCTAGGATTTCCTTTTTTATATTGTAATTGTTTAGGTCTCTAACTAATTTGAGCTGGCTAAGTTTGCTGTAGAGGCGTGGCGCTATACTGTTGTAGTGCTTTCTGGCAAACTTGCTCCTTGCACATGGTACAGGATATCTATCGGTTCTTTTTTTTGTTTTTGGCAAGTAGGGGACTGTGTGCCGGTGATATCTACGCAGGCATTCAAATACAAACATTTTTCTGACGCTGAGCACTCGCGCCTGTTCATATACCAGAGTGGTAGAGGCTCTGAAGTTAAGGGAACTGCTTTCCCTTCAAGACTGCTCGCTGTGAACGCTCTATTTCGATCATATGTGTTTTTCCAGCACCACCCCATGCACAGATGCCATAGCACAGAACGCAGTGACACAAGGCTTTGTATGTTTGTATAAGCAATTTATGGCTGGCAACATATCTCAGGGTTTTGAATATGTTTATAAGTTTACGCATTTTTTTTTGCTGTGACTGAGATATGTTGGCTCCACTTCAACTTGTCATCGATTGTAACACCGAGGTACTTTATGCTGCTGACTCTCTCAAGCCTAGGGCAGGCACAGGAAGGTTTAAAACACGACCCCCTATTACAAGGGAACGTGTGGATGGGCATAGTCAAATCTGGACTAGACCTGCCTGACTTTGACATGCTGAAGCAAAGGTATTTTGTCTTACTTGCGTTTATGGAAAGTAGGCTGTCTTCAAGCCAAGCAGTCACTCTTGAAAGCCCTCGTTCACTTACCCGTGCCAAATCCTCCCAAGATGTGTTGTGGAACAGGAGCACTGTATCATCAGCAAACATTGTTATTTCGGCATTCTGGATTGAAAGGTCACAGAGGCGATTAATGTACACCAGGAAAAGCGTTGAGGCTATTGTACTTCCCTGGGGAACACCGTAGGAGCATAGTGCTTCGTCACTCATCTGCCCATCAATGCGGACTCTTTGGTAACGGTCAGACAGGTAGCTTTTAAACCACTCCCGGGGCACACCTCTCACGCCGACGCCTTCCAATCGGCTCAATAGGATGGGGATTGACACTGTATCGAAGGCTTTTTGTAGATCGAGGAATATGCCTACACATTTATCTCCTCTATCTAAGCAGTTCGTTATTGCAGTGGTAAGCCTTAGAACAGCGTCAGTCGTAGAACGTCCCGCTCTGAATCCGTATTGCTTATCGGAGATCAAGTTGTTTTTCTCAAGGTATCCAATGAGACGCTTGTTCGCCAGTTTTTCTAAGATTTTAGAGAGAGTGCTCAAGATAGATATTGGTCTATAGTTAGTCACTTCTGATTTGTCACCGTCACTTTGTCACTTGTCGCGCGACGAGGCACTGGTTATTGTTATACCATGAAGTTTTCTTAGAAATTGTATTGTTAATGTCGCGTCGCGCGACAAGTCACGCGGGTCTGCAAATGCCTTAACTCTACAAATCAATGCAACGTCTGTAACTTGAGAAACCCGTACCTACTCGCCGATTCACCGTAACATTAATATCCGGTGCGGGCTCACGACGACATCCGGCAGGTCGGACGCCTTAGGGAACCAGTAGTAATAAAAGACTGTCCTACAAAATATTACTGTGTAGGGATTATTATTGAACTCTTCTGAATGTAAGGAGGAACTGATTCTTTCATTTTCGACAAATTACACAAGAAAAGTGTCGTAAACTATGTTTTCCTGGCCAATACTTAATATGAAATTAGCGACAGAATAATAATTTTTACTTACGTATAAAAGGTGTTAGATAACTTTATATATTCGGCAATGACAACCAAGTAGCTATTTAAAATCGTACAAGCATGTAAAAGGCAGCACTTTCGGGCCTTTGAAACTTCACAATATGACAGAACATCCGACCTTTTCATTCATCCCATTAACAAACACAAAAAGCTACCAGCAGCCTAAACAAAAACAGCACTTTAAAAGAAAAATATAAAGCCAAACCGTACAATTCGGAAAGAGCATCCCATCCGGTTCCGATCCGGGCCGGAACATTCAATATATCACCGCCTGAAAGGAAATTCTTCAGCAACTTTTACGATCTATCGCCGACGCCGGTTTTCATTCCCGGTGATACATTTTACACATCCTTTGAGTTGCATTGTTGTAGACTTACTTCTACGCTCCATTTGGTCTTGAATTGAAAGGATTTAACGGTTGGTTTGATATTGGACCACTATTTCCATAGTTGACTCAAAAGGTTGAATAAAAACGCATAGTAACGGTAAATGTATTTATAAATAAAATACAATAGACGACGTATATTTAGTAACCTAATCCGTTTAACTGTTCTTAAAGAGTCATGAAGAACCCTGTAAGAAATCGACAAAGCAAAGTCACGCCTGAGTCAATTAACTCACTAAATGTATTTATCTATGAATATTGGCCAAATAATTGTACGCGAATCCCTATTTTTTTTTTAAAGATAAATCAAGCAATCAATGCTCTTACTCATATTCTGTTGTTGTAATGCCCAATTAATTCTATAGTGAGATGGCAGTTGTTCTGTGTCAAATACTGATAAATGGTACATTTAAGATTATTTATTTCTGTAAATAGATTTTAAGAATCTAGATGAGGAAGTTGGTATTTGATAAGCAACAGAAACAAATATTATAAAGAACAAAATAATTACAAACGCACCTGAGTTAATAAAAATTCATATCAGGAAGTGAATTAACATAGATATTGTGAAGGGGGAAAACTGAACAGTCCCCTGTGCGATAGCACTGAATAATAAAAGATGGTGCAGCTGTGACCACAGACATCAATGTCACTATGTGAAAGGGATTCCATTAAACATTAATGTACCTGTCTATTATTTGTAACGGTTTTATTTGAATATTTTTAAGGTGTTAACTGATTGGGTTTAGTCTCAAACGAAACCTTTATTCGTGCGTTTGTAAGTTTATGCCGTGTGAAATAATAAACATGATTTTGTCTCACTAGATGATGATAAAGATCATTTATCTGTCCAAAACTTGAATATACAAACATGGCATACAAGATGTTAAAGTTATTATCTAACTTTTTTGTAGTTATAAAACTATCTGTTATTATTTTGGCCAGCAATTAGAATTACCTATGTGTTCCAGTTTGAAAGTAATGCCAATGAAATCAAGGGCATAATAACATTTTTAAGTTCGTCTAACGATCTCGCAAAGACAATCGGAATACGTATCCACGTTCGATATTACAATGTAACTGATAACAAAGAATAGTATTTAATTAAATCTAAAAGCAATACAATTATGTAATCTAAATAAACTAACTAATATTATATGAATAGTCTTAGTTTAGTTAGTATATAATTTTTCTATTTTTATTAATTGAATAGTTATAAATTGTTTTGTACAAAACAATTTAATATGAATATAAAAACAGGTAACATTGAATTATTATTTATGTTTTCCAGTGGTAATCTCTGAAAGAACTCAACCGAATATTTTTTTTAAACATAGAAAGCTACGTGCCAGGGTTTAATGTTAAAACATGCGGACGTACTCGCGGGCAGAGGATAGTATTGTATAATAATACACGTCTCAATATTTATGAGGGCAAAGCTTGTTCAGGCAAGATTATATGGAAACCCATATTTTTCGCAAAATTTGTAAAATGTTCCCCGGTACTCAATAATTTATGATTCTTTTATACGGTACAATATTATGGCAAAATCGTAAAGAACAGACTCGGAAAACATAAATTGAAGATCGAGTAAAAAATATAAGAGAAGTAAGAACCTAAATAAGGAAAATAAATTACTAAAGAAGATGGAAGCGTAACTTTTTCACACAAAGTATAAAACCTTGTCAGTCTTTTAGTTTGTTTTTTAAATTAGTATGAGGTTTTATTAAAATATACGTGTGTACGTTACCCAGTAACTGTGTTGAGGAGGCCAGATAGACAGTCACTTCATATAAAATACTTCAAACCGACCCCAACATCGTTGGGAAGAGGCTAGGCAGACCATGATTAAGATGGGCTTTCTCATGCTCATATAAAAAGCAAAAATTCTAAACTAGTAACTGACAGATATCTTGATACCTAGGGAAATATGCTACCTCAAAGAAAATAACTCTAATAAGTTTTCTAATATTTAAACGCACACTAAATTAAACTGTGTATTTTCTAAATTATGTTTCATTTTCCTTCCCCTTTTAAAACTTTTCTAGTTTCATGAGGACTTACTGAAAACTTTAATGTTACTGCTAACTTGGGCGTCGTTTTATAATTATTATGTCTGACTACTATAAGACCTCATTTTCCTGGTAAAAATGAAGCAACAAAAAATCCTTTTCGCATCGAAAACGTTTTGGGGTGCGAACAGCTAAGGAGTGGGATTACCCTGCTGGAGTCCGCGTTTCCGGATAGCTATAACCTGGGAGGCTTCAAGTCGAAAGTAAATTGGTTAATTCTTGACAAGCGTGCAACATCATCCAAAGTTCCAGTACAGGCGTGCCTTTGCTCGCATGAACATCGAGAGGCTTCAACAAGATGCATCCAACATTGATTGGTCACCTCTTGAAGCAACTGTTTCAGTTGATGAAAAAGTTAGGTTCTTCAACAATGTCGTGATCAAGCTATATGACGCTCATGCTCCTGTTAGAAAAATCAGGTTGAAGCGTCCGCCCGCGCCTTGGATGAACAGGGGAATTCGGATGGCAATGCGACGGAGGGACCGCGCGTTTCGGAAGTTTAAAAAAGATCGCTCGGAAGACAATTGTACCTTGTTTAAGGCTGCTAAGAATCGGTGTAATCAGATGATACGCAACGCTAAACGCCGCCACATCCTAAATAATATCACTGCTTCTTCTCCTGCCGATATTTGGAAGTTCCTTGGAACTTTGGGTATCGGCAAATCGAGACATTCAGACCTTCCTAATACAATTGGATTAGACGATCTAAATCGCCATTTCTCCACTGTTCCCACTCTAGATAGTCTAACCAAATGTCAAACCCTCGACTACCTCGCTGGTCTGACGCGTCCCAATATTAGCCCCTTTGTCTTCACCCCAGTCGACCCGGGAGAGATCAGAAAGATTATCCTCTCCATTAAGTCCAAAGCCGTAATATCAAAGTGGGCTGCGATAATATCAGCCGCCATATGGTCGTAACGGCTCTTGATCAACTCCTTCCTGCGATCTCCCACATCATAAACTTCTCCCTGTACACCCGTGTTTTCCCCTCCCTATGGCATAAAGCCCTTGTTCGGCCCCTGCCTAAGATACCCAACCCCTCTCTTCCTAGTCACTTTCGCCCAATTTCCATCCTTCCCTTTCTGTCTAAAGTGCTCGAGGCCAGTGTTCATAAGCAATTGTCCCACTTTATTCACCACAACTCCCTCATCAGTCCCTTTCAATCCGGTTTCAGGCCTGGGCACAGCACCGTTTCAGCTCTTCTTAAAGTGACTGACGATATAAGGCGGGGAATGGAAGACACTAAAGTTACAGTCTTAGTGTTAATTGACTTCTCCAATGCTTTTAATACCGTCAATCACGATGTCCTTTTGTCCATCCTTTCATATCTTATGGTCTCCCCGGAGGTACTTGAATGGTTTTCCTCTTATCTTCGGGGGCGTCAGCAGTCTGTTCATGCTGGAGACTCTTCGTCGAGTTGGTGTGATCTTGCAGCTGGCGTCCCTCAGGGCGGTATATTATCTCCTCTTTTGTTCTCCATTTTTATTAATCTCATTACCACCGTGCTTCGGACTGCGTATCATCTCTATGCCGACGATTTGCAGCTTTACTGCCAGGCAAGTGTTGATAACATTTCAGATGCGATTGAGGAGCTAAACCGGGATTTAGGTGTGGTCAAAAACTGGTCTGATCGATTTGGGGTGGCCGTTAACCCTACCAAGTCTCAGGCTATCATAATAGGTAGCCCCTACAGCATCAGGAAGCTGAATGTCTTAACTGTGCCACCTGTAATCTTTGACAACTCAGTCATTCCGTTTAGCTCCGACGTTAAGGATCTCGGCCTGCATGTCGACACTTGTCTTGACTGGCGAAAGCAGGTCACTACTGTCAGTAAAAAAGTTACCGGAACGTTGCGGTCGCTCTATCGGTTGAAAAATATACTCCCATCACACATAAAGGCAATGCTTGTACAGTCCCTAATCTTTCCCATAATTGACTATGGTGATGTGTGTTACTATGACCTGAATGCAGATCTCCTCAATAAACTTGACCGCCTTCTCAATAATTGCATTCGATTCGTTTTCAATCTTCGTAAGTATGACCATGTGTCCGCGCATCGATTGCTTTTAAAGTGGTTACCCATTCGTCAGCGCAGAGAGGTAAGGGCTCTATCTGTGTTGTTCTCTATTCTCGACAAACCCGCTTCTCCTTCTTACCTGACTTCCCATGTTCAATACTTATGCTCTGCCCATAGTAAAAATCTTCGTTCCACCAACAATCGTCTTCTACGATGTCCTTCTCACCGCTCTGGTTTCATTCACTCTTCTTTCTTTGTCCAGGCGGTCTTTCTTTGGAATGCGCTACCTCTGAACATCAGGACGGCAACCAGTCGGTTGTCTTTTAAAGTGAAAACACGTGAGCATATACGTAAGAAGTTGGCTGAAACATCCCAGCGGTGATTTGCTAGATTCGTTTTCTCCTTTTAATTATCGTTATTTCTCCTCTACCGATCGTTATTTCTCTTGACAAAGTTTATTCTGTTTATTATGTATTTATTCTTGTATTTTATAGTTATTTTCTTGTTATCAATCTCGTATGTTGCACCTGCCATGTTTTGTCTCTGCATCACCCTAAGGTTGACTGGTAGAAAATGCCTCAGGCATTAAGTCCGCCTTTGTACGGTATATCTTTTACTTGTGCATAAAGTTTTAATAAAATAAAATAAATAAAAACATCATTGACCGCATCATCGCCTACTAACATCTGAGATAAGAGCCATAATAAAAAAAAAATAAAAAAAAAGATTTCAGACCACATGAGCCGAAAAAAATACGATTACAAGCACGATAAAAAAATTAAAAATAATAACACTTAACAGTTAAAATAACTACAAAAAAATACAAAATTTAAATTTAAAAAATATAAATTTATAATAAAATAAACACATTTTTTTGGTTTCAGCCAGTTTCTCTGTAATTTAGATTTCTATACCGATACTACAAAGCTGTGGTTTCAAAATAGGCAACATATCCGTTTGTGGCAACAGGTTGCTAGTCTAAGCTTATCAATGACAAGTTGGACTAGTAGGCTCGAGCGTGATTGCAGGCTGAGTATGAGGTCCTTTGTTCCTCGGATGTGAGAAATTGTATAAGGTTTGTTCTATTGGAATACTCTCAATAGCAGCCGGGTCTGCTCGGTTCAAAACAATAAATAGGCTCACTCCACATGGAACTGTCAACGCAAGTGGCGAAATGTAAGTGGTGGTCCCTTGCTTCAACGGATCGCCCTGTATAATAAAACCTCTGGCTATAGCGTGAAAACCCCACTTAGTGGTACAGTAGCAGTTGTTTTATCGTTTTATATTCAACTAATAAGGTAGGTAGGTAAAATATACCAACACAAACCAAAATCTTCTTAGCCTTTTTCCCAACTATCTTGGGGTTGGCTTCCAGTCTTACCGGTTGCAGCTGAATACCAGTATATTACATGGAGCGACTGCCTATCTGACCTCCACAACCCTGTAACTGGGTAATACGATACCCCTTGGTAAGACTGGTGTCAGACTTTCGGGCTTCTGACGACTCGTAACGACTGTCAAAGATCCACAAATGACAGCCGGGACCAACGGCTTAACGTGCTTTCCGAGGCACGGAGGAGTCTCGGTATGTGAAGATGGTCACCCATCCACTGACCAACCCTGGCAAGCGTAGCTTAACGTGATAGATCGACCCGTGCGGCTTGTTATTACTTAGCCACGAGCTCCTCATACCAACACAAACCATCGCGGCTTTAATAGCATCACAGATAAATAAGTACAGTATTCTATCTTCATATAAAGCGGCCGAAACGACACGCTTCGAAATCTCAGTGTATATACGCAACAGTATCGAGTGCGCGGCAGTTACGCACGGACGCGCAAGGTTTATCCAAGCGGCCGCTTATTTATTCTGTGACAGCAGGGCAGCGGTACGTCAGATACTGCAATTTGGTGCCTCAATATTATGTATTAACATAACGATTTAGGTATAGGTTTATAATTTAATACAGTTCGTTTGTCATACGGTGGTAAAAATATACAAGTTCATAAATTATTATGACAGCACATTGTTTACAACATCGGACAGTGCTATTAAAATCAACTGTACGTGTTGGCACGCCGTTATCGACCTTATTGCAGACGTGACGGGAAAAACGCATGGGAAAAGTCTTTGACAGTCGTTACGAGTCGTCAGAAGCCCGAAAGTCTGACACCAGTCTTACCTATTATTATTACGTCTATTTTTATTATTGTTTTTTTTTTTTTTTTTGTATGTCTTATTGTAATTGAATTGAATTTATTTAATTTGACATGAATTGGATTGAATTGAATTGAATTGAATTGACATGAATTGAATTGGATTGAATTGACATGAATGGGATTTAATTTAATTAGTAATGTTGTGTATGTAATGTGACTGTATGAGTGTAATGTTTCTATTATGAGTCAGTGATACTCGAAATAAAATGATTTTATTTATTTATTTATTTTACCAAGGGGTATCGTATTACCCAGTTACTGGGTTGTGGAGGTCAGATAGGCAGTCGCTCCATGTTAAATATTGGTATTGAGCTGCACCCGGTTAGACTGGAAGCCGACCCCAAGATAGTTGGGAGCAAGGCTAGGAAGATTGATTGATTGATTGATTCACATGAAAGTATATTTAGAATATGAAAATAGGTTTCTATTAATATGCTTCACAATTTGTTAATGTTTATCCTTCCAGGTACTTCCCACCTTTAGTTTTATCCCAATAGAAATCTCATAGCGCATAATAATTTTCACAATACGCAAGTACTTATTGATAATTATTATATCAATAAACGTTTCAATTGTAAAGCACGTTTCACACAGCGATAACGATTTATTTAACCACGCCCCCCTCACCCCCTCCCGGCGCGTTCCCGCTAATATTGGAAAAATGTTAATTCCACGACACTCGAGTATTCCGATTCATTTCAAATATTCCTTCTATATGTCATATTATAGGATGAGATGGATATTTTAGAATTGGAAGATTTTATGTGTTGGTGTCTTTGGTTTTGAATTTTCGTTTTTTGCCACCGACTTCCAAAATTAAAGTTATTATTCACTTTATAGTGTTTTTTTTAGGAAGTCGGTTTTTATTTTTTTGTAAAATGTTTTTATTTTTGACTTGTTAGTTGAGGTACCTACGCCACACAAATTCGAATACCACTACCGGTAACCTGCTATGCAATAGGTAACAGTGACAGGAAGTTATCATCATAATCATCCATATAAACTAAGTGGGAAAAATAAATATGTATTATTGCGGCTAACTCAAAAACTATCCAAGTAAAGTAAATCAAATTTATATGGGACCGACCACCTCTGACGCTCAACCCTTCAAACAAAAATCCTTCAAATAATTTTCAAAATCGGTCCACAATTGACGGAGGAATCGGGGAACATACATAAAAAAAACATAGGTACATAAAGTCGAACATAGAACCTCCTGTTTGTTGGAAAAAGCTTGAAGGTAGTGGATACATGAAAATATAGTAGTAAGTAGGCGAGTGTGTTGTGTAGGTGTGTTGAATAAGTGTGTTGTGTGGTGTGTGGTGTGAGTAAGTCGGTGTATGAGTGTGTGTGTTTGCGTATAAGTGGACAGGTTTCACTATAAGTAGGTAGAACTGGATCGGTTGTACCGTGCCCGTGTATATACATGCACAAGGGGCCTAAAGAGTAATAGAAAAATAAACTTACCTACCTATTGTATTTACCCAATCAGCTACAACATTGTAGACATTATTGTGATTTGATAATAAAACCGAAGCGAAGTAGAAAAGCTGTTAGTTTTATTGAGTTATAAAGTTCCCCTGAGAGCAACTAAGTACAATAAGTTATAGCCGTACGTGATATTAACTTGTAATAGTTATCTTCACGAAAAGTAAGATTTTTTTTTTGTTCCTAATTTTGATGCAAACATTTAGAAAGAAAGAAAATGTTTTTATTCTACACAAATAAGACGCATATTATAAAACAAAGACAATGATATTAGTGTGTATCTTTGTATTATACAAAGTAGCCAAAAGCCTGCTATTCGACAAATAAAAAAAAATAAAAAAACAAAAAGATAAAAGTTTTACAATGTTGTCTATGCTTGATGCATTGACAGATGGGACGGTATTATATAAAGCTCATTTTTAAGTCCAACTTAATAACAAAATTTAACAATCAGCTTGTCTTATTTATTCCCGGGATTTAATAAGGAAGATCCCGGGGATTCGCAACGTGTTTGAACGCGTGCACTCCAGTGAGTTACCAGCTTTAATACAACAAGATGGCTAGTAGGCACGTGCGGGGAAAATGTCCTTAAAGAATTGCTCGCAGTGTACCAAAGTAAGGAAAGGTAAGTGTTATTAAAAACCATTTTCACTCACACTAGGCGACACCTAAATAAATGTCTAAATGAAAGCGCGTTGTTGAATATTCAACGCTCGGCTCAGCACCGAAAGTAAAAAATTCAATAGCACGCTTTTAGGGCAAGAAGGCTTATTTTATACTAGGTAACAAATCTTGGTGAAATTCCTTGCACAGTTGTCGTGGGTTCGAAGCCAAGCAGACGATTTACTTTGTGTAAATAATTTCATCACCACTGCTCTCAAAAATGGTGAAGGAAAACATCGTGAGGAAAACGGCATGACTTAGAACCAAAAGATCAAAGACATGTGACATCTACGAGTACCAACCCGCACTGGGCCCGCGTGGTAGATTACAGACCACTCCTTCTCCCTGTGTCACAGCAGTGGGAACATAAATAGGCTGATTTTATGATTACAACTTGGTGGAATATAGGGCGGGTGTTATGTAATTATACAATTCGCAACTTACTTTAACTATCCCTAAGTGAAATATGACATGCACCGATGAAAAAGGCTTAGTTTTATGTTTCCCAGACGTTTCGTCATCCTTGTGATTTTAAGTTAAAATGTTGCCAACAATTACAGTCCCTTTAAAAACGACATTGTTTTAACAAAATCTTTACGAATTGAAGTTAAATCCGTTTACAGTTGCAAGCGCTTCTTAATGTTCCCTGTTCGCTCGTTTCATTGAAGACTCGAAGTTTTGTCGCTTTCGAACGTTTCCGAAAGAATGGAATTTAAATAATTGTAGGGAAATGGTTAAAAGTCTGGAGGAAAACGGTTTTAAGCTGTCGAGAGGAAGATGTATTTCTACGTAAGTAGGTATACTTTAGTGGATTAATGCCCGATTATTTTGTCGAGAAATGATAATAAACCAAACCTGCCAAGTGCGTCTTAAATAACTTTAAAACTATTTATTTTTAAATTATAAAAAAAAATATACTTGAGACCCAGTGTAACAGTGAACCCTTTCATTTGATATGTCACACGGTAAATGTTAATTATCTTATTTTTTCTCCCAAAAGTGACCCCATATTCAAAATTAATTCGTCCGTGTTTGGGTCACAGAAATGTGATATCTTTACCTTTCTACTTAATTGGACAGGCAGACAGGCAGACAGTCAGACAGTCAGTTAGACAGACAGACACACGAGCGATGACATACGGTACCCCAAAAAAGATTTAATTTCGAAAACTGAGCTTATAATATTAATATACTACTAAGCTTATAATGTATTTTATTGGAAAAAGCTAGTTAATGTACATAACTTTCATAAAGGACAAAGCTAACTGTTGTTTTATTCGTTTTATTAATAACTAGCTTCTGCAGCGGCTTGGCCCGCGTAGTGGTCGGGAATTATCTCACGGGAACGTACTACCGGGATAAAAAGTGGGTCCGTGGCTTAGGCCCCCAGTGGTCGAGGCACCTGTGGCCGACTCCCCCGATTCGATTTATTTAATTCAAAGCAATTTTTGATCAAATGTACTGTCGGGCACAAAATGTTTTAATGTTTGAATTTTTTTAAGAATAAAAATAATTAACCACTTAGCTTGAGGCTTATCTTAAAGTGAAAGAACAACGTTCACGCCTCAAGCTTTTAAGAAAATATTTTAGTTCTACGTTTACGTAAGTTTTATTTATTCCTTTTTAGTTCATTATAAGCTTGTTTAAAAAAAATATTTTACTTATAAAATATTTTATTCTAACATTAAAATTGAATAAATATGTGTTCTATTACGTTGATAAGGTGATAGAACACATAATTATCCAATTCCTTATGTGAGCTACCGTGTAAAATTGAGGTGTTCCTGTGGTCACCTTCATCAGACCCTAGACGACACCTTGGGCTTAGGGAATGCAATCTCGCGAGATTGGGACTCAGGCGAGATCTCGCGTGGGCACGCCACAATTACGGCGATAAGTCCCCTCTTTGAGGAGTGGCTAGAGAGTCGCCACGGGCGGCGTCCTCACCTTCCGTCTGACGCAGCTCCTCACCGGACACGGTTGTTTCGGGAGGTACCTGTTTCGCATAAGGCGGGAGGAAACGCCCGGGTGTCACCATTGTGTGGACCGTCCGGAGGACACGATGGAGCATACGGTGGAGGTTTGCCCGGCTTGGGTGGACCACCGCCGTGTCCTCGTGGAGGCGATCGGCGGCAGTGATCTCTCGCGTCCGGCTCTGGTCCAGGCCATGGTGCGGAGCGAGAGGGCTTGGCAAGCCGTCACCTCCTTCTGCGAAGCAGTAATGCTCGCGAAGGAGGAGGCGGAGCGCGCGAGGGAGTGGCAAAGGCCGCGCCCTACCAGCCCTAGCCGCCGCCGCCGTAGGAGACGCCCCGGGCGTCGGGAATTGATAGCCGATTTCCGGCCACCGTAGGCGCGGGCCTGCGGACGGAGAGCAACGGGCAGCTCTCCGTCCGATAAGGACCAGGCCCGGGTCGACGGCGCGTCGTGTTCCACTCGCGCCTCAAAGAGATGTCAGCAAAACTGACGGGGTCCGCTAGGGCCGATGCCTGCCGGGGTTGCGGGTAGTCCCAAAGGGAAACCGTGGCCCCTGACAAGGCAAGGAAAGGAACACGGGTGGGTTTTAGTCAGTAAGAGTCTGACACGCCCTTCCGCTCCACCCAGAGCGAAAGAAGTCATAGAATGATTTCCCACCCAAAAAAAAAAAAAAGGTGAGATCTCGCGAGTTTATGAATTACAATACTAATCTTGCCAATTTCTCGCGAGATTGGAAGTTTTGTGTGTTATTCTTGCAAATAATCACAATATTTGAATAAATTAGGAAAAAAATCGCTCTTCGACCTTCGCTCGTCATTGTAAGATGACACACTGTTGAGGGCAATTAAGGGCCTATCTCTATATAAGAGGTAAATAAAAAAACAATTTTACGCTCTTACAATATTTGATTTGAAAAGGTCAAACCAAACTGACATGTGTCAGAGCACATTTGTTAAAACTATAGACATATCTATATAAACTTATTACTAAATTAGTGGACTGTATGAAATGAGGTTTATTAGGTGTGCAGTACGCCCGAGTGTATAATTTCAATTTGGACACACACTAAACTTTCTTATCAGTTGCATATTACAATAGTTTGGAAAATCCAAAAGTGCACGCCTCATAACACTCATTCATAAACGAAAAATCAATTCAAAACATAGTTTCTAACAAAAATGAACAAATTATCACTTAAGTATGTTTTGACTGCGTTTTTACCCATCAATATGGGTAAATTTCTAATCTCGCAATCCTTACGTAATGTCAAAGAGTATTTACAAAGATATTTACTTGGCGGTTGCTAGGCAACTTACGAACGTCAAGTCAAAGGTTGGAAATATTTAGTTATAGATATTTTAGTTAGTATTTTATTAATTATAATTAAACTAATTTTGAATAAAAGAGCCATTTTCAATAGGGTTCCTTCTATGGTAGAAACGAATGTAAAAAAAAAAAAATACTCAATTAATTGATTTTATCGCAAGCTACAATGTTTTCAGGGTTCATAAATTGACGGACAGGATTTTGTTTTCAACTATTTTGATGCTTTTTCCATTTATGCTGCATTAAATCAATTGTTAAAAAGTACAATATTAATCTCCATTTAATCATCTATACAATGGTATATAAATTAAGTAGGTTATGTGTACTAGCAGGAGTGTAACAATAAAAACAGTTGCAGAAATGGAGCAAAAAATGTTTTTTTGATCGTAGAGCACACTCTAATGCTTCGCATTATGAGTAGTGCAATATGCTTTTAATGGGGGAAAAGGTGTGTAAGGATAAAGTTAAGTGGCGATCTATTCTCTCTGCTATTTGATAGATAACTTTTGTTTAGCAAGGAAAAATACTTAATTATTACGGTGAAACACTTTTTTCATTTCATGTACTAAGTGAAAAAGCACTAAAAACAAAAGATATTAAATCAAACGAATCGGGGGAGTCGGCCACAGGTGCCTCGACCACTGGGGGCCTAAGCCACGGACCCTAAAAAGTATCCTATATGTTAATCGAGGTTATAAGCTATCTGTGTCAACATCTAAACATACAAACTTACACATTTATAATATTAGTAGGATATAATATATTATTAATGTTTGGATGAAATTTGGCACACAGATAGTTTATAACCTGGATAAACACATAGAATACTTTTTATTCCGGTAGTATACGTACGCTCCCATGGGATAATTCACGAGCTACACGCGGGTAAACCCACGGGCGAAACCTAGTATGAAAATATTATTAATGTGTAAAGATGTTAACTAGATTTTCTCTTTTATTCCGATAAAAAACCTAGCATAAATGACTGATTAACGCACGGCCTACGTATTTGAGTATCGTCACTCGCAAACCCAAACAATTTAAATACTCCCCACTCTAAGTAGTAAAGACCCACAAGTCTTCATTTCAACATAACGACCAATAAATTAAAAGAATCGTCCATTAGTTCCCCTAGTGTTTTCACGTAGGAACCTGTATTAAGCACCGTTCTAGCAGTAAGTAGCACAGATCCAGGTGAAACCGCTGTAATAGCGAGTAGCATAACTCATGACGCTTCTAATCTGCGAAGCTCGAACATCGCGCGACTAGGGATACCACGTTTTAGGGAGTGAATAGGACTATCTTATTAAATTTATAAATAATTATGTAAACACAGTTGTTAAATTGAAACTGTTTTTCAGTAGTTATAATGTGTTTCAGGCGAAACGAAAGACTATGGAGTTTCTTGCCCGTTTTTCTCCACAGAGATCTACGTTTTGGAATGGGCAACTAGCTTCAACTTTCTGACTAACTGACCGACTCTTCGACAGTTCAAAAGTGCCTATAAATGGTTTAATTTAAATAAACTCTCTTCGTATAGGAGAAGATGACAAAATTATTCATTAATTCTTCATAGAATGAGAGATAGAAGCTGTCACGCTATGCATACTGAAAAAATGCTCATATTATTATATGTTACTAATACTAGTATTTAGTTGCATTCGGCAGATCTTGATTATGAAAATAGTAAGGTTCGCTTAGTTTTTTTTATGTTGTGTGTTCCAAGGTGATTTACACTGATTTGAAGTTTAATTCTTTGAAACACCTTGAACCCCTTTTCAATATTAACATTACGTATTTTACTACACTGCCACTATAATTAATAATTAAAAGAGCAAATCATTACTAAGAACATTCTAGTCACTGCTATTAAATCAGAGAAAGAAAGACCATTAGAGAGCCTCCCATCCGGGCACAAGTTACCGTAGCCTACTTGGAAAACCTTAAATAGACTTCGTGCCCAAGTAGGTCGTACCAAGGATAACCTCCACAAGTGGGGGTTCATGAACGGCTCAGATCTTTGGTGTGTATGCGGCGTCTCTCCACAGACAATGGCTCACCTGTAGCGGTTAGACCGCCACATACAAACTACGAAGCAAAAAGACATGACGTTACACAATTCCTACATCGCGCAGTTAGAGTTTACCGAGCGAAAAACATAGATAAGACTATCCGAAATCAACATATGAGCAGTTATCCCCCTAAACACCTACCATCTTGCTCCGCATGCCCTGTCACCGCACACGTGAAGACCTAATGGCAGCGTCAGTGAACGGTATCCGCGTTGCTAAGTTTTGGGCCAAACAAATTTAAAAACTCAGAACAATTATGTATTTTATTTCGTTTTATTTTTGCCATCGACACGCTAAGAAGAAGAAGAGAAAGAAAGAAAGAAAGAAAATACAATTATTTGAATTAAACCGGGATTAAAATCTTCATTTAAAACCCCCTACCATTCTGCGTCAGAATCACACGACAAACCTCAGGAATCTTAATGGTCACTTCGGTGCGTTCAGTTTAAAGCCAGGGTCTAAGTTATTACCTAGTATTGTAATTATTCACGACGGCATTAATTTACGAAGCTCAAACGGCACTTGTAAGTACGGTCGCCATGTCTTATTCATTTAGAGGGACTGTTTTAAGTATTATCATTATCATAAAGTTACAGAAAACGTTTTGTTTTATTATTAACTTGACCCGAGAGACGTTGTCGTAAATCTCAATAATTCAAGCATTAGTATACCTGGGTTTTCTAAACTAATATTATAAAGAGAAAAGATTTGATTTTTGAAGTGATAACTTCTTATGGGAGGGTAAACCGCTGCGTTACGTAACGCGTTACGGCGCCAATCTGTCTATATAGTTCAACTCAAAAAAGCCCGACAGAAGTGATAACTTAAACTAATCTAAGTTTAAGTTATCACTTCTGTCGGGCTTTTTTGTATGTTTGTTTGTTTGTAATGAATAAACTCAAAAACTACTGAATCGATTTAAAAAATTCTTTCACCAGTATTATGCTATATTATCAGTTATCACTAAGTAACATCCTAACTTAATGTTATAAATGCGTGTGAGTTGGTTTGTGTGTTTGTTTGTTACGCTTTCATGCTAAAACGGCTGAACGCATTTAGATGAAATTAAGCACATGGGTAGACCACGACCTGATTTAGGACATAGGATACTTTTTATCCCGATATTCCCAAGAGATTTGAGACTTAATTGGGTAAAACCGCGGAGCACAGCTTACATGGGTGAAGCCAGTTTCGGAGGCTAGTTCACAATAATTCTTTTCTGGTGTTACCATAGCATAAAATGTGTTAGTTTATTACTATTCGGTTTTATTGTATTAAATAAATAATTTAAGCAATGCATTAAATTAATAAATCAAATAAACCGTACAACTATTTGCAGCTGTTTGTATTAAACTAATCGAATTCACTATTCACTCAGTGGTCGTTAATTTTAACACGCATACATTTATGTGTCTAATTACGCACTGTTATTATTCTTACGTACATTATCTAATTACATCGATAACACTGTTTCATTAGTTTTCTAATTATACAGGATTGTGTCATACATGAATAAACTTTAAACGCATAGAAAAAGTTTATTAAAATGTTCAGTGTTGAGAGTGTGACTCCGCGCCATCGTAGAACTTTGCCGTAGCACAGAATGAAGTACGCCTTGGCAGAGCACTACCTACGCCGTAGCACAAAATGAGCTTCGCCGTAGCCAGAACAAGCTACGCCGTAGCACAGAACGAGCTACGCCGTCGCACAGAACGAACTACGCTGTCGACGCACAGAACGAGCTACGCCGTCGACGCACAGAACGAGCTACGCCGTAGCACAGGAGAAGCTTCGTCGTAGCATAGAATAAGCTACGCCGCATTGTTAAATACAGATTATGCGCTATTGATTATGTTCTGTGACAAGAGAAAACATTTAAAGAGAAAACATTTAAAGTTAAAATTCATCTTTCATTCATTTAAACCTTGTCCCACTACAAATACAGACAAAAATATTTCATTGAATCAAATTAATATCAAATCCGATTCAGGTCAAAAGAAAATTATTTACTTTAATATGCCACGTAGAGAGCATAGAGACAATGAGTGTACCTGACCAATCAGAATCCAGCATTTACGAGTAGTGAATACAAAGTAGTAGGAATAGTACATTCGGATTAATTATTATTATTTTGGTTTTGGATTAAAGCATTGATGAGTAATTGAGACGTGGAAATTAATTGATGCAGATATTAAGCGGTTGATTTTTGCGTTGCGTTTTGTAGCGTTAAATATTTTTATGGCTAACGTTTATTGGGCGATTTTGTATACTAGATGTGTGTCTGTAAACTAGTGATGACAATTTTGTTCTGTGATCAAAACCTGTCTGCCGACCTTCGTGATTTTTTTTCTCTCGGCTGTTTTAGTTATTATAGTATTATAACTTATAAGTGTGGTGAAAATTTTAAATATAAGTTGGATGTTAATAAATTAAGTTAGGCACATGTTCAAGGTCACTCCATGTAAAATGCTGGTATTCAGCTGCATCCGGTTAGACTGGAAGCCGACCCCAACATAGTAGGGAAAAGGCTAGGCAGATTGATTGAGGCACATGTTCAAGGATAAATGATATTTATTTTTGTAAATTGGTTTGTACACTTTTACCTATCAAATAATAGTTAAAAACGAGATGAGGAGGGTTTATCCAACATGTCTGAGAAGATACTTTTGTCGTTTAATTTGACAAATGTCATTTCACACCGATTTTCTGTACTTAGATATAAAGAGAATTTTTATAAATTCCTGTGTATTTTAAACAGACTACAATGTTGAAATGAAAGTTCGGTTATAATTTAATTCGACATCTGCTTACATCTGTCGCTAATTTTATACAAAATGTTGTTCGTCCCTAATTTCGTTATGAAAACAGTAGAATATTACAAATGAGGATCTGTATTTAAAATGGCCGCCCAGGACCTTCATTTAAAATTGTTATGAACCTTTAAAATATCTGTAGAAAAAAATTAAAAGTGGTATTATTTGTAATCACCAGCTATCAGATTTATTACCTAGTTTTGACAAAATGTTATACAATTTGAAATACAACGAGATAATTATCATTTTGCTTGTTATTGTAGACATTTGTTGAAAAGACATTGCGATGTGAGGAGATGGAGGGGGTTAGTCAAACACAATGAGATCCATGTATTAACTAGTAAGAACTATCTTTAATGTTCAACGGTTCACTTTATATACATAATATGTACGTGATGTCCTTCTACTTATTCGATGAACATATCTGTCTTAACTTAAACTACATATGTGCTGATGTACATGTATGTGACGCACGTGTATGATGTATGTGACACCACACCACAACATCTTGATACATTCTCAATTTTGACGTTCAAAAACGTTTTTCTTTGTGCCATAAAAGCCACACTATGTCTTTGTTTTTATCTCTAAAATCTTCGTTTGGAAATATAAAACATTATAGTTCAAATTCTGTTGATCGTTCAAATAATATTGCCAATCGAATAAAACCTAAAAGGCGCTCAGGGAATAAACCCAAAAACTCAAAACTAGGCATTTTGTCTAGCCCACATTTAGGTCGTCTAAAAGCCATTAAAGTAAACGTCGTAGTTTGTCCCGAGAGGCGATCAACACTGGTTCTTGTCTGTGCCAATAACGCAACCGTCACAACTGTCGTTTGGAAACAAAAAGATACTTTGTCCTGTGACAATCGCTCGAGTGAGCAGATGTTTGTCTAGCCAAAGCTTTGAGGAAAAAAAAATGGTATTTTCTTTTAAAACTATAATGTTTCTAATATTTTTAATGCTGGTGGTTCTAGAATCAGTACTGAATTCATGGTAACAGTTTGCGTGTCGATATTTCTTACACCCTGTATTTTTTTTCTCCTCTGTACCCAACATTTTTTGAGATTCTTTTTTGAGTTGAATGGCCACCAGTTTCACTCTCTGTCAGCTTATGTGACCAACCCCACAAATAATCCAAAAATAAAATTGTTGCGTGGTTAGCATAACAGTAATATTTGGGCCACGAATGCCCCACAAATGTCTCGCGGAGGACACAACACATGTCCCGACCGCAGGAATATTGTGACGCGTATAAAAACAATCCCGCAATGCGGGCTGGAAGTGCTGTCCCAGCAAAGAGTCGTTACAGAAGCTCAATGTTTTTGTCCCAGCATAACGTTCTTTGATTGGTGAAAGATGGGTAGTTGAAGTTTATAATTATGTACCGAGCGTGGTGTGTTAGATAAGCATTAAATTACCTTTTTGATACCGTAGGTAGAAGACGCATCGTCTTCTACTACGGTATCAAAAAACTCGGATCACCAATCATTTGTCTGCCAAACATGTTGACTTTTATTTTACTTCTTGTACGAATTTGATTTATAGCAGTAAATAATTGTACAAATACAGGTAAAAAAACAAAAGATCCAATACGAATCATTGTGTAATAGAAAACTCACACACATAAAATGCCTTATTTGCTGCAGCTTTCTTCTATTCTCTATCTTTTCGTCTTTCGAACTTCTGAATCTTTCTATTCTGTGGTGCAGTCCGCGGTCCCGGCTCCGGAACGTTTACGAGCCGGTCCCGCGCCGCCGTTCCGTTTTATAGACCTCCTTATAAAGCGGTGTACTTGTCGCTTCCCAGGGAATCAACTTGTTTATATTTACGTTTATATTTTTAATGTAGGGGAGAGAAGAGAAGGTTTGTGGTCATTTTTAACCGACTTCCAAAAGGAGGAGGTTCTCAATTCGTCTGTATGTTTTTTTTTTTTTTTTTTTTTTTTTGTATGTTTGTTACGCGATTTCTCCTTCAATTGTGGACCGATTTTAAAAATTGTTTTTTTGTTTGAAAGGGTATGCTTCCGAGGTGGTCCCATATAAATTGTATAAACTTTACTTGGATAGTTTTTGAGTTAGCTTCAATAATACGTATTTTTCCCACTTAGTTTATATGGATGATATGATGATAACTTCCAATCACTGTTATTTACATAGCAGGTTAGTGGTATTTGGATTGTATGGGGTAGGTACCACAACTAAAAAGTGCAAAATAAAAACTTTTTATAAAAAAAGAACAACCGACTTCCAAAAAAGACACTACAAAGTCAAAAATAACTTTAATTTCGGAAGTCGGTGCCAAAAAACGAAAGTTTAAAACCAAATACACCGACTTCCGAAATTAAAGTTATTTTTGACTTTGTAGTGTCTTTTTTGGAAGTCGGTTGTTCTTTTTTTATAAAAAGTTTTTATTGTATTTATTTATTGCAGTACTGATGAAGGTTGTTGAGAAAATTATCTTCTATGTCAAATAAAATAAAATATAAAATAAAAAATAGCAATGAATTTTAAACTGTACAATGAATATTTTTGACAAAAGTTAATGCTACGAGGTGTGAGACTGAGTCTAATGCCGAAAATAGTTTGTAGAAATTCTTGTCCGTTTGTCTATTTGTCTGAATGAATGATCCGAATTGGCGCAGAAACGACTGAACGGATTTGGATGAATTTAGCACACAGATAGTTTTTAACCTGGATTTACACATGAATTACTTTTAACCCCGGTAGTACGTTCTCGTGGGTTATTTTCCGACATCCATGCGGGTGGTGCCACGGGCAAAAGCTAGTATTATGTTATAAGAGAAGGTAGTCATACATTGTATTGAATTAAAATACTGGAATGTGACTGGTTGAAAGACGTAGCCCAAGTAAAAACAGGAAAATAAACAGTAATTCAAATGTATTCAATAAAATCATAAAAATCTGTTTTTTTTTTTAGAGGCAGTATTCTAACGACTGGTATTTCGGCTAGAAAGAGTCCGAGTTTGAATTGAACCTGTTACAGTTTATATCTGATTAACTCCTAACAAAGTATTAATCTTACGTAAGTCTCCGGGGCGCTTAAAGGATTAAACAGAAGGAATTTACAAGAACATCGCATAGCAGTTACTGTAACAGCGCGGAACAAAGTTTGTTCCCTACAGAGTTGCTGAGGACTGGCGACAATTGCTTCGAATTATACTCCAGACAACTGTTTGAACGTTTTTTAAGTACGAGAATTGGCCTTGTATATAAACGTTATAGTCTCTGTTGCCTTTAGTGACTGTAAAATATTAATGTATTAAATAAATACAACAGCCTATTTTTATCCCACAGCAGGGCAAAGACCTCTTCTACAAACAGAGAAGGCTATAAAAAGAAAAAAATAGTTTTGTTTCGTAAAGAAAAACTCATTAAAAATTATCGTTATGTAAGAGTGTATGTCATTAGTTTGATCAACAGGTGTGCGATAATGATCCTGATGAATTAATTATTTCCTAATCTGTATGAAACGTATTAGACGCGTTTGCTTCACAGTATAGCAGTAGGACATTATTGCAGGCTAGGCCTTTAAGTATTGTTAAAACGAGTAAGATATTTTCCGTACTTATGAACACTAGGTACTAGCTGCGCCCCGTGGTTTCACCCGCATAAGTCTTGCGAACCAGTGGAATATCGGGATAAAAAGTATCCTATGTGTTAATCCAGATTGTAAATTATCTATGTGCGTAATTTCATTCAAATTCGTTTCGTAGTTTTTGCGTGAAAGAGTAATAAACATCCATCCTCACAAACTTTTGCGTTATAATATTATAATAGGATAATACTCAATTTTATATCCCAGTCGTTTTTTTATTGAGGATATACAAATCTATGCCCGTACATTTTCTAGCTGGCTTAAAAATAAAAGTGCAAAAATAAATGTACATCATCTTTCACTTTATACAGCAAGGAAACAAAGATAACACTGAAACTAACAGAATGAACATGAATTACTCAACAATGATTTGGGCAGTAAGCCAAGTTTTACAACTAGTCCTTCTATAACTCACAGTTTTATCAAATAAAAAGAAAGAAGAACGAAAAAATTAAAGAAAAACGGGTTTATTTGTCATAGAAAAATTAAACAAAATAGATCTACAATCTACATATACATAATTTAATCACTGCATGAAACAGAAATATTCGGCAGCGAAAAGTAAAAGAAAATGGTTTTAGTAGATAAATCAGTTTTAAATGTAAAAGTGTCTCTTTCTGTCTGTTTAAAACGTTTTCACGGCTAAACCACTTATGGGCTGATTTTACCAAAGTCAGATATTTTACATCCATGGAATAAAACAACGTCTGATAGCTTTTATTCAAGCAGGGAAAACTAGGAAATAGTAGGTACTAAAGTTTGGTCGAATTCGCCTAAAGGAGATAGAGAGAGAGACCACGAATTTGTAACCTTATTTAATTTACTTATTAGGTCTATTTTCAATCCCTTTCAAATCCAACCATGATTTATAATACCTCTTAACTTAGTTTACCAGCACACATACTACCATGAAACTGTTGACATTGATCCAATCCAGCCCAATCAGCTAACAGAAACAAGTCTACCAAAACGGGGGCAAATACGTAGGCAATACACGGGCAATACACGGGCAATACTTGGCCAATCCACGGGCAATACAGTGCCTTGTATACATATTCAGTAGTGTAACTTGCTAACTGCAGCGACATGCGAACAACGGTGTGAATGAACAATGTAAATATGATCAAGTGTACCGCACTGCGGCAGAGGGTGTTAGTTAGGATAACTGATCATTTTAATTAATGCAGAAATGGAATTAGTTTTTTGAGATGAAGTATAGTTGGAAGATATTTTTTTAATATTTTGGCTGCATATTATGTATAAATTTTCATTAATGCTTAATTAATTTACAAAACAGAACATTGCGAATGACAACATAACATAATAACATAATCAGCCTATTAATATTCCCAATGCTGGGACACAGGCCGCCTCTCTGTGAGAGGGAGTGGGCAGTAATACACCAAGCGGGCCAAGCGGGTTGGTAATGTCACATGTTTTCGAATTTTTGGTTTTGTAAGACATGGTTTCCTCATGATGTTTTTCTTTACCATTTTGAGAGCAGTGGTGATGAATTATTTACACAAAGTAAAGCGCCTGCTTGGGTTCGAACCCACGACCTACAACTCGTAAGTCGGGGCCGTTACCAATGGGCCACCACTGCACGCGAATGACAATAACAATATTTAAAAAAACAAGCTTTAATCACACACACACGCGGGGCGTTGGGCGGGGCGTGCGGCGGGGCGGCCCGCACAAAATTCAAACATATGGCGTTGTATCAGAGCGTTTACGGAGAAGCGTTTTTATAGGCGTTTGCTTGAAATCCAGGCGGTGCCCGCGGCGTTGCACGCCGCGTCGCACGCAGCGTTGCCCGCGGCGGGGCACGCGGCGGGCAACGCTGCGTTCAACGCCGCGTGCAACGCCGCGGGCAACGCCGCGGCGCACGCGGCGGGGCCCGCGGCGTCGTATGTACGCTCAATACCTACGAACTACGTTGAGCGTGGCGTGCAGCGTGGCGTTCGGCGTTGCGTCGGACGTTTTTTCTGTTTACAGAGAGGCGGGGCGTGCAGCGGCCCGCGTCATCACACGCGCAAACACAAACATATGGCGATGTACGATGTTGTTTATGGAAGCGCGGGGCGTGCGGCGTGGCGTGAAATGTAGCGGTGCCCGCGGCGTTGCACGCGGCGTTGCACGCGGCGGTGAACGCGGCGGTGCGGAAGGCGGGAGCTGATATTCAAGCGCGACCGAAAGATTTAATAATAAATAAAGAAATACATAGGATGCATAACATCACGCCTATATTCTCCGAAAGGTTAGGCAGAGATGTACCTATAGTGCACCCACATTTCACCACTTATGTTTAAGTCACATGTAATAGGGGGCGAGCCTATTGTCATCAACCGGGCGCGAATCCAGACTCCGGGATGTTACAGAAAAAATACCAGATGGAAAATACCAATAATATTTTGCCCGACCCGGGTATCGAACCCGGAACTTATGCTCAGCAGTAGTGCTTGCGACCACTAGACCAACGAGGCATTAAAAAAACCGGCCAAGTGCGTGTCGGACCACACACAATGAAGGTTTCCGTGGTTGGGATGAATAAAATTTATCCCAAGAACAAACTTAATTTAGTAGTTGACAAACATGTTCTCTCATACATCGATATACGTCACGGTCAATTCTCCAACTGCAAATGTAAGTTTGTAATCACATTTTTTTTTTTTTATGATAAAACTACTTTTACTAGTGCTGTAAGATCTTGCTTCCTGCCAAATTTCATGATTCTAGGTCAACGGAAAGTAGGTACCCGATAGGTTTTGATTCATGTCCGAGTATCAAAATATTTCACATAAATGGCCATATTTTTCGTTCGTTCGTTCACTTAGAAGCTTTAATTGTTTAGAGCTCCAACGGAACATAGATTTACTTATTTGATGTTATATGTGGATATCGCCGATGTTCGTAGTTCGTAGGTATTGAGCGTACATACGACGCCGCGGGCCCCGCCGCGTGCCCCGCGGCGTTGTACGCGGCGTTGCACGCGGCGTTGAACGCAGCGTTGCCCGCCGCGTACCCCGCCGCGGGCAACGCTGCGTGCGACGCGGCGTGCAACGCCGCGGGCACCGCCTGGATTTCAAGCAAACGCCTATAAAAACGCTTCTCCGTAAACACTCCCATACAACGCCATATGTTTGAATTTTGTGCGGGCCGCCCCGCCGCACGCCCCGCCCAACGCCCCGCGTGTCCGTAAACAAGCACTTAGACATTCCATGCCTGTATTTCACGGAGGTTAAGGTAGAGGTCTAGCTATAGTACAACCGCATATGTTTATGTTTAACCCCCTAGCATCGAACGTTCCCGCCCGCAAAAACCATTAAGTACCGGAGATCGCCCGCGGCGCGTCGGAGATAAGAGCGCGCTAACATAAACAAAATCTGAGAGCTTTTTGTTACGTAAATAGTCTTATCGTTAATGGTTTTGGGTACCTGATTAGACAAAGGATTTTTTATAATACTTAGAATCTTTGTAAGCGAACGCTAGTATTGATAAATAAACATTCTTATCAGAAATTCCTTTGTTCATTGTTTTGATTATTTATAATAAAACTACTGGTTCGATTCACATGAAATTTCGCAGGATACATTATGAATACATATACTATCGGTCAAAACCATTATTTACGAACAAACACAATAAATAAAAACACCAATAATTAAAAAAGTTCAATAATAGGTATCCGTATCATTACGTAACATTACTTAGTTGATAAAAAATATTGAACTCTTATTTTTTTCTGAAAAATGGCATTTTTATTATGCAATAACTAATATAGAATATAAAATAAATGACTTACCAGCGATTACATACACAAAACACACACAAAACTCAAAATTACACAACAACACGTTTTTTCATTACCGAGTTTGTTTACATTTTTTGATGGGTCCGTAATAGGTAATTACGATGTTATTTAGTGCAAATATTATCTATATACGATGACGACACTACTTAATTATTTTAAAAACAACATTTCCCGTCGATTAACACTTAAAAAACAATAGAAAACAAATAAATAGAACGCGGAGTGCAGTGCGCTGCACGCCTGCGCGGACGCCATTTTGTCGTGCCAAAATGTTCAATTTTTACTTTTTTTTAGAGTTGTTCCTGCATATTTTGATGTTTTAGTCGATTTATTTGACAAGTATATTACCAATTCCATAGAATAAAATTAACCACAGACCATATTAGCCCCTATCCATAGTACAAATAGAGCTTGAATCAGCATGCGCGGACTGCGTCTTTCGCAGCACAATGGGTGTTGACGGATTTCGCAAAATCCGCGTCTTTCGCATGACGTTGGGTGTTAGGGGGTTAAGCAAAATCATTCTGACTAAATGCAGGTTATTGTATGGGTCCCGACAACAGTCTTTTACAAAAATCGAACTCACGACTCTCAGCCGGAAAACTACCTAGTACTTACCCACGACAACGTTGGCTTGGTTTCTAAATCCAATCAGAATACCAGACATTTATTATTAAATGTCGCAGCATCATGCTGAAATAGGAGACTTTCTGCTTTTATTTTAATTTTTCTGTTTTATTTATATTGTTTTGTTTCATGAATGTTTCAAAGAGTGTTTTAGTTTAATTTGAGTAAATACTTTTTCTTCGTTTCTTTTTTTTCAAATAATAATACAAAACATAAGATAACGTCACGCTTGCATTCCTTGGAAGAGGTAAACAGAGGTGTATAATTCATCCGTTTTCACAAATCATGCTAAAAGTCCCATTAAATGTACTTTTCTCATTGGCGAATACAGTAAAATGACTGCCTCTATAGTATAGTGGTCGCACGTGCAGCTGCTGAGCGTGAGATTCTTAGTTCTATCCCCAGGTCGAACAGTGTTATTGGAATAATCCATTAGAAATTGATGAGCTAGTGCTATTTCATGAGACTGAAACATAACTGGCGAAGAGGAGCTCGAAGCTAGGTACTAACAGCCGCACGGCTCGATCCATCATGTCAAGCTAAGCTTGCCGGGGTAGGTTTCCATAGATGGGTGACCATCTTTACATACCGAGACTCCTCCGTGCCTCGGAAAGCCCGTTAAGCCGTTGCCGTTGGTCCCGGCTGTCATTCGTAGATCTTTGACAGTCGGTACGAGTCGTCAGAAGCCCGAAAGTCTGACAGCCAGTCTTAACAAGGGGTATCGTATTACCCACCCCTATCGTGTTACTGGGTTATGGAGGTCAGATAGGCGGTCGCTCCATCTAAAATACTAGTATTCAGCTGCATCTTATTAGACTGGAAGCTAACCCCAACGTAGTTGGGAAAAAAGGCTAGACAGATTAAACATAACTGTCGAAATAAGGGTGTACTTGATACACACCTCTGCCTAACTCTTCGGGGAAAACATGCGTGAAGGTATGTTTGTTATAATGTTAAGAGCCAGTATGTATACAACATTGGTTTGAACACAATGAAGCTACATTTACTTTGTGTGAAGATCACCCTCACCTACCTACTTTAGGAAAGGTTAAGACTCTTATGTTTGGTGGTTAAGAGTCTGGTTGAGTTGATTTATAAGAGTTCAAAGGTTCTCACTTTATAAAAAAACACGTTTTTTTTATTACAGTAGAAATTTTTGGTTTTCTTTTTGAGTTAGTGACGAAACTGGCGTTTATTTATTAATTCAGTAGTATACTTACATATTTATACATAATAAGTTGGTGCAAACATATAAACTCATTAGAGTTTTACCAAAATCATCGACCACGTGATTTAGACAATTAAAACAAACATTATAAAATGAAACAATAACAAAAACAACAACGAGGACAATTAGGACTCGGACATTTAGAAATAAAAGGGCAAAAAGAAGACTCAAAACACAAAAAACTTTTTTTAAAGTCGCTTTACCAGCTTTGGACTTTTACCACTCAATGAAGCCTAAAAAGTTCCGACGTAACTTACTGTTCTAATTCATTCTAAGTCAGGTTCAGTGTAACTAAAGGACATCATTCATTTTGGGCTAAATGTGAAAGTGCCGGCCAAACAAAAAAAAAGTTATATTCCGTTAGAACATGTTATTCTCTTCACTTTTCATTATGGGACCAAATCTGTAGGGCCATTCCCTGCGCTGTTATATGTCTTTGTAAAATACTGTTTTTAGTATGTTTTAGATATGAGAATACAGTAATCTGATTATAATAATAGCTTTTTATGGCAGTAATAATTACAGTCATCATCTTTTATTGTGAAACTAAGGTTCTAGGGTTATTCTCCACATAACTACAGTATGCGAAATAAAGATTTTTTTAATAGTACCTACTAGTCTAAGCTGATTGAAATAGGTATCACTGGTTTTATGTACGTAAAACGCCACAGGCATGGAACAGAGGTGTGGTGGTACTCTTCTTTAAAAAGGGCGACAATGCCCTGCTTAAGAACTATAGGCCCATCACACTTCTGACGCATATGTACAAGCTGTTTTCAAGAGTCATCATGAACCGTCTCGTGCGTAGGTTTGTCGATTTCCAGCCTCCCGAACAAGCCGGATTCCGTAAAGGCTTTAGCACCGTGGACCACATACACACGCTGCGGCAGGTTATACAGAAGACCGAAGAGTATAAGCTGCCTGCGCCTGCCTGCCTCTGCTTAGAGTTTGTGGATTACGAGAAAGCCTTCAATTCGATCGAGACATGGGCTGTACTGCAGTCTCTTCAACGGTACCAGATCGACTATCGGTACATCGAGGTGTTAAAGTGCCTAACGAACACGCCACTATGTCAGTCTGACTCCACGACCAGACCTCGAAACCTATCCTTCTGCAGCGAGGTGTTAGACACGGAAACGTTATCTCTCCGAAACTGTTCACAGCTGCACTGGAGGATGTCTTCAAGGTTCTGGACTGGAAAGAACTAGGCATCAATACCAATGGCGAGTATATCACTAACTTTAGGTTTGCCGACGATATAGTTATCATGGCTGAGACCATTGAGGACCTCAGTATACTGCTCGATGACCTCAGTAGAGCCTCCAAAAGAGTGGGTCTTAAAATGAACATGGACAAGACTAAGGTCATGTCAAATGCCCATGTATCACTCACACTCATAAAGATCGGAGACGCTACGCTCGAAGTTGTAGACGAGTATGTTTACATAGGACTAACTGTCCAGCTAGGTAGGTCCAACTTCGACTCTCTCTCGAAGTTGGACCTACCTAGCTGGACAGTTTGTCAAGTCAAGTTGTCAAGCGTCGAATCCAACTCGGCTGGGCAGCGTTCGGGAAGCTACGCAATATCTTCTCGTCCCAGATACCACATTGTCTCAAGACGAAAGTCTTTGACCAGTGCGTGTTGCCAGTGATGACTTATGGCACTGAAACGTGGTCGCTCACAAAGGACCTTATCAGAAAGCTAAAAGTCACCCAAAGAGCAATGGAGAGGGCTATGCTTGGAGTTTCTATACGTGATCGAATCAGAAATGAAGAGATCCGCAGGAGAACCAAGGTAACCGCCATAGCCCGAAGAATTGCTAAACTTAAGTGGCAATGTGCAGGACACATTGCTTGCAGACCAGATGGCCGATGATGGGGTCGAAAGATTCTGGAGTGGCGACCGCGTACCGGAAGACGTAGCGTTGGAAGGCCTCCCACAAGATGGACCGATGACCTAGTAAAGGCCGCAGGAATCCGCTGGATGCGGGAAGCACAGAATCGATCGAAGTGGCGGGGCTTGGGGGAGGCCTATGTCCAGCAGTGGACGTCTTTAGGCTGATATGATGAAATTGACCTAAAACCAGTCAATACTAGTGATAACTATTTCAATCAGCTAACAATAGTAGGTAGGTACTGTCGAACACGAACAAAAACTTTATTTCGCATACTGTAGTTATGTGGAGAATAACCCTAGAACCTTAGTTTCACAATAAAAGCTGATGACTGTAATTATTACTGCCATAAAAAACTATTATTATAATTAGATTACTGTTATTCTCTTAACTAAAACATACTGAAAACAGTATTTTACAAAGACGTATAAAAGCGCAGGGAATGGCCCTACAGATTTGGTCCCATAGTGAAAAGTGAAGAGAATAACATGTTCTAACGGAATATAACTTTTTTTTTTCACACATTTTCACATTTAGCCCAAAAATGTATGGACCGTGAATGTTCTCCTTTAGCTAAAGGACAATATTTCTTTTATTAGACATTTAAGAAGATCTTAATAGCTCGTTGATAAACTTTTTAGATTTTTTCAAAAGATGCTTGGCTGGTTACACTCGCCCGTGGGAATGGCGAACAAAAGATTTTGAATATGCTTTTCTTAAAATTAGGAATATGAAAAAAAAAAAAATATAATATGCAACAAACCAGATTTTTATGCAAAAGATTTCATGAAACCCATGAAATCTTGTGCATAAAAATTTGGTTTGTGACTTCTAAACACGGTCAATTTGAGGTATAAAATGTAAATAATATTTAGTAATATGAATGGATGCACGTTGGCACCTCGCCCAGCTGTCACTACATGTTCTCTTCACAATTTTAAAAGGGAAATAACTTTTGCTTGCACTTCTATCAAGTTTCTGTTACTTAAGTTATGTTATGTAGTTCTTTTAATAGAAGAATCCAGGTGTTCTAATGCATAAGTAATATTTTTTGCTGCTTTCTTTGAAAATCTATATTATCTGTTTTTATTTTTTGTAATAACTGATTAGATTTGTGATGTTTTGAAATAATTTCTGCTCTGAACACTGTCATGCTCCGCTTGCAACCTAAGAATTTAACGACTGTCAGTACTGACTGTCGTTAAATACTTAGGTCATTAAAAAAAAAAAAAAAACATTTTGAATCCAGAATTAAACATTGATATCACAGTTTACCATTGAATCCCCTCGATTCGTTACTATCCTCAAAAACCTCGTCAACTGTGATGTTCTTTTATTGAAACATAAATGTTACAAAAACCAGCTTAACTTGTAGTACGAGGAATACATCACAGTTACCCCTTCCATGTCTCGGGGGATAAAGAAAATGGGGACATGACTTAATAGAGTGGACTTGGGATTGTCCCTTGGCCTGGGTAACACGGGAAACTTTGCCCGTAGTGGGGTAAAACCAGATTAATATATGTCTATGTTGACAATCAGTGGCGTATTTACCCTAGGGCCAAAAGGGCCATGGCCCGGGGCGGTAGGCTGCGAGGGGCGGAGCAGCCTAACCTGTCCGAGTCAGAGTGCCCCAAGTCCCAAACTCGCTTCGCTCACTCTTACATCCAAAGTTTTCCTAGTAACAGTAGGTAGTAGGTAACATTGCCTTTTGTCCATTCACAAAATGTTTTATTTCGCTAACACTCAACCAAAACACCAAATGACAATGCAATGCTTTTTTTTTTGGGTGCTAATTTATGGAATAACTTCTGCTCTGGGCGGCGCTGGAGGGCGTGTCAGACTCTTTCTGACTAAAACCTACCCGTGTTCCTTCAGTTGCCTGTGTGTTGCCTGTGGCCAGGGACCACGGTATCCCTTTCGGAATTTCCCGCTACCCTGGCCGGCAACGGCCCTAGCGGACCCCGTCAGTTGTGCTGACATTTCTGCGCGCGCGTGGAACAAAACGCGCCGTCGAGCAGGGCGTGTCCCTTATTGGCAGCAAGCATTGCTCACCGTCCACAAGCCCGCGCCTACGGAGGCCGGAAATCGGCTATGGATTCCCGACGCCCAGGGCGTCTCCAGCGGTGACTAGGGATATGAGGGCGCCTAATTTGCCTCTCCCTTGACTCCCATGTCCTCGCGCTCCTTACCAGGGCCGGACGCGAGAGGTCACCAGGGCAGGCTACCAATCGCCTCCACGAGGACACGGCGGTGCTCCGCCCTAGCCGGGCAGGCCTCCACCGTATGCTCCACCGTGTCCTCCGGGCGATCCACACAATGGTGACATCTGGGCGTTTCTTCCCGCCTTATCTGGAACAGGAACCTCCCAGACCCAGGCCGCTCCAGTCTGGGAGCCAAACGTTGGAAATGCTCCACGAAGTTCCACTGGTTGTCGAGGAGGAGTTCCAAGTACTTCATCGTCAACTCGACGCCGATGTGAACCCATCCTACCGTTATTTGGGAACCCGACGGTGGCGTGTTCCGAGGAACACATATACCCATATTCTAAGTCAAAACCTCATGATTTCCTCGACTCGACTCAACCTCACTTAGGTAGTTTGATATTCATAGTTGCAATTTTACCCCTCATCATAAACAGATTCCTCACTCGAGGTGAGTTTGAGTTGAGGAACCATCTGTCAAATATAAGGTACATCGCGATCTACCTTGAGGAAGTTTTTAACCAAAAAAAGGCGTATTTTATCCAATTTTCGTAATGTCATTTGAATAGTTTCTTGAATATTTGTACGATAATCCATACAATTACATATTACGACGCCAATTACGAGATGCCGAAAAACAAATTAAGTTGTATGATGAAAATTAAAATTAGTTTTAGAAGCAGTCAAGTGGACGACGATGGCTTTACTCTAATTGACTTACGAAGTCGATCACGGAGCAGCCATAAGAATTGTGGCTGCTCCGTGATCGACTCCTGCAAGCGAGAATCTTTGAGCTGCAGCGCTAGTGCTCACCATCGTCATGCATATTTCCCGGTTGTACCTACAGACATTGAGAGAGAAGGAGCCATGGTCTAATCAGTGCCGAAGCAAGGGCTTTGCTGTAGCTGACGTGAATGAAGCTGTACTATACATTTTTATCCTCGACGTTCCCGCGTTGCAAAAGGCTGGCGTCCATACACCCGAATTTCACCAGGCGGGAGTTGCATGTAGATGTTACAGGGAAGCATTACCAAACCCAAGTGTGGTGTGATAATAATTATGTGTTTGTGGTATATTATATACCCAAGTCTAATTAGTCTGTGATGTATTTATGTAAAGGGTATTTTGTCACCCAAATTATTATACATATTGCTATTATTATTGTATTACAACAGGTCCAGAAACATGATGCAGAATTTCAAAAACATTCAAACAATAAAGATTTCAAACATGTAGGTATAATTGTTTTTCAATATCAAACTTATAACTAACAAAAATACGGCTTATCTAAATATACATATAAAAATCAATGCCACATTTCGTTGTAATTTTATAACTCGAGAACGGCTGGGCCGATTTCTTAGTGCTACCCGTGCGAAGCCGGGACGGGCAGCTAGTACATTATAACTTTGCATTATAAGAATCACTAGTTTACACGATTAGTCGACGTCATGTGTGACGCGCTTTAGTAGCCGGCTTAGGAATCGCCGGATCAAATCAATCAATAAAATTTTGACCTTGAGTTCAAGATCCCAAGGTCAAGGTCAATGCCCTTAAGGTATCCCATGGTGTTTCTCCACCCTACTACTCCCACATCCCACCGGATCCCGAAGGCTTGATTAGGCGATGGTTTTTGGTGGAAGTCTTTTTTTCATAGTGCCCCGTTTCGTATCCACTGACCGCATGCAACTTTTTTAACTGCTGGGCTCGCCATAGTCGTTGCCACCGAGTTTAATTTATATTTCACGATCAACTCTTGAAGACAAATCTTTTCAGTCACTAAAAAACTGTCTTCCAGTTCCAGACATTTCGAGCAAGTAAAACTAACACACAATACGACGACCAACACGGCACAAATATTTTAGGAAACGCTAAAGAAGAAGTATTTTTACGTTCCATTCTCAAGTGGCTTGAGACCTGCACCTTATTTTTTGTCCAGGACACAGTTTTTGGGTCAAGTGGTTAAATATTACAGTTTGTTTATTTTTATCAGTTTACTTTCATTTGACAAATGTGACACTTCAATTTGAAAACCGCGCTCACAGACTGTTTAAAAATAAGTTTAGCCAATATAATAAACAGAACATTCCTCCAAATGATGACGTTTTCGTGACGTGTCACCTCGACTCACACTCATTCAAGGAACCTCATAATTTCCTTAGTCTTATGACTATGAATACCGATTTTGAGGATATTTCGAGGCACGCCTTGAGGTCTCCTCGACTGAGTTGTGAGTCGAGGAGGTTTCGAGGCTACGACTTAGAATATGGGTAATAGCCTCGGAAATGTGCAGGGCTACCTCGAGTCCCAATTGCCGTTCCTATCGTCGATTATCGCTACATTATTGATCCCTGTGGGACATCGCAAGACATCTCTCGTAGGTTCCATTCTCCCTCGTGACTGGGGTAGATGTGGCCCTGTCAAATAGGCCTCGACCACACGACAGAGGTAAGTCGGTATCTGGTGATACCGGAGTGCCTCCCTGATGCAATTCCAGGGCAGGGTATTGAAGGTATTGGCAATGTCTAGAGACACCGCCAAGACGACCCCACGTCGGGTCACAGCATTCCCTGTCTGCCGCGGCGTCCACCGTAGATCTCCCCCTACGGAAACCAAACTGGCTCTCCGCCAAATCCGGCCCCTCCCGCACTAGCCGCCCGGCGAGACGGTCTGCAATGACTCTTTCAAAGAGCTTGCCCACCTCGTACAATGCAAAGTTACGGCACTATAGCGCCACTGCTGTGGCACTTTATCCGATCGTGAGGAATGTTGCTAGAATGTAGCTAGCTATACACTTCCCAACAAATATGTATTTAAAGAATTAAAATCGTTAGAATCATTAGAACTCTATATTTGTTCTCAAATATCATGATTTCATGAAAAAGTCTTTCAATGGACACACACTGGGGTTTTATATTATAATATTTTATTTTTTGCTTTTTTTCGTTAATTTATGGGGCGGCAAACCTTACAGGCCCAGGGCGCTGAACCTTAAAATACGCCACTGTTGACAATCAGGACGGTGTCACAACCTATCTTGTGTGTAATACATAATTCTAGTAAGCACTGTCTGTTAGTCCTGGCTCCCAGTACGAGTATTGACATCACCACCACCACCGGTACCAGTACCAGTTTTTGTTTTTGTATTTTTCTTTTATTTTATTTTATTTTTATTTTACTTTTGCCAATAGTGTATGCTAATACTATTTACCAGTACAGTCAGTGCTGCCTGTCAGAGCCAAAGATATTACGAGCATAATATATTATCTATCTTCATTCGTTTAATTCTAAAGATCTATGATGCCCTATCATAGTGTCTGCTAAAAACGAGTAATTTTTAACAAGAATGGATTAAGAGAACTTGTTCGAAACGATATACGGCATTACTTACTAACAGAATATCGAAGTAAAAATGCCGCACGTTGACAATTGTTGGAATTTCGCCAAATCTAAAAGAAAGGACGTGTGTGAACTGAACGGTTATTTATTCGCCTTTTAAAGCAAAAGTCTTGTCATATTGTTCATGTAACAGTTCCACAATAAATTAGAAGAATAAGAAAAACATGGCTGTCTTTAGCAGTTTCTTTCTTGAAATGTTTTTGTACTTCTGCATACAGCTTGAGAAAAGACATGACTTTAAGTTTATTTTCAAGTCTATTATATTCTTTTAAAGCCTTATGAGCAGTTCTTTACAATCATAAATTGTTAAAATATCTTATCGAGTGCTAATAAAATAAATAAATTAAAGGTATTGCTAAAAATAAGCAAATGGTTGTAAATCTAGAAAAAAAGCGAAGAGTTAAAACATGTATTTTTTACGTAAAAATATGCCTTTTCCGTAACACAACAATTCTGTATGCTGTTTTGCCGAGGAATATTTACGTTATTTCAAAGGCAGTATGTTACTTTTTATGCCCTCGTATTTAAAAAAAAATGGTTTAAAAATGTAGCAATAGTGACCATCATATATTGGATTCTTTGGACCAACCTATATGTATCTTTTGGTTTTCTCGCCTCTATCGACACCTGCCGTCGACTGGCCAGTTCAGACGATACTAGCTTGCAGTTCTGGAAGAAAGGACTGGCATAAGCTACACAGTGCTATCATACAGCATTAAAAATAGTTGAAGACGATGGGCAGGGCTATACAGCCTAACTTATTTCCCGTCGGGAGCAGCCCCTATTGTACGACTTCTCAACTCCATAAAAATGATTGATAACTTTTAAATAAGGCTCCATTCAAACGCTGCCACTGATATTTGACGGCATTACCAATAAGATTAATGTACGTGTGAAAGAGGCCTTAATCGAAAAAGTTAAATCGAGTTCCAACCAGTTAGGACGGGACCGCGGTATGTGTCTGTTTATTTATTTTATCGAAGTAAAACCTTTCGATTTAGATAAGTTAATAGGAAAACGTTCCCTCGTATAGGCAAATAACCTACACTGATCAAAGAAGAGTTGAACAATATGTAGATAATTTATTTATTAAATTGGTCTATCTACAATCGTTCACCCAATTAACACAAGCTAACATACAAGAGACGTGCACAATATTAGGCGATAGACACAGCATTAGCAAGACCGCTGTTCCGCGTTAACGAATGAGCGGTGGGACAGCGTGACCGTTGACGAATGAGCGGCCTACACTCCTCCCACGTCTTGCCGCGCACAGGCGCGGAACAGCGGTTTCGGTCAAACTTATTAATTACCTATTTTGTTTCTAATTGAAAACTTATTTTGGGAGACTTGGCGCTGGAACTGGGAGGAGCTCGTGGCTAAGTAATAACAAGTCGCACAGGTCGATCCTTCAGGTTACTAACTAGCTACGCTTGCCGGGGTTGGTCAGTGGACGGGTGACCATCTTTACATACCGAGACTCCTCCGTGCCTCGAAAAGCACGTTAAGCCGTTGATCCCGGCTCTCATTCGTGGATCTTTGACAGTCGTTACGAGTCGTCAGAAGCCCGAAAGTCTGACACCAGTCCTACCAAGGGGTATCGTTTTACCCAGTTACTGGGTTGTGGAGGTCAGATAGGCAGTCGCTCCATGTAAAATACTGGTATTTAGCTGCATCCGGTTAGACTGGAAGCCGACCCCAAGATAGTTAGGAAAAGGCTAGGAAGATTGAAGATTGACTTGGCGCTTGAACTTTTGAAGTGAAGTGCAACAATATGAATCCATCCATCACAATTATTTAATAATAATATGAGCATCTTCATCAGCTTATAAACAGCGATCTATTGCTGGACATAGACCTCTCCTATTGCAGGTCATTAGGCTCGCTCGATCCTCGGCAACTCTCAATCATGGACAGATTTGTAAATAATGGCTTGTTTTAAATAACTGAACAGCGCTCTTGAAACTAAACGCTTTCATTTGTTTCCTGTCTAATTTTAGACGTTCGAAAATTTATTTTTCTCAAACATGCTTGTAAATTCGAGCATTATTTTGACAACCTTAGAGATAAATTGAAAATGCTGTACCTACTGGTCAAATACATGCGAGCAGGCGGCCGGCAATGTTAGTATGAAGACGGTTATCTGTCGTGTAATTTAAAAACGGAACAAACTTTTTAGTTCGTCATATTATTATGGCAACCAAGCAGGTAGGCAAGGCTTATCAAAGATTTTATTAAAATTTCGATTTCGTTTGCAAATAGAGCTGTTTAAAGTAAAAAAAAAACAAATGACTATATTGGCGCGTGGTAAATTATCGTTGTTCTTCATTGATTCTAGAATTTATAAATTAATTAACTTAGTTTAAATTTTCGCCCAGTATGTGAGAAAAGTACTATACAAGCTTTATGTGGGAATTATTTAATTTATTTATTTATAATCAATTACAACGGCTTGCACCAATGACAGTAATTAAGACGCAGATATATGCCAGTGACCTTGACTGGTTAGCTTGCGTGTTCTGTACTGAGCTCACGCAACGCGTCGTACGTCCAGCCAGTAATAGGACTCGCCCGTCAAGGAGCGCTGTCCCCAATTTGACGCATTATTAAATTATTATACATAAAACAAAAGGTATTTTAATAAAACACGTATACTAAAAGTAAATATTTTTATTATCCTTAAAATGGTGAAGGTTTCAGAAAAATACGCTTGATAGCTTTTGCGTAATTCTCAGTTTTATATCGCACTTTTTCACGTTCATCTATCTATGCCCCTTTTGGAGGCCGCGGCAGCAATGTATTAATGATTTGTAATATTGTTCTGTTTTTCGTTAACTTAACTAAAAGAAGGGGTTTTCTTGATAAATAGTGTAGGTCCTATTTCTTCATTACGATTTAGAATAATAAGTATTACGAGTAGTATTGGTTAGAAAAGATTTAGCAGTGTCATTAGTTCTGGCAGATAGTGCCAGCAGACAGTACTAGAATACATTACCAGCATGTTGTTCATAAATGTAATTAAACAATATAGTACAAATGCTCTTACAATTATTCATAAACGAAATTGTTAGTGGAATAGTGTTAATATGCTAAGTTGAGCAAGAAGCTTTATTGCTTGAAGCAAAGGCAAAGGGGTCATGAATTGCTCCTAGACTTCTTAGAGCTATAAATTAGGTATGCATATCTTGAAGTTTATTTCGCACTGGCGAACGAGTCGTCGTGAGTTTTATCATCTTTCGACGTAAAACTTGGTTTGAAAGGGTCAACAAAATACTAGTAGGTCCTACAATACAGAGACATCATAAAAAACTCATTTTAAAATATTGTGGTCGCTTGGACCGTTGACCGTCGTCAGTTTTCCGGAAACAGGGCCAAACGAAGGGTAATCTCTCGAACAAAAACGGTTTTTAAGGGTTCCGTACGTCGGAATGAAAAAACGGAACCTTTTTAGGAACCTTTCACTCTTGTCTCCGTCTGTTTGTCTGTCCGTTTGTCACAGCCAATTTGCTCTGAATACGATGGACCAACTAAGTTGAAAGGTACACAATGTATTTCTGGGACCCAAACACGGACGCGTAACTTAAATAAATGAATTTTGAATTTGGGGGTCACTTTTGGATATTATAAGAATATTAAAAAAATGTGTCATATCATAAAGGGCTTACTGTGAGGGTCTCCAACACATTTATTTTTAAAATTTTAAATTAAATAGTTTTTTAAATATAGAAGAAAATTGACCATTGGGTTCCATTATCTCCCAAACTACTGAACCTAAAATTTAAAAAAAAATACAGAAAATTGTTCTATACTTACAGATTACAGGAAATCTATAAGAAGTTTATGGTTTTAAAACAAACAACAATCGTCTTCTACGATGTCCTTCTCACCGCTCCGGTTTTATTCACTCTTCGTTCTTTGTCCAGGCGGTATTTCTTTGGAATTCGCTCCCTCTGAAAATTAGGATGGCAACCAGTCGGTTATCATTCAAAGTGAAGGCACGTGAACATATTCGTAAAAAGTTGGCAGGATCTTTGCAGCGCTGATTTGCTGGATTTGTTTTCTCCTCTACCTATCGTTATTTCTCCTGACAAAGTTTATTCGGTTTATATGTATGTATGTATCTATGTATTAGTATGTATTAATTTTCAAATTATCTATCCCTTATATTGCACCTGCCATGTTTTGTCTCTGCATCACCCATCCAAGGTTGACTGGTAGAAAATGCCCCAGGCATTAAGTCCGCCTTTGTACAGTATTTTTTTTACTTGTGCATAAAGTATTAATAAATAAATAAAATACATTGCAAATCTCTCAATACTTGTGCGTACAAATTTACATTTGCAATTGGAATGTATGGGAGAACATGTTTTTCATCTATTTAAGTTTTTTCTTGGGATAAATTTCATCCCAACATCGGAACCCTACACTGTGCGAGGTCAGACACGCAGTTGGCTGGTTTCAATGTTAATCTGCCTGACATAGTTTGTAACTGCACACATTATACCAAATGCTAATCCTGCGAATTATTTTAAATGAGAAAGTTTTCCTTCAAATTTCCACGTGAAATAGTGTTTGTGAAGTTTGGCTAAAATAATATGGGCCTAATTTATACCTGTACTAGCTTTTACCACCGCTTCCCTTACGTGGTCTTGCAGGAAATGTGCATTATTTACCGAGATATTAATAAAAAATCTAAGTCTACTTCTGGCCTGCAAACAATCACTTTGCAAAAAATCTCGTCAATCCGTTGTTCCGTTGCTGCGTGAAAAAGGAATAACTAACAAACACTATCTTGCATTTATCATCATCATCATTTCAGCAGAAAGACGTCCACTGCTGGACATAGGCCTCCCCAAGCACCGTCACTTCGATCGGTTCTGTGCTTCCCGCATCCAGCGAAAAGTATAATTATACGGTTTGTAATTTCTACTTGGTGAGATGGTTGGAGCCAGCATTCACCAAGCGATCTACACTGCAGAAGACCGCATAGCTTGGAGACGCGTCGTATGTGGTCGCGATCCTCAGCATTGAGGGAACGACGAAGAAGAAGAAGAGAGAATTTCTACTTTCCGTGACTAGTAGCCTAGGAAAATTGCTAGCTGATATGATGATAGATGATGTTGTTCCATGTTTAGTGCAAATACTTTGGATTTATTCTATTAGTAATAATTGCTTTATCGCCCTAAGGTTGAATGTCACTTGCACATCATAAAGCGACAAGGTCTATTTGTCTATGTCACTATTTAGATAATCTAAACCTTATTGAAGTTTCAATTTACTGGGAATTCTTGTCAAAATGTTAAAGCCTTTACGACTGTTGAAAACAATTCCCGAGTTACGATGTTGACTTTAATTTTCACATGAGTCAAGCTGCACTGTTTGCTAGAGAATATGGAAGTGTTGATCTACTACATTTTACTGAAGTATCATGAAAATGTAACAATATCAGTATACGAGTACATGACGGGTGCCTACATAAAGTCAATAGGTGTCTGTATTCATTGGTGATAGACATGCAACCTATCACGTTGTGTTAAAGTGAAGCAATATTTTAGAGCAAATTTACGTTACATTGAAGTTATGGCTTTTGGCGCAATATCGTAGAATAAATAAGTCGGGTCCGCTGCGCCATGTTTTCATGTTTTATTAACATCAAACGCAAACAGATTTGGGGGCGTGGTTTAACCAAAAAACTAAACATGATTGCCGCGAAGAACGAATAACATCACCCACGTTCGCTGGAGGCCGGGAGGGGTAAAGTGACTCATTTCGTGTTTAGTGCTCTCCAGACACAGAAAGTTTCGTGACATATTTAAAGTTTTAAATGCAGTGATGGAGTGGAATCAAGAAAATACTTTTTTTTTTAATACAATTAGCTCGAGCTCTTCAAAATCGCCTTCTGAACATCGGTTTTTTTCTCAACCGAACCTTACATGAATTTTCAGTTCCTGATAAATATTGATCAAACGTAGTCGCAGGTACGGTCGGACACGGAATCTATTTTTTGTCTGTAGCACTAAATATAGTATTGCTAGAACAGCAGACACATCTTCCTCTTCGGAATCTTATTTTTGAAATGAGCGATTTGGGGGCGTGGCCTGAATATTAAACACAAACATAAAACATAACCTTTTGGCGCAACGAACTTTCTGTTTATTTAACATGTTTTATTTACGTGTTTTGTTAAGAATATTGGCGCAGCGGACCCGGGTTTAGACAGTCAGTAAAGTTGTAACGCCATTTTTATACAACCTACACTTTGTTTACTGCGAATCTTTCCTCAGTTATCATACTTCCCACTGGTGGGTGAGCAGTCTTTTTTTTACCCAAAACCATCCGGTATTAAAATAAACGGTGTTATTAAATCCGAGTGAAATATACTGTATGCCGGGGCCCGCTCCCGGTTTTCATACGAATACATTTAATGATAGCTAAATACTGGCGTATCCGAAATGCAATTCCTGGAAAATACGTGGTTTAATAAGAGCATAGAGAAATAATAAAGGCAGTTTTGAACGTTAAAATTTACAGGTAGGTAAATAGAATTGAAGCCTAGAATATTATATTTTCTTGTAAATTCAATTCCAAAAAGTAATTTCATATGAAGAAGAATGGGCAAAGAAACTCCATAGATACTCTTTTAAAATGTTTTACAACATCTTGTATACAATCATTATATAAGTATATGTGAAGACGATGTACCTAGAATAAAATTACTATACTGAATAGGTGACACCAAATAAAATATTTTCAGCAATCGGTAATCAAAAGAAGATTAATAATGAAATTATATCCCAATGCCGAAGCTAATGTCAAGCGTAGCCATAGAACATACTTCTACCATCATAGGTAACCTCTAAAAATTCCACAGCAATAAATTTCACTTCCCCGATACATTTTTCATTAAAATTCCGTCTAACGAAGGTCAAAAGCCGTGTGTAATGGATAATAAATAACGGTGACAAGAGTGCGAGGTCCATCGCTCATTGGCTGACGTTTGGCGCCAAAAAAATATGTCAGCCATATTGAAACTGTTGGCGCGAAAATAATGGACGCTTGATTGTGATGTTTTGATTTTTTTGACGAATGATTCAATTTTATGCTCAATGGCATTTAACACAATATTCGGCTATTGTAGTTAATAATTTTTATTTTTTATTTTCTATAAATATCTTTCTATCTGATAGAAAAATATGTAAAGAAAGGAAAAATATTTTTAAAAGGTCCAACAGCCAAACAATATTCTGCATAAATTTAAATTATTACTACTTACAATTAATAGTAAATTATTTTTATGAATGGAATTTTGGCGTTTTCCGTCGTAATTGGCGGATAGTTGTTTTTGTAAAAAATTATAAATAAATATTTCTTTTTAATTTTCTTTTATTAATAAATATTGTAGCAAGTACAAACCTTACACTTGAAAAGTATAAAAATAATAATTAAGTAATTTCCCTCACGCAATTAACTAATTAATGCAGGCCCAGCATTTGTTTAATGCACGAGAGTTACCTTATTAATGACGTCACAGGCTGTCTGTATCATCATTATCATCATATCAGCCGAAAGACGTCCACTGCTGGACAAAGGCCTCCCCCAAGCACCGCCACTTCGACCGATTCTGTACTTTCCGCATCCAGTGGATTCCTGCGGCCTTTACAAGGTCATCGGTCCATCTTGTGGGAGGCCTTCCAACGCTACATCTTCCGGTACGCGCGGCTGTCTGTATATAGGACAAGATACGATCTCTGTCTGAGTATTTCAAACAATATGCTACAGCACCACTTGACCTCATAAAACAAATGACTACCTACTTACCTCAGTCTCCACTCACCACACAAATTATTTTCTCTCCAAAAAAAGTACCTGTTTTACCGCTACACAAAAGGCTATTCTATCCCAACATGTATTTCAACCAGTCCAGTATTATACGACTTAACTCCCTTTTAAGAGGTTCACCAGTTCATTTGGGTAGGGCTTTTAAGAAGGAGTAAGGCACCGAGGTCATTTGTCAAATGGTCGACCCTAAGGGCTCCGTCGGTATGTAGTACTTTAGTATGGCTAAACACAGGGCTTTGGACCTGTTAGGTGTGGCCACGAAAAGCAAGGAAAATGTTTCAAAGAGAGTATAATTACAAGTCAGAATGGTCAGGGTATCTATCTATATTTATATAAATCAATTGCCGTGCATTAGTCTCGCAAAAACTTGACCCATGCCGAATTACAGGTTTCTAGTACTAACAGTACTCTGAGCTAAGCCGCGGACAGACGGACAGACAGACAGACGGACATGGCAAAACTGTAAGGGTTTCTTGTTGACTATGAAACTCTAAAAAGTGGTTTTATGTAAGTAAAGTCAGGGACTGGCCATGTTATAATAAGAAATAAGGACAGAAATATTAAGTGCACTGTTGTTGCTTCTTTTAAACATAACGGTGTTTGTATTTTAAATATCTGTAGCATCATTTTTAACTTCACATGTATGCATATGGACTGGTTCTGAAAACAATTGCATCGCAAGCGAACTAGATTTCAGCGTCTGAAACTACCAACAATATAAATAAATTTAAATCCACTAAGATAACGCTGCAAAGGCTTACCCTAAAGCTGTTCTTTTCTCAAGAAGTACCTCTCCGGATTACCAGCTCCCGTAAGACAAAAGATCGTGACACTGCATACAAACTACAATAAGTATACGTACAGTCAACCACCGTCTAAGGTAACACTTGTGTAAAATTAAATATTGTAGAATAAAACAAAGTCACTTTTCGTGTTTGTGCGTTCTCTTGGTTCTTGTAAACTATACAACGGATTTTCATGCGGTTTTGACAATTTCTTCCGGAAGGTTTATGTTTATAATCAGTATCAGTATAATATGAAAGTAAGTTCCGCGTATCTGCACATCTTACCGACCCAGATGACCCCATAACCCTCCTCCAGGAAAGCAGTAGGGCCACCAGTATAGTGCACAAACACAGACGTCCGTCATTCCGACCGCCGAGGTCCTCCGCGATCGCGACCCCGCGTAAATAATACCCCCGACCATTGTTCCATGATGCCGAATGATGCGCCAGCCCGCGTCAAAGCTGAACCTGTAGTTTTAAATTCCCCCAATAATAATAATTACCCACTTGTGATCTGACCCATCTTGCTGTCCTCCCCCCAGCGATGCTCTAAGCCGAGGTTAGTACCCCACAGGGGGTGCCCTTAGTGAGCATTCACCTAGTATATAAGTTATTCTACGCCCCTGGCTGGAGGCTTTAAGTTAGTAGCTTAAAGCAACCACAGGATAGCCCGGTTAAGTAGTCATGACCTCAGAGGTCAGCAAGATGCCCTACATAATAAAGCATTTATGCACATCGCAAAAAAAACTTATGTAGCACAGAAATCTCTATCACAATATGTAGAATGCACCCGTGCGATGCAGAGGGGGGATGGTAGTAAACTGCAAAACCGCTCGTTGCTGCGAAATAAAGGCGCTGATAATGATATGTATATTATATAAAGTGTTAACTTTACGAGCCGTTGACTGTACTCTAAATAGTGAATGTCATTAGCATATCAAACAGATTGGGTCGCTGTAGTTTCATTAATATAGCCGTAACGTTTTTAAAATGGATATTGGATGACTTCGAAACTATTGAACTGAAAAATAGGATTTGGGAATAGTTAGATAAAAACATTTATTTTTTATTTAGAATAGATTAAAAATTAGTAGAAAATATTCTGGGAACAGGATTTTTTATACGAGAATAGGGTTTTACATTATATTGCAGTGAAACTATATTGAGCAGGCTTTACTTATTGTAACGAGACTATCCCAGCACACAATAAAATCCTACAGCATAGATTTCGAAAAGATCGAAAGGGAGCAATCATAAACATTTTGCGTAATAATCAAGTGATGGGGAGGTAAAAGTGATAACGGCATTGCAGTAACCTTATGATTACGTTCTGAAATCTTCGGAACCGAACGTAAGTGTGATCATCACGCACCTTTAGGAAATCTACAAAATACATAAAAATAATAAAAAAATCTAAATTAGGTCTATTGTTTACAAGCCTTCGCACAAACAGCTACTTACCCCTTGGCCCCGACATCACCGCTCGTGCGACCTGCGTCTTGCGCCTGCGACCAATTTAATGTGAAGCGCCACATTCACCATCCATGTTGTTGTACGGCCCACCAAGCCCACGCACGATGCACGACGAAAAACGTCGGCCTACCTCTTCAATAATTGACGTACGTCAAGGATTTTCACTTTTGTTTTACGTCGTGCATCGTGCGTGATCTTGGCGCGACGTCCAGCAAGATGGATGGTGAATATGGCGCTTTAGACGTTAGTTAGAGCGTGCCATAAGCACCGCGGGGCGACTTGCTGAGTGGAGAGCGACGAGGGAACATTCGAACGTTGCCCCGCGTCACAAGACGCACCCCTATGTAGTGGCCCTGGCCCTAATTGGCTATTCATGACCATTACCATATCTGGGTAATCATAGTGACTGATTCAGTTATCTATAGTTAGTAGTCCAACGTGTACGTACATCAGTTATCCCCACTATATTTATGAGCAATAACCTCTCCTGTATATTGCAGCCGCTCTACAGACGACCTGATTGATGATCGTAGACCATGATTTATTGAATATGTGGCTGTTGCTATTCTATTTGTTAATGTTGTAGCGGTTACACCGCGACATACAAACTACGCAGCAAAGACATGACGTCACACAATTCCTGCATCTCGCAGTTAGAGTTTACCAAGCGAAAAACATAGATAAGACTATACGAAATCAACATATGGGCAGTTGCCCGCCAGACATAATACCCGTCTGGTTGGAGGATCCTCCCTTTTCTATGGTGGATGAGTGAACTTTACACCCTGTTCCTCATACCCCTAAAATGTTATAGTCACTGCTTGTAAATCGTGGGAGATTTGTTAAAGGATTGCTGGATCAGACACCTGTTTTAATAATGAAACTCCCAACCCTTCATTCCGAATCATTATTAAATTGGTGGTTTTCTGAAAAACAATTCTTCTTATGAGTAAGTATTAGTAGTCGAGTTTTTTTTAACTTGACTAAAACTTGTCAAGATTTTTTTGTCTCAATACAGAAACTTACGGCAGAGTTTCAGCCAACCTACCGGCTGAAGCTGAGTCTTAAGTGGAACTAGAAGATAGTAGAAATGAGTGCAATACTTTCATAAAGAAGGATGTTCACTACTCCGGTAAATCCGTAACTTAAAATTTACCACGGAGCAACAAAGCTGAAAAATTCGAACTACACGAGATTCCAGTACACTTTTAGTACCCAAACAGCTTACGAAACTAGTACCTACAGATTCAGCCAGTTTCGGAAAACATAATCCTTTTATAATGAATCACACGTGGCGACGACGTGACGGCCAGTCTTTACAAATTGACACACGTTCGGGATCCTTTTGTTTCGTGTTTACGTGGAAATCCTCGAGTCAGACGATTGGGGTCCCCGTGGCTGTATCTCTTTTGGATATTCTGATGTTTTTTTTGTATAATTCAATAGGAGTTTTATTTTTTATATTTTATGCTAGTGCTGAATCATGCCTTTGTAGAACCTAACACCTAAATTCACATTGTGGAATGCAATAAATAATTATATACAATGTCGCCCATGCGCATGTGACCGCCCGTAATTTTCTGAATATTCATGAAAAAATATCGAAAATAAACTTCAAAAGGGGGGGTCTATCTATAACATTTTTCACTAGTTTTTTTAAAATAAATACACAATTTTTTACCGAAAAAATTACTTCGATTCCGTTTTTTCTTTCGTAGTCGATAATTTTTTGTAAAAATTTTAATTAACCTGTTAAAATAACTCATAAGCTTTTGGAAATAATAAACAGAATCCAAATCGACCCATAAACTTCGGAGATGTGTCAAAAAATAGAAAGCAAATCTTTAAAAAATTAAAAATTTAATAACATGAAAAATGTTATAGATAGACCCCCCCTTTTGAAGTTTATTTTCGATATTTTTTCATGAATATTCAGAAAATTACGGGCGGTCACATGCGCATGGGCGACATTGTATATAAGTATACATATATATATATATATATATATATATATATATAGTCCTCTTCACCGTATCCGGCGACAGCGACCCAGACTAATTTCATGCCCCATGTGTATGTACTACATGCCCTAGAAATTTTCATGTTACATTGCTGTATTGGTTTAAAAAAAATATGCCATACTACACCTATGTAGGGAATTGCTACTTAGGTGGTATCATAGCGGGGCGATTTCATCGGGATGATGAAATAAAACCGACCACCGTAAAGATTTATTGAAGTATATTTTTACATATTATTTGTAATTGCTGTGTCCAGAATGCAGAGCGCGTAAGTCGGTAGAGTACGATTCCGTACAACCTACTTGTTTTAATTTTAACCAAATTTTGTCGTTTCTGTCGACTGCTGAAAACGAAATTTGACGCACAAACACAACATTTTTCGTCAGGAAAAAGAAACGTGTAACAACAGATGTTGATAGTGAAAGTAAAACTTTGTTTTATGACGTTTTAAAGTAAAACGTTGTTTTATGTCGTTTTACATGTTTTTTTTGTACACTTCAACCTGCTGATTGAATGGCCCCACAATAACTGCAACACTGAGTTTAACCGAGTATTTTATACAGGGTGAGGGCTATCTTATCAGCGGGACAGACACGACTCGACTACTGCTCGCATGCAGCTAAAATAATTTATTTCAATTTGTGCAGAGCAGTGATATAAAGTAAACGCTAGATTTTAGTCAGCAGAATTAAACAAAGGATTTTAAGTAAACAAATGTTGAAATGGAAAAAGTCTGTGGTTGGCAGAGTTTTGGTGTCATTGACGGTTCTGTTTCACACTTTCTAAAAATATTACTGAGTATTTTAAAAAACGATTAAAAAATAAAACATTTATTTTTGTTCAATTGTGTTCCCTACTAATTAATGGTTTTGGCAGTAATTGGTGTCTCTGGTTGCGTTTGTTTTTTCTTGCCACTGACTTCTGAAAAAATCTTCAAGGTTTCTTTTTTATGTGTTACATCTAATGCCGGGTCAGACCGGCTGTTGGCGTGGCTTCGCAGCCAAGAGCCAACACCCATACCAAATTTAAATAAAGATTTTTTTTCTTTAATGTTTTTTTATTCAATTCAAATTCAATAATCATTTATTTTCTCTTCAAAAAATAAAAAAAAAGCTGACTTAAAGGTAATGCGTACAAAAAATGTCTCGGCTGTTATTGTTTTTATTAAGCCTTATTTATTTCCTAACCATCCTTTCAAGCATGTTTTCTGTTCAAAATATTTTCTGCCAGGTAAAATATATTTGTTTTTAATATGAACCGTCGCCGGACCGACGGTTCATATTAAAAACAAATATATTTTAATTTAAAAATGAATTGCTACTGGTCCGTAAACCATTTAACCAGCGTAGGGGTCTCATCTAAAACTATACAGAACTACATGAATCTAATTTATACGTGCATTGCAAGTTCAACCTCTCGGTCTAACGAGCCACCACGAGCCACAGTCTATAAAACTTCACCCAGACTAGAGAATTGCACCAAGGTAATATAGGAGCTTTTGTTATGCTGTGGTTGGACAGACGTGTATGTACGAAAAAGTTACTTGAGTAATTACTTCAACAGTGTTGTTATATCAAGTTTATTTTGTTACATAAAATCGGCCATGTTGTTTTATTGCAGCCATGTGGTCAACTGAAGTATTATTATACTTTGATGGCCAGGCGTACATAAATTGTACCAATCGAATTGACTGTCTGGAGTATGATCCTAGTCCTTAGGTCAGAACGCATAATTTTGAAAACAGCAAAAAATCTCGTTACATTGGCCAATAATTACGCACTTATTTTGTAAAACTGTTTGTTAACTGACACAACTGCATTATATTATGGACCGGACTGTCATCTAGCGATGAACGTGAAAACTAAAATTATGTTTGTGTTTTAACGCCATCTAGTGGAAGTTTGCTGAAAACATTCCTACGCGGCCGGCCCTCTACCGGAAAAACATGATTTCGACGGCTCGTATTGCTAGAGCAGAAACTTTGGTTTCGGAAAAGCCCGCTAGGTGGCGAAAAGTGTGGTTTCATGCTTTGCCTACCTAGTAATATAATAGGTGGCGCTGATTGTTAGACATTCAAAATGCGGGATTGGTATCAGTTATGGGTCTATGATTAATTCCTGAAAAACTAAACAGAGAGATAGCAATACTTTTCTCAAACATGTTTGGAAATTCGAGCATTATTTTGACAACCTTCTTTGAGATAATTCGAAAATACTGTACTGGTCGAATACATGCAAGCGCCCAACCGGCAATGTATGTATGAAAATCCATATCTGTCGTGTTTAGCGGCCGAATAAATTACTATGAAAACTAATATCTGTCATTTATTTAAAAATGGAACGGACTTTTGACTTTGCAAACACATTTGGTTTGCAAATAGAGCTATTTAAAGTAAAGAAGAAACATATGAACATATTATTGTCATTGGTTCTGGAATATATAATTAATTTATTTGAGAAAAGTACTATACAAGCCTTGGGTCCAACCAGGCATTGATGGACTCACGTATGTGTATGTTGTTCACCCCGGCCCACATTTTCGTCCATCAATGCCCTTGTTGCAGGCCGCGACAGTAATGTACTATATTTAAATGAAACCATAGAATTTTCTTTTGAATCGGTTCCAATTACCTACATTTCGTAAATCGTTCATGCCGTAGTCAAATATAAGTTAATCAGCAGGTGACAATGCTGAATGCGGAAATGAGGAACTGTTGATGTTACTGTTAGCTTGTATCATCCCACTGCTGGGCAAAAGATTCTCCTCATGAATTCCAGTGCTAATGTGGACCACAGGTCTTTTGTTTTGTCCAGCTTGTCCTGCCATCTTCTCCGAGGTCTGCCGCCAACTGCGGACATACCTACCTTACAATAACTCGTCGAGATTCGTACAACCCATTTTTTCGATAAGGCTGTAGATAATATTGGAATGTGGTAGTTAATCGTCATCATTCAAAGCCCGATTTTACCCACTACTGAGCCTCTCTTTGCTTGTGCCAACCCCATACTCCTGAGCCAGAACTGTCCAGGTTTTACCCTGGTAGTTTAATTGACAGCAAAAACAGAGTAACTACTTAAGACAACTCTAGAGATACCCAGATATAAGGTCACTACAATACTACTTATCCAGCTTACAATTTAATTATCTCTTACTACTCTTGTATTTTATCTCTAACCCGCAGATCGCAAACAAAAACTGAAACAATGTTATAACAAGCTCAAAGTAAAATTCGAACAGTACTTTAGTAAAGAGAAACCTTTCAACTGTCCAAGTATTTTTACTTTTTAGTTTCACGACTGTTTCCATTCCTTTTCCCTAAGAAGTCTGGAACTTGTTAACGTTTTAGGGTTCCGTAGCCACATGGCAAAAACGGAACCCTTATAATTTCATCATGTTCGTCTGACTGTCTGTCCGTTTATCCGGATGTCAAACAGCCATTTTATTCGGAGACTAATGTCACTATATACATGGTGAGAGCGAGTCGTATGTACAACGCAACCTGCCAGGAAGCTGATATCGACATGTTTAATACCAGTGTTGCCAAATTGAAGAAAACTTTGTGTAATAGCTTCTTCGAGCGTATTAAGTAATTTTTTAAATGACTATACATATAAATAGTCTTTTTCATCAACTTTCTGTTTTATATAATTTTTACTACATGTTGAAGCTTGTAATTGGCCATATTTTATATAAATTATTACTTACTTTAACTGCTTAGCAGTAAGTTTTCCTAAAAATAAAATAAATATCGATTGGAAAGAAGATTTATTCTGTGCACAATACACAATGATACGAGGTTTTTGGCTACTTTGTCAGTGTGTTTTGTTTGTGCAGACATTTTGCGAATTAGACATTCTGCGAATTGGACATTTTGCGAATTGGACATTTTGCGCCTAAACGTAAAAACATTTTTTTTATTTTTTTTTTATTTATTTATTTCCAACTTACATCTATCATTACAGAGTAACCTAATGCGATAGTGTACTTATCTAACTCTAATGTTAACTTATTATTACTTAAAAAATTATATTAAATTTTGTAACATATTACAAATAGCGCATTTCTTGTGAACTCACTCAGAGAACAACAGAATATGTCCAAGTCATTAGCTATAAGGTTGAGAGAGCGGAGCGCACGCGTCAGTGGCGCCTCACTTAATAGATTGGTCCGAGCACGCGGCTCCGCCAGCAGCCGTGGCTGCCGTCGTCGCCACACGTACCTGTCCGGAACACACAAACCTATGTGCCCTAAAATGTCCGCATTATGAACCTTCCCTCTAAATACTTTGAACATGTACGAGATGAGTGCGAGATCCCTCCTGACCCTCAGTTCGTTATATCCCACCATACCCAAAATAAATAAATTTGGGTACATAAGCGGATAAAATGGGTATACACCATACAAGCGCAAGTACAAGTACCTCACGAACTTGTTTTGTACTCTCTCCAGCATGAGCCTATATTTAGATTCATGTGGAGCCCAAATGACTGCGTTACATTCTAATTGACTTCTAACTAATGCATTATATAGGGCGATAACCGCTTTAATGTTTTTAAAACCACGCACCATACGGAGCATGAAACCTAAATTACGGTAGGCTTTTCTGCAGCAGCTTGTGACATGATCTCGGAACGTTAGCCCAGTGTTGAATTTCACCCCTAAGTCCCTGACTTCCGTAGCCCTAGCGATTGGCAACCCGTCTATATTATAGGTATACAGAAAAGGAGTACGCGCGCGAGAGAATGTGATTGTTACGCACTTTGAGATGTTGAACTGCAAGAGGTTATCCTTGCTCCAGGTCACCACCCTGTCTATGTCTCTTTGAAGCCTGTCACAGTCCTCTAATTTCCTTATCTCCAGCGACAGCTTGACGTCATCAGCAAACAGTAAACATTTGGCATCTTTAACCACTTCTGGCAAGTCATTAACCATAATAATGAATTGCAAGGGCCCAAGGTTACTGCCCTGACTCACCCCAGACCTGGTAAAATATGGCTCTGATTTGTATCCCGCATACTCTACGTACTGTTGCCTCCCGCTCAAGTAACTTGCAAAAAACCTTAGGAGATGTGGAGTGAACCCAACGGCCGCTAACTTTTTGAGCAAAACATCATTATTTACTAGATCGAATGCTTTTTAAAATCGAAGTAAGCGGCATCAGCTTGCCCCCCACTGTCCACTGTTGGCACAAGATCAGCCATGTAGCTGAGGAGATTGCTAGTAGTGCTTCTTGCTGGTCGAAAACCGTGCTGGGCGTCTCAAAGCTGGCCACTGACCTGCTGAAATATGCTCTTATGAATAGCCGCTTCGAAAACCTTCGCCGGAGTCGACAGCACTGCGACAGGCCTATAACCATCCACCGTCATCCCTGACCCTCCCTTTGGCACCGGAACGACGCGGGTAACCTTCCACTCCTCCGGAAAAATAGCTCCATCCAGACATTTATTATAAATGTATTGCAGCGGTTTGGCTAGCACCGATCGACAATCCTTAAAGATGTAAGGCGGAATGCCGTCCGGCCCAGATGACTTTTTCGGTTTAAGCTGTTGAAGTGCGCAACATACGTCTGACAGTTGTAAGTGATCAAGATGTACCCGCGCCGCTCCGTTCTCCCCGCCCGCTTCCGTCATAGCGGCACTAACATCCAACTCGGGCTGCTCTGTACTATACACCGAATAGAAGTACTCAGCAAACTCCTGAGCACACTGTTCGTCAGTTAACGCCTCTCCGTTCTTTAAAATCTTTTGCTGACTTCTACTACCTCTTTTAGATTTTGCATAATTCCAGAACGACTTTGGGTCTTCTAACATTTGATTTTCAACACGATGCTCATACTGTTCCCTAGCGCCTAAAATCAAATTTTTAACTATGGTTCTACACTGAGCAAACGCTTCGTAATCAGTCCTCAACCCACTTGTTTTGTACTGTTTATGTAGTACAGCCTTTAATTTTATGTTGCGAATTATTTCAACAGTGTACCACTCAGGGTAAATATACCTTGAGGTTACACGACTTCGCTTTTTCTTTGGAACGCAGTCATCAAAAAACGACTTAATAATATTGTAGAAATAATTCAAACTCATTTGCAAATCCAACTGATACATTGGAGTCCAATCAACGGCCGCAATTAATGCGTACAATACGAAAAAATCTGTTTTATTGAAATTCCAGCCTACCAGTTCATCTTTATCCCCAGTCAGTGCAGCTGAGCCCGCGCGCAGGCGCTGGCGCACGCGCAGACTCACCGACACATCGAGCGGCGGGTGATACGCGTCCACCGACACGAGCGGCGCCTCCGCCGCGCGCACGCACACACTCCCTTCCTCCGCAAATGTACTCAACACTAGATCTAATTGTCGACCATTGCAATTGTCTACTTTGTTACTCTGAGTAAATCCACAATAAGTTTGAAAACATTGAAAATAATTGAGAATGTTTACAGGACAAGAATGCAAGTTGAAGTCACCTATTACTATCGTGTCATTATAAAATTTACACAACTGTTCAATAATCCGAAATAATACCATGTATTCATTTTCGTTACTGTTAGGTGGGATATAAACAACACATAACAAAAACAATAATCTATTACGTTGGTACACTGATGCACTAACCAGTTCAAACACCTGATTATCGATGTTGACGTCACCAGGTAGGGACACTCGTCGTAGCTCAAAACGCGGTGTGGCCACGAGACACGCGCCTCCGTGTTTACGCCCATCTGCACGGTCACATCGTATAATGGAGTATCCAGGTGGAATTAATTCTGCGTTATGAATAGATTCATTGCAGCCTGTTTCGGTTATGGCAAATAAGTTTGCGCTTGAACACAAAACTCCAATATAAAAATCTTCTAATTTTGTGCGGAGACCCCTTACATTACATATTATGTTCTTTCAATCTTTTATGTAATAAACATAATTAGGGTTGGCCCCCCATTTTTAATTTGGGTCCCCATAAATGCAACCGTAGGATGAAAAAAAAACAATGCACACAAGCGTGTGAGGTATTCTTGGATCCCATTAGAAAAAAAATTAATATGATGTTTTATAAGTGACTTTCCTATTTAAGTCAAATAGGTTTTGTGATATGGGATGTTTTTGTTTACAACCGCACAAATAACTTAGTTTTTCGTAGTTTTTTTGTTAGAAATACTTACTTATTCTTGCAGATGATAAAATTATAGTATAGTATATTTATTTATTTTTCTCTTCACAAATGTAGTAGTGACAGTATAGTAGTACTTATAGCTAGTTTAGGATAGTTTACATTTGTGAGAGACTGGTGCTTGAAATAGGCATTGCAAACAACGCCTGAGGTACAAGTCACCAGGGCCCCACGACGCTTTATATGTACAAATTTACATTGGGTGATTTTATGAAACAGAAGAGAATTAAAATAAAATAAAAATACAAATGAGATTTAAAAAGAAAAAACGTAACGTAGGTAATTACAATAACACAAGAGCGAATTTGACTGTGAGTTGTGTGCATGTGTAAGTGGTGAGTGAATTTATGTAGGTGTAGTTTGTAGTATTATGTGAGATAATGTGTAAGTAAAAGTATCAAGATAAAGGAATCAATAATATTTCAGTTGCTTCATAATCCATAGTTTTCAGCCATTTACTCACAGAAGCTTTACAACCACTTTTAGGCTTCTGGTAGATGGAAAGAGCGGTGTTTACCTTGTTGTAGATGAATGAACCAAGGAAGCAATAGAATTTGTGAGAAAAACTGGTTTTTAATAAGGGGTTACGACATACCGTACCCTGCCTGCGTTTTCCTTTTGTTAAGTCCTTATTGTACTTCAACTGGGAGTGTTTTTTTAGAACTATGTTCATTAGAAACGTCTGTCTGACTGTCAGGACATCCCATTTTTTGTAAAGTTGTGCAGTAGGGAATCTAAAAGGAAGACCAGCTCCAACCTTAAGGATTGCCCGCTGCGCTCTTTCAACCTCCAAAATGTGAGTTTTTGCGGCCCCTCCCCACGAGGCTACGCAATAGTTAATAAGAGAATGGCAAAGGGCATCATATACCATTTTGATTGTTTGACGGTCAGCAATGTGTCTGAGTGTCTTAAATATATAAATTACCTTGCGAAGTCTGGTAACAAGAACTCCCAAGTGGGATTTGAATGATAGGGATTGGTCTATAGTGACACCTAAGTATTTTATAGAATCCGTTCGTTCAAGGGTCGGACAGTCGCAGCCAGTCAACACCGGGTGGTGTCATGCATGAGCATTGAAAGATAGAGCCGTAGGAGCAAGAAGGTTTTTTCTAAGAGCAAATGTTATGTATTTCGTTTTAGTGGCATTTAGCGTAAGTACATTGTTCTTCAGCCATGAGCAAACGCTTTGAAATCCATCCTGCGCATTACGAAATACATCGTCCCAACTATTTCCGTAGAACAAGAGCGCAGTGTCATCAGCGAAAGTTAATATTCTTCCGTTATGAAGCTGAAGTTGACAAAGATCGTTGATATACACTAAAAACAGTGTGGGTCCTAGAATACTTCCTTGCGGAACACCATAGCTTACATTGACCTCATCACTGGACCAATTAATATTGTGCATGCGTAAATATTCATTCCGTCTACGGAACCTTTCACTCTGCGTGGTCCAACACGCCCACTTGGCCGGTTATTCTGTTGTTTATCTTAAAGTCGGGTTAAAGTATTGAGAATCTGAGACAGAAGTACCAGGAACACAGAGGTGCTTAACCTTTGTATCATTCTTACGGTTTGAGAGAACAAGCTACTAAAGAATTTATCGAGTTTGTCAATCCCGCTTTGTTGTAGTTGACCGAGTCCTTTGATAGTTCTTCAGTGATTCTTTCATTTGTTTTGAAAATGTAGTTTCTTGGGGTTTTTACTATTAAGGGCTCGACCAAGAAAGTTTTACAAGGATTTTTTGACGCGTGTTCAAAATCGGAACTATAAACGCCGCTATATTGTTTTTGCAATACAATTTCCACAAACAATTTCACAAATATTTAGGTAACCAACAACGCGTGTGAATGACGCCCCTGTTAAGCTTTGTTCAAACTAGCGCGACGCGACACCGGCTATTGATATACCGTGAAGTTTTCTTAGAAATTGTGAATGAGAAAAATGAAAATGAGAAAAATTAAAATAATAAACCATTTTCATTTTCATTTTTCTCATTTTCATTTTCAATTGTATTGTTCATGTCGCGTCGCACTGGTCTGCAAGAGCCTTTAATGTCATCCAAACGCCAAAAGATACTTGTATCACTGTATTATAAGAAATCTTTATGAATTATTGAAGCCTCTTTCCATCTATCATGTCATTATTATAATTTCGGACATCCTTCACGACAGCGTCTCTTTGTAGTACCTAACCCACCCTGTAGCCGCTCTCGATAGGATATCACAAACGAACCCCTATTATAGTTTAAACCCAAGCTTTTATATGGCCCGAGGGAATACGCCAGTGAAAGCGCTCCTTGACCCAGTTGTCCCCGGAGTAAGACCTTCGCCATCAGGCAGACACTGGCTGGGTGGTTGAAGGTTGAGTGTGACATTAGGATGCTTGGATTAAAGGAAGTGAATAATATGCAGTTGCCTGTTTTACTGAAAAGGCATGCAAATGGCCCACCCCTTCGGTTCGCTCGTTTGTCCTGGCAAAAAATATACGCATCGACTTGAAAAACTACTCCTTTTTTCGTCGGCAAAACCAACTAGTTTGCCAAATGCATTGATTATGCTCATTTGGCCAGTCGATGATCTACTACATAGTGTGCTACCCAGTTCTGCCTACACCTTTGAGAAATCCAGTCATAATGTTATGGCATGTTAGCTGCCGGCATGTCTTAGAATAAAAAATTCGAAGTCATGTGACACCTACCAACCCGCACTGGGCCCGCGTGGTATATTACGGCCCACTCCCTCTCACTGAGAGGAGGCCTGTGTCCCAGCAGTGGAAACATTAATAGGCTGATGATGATGATGATGATGATGTTAGCTATTAGATGGCTCATGTTCATGAAATATGTGCGTACCTACGGTCACATTCTAATACGACATTAACATCTCGATCCTAATCCAGTCGTCCCCAAAGTCCAAATATATCACAAATTCCGACGAATTTCCCCACAAAAATACCCTCAATTTCTTTGTAATTAATTTCGTTAATCTTAATCCGAACAAAAAGGTTCCCGCGATAGAGGCTTGTCACATTATTCTGCCTAATTAAATCCCTGATCTAATCCTTGTAAGGACAGAAATCCCTTAGGGGTACACACGAACAACGAACTTATAAATGGATTAAGTGCGTATAAACAGACGTATGTGTTTATTGGTGTAGTGTGTTTTAGTCCTTTTTGGGGAGTTAGATAAGCAGTTACATTGAAATAGGGTAAATTAGAGCGAGATTTTTCTTATGACCGCATGCGATAAGATAGGTACTAAATTCGTTTAATCTACGTAAAATCTGACAGTTAAACATTTAAAATTAATGCTGGCCGGAAACCGCATGCAGGTGCGGAAAAATAGCGAGCTATGAGTTTGGCCTCAAATAGGTTATAATATCTTGTTCTATTGTCAGCACTTGCACTGCAGTTTAAGTTCACTCACAGTACACTAAAACTATGTAAATCAAAAGGTTTTACCCTTTTTAGTCTTCGCACTAATTCAGTGTTCAAGAAGTTGGATCACCCCAACCTTCACGTGTTAATGAAGTCTTGTGTTAATGAGCTTCTGCATATATTTTATTAATTAATATGTTTAGAACATCTATCTTGAGGTCCCGGTAGAGGGCGCTGTTTCTTATTTACCATGGCGCGTTGACTATATCCGTTAGTTCTTTGATTTAAAAACTTTGTATGATTTGACGATTGCTTTGGCTGGTGAAATGAAATGAAATTGTTTATTCTATAAATAGGATTTAGGAATATTAAAAGAAAATAATAAACTTTTATACAGTTTTGGCCGTAAAACGATGCGAATGGTTTTGGTCGAGGGATCTCGTACTACCCTTTGTGTCAAACAAACAATATATTGTAACACCCTATGGCTGTTGATGAATTTATCAATCTGTCAAATTCCGATGAGACATCACTGTCTTAAGGTATGTTTAGAGAGGTACCAATTAGGTATTAAATATCCATGCCCGTTTTTATGTAACTTCTCAGTAATCTTAGCTACACAAAAATACACCCACCAAGCTGACGTCAGAATGGCGGGTGTATGAAACTATTGCAATAACTTGCGATCCCATGAGGTACAAATTATATCACAAGTGGTACAATTTGGTACTAATAAGGTACTATTTTTTTTAATATACTTCGACCATTTCTGAAAAATACACTCGCGAACCTGACATTCAAGGTGTTGCCCCACAGCTGGATACACCTACTATTTAATGTATTATTTCACATTAGGCACCAACAACCGATTCTGGGTCCCAAACTTCCAGCATACTATAATATTTTTGGTCAAACAGAATACAAACTTATTGAAATTGAGAGCAATATAGCTTTCAGCATCCTAATGACGTCACTTGTCGGTATCAATTCCATTTGCATACTTCATTGGCTATTGTGTAAATTGGATCTTGTTTTTCAAGGCATGTTTGAAACCGTTTGGAATTCTGTTAAAGCTACAACGAGAAAAAAGCCCGTTGAACAATGGCCATGGTATTTAGTAATTACGCCATGATTATTGTAATAAGTTCTACCCTTATTGTCTTAAAAATAAATAATGTGTGTACTGTTGGCCGTTCAGGAGATCCCTCGTCTGGAATCAATCCTGGGTGCAGCAGTCAGGTCGTAATGGACTTTAGAACGGACCATCATAATTCAATCGTAAATTCAATTTCGTGTCTGTACTGTTGATCGTTCAGGACTTCCCTCGTCAGGAGCCAATCCTGGGTGCAGCAGTCAGATCATGGTGGACTTTAGAACAGTCGATCATAATTAAAGCGCATATAATATTTCGTGTCTGTACTATTGGCCGTTTAGGAGTTCCCTCGTCTGAAGCCAGTCCTGGGTGCAGCAGCCAGATCATGGTGTAATTTAGAATGGACTATCATAATTGAAGGATATATAAAATTTCGTGTCTGCGCTGTTGATCGTTGAGGAGTTCCCTCGCCTGAAGCCAATCCTGGGTGCAACAGCCAAATCATGGTGGAATTTAGATCGGACCGTGATAATTAAATCGTTTATAAAATTTCCTGTTTGTACTGTTAACCGTTGAGGAGTTCCCTCGTCTGAAGCCAATCCTGGATGCAGTAGCCAGATCGTGGTGGAATTTAAAACAGACCATTATAATGAAAGCGTATATAAAATTTCGTGTCTATACTATTGGCCGTTGAGGAGTTTCCTCGTCTGGAGCCAATCCTGGGTAGCCAATCAGGTCATGTTTATCATAAAAATGTATTGTCATTGGAATTGAACCAACATGTAAAATATCAACTCCGTGGAGTTAGAGGAAGTGGTCTTAATTCAGCTTGCAAGAATCCACCTAAACAAACATACTAACTTACAAACAAACAAACATTGCAAGTTGAATAAAAGCTTTTAAAAAACAAGCTGTATTAATTAATCTGTATATAAAGCGAGAAGTCACTCATTTACTCTCTGACTAAACAGATAAATAAAATTGTTACTATTGAAGAATGGTTAAAAAAAATAAAACCACGACGGGTATAACAGAGTCTTTACACAATAATACTGTTAAAGCTTCAGTTCAAGTCAACTCTGAGCAATTTGTAACTAGTAACTTTAGCTATAAGTATTTTATCAGGCGTTAACCTTGGTGTCCTTGGTTTTCGTTTTTGAATGACAAGTCATTATTAAAAGGGTTCTCTGCGTGCTACGTCCTGAGTTTATTTTTTTAATTCCCAATTTCCTAAGAGGTTCCTTCAGTTTTATACATGGTCCATACGAACCGGATATTATTATCTTCATACTAGCAAAGTGGAATGAGCTGGAATTGGATATTCTGGAAATTGGATTAAATGAGTACCGGAGTGACGAGGTTACGAACACGTTTTGGAAGAAAAGTGGATCGGACATTAAGTGAAATAAAACAGGAAGTGTTTAAGTATTGTAATATTAATTAAAGTCACCCAACACTCATTAATGTTAAATCAGGTAAAATAAAATACAGGAATTAAAGTAAGTAGGTATTGATAATGAGAACTTAATTAAGGTTAGTAAAATATTTTTATATCACATTTACAAAGTTATTTACTTGTGTTTTCTCTTGTTTATTTACAAGGAATTATTTACAGAGCATTAGGTTAAATCACAGTTGTAAATTAATATAGTTAACGTGTGCTTAAAATACAGTACAGTAGTGTTAGTGTTAACCTACATTAGTTAGCTATTTATATTTCAATATACAAATGTTATTTACTTATTAAAACCTTTAATATTAATTGTTGCTTTGTAAACCATTTAACCGGTAGATAATTAATTTGTTTATTACGTTATTTCTTTGGAGTAGTAAACATTACATACTTTCCTTCGGTTCAGTGATAGAACTTAAATTCAAACTTGTATAATTATCGTTATTAACCTAGGCAAAGTTTATTGCAGTCTCATTAGACCATACGATAGGTTTATACGTTAGTTTGTAACGTATAAACGTTATTAGTTATATAGTTAAAGTTTCATTGTTTAACATTATAATTGTATAATTTACAGGTCTACGACACTCTCCTTTCAGAATGACTGAGATTAAAGATCTTAAAAGGAAGCGAAGCAGTTATAAAGGAAGGTTAACAGTATTTGGAACCTATTTAAGCAATCTAAAAGATGCTGAGATAACCCCCTTTCAGGTAATGGAGTTGCAATTGCGAGTCACCAAATTGGATGATCTTTTTAATGAATTTAACGAAGTTCAATTGACATTAGAATGCATGTGTGATAATATTGATACTGAGGCACTCGAAAGAACTACAATTGAATCTCAATATTATGGGTTGGTAGCTCAAGCTAAAATTATGTTAGGTAAGTTTTCAAAACTTGAGCAAGATGAAGTAAAATCGAATTGCAGTAGTGGTAAGCGTCAGTTTGTCAAGTTGCCCACAATCCAATTACCCAAATTCACAGGATCATATGATAATTGGCTTGAATTTCGCGATACTTTCGCAAGTCTCATTCATGGCAGTGACGATATAGACGAGATTAATAAGTTCCATTACCTAAGGTCATCATTAGCTGAATCTGCTGCTGTCGTGATCCAGTCAATCGAGTTTTCTGCTAAAAACTACAACGTGGCATGGGAGCTTCTATGTGAGCGATTCGATAATGAAAGATTATTGATTGAGAATCACGTTACTGCGTTGTTCAATATCGAAACAATCACAAAGGAGTCCTCAACTGCATTAAAAAGTATTGTAGACAATGTAAACAAAAATATCAGAGCGTTAAAAACATTAGGCGAACCTGTTCATAGTTGGGACACATTACTTATCCATATAATTCGACAAAAACTAGATACTACAACATTCCGAGAATGGGAGGAATACAAAGGGCGTATTGATAAGTCTAAACGAATCACATTTGATCAGTTCATTGAATTTATGCGTAATCGCGCTGATTTAATAGAAACACTGGAAAAATCACGTCATTCTATAACTAACATTAAACAGAACACTAAAATAAAAGCCTTTGTTACAACAAAAAACACCAGTAGTTCTTCATCATCAAATTGTCCAAAATGTAAAAGCGATCATAACCTCAATTCATGTCCACAGTTTCTATCATTAAGTGTCAACGATAGAATGTCTTTACTACCTAGCTATAAGGTATGTTATAATTGTTTGCGTCACGGTCACTATCCCAATAATTGCAAGAAACCAGGCTGTAAAATATGTAAACGCAAGCACCACACGCTTATTCATAACACAGATTTTAAATCACAACCTGTTTCAAGCAAATCAGCTGACGGTACGACCGATAAGGCTAAGGTTGAGTCATCCTCCACTGCCGACACAAACAATAGTCACGTTGCACTCTCAGCTAATATCTCTGCGCATTCGCATACGAGCAGCACAGGCGACATCCTGTTGTCGACTGCCTTAATTAGGTGCTACGATGTCAATAATAAAGAACACATCGCTCGAGCTCTTCTCGATTCTGGTAGTTCGTCGTGTTTAATGACAGAGAATTTATTTAATAAGCTGAATCTGCCTTATTTAAACACAAACAAATCTATACAAGGTATAAATAATTCTCTATCGCATGTGGAGAAAATGTGTCGTGTGCACATTAAATCGTTACATGAATCGTACGCTAATGATTTAATATGTTTTGTCTTGCCCACGATCACCGATAACGTTCCCTCTAGACAGGTACATGTGAATATACCGTCAAATATTCACTTAGCTGATCCGTATTTCCACACACCGGCTTCTATTGATATTATTATAGGAGCAGACGTATTTTGGAGTTTATTAGGATCAGATAAGATTTTACTAGGTGATGGGAAACCAACACTTTATCAAACTAGACTTGGTTGGCTAGTTTGCGGCCCAATTAACGGCGGCTGTAGTAATAATAATTCATCTCAATTCTCATCAATTAAATGTAACTTTACTAATGTTAATGAAAGTTCTTCCAGTTCGACTGAGTTAGATGACATCCGAAACCAATTATCGCGTTTCTGGCAGCTCGAGGAAGTTTGTCATGAGTCATCAACTTATTCAGCTGAGGAGAAGATGTGTGAAGAACACTTTATAAAAAACACAACGCGTTTGGCTGATGGCCGCTTTAGCGTTAAAATACCGTTGAAGGAATCTTCGAATAGTTTAGGCGATTCATATCATCGTGCAAAACGATGTTTTCTGTCTTTGGAGCGCAGAAATCTCAGCCAACCTTCACTCGATAAAATGTACAAAGATTTCATGACTGAGTACATTTCTTTAGGTCATATGTTCGAGTGTACTATTCATGAAGATCAGCGGTCATATTTTATTCCTCATCACGGAGTACTGCGCGAGAGTAGTAGTACTACTAAATTAAGAGTAGTTTTTAATGCTAGTGCATCCACAACCTCTGGTCTTTCATTAAATGCAATACAGATGGTCGGGCCTACCGTCCAGGACGATCTGACTGCAATCCTTCTTAGATTTAGAATGCATAAGTACGTCCTCTCTGCTGACGTAGAGAAAATGTACAGGCAGGTGTCTGTACATCCATCAGATAGGCACCTGCAGCAAATTATTTGGCGTGATGATGCTTCTAGTCCTCTTAAAGCTTACCAGTTGCATACAGTAACTTACGGTACGGCTAGTGCACCGTTTCTCGCTACTAGGTGCCTCAAACAGATCGGTCTTGAATGTCACGATCAAAAGGTCGCGGAAGTTATCCTTCATGATTTTTACGTAGATGACCTTTTGACCGGTGCGGACGTGTTTGAGGAGGCTCTAATGTTGCGTCATCAGGTGACTGATGCTCTTGCTTCTGCTTGCATGCCTCTAAGGAAGTGGAAATCTAACGTACCCAATTTAATTTCAGATCCATCTGGTGGTTGTAATTTTGATTTCCACAAGGAAAGTGATGTTGTCAATAAAACACTTGGTCTTAGTTGGCAAACTGACACAGATGATTTGTGTTTTCCTATTAGTGTTCCTGAATGCATAGAAACTACTAAGCGTGGCATGTTAGCAGTAATCGCGCGAATATTTGATCCACTAGGGTTGTTAGCACCGTGTGTCGTGAGCATGAAGATGTTACTTCAGAGACTTTGGCTAGACGGGTTGAAGTGGGATGACCAGTTATCACCTGAGATTAAAACAATATGGGCGAACATAATTAAAGCCTTGCCTTGCCTTCATAACTTACGTGTATCACGTCGTGTAATCTGTGATGCATACAAACAGGTAGAATTTCATATTTTTTGTGACGCTTCGGAGCGAGCTTACGGCGCTTGTTTGTATATTCGCAGTATCAATGAGCAGGGTGACGTCGACGTGCGATTGTTAATGGCTAAAAGTCGCGTAACTCCTATTAAACCATTAACAATACCGCGACTTGAGCTCTGTGCTGCTGTGCTTGGTGCACGTTTATATCAAAAGGTTGCTGGTTCCCTTCGCATTAAACCATTTAGCGTAGTATTTTGGACTGACTCCATGATAGTGCTGGGTTGGTTAAAGATGTTACCTATTAAATTAAATACTTTTGTTCGCAACCGTGTTGCCGAAGCATTAGAGTTGTCCGGTGCAGGCACCTGGAGACATGTGTCGACACACGACAATCCAGCTGATTTAATAACCCGCGGAGCGGAACCTACCGCTATGCAATCACTGGATTTGTGGTGGTTCGGTCCGTCTTTCTTAAAGTCTGACAGTACTACATGGCCATCTCCAGCTATGAACCCAGGAATCTTACCAGACATTAAATCTAGTATTTTAATTAATTTAGCCCAAGATCATTTTACTGAAAATTTATTTAAATCATTCATCGAGTTTAATCGTTTTTCCAATTTTATTAGATTACAGCGTTCTATTTGCTACGTTTTCCGTTTTATTAATGCATGTAAAAGGCGTTCAGCAAACACGTCCTATTTGAATGATGAAGAATTACAAAATTCATTAAACTTAATTATTATTCAGTCTCAAAAGGAGTCATTTCCTGAATACATTTTACTATTAAATAATAAAAAAAATACCACATAAAAATCAATTATTAAGCCTAAATGTGTTTCTAGATGATAATAAAATTATTCGTATAGGTGGTAGATTACATAATTCCGAATATTCATTTGAAAAGAAACATCCAATTTTATTACAGTCCACTCATCACTTTGTCAAACTTTTATTTAGATTTGAGCATATCAAATTAATGCACGCAGGTCCTCAGTTATTATTAAGTACAATTAGAGAGACTTACTGGCCACTTGGTGGTCGTAACTTAGCCAGAGCTTGTTATCGTCAGTGTGTTCGATGTCAGCGTCTAAAGCCGCAGGCAGTTGTCCCTCAGATGGGTAATCTCCCATTGAGCAGACTCTCACCAGCAGACTTTCCCTTTCAAAGCGTAGGAGTTGACTACGCAGGTCCTATAATCTCGGCTAGTCGTCAAGGTCGTGGATGTAGATTGGTTAAGGTTTACATTGTTATTTTCGTGTGCTTCACTACTAAAGCCATTCATTTAGAGTTGGTGGGTGACATGACGAGCAGTAACTATTTACAGGCTTTACGTCGGTTTATGTCTCGAAGAGGAAAACCTCTGAACATATACTCCGATAACGGAACTACGTTTGTAGGAGCCTACAATGAGATAGCTGATTTCTTGAAACGCAATTGTGACTCCATAACTGATAGTGTGGCTCGAGATGGTATCAAATTCCATTTTATTCCTGCTTACGCTCCACATTTTGGTGGTCTTTAGGAGGCGGGTGTCAAATCGACCAAATTTCATTTGTATCGAGTGTTGGGCAATTGTAACCTAACTTACGAGGAGCTTAACTCCGTTTTAGTTCAAATTGAAGGCATTTTAAATTCTCGACCACTCACACCATTATCGTCAAATCCAGAAGACCTGTTGCCTCTCACTCCGGGTCATTTCTTAATTGGACGACCTCTCACGTCTCTTCCTGTAAAGGATATCCGAGACTACTCCACTCATCACTTGACGCGCCATCAACGTATCGAGCAGTTGCGTCAGCATTTCTGGTCAAGATGGAGCAAGGAATATGTCTCCGAGCTTCAGCAGCGAGTTAAGTGGCGTACCGGCAACGACAGCCTGAAATTGGACTCCCTCGTGGTCGTAAAGGAGGATAACCAACCACCGCTGAAGTGGAAGTTGGGCCGCGTTGTTGGTCTTCACCCTGGCACAGATGGCATAAGCAGAGTTGCCGATATCAGGACTTCAACTGGAACTGTGAGACGGGCATTCTCCAAGATTTGCCCATTATTGGAAGACAACTGTTGAAAGGCGAGCTTCCAACGGCCGGGGGCATGTTAAAGCTTCAGTTCAAGTCAACTCTGAGCAATTTGTAACTAGTAACTTTAGCTATAAGTATTTTATCAGGCGTTAACCTTGGTGTCCTTGGTTTTCGTTTTTGAATGACAAGTCATTATTAAAAGGGTTCTCTGCGTGCTACGTCCTGAGTTTATTTTTAATTCCCAATTTCCTAAGGGGTTCCTTCAGTTTTATACAAATACCTATGAGTGGATAATTAGTTAACACGACAAAATTAAATTACTAGCAGTATGTCGCACACTTGTACTACAGTACAAGCGTGCGTACCGCTAGTGATTTCGATTTAGAGTGGGGCGCGTCTTCGTGGATTGCACTGTCTGTATCGTGGTAGTACTTTCCTGGAGCTACTTCACAAAGAGCTACATACTTTAACTTTCCATCTGTAAAATACAATAGACGACGTATATTTAGTATAGAACCCTGTAAGAAATTGATACGTGTTTCAGCTCTCAACAAAATATCCTCAGGATGACGATTGACTTGTTGCGAATCCGGACACGACGTGTTGCCACGTCAAGCGCCGAACGCAGTGTGAGTCACACCGCCCGACAACCCCACTTATATAGGATTACTGCTCGGTCCACCTCAGCTAGGATCGTTATCACTTGATAAGGAGCGAACAATCGCAGCAAAAGTGACCTTGAAATAATAATATTTAATTGGTTCAACAGTTAACTTCTTACCATGAATGTTTATGAATAACACAGACAATAAAATTCCACAAACCATTTTACTTACCTTTCGATCCAGAAAGCTACGCAAACAAATAACATTTGATCTGAATACATATCACATTATCCCCCTTCCCTGCTTATTCCCTTACAGGCAATCTATCACGCCTCGCCTCGAATTCTCGAGCATTTTTGCAAATGTTGAAGTACGCATTAGTTACACCTGACTCCTGAGCCTCGACGATAAAAGTTATGGGTTTAAAATTACAGACATTTTGTATTGGGAACTGTTGGGAAATTGGGAAGGAATGAATAATACTTATGACTCCATTTGAAATAAGACTTTTTTAACCGTCCGTTCAACCGATTTTGAGTTCTATTGCGTTGGTGGCATGACAAACGGCAGCTCCAGTAAACAGTTGGTATTGTAACCACTTTTGCTTTTTTTTGCTTTCAATGCCATCCTTATACCTACGGTATAAAAGTCAGAATTGGTTGAATGGACTGTATAAAAAGTTTGTTAAAATGTCTTATCTTATTTCAAATGGAGTTTAGGTGTTTTAAAATTATTTAAGATTAAGTATTTTAAGAGCACGTTTTTAGTTGAATCTGTGTAACAAGTAAGAACGATTTGATGTTATGAGACTTACATTATGTAATAAAAGTTAACGGTTTGTTAGTAAGTAAGTAGTACCAATTTTTCCGAGACCTTTTACGAGTTCCTCTACCTACTGCTTATGAATTACGTTTGAAAATCGATAGATTACCGATAAGCACAAAAAATATTAGAAAAAGAAACATTTTCTCGTATCCGCACAATCTTTTTGAGAATAGTTCATGCCGCGTGGCGAAAATATTAGACGCTTGGCCAGGGCCCTGCCTTATACCATACAACTTACAAATTTGTAAGTCTAAGTGTCTGTACCACAAACTCTAAGCCACATAATTGTAACGGAAAAGCCTTTTTTCATCATCATCATTTCAGCCGAAAGACCTCCACTGCTGAACATAGGCCTCCCCCAAGCACCGCCACCTCGACTGGTTATGCGCTTCTCGCATCCAACGGATTCCAGCCGCATGGGGGGCCTCTACTCTAGAACCTTTCGGCCTCATCAGCCATCTGTTCTGCGACCAATGTGCACTGCCCATTGTCACTTAAGTTTGGCAATTCTTCGGGCTATGTCTGTTATCTTGGTTATCCTACGGATCTCTTCATTTCTGATTCGATCTCGTAGGGAAACTCCAAGCATACCCCTCTCCGGTGCCCTTTAGGTGACTTTCAGCCTTATAATAACTCCATTGTGAGAGACAACGTTTCAGTGCCATAAGAATAGGTGCCATGGAAAAGCCTTACAAATATATAAATTGTAGTGACAAAGCTACAATTTATACTTTTGTAATTTCAACAACAATTTTTTTATTTTTATTGTAGGCTTGTAAAGTTTTATGTCCAGGCCCAGGTGGTAGCGGGACCAACTGCCCAGAGAAGTTAATAACATGCGGGTCATAAAATGCGAACCCTTTATGATAACTTTCGACGATTCGCTTTACTACAACACACGGATCTGTAACCCCATTTAACTCGCAGGTAACTAAGGAACCAATATTTCACCATTAATCTTACTCAAACACAAAACTTCGACCAAATCATGATTTATAGATGAACTTTCGATGAAAACTTTAAAATTCTACGGTAAATAAAATCTTGGTGGAGTTGGGAAAATGGCTTCTGCACCGACGAAATAGCTCGACTCGAAATGAGAAAACTTCCTAAAGTTTGGGAGCCGGGCATGGGAATCGGGAAAGAATGCATTGTCCTGGCTTCGTCTTTGTTGCTAGTAATTGTATTGACATTTCCGTATTTTCCGTATATGTACTGTCACTTTATTTCCCAACTTTTGTGAAGAAGATGAGGTTTTAATTGAAACTTTTCTTTATTTTGTGAGGAAAGTTTGTCGCGTCAAGTTTTCGGATGTTCCAGTAAAACTTTGATGTTTTTAAAATCACTACATATTATAAAACAAAGTCACTTCCCGCTGTCTGTCTCTATGTATGCTTAGATCTTTAAAACTACGCAACGGCTTTTGATGCGGTTTTTTTTTAATAAATAGAGTGATTCAAGAGAAAGGTTTACATGTATAATACGTGCATAATATAGTAAGCTATAATTTATAAAATCACGCGGGCGAAGCCGAAAACTATGAAAAGGAGCCAGAAAATTGCTATTAGTTCTAAACAATAATCATTATAATAAGACTGATTTATTATTAGTAAAGTTTTTTCCACCATATTTTGTAATTAAACTTTAATTAATAAAATAAAAAAAACTGTTCAACCTTCCCAGTTTTACGTAACTACATGTTCTCCCGCTGGCTTAACGCACACAATAAATCCACGTCAGTCTATGTGCATTAGCATGGCTTACCCACGTTCAAAATATAAAGTAATATAGCACAAGCTTAAATTGTCATGAAAATCAATTGACTATACAGTTTTTGTTACAGGAAAAAGCCTTTGTGAAATTCTTTCGTTTCGGCAAAACTTAAGAGCGCTTAATTACAATTGATTAATCTTCTGGGACTTGGAATATTCATGAAGAGATACTGAAATTAAGGTGTCTTTTCTTGGGTTTTTTTTTTTTTGTAACACTTCGTAAGTACATACTGGTAATTTTTCTTCTTTCTTTGACGTTTTCTGTCTCTAATCAGAGTGTCTTTTGTTTAAAATTAGCATCATATTCGCACCAATCAACCTGCCTAGCTTAAAAATATCAGTATTTTGCATAGAGCGACTGCCTATCTGACCTCCACAACGCAGTAACTGGGTAACACGATACCGCTTGGTAAGACTGGTTGTCAGACTTTCGAGCTTCTGACGACCCGTAACGATTGTCAAAGATGCACGAACGACAGCCGAGACCAATGGCTTAACGTGCTTTCTGAGGTACGGAGGGGTCGCGGTATGTTAAGATGGTCACCCATCCTCGGACTGACCGCGGCAAGCATAGCTTAACCTGATCGATCGACCCGTGCTACTGTTATCACCGCACCGCATCCGCATGTTCGCATCCTGTCGTCAATATTAGAGACGTTATCTTCAACCTTAAGTGAGTTTTTTGCAATTAGCAGATCAGTATCAGGTCGTATTTTGATCAAAATTATGATTCGCGACGGTAACAAATATGTATGTATTTACAGAATTATAATCATTAGAATCATCAACTCGTTAAGCTATTATTGACCTCAAATGTCAAGATTTCGGGAAAACGACATTCAATATGGTGATTTGAATTTAGACAGTTGTTTATACGAATTTGGATAACACAGGCTAGCCTGGTTTTACGAGCTGTCACCTTAAATCAAATACACTGACGCAAAAGCCACTTGCCAAGTGCCCAAAAAGTCTAAATATTTCTAAAACCCCACCAGTTAGCTAGATGAATAAAAAATATAATATAAACAGTTACCATATTATGTGTTTTATGCGCTATTTAATACAGTTGAATGTTGCTTTTTACTTCAAGAAGCCATCTTGCGTAGTTTCATAAATATTTCGTGATAAGTAAGTGGCTTTTTTATATTGCTCGTCAGTGTAATTCTGAGCATCACCATACACATTTTTCTTATCCTCCTATTCTTCTTTTGTTCAATCTACAAAATGCCAACCCAAAACCACGAGACATAAACATATCCCTTCAATAAACAGCTGTCGACAGCAGCCAGCTCTCGAGACCCGTCAAGGAAATCGCCGCTCACCCTCGAATGGCCTGGCAGGCTGCCACGAGGGACGTCCGAGCTTTAATCTCATACGGTAATGCCTGCATGCGGCTTAAGCTAAGCTTACACGGGCAGTTTTTACCAATTATTGCCCGGCAACTTTCGTTGGGAGCAGTGGTGGCCCGCTCTGTTAGAAATCGACACGTGTTACATTGCGTTCGGCGCTTGCCATGGCAACACCTCATGTCAGATATCGTAACAAGTCAATCGTCATCCTGAAGATGCCTCGTTGAGAGGTGAAACACGTGTTGATTTCTTACAGGCTTTAAACAGCTGTTACATACATTTTGACCGAGTAGGTATTGCACTTTTCTATAAAACAGCAGTTTTTTTTTTAATAACCGACGAAAAATTTCGACACAGGGTGTTTCAGAATCATGTACTGAATCCATGGTAACCGACTTCGCGACGATGTCCTCACACCCAGTATTGTTATCACATCATATTTGAGCAATATTGCCCAGGTTTGAGGAATTAAGCAGCTCGTGTAAGCACACCTTTAACATAGCTGATGCAGTCAAATGGTGCAGAGGTGCAATGACCTGGTTCGGGACTCAGGGTCGTGGGTTCGGGCCGGGAGATAAATCCGTGTGGCCTTGTCAGGTTTTGGGTCTGAATATTTGCACTGCTAAAAGCTATAAACGGACAATTGTTACTATTTGTTACATAATTGCACTGAGCAGTGGTGGCCCAGTGGTATCGGCCCCGACTTACGAGTTGTAGGTCGTGGGTTCGAACCCAAGCAGGCGTTTTACTTTGTGTTTTACATGTGGAAGCAATAAATATATTGAGTATTGAGTATTGTAAATAATTTCATCACCACTGCTCTCAAAACGGTGAAGGAAAACATCGTGAGGAAACCGGCATGTCTTAGAACCAAAAATTCGAAGATATGTGACATCTACTACCCCGCACTGGGCCTGCGTGGGAAATTACGGCCCACTCCCTCTCACAGAGAGTAGGCCTGTGTCCCAGCAGTGGGAACATTAATAAGCTGATTATGTATGTATGTTACATTATTATTAGTAAGTCAAGACTGGTTTCAGATTTTTTTTCTGGGATTCGTTCTAGAATTGATCTTTTTACCTATTTTTATTGTATCATAATATATTTTAACTGAACAAAAATGTTAAACGTTAGGTATTCTGGTTACTGTGGTATCCTTTAAATAAGGGTTCAATTTATGTATAATATCTTCGGTTAAATGGTTTTGATCGTAACACTAACAAAGTTCTCTCTTTTCAGGTAAGTTACCATCATGAATAAAAGCTGTTGCTGTACCGGGCCTTAAGGTAAAGCTTCTTTAATAAGAAGAAGATTATTGTCTGATTTACATTCATTTATTTTTTTTGTAATTTTCATGTCAGTATAAGGTCAAAATATGATTCGCGACCGAAACTTAATATAATATGTTTAAAGAATTTTAATTTTTTATTTATCTTCTTACATCTACCATTAAAGGATTTAAAAAAGTCAAATTATATTAAATTATTAACATCATCAATCATCATCATTACAATCATATTTGGATCAACATACAAACTGACACTGAAATGCAAATTGCAAAAACATCCCTAAGAAGCAGTTCAAGAAGCAACTTGTGTCCAAATGGCACTTCGAGTGTCCGTTTTACATTGTGAAGTGTCACATATAGACGTGAAGGGACTTAAATAGCTAAATAACTATTGTAAATCAGTCTTAAAGTAACACGAGTTGGACGTTGATAGGTCTCTAACAAAGGATTTCCGCAAAGCGGTTTAAAAGTTCAATTAAGAGACGGATTCAGTTGTCCAAACTGTCTATTTTGGAACAAAAGTCACAGATAGTTCTACTCTGCCTGAAACATAATAAAACCGCATATTATTTAACTTTTTCCGGTACATTTTCAGCGCTGAAATGTTAATTACTTGAAAAAACTATTTTCATTACATTCTGGTGCCTCGTTTGAATTTCAAATTCCTCATTCAGAGTGGTTGCAGATGTTAACTGACAGGTTTTTGGTAACTATGGTGACCGGGACATTTTGGCAAGTATGGACACTGGAATCAATGTTTGGTCGACCGTGATTTGTATAAAATTTACAATATCGGGTAAAGTAGGACAATAAAATTTAATTGATTTTAAAAGCATATTTTCTGCTTTATACTATTAAACAACCTATTATTTCGGTAATACGAATCTGCTACTACTTTCCACATGCCTTACAAAATCTGGAATATTCTGGCAGAAAAGCTCAGCAACACTTTCTTCGACCCGGGGATTGAATCCGAGAATTAGCAATTAGCATTGCACAACCAAAGAAGAAGTCGTATCGCAGTAATTAGCAATTTGCGGAAAAGTGCAAAACTCATCTTAATATTTTTCAGCGGTAACAGTTTAACTTCGAGCCTGTCTAGTACGGAGTTTCAATACAAGTACCAGAGCGACCGAGTTCTGTTCTTGTGAAAATACAGAATGCTCATTAATAGTACATACTAATTCCATGCTGCCATGATAGTAGGTACTTACTAATTCCATGATGCCATGTCATGATATTCTAAGGTAGCCATCTTGTTTTAAACTTTGGACCACCGAGCTCTGCTCGAGTGAAAATACGGAGAAAACAAATTTTCCCAGATGTGAGACCTAGCTAAATCGATTTTTCGCCTATATGATATAAATATTCAAATATTGCTCATTTAATAATATAGAGGCCAGCTTATACTGGATTTGTTACAACTACGTGCGCCCTACTGTTAGGCACCAAAAGGCAAGTCGATCGACTTATTCTATTCCAGCCACCCACGCCTACATAATAATAATAGTTATAACCTAAACGTTGGGGCTCGGCAGGGTGCGGACAATTTTTATAATGATTATGTCCTTGGTTGAGCTGAAACTTCCATTACTAAATGGATTCAGAAGATTTGTATGCCTTTGGAAGTTTATTTATATATTTATTTTTAACGGATTTGACCACGTTCACACGGCGTTGATTAACTGTGTAAAGAAAAAGAAAGTAAGAAAATACATTTATTATAAATTGTGCACTTTTTAGTCTGTGTTACTGACTAAAAAGCACACAATTAATACAGCAGATAAAAAATAAAATAACAAATAAAAAGTACAATATTTTATACTATATAATTTTTCACATGATGGTTTAACTTCTCTCTGCATTGGTTTTTAATTGTATTTTTACTGTAAAATATCGTACAATATCTACAGCACTGCCGGGTGAACGGCCCTGTTATTAGGGCTACCATACTTATTACCAAAATATCTAGACAAAATTTCAAATTGTTGGGATTATGAGGTCTTTGTCGAAAGAACTAAATATTATAATTTCAAAATTATACTTACCTTTTTAAAAGTTAAAAGTAAAGTAAAAAAGGTTTATTCAGTTTAGAAAAAAAACAGTTTTTTAAATCAGGCTACCTAAACGGGAACGTAGTTTACGCGAAGTTTTTTTTCGGGTGCATTTAGTATTTTGTAAAACATCGTGAGAATCCAGATAAATTCTGATCATCTGACAACCTGTTATAGTTATTAGAGAATAAACTATTAAATAAAAAGACTTAAAAGAAAAAAAAAAGATCAGCTATTCGAAAAAAACAAAAGTATAGGCTATCGTAAAAAACGGAAACAAAAAAAAAAAAGTAGGTACCAGATTTCATTGAATTTTCTGAATAGATGAGCTATGTAAACGACCACGTACAGTAGTTAATCGTAGCGTATCACACTATTATCTCCGTCCCTCAGTTGACAATATTATATTATACGAGTAGTTGTCATTAATTACCCGCCAGTGACATCTGTCGGTGTTTGATGACAGATCATTAAATACGTTCGGCTTGACACCCGATACGTTTGATCTGTGGTATGTAACTAATTTTAATATGAATATTATACTTGATATGACGTAAATAGGTTCAAATGACGTAAGCTGAGTCATGTTTCGGAGTAAATCACTATTCTTGCCTTTCACAAAATCGATAACAAGTAATTGAAAGTCTGACCACCATTTTTGCCAAGGGATATCGTGTTACCCAGTAACTGGGTTTCGGAGGTCAGACAGACAGTCGCTCTATGTAAAGTACTGGTATCCAGCTGCGTCCGGTTAGACTGGAAGACGACCCTTACATAGTTGAAAAAACGCTGAGCAAATTGACACGTCATGCTTTTTTTTTCATGTTATCGTACATGCATTTTATGCTTTTATGTGTAGGTACACATATTTGAGCAAATAAATTATATCTTATCTTATTGATTGAGTTCTGGTAATGATGATGCGAAACCTGTGCGGCAGTGTGCCATATTTCGAAACCATACTGCACCTTTTATTGTAGACTCCGTCTCTGTCCCCAAGTTGCTGTCCAAGCTGGAAAGCATCGGACTTCCCGGTATTGCGCACATCTTCCGCAGCTACCTCAAATACCGCCACCAGCCATCTTGCCAGGTATTAAAATAGAAAGCTACACTAGCAAAGCAGAGAAAGTAACTTTTGGTGTCCCTCAAGGAAGTATTCTTGGACCAACTCTCTTCCTCATTTAAGTTTACAAACTATGCCAATTATCGTCTCCTAACTCTAAAACCGTTTTATGTGCCGTGTGTCTTTACTGTCTGTAAAGCAGAGTTGGATCTCAGTATGGTCATGAAATGGTTAAATACAAACCTCCTCAAGCTCAACATCAGTAAGGCGAAGTTTATTCCCTTTACCCCAGGTATTTTAAGCCAGCCTCCATTTCCTTGGAAATTAAAGGTCACGAGTGCACACTCACCAACTCTTCCACTTCTCATCTCTCTCGCATCGTTGGGTGTACAGACATCCATCGATGCAACCGACAGCATACGATATCTCGGATTAATCATTGAAAAACCAGATCCACTCAACGGTGCCACGAGCGCGAAGTTTTCCTATGGCGGTTGCCGACTTCAAGTGCCAGATAACTGCAGTCTACCTTGCTCTCGCTCAATCGGTCCTTGGGTATTGCTTGATTACGTGGTGTGTTGCCCACAAAACAACCATGCTGCAACTAGAAAGAGTGCAGAGGGCCGCACTCAAAAAGTCCTTTCTAAAAAACCAATCCGCTATTCGACATTTGACCTTTACTCACTACGCAATGTTCTCACGGTCTCTTCGTACTACAGACTGTACTCAAAAAACACAATCTCGTACGCTTCGACCCAACCTACAGTCATCATCATCATCATATCAGCCGAAAGACGTCCACTGCTGGACATAGGCCTCCCCCAAGCACCGCCACTTCGACCGATTCTGTGCTTCCCGCATCCAGCGGATACCTGCGGCCTTTACAAGGTCATCGCTCCATCTTGTGGGAGGCCTTCCAACGCTACGTCTTCCGGTACGCGGTCGCCACTCCAGAACCTTTTGGCCCCATCGGCCATCTGTTCTGCGGGCAATGTGTCCTGCCCATTGCCACTTAAGTTTGGCAATTCTTCGGGCTATGTCGGTTACCTTGGTTCTCCTGCGGATCTCTTCATTTCTGATTCGATCACGTAGGGAAACTCCAAGCATAGCCCTCTCCATTGCTCTTTGGGTGACTTTTAGCCTTCTAATAAGGCCCATTGTGAGCGACCACGTTTCAGTGCCATAAGTCATCACTGGCAACACGCACTGGTCAAAGACTTTCGTCTTGAGACACTGTGGTGCCAACCTACAGTACTCCGAGACAAACGAAACACCTCTCCGACAGACTGCAAAATTGTGCCCTGTAAAGCAGCAGTGGCGAGCAGACACTTCGTGAAGCAGCAGTGGCGAGCAGACACTTCGTGAAGCAGCAGTGGCGAGCAGACACTTCGTGAAGCAGCAGTGGCGAGCAGACACTTCGTGAAGACAGTTCGAAGAACTACAATAAAGTAAATAAGAGCATTGACATTAACCGCTTACCTTGCAATGGCTTGCAAGTAAAGTTGACCAACTGGTTGAAATGTCTATCATTATTATAATACAACTGAAAAAAAAATTGGAAACTGAATATTAACTAGTCAAAGTCCTGACTCACCATCAACATACGAAGTTTGCATGTTATTTATTTTTAATTATTGCATGTTTACGTTTTTTATTTAAATACCAAAGTTAGCTAAACTGTGCCCATGTCACAGTTGAGTCTGGAACAATGTGTTTCTTATGTTTAGTTGGGCGTTGATAGCTGTGACATTAGTGTGTGAGTTATTAAAAACTTTTATCAGCGTATCCATTGTAATTATAACAATTTGCTTGTCGTTGCCTCCATGTTCCCTCATAAGTCACTACTATGATTACTATTGTACACATTGTATAGGTATAGATGTATAAATATCGGTACAGAAAACCCATTTGAACATCCAAAGTTAGTGAGGAATATATATAATATATATAGTGAGGAATAAATAGAATACGTACCCACAAACGATTCGCACAGCATGTTCAAACATTGCTATCTGATTAAATCGCTAACTACGCTGGTATTTGTATGTTTGTCACCGATTCTGTGTGTACATGTCCGACAGACGTACGGGAGCCCATTGGGAATCGGTAATGAATGTTTGTATAAAATTCGATTAATTTCACCGCGGTGTTTAGCTTGGTTGTCATTTGCTTGTGTTTTATTTGCTATTTTGTACAGTCGGTATTTGATTGGGAATTTTAAATAGCGTAGTGCAGTTCAGTTGTTTTGTTTGTACATGTATTGTTACGTCGTTTGGATTATATGGCTCCTACACACAGTGCTTTTGCCACGCGACACGTGCCTCCGGCTTTTGCGCCTTCATTTTCTTTGCGTTTCTTTCTGCGGCTTTGTGCGGCATGGCCGGCGGCAAGGCCGGCGGGCAGTGGCGGCAGCATGGCCGCCGTGCGTAGCAGCCATTAGGAGCAGAAATCGACGGCATAATTTTTCATTGATTTTGTTTTTCATTTTTAAAGTTTCTAATAATTTTAAAGTGAAAATCTAAGGTTTATCTAATTACAGCAATGAATTTAAAAAAAACCTGGGAATTAAAAGACGTATCCTTTGGTAGATAAAGCGGTTCATACCACTTTATCTACCAAAGTCATCTTCCCATGAGCCGATCCGCCAGCCTGTAAGCAATTACTATGAACAAACATGGTCTTTATGCGTGTGCGTGCGGCATCTACAAAGACATAATTATGCGAACTACGGATCAAAGACCTGACGTCACACAAATCCTACATCGTATTTAATCATTATAAATATAACTTTCCGACATCAATAGTCAGACAGTTGCCCACCAGACACGACATCCGTCTGGTCGGAGGATCCTTCCTTTTCTATAGCGGATGAGTGAACTTTACACCCTGTTCCTCATACTTCTATACGTGTATAGAATCTTAACATTTTTATAAACTCAGCCATATTTTAGTCCTATCTTTCCCACATTTATCATGGCGTGCACATATCCCGCATCAGCTGTCTGAAGACATAGATAAATGACTCACTGAGTTATGTTGTGAGTCCTAAGTGCTGACTTCTTGCACTGAATGCTGACTCTAATGTGGTGAGCAGCATTAGGACCATTCTTACTAAAAGTATTTGGTCCTTAGAGACGGAGGTCGAGATTTTAAAATAAAACTTTTTAACATTTGTACGTACTGGTGTTATAAGAATGTATACAGATAGCTACGGTTGTCAAATATATGGCATTTTTTACGGGTAGTCAGAAGTTCGAAACTGTCAGCTGGTCAGAAAGATAGAAAAAATATTTATTGAGACAAGCACAGGAGATCTCAAATTAAACTAAAACACACTCATTGAAAAATAACAATAAAAATAAAACAAAGTAAAATTAAAATAAAAGCAGAAGGTCCTATGCGAGGCCAAAAGGCTGCCATCTCAGCATCGTGCTGCGTCAGCGCTGCGACATTTAATGATAAATGTCGCAGCGCTGACGCAAGTAGTTAATTCGTGGAAATATAAAACAGCTGAGTGTATGATGCTGATAGTCTTTGATTTAGTTGAAACTGCATCAAATAGAAAGAAAAAAGTAAGCACAAAATCACATATGTGTTCAACAATTTAGGCATGTTAACACATTAATATTTTTACTATTCTTGTTCTGAATATATCGTGAATATTACAGTTTTAATAACATTTTTCAAAAACAAACTGTCAGCAATTTTCTGTCAGAGTCACGAAGAATATGGCGAAAGTTAGTACGAGGATAAAAATGTGATACTAACACATTCTTCTTATTAAAAACGTGTCCGGAATAGACAAAGTCAAGAATTTAAGTAGAAATAACATATTAAAGTTTTATATTCTCAAATCCTAACTTATCCGAACTATAATATTATAAACCGAAAGTGAGCTTGTTGGTTTGTTCATTTATTTGTTTGTTTCTTATGCTTTCAGGCTAAAAACGGCTGAACGGATTTGGATGAAATTTGGCACATGGGTAAACCATGACTTGGGTTACATTGGATACTTTATATCCCGATATTCTTACGGGATCAAAGACTAAAAAGTGTGTGAAACATCGGGGCGCAGCTAGTGTAATAATAAAGTGGACCGAATTTCATCTACGCAGTTTAATATATAATTTTTCACCGTTTGAAAAGAAATTCATATTAAAATTTCTTACTATAGTTACACATGCTGGCAGAAAAAATGTGACAGATGGTAAACAAGATTTTAATAACATTTTTGATTTATCTTTTGACCTTAATTCTATTAGTCAGTTTATTTGTTGGTTAGAACTTGAAGCCTCTCTAGTCTGTCTAATGTCCATGCCAATAAGATTGTATTATTCCATTGTGATTGATGTAGGCCTTGTGAATGATGATTGTAAAAAGATCTGACATTGGCAAAAACTAAAATTAATAACGCTAGGCACAAAAAAGAAATGAATTTATCTGAGTTTAAAAAATAATCCAAGACGCTCGATCGTGATGTTTGCGTTCACGATGAAAAATGACGAATAAGTTTTGATATTATTCATTATTAAAATCTCTTATTTTTGTCGTTATTGTAGAGGTGGAAGGAGAGTAGATCTAAGCCCCAGCAGTGGACTTCTCCTTCTCCACCTCTCTCTGTCCAGCCAAGGATCAATTTTTGTCACTAAACGCGACCCATCAGGTCGTTAGTAATCTCTATTAAAATAAAATCTTGATTAATGAAAATGATATGATTTTTATGACGTCGCAGGTGATAATGAAATTGTACATAGCTGTAGGCTAAATATGGTACTACAATCTTCTATGTAAAACCAATATTTCGCAAACAAACAATTGAATTCAATATATTTGTTTGTCCTACTTTCCTGTCAACAAGTCAACCGAACTTCGTGATACGGATAGATTGAAGGGAAACTTTCTTCTCTAAAAATTGTGGGTAGGTTCTCAGGCAAAGATTGCTTTACATGAGAAACAAACAAAACTAAGGAGTAAAAAACATAATTTGTGTATAATTGCTAAGACGATATGTTGATGATACTTCTCCCTACAGATTTATAACTATATATATTTAGGTGACGGTCGTTAAGCAGATGAATGTCTTTTACATATAATATACTACATATTCGCTTCAAGGTTAGACATGGATTCCACATAAAACAAGGCATGTTTTATCAGACAATCCAGACATTAATAAAGTTACACAATACGCTTAAGATATTTTAATGTAGCGTGCCTACATATATTTAGTAGAACATAGTTTATTAAAGAAAAATATTTATTGGACAGAGAGAAAAAGGGTTCAACGAACAAAAACACAAGTTATACCAGAAAAATATGTCAGAAAAACAAAAGGTAGGTACTCAATAGAATGAAAGAGAACTGCTTCAAAACATTACAATAAAACCTTTTTGTTACAACCGGTAAACAACGAATATCTCTCCCGAACAATACCATGATGTCTCAATTATTTCCCCAAAAACTTAATGAAGCCATTCCCTTAAATAATGAGGGTACTATGTCTGACCGAGGCCTACCCTTACCCTGCGTCTTCGCAAACACACCCGAATATTAACAGCTATATTAATAAGATTTTATTATCATGACAATTATTGATGTCAAAGTAGAAAATAACTCAGGGATCAGACAAAAAGGTCGTTGGGAGAAAGAACCTTTGGTTATTTGCTTCGTAGGGCGGCCCGCCTAGCTGGGCGGGCGGCAGTTAGGCGCCAGCCGCTGGCTAGGCAAGCCGCGTCCCGACGCGATACCCTCGCTCTCGTAAAACAAAAATATCATAAACAATACATTGTGCTGGTTTTTATGAACTGTAGTGTAAGTGTAGTGTGTGTAGTTTAGGTGTTAAAGTGTAAGAATAATTTGGCTAAAGCAATATCCGAGCAATAATATTATCGACGTATTAAATAAAATTGATGCCGTCGTAAAACGAGAAAGAAACGCCTAAGTTAATTTAATTTAATTATATTTAATACCTGATATCAAGTTCTGGTTTAATAAATCTTTATTATAGCCAAAAAAATACAGAGATATTTTTTTGCGCCGAAAAACTAGTTCGTCCTTAAGGACCAAAATGACAAACTGCCGCGTATCTTAGGACCAGAATTAAAATATTATAGCGACACGTAGTTAACAGTTTTGTGTGAATACATTCTCGTAGGATTAGCATTACAAACGATCCGTTCCCGTCCTACATTGGCAGAGGTCTCGACACAAAGATTAAACTTATCTAGCTGAACATTTTTTTTACTAAAAATAATATTAGAACGAAATCTCGCGAAATATTTTACCCAAAAATATCTAAGCTGAAAATCTTCTAGAGATTTTGCTAAAACAATTTTTGATAAACCTGAAATAGAGTGTAGAAAAACTTTATTTCAGTCAAAGCTGACACTAATATATTTTCAGGAGATAGATGCCCTTGTTTTCGTCCCAAAACTGTAATTTGTCTAAAGCCTTGACTCGACAGATTTTTAATCTAGCGTAGGATTAATAGTCTTATGTTTAATTAAAAGTATTTTTCGCTGAAAAGAAATTCTTTTCTTTTTCATCAAAATGAAATGTATTTGGTCTTGTCTTTTTTTATGGTAAATCTTTATTCGATTTAATGTTACTTTTTGTCTATGCTATAACAAGCCTTGTTTATGTTATTATAATGAACCCTCTAAAACTAGATAATTGGAAATTGAGACGATTGATTTATGCGGTAGATGATCCATCTTAATTTATTCCTATTGTGTCGTCCTCAATGTTGTTCTAATAATAAGTTTCTTTTCCTTTTAACCTTCTCAGAAAACTTATGTTAAATCGCCAGAGCAGTTTTAATATGTAAATAAAATGCATTTGAAAGTTTCACCACAAGCCTTCCAGCCAACTTTTTGATATAATTATATTTATTTGGTTTCTTATCCACCACTTAATGAATTTTGATTTTAGCCACCTACCAGAAAAGAGGTTCTGTATTCTCTTATTTTATTAATCTATATAACTTTTGAAATACAGATATGTTAACATGCCAACAAAGTTATGTTTCTAATACCCGCACGACAACTCACTAAATTCAATTAACGCAAACGTAATTAGTAAGTACATCTTAGTAAGTCTGTCAATGTTTTTAAATTAATGAAGACAGAGTGACATTTAAAATGATGTTTATTATTCTAAAGGAATTTAGATCACCTTCGTTGAATGGGCTGCTAATCTCCTATTCATAAAACTAGCTGCGCCCCGCGGTTTCGTAGAAATATGAGGATAAAAAGTATCCTATGTCCTAACCCAGTTCATGCTTTACCCATGTGGCAAATTTCATACAAATCCGTTCAGCCGTTTTAGCGTGAAAGCGTAACAAAGAAACTTACTTTCGCATTTATAATATTAGTTTGAGGATTGTTGTTCTAGTTCTAATGACTGACGCAGAGTGAAAAAGATTGAAGATAGACTTCTAGGTTCCCTATAAGTTCTATAAGTGAATTATTTTATAGACAATCTATCTAAAATTTTTGTATTTTCTATAAAAATTTCTCCGAAAGGTTGGAAATAGGTTGTAAAAAATTCGCTATCCGGTACCTACCTACATATTTATCTTGACTTTTCCTTCCACTATAAAACGTAAAACATCTATATTTCTAAGCCGTAAATAAAACGGTGCAAAGGAAGAAGAAAAAGAAGGAAAACCAACAATATTATTATTTGAACAATATATCGAGAAAACTGCAAGCAAAAGCTAGTTGCGTATAAAACAAACACAGCTGCTTACTGTCCCACAAAAGAGTTATAGCACTAGTAAAAGACATAGGTTGACTGATTGTTATCGTGGCGCCGACTAACAACCCGTCTTATTGTTTACCGATGCCACTTTTATACGTGGTCCTTCCGAAATATTGCTTGGAAAATTTCCGCTATCTTATCCGACTATTTCCAATTGATTTCCTTTACTAAAATTTTAAAACTATGACCAAGATCTTTTCTCCTAGCCTTTTCCAAACTATCTTGGGGTCGGCTTCCAGTCTAACCGGATGCAGCTGTATACCAGTAATTTACATGGAGCGACTGCCTATCTGACCTCCACAACCCAGTAACTGGGTAATACGATACCCATTGATAAGACTGGTGTCAGACTTTCGGGCTTCTGACGACTCGTAACGACTGTCAAAGATCCACAAATGACAGCCGGGACCAACGGCTTAACGTGCTTTCCGGACGAGTCTGTGTATGTAAAGATGGTCACCCATCCACTGACCAACCCCGGCAAGCGTAGCTTAACCTGATGGATCAATCCGTGCGGCTTGTTATTACTTAGCCACGAGCTCCTCCTTTATCCCTTCGCTCTGCTAGAATACTAACAAATATTATAAATGCGAAAGTGAGTTTGTTTGTCACGCTTTCTCGCTAAAACGGCTGAATGGATTAGGATGAAATTTGGCACATGGGTAGAACATGATCTGGAGAACGACATAAGCTATACTTTTTATCCTGAATCGCAAACGAATTCATAGGGAAACCTGAATGAACCTGAACCTGCCTTAATTTATCCGAAATGTTTCCCATATTATATCCTAGTGTATATTGGGTGACTGGTAATTAGTGACCGAAACTTTAACACGTGACTTTACTCATCATTATAAACAACTTTTATTATGGGGCCAAACATGAAATCGCGAAAAAAAAATCTGCTGTTCACTACATTTATGTTCGCAAAATTCGTCAAAGTGTATGGAACAGCAGATTTTTTTTTCGCGATTTCAGGTTTGGTCCCATAGTAAAAGTTGTTCATAATGATGAGTAAAGTCACGTGTTTAAGTATCGGTTACAAATTACCAGTCACCCTATATAATAAGGGAAACTTTTCGGATAAATTGCCAGCTGTTAACTACGTAGATGATCCAAATAGGTAGACCAGAGCAAAATATAGGTAGGTAATTTGGCGACAACACTTGGCACCGACCTATTGCATACGCGGGTTGATATGACGTCATAGTCCAACTGGGGGTCTATGGCACTACAATTACATAGTTTTATTATTATTGTACGATCACTAAAGACAGGGTTAAAGACTAAAGGTAAAGGCACCCCATTTTAGCATGAGGCGTTGGTTGACCTCACGCGACACGCTTACGCCGCGTATTGTGTCGATACCAACTTTTGCAGCGTTTATGTTAGACTAGCAGCGCCTCGCGGTTTTACCCGCATAAGTCTCGATTCCGTGGGAATATCGGGATAAAAGTATTCTATGTATTAATCCAGACTATAAACTAACTGTGTGCCAAATTTCATCCAAATCTGTTCAGTAGTTTTTGCGCGAAAGAGTAATAGACATCATCCACCATCCTCACAAACTTTCTTGTTTATAATATTGGTAGGATGAACGCCTACGTTCAATATGAAGATATTGTTAGACAATATCCGTGTGTTTACGCCGAAACAATAAGGTACCTGTACGCTATCTTTAAAACTTTTGTTGTGAGTGGTGAAATAACTGTAATACCCGCCTGAACAAAGCCAAGAGCAACATCATCATTTCAGCACTGAATCACTCCCTCATTGGTACAGGCCTCCCCTTTTTCTGCCATACTTCCCAGTTCTGTGCGTCCCTCATCCAGAGCAACAGTTACCAACAAAATATGCTACCAATCAAATCAACTCGAATGTTCCAGTTGGAAAAATACTTCCTTTTAAAAGTATTACAAAAGTAAAAACCCAAAAGAAACCGTTATGAATATTGATAGGTCTCGATGGGACTCAATTAGAAAATAGATTGCCTTCATTTTTAAAAGAAATTGCTGATTTCCCTACGTGACGGCGATAAACAATTAAAAGAGCGGATCCATTGTAGCAGACGACACGATAAAATACTAACTAATATTATAAATGCGAAAGTGAGTTTGTTTGTTACGTTTTCACGCCAAAACGGCTGAACGGATTTGGATGAAAATTGACACACGGGTAGACCGTGACCTGGGTTAGGGCATAGGATACTTTTTATCCCGATATTCCCGCGGGATCGAGACTTATACGGGTGAAACCGCGGGGTGCAACTAGTATTTATTATAAGTAAGTCTGGGCGTAGTACCTACTTAGGCACGTTTAGCATCAAAAAGTCAATTACAACATCTGTTTTTAGGGTTTCCTCCAGTGCACAAGCGGAACCCTATTACTAAGCCTCCGCCATCCGTCCGTCCGTATGTTTGTCAGCGGGCTGTATCTCATGAACCGTAATAGATAGTTGAAATTAAGACAGTTGAAAGTTGAAATTAACAAAAAAAAATTAATAAAGTTAAAAATTACTGGGTTAAAAGTTTCTTGTATGTTTCTTGTACAGTACGACTCAACTACTACAACTACGATGTAGCATAGATTTGAAAATTTTCATTCATTCATTTCAATTTCACGAATGTATTCGGCTATAAGACTTTACAAGTTATTGCGATTTCGAAAGATCATTTTCACCTAAAGCAGTAATAAAGATTGGTGATTTTGAAGGCGCACTCAGTTCGGATGGTGATCGGTTTTACGAATTTTGCCGATGCTACATCTAAGTTGTGTCGTACTGTATTGTTGTTACCCATACAAGAAACTTGCTTTTTTGCGGCGGTTTATGCTAAACGATGGTACAGAACCATTCGTTGGCCATTGTATCAATTGAAATTATATAAATGAAGCCTGGTTTAGAATTTATACCGATTGCTTGGAAAATCTCGCTCTTTGTTCAATAGTATTTATAGTCGTAAATGTTTTGTAAACGCATTCGTGCGTCGCGTGGCCGTAGGTCGCAGTAGGTAGATGACCTCACCTACATTTTCATACAAACCGAAGCTAAATACACGGACGTAGCTTAGCCGAGGGCTGCTGTGACGGCGCCTTTATATTTGGCAGTATGGAACACATTTCCCAGAATTGTTACTATTTAAATACCGTTAATCGTTACAAACATTAAATAAAATACAATCAAATATATTAAGTAAACACGGCATTAACACAATATTTATTTTTCTTTTTAATGTGTGCTCGTCCTTTTGCAAACCATAAAATCAACGCAGTTATAGGAATGTCCCTAATTAGTGACAGTTTTAATTATGTATTAAACAAAATCCGCGATTTAGTTGAGCTCAATAATTTCAATTAATTCATTAATCGGATCACATTTATAATTGCTGTCGTTATGATTATCTAGACGAATGTTATAAAAAGGTAAAAATTGTTTGTTTGTTTGTAAGTTGGGTAGTCTCCGGAACTACCAGTCGGAATTGAAAAATTCTTTTTGCATTGGATAGCCTAATTCTTGAGGAAAACTATAGGTTGAAAATAATAACAGTCGGACAATGGCCACCAATATTCTCATCCAAATTCATCTTCATCCATCAAATAGTCTACGCACAACCGCGTACGATCTAATATTTCTATTCCCATAAGCAGTGAATCCTGTTCCCGATACCGGTGGGCTACTATATTTAAATGTTTTTGTTTTTTTTTTGTTTTTTTTTTAACATTTGAAAATGCAATATGTATAAAAATTAATAAACGAAGAAAAGCAGATTAAGTATCTTGACCTGGCTCGCGAGGTTGTCCACATGTGGGATGTTGATACAGCAGTCATTGTGCCGATAGTCGTGACGGCCAATGGCATAATAGCCAAGAGCCTCGATCAACACCTGAGGAGGCTCTCGTTAGGCAGCTCGATCAAGGGCTTGATCCAGCAAGCGGTACTTCTGGACACGGCGCGTATCGTTAGTAGATTCCTCTCTCAAGAGCCCTGACCACCGGTAGGGTGGACCCTGTTCCCGATACCGGTGGGCTACCTTTTTTATATTTTTTAATGTCTTTATAAAAATATAAATTATATGTATTTAAATTAAATAAATGACAAAATAATAAAAACGTTTAAGTGTACATTTAGCCACAGTAGTAATATTTCCCATCAAATAATTATTTATCAATACATTTTGGGCTGGTCGCCTGCCCAAAATATAGACCTACTGATATTGTTTATTCGCGTATGTTCAATTCGATGATATATAACTCCTATGAGAGTAGAAAGATATAGTAAAAAGGCATAAAAAGAAGTAAAAAAAATAGTTTGGAAAATCCAAAAGTGCACGCCTCATACATAACACTCATTCATAAACGAAAAAGAAATTCAAAACATAGTTTTTAACAAAAATTAACAATTTATCACTTTTCATGAAGTCGTAATGTCAAAGACTGACAAAGATATTTACTTGGCGGTTGCTAGGCAACTTGGTCAAAGGTTGGAAATATTTAGATAAAGATATTATATTTTAGTTAGTATTTTATTAATTATAATTAAACTACTTCGAATATAAGAGCAATGTTCAATAGGGTTCCTTCTAGGGCTGAAACGAATGTAAGTATAAAAAAAAATTGACTCAATTAATTGATTTTATCGCAAGCTACAATGTTTTCAGGGTTCATAAATTGACGGACAGGAATTTTTTTACAACTATTTTGATGCTTTTTCCATTTCTGCTGCATTAAATCAATTGTTAAAAAGTACAGTATTAATCTCCATTTAATCATCTATACAATGGTATATAAATTAAGTAGGTTCTGTGTACTAGCAGGAGTGTAACAATAAAAACAGTTACAGAAATGGGGCAAAAAATTTTTTTCGATCGTAGAGCACACTCTAATGCTTCGCATTAAGAGTCGAGCAATAAAAATTTGCGTTGTGAAAAGATGAGCCAGTAAAAGAGTTAAGTGATGGGGCGCACCAACGTGTCATTATTACTTATTTAAGGATTACCGATGAGGGATATATTACAATTATCTTCTACAATATTAAAACTTGTATATTATACAACATAATAGTTTTGAACAGAATATTTGATATTGAAATTTCATCTAACAAGACTCTCAGAAGCTGGGAAGTTGTAATTGTATCCAATATACGCCGAAATTCAAAATTGTGTCCAATTAAATAGCTATAGTTCGTGGAATTTACTCACTAATAAAGCAATAGGTTAAAACCATCTCTGACAATCAATACTGATGATATAGGGAGATTATGTTTAATTAAAAGTATTTTTCGCTGAAAAGAAATTCTTTTCTTTTTCATCAAAATGAAATGTATTTGGTCTTGTCTTTTTTTATGGTAAATCTTTATTCGATTTAATGTTACTTTTTGTCTATGCTATAACAAGCCTTGTTTATGTTATTATAATGAACCCTCTAAAACTAGATAATTGGAAATTGAGACGATTGATTTATGCGGTAGATGATCCATCTTAATTTATTCCTATTGTGTCGTCCTCAATGTTGTTCTAATAATAAGTTTCTTTTCCTTTTAACCTTCTCAGAAAACTTATGTTAAATCGCCAGAGCAGTTTTAATATGTAAATAAAATGCATTTGAAAGTTTCACCACAAGCCTTCCAGCCAACTTTTTGATATAATTATATTTATTTGGTTTCTTATCCACCACTTAATGAATTTTGATTTTAGCCACCTACCAGAAAAGAGGTTCTGTATTCTCTTATTTTATTAATCTATATAACTTTTGAAATACAGATATGTTAACATGCCAACAAAGTTATGTTTCTAATACCCGCACGACAACTCACTAAATTCAATTAACGCAAACGTAATTAGTAAGTACATCTTAGTAAGTCTGTCAATGTTTTTAAATTAATGAAGACAGAGTGACATTTAAAATGATGTTTATTATTCTAAAGGAATTTAGATCACCTTCGTTGAATGGGCTGCTAATCTCCTATTCATAAAACTAGCTGCGCCCCGCGGTTTCGTAGAAATATGAGGATAAAAAGTATCCTATGTCCTAACCCAGTTCATGCTTTACCCATGTGGCAAATTTCATACAAATCCGTTCAGCCGTTTTAGCGTGAAAGCGTAACAAAGAAACTTACTTTCGCATTTATAATATTAGTTTGAGGATTGTTGTTCTAGTTCTAATGACTGACGCAGAGTGAAAAAGATTGAAGATAGACTTCTAGGTTCCCTATAAGTTCTATAAGTGAATTATTTTATAGACAATCTATCTAAAATTTTTGTATTTTCTATAAAAATTTCTCCGAAAGGTTGGAAATAGGTTGTAAAAAATTCGCTATCCGGTACCTACCTACATATTTATCTTGACTTTTCCTTCCACTATAAAACGTAAAACATCTATATTTCTAAGCCGTAAATAAAACGGTGCAAAGGAAGAAGAAAAAGAAGGAAAACCAACAATATTATTATTTGAACAATATATCGAGAAAACTGCAAGCAAAAGCTAGTTGCGTATAAAACAAACACAGCTGCTTACTGTCCCACAAAAGAGTTATAGCACTAGTAAAAGACATAGGTTGACTGATTGTTATCGTGGCGCCGACTAACAACCCGTCTTATTGTTTACCGATGCCACTTTTATACGTGGTCCTTCCGAAATATTGCTTGGAAAATTTCCGCTATCTTATCCGACTATTTCCAATTGATTTCCTTTACTAAAATTTTAAAACTATGACCAAGATCTTTTCTCCTAGCCTTTTCCAAACTATCTTGGGGTCGGCTTCCAGTCTAACCGGATGCAGCTGTATACCAGTAATTTACATGGAGCGACTGCCTATCTGACCTCCACAACCCAGTAACTGGGTAATACGATACCCATTGATAAGACTGGTGTCAGACTTTCGGGCTTCTGACGACTCGTAACGACTGTCAAAGATCCACAAATGACAGCCGGGACCAACGGCTTAACGTGCTTTCCGGACGAGTCTGTGTATGTAAAGATGGTCACCCATCCACTGACCAACCCCGGCAAGCGTAGCTTAACCTGATGGATCAATCCGTGCGGCTTGTTATTACTTAGCCACGAGCTCCTCCTTTATCCCTTCGCTCTGCTAGAATACTAACAAATATTATAAATGCGAAAGTGAGTTTGTTTGTCACGCTTTCTCGCTAAAACGGCTGAATGGATTAGGATGAAATTTGGCACATGGGTAGAACATGATCTGGAGAACGACATAAGCTATACTTTTTATCCTGAATCGCAAACGAATTCATAGGGAAACCTGAATGAACCTGAACCTGCCTTAATTTATCCGAAATGTTTCCCATATTATATCCTAGTGTATATTGGGTGACTGGTAATTAGTGACCGAAACTTTAACACGTGACTTTACTCATCATTATAAACAACTTTTATTATGGGGCCAAACATGAAATCGCGAAAAAAAAATCTGCTGTTCACTACATTTATGTTCGCAAAATTCGTCAAAGTGTATGGAACAGCAGATTTTTTTTTCGCGATTTCAGGTTTGGTCCCATAGTAAAAGTTGTTCATAATGATGAGTAAAGTCACGTGTTTAAGTATCGGTTACAAATTACCAGTCACCCTATATAATAAGGGAAACTTTTCGGATAAATTGCCAGCTGTTAACTACGTAGATGATCCAAATAGGTAGACCAGAGCAAAATATAGGTAGGTAATTTGGCGACAACACTTGGCACCGACCTATTGCATACGCGGGTTGATATGACGTCATAGTCCAACTGGGGGTCTATGGCACTACAATTACATAGTTTTATTATTATTGTACGATCACTAAAGACAGGGTTAAAGACTAAAGGTAAAGGCACCCCATTTTAGCATGAGGCGTTGGTTGACCTCACGCGACACGCTTACGCCGCGTATTGTGTCGATACCAACTTTTGCAGCGTTTATGTTAGACTAGCAGCGCCTCGCGGTTTTACCCGCATAAGTCTCGATTCCGTGGGAATATCGGGATAAAAGTATTCTATGTATTAATCCAGACTATAAACTAACTGTGTGCCAAATTTCATCCAAATCTGTTCAGTAGTTTTTGCGCGAAAGAGTAATAGACATCATCCACCATCCTCACAAACTTTCTTGTTTATAATATTGGTAGGATGAACGCCTACGTTCAATATGAAGATATTGTTAGACAATATCCGTGTGTTTACGCCGAAACAATAAGGTACCTGTACGCTATCTTTAAAACTTTTGTTGTGAGTGGTGAAATAACTGTAATACCCGCCTGAACAAAGCCAAGAGCAACATCATCATTTCAGCACTGAATCACTCCCTCATTGGTACAGGCCTCCCCTTTTTCTGCCATACTTCCCAGTTCTGTGCGTCCCTCATCCAGAGCAACAGTTACCAACAAAATATGCTACCAATCAAATCAACTCGAATGTTCCAGTTGGAAAAATACTTCCTTTTAAAAGTATTACAAAAGTAAAAACCCAAAAGAAACCGTTATGAATATTGATAGGTCTCGATGGGACTCAATTAGAAAATAGATTGCCTTCATTTTTAAAAGAAATTGCTGATTTCCCTACGTGACGGCGATAAACAATTAAAAGAGCGGATCCATTGTAGCAGACGACACGATAAAATACTAACTAATATTATAAATGCGAAAGTGAGTTTGTTTGTTACGTTTTCACGCCAAAACGGCTGAACGGATTTGGATGAAAATTGACACACGGGTAGACCGTGACCTGGGTTAGGGCATAGGATACTTTTTATCCCGATATTCCCGCGGGATCGAGACTTATACGGGTGAAACCGCGGGGTGCAACTAGTATTTATTATAAGTAAGTCTGGGCGTAGTACCTACTTAGGCACGTTTAGCATCAAAAAGTCAATTACAACATCTGTTTTTAGGGTTTCCTCCAGTGCACAAGCGGAACCCTATTACTAAGCCTCCGCCATCCGTCCGTCCGTATGTTTGTCAGCGGGCTGTATCTCATGAACCGTAATAGATAGTTGAAATTAAGACAGTTGAAAGTTGAAATTAACAAAAAAAAATTAATAAAGTTAAAAATTACTGGGTTAAAAGTTTCTTGTATGTTTCTTGTACAGTACGACTCAACTACTACAACTACGATGTAGCATAGATTTGAAAATTTTCATTCATTCATTTCAATTTCACGAATGTATTCGGCTATAAGACTTTACAAGTTATTGCGATTTCGAAAGATCATTTTCACCTAAAGCAGTAATAAAGATTGGTGATTTTGAAGGCGCACTCAGTTCGGATGGTGATCGGTTTTACGAATTTTGCCGATGCTACATCTAAGTTGTGTCGTACTGTATTGTTGTTACCCATACAAGAAACTTGCTTTTTTGCGGCGGTTTATGCTAAACGATGGTACAGAACCATTCGTTGGCCATTGTATCAATTGAAATTATATAAATGAAGCCTGGTTTAGAATTTATACCGATTGCTTGGAAAATCTCGCTCTTTGTTCAATAGTATTTATAGTCGTAAATGTTTTGTAAACGCATTCGTGCGTCGCGTGGCCGTAGGTCGCAGTAGGTAGATGACCTCACCTACATTTTCATACAAACCGAAGCTAAATACACGGACGTAGCTTAGCCGAGGGCTGCTGTGACGGCGCCTTTATATTTGGCAGTATGGAACACATTTCCCAGAATTGTTACTATTTAAATACCGTTAATCGTTACAAACATTAAATAAAATACAATCAAATATATTAAGTAAACACGGCATTAACACAATATTTATTTTTCTTTTTAATGTGTGCTCGTCCTTTTGCAAACCATAAAATCAACGCAGTTATAGGAATGTCCCTAATTAGTGACAGTTTTAATTATGTATTAAACAAAATCCGCGATTTAGTTGAGCTCAATAATTTCAATTAATTCATTAATCGGATCACATTTATAATTGCTGTCGTTATGATTATCTAGACGAATGTTATAAAAAGGTAAAAATTGTTTGTTTGTTTGTAAGTTGGGTAGTCTCCGGAACTACCAGTCGGAATTGAAAAATTCTTTTTGCATTGGATAGCCTAATTCTTGAGGAAAACTATAGGTTGAAAATAATAACAGTCGGACAATGGCCACCAATATTCTCATCCAAATTCATCTTCATCCATCAAATAGTCTACGCACAACCGCGTACGATCTAATATTTCTATTCCCATAAGCAGTGAATCCTGTTCCCGATACCGGTGGGCTACTATATTTAAATGTTTTTGTTTTTTTTTTGTTTTTTTTTTAACATTTGAAAATGCAATATGTATAAAAATTAATAAACGAAGAAAAGCAGATTAAGTATCTTGACCTGGCTCGCGAGGTTGTCCACATGTGGGATGTTGATACAGCAGTCATTGTGCCGATAGTCGTGACGGCCAATGGCATAATAGCCAAGAGCCTCGATCAACACCTGAGGAGGCTCTCGTTAGGCAGCTCGATCAAGGGCTTGATCCAGCAAGCGGTACTTCTGGACACGGCGCGTATCGTTAGTAGATTCCTCTCTCAAGAGCCCTGACCACCGGTAGGGTGGACCCTGTTCCCGATACCGGTGGGCTACCTTTTTTATATTTTTTAATGTCTTTATAAAAATATAAATTATATGTATTTAAATTAAATAAATGACAAAATAATAAAAACGTTTAAGTGTACATTTAGCCACAGTAGTAATATTTCCCATCAAATAATTATTTATCAATACATTTTGGGCTGGTCGCCTGCCCAAAATATAGACCTACTGATATTGTTTATTCGCGTATGTTCAATTCGATGATATATAACTCCTATGAGAGTAGAAAGATATAGTAAAAAGGCATAAAAAGAAGTAAAAAAAATAGTTTGGAAAATCCAAAAGTGCACGCCTCATACATAACACTCATTCATAAACGAAAAAGAAATTCAAAACATAGTTTTTAACAAAAATTAACAATTTATCACTTTTCATGAAGTCGTAATGTCAAAGACTGACAAAGATATTTACTTGGCGGTTGCTAGGCAACTTGGTCAAAGGTTGGAAATATTTAGATAAAGATATTATATTTTAGTTAGTATTTTATTAATTATAATTAAACTACTTCGAATATAAGAGCAATGTTCAATAGGGTTCCTTCTAGGGCTGAAACGAATGTAAGTATAAAAAAAAATTGACTCAATTAATTGATTTTATCGCAAGCTACAATGTTTTCAGGGTTCATAAATTGACGGACAGGAATTTTTTTACAACTATTTTGATGCTTTTTCCATTTCTGCTGCATTAAATCAATTGTTAAAAAGTACAGTATTAATCTCCATTTAATCATCTATACAATGGTATATAAATTAAGTAGGTTCTGTGTACTAGCAGGAGTGTAACAATAAAAACAGTTACAGAAATGGGGCAAAAAATTTTTTTCGATCGTAGAGCACACTCTAATGCTTCGCATTAAGAGTCGAGCAATAAAAATTTGCGTTGTGAAAAGATGAGCCAGTAAAAGAGTTAAGTGATGGGGCGCACCAACGTGTCATTATTACTTATTTAAGGATTACCGATGAGGGATATATTACAATTATCTTCTACAATATTAAAACTTGTATATTATACAACATAATAGTTTTGAACAGAATATTTGATATTGAAATTTCATCTAACAAGACTCTCAGAAGCTGGGAAGTTGTAATTGTATCCAATATACGCCGAAATTCAAAATTGTGTCCAATTAAATAGCTATAGTTCGTGGAATTTACTCACTAATAAAGCAATAGGTTAAAACCATCTCTGACAATCAATACTGATGATATAGGGAGATAAACATGAAAATACATTATATGTATAAATTTTTGAACTGGGCGATCCTGACGCTATTATCGATTGATTCTCTTCAAAACCTTTCACTTGACTAAAATAGCCTAGCCTATTTTGAGCATGACCAGCCAACCCACTGTCGAGGTGCCCACAATACCCCTTTCCTTGCAATTGACTCAGTTTACGTAGGTATATGACAGGCACCTGACGTGGGGTACAAGAGCTCCCTTTGAGTTTCATCCCCTTGTCAGCGTCACAAAGGGATGTAACTATATTTTTATAAGTCTACTCGTTCTTTGGGTGAATGGTAATCTTTCTTGGCGATCATTCTTGATGATGTATTGCTTATTCAGACGTTTTTTTGATATCTTGAAAGGAACTTGTATATTGTGATTTAAGATACATCATATCTTTTTTATTCGTAAATGTGTGTGGAAATCTGGACTTCTTTATAAGGAGTGTTGGGTAATAAATGCAATGCAATGGTCCCTGATAAGTTATTGTTTCTTTTAATATAAAAGAAACCATGTTAAAGAAACCTTCTTCGATTTTTTTAACGACCGAAACAAGAACGATCCAGAATAAGCCTATTCTATATTCAAATCATGAATAACAACAACACAAACTCAAAAATAAAAGCCAAATTCTTCTTTAAAATATTATCCAGTTTTAATTAAAATCCGTCATTTGGAAAGACCAGAAAATTCCCTTTTTGAATAACGTAACGCGCCACAGTGGAAAAACACAACTAATGGGAAATAAATTCCACGTTTTTTCCGACGATATCCGACTGAGCACCGAATCCCGGTGACTGAAAGGTTCATTTTTTTAACGCTGCAAATATTTTGACTGTGGCCTCGAGTCGCTTTAATTTTTACTCTGCGGCATTTGTTTTATTGTTTCAAATTGCGGATTGAATGATTTAGATCCGTGATTTGGTTTATTTTGTGGTTTTTAGAGATTTTAAAAGAGTCATTAGGTTAATAAAACAAATAGAGACAGAAATACTGAAAACACTATTACTTAAATACACGTTTTTGTCCAAAGTAATAAATTCGTAAAAGTCGAGTGAAAGCAAAGCCTAATTTGCACGTAATTGGGAGAGAGCGTGTCTTTACGAACTCATTTTGGAAGAAAATTTTGCGTTGGCGAGAATTTAAATAACAAATCAACCTTTAATATTCTCCACTGCTAAATGACTTCCTAATAAAGATGAGCGATCGTGAGAAAAATCTGCTTAGCGTCTAATGTTGGACGAAAATAACTACAAATTCAAATAATTAATATCTGCTCAACATCACTATAAATCAAACAATTTGAAACCTGAATGTAAACAACTCGCGGTTTTAATGTACACGTAGACGTAGAGAAGTAGACGTTATACGCATAATATATTGTAGTGATCGACTATGTATGTATATCATTTAAATCCTTGTTTCCAATTATAAATTGATCTTAGGCAATTCCACTTATACAATTTTTATTTTATTTTTCATCACCATCATCAGCCTATTAATGTTCCCACTGCTGGGACACAGGCCTCCTCTCTGTGAGAGGGAGTGGGCCGTAATCTACCACGCGGGCCCAGTGCGGGTAGGTAGATGTCGCATGTCTTCGAATTTTTGGTTCTAAGCCATGCCGATTTCCTCACGATGTTTTCCTTCACCGTTTTGAGAGCAGTGGTGATGAAATTATTTACACAAAGTAAAGCGCCTGCTTGGGTTCGAACCCACGACCTACTACGATTTTATTTTTATGTTTGGTGTAAATGTGAACTTTATGTGTGATCATTATTTTTCAAACGATGAAAAAAAAGGAGGAGAATATATATTTTCGTTTTTTTTTTATTTATTACGCATTACTTTTTACTGAGTAGTCGGATTTGAACGATTCTTTTTTTATTCGGGAGGGTATATCTCGAAGTTGGTTGGGTTGGTGGTTATCTAGGGAAGTCGGCGCGCAGCACCCAGTCGTATCCGAATCTATTTATACCTAACCTATTCATTGAAACTATTCCAAAGAACCCAAACACACAACACCTCTGCCGTAAGTTGGGTATTGTGGAAATTCCAGGTAATGCTGCAGCATCAGTTCCAGGTTACTATGTTCTTCTAATAAAATTGAAGTAACAGAATACCAAATTTCGACTCCATCAGACCTGTAGAAGATGTTTGCATCCATTAATCTACTAGAAAAGCTAATTTTCAAATTCCAAATTTTCTTGAACCATAGCTAAAAACACTCTCGATCAAGTGATCGAGAGTGTTTTTAGCTATGGTTCAAGGAAATTTGGTAAGCCATTTGAAGGTTAGCAGCTGACTTCATCTTTCAAACAAAATAACAAAATCCAAAAAAAATTTAGCCGGCTGGGAGGTACGATGCCGCAGAAAAACACATATACAATACACACGTTAAACTTGTAACACAGGGTGTTTTTCCGTCGGGGGTTATAAAGCCACTAGGTACTGCATAATGGGAGCCTGTAGTTTGATACGATAATTATATTATGTTCGAGTCTTAACCAAATTTCAACTTTGTCTATGACGACAAAGGACAAACAGTAACCGACACAGTTCCCCCGAGCCGGCCTCAAACGTGTATCACAAACTACGGTAATTACCCCACTGACAATGTTATTACCCCACTGACGATGTTACCCCCATTCCGGTAGTACAACTCATTACTCTAATTCCCCCGAGCCCTCTGCCAAAAGGTACAAAAATATCTCCTAAATTCATTCTTAAAATAAGAAGGATGGTGAAACGGAACGGTCGGGTCGGTAATGTTGGTCTGCAAAATTAGTTTAATAGCCACATTTAAAATTATTATTTCAATGTTAGTCTGAATTTATATTTTTGGTAAACTTGGTAATTTAAAACTCTTTCTTAATTTCAGTACCTACATAAAATTTTAAACTGTGTTTAAACAAAGTGTTAAATGTATTAAAAAAATTGTTAAATAAATAAAACTTTTACTAAAAGCGAATAATATTTACTTTTAATAACACAATAATAATTCTTCATGATTCTAAAATCCTATCTAAAACGAAAAAAGTTAAAAGTGACAAAATCTTAACATACCCAGCTGATGCCGACAGTGACAACCCTAAATACAAACAAAGAAGACATACAAATTAATCACATCTAAATTCTTAACCCAATGTTAAGTGCGAAAATAATCCAAGATGGCGTCATCAAACGGTAAAGAAACTGCTAAAATGACAGCATCAATAGACAGTTTAAAACTATCAAGCAAAAACACTTCAGTATGCTCCTCAAAACACGCATCTTCAGAATCAGTGCTATCAAGAAAAGAGAAGGAATGTCTCCAAATGCAAGAATGCAAGAAAAAACTGTTGGCAATGGAGCCACAGATTATAATAAGGGACGAAAATGTGGTGTTAAGGTCGCCGCCGCAGAAGAAAATTGTAATGCCGCCGACGATCAATGCCGAGGTAAGTGCTCAATATTTAAATAGGGCAATAAGAAGGGATGATTGTGTGCGGGCTCTCGCTCCGGTAACGTGCTTCCGAGAAAACTTATAGCTATAAGAGGAAATGGGGATAATTTCGGAAAGGTAAAAGTGTAGTATGGTTTATTTTTAACAATATTTGGTTTTAGTGACAAATTGCCCAAACAAAAGTCTTTCAAATTGATGAATCGATTAATTTTAGAGTTGGAAGTAAGAAAGAGTGTAGCTGATAAAATCATCGGTCTTTCTTTAAGTATATTTGTCAGTTTCCACGTACGAAAGCGTTTTTTTTTTCTTCTGAATGCAGAAACAATGAAGCATAGGTGTATATAGTTACATTCTAAGGTTTAAATTAAGGATTACGGACACAAAATAATCTTTGTTCGAGGCAGATAAATAGTTAAGCTTCTGGTTAGGCTTTTGATCAACTCAATGTTACCTGATTTTCCATTGTAAACGTATAATTATAAAACCGGACCGACCATTCGGAGAAACCATAAGAAGTAATTGGAAGAAAAACACCCAAAATAAGTTAGCAGTAGCTAAAAGATAGAAAACGTTCAAATTCAAATACCTACGTAGCAATAGTACTACGTAGCGAGAGCAGTGGTGGCCCAGTGGTAACGGCCCCGACTTACGAGTTGTAGGTCGTGGGTTCGAACCCAAGCAGGCGCTTTACTTTGTGTAAATAATTTCATCACCACTGCTCTCAAAACGGTGAAAGAAAACATCGTGAGGAAACCGGCATGTCTTAGAACCAAAAATTCGAAGACATGTGACATCTACCAACCCGCACTGGGCCCGCGTGGTAGATTACGGCCCACTCCCTCTCACAGGGAGGAGGCCTGTGTCCCAGCAGTTAGGTTGATGATGATGTTGATGACGTAGCAATACGTAGGTTGGCTGTAAAATATCGTGTTTACCGAAAAGACCACTCTTTGTGTCACCCTAATGTAACTCTCAAAAAATCAATCGTTATTTATAATGGTGGACAGTAGGCAGCACATCAGTGGCATCGCACTTTGACCTTGAGCTAGCCTAGCGTAGTACGGATTTCCATTAAAAATAGAGGCCAGCTTATACTGTAAATGATTGGGCTCAAATTGCAAAAGACAGAGGAAAATAGAAATATGAAAGGGAGTCCTTTGCCTGCAGTGAAACACCCGCCTCGCTCGGTTTTTTTTATTTCGTGCCCAACAGGCACGAAATAAAAAAAAAAACGAGCGAGCATCACAGTAGTCGCATAAGATGTGTACATCTGACATCTTGGTGGATAGTATCAACCTCTCGGAAAATGGGTTGGTACCATCTGACGGCCAACTCTAGGACAGCGAGCTCTCATTGGTCAAATCAAATTGCGCGCGCTTCTCAGGCTTCCTGTTGCACACTTCCGTCCCTTTTCACAAAATCACTCCCACAGATTACAGGAAAGCGAGAGGGAAGATGTTACACACGCTAGTAGTAACAAAACCAGATTTTGTTATTACTGGCGTGTGTATCTAGGTTCACATTGCAGTAATCACAGTGCGTCCCAACTCATCTACCATTTACTGTGTGAGAAAAGTTGTTAGAAACTTAAATTGTCTGACGCGACCTCTGAGACTGAAAGTTCGTCTAACTTTGATACTAATTCCAGAATTTCGTATTAAACTATTACTGACTTATTTCGCTACCCGCATCTTCTTGTGTTTGAGTTGACTAAGTCAAATGCTTTTCTTTGAAGTGTTTGTCATTAACCTTTGTTTTACAAATGGATAAAAGCTTTGTTGATAGTCCTTTGATAATAACGTCTATTATTTCCTAAAATTTAATATAGCTTTTTTGATCATAATGTCAGCTATAAATAAGTTACTGGGTATAAGCTATCTTAAAAGGGGTTACTGCTTCCATTTGCTGAGCTCACGCAACTCGTCGTACGTCCAGTCAGTAATAGGACTCGCCCGCCAAGGAGCGCAGTCCCAAATTCGACGCATTATTAATATATTATACATAAAACAAAAGGTATTTTAATAAAACACGTATTTAGTATACAAGATCAATAGATAAATTATCTTTTTAAAATGGTGAAGGTTTCAGAAAGATACGCTAGATATACTGCGTGATTCTCAGTTTTTTATCCGCGTTAGACATAACGTTACAAATTAATTTCACTATGTAATATAATAGTCATGTTATTAAAAAAATGCTCTAATTTAACATATATTTTATTCCAAATCATTAACAGTACTCGTTTAGACGTGATCTTCAGTATAAAGTCATTAAAAGTCTGTTATCGTTGCCTTAACTTGCTTTCGGAAGTACAAGTGTGTCAATTTGATAAACAATTACTTTCCCTTACTGTACATCGAAGAAATTGACGTTTAAAACCTACAAAGTCATCGCGAATTCAACACATTTTTCTGTTAACGATGAAAATTTAAACTTAAAAATAATGTACGCAGTATTCCACTCGCTATTACTTATAATCTCCCACTTACAATGACCTCGTTTAACTAAGAGTTTAATGGCCTGGATCCTATCTTCGTAAAGTTCCATCTGATTGGAGCATCGGGATCTAAGTTCGTACGTAAATCAAGGACTTTTTCCGATATTAGGACGCGCCGGGCCCCGTCCGGGGTATTGCTGACGATGCGAATCGTAAGTGCTCTTCATCCTCGATTTCTTTGAGGAGGAAAAGTTTCTAAGTGTGAATATTAGGTGTCAGTGGCAATGTGCTTGAAAAAGGTTATGTATCCTTTCTGGTTTGATTTTTTATAATGGATATTGCCAAAAAAAATATAATTTTAAAACATTTTAAATCATTATTATGCCTTTATTGGTGGCAAAAGACTAACTACTAATCTATTTACTGTACCAATCATCATATAATATATAAGCTGTATCTATTCATGCGGTCATTGTACTCATCATTATGAACAACTTTCACTATGAGACCTACACTGAAATCGCGAAAAAAAAATCTGCTGTTCCCTACATTTTGACGAGATATGCGAATATAAACGTAGGGAACACCTGATTTTTTTTCTCGATTTCAGCGTTGGTCCCATAGTGAAAGTTGTTCATAATGATGAGTACAATGACCCCTTAAGAGATTTTGTGTATGAATATATACACCTTATATAGAATAAAATATCATATAGAATAAAAAATTATTGGAGAATATGCCATAATCACCATGTTTGGTAGACAGATTTTGAACGCAGCATGTTGTTAAAAACACACAGGAAAGACGTTAGCTTTAAAATCTGCCTAGCCTTTTACCAACTATATTGGAGTCGGCTTCCAGTCTAACCGGATGCAGCTGAATACCAGTATTTTACTAGGAGCGACTGCCTATCTGACCTCCACAATCCAGTAACTGGGTAATATAAACTCTTGGTAAGACTGGTTGTCAGACTTTCGGGCTTCTGACGATCCGTAACGACTGTCAAAGATCCACGAATGACAGCCGTTTCCGAGACACGGAGGAGTCTCGGTATGTAAAGATGGTCACCCATCCACAGACAAACCCCGGCAAGCGTAGCTTAACCTGATGGATCGACCCACGTAGCTGTTATTATTTAGCCACGAGCTCCGTCATCACTACGCTTTCTCGAGGCGGAAACGAAAAAGGAAAGACTTTTTTTATACCCTGTTTTTGGTCCTAAGTTACGAAACAGTTATCGTGTGACAAAAACAAAAGTGCTGTTACTAAAGCAAAATATTTATTTACGCCCCTTTTTCAAAAATCCCGTCTAAACCTAGCTTCATCTCCCCTATCGCCCATCTATCTGACGTACAACAAAGCGCATTCTGCCCTCCTCTAATATATTGCAGTACGGACACTTGACGGACGTTTACAAAAGCCTCATTTTGGTAACCCTCCACCGCGTAGCAAAACGACCCAAGTAACAAAATATTACTTTGCATATAGGTTTACTTTGCTCCAATTTCCATATACCGGGAATTGAAGAATAATATACTTAGGTGCGTTTTTCTTTTGTTTCTTTCTGGTATGTCGGGGTTGGTTTGACGTGTTACTGGATAAACAAAGATTATGTTCGTTGATTCAGTGGAAAAAAGTGAATTTTGCCCCTATGTACAAAACTTACCACTGTCAGCTGTACCCGGGACGTTAATTTGTTTCCAAGTTACGTTAAGGTGCTGATAGACATGAGCATTCACTTGCATATAACAGAACATCGAGCATTCGCCGTTTTTAAATTTGTCGAACTGAACAACGAACAGAGCCAAGCATAGCGCCAAACATCGCTACGAACATTTTCACGATCATTCTAGCGAACGCTCTAGTCAATGCTCGTCAAAAAAATATTGGAAACGGAACAATGACAACAACTGGTAGTTTCAGAGATTAGCGCGTTCACAAAAACAAAAAAAAAAACGGTTTTCACTCCGGGAGTGCCGGCAGAAGTGAAAACTTGAACATTAACATTGTGCATTTTTTAATATCTTGGAATGGTTAGGGAATAATTTCGCACAAATTGCTTTATTTATCAGTATAAAAGTACTATAATTTATGTGGTTAAATACAATATTCATTAGTAGTACTTAGTAGTATATTCATTTATTTTCAAAATATAGTCTAACAAAAATAAACAAATTATTTAAACAGTTTTCATGAAGTATCTTTAGACTGCTTTTTTTACCCATCAATATGGGTAAAATTTCTTACCTCGCAATCTTTACGTAATGTGAAAGACGTAGGTATTTATTTTGATATTTAGTTCGTCGGTTGCTAGGCAACGGGTCTTACGGTCACGAATCCTGACGAGAGTTTAACACCCCAAAAAAGTGCACAACGCCGCTAAAGAACTTTTCACTTCAAAAAAACTTTTCAGATGTGCCATATTAACGGCCTTATAGATTATTATTAGATACATGCAAACAGAATGCACTATCATATCTTTTTTAATCATAAGTGATACCAACAAAATAGACTCGATTATTAATTTGTTCCCAGATCTAAAAAATATGAAGCCTTTTAGGGTTTTACAGCATTTTTCTTCAGTGAAAGAGTAAGAATAAATTACTGATACTCAAGTGACGCATTAATTCAGAGCAAAATTATCTCCACTTTGCAGACATCTTCTCTAAATGCCATGAACACTCTACAAACAAAACAATTTATTCTGTTGTTCTTGAAAATTTAACTTTATTTGCACAGTGATCAGGTTGTTTTCACCTTTAACAAGTGCCTTAAATGCTTTAGTTCAGTATTTTCACTTCATCATGTTTAATTGAATATCTTTTGTAGATTGGGTTTCATTTTCGCACTATAGTAGTACAAATAAACAGTGTATTCTCGTATACTCTTCGACAAAAATATATTGTGTCACTTAATATAAAACCTGTAATACACAAATGCTAATTAAAGCATGCTAATTTCGACCAGATGCTACCTAGTAGCACACAATTAGCATGTGTATATGAAAAGAATATGTCAAAAAAAGAAGATTCGTTTATGTTTGTGTGTTTATGTGTTTACCGCAAGGTAAACATAACGCAAAGACAGAACAGAAAACAAAAAAATTACAAGTTGGGGGAAAATATGCGTCACATCCACGCAAAGCCGCCATCGCTCAGCATAATGCTGCCATAATATGCGAGACAGAGCCCCAGCGCAAATTTTCAGCGACAGCCGGTGTGGACGTGCTGCTGCACCGGTGGACGATATTTTTATATAAAAAATAATATTTAAAATGGCAACATTCCGGTCCGTTCTCATACACGTAGAGCATGTTACTTACAAGCAAACTAGCATGCTTTTTAATATGTGTAGGTATTTCAGCTTTAATATAATCAACCAATTGACAAACAAATTATAACAACGCTATCTATAACCAAAACAAGCATTTTTAGTAACGGTTTCCTAAACACAACATGCGGCCTAAACATCATAATTTTAACACAACTCGCGCGACCGTCCCGACCCTAAAATAGGACCTCTATCTATTAAAATAAATCGAGATCCAAATACTTCCATTTCACCCCGAAACTTTTGAAATAAACTCGACACTTTCAACCCCATTCAACCCCGTTTCTACCTACACTACAACCCAGGTTCTCCAATACCGTAATGGACGGCTTAACTGATTAAATTAGGCCCTTTTCACAACGTAGGAGACAAACCCGGTCGTCGGTCCTCGCCTTAGAATTTAGTAAGGCAAGTTTATTGCATTACCAAAGGATATTCGCGTCAGGTCGTATTAAAATTCGAAGGTTTTCATAGTACATTTGGCTCGGAATCGGCTGGTAGAATTTTGTAAAGCGACATTTTAGTGGCCCGGTTCGTACGTAAGTGCCTGGGTTCCTGCGAAATATTTGTGTAGGAACTGGGTGTTGACTGTTCTAGCCATCTTTCTATTAAAATTTGGATGTACCTACCTACGCTGATATTATAAAAACTGAGACAGAGTCTGTATGTTTCTAAATTAGCTTTAAGGGCCAAGTTAGAGGTACAGGGTGTTACGTTAAACGAGGGACATACTTTAAGGGACACAACGTTTACTATGGGATCAACCCAGACATTTAGCGTTTTTCCAAATATGTTGGGGTCGGCTTCCAGTCTAACCGGATGCAGCTGAATACTAGTCGTTTACGTGGAGCGACTGCCTCTTCGCAAGACTGGTTGTCAGACTTTCGGGCTTCTGACAACCCGTAACAACTGTCAAAGATCTACAAATGACAGCCGGAACCAACGGCTTAGTGTTTTCCGCGGTGTGGAGGGATCTCGGAATGTAATGAATGGTCACCCATCCATGGACCGACTTCGGCAAGCGTTGCTTAACCCTGCGTAGTTATTAGTTAGCCGAGAGACTAGCGGAGCAATCCAGAAAATGAAGAAAAAAACAGTTGTTATTTGTCCTGCAAACAATATCTACCTACGCGATAAAATTAAAGGGAACCGCTAAATATTTTGTAAATATTTTATAGTTGGTCCCATATAACCTAATGCACACCCTGTATGTCACTAGATTAAAATGAAGTTAGCGAGGCAATTGTCAGAAAAAAATTGTGTTCTAATTCGAAAGCAAATAAAGGTGGTTTTTCTACGGTTCAGTAGTTTGACCTACAACATGCAATGTTATTGATGGAGGAACTATTAATGTATGTGCTAATGACAAAACGACTTGTTCCCAGGAAAAGCTTGGGAAAACACGAATGCCTGAAATAGTGTGCATTCTGACATTAATTGTTGAAAATTCAGTTACGAGCAATTTGAAAATTATGGGCCTTGCTTATCACAGATCACGGATATGTCACAATTATCATTGCGTTTTAAATTAAATGATATCATATTACTACAGTCAGAGATGTCACATACATATATTATAACGCTGTCAGTAAACGGTTTCTTTTTGGCTTTTTTGTTTAGATATTATCTTAGCAAAAAGCAAATTAAAATTAAAAATAAAAGATTGGCTATCATTAAATGACACCTGTGAGTGCGGCAGTAAATATTTATGAAAATTACCACAAAATCAGCAGTTGAGGTCATAAATAATTTTGAATATACGTTTCTACAGTAGAGGGTATATTAACCAATGCATTTTTCATTATTAAGCACTCAATTGTACACACCACATATAACAAAAAGGACAAACATAAAAAACCACCCTCTTTAACCCTAGTAATCACCGTTTCTGACGTAAGGATACCTTATTACTATCCTAGAGCTCAGTAACCTCTAAAAGGACACACAAAGTAAATAAAGGTACAGTTTACGCTCATCCCATTGGCTAGGGATTGTAAAAGTCAACTATTCGTTACTTTAAACCCGCAGGCGATCGGTAGCGACCTGCCAATATTTATGAACGTACTGTACCGGGACTGAGTTTAAACTGAAGCCCTAGCGCGAACGTGCGACGTAAGGTATCACAGCTACGGTATTTCGATTAAAAAATCATTCGAATTTATGTTATGGTCGACAGCCTTCGTCAAGCGAAACACGCGCGCGTCACCAGAGGGCTTAGTGTGAGTTTCATTTAACCATCTCGACCATACGCATCGACCGCGTTCGGCGCTCCGATTGGCAGCAGGCCGGCCTTCACCGGTGAAGAGCCAATCGGAGCGCCGAACGCGGTCGATGCGTATGGTCGAGATGGTTAAATGAAATTCACACTAGGCCCTCAGTATCCGTCCGTCGCGATTACTCGCGATGACTCTTCTCATGCTCTAAATCACTTCCTTCATTTGTTTTCTCCGCAGTTGCTGTCCCTAGACGCGGGTCGCTTGAGCGTAGCTCGTAGCCACGGTGGACACAACACGTACCATCTATAGATATGAATAAAGTCTTAAAACTAAGTTAATAATTATGTGCGAATATTTTTCACCAACCCGCACTAGGCCCGCGTGGCAGATTATGGCCCACACCCGCCGTAGTAGGATCGTTATAGGTTACAGATTATGCAGTATTTTCAATTTTAAAATCGTCCGAATTTACGTAAATTTTACGTTGCACGTTTGTGCTAGGCCTACAGAACACGTTATAGCAGTGCAGGGACTGTTTTAATACTATAAGCTAGGTTCAGTTTCAGTATAAAGTAGTTATACATCCAATGCTGCAGTTGTTGCTATGAGGCTCAGGACCATTTATCGGAAAGGGTATTAAATATCAGATGTGCGGATTCTTCCGATGATGGCAAACTACGAGGGAACATTTTGATGTGCTCTTAAACTTTTATTTTATTTTCCTTGTAGCAGTTCTCATCCACGGCTGAGTTCACTACGGTTATAGAATATTCTATGCTCCTTGCATATTATGCTTACTTGGGGTTAATATAATACAGTGTTTCAACTTTGTCTCTGGGTAGCAGGCAAATTATATAACACGTAGGACTCACCTCGGGAGGTACAATAGTTGTTCGTTTATATGGCACATCGAGTTTTAGGATGTATTACCAGTTTTATCCGACTTAAAAAAAGGAGGTGGTTCTCAGTTCGTCGATTTTTTTTTTTTTTTTGTTTATTTTCCCCGATTACTCGAAGACGGCTGGAAATTTTTTTCTCGTTTGAAAGGGTATACTTCCAAGGTGGTTCCATTGTCATCAATTCAGAATTGGATGATGGAATCCTGGAGAAGTCGAGAGAACTCTTGAAATATTATAGGCACACCTATAGCGATTTAGGTATTTTTTATCGCTTGTTCGCTTTACGACAGATTCGCTTTATGACAGATTCGCTTCACGGCAGATTCGCTTTACGGCAGATTCGCTTTACGGCAGAAATTGTACAGTCGTATAGAAATGGCCTCCACGTAGTTAGTTTTCCTTGATATAACTTGTGAATTTGCTCTCGGAAAGCACCATTTAGTGAAGTGGAATCGATGATGAAGACCACAGATGGCCACCGGAACTACTCAATAATTTAATATGGTTGCCAAAAAAATTATGCTCGTCACAATGCATAGGGTGAAGTAGAATTGATGGCGAAGTTCCAGGAGAACTCCTCAACAATTAACGTCCCTGCATCGCGAAAAGCAATATTTTGTAAAAGGTACAAACCAACCCTCTAAAATGCGAGAAATAAACAAAAAACAAAAAAGAGTAATAAATAACTAAAATTATTTAGTTTTTTTTGCCTGTCTAGGCGAAGCAAAAAGGAGGGTTATGATTTTGACCGGTATGTATGATGTATGTTCATCTGTTCCCTTTTATCTTATAAACTACTCACCATAATTTGACAAATGAGGTCTCGTTGAATGCGTCTTAATTTTTATTAAGTGTAAAATTGTGGTAGGCAGCCTTGGTGCACTCATGGGATGATACATTTTAGAGATTTGAAAAATGGAACAGATTGATAAACATGCTCTGTTCAATAGTAATTCCCACCATTGGCCCAACTTTAAATACAAAACGTCTTATTATGCCAATAATTTCTCAGCACATCCTCTCAAATTGATTGCAAGCTACCGAACCAAACAGCTGTCTGTGGCCGACACAGCCAGTACCCACAGACGCATGTTTGATTGGTTTGCTCCCTCAAAGGACATTTATATCGGTACTCGAAGACATTATTGTGTTATGTGCTTAGAAGACCAAGATTGAAACTAAAATACAATCTCATCATCATCTACTTAGCCTTTTCCCAACTATATCTGGGTCGGCTTCCAGTCTAACCGAATGTAGCTAAATACCAGTATTTTACATGGAGCGACTGTCTATCTGACCTCCACAACCCAGTTACTGGGTAATACGATACCACTTGATAATACTGGTTGTCAGACTTTCGGGCTTCTGATGACCCGTAACAACTGTTAAAGATCTTTCCGCCGGGACCAACGGCTAAACTTGCTTTCCGAGGCAGGGAGGAGTCTTGGTATGTAAAGATGGTCACCCATCCACGTACCAACCGCGGAAAGCCTAGCTTAACCAGATCGATCGACCCGTGCGGCTGTTATTACTTAGCCACAAGCCCCTAAAACTAAAATATATTCGTAATAAAAGGCTGAAACGCAAAGAGTGATGTCACAATACGAATGTTTATAGATGAGAGAGAGAGACCAAGGAATAAGAGCAGGATAGACTAATATGAAAGAAAATAATTGTGAATAATAAAATGACAGCTGACACAAGAGAATAGAAGAAAATGGCACACTGCATTGCCTCGAGTCGATTATTTTCACACGTGTTTCTGTGACAAATAAACCTATTTTTCTTTGTTTTTTAGGGTTCCGGTACTTAAAAAGGATAAAACGGAACCTTTATAAGATCACTTCGTTGTCCATCTGTCTGTCTTTTAAGACCATTTTTCTCAGGAACGCGTGGAGGTATCAAGTTGAAATGAATATCAAATATGTGAGGACTACGGTTTCTTGGAGCTCTAAAAAACTCAAGCTTCTACGTTAACGAAATATATAAATACGACCATTCAAGTGACATATTTTGATACTCGCAAATAAATAAATACATATAGGGTACTTCCCGTTGTGTAGTAGCCATTAAAGTTAATCTGTTCAGAATTCCGTTTTAGTGTTTTCTTAATACTGTTATTCTTGTTTCAGTTGAAACAGATTTCTAATCCATTGCTTCGAAAGTTCGAAAATAAATTCTGCTCAGCAATGTAAAAAACGCAATGAATGTTGTTGAACTGTCGGCAAGAAACAAGTCAAGCAGAAGTAAAGGAAAATGTCCGATGAATGGGAGAATATTTTTTCAACTACAAAGTTAAGTTTCTTCTTGGGATAAAATACCAACAACGGAACCCTTCATTGTGCGTGGTCCGACACGCACTTGGCCGGTTTTTATGAGACCAGGCCAGCTGAAAAAACCTCCGAATTCAATAATAATAACTGGTCATTGTTAATTTACTATAAGTAAATCGTTCGTTAACGTTATTTAACGTTTGAACTTGCGATTTTTAACATTTTAGAGCTGGCAGCTGTGTCACAATCATTATTATTAAAATGATTAAATAAAATTAAACAATACGCAAAAACCTTAACCGTCATAATTCTCAAGTTTTTTTTATACTTTTTTATTCTCTTTGAACAAAAGTCTTCCGCTTCACAGGACCAATAATAATGAGATTCCTCCCGCAAGCCGAGCCCGTACATTCGAGTATTTCCTTTACAAAGACTATGTGCCCTGAGACGCCCGGGCTTATATAATATGTTATTTTTACTTGAGCTTTCGTTTTATTCATATTTATTGGACGAGGATTATGTATTACGGAGAACGGCTTTCATTCGTTAATTTTAAAGGGATTTGAGAGGGAACTTTTTTGTGGGCTTTTGAAATGATACAAATATTTATTTGCTGTGAAAGAGTAGTTTTAGTGCAAATTCATCCCGTATTTTCCGTAGTTTGATAGTTAAACAAGCCACAGTAAATATTTTAATTGAATATTTGGTTATTGAAATTGTTTCTAAATAATAATTTATTTTTATTTCCATTATTGATACTAAAGAAAATATCCAGCTGCTGTAATTTTTTCATGAATCAAAATATTATATTAAAGTTGCTATTGAATAAATTTACAAATAGTTAATACTTTTCACAAAACCTTTGTTTAATTCATAGAAAATTATATTTTAAAAGCCTTTAACAACAAAATACATGTTCTTCCAATGTTTAGCAACTTTTTGTTGAAGCATTGATAACCGATACTAACTAAATGTGGAACAAAACATGTTTCTGAAACTTGTTTTTAACTTTGTTCTGAAGGGAACGTCTCGTTTTTGTTAAAACTTAACTGAACTTGGGTTTCGATACAATGTAGCTATTAGTAAAGTTTACTTTGATTTAATGAGGTTACACGGAACATGTTCACCTCATTTCGGTTGAACAAAGTTGTTTGGAATAAACTGGCTTCGTTAGCTAAAATTAAAGAGTGTTGTTTTTCATTTGTTTTATTCGGTTAAGAAGACTGGCGTATATCTGAGATAACGTTTATGCAAAATTAAACTTTAATGTGTTTTTAATTGAGTTCGTGCGAGTTTTTTTACAAAAACCAAGACGAAACGAGACGACACGATACCTAACTTTCAATCCGTGATAGTTGTAAATACTTGAGATTGGAATGAACCGCAACAGGTCTCTCTAAAAGTATATAATTATAACTAGTAACTTATATATAACTAACTTATGTACTGTTCATTATCCTTATTGAAGGTCTTTGAGTGCGGACAACAAAACAAGAACTCGTGCAAACGTTATTTGAACAACCATTTAATATAGAAACCATGTCAGTTTAGAAACCCACCCAAAAGTTTACAACTTAATTTACAAGTTAGCGGTACAACTGGTTAACATTACAATTAATGTAATATAAATTAATACAGCTTTGTTGAATAGTTGAAGGTTGTGAATAGTTTGGCATATGCCTACACGTGCTTGACTTGAAAAAGGATTATATTATTATAACTATAACGTCCTGAATTGATTCCCATTTTAGGCAAAGTGTTGTTGGGTTTTTTTTGTAATTCAAATTTATTTATTAAAAAAAAATATATTTTCAAAAATTAATTTATTGTTTCTCCATGAGAAATTTCTCAGTAGCAGCCTGGTCTGGATTTGTACCCGGTTAATAGCAATAAGCTCGCCCCCTATTACATGGGATTTAAAGATAACTGGCGAAATGTAGGTGCTATACAGGGTGGATTTTTGAGATGGGCTTTAAGGGCAGATACCTGAACCACATACAGGAAAACGGTCTTAACAGACTGTCTTTAACTTTTGAGACATTTTGATCTGCATTCACAGAATTAGAAAAAAGAAACCACAATAAAAAGTGACAAAGCCTGCCATTGTACTGTTCTTCGATAGGCATATGAGGCTATTTTATTTCAGCTTTTCCAACCCAAACCATTGTCAAGAAGAGTGACATTCTCTTTTTACCTCATACAGCACAGAAACAAATGAAGGTGTAATATTATTCGTCGGGAGAGGACAGTACGCCGCATGTCAGTGTTAACATGCCGATAATTATGCTCTAATTTAACATAATATATATTTTTTCCGAATAATTAACACTACTCGTTTAGACGTGATCATCAGTAAATAATAATTAAAAGTCGGTTATCGTCGCCTTAACAACACCAGTATAAGCTGGCCTATTATTCTATTGAAATGACTTCACAAGGTCAAAGTGTTACCATTGACGTGTGGTCAGCTGTACATTACTGTACAGTGGCGATGTAAAAAACAATGCATGGGGGTGAGCTTTCTCTGGAGCCCACTGTACAAGGTTTTCCAGATGAAGCAATAGAAATCCATGTCCAACACCCTATGCACACAAAGTTATGCTACTTTCCAACAGCCGGCCTAAACAATCAGAGGGCAGCAATCCTATCATAATCCTCCCTTCGAAATGAAAGCCTCCGAGGTAAACAGCCCACACATATAGACTGTAAGCTACAATCCCTTGAACGAAGTAAAACTGTTCAGAATTACCACTATGCTATACTATGCAATACAATATCAAAATTGCGTTCAAAAATCGAAGTATCTAGGAGTAAATCCAAGATTTATTGTGACAATTGTATTTTCTTTGTATAAAGTGGACAATAATAAAACTTATAATCTGCCTAAACCTTTGGGAAAATAGGCTTGATATTATGTTTCTTCAAATTCAATTTTAAAAGACTGACAGCCCAAAGATAAATACGTATTCAATCAATCTGCCTAGCCTTTTCCCAACTTTGTTGGGGTCAGCTTCCAGTCTAACCGGATGCAGCTGAATACCAGTATTTTACATGGAGCGACTGCCTATCTGACCTCCACAAACCAATATCTGGGTAATACGATACCCCTTAGTCCCCTTAGTCCCCAAAATGAAAGGCGAAAAACTACTGATTTCCAAGATAAGGAAGCTTAGCAATATTACCTACTTATCTTGCAAATCAGTCGGGTATATTTGATAACAAAATGTGAAAAAATGTAAAAATGAAAATGATGTGTCAAAATGTGATGTGTGTGTGTGTAACTTTGGTGAACTTATTGTAATGATGACCAAAAAAAAATTATTGGTTTTTAATGATGACGAGTCGGAACTCTATTCCACCACGTCTGGACATTGTTGGTTTTTTCTCGATGTCTCCCTTTACTTTATGTTATCCTAGTTTTACCACCGCTCACCGATGTCTCCGGTGTTGACCTTCTATTTCTACTCATATTGTGTCTCATATAAATGTCGAACCTCTGACGTAACACCATAAATCTGCGGTCGACGGTGTTCCTCGGTACCAGCCACTTAGATTTTCTGTGAAAAATGCTAGAAATATACAGAAATGTCTCAAAAAAACTGCGACATTTTGTGAAGACACGCATGTATCTAGTTGTGTTTATGTCTGGCTGTTCACATAAAACGTGGGTTGGTGATAAAAAGAACAATTGGACTCGTTGAATGGCACACTTTAGGTTACCTTGGTGTCTTTAGGGTTCCGTAGTTAACAAGGAACCCTTATAGTTTCGCCATGTCCGTTTATGTGTCTATCTATCTGTCTGCGGCTTAGCTCAGAGACTCTTAGTACTAGCAAGGTGTTATTTGGCATGGGTATACATATTAATCACGCCGACAAAGTGGTAAACTAAAACCAAGACAAAGTTTTTTGGGTACCTTCTTTACGTAAAACGGGAATGTTTTTTTTTCCTCGTCTATCCCATGGTGTCGTTTGAAAGGTCGTTCAAAAATATTGGGAGGGTATCAAACCATTTTTGGATTCAAGGATCCGTTTGCGAAATATTAAGCTTTAAAGTGCTAAATGGTTGGTCCTGAATATGTGAAAAAAGTCACGGCAGTAGTATATATGTCGCAGGCATATTGTATGATTCGTCATTTTACAAACGGCGCCGTCCGTTTACAAACGCTTGCGGTTTTGCAAAATGCCTAAGGCAAAATGTAAATTGCCTAGTCATTATACAATATGCCGCAACATTTGATGGACAATTCAAACGCCGTTTACAAAATGCCGCCGCAAATTTAAGAATTTAGTTCTATTTTTTACCACGCGCGTCGCTGCTAATCAAAACAAGAAAAATGGCGTCGAGTAGTGGTTTTGCGACAGTGAATAATATTGAAAACAGTGCAAATTCTACGTGTGCAAAGGACTTTCCACAAAAAAACTTATATTTTAAAGACACTTATTAAGATAATTTTACGATTCACGAACGGGAACAGCGAAAATGCCGTACACAAATGACAAAGTTTATAAGGTTATCCGGCACGTAAAAAACGCTCAGGTGTCCATGGAACTTGGAGGACTAATGCGGAATATTATTGGTACAAAAAGTATGAGAGTGTTTTTGTTAATTAAATACTTTACAAGTACCTGTAGCGGTTACACCGCCACACACGAACGACGCATCAAAGACATGACGTCACACAAATCCTGCATCGCACAGTTAGAGTTTACCGCGCGAACGACAGATATGGGAATATCCGACATCAACTTTCGGCACAGATTATTACAGATGGGACTCTCCGCAAAATCATTTACTTAAATAAAAAGCGACTCTTTCTACGACACAATAAAGTGCGATTCAGGTCCCACAACGCTAATTACCTACAGTTATATTCACCTACAAGTTGCCTCTCTTTCTATCGCGTAACTTAACGTTATACCTTCCGACCACGTCAGGGTTGTCATCTTTTAAAAAATAATTAGAAAATTAAGTAGGTATCAGCTCTTGGTCTATTATATTTTTTAATGTACCACCGCAGGCGACTTCATAAAAATGCGATTCGATTTCTTAAAAATACAATAGAAACCAGAGTGTCGCGGCGGTGTTACGTCACCTGCTGCTGCCGCTTGCGGTAAATGGAGACTAAACAAATTAAAGTACGTCGGCACTTTAATTTGTTTAGTCTCCATTATTTATTAATATGTACCTACGTAACTGGGCAAATAAAAAAGTATGTACTTTCCTACCTATACTTATCGAAGCCTGAACCAGACCTTGTAAACAGAACTTGTAAGTACCTAACTATACTAAGTATAATAAGAATAACAGTTAATGTAACGTTTGGTACCTATACTACCTACCAAACGTTTACATTAATGCTATTCATAGGTCACTAATTACTTAAAGGTAACGTGCATTTCTTTACCTATTCGTGTCCTTTGAAAGTGAGAAAAACTAGAGGTTCGGATCCTTATTATTAACACAGCCAAATGGGATGCAATAAACTGCTGCTTTCATTTTAGTATTTTTAAATATCTAGCAACAAACGGCGCGCGGCAGCCCTACTGAATAGGCACAGTGAGACGAGCTCGCCAGGTACTTGTAGCTTCATACCTAAACTGCGGAGTGTCCCATCTGTATTAATCTGTGCTTTCGGGCAGTTGCCCGCCAGACACAATACCCGTCTGTTCGATGAGTGCTTTTTCTATGGTAGATGAGTGAACTTTACACCCTGTTACTCATACCTCTAAATTATGAAGCACATATTATAATTTTCTCTTACTTAAATCTGCATAGGTAGGTAGGTACCTGATTGCTCGAATAATATCTGATTTGTCCAAGCTGTGTTTTTTGTGATGGTCACCCTACAATAACAATGAATGTCGAAATTATAACAATTGAACGAGTTGCCAATTTGCCTTAGGCATTTTGCAAAACCGCAAGCGTTTGTAAACGGACGGCGCCGTTTGTAAAATGACGAATCATACAATATGCCTGCGACATATATACCAAAATTAAAACGGAAACTATCACAGCTAAATAGGCTCTACAAGCTAACGGGCAATAATCGACCAACTTAATTTTTTTGCAGTTTCAGTTGTTGTTCAACTACAATGTTAAGTTTGTTCTTCGGATAAATTCATCCCAACTACGGAACTCTTCATTGTGCGTGGTCCGACACGCATTTGGCCGGTTTTTTATTTACATACATACATAAACTCACGCCTTCTCCCCACGGGGGTAGGCAGAAACTACAGAACGCCACTTGCTACGATCCTTACATACTCCTATTGCCTCGTTTACATTCATACATCTGGTCATACACGCTCGTCCTTTCTGAAGAACATCACCAATAATGACAGTATATGTCCTCCTAGGGCGGGGACGCCCTAGGAGGACATATACTGTCATTATTCCGGCGTTTCCAGTCACATCTGCCTTGTAAATACATTTTGTTAGCCGCCTTTCATTTTATCGCGTTTTGCCTTTTTTTTTATTCGCCTTTGGTTTTTTATATTTTTATTTATACATTTGTTTTATGTTTTTTGCTTATTAACTCAGCGATGTTCATTAGACAACTCTAGATTGGACGAACGAGAGTGGTGGTGTCCAACGAATATGAAATAAGACTTATTTGATAGTTGTATAGACAGATGATTTCTCTGCAAAATTAAAGTATAGTCTACCTCATAATATCTGTACCAATTTTGACAAATAATTCCTAGTAAACTTCACTGAAACTTTCACATAGACAAATAAAACTTGTCGTTTTGTAACGTGCAAGTGACATTCAACTTTAGAAACCAACCTGTATTGACCTCAAACTTGACGAATTTTATTAAACTTGACATTATGTATTGTATTGCCTATTACAAATTATTTACTGAACTAGCTGCCCGCCCCGGCTTCGCACGGATGGCTCTAAGTACTTATCTACTCAACGTTTAAACCTTCCCTGGACTACGACAAACATTTCAAAACCAAAATCAGCAAAATCGGTCCAGCCGTTCTCGAGTTCTAGCCAGACTAACGAACAGCAAATGATTTTTATATATAAGAAGATTTCATCTTGACATGGTAAACTTGTATTGATTCTATTGAATGTGTTAATAATATTTAATGAGTCTTTATTATTATAGCCTAAACTGTTTGCATGCCTTACTTAAGTTGGTATATGGATCATTTTAAACTTAACATCTAGGCTGTAACTTGTTCAGTGGGTTCGATAGAAACTTCACCCCCTAGCAATGTAAAATGCAAGGGCCAACTATTGGAAACGCGCGACAGTTTCTAAACGTGTTCACTCCTTGACCGCAGACCATGAAGTCTGCTTAGCTCCAGCCGGCGTTATGTTGTAGACTCTGGCGAGCGTCGCCGCCGCAAGGTGGCACTGGTCTCTATTAGTCAACTCAGTAACGGAAGTATTTCCGACAATTATGATGCAAAACAATCATGAACACAGAATAACTCTATGAGTAGATAGATGTTGCACTCTATAGATGTAGGTATGTATTATTTATTATAATAAACACTAATGAATCATTACTGTTTCTATATTTTATTATTTATAAATTATATTATAATCATTTCTGTTCAAATGTCACTTAACTTTAAGCAACGTTTATAAATAAACCCCATTGGTGGTAAGGAGTATTTCCTCGAACGAGTTCCAGTTCCATAACAAAGAGCCATGAAAATTCAAATTCATATTTTATAATTAATCGGTTCTTTTGTTTGAGATAGGTCATTTGCATTTGGAAACGCTCATGAAATGTCCCCTGAAAAGTCTCAAAGACAAAGCATTTATTTCAATTAGAACATTTACAGGTAATTTGGAAAGTCAAGAGTTATAAGGAATTGCTCTCTGAAGTTTAATCTGATAAATTATAGAGTTGTGATATTATTGGCGAATTTACGGGAGCTTTGTTTTACCCAATGACGGTAATTGATAAGAAATGAATCGTAGGTTTATCAAACTAACAGACTTCAACAAGTACTTATAAAATGAAAAGCTCTTTATTGCCACTTGAATCTACATATTTTTATAGTCGACCGCGTAATTGCTTTACCAACCTAGAATAGAAAACAATAGAATAGTTCTTTATTTGCACAGAAAGAAGGAACAGTGAACTCCAGAGAAAAATCACCCCTTAGCATTTTACCTACAATGTGTGAATTGCTAGTGTGATTAAATGTGATCGTAAATTATAATTTCATTTAAACTGCAAACGGTTTTTGTATGCGCAATAACTAACACTACCCACAGTACGCCCACATTATAATACGCCTAATAATAACAATAGATACACATACCCTCCTATAATTATATCTAAGTAAGTGTATGGTATATTGTTTCATTTCGGAACACCCATTTCATATAATAACAGACAAGCAGTGTTGCACTATTCTGAATTAAACGGTATATTATTATAATACATGTCTTTGTTATTGTAGACGGCCATGCAACGGTAACAACCTACCATCCAGCAGATTGACCATCGCTTGGTTTTCTTTATTTAAGGCTTCAAGCACAGAAATGTACAGAGGCGGACTTTGGTTTTGCCATCTAAAAATACTTACTACGTAGAAGTTGGCTTCTTCAATAATGAATAGAAATACCAATATAATTCTGCCATTGGAGGCATGTCTTATTTACTTTTGTGTAATAAATTAATTAATTTACATATTTCAGGTAAATAACACGCATTGCCAAACATAATAACAAAATTAACAGAAATCACATAACATTATATAAAATCAAATCAAATTAATGGATACAAAATTAATCAAACTATATGGAATAAAAAAAAAATAAAAAAAAATACTTTTATAAAAAAACTACCTACCTTTTTACTTTTTTTTTTTTTATAAAAATTAAATGCTTATATTATAAAAAATATTAGATATTCTTAATTTCAAACAGTAATAATTCAAAGGCGATTAAACATAGGAACAATTAAAAGTGCAATGAGTTCTCTTGACTATCAGGTTGTGTGTTTTATTAATATGCCCTTGCCCGGGCCTCCGCTAGTTATATAATAACCACTTCGTGCAATATTGAAGGTCTTAAGTCAGGTGGTTACATTCACAGGCTACCTTAGCCTGTTAGCTGCGATTATGTTCTGCACTTGTAAGTTCTCACGAGAAAATATCGATGCAACTTCTATAAATAGTAAATCTGACTTAGTAGTTCTTAGCTGAAATAGCAATTTCTCAGCACATTGGCGTCGCAAAAGGTAACTTAATAATAATTTCGAGGGAATCAATAAGTCGTTATTAGGGTTCTTTACCCAAGAGTGCTAACGACAGACAGACACAGAGCTATCTTTTAAACCGTAAAGGTTTTTTATATTTTTTCGATAGTATCATGGTAAATACCTAACATAAAGAAATAAACTATAGTCATGTTGGTGAAACAGAAACCTTAGTGCATGGATCTGACTGGTTTCTGTCCGGTTTTAACATTTCAATGACAATCTAGTCAACAGGTAAGAAACTAGAACTTACAAGTGTTTGTAACTATTATCTGCCTAGCCATTTCCCAAATATTTTGTGGTGGGCATCCAGTCTAACCGGAGGCAGCTAAAACCATTTCATCACCACCAAGGACTGGCGCCTATCTTACTGTGTAACGCCCTTTGTTCAGACAGGTTGTCAAGTATCGCCAACAACGTTTTGTTTTGTTTTGTTGACATTGTTTTGTTTTGTTGACATTGTATTTTTTTTTTTGTATTAACATCCTAATTATTTTAATTTATTGTAATAATTAGCACGCCGTTCTTTTTTTTTTTTTACCTTCTACTGGGAAGCTCTAAGGCCGTAAGGTAGACTGTAGCCGATCTCATTAATTTATGTACAACATCACCTACATTCATAGCAAATAAAGTTCTGATTCTGATTCTGAACCTTTAAAAAATATTTATTATATAAAATTATTAATATTAATTCCAAATATTTAACCTACATTATAAGTTAAATGATCCGCAGGAGAACCAAGGTAACCGACATAGCCCGAAGAATTGCCAAACTTAAGTGGCAATGGGCAGGACATATTGCTCGCAGAACAGATGGCCGATGGGGCCGAAAGGTTCTGGAGTGGCGACCACGTACCGGAAGACGTAGCGTTGGAAGGCCTCCCACAAGATGGACCGATGACCTAGTAAAGGCCGCAGGAATCCGCTGGATGCGGGAAGCACAGAATCGGTCGAAGTGGCGGTGCTTGGGGGAGGCCTATGTCCAGCAGTGGACGTCTTTCGGCTGATATGATGATGATGATGATGATGATAAGTTAAATGTAATAATACTTGCTGCGCCCTAACAGGATCATGTACTCATAAGTTAGCCTAGCCTGTAACTGAGTGTACATTATGCAAAAATAAAATAAAATAACTTTAAAAAAATATTTATTTCAGACCACATGATACATAATAAAAACACACGAAGTCATGATAAGAGTTAAAAAAACATTTACGCTTCTATTTGTAGCCACCGTTTGTAGGTCTCGACTCTCGGGAGCATACATCCTATCAGCAAGGTCCTTAACTATACTGTTTCTACACGTACCAACCCTGGACATGAATGATGCACATTCTGCTTCTCAGAACGCGTTCAGCCTCGCCTCCACGAACATTCCAAAGGCACTACAGTAACGCTTCAACCCCTACAACTAGGTGTCTATACAATATTTTCCTACTCTCCTCTTTCAGTCTATTAAAGCTGTACAAGGATAAAGATCCTTGTTCTTGGATCGCGGCCAAAATCGGTACTAATACCGCCATGTTATTTTTAAATACATTTTACAAAACAATGTTGCACAAATGTTCACCAGCAGCGCCCCCAGGTTTACGTTATTCGAGCGCCAAAAGATCATAAAATCCATGTAGCAGTGTATTCTATTCTATGCTGGGATCACGTTGTACTATAATGTTCGAAATAACATTCGTCTGTTGGAAGTTGACCAAAGTTTAATTAACTCGGTGGCGTTGGAAGACAATCACGAGTCTCTGGGGAGTCGCCGCACGTGAGTTCTGCTAGTCGTAGTGTGGATATTCTATCCTATACTTATTCTTATAAATCCAAAAGATTATTTTTGTTTGTTTGTCCATCTCTCGTGCAGCGACGAATTGACAGAATTTTTTGCATTGAGACAGTTTATGGACAGGAAAAACTGTGAAATGAACATATTAGTGCAAAAGAGATAGAGTTTTCATGCATTTTAAAAGCCTTTGCGACAGATCTATTAACGGGCAGTAACTTACAGACAGTTTAGAGTCTTTTAAAATAATAAGAAGATAATATTCCTTGCTCAGAAGTAAATTTCTTTTTAGAGTTACGTTCCTCAATAAGAAAATACGGAACCCATATAGGATCACTTCGTATCAATCTGTCAAAGCCTTTTTTCTCAGAAACACGCGTTCCTGAGAAAAAGGGCCTTGACAGACGGAGGTATCAAGTTGAAATTAATATCAAATAAGTAGGTCTTACGGTCCCTTGAAGCTCTAAAAAAATCAAGCATTTTGGCCTTATTTTGTACTCACGTAGGTACCTACCCCGTAAAGGAACTTAACTCGGAGCTTCAAAATTACGAGGAACACCCAGTAGGTATTTATAATCAGGCTATAATGTTCCTACTGGTAGAACACAGGCCAGTATGTACTTACCTAATTATAAATAGAAATCCCATCCTTTGTTTATTACATTTTATCGACCCCAGGCCATTTACAGAATACTGTCGGTCCTACATTTCACTTAAAGACCCATTTATAATCATTTTAACTTATTTATCACCGTAAGCCCCAAAGAGGCAAAATCTCATTATTTTTATCCGAGAAGCAGCGAGCCGTTTACTAGAATTATTACAGGCTCGGGATTGGCTAATGCAAGCACCAATCAAAGGGATCGATACGCATTTAGATTGGGTACAGATTTAGTATCGGGATAAGGCGCGGTCGGCTTGGGGGTTCATAGCTTACTTGAGGTCCGCAAAAACGGCGGGTGGACGACGCGTAGATGCCTCGTATACACCGCATAGTCGCTGCGTAGACACTGCGTAGATGCAGCTGAATCAACGCAAAAGCTACGCCTGCGTGTAAAAACAAAGCCTGTTGATCGCATTATTTTAAATTATCTTCTGTTGCAAAATGAGACTCATCCATTAAAAGGGTTTAGGTAAATACACCCCAATGTATGGGGGACTATTTTAAAAACCAATAAATTTTCTTGTTATTTTATTTGAATTCGTATTGTCAGTAAATAAATCTAGAAAAAATATTGTGTATTTCAGTTTGTTAATAGTTTTAGTTAGGTTAGGATATTATATTTTAATATTAATAGTTTATTAGATAATTTAATGTAAAAAGTTAATCCAGTGTAAATATTTTTGGCAGTAAATCACTTTCTGAGAGTGATAATAACAATTTTAAAGCAGACGTTCCATTATTTCTTTCTCCGTACCTTATTCTGATAGGTAAATCTCAAAGGACAGCAACACCGGCGAGTTCCACGAACTTACCAACTTCGTAGAATTTTAAAATAACTGTCTGACTAGTATTCGAAGAAAACAGAGAACAGTAGCTGTTTCTGAGAAGGCTTAGCGAAAACTTTTCTAGAACTTTTTCCATAGCATAGCCATTTTATTCTTTTTCGATATTGAAATACAATTTTTAAAACGCAGACAGAGGTTATGGCCACTTCGAATAAAGCTGAAGACGGTATTTAGTTCCTCATAATAAGAACTGCGCCTAGTACTAGGCTGGACACAATGCCAAAGGTCTTATTTTTTTTTTTTTTTTTTTTTTTTTTCTGTTCTTTCTGCCTCGTAGCAATCTGTCGTCAAGAACAATAAGCTACTTCTTTGTCCGATATCTCTGGGTTTTTTTTTTTAAGGTTTTGGAGCTTGGTGATAACTTCGCAGTTAAGTTTCTCAATCCAATCAGCTGAATCTGTCCAGGAGAGTTGGGACGCTATATCTCCTCAATCTCTTAAATTGCAGGCCACCATCACCACTTAGTTTTAGAGCAAGTTCATTTTGATGTTTTGAGAGTCTCTTCTGGTATTTGCCGCTGTATTGGGTTATCTCTTGTTTGACTGTGGGTATTTTCAAGTCTTGATATATTATTTTGTTGCTAATATATTGAGGTATGTTAAAGATAACCCGAAGTAACTTCGTCTGAAACCTTTCCAATATCTCAATATTACTTTGGCTGGCCGTACCCCAAAGCTGGATACCATAAGTCCAGATCGGTTTGAGAATTGCTTTGTAGACCGTTAGCTTGCTTTGTGTGCTCATTTGCGATTGCTGTCCTATTAACCAATACATGTTTCTTAGCGTTGCGTCGAGCTGCTTTCTCTTAGTCCATATGTGTTTTCGCCATGTTAACCTTCTGTCCAGGTGCATACCCAGGTATTTGGCGTTGTCATTTTGAGGAATCTCTTCACTGTTCAGAACCACTGGTGGACAGGTATCTCTTCTGAGCGTAAAGGTTACATGCGTGGACTTGCTTTGGTTTGCTCTGATTCTCCAAACTTTTAGCCATTCCTCGAGTTTGTTTATATGGAGCTGTAGATATCTAGATGCAGTAGCGGAATTTGTGTGTGTTGCAAGTAAGGCTGTGTCATCTGCGTACGTTGCAACTGTAGTTTTTCCGGTAGTAGGCAAGTCAGCAGTGAAGATAATGTACAGTACTGGCCCTAGTATGCTACCTTGTGGCACACCTGATTTTATTTCATATAGCTCCGACAGTTCGTTTTTATGTTTGACTTCAAAACATCGTTTCTCAAGGTATGACTTCAATATGGGGAAGAACGAGTGTGGTAGTGACTTTTTAATTTTATACAGAAGGCCCTCATGCCACACTTTGTCGAAAGCTTGACTTATGTCCAGAAATACTGCAGAGCAGTATTGTTTCTCTTCCAATGCTCTGCCTATAACATCCACAATACGATGGACTTGTTCGATCGTGCCATGGTTCTCCCTGAAGCCGAATTGGTGATTTGGTATTATGTCATTTAGGTTTTCCTTCATTCTTTTCAGTAGTATCTTCTCAAACAGTTTTCCTGTAATAGACAAAAGACTTATTGGTCTATACGAGGCGACTTCGTGTGGTGGTTTACCGGGTTTAGGAAGCATAACTACTTGTGCAATTTTCCATTGCCCCGGGAAGTGAGATAGTCGCAAGCAGGCGTTGAAGATCTGAACTATTGCTATAATACCCCTTATTGGCAGCTTTTTCAGAAGTGTACTATCGATAAGATCGTATCCTGGGGATTTTCCTTCCTTTAAATGTTTTATTTCCAGAATTATTTCTGCAGGGCTCGTGGATTTAAGTGGCAGACACATCTGTTGGGCACTTTCTAGGTACCCTTTTATTTCCATGTCATGATCCGGCCTAGACTCCGGAAATGGCAGGAAAACAGTGCTAAGATGTTCGGCAAAGCTAGCAGCCTTTTCTGAGTCAGATCTTGCCCACTCTCCCGTCCTTTTTTTAAGAGGGGGTATCTGGTTGTTCGGGCGTTTTAATTTGCTTGTGGCTTTCCAGAGCGAGTAGTTCTTGTCTACAGAAGGCGAAAGGTTTGAGAGAACATTTTGAAGGTTAGTATCGTGTAGTGTTTTGATGAGGTTTTTTAGTTCATCAGACGATCTGTTGAATGCAGTTTTATCTCCAGGATATCGAGTTTTATGCCATTCTTTTCTTAGGTTACGGCGCTCATTGATTTTATCCTTGATAAGTTTAGGATATTCATTAAACACTAGGGACGACTTCTTTCGCACCTTTGTTGAGACCGTAGCAGCCTTGTAGATTGTTAGGTTGAAGTTTTCTATGGCTTTTTCTATCTTTTCAGTTGTGTTGAGTCTAGTTTCAAGCTTGATATCCCGTGTTATTATATCCTGGTACAATTCCCAGTTTGTGGTCTTATTATATATTCTTTTCGCAGGTTCCACCAGTACTATTGAAGAACTGACGTTCAGTATGACTGGTGTGTGGTCAGAGGACAGATCCGTGCACGGTTCGATGGTCATGTAATTACGACTTATGTTTCCAGTAACGAAGAAGTCCAGAAGGTCCGGAATCTTATTTTGATCCGTCGGCCAGTATGTTGGTACGCAGGGTGTCATGCATTCAAGTCCTCGCCTCTGAGCTACTCTAAGTAGTTGCCTTCCTCTATGGGTAATTAGTCGTGAACCCCAATAAGTGTGTTTAGCGTTCCAGTCTCCACCACATATAAATCTGGGGCCAAGTGAGCAAAGGTAATTGTTGAAATCGCTTTCGGTAATTGTGTGTCTTGGAGGGCAGTAGACCGCAGATAGTGTGGTCTCAACTTTCTCGCTAACAATGATTTTAACTGATGTTGCTTGGATCTTATCTGTGCGGTATTCCTCAAGTGCATAGTGCTTGATATTATTTTTAATAATTACGGCGGTTCCTCCGTGGCTGTTTCCTGAAGGATGATTGGTTGTGTAAACTGTGTAGTTTTTCATGGTCATATGTGACCTCGTAGTAAATCTTGTTTCCGAGATTAGTGCTACATCGATGTTTTCTATTTGTAAGAATGTTAATAGTTCTTGACGACGTTCCGTCAAGCCGTTGGCATTCCAAGTTACCACTCGGACTGTGGGCATCATTTTGCAACTAGACTTGAAATTAGCTGGATCATACGATCCATCATTTTGTCCATCATGTTTATCATGATGTGTTCAAATTTTGCGAACATTGATTCTAGTCTGTCGGTGATGTTATCTGGGTTTGTTGGTGGTTTTCCATGCATTTGGTCTTTTGTTGCATCAGCAAAGGTGCGTTTTTGCGTATTATGTTTTGGTCTTGTTGTATTGTTTGCTTTGTTTTCCTTCTCGTTTACATAGACTTGTGGTGTATCTTTGATGGTGGGTTGGAAAGGTCTTATTAGCATATAAAGTATAGAAAAGAATAGGTATACATACCTAAACACAGAACTACGGAACTATATCGCAGACCAGCACACGTAGCATGACAACCATAGAAACGGGTTTTCCACGGGTTTTGCCGACGGAAGAATAGACAAAATGACAAATTGTGATTATTTATATGTCATTTTGTCTATCCGTCGACAAAACCCTCTTCTAATGTTGTGGTCATGGTAAGCGTGCACCACCTCTAAAAGCAGTATTATTTTAAATTACTTCAGTGTGGGAAAGTGATGACGCTCTACAGGACGTATAGCTCCATCTCTCCACTGAAGTAAGATTAAAATAAATGGTGGTAGGCCCCCTGACCAGTGTCTTTCTGTAGGTACTACAGATCTCTACGTTAGGTACCTACCTACGTTAGGTAGATAGTGAAGTTAGGTACCTACCTAACTTCACTATCTACCTAAAATACAATACCTCAGACTGATTTTTGAATCCAACCCATGAATTGACAGTCAACGTCTGCTACAATGACAAAAAATAGACAGTAATAATATGTTAGAAAAGCGAGCATCGCAGGAAATAGCGAAAAAAAAGAAAGATAAAAACTAAAACCCACCGACAAAAACGCGAACTAAAAAGGTATATAAAAGCATCACAGACAGAAAAATTAAAAATAACATCAGTTTTCGTATAACAACACACGTGTCACACGTAATCTGTACGATTTAATATAACAATATTTAGTATAATGACGTGACTCCTTGTACGAAAACCGTAATAAACCACATACTTTTAATCCTAAAGTAATATAAAATTGACGCAAGTGAAGCCATAGGCAGTCACTAAATATGATTCATAAAATCATAACGTATACACATTCTCTATTTTGTTATTCACCGACAAAGCACGCTATTAATCAAATGGATAACAAAAGAAAAGACGGAACCTTGAGAAAGTCACCAATAAATTCTATGGATTGTAGTAGTGTTGGTTTATAGGAACAGTATCTTATAGACACAGAATAATACAGAAGGTCGACTTCATACAACGACACACACTTAAACAGGCGCACGCACACATAGACGGATAATGACGGTTCCAAAAGTATTTGATGATTGTGTAACAAATCTCTGTTCAAGCCTATCTTTTGATGCAATGCATTTAAAAAGAAAATTATTCAAAAAACAAAAAACCCGACTGCAAAAACACTTAACTGAAAAGAGAAAAACAAGCATTTTATTCTATAGAATTTTGGTATCGCAGGCGGGGACAAACAAAAGTTAGGTACACCATATTTCCGGTTATTATTGTTTATTGTCCCCGCCTGCGATACCAAAATTCTATAGAATAAAATGCTTGTTTTTCTCTTTTCAGTTAAGTGTTTTTGCAGTCGGGTTTTTTGTTTTTTGAATAATTTTCTTTATTTCAAGTTTTTTAGTTTTATTAATATATCTTAATTTGGAATTGACTCATTACCAGCTTTTATTTGATACCAATATTGTTGAAATTTATTTAAAAAAACCCTTCCCCTCCCTTTTTTTTGTACTTGCAGATGCAATACATAAATATTATATAGCCTATGTCACTTCTACGATTAAGACGAATCTAACGACACCTCCTATGTTAAAATCCATCAAGCCGTTTAGGCCACAGAGCGTGCCAAAGAAATAGACATACATACATACATACATACATACATACATACATACATACTCTCGACATTACCCTCCTTCTGGGACAGTCGGGTAAAAACGGGGGTCATATTCCCGAAAACGATTCGATTTTGATTTTCTTTTCGATTCGAAATCGTTTCTGATCCGACCTCGATTTAGGTTAAATTCTTACGTAACTACTGACTAACGGGAATAAGTAAAACTTGTATTAATCTGTAATAATAAATTTTGATTGAAAAATCATCGACGAAAACAAACGCACTACAAATTGGTTTATACAGGTAAGTACGTTTACCGATTAATTTGTTTACCTTTTCTCGGTCGAATTTCGCGTACGTTAGGCATGTCCAATTGTCCATGTCTATGTTTGCGTGCAATTTCGCTCATTATATGGAGTCGACCTTCTGTACCTATCTTTTCTGTATTGGAGAAGTTTACGATCCGAGTGAGATTTACTACGTTTACTTTCAGTTCCAATAGATAGATAACACACCGTTCGATAACTCCACGGATTTCGTATTTCCTGTCTTCGAGAGGTTTCAATAGCAAATTGAAAATATTTTTCTTTATTCGATCTGCGTAGCCTTTAACCAACTTTGTTGGGGTCGGCTTCTACTCTAACCGGATCCAGCTGAATACCAGGATTTTACATAGAGCGACTGCCTATCTGAAATTCATAACCCAGTAACTGGGTAATACGATACCCCTCGGTAAGACTGGTTGTCAGACTTTCGAGCTTCTGACGACCATCCACGAGTGACAGCCAGGACCAACGGCTTAAAACGTGCTTTCCGAGGCGCGGAGGAGTCTCGGTATGTGTTTCCTTTATTATGAAATTGAATACTTTAGGAATTTGATTTCATTGGTTGGTACAGTTTTGGTAAACTGGATTTTAATATCATAAATCTTCAATTAAAATTCGTGGTACTTTTATAACAAAATGATTGTAATGTGACCAAAGAACCTAATAACCCGTAGCGTAGTGAAGTTCATAGCGCGAGACTGAGCGATTTACCTCCTAATGACGATACAAGGAAAACCATTTGAGGAAGCTGTAGGTACTACATCATCTATGGCGTTTTCATTTTTTTTCTCTTTCTTATTGTGGTGTGTATCTGCTTTATAGCCGTTTTATTTTTTATTATTTTGTTTTTCATTCATATTCTTTAAGGCGCCTCTTGAGGACTTATCCGAATACCTATCAAAAAATATTTCATCTAGGTTTTAAAAGGAGGAGGCGTGAAAATTGATTTACTGTTACAATGTATTGTAAATAATATATTAAGTTAACACTGTCTCACTCGCAAGTAGTAAGGTAACCGTCACTAATGTAAACTGTCAGTCACCTCAAATGGCGGAAAGGTAAAAAGGTGCTATTTATTCTATAAAAGTATCACCATGAAAACTTAGGTGAGATTTTTACAGAATAGATGTGCTGGATTGGGTCATGGTTGTAATGGCGAGCCTGTGAATTGTTATACTGATAACACTTAATAATCAGCTCTGCTACGGAATTTAATAGATACTAAACTCAGATAAATTCACACCAAAGAAAAATCCTACATTTTCTCACAGTTCCATTCATATTTTTCAAAACAGTAGATCGTTTTCACATCCAATATAATATGTCGCTTTCCGCTCGCAAAATATGTAGCCGCCTAATTTGAATATGAAAATATGGCTTTAAACGATCATTATAGCAATAATTTAATTTAAAATGGCGGCGCCAGGCCGTGGCCTAACTACGTGTAAAACAAATGACACATGAGGCCACTGTTTAGAACACCAGCAGATAATGTCATTTATTTTATGTAGCGTCGGGTAAAATGTCAGGTGAATATTCTACTGAAAATTTAGAAATTTTAGCTGGATAAAACAGATAAAAATATGTATACAAAACGCGTCAAAAATTATAAAAAATCACCTGTTGCAAAGGTTGTCCTAATTTTTTGAGCGTGCTCATGTTCATCAGCAGGATTTACATCACTTTTAATTCGGAATTCTCTATTAATGCCAAGTCTTTTTTAATAACTTACGTATTTGGAATTGTAATTTCCGTGTCCAGTCATTGCAGGGACCTTACTTATAATTCTACAAGTGAGTAGTACCTCTGACTAACCCTTTGAGGGTGCCGTACGTGACTGACGTAAATACAGGACCCTGATATTTATGTTTGCATTCAAAACGCGTATAGGTATATGGAAGTACTTCTTTATAAGATTGACCAATCTCACCCTAAACGTGCAACCAGATAAAATTGAAGTCGACCAGTCGATATTGATCTCATCAGCCTCAAAACATAAGTACGAACGTAATCCAGCAGCCATTACCACATTAGATCGGTCTTTATATTAAAATTAAAAAGTTGCTAAGCTTTAGTTACCCAAGTAAACACTTACGATTTGCACAGCTCTGACGCTTTCCTCATTTAAATTCCGAAAGGGGCAGCTGCGCGCGTAGCATGATCATCGTAGAAACTAAAAACAACGTGGCAGATAGTAGAAAAAATTACGAAAGAACGCGGTGATAAAAATATAAGGAAAACGTAATAAGGCAAAAATAATAAGGAATACTCCATTAATGGATAATTATATAATCCATTAGTTTTATTTCAGATAAATCTGACAGCAAAAACACTCTTTGTTTTTTTCTCATTACTATTGATCAGGCCAGATAAAACAAAAGCTATCGGCCTAAGTCAAGGCCTCATCTTATCTTCACTCCATTAGTCCGTCATTAACAGATTATCATCGCATTTATCTTCAAAGAGAAGATGACAGCTCAAAAGCCAAATGTATCATTAGGCCAATTTGGGGACTTAACTGTCTAAGTATTGGACTTGGTAATGTTTTGATATACGTACTTAATATTGATGAAAATGTTTTCGTTTCGCAGCAAAAAATCTACATGTCCATCAGGCCTAATTTCCCTGTAGGGTTAGGCAGAGTTGTATTATTTATTTATAAAAGTGTTGTGAGTTTAATCTGTTTATTTTTTTTCACAACACCCTACATCCACATAATATATCTTTACGTTTTAAATCTCCCATCACAAGTACGCTCTAAGAGATTTCCATTACTTTTGTATGTCCTACTTTTCTGATTTTTTGTTGCTTTTTATTTTACGTGTACATCACCATCTGCCAAGCCTTTTCCCCAACTATGTTAGGGTCGGCTTCCAGTCTAACCGAATGCAGTTGAATACCAGTATTTTACATGGAGTTACTGCCTATCTGACCTCCACAACCGTTACTGGGTAACACGATACCATTTGGTAAGACTGGTTGTCAGATTTTCGGGCTTCTGACTACCCATATGATATCCCTCTTATTTTTTGTGTACGTTAATGGTAAAATTGATTAAAAACATAAGTACAGTTAACTGCACGCTCATGGTATCAGTTTGGCTTCTTTTTAATTTCCTAGCAGTAAGGTAAGGGCTGGTAGGGTTTTTTTAGTCCAAGTGTAAGTAATGAGATGCGGTTGACAGTACAAAATATCCTTTATGAAACCAGTACCTATTAATAAAATTCATTGATGTCCTCACCGTCGATGCCATCAGCCATCCCTTTGTTCTTGGTAATATTATCAGGCCATTACCGTTTATTTTCTAAGCCTTGGCTTGGCCCGAAAATACTATTAAGGCCACAAAATAGTCATTATTATCTCGTCAACTGTCTACGATGTAATGAAGCGGTGACAGTCACAAGAAAATGGACTTGGAAATGGACTTGTTCGCAGATTGACGTCGGTTGTGGCAGGCGCCATATATGGTTTTGTATTTTTTAATGATTGATGTACCTACATTGTACACTGCTCTTGGATCTTTAATTGGATTGTTCTTGGATTGGATCTTTTGGCGCTCGAATAACATTGACAGGGGGGCGCTGTTGGTGAAAATTTTTGCAATTGTTTTGTGAAATGTATTGAAAAACAAGATGGCGGCGTTAGTTCAGACTTTGGCCACGCGCCAAAAGAATCTTGTAGCGCTATAAGTAGGCCATTAGTATGTTGCTAAGCCTCAAAGAGGATCGTTTCACCGTATTCATGTCATTCAGGATTGATTTTCATAAAGTATGAAGCATAAAAAATCCTATACTATTATATTAAAAGAGCAATAATCCTATAATATTAAACGAGCAATATTTGTATACATTTATATATATTTGTAATCACGTTCTCGAAAACGGCTCTAACGATTTCGATGAAAGTTACAATAGAGGGTTACGGGGGCGAAATATTTTTATTTTTTATTTATTTAAATCACATGTTTTCTTGATAATGATCTAATGCGACAAAGTAACTTAAAATATACTTAACTATACCTTACATGCTTCACAGTACGTGGCCCTTATCGTCGTAAATCGATCTATCTAGGTCTCATATCTGGAAAAGGTAGCGTTGGAAGGCCTCCCACAAGATGGACCGATGACCTTGTAAAGGCCGCAGGAATCCGCTGGATGTGGGAAGCACAGAATCGGTCGAAGTGGCGGTGCTTGGGGGAGGCCTATGTCCAGCAGTGGACGTCTTTCGGCTGATATGATATGATGAATTATTTCTAACCCTATAGGATAAAAATTCCAGTAAATTGAAACATCACCAAAGACGTGCAAGTGACATTCAACCTTAGGATGATAAAACAATTACGAGGTTGACTATACAATATCTTATGTCAATAAATATGTCAAGGCGTGAAAAATTTACAAAAAAATTATTAAAGAAGTTTCATTCACAGCTAGCCTATCCGGCGAATAATGTCTACTACCTTGCATTTACCCCCGCCTCGACCTGCAGGTTTAATGCATTGAGTGAACCTGCTTATCTTTTAGTGCATCGAATGATAGGCAGGTTCACTCGATGCACTCTATTGAAGCTTCACAATATCGTCCGTTTTGGAGCCTAATCTACTATCTCTTTGTACTGGAGCCATGATACAGGTGAAGACAGAAGGTGCACAAGTATAAACTTATGCTAGCAAGCGTTTTAGCGTTACTTAAGACTAAGGTTCATTCGTATGAAACAGTAACTTTACTAAGCAAAGTAAAGGTTATGTGCAATGCGTGAATCTCGCCATTAAAAAGGGTTTGGCACGGAAAATCCACGAGTGATAGATAAAATAAACTATATCTTAAGATGATCTTTGTATAATTCATAGATACTGGCTTAACTTATCTGAAGAAACTTCATTCAAATCATATTTTAGTGCTGAACCGCACACTATCAAACAGCTTCGCAATTTTCATGACAAAATGTTAAAAAACTTCAATTCAGTCTCTTGTAAAGTTATAATTTATTTACTTTACGACGCTTTAAAATACTAAGAGACAGCGGAAACAGCACAACTGGATGAGGTTTCAAAACCAATTCCAATTGTGATGTCTCAACTGGCATTGGAAAATTAAGTAATGCCTGTACACCTTCAGATTTTTTGTATCTCGTTCGGAGTGGGTCTTCTTCGCCTATAACTGTCGTCTGGAAAATTCGCATAAATATTTATAACATTCTTTCTTTATTTCCGACCTATTGTTTCTGCGATGGAACCATATTCAGTACTCTGGACAGATATGAATGCAGCTTTGTCGCTGTTATAAAACAGTCATGAGCTTCAGAATTTTATAGGTCAGTGCTTTTCGAGAGATCGGATAAATTAGGAATGTAGGTCGATTTATTAATATGCACTGGTTTATTCTATGTTATTGGATGACGAACTTAACTATGTAGATGACGATGACGGCCTACCTGATAATAATAATAAAATTGTTTATTGATATAAAACAAGATGTTCACCAAAGCATGGAATTCTCTGAAAACTCTGCTAATTAAAACTATGTTACAGGAGCTATTTTACGGGAGTATCTTCTGGTAATAGTAAGACACAATTTTGTTGTTTTATGACAACACAATGGAATAAATTGGAGAAGACAGAAGAAAGCTACTTAAACAAAATATACCATATAATAAAAAAATATATAAACCAAAGTAAGTGGTCACCGCCGTTTATGAACATTTGCAATACCATCGCAATTTTTCTATCGATGCCATTCTAGAGAAAAGATTTGAAGAAAACTACTGGACTGGTTTTAAAAATTCTTTCACCAGTAGAATGCTATATTATCACTGAGTAATATAGGCTATAATTCAAAAGTTATCACGCAGTCGAAGCCGTTGGCCATCAATAAAGCTTCTCAATTCACTGTTTTTAGGTTTCCGTACCCAAAGGGTGCCAACAGGACCCATTACTAAGGCTCTGCTGTCGTCCATCTGTCACAGGGCTGTATCTTTTGAACCGTAATGGGTAGACATACAGATTTACAGAGTGTTTACTAATATGGCCGCTTTAACAACAAATAATAAAGTAAAAAATTAAAGGGTACCAAATTTATACAATGACATGAAACGTATTTTTTTCGGCGTTTTTTACTCGATCTAAAAAAATTGTGCTTTAAATTGTACGGTCGTACAGAACGCTCGTGTGGTAATCTGATTTGCCGCTTTTTAATTACAGACGTCCTCAGATACACTTTCAAAAGCGATCTATTCGTAAAAGTTTTCTATTTTAATTTAAGTGAATGCCTGTGTTCTGCAACGCAAAGTTTCAAGGTGTCAAATCAACAGCACTATCGAATAGATAAATTCCGATTAAAAAAGAATATGTTTGAAAGTACGAAATGGCAGGAAAAAACGAATTGAAGCCACAAACCAAGTTATCAGCTCTTCAGAATTAAGATTCTCGGAGCTAAGCCCGTAAATTCCGATTTAAGGCATCGATATTCCGGATAAAGGCGTGTCCGGACTTAAGTTTCCAATTCCCGGAGTTAAATCCGCAATTCTCGTCTTACACCTTACCGAGGATTTCTAACTGAAATCCAAAAGACGTAGGAATACAACCCAAGGATCTTATTCTAAAGATCTAGAGATTTGACCTACTTAGTAAGAAACTGTTTTCGCGACCAGTTCCCGTTCCGTTTTGCTCTTAAACTTTACTGTGGTCGATAAGTACAAAAATAAAACGTCGAAAAAAAGTTGTTTGAAATGTATCAAGACTAAACTTAAAGGCTTACTTACCAAATAGCCTCGTTGGTGTGGTGGTGGTGGGACTTTACCAGAAATATCGAAAAGTTAATCGGCTGTTACATGCAAAAATAATATCAAATATCAACGCTGATTTTGTTTTTAACCTTTCAGTTCGACGGGAATTGCGTAACACTCTAAATGGATTAGCAATATCCTTCAGATTGCTGAATGATTTTGAAGGTGTTGGGGTTTGAGAACCAATGAAAGACAGTTATAATTTATATATAATTATTTATTATATTTATTTGGCAGGAGAGGTGTGTGTGCGCTCTCGCTTACCAGACGGAACACTAGTGTCTCAACTATAATAAAGTTATGCACAATGTAAATACGTATTAAAGAGAAAGATTCTCAAACTACTTAAGTGGGACCGATATATTTTGTTATATTACAACAGAAGGATATTGCTATATTGCATTTATGTGCAGATTTGTCTGTTTAACAACGTAAATAACACAATTAAAGTTGTAGAACTGTCAAAATGAAAGCCAGTCCGCTGATCCCATAGTAAACTCTATTCGTAGTACACTTCTCTTTAATATTTTAAATATACATTTTTTACTAGCCATTCTATTTACTAGAAACAATAACTTTATGATTCTTTTGATAAGTTTTGTTAATTCCAAGTTGACACTCATTTTGTTCTACTTACAAATTAATTTTTACCAGTCATGTGATCACAATGTAAAGTTAAACCTTCTATTAAGCCCTAAGTACCATTTCACGACACTCCAAGTAACTTATAAGGGAACAAACAGTTGGTCCTAACAACACTAACTAGGGTTACCATCCTCCAGACTGTTTCAGACAATATGTCTAGCTGTTTGGCTACCCGTACGAATTTTGTCCGACCTTGTCATTTTTCTTGTGTAGGTATATGAATGCTGAAAAGTAGAGTCCGACAGAAAATGGATTTTTGTTTTGGCCGAAAAGATTTTTATTTTTTATAGGTTTTTCTTTGGTAAAAGTAAAAAAAATGTAGTGCCAATCTTTAAAGTCATCATGAAACTTTATACTTTTCTCAATTACATAAATATTCTTATACATAATTATCTGTTCTAACTATCGACTTTCTCTCAATCCTAATCTCAAAAAACCGAAAACGGAATTCGGTTGTAATATACAGAAAAAAAAAAAAGTTCGGACCTTTTTTGGAAAATGCCCATCTTTTTGTTAGGACTTTTAAAATTTGAATATGGTAACCCTACTCCTTACAGGCTTCCTATTGTTACTGCCCATATTATACGTAGCAGTAACATAAACTTGGTCCTATTGTACGAGAATAAACAGTTAGGAGCAAACAGTTTGTGAACTATAATCTGTAGCTTATAATCTTGTGTAAGTATTGGTATTTGAAACATAATCTGGGGTTACAAAGGGTATGTGGGTAAAGTTTTAAAGTACAATAATATTGGAGGTTTACGATAACACACCACAAATCAGTAAATACGTTTACCACTAGACTAATTAAACATGTTTTATTTCTGTGCATTGTTTGAAGTTAACAGGGACAGAATTATTTTGAAAAAACGGACAAATGGGGACAAGCACAGAATCGGTCGAAGTGGCGATGGCGGTGCTTGGGGAAGGCCTATATTCAGCAGTGGATGTCTCTTGGCTGAAATTATGGACAAACGGGGTGGACGTGGTGTGAACCATGCACAATGTAGGGTGGCGTTGGGATGAATTTTTCCAAAGAACAAAGTTAATATTGTAGTTGTAAAACATGTTCTCATACAGTCCAACTACAACTGTAAGTTTGTACGCACAATATTGAGAGATATACCATGGTTTTTTAAGACCACGCCTGATTCAATTAACGACCTTAGTGTACCTTACTTTTAAACACTTTTTGTTGATAGGGCTCTCGTTTGACCACTAACTCATCTGATGGTAAACGCATCACCATTTACCATCCATCAGATGAGTTAGTGGTTCGATCAAACTTTTGCTTGAAAGTAATCTTGAACATGGCATATTATTGTGACCAGAAAATATATAAAAATATAAACCAATATCTACCTGAGATAATCTTTATGTGAAAAGCCTTAACCGACAACATAATAATAAAAAGCGATATAACGACTTAACATAAACGTAGGCACAGGTGTTCAAAGCGACTTTGATTGCCAATTTTATAGCTCCGGGAATCGAACTCGAGACCGCTAGTACAAATAAATAAAAAGCTTTTTATGTCCCGTTAACGTTACACGCTACAGATAAAATTCATTTGAATTTTTTATCTTGTTATCTTAGAGACGTAAAGCTGCGTATACATTATTTTGTGACATTTCAACGAACAAAATGCCTTACCATTTCTTTTTTTTTTTGCTCTCGCCGGGGAATCTCTTGGTCTGCATATCACCTGATGCTAAAAGATGATCAGGCCGAAGGTGGAAGCGAGCTTCACCCGGAATGCTGGAACGAACTGGCTATCGTACCTGCCGAAACACAAAAATACTGTTAACATTGTTGTTATGGCGACAGACTTAGATAAGATGGTGGTAGCTAGCCAGGCGGACTTAGAACAAGCCATACCACCAACCAAACCGAGCAGAAAATTTTGCTCCTACTTGAAATCGAACCCGGGACCTCTGGGTCTGAGACAGGTGGTTTACCCACTAGACCACAGAGGCGGCTAAATTATACGTACCCAATTTTTCAATGGTTTCAAGGCTAAGGTACGGGAGTCTTTCATTAACATTTGCTGTCAACACACGCGATGGATTCACATGGATTTATTTACCTTCGGTTAAGTCGTTTTTTAACTAGCTTCAATTATAGGGAATTTAATCCATAAATTTATATTGACGACGTTCTGATTTTCACATACTTAGCTAATTCGGTGTGGCAAGTACACAAGTACACACATACGAACAAGCCACTAAATTCTTGAACAAACTTCTCCAGAAAAGTAACTATGCCGAACTTCACTTAAGCATAGTTCTCATACTTAGCAAGTTGATAACTTCAAGCGACAGTCTTGTTACAGTCGCACCATGTATTTCCCAAAGGCATGCCACTTCCCACAGGCGTGCGTTGTTCATTTTACACTAAGCCCAGGTGTGCACGGGCATTTTTTTCCATGCACTGGATTCTCAACGCTTTGCTTAGCGCTGAGAGTTGAAAATCTAACAGTGTGTTTTTTCAACGGGCTGGGACGCGCTCTGTTGGATTCTTCACTTCGAGAGTTGCAAATATAGTGCGCTAAAAAATCCCGCTGCGATATTTTTACGTCCGTACGAACGTGGGCATACATTATTTTTCTAAAGTTTGCTGTGCATGCGGCGACTTTTTGTTGCCACGAAAACGTAACGTAAGTAGAGATGTGACCACAGTTGGTGAAAGTAACATAAAACATGACAAAAGATACTGCAAGAACTAAGTTGCTCTTGCAGTACCGGAACCAATTTTTATTTTTTATATCCGTATTTTATATCGTCATCATCATCATCATCATTTCTGCTGAAAGACGTCCACTGCTGGATATAAACTTCCCCCAAGCACTGCCGCTTCGACTTGTGTTGAGCTTCCCGCATCCAGCGGGTTCCTGCGGCCTTCACAAGGTCATCAGTCCACGTTATGGGAGGCCTTCCAACGCTTCGTCTTCCGGTACGCGGTCGCCACTCCAGTACCTTTCGGCTCCATCGGTTATCTGTTCTGCGAGCAATGTGTCCTGCCCATTGCCACTTAAGTTTGGCAATTCTTCGGGCTATGGTGGTTACCTTGGTTATCCTGTGGATGTCTTCTTTTAGGATTCAATCACGTTGGAAAACTCCAAGCATAGCCCTCTTCATTGCCCTTTTGGTGACTTTCAGCTTTCTGATAAGGCCTATTGTCAGCGACCACGTTTCGGTGCCATTTTATATTACACTTTGAATTATTATGTCTTTAATAAAACTCTCTCTATCTGTTTAATTCTATATAGAGGTCTATTCTGTTTCTATCCTTCTAAGTATGACATGTTTATCAATACTTCTATACTAATAATTTATAATAAAGAGTAAAGAAAACTCAAAAACTACTGAACCGATTTAAAAAAATCTTCAACCAGTAGAATGCTATATTATCACTGAGTAACAGAGGCTATAATTTATAAAAATATGACGCGAGCCAAGCCCCTGGCTGAAGCTAGTCTCTCAATATAAATAATTATGCCATTAATTTATAACATTCATGGAGGTCAGTTGGCAAACCCATTCTCTACCGTACTAAGTATAATTTTAAAAAAAACGAGGCAGTCTGGGACTACCGATTGAAGTGAAAACTAAGTAACGCCATCTAACGAAATTTCAGGAATTTATGTGGCTTGCTGTCAGTACAAGAACGAAAGCTGTAGCTCCATTAAAAAAAATCCTAAAAAATAAAACAGACTGTGCTGTCAACAAAAACTTGAACGTCTTAAGAATTTTCTATCAGGTCACGTGTCCTGACGCGAGTTTAATTTTTACCCATCCCAAAAATTGCACAACGCCGCTAAAGAAGTGTTCACTTCAAAAAGACAATTTCTTGGCTCATTTTAACGTTATCATTACCTACCGCCATGTTGTGTATAGAACACGTAGCAGAGACCTCACAAGAGGACACCCTTGAAGGGAAAATATATAGGTACTCTCATCTTAACGGTTGTTTCCATGATCTACCAACAAGGCAGCCAAGCCATCATTCATCAGATAAAATCATTCGAATATACAACCGGACATTAACATAAACACTCATCGCAACATCCTCTAGAACTGCAAGTACTCGAGTACCGAAACAGACACTGGAGCGATTAAACCGCGCGATAAAAGCCCTACCATAGAATAGATAGGAACAGAAAACCGCCTCCATACGACGAGCGACAAAACACACACACGGACACGCGTCCATGTACTTACAGCGCGTGCAAGCGCACTCATGACTGGCATTCGTTCAAGATCGCCGTACGAATGTGTCTACAGGGTGTCTAACATAGACTGTCAACTCCGCATTCTGTACATGAAACTAAGTAACATTGCGCAACAATATTAGCTGGGAAATGACTTTTATTTTTAATGTCTCTGTTTACGGTAGTCCTCCAAACATTGTGTTTATACGCATGCAGGAGTCGTGGTGGTATTACAAGTTAAGTTATTTAGAGGTATGAGGAACAGGGGTAAGGTTCAGTCATCCTCTTTAGAAAAGGGAGGATCTTCTGACCAGACGGGTGTTGTGTCTGGCGGGCGACTGCCCGAAAGTTGTTGTCGGGAGTTTGTATGTGTCGATTGCGCGGTAAACTCTAAATGCGCGATGCAGGATTTGAGTGACGTCAGGATTTTTGTGTGACGTCAGGTCTTTGATGCGTAGTCCGCCTATTGCGATGAAGATGCCGCCAGAGTAATAACATTTAATACTTGTTTTCGTTAAAAGAATACGTCAGAAAAAGTTGGAACTTTGACATAAATGATATCTCTGAAACTAAAAGGTAATTGTCGCTTCGTTAAGCGTCTTTCTTTTTACATCTGTTCTATTATGTGAGTACGTCTGTTTTCGCTTGTTGTACGGAGTTGACTTTCTGCACCTATCTGTGTTATGCTGGCGCAGTTAAACAACGCGATAAAATCTCTACTACGGTACATACGAACAATCGCAACTGTCGCCCATAAACCAGCATTGTATTTGTACCGCTGTGCAGTCGTGTGGTTATAAAATAAACAGAACACGCAAAATTGATCGTATATCGCACCAATTCCGTTTGAAATTATTGTTGTCTTTTACTGGCACATAAAAGTAGAAAGAGACAGAAGTCATGAGCGATGTGGATGTATATGTTTTGATGCACTATATACATATAAGCTTTTCTTTTTTATGCGATACCTGTAGCATGGTAATTATGTTTATTAAAGATACGATATGTTAGTTCGTCTATATATTTTAACGTTAGATTATATTATACAAGGTGAAGACAACAATACAACAATAAATTAAACGGCGTGTCTCTATAAATGACGATCCCATTCTGCATAGAAAAATTCAATCGTATATATTCAATAGTTTAGTCAATATAGCTAGTAGAAGATCTGCAAAATCCATAGTCGGCTCGAGTTATTCCGTTTATCCACCCCAAAAAATCCACCCTAAGGTGGATACTCGGAATCGTATGTCCGAGAATCCACTCTAGGCCTAGTTGGAAAAACGGAATCTATAGGCTGAGGGTGGATCGGCTACTATTTAATTCGTTTGAAAAACAAATTTTTCTAATTTCGATGCTAGAATTTGTTTTATAGTTCCAAAATACGCATTAGTATTGCCAGTATTACATTTATTGTTGTATTGTAGTCACATTGTATTTTATTTATGTATAAATGGTTCTAATCTCGCCTGATAGAAAGCGATAGATGAGGTTTATGATGGGAACAAGCCCAGAAAATGCCTGCTCATACAGACACTGGCAGTGATCCACACTTTGTCCGTGCGTATAATTTATATGTTTACTGCCGACGTTAAAGATAACTTCAAACATTTGAATACTTGTATTAAACTTTGTAAAGTGGTATGGCAAAGTGTACTCTGTAAACTTTGCACACTACATGAACAAATAAATACTTGTGGTGCCTCATATCGTGACTTTGTTGGTATTTGAAGCTATTTCTGGCATTGCGGTAAATAAAACTTCGGTTTATAGCTGTCAAACTAATTCTTCTTCTTCTTTTGATGCGAGCTACTCGACTAGCGTGGTTTTAAAATAAGCTGGTCAGCAAAGTTAGTTGTTTGAACTAGTTGACAATATTCAGTGTTTAAAGCAGCATATTATTCTGTGGTGCATCAAAACTTTTGCATATTTATTTGGGTTAAACCATGCGCCATGCATGGGTTGAACCTGACTAACAATAATTTCTTCTATGCTGAAAATTATAGGTTCTCAAAAATTATATTAGTCAGGTTCTCAGCTGTTCCCACGTTTTCGGTTGTTTCCTATGAGAAGTCCTAACTATTAACACTTTTTATTAATTTTTCTCCGTGTTCATCTAGGACATGGTGTCTGCGTGACAAATATCTTCAAATCCGTTATTATGAAGTCGTTTAGGCGTTAATGAGTAACAAACATCTTCAACTTTATACTCAATCTTCCTTTCGTTCTGCCGTGTTTCTGGCAAATAAATTTCGTTGGCTTTGACAATATAGTGCAGTATACTTCTAGTAAGGATGACTGCAACGTTGCTATGTTCAGGTTTGAAGGTGCCGAAGTAATACCAGACACTCTACGCAGCGCATCTGTAATGCCTCTGATATTGCACAGTTCCATTGCGGCAGTAACCACTTAACACCAGAGGGGCTCTCGACTTGCCATCCATCCAAAGCTATTCACAGTATTCACAAATAATTATTATTCTTATAACACAATACAACACAACATAGACGCGTATGTACTGCGATCTCAAACGTATGCCGGTCGCGAGTGCATTTGTACCCGCTTTACGTGAAGCGTGTGCGTGCCTTTTCACTCGTTGCTTGTATGGAAGTGACCTTCTGTACTACTATTCTGTGCTTAATTACGTATATGTGAATGTTGTTCGTCAGATTATTTCTAAATGATTACCTTCTAGGAACGTCGCAGTATTCTCGCAATTTCGGTGTAATACGACATGCATGATACTTAAATGCATAGAATAGTTAGTTACTCATAGAAATTATTAAAGTGTAGAGGATTTTGAATATACCTACATGACAGTAGCAATTAGGAAGTTGAGTTGTTCGAACTCTTAACGTATCACAAAAATGTATCGATTAGCAGTTTGACTATCTAAATTCGCTGTAGTCATTTCATACGGCTGATAAAGAATTGCAATTGCGATTTGAATAAACCGATAATTAAAGTTGATAGGTTTCAGAAATTCATTCCCCCTGACTATGGTAACCTAAATCTGTTGTTGTGATTGGCTGTTCAAAATAACCAATCATATTAATTGGTACGAGATTTGACCATAGATTAAAATAGAAAGCTTTCAGAGTCCAGGGATTACAGTTACCAATTCTGGACGCGTACTGTTCGTCTCTTTGGAGCCCTGCCTGGTCGCTTACTTTTATTTATTTAATTTTTAATGCTGTAATATTTCATCCTAACTGTCCACAAAGACTTCATTGAAATGTCAGTGTCATGTTAAAGTCGATTAGGACCAAAACAACATAGAACCAGAGCAAGAGTAAAAGCATCGTCTTCCGATTTTCGTCATAGTTTTGATTTGATTATCAACTTAAACTCAAAGCATTTATTTCAATTACACCAATTCAAAAGTGCCTTTGGAATGGGTGGGTCAGTCACAAAGATGTAGTGTCCCATTACAAAGCGTAATATGTTCTTATGAAGAAGAACCGGCAAAAAACTCTACGGACATTCTTTTGAATCAAAATATTGTTACAAAACGGAACAGAAGAATGCTCCGTCTCTGTTTGACTCAAAGAGAATTTAATAGAATAGGGATAGAATGGAAATTCGCTCGTTTGGTCGATACCCACCTTAACAAGCCTTTCGCCATCAACTGAAAACAAATACTAAAGTCCGAGCTGCTACTAAAAAATGCAAATGAAAAATCCTAAAAACAATTGCCCGACTTGAGGATAGAACCCAAGACACAATTTATCTCTTGCGCTTCGCAACCACTACACCAACGAGGTAGTCATCGAAAAATTCATTCTTTAGCATTATGAAGTAGGTAAGAAGGTATAAGTATAAGCAGTGTAAATAATTCGTAAAAAAAATAACTTAAAAATATTTCCAATTCCAAACCCAGACAATCCAAGACCGATGGCAGACCAATTAAGCATAGTTCCCTTGCGTCAGAATCTCCGGATGTAGTTCAAAGCGGTCTGATCAGACCACGCCCCGGGGAAATCAAGGCTAAAGTATAACCACCAAAGATTAGTAATGCAGAAGGATCACAGATTGAAAATTGGTATTTAGAACAGTAGCGCGCCGTTGAGAAGGCACTTCTAGCAAAAATTCAGCTTTGTAGAGCGTTGTTATAATTTGTGTGATAATTTCTGCCTATACTGCGTCCGCAATTTAGTTTCGAAAAATGTAAACAAAATGCGTTTTTGGAAAAATTAAGTACTTTAATAATTTAGCTTGCGCTCAAACTTCAAACATTTTAATGACTTTTCAGTAGTATAGTCATTCTGAAGTCAACTTAATTTACACTAGCGTACAGTTGATATTTGTTAAAGTGAAAAATAACATAAATTGGCACATGAATTTGAATATGGGTAAGGTTACAATTTATTGAAGGCAAGGAAAGAAACATCTTTCATGACAATTTTCAACACTACTCACACTAAGGTCATTTCGTAACAGTTTTAAACAAAACGCCTGTTATTATGAATGATTCTTCTGTAAATATTTTGATGGTCAGTCTGCGGTTCGATGCATGGTTTAACGTACGCTTGTTATCATTAAACTTTGGTTTCCATTAACGATGTGAGCTGGAAGTAAGTTGAACCACAGATTAAAACTTAACCGCGGATTAGTACTTGTATGTAGATTATTACGGTTGAAATATGAATAACTAGCTTTTGTTATCGGCTATGCAAGTATGGAGGTCGGATTATCCCATGTGAACCTAGGTAAGCTGATTTACCTCTCAAAATTGACCCTCATATTCAAAATTCATTTATTTACGTTACACGTCCGTCTTTGGATCACAGAAATTCATATGTGTACCTAATTTCAACTTAATCGGTTCAGTAGATGCCGAGCAAATTAGCTGTGACAGACACACGAGTGATCCTATAATTCAGGGTTAAATTTTTTCCTTTTTAGGTACCCTAAAAAAGCACCTTTTTGCCTGTGACCTCTGAGTTTGATACGGTTTTTTTTCTCACACTAGTCAGAAACATTGAACTCATCTACTTTTAAAACATATCATTTATTTTTGAAGTGTATAAGACAAGTGTATTTTCGAACAAAGTTACAGAAATAAATATAATTTATCACAATTTGCGGTGTCTGCCTCCCACTGTCTGGACACACCCAAGTTAACTAAACACAAAGATATATTCCTACTGGAAGAGACACAAATAACAAAAATACAAACAGTTGACTACAATATTATTAATCATAATACATAATTGTGCAGATTACCCAGTACAGTACCCATATCATTCATTTCAATCGCTAAATTGCTTGATACAGCCGCTTAACAATCCCATTTGTACAGCTAAAAGGCTAAACGCACAGGGGCTTTGCGGAAAAAACTCGGAAAAAGGATAATCCCTACAAACAAACGTAATAAGTGATAGCTTTATTAATGACCACTTTGCTGCTGTGTTCTCGTAATTGGGTAAAAGAAATTAAAGCAAAAAACAAGAGTGTATGTTTGTGTATTATAATAATTGGAATAATCCGATTTAAAAAATCCTTCCGTTTAAAATGTTGGCGATGGTTTGGCTGTACCGACTAAGCTAAATTATGTTATTACTGTCTCTTACAAACATGCTAAGCCAAAAAAGGACAGCTATACTTTCGATTTGTTTACACTGAACAATGAACATCTTAGAAAAAAGAAAACAGTAGGTATTCGATTAACCAAAAAAATTACTGCACTATAATATGTGTACCTCAGTTCAGTTGATGTGACTTCAAAAATCTGCTAATAAACTAGAATAACGAATGAAAAACGTTATTACATTCCGCTGTTCACCTGGTTGGAGTTTCGATCACAAAAGGAATGCTGTATGTGTGTCTGGAATCCTACGCGTTTGATATTGGCGCACCGACTGACGTCAGCTGTCAGTTGCCTGTCAAGGGAGAAATGCATCAGCCTGTAGCTGCTCCACTGCAGAACAAAGGCCTCTTCTCGTATGAGTAGTATTTCTGAATAGAGAGAGCATTAATCTCCTGGATTGCTCAATGTGTAGTGTGACTATAGTTACATTCTCAATCTGCCTAGCCTGTTCCTAACTATATTAAGGTCGGCTTCCAGTCTAACCGGATGCAGCTGAATACCAGTATTTTCCACAGCCCAGTAACTGCATAATACGATACCCCTTGGTAAGATTGGTTGTCAGACTTTCGGGCTTCTGACGACCCGTAACGACTGTCAAAGATCCACGAATGACAACCGGGACCAACGGCTTAGCGTGCTTTCCGAGGCACGGAGGAGTCTCGGTATGTACAGACGGTCGCGCCATCCACCGACCAACCTTGGCATGGATCGACCCGTGCGGCTGTTAGTACTTAGCCACGAGCTCCTAAAGTAACAGTGTAACACTTGACACATGACGCCCTTTTTCCCCGATTCATTAGGCAGAGGTGCACAATCATGTCGTGGGTACACCAACATTTCACCAAGTTTAAGTCCCATGTAATAGGGGCTCGCCTATTGCCATCAGCCGGGCACAAATTCAGACTCAGAGCTGCTACTGAGATATTCCTAACTATAAAACACACTCACAATTTTTTTGTCCTTTATTAAAAAGAACCAAGTTCTTAGTTATCAATTACAATCTTAAAAAAATACATTATACGACGTATGTTTAGTAACTTAATCCGCTTAATTGTTCTTAAAGAGTCATAAAGAACCCTGTGAGAAATTGACACGTTTCACCTCTCAACGAGGCATCTTCAGGATGACGATTGACTGGTTGCGAAACTGGACATGACGTGTTGCCACGTCAAGCGCCGTTCAACACCCCGCCTGGCAACCTCACTTGATTGCTGCAATTAGTAATAGTTAAATTACAATCTTGCCTATAATTTAATGTAACTTAATTTTTTACGTAATAATAAGGTCAGTGGGGTCGTCTTAATTACTTTTAAATTAATATAGAATAGAATATAATAGACGATGTATATTTAGTAATTTAATCCGCTTGACTGTTCTTAAAGAGTCTTAGAGAACCCGGGCGGGGTCGGGCGGTTGTAGCTTACTTTGCGTTCGGCTCTTGTCGTGGCAACACCTCGTGTCCGAGTTCGCAACAAGTCAATCGTCATCCTAAGGATGCCTCGTTGAGAGGCGAAACACGTGTCGATTTCTTACAGGGTTCTCTAAGACTCTTTAAGAACAGTTAAGCGGATTAAGTTACATATATACTGTATATAATATGTAACTTAATCCGCTAGAGGATGTATATAATATACATCCTCTATTGTATTTTATAATGAATTTCCGCAAAGTCACGCCCGAGTCAATTAACAAATATAGAATAGTGTTGATTGTACTTTACAAGTGTCTGTTCCACTTTCTTAGAGTCGAATATAAAATATAAACACTTTGTTCTTATGTCATAATTATGTGTGTCAGTATCACTATATTTCTCCACTTTTTACACTAAACTAACTCAAACGGTTTTGTTCGTTTTAGTCTTCGCACTATATTTGTTTGGCCTAACAGCTGAATTGCCTCGATGTTCACATGTCGGTGGAGTAATATCACTAACTCTTTGCCCAACCTGGGCATTGATTCCAGGATCGTACGGTCAGCAGTCGCGCTTTCGACCTCTAAACTTCTTTCTTTCTTTTATATTTTATTTTAGGCAATTTAGTAAAGTAGTTATTGGTGTTAAATGTTATTATAAGTACTACTAGTTTTGTGAGATTTCATTGTGTTCATTGTATTAAATTGTAAGTAAGTAATTTTAAGACCGCGCTATCGCAGTAATACCTGTAATGATAGTCGTAAGGGAGATTTAAAAAATAAATAAATAAATAAACCAACAGCAGTGCCCTGACAAAAGATCAAGAAACACATCTGACGACCATAAAATAAAAAAGAACATCAACACAAAAAATAACTGCCGACCATCTTTTTTAACGTGTGAAAAATCATTACCCATTATGTTAACTGCGAGTATAACTAACACAACTCTCGTCCCAGCTATTAAAGTTAACTGCAAAACCTAACGAGATAATATACAATGTTGATACTAGTTATTGCATAAATAGAAAAAAAACGCTAACATTCAAAATAATGACTTTATATACGATCTCAGCAGCACGATGTATGAAAATGGGGAGAAGATTAACAAATATGATGTAAAAAAGAAAATATAGTCGACCTCGTAATTGATTAACCACCCTAAGCCCGCATTCTAATAGAATGGGATCGTCGCGTTCATGATGTAGTGATTAGTGACATGACGTGCTATGCGTTCCAATTCAGGGAACAATAAGTATTGTTCGCTGAATCGTAACGCGTGGTCGCGCCGGCAGAAGACGGCGTCCGGTTTTCCGAACAAAACGTGACATATGAACACGAGGATCGCTTTTTATTAGGACGCGGGGTAAAAAAGAACGTCACTTACACGTCATAAAACAACAAACTCTATTGAAAATGGCCTATAATTTTTTTTCAATTATCATGTGAGAGATAGTTATGCATTAACTATGTCATTAAGTCCGCCTCTGTACATTTGTGTGCTTAAAGTGTTAAATAAATAAATAGTTTCGACATTTACCCGTGACAGCAGCAACCAAACAGCAACTTTATAGTAACGGGAATAGACATTACTGTGTAGCAGCAACCTTATTTTGACGTTTCAATTTACTAGTAATTGCTGTCAAAAGTGGTAAAGAAATTACAAAGTCGACTATACAAAGGAGATGTTTCAAAATGTATGGAGCCTGGGCCAGGTCCTTGTACACTATACAAAAAAAAAGGGAAATTCATTTAAAACAGTTCTTAATTGTCCAATTACTTTAAAATGGCTTGGTTTGCTGGTAAACACAAGAAATTACACTTGAAATTGCAACACAACAAAAACCCGTCATGGCGGTAAGCTGTCATTTTGATTGACGTTTGTCACGTTTGACATGTTTATTTCACACTGTTGTGACAGCTGACAGTTCTGTTTCTATGATCTATGGTTTACTGTCAATGTTTTTAAGCATAGAGTAACTAAATCCGTGAGACGCCATGTTGGAAATCGATAAAAATTGATAATAAATATCAATTTACTACCACAACAGTAAACATTTAATTGAATTATCTGTATTTTTCCTGAATTCTACGGATTTTTCTCTTTTTTTTGAGATACTGTACATAGACCTGGCCCATTTTGAAACATCTCCTTTGTTCTTTTAATCTTGACTTGAAAAATTGGGATCATCGGTCTTATTACAAAACATGGTTTTTCTTTTGACATGGTTAAAATCATCGACCCAGTTTTTGTAATAAGTACCTACTAATATAATAATAACTGTACTAAAGTTCTTTGTACAAAACTGACCGGTACTAAGTTGTCAGTTTTGTATGTATACCGTTCTGTATCTTTTAATAAAATCGAAAATGGCTCCTTGATTGCACTGGAGCTGAAGATAACCCCTGTTATCTAAAATGACGGTTTCTGCCTTATTTAATTTTATTTATTTATTTATTTCTGACATAATTTTAGTCCATAGTTTCTGGTTACTGATTATTAACAGCCACGTACTGATTTTGTGTGCCAATTTTTTTTAACCAATAAACGAAATCGACAATAATAATTATGAGTTTGAAGCAGCACAAACACATTTAATTAATCTTTGATTCAGTGATTGTTTAAGCTACCATCTACACCTATACGTAGGTATAACCGTTTGAGCTCGTCACAGCGTTGTTTGAAGTGGCTCTTCTGTTCAAGTACTTTTATTGTTCTCTTGTCACAGATTTTGAGATTGCCGAGTTGATTTGAATGTAAAGTGGATTTTATATTGTTGATGTTATGAGGATATCGTACAATGGATATTGAGACTTGCTCAGCTCATTTGTAGTTTGTAATACGAGTGTTGTTTAGCGAACCTGAAAAATTATTTAACGTCTTTTTACAAGATTTTATTTAACTTGTTAGTATATTATGTATGAGTCAAATCTTGCAAGCTGAATTAAATCCATAACCAGAGTTGAAATTTTATTATATTATGTTATTTTTTATTCAATTTCTCGGACTTTGAACATAAAAGAAACGAAGAAAAATAGTAATACTAAAATACGCCTTTATTGGCCAATAAAAAATAATCCCACATTATTAATTTTTTTGTCACGAAAAATGAAATTTTATACATGCGGTCATAACCTTATAGCATAGCGAATCTATCTCTTCATCAACTGCGTAGCCTTTTCCCAACTATGTTGGGGTCGGCCAGTCTAACTGGATGCAGCTGAATACCAGTACTTTACATAGAGCAACTGCCTTTCTGACCTTCACAACCAAGTTACTATCATCATCATCAGCCTGTTAATGTTCCCACTGCTGGGACACAGGCCTCCTCTCTGTGAGAGGGAGTGGGCTGTAATCTACCGAGCGGGCCCAGTGCGGGTTGGTAGATGTCACATGTCTTCGAATTTTTTGGTTCTAAGACATACCGGTTTCCTCACGATGTTTTCCTTCACCGTTTTGAGAGAAATTATTTACACAAAGTAAAGCGCCTGCTTGGGTTCGAACCCACGACCAACAACTTGCAAGTCGGGGCCGTTACCACTGGGCCACCACTGCTCTCAAGTTACTAGGTAAAACAAAAACCCTTGCTGTTGTTGTAAGACTTGCTGACAGACTTCTGGGTTCTGACTACTCTTAATGTCTGTGAAATATCTATAAATAACAACCGAGACCTGTTGGTTTAACGTCCTTTACGAGGCATGAAGGGGTCTCGGTACGAAATGGATGGGCACGGACCGACCTCGGGACGCTCGACCCGTGTGGCTGTTGTTACTTAGCCACAAGCCCCAGCCTCTATCTCTGTAGCTATTAACTAATAATTCAGTAGATTCATACGGAGGTTTATCTTTAACATTAATAAAGACACCGAAGTTATGTGGTGTATTCATCACATCGGATTATCTCGCAATATTACGTCACGGTTATTGCGTCATCGTTATGACGTGTCTTATGGTGCCATACATTCGTGTCGTAATGCTATGTCGTTGGACAAATACGGGAGATTCCTTACGGAGACAATGAGGATGCTTTGTCTGAAATAAGCAAAGGTTTTTATGACATTTTCCTGGTTTTGTGTTAATATTAATATGTTGGCAGTGTGGTAGGTATGCCTAATGGTATTATTTTCAATATTTCTAAGAGGATATTAATGATATTGAAGCTTAGGCCTAGCATATCTATTCTATAGTTATTAGTTACTTACAACAAAATACAATAGCCGACGTATATTTAGTAACTTAATCCGCTTAACTATTCTTAAAGAGTCATAAAGAACCCTGTAAAAAATCGACACGTGTTTCACCTCTCAACGAGGCATCCTCAGTAAATAATTTTTCAAAGCCGACTGGTAGTTTCGGACATTACTTACCGCCTACATCATCATCATCACCATCAGCCTATTAATGTTCCCACTGCTGGGACACAGGCCTCCTCTCTCTGTGAGAGGGAGTGGGCCGTAATCTACCACGCGGGCCCAGTGCGGGTTGGTAGATGTCACATGTCTTCGAATTTTTTGGTTCTAAGACATGAGGGTTTTCTCACAATGTTTTCCTTCACCGTTTTGAGAGCAGTGGTAATGAAATTATTTACACAAAGTAAAGCGCCTGCTTGGGTTCGAACCTACGACCTACAACTCGTAAGTCGGGGCCGTTACCACTGGGCCACCACTGCTCTCCGCCTACATACAAACTTACAAACAAACAAACAAAAAATTTTTTTTTTTAATAATATAGAGTATAGATAGATTAGTATGCCATCGTCCGTCCCTCAGTAGAGCAAAGTTCTCATGCAGAGAAGGAACCAGCATTGATAACGTGCCTGCTGACAAGACCAGAGAAATCACGCGCCCGACATCGATACGAATCGCGCATTTGGTCGCAACGGCCAACTAGCCGCACACAATACCTCTAGACGGCCACGAGTGGCCGGAGTTGTAGCCGTCTAGTACACGAGATCCCTTAGTCGTGGTTTTACTTCAAAAATAAGTATATTATTAACTTCAAGAATAGTTCTGAAGTTGACAAATTCAGTACATGCATACCTTGTTCGAAAAACTCTGAATTCTTTGTAAATGTTCAACTCACCGCTGAAAGTTTTCAGAGGACTAACTTTTAATAAGATGTGCATACGTGAACTTAGGAGTTGGTTACAATCACTTGTTTCTAAAGTACTCGTAGATATATTGACTGTGTAAGAATGTGAGCAGGTGTCATCCTTGGAGTATTTTCTACACATAAATTTGTATTAGAAAATTTTCAATAGCAGCTCGGAGTCCCAATTTTTGGTTAGTAAATGGAAATAGGCTCGCTCGCTATTACATGGAACTTTAACATTACTGAACTGGCAAAATGTTTTTGTACTAAGTAAACACTTTTGCCTAAATAGGATTAGAAAATAAGCAATTTTTTTTACAACGAAGTCTTTTATCTAAAAATACCTAGAAACGAGAACAAAAAATACGTAAGAGCATTTCATGTTCACAATTTCACAAATTGAAATTCTTTGTAAATTATTCAATAAACAAAAAACCCGACTGCAAAAACACATAACTGAAAAGAGAAAAACAAGCATTATAATCTATAGAATTTTGGTATCGCAGGCGGGGACAAACAAAAGTTACACCATATTTCCGGTTATTATTGTTATAATATTATTATTGTGTCCGCCTGCGATACCAAAATTCTATAGATTATAATGCTTGTTTTTCTCTTTTCAGTTATGTGTTTTTGCAATGGAAAAAAAACCTTCCCCTCCCTTTTTTTTGTATATGCAGATGCAATACATAAATATTATATAGCCTATGTCACTTCTACGATTAAGACGAATGTAACGACACCTCATATGTTAAAATCCATCAAGCCGTTTAGGCTACAGAGCGTGCCAAAGAAATAGACATACATACATACAAACATACATACTCTCGAAAAATATTACCCTCCTTCTGGGGCAGTCGGGTAATAAAATCGATTGTTTTTAGAAATCAAGTCAGAAATGCAATTTGGACATCACTACTTTAGCTGTCAAAAGATAATAAATGGTTGGAAAGATTATAATTAAGTTTGTAGAGAAAGACATGTTTTTCGCAGGAATTACAAAAAATCTGAACTCAGAATCAGAAAGTCCGGACAAAATTCGGTAAAATTTTTACCTGTAGGTAAATCTGGTTCCTACCTAGAACCTACCTGAATTATACACATGTGTTATACACCTATACACCCGTAAACACTCATTTGTGCTGGCAGTACAGCCGTATTTATAGGAGCTTATGTACCGAGTTGTGTTAATTATGTACCTATAGGTAGCCCCAGACATTACGAGTCGGCGGGCATGTTGATAATACTTTGAGGTGGCCTAGCGTAGTCCGGGGTTTCAAAAGAATATGAGGCCAGCTTATACAGCGGGGTAAGTGCGTAACACTTAAAATAACAATTCATTGCAATGGGTTTACTCTTGACAGTTCACCCACGTTCATTGCGTTATTTACGTTGTTGAGCTGATTAATTTTTCAAACCTATAAAGTAATGGATTAGCAAAATCCTTCAAAACTCTCGCATTGTGATTGAAAGTTCTCATTCAACGTTTTAATTTCGTTTTCTTTATTGAGAATATACAGGCTGACTTTAAATTCATTCACCTTTACTATAGGATTAATTCTAAAATAATGGGAAATTATTTGCGCTGAATTTAAGTTTGTACAATATAAAGCAAAATATTATTAAATAGATATTAATTAACTAGCTTCTGCCCGCGACTTCGTTCGCGTGGAAGTCGTAAGACACCACAATATACTTTAATAACAGCCACATTTTTATAAAACTTCCCTGTATACTACGTTTGTTGTTTTGTTTTCAGCAGCTAAAATATAATTATAGAGAGTCAGGACTGGTGACGCGGGAGCAAGCGACGTACAGTTGTCCGTGTGAGAAGCAGCTTGTCCTGAGGTCGACACCCGCAGCCTTAAGTGTCTGCCCCTGTGACTTGTTGATAGTCATCGCAAAGCATACGCTCACAGGGAACTGGACGCGCTTAAACTGGACGGATAAATACTGTGTCGCCAATGCCACAACCTGTTAGAATTTCCGCCCCGATGATGTTTCTCTGCAAAGACACGACTTTGAGCCGGTTTCCGTTACACAGCTTCGGCGGAGTTAAGTTCCGAAGGAGCATAATCGGGACACCGACCTTCTGCTGGATTATGTGCGCAGGAAGTCCGCTTGCCGTTAACGAATTCAAAAATTCTACGGGGTAATGTGTGGCGTCATTTTGCTCCACAACAGTGTTAATGGAGGTGTATATCACTTCACTGACTTCGATTTGCGAGAGAATACTGTGGTTGATCGCTGCAACTTGATAATTTTTGGGCGTTAATATGGCCCATTCACACACCCAAGAATTCTCTTGGTACGGTATTTGACTGATTGACACCAGACGAATCAGATCTTCTAAATTGGGAACTACTCTACCAAGAGTCTCTGGTAAGTCCACCTGGTCGCTCTCCTCTGGCAGAGTGCCTTCACCAAGTTTTAGAAGAACATCGGAGAATTCTTGAGCATGTGAATTCCCGCCAAGCCGAGCTCGCATGTTGATGGTCAAACGCAGTCTATGAAGTTGCGACCATAGAGTCGACCTTTTCAGCGAAGCAATCACCTCGTCAGCCCTAGTTCCTCGCGTCACCACAGGTAGTGTTTGCTGGAAATCGCCACTAAAAAGAATTGTGACACCACCCATCATGTTTTGGTTCCTGCAGATGTCCTGCAGGGTTCTGTTTACAGCTTCCACTGCTTTCCTATTTGCCATAGTACATTCATCCCATACGATGAAAGTGCAATCTCTAAGCACGCGCCCCTTGTCACTGTTGTGTGACACCCCACAAACAGGCGTTTCGTTGCTCTCTAAATCGATGGGAATCTTAAACATGGCGTGCGCTGTTTTGCCACCAGGAAGCAGTGTGGCAGCGATTCCGGAAGACGCTACTGCAATTGCAATTTTGCCTTGCCTCCTGACCTCTGCAAGGATACCAGTGATAATAAATGTTTTTCCTGTTCCGCCAGGAGCATCCAAGAAAAACATTTTACCCTGACTGAGCCCAACGCTTTGGAGAACGGTGTTGAAAATGTGCCTTTGCTCTGAGGTGAACAAAGAGACGTGGTCATTCACGATGGTATTTATTGCGCCCGGATCGTAATTAGTTTCGGCGGCGTATTCTACGGTCTTGATGTGCCAATGATTGCGGAGCCGGTAACCCATACTCTATCAGTGGATTGACACCTATAGAAATTACCACGTCTTGAAATGAATCAAGACAACTATTTAGAACGCGTTCGTCAATTTGTTCAATGTCAGCTTCAGTACGCGCCGCAAAGTTCGTAAAAAGTCCTCGGATAGATGATGCCCATATTTCTACCACAACAGATTTTTTTAATGGAAAAACTGTCAGTAATTCAAAATTATTCCTCAGAAGTTAAACTTATCTGGCGTTGGAAAAATCTGCCCTTAGTCAATTTTTATAACATCTGGTGAATAATTCTAGGTACACACGCAGTGACTTTAATTTACATACATACATAAACTCACGCCTTCTTCCCATAAGGGTAGGCAAAAACTACAGAACGCCTCCTGCTACGACTGTCGACTTTAACTTAATTATTCAGTCCATTGCTTCATAAGTTCGACAAAAAAAATTGAGCAGATTTTTATAATTCTATACTTAATTTGACCTCACATAAACGAAAAGACGGTGGCATACGATTAGTTCCAATCTGAGCCGTGCGCAGAATTATCTTGCGAGTACTCTATGTACTATATGAACACCAGGTAACTTATTTAAAATACTTCACGAAGTCCTATCTTGTCGCCGTTATGACGTTAATCATAAGGTTTAAATTGCAATAACTAAAAGGAATTCGTGAAATAGTTTAACTATTAAAAAAACCAAACTGTCAAAGGCGAGGGGCGTCGTTTTTAGGTTTTCTTTCAATATTTTTCGGCTTCATTTCATCCTTGTCAATATAATAATAAGTTAAAATAATAAAAAAAGATTAAAAACATGCTTATGCATTACAAACAATAAAAAAAATGAATTAAAAAAAATACCCATAATCGGGGTTCGAACTCATAACCACAGGTTTACAAAGCAATCGTCCTGCTGCCGCTTAGCTATTTGCTTTGTTGGAAATCAATTAAAATAGCCGTTCTTATATTTCATGATTGGCTGCTAAGCTCCATAAAGGTATAGCGTGATGATAATCATTTAAAATGTTAAATCGGTAACTACCTGCAATATCCTAAACTTTTGGCGCCCATTTACAATTTTGCGGAGAAGAATACGAACATAATGTAATATTGCTCATCCCCCATAGCAAAGAGCGTGATAGTATGTACCCTACCATTTAACCAGACTTATAGGGAATATCTATGCAAAATTTTAACAGAATCTGTCCAGTAGAATTTGCGTGATGCTGGAACATACATACAGACAAACAGACAAACAGACAAAAATTCTAAAAACTATATTTTCGGCATTAGAATCGATCCCAGACCTCGTAGGAATTACTTTTTTTCAAAAATATTCAATGTACAGTTTTTACCTCGCTACGATTTTATTATATGTATATAGATAGATGATAAAAACAAACTTCCCTGTTATGAAGTTCGATCATCATTATTTATTTTGCGAAGTACTTATGTTAATTATATCGAGATCGAAGCATAATGCATAATAATATTGTGCGAGCAGTAGATACTATAATGTTTAGTGTTATACTTACAAAACATTTTTCTTTTTTCAGGTAAGTTGCATTTTGGAACAGCAGTAGTTGCACCTCCTAAGTGAGAAATTCTTTGTAAGGTAACATTTATACACATATGTTGATACTCTAATCATTTTTGCATTATATAAAAAGAACATCACAGTTCACAAAACAAACTAATGATTTTGGTAAACATACTCTGTAGACCGCGTGCGACTGCTACTTACCGCCTGGGGTAGCGGTCAGACGGGGGAGGGTGCCATTGACAAAATTGTCAGACTGGGTTAGCTTGGTCTTTTTCTACCTGTCCGTCTCACCTCTCACATACCTACCTCAGGCGGTGATAAGCAGTCGCGCGCGGACTATATCAAAAAGTGTAATAATTTATCTTTACGGCTTCGATTTTCACTATGAGTATCCTTTCAATGTTTCTCTCTCTTCCTGGCTATGTATCCCATAAGGCGGAGGGGTCAGCCTTCCTGGTCTTTCTCTTCCACTTCGCTCTATCCTCGACATCGTCTTCGTATGCCTGACACTCTTTCATGTCCTTTAGCACTCCAGCTTTCCACCTTGTTTTGGGTCTGCCTCTGGGTCTTGGACCGGCAATGGAAAGTTGTAACGCCAAATTCCCTACGTATTCAGGCCTGGAGTGGTGACAAGGCGTGAGCGTCAATAAATTACATATAAATAAAAATAATAATAGCTCACCTCTGCCCAACCATTCGGGGAAAACAGGTGTGATGAAAATAAATTATTAATGTAGATATTCCCACAACCGTTATATTTATTAGTTTTACAAAAATCTGTAACGAGCTTTGGCGCCAATTCATTATCAAATAAATTGGCAGTTTTTCACACATACATTGCTATTATCACTAGAATTTATTTAACAAAAACTACTATGTATCAAACTTAATTTATTACTTTCAACTATTTTGTGAGTAGGCAGGTACCGTCAATCACAAATTCACAAATCAGTGGGTATACTATGAAAGCCGTTCTTGCTGCCACGACATAAAGGCGCTCCTAAAAACATTTTTTTTTGTGCGCATGGTCGTGCTGACTGTAGGTACCTACTTCAACTTTTTTTACATTTTATATTCTGGGACAGCTCTAGCACTTATCTACGTACGGAGAAATATATTATTCAGTAGAATGTATTAGTATTACGTGTTAGGCATGCTAATTAGAAAAGTACGATAAGCGAAAATAACATTTTGTGAACCGATCTGCGAAAGTATATTTGTGGAGATTTTTTTTTTAATTTTTGTAAATGTAAGTACCTTGGAGCCTTTTATTATTTGTGACTATGGTATAATTATGTTGACTTGAAAGACCATGGCAGTTCAGAGCAGATTTAAGTATGTCATGCTTACTTAAATGTCTCGCTGATGGTGGCGAGTATGTTGGATCATTCCGTTCCTTCCAGCTGGAAATGGGCTAGCTTCAACTTTCTGACCGACTCTTTGACAATTCAAAAGTACCTTTAAATGGTTTAATTGAAATTAAAGGTTTTGAGTTTGAGGACGCATGATGTATTATAATTATTTATAATTATGGGCACGCGGCTGACCAAACTTCAAATCAAGGAACTCGACTTTTATCCAAAAAATATTATTTATAGTTTCAGTCCTTTAGTTAATGGCCCATATTTCGGCGCGTGAAATATCGTAAGAAAATTGCATAGTAGGTAACAGAGTTATTCATGAAAGTATTTTTCAACTATCTTTTTCGGCGATATCAGCTGAAGGCTAACACGGTATCGATAAAGTTAAAAACAACTCTTAACATTTTTTTCAGTTTTTCAGTTACTCATTGTTTCAGGTTTTAATTTTTTCAGTTTCACAAGCAACGCTTGAATTGATTCCTATTTTTTATAGCAGACTAGCGACAAAATATAAATATCCTATCGCTCCTGCTTCGCACAGATACAATTAATATAAGTACATACAATGACAACATGTCAAACTCGAGATTTATATATTAATAAGTTATAATATAACTTATTAACCAGGGAGTGTTCTAGAGGTGACAGATGTTTCTTTCTTTCTTTCTTTCTTTCTTTGATCTTCGAACCTACACAATGGGTTTTGATGCGATTTTTACCATAAAGTAGGGTATTTCTTCCGGAAAGTTGTTTAGTATATTAGGTAAATTAATATAATATATTAATTGCGAAAACCCATTGTGTAGCTTCGAAGATCTAAGAAAGAAAGAAAGAAACATCTGTCACCTCTAGAACACTCCCTGGATTAAATATGTATTATTAAGGTGAAACAATTTGATATATTTTCCATACAAACTTCGGAGGGGTTTTACTCCACTGTTTGACATCGTACATTCAAAATTTAACATGATATCGTTAGGTCTCATTATTAATTTTGTCTGTACGGAAGCAGAATAGTAAAATAAAAAGTCATTAAAAAGTTATAAGCCAACAAAGATTCGTTTTTCTTGCTAATTTTAACGCAACTTTGGGCGTAAATAAGTAATACAAGAAGTGTGAAATCTCGAAAACAAAATTAGTACCGACACAGAAAAATTATCGAAAATTTCAAGAAATTTTATTTGTAATTGATTTATGCAGTGGTTTTTTCAGAAAAACCTTTTTTCCAAAGGCCTTTTCGTAATTTTTGACGCGCTCGTTTTACTAAAATTGGTCGGTATGGTGTTTCTGTGCGTGCGAACTATACGTTGTCCATGTAGACCAGCTTCTAACTGCTCATCACTGATACTATCTCTGTCGGACACGATGCCAGGTGAGACAGCGTGGTTTTTGGCCCACCATTGAGTTCGAGCCCGCGACTAGTTCCACCTTAATGATAAACAAACCAGCCAATTGCGAGCTGTCTCGCAAACGAAGGGTTCCGTACCGTATTAAAATCCAGCAAACAAAATCCGAAAAAACACGTGTCTTATATTTTTCACCCCTTTAATTATTAACTTTATTTAATTTTTATAAATTTTTGATATAGTGGCAATTAAAATACAGTCTGTGAACAATATATTACGTTTCATGAGATACAGCCCGCTGACAGACGGACGGACAGACGGTCAGCGGAGGCTTATATTAAATGTGAGTGAATGTTGTTAATACACATTTATAATAAATTACCATTATGAAAATTTTATTTTTCAACTTCAACCGACTCGTCAACTAACTGAGCCAAACCAGTTATAGGTAACAATAAAAAGTCCGTCTTATTATCCACAACATTGAAAACAATACGGAAGTATGAATAGATATTATGTCTATCTCTTTCACACCAGAGTCAAATTATTGAATATTGTAATAATTATGTAACTGATAAGAAAGTTGCGTCCTCGTGCGGGCTGGTGCGCGTCCGCGATATGGCGCACCGTGGGAGTTGGCTTTTAGTTTAACACATAATAAACCTCATTTCATACAGTCCACTAATTTAGTAATAAGATTATGTCTATAGTTTTAACAAATGTGCTCTGACACATGTCAGTTTCGTTTGACCTTTTCAAATTAAATATTGTAAGAGTAAAGACGTAAAATAGTTTTTTATTTACCTCTTATATAGAATTAGGCCCTTAATTGCCCTCAACAGTGTGTCATCTCACAATGACGAGCGAAGGTCGTAATACCTATAATTCTTATGATTTTTTTTCTAATTTATTCAAATATTGTGATTATTTGCAAGAATAACACACAAAACTTCCAATCTCGCGAGAAATTGGCAAGATCTAGGTATTGTAATTCATAAACTCGCGAGATTTCGCCTGAGTCCCAATCTCGCGAGATTGCATTCCCTGAGCCCAAGGTGTCGTCTAGGGTCTGATGAAAGTGCCGGAAGGTGACCACAGGAACACCTCGATTTTACACGGTAGCTCACATGAATTGGATAATTATGTGTTATATCACCTTATCAAGGTGATAGAACACATATTTATCCAATTCTAATGTTAGAATAAAATATTTTATAAGTAAAATACTTTTTTTAAACAAGCTTATAATGAACTAAAAAGGAATAAAATATAAAACTTACGTAAACATAGAACTAAAATATTTTCTTAAAAGCTTGAGGCGTGAACGTTGTTCTCTCACTTTAAGATAATCCTCAAGCTAAGCGGTTAATTATTTTTATTCTTAAAAAATTTCAAACATTATAACATTTTGTGCCTGACAGTACATTTGATCAAAAATTGCTTTGAATTAAATAAATCGAATCGGGGGAGTCGGCCACAGGTGCCTCGACCACTGGGGGTCTAAGCCACGGACCCTGCCCATGTAGGTGTATGTGAAATAAAATGTTTAGAATTTTGTTTTTTTATGAATAAATAAATTCATAAAAATAAAAACCTAAGTATTCTAGCATTGTATGTACGAGTACGTTGTCGGTCAGTCAATGAATTTAAGATTTATATTAAGTAGATTGTGTTAAAAACATATTAAAGTGTCAATCTCTGATGAATAAATCCGTAATACCACTCTCATCAATGCGTAAATCACACAGCAAGTCCAAATAAGTCACAGATTTGGCACTAGCGTAGCATCATTACTTACAATTTGTGCCTGACAGCCGGGCCAACCCTCGGCTCGCCTGTACCTACTACACATACATAAATATGTACCTACATACCAGTTTCTAGATCAATTTGGAACTTCGCTTTTAATAAATCATTTTTTTGTAGATAAGACTTACTGTCGAAACCACTTAAATTGCTTACTGAGTTGTTGCATACCTACCAAGTGTAGCAACACCATATACCGAAATTACACAATTATCAAACTATACAATATGTAAAAAAAAATTGTCCGATCCAAAAAGGAGTCATAGGTACTGCAATAACATTACCTAAAAGTAATAAAAAATCTAATTATTATTGAAAAGAAAAATTGCTATTTAAAAAACACATTTTTATTACCAAAATTACCAAAAGAGCTTTTCAACAGGGGTCATCATTTATTACTTGTAGACACCCGCTAAACGACAGCCGCCTAGCCGCCCGAGTTCCATGTATCCCGGTAAAATTCCCCATTGAAAAAATAAAGAAAATTTCCACATAAATAGACCCTTAGTACGATACCTAACAACACCCTTACGGATCACACAGGGTTTTTTTTACATACCTGTGACACATCAGGCCGAAACCTCGCATTTTCATAGAAAACACAAGCACACTTATGCGCAAAATTATCAGAAATCCGACATAAAAACGAGATTATACCTACTAAGGGCTTACGAGAATCGAGTGCCGCAACCCTCCGTGAACCAGAAACACTTTTCACGCGATAAGTCTCAAATTGGATACATTATAACCCTTCGGCTGCCAACGCGACGTTGCCAAGAATTTAATGTACCGTTCCGAATATAATATCTACCAGTGTGACCGTACCATTGTCGAATGTCCCATTTTAGGAACGAGTTTATAAAAGTCTTGCGTAAAAGGGCTATTGAATATTCTCAATTTTTGCCGTATTGAAATATTTATAACGATGGAAAGCCGAGGTTGCTTTCCATCGTTATAAATATTTCAATACGGCAATACGACGAACTTTTTTATGTATTTTTTAAATTTCCAAGAGTCAGTTTGCCTGTAATGATGGCAATAACCCCTTTGGCTGCTTATTGCCCAGTGGGTAGTAGACCTTTTCGAGTTTGATTTGAGATCAGGTACACAAACAGCTTCTGCATTTAATATTTATGTTAATAACTATAGGTAACAATAGCCTTGGACTAACACAGTCGCCAATATAGGTAAGGTACTCAGAAATAAGTGAGACACATAACTTTTTTTTTCATCATAATTTTTATGAAAACATAGTGTTCAGCATAAACTAGATGTTTATAGGCTGACTAAGATAAAAAGGCAGGGTGACGTCAGTTGAACTAGAATATGACCGACTGATGTCCAGGAACTGGATGTAGGAGCGTCGATCCATCATCATTCTCCTGCCCTTATCCCAATTTTATTTGGGGTCGGCGCAACATGTCCCTTTTTTCCATACTTCTCTATTAGTCGTCATCTCGGTAGTCACCCCCTTTCTAGCCATATCATCTTTCACACAGTCCATCCATCGTTTCTTTGGACTTCCCCTACTCTTATAGCCATCGACATTCATACTCAAAACTTTCTTCACGACATTTTCCTCATTCCTCCGCATCACATGCCCTTACCATGACAAACGATTTCCGAATCCAATGGTAGCGAATTGTGCAGACCAAATAGTTCCCATTGCCAACCATTCTGAATCTGGATAAAACTGGAACAGGAGCGTTGAGATAGGCACAAGCAAGCAAACATACCTATGACCAGTAGTGAGAGAAATCATGCTTTGAAAGTTAATTGACTCAGGCGTGACTTTTCGGAAATCCATTATAAAATACACGACGTGTTGTCACGTCAAGCGCCGAACGCAGAGTGAAAACTCACTCTGCACTCGGCGTTCGGCGCTTGACATGGCAACACGTCGTGTCCGGGTTCCCAACAAGTCAATCGTCATCCTGAGGATGCCTCGTTGAGAGGTGAAACATGTGTAATTTCTTACATGGTTCTTTATGACTCTTTAAGAACAGTTAAGCGGATTAGGTTACTAAATATACGTCGTCTATTGTATTTTTTACTTTTTCTGGCTTTGAATGAAAACGGATGATCATTATAGGGACGTGCTCCAGAGAAAATTTGACAACGTTGAATCTGCCGTTCATTATTAATGTAAAGTGAAAACCTATGTAAAGTCGGAATAAATTATTGGAAAGCAAAGTGACTACCAACTTAAGGCTGATTTCACCAATGAAACTGAACGCGATCAGCATTTCTAAAACGCGTTCAAGAGCTGTTAGTGTCAAAATTGTTATGATTATTGTAGACTGACAGCTCTTGAACGTGTTTAGATGTGCTGAAGCGTTTAATTTCATTGGTGAAATCCGCACTTGGTGTCCAAATTCAAATCAAAATTGACATTGACATTTGACAGTTGTATAAAATAATTAAAACACGGCAAATTGACGAAGGTTGTGATTCTAAACAATTATATTATCTGCCCTGAAAAATTACAAAAGATATTTATATTCCACTACTCCAACATTAAATATTCAATATGTAAATAAAAGGTCCAGATATAGGCGCCGCCGAAGGTCGGTATTCCCTGCTTATTATTCCATTAGAGTGGTTTCAGACACGTTTGACACATGCCTATGTCTGGCGGCATAATACATTTGGAAGCATTTGGGGAACAATGGCAATAAGATTGAAATAGACATTGTCTATGTGGTATTTTTAATTCGGTTGTTTAGTCGACCTCGTAATTATTTTACCACCCTAAAGTTGAATGACACTTGCACGTAGAATTACCATCTATGTCGAATGCCTGTCTAAAATGTACAAAATGCCACATTTTTCAGAATAACACCTGTGTAATAAGAACTGTATACACTCTTAAAATAAATAATACGCAACGGATAGTTTGACTGATTAGAATAAACGAACTTACTACACGTGATATTTTTCCGAAGGCATAATTTTTTTCTATAGTTCTTTTTTTTATTAAAATATTTATATTAAATTTTTCACACGAAACGTTTTTCTAGATGTCTTGGGTAAAATAGTGCTTTTGCCGACTCTATTGTCAGACGATTCCTTTCTTTACTCCACTGTGCTATATTAGGGAAAACATTTGGTCCACATATACAAGCGGGCGAAGCAGGCCGGCTTGCACGAAACATCAAAAATCAAAAAAGCCTGTCTCAGCTTAGCGCCAGGCTGCATGCCTGTCTTAAGAGGCCGACGTACTACGGCACGAAATGCAAACTCGAGACGTGAGCAAAATGCGTTTGGAATATCGCTATCTCTATTCGACAAAAGAAGGCGGGGCCACAGATTACGGGCGCGCTTCGCAGTGTGTGTGAGCGGATAATACTAGATGTAGGTACTGTATGCCATTCATTCATAGCGAGTCGACAGCATAAATACTTATTATGAGTAATAATTAGGTATGTTCATTATTTGCTTTATTTTTGTTGACTAATTTGGGGAATCGCTAGTGAATGTACAGACTAGTAATGCGTTTTTTGGAAATTTCTTTACCATGCCGATGTCTCAATATTTTAGGATATCTCGACTAATCTCAAGATAGAAGGCCTTGTAGAGAAAACCTAGCTAGTAGATACGTCATACAAATAAGGTAGGTAGGTACCAACAGTTCGCGTCAAATAACTTTGCCGCTCTGAAGTAGACTCTATATGACTGCGGAGTAGTCAATCTGTAGCGCGCATGCCAGTAGGTACGCATGCGCAACCTAACTTCAGAGCGGCCAAAGTTATTTGACGCGAAGTGTAGGTACCTATACTTCGTTATCGAGCATGGACTTGTGGGTAAATCGGCGGACCGACGGACGACGCTAGAGTAGTCATACGCACGTCGCGTAAATATAAATTATTGGGATAAGTATCTACGAGTATTATTATTGTCATTATTTATTTTAAGTCTGTTTGTGTTTATTTATTTCCTTTAGAGTGGTCTCCACTTCTTATTGGTGGTCTCGCACTGGATTTTAAACTCTCCGTGTTGAGCCGAGCGTTGAGAATCCAACGCGCTGGGACACTCTCGTCCTAGCGAGTTGAAAAAACACGCGTTGAAAATCCAGTGTGCGAAAAAAAAATCCCACGGAAAATAACAGCCCGTGCGGTGCGAACCTGGGCGAACTCGACATTATTTTGCGACGACGGCACAAGCAGCTCTGCATAATTTTTTACCGACATGTGCGTAAGTGCAAGCGACACGTGGTGGCGGTACCTATATTTTTATCATCCGAACATACTGATGTCGCACCGCTGCTGCACCGACAAATAAAAATCTGCGTTCGCAGTTCATTTGCCAAACATCTAAACAAACACGAGTTTTTGGAAAAATAACTGTAATGGACTACACATAAGGTTCAGTTTGCGCTACAACTTCATATTTTTTTTATGACTTTTTCAACATTACCAGTCAGTCTAAAATCAACTTTATTTACACTAGCATAAAGTTCATATTCGTCTGAGTGGAAAACTCGTGTTTGTTTACATGTTTGGCAAATACATTGCGAACTCAATTTAGAGCGAGCAGTGTTCTCAATAGTGTCCTTGAGACAATAATTACGCCCGCTCGGTCACATAAGTAAAGAAAAGGAACAGTGACATGACATGACAAAACTTCGTACAACCGCGTTATGATAGGTAGGTACTTACAATACTACAACTTGGTGGTGGCTATGGCTTCGTCGCGTACGGAGAGCAACTAGCTTATACCGTCTCGGCCAATACTCACCAGAACTCACCTCGTTGGCGCAGAACGGAATGGATGCGAGTTTTTGGCACGAAATTGGGTCAAAGCATAATGAGCTTTATGTCAATTGTGTAACTTACAAACTACAAAATACTCGCTGAGGCCATAGCTGAGGCTCTTTAGACACGTAAGTAGGTACCTATCGAATAATAGTAGTAACTAGCTGCCCGCCCTGGCTTCGCACGGGTATGCACTCATCTACGGTTTGCCTACCTACCCTAATTACACATACCTACATACATACCTACCTACCTACCTTCCTACTTACCTACCTAGGTAGGTAAGTAGGAAGGTAGGTAGGTATGTATGTATGTATGTATGTATGTATGTAGGTAAGTAGGTAGGTACCTACTTACCTACATACATACATACATACCTACCTACCTTACCTACATACCCACTTTACCAAGATACATACCTACCTACTTGCATACCTACCTACCTACCTACCTACCTACCCTACTTTCACCAACCTATCCTAAGAACCATCTCCTTACTAGATAACAAACACAACAAAATAAAGAAAATTATTCAAAAAACAAAAAACCCGACTGCAAAAACACCTAACTGAAAAGAGAAAAACAAGCATTATATCTATAGAATTTTGGTATCGCAGGCGGGGACAAACTAATAACCGGATATACGTATGGTGTAAGTTTTGTTTGCCCCGCCTGCGATACCAAAATTCTATAGATTATAATGCTTGTTTTTCTCTTTTCAGTTATGTGTTTTTGCAGTCGGGTTTTTTGTTTTTTGAATAATTTTCTTTATTTCAAGCTTTTTAGTTTTATTAATAAAAATCAAAATTTGGCATTGACTCGTTACTAGCTTTTATTTGATACCAATATTGTTATAATTTTTTTTTTAAACCTTCCCGTCCCTTTTTTTTTGTATTTGCAGATGCAATATAAAAATATTATATAGCCTATGACACTTCTACAATTAAGACGAATCTACGACACCTCATATGTCAAAATCCATCAAGCCGTTTAGGCTACAGAGCGTGCCAAAGAAATAGACATACATACATACATACATACTCTCGAAAAACATTACCCTCCTTCTGGGGCAGTCGGGTAAAAAGAATTAGCGAAATTGGTCCAGCCGTTCACGCGTGATGCCGTGATCAAGGAAATAGGGATTCTTTTTTATATAATATATAGATCAAACAAAGACTTTTTCGTTTATGGGTGGTAGGCTCGTTGGAAACAGACAAAAATTAAAAAAAAAAACTTTTTCCCCTAGAGGATGATATGCTATTTTATCTCCGCTTTGGTACGCTACAATGACGGATTTTTTGAGCAAGAAGAGTGAAAAAGTTTTTATTTCTTCCTTTTTAGTGGGTCGGTTTGTAATTTATCTAAGTTACAATAGCCTAATGTCAACTGCTCATCACCTTTTACAAAATATTGCTTTTCCCGATGCAGGGACGTTCATTGTTGAGGAGTTCTCCTGGTACTTCACCATTAGCTCCACTTCACCCTATGTATTGTGACGGGCATAAATGGCTTGGCAACCATATTAAAGTAATCTTCTCTAATCGCAACCCGTGAAATACGTATTATTGATAAGTTCCGGTGGCCATCTGTGGTCTTCATCATCACTTCCACTTCACTAAATGGTGCTTTCCGAGATCAAATTCAAGAGTGACTATAAAAAATACCTAAATCGCTATAGGTGCGCCTGTAATATTTCAAGAGTTCCCTCGACTTCTCCAGGATTCCATCATCCTATCCTGACTTGATGACAATGGGACCACCTGTGAAGAATTTCTTCCAAAAACCCTTTCTGACAAAAAAATAATTTTCTAAATCGGTCCGGCCGTCTTCGAGTATTCCGGGAACAAACATTTAAAAAAAAATCGGACGAACTGAGAACCTCCTCCTTTTTTTGAAGTCGGTTAAAAATAGGTCAAGTCAAGAGGAGTGTCAGAAATATTACATACAATACAATTTAGCAAACAAATAAGTACGCGCGTACAGGTACAGGCAGCACACTGTAAAGTACCTAATCGTCTAAAGTTGACAAAAAATACTATGAACGAACTCCAACTAAGCACGTTGCGTTAGTGTGCCTTGTGCCTGTCGGAGCGATAAACACCTACAGGGAGCACACACACATTGACAATTATTGCTTGACGCGATAGCACTACTAGCTATCTGAAATTATGAGAAATTTGGATGTGTTCCGTAATACCAAAAATGATGAATGAAAACTTAATGTTTTTCCAATTTTTTTTCTATAATTTGTAACTTGATAATATAAGCTATGCTTGTGATGAAACAATATTACAAATATTGTTGTTTATAATAAAGAAAACACAATATGAAAACAAGTCATTTACGCTGTAAAAATGTACGAAATGCAATTCGCTTAAACTTCATGTAGAGGTAGGTTTTTGAAAAAAAAAAGAATTGGAAGCCTAGATAATTATTGTTTCAATCCGAATATCAAATTTATTTGGTGGAAATATGCTCGAATTGGAAATGATTTAGGTATTACGTTTGTATGGATAATTCAAAGGTCGCCGCGTTCTTAACCTTAAAATTCCAGTCAAATGCGGGAAATGCCTGTCAGATAGTAAACCCTACTTGCATGTCATAAAATCTTTTTCATAAATCATCACCATTATTCTCTTGCCCGTAAACCAATTTAATTGGGGTCGGCGGAACATGTCTTTTGGAGCGAAGTTCCTTAACGCGGCTTGCGGTAGAAGTTGACTGGTAGAAATCGTGACGTAAGGAAAAAGCATTATGCGACTCCATGGTGACTTTCTCTCTACTCTGTCTCTTTGTATTATATATGAATACGTGTACGCCGTGTACGCGTGCTAGTGTCGCGTAAGAAACTTCGTTCTTAACGGGGGTCCCCGACCGCACACGTTTTTCTCTTCCATATTTTTAATGTAATGTCATTTTATTGAGTACATATATTATGTAATAAGTAATTTTATGATGTATATCTCTATGAAGTTTGATTTAATTGGGAATAATAGTTGTCAAAAAAGGTAAAGCAATTCCGAGGTCGACTATACATTAAAACTCCTAATATTCTGCTGTTGTACATTTTGCGGTTTTCATAGAATTTTAGCTTCAGATTTATGCTCAATGTGGTTCCAAGTAATGCTTTGACAGTCATTCGTACTGAAAATCCGCAAAATTATATTATTTTACTGGACTGGAGTTCTACATTTAGACAGTCTGGTATTTTGAGAATGTAAAGGGTTAAGAATAAAACCAGCCGTAAATGGCACATGGAGTTTTTTTAAAAAAAAATTGGCCTTGTAGAGCGACGTCTCTGCCACTCTTACCTGTGTCCAGGGTTGGGCAGTATTTGAATTACTTGTAATTGAAATACGTAATTGAAATACAAATACGTAATTGGTATTTGTAATTCAATTACTTCTTATAAATGTAATTTGTAATTAGTATTTCAAATACCTGACGCTGAGGTATTTTGTAGTTAGTATTTCAAATACTTATGGCTCCAAAATACATTTGAACATAAATACAATTAGCGATCTTATGAATGGGTGCGATCTGCAGAAAATAGCGCTCGATAGCTTTCGTAAGCAAAATGGCGACCGCTAAATATGTAATATCTTTAAAGTTGGCAACACTGCACTTAAACTGTACTGTAGTCTGTACTGCAGGTACATACGTCATATTGTCAATTACATAACTTGTCAATAAAATTTTAATTTTCATTCGGCGATGGAGTGAATCCTGTGAATGCTGTGACATATTTAGCGGTCGCCATTTTGTAAAAGATGATGGTAAGAATATATTCCCTTTGCTTAGGCTGGGCTGGATTAGTTCTATTCTATTTATATACCTAACCTAACACCAGACTGTATTTTGTAATTTGTATTTTAAATAAAAATAGTCAAAACACTGTATTTTGTATTTTATATTTCAAATACACGACTTAAAAATATTTTGTAATTTGTATTTTAAATAAGTGCGAGATAGTATTTTGTAATTTGTATTTTAATTAAAGCAAAGCATGTATTTTGCCCAGCTCTGCCAGTGTCTCTTTCTAAAGCCGATGTTTGCAATAATTGTTGGTACTGAAGAACTACACTAGACCGACATATCAGACAAAATTCCGTCTTTTTCGAAATGACTTCTAACTTCAGTCCAAGTTATTGTATTTTGAACTTTATTCCGAGTAAGATATAGTTCTTAATACGAAATTGAAAACTTATTCTCGGTTCTAAAGTCACGACGGTTTTCATTCTTTCGTGAACTTGCCGACCAAGAAACTTTATAAGTAGGTACAAAAAGTAGTTCGTTCGCACATTACTGTCTATCTAGAGCTAGACGGTCTCCGAACGAAGCACTAAATCAGACTGGGTTCGCGCTTAAAATGACATTTGGAAGATTTATTACCCTCGCTGAAGTCTGGGAAATTTATGACTGCCGCCTCAGGGCGCAGAACTTAGGTTACCGAGTTGGCGGGATATCGGGGTGGGAATTGTCCTTGTTGGTACGATTCTTGAATTGAGTATTAGTGGAGAATGTATGACGATTTCTGTATTTTTTTTTCCGTAGAGCACATTTTTGTCTACTTAATAAAAATCTTAAATTCATTCACTGACAGACAACGCACAACCTAAACTTTTAGGTCTAACAGCATGACATTTTTCACAAGATTTCCTTATACGACGAAAGTAAGCACCAATGAGGGATTTTAGAAAATTCATCTCATTGAGAGGTTAAATATGAATTTGCACAGAACCAGTCGAAGTAGCGGTGCTTAGGGGAGGCCTATGCTCAGCAGTGGACATCTTTCGGCTGAAATAATGATGATGGAAGTTCGTCATATTCGCCGTCGAAAAATCCTTAAATAAACAAACTGCAAGTCCTAGTCCTCCTAGTAAAAGGACCTTTCATTTCTAGTAGAAGGACTTTAGAGATATTTAATATTGTGTTTAGTTTTCATACAAAAATAAAGAATTAATGAAATTGTACAGTAAATTAGCGACATAAAACAGAACATGTTAGTAGGCGCAGTCTGTACCCGCAGCTGTTGACCTTCCCACGCTAACAGTAAGGGTCGCCGGATGCATGGCGTTGACTAAATTCTGAAGACCAACTTTGTGATGTAGCTAGCGAAGACGTAAGATAAACTATTTACTACTATTCAATTTATATTTTGTAACACTTCATTCATAAAAAACTTTTTATAAAAAAAGAACAACCGACTTCCAAAAAAGACACTACAAAGTCAAAATTAACTTTAATTTCGGAAGTCGGTGTATTTGGTTTTGAACTTTCGTTTTATGCCACCGACTTCCGAAATTAAAGTTAATTTTGACTTTGTAGTGTCTTTTTTGGAAGTCGGTTGTTCTTTTTTTATAAAAAGTTTTTATTTTGCACTTTTTAGTTGTGGTACCTACCCCATACAATTCAAATACCACTAACCTGCTATGTAAATAACAGTGATTGGAAGTTATCATCATATCATCCATATAAACTAAGTGGGAAAAATACGTATTATTGAAGCTAACTCAAAAACTATCCAAGTAAAGTTAATACAATTTATATGGGACCACCTCGGAAGCATACCCTTTCAAACAAAAAAACAATTTTTAAAATCGGTCCACAATTGACGGAGAAATCGCGTAACAAACATACAAAAAAAAAAAAAAAAAAACATACAGACGAATTGAGAACCTCCTCCTTTTGGAAGTCGGTTAAAAAAATGGAAATAAAGCCCTTTGACGTCCTGAATCGACATCACGATCCTTATTAAAAAAAATTAACTTATGAATTACGATATCTACATTGTAAATTGTTCGGGTTACTACGAAGAGATTGGAAATGCTTTCTTTACTTGTCAAGTCTAAAGCGAGTTATTTATTTACAGAAATACAGTTTATATTTTGCCTGTTTTAGGACTTGCAAATTAATTTTACATGAATAATAGGTAGAAGAAGAAGAAGAAGAATAGGCTTCTTCTTCTTAGCGTGTCGATGGCAATCTAAATGGACTCGGCCCAGAATTCGGCTACGTGTTTGGCGCCATCACTAGCGTCCATCAGTTCCTGTAACGTGCAGCTGACAGGACACGCAGGACACGACATTAAGAGGGTGCATCCTAAAAGTTGGCAACGTCGTAAATAGCTGTCAAATATTTACCTGTTTCGATTAATTTGGAAATAATACTGTATGGAAATAAGAAATGTGGCTAACCAATTGACTAGATAATTAATAATGAATTGCAATTATAACATTGAATTTGATGTTGTACCCGTTTTAGCTGAAAAAAGGCACTTGGAAAGTTTCCAAATACTTTTTTTACATCTAAAACTAACTATTCGGTGTTACGATATTAATTATTGCATTTCATAATCAATATTCTAGTTCGCTAGTTAGCCACATTTTTTATTTCCATACAGAAATATTATCAAATTAATCAAAACAGCGAAATATTTGACATCTATTTGCGACGTTGCCAACTTTCAGAATAAACACTCTTAAGTGTCCCATCGTTTGTGGAACAGCACCACATTTACACTCCAATGCGGAGTCGTCTATGAACCTCCACCTGAACAGATTTTCCTTCCTTTGGCTAACCTGGGTCCCGAGTCTGTTTAAAGACTTTTAGGCTACCCAAGGCAAGTCATGTCCAGGCGCCTATTTATTTTAGTAAATCAAGAGTAAAAGTTAAAACCCAAATTACCAATGAAAAGGTAGTCAGAATGTCACAGTACTGTCACAGTACTGGTATTTTAATGACGGTTCGTACACGACGCAACTAATCACAAACATCATGTTAGGAAAGCCGGATTTATATTATTTGTTGTGTCGTGTCGTACGCCTTCTGACGCAGTGTTAGCCAATCAAAACTCATTGTGTTTTGACGTACTCCTGAACAGATTCGTTTGATTGATGTATTCCGCGTCACGACACAACACGACACAGTAATGTCACGCTTAATTCGCGTCGTAAACGCACCGCCATTGAAATACTAGTGCTGTGACATTCTGGTTACTCATTGGTGATTTTAGCTTAGTTGAGTAGCGTAGTGGACGCTGGGCCTTACTTCCACAAAATAATATACTCTGTTGTCTATATACAATGAACCTCTTTATGTATATCGAACTAACATACAAAATGGAAGGCCACATGAATTGTTTAGTTGTGTTTGCATCAATGCAACGATAATATTGTTTGCATTTCAAATAATTTCTTGTGATTGACGTTTTCCTGATTATTATTAGCTTAATAAATAGTATTCATGACAGATGTGTTCCACAGTTTCACTCGCCTCAAGAAACTACGTAGGTAATGCATGAAACTCCACGGTCACTCTTTTCAAAATAATTGGCTCTATTGTAAGAGCCAATTATTTTGAAAAGAGTAACCGTATTTTCAATTAACAGTGTTAATAGGTATGGAAGGATAGTGTAGGCCTTTCAACAAGTACCAAGTACTTAACAAAATAGAAGATGGTCAACAAATCTACAGTTCAACAAGCACAAAGCATTTTCACATTCACAAAATAGAAAAAATGTATGTATATGAAATATAAATAAATTATTAAAATGAAAAACCTATTTTAAACGAAATGACTTGATTGCTATTACTTACAACTGTTTCAAATCTAAATAATTATCGTGTCCACAAAAACCACGGAAGTGCATTGACATACAGCGGATGCCTAGATGATGCATTTTTGTACATAATTTAATTAGTGTTCAATTAGACGTGATTTGAGTCAGACAACTTGCATTTTTTTAGATTCATACCCGTTGAGCATTCACTGACATTACTAGCATTTTCTTGAAATTTTAACATACTTGCATTTTGCATTTGTATTGACTTTAATGTTTGCGAACACCAGCCTCTCTCATTCACTGTTAAATCTAAAGAGAGATCTTTGCAAACAAAGCGACAATATTAACTCCGGCCCTTATCGCTTTCTGATAGCAACTTAACTAATAACACTAACTAAAGACATCTGCTGACCCACGCTCGATATATATGGATATACATAGATATCGATATACTCGTACATAGATATCGATGCTCGATAGACATAATGCTACTCAGTTGTTGGAGAACTGTTGCAATTAACCCACTCAGTGCATAGGGAGGGGACACCGACTTGTTCATGTAAAATTCAATATAGTAACTAGTTATTGTTTTTTTTTTTTTTGTTAAAACTCCATAACATAACAACACCCCTATATTCTCCAAAGGGTTAGGCAGAAATGTGTAGTACACCCACATTACGCCAGGTATATTTAAGGCCAGTGGCTATGAGTGGTTAGCTCGCGTTTTCTGTGTTGAGCTCACGCAACGCGTCGTTGTCCAGCCAGTAAACGTACTCGCCCATCAAGGAGCCCCGTCCCAAATTTTTCGTCGGTTATTAAATAATAATCCGCTGTTTCATAGAAAAGTGCAATACCTATGCGGTCAAAATGTATGGAACAGCTGATTTTTTTAAACATAACCGACGAAAAATTTCAACTCAGGAGGTTCAGAATCATGTACTGAATCCATAGTAACAGGCTTCGCGTCGATGTCCCTGCCACCCTGTATTTTTTTCAAATAATGAACACTACTCATTTAGACGTGACTCTCAGTATAAAATTATAAAAAATCGAGTAGTGTCGCCTTAAGTACCAAGCAAAAGGGGGCGAGAATCCAGCACGAATTCAGACTCCATTTGTTGCTCAATAGATAGGTATACTATTGAGCAAAACTTTAACTTATATCATGGATTAAAATACTGGAGTTTATACTAATAAGCCACCGAGAGCGTATGGAAACAATACATATTACTGTACAGTATGAATAATCTCGTTCATAATTAAAGACATAATTATGAGTAGATGACAGGAAGAACGTCGCGAGTTGTTAGCACCGCTAACAGAGATTCTTCACTAGTGGAGGCCTTAGAATTAACAAGATGTTATACTATTTAATTTACATATTGTAAACACTTTATACCCCGTTTCTGAATTGAGAATTTAAAGTTGTGTTGGCAACACAACATTGAGTTGAAAATTGACAAACCTGTCTTTGGTGAACTGGCGAGTTGTGCAAGTTATGTATTTCATTTAATTGGTTCTTTGCACCCTTGAAGGTTGAAGCATTGTCACTATATATGTCTGTTGGCAATCCACGTCGCGATATAAATCTATTTAGGCAGGCTATAAAAGTCTCTGTTTTTAAATCAGAGGCCAGCTCTAAGTGGATAGCTTTTGTTACAAAGCACACAAACAGACAAACATAACCTTTAGAGATTATAGGTTTTCTGATCCTGGCTATTTTCAATGGGATCGGACCAGCGTAATCTAAACCAACCTTTTGGAAGGGGCGACATACATTGACTCTATCTGGCGGCAAAGAACCCATTAACTGTTTTGCTGATTCAGCTTTTAATCTAAAACAAATAGTACACTTATGTAACACTTTTTTAACTTGTCTGAGACCGTTTACAATCCAGAATCTTTGGTTTATTGATGACAGAACAAGCTTTGAACCCGCATGGAGGTTTTTTAAATGTTCACTAGTAATAATTAAGTTAGTGATACGCGAATCCTTAGGTAATACAATGGGATGTTTCTGTGTATAAGGAATGGAGGCATTTTGTAATCGACCACCCACGCGAACCAAACCCCTGTCATCAATAAACGGACATAACGGTTTTAAATTACCTTTAACAATTGTTTTATTACACTTTAGTACATGAATATCTTCTGACAAATACTTTTGTTGTTCATATTTTAAAATCATTGACAATGACAGATCAAGTTCTTTAGTTGAAATATAATTAAGTTTATTTTTAGAGATTTTTGACTTTGCATTCTGACCAAAACGTAAGATGTAAGCTAAAACTCTTATCATTTTATTAATATCAGAAAATTTTTCAAGAAAATCTAGACATAATGATTGCTCACCAGAGTTAGTACAAAGCATTGCACTTAAGCATGCAGAGTCGACGCTTACCTCTGGTAAATCCTGTGGCAAAATTAAATTTAATTGTGGCTTGTACTCACGTGAATTCAGAAAAACTGGGCCTTTCCACCACAGCTCATGATCGGCTAGCTCGTTTGGCATGACTCCTCGGCTAAGACAATCGGCGGGGTTCTCGTTCGAGGTAACATATGACCATGTGTATTTCTGTGTAAGCTGTGAGATGACCTTAACACGATTAGCTGTATAAGCCTTAAGTGTGTTAATGTTAGTTTTGAGCCAGGCTAATACTATTTGTGAGTCAGAATAAAGTATAACATCCTGTATTTGCATTTTAACAGTCAGTACATTATGAACTCTGCTAACAAGCTTTGCAAGCAACAGAGCTGCATTAAGTTCGAGTCGAGGAACTGATAAACTCTGATTGATAGGATTTATTCGTGATTTCGAACAAAGTAAGGATATCTTGATATTGCCTACTGAATCAACGACTCTTAGATATACACAGCAACCATAACCAGTACTGCTACATGCATCAGCAAACCCTATTATTTGTGTAAAGCTTGTGTCATGCACACCTATATGACGCGGTATAAGCATTGGTTTCATTGTAAGCAAGCTATTATAAAATTTGTGCCAAAGCTGTAGCAGTTCACAATTTGGCACTGAATCCCAATCCAATTTTTCTTGCCATAAGCGTTGCATTATAGCCTTAGCGCTTACCACAATAGGTCCAGCAAGACCTAGTGGGTCATAGAATCTGCTTATGAAGCTAAGAATTTCACGCTTAGATTGAGGCATACTATCAACAGTTTTTGGACTTGATATAATGAATGAATCTAACTTAATATTGTAATTCATACCTAATGTTTTTAAAGAAGAGTTATTTTTCTCTAGATCAATCTCATCAAAATGTTGTTGATCTTTTTGTATTTCTTTCAATAAATCTGGTGAATTTGAAACCCATTTGTGTAACTGAAAACTTCCTAAACTTAACAAACTGCATATTTGTTCCTTTGCTTCTGATAATTTAACTAATGATTTTTCAGAAAAAAGGATGTCATCGACATAGGTAGAATTATTTATAATGAAAGCAGCTATAGGGTATTCAATCTGGTACTGTTCTGCCAACATTTTTAAACATCGAGTTGCCAAGTAGGATGAACTCTTTAAGCCATAAGTAACTGTGTTTAATTGAATACATTTAACACTTTCACTTGGCGAGTCTCTCCATAAAATATTTTGTAATGACCTGTGTTTTGAATGTATTTTTATATTTCTAAACATATTTTTGATGTCTGTTATAAAAAAATATTCATCAACTCTGAATAGCATTAAGACATCTACTAACTCTTTTTGTACTACAGGACCGTTTAGTAATAAATCATTTAAAGATGTTTTTGTATTGGTTTTCATGGAGCCATCAAATACAACCCGGCATTTTGTAGTCTTTTTATCTAACCTTAGTACAGGGTGATGTGGTAAAAAGTACACTGGATCAGTAGATAAGTTATATTGACAGATATCAATTAATGTACCATGACCTTGTTTTAAATATTCATGAATGAATTCTTTATATAATATATAAAGATTAGAATCTTTTTTAAATCTAAGTTCTAAATTATGAAATCTTTTTAATGCTAAGTATAATGAATCTCCTAAAGCTTGATTGATTGAATCTAATGGTAACTTCAGTGGCAAGCTTACTTGAATTTTATTATTTTTTGTATCTTGCTCAACATTTTCACAAAATATCTTTTCACACAAGTCATGCTCAGAATGTGTCTCTGGAAAGGTCTCTGGAACACTTTCACACTTCCAAAACTCAACAATAGATTTATTTAAATCAGAATCACATTTTTTGCAAAATAAAGTAACAACTGGTTGTGTGTGTTGTGTAGGTATGTTACCTGCAATTACATAACCCAGTCTTGTATTTAATAATGGAACTTTAGATGTAACACAGCTGTCAGATGCCTCCAAGCTGGATGAAAGAACTTGAGGCTCAGGCGGCAGCAGAATCTGGAAAAATATGTCAGCACCTAATAGAATGTGTATGTTACTTGGCTCATTGAACTTCTTGTCAGCTAACATAATATTGGGAGGTAAAACTAAGTCATGTAAGTCAAACTTTCTTTGTGGTAACTTTGAAGTTATTTTGTCCAATAAGTAACATGTGACTGAAATTTTATAATTCTGAGTAAGGGAATGTACTTCCAAATTGACCTTCTCTTTTAATTTATTTAAAGTATTGCCTATACCGATAACTGGAGTGTTGGCTGTATCAACTTGTAATTTTAATAGATTTGTGAGCTCTCTAGTCACAAAGATGCCTGTGAACCAGTATCTAGAAGAGCCTTAACATGTACCTCAGTACCATTGCTCGCTAATAGTTTTACCTGTGCTGTAGGCAACAGTACTTGCTCGGAGGCAGCCTCGGACATCAATGTTACTGGAGACGATGCTTTATCTTCGTGGAGCAATGTGTTGTGTCCTTCTTTGCAGACCCCACATTTAAAATGATATCTGCATTTTTGACTATGATTGTTTAGACAAATCTCACATATTTTGTTAGTAGTAGCAAACTTGATTCGATCACTAGCAGACATAAGTTTAAATTGCGGACAAGTAAAAAGTTTGTGGTTGGACTTACAGAGTAAGCAGCTCCTTGTTCCTACCGTCTCCGCAGCAGCACCTGCATCTGGCTTTGCTTTCTTCACTGCTGCAACATGGGCCACCTTCACAGCTGGCTGGGATCTCTCCGGTGGTCGCTCTGCATTCTCAAGTGCAAGTGCACGCTTATCTATAAAATCAATAAGTTGTGCAACCGTAGGATCTCGTACTCGAGCTAATTGGAATTCCCTACTGCATAGTAAGTCTAACTTTCTGGTCAGAATGCAAAGTACAATTGGATCCCATTGCTCAACTGAATAACCTAGGTTTCTTAAGGCAGCTAATTGTTGCTTTACAATGGATACAAAATTTCTTAAATTAGTTGCTGTTGACTTATTTATAGGTACAATATCTAACAAAATGTGAATATGTTCGTTTGTTATTTTATATTTGTTGTCATATCTATCAAACAGAATTTTCCTGGCCTCATGGTAACTCTCAGTACACAAGGTGAGATTCTTGACCAGATCGTGAGGTTCCTCTTGCAGAAAACTTCGTAAATAGAAAAACTTTTGAACGTCATCTAAGTTGTGGTTGTTATGTATTAGTGAATCAAAGAGTTGTATAAACGGCTTGAACTCTGAGTACTTACCAGAGTACGTTGGTACATTTATGGTAGGTAATTTTGTATTGAATCTTTTCGTATCACTGGTAACACACTCGTCTTCACAATATGAATATAATAACTCCCTGATGACGGTGAGTGTTTTGATGTAATTTTCTTCTACATCATCGTCGGCATCGAGGTCGGGTTCTATGGCGCATATCTCCAATGAGTATTCTTCATATTTCTGGAAAGCATTTCGCAGACGCTCTTCCTTGAGGATTAGCGCTTGCTTGGATAACTCCTTGTAATCTTCTTTTTGTTTGAACATATTTCCAATTTTTGTTATAGAACCTTTTATGGACGCTCGTTTCCTGACGAGCGCTTTGAGTTCGTCTGCCATTGCTGGAAACTTGTAAAATTGCCACTACAACTTATGTTTCGGTTGTATGTATGTAACTGAAATTATCTTGACTGCACAAGAACTGAAGAACAAGAAAACACGTTTTTTTTTTGTAAGTTAATCTGAATCTGCTTGCACAAGTGAAAAAGTATGGTATGGCGGTTACGACGCGTTGCGATTCAAAAAACTTCGTAGTTCCGTCCGGCGGGGGGCGCGTGCTGCTCGAGCGCGATGGACTCGCCCGTCGCTGGTTGGCTAGTCAGGGAAGCGTTACCACGTGAGCCAATCAGATGCGTCCTGCTTGGCGCGGCGAAGAATTTATGTCGGCGTCCCCGGAAGTTTCTTATTTCCTGCTAATCGAATCGAACCAAAATTCGGATTTCTTCACAGAATGGGTACTCGAACGCGGCGTTCGAACTTTCTGGAGCGATGTGGACTTGCCCTTGAAATATGCAAAATGGACTTGCCCGTTCCTTTCGTTGCGACCGGCGTGGGTGTTCTGCAATCTATATCCAATTTTCACACTAGTTCACTTGATCTTTCGCTGGATTATATTGTTATTGCTCGAAGGACCATGACCTATAATCTCTAAAGGTTATGTTTGTCTGTTTGTGTGCTTTGTAACAAAAGCTATCCACTTAGAGCTGGCCTCTGATTTAAAAACAGAGACTTTTATAGCCTGCCTAAATAGATTTATATCGCGACGTGGATTGCCAACAGACATATATAGTGACAATGCTTCAACCTTCAAGGGTGCAAAGAACCAATTAAATGAAATACATAACTTGCACAACTCGCCAGTTCACCAAAGACAGGTTTGTCAATTTTCAACTCAAAAAAGGATTAATTTTCATTTTTTACCTTGTTACTCACCTGTCTTCGCTGGATTGGCAGAAGCTGGTGTTAAAAGTGTCAAATACCACTTAAAGAGAGTGTTACTAAAGTCTATTCTTGCCTATGAAGAATTGTATACAGTCCTATGCCAAATTGAGTCTAGTTTAAATAGCAGACCTCTTATGCCACTATCTAATGATCCAAACGATTATTCTTGTATTACCCCAGGTCATTTCTTAATAGGAACTGCTTTAAATACTTATCCTGAGCCTAATGTAAATTTAGTAAAGCAATCTAAATTTTGGAAAATGTGTAATGAGATAAAAATGTCATTCTGGAAGGTTTGGAGTAAGCATTATTTAAATTTGTTACAATGTCGCCCTAAGTGGCAAGACACTCAACCTAATGTAAAAGTAGGAGCATTAGTGATCCTAAGGGATGACAATTTGTCACCACTATACTGGCCCCTAGCCAGAGTCATAAATACTTACCCAGGTAAAGATGGCAAAGTAAGAGTAGTTGAAGTCAAAACTGCAAACGGCCATATACATAGAAGAGCTGTAATGAAAGTTTGTGTTCTACCGCTAGAATGTAGTGGTGCTAATTAATATGATAAAAAATTGTTTTGTTTTTTATAGAAGAAGTAAAAACCTATCTGTTATATTGTCAGTTTGATAAGATAAAAATCTTAGTTTTGTTTCCTTTTTGTTAATATTAGTATCTACTAGTGTCTTATGGTCAATTTGATCTGTCTATATTATGTTTGGTTTCAATTTTGTAAACTTTTATAAAAAGTACTTTCTTATTCTTTCAGTTGCCCCGGTCTATATTAAGGGTGTTTTAATTTTGTATACTTTCATTAAAGTACTTATTTAATCTTTCAGTTGCCCCGGTTTATAATAAGGGTGTTTCAATTTTGTATACTTAAATGATAAGTACCTACTCCATCTTTCAGTTGCCCCGGCAATATGTTGGCAACACAACATTGAGTTGAAATGTCAATTGTCACTCTAACGTCATCCGATCTGTATAATGCATTAAAAACCGTGAAAATAAGATCTGCCTATTTCATTTTAAAATAAAACTAATCAAGTTTCCCAACAAGTTGAGCAGTTGTTAAACTCTACTTTAACAAGGAGTCTCCTTCGTCCTTCAATGTAGCCAGCGAAAATCATAATTTCTTATGTTCACTGCAAAGGGGGCGAATTCCGTAGGCCACCTTAAGTAAAACTAAAGTAGATTTTAACAAGTTCTCAATTTCCAAATCTCAATTTGGAAACCAGGCCATGATAGCGACAATATCGATTGATTTGTGCAACTTTCAACTTGGTACGGTAGACAAAAATCTGTTAATTTTTAACCTGATATAAGGAAGATTATAAATCCGACAGGTTTCTTTTTACGCTATAGTTTTTTAGGTCTATGTGCCGAAATCTCCGTCTGTGATTTCAAAAAAAAACCATTTATTATTAGGTAGGTTTTTCTCATGTGTTTTATCGACTCTCGACTTACAAAATGACTAGTGACATCACTATCTCATCAGTATCACGTAGATAGGCCGGGGCAAACTACTTTCGTGATAGGCTTCCCGCACGCGGCTCTTCACTACTGACGGAGACTGATAGCGGAAGGATTTGGTTTAAATCCTGGTCTTTAACCAGCCTAAGGGGCTCGTTCAGTGTTGCTTAGAAGATATTCTTTTGTAAGATTTACAAGTCGATTAGAAAATGTATGGAAGATAAATAGAGGGTCTTTCCTTTACTTTCCGTACAAAGAACTTTCCATTCACTAACGGGTTGTCGGTCAATCTAATTTATCCAGACTATGTTAGGAGTCAAGTACCAAGTTATACTTTACCCGTTAACATCACAACGCTATTTGTTTATTTCCTTTAAGAGAAACAAAGAAAGAAAATACGTTTATTTGCGATAAACATGACGCAAAGAAAGAACACAAAATAAAAAAAGAAACAAATTGACGGAAAATATCCACGCAAAACGGTCATCGCTCAGCATAATGCTGCGACCCTATGCGAGACAGAGCCCCAGCGTTGGTTTTCAACGACAGCCGGCGTTGTTAAGAGTGTTTATTCTGAAAGTTGGCAACGTCGCAAATAGATGTCAAATATTTCGCTGTTTTGATTAATTTGATAATATTTCTGTATGGAAATAAAAAATGTGGCTAACTAGCGAACTAGAATATTGATTATGAAATGCAATAACTAATATTGTAACACCGAATAGTTAGTTTTAGATGTAAAAAAAGTATTTGGAAACTTTCCAATTGCCTTTTTTTCACCTAAAACGGGTACAACATCAAATTCAATGTTATAATTGCAATTCATTATTAATATTCTAGTCAATTGGTTAGCCACATTTCTTATTTCCACACAGTATTATTTCCAAATTAATCGAAACAGGTAAATATTTGACAGCTATTTACGACGTTGCCAACTTTTAGGATGCACCCTCTTAAATCTAAGCTTAGTGCAACAATTTCTTATAGGTTAGCACCCCCATGCCCCATAAACGTATAATATTAATAACTAAGGAAAAGCAAAAGAAACAAGTTCAAAGTAGCGTGATAATTATTATAATAAAAGTTTAAAAATGACATAAAAAATCAAACAAAATAAAATTGGCCTTATATAAAACATAGACACCGACAAATTCTATTAAAAATAAACACAAATAAAATGAAATAAAATAAAGACATACAAAATAAAATTGGCCTTATATAAAACATAGACACCGACAAATTCTATTAAAAATAAACACAAATAAAATGAAATAAAATTAAGACATTGTTAACAGCACAGAAATCTATTTATTTTACAAATGAGTTCAGAGTGCACGTCAACAAGATCGCTACAGCTGTTTAACAGTTTACAGAGGCAAGGGATGACATGAGCTTGCTCCGAGTACTGTTCTACGTAGTGGGGGGTGCAAGGGAGTAATAGGAGCAAGGAAAGCATAGGAACTGTAGCAGGAGCCTTAAACTCGAACCGGCTTAGTAATTGAGGACAATCAATTTTGCACCGGAGTATTTTAAATAACAAAATGACATTAGGAATTCATCTACGTTTCTCCCATGACACCATCTTAAAATGAGACCTATGCTCAAGTATAGTTTAGCCGTGAATTCGATTGAATACAATCTAAAACGTTTGAAATCGAATAGTTTGATAATCTCTTTTATTTTATTTGTTTGGTCTGCTTTAGCGTTGTTGTGAAAAGATTTTTCTAGTCATTTGACTAGAAAAATCGATATCAATAAATAGATATTTCCAATATAAAAAATACTCCAAAAATAAACAAAGACGATGTAACAAACAATAGAACAGTCTCCAACATTACATTTTAGTTAATACTGCAGTTAAATGGTCGGCTACTAAAGAAACAATACAATCGTTTGAAGTCTGCGCTATATAAACAAAACATTGCAAGTTTATGTGTTCGAGAATAGATTCGGATAGTTTTACTGTTTACCTAAATATAAATAATGGTCGGTGAGATACCTGTCGATGTGAGGTCGCACAGTCACATTCAGATGCGCCTTAACGCGTTGGTAATACATTAACTGAGAGGTTATTCACTGATTTATGCAATATTATGTTTTATTTTCTTCCACAGATTATTAAAAAATCTTAAATTCATTCATTCATTCGTTCACTCACTGACAGACGCCCAACCTAATCCTCTGCGTGTAGAAGCATGTAATGCTTAAGAAATTCATATCTTAAATTAAAGGAATTAAATAGAGTAAAGAGTAACAAACCTGTAGTTGATCTTGCCTATTGGTGGTGGTGCCGAGAGTACTTTGTCTATTAGTGACTTGAGCCCTGTTTCGTAAACATGTGTGCACTTATTTTACTGTGCGGTGAGGAGTAGTTTGGGTGTAAATGTGTGCGTGTGAGCGTGTCTGCACGGAGCGAGGTGTAGTTTTTGCCAGCTTCACTGTAGAATAACAGTAGAATACCTATATCTTATTAACCCGACATAAATATAAACATTGGTGAAGCATCTTTTTCATAATTGATTTAAAATATTAAACAATTTATATAACAATCCACGCGTGCGATGATGGAGAGTGTATTTTGAGCAAATATTTATTATTCATAAACTTAACAATATGTATGTTTGAAGTGTTTTTCATCAGCATCTTCTTTATGTTTCTCTTGGCCTTGTATTACTCAAATTTTAATCGTTATCCACCTGATTTTGAATTTGATAGATGGGTGATGGGAACCGATCACTTTTCCGATTTTTTTTTGTTCGAATTTCATTTTACCGAAAACTATTGACCGATGTCTTTTTTGCTATATGCATTATTTGACATATTTTTAGATCAGTACTTCGATGAAGTAAAAAAAAACGTAACGATAATAGTCGAAAAGTTTTAGGTGAAATGAAATTCGGTCAAATATTTTTCGAGCTTATGATATGTATGCTAATTCGCATTACGGTATAATAAAAAAATATATTTATATCAAATCGTTTATTTATATATACGAAGTGTATAGAGTGCCGCGAGTTTCTTGTGGCACTGTAGTGTCACTGCCTCGGCCCGGCTAGGGTGCCGTGAGCGTTGCATTGTCACTGTCACTTGTTATTTAGGTTAGGTTAGGTTAGAACTGTGACCACACAACGCACGAGCCGAGCGAGCGTAGCGAGCGGTGCCGCGGCAGCGGCCGGCGAAGTGCCAGGGTCCGTTTAGGCACAAGAGAATGTAATGTTTTGGGAATGTGGTGTTTTACAGCGATCTAACCTCGATAATCAAACAAAATACCAAGTGACGTGACTTAGTGACAGTGACAATGACAATCCAATTCTTGCGGCACTTTGGCCGGGCCGAGGCGGTGTTACTAGGGTGCCTGTAGTGGCACTTTATCCGATAGGGATAGAGTGCCAATGGTGGCACTCTATACACTGCCTTATTTATATTAGAATGGAAGTATGGATTTATTAAAGATTAGCGACCCACCCCTGCTTCAGACGGTGTTAATATGCGACTTGACAAACTATCGAGATTACCTACTATGCTATAAATCTAAGTTCAATATTAATCAACAACACCCTAACAGTATTTTAGCTTCACTGATGGACAAAGTTGGTGGACCATTTATCAGGCTCTGGAGCAGATATATATGTGCGTACAAATGTTCATGTAGCCAATTAATGTATAATTATTGTATTTTTATTGAGTTTACTAACATAGGCTAAGTTCATACTAACACTATATGGATCTCTTGGTATGAAAAAAAATAGAATAATATGAATTAATGTAGTATTGTTTATTGTTAATTAAAACGGTTACACCAATTACATTAATTAATATAAAGATTGAAACAGGTAACAAAAATTGAATAAATACATACATATAATACAGGACAACCTAGCATACTTACTCTCGCAAAACATCAGACACACACACACGCATAATTTCTGCTCCATTCATCAGCAAACAGATCATATTTACGATAGGTGGTCAGGAGGGCGTTAAGCATCCTTAATTAAGGTACGATACACAGGGGACTCAGCTCTGGACAGTTAACACCATACCAAGTGTACTCATAAACTTCCCAGATTAAATGCTTTAAAATCTAAACAATCCACAATGGTACAATCCGCATCAACTCTATTGTGTAGTTTAGAAGATCTTAGCGGTCACACAGACAAACAGGAACATCAATTTTGTTTAATACTATGTTTATAAGGTGTATCTATTCATACACGAAATCTCTTAAGGGGTCATACGTACTCATCATTATGAACAACTTTCACTATGGGACCAACGCTGAAATCGAGAAAAAAAAAATCCCTACGTTATATTCACATTTAACGAACAGCAGATTTTTTTCCGTACCTATAGCTATAGATAGTTTATAAAATTGAATCAGAATTGATTTATTTGTAAAAATGTATGGTGTTAATATTGGATATTGGAAAGGGGTTTGAAGATTTTGGCCCTAAAATCTGCCACCATTTTGATTTTTTTTCAAAATCGAGGTGCACAATAAATGTCATATATTTGGATAGGGGACACTTATACAAACATAAAACTTCATATACAATACCATCATAAAGCGTCACGTTTCTGAGATATTTAAAGATAAAAATAACAATTGTTATAACGAATTTATTTATAATGTTGTAGTTACTTCATTTTCATTAAGTTATTTACACATGAATTAATTTAATACACCTCGTGGATAAAACATAAGATTTTTTAATCATATCCTTACATATTATAAAACAAAGTCGCCCGCCGCGTCTGTCTGTCTGTCTGAACGCGATAAACTCAAAAACTGCCGAACGGATTTTCAAACGGTTTTCACCATTGGACGGAGTGATTCATGTGGAAGGTTTTAGTGTATAATTCATTAAGGTTTTGTGTAAATTGGCTGAAATATGACGATTATTGTTGAAGATGTCGGAAAAAATCATGCCGACTGGGAGCTTTACTGGCGTGCGCTGCGTAAGTCGTGAGAGATAAATCAAATTTATGTTCTAGAGTATTGTATATCTTAAAAATTGCAACAAAAAAGTCCGCGATGGCATATGTCTATCTTCTAAGGGTGACCCACAATAACCATTTTTATCTTTCAAAATTGTATAAAATTTTCATTGTTATTTCCGAAGCTATTTTGACCGGTATCTTATTAATCCTTATCCAATTAAATAGGTTATTTAAATTGGGCATTCAATTTCGATTAAAATATGCCTTTACATCACATCATTTAAATGAATAGTTTAAGAGATATCACAGTTTCAAAATTACGCGTAACAAAATAATTATGGTTGACCACGCGGGCGCTGTATTAGCCTACCACTGCGTCCGTTGAAAGTTAGTCAATGATCTTTTCCTTGGCTATTAGGTATGTATTCCCGGTAAAACGTTCCCGTGGGATATTTTGCGACATCCACGCGGGCGAAGCCGCGGGTAAAAGCTAGTTCGGTATAAATAATATCATCCAAGAAGGCAGCAGGAGGATGAATAAGATTTTCTTGGTGTCTCGACCATGCTATGCACCATATAATACATATACCATAAAACACAGGTCCTCATTCGGCGGAGGATATACATTATATTTTTGTCTCTTTCGCTCTTAACTAAAATATTACCTATACATGATGCAATTATGTTTTCATAGTTCAATATACTTACCTGAAGGGAAAAAAAACAAAAAAAAACCTTGTTTCAGGGTTCAGTTTTTGACTTATATTTCGGGGAAAAACTCCGAAACCTGACGCTTTAGGATATTATGTCATATGACATTTTTTGTTTGTATAAGTGTCCTCTATCTAAATATATAACTTTTGACTTTTTCCGCGATTCTGAAAAAAAATCAAAATGGCGGCATCATGTTAGGGCCACCCTCCATACAAAAATCTTCTAACCCCTTTGGAATAATATGAAGAAATAAAATAAGATCGTCATGTCACCGTTAAAAGAAAGACTCATTTGTTTACCTAATTGTGAAAACTTGTGGCTGGCCATATTCGTAATAATAATTAATGCACTATTGTACATGCCTATAAAGCTGAAATTTTTTCAATTTTTTATTATATGTAACTCGTTTATTGGCATAAGAACAAAAAACGCCTTAAAAACTATAAAAACACATGAATTCCAAAAAAGGATTGTGTGGTTTTATTAAACCACGGTAAAAGTGAAACTTTTTTCACATTATAGACATTTAACTAAAAATTTTTATCCCTACTCCGCGGCCGACCGTCACGCGACATGCAACACACAGACGAAAAAGTTTGTGACGATGTAATAAAAGTTTCGCTTTAAAAATGTTTGAATGCAGATTTGCTAACCTATTTTTGAAAAATAATCGATTCTTACCTTTGAGTAAAAAATGGCAGCATTAGTATTTAGAGCCCCCTCTGGCCCCGCCCGCTTCAACTTTCTACCCTGTATTTCAGATACATTGTGCGCTGCAACTTAAAAAAATCAAAATAGCGGACGCCTAAGGTTTTAGTCGTTGTTCTTGCTGGGTGGGAACGTCAGCAAAAGCACAGTGCAGCTTACTGATAACCTTGTCAAATCTCTCGGCGTGTCTTATTGCAAATTCTATCATTATGATACAACTGCATTCGGCCTGTCTCTTGGCGTCATCGGCTCTGTTCCACGGCCAATCGAAATGTCCATCCATTTCGAAAAAATCATCTTCCAGCACTAATGCGTGCTTCAATTGCATTAACTGAGAATAAGATTTCACCAGACCCGTCCCAAATAGTTCATTTTCGCCAATCTTATCTTCGTTAAACGCAAACAAACTATCGGAACATTTGATGTCAGGGCTTAATTGTACACCCAACAGCAAGAAATGGGTCTTGAGAATTGGAAAACAAAGTTGCAAGCCACCGACTGCGATCAAACACACGGGAGGCTGGAGACCATTGAGGAAAGAGTCGATAGTGTTGAACACGTTCATATCGAACCCTGATTCATTTGCCGGCAGTTTATTATCGAGTCCAGAGCTCCTGGCTGTACCCTCGTATGATGTTGCCGGGAAAGGCTTGATGCGCAGTTGGAGCATGCTCTGTGCTTCAGGCTGCACTCCTGGTTCAGTATCAAGCAGGTCTGTTCGTTTTATCGCCGACATATACAATTCATTAATTTCCGAGCCATCAAATGGCGTCGAGAAGCCTTTTTGCTCGAAACCGATAAATACGTATGTTCCAAACATTATTTTACCCTTTATTACTTTAGATTTAAATTCTTAAAATGGTACACGCACTATGTGGAACAGTATCTCAACTGACGGTCTGAAGCTGCTATTAATAGCAATAATATCTAGGTGCCTATCAGCAGCCACTCATGCACGCAGATAATCTTATCACTGCATCATGCACTTACGCAAATAAAGATGTTAATATCATAAATGACGCTGTCATGTGCGTCATATACGATGTTAATATCTTTTTTTACATGCATAGTAGTGTTTTTTTTTTCACTTTTTAGTTGTGGTAAGTACCCAACACACACAAATTCGAATACGACCTACCTACCTGCTATGTAAATTACAGTGATAGGAAGTTATTATAACATTATCCACATAGACTAAAGGGGGGAAAAATACGTATTATTGAAGTTAACTCAAAAACTACCCGAGCAAAGTAAATAAAATTTATATGGGACCGTCCAGGAAACACACCATTTCAAACAAAAAAAGGATTTTCCAAATTGGGCCAGCCGTCTTTGAGAAATTGGGGAAATAACATTTTAAAAAAAACAACGGGTTGCACTCCGGGAAATGAAAACATGAACATTAACGTTGTGCATTTTTAATAAACACTTTTCATGAAGTCTTTACGTAATGTCAAAGACTATTTATTTTGATATTTACTGATATTTACTATATCGGTTGCTAGGCAACGGAACTTACCGTCACGTGTCCTGACGCGAGTTTAACATTTTTCACCCATCCCAAAAAAAGTGCACAACGCCGCTAAAGAAGTTTTCACTTCAAAAAGATTCGGACCAACTGAGAACCTCCTTTGAAGTCCGTTAAAAACAGAAATCCGAAACAAACTCCTATCCCAATTTAGAATATTTCCAACTCGGATGGAACGCAGATGTTAAACTTGGTACCGCTAACACTGGCCACTTATTCTTCCCAACATGACATTGACAGTGGCACCGGTGACTGACAAGTTGTGTGGAAATCGTTTGTCATAGGATGGGCGTGTGATGCGGAGGAATAGGAAAATGTCGTGAGGAAAGTTTTGAGTATGAATGAGGAGGGCTATAAGAGCTGATTTCACCAATGAAACTGAACGCGATCAGCATTTCTAAAACGCGATCAAGAGCTGTCAGTGTCACAATTGTTATGGAATATTGTACACTGACAGCTCTTGAACGCGTTTAGATGTGCTGAACGCGTTTAATTTCATTGGTGAAATACGCACTAAGAATAGTGGCTGAACTGAGTGAACGATCATATCAAAGAAAACAATAAATAATTGGATAAAAACATTTACATAGGATGAAACGGAGGCACTTTTGGAGTACATAAAGTAGTAGATACACTCACACATACACTCCCACTCGAATCATACTCTCACTAACATACTTATATTTATTTGATATTTTAAGTACCTTTGTTTTAATTGATTAAGTAATTATGCTGTACTATGGAAGAGCAGAGTCTCCTAATACAGGCATTGTTTGCTTAAAGGGAGGCTCCAAACACGAAACCCTTTTTGTAAACTGAAGCTTAAATAATAATATTTTATTTATTTTATTTTATATTTAGCTAGAATGGGAGAGTCTACCGAGATAATGACTAATAGAGAAATGTGGAAGAAAAATACATGTTGCGGAGACCCCAAATAAATTGTGGCAAGCGGAAGAGAATGATTATGATCCGTAATATGTATTTGTATGAATAAATAAATGACTATTGCCTTGTACCGTTCAAACCATAATGGCAATTCGTCATACACAGAAGAAAAAATACTGTAAGTACTAGTAGTTGTACAGGGAGCTACTAACACACTACGCCATTGCAGTACTTTGCAAGTTACTTGCAAACTTTTGATATGAATTCCGTTCACCATTATTACTGGCGTTTATAAGCTTGAAGTCTGCAGCCATTTACGCAACTTAGACGGAATTGCCCTCATCGATTCTTTTTATTTCAGTATGAATCTCAGTACATAATTATGGTTGGATTCGGTTTCTGACGATTCATCTGAATTGCCTTTGCTTCTAAAGTTCATACGGCTTATTCCCAAAGTACTCCATTCTTTTGTTCTAAACTCGTATTATTTTTGATCGCCCATTCATTGGAATTGTACAATTCACCGTTTTCGCTCATCGCCACGCCATTGGATAGGACGCGGGAGTGGATAAGAATCTCATACATTCATTCCCAAGTTACTCCAAGGAATTATTATTATTTAAAAATACTTAGTTAATTGACTCAGGCGTGACCTTGCGGAAATCCATCATAAAATACAATAGACGATGTATATCTAGTAACTTAATCCGCTTAACCGTTCTTAAAGAGTTAGAGAACCCTGTAAGAAATCGACACGTGTTTCGCCTCTCAACGAGGCATCCTCAGGACGACGATTGACCTGTTGCGAACTCGGACACGAAGTGTTATCAACGCGAGCCGAACGCAAAGTGAGCTTCAACCGCTTTTTTTTTTTTTTTTTTTTTGACTAGGGCATCTCGCAGGTTACCACTGAGGTATTCGTCTGCTTAACCGGACTTTCCTGTGGCTGCCTTAAGCTCCTAAAAGAAACTCAAAGCCTCCAGCCAGGGGTAGCTTCAACCGCCCGTCACCCCCAATTATATAGGATCGCTTATCGGCCCACCTCGGCCGGGATCGTTATCAGTGCGATAAGCGAACAATCGCAACAGTGGTGACCTCGGAATACTCGTATTTAATTCGTTCAACAGTGTAACGTTTCCTGTATTATTTTTTGCAATTTCTAAACTCTCTAATACCGACATTTTGAAACCTTTATCACATGTGTGTAAAATTTTGAAAGTATTATTGTTATTTAACGAATGACCAGAATCTATTAAGTGTTAAGCAAAATGGGATCTTTCTGGACAATTATTCCTGTACGCTGCAATATGTTCTTTATATCTAGTTTGAAAATTACGACCAGTTTGACCTATTTAATAATTGTATGTGGTGTGGGTAAATTGTAGGCTTTTTATGATAATAGCAAAAAAATATAGTATAGTGAGATTAATGTTTATTTTAGTATCATAATATTATTTGTGCGTCATCCATCGATCACTAATAACGAGTAAGTTCTTTATTAGTGATCGATGCGTCATCTATCGGATAAACTCGACTCACTTTTAAACATTCAATTTCGTTTGCACGCCTAGAGCTAACAAATTGTGTGTGAGCGAGATAGTGCATAGCAGCAACGTTAGTGATAGTCAAACCGGTTAAGGGTGCTAATCTGTGTTTGTTAAGAGGCCTATCACAAAATTACGTTTTGACAGTTCGACTTCGAGCACCCGATGCATCGCAATAAGTAGCAATTTGGCAGTTGTAATTATGCTTATTTTGAGTTATATAATTTTTTTTTTTTTTTTTTTAGCCTATAGTGTGTCCCACTGCTGGGCAAAGGCCTCCCCTTTCTCCTTCCAAATCTCTCTATTTTGTGCGATTTCAGGCCATGTTGGCCCCTTAAACATGATAAGATCGTCACACCACCTTCGGCGCGGTCTGCCTCGACGGCGACTCTTTGTTTTTTAAGTATGCTATTTTAATTTCTTAAGAACCAAAGTTTATTCTGGTATAAATTTTAAGTAAAAATATTCTCGTTACTACATTCAGTAAGGAAAAATTTACAGTTAATTCTGACCGTTTTTTATGATTTTGAATTGGTTTTTTTTAGATATCTAGTACATAAGTATTTTTTACCATGTCATGTAAAATTTCAAATGATTATTGGTCGAATTTTTTAAATATTTTATGTTAGGCTTAATTGCCAGATATCATTTTAGATATTTTATTCTTTGTATTTCATTATTTTTTTACTTTTTCTCTTCTTCTTGAATATATTTAATTTATCAAAATTATAATACTGAAAATTATTGTTGAATTATATTATAAAGTCTTTTATTTAAAAATTTCTTTACACTTAAAAATATATTTGCAAAGCTTTTGAGCATATCTGTACGTCAGCCATAGTAATCCGGTACATATTTAAATTAGCTTTTTGATTAAAATGGGGTGGAGTACTTTGAGAACATTTTAATATTATCATGGAGTAGAATGAAACTTAATTAAAAACATTATATTTTTCATGGAGTAGTTTGGGAACTTTTTTTGGAGTACTTTGGGAATAAGCCGTTCATACAAACTCTTGTAACGTATATGGGATTTACTGTCGAATTATTAATTCGCTGTAGAAAACTGACCGCCTCGTTGGTCTAGTGGTCGTAAGCGCTACTGCTGAGCATGAGGTCCGGGGTTCGATTCCCAGGTCGGGTAATGTGTTATTGGGTTTTTCTATACGGAATTTTTCAGTAGCAGTCTGGATTTCTGCCCCGGTATACAATGTGTTTGGTCTCGGACTGTGACATTTAGGTAAACTAAACATCTGTTAGACAAGTAGATAAAAAAGATAGTTCCCGGGGGTGAATTTTGTAATAACCTTGATAAACTAAAAAAACAATGCAGCATTTATTGTCAGTATTTGAGTTATTTAACCCATTGTTAACATTTTTCACTTATTAAAAGTTTTTTTTTTAACGATTATTGGACATTAAATTCCAAAGTTAAAGTACTTTTAGTATGCACGCTTCATACAATGCGATCAAAATACAAAATTGGCTGCCATTCAGGGGGGGTTGGGTTCCGACCCTCCATGTAGAATAATTTTATTGATAAAATAGAGCAAACTACCTTCCGTCCGAGACCAAACACATTGTATAGGCCAGTAGGCTTCAATTTTATTACAATTTATGTTGCATATGTCATTGTCCTAGTTTTCGGTAATTGAGCAAAATTGCAATATCGTTTGATACCTACTAAACACCAGACTACAGGCGTAATGTTATATTAAACCTGTTCCTTTTTGACTGGCCCTAAACTCGGCTCCAAACAGCTTCAAATTAACAATAACAATTCTCGTTGTGTATATTGCATGCCTCCTTCAACTCACAAGGAAAAAGATGTGAATACCCGCGGGAGCAAGCAGCTGACGCCTATATTGGTTCAGTAATTTAGACTCAATGGGGCTGGAGGGGGGGGGGGGGGGGGACGGCGACTTGCACCTACCCGGGTGTTATATAGGGTTATTTGGTTATATGTCGGCAATCCATTAAGGGGATGTAGGATAAATGATGACCCTGATGACCCCTCTGGCAATGTCAACTATGTTATTTATTGGAACGAAGTTCCCTTTCGCGCGTTGCGAAAGGGGGCTAGACGGAAAAAATTGGGACCAAAAGTTGTAACGACACTTTTTATTTTTTATTATAACACCATCTGTGAGCGACCACAGGTACTAATTAGTGGCATGCCTTTGTGAGGTTTATTCCATAACTTCGTTCCATCCGGGTGTCCCTTGACACCTCTCAGCTTTTTTTAAGGTGTTATAATTGTGATTTAAATCACTAACATAGTATAAAACAAAGTCGCTTCCCGCTGTCTGTCCCTTGTATGCTTAGATCTTTAAAACTACGCAACGGATTTTGATGCGATTTTTTTTTAATAGATAGAGTGATTCAAGAGGAAGGTTTATATGTGTAATACATACATAATATAGTAAGCTACAATTTATAAATTTATCACGCGGGCGAAGACGCTCGCGGAAGCTAGTAAATAATAATAATAAATTTTATTTGTATAACAAATCTAGCCAGATATGTGATATACAGGGTTGGTGGTTATATGTCGGCAATGCATCAAGAGGATGTAGGAAAGTTCATTTACAACCAAATGACCCCATTTGCTTTCCTCCAAATGACATTGGCATAGGGGTCATCAGGACCCTACATACGGACGGTATAGAATGGTGGTAGACCATGGTCTGAACAACGTTTGTTCTAGCAAAACTGTGATTCAAATTTCACGGTGTATAATATATTGTCGTGGCTAAAAAGCCATTTGCAACCGATTATTTCCGACGTCGCCACGCTTAGGTATGTGACGGTGACAAGCGAATCTACGGACTACTATAATTAACACACTGTTTAATTAATGTTAAATGGAACTCGGTGGGGACGCAACCCGCAGACACATACACAGATACATAACACAACATTTTTATTATTAACCTCACAGGAAAAAGCAAGCAACTAACATATTCAAACAGGTTCCTTTCACCTGAAATTTCTCAATTATTTTCAGCTGAATATCGGTCTTTGTGACATTGTGACCTGAATCCACTGTGAATTTCAGGTCACAATGTCACTTATTTCAGTTCAGTAATACAGTGATTTCATTGTATCAATGTGTACCTATATCAAACCCAGGTTACGCTTTATTCCCCGAAGGGTCAGCAGAGATGACACCCACATTTTAGCCAGTTATCTTATGGCTCAGTGGTTAAAGCCTCGCTTTTAATGCACGAGGTTGTGGGTTCAATTTCAAATCATTTGTACTTTCTGAGTTTATTTCCGACATTACTGACATCGGGAGGAAACCTGGACTTATAGTTACCCGCACCCGCATAAGTCTCGATCCCGTAGTAATTTTAGGATAAAAAGTATCCTACGTCCTAATCCAGGCCATGCTCTACCTTTATGCCAAATTTCATCTAAATCCGTTCAGTCGTTTTACCGTGAAAGCGTAACAAACAAACAATCTCACTTTCGCATTTATAATATTAGTTAAGAAAATAAGTCTGAAATCTGAGGAGCTCGTGGCTAAGTAATAACAAGCCGCACGGGTCGATCCATCAGGTTAAGCTACGCTTGCCGGTGTTGGTCAGTGGATGGGTGGGATCTTCACATACCGATACGTCTCCGTGCCTCGGAAAGCACGTTAGGGTCAGGCCACACCTGCCGAACGTTCCGCGACGGAACGTTCGGTTGACTACGCTCCTAATGTTTTTCAAGTTACCTATGACACATCAGCCGAACGTTACGTCCATAGAAATTTGACGCGACGGAGCGTTCCGCCGCGGAACGTTCGGCAGGTGTGGCGCTAGGCTTAAGCCGTTGGTCCCGGCTGTCATTCATGGATCTTTGACAATCGTTACGAGTCGTCAGAAGCCCGAAAGTCTGACACCAGTCTTACCAAGGGGTATCGTATTACCCAGTTACTTGGTTGTGGAGGTCAGATAGGCAGTCGCTCCATGTAAAATTCAGCTGCAACCGGTTAGACTGGAAGCCGACCCCAAGATAGTTGGGAAAAGGCTAGGAAGATTGATATAAGTCTGAAATCGCCAACCCGTCTTGAGCGCGCGTGGTGATCAATGCTCGTGCCTTCTCTGTATGAGAAGAGGCCTTGGCCCTGGAGTAGGACAGTAACAGGCTGGTATTATTATATTAGTCTCATGTAATAGGGGTGAGACTACCGCCATTACGTCCAGACTTCTGGCAGCTACTGAGGTGTTTAAAGGAAAATCCAAGTGTTACTTTTCCGGGCAGCTGATCAAACCCAGAAGATTCCTATGGAGAAGAGCCGACAAGAAACCTCAGGGTTACTCTTTTAAAAATAATTGGCTTTTACAATATTTTCAAGTTACAGTGTGTGTATGTAATTAGCCTGTCCTATCTCAAGCAGTATTTATTTTAATACCACGCAACTATTGATCGTATAAACGGGGGCGGATCTGAAGGGAGGGGTTCTAATAATGGCTGCCCTCATCCCTCACCGTATTTATATTATCAAGATGAGTTTCGTTAATTGTTTCGGTTATTTTGCTACAGGCGGTAGGTAACGGGTTGACGTTTTAGAAAGTTTCTAAATAATGCTTAGGACGCCGTCCGTCTTATAACAAAACTAATTTCAAAGACCCATGTTAAGGCCCGGACTTCGCCAAATCGGAAATGGACGGAGATGTGCGAAGCAGAGAGGAGATCCTTACCAGCTAGGGTGAATCCACCGAAGCTGTGTGGACATGCATACTGGTTAGACCGGAGCAGAGATGTGTACTGGCTAGAAGGCTAGAGCGGACCTGATCTGCGTGCGGCGAGCGTTGAATGATGAGATGAACGCACAGCTTGGCGCGGCATAGCGAGTGAGTTGTGTGGGTTGTTTTGTTCGCGCTAAGCAAATATGAGACAATCTCATCTCCTCTCTGCTCAACCGTATCCACAGAAGCTAAGCGGAGACGAGATGTGTAAATATCGAAACCGGGTAATTTCCAACACATCTCCTCTCCTTTCGTCTCCGGTTTGATGGAGCCATGTTTGAATTTCGAACATAATTCCAAGTGAGGTAAAGAACTTATTACAAAATTGACTAAATCAACCGTATTTTTTCACGGCAAGAAAAACGTATGTGTACAAAGGGCCTATAAGTTCGCGTAATATGCTCAGTCTAGGAGGACGGTCAGCGGTACAGTCAGAAACGTAATTCGATAACAGTGAAGGTCGAAAATGCACAAAAATTGTTATAATTTTATTATAACATCTGTTCCGATTATTTTTCATACTCTGTTAATGACTGTCGTAGCTAAAATAAGTTAAATCAAAACTGGCAAGACGAACATAATATTATTTGGAATTGGGAGACTTCATTGCCGGAATGTCATAGGTCAAAGAAATATAAAAAAATATGACATTGTTTCTAGTTGTCTCAAGATCTGGTATCAAACGTGTTGTGCTGCCAATCAAGACGTGACAGCGTGTCACAGCTCCGCTTTTAGCGAACATATTGATAAAGTTTGGACACGCTCCCTTTTGTTCAAACACCCTCTGTTCACGTCATATAGTTTAGAAGTTATTCTAGTGCAACATCATGTATTCCTCTTAAGACAATACAGGGTGTGACATCGTGCAAACTGTTTCCATGAAATTAGTATATGATTCGAGACCCACCAGCGTGAAAATCTTTCTTCGGTTAGCCTAAAAATTGTAACGCTGAGGGGGTCTATAGTTTGTCCCACTGCAAGGCTAAATAATAAAAGAAACTACTTTTGTAATTTCTTTCCTAATTATTCAAAAAATTATGTTACATAATTAAATTATATTAAACAATACATAGAAAAAAAGTCTCTTACCATACCTTTACCTACTGTTTATGAGTTAATCCAGGTCATAGGTAATCTGTGTGCCACATCCAAATCCATCATGAGTTGAAATGTCAGAATGTAATCGATTGTCATAAGAAACGTATGACGCAATAATGCCGCCAACTTTAAAATTAATCCCCCTTCATAAATGAACGATGGAACAGTTGCCACAAAAACCATAAACCTGTACTAAAGCATGGGTTTTACAACGACCGCGAGACAGGGCTGTAGCCTTCTGTACTTGACGGATATAAACGATGCCAATTTCTCGTAGCCGCCAATTAAGGCCCCTGTCCCACTGCCGGCGATTAACGAGAAGCGAGTATAGCTAGCAGCAACGAGCAGCGAGTGCGGGACGGTGGGCGACGAGCGGTTACTCGCTGGTATGCGTATGTGAGTGTTCTGTCCGCTAAGCGGGCGTAGCTGGGCGAGTACTCTTTGATAGCTTGTTCCGGCTGTTGCCGCTCTGTATGTGTGCAGGTTTCGAAAATAATGAACGTTAGGCCGTAGGCGTATTTAATAAATCAGTTTTATTCTCTGAATAAATCTGAAGATCGGAAAAAGCGATACACCCGCCAGGCGATGTCTGATGATTTGATGGTCTTCTTTTTTCAACCAACTCGCGGCGCCCCTGACGCGTGACGGCGCGATGGCGCAGCGGCATGGCTACAGTAAGTCCCGTCGTGCGCCACCTGGCGGCGGCGGGGCCGTAACAAGCTCTTTTCACACGAGTACTCGCCGACGGCGATGTGAGCCGTCAACAACCAACTATTAATATTATGTATCTCTTGTACACACACGGCACCCAAGCGAAAAAAACCATTGACAGCTAGTCGCTTCCTTGTCGGCGGTGGGACACCTGCCTAAGAGAGTCTATTCAGTAGCTGGTAGCAGCTGGATGAGAGTTGCCTCATAATGCGTACCAACACAAAGGAGGAAAGGTAGGTCTTTGACAGACGTTACGGGTAGTCAGAAGCCCGAAAGTCTGACCACCAGTCTAAGACTTGGTGTCAGACTGGGATGGAATCCGCTATCGCTGCATCAGGTTAGACTGGAAGCTAACCTTAAAATAGTTGTGAAAAGGCTAGGCAGATGATGATGGCCACCACAAAAACGGAGTTCCAAATAATAATCCATTTAGAAATGAAATACTTGCAAAAAAATTAAAAGAGCGACACAATATGATTGATGAATTGCTAAAGATTGATAAATCGACAATGACGATAATTGAGCGGTTTTATTACCGCGCCAAATGAATGATTGATTGATTCAGATTCGTTTCATGTCGTTCAGTTCCGTAAGTTGATTCATAATGGCTTTGGTGAATGAGTAGTTTAAACCAATTCTGTTTTTAATTTATGCTTTTGAATATGTTTTTTTTTTTGCACGGAGGTACTGTCAACCGAACATCTGTGGTAAGAATTTGACATTGAGAGCGCCTTTATGTGGTAGTAGTAAGGAGGATTTTCGTAGTGTAAGTTTTACCACTGATGTGCGTGCGGTTGACTCTAAATACCTATTTGAGTGAGGCAATTCCAAACTCAAAAACTGGTCAAGTGCGAGTCGAACTAGCGTACTATGGGTTCGTTCCGTCTTACCTTTTTTATTTACCATGATAAAAGCCATAGTACTTAATACTTGTTCTGTGAATATTTCAGTTGGCTTGCTTTTACGTACGTTTAAAATGATAAAGCCCTGTGATAGACAAACTGACAGACAGATGGCGTAGGCTTAAGGTGACACTCGACTTTAAATGATTTTATACTGAAGATCACGTCTAATAGTGTCAATAATTTGGAAAAAAATATATGTTAAATAAGATCATTTTCTTAATAACTTAATGTGTGAATATTTCAGTTTATGCTTATATTATATAGTGTAATTAATTTGTAAAGTTATATCTAACGCGGATAAAAAACTGAGAATCACGCAAAAACTATCAAGTGTATTTTTCTGAAACCTTCACCATTTTAAAGATAATTTATTTATGTATCTTTTAGTATACGTATTTTATAAGAACACCTTCTTGTTTTACGTATAACAAATTAATAATGCGTCAAATTTGGGACAGCGCTCCTTGATGGGCGAGTCCTCTTACTGGCTGGACGTACGACGACTTGCGTGAGCTCAGCACAGAACACGCAAGATAACTATTGTTACTACTTAGGTCACTAAAATATATCTGCCCCTTAATAAGTAATAAGGTTCGTTGGTACCAAACTCCAAACTATTTTATTGCTAAAACAGATCGTTTCGTTGTCAATAGTAACTTTCACTCACGCAGCATCTAGTTTCTAAGAAGCAAATCAAGATGACCCCAAATTATTACCATTGGCAAATGCTATTCATACAATGACATGAAGATCTTTTAGATCTCAGCAGTGAACGCCCAATTCAAATGTATTGAAGCCGTTCTCATTCAAAACAGTTCATTGAAATAAAAACTTCGTTCAATGGACTCGCGATCCGTTCAGAAACCTCATTTCAAATCCGCGGCTTTATGAATGGAACGTTTTATATTGCTTGGGAGCCCCCCACGCCCCCCAGCCCCTTTTACGGTATTCATCATAATTATAATACGAATGGTACTTCATAGATATGGCTGACTGTACTCAGCTGTATGTATTTATTTGTGTACATTTCCGTTGATATTGCAATGAAATAGTTGATAGATAATTATGGTGCTATTTTTATCTGTGATGCGAATTAATAGATAAATAGGTGCTTGATTTTAAGTACACATTTACAATTTATAATGTAGCTTATTGCACCATGTTCCTACTTTATTTAATTTTGTTCTCTATATTGTTTTTTCCAATTTTTGAAGCAATAAGCGAAGTGTCCACTGGCTAGTAACTTCCGCAATTTTTTGCAGAAGTCTATAGACGACTGTTTCCACTGACTGCGACTGTTCTATTTGCAAGTCGCTTTTAGAACTGTGTAGAAGTTAACTTTCTGCAAAATCTTACAACAACACAATAGACGCAACTCGTATTTTTCTGCAACTAGGCTTCTTGTTTGACCGCTTTTGCTCAAGTAATTTGTATGCAACTTCTGTCGAAACGGTTCGCTTCTGTAGAACTTTCTGAAAGTTAACTTCTACACACTTGTAAAAGCGACTTGCAAATAGAACAATCGCAGTCAGTGGAAACAGTCGTCAATTGAATTGAACTGCAAGAAATAGCGGAAGTTACTTGCCAGTGGACACTTCGCTTAAAAACTTTCACTTAAAAAATTGGAAAAACAATATGGAGAATAAAATTCAACAATTAATTGCTTCGTTTTTCTTACGTTACCCTCTACATCTAACCATCAACACCATTAGCACGTACGGCACGACACGCAGCATACATTCCAGACTAACGAACCAATCGTAACACACCGTGCGACGTCACCACATAGGACGCTTATCTGCACGCTGCTAATTGGTCAGTTTGGAGTGACGCGTGACGGGAATGCTCACCACGTTACGTGGAGACACTCCAGGCATGTCAATTAGTCGCTAATAGTCTGGCTTTAGCCACGTCTTAACTATGACGAGCAGTAGGTTCGAACCCTGACAGGCGCTTGACTCTGTGTAAATTATTTCATCATCACTGCTCTCAAAACGGTGAACAACAACAAAACAATGTGAGGAAACCGACATGTCCTAGAACCAAACATTCGAAGACATGTGACATCTTCCAATCCGCTCTGGACTCGCGTGGTAAATTACGGCCCACTCCCTCTCACGAAGAGGAGGCCTGTGTCCCAGCAGTGGGAACATTATAAGCTGATTATGCTATGCCTATACTAAGTATAATGACGGACAGATTGGCGTCATGCCCATACGATAGTAAATTCTCATATAACTACTAAACTATTTACACTAGACACTAAACTAAAACATATATACAAAATCAAAAGGACACTTAGGCGTCGAAGTACTCCTCAATATCGCTGTCATCAGGAAACGTGCTCAGAAGACTGGCTGCATTGCTACATGAGGCACGTTTAGATATAGCACAGACTTCTCGATCTTTTGACATGTAGCCACATCAGTAGATCACACACCACTAAACAGGGGCAGGTCGCTAGTCAATGTATAAATTCCCTCACTTAATATCTCGACTAAATCGGAAGTGCCTAAATCCGGCACTGCTTATAGGTCAATCCTCTTGTGTCTTTCAGGGCTAAGTGCTTGCCGACGAAGCCATGCAGTCTCTCAGGAGTTGGCCTAAGATGGAATACTCAAATTATTTTATAAGCACAGTGATCGAATGATGTGCTAGAGTCAAAAAAGTTGGAAGACAAGGCATATCACATGGGATATATAAAACACTAGCTATTGCGACTTTTGCATTTACAATATTAGTATGGAATATGGATTTACTAAAGGGATCAAAAGTACCTAGCCAATGTCCTATTCAGGTCATGGTCTACCCATGCAGTGACAAATTCAATAAAACTAAAATCATGTCCTTCCATCCACGTCAGAAAACTCCTTTAGACTTAACATTTATTTACAACGACACAAAAATTGAAACAGTAAAAGAATTCAACCTACTCGGCTTGTCCATAGATACACATTTAAATTGGAAATCACATATTAAAAAAATCAGGTCAAAGCTATCAAAATTTTCCTATGCCCTTCGTGAAATAAAAAAATCCACAAATTTCTCCACTGCTCTGGTTACGTATTATGCCTATGCATACGCATGGTTAAACTACGGCGTAATATTATGGGGAAATAGTACAGACGCATCAACACTATTCATACTACAAAAACGACTGATTAGAATACTAGTTAACATAGATAACACAGACAGCTGCAAACCCCATTTCCAAGAACATAAACTTCTAACCCTACCTTGCATATATATCTTGGAAATGTGCAAATTTGTTAGAAATAATCAAAAACTCTTTACTACACGCGAAAACATACAGACTCGCTACACACTACGACACAAAAACAGACTAAACCAACCAGGCTCAAAGCTAAAAATTCACTCCACAAGCACTTTAGTAATGTCAGTTAAAATATATAATAAACTACCTGATGAAATTAAAAATGAACAAAAATTTAATATCTTTATAAATAAATTAAAACAATTTCTAATCTGTAAATGTTATTATAATGTACATGAATATTTAAATGATAAATAAAAAATAAAAAAACGCAATAATAATTTATTTATAATTACCAATGATAATAATAATATATGTATATTCCAGGGCGACAGTTTGAGTCCACTTTGGTTCTGCTTAGCTCTGAATCCTCTAAGCACACTGCTGGAGGATTCAGGTCTAGGCTATCGGTTGAGGAGAGGTGGTCAGGTCATATCTCACCTCCTCTACATGGATGACTTGAAACTCTTTGCCCCCAACAAATTGCGGCTGATGGAGCTACTGAAGGTAACGGAAACATTCAGTAGCGCCATCAGGATGGAATTTGGTGTGGACAAATGTGCAGTCATGCATGTAAAGCGAGGGGAGATTATGGAATCCGAGGGAACTCAACTCTCGGATTCCATACACCTTAGATCCCTCTCCTCATCCGAAAGCTATAAGTATTTGGGTATGTCGGAAGCGTTAGGCATCAACGTTGCTGACATGAAGCAATCGTTGAAGGAGCGCTTCTTTGGGCGCCTGAAGAAGGTGTTAACTAGTCTTCTTTCAGGCGGAAACAAGGTGCGCGCCTTCAACGGTTGGGTCATGCCGGTGCTGATGTACTCTTTCGGCATACTCAAATGGACTCAGACCGAACTCGACGCCCTAGACAGGAGGGTCCGTACACTTCTGACCGCAAACCGGATGCATCACCCACGTTCTTCGGTGATGAGACTGTACATCCCGCGGAAGTGCGGGGGTCGAGGGTTTTTAAATGCGAAGACCCTCCACAACCGCGAGGTGTGCAGCCTCAGGGAATATTTCCTAAAAGCCGAAGTGGGTATGCACCGTGATGTGGTCGCAGTGGACAAGGGACTCACCCCGCTCTCCATGGCTAAAGAGAACTGGCGCAAACCTGTGGTACTTACTACAGATGACCGCAAGGAGGTATGGCAAAGCAAGGAGCTTCACGGGCGCTTCTATCGGGCTCTCCATGAGCCCGGTGTAGATTTCTTAGCGTCCGTATCCTGGCTACGTTTCGGTGACCTTTTCGGGGAAACTGAAGGTTTCGTCTGTGCAATTATGGACGAAGTTATCTTGACGAATAACTACCGGAGACATATAATGAAGGACGGTACGGTTGACGTGTGTCGGGCATGCCACCGTCCGGGTGAGTCCATCAGACATATTATCTCTGGCTGTTCACGTCTGGCTAACGGCGAGTACTTGCACAGGCATAACCAAGTGGCTAGGATTATTCACCAGCAACTTGCTTCGAAATATAAACTTGTGGATTCTGAGGTACCGTACTACAGGTATGTGCCCGACCCAGTTCTCGAAAATGACCATGTCACGTTATACTGGGATCGGTCTATCATTACTGACAGGACTATTGTTGCCAATAAGCCTGATATAGTGGTGATAGACCGATTAGCGCGCCGCGCAATGATAATCGATGTTACCATTCCCCATGACGGGAACCTCGTGAAAGCTGAGAAAGAGAAACAAATAAAATATCTCGATTTAGCGCACGAGGTTGTCGACATGTGGAATGTGAGCTCGGCTATCATTGTGCCGATAGTCGTAACGGCCAACGGCCTGATGGCCGAAAGCCTCGACCAACATCTCTCGAGGCTCTCGTTAGGCGGTTGGATCAAAGGCCTGATTCAGAAGGCAGTACTCCTCGACACGGCTCGCATTGTGAGGAGGTTCCTGTCTCTGCAGCCCTAACCACCGGTAGCTTGGACCCTGCTCCCGACACCGGCGGAACACTATTTTTTATATTTTTAAATGTTTTTTATATCTTTTTTTTTTAAGAAATATTTAAAAATGCAAATTAATATGTATATAAATGAATAAACGACATAATAATATATGTATAATTTAAATAAATATTAATGTTTAAATCCAATATATGAGTGGTAAAAATTATATGTACACAATTAGTTATAAGCCTACCTACCTACACAAAACGAAAGAGTAGATTAATATTAAAATTGTAAACAAATATCTATAATAGCCCTCCTCCTAACTTTTATGTTGTTATGCCCGACAGGGCCCACAAATGCTCCAAAACGAATGTATGTCTTTATGTACCTACCACCTAAGTTCACATTGTGGAATGCAATAAACGTATTGAGTATTGAGTATTGAGTATTAATTTCATCCCAATCAGTTCCGCCGTTTTAGCGTAAAGGGTAACAAACAAACTCACTTTCGCATTTATATTATCTAATAGTTAGGACTAGGATTACTATGGAAGTATTGAATCATTTCAGTTGAGGTCCTCACGTTTAACGGCGCCCAATAGACTAAGGGCCTCTTTCGTTTTCAGATAAACGTATTTATTTGACACAAAGGTATGTTATTATTATTAAGTGGATTAACCCTTAATATCAACTTCATTTTCCATACACAATCCAGCGACGACCAAAACTGTCCGCAACCTAGTAAGTCCGGGGCTATCTGGACGTAATTGGTTAGCCTATTACGAGCGCGAGGCTACCACTATTACGAGGGACGAACTTCTAACTTCTGAATCATTCAATGTTTGCCACTGATAAACCGGGAAACCAATAGCTAGAACTTGCTCTGAATCGGTTGAACCGATTACTGACAGTTCGTGGGTTAACATAAAATTTTTGGTTTGTCTGCCGTAATCAAAATGTTAGTACGCAAGGTCTAATTAAATTAGCTAGCAAAACTCCATAGACGTGCTTCTTAACTTGCGTGTTCTGTCCTGAGCTCACGCAACGTGTCTTACGGTCAGCCAGTAATAGGACTCGCCCATCATGGCAAGGAGCGCTGACCCAAATTAAACACATTATTAATTTATTATACATTAAACAAAAGGTATTTTAATAAAACACGGATACTAAAAGATCAATAATTACATTAACTAACTTTAAAGTTTTAGAAAAATACTCTTGATAAATTTTACGTGATTCTTAGTTTATTTATCCGCGTTAGACATACGTAACTTTACAAATTAATTACACCCGTCCCTCAACCATTCTCAAACAATCTCCTAAATACCCACTTCGTTTCTTTCCAGGAGTTAGCAGCAGCGACGCCGACGCAGCGCAACTGGCGCGGTATCCTCATCGCCCTGCTGGTGATCGCAGCAGTCTTAGGCCTGATCGTCTTCAGCATCGCGTTGCTGACGCCGGCCGGTGACGGGGGCAGAGTCAGGGGTAGACGACCCACGCTGCACGATGTCTTGGGAGAGCATTATAAGCCTTTCAATGGGACTTGGCTTACAGGTAAGATTTTGATCTTATTAGAATATAATACCATTTATATGGTTGAAGATTTTTTTTATTCCATCAATAATTCACTTATGGAGAAACTACATTAATTGTTTATGAGCGTACAGAATACACGTAAAAAATTGATTTATAAGCAAACAGGAATAACAAAAAAATATCACCCTAATCACCAACCGAATTAACACTGATCTAAAGTTAAAGTAAGTTTTTTTCTAGATGTGACATAAATGGCAGCGTACTGACTAGTTAATAATAGTAGCTGTTTTAGCAGCTTCGCTTCCTAGGAGAACTACTACAGGTGCCCTTACAAAAAAGGGCATAGTCTATATGTGTGCCAGATGTATACCAAAATATGTGAAGCTGTTTCTGCGTTATTAAGTACAACTTAAGACAACTTTAAAGTAAAAAATTATAATGATCGATTATTTCAGGCATTGGCACAAATAAAAAAAAATAAAAAAAATTACGAAATTATAAATTCAATCAATATCAGAAGAGATATTATAGTAGAATTTGAAAACATTAAATTGGTGAGAATTCCTGCGGTACAAGCAAAAAACGGAATAATTTTTTTAATAGTATGCTATTTCTATTTTTTATCTGTAACTGTTAACCTCAAAATACCTACATATTTTTCCGTACGCTGTAATTTACGTCTACTTTCTACAATTTATTAACATTTTATTCGTTAGTAAGAATATAAACAGGCTATTATATTTTAGGTATATATACAAATTATTTCAGTACAGATCAAATGCATTTTAATAAAACTTAGTACATAAATTAATGTGGGTAGTCGTAAAAAGACGTTATCTCACCGTTTATGACGTCATTAGGTGTAAAATATGATGTTCAAGAAATGTTTAGCGTGATATATTGAAGCAACTTTGTGTTTCACAATGTTTGTGACCTCTGCCATATTTTTGTGAAAATTATGCCAAATCAAGCTTTTAGGTTTTTGTTGCAAAAATATTAATTTGGCATTCATTAGGCATAATGTTAAACTCGACATGTCAAGCATTTAAATAGGGAATACGAATGTACTTTTTTTCGCTTATTCTATAAAAGACAGCAATATAGACCCAAGAAAAGCGTTATGTCAATTTCAAATATTATTACTTATTTGTAAAAAAAACAATAGAATTTTTAATAAAAAAAAATTGTAAAATAGTAAGTACCCACCTCATACAAAAAAAAAAATTGACTCCTTTATAATGCTGAAATAATTTAAGGCGCAGATAAATGACTTTTAATGATTTTAAATTGGTTATTACTCCTAAGCGACTAGTCTTTGAAAAAAATATATGTTATACTAGACAATTTTTTTCGTAATTTGATATAGGAATATTTTAGAATATGTTTATAATACATAGCGAATTTAATATGTAAAGTTATGTCTAACGCGGATAAAAAACTGAGAATTACGCAAAAGCTATATTTTTCTGAAACCTTCACCAAATTAAGGATAATTAAAATATTAATCTTTTAGTATACGTGTTTTATTAAAATACCTTTTGTTTTATGTATTATAAATTAATAATGCTTCAAATTGGTGTTGGTGCTCCTTAATGGGCGAGTCCTATTACTGGCTGGACGTACGACACATTGCGTGAGCTCAGTACTGGACACGCAAGCTAACTACTCAAGGTCACTGGCACGTATCTGCGTCTTAAAAAAAAATCTATTGCTTGCTTATTAGGATACAGCCAATTACAGCAATTAACATTAATCTGAGAATCTGTTAGTGATGTGTACTTTTTATGTGGATTAGCTTTTCAGAAACAGAGTTATTTAAAAGGTTCATTTGAAATTGAAACCGTCATGGTCACGTAGAGGGTCACGTCATAATAAATTCATAGTTTCACCGCTCTCCATTACATCGTCCCAAATATTCTAGGCCTCGTCTGAAAAATTCTTATTCATCTGAAAATTGTATGCAGACCCGGGACACGGTTTTAGAGCGCCTTTGGGAACTCACGCCCAAAAATAACATCTTTTCAGATGTTCTTCGAGCTAGCATTACTATTTCATACCAATATTTTGTCGCTCCGATATCTGTATGTCGATCTATCAGAAATAAAATTGCTGTTCCATACATTATTGGCTTAACTCGACAAAGTGTATTAAATACTTGAGTTTTTGTTGATGATTTCTGGGTTGTTCCCATAGGCCAGGGATTCCTAAACGGTGGGGCGCGCCCCCCTCGAGGGGCGTAGAGTGACCAATGGGGGGGCGCGGTGGCTCTAATAGTCTATAGATTTATTAAATATTATGTTCTTGATTGATAAAAGGTTAAGGCTAATTTTGCGGCAAATTTGAAGGCTACGAGTAATTTATGAAATGGAAAAAAGTTTTGGCAATTTCGATGATAGGAAAAGTGAAAGTGCTAATGGACTTTTGTTGCTTACTGTACCACACATTGCTTTTTAAACCTAATAAAAGCTAAATGATAATAGCCTCACGGGTCGAACGATCAAAGGTTAAGCTACGATTGCTGAGGTTTTGCGCGGATGGGTGACCACTCATTAGGCCCCACCCACTCAAAGCCCGTAGTCATTGGTGCCGGTTGTCGATGTTTGACAGACGTTACGGGTAGTTAGAAGCTCAAAAGTCTGACAAGCAGTAATATATACCAAGGGGTATCGGTAGTAGCTCCTAGTAATATACTGGTATTCAGCTGCATCCGGTTGGACTGGAAGCCAACCACAAAATAGTAGATTGAACGATGTTTAGCTGTAGTTGATCTACAAGTCGTTGTTCCGAGTTTTGATGTTATATTTGCAAAAGTAAGCATGGCAAAAATGCATGCAACGTATCCTTTTCTAGATTGAATCTTCCATTAGCTGCATAACTTGACTAGGATTTTTTGTTCTATAAAAATCCATACGAACCGAATATTCTTGTAACAATTCGGGTACAACATGTGAGGTCCGGCGGTACATTGGCTGCTGTAAATCGCCCTCGGAGGTATATATAAAAAGGTTGGATATTGGTTGATTTTTCGCTCCGGAGTTTGTGTCGGCGTTCCCTCTCCTCAATAGCAGTGCAAGATAGATTTTTAGAAATATTTGTACGGTTTTGTTTTGGAATTCAATTAGATAGATGTATCGAAAAACACCGAAACGATTTTATTTTGAAAACTTTGTACATTTTTTTGTAGTTATGAACTGTTGGAGGAGCTCGTGACTAAGTAAAAACAGCCGCACGAGTTGATCCATCAGGTTAAGCTACGCTTGCCGGTGTCGACCGACTCCTCCGTGCCTCGGAATGCACGTTAACCGTTGGTCTCGGCTGTCATTCGTGGATCTTTGACAGTCGATACGGGTCGTCAGAAGCCAAGCAACCAGTCTTACCAAGGGGTATCGTATTACCCAGTAACTGGGTTGTAGAGGTCAGATAGGCAGTCGCTCCATGTAAATGGTATTCAGCTGCATCCGGTTAGACTGGAAGCCGACCCCAACATAGTTGGGAAAAGGCTAGGCAGATTGGTTGGTTGTGAACCGATGGAGTATTTCATTTCTCTATCGCTTTATTTTCGCAAACAGTTAAAACATTTTATCATTATTTTGCTTTTCCTGCCTGTATCACAAGTATCTCTGCTATTTTTAATAACACCCTGTTGCTTACAGTGTGACGGGTAGGCAGGTAAACAACCTAAAATATAAAAGAAAACCAGTTTAATTTGCCACTTCAGGGTGGCACCACTTGTAAAGGCACATCGCAATAATACTGTACATTTCGATTTAGTTCTATTTTTCGCCACGGGTCAAGTTACGTTGGCACACGCAACAATGTTTGTATAACGTTAATATTGAAATACCGTGCGGATCCCGAAATTAGATAAATGTGCGAATATTTATTTTGTGTATTGTTTTTGGTTTATTAGATTTTTGGTTTGCATTTGTGGGTAGATTTCGCTCTTGCGACGAATGATATAAACAGGAAAAATTCGTGCGACCGCGACCGGTACCGAATAACATCAAATCAACTCAGCCCAATTTTAAAAACTTAACCTGCACACATTTCAACGTGCATGTCAAGATATTTATTTGTGGAAACATGAGTATTATGTACAGTGGGCTCCAGAGAAAACTCACCCCCTTGCATTGTTTTTTACATTGCTAGACGTTGAGGTTTCTCTGGAGCCCGCTGTACATATAAATACAAAGCATTTATGTTATTCAAACAAATAAAAAAGATGTATCATATTTGGCATACAAAATATACATAAGTACGGTTGTATATTTTCCACCCGGGATTTCTCAGTAGCTGCTCGGAGTCTGAATTTGCGCCCGGTTGTAGCAATAGACGCGGGGTTTACTACAGGTACACCTCTGCTTAATCCTGCGGGGAATAAGAGGGTGATATAATATGAAGTGACAATATAGTACCCCTTCCCTCTCTCCCTTAACCTTTCAGAAAACTTTAATTCTCACCCTAGAACAAAAATGGGACTTTTAATTGGACATTTCGCAGACAGATGTCGCTTTTCGGCACAATTTCCGACACAAAGAAGTGGAGGCTCGAGATGGCTCGAGCCGGTTCGAATGGAGTGTTCGAAATAGGCCCCTGAGCGCCTAACTTCGCCTTTTGTGCTCGAATGTAGAGCACTATTTGATAAGGAAGATAATGAGGTTTTTCTTCCTTTGTTATTTCGACTTTCTGTTCTTTTGCTGTCGTAGTTAGTGAGTTCAAAGCCAAAGGAATGTTGGTATTAAAGAGAATGGTCGGAATAAAATGACTACGGGACTGATAGAAATGCCGTTAGAATTCTTTACGCTTAAATGTGAATAATGTACTGGAAATTCTATGATATTAGTATATTTAAATTACCTTTCATATTTTTAAAGTAAAATCTTATAATGAACGGTTCTTCGACTTATCCTTTCGCAGAAATACGCGATACAATAAAAATAAAATTTCAGTAAATAAACAAATCACCCCCCAGCCACGTTATGCGGGTTGAAACGGGTTGAAATAGACGTTAATATTAACGTGTTTGAACCCCTTAGGGAACCGTTCATTTTTACCCTTTTTATGAAAATGTATACGAGTAGAATTGTAATAAGCGATGTTCGGTGATCCTGATCTGGGATTCAAAAAAGGCCGAGTTTAATTCACTGGAAGGGTTATAAAAAATACTGGGTAAGACTGGCCTTCTCTGTATGAGAAGAGGCCTTAATCCTGCAGTGGGGTAATAATACGCTGGTAAGGAATAAGTCAGACTCGCGCACTCAAACTTTTGATAATTTTCGTTCGAGACACTGGCCCTAAAGTGATAATACCACCAACACTTTTGTAATTTGCGTTTTTTTTATGATTTTCCCTGTTAGCGGCTGTAATTACAAGTATTCTGTGCAAATTTCAACTGGCTAACTATTACAGTTCTAAATATTCAACCCTGATACTGACAGATGCGTAAATTTCAAAGTGTATTTACGGTTAGACGCTTTTAGTCTCGTTACTGTGATGTTTATTCACGTGCATTAAAACAGGGTAACCAGAATGATCTTATAGAGTTCCGCATCTCGCGCGGTGTTTGCCTCAGTACGGGCACAGACTAATTGGGCACCAACTACGATTTGGAATGGGCAACTAGCTTCATATTTCTGACTGACTGACTCCTTGACAATTCAAAAGTGCCTGCAAATGGTTTCATTGAAATAAATGCTTTGAGTTTGAGTTTGTACACTACTAATGATAGTTCAACACCATCCATTGAGTTAAATTAGTTATCGTGTTTTTAGGGTTCCGTAGCCAAATGGCAAAAAACGGAACCCTTATAGTTTCGTCATGTCTGTCTGTCTGTCCATCCGTATGTCACAGCCACTTATTTCCGAAACTATAAGAACTATACTGTTGAAACTTGGTAAGTAGATGTATTCTGTGAACCGCATTAAGATTTTCAAACAAAAATAGAAAAGAAAACAATAAATTATGGGGGTTCCCCATATACTTCGAACTGAAACTCAATTTTTTTTTTCATCAAACCCATGCGTGTGTGGTATTTATGGATAGGTGTTCAAAAATGATATTGCGGTTTCTAATATCATTTTTCTCTAAACTGAATAGTTTGCGCGAGAGACACTTCCAAAGTGGTAAAATGTGTGTCCCCCCCCTGTAACTTCTAAAATAAGAGAATGATAAAACTAAAAAAAATATGTGATGTACATTACCATGTAAACTTCCACTGAAAATTGGTTTGAACGAGATCTAGTAAATAGTTTGTTTTTAATACGTCATAAATCGTAAACCGCAATTTACTTTTAACGAACTACAAGAACTTTTATATTATGTTACTTGCTGCTACGGAACCGTTCATGGGCGATTCCGACTCGCACTTGGCCGGTTTTTTAACATACGGCGTAATGAAAATTTGTTCTACTGTCAAAATGAAAGCGTGTTTTGCAATAAGTCGAATCGGGGAATAACTATTATTACCTTAATTTGTGTTATTCTGAAGATTTAAAACTGTTAATAAGCTGTATTTTTATTAAGGCTGTCCCTACTACCTGTACACATAATATAATTATGTTGCTTACACAGTACTTAATATTATTACCTACTGTGTAAGCAATGTTTGTACAAAGCTACACATAGTGACAATAGTTTTATTTTATATCATGTACCAACTTTATCGTGTATTCCCGTTGTCCCCCTAGGCTACGGCCCGGTTAAAGGGGACAAAGAGAATTTAATAAAATAATAAAAATTACTTCCCGTTGTCCCCGTTGCGTTAAAATTATAAGTGAGAGTGCTTTAATAGAGAGAATATTATACCTATAGACTAATGCTAAATAAATAATTTGAATTTCAAAGTTTGCTTCACTGTAATTATTATTATGCACCGGGTTAAACAGTTGAAAAGGTACTTTAGGTATGCATTTTTACAAACTTTTCTTTGAGTGGTAAACCACTCAAAAGTCTCTCAAAGTTAAACATAAAATAGAGATGAAACAGCTCAGTTTTCACATAACTAATTCAAAGAAGATGAAGTGCAGGTTTTCTTTCAAAGTTTCTGTTGGAAATAGACCAGTAATAAGCCAAGCCGGCTCTACCCGTTCCAAAAAGATTTATAATTCATAAACGAACTATGACGACCCTAAAACCAACATTTGTAATCTAGCAGCAACGTTTGAACTGTTTTAAAGCGATAAGAATTTGGATTTAAATACACGGAACCCGTGGTTGATTAAAAGTAAATAATTCTGTGTGCCAATGACTCCTTGTGCAAATTAATAAATCACTGCTGGACATAAGCGACCCCCAAAAATCATCACAGACCAGGTCTTGTCCAGACGCCCTCCCGAACCCAGCGAATTCCCACGACCATCACCAGGTTTTCTGTTTACTTTCAATGGTATGTTTTAGGATTATGGAAAAAAGTTCTGAGGAAAACTTCTCGTCCATAACCTGAAAAGTCTCTTTCCTTTTCAAAAACTGACACAAAGATTTCTTTTACTAACAAAATAATAATTATATTAATAGAAAATTGCGACTTTCTTACAATAAGTTTGAACAACCTGTTGTACATTGTACGGACTCAGAGGGATATTGTTGAGAGCCCTACCTACATTGTAAGCTGTTGTACCTATTGTTAAAAATCTGATTATACTTCCTTTTCTTTGCTTTGCTTTAATAAGACATCGTCTTCGTCATCTTCGTCTTTTTCGTTTGTTTTTATTTTATTATTTATGATTTCAAACACGTTGTGAATTGTTCCTAAATAAAAATTGTATTGAATTAAATAAATTCATGCCTTTTTCTAAAAAATGTAATCGTCAAAGAGATTTAAATTGTACATTCGCTCTTTACTCCGTCAAGGTCTCGTTTCTGTTTCGTTTTGGCATCTCTGACACTGACACACATAATGTGGCAGAGAGTTCACTTGGCTGTCATAGTACTGTTATTATTGTGAAAGGTTCTCAGTATTTACACTTTTTCTCGCTACTTCGTACGATGAGGGGAATCTAATGATTTAAATCTTTGTTTTTTATAATTATTGATAAACTACGATCAACGATAGAACGACACGTGTTGCTAACTTAATTTTTTTATTTTCATCCGTAAACTGTCACCCGTTTTAGCATCTGCCTAGACTTTTCCCAACGATATTAATAGTTGTAATGGAGATTTCCATAAATAAGTAAATATTGAGATGGCTTCTAGTCTAACCGGATCCAACTGAATAAGTTTCACCCATTCGTAGCAATAATAATAGAAATTTTCATAAGTATAGACATAATGGAACAAAAATATGTTTATCCTGCACAAGTAAGACGCAAATAAAATTATAAAATAAAAACTATTACAATTTAGTCCGATTTTTTTGCATGATGTCAGGGCAGGTCACAATATGGTCACACTAAGACTATAAACAATGCATGCAGAGATGTAAAGTCTATTGAATAGACTACACATGTCTGCCCGCACCTTGAGGGAATGCAAACGCTGTCTGTTCTGTTGTTTTTCTTTTCCTAAAACGTAAACGTTAAAACGTACTGTCACGTATGTTCCAACCCATATATTATAACGTCACACTCATTATGTAACTTCAGACATTTATTACTTTCTCAAGCCAGTCGGTCTCGGTGCCTAGTTACGGAGGTTTTACTGCGTCGTCTAGACCAGACTGATTTATTTTTCATGCTGAAATGGCGGACGGTATTGTGGCGAGCTGTTCATCAAGGAAATCATCATGAGAGAACTTGTTTTATGTTTCCTGGGCAGGGGTGGTAAAAATTCTGGTGATCAATGCTCGTTCCGTCTTTCAATCAGCGCTGTGCTGTGGGTCCCCTATAGCACAGCATAATGCTGAGGGGAAGCCTTCTTGTCACAGTCATAACGTGCAGCTGCCGACTATGTGTTCTTTATTTTGTTGAATATTGTCTCTTTATAAAAGCACGTGTTTCAAATAAACCTATTTTTCTTTCTTTCTTTCTTTATTTCTTTCTTTCTTTCTTTCTTTCTTTCTTTCTTTCATATGAGGCGCTTTAAAGTAAGACAACAAATTGCAAATTAGCGTGGGGAAACTATAACCTCACGCTAATTTGTAATTTGTTGTCTTTTTATGCCTAGGTAATACGTTTTGTAACACTTTTACGATTCATATGGACATCGTACATCTTGGTGGAGGCCTTGTAATGCTACGTCTTACGGTACGCGGTCGCCACTCCAGAAACTTTCGGCCCCATCAGCTATTTGTACTGCGAGCAATTGGCCCTGCCTACTGCCACTGCTGCCACCACCACTGCCTAGTAAAGGCCGATGGAATCCGCTGGATGCGGGAAGCACAGAACCAGTCGAAGTGGCGGGGCTTAGGGGACGCCTATGTCCGGCAGTTTAAATGATGATGTGGATGATGAGACGTACAGTCAACGGCACGTCCATGTTAACAATTGACATCAAAGAAAGAAAGAAAATAAATTGATTTACATTGACAGCGCCTTTAATACGTACAGTAAACATGAATTGCATAGTTCTAGTGATACTACTGACGTTCGGTTAATCGTACGTATATCCGGCAAACTCTCCACAGTCAACCTTGCTCATTGGCTAATATTTTCACCACAACATGACCTATTCTCAAACCGCTCGTGTCGACATTAAAGTCCCCGAAACGGAACACAAATAAAAGTCCTTTTCAAGCAACATAAGTTATTCAAGCTGGCATATATTCTACTATTTATACCTTTATTTCTCATTCCGTACTGACATTTATGTTCTGTACAACATTTTAAGCTGCACTAACTGTAGAAGTGACGTTTTTATTGTATTTTATTTACTGCCCTTTTAACTGACATAAAGATATCGAAGTTTTCTCTCCACTTGACTGTATTTCTAATGGATTTGAATGATTAATTGTTTTAACATAGTAAAGTATTCAGTGTTATTTAATAGTGTAGTAGTAAGAAGTGTTTTCATCACCACAGCAGTGACTGCTCTCAAAACGGTAAAGGAAAACATCGTGAGGAAACCGGTATGTCTAAAATTCAACTCCCACGGTGCGCCATATCGCGGACGCGCACCAGCCCGCACGAGGACGCACCGCCACGCACGCGTTCAACGCGCGTCTGCGCTACCACGCACGCTAGGTTTCCCACGGTGCGTCGTGCGCGTGCGTCCGCGATATGGCGCACCGTGGGAGGGCGGCTTTAGAACCGAAAATTCAAAGACATCCAACAACCTACACTAATTACGGTTAAGAGAACCGTAATTAGTGGACACATTCCCAAGTAGTACTTATTTGTAGTAGTACTTTAGTCACACTGGTGCTGCAGTCTACTACCAAAGCTCCAAAATAATCTTACAATTTAAATGCCCTAAGGAGTATTCTGTATTCACTGGTGAGTGTGTGGGTATATTGGAAGCTTGTCTTTTCATAGAGTCACACCTTAAATAGTATTTAATTTCTTGTTACTTCTAAGAAACTGCTTTCTTTCATTCAACAACAGAACTAAATCATAGCATCATACCCGTATGAGGTGAGGTTTAGCTGTTTTCAGATCAGCGTGATTTGTTGCGCGACGCGACACGAACAATACAAAACTTCACGGTATAACAATAACCGGTGTCGCGCTGGTCTGAAAACAGCTTTAAGTGATATGTAATATCACGAATTCCCGACTAAGCTATAGAGAAATTCCTGATGGAAAACTAACTAACATTATACTTTTTTTTCTTGTGTTGCATTCAGCTGAAATAGTGGACTTTATCTTTGAATATTTCAGTAAACAATCAACACAGTTTCCTCTACAAGGTTACTATTTTGAACTTTTCAGAAGCTCCTCGGTTGCTATTTTAGTCGTCCTAGAATCGTTTTTCAAAAATAACAATATTTTCTTGCAATTTATGATTGCTTTTCTTTTTTCCGTTTTTAGGGGTATAATATGTGAAAAACGGTCTTAAAGAGCTTTTAAGTGTTCTGAGAAAAACCAATCCAAGATTGCTAAAATTTTTCATGTACTTCGTTCCTTGGTTCTTTGGTTTTTGGTATACTTACAGTCTGCCAATATTGTTTAAATTCCATGTAATAGGGAGAGCCAAACAAAAATTCATGATGTAAATATCTAAATTCTCAGAAACCCAATCCGGCTCATTACAAAACGACTACCATCGAACCAATTTCTCTATTTCGAACTTTATCCCGACTATGGTAAAGATCTTAATACAAAACTGACAACTAATTAATATCAGACTAAGTTGTCGATTTTGTATAAAGAACTGTATTTCAATCGCAATTACGTTCTTATTATAAAAACTGGGTCGATTGTTTTTCATAAGACCGTTAGAGTCAAAATATCAGACCAATAGCACTATCAAATGGATAAACTCCTCCGGTTTCCGAGGCCCACTTCAGAAACCGGACACCGCGAAGTATCGTACCATTTCAAATAGTTTATTTTTTATATTACGCTATCAGCTTTCAATCCAAAAACAAGCCGTGTAATTCATAGTAGTCCAAAATTTTGCTTTATTGAAAAAACATTGAAGGCGGGTCTGCGTCGCTGACTCGGAAAATTGGACAAACGCCCCGAGCGATCAACAAAATACGGGAGCTAGGGGGCTAGGGGGCTAGGGGGCTAGGTCATGCGCGTAATGTTTGATCTATGTGAGGAGTAATCTGTGTAGAGGACGATTTACTATTGAAATAGAAATAGGAGAAGTCTTGAGTCGTCGTACTATCATAAAGGTGCTTCTAAACGGGCCATTACTTTTACGGCAGAAACGTGGCTGCAACTGTAGCAGAGCATTTCGCTTATGTGTGCATGCGATGGTCCTGGGGCCGTGGGAGTATTGACAGTTAAGTTAAAACTTGGTTTGGCAAAGAAAAGTTTAAACCTTCAATATCTCCTATCTTTAATATCTATATCCAGTACAAATTAACCACAATGACGACGGGAAGAACAAGTAACTATCGGCTTCGTTAAGACGCCGATATATGAGCTTGTACACAAAACTGCGATGCGACGTCGCATCGCAAAAATCAGCGAGGGCTCCCTGAAGAATCCCTAAGATTTTCTTCCGAAGCTTCTACGTTGCGAATTCGCATCGCACCGATTCACAGTTTTGTGTACAAGCCCTTAGCCAGTGGCCTTGAGGTTAGCTTCCCTGATCTGTGCTGAGCTCAGAGTCACGCAACGCGTCGTACGTCCAGCCTAATAGGACTCGCCCATCAAGGAGCGCTGTCCCAAATTAGACACATTATTAATTATTATACATAAATAAAAAAGTATTTTAATAAAACACGATAAGATAAACCTTAAAAAAATTCAACCGTATTTTTCTGAAACCTTCACCATTTTAAAGATAATTTAATTATTTTTTATCTGCGTTACACATACGGTATGTATGTAGTGTAATTACAAATTGATTACACTACATAGCTATATAATATAAAAATATTCTAAAATATTCACAGATTAAGTCATTAAGAATATGCTCTAATTAAACATATTTTTTCCAAATCATTAATATTACTCGTCTAGACGTGATCTTCAGTATAAAAAAAAATCATTAATAGTCGCTTAGTTTCGCCTTATGCGTGTTTTTACACCCGTTATACTAAAACGTCAATGTCTGTTACCCGTGTCGCCTTAAGCGTCTTTTTACACCCGTTATACATATTATACTAACGGTAAACTATGTCTATAGGCCGGTAACGTACAAATACCAAACTTTTTTGTTGTTGCGTTCATTCGATTGTGCGTGGATATAAAACGCTCGTGAACTTTCAATTGTTTTGCGTTTACGTATTGTGGATGTTATTCGTATAGGTATTTCGTTTGTTATTTTTACTCATTGTAATATGTACGTACTAGTCTCGGGTGGCTGACACTTTAAATACAACAATAAATTAGAGTTATTTTTATTTTAATACCAAGGATTGGAATGAATAATTCTTAAGTTCTACTTCTATTTTTTCTCAAAGCGGGAGTAGTGTCGAAAAAAATAATTTCTTAAAACTCTTCCTATTTGCGATGAATACGCTGCGCGGTGCGAGTGAGGTGTGGTGACGTGATGCGAGAGCTCAGTAATTCATTAACTTGTTACAACTGTCACCCCCCTCCCGCACCGCGCAGCTACCTCAGGAAACGTCTCAGTTAAGCGGTAGGCCTATACAGCCTGATTTATACGATGCGATTTGATTGCATACCATAAAGTGAGGTAACAATAAAAGTTGCACTGTCTAATATATAATAGTTCTCCAGACCGAATTTTGGCCATGCCAGAGAGACCAGCCTTCGGCGCGAGAGATATTATAGTGCTCAAGTGTGTTCACAGACATAGATGTACTCTCTCTTCCCTCACTCTCATAGTTCGATGGGACGGAAATCCGACACGACTAGAGAGAGATCAGGCGCAGGACCAACGGATTGACGTGCTTTCCGAGGCATGGGGTCATCATCAGCCTATTAATGTTCCCACTGCTGGGACACAGGCCTCCTCTCTGTGAGAGGGAGTGGGCCGTAATCTACCACGCGGGCCCAGTGCGGGTTGGTAGATGTCACATGTCTTCGAATTTTTGGTTCTAAGACATGCCGGTTTCCTCACGATGTTTTCCTTCACCGTTTTGAGAGCAGTGGTGATGAAATTATTTACACAAAGTAGCGCCTGCTTGGGTTCGAACCCACGACCTGCAACTCGTAAGTCGGGGCCGTTACCACTGGCCCACCACTGCTTTCACTGGGCCACCACTGCTTTCAGGCATGGGGTATCACACCGCAAACTTTCAAACTCCGGGCATTTACTAAGAAATTCCTAAAGGAAAAACCCAATAACACTTTGCCCGACCCGGGGATTGAACGCAGGACCTGCTCAGCAGTCGCGTTTGCAACCACGAGACTAACGGGGAGTTGGTGCATACTTCCCGCAAAGTTGATCTCCAAAATTTCAATTAATTTTACCTTATTCAAGATCTGATTCAACACGGAATGTCAACTGATTGTCTCAAAGAATCTAATTAACTGGCCGCCATTCTGTTTCACAGTTAAGCCCATCGGCCATTACGCTACTCAAAGGAATATGTTACAAACTCAAATCACCAGCAAGTAACCAGAATGTCGCACTAGTATTTCAATGGCGGTGTGTACACGACTTACTAACGCGTTATTACGCTCATTACACGCATACTCACAATCATAATTATAGACTTTTTCGAACTACTTTTAAAATCTTAGTTATGTATTTATTTATTAAACTCTAAGCAACATAAAGATACAGAAGCGGAATGCCTTAAGTACCTATTCTCTATTCACTTCTCTTATCTGTAAAATTTATCTTTTTACCTTAATATTTTATTAAAATATTGGATACTACATATTTTTGAAAAATAAGTTAATACTGCCAACAATATATTCACCATTATTTTCGAATTTCTATAAATTATGAACAGAACCCCTTTCAGAAGTAAACTCTTGTGTTCTCCGCAATCTGAAAGCTTCAGTCGGAGCCATATTTAATTTGCGTCACATTAATTATTCAGGGATTTAAAACGACCGGTGTACTGTAACTTTAGCTCCGCACCGGGTGCTAAGTGACGTCATCGTTTTAATATTATACAATATTAACAGTACCCTACTACAGAGTTACATGACATGTCGAACTGCAGAAAGAGACACACAGGGATGAGTAACAAAGATGACGCTATACAAATCTGAACTTTTTCTATCGACGATGTCCATACACTGTTCTTTTGACAGCCAAGTTGATCTACACGTGCGACTGTTGTGACCAGCACGAGCTGTGTTCCAGACTATCTTATTTGTACGCAAAATACTTTAAAGAACCTTTACCAAACACAATACGGAAAAAAGAAAGATAATTTCGGCAAGGAACCTTCGCTATACTTGATTAGACTTTAGGTGCATATGGACTTTAAATCGAGAGGTTATGACTTTAATCCCATAGACTCTATGGTATCAAACTCTATGGCATGGCAGAGAGTAACAACTAAGCACCTTCAGTTTGAAGGGGTTTTTTACCAGACATACCCAAATATATAAAAAATATGTTAAAAGAAAAGGCTATTGTCCCAAACTTCACACAGAATGCATGACCAGCGTGTTTTTAATTACAAGGCGTAACTTGAGCCACGAAACACCGTGTCACGGTCATAAGACACAATAGTCTAATGACTGTGTAGAACTTGAACAAAAACCGTGAAGTCAGCGCCAGTGAACGAGGACCTGCGACGGTGGTGAAGCGAGACAGTTGTTGGTGGCAGGGGCGCACTGTCATTTATTTTTCTAACTGAACAGACAGTTGTTGCGCCACTTTTTCTTGCCAGCTAAAGCACTAGGAAGTGGTGAAGGGCGGGCGTTTTTGGGGGACTGTCTTATGTAATTTTGACGTTCGAAAAGTGCTGATTCTCAGCCTAGTTTGAGTAAATGACTTTTGAATTTTGAATTTGAATTTTGAAAGAAAATAAGAACGTCTTTGGTACAGTTAAGAAATCAAGAGTTGTTTTATTTGCAGAAGATACAGGGCATTATCCTCTGCCCTGCCTTTTTCCAACTATGTTGGGGTCGGGTTCCAGTCTTACCGGATGCAGCTGTATGTTACATGCAATGCAATGATTACCTATCTGACCTCTACAATCCAGTTACTGGGTAACACGATACTCCTTGCTGGTCAGACTGTCAGACTTCTGAACACTCGTAACGACTATCGAAGATACGAATGAAAGCCAGGACCAGCTGTGCCTTCTTATAACTGGTAGTCTTCAAGTCGAGAGTAAAGTGACCGGCGATGGTGTACACTTGCCAAGAACCATTCATGCCTACCATTATGAGCGTCAGTGTTATGACAGGCATATGAGATGTTTCATCTTCGTGGATTCTACGTACGTGCAATATCTCTGGTATAGCAGATATCCAAGGCGGTGGTGACCATTCACCATCGACTGGGCCACCTAACGTATCTTAAACAAACGCTTGGCAAGTTAGCAACCCTGGTTGAAGCTATTTCGGGGCTCCAACAACACTGGTCGCCGGCCCCGCCTCAAACTTGGTAATTGGATTCAAAAACTTTGTATTGATGAGGCAATTCGATAAGTTCGCTAGCGCCAAAGAGTTTGTGCTTTCAAGCATTTATTAAGTTTTTGGCGCCTGACGTTGTGGAAAGTCACCTTTTTAAGTACTATAGTACAATCAAGCAAAGAGATAAGTATTAAGGCAAGGTAGCTAACTTGCGAGTCATCATCATCATCATTTCAGCCGAAAGACGTCAACTGCTGGACATAGGCCTCCCTCAAGCACCGCCACTTCGACCGGTTCTGCGCTTCTCGCATCCAGCGGCTTCCTGTGGCCTTTACCAGGGCATTGGTCCACCTTGTGAGAGGCCTTCCAACGCTACGTCTTCCGATACACGGTCGCCACACCTTTCGGCCCCATCGGCCATCTGTTCTGCGAACAACTTCTCAGTAGTTCTAAACAATGCTCCTATTGTACTAAGTAGTCAAGCGTTTAACATGACTCACATATGCCCCAACATTCACGTTAAAATTTTTATGACGTCAAACGTTTAGTAAGTCATTGCAATGTAACTCGTATCATTGTAATAAAATATAAATTAGAATGATTGCCGCAAGTTTGATAAAAGTCTCGGCAATCATTGTAATTAAAGTTAGGGCTTCTTAGAGAAAAACACTGAGAAAATCTACTAATCAGTTTTATTTAAAAACGATTGTACATTGCACAGCAAGAACACAAAAAGTCACCAAACCAGAGAGGCAGTGCTGCCATCTTTATAAAAATATGTTATATGCAATACAATGGGCAACGACCCCGTGGCTATTCAGTCAAGATCAAAATTTTCTGTTAACAAGTTAACACTCCCACTAAAATTTTACATCCTCTGAGCAAAACATATTTTATACTTAAAACATCACACTATTACCTACAGCTTATCCATTATCTGTTCTCTTAGAAAAACAAAAGATTGAGTGGGCAATGGCTTTGTTAATATATCAGCAAGCTGATTCTTACTTGGGACATAGGATATATTTATCAAACCATTCTCCACTTTCTCCCGAATAAAATTGTATTTGACATCTATATGTTTGGTTCGTTTGTGAAAAACTGGGTTATTAATTAACTTAATGGCACTCTGGTTATCAACATATAGCTTCATACAATCACACTTTTCACCCAAGTCCAACAACAATTGCTGTAACCATAGTATTTCCTTTGCAGACTCGCAGGCTGCAACAAATTCTGCTTCGGTGGTAGAGAGAGCAATGGTCTTTTGCTTTTGGCTCAACCATGTTACTGGCCCACCATTCATTAAGAATATATACCCAGTAGTGGACTTTCGAGTATCCACATCACCTGCAAAATCAGCATCGGAGTACCCGATAAGATCATTGCTTTCTCCATACCTAATACAAACATTTTTTGTATTAACTAAATATCTAATTACACGCTTCACTGCATTAACATGCTGTTGACTAGGATTATTAATATATCGACTCAACATGTTCACTGCATATGAAATATCAGGTCTGGACACTGAGCATAGAAACAACAGTGAACCAATAGCTTCCCTATAAGGGAATTTCACAGGAGTTTCCTCAAGATTTTTACATATAATAACATTTGGATCAGCAGGAGTTGATGCATGATTGCATTCACTCATATTAAAAGTTTTAACAATTTGATCTATGTACTCTCGCTGATGTAAACATATACAGTTATCAGACTTTAATACTTCAATGCCTACAAAATATGATAAATTCAATTCCTTAATTTTAAATGCCTGATTCAAGAAACTAATTATGTCTTTAATTATCTTTTTACATGATGATATAATGAGAGCATCGTCAACATATATTATCAGTATAACCTTGATACTTTCAACATTTCTAACATATACACAGTAGTCAGCTTGTGACTGAACAAAACCATATGATTTTAAAAATTCAGTAAACTTTTTGTTCCAACACCTTGACGACTGTTTTAAACCATAGAGTGATCTATTCAATTTCAAAACATTACTTTTAAGATAGTTAATTGACTCAGGCGTGACCTTGCGGAAATCCATCATAAAACACAATAGACGATGTATATCTAGTAACTTAATCCGCTTAACCGTTCTTAAAAAGTTAGAGAACCCTGTAAGAAATCGACACGTGTTTCGCCTCTCAACGAGGCATCCTCAGGACGACGATTGACCTGTTGCGAACTCGGACACGAAGTGTTATCAACGCGAGCCGAACGCAAAGTGAGCTTCAACCGCCCGTCACCCCCACTTATATAGGATCGCTTATCGGCCCACCTCGGCCGGGATCGTTATCAGTGCGATAAGCGTCGAGCGTAGTGCGTTCGTTCTCTTTTGTACCCATTGCCTCCAGAAAGACCACATGAATACATAGGTAGTTTGACATACTTAGGGTCAATAAGTGATAGGGTTTCAAAAACATTGTTTCGAAATGGAGTTAGGGTAGCCTTTAAAACAAATAATTCATTAAGGCAGATTTGCAATGGAAAAGATCAATTAGAAAACCATAAAAAATCAGGTGTTTACAAGTTACATTGCGATGATTGTAATGGTATTTACATAGGTCAAACTGGTCGTAATTTTCAAACTAGATATAAAGAACATATTGCAGCGTACAGGAATAATTGTCCAGAAAGATCCCATTTTGCTCAACACTTAATAGATTCTGGTCATTCGTTAAATAACAATAACACTTTCAAAATTTTACACACATGTGATAAAGGTTTCAAAATGTCAGTTTTAGAGAGTTTAGAAATTGCAAAAAATAATACAGGAAACGTTACACTGTTGAACGAATTAAATACGAATATTCCGAGGTCACCATTGTTGCGATTGTTCGCTTATCGCACTGATAACGATCCCGGCCGAGGTGGGCCGATAAGCGATCCTATATAAGTGGGGGTGACGGGCGGTTGAAGCTCACTTTGCGTTCGGCTCGCGTTGATAACACTTCGTGTCCGAGTTCGCAACAGGTCAATCGTCGTCCTGAGGATGCCTCGTTGAGAGGCGAAACACGTGTCGATTTCTTACAGGGTTCTCTAACTTTTTAAGAACGGTTAAGCGGATTAAGTTACTAGATATACATCGTCTATTGTGTTTTTTAACATTACTTTTGTCAACAGGCACACCATCAGGAATTTCTAAATAAATTTCTTCTTCCAGGTCGCCGTTCAAAAAAGCTGTTTTGACATCAAATTGTTGGATTTCTAAGTTATACTTAGCTGCAATACTAAAAATAATTCTAATTGAATCATACCTTGTGGTAGGGGAAAATATTTGGTGGTAATCAATACCAGCGACTTGATTGAATCCTCGTGCACATAATCGAGCCTTATAACGGTTTACTTTTCCATCGTCGCCCCTCTTAATGGAAAATACCCACTTGGCTGTGAGTGTTCTCTGTCCAGCTCGCTTCACTGGGGTCCAAGTCTGATTCTCATCATGAGCATTTAGTTCTTCTGTAACGGCTTGCAACCAATCATTCCTCTGCAAACTCTTCATTGCCTCATCAAATGATGATGGTAATACAAATTCCACTAAATTGGCTTCTAAATTCAAATTTCTCCTTGGTCTCATATTGATTGAATCACGTGGTGAATCATCGAGGATCTGTGATGGTTCATAATCAGGATCATCATCGTTGCAACTGAGCATAGTTTCCTCATTCTCATTCAGTGAGTTTTCATTTAAAGAATTATCACTTAATACAGGACTGTCTTCGAGTATGACTTCAGAGTTATCCTGTTGGACATCACTTTCTTCTATGAATATTTTTGCTATATTCTGTCTTTGTTCAGGAAACTTATTCTCATCAAAAACAACATTTCTTGATACTTTAATTCGTTTTGTTTTCATGTTGAACATTCTGTAATTGGTATTATCATATCCGACCAATATCATCTTTTCACTTTTTTTTTCTAATTTGGTCCGCAACTGATCAGGAATATGTACATACCCTTCACTACCAAATACTCTTACATGTTCCAAAATAGGTTTGACTCCATTCCACAACTCTGATGGCGTTTTGTCTGATGTTTGGCTAGATGAGGTTCTATTAAGCAAATAAACTGCACAATTTATGGCTTCTGCCCACAAATCCAAAGAAACGTCACGTGCATACAGCATGGATCGAGCGCTTTCTACGATTGTTCTGATTTCTCTTTCTGCACGCCCATTTTGCTCTAGGGTATATGGAGCAGTACATTCATGAACAATTCCTTCTTTACCTAAATATTCTTTAAATGCATTATTAATGTATTCACATCCATTATCTGTATGCAAGGCTTTTACACTATGCATATATTTGTTTTTCACAATAGCATTATACTTCTTGAAATATTCAAGTGTATCGCTCTTATTTCTCATGAAGTATACATGTCTGTAGCTGGTTGCTGCATCCTTAAATAATAAAAAATATCTCATACCTTGAACCGATGTATGACTCATTGGACCACAGACGTCACTGTATACTAGGTCACCAGGTTGTAGTTCTGCCCGACTTGATTTCTTGAATGGGAACCGAGATTGTTTCCCATAAGCACATGCTTCACACACTAAGTCAGTTTCATTACTTTTTTCAATATTTAAACCTTCAACTATATTGTTCACGCTCATTTTTTTTATTTCTTTAAAGTTTAAATGTCCTAACCTCTCGTGCCACTTTTTAATGTCACTTTTATTTTTCTGCACTAAGTTGCATGTATCAGGAACAACTGTTTCAATGTCCAGCTCATATAAATTGTTCAACTTCATTTTTGCACACATCACAACTTCATCACCATTGTATATTAGAGCACTACTGTCCTTCTTCACTATGGAATAACCTTTTCTGGTTACCATGCCTTCAGAAAATAAATTTCTTCTTAAGTTAGGGACATGCAGTACTCCATGTAACATGCTTAACTCCCACTGTCCATTGACACATCTTTTTATTAAAACTTTTCCAATTCCACATACTTCTATGGATTCTTTGTTTCCCAATGTCAATGATTTCTGAGTACAAGCTGTATATTCTTCAAAAAATTCTTTTCTATATGCCATATGGGCTGAAGCGCCACTATCCAAGATCCAGGTGTCTTCTTCTGTACCACTGCATATATTTGACTCATCAGCTACATTAAAAGCTAGCATGGTATTCTTATCTTGAGCTGGTTTCTTATGTACTTTCTTTGGTGCACGACATTCTCTGGCAAAGTGCCCCCTTTTTCCGCAGTTGTAACATTCAAAACGATGCTTTGCCGGTTTCTCTTTGCTCATACCACTTGTACTAGGTTCATTTTTGGTTGATTCTTTCTTCAGTTTATTATTAGCAACCAAAAAAGCCATTTCTTGTTCTTCTTCACAAGTAATATTAGCTTCCTCATCAAGTAGTCTTGCCGTTAAGTTGTTCAAGTTTTGTTTTTTAGGATCCAGCGACATCCATGCTTGCCTAAGTGATCTATATTTAGGAGGCAGTGTTCCCAATATTTTCGTGATTATAGCAGTGTCACTGATGCTTTCACCACTTTCCTTGAGCTGTTTGGCGAGATTCTCAACCTTTGCAATATGTTGTGCCACACTGTCACTTGGTAACATTTTGTACTGGTAAAACCGTTCATGAATTAACATTTTATTCAATTCACTTTTTTGTTCATATACGGATTCTAATTTCGACATAATTTCCAAAGCGGTTTCACAGTTTTCTATTAGGGTTATTTGATTTAAATCCATCGACGACGTGATAACATACATAGCCATGCCGTCATTTTTTAGCCATGCATCTGCATTTGCTTCTGTTCTTCGTAACGAAATATCGATTCCTTTCGCTTTCAGGGCACATTTTATCTGGAATTTCCATTGCCTGAAGTTTTTTCCGTCGAATTTATCCACACTCAAAGTTCGTTCCATTTTGAGGTTATACGGCGTGATTTATTCGAAAATGCAAAATATGACTTCTTCTTTGCTGTTTTCTTAGTTCTTCAGTTTTCAGAGTTTGCTGGGCCCATAACCAATTAAAGTTAGGGCTTCTTAGAGAAAAACACTGAGAAAATCTACTAATCAGTTTTATTTAAAAACGATTGTACATTGCACAGCAAGAACACAAAAAGTCACCAAACCAGAGAGGCAGTGCTGCCATCTTTATAAAAATATGTTATATGCAATACAATGGGCAACGACCCCGTGGCTATTCAGTCAAGATCAAAATTTTCTGTTAACAAGTTAACATATACCTTACCGACATAAGAACCACATTGCAACGAGTTACTAATGGTTTTACATCGATCGTGATTTTCCTACCTTAAGTGTGCCTTCAGCTTCAAAAAGTAATACTTCCAAACATTTATTTTTGTATGTCTCTTATAAGAGTTGTATAACAGACACACAAAAATTAATGAAAGTGTACTTGAAATATGAACCCTGTTTTCTTTATTGTTTGGTTGACTGTACCACACAGAGAGTTCTTTATGCATTGACTAAATTAAATATTTAAGTTTTGTTCTTCAATTACTGATGTAAGCTATGCAGGCTATGCTAAATGGCTCAAGTTTTGAAATGCTTTAATGGCATAACTTTCTCATATAAACTTAAATCCACTCAGAGGTTCAGTTTCGCAAATTCCTTTCTTAGTACAGCTATGCACTTTCTACGGAATTTCATTATTTCATAGTCTTTAGTATTCTGTAGTTTGTTTGTCAGTGAGCTATGTAGAACTGTTGTATATGTATAGAACCCATTAAAAGCTCCTGCAGACAGCCGCAACGCGACTCCGGTAGAAAATTGTTCCACCAGTGTCGCGTCGCCCCTCCAGGGGCCTTAAAACTTTCAGATCAAGAATTATAACATACTTAAGTACAATATCCGACATGATCGTATCTATTGTTAATGGAACTTTCTGATTTACATACCAAGTCTTACATCGGAGAAAGTAAGCGATAGAGCTAAAAAGGCAAAAACGACCACCTTTTTTCCTCTACGAGTATTTAGCTTTGAAACTATGGAGTGGCCCAGACTGTGGAGTCTGGCCCCAAATTACAATAATATAATCAGTTATCTTTGCCAAAAAAGTCCATAACAGATACCAAAATCAAATAGAAATCTTGTTTAAAACAACTAAAACATTTCAGACTGAAAAGGCGAAAACGTAAATTCTGAAATAAACAGCATTTCGTACTGCATTCCAGAATTTATGGTCAAAGTTGGTCTAAAGTTGGCTCGTCAGCTGTATACCTCTGCCTGGCACCTTTCCAAGACGGCGTAATAACTAAAACAATTCTCTTCCAGTTTAACTGAGAATTTCCTCAAACTGGTTGGGTGGCTTGCCGCAACGACTAGCGAAATTGTAATAGGTTTTAGTAGTAAAGGAGTTCTGGAAATTGATTGCATTGGAAGCCTGGGATTTTGTCACAGCCTAAATAATTAAATACACAATCAAGGATGCATATCCGGTATGGCTCGAAAATCCTTCCTTATCCTCAGGGCACGTCTTTCTTACCTTTAGCGTGCCACCCAGTCTACTCCTTGATATGCAATGGCCTCTGTGGCCCCATGCAACATGAGACTCCAGGGGGCTAGTGCAAATCTTGGGGTTCTTTCGATTTATCGAGTCTGTTTAAACCACACTGGGACAGGTGCATTTCATTCATTCTTTCATTTATTCAATGTTTTAACTTCCACCTGAAGCAGTATAAGCGCGAATACATAACTTATTTATTATTTCGTATTATGCCTTTTTTTTTTCTTGCTCGGCTCCTAAGAGTCGTAGATGATGTTAAATGGCCTATAACCTACCTCAAGAATTGGGCTATCAAATACAAAGAAAATTTCGACTGGTAGTTCCAGAGATTTGCGCGTTCAAACAAACAAGCACTCCTTAACTTTATTATTTGTTTAGTAATTAGTAATTTAGTCATTAGTAATAGATTTATGCTGAGTTGGTTTTTTAATTACAAGCGTGACTACTGGTTGATATCTTGGTTCTATCCTCGAGCCGCACAAAGTTTTGTTGGGATTCACCACTGGCTCAAGACCCGGATTTCAGACCGGATAATGGCAATATTCTCGCTCCCTATTACATAGGACTCGTAACATATCTGGTGAAATGTGGACCTCTGCTTACATCGACGAAAATAAAGGCGTGATGCTAATTAAGCTGTGTATGCAAAGTTTATGTAACAATGTTTTGATTTAAAAGAGTGTCCGTGGAGTTTATAATTGGTGGAATGAGCAACTAGCTTCACCTTTCTTACTGACCGACTCCTTGACACTTCCAAAGTATCTGTAATTTGGGTTAATCGAAATAAATTGAGTTTTATACATAAACCTCTGCAAACTGTCTACGCTATTGAGTACCGTGTTCAAAACATTTGAAGCGTTTAATTTATTCAAAACATGAGGTTTATTTACCGAATAAGTGAGGGGTTATTGTTAGAGGCTTGACAGGCATTCCAAAACGACTTGCCAGAAGGAATCAAATTCCTGAAATCATGCGACCGCATTACTTGAATTTTGTGAAATGCCCTAGATTTTCTGTTTATAAGCTAAATGGAAATTCTAAGAGGCTTGGTTGTATTTTAGGTAGATACTACCAGTGCCCAAAGATTGCTCTGAATTTAAAAGTTTTATTGAAATTAACCTTACTTACTTACTTCGTAGGATTTCAAGCTCATTATCAAATACCTATCAAAATTGGGTCTGCAGTTTAGCGAAAACCACGATCTTCGAGAAATACAAAGCAAGCAATATACCAAAGAGTATACCATAAAATAGTGGCTCGTGGTTAAATAACAGCCGTACGAGTTGATCGAAGGTTAAGCTACGTTTCCCGAGGTCGGTCCGTGGATGGGTGACCATCCGTTACATATTGAGACCCCTCCGTGTCTCAGAAAGCACGTTAAGCTGTTGGTCCTGGCTGTCAATTGCACATCTTTGACGGGTAGGCAGAACCCCAAAAGCCTGACTACCAGCCTTACCAATGGGTATCGTGTTACCCAGTAACTGGGTTGTGTAGGTTAGATAGACAGTCGCTCCATGTTAAATACTGGTATTCAGCGGCATTCGATTAGATCGGAAGCCGACCCCAAGAAAGAAAGAAAGAAGAAAGAAAATTAGAAAAATACAACATAGTTGGGAAAAGGCTAAGCAAATTGAATGTGTACTCCATCAAATAAAATACATCCGCGCTCCTAAATACGAGGTACATAATTATCGTCTCGTAAATGATATGCAGGCTCAGTTCGTATGAGATCGTATTTGCACGGTTGACCTGCGAACTAGTTTATTTCAGCATCGTTACGATTTTTGAGCCGCTTCTGAAAATGTAGAATAATATTTTTATTGTAACACGCAATGAGCAATTGGTGATTTACGGTGATCAATACTCATAGATCTCTTTTAAATTAATTAAAAATTAAGTTTAAAAAACTATAACCCGACTACGGGTAATTAAAAATAATCTAAAAAGTACGAAACACGAAAATATTTCAGACAGAATTCAAGCCATAGGTACAGAAATGGTCAAGGTAAAGCCGTCGTTGCATGCCATTATAATTTTGTAAGTGCTCCTGGCACCCACATGGTTACAGACTTACAGGCATGAGACCACGGCTTTACCTTGACCATTTTTGAACCTATGTCTTGATTTCTGATATATTACATTTTGGGAGAATTTATATAGCCCATGTCACCCGGACCAATAAACCGAATCTATTTTCTCATTCATCAAAATAAGTTCAGTAGTATAAGCGCTACTTTGGAACACACGTAAAAGCAAATAACAAATACATAGACTGTTAAAATCATAACCCTTCCTTTTGGGTTTGCCATAGTCGGGTAAAAATAACATAATATGATATAAGATAATGAGGTGTTGTATTTAAAAAAAATGTTTTTTAATAAGTTACGAAATTAAGACTTTCTTTTCGAAATCGGTTTAAAAATGGGTAGATACAACAAAAATTACTGTTGATTTTGTGTATCCTAAAATTTCTCAGAGGCGACATTACCTACACTAAAATAATATTGATGTAAACATAAGTCGTACCTACTGTAAAATTGAAGAGGTAATATAATTTGAGCACAATCCTAGAGGGCGCTCTCATGCCGCGGCTCACATGAGCACGGAGCAATCTAGTTAGTGTTAATGCGATGAGCAGGCACATACGGGCGGCATACACTTTACAACGCAAACGTATCATCAATTTAAATTAAACCATTTACAGGTACTTTTGAATTGTCAAAGGAGTCGGTCATTCAGAAAGATGAAGCTAGTTGTCCATTCCAAACCTTAGTACGTTCCTATGGCGAAGAACGGACAAGAAACTCCATGGACTCTCTTTTAATTTATATTATTACATCATTATGTTGAATTATAATAAATGTGAGAACGATGTAAAAAGACGTGCACGTTTCTATCTTCGTATCCACTGTCCTTGTTGGCTTTTATTGATGTGAATATTTCTTTAATGGCCTTGTGCACTTTTTGGGACGGGTAAAGAATGTTCAACACGCGTCAGGACACCATAAGATCCGTTGCCTAGCAACCGACAAACTAATTATCAAAATAAATAGTCTTTGACATTACGTAAAGATTGCGAGGTAAGAAATTTTACCCATATTGATGGGTAAAAAAAGCAGTCAAAACATACTTCATGAAAAGTGTTTATTGAAAACTGCACAACGTTAATGTTCAAGATTTCACTTCTGCCGGCACTCCCAGAGTGCAACCCGTTGTTTTTTTATTCAGATGAATCAGTGACTAAAACTAGGTACACTAGGTACCTAGTTTTTATATTAATATTAATAAAAAGACTGAGAGCAGCGACCAGATAATATCAGAAGCCAATTTTTATTAATTTTTTATTATACTCTTTAACAATGAGTACACTATTACTATACAATTTGTACGTTAGCTAATTGATTCTGCCGTGACTTTGCGGAAATCTACTTTAAAATCCTACAATAGACGACGTCTATTTTAGTAACCTCATCCGCTTAACTGTTCAGTTAAGAGTCATAAAGAACCCTGTAAGAAATCGACACGAGTTTCACCTCTCAACGAGGCATCCTCAGGATTACGATTGACTTGTTGCGAACCCGGACATGACGTGTTGCCACGTCAAGCGCCGAACGCAGTGAACGCAGCGTTCGGCGCTAGACGTGGCAACATATCGTGTCCGGGGGGGCAAGAAACCAAAGAAAAGACAGATGTGATATGAATGAAAAGGAAGTGAATAATAGCGCGACGGCTGACAAAGAAGAAGGAACGGTTAAACCCCAAGTGACATTGAAAAAGGGCCGGTAGAAGAAAATCTTTCTTCTGGTTGGAAGTAAAGTAAGATTCTTCTACTACAGGCCGCGGTAAATTAATTATGAAGCAAACTGAGTACTAATTAAAATATTATCTGACATCCTTTGAAAGTTGTATGATATTGACGTAGGGTCAATTCATTACCTTGAGTACAAATAGTACTTTTCTCCTGTTAAAATGGTCGCAACCGCAGCGTTTGAACGCTCGTCTGCTCAGACATAAGAGCGTGCAATGCAGCCTTCAATCGGTTTAAGATAATGCTTTTAGCTTATATCGACCTGGCTTTTATTTTTACCCGACTGCCCCAGAAGGAGGGTAATGTTTTTCGAGAGTATGTATGTATGTATGTATGTATGTATGTATGTATGTCTATTTCTTTGGCACGCTCTGTAGCCTAAACGGCTTGATGGATTTTAACATATGAGGTGTCGTTAGATTCGTCTTAACTGTAGAAGTGTCATAGGCTATATAATATTTATATATTGCATCTGCAAATACAAAAAAAAGGGAGGGGAAGGTTTTTTTTTAATAAATTATAACAATATTGGTATCAAATAAAAGCTATTAACGAGTCAATGCCAAATTTAGATATATTAATAAAACTAAAAATCTTGAAATAAAGAAAATTATTCAAAAAACAAAAAACCCGACTGCAAAAACACATAACTGAAAAGAGAAAAACAAGCATTATAAATTAATCTATAGAATTTTAGTATCGCAGGCGGGGACAAACAAAACTTACACCATATATCCGGTTATTAGTTTGTCCGCCTGCGATACCAAAATTCTATAGATTAATTTATAATGCTTGTTTTTCTCTTTTCAGTTATGTGTTTTTGCAGTCGGGTTTTTTGTTTTTTGAATAATTTTCTTTATTAAACCCATTCTTCACAGTCTTGTGTATGGAACTTGACATTGAAAATATATCGTCAGGTTGTCGGCTATCAACCAAATGTTTGAGCATAAGGCTGCCTGTCCACTGGAGCGAAGAGGAGAGGAAAGGAGCGGAGAATCGCAACTCTGGAGCAGAGTTAAGATTCTATTGGTTATATTGGAACATCTCTGCTCCTCTCCTCTCCTCTCCGCTCCAGTGGACAGGCAGCCTATATAAGTGTGGAAAGACCAAAAAAAAAATCTATAGAGGGGGTGAATACTGAAATGACGGGTAATATATATATGACGGATGCTTCGCCGACCCCAAATAAACTGGAACCTCTTACAGAAGGATGGTAATGATCACCAATAAATTTGAAAAACGTGGGAATAATTGGCACAAACGTTTTTTGAAATAATTTGGTAGGCTTTTGAAATCTACACATCTCTTTTGAAGAGTCCCACACAATGTTTTGCAACAATACTTTCTTTTCTATAATCGAATATTTGATTTGAATAAAGAAATGTAGAATTATGAAGTCCTTTGTTGGTTTTCCGAGATGTAGCTCATTTTATAACAATAGGTACTTTGCCTATTTTGCGTTATCATCTGCGCATAAGGTAGTGCATGCTGTGGTTTTCTATAAGTAATGAGGCGCTAAGACTTAAGTTTGCAACGTACAAATTGTAAAGTAATAGTGTACTCATTGTTGAAGAGCCTAATAATAAATAAATAAATATACATACATTAATTTCAGCTTCCCAGCACTTTCTAATCATAACCGAACTCCTTGTCACTTCCAAACCTGTTATAAATACACCAGCTTACCTTTGAAGTAACGCACTGCCTTCAGAAAAAATAGGACGAAATACTATCCACTGAGCAATTAGGTCGGGCAACCGGTGACGTGAGAACTTCGCCTGTTTTGAAATACGTTGTTGGATTTACTCTGACGGTTTGACATTGGGGACGTAGTGGAGCAGCAATGATGAGGTTGACTCTTTATTGACGGGTGTCGAGTATTTTTAGGGTTCCGTACCCGAAGGGTGCCAAACGGAACCCTAGATTACTAAGCCTGCGCTGTCCGTCTGTCTGCGAGCTCTATCTCATGAACCGTAATAGGTAGACAGTTGAAAATATCACAGATTATGCATTTCTATTGCCGCTGTAACAACAAATAAGAAAATTAAAAATTAAAACCATACACTAAACATTTAAGAAATATTTTTTTTTAATCTTCAACAATTATGAAATAAGGTGTCGTACAAATTGTCAGTTTTCGACCATTTTTGTACGAGCTCTATCTCAATAACTGAACAAGTTGGGAATTCAAAACTTCTGTATATTATGTAATATATTATATACTTTACATAATCAAGAAATACTAAAAACGCCGATTCATAAGGTATTTATTTTAATATGGGTGATTTTCTGCAACTGCAAAAATAACTTTGCAATTCATAGTATCGTTACGAAATTCACCACTTGGCCGGTTTTATTTGTATCTGATTTGACTAAAGGATTCTGTGGATTATGTGGCAGATTTGTTCTTTGGGTTTTTAATAGCTTTAACGAAATTCCGGTTGGAGTTTTTATGAATAATGTTTGTACAGGCTTACAGCGCGCGATGCAGTGTACTGTTTAGCTTTCTTTAAGGGAACAGTGATTTGGGCTCATAAGTATAGCATCTGCCTATAATGTTACCTCTTCCGTGTGACAGACCCTCTTTGTAAGAGAGGGCTGAGTGCGTGTTGGTGGTTGTAACACATTGTCTTTGAATTTTTGTTTCTAGGACTTGCCAGTTTCTTCACGATGTTTTTCAGTGGTGATGAATAAGACTCGAGCTGGCTGACTAGAAAAGAATAGAATACTTTGGTTTGCATTAAAACATGGTACACACGGCTACACATCAAGCTATGCACTTCCAGTATAAGCTGACCTCGCAATGTCGGGAACTCTTATACAATGCGAGATCAGCATAAACTGGAAATGTATAGCTTGATATCTAGTCCAGGTAATGGTCTTAATAATAGGAAGGATCTACATTCTACATGTCTCACCATAGACTGGCATACAAATATTTGAAAGAAAACTTTTGGTTAAAAACAGAGGCTTATTTCCAAAACCAAAACGTTTTGCTCAATTTTGTTTTTCCTCATTCCAATTCAATTAACATCGAGTCGGTATCTCAAACTTTTCCCTTAATTCCGTTTCTTGATTGATTATAGACGCCGCACCAATTACACAGCCTACAGACAAGGCACATCGATCAATCAGTAGGACCACCGGCACAAATCAATGAACATTGTCGTTCACAAAGGAACATGACACAGTGTACTGACATGCGGCCAACTTGTTTACTGACAAGACAAGATGGTTTTTACGCGGCTGTATTTTTATTGTCCTGACTTGGCTTGGAAATGTCATTGTTCTAGTTAAATAGAATAATAATGTAATTCTGACTGCATGGTGACTGCCTCGTTGGTCTAGTGGTCGCAAGCGCTACTGCTGAGCATGAAGTCCCGGGTTCGAACCCAGGGCGGGAAAGTGATATTAGGTTTTAATATCTGGAAAGTCTCAGTAGTAGCCCGCAGTTCCGGATTTGTGCCGGGTTGATGGCAATAGGCTCGCTCTACTACATGGGACTTAAACATATCTGGCAGAATGTGGGTGTACTATAGGTACACCTCTGCCTAACCCTTCGGGGAAACAAGGCGTGATGTTATGTATTCAATAAGCCTAGATACAAACCTTAGTGCGAGTTATACCTATTCTATCTCGTTAATGTAAACTACAATTCGCACTGAAACTGAAGCAAATGCCTCCTACTAACAATAGGGGAAATACAATAATTATTCCATAAAAATTGACGTACAGGTTAGTGAACGTTACAAATATGTAACTATAAAAACTTACACTAGGCCCTTTGATTTCTGAAATAGTCAGGCCAGGAAATTACAACTCATTTCCACTTAAGATTTCTTTAAGTATAACCAAGTTGGAATTCAGGGGGTGTCGAAGAAATTAAATCCATATAGGCTTTTCAACATGAATTCTTCCTACTGATGTCTCTGTGGATTAGTCAATTGTTGGCATATTTATTTCTCCTCTTGTAGGGGTTACACCGCCACATACGAACTACGCAGCAAAGACATGACGTCACACAATTCCTGCATCGCGCAGTTATTATTAAAATGGTCGATTCGTCTGGATTCGGACGAGTTAATTCGGGCGAGTCACCAATAAGCCAGTTTACTGTGCGAACGACATAGATAAGACTATCCGAAATCAACTTACGGGCAGTTGCCCGCCAGACATAACACTGGTCTGGTCGGAGGATCCTCCCTTTTCTATGGTGGATGAGTGAACTTTACACCCTGTTCCTCATACCACTAAACTCTTACCACGAATAATTGGTAGGTGTGAATATATTCGAAGGGTAAAACCACTAACAGATAGCTCAATGAAAACGGATGTTATTTAAAATTGAAAATTCTAACTCAGACCCTCGTTACCGAGTCTAACTGATCCTCATCGGAAGGTACAATCAGCGAACTTTACGGTCCACCCCTTGTAAGGGAGACATCGGTCGCACCCTGCGGCAGACCCAACTCCTTGAAACTTTGTGGTTATGAGTTGTTGAGATTCATTTAATTGATATCACTTCACAAAACAGGAAACACATTATTTGAGCCACGAATATTTACATAACGACAAAAGTTTTAAAAGATAAATAACATCGAAATTGAAAAGTGTGAATAAGAGTAGGTGTAGTAAGTGAACTGATAAATCTTAAGACGTCGATATAAGGCAGTGGCCTTGAGTGGTGTTCTGTGCTGAGCTCACTCATGCGTCGTACGTCCGGCCAGTAATAGTACCCGCCCATTAAGGAGCACTGTCCCAAATTAGACGCATTATTAATTTATTATACATAAATCAAAAGGTATTTTATTAAAACACGTATACTAAAAGATAAATGATTAAATTGTCTTTAAAATGGTGAATGTTTCAGAAAAATACGGTTGATAGTTTTTTCGTTAGACATAACTTTACAAATTAATTACACTATGTAATATAAACATAATCTAAAATATTCAATTTTCACAGATTAAGTTATTAAGAAAATGCTCCAATTTATCATATAATTTTTCCAAATCATTAACACTACTCGTTTAGACGTGATCTTCAGTATAAAATCATTAAAAGTCGGTTATCATCGCCTTAATTTGTTCGTTATGGTAGGAACCTCTGAGGTAGGAACCATAATAACTGTCTTATAGGTGTAAAAGCAAAAATAAACTTTGACGTTTTATGACGTCCAAGTGGCATTCAACCTTCACAAAGAAATAATAATCCGCCAGGCAGCCAATACGGCTACTAAGGACACAAAATTACAACCCCTAAGTAGTTCGTGCACGTGCTCCTAGATGGCGCTGTTATATAAAACACGTCGCTGTGCAATTACGCCCACAATGCGCTTAATCCGCCTCATAGCAATATCCCTGCTATGGAACTATTATCATAAACACTGCCTTAGTACTAGTAGTAATGGAAGTACTTTTCTAAGTTAATTGAGTTCTTAGTGGAAGGGGTTTTTTTTATTGTAGGCTAGGCTATAGATTTTTCTAGTATTGTTGTTCGTGAAGTGGTTTCAGGAGCTTGTATTTACATAACGGGTTTACGGGCTATACTACACTCACTGACTATGCCGTGAACAAAAAGGTGGCAATGAAACCCTTCGCTATTAATAATCCTAAGCCGTCTGTCTGTATGTATGTCACGGGTTGTATATTTTTAATGGTTATAGTAGACAGTTTTTTTTTTTACAGAATAGTAGTTTTGGTCATACGGAACCCTACGCAACCAGCAACCAGTACGCAAGTCTGCCTCACACATTTGACCGGTTTAAAAAAAGTTGAACCACAAAACTTTCTTTTGAGTAAAGAAAGCCGTAAAAAACAAAAGCAATACCACTTATTAACTCAACCCTCATCAAGAAACTCCGGTCACTTTACTAATTTTATACAGCACATTTTATTCATAAAAAGTGGTTACAAAGTTTGACTCAGAGATTATCTTCTGCAGCTGGCATATTCTCCAACTTAGTGTTCATTAATTGAATCAGTTCAATAGCTCATAATGCTAGCTCAGCGTAATCATTTTAATGACTTTTGCTAGAGGGGTGAAAGGTCCCTACAGAACGGGGTGAAATAACGGGCCCACAATGTTTGTAATTTAAATGTAGGCTATGACAGTAGGGTTCGATTACTTGTTTTGTCTTTATTAAAACTGATTAGGTTGTAGACCGGTTTAATTTAATCGTAATGGACTCTGTTTGATGTTGACACAAGCTTCAATCTCTATTAAAACTGAGTAGAATTAGATTTTAATCGTAAAGTACTGCTTTTACTCAACCTTTCCAGTTGTTTTTTCGTGATTTCACATAAACATAACATCTCGCCTTGTTCCCCCAAAGGGTTCGGCAGAGGTGTCGTGCACCCACATTTCGCCAGTTATGTTTAAGTCCCATGTAATAGGGGGCGAGCTTATTGCCATCAACCGAGCACAAATACAGACTCTGGGCTGCTACTGAATTCATCATTCACTGAATTCATCACTGCAATAAAACAACAGCTGGTTTATAAATCTATAAAATTATGTATTGCTATTTCGTTTCAAAGGATATTCCCACATAGTTAAAAGCACAGGGAACATAATTTTCCATACAAACACCTACAAATCAATTTCACCCCTTTTAGTCACCTGAGCCTAGGTGTGACAGTCGGACTGGCAAGTCAGACGAGTTCGAACCCAAGGCATGCACCTCTTGAGTTTTCGAACTCATGTGCGTATTCTATAATTATCACTTGCATCAAAAACGGTGTAGGAAAATATCGTAAGGAAACCGGATGCCTGAGAGATATTTTTCAGAGAGAGCTTTAAAAATCCTGATTAGTCAATAACCACACGAAAAGAAGTAGTAGTGAGTTGAGTGTCAAATCATCAATACCTTCGGAGATGACGTTCAACCGTCCCGGTTGTAACTCATCAAAACGTGCCCTCACAAACCGCATTTAAACAAGTTGACTCAATGAGCTAGTATTTGCGTTGGTTAAGCGTACGCTGGTAATTGAACGCCTCATATAGTCATATAGTCTGTTTACATTAGATATTATGTGTTTGATGAAGTACTCGCGAACATCGTATTCAGAATCGTGATACGAATGGATTGAATATGATATTGACTCTATACATTCTATCTGTCGTAAAATAGTTGATTATTTATAGGGATGTTAACTGCGGAAAAAAAAACTATTTAGACCCTCAGTCTGATAATAAAAAAGTATTAGACGAGTATTTTTTGCTTTATCATATTAATAAAAAAATGGTTTAGATAAAACGCATTAAAGTTGGGGAGTGGGGAATCTTTCGATTACATAAAAAAAGAAAAAATACGTGTTCAATAAAAAAAAACTAATCTACATGGTGGACAATTTTTTTTTTTGCCAACATCCCTTTTATGATAGTAGCCTCTATTATAATACCAACCTATTATTGACCCACTGCAGGGAAAAGGTCTTGTGGCTTAGTAATAACAGCCACACGGGTCGATCCATCAGGTTAGCTACGCTTGTCGGGGTTGGTCCGTGGTGTGTGGTATCTCTACATAACGAGACTCCTCTGTGCCTCGGAAAGCGCGTTAAGCCGTTGGTCCAGGCTGTCATTCGTGGATCTTTGCCGGTCGTCAGAAGCCCGAAAGTCTGACAACCAGTCTTACCAAGGGGTATCGTATTACCCAGTTACTGGGTTGTCGAGGTCAGACAGGCAGTCGCTCCATGTAAAATACTGGTATTCAGCTGCATCCAGTTAGACTGCAACCGAACCCAACATAGTTGGGAAAAGGCTAGAAAGGTTGATTTTGAGGGGCAAAGGCCTCTTCTCATATAGAGAAGGCACGAGCTTTAATCACGGTTTCAGAGTTATACTTACTATAAGTCCAGGTTTGTAGCTGTGACCAAGATAAACTCAGACGGCCTTATTACAAAACAAGGTTTATCTTTAGAACCAGGTTTAACCCAATGAGCCATTTTTGAATTTCGAAATTTATTATGACATCGTTAAAGTTCTAAATACAAAAACTGATTTTAAATCTGAGTCTAAGTTGTCAATTTTGAATTAAGAACTTTAAACCAGTCGGAATAAGGCTGCCTGTCCACCGGAGCGGAGAGGAGAGGAGAGGAGCGGAGATGTGTCAATATTAACCAATAGAATCAAAACTCCGCTCCAGAGGTGCGATTCTATTGGTTAATTTTTTCTTAGGTCCGAAATAAAACAACTGACTGGAAGGATTAAGCTTGGACCAAATTAAGACCGTGTTTTGTAATAAGACGGAGAAAGTACACATAAATAGTAAAATTCACATTAGTACCTACATGAGCTGCATTTGTACCCACAACCTCGTGCCTCTCCTGCACGAGGTTGTGGGTCCAAATGCGAGGCCTTAATCACTGAGTCATCACGACATTTAGCTTAAACCTCTATATTCTACTAAAATGATACACCATTTCAGTACTAATATTTCTGTATTTTATATTCTTGCACACATACAAACTTGGTATACATTTAGCACATAGGTTTCTTGAAGACATTAGACCTTTATGTTTAAAGGCTACAACTGAACTAACTTAGGAGCTAAGCCACGTGACGCACCAAACATCATATTTTCCCGCCGTTCCGTTACAAAAACCAGTACTTTGTACGGTAACTGTCAAATGAGATACTTTTTATTTTATATTTAGTATTTAAAATCACTACAATACTTATTAATATTTGGAAATCATGACACTACATAATTATAAACTGTGCACATTAAATAAATATAATATATTTATATTTATTACTAGCTTTCGCCCGCAACTTCGCTCGCGTGGAGGTCGGAAATTATCGCGTACTATCGCGATAAAAAGTATCCTTTGTGTTAATCCAGGTTATAAACTATCTGTGTGCCAAATTTCATCCAAATCCGTTCAGCTGTTTTTGCGTGATTGAGTAAGAAATATCCAAACATACAAACTTTCACATTTATAATATTAGTAGGATTTATTTTTAATTAATCAAAGTAGGGAAATGGCGTTGAAAAATTCTTCCACATCGCTGTCAACTGGTAATGGTTGTGTCCAAGAGACTGGCGGCATTGCCACGTTGTTAGGCAATACTTCAACGGTGTAATCACTACATCTACGAATAAAGAATTTGAGTCAAAATTGAATACTTTTTTCAATCTCAACTCCCGGTATCTAACCCCCACTATAGCGAGGGTTATTTATGATAGTTAAGAGGGTTTACGTCGTACGGCATTTCATACAAACTTTCAAGCCCTTATTTTTTTAAATGTTTGAACCGATTTTAATGAAACTTCATACGCATATGCAGGATAGGAAGGTCTAAAAACTTAGTTAAGAACATTTTCGAAATGTCTTATTTAAAAGCAGATAACTGGAAATCTCTGTTTCTATGGAAAATTAAAAATCGGTCTAATTTGGCTGTGACACAATTTTTCGAAAATGTTCTTAACTAAGTTTTTAGACCTTTGTATCTTGCATAATTATGCGTATGAAGTTTCGTTAAAATCGGTTCAGTAATTTCGAAAAATAAGGGCTTGAAAGTTTGTATGAAAAGCCGTGCGACGTAAACCCTCTTAACGAGAATCAAATGGCTTAACTCTACATACAGGACGTGCCTTTATGCCATATCCTTTCACATATTCGAATCCCACATGGAGCAAGTTTGTTTGGCCTAAAGACACTTTCGTCTAAGTTTGAAATCGGGGTTTTACATCACGCCTGTAGTCCCCAAAGGGATAGGCAGAGGTGTACCTATAGAACACCCACATTTAGCCAGTTACGTTTTACGTTCCATGTAATAGGGGGCGAGCCTATTGCCATCAACCGGGCACAAATCTTGAGTCCAAGGTGCTACTGAAAAATTTCTGATGGAAAAGACCAATAACACTTTGCTCGACATGGTTATCGAACCCAGAACCTCATGCTCTGCAGTAGCGCTTGCGACCACTAGACCAACGAGGAGTAGAGTTTTTAAGTAAATTGACACTCTACGTCAATTTGCCGTGTTTTGACATTTCATATAACTGTTAAAATGACAGTTGTGTATTAATTATACGGACAATTTAAGTTGATAGTCAATTTGCTAAACAATTAATTTCACGCAACACATTTTCGTAAACCATCATCATCATCATCATCATCATCAGCCTATTAATGTTCCCACTGCTGGGACACAGGCCTCCTCTCTGTGAGAGGGAGTGGGCTGTAATCTACCACGCGGGCCCAGTGCGGATTGGTAGATGTCACATGTCTTCGAATTTTTCGGCTCTAAGACATGCAGGTTTCCTCACGATGTTTTCCTTCACCGTTTTGAGAGCAGTAGTGATGAAATTATTTACACAAAGTAAAGCGCCTGCTTGGGTTCGAACCTACGACCTACAACTCGTAAGTCGGGGCCGATACCACTGGACCACCACTACTCTGGTCAGTTCAGCTGTTTTGGCGTGAAAGTGTAACAAAAAAACAAACAAACAAACTCACTTTCGCATTTATTATAATCATATAGTTAGGATAAGTAAGTACAATAATAAAACAGTAACAATTTTTCATTTCCGAACATCGCAATTACCCTTTTGAACAAAAACTCCGCTGAAAAAGATAAAAGATAAATCTGAGCAGTGAGCGGTAAGAAAGGCAAACTTCTTTTATTTCTTCTCTCAAGGTATATAATTAGCTGTCTGTGATTACCGGTAGACAAACAGCTTTCAAAGACTTTTAAAAGAAGACTTAACTATGGAATTAAAGGAATTAGTGGGACATTCTTTTGTATTTAACAAAGGATGTTTTACTTTTAATATAGGAATTTGGTATTTTGTGCATTTTAAAAGGATTATGATTTATTTAGGTATTTCACGAAGACGAATTTCTAAAGATTCATTGTTATTTGATACAGTATGAGATCTTGTCTTTTTCGTGTGGTTAAGTGTCATAGTTTTAAAGCCGCCCGCATGGGCTTCTGACTTGGCCTCAAATGCCGTTGAGAAATATCTCTCAGGCATGCTGGTTTCCTCACGATGTTTTCCTTCACCGTTTTTGAAGCAAGTGATAATTATACAACAGTACCAGATACATTACATACTTGATTTTACTCACCTTTTTACAAAAAAAACCTGTATTTCCTGAAAAAATAGACACAGGTGTGTACTACCCACATTTCGCCAGATATGTTGGACCTCATGTAAGAGAGGGCGAGCCTATTACCGTTATCAGCTGCCTAGCCTTTTCCGAACTGTGTTAGCGGCGTCCAGTCTAACCGGATGCAGCTGAATATTGCCCTAACCCTGAGCTTATTGCCATGGACTTTTATTAATCTTTTCAACTAACAAATATCATGAGATACATTTTCTTCATCTGCCTAACATTTTCCCAACTATGTTAGTGTCGGCTTCCAGTCTAACCGGATGCAGCTGAATACCAATATTTTACATGGAGCGACTGACTATCTGACCTTCATAATCCAGTTACTGGGAAAAACGATACCCATAGCAAGGCTATATACATTTTATTACATCCTAAAAAAAACTCTAAAATACCGATCTCCGTTTGTAAAGGCTCATAAAGTATTCCGTTCGTGATGCATTGGACAAATTGACGTCCGGTGTGAGCGAGCCACTTCCGGCGCGGCCGGATGCGCCGCCATATTGTGCTGCAAACAAAATGGAGGCTCATTAGTAAATGGAGGTGTGGATTAGACTAGGATATTGTGACCGTGGTGGCTTCTTATCTTTTGGATTTGGTGTTTTTTAAAGTTGGGAAAATGTTATTTTTGGGTAAAAGCTGAAACAAGACAAAAGGACCTGGACTTAGGCAATTTTTTTCTCGAAATATATACCAGCCAGCTAAGTTTATCTTTCATTTGTAGCAATCCTTTTATAGCTCGTTTTTAAATGACTTTAATAAAAAAAATACTAGTTTTCTGTATTTTGACTAAGATTTTTGGGGTACCTACAATATTATACAATAGACCTTATTATTATTGTTATTTACATAACCCTTTCTTTACTTCACAAAATTATTCAAATTAAATAGCCACCGAGAAAATATTCCTTTGCATCGCAATGTTATGGAGAAAATTGTTGCTACGAGAGCGTAGTACGCCAGCTACGCTCGTAGTAAACGTAGTCCTGACGTCATCCCGTCAGCTACACCGTAGCAACAGTGAGATGTATTGATTCAAATCAGAAAATAAACCTGTCAAATTCAGGTTATACGGAGAGTAGCTTCTCTTCGTATACCCAGAAATAGACAGGTTTATTTTATACTAGCGTCTACCCTCAACTTGGTTCATGTGGAAGTTGCAAGACACTACAATATACTACAATAGTTTGGAAATTCCAAAAGTGCACGCCTCATAACACACATTCATAAACGAAAAAGAAATTCAAAACATAGTTTCTAACAAAAATTAACAATTTATCACTTTTCATGAAGTATGTTTTGACTGCTGTTTTACCCATCAATATGGGTAAATTTTTTCAACTATTTTGATGTTTTCTTCATTTCTCTTGCATTAAATCAATTGATAAAAAGTACAGTATTAATCTCCATTTAAATGTCATCTATACATTGGTATATAAATTAAGTAGGTTCTGTGTGCTAGCAGGAGTGTAACAATAATATCAGTTGCAGAAATGGGGCAAAAAATATTTTTCGATCGTAGAACACACTCTAATGCTTCACATTACGAGTCGTGCAATAACAGCCACATTTTTATTTTCTCAACAGGAAAAATATACAGAGTGCGGGAGCAAGCGATGTACAGTTGTCCGTGTGAGAAGCAGCTTGTCCTGAGGTTGACACCCGCAGCCTTCAGTGTCTGCTCTTGTGACTTGTTGATAAATATCTCAAAGAAATGCTCACAGGGAACTGAAGGGGAACACTAATTCCCCACAGTTATGTGGGGAATTAGTGGTATAAACACTGTCTCGCCAACACTACAACCTGTTAGAATTTCCGCCTCGATGATGTTTCTCTGCAAAGACACGACTTTGAGCCGGGTTCCATTACACAGCTTCGGCGGAGTTAAGTTCCGAACGAGCATAATCGGGACACCAACCTTCAGCTGGATGATGTGCCCCGGAAGTCCACTTAGCGTTTTATATATGAAGCAACTTTGGAAAAACATTTAGCATCTCGATACTTGAAAGAAAATTATAGGGTACTCATTTTGAATAAATATTACTAAAGTTCTAGATGGAGCCATGAACACAAAATAGTTATTGATAAAAAAAAAATTTAAACTCTAAAAACTCGGCTTGGAAAAGAAACCCCACGTTAATACCTTCCAAACTGCTTAAAACATAATAAATCTGAGCCCATTACTCTTACAAACCACTTTAATTATTACTACCCACATCCGGATAAAATTTAAAATCCCCACCCGGCTTGAGTGTCCTTAACCGGATTTTACTCCGGATAAGCCACGCCGTAGTGAGTTATATGGATAGATGGGTATTAGGGCTTGTTTAGATAGAACAACAGCTTTCGCTTGGCTAAATACCAACTGTATAGGATTGATTAGTGAGGTCTAACTGCGTATACCTACTGTGTTCAATTTGTGAATGGGTGACGTTACTAAATCATCGATTTATATTAAATCGATGATTTAGTAACGTCACCCATTGTTGTGCCTAGGAGAGCTCGGCGAATCGTCGGTTACGCGTCACCAGTTTTTAAGTGAACTTCGGAAATCTACTGACTTGGCAGAAATGACGGTCGGAACGAAACGCCACAAAATAGGCTGTTAGGCAGACGGTTGAACATACGAAAATGACGGAACCGTAAGATGAAAATATAAAAAAGATGTTGCCAGTTTTGTTATTTTTAAATAAAATTGAACTTTGAGCAACGACGAAAACGATTTTTTTTTTTTTTTACTTGTGGCCTGGGTTATTTGGCCTAAACAGTAAACACGTAGCAGACGGCCCCACGGATCCGCTAATTTCGTATGTTCAACCGTCTGCCGAACATCCTGTATATGTATAAGCAGGATGGAATTCAGATCTAGAGCGCCCACCGTCATTCAAATACTACGACGGGCCTTCGTATCGACATTTCTCGGATTAGATTTAGATGCAGTGTGCAAACCTTCCTAATATTATCAGTATTATAAGCCAATGCTGCTCCTCTGCACAGCACACTTCCCTCTCTCCACATTTCCCTTTCTAATGCAATTTTGCACCAATCCTTTAAAAAGGGAATCCATCTGATCCTGCCGTCTCCTTCTGAGCATGCCGCGTTGTCGCTTTCGGCCAGTTGGGATCATGCGATATAGCCAGCCCAGTTCAATTTTAACCTAGCAGCTGTAAGGCCTGCATCAGCTATTTGTCCTTTGAAAGGAAGCAAACGCTCTCTTATAAAAAACATGCAGTGCAGTCTTTGGGGACTGCCGATAGAAGTGAAAACTAAGTAACGCCATCTAACGGAAATGTCAGGACTTTATGATTTCAACGCGCCTAAAGCAGTTTTCACTTCAAAAAACACGCTTTAAGGAAATACGTCAACGTCGGCTGTCGCTGAAAACCAGCGCTGGGGCTCTGTCTCGTATGGAGTCGCAGCTTTATGCTGAGCGATGGCCGTTTTGCGTGGATGTGACGCATATTTTTCCCCAATTTATTATTTTCGTGTTTTATTTCTTTCATATTTACCGCAAATAAATGTATTTTCTTTCTTTCAAATAAGACACGAGTACCGAATATTATAGTGACGTGAACAAGCCTTTACATGTGCTCGTACACACCCGTTCGGGCGCCATATCCGGATAGTTAACCATGTAATAGGGTGTTAATATTTTGTTTCTGATAGCAGCGTTTGAAGTTGTTTATTTCTGTGAGCACTATAATTATTAAAACGATTTGTTACTTAATAGTTAGGTATTGTGTTACTGGCTTTTTCCTTTAACAAGGTCTGAATGAATGCCCGGATTGTCCCTAGGTTCGATTACATATTTTTTGTATGTATGTTATCTATAAAACACAAACAATGTAGGTAGAAACCTACGTTCGTTATAGACACCATCCAACTGATGTACCCCAAACCAGTTTCATTCGACAGGCAATAATGCGAAGATGGATTTAGTAAAGTCAAAGTCAAAGCATTTATTTCAAATAGGCCTTTGAAGGCACTTTTGAACGTCAAAATTTACAAATTATAGTTATTATATATTATTGATTCTACCGCCCCTTCCAAAATGTAGTTTTCGTATGGAGAAGAATGGGCAAGAAACTCCACCGTTACTCTTTTAAAATGTTTTACAATATTTTGTATAAGTACATTATTTATATAATTATAATATGTGAAGACGATGCACCTAGAATAAAATTACTGTATACAGTAAAAATAATTTAAATTGGAGCAAACAACAGATAAATTAATTATGTGGTAGATACATGGTGTTCACATATTCACAAACATTGTAAAAATAGACGAATCTACTAAAAAATTACAATTAATAAGTCAGTGTGTGAGGAACTAATCACAGGATGTAAAATCAATGTAGTAAGTCGGTAGGGTAGGTAGAAGGTAGGTATGTAGGTAGGTAGGAGTTCGAGGTAGATGTGCCGTAGAGTACTTGATGCTACCCGTGCGAAACCGGGCCGGGTAAAGCTAGTAAATTCATATTCCTGAAACTTAATCTATCTTATCTTATCTCAGTAAAGAAAGTACACTCGAACTTGCTATAAACGGTTCGCCAATACGCAGAGTGACTAATTTCAAATATCTTGGGCATTTTCTTACTGTCGACCTCAGTGACCAGGTTGACATTGAGAGGGAGCGTAGGGCTCTGGCGGTCAGGGGTAATATGTTGGCACGAAGATTTGCTCGGTGTACTGACCAAGTTAAGATTACGCTTTTTAAAGCTTATTGTCAGAGCTTTTACACCGGTAATCTTTGGGTCAACTACTCAAAAAGGTCGCTGGATGTCCTACGCGTCCAATATAACAATGTTTTTAGGATGCTGTTGCGACTGCCTCGTTATTGCAGTGCCTCAGATATGTTCGCGGTTAACCACACCGATGGATTTCATGCCATCATCCGCAAGAAAACAGCCTCACTCCTGAGCAGAATAAGGGGCAGTCACAATAGTATCCTGAAGGCTGTAGCGGCAGATACTTCCTCGGCCATAATAAGGCAATTTGTGAGAAGACTTATACCCTAGTTTCCATTTTCACTGTCTAGGTGGTGGGTGGTCTTCTCATTAATTGATCTTTAGTTTAAGTTACTAACAATAGTGTTTTAAGTGCAAAGCTGTTACTAACAATTTATGGATCTCTTAGTTGTCCGAATTAAAACGATTTTATTTATTTATTTATTTATTTATCTTACCAATCGTGGGTGTCAGTCATTAGACTGACAGGAGTATTTTTAAAATCCATGTAATATAATATAGCAAACAGCTTGTGATTGGTTGAGAAAAATAACAACAGCCAATCACGAACATTTACATGTGATTTTACTTTCAGAAACTGATGTTAAATTCATGTTATATTCATATTGTTCCTGAAAATTCTTTACAGTATGTTTTCATATTCCTTTAACCAAAACAGCAGATGGTTTGCTGTTTGTTTTTTAAAATTCTCCAGAAGTTTTGCCCGAATTTTCCGCGCACCGGTTACCAGGAAATAGTTTTAAAAAACTTCAGTTTTCCTTGAAACTAGTTTTAGCTGTAAGACTGTTTCATTTTAGTGAGCTAGTAGGAATGTAACGTATGTAACATAGTTTCACTCTATTTGGGGTTAGTTGCATTTGTTTTTGTTGAACTAAACGCGTGTCCATAAAATATGTTGTTTTTTAGGGTTCCGTACCCGAAGGGTGACAAACGGAACCCTATTCATAAGCCTCCGCTGTCCGTCTGTCTGTCAGCGAGCTCTATCTCATGAACCGTAATAGGTAGGCAGTTGAAAATTTCACAGATTGAGCATTTCTATTGCCGCAAGAGCAACAAATAATAAAATTAAAAAATAAAGGGGGGTCGCCATACAATAAAATTAAATTTTGAAAAAAAAATTACCTGACCCTGGCATGTGGGGTATCATTTTCTAGAGCTCATCGAGTAGAGAATAAATATAATTTTTATTTGTTTTTATCTTCAAAAATGATGAATTAGGGGGCCGTAGAAGTTGTCTGTTTTAGACCATTTTTGTACGAGCTCTATCTCAACAACTAAACAAATTAGGAATTTGAAACTTGTGTGTATCATGTAACATATACTGTTTTTAATCAACAAATACTAAAAACGCCGATTCATAACGTATTTTATATAATATGGGCGATTTTCTGCAACTTAAAGTAATAATTTTGTATTTCATGCTAATATTATGCGATATAAATTCCACAGATAACTATTTAATAGTCGGAGTAATGACATGGGATTAGTAAGTACCTACTATCATGGCAGCATATACTATTTCGATCATCCAAAAAGGTCTACAAAATAAACTTTCTTCACAAGATTTTAAAACCGGCCAGTATTTTTTGAGTTTAAGAACTTTATCGACTTTTTTTCAAAGTATCCCTAGACGGTGTTGGTGTGTGTTCCTCATGTTAAAACTACACTCCAATAGACAATATATTCAGTAACATTGAAATGAATACTGGCACATACAGTGTACTATTCAGTTACCTAGCTTAAACCGTTGTGGATACAATTTCATATTGAGAAAAATTATTGGTGTAAAAATATTCGGTCATGGCGGCCAATCTCAACGGAGACTGGCCTTCGGCGCGGGAGATATTATAGTGCAAAAGTGAGTGCGCAGACACGAGTGCACTCTCTCTACCCTCACTCTCATAGTCCGATGGGATGTGTAAAAATAATAAGTAAGAAATAATAGATTTCTGTATGACTATCAAAAATAACGTAAATAAATACTGTATTGACCCGTGCGTTTGCACTGGCGAAACATCACGACAAAACATGTTGAAATCTCTAGTTCCTGTCAAACATTGTATGAAAAATTGACAGAAAATAGAGATTCCAACATGTTTTGTTGTGAATGTTTCGCCAGTGCAAACGCACAGTTATAATTAAAATTTGGCGTACTACTTACATTCTATTTTGTACAATATAGTCTGATGTAGCAAGAGAAATCCTTTTATTTAGAAGTAACTAGCTTTACCCGGCCTGGCTTCGCACGGTTAGCACTAAGTACTTATCTACGGCGCATCTACCTTTCCTAATTACCTATTTCTACCTAATTACCTACCCTACCTACCTACCCTACCCTTCTTACCAGGGTAGGTAGGTACCTAACCTACCCTACCTACCCTACATATCTACCTGCTTACCTACCATATATACCTATTTATACCTACTAATACTATGTTAGTAGCAAATAAATAACTTTGACTTTAGTTAATGCATGTTACTGGATAAAGTTAACTTAATATTTTTCTCTTAAAATAAATGAAATATACTCCTTCACCTATATTTTAACACAACAACATTTTCTCATTAAAATTAGACAATTTCTTTACAAATCTTTGTTTTTTTATAGCGCCTCTGTTGTTACCTTTACGAAAGTATTACAAATATTCATGGTGTTAAATCTTGTACGACATGGTATGGAACCCTTCGTGTGCGAGTCCGACTCGCACTTGACAGATTTTATTTTTAATTACATTGTAACCTTATGTAACTACTTATGCCTATATACAGTCTTCTTCTTTTCGTGTGGTCAGTGACGTGACTAACCTGGTGAGGAGCTCGTGGCTAAGTAATAACAAGCCGCACGGGTCGATCCATCAGGTTAAGCTACGCTTGCCAGGGTTGGTCAGTGGATGGGTGACCATCTTCACATACCGAGACTCCTCCGTGCCTCGGAAAGCACGTTAAGCCGTTGGTCCCGGCTGGCATTCGTGGATCTTTGACAGTCGTTACGAGTCGTCACAAGCCCGAAAGTCTGACACCAGTCTTACCAAGGGGTATAGTATTACCCAGTTACTGGGTTGTGGAGGTCAGATAGGCAGTCGCTCCATGTAAAATACTGGTATTCAGCGGCAACCGGTTAGACTGGAAGCCGACCCCAAGATAGTTGGGAAAAGGCTAGGAAGATTTTACTGTGACTAACCTGGCTTCAGAGTTTTATAGCCGGCCATGGGCCTCTGACTTGGCTTTATATGCCGTCGAGAAATATCTCTCAGGCATGCCGGTTTCCTCACGATGTTTTCCTTCACCGTTTTTGAAGCAAGTGATAATTATACAATACAGTTAATATAGTATTTATAAAATTAAAATAGAACGATAGGATAAGAAAATAAAAATATTAGTAATTGACTACCCTCCCCCTCCATTTCTAAAGAGGGAAACTAATCAAACCAATTAATACAAGCCTTTGTATACATGTATCTATTGTATTATACTCAGTGAGAGTAATAATCTGCTAGCTTTACATTACTTAATCACATATCAAAAGCTACGAAAGCTTAGCACGCGTAGCCGTGACGTCATTGCGTAGCTACGTCGTAGCATCGTAATCATCTGCCTAATACGTCCCATGACAGAATTGTAATCCCGAAATGTTCCTTTAAGAGCTACTTCCCAATATTTGGAAGTACACAACACCTACTTTAAGCTATCTCAGGGCGTTTGTGCACTACAAGGAATTTTACTGTCCGGCTAAACGATTTTTTACGGTCCGATGTGGCATGGAAAAAACAGATGATTGGCTTGTGCCGTCTTCACTCGGATCGGTGCGGCGCAGTTTAGGGTATCTCTCTTTGAAACTACTACGGAAAAAACGACCTGGAATGGGGAAAAGTAAAATGTCGGAGGGTAAAATTACGTATGTTCACAAACTAGTATATATGTCGTAGCCAGATCTTAGAATTGACCATTTCATGAAATGGCCTATTGACATTGGCCATAATAATATCATTTAAACGTCAACGTTTAATGATATTTCAGTCGATGTTTGGCCATATCATTAATGTAGGGTTCATATGGTGTAAGGTGTATGAAAAATAGCCAAGTAACTGCGACCAACTTGGAAGTAGCGCTCGCCGGCCGCTGCCGCGACACCGCTCGCTACGCTCGCTCGGCTCACGCGCGGTTGGTCACAGTTCTAACCTAACCTAACCCATTTGGTCGGGGTGCCACATAAGCGGGGTATTTTTTTTTTTTTTTACTTATTTTAAGTGCTATGTTGCATTTCACGCCGCGGCAGCGGCCGGTGAGCGCTACTTCCAAGTTGATCGCTTTCCATAATATCATACTTGGGAACGCAATAAAAGTCCATCGATTTTTTTTGCGTGGTCACCCTGCTTTGTTGGATTTGTTGTATGCCGCCGCCATGATGGACAACAAAAACCAAGCGACATCAACGCCTCTACCGGTGGATAATCTAACTATTTTACGATATGATCAGTAATGTTTGGCCACATCATGAAGTAGTCGTGCGTTTAACTGTTCATATCGTTAAACGTTGAGTATTCAATGATCTGGCCAGGCCACATCATGATGTGACCAGTGGTTGATCTTCATTTCATGAAATTATCAATTTTAAGATCTGGCCACGACATACATTTATGGCGTGCCACATCGGACCGTAAAAAATCGGACTGCCGGACAGTAAAATTCCTTGTAGTGCACAAACGCCCTAAGGCTTCTAACGAAGGAACCCAAAAATATAATAAAATTTCATACATACATTCAAGACCCTTTGCCAAACAAAACGGCATCGAAGAAAAACACTTCAAGAAAACCCTCAAACGGTAACAAAAGAGATTTTACTCCAAAACTGGAGGCCTCAGGCCGTAACGAATTACATACGTTAGTACGCCATTCACGTACTTAAGAGAAGGTGCTAAAATATGAAGGTTTTCTGAGGGGTAGTATGAGTAATTGTAGCTATAACATAAGGGTTGTTATCGATTGGCATAGTGTCGTACAAAATTTACGAAACTCCGTGATTGACTAATAAATAAGAGAAGAAACACTGAATCAAACTCAGAGGACAGTCTCTTTTAAAGTCCAGACTTCGACGTCCAGACAGAAAAATATTTTTGCGCGATTTTTTACAAACTTATATTTGCAGTTGGAGAATTGACCGTGCCGTTTACCGACAACTACAATGTTAAGTTTGTTTTTGAGATAAATTCATCCCAACTACGGAACCTGTCATTGTGCGTGAACGCACGGTTTTTTTTAATGAAGACGCGGGCTACAGTTAGTAAAATATTCACATAGAAAATAAGACTTTTCTTTGTTTCAATAATAGCAGAACAAACATTACAAAAAACTACATTGTTAGTACTCTTTTCCAAACATACTAACATATTAAAGTAGCTTTTTGTGTCTGTCTATGTGACCGCGTTGTTCTTCTAAACTACGCAGCGGAATTTGATACGGTTTTCATCATCATTTAGAAAATTAATTCTGGAAGGTTTATGTGTATAATACATTAATATTAAACTTATATAAGTAAGAAATCTCGATGTATTGTCAAGTCGTAAAAACCGTGCCAAGCTGAGGCGGGTCACAAAATTTTAAATAAAATGCAACCAAAATGTTAATTACAGGCAGGGATGGAGGAGTCACAGACAAAAGCGGAAAGGTTTTAAAATGATTTGCCGCGCTAAACGTCGCAAGTGTTGCCAACTGTGTTACGTGATGTTATTGCAGGGCTGGCACGGACTGATTTTAACATGTTTGTAATTAATTACTTAATTTAAATTAAACATCATTGTAAATCATCATCATCATCATCATTCTCCTGCCCTTATCCCAATTTATTTGTGGTCGGCGCAACATGTCTCTTTCTCTCCATACTTCTCTATTAGTCGTCATCTCGGTAGTCACCCCCTTTCTACCCATATCATCTTTCACACAGTCCATCCATCGTTAGTCTTCCCCTACACTTAGAACCATCCACATTTATACTTCAAAATTTCCTCACGACATTTTTCTCATTCCTCCGCATCATATGCCCATACCATGACAACCGGTTTCAGCACGCGACTATCCATCCCACGGCATGTGATATGCCATTCCACAGCAAACAATTATTGGGCTTTCTATTAGTAAATTAGCCAGCTAATGGCAATAGGATCGCCCCCTATTTATACATTTATCTAAACATTACTCGCGAGGACTAGGTTACTAGAGACTGTATGCCTACCACTTTGAGAACTTTTTACAGACGTGATGTTCTTCCCCCTCGATCTTGGATTTATTCATATAGCGTGCAAAGCACCCATTCAAACACCTCATTACCTTTCCTAGCCATGTACTTAGGTACACAACCTTCTTTTTTTACCGTTTCTAGCCAAGTTATTATTACCCTGTTTATACCATGAGGTGTGTAATCTCGTATAACTCACGACGTTATAATTGAGTTTTACCTATCCAAACAATAACAACTCTACCCTTATCATCCCACTATCAATCATGTCAGATGACGTCAGAGCAACGGATGAGACATTATGGCAAAAATATAGTCACGCAAAGAGAGTAGTAGTACAGTAGTAGGTACCTTTCTACTTAATTTTGCTTTTATTTTCGATTTATAAAGATCTTTTTATCTATACGGATAATCAAAAACGATAATAATTATGTGTATTGTGTCTGGTTCTTTCCATAATTTTAGGTCCCTAAAATAAAAATAAACATTTTTTTATGTTTTGCTAAAATTCTTGTAATATTCTGCTAAAAAAAGAAAAAAGATTGACTTAAAAGATTAGGTAAAATAAAAATTTAAAACCAAAAACTTACAGTCTGCAGAGATGCTTTCAACCACTTCACACTAATTAAATTAAATTAAAACTGTAATTATTGAGATAGTTATTATTTTATGTGCGCGACAACCCTGACGAGACGCGTCAGCTGACAGATGGCCGGGTCATAACATTACTGTGACATTCAGCATTTCTATACTGCCATTATACTTTTTGAAAAGCTGTATATCATTATATCATAGCTTATTGTATTGTACAGACTACACACCTTTTGTAAAAGATTATTTGCAAAGTATGAACCTTATTACGCGGGAACCATACATAACCATTAATGTATTCTTACGAAGATATAGTATTTTTTGGTGCAGTGATAGCCTAGGGTGTGACCATCGGACTACCAAGTCACAGGTCTCGAGTTCGAACCCAAGGCACGCACACCTCTGACTTTTCGGATTCATGTGCGTATTGTATAATTATCACTTGTTTAAAAAACGGTGAAGGAAAACATCGTGAGGAAACCGGCATGCCTGAGAGATATTTCTCGATGGTATGTGAAGCTAATTCAGAGGTCCATGGGCGGCTTTAAAACTCTGACACCAGGTTAGTCACTAACCATACGAAAAGAAGAAGACGTAGGCTTACTGCATAGCATAGCACTTTATGCATAGCTTTTTTGGCGTTCGTTTATAGAAAAATCTCGCTTCACAAAAACTTGATAGGTAAGGCAATACCAGAACAGTAGTGTAGGTCGGGGGGATACCATGCACATGCATAATCAGCCTATAATGTTCCCACTGCTGGGACACAGGTCTTCCTCTCTCCGAGAGGGAGTTAGCTGTATAAACTACCACACAGGCCCAGTTGGTAGATGTCACATGTCTTCGAATTTTTGGTTCTAGGACATGCCGGTTTCCTCGATGTTTTCCTTCACCATTTTCAGAGCTGTTGTCATGAAATTATTTACACAAAGTAAAGCGCCTGCCTGGGTTCGAACCCACGACCTACAACTCGTTAGTCGGGACCGTTACCACTGGGCCACCTGCTCTCACCATGCACATGCACATAAAGCACCTCAATATTTTCAAGAAGTGTCAAGCGATTGTAAACTATGTGCGGTGTAACTATAACTGTCAACTTGACCTGCCCTCCACTTACAATTTCACAAGGATCTTTTGGCGCGCGGCCAAAAGTGGAACTAATGCCGGTATGTTGTTTTCTCGATACATTCCAGCAAACAATTGCACAAATGTTAACCGACAGCGCCCCCCCCCCCTCTCAACGTCATTCGAGGGCCAAGTAACCTGCCCTGCAAATGATTGCTACAAACAATGCGAGACCATTAAATTACTAAGTGAATTTAGTAATTAGCAACTGCATGCATGCATGCATGCATGCAATGACATTGTCTGGTTTAAATCACAGTTAGTAGTCTTGTGCGACAACTTCCTCGCTTTTTAGCTAAAAGAAATACACACGGACGCTCTGATTGACCAAGTTGCTAGGTTGAGGAAACTTATTAAGTTTAAAATATGTAGCGGTTACACCGCGACATACGTATGAACTACGCAGTAAAGACATGACGCCACACAATTCCTGCATCGCGCAGTTAGTTTACCGAGCGAAAAACATAGATAAGACTATCCGAAATCAACCGGGGCAGTTGCCCGCCAGACATAACACCTGCCTGGTCGGAGGATCCTCCCTTTTCTATGGTGGATGAGTGAACATTACACCCTGTTCCTCATACCCCTAAAAATACAATAGACGACGTATATTTGGTAACCTAATCCGCTTAACAAGCGCCGAACGCAACGCAGACTCTTTGCGTTCGGTGCTTGTCGCTGCAACACGTCGTGTTCGGGTTCGCAACAAGTCAATCATCATTCTGAGGATTCCTCGTTGTGAGGTGAAACATGTCGATTTCATACAGGGTTCTTTATGACTCTTTAAGAACAGTTAAGCGGATTAGGTTACTAAATATACGTCGTCTGTTGTATTTATGAGTATAATGGATTTCTGCAAAGTCAGTAAGTTTACTTATATAATTAAAACGCTTTCTGTCAAATGCGACTATCTTATGGACGCTTCCTGTGTCTGACATGCTACGTCGGAAAGGCGAAATAGCACTCTATTATGTGAACTACTGACAATGCATGATGTCCTTTGAACGAAAATCTCTAAGTAGGCAGTTGGCCAGAGCTTTGACATATAATTTTTGCGTTCTTTATTTCTTTTGCACGATGAAGGATTTTATGTTATGTTTTGTCATCTTTTGGTTCTGATTGGTAACCTATCCAGTCAACTAAAGTCTGTTTTTTAGTCTCGTAGACTAATTTGACACGTCAAATGATTCTTTGTTGTTTGTTTTTTTCAATTTGTAGTTGGACATTTGTACCTGTCAAATTAGTCTACGAGATTAAAATTGTATTTAAGATATCACTTACCTACAGCGATAAAACTGCACATTTTATCTCCTGTATTGTTAAATTCATTTTCGTTTTCCATTTATTTGCTGTGCAGTATAGAGTATTCTTTCCATCTAACTCGCGGGAAAAAGTTCCCTTTGCGTGACCAGCCACGAAAAATTACGAACATTTATACCAATATAAAAACTACTTTGTTTTCCGAACTTACCGCCAGTATGTCAGCGTCTGGGGGTAAAAGCCGACCTGTGTCCCTACCCCTCTAGTGATTGATTGAGGTAACGGTCCGGTGCAAACAAACTAGTTTATATTACGGCCTTGTTTTGGTAGAACCACCAAAATTGAACCTCTACTTAGTAAACACGGTTTTGGTAAAGGTAGGAAGCCGACATTTTGGGGACCTAGCTATTGTTTTGTTACCATACAAAATATGGTTGCATATTAACAGAGCCTGTGATGAACGAAAATGTTTCTGTTTTTTTTTAATCCAATGGTTGTTGTGTCTTTTGCGTTTTGAAGTTTAGGTATTTACCTTAACCTTACTTTTGCCTGCGAATCAAAAGGATCTATGGAATAGAAATAGAATATATTTATTTGCTTTAAAACATGGTACTACCTCTCGTATTTACGCGAGCAGTGGTGGCCCAGTGGTATCGGCCCCGACTTACGAGTTGTAGGTCATGGGTTCGAACCCAAGCAGGCGCTTTACTTTGTGTAAATAACTTCATCACCACTGCTCTCAAAACGGTGAAGGAAAACATCGTGAGGAAACCGGCATGTCTTAGAACCAAAAATTCGAAGACATGTGACATCTACAAACCCGCACTGGGCCCGCGTGGTAGATTACAGCCCACTCCCTCTCACAAAGAGGAGGCCTGTGTCCCAGCAGTGGGAACATTAATAGGCTGATTATGTACTCGTACCTATGCTAATATTATAAAGAGGTAAAGTTTGTGAGGTTGTAGGGGTTAATCTCTGGATCTACTGAACCGATTTTGAAAATTCTTTTACCAGTAGAAAGCCACGTGGCATTGACGAGTCGATCTTGCCCCCAGGTAAAATTGACTCCTACCTATGTCGTGACGGCAAACGACATATATAATGGTTTCTGCCGTCATGTTCTCCGCCATGTTTCACATTTGCCGGGAGTCCCGTGACCGCAATATTTTTTTTTAATTTTTATTTTTCCAGTTTGACAGTTTTATATATTTTGTACAGAATTGATTTAACAAACAAGCACTCACACTCGACGCAATAATAAAAACTTTCACGAACAAGAGCCAGCATATCTTGATCCCTGTTCGTAACGCATCAAGTTATACTGGAAATTCCTAATAAACTTATTAAAGCCAATATAAGTTGGGCCGTGAATATTCTACCGTCGATATTAGTTGTAAGGAACCCTTCTCTCGTTTTCTTTGTAATAAAACCCTCGTTGTTTCCACGCCGCTGTGCAAATCGCTTTTTGTAAGGTAGTTGAAAGCTCTGATATAAAGGTTAGGTTACATACGTACCGATTTTTCTTGTCTGACTGTTAAATTATTCGGGTATTTGTATAGGACCGTATACGATCAGCTGCCAATTGTAAGCAACACCTTTATTTTTCGGTACCTATGTCTGTAACTCGGTACTTATCTTGATTTGAATACGATATTTAATCGTATACAGGGTGAAATCGAATTCAATGGCATCCTCTTAAGGTTCATTGTTACTCATCATTATGAACAACTTTCACTATAGATATTTTTTTCATTTTTATTACTTTATTCATCTTTTATAGATTCTTTTCTTTTCGATTTTGTCAATGTGAAAACGTTGTAGGCTTATCAGACTGCAGATCTGTGGGCCATTTTATATTTTGCCAAGTATCTGGTACTTGTTGATAGTCCTACATTGTGCTCTCATACCTGTTAACACTGTAATTTGAAAACATTGTAAAAACCATTCATTTTTAAAAGAGTAACCGTGGAGTTTCTTGCCGGCTCTTCTTCAAAGGAAACGACCAATTGGAACCGTGCACCTAGCTTCTGACGTTTCATAAGTGCCCTTGTTGGTTTGTGAGAAGTAAAATATTTTGAATTTGAATAGGAACCCTGAAATAGCGACAAAAAACTCTGATCGCTACATTTTGACGAGCTATGAGAACATAACTGTAGAAAACAGCAGATTTTTTTTCGCGATTTTATGGTTGATCCTGTAGTGAAAGTTGTTAATAATGAATACTAAAAAAACTTTTTGAAAAGACCGATTTCCGGAATTAAAGTTACCGGAAGGTCCAGCGATATAGGAGCGATCTCAAGAGCCATCAACTTATTCTTCTACAGTTGTGCTGCATCATGGGCTTGTGACAAAAAATAAGATATAAACCATTTCTTCTGTTGTTTCAGATGAGGAGTTGGTGTTCAGAGACCGATGGGGAGGCCTCACGCTGTTCAACGTCAAGAACTTCACCACCAGACTACTCATGAACAACTCTACTTTCGTAAGTAGTAATAATTTATAATTTTAGATATAGTCAAGGAAATTGTTGCACCTCTCAAAAATGTATCCTCAGAAGTCAGTCGTCATTCTGAGGATGCCTCGTTGAGAGGTGAAAGTGTCAATTTCTTACAGGGTTTTTTGTGACTCTTTAGGAACAGTTCGGAATAGGTTACTAAATATATCTACGTCTATTGTATTTTATAATGAATTTCCGCAAAGTCACGTCTGAATCAATTAACTATGCAAGAAGTTCGCATGCCATTATGCCATAAAGACTTCTGATAAGTGAATGTACAAGATGTTCTGATTGGCCCAGGTCCGCATGAACGTGTTTCAGCGTTTTTTTTTCGTACACTGGATTTTCAACTCTCGGTATTAAGCCGAGCATTGAGAATCCAACAGAGCGCATCCAGCGTGTGTCCCAACGCGTCAAGAAACACTGTTTCGGCGCAGAGCGTCGAAAATAAAATACGCGAAAAAAATCGTAGCGATAAAAACACGTCCGTGCTAACCTGCACCCTAATTACGTAATACACGACCAATCAGAATTTGTTTCGTTTTGAAACAGATTGCTAATCCAATTCTTCACAAGTACGAAAAAAAATCTGCTCAACAACGTAAATAACGCAATGAATATTGTTAAACTGTCAAAATGAAACAAATTATTCAGAATTGTTTACGAAAATGCGTTGCGTAATTAGATAGCTGGACATAGTGTTCTGTGTGTGTGAATGTGTGTAAACGTATTTTATTTCTCTTTCTTAATGTCATATAGGCATGTAAACTGCTCTCATACTTTAAGATGCGGACATGTGTATTTTTGGCGGTATATTCCCGCTAGAGGGCAATTGCCTCTTCTCATAGGTACAGAGAAATACCGAGAATTCAATATTACTTTTGCTCAGAAAAAGTATGATTTTTAATAGCTTCAAGGTAACCTTGTCAGGTTTCTAGTGGGTATAAATATCTAGCCAGCGAAAGTCAAAAGAACTTGGTGAGTTTATTAGTCGTTCAAAAACAATAAGTACCCTCCATTCGGGCTTCGCCGCAGTCGGAAACAAAGCTGTTTCATCTCAACAACTTGGCCTAATTATATTCCAAGAGCTTTTAAAAGCATAGTTTTACGGCAAATGTAAGCAAGCATTCTGAATCATAACTTGATTTTCCCTTTAATAAAGCTGGTATCCATAGTAAAGTGGTTTCTCCTGCATTTAAGTGGGTTTTTCCTTTCTACTACATAGGAAGTCCCGGTAAACTATATCGCAGTTAAATTCAATTGTGATGAAAGCAGATGATAGTGCAATCTTTTAATAGCCTCTTGCGACGCTGACAGAAATAAACGATAAACAGAAAAAAATACAGCGTAGAAAAGTCGTAAAGAAAAGCTGTATTTTCAAAAAGGTTGCGCGATCTTGTGGGGTCAGGTCGCAGGTATTTTTCATTCATTTTTTAGGGTTCCTTAGTCAATAAGGAACCTTTATAGTTTCGCCATGTCCGCCATGTGGCTGTCTGTTTGTCTGTCTGTCCGCGGCTTAGCTCAGAGACTTTTAGTAGGTACAACAAAGCTGTAATTTGACATGGATTTAATCACGCCGACAAAGTATTAAACTATTTGTAACGAAATTAAAAGGAAAACTATCACAGCTAAGTAGGCTTTACAAGTTAACGAGTAATAAACGACCAACTTACATTTGCGGTTGCAAAATCATGTACTCCCAACATGGGAACATGTTTTTAACTACAAAGTTAAGTTTGTTCTAGTGATAAATTGATCCCAACTACGGAAACCTTCATTGTGCGTGGTCCGACAATCACTTAGCCGATTTTTTTTTTTGATACACTTGTCAGCAGCAACTTGCATAAAATAATGCTGGTAGCTTGCATACCACTGTGCCATAATAAACTCTAAAGTGTTGAGTGTTGAGTGGTTGTATCAAAGGCACACCTCTGCCGAACCTCAGGGATCTTCAATTTCAGGGAATACAAGTAGAATGTTATGTTATGTTAAGAACTAGAACCAAAAATTCAAAGACATGGTGACTTCTACCTACCCGCACTGGGCCCGCGTGGTGGATCACGGCCCACTCCCTCTCAGAGAAGAGGCTTGTATCCCAGCAGTGGGAGCATTATAGATTCATTATGTATGTATGGACAAGACAACAGTAGTCTTGTGAATAGGCACCAATACATCTTGACTTGTAATAAATAAAGAAAGAATACTACACACTCTTGACAATAATGCTTATTAATTTATATTAATTTAATAAACCAGACCTACAAATATTCATTTAAACATATTACACCAAACAACGAAGTACACAGCTAGGCACCTTTAGCTACGAAAACTTGGCAACACGGCGAACAGACGTAGATATTGAAGAAAGCGTTCACTTCGCTCTCATTTCCTTTGAGTTACGTTCAAAGAGTAGCTGTTATCAGTAAATACGATCGGCCGATAACGTCAAACATTCTTTGGTATATTTCCAACGGTGTGTTCACATTTGGAAATGAAACAAGTACTTCGGTATTGGCGCTGAATACACACAGTTACTGCAAAAAATATTTATTATAGTTATTGTTAAAAAATTAAAAGTAACAAAAGAATGAGCATAAGGTACTGGGTTCGATTTCCAGTTCGGGCAAAATGTTCTTGAATTTTCTTTTTATTAAAACTTTCGAACGATTCCGTGCTGCCCGCATCCAGCGGATTCCTGAGCCCTTCACAAGGTCATCGGTCCACATTATGGGAGGCCTTCCAACGTTACGCCTCGCGCCTTCCGGTACGCAGTTGTTCTGATGATTAAAACTATAAATGCACAAGTAAAAAAATATTGTACAAAGGCGGGATTAATGCAGGCATTTTCTACAACGCCTCTGCGATGCTTCTGGCTGTTGTGGATGTCCAAACCAGTGCCAGGTCAACCTACTATTAGGTGCGTTGTCTGTTTGTTTGTCATATAACAGCGCTAAAGACTTTTTACATTTTGAAACTGTGATAAATAAAGTCAACTTCAGATCAGTAAAACCGAAGTAACCTCGCAGTCAGCTTATACACGATGCAGAAATAGCGTGCAGATAAGAAACACGTTCAATCGTGCCACTGATTACTACTCACTCCGCTGTCGGAGGAAATGATACTACAACGATACGTACCCACCGTACGTGACTATCTCAGATAACATTTAGGTATACGAACCTACAGATTTCCCAAGAAAAGTTTGCGTTTCGGAGATCGTCGTCTATCTTCGGAAAAACGAAAACGCGATGTTGAGATAAAATATAGAGCTATTACAATCATGGAAGTACTTGCCTTTTTTGTATTGTAAGTCAATCAAGTAAGATTTTTTTATAAATTGCTTGAGAACTAAACGAATTTATTTGTTTCTGCGTAGGCTCAATTTACATTGCCACGGAACGGAATGGAAGCGAATTTTTGTCACTAAATTAGATCAAAGCATAATGAACTTTATGTCAATAATGTAACGTAGAAACTAGAGAGCTCAATAAATTGAGCCTACGCCTAGAAACAAATAAATTCGTTTAGTTCTCAAGCAATTTATAAAAAATTCTTAGTTGAACTAAGTCGCTGAAAAATGGCCCTATTCTTTATCCGCAGAATAAACAGCCATATGTTACAAAGGCATCGGATAAAGTTAATACGTATCTCCCATATATTACAGTATTTGTCAAAGTACTGTTGAACACAGAGGTAATCTGCGTGCGATCGGATCCGTACTTACGAAAGCGATATATTTTGTATATCTCATCTGATAGGGCGTTTGTAAGATGGCGATTGTTACACCGAAGCGTAACGTGAGTACTTAAAAAATACGGAATTAAAAATAAAAAGAGTTTGTTGCTAGGTCTAACGTATGAATGTTTTATATTTATGTCTGAAGAGATTTAAGTGGAAATGCAGCATCCGATGGCCCGAATATTTCTGTAGCTGATTGGTTATTTTTGGTAATATACGCTTCATGGAATTCAAACTCAATACTCACTGTGCCGCTGTTTGTAAACCCTATAAATAATTAATATTTTTTTAAGTCTTTCATTATTTAATAATTAGTAACATTCCCCTTTTATACTTCATAACTTAATTCAACAAATAGATTAGATATTGTCTAAACATTAGACCGTGAAAATGATTGATGAGTTTAGTACAAACACATTTGAAACACGCATAAATTAATAAACACATTGTTCACCAAAATACTAATTATTTCAAGTATGAATAGAAGGAGCAGTGTTGGCCCAGTGGTATTGGCCCCGACTTACGAGTTGTAGGTCGTGGGTTCGAACCCAAGCAGGCGTTTTACTTTGTGTAAATAATTTCATCACCACTGCTCTCAAAACGGTGAAGGAAAAGATCGTGATCGTGAGGATCGTGGGATCGTGTCTCAGAAGAACCAAAAAATTCGAAGACATTTACCAACCCGCACTGGGCCCGTGTGGTAGATTACAGCCCACTCCCTCTCACAGAGAGGAGGCCTGTGTCCCAGCAGTGGAAACATTAATAGGCTGATGATGATGAATAGAAGTAAGATTGTATTTATACTCATGAAATAAAGGGTTTTAAACTAAAATAAATCGTTTGCTCTCCGTCATTTTTTTTGCTTCTTGCACTTTTTTTATACTGGTCATGTTGTCGAAGAAAACCCGACTTTGATGATGATGACGCATCCCAAGATTACATAGCGAGGAGTTCTTAGCAGTGAAAGATGACATAGCGAGGATAACATTGAGGAATTCTAAACTTTTCTTTTCAATTGTCAGTTAAAAGAGCTAAACTTGTGAGGTTTGCTGGAGTTAAACTTTTGCCTCACAATTCATCAGAAGGAACGAGTGGATAACATTTCAACTCAGCATTTCTTTTCAGCATCTGTCTGGCATGAATGCTGAAATGAACATTTTGGCGAAGCCATGAGGCACTTATTGTAAAAACATTATTTTATTGTTTTTTATTTTGTTTGTAATTTGAGTTTCACGAACTCTGTCCAAATAAACGTTTTCTTTCTTTCTTTCTTAACTTGATAATCAACAGGAAATTGTCTGTAATTAGCTTATAGAATCCATCTTCACATACTAACAAACGTACCTAATTAAAAGAATTCCCATACCCCAGCACTTGGTACGGTTACATTATATTATCTGTGGTACGGTGTAACACAGGCCCAAACTCAAACTCGATCACACGCACCAACATAAAACACTTGATAAAGATTTATCAGTATTTTTCGCGAACGAAAAGTGTGTTGTATTGTATTCTTTGCTTTATTGTATTGTATTGTATGTATTGGTTCTCGGTGTACGCGTGCTGAACGGCTTAAGTACTTTCTGTTGAGAGCAGGAAGCTCTTTGGGGATTTATTGATCGAATATTTTATTGTCGGGATTTCAGGAAGCGATAATGTTTTTGTATAGAAAATCTCGATACTTACAGAATGGTGGCGAGAAGGGTACCCTGGTAAAGTTACTTTTGTATGTGGAAACCAAACAATTGCAGCCTTCGTCAGTTCCTAGTGTACACTAATATTACAAAGATAAAAGATTTGTTTGTTTGTTTATTTATGAACAATAAATTGTATCTGAAATTACATGGTGTAGAAAATTACACATACATTTGTAATTTAGTAAAAAACAACTGGACCGATTTTAAAAAGTCTTTCACCAGTAGAATGCTTCTCACTGAGTAACATTGGCTATAATTTATAAAGATATCACGCGGGCGAAGCCGCTGGCGGAAGCTAGTGTCATTATATAAAATAGAGCCGAAGACGCAATCTGTGTTTCGTCATCATCATCATCATCATCAGCCTATTAATGTTCCCACTGCTGGGACACAGGCCTCCTCTCTGTGAGAGGGAGTGGGCTGTAATTTACCACGCGGGCCCAGTGCGGGTTAGTAGATGTCACATGTCTTCGATTTTTCTGGTTCTAAGACATGCCGGTTTCCTCACGATGTTTTCCTTCACCGTTTTGAGAGCAGTGGTGATGAAATTATTTACACAAAGTAAAGCGCCTGCTTGGGTTCGAACCCACGACTCGTAAGTCGGGGCCGTTACCACTGGGCCACCACTGCTCTGTGTTTCGTATTGCGTTTGAATTATTTCAAACGTAAACGATAAAAACTAATAACTACTAAGTCTTTTAGTGTTTGAATCTTGGTCTTTATACATACTTACTTTATTTTTTAAATGGTTACAGTATCAAAGTTCTGATTCAGAATCCACATCTCTTAGCCAGAAAATATATTTTGAAATAATATAATAATTAAATATTTGTATCTATCAACTGATTGAATTCCTTGAAAGCTTTTTTTCATTTGACTATTCATAACTGCTATAAAAAATTCTGTGAGCTATTCCCAGTTATTTCAATTTGATAAACCCTATTCCAGATACAGGCTGGTCTAATACAGGCTTTCAAGAAATTAAATAGCGACTGCTTTCATAGAAAACATTTTACGTAATCGATGATAGTGGAATACACAAATATTCAAATAGATATTCATATTTATTGAGCAATTTTATCAGCTTTCTGTATTTTATTCGTTATTTAAAGGTAATAAAATACAGAATGCTGCTAAAATTGAAAAAGTTATCATAAAATAGGATTTTTTATTGAATCTATTTTTTTTATTATTCTGTTTCGTATCAACATGCGCTTGTAATCTCCGGAGGGCAATCGAGGTAATGCTCCATCACCTACATTTCGCCAGTTGTCGTTCCCTCAATGATGCTGATCGCGACCACATACGACGCGTCTCCAAGCTATGCGGTCTTATTTATTTATTTATATATACTTTATTGTACACCAGATAACACATTACAAAAAGAAAAAGTAATACACTACAAAATATACAATGGGCGGCTTTATCGCTTACTGCGATCTCTTCCAGGCAACCTTGGAATGGACAGTGAGTTTCTGGATATAAAATGGGGCTGTCTTAGGTGCACATAAAAACTATATAAGTACAATATAATATAATAGATACACAGATAAATGCTATATAATAGATACACAGATACATACATACTAACTATTATTATAAGCAACGAAAATAAATGACGATTATTATTACAGCTAACGACGAGAACAAAATCATAACGACAAGTAATGTTCTTTCACGAGTCTTTTAAACACAGGCAACGATTGCGCGCGCTTTATTGGAACTGGTAATGCATTCCATAAACGAGCAGCCTGGACAGTAAATGATTTGTCAAGGAAAGTTGTGGAATGCATTGGCATTTTAAGCTTCAGGTTATCTGATGACCTTAATAATTTCGTGTGGGAGTCACAAAGAAACTGGAAACGTTTCTTGAGATAAAGAGGGGTGGAAGGGGAAAAGAGCACATTATATAAAAGGGAAAGAATATGAGCATTCCAGCGAAGGCGAATTGGTAACCACTTGAGCTTTACACGAAATTCGGAAACATGGTCATATTTGCGTAAACCGTATATAAACCTAATACAAAAATTTTGAAGTCGCTCAAGTTTATCAAGTTGGTCTTGAGTAAGGTCAAGATAGCTGGCATCAGCATAATCAAGGATGGGCAGAAGAAGAGATTGTGCAAGCGCAATCTTGGTGGCAGTCGGTAGAAAATTTCGTAGTCTTTTCAAAGATGCAGTCTTCTGCAGTGTGGACCGCTTGGTGAATGCTGCTGCCCCCAACAGCCTTCTTGATCGCGTCTGACCATTCTTCTTTCATCTTAATAATATTTAGTTGTACATCTAATACCTACTACTTTTTCATGTAGTGTTTCATGCTGTATAATATTCGAACAGAATGTTAATTGTTTCTAAAAAAAACGGGCTGTTTTGGGGACTGCCGATAGAAGTGAAAACTAAATAACTTTTTGATACAACGTAACGCCATCTAACGAAAATGTCAGGAATTTATGTGGCTTGCTGTCAGTACATGAACGAAAGCTGTTACTCTATTAAAAAAATCCAAAAAAAATAAAAACAGAGTGCGCTGTCAACAAGAAAGTGCTCAACGCGCCTTCGGTGACGATGACGCGAGTTCCATGATTTTTGTTCACTCAAAAAGTGCTTAACACGCTTAAAGAAGTTTTTACTTCAAAAAAAGCAATTGGGTTGTCCGACTTGGGAATTGAACCCAGAACCCCCGATAGTCAGCTGTTGCTCTTGTGATCACTATAGAACAACGAAGCAGTCTTTCGTAGGTACAAAGTAAACTTTAACTATAAAACTGATACCACAAACATTTTCCTTAAGATACAAGTCCGTAGCCCACTGCAGGCAGCAGCAGCAGGCGACGTGTGGCTGCGACACTACGGGTTTACATTACATCACGGCTTTTTTCCCCGAATGGTTAGACAGAGCTGTTTATGAGATACACCCATATTTCGCCAGTTACATTTAAGCAAGTCCGATGTAACAGGGGCCGAGTCTATTGCCATCAACCGGCCATCCAGACATCCAGACTCTGGGTTTCTATGTAGGTCAATCAATCTGCCTAGCCTTTTCCCAAGTATGTTGGGGTCGGCTTCCAGTCTAACCAGATGCAGCTGAATACCAGTATTTTACACGGAGCGACTGCTTATCTGACCTCCACCACCCAGTAACTGGGTAACACGATACCCTATGTAAGACTGGTTGTCCGACTTTCGGGTTTCTGATGACCCGTAACGACTGTCAAAGATCCACGAATGACAGCCGGGACCAACGGCTTAACGTGCTTTCCGAGGCACGGATTTCTGTGTTAGTATTTCATAGAAATACTAGAAACCAGGAGTGTTGCGACGACTCGTCGCCTGCTGCTGTTGCCTGCAGTCGGCTACGGACTTGCACCTTTACAGTTACAAAGGCTGTATATCCAAAAACAAACCCCTTCTTTTCAGTCGGCGATAACACCGCACAATACCGTGACGTTGGTACTTCCACAAGTTTTAAGTGAAAATCCGTGTGTCCCGCTTCCAGCACCTGTTTTTCCGTTCCGTTTTAATATCCGTTCATTTCATTATGTATTCAGTGTGCGGAACTACAACACATGTCTGCCAGCGTTGCTCCGATATTTTGGCGCCAAACTGTCAGCTTTATTCAATATGGCGGCCATTGAACTACGTGTTTGTGTTGTGAAGATATCTTTATTAAAGTTGCTTCCCAACGTGTATTTTTCCTAAAGGCGTGTACGCGCAAACGATCAAGAACATGGTGAACACGGACATCGAACACTTTGTTCGCATATGTGTGTACCGCTAGTAACGAAGCATGTTATCCTGTGTGGACGGTGTTCATTGCGAACATTGGCGAAACCATGTCTACTAAAGAGAGCGTGTTCGTGTTCGGTTTGCTATGTAATTTACGTCCACACATCATCATCATCATCATCAGCCTATTAATGTTCCCACTGCTGGGACACAGGCCTCCTCTCTGTGAGAGGGAGTGGGTTGTAATCTACCACGCGGGCCCAGTGCGGGTTGGTAGATGTCACGTCTTCGAATTTTTTGGTTCTAAGACATGCCGGTTTCCTCATACGTCGGTTATATATACGTCCACACGTACGAACCAAATGTTCCGGGTTCGATGTTCGTGTTCACCTTGTTGTGTTCGTGCGTGCGTTCACGCCTTAAATTGTTTGTTACGTCAATAAAATACGAGGATCAACGACAGACTGATATATTTGTACAAGTAAACTAACTACCCACCACCATACAATTATGAGTACCGACCGATGATCTCTCCTCATCAAGTCCATTAATCACAGTCATCATTACACAGATACATCTTACAACTAATAATTTTATATAAACTATACATCTAACTATAGTGGCAAACTATTGACAGCTTGTCTAGCTCGGCTGAACGCACGCAGTGCGCGAGCTGACGCGCCCAGCGGTGGTGGTGATATCGACGATGGCGAAAGCCGTTCGGGTCGAACCTGCGTCGACTTAAACCCCTCCAGCGGCGTGTTCCTAGTATCACTATCACTATCGACCCCCGGTTTGGCTGTCCCAAAGCCCGTAGCCTCGACTACGGCTACGTCACTCACGCGTGATAAAGAGTACCTGTTTTTGCTACTTGCTGAAATAATTTGGTCGGCATGTCTAGCCACTCAACCCCGTTACCTAAACTAACTTTCTATGAAACTGGCCCTGTCTTTTTAATAACTGTGGCTTCGGTCCACTTGTCCCCCCTCCCCGTATAATCTCGAGCAATTACTGCTTCCCCAACACAGAATTCCCTATCAGCCCCCAAAGTGCGGGCGACCTGGGGGCCAAGTCTACTAATTTACAAACGTCATAATGATGTCACGATGGTGAGTTTTTGACAGATTTTGTATGGAAATTCTGTCAGAAACTGACGTTGTAAATTAGTAGACTTGGCCCCCTGATGCTCTTGCTTCGCGCGTACCACTGCCAGAAAATGCATATGGCATTACGTCCGCCTCTGTTTTGTGTGCTAAAGTATTAAATTATTTAATAAATAGAGCCATTACGAGGTCGACTGTACAAATAAATAAATCTCTTCTGTAAACTTCATAATCATTAATGAACACAAAAGCCTGGATGCTGGCCGTTCATGTCATGTCGTTAATGTAAGCCACAGAAATAATGAACGGTATTGTAAATGAGGTGGCACGTTCATAGTGACGATTTAAAATGAAGCGCTTTAATGTAGTCGGTCTCTTTGTGGGCTCGTTTCAATAAACGTCGGTGAAATACAGCGGCCATGTTTGATTGAAATTATAAATGTACTTACATAAACTATTTATTATTGTACCAGTATATCTACCAGTATTTATTAAAAACACCGCATAAAACTCGATTTTGTGGGAATATCGGGATAAAAAGTATTCTATACAGGGTGTCAGGGACATCGACGCGAAGCCTGTTACCATGGATTCAGTACATGATTGTGAACCCCCCTGCGTTGAAATATTTCGTCGGTTATTTAAAAAAAAAATCTGCTGTTCCATACATTTTGACCGCGTAGGTATTGCACTTTTCTATGAAACAGCTGATTTGTTTTTAAATAACCGGCGAATAATTTCACCTCAGGGGGGTTCAGAATCATGTACTGAATCAGGCACGTATACAGAGGGGGGGATAGTTGGGATTTATCCCCCCCCGAAATCTGACTGAAAAAAAAAAACGTTTTAAGCCATCTGTTTATTTATTCGCTTGCGTGTTCTTTCAATAAGTAGGTAAAATAAAAATAGATAGATCTTGATCTGATTATGTAAGCGACGATACTAGTAGTGCCATCTAACCTATTTAGAGAGAAACCGAGAACGAAAACAGTAATGAACGACATCTATCGTCGAGTAGAAAAACTAATAGTAGAAAGATCGTCGCGTTGAGTAGCGAAATATCGAGAAGCTTCCATAACTTTCTGCTACCAGGTAGTAGATGGCGCAATATTCCACAGTGTTCCAGAATACGAAAATGTAGTATAAATACGGCGGGGGCGGGAGTCCGGGAACCTGCATGTCAGTTTATTTCGAGAGCGATTCAAGTGAGAATCGAGAGCGACAAGCGAGAAGAAAAGTGAAATACCTCTGCAATAGTGACAGTATAGTGCAATAGACCAGTTTATTTTGATATTGGTTTCAGTTTCATAGAGAGTAGAGTAAATTCCTTCCGACTTGGTTCACCTGATACTTTGCCCGTGCCGTGAAATAAAGGAAAAAAACTTCAAAACCACTGTTTTCATTGGATTCGCCAAATCGCCAGTCCGTTACGTACGTGAGATAGTGTTGGACAATTTTGGACCTGCAGACGTCATAATTTGTTGGACCGTTCGCCCTATCCATCACAGATTACTTAAATAAAGTAAAGTAATGTGTGAAATGTGAGTGCTTCTTGATTTGTGCTTGTTTGAACGTATATAAATTGCTGCTGCTAAAATGAAGAGAATTGACAACTTTTTCAAGCCAATGGCAAAAAAAATTGTTACTACTAGCGAGGAAAAAACTACTCCAAGCATGGCTTCTGCTGTTGATAGTAGACAACTAGAAACAACTTCGTCAAAATTTACAGAAAAAAATGTGATTTCAGCCGAACCGGCTGGAAGATGTAGAGATGAAGGAGAATGTTCAACTTCAAAAACGTGCAGTTTAGATACAATGATTATAAGTGAAACTTTTCCTGATATCGGCGTGGTTTCTAATGCCATATATAACACACAGTATCCTCCTCTTGTACTCACAGATGAACAGAAAAAAAATATGATTACACAGCCGTTTGTCCCAGATGCGTCATTTTCGTTTCCGGCTAGTAGCTTTGGAAAGAGGAAACTTAGATTTCGAAGAGAATGGATGGGATCATGGGAATGGTTAACATATTCGCCGAGGAGGAATGGTGTGTTCTGCAAATATTGCGTTGTCTTTTCATCAGGCACCGCTGGAAAAGGTTCCCACCAAACACTTGGAAGTTTTGTCAGCAAACCATTTGATAATTGGAAAGATGCAACAGAGAGATTTCGCGAACATTCTGCTGCTAAATATCACCAGTTTTCTAAGTTATGCGCAGAAAATTTCTTACGCGTAATGGATTCAGCAGCTATAGACGTTGCATCGCTGCTTAATGATCAAAGGCTCACAGAAAAGGAAAGAAATAGAACAGCACTAAAACCTATAATCGCAACTATCATCTTCTGTGGAGAGCAAGAGTTGCCGCTTCGTGGAGACAAAGACAGTGGACCATTGACTTTAGAAAAGCCACTTAGTAAAGATGGAAAATTCAGGGCTCTGCTACGATACCGAGCAAGCTATGATAATATCCTGAAAGATCATATCATTACAACCCCTAAAAATGCAACGTATTTTAGCCCTATTATTCAAAATGAAATAATAGATACTTGCGGAAAGATAATTCAGAAAAAAGTTGTGACACAAATAAATAGTTCAGAGTGTTTCGCGATTCTTGGCGATGAAACTTTAGATGTGAGTGGAACTGAGCAATTGTCTTTATTTGCGAGATACGTTTATAAAGGTATTTTGAGGGAGGACTTTCTCAGTTTCATTGAAATACACGACCTAAGTGCCGAAAATATAAGTGCAGAAATTTTAAAGAAATGTCATGAGATTGGTTTGAATCTCGATAAACTAGTTGGTCAGGGGTATGACGGAGCTGCTACCATGGGAGGACACATCAGTGGTGTGCAGACGAGAATCAGAAAAGAATTTCCTAAGGCCACATACGTACATTGCTCAGCACATCGTCTGAACCTAGTTCTTTCAAAAGCTCTTTCAGTTCCCGAGGTGAGAAATTCAATAGGCGTTGTGAAGGAAGTCTGCAATTTACTTCGCAACAATGCAATGGCCGGGAAACAGTTCAAGGAAAATGTGGAAAAGCTCACACCAGAAAGTAAGAAAAAAAGACTGGTCGGCATGTGTGACACTAGATTTATAGAACGTCACGACTCTATAAATGTATTTGGTGAGTTACTCGAACCTATTGTCTAATGACAATAGGTTCGAGAGGTTAGGATAGTTCTCTTAATGTAATCATTAAGAGAACTATCCTACACAAACAGAACTGTCGTCCAAACTGCCTCTACGCTCATAGCTGCGATGGAAAAGAGTAGTTTCTTGATTTCTCTAAAAACCTGTGAAAGATTTTTCAGTTATACTCTCCCACTGTCAGCATATTTGCAGAACCCTACACACGACCTGGCCTCTGCTATGAAATTTTCCGATGACATTATCGGAAAACTAAAAGAGATACGTGACGATGTTAACCCGGTATTCTCAGAAATATATAACGCATGCTGCAAAATAGCGGAAGATGTCTTGCAAATAGAAATTCAGCGTCCTCGAGTTACTGCCCACCAAACTGCACGAAGCAACCCTCCCAGCGATACTGCTGAAGAATACTTCAGAAGAACTATTTTTATACCGTGCTTGGACGATTTGATATCTGGCATGAATGATAGATTTGCGAATCAAAGAGAGCTGCTTTCTTCTTTAGAAATTATTCTTCCGAAAAATGTGGACGAGAGGAAAATAAGTGAATTAGAAAATATGAAAATTTATTGGGAAGAAAGTGTTGGAGAATCACTAATAAAAGCAGAGTACAGTATGTGGTGTGCCAAGTGGAAAAACACAGATAAGAAACCAGTCGAAATTATGGAAATTTTAGACACGTGTGACAAAGTTTTCTTTCCTACCATTAACAGGCTAATACATATTCTGGCCACCCTTCCGGTTTCAACGGCATCTGTGGAGCGGTAATTTTCATGCCTAAAGAGAATAAAATCCTTCCTAAGGAATAGAATGGCGGGCGAGAGGCTTACTGGTCTCGCTCTATTGTCTATTCATTCCGCTTTGGCGCCAGATCCTGATATGGTACTAGACGTAATGGCTGCCAGCGGAAACAGAAAAATACTTATATAATTATAGTATAGTACAGTGAAAATTATAGTACAGTGATTACAGCGATTTTCACACAGTTCACATGGTTGTTTCAATGTTTTTCTCCCTCCGAACCAAAAGTCTGGATACGTGCCTGTACTGAATCCATGGTAAAAGTTTTCGCGTCGATGACCCTGCCACACTGTATTTCTACATTTTTATAACAGTGCACTTGGAGCTGTCAAAGTCGTAGGTTGTTAGTATTGAATTCACCCGCACGCGCACGGTTACCTTCTCAGTGCCCCGACGCCTCTAGTACGATCTACACAACTCGTGTCGTCTGCACAGTTTTGCAATATTATTCGTCTCGTTGTTATTGTTATTATTTAAACCTAAAACACTGTAATATTTTGACATTGACAGGCGCACAGTTATACAAATTGAGTTATAGGTACATGAGGCGAAATACTGTTTACTCCTTCGGGGAAGTTGTTTGTTCTTTCAACAAATCCTGGTACGATTCCCTGGTCCTCACATGGCTTGACCAAGATTATGTGATTATATGAGTTTAACCTGACTACATATACGTAAATAAACATATTGCCAGTAACTCCGGGACTCCGGGCTGCTACTGAGACTGATATCTGCTGGAAAACCCCAATAACACTTTGTCCGATCAGAGAACCGAACCTAACTTACTACAAATACTACACAGTCAAAGATCTGTGACAAGCACAAGTATACATTCTAACAAGGATATTCGATGTATTAGTGTGTCTTGTGCCAACAGTACTTAATATATCTTTCTAGCGAACAGTACTGCCCACGAAGTTACTGCCCATAAAAATTTCAAAATATTTCATGCTTTGAGTATCGCGCTGCAAAAGAACTAAAACAACCAAGCCAAATTTTTTATGCAGGTGTGCGTGACAACTACGTCTTACACTCGCGCCACATCATTGTGCTGTCATTGTGCTTTTCTAGTGTGCGGCATTGAGCGGCTAGCAGTTGGACGGTATTTTTCGAAGAGTTCACAGCTTTAACTGTCTATCTAGACATATTTATATCTTTGACTAGACAGTCAGATAGACATCTAGACATATTTATATCTTTGATTTTACGTTATTTGCTACGTAGCAACCTTAACTTCAAATAGACTAGGAGCTAGCGCGTGCGACACATTTATCAATAATAGACGGCTATGCTGAAATATAGCAAGCTTAGTATACACGCTGGATATACTCGTAGCTGCTATGTCAAACTAGTCGATTTGTTGCCTCGGCTGTTAGGCGAACGGTGTCGTAAGTAAGGAGGTGAAATGGTAATGTAGTCGTGAATTGTGATTTTGAGGCTTAAGGTGGTGGCACACAGTCTATAATTTGACGTCATTGTGTTTATTTATTTTTCGTTTTAAGAAAACTCGTCCCGTCCTTTCTTTGGCAAGTGTGGTATTTAATACTCTTGCCTTCTCTGTATGAGAAGGAGTATTTGCTCTGCAGTGGGACAGCAACAGACTGGTATTTTTAAGAAAAAGTGTTCTATTGTGTCTCACTTTCACATCTCTGTAGTATTAAGCTTTGTGCAGAACAGTGCGACTTGTCGCACGACGCAACACCGGTTATTGTTATACCGTGAAGTTTTCGACAAATCGCGCTGGTCTGCAAAAGCCTTTAACCCTTTTAGGTTCACAGGAACTAAGGCTAATACATTTCGCTAAATGTGAGTGTGCTTCCGGAAAGTTTGTTGCGCCCCTTTTTCTTCCTCTCTACTTTTTGGCATGACCAGAAGTCCAATTTCTGTAATAAAAAGTTCAAAATCAAGTCGCAGACTTGCAGTCTTATTTTAGCGATTATCCATGCCAAAAACTTGTCAAATGTGAAGGTAAATTATTTACGAGGAATTGTCAACAGACTGAGAAAGATTAGAAAGCGAACGTTCTAAAAAAACGGGAATTGCCCCTCTGACCTAATTTCTTGTACACTCACAAAAGAGTCACAAATAAATTACTTCCACATCACAGAACGTCTTCTGAATGAAACATTCCATTTACGTTTTTTATACGCAACTTTGTATTGACTGTGTGCAGATAATAATAAATAAACAATAGACACTCCGTCCCACTCAATGCGAGGCACTCAAAGGAAAACATTTAAAAGATAAATCGTTGAACAGTCGCGGCCGCGGCACTACGTAGGTGTCAAAAAGGCAACTCGTCACAAGCACCCATTAATTTGCGCGGGAAACAATGTGGAGTTTAATGGCTCGTGAGTTCTGTTGTCGGGTGACGACCGTGTATTTTATTTTAACTTTATTTTTATTTCTTTAAACGGAGGGTAGATTTAATTACTTTTACACGGTTTGAATCGTAACCCGGACAATGCTTGTTTATGCACACAGTTGCTGTTGCAAAATCTGCAGTTACTAGTAATGTGACGTTTTCAATTTCGATAGAACTTTAATCTTCATTTCCTGTAGCTCTACCATGAGTTGCCATCGAAAATTTACTCGCTAGCGTTAAACTCGCTAGCGTATTAACGTTAATCAAATACATTTCGATAATGTCAAAACTTGCTAGCGTCCCCGTAAATGATTTATATGAAAAGATATTGTACAGCGTCCCTAGCGGTCACAGAAAGAATTAAAATTTGTTCCAAGAGCACTATAGTTTTCGATAGGTAAGAAACCTAACGTAATCTATTCGATAGTCGCTAACGTTTTTCAGCTGTCACCATACAAAACGGCACCATGACTCACTAAATCGACAGACGCTATCGAAAAATACGCTTGCGATAGTAGTTACGTTGCTCACTACCATTTTGACGTGTGAAATATGTTTACATTCAAATTATATACGTTTTTGAGTCTATTAAAGGCAAAATAATGTCTGGAAGAGATTATTTAGCATGGAATATGTTAGTGGCCCCAAAATTTGGAGGCCAACGACTGGAAGAACGTAAATTTCAAGAAACTATCTTATTTAGTTCTCTTACAAAATATTCTATTTGCCGGCGACGCCGACGGGATCCGTGCACTTGGTGTTTGTTCTAAAAGTTTTAACTACATAAGTTAATTAATTGTAGAGTGTTTTATATGAATAATCTACAAAGATTGTAAGAAATTCTAATAAGAAATAAATAAATGCACAATTCCAAGAATTCGGCTTGCACCACAATATCCTAACGGATTTACCTACTATAAAAGGTGTACCATTTTGTGGGCAATTCAGTCGCAGTTCAGCCATAGATAAATACACTTAAATAAGGAGCTCAGCCACCAAAGAAGAAACATACCAAGAAAAGCCGAATTCTCCGGAATAATTCAAGATAGTAAATCAGTGTTTTATTTCGCTGCGTCAAGATAGTCCTCATCGTGGTCACTGTGGGTTATGGTACCCAACCTAGGTACGTATTCAGGGGTCCGTGGTGGTTGTGCAGCCAGCGGATTCACCTAGGGTCAGTTAGCAGGGAGCGCACATCAAATATCAGTGGGAGATCGTCCCAGGTTGCCTGTGGTACTATAGGTACCTCTGCCGTCCGCAACACTATTATTGTAAACATAGTTCATCTATTCTATATTCTTTCTATCTATACATATAATAAAATTGTAGAAAAGTGGTGTCTGTACAATGGAAATATATGAAAAAAAAATAGCAGGGGTTGTTATTATATCGATGCTGAACCCGAGATTGTAATTAATTTTTTTTTTGTCTGTTTGTCTGTTTGTCTGTTTGTCGGTTTGTCTGTTTGTCTGTGTGTTTGTGCACGCTAATATTAGAAACGGCTTATTCGATTTAGATGCGGTTTTCACTAATATATTGTAGTAAGCTTCACTTAACATTTAGTGTTTATTTCATGTCAATCGGTTCATAAATAAAAAAGTTATGTCAATTTAAAGAATCACATCGAACATTTGTTATAGGTTAGGCATTTCTTTCCTTGATTTTCGGTATACTTATCTTAATTTTTATTTAGGGTTTGTATATAAATATATAAGTATTTGGTATAGGTTAGGCATTTCTTTTCTTGATTTTCTTTATTAAGTATAAGTTTATTAGCTCAGGTTAGTAATTAATTTTTCTAGCAATTCTTTTGTTTTATAAAGTTAGTACGTTTGGTTTACACGTCTTAACACTTATTACTTAAACTGTGACAATTTTAGACTGTATAATAATCTGTTATTATTTATAATTTAATTGTTTACGATAGTACGTGTTTACTAAATAACTGTGTGTTAAGTAGTAAGTACTATTTTATTGTAAGAATGCCTCGAAGAAGATCCAACCTCTCCCAATGTAGCAGAAATGCTAAAAGGATGAGATTAGTTCGATCACAGGAATCTGAGGAAGGTCGTGAGGCAAGGCTCTCTGCAACTCGGGAACATCAGGCTAGGTTTTGTGCTGCAGAAACTTCGACTCAGCGGGAATCTCGACTGAGTTCAAATCGTTCTCGAATGGTCGAGGTCGCGAAAAAATTTTTTCATACTAATGGGGTCAAGTCATGAAAAAGGTTGAAAAACACTGCCCTACATTAATCCTACTTAATATTATAAATGCGAAAGTTTGTGAGGATGGATGGATGGATGGATGGATGGATGGATGGATGTTTGTTACTCTTTCACACAAAAACTACTGAACGGATTTTGATGAAACTTTACAATAATGTAGCTTATACATTAGAATAACACATAGGCTACAATTTATAAAGATTTTATGTGATTTGGCCATAATATAACGATAAGTATCAAGTAAGTCGGAAAAATTCCTGCCCTCTGAGATCTATCTTTGCGTGCGCTGCCTTTTTTTTTTTTGGGCGGTTAATCATCCAATGACTTCTCCCGCTCTGGGCGGAGCGGAAGGGCGTGTCAGACTCTTACTGACTAAAACCCACACGTGTTCCTTCGATCCTTGATATCTCTTTGAGGCGCGCGTGGAACACGATGCGCCGTCGACCAGGGCCTGGTCCTTATCGGACGGCGAGCTGCCCGTTGCTCTCCGTCCGCAGGCCCGCGCCTACGGTGGCCGGAAATCGGCTATCAATTCCCGATGCCCGGGACGTCTCCTACGGCGGCGGCGGCGGCTAGGGCTGGTAGGGCGCGGCCTTTGCCACTCCTTCGCGCGCTCCACCTTCTCCTTCGCGAGCATTACTGCTTTGCAGAAGGAGGTGACGGCTTGCCAATGCCCTCTCGCTCCGCACCATGGCCTGAACCAGGGCCGTACGCGAGAGGCCACCGCCGCCGATCGCCTCCACGAGGACACGGCGGTGGTCCACCCAAGCCGGGCAGACCTCCACCGTATGCTGCGTGCGCTGCATAAACCGTTAGAGTTACATGAAGAAAATGTACTGTGGGATTGTTTGTCTTAAAGAGTTCTAAATAAAAGTCCGCGACAGCATATATCTACCTTTTATGTGGAAGCCTTTATAACCAAAATAGTGAGCAATAAATACAGTTAAATTGAATACTTTTTTTACATTGCATATTTTAGAGAATTTAGTTAATTGTTATCAAAATAAATACCTTCATCGCTTTTGGTATTTAATGTAGATAAAGTTTGTCTTTTACACTAAGTAATTTGGACAAATAGTTTAAAAGTTAGAACGATAAGAATGACCTGCGATATTGAGTCGACGGCGCACAGAACGAGGGTGGAGGGGCGGGCCAGCCAGGGGATGACGCGCCAGAGCGCCAAGTAGAAGCTATTGCATAATAATTATGTTCGAGAAATAACGTAAATAACGCAATTAATTGTTGGACTGTCAAAATGAAACCCATTGCTATTGTAAGTGCTACGCAATTACCCCGCTGATTTAGGACATGTTACACGTTCCTGTGGGATAATTTCCGACATCCACGCGGGCGAAGCCGCGGGCAGAAGCTAGTATACATATAATAAAATTGTAGAAAAGTGGTGTCTGTACAATGGAAATATATGAAAAAAAAGTAGCAGGGGTTGTTATTATATCGATGCTGAACCCGAGATTGTAATTAAAATTTTTTTTGTCTGTTTGTCTGTTTGTCTGTTTGTCTGTGTGTTTGTGCACGCTAATATCAGAAACGGCTTATTCAATTTAGATGCGGTTTTCACTAATATATTTTAGTAAGCTTCACTTAACATTTAGTGTTTATTTCATGTCAATCGGTTCATAAATAAAAAAGTTATGTCAATTTGAAGAATCACGGCGAACATCTGTTATAGGTTAGGCATTTCTTTCCTTGATTTTCGGTATACTTATCTTAATTTTTATTTAGGGTTTGTATATAAATATTATAAGTATTTGGTATAGGTTAGGCATTTCTTTTCTTGATTTTCTTTATTAAGTATAAGTTTATTAGCTCAGGTTAGTAATTAATTTTTCTAACAATTCTTTTTTTGTTTTATAAAGTTAGATAAGACGTGTAAACCAAACGTACTAAACGTTTGGTTTACACGTCTTAACACTTATTACTTAAACTGTGATAATTTTAGACTGTATTATAATCTGTAAGTATTTATAATTTAATTGTTTACGATAGTACGTGTTTACTAAATAACTGTGTGTTAAGTAGTAAGTACTATTTTATTGTAAGAATGCTTCGAAGAAGATCCAACCTCTCCCAATGTAGCAGAAATGCTAAAAGGATGAGATTAGTTCGATCACAGGAAGATTCCTGTCCTGTATTCCTGTCAGCCTTCCCTCACGACCTTCATCAGATGATGAAGGTCGTGAGGGAAGGCTCTCTGCAACTCGGGAACATCAGGCTAGGTTTCGTGCTGCAGAAACTTCGACTCAGCGGGAATCTCGACTGAGTTCAAATCGTTCTCGAATGGTCGAGGTCGCGAAAAATTTTTTATACTAAGGGGGTCGAGTCATGAAAAAGGTTGAAAAACACTGCCCTACATTAATCCTACTAATCCTACTAATATTATAAATGCGAAAGTTTGTGAGGATAGATGGATGGATGGATGGATGGATAGTTTGTTACTCTTTCACACAAAAACTACTGAACGGATTTTGATGAAACTTTACAATAATGTAGCTTATACATTAGAATAACACATAGGCTACAATTTATAAAGATTTTATGTGATTTGACCATAACATAACGATAAGTATCAAGTAAGTCGGAAAAATTCCTGCCCTCTGAGATCTATCTTTGCGTGCGCTGCCATTTTTTTTTTCTTTTTGGTTGGGAAGTCATCCAATGATTTCTGGGCGTTTCAGTCTCTTAATGACTAAAATCCACCCGTGTTCGTTCCCTTGCCTTGCCAGATGCCACGCTTTCCCCTTGGGACTACCCGCAACCCCGGCAGGCATCGGCCCTAGCGGATCCCGTCAGTTTTGCTGATATCTCTTTCAGGTGCGCGTGGAACACGATGCGCCGTCGACCCGGGCCTGGTCCTTATCGGACGGTGAGCTGCCCGTTGCTCTCCGTCCGCAGGCCCGCGCCTACGGTGGCCGGAAATCGGCTATCAATTCCCGACGCCCGGGACGTCTCCTACGGCGGCGGCGGCTAGGGCTGGTAGGGCGCGGCCTTTGCCACTCCCTCGCGCGCTCCACCTTCTCCTTCGCGAGCATTACTGCTTTGCAGAAGGAGGTGACGGCTTGCCATGCCCTCTCGCTCCGCACCATGGCCTGAACCAGGGCCGTACGCGAGAGGTCACCGCCGCCGATCGCCTCCACGAGGACACGGCGGTGGTCCACCTAAGCCGGGCAGACCTCCACCGTTTGCTGCGTGCGCTGCCTAAACCGTTAGAGTTACATGAAGAAAATGTATTGTGGGATTGTTTGTCTTAAAGAGTTCTAAATAAAAGTCCGCGACAGCATATCCGCGACACCTTTTATGTGGAAGCCTTTATAACCAAAATAGTGAGCAATAAATACAGTTAAATTGAATACTTTTTTTACATTGCATATTAATAGAGTATTTAGTTAATTCTTATCAAAATAAATACCTTCATCGCTTTTGGTATTTAATTTAGATAAAGTTTGTCTTTTACACTAAGTAATTTGGACAAATAGTTTAAAAGTTAGAACGATAAGAATGACCTGCGATATTGAGTCGACGGCGCTCAGAACGAGGGTGGAGGGGCGGGCCAGCCAGGGGATGACGCGCCAGAGCGCCGAGTGGAATAATTATGTTCGAGAAATAACGTAAATAACGCAATTAATTATTTAACTGTCAAAATGAAACCCATTGCTATTGTAAGTCCGACATCCACGCGGGCGAAGCCGCGGGCAGAAGCTAGTTTTAAATAAATAACGCCGCGAATCACACATTGTCAACAAAATTACAAATTGAATAGAGGTAAATAATTATTACCTATAAGGAATAAAAATTCAACAACCCCTAAATACCATAAAAAGGTGCACTAACCGCCAACCTTTCTATTTAGTCGGATTGTTTCATGATACTTATTGACTGTCATAACATTGTTACCATAGCGATACCTTATGTGTAGTGATGGGAAATTCTCGAGAATATTCTCCTTGCGAGAACTTTGCTGTTAAATTCTCGAGAACATTCTTTTGGTAGGGAACTTATGAGCATTTAAAAATTGGATGACTGTATTGAATCGGTATTTTTTTAGACTAATAGTTTTTAGTGCATTTGAACGTTTTACGAAGTTTGAGTTTAAAATAAACTACACCACAACTTAAATTCTCAGTAAATTCTCCTGAGCGAGAACATTCCCGAGAATATTTTCGAGAAAATTCTCATAAATTCTCTTAAATTGTTAAAGTATGATTTTTGTATTAAAACGAACTTTATGAGTTTAAAATAATCAGCATTAATAAAATGAATAAGAAAACAACATTATAAGAAAGGTTTATGGTGCAAATAATTAAAAACAAAATAACAATCAAAAATAATTTTGACGCAACTAAAATCAAATTTGATAATCGCAACTCCATGTGGTACTTGTTTGCCCTACCTTGGGAATTTGTTTAGAGCCGGAGGCGCGCAGGGGGGCAGCGTCGACGTGTTTTGATATGGAATTTTTCACTTTTTGTATGGAAAATATAAAAAAATATTACCTACATGTTGAGTTTTGGGGGTTTTTTCCGATGTGTTTTATATGAAATTTTTCACTTTTCGTATGGAAAATATGAAAAATATCATGGAAAATTTTAAAAATGATTACCTACATGTTGAGTTTAAGGGTTTATGGGTTTTAAAAATCACACCAACACCTCGACTTCGGATGCAAAAACAGTACTGTCTTTTTTTTCTTTTCTTTTGCTAATATTTCGAAAATAGTGTGCCCTATCGCAAAAATAATGAAAATTTCGACCCCCTTTATGAAACTCATAAACCCTTAAAACTCATCATGTAAGCAAACATTTTTCATATTTTCCATACAAAAAGTGAAAACTTACGTAAAAACATGTCGAGAGTGCCCCCCAGCGCCCTTCCAACTCTAAAAAAAATCACGGGGTAGGGCAAATAAGTACCACGTGGAGTCGCTATTGGTGCCGATTTTCTTGTCACAAATGCCACTAAACTAGACTAAAAATCACCAAAATTTAGTTTAGTCCTGTCAAACGAGGATTTCCCATTCTGAAATAGACTAAAGTGACACAACTTAACTATATTTTAGTTTGACAGCATTAAAATTGCACTGAGTTATTAGTTTAGTGAAAATGGCGGATTTGCTATTCTGAATTTGACGTTTTTCACCTAATAATTTGGTGTCTGCATCTGAATCTGACTATTTTTAACGCGATTAAAAACGAGTGCTTAAAATTAGTTGGCATGAACTAAAATTCACACCAACTCTTCGACTTCAGTGCGAAAACAGTACCTACCTACAACAAGTACCTAACAACACATAAGGTTGTCTGTAAAAGAACGCTTTTAGCGATAAGACCGCTCATTGTGTCACCCTACGTAAAATTTCTACATTTATACCTGTAATTTTTATGGTGTACATATTAAAGAATATTCTATCTATCTACTGTATTTTTTTTCTTCTTTTGCTTATATCTCGAAAATGGTGCGTCCTATCGCAAAAATAATGAAATTTTCGACCCATATATATATCCCAACAAGTTGGTAATAATTTTTCATATTTTCCATACAAAATGGAAAAATTCCTTATAAAACTCGTCGAGGCTGCACCCCCCGCTCTAAAATCATTCACAGGATAGAGTAGGTAAACTAGTACCATGTGGAGTCGTCACGCGATTGTCAAATTCGATTTTAGATATGTCAAAATATTTTTTTAATTTACAGATTTTTGGTTTTGTCAGAATAGCTTTAAGATTCTCATAGCCAAAAGTAAGGAATTTTAGTGATAGTTAAGTTAGTTTAGTTCGGTGTACAAGAGAATCGGCGCCATTTCCAGTCCGAAACATATTACAGTAACGTTTTTTCGTGAAAAGTATTAAATAACAACAATAGAAGTTTACTTTAGACCTTGAAATCGAAACTGGAAAATTTAAAAATGGAAGTAAAATTGCTAAATTTTAATACAATAGTATTAAAATTTAGCAATTTTACTTCCATTTTTAAATTCTCGTATATTCTCCGTCGAAAAGAATATTGCAGAACATTCTCGATCCGAGAATATTCTCCCATCACTACTTATGTGACGTTTTGATCTTATGAGCCGTTCCCTCTTCTTATTACTGAGAAAGATAGAAACAAAACATAAGAGTGAAGTTAGCTAGACGACCAGTGTGGCAGATTTCTACCATTTTGGCAGATTTCGCTCCAAAATTTTGTCTGTGGCAGATCCTGCTGACGATTTACAAAAGTGGCAGATTTTGGCAGATTTAAAAGACTTCAAGGAAATTCACATAACCTTATTAGAATTTTCCTTTTTTTATTATTATTAGGTATAATAATGCATAAGAAAATTGTAAAATATTTTTGTTGATTAATGATATTTCATTGAATTTGTGTGTATTTTTTCCGTTTCCATGAAGGCATATTTTTGGCATTCTTGGCGCCAAGTGTGGCAGATTTTGGCAGTTTTTTTGCCCAGTCTGTGGCAGATTCGCCATTTATGAAATGGTCACACTGTAGGTGACACGTTCTATCGAGCTTACCTTAGCGCCTGCATGAGACTCCGTAAAACTCATGGTGCGAGCATTATCGAAATCAGTTTGATCTACGTCAACACTTCCAACTCCACCCGCTTTTCATAGAGCTCATACGTCATGCCGCCATACATATTGGAAGTAAACCCTCCGGGAGGGTCACCGGCATTTCGTTTGCGCTAAAGTTAACCATCGCTGACGGTCTACGGCATTATGTTTAAAACCGTATTATAAACCACTGTAAAACGAAGTTAATTTGTGTGAATATTTGTAACAGTGAACAATTTTTTTATTGATACGAGTAATTAAATTATAAATTATAATATCAGATTTTATTATCACGGTTTATAATGCAGCTGTATTCGCTAAGAAAAAACAACATTTAAAATGAGCCCACCGCGAGGGCTCCCGGTATTCCATATGCGACTAGGTGAACCCTCCAGGAGGGCTCCCGGCACTGAACGGGTTAATACGCTAGCGCTAGCGAGTCAATTTTCGATGGCAACTCATGGTAGAGGTACTGAGAAGGCGTCGCCTAACTTCGCATGGCATGCCTAGATACGGTGAAAACAAAGAATAATGTCGCGGGTCGTCGGTAGATCTGAGTGAAAATACCAAAATAAAACAATAATAAAAAAAAACAATCAATCATTAAAATTATAATTACGAGGGGTGTTCAATAAATAGTGAGAATGAGTAAGACGCAATTATCTTTTATTATATGTTATTTTATTTTTCGACGTAGTCACCTTTCAGGTTTATACACTTTGTATATCTTTTCTCTAATCCTAAAATTCCCTTTCTAAAAAAATCTTCTTCCTGATCCCTGAAGCCAGCTTCGTGAATGGCAGCCATCGCAACTCTGGACTTGTGCGCAGGGGCGTTATCTTGGTGAAACAAAACAACTTTAGCGAGTTTGCCACGCCGTTTCTTGCGTATTTCCTCACGCAACTTTGTTACTTGTCCTGCGTACATAATCCCCGTAATAGTGGCTCCATGATTAAGATATTCGATCATTACCACCCCTTGGCTGTCCCAGAAAAGAGAGCCTTTTTTCATACCCAAATGGTCGTTTATAATATTATGGACACTTCCTATCGAAATCTTTACTACTTCAGCTATAAAACGAACAGTAACACGACGATCCGCCAAGACAATATTTTCAACTTTTTTAATCATTTGTTCAGTCACTGCCGATATGGGGCGTCCCGTTCGTGGGTCGTCGTTAGTGGAAGTTCTTCCTCGCTTGACCTCAGCACACCAACGCGCAACCGTAGAATATGGAGGAGCATGAACCCCTAATGTTGCTCTCAAGTCTTGATTTACCTGCTCCGTAGTAAAATTTTTCAAGCAGAGATATTTTACTACCGCGCGAACTTCAATTTTATCCATTTTTAAGAACACGTTCCGAAACGACGCAAACAATAGACTTCTACTTTTAAAAAACAAAAGTGAATTAATTGCTTTTTTTATTATCATCTTAGCTAATGTCTGGGCTATGCCTGCCAGTATCTATTTTTGTTCTTTCCAAAGAGAATGTATCGCATTCTCACTATTTATTGAACACCCCTCGTATGTCGTTATCTCTATGTATTTTACTGTGTATATACAAGGTGGTCCATAATGACATTCCCATTCTGTATACAAAAATTCAATTGAATATATTCAATAGTTTAGTCATTATAGCTCGGCAAAATCCATAGTCGGCTCGGGCTATTACGTTTATCCGCCCCAAAAATCCACCCTAAGGTGGATATTCTGAAATGTATGCCCGAGAATTCACCCAAGGCCTAGTTGGATAAACGGAATTTATAGGTTTAGGATGGATCCGGCTTACATTACATTTAATTTGTTTGAAAAACTAATTTTTTTATTTCGAAGCTAGGATTTATTATATGGACAGTTCCAAAATACTCTTAAGCATTAGTAGTGCCAGTATTTTAATTTTTTGTTGTATGGTAGTCTCCACATTGTATATATATATAAAAAAAAAAAATGAGCAAGTGTGATTATATTTTATTTTTTTATAACAAAGATGCGTCATAATTTACCCTGCATAATATATTATGTATCATGTAACTCTGATTTCTTGTCGCCACTTCGTCCATTTCTTATGACTAAAAACTTGTTTCCAGAGAGAACTAAACGCTGTGGACTTCAAAGTGTCAGCGGACCTGAAGTTCGTGCTGCTGATCTCTGACGTCAGACCTGGGTGGCGACACGCTCGTCTCGCCCGGTACCACGTCTATGACGTCATCAACAGGTCAGTATTGTCACACTGTTACGCTTTTATGGTTGCCGGCCCTGTTTTTTTTTTGGGTGGGAAATTATCAAATAACTTCTCCTGCATCTTTTGGAACACAACGTGCCGTCGACCTGGGCCTGGTCCTTATCGAACGGCGAGCTATCCATTGCTCACCGTTAGCAAGCCCGCGCCTACGGTGGCCGGGAATCGACCTGGGATTCCCGACGCCCAGGGCGACTCCTGCGGTGACTAGGGGCGTGACTCCGTGAAATTTGCCTCTCCCTCATGCGCTCCGCCTCTTTCTTTGCGAGTATTACTGCTTCGCAGAAGGAGATGATGATGGCTTCTCATGCCCTCTCGTTCCGTAGCCCTTAGAGTCTAATTAGGCATCTTATTAACAATCAGTATTTAACTCTGAAATACATTAATTTAATGTGATGGAATCTACCTTGTATTATATCCTCCGAAAGACAAATGCTTCGATAATTCATTTGCCAAAATCGTTCCAATCCATCATTGTGGCAACTTCTGGAGGTTGCCATTAGACTCCAGTATGGCATGAATACTCTTTTCTATCCTCTTCTCACACTTCAGCGCGAGTGATAACAGCTCATTTCTTAATGAAAATACCTATTAGCCTGTCAGCATGCATTTTTTGCTTATCTTCGACCGTGGCAGCAGTTGAAATGCTTACCACCTGTCTACTCAAAACCCCATCTTAAATAAGTAATATATTAATCATCCAGCTCCTATACTATAAACATTTGCAATTTCAAACTTCCCTTCTGGAGGAGCTCGTGGTAAAATAATAACAGCCTTCGGGTCGATGTATCAGGTTAAGCTACGCTTGCCGGGGTTGATAAGATGGGTGACCATCTTCACATATCGAGACTCCTCCGTGCCTCGGAAAGCACGTTAACCCCGTTAGTCCCGGCTGTCATTCGTAGATCTTTGACAGTCGTTACGGTTCGTCAGAAGCCCGAAAGTCTGACAACCAGTCTTACCAAGGGGTATCGTATTAGTATTACCCAGTTACTGGATTGTGGAGGTCAGATAGGCAGTCGCTCCATGTTAAATACTGGTATTCGGCTGCATCTGGTTAGACTGGAAGCCGAACCCGACCCGACATAGTTGGGAAAAGGCTAGGCAGATTGAATTTCAAACTTCCATTCCATTTATACACTTTCTTTTTTTGCATTAAATTTATGGTTATTTTTATCTGTCAGGAACAAGATCCCCGTGTCCCCGATCGAGGACGACCGCTCGGCGCCTCTTATCCAGTACGCAGAGTGGTCTCCGGTTGGCGCCACGCTGGTGTTCGTGCACGACAACGACATCTACTACAAGCCTAAGGTTTTCAAGACGCTGGTCTGCAGGATCACTAATAATGGTAAGGTTTATTAATTGCATTACCATGACCTTAATCGAGTCTATATATTGTGTTAGGAAGATTGAACTTTGATTTAAAGAGTTTTAAGAGCATGAGAGAATAATGCAAACGCAAAGGCTGTATTTCAATAGGCCAAATTCAAGTTGTCTTACAACACTTCTCAATCCGTAATTGGAAATTCTTATTTGTTATTATTCATGCTATTTACAATACCTATTCCTACTCCTGCCTTTGTAAATAGTATCTTTTTATCAAGATTTTTTTTTGTGTACCTATCACTGGTTTATCTCAGACAAAGGTATTTATTATCCTGTGTAAATAAATGTAAAAAAAAAACTTGTAAAGTCCGCTAACGTTATCGCATCGTTAGTAATAAGTAGTCTAATGTAGTTTGTATCCTTACTATATTACACCAACTCTTCTATCCACAATTTCAGGAATTCCAGGCGTAATCTTCAACGGCGTGCCAGACTTCCTATACGAGACAGAAGTCCTGCGCCTGGATAAGGCACTGTGGTTCAGTCCTGATGGGCAGACCCTCATGTATGTGACGTACAACGCCTCGCTCGTCCAGCCACACAAGTATCCGTGGTACGGGTTAGACCTGCAGGAACCGCCCGCGTATCCCACCATACGGGCCTTGAGGTATCCTAAGGTGGGTGGATCTTTTTTTTTTTTAATTTAGGTGAATTGGTGCATTAATATTTTTTATTAATACTGGATTACCAACAGATTCTTTAAACAATATATCATAAATATAGTTGTGCCAATTACACTGATTACTGATTACAAGGAAAAAAAAAAGTTGTGGTGAGCTAGAATTCTAATTCAAAAAAAATCAAAAGTTATTTAAATCAGCACTTTTCGAACGTCAAAATTATATAAGACAGTCCCCAAAAAACGCCCATCCTTCACCACTTCCTTGTGCTTTAGCTGGGAAGAAGAAGTGGCGCAACAAACTCTCCAGCAGCGCTGCTGTCTGTTCAGTTAGGAAAAAAACTTACAATATTATGCAAAATAATTTACATTACTTAACCATACAGTGGCTCTTCCTCTTTTCGAAAAGCCATACGTCTTCTATAAGAAGAATGTCTCGCAGACATTTTACTATAGTTTCTAAGCATGGAATAGTCCAAGGTAAATACTTAAATTTTGATAAAATGTACATTAATTAATAATGTCATGGTTTAACAGGTGAACACCAACAACCCGGTGGTGACAGTGTACGTGGTGAGCGTGAAGACGCCCAAGTACCTGTTCTCACACGCCATACAGTTCAACTCGCAAGTTGATGACAGTACGTATGATTTGTAGCTTTATCCCGAAAACATTTCAGGTAACACAACATTGTGAGTCACTGTCATTGCCATTCTTAGGCCCGTATTACAGAACCTCACTCGAGACTCAAGAATTACTTAAAACTAGTTTCAACCAACCAAAAGGCTTTAAACAATTTTTAAGTAATTCTTGAGTTTTGAGTGAGATTCTGTACGGGCCTTAATCTTTGAGAGTGCAGATTACAAAATAACGATGGAAAAATCACAGTTTGCGGTCAAAACCCTATCCTTACCACAACACCGTGTTTTTATACAAATAAACATGATGTTGCGATTGTTCATTTTAACATTTGGACATCGAGACTGCCGAGTTAAAATTATTCATACGCGGATTAGGACATCTTCGAACGATATGCTGCAGTCAAAAATTGGGATAGAGATTGAGACATATTTTTCTGGCAGCAGATGACTGTGAGGCTGTCATATTAAAACTTACTTGATGGTATTTATGCAGGTTGGTACGTGAGATGGACAGGCTGGACTTCGGAGAAGCAGCTGGCGGTGCTGCTGCTCAACAGGCCGCAGAACGTCTCGCTCATCAGCGTCTGTAGCGCCGTGCACTATAACTGCCAAGATGTAAGTGTTCTTGCTCATTTCTGCTGTCTGGAAACCTTTAAAACCTTTTTAACCTTTTTATTCTTGGACCCTAGTGGTGCAATCGTCGTACTGCCAAGTCATAGGTCTCGAGTCATAGGTACCTCTGACTTTTCGGATTCATGTGCGTATTGTATAATTATACACTTGCTTTGAAGCACGATGTTTTCCTTCACCGTTTTTGAAAACGGTGAAGGAAAACATCGTGAGGAAACCGGCATGCCTGACAGATATTTCTCGACGGCATGTGAAGCCAAGTCAGGGGTCCAAGGGCGGCTTTAAAACTCGGACACCAGGTTAGTCACTAATCACATGAAAAGAAGAGAAGATTCTTGGATGAATTTTAAATCATTAGGCTCTTTTTCTTGCGGCAGCACAGCAGCTAAACAAGACTGATTTGTACCTTAGTGAAGAACAGCGTTAGTAGCTCCGGATACATCGGATGTGATTAAATATCTTCAATCATCAACCCGACAAAAATTTGATGACTAATATCTGTCTAATTAATAGACACCAAGATCCCAGACTGGTTCAGTTCAAAAACAATAAAAATTGAACTAAACGATGCAACTAGATAACGGTCAACCTATCCATTTTTCGGATGCTGGACGTGTAAAGAACGAAAACATTTTTGACTTCCTTTTAACTTAACTCATTATCCAGATATACCGCGACGAGTCGGACGGCTCCCGCTGGTCGGGGCTGGGCGCCGAGCCCGTGGAGGACGACTGCGGCTGGTGCGGCGGCAGCGCGCTGCTGGGCCACAGCGCCACGGTGTACACGACGCTGCCGGTGGCCGACCGGCCGCCCGCCGGCGCCGGCGGCGTGTGGCGCCACGCCGTGCGCCTGGCGCCCGACGCGCGCACCACGCTCACGCTGGGCAGCTACGAGCTCACGCAGCTGATGGGCTGGGACGAGCGCAGGAGGTTCTTGTGAGTAGCATGTATTTCTTCTTTTATGTTCTGTATTACCTATTACTTGCTGGTTTAAAAAACGGAATGCTTGTAAATGTGAATAAGAAAGGGCTGTAAGAAAATGATGAAGAATATTAATAATATTGATGATGATGTTATTTTATAAGAACCGGTGTAAATGACGAGGAAATTGGTGTTAAAAGAAATAATTAAACAAGTAGTTGTATTATAGAGCTACTTTTGAAAGTGCCGCTCTAAGGGTCGCGCCACATCTGCCGAAGGTTCCGCGGCGGAAGGTTCGGTTGAATACGCTCTTAATGTTTTTCAAGTTACCTATGACACATCAGCCGAACGTTACGTCCATAGAAATGCAAGCAAACATGACGCGACGGAACGTTCCGCCGCGGAACGTTCGGCAGGTGTGGCGGGACCCTAAGGCATGTTCTGCCGCTTTGCTGCATTTCGATTTGAAGGCCTCTTAGCATTATTAGACATTTTGTAGAATAACAATGCATTTGTTATATCTCTAGCCCATGCCCATAGGTGACGGTGACTACGACGAAGACCCTCGACTTCTTTCTCGTCCAAATAACATTATTGTTCACTTCAGGGCAAAAGTCTCTTCTCATACAGAGAAGGCACGAGCACTGATCACCAGATCCAAAAACAACAAAAATTGCTCTCCCCTTGTTTCCTCACATTCCGCACTCAACATTGTGTTTTGCTATATCCAGATTTCTTAGCTATAAGTCTTCAACGTTCTAAATAATTAAATAAACATTCCGCTCTCCACAGATACGTGATCGGCACAGCTCCTGAGAAGGCAGGCGAGCGTCACCTATACCGCGTGAAGGTGCCGACGGACCCGGCCAGCTGGCCCGACCCGCCCGTGTGTCTCACGTGTCCCGGCACTGACCTGCTGCCGCCTGATGCTACTGCAGAACCTGTTAGTGATGACCCGGTGAGTAGGAGTTTTTGGAATGGAGCGTAGGATGTTGCAGTGGCTGTGGCTGTGGCAGGTTAAACCTTTGGACAAACCAAAGGGGGAGGTTGATTGAATTCCTAGCATTATTGTATGTAATTTCTTATTTATTAAGCTATTGCATAGCTTCTATCGCGGGTCTTGAGCGTGGAGACCTAATCCAACTAATTACGTGGGGCGTTTAGGGGGGGAGAGGGTCGAGCCAAATGACTGATAGCAGCTGGAAGAAAGTACCCGAAGATCATGTTAAATGGCGAGGGATTGAGAGGCTTATGCCCAGCAGTGGAGGCTAATATAGGCTGTTGTAGGCTGTTGATGATGACGAACTGTTTCATCGTTTCCAGGAGTTCGAGAACGCAACATCCGCGCTGCCCGCGTGGCCGACGTCGACGGTGCTGCCACACATCGCGGACGAGAACGACACGCTGCCCACAGAGTGCCTCTACAACCGGATAATGTTCAGCAAGAACTACTCGTATTATGTACAGGTAAACATGTTCAGCTGCTGGTATAAAAATACGAAAACGTACATTCGGGACTCGAAGGTTTTCAGAAATCTTAATGGATCGCAATGAAAAGAATCAGCTCCCTTATTCATGAAGTGTCTATTATATCTGTATATTCATCAATTAATTATTAATCAATAGATATTGGTTTTCAAAACCCCAAAAGTCATACAAGTGGTCTCTTGGAACACCATCGTTGTCAAATTAAGGAGAATTTGAACAGAAGTTGTAGGATTGAAAACTTCAAAATTAAATGACATTCACTAATATTAAAATTAAGCCAGCTTTGTGTTTCTCTGAAGGTTTGACTAACCACAGAAACACTCATCATTTGCCCAATATAGAAAAATGAAAGCCGGAAGACTATGTAGGTACGTTTTAAATAATTCAGCCTGTTTAAGAAGTCCTCTCACCGCGCCCTCTCCCCGCAGGAGTGCCTGGGCCCCGGCCCGCCGGCCACGTTCGTGGTGACGCACTGGGGCGCGCGGCGCGCCGTGCTGTGGGACGGCGCGCCGCTCGCCAGCCAGTTCGCCGCGCTCGCGCAGCCGCAGGTCAAGGACTTCCGGGTGGAGGTAAATAGAAAGAAAGAAAGAAAATACGTCCAGAAATCGCGAAAAAAAATCAACTGTTCCCTACAATTTGACGACCTTTGCGAACGTAAAAGGGAAAATCTGATTTATTTTTGCAATTTCAGTTTTGGTCTCATAGTGAAAGTTGTTCATAATGATGAGTACTTGTACAATGACTAACGCAAACGAATTAAATTTCACCCTGTATAAAACGAACATGACTCCCTTTGGTCGCAAGCTATCTCCTGCTGAATTATATCCTAGATTCGAAAGCTAACTCGAGCAAAGTATTATTGGGCCAACAAAAATTTATCAGTACTTAGCAACCCAGAATCTGGATTTGAATAGCATCAAACCTGCCCGCTGTTATAAAAAACTACAAAATAACCAATGGAAGGCGGGCGTACCAACTACACCTACTCTACTGCTGCCTGTAGTGCCCAATATCCCTCGGGGGAGACAGGCTTGATGAATGTATTGTATAAACTTTCCAGGTGCAAGCCTACAGAGCGGCCCGCGTCCGACTGCTCCTGCCGCCAGGGTTCCGAGAAACAGACGACCTGCCTCTACCACTGGTGTTGCATGTGTGAGTTAAACCTTAGACTTTTATTTAAACCTAGGTGTGTCAGACGTTGTCCTGTCCAATACAAAAATCCCATAGAAAAAAAGACGTTCAGTTTGAAAAATTATTCGTTCTGTAGAAACCATTGACATATAAAAAACCCGTATATCAATGGTAGAAACCTAATTCGGACTAGACTACTCATTACGAACATTCACCGAACCGATCCAGCCGTTCTCAAGTAATGGGCTTACCAACGAACAGTCTCACGACGAAAATTTTTAACCAGTGCGTGTTGCCAGTGATGACAGGCACTGAAACGTGGTCGCTCACAATGGGCCTCATTAGAAGGCTGTAAGTTACCCAAAGGGCCATAGAGAGGGCTATGCTTGGAGTTTCCCTACGTGATCGAATCAAAAATGAAGAAATCCGTAGGAGAACCAAAGTAACCGACATAGCCCGAAGAATTGCCAAACTTAAGTGGAAGAGACATTGGGCAGGGCAATTTGCTCGCAGAACAGAAGGTCAATGGGGTCGAAAGGTTCTGGAGTGGCGACCGCGTACCGGAAGACTTAGCGTTGGAAGGGCTACCAAAAGGACCGATGACCTGAAGCACAGAACTGTTCGAAGTGGCGGTGCTTGGGGAAGGCCTATGTCCAGCAGTTGAAATAATGATGATAATGATGATTTTTAAATCTGTGATATCTTTTATAGTATTTATTAAAATGATATGATATCAAGGCATATTTTAATCTTAATCAAATGCCCAATTTCAATAACAGATTTTATCTGATATGGATCAATTAATATACCTATTAAAATAGTTTCGGAAATAACAATATTTTTTTATGACATTCTGAAAGATAAAAATGGTTATTGTGTATCCTTAGAAGATAGACTATCGCGGACTTTTCTGTTGATATTTTTAAGATGTATGTACAATCATGTAGAACATTAATTTGATGTATCTCTTACGGTTTATCTTTCTTTCTTAAAATTTTAAAACGTCAAATTTTAGTACCTCGTTTACGTTAAATATAAAACAATTACATACAGGGTTCAACATTCTTCAGAGAATGTATTCTGGAAGGTGTTTTTTGAGGTGTGGTAGTAAGGGCAGCTACCTTAACCATTGTAGCTACAGAAAAACGTTCTTAACGGTCTTGGTCCCATGGTATCTATGAGATTGACAGGGTTGTTGATCATAATGATTGTTGCACAGATCTGCTCAACCCGGAGGGCAGCTGGTGACAGAGCGGTGGAAGCCCAGCTGGGGCTGGTACCTGGCGGCGGCGAGGAACTTCATCGTCGCTGAGATAGATGCCAGGGGTTCTGGTGGACAGGTAACCACTGGCCTTCTCATTAATTTACACAGGCCTTTTAACACGTAAGAGAAAAAAAAATCTTGGTGGCATTATTTTTTCTTTTTTTAAGGGTTGGCCTATTTTTAGGTCACGGAATCACCATTGCCATTCAACGTGACAACGCTGCCAGCCTTTTGAGCAGTTTTCCTGTTGATAGTGATGCGGAAGAACTTTTTCATTTCTTTTTATACATCATTTACATTATTATTATTTTAAAACTATTCGGTTGTAAATAATTCATTCTATTAAGTAATAGTTATCTGTCAAAACGATTAAGAAAAACATCGTGAGGAAATCGGCATGCCTTAGAACCAAAAATTTGAAGACATATGTGACATCTACCAAACCGCACTGGGCCCACGTAGTGGATTCAAAATTCAAAATTCAAAAGTCATTTATTCAAACTAGGCTGAGAATCAGCACTTTTCGAACGTCAAAATTACATAAGACAGTCCCCCAAAAACGCCCGCCCTTCACCACTTCCTAGTGCTTTTGCTGGAGAGAAGAAGTGGCAACAAACTCCCCAGCATCACAGCTGTCTGTTCAGTTAGAAAGAAAAAAAAAAAAAACTTGATTCTATACAATAGTATGCAAATAATTTACATTACTCAACACAAAACTTTCAATAAAATATATTTGCCATAATGACAGCTAGCACGCGCCAATGTACCAACAAAAAAATATCGAAATCTAAACTCAAGCAAAAATAAAAACTAAAAACGTAAACAGAACTTAATACCCGAATTATAAAGCCTCCAGGCATAAAGGGCGTGCCCGCTTACATATAGCTAATAAAGCTGCTGGATAACGGCCCAGTCCCTCCCTTCCTCCCTTCCTCCGAAGAGAAGAAGCCTGTGTCCCAGCAGTGGGAACATTATAGGCTGATTATGCGATGCATTATGCTAAATAGTCCCTAATAAATATTTTCAGGGAGAGGAACTCAGAACAGAAATCTATCACAAGCTTCTATCAGTGGATGTTGAAGATCAGATAGCAGTGTTATCGTAAGTATTAATGAACTAAATGCAATTAGCAAGTAGGTACATAACTGATAATTGGCTCGTACCATAATATTTTGCAGGGCAGTTTGAGTGTATATAGGACAGGTCAAGTTGAGAAATAGTTGCACTCCTAATTGCTTCACATTCGGTATGTCATGTCACTATCTGTCAAATAATGAGCTGCACCCTATTTGTGACGCATGATCAAGGACTTTGAAGGATATTGCTAATCTATTGCTCCATAAGTTCAAAAAAATTGTCTGCACAACAACGTAACTAACGCAATGAATGTTGTTGAACTGTCAAAATGAAACATTGTGATTGATCGTGTTTTGCAATTCGGGTGCTGCGTTTTCTTAATCAATGAGTGTACAACGCTATATGGCGTTAGAAGGTTATTTTGGCACGTGGCCAAAACCGGAAATAACGGCGCCATCTTGTTTTATCAGTAGGTACATACATGATGACAGTGACAGTTTCACAAATGTTTCCTAACAGTGCCTCTGTTAATGTCATTCAGGCAAGCCTTAGGCTGCCTGTCCACTGGAGCGGAGAGGAGAAAAGAGAAGCGGAGATGTGCCAATATTAACCAATAGAATCTTGACTCAGGATCACTGATCTAAACTCAGGGTTCAACCCTGAGTTTAGATCAGTGATTCTGAGTCAAGATTCTATTCTTTTCTCCTCTCCGCTTCAGTGGACAGGCAGCCTTAAGATCCTCATAGCACTCTATGTTGATCCCCCAGGTGTGAATTAAATTAATTAATTTTTGGTGGATGATTTTATTGTTTTTTTTTTTTTTACTTTGCTAGATATTTTTGTTATAGCTACAGTATTTTTATTTCACGAAGCGACGCGTGCTTTATTTGTGGTAACCAAGTGTACAAATACGCTGTGAATGTGTGTGTAAGCGCAGCAGTTCCTTGTAAGTTTGTACTGTCTGAGACAATCAAATGGCGAGTTGGAAGTGTGTGTGTCTGTGTGTGATATCTGCTGAAGTTACCCGTCTTCACGCTTACATTCACACTTGGTTACCACAAGTAAAGCGCGAGTAGCTTCGTGAGATAATAATAGTATAAGACTGAACCACCTGTATCCCTCCGCAGCTACCTGCGCGACAACCTGAAGATGGTGGACGGGTCGCGCGTGGGCGTGTGGGGGCGCGGCTACGGCGGCGGCGCGGCGGCGGCGCTGGCGGCCGGCGACGCGCGCAACGTCACGCGCTGCCTCGCCGCCGTCGCGCCGCTCACCGACCTCCGGCACCACAGTGAGTCGCCCGCGCACACACGATGTCGAACATCACTCTTCGTTCATTTTTTACCCGACTGCACAACAGCATAGACACGTAAACATAACGTCACCCCTGTTTTCCTTGAAGAGATAGGCAGAGTAGAACCAAGGACACCCACATTTCGGCAGTTAAGTTTAAATCCCATGTAATACGATGCGAACCTGTCCAATTTCAACCGAGCACAAATCCAGACTCCCAGCTGCTACTGAGAAATTCCAGATGGAAAAAAAAACAATACCACTTCTGAATGACAGCCGGGACCAACGGCTTAACGTACTTTCTGAGGCACGGAAGAGTCTTGGTATGTAAAGATGGTCACCCATCCACGGACTAACCGCGGCAAGCGTAGCTTAACCTGATCGATCGACCCGTGCAGCTGTTATTACTTAGCCACAAGCCGCTCTAATTTACCTTCTGCACCTCTATTCAACATCCACAAATTTTACCAGATTCCTACTGGACGGAGCGCTACAGCGGTTACGGCTCGACGTGGGCCGGTACGCTGGGCGTCAACGCCGTGTGGCGCAAGGCTGGAAACCTTCCACCACGAAGAGTTCTCCTGGCACACGCAGCAGCAGACCTCACGGCTCCGCCGCACCATGCCTTAGCATTAGCGAGGGCACTCATCAGGAATACTGCGCTGTATACACATCAGGTAAGCTTCTGAACAGAGACCATTCACTACATCATCGTGATCAGTAGCCGAAAGACTTCCACTGCTGGTCAAATGCTTCCCCTAAGCACGGTTGAATGAAATGACTCTACTAAAAGAAAAACAGATGCATAGGCGCATGTCACCGGAGATCCTGGGAGTCTATATGCTTGGCTGATCATCGTGTGCTAGTTAGTACAAGTGGTACAACGCCAGTTTCCACTGTTTATTCGACGAATGTTCAAGAGGTTTTTTAACCTGTTCAGCCGCCACTTTTGAGAGCATTGTGAATTTCACAAATATTAAGAACCAGGCATCAACCGATGGATGATTTGCCTAGACAGATTAACTTCTCCCGTTTAGGAATATCACCGGCTGTCACCCAAATTTCGTTCATCAATATTTATATTTTCAACTTGTACTTGTACCTACTTCCATCTCATTGGATTCTCGGGCTGATGTGCTTACTCATAATGTTCCAGGTGTACCCCGACGAAGGCCACAGCTTCGAGCGCTCCACAATCCACCTCCACAAGACGATGGAGCAGTTCTTCGACGAGTGCTTCGGACCAGTCGAGGTAGCAGACTGGGACACCGGCGGCGTTGGAGGCCTGTTCCCTTTCAGGGACTAGTCCTACGATGAGGGGAGTGACCAGGCCTCCCCCTAACTCTTCACGGCGAAATCGATAAAAAAATCGATGTGATTAATCGGTTCTTGAGTGATTGAGTGGCGGATTTTTAAGACGATTGTTTTATTCCTGGGTGCTGTTTGAGTCAAGATAGATGAAATTGAACATGCATTTGGCAAAATCTGCAATAGGCATTTAGATTTATTTATTTTTTCTTGAAATAGTTACAGCAATATTAAAATTACAGACGTTTTGTTGAAGTGAAAAAATTTCTACTACAATAATAATTATTTTATTGGTGTGATGCAATAAAAATCGGAAATACTTTTCGCTATTCGACAAGAGATGGCGTGCATTTAAAGAAGTTTCCTCTAATCGGGTAGTGAGGAAATTCTTGTATGCAATGAAATGTGGACGAAATTTTAGAAAATAATGACTAACGTGGCTTGGCAAGATTCGATAAATGTATTAAAATGCCAAATTTTGACTTCCATGATTTGAAAATTATAAAAATTAGAAAGCGTGTTTGTGTCTAAAAGAAAATGATTTTGTTAAAATACAAAATTAGATTCGGGCGATTCTACATTAATATATTTTAGCTAGATAATATTTATGTCGGATTCATTTGTGTACATACCTACTTATGTAAAATATTGAGTACTTAGTAAAAAAGAAGTTTAAAAATCGGTAAAACCATGTTTTGACCAAAATAACTTGTACTCGAATGGCGGGTCGTTTAAAGAAGTAGAAAGTATCTAAGTTTTTCAGTATTATTTATAAAAAAAATATGTTAAGCAAATTGTCTACCAACCTTAACTGTCCATTTATTAAAATTACAACTGTTATTATTTCACAGTTGTTTGAAATGACTGTATACGGCAACTGACGTACGTACCTACTACTAATTTCCTTTACTGTACAATATCACGCGGAAAATAAGCAGTAGGTATATAGACGTTCATTGGAAAATACCTATTTAGGTAACTATGAGACCGATAGACAAGATTGTAGATTATATATTTATTAATCTATTAACCGCTTGATGACTTATGGCACTGAAACGTGGTCGCTCATAATGGGCCTTATCAGAAGGCTAAAAGTCACCCAAAGAGCAATGGAGAGGGCTATGCTTGGATTTTCCCTACGTGATCGAATCAGAAATGAAGAGATCCGCATGAGAACCAAGGGAACCGACATAGCCCGAAGAATTGCCAAACTTAAGTGGCAATGGGCAGGACATATTGCTCGCAGAACAGATGGCCGATGGGGCCGAAAGGTTCTGGAGTGGCGACCACGTACCGGAAGACGTAGCGTAGGCAGGCCTCCCACAAGATGGACCGATGACCTAGTAAAAGCCGTTGGAATTCGCTGGATGCGGGAAGCACAGAATCGGTCGAAGTGGCGGTGCTTGGGGGAGGCCTATGTCCAGCAGTGGACGTCTTTCGGCTGATATGATGATGATGATGATGATGAACCGCTTGGTTTTATATCAATTGCCGTGCCCCCCGCGCCCAGCTCGACAAAATAAAATTCATGATAATATATTGGGCAATGAAATAAAAAACAAAAAACGAACATAGGTTTTCGGCACGGGCACGAAAACATTTGTCGTATTAATCCGACGTGGGCGGTCAACGAATAACATTCAATTAAAAAAATAGGACATGATTAAAACATGGTTTTAAACGAATCTAAAATATTTCAGTAATGGTGCATAACTGTGTTAGCAGTTATAAAATAACAATTTATATTGTATAAGCCTAAATACGTCGCTAATTAGATAAAAATAATAAAAACAATAAATGTTTACGGTCGTTGGTGTGTTAGGAACATTATAATTATATCGTATTAATTTTAAATAAAATATTACGTGAATATGGCTTGTGGACAATTTTAGGCAAAAAATATATCGTGAATATGACAAATAAAATTACCCTTTACTTTTCAAACAATGTTTTACCATCTCTATTATCTAATGTAAAATACACGTTACATAGGTGTAATTTAAATACGACAAATGATTATGCAGTTCGACATTCCATTAAACAATACGACATTGCGTTAACTGTCTCTTCTGTGGCCCAAAATTGTCCACAAACTTAACAAGAGGGATGCAAAATATCCCTGAAAATTTTCTTATGATTACTATAAGGAGAAGATAACTTATTTTAGTGTATAATGTATCAACTTTTATCTATCTATATATTTCTATGTCGCTTTCAATGTCAGAGAAGTAGCTTTAAAAGTATACTTAGGCACGTTATTGTCTAAACGAAAAATTATTTAGTTTTGACTATTCTAGTCGTAAAATCTAGTCACTTAGTCTAAAATCTATGTATCTGTATAATTTGGGCACAATGTCTTGATGTCTTTCCAAATATTATTATGTCTTAAGGCTTTCATATGTAGTACAATAATGTTTTGTAGTGAACTATTTATCATAGGATAAACTCTAGGTACCTCACGGCAAGGATATTAAACAGTATGTAACTTATAACTTGGACCACAACATCCTACGCCAATGAGCATGATAATTTGTACTGCATATGATTGACACAAAATATCTGAATGCCAGTAGTTTACTTGTTTGTCAGACTCTACCTCATAATTCAACTATAATAAAAAAGTAATAAAAACAGAAATACATGTATTTGCAAACAAACACACTTATTTATTTGTCGTGCAAATTCTTTGTCGTATTTTTTAATCTTATGTCGTAAACTGTCGTAACGTGCTGGCATTCAAACATTTCTTCACCTCCTGCGCCTTTCTCACTGTTTTAAAACTTTAAATTAGTTTTAAATCCTATTTATTTGTTTTAAACTTATAAAAAAAAGGTTTAAAATATGAATTTGTTAAAAAATAAATAAAATAATATTCGATCGATGTTGAGACTTAAATCATTAAGAATGTGATAGGTGTTTTTAAATAATTTATATTATAATTACTGTAACGATTAATTGGAATTTATTACATTTTAATTATGTAACCATTTTGGCGGGTAACATAGAAGTTAAAATGTAGGTTATTCCTACTATTTGTCCAACAGTATTTTTGTAATTAATGAACAAGATCTTAATTAAGTTTTGATATTCTAAAGTAACAAGTTCCAACAATGATATTATTCAAGTTCAAGTTATTTATTTCATAACAAAAATACATTTGTGTCGAAATATTTGCACAGTAGGTAGGTACACAAAAAGAAGCAACACAAACAATTCAAAACCATGTCACCTCGTCCCTCACCCAAAAAATTAAACTTTACAAACATTAATATTTTTATTTATACAGAACAAAGTCCCTAAGCAAAATGCTACAAAAATAAATTCAATGTCAAATTGTTAACATTATATCATCATCACATGCAATTATAACCAAGTCAAATATGGTACACTTATTAAATTTTAGTTTAATTTAACACTAGTTTTTAGATTTTTATCATTAAAAAAATCGTCAATGCTGTAATAGGCTTTATTTATTAACAAAGCCCTGAGTTTATTTTTACATGTTCACATTCTGAATATTCTTTAATTCTGCTATTTATATAATTTATGTCTATTTATTAATGGAATAGAATAACCGTTTAGTCAGAAAGTCAGAATGGTAACCAGCAAATCAGCAGCCGGTCTTTCGACCAACAGACCAATGAGGCAGGCTATTGAGATTAGGTACTTTAGAGTAAAACAGTAATAGGTACAATCACAATAAATATTTCCCATGCTATCATCCAATTTATTAACTCTATGGCCATATCATTTATGCGTTAGTAAAAATTTATTGGAAAAAAGATGCAGATAAAATCACAAATAGGTAACTTTGCCAGAGCGATATTTCCCTGAATACGACAGTTTGTTAAACTTAATTAATAATAATAATTAAATTCAAGATGGCGTCTTGTCAAAATATTATTTGAATTCTAAAAAGACAACGAACTTGTTACTTTATAATATTATACGGACAAATTCTAAATACGCTTACTTCGTGCCAATTTTCCATTCAGCCTTTAGTTTGGGTCAAGATCGATTGTACCTAGGCTATGCCAATTAAATGTTGCCAAAATACTGGGCCTACCGGTCAAAAAATTAAAGGTACTTCCTATAAGTCAGATCCAACCAGATTGGGTGCAAAATTGGGACGTGTGTAAGCACCTAAGTGATAGTAATTGGTATTTATAACAGGATGCACGTAGTTATCCGCGATGTATCCCCATAGCTGAGAATCACAGTAGTGGTGATATTTGTGTATATGCTCAGAAGAACGGCATTGTTTATGTTGAGACGTTGTTTTTATAAAAAATATAGAGAAAATTTGTTCCGAAACGTGTTTTCTTTTATTCGGACCCTCATTGTTTATTTTGGCGTAACTCCTTTTAAAAAAGGTAGGTGATGGACCCGATTTGGACCCCTAAGCTGAAGACTGGTGTTTTATTTTATAAATGCAAAATCCCTCTTCCCTATCACCTCTGCTTAGGACAGTACCTAAGGGTCGATTTATACTAGCGCAGAGTCGAAGCGCATCGAAGCGTCTATCCAAAACTGAACATAACAAATTCAACCTTAACTCCACAGCGTAACGCACACATTACTTCGGAGATTTTAAAAAGACGCGCGCATTCGTTGGAATTCGCGCGTCTGCGCGCGAACAATTTCAACGCATTCGTGCGGCTTCCGCTTCGATGCGCTTCGACTCTGCGCTAGTATAAATCGACCCTAAAAGTATTCAAGAACTATGGTAAATAATGAATGTTCTAAATTCAAATATTTAGTAGGATTCATAAAATACCTGTGATTAATTATTGAGCTTGCCTCTCGCTTGCCTGCTCATGGATAAAATCTAACCGATTGTGATTTATATTCGCCTGGTACCATCCTCGACTAAACGTCTACACTTGGCGTGGTGCTTGCCCCTAGCAAGCGTAGTACGGCAAAGGACGAAGCCAACTGATTGTGTTTTATGTACGCCTAGTATCGTTGTGCTTGCTCACAGAACATAATAATTATAATACTCTGTGCTTGCTGAACTACGGCGGCGTAAAGTCTATCTCTCTGCCAGTTGCCTAGTACGGCAAAGTAAAAGACCACCAAAGGACGAAGCCTAACCGCTTTTGTTTTATGTACGCCTGGTAGCAGTATTGTCTGTGTTGCCGTACCACGACAGCTTGAAAAACACTGCGGCGGACAATCTCAACCGCATGTTGCAATTTTTTGAGAGACATGCGTGTGAGTGACGTCATAGTGAGAACAATATAGATTGAACATAAAAGGCAATATAATATATTGACAAATCTTAAATTTATACAATCTAACATTAAAATATATATATTATTATACTAGCTGTTGCCCGCGACTTCGTCCACGTTATCGTGCCGCAAATAATACCGCCTCGTTCATGCCCGGGCGTCGCCCACCCGTGTATTTCCGACTTTTCCGGTGGAATTTCCAAAATTTTCTTTTATGTAAGTACTCAAATAAACTAAACGTGAATTCATGCAAGCCTTGTACTTTTGTCGTGGGATAAACTAATGATGATTGTAATACTATCTTGAATTTATGAAAGCCTAGTACTTTCTTTAGGTTGCTCTCAGAAATTGTGCTCAACGTGTGGTGAACAGAATACCGTCTTAAGACGATATTTTTTTTGCAACATCCTATTTTAATGAAACAAAGCCTATGTTCTCTTCCAAATTAATCTCTGTCTATCTGTGAAAACAACATGAAAATCCGTTCGGTAGTTCCGGAGATGTGCGCGAACAAACAAACAGACAGACACCGGATTCTACTGTTTTATTATAAGTATATATAATGTACAAGTTTAAAAAAGAAAAATAAAGGGAACAGCTCATTAATGGGCATCAAAAATAAATAAAAGCAATTATTGTGTGGAATTGAAATTTATTTATCTTACACAGATATTATCACTTATATTACATTTGTCTATTCTAGCCCCGGAGTAACAGCGTCCTGCAGGCATAGCACCCTCCTGTTACCTAAAAACAAAGAAATGAACATTAGAATATAATATCTACAGTTTCTACGGCATTTTGTAAGAATGTTTTGGGCTCATAAAGCGCTGAGCAGACAATGGAGTCCGCGATATTTTTTTATTTTTTTTACCCTTTACGGGAAAGCTCTTTGCCTGCATCGCACCTGATGGTAAGTGATGATCAGGTCGAAGGTGGAAGTGAGCTTCACCCGGAATCCTCAACCACAGAGGACGCGATGATAGAATGAACGGAACGATAGCGCTGCCGATGCAGGCCGGATGAGCTCTCTCGCCGTCATTCGCAGACAAAAAGATTTATTTATTTTAAATGACTTGTTCGCGGCCAAAATGTCCACCATCTGCTGAGCGCCTAGTTATGAATAAACCATTCTCACTTGAGAGCAGTGTCAAGATTGCCAATTTCTTATTCTTATTCATTTATATCGACTATTTCACGAAATCATGATATTTGAGGACAACTCTAACTTAGGGTCAGAGCAGACAGAGAGGAATAATCTCCGCGCGGTCTCGGGCATTTTCTTTACGGATCGCGTATGCGCGCGCGGGGATTCCCGCGTATCTTCGAGGACGCGCGAGCATTTTTTGTCAGGTTCAAGCATTTATGCACATTATTTTAATAATTTTAAAGTTCTCTCCGCTGCGCTCCGTTCTGTCTGCGCTGACCCTTAGAGAGTTTTTATTTATGACTAGCTGCGCCTCGCGGTTTCATCCGCATAATTATCGATCCCGTGGAAATATCCGAATTAAAGATATCCTAGATCCTTCTCCAGATCAAGGTCTCCCCATGTACCAAATTTCATCCAAATCCGTTCAGCCGTTTTAGCGTGAAAGCGAAACAAACAAAATCACTTTCACATTTATAATATTATTTTTATGTAGTTTTGATAATTTGTTACGCTAGCGAAGTGTTTAAATCCACATACAACCTGATACTGACCTGCAAATTACAAAAAACGTACGTTACGTGGGTAATAGACGTGCGAACTTAAAGTACGCGGTCTTTAATTTCGCAAACTTACTCGGCTCACTTTTTCAGAACCAAACTAAACAAACATTAAACAAATGTCGAAACAAAATGGCGGCTCGCGACTCGCGGCGTTGACAGACGTACGAAACTACGAACCAAGGCGGGCTACGGTCAAAATTTCAAACCTGTTGGATCGCCGACGAACTTACTCAGCGGTTTAAAGTGCGTGTACATACTATATCACACGGGCGAGTAAGGCCCGGGCCACAAGTACGCGTACTTACTCGCGCGTCTTTCACCCCTTCAAACGTTACGTAACTGTATGCAAGAAAATTTGGATTTCGCAATCTACCGGCCACTTTGGCCTGTTGTACGTACCGTAAGCCAGTTTACTTCCAGCGGTTGTTCTCGTAGTCCCACTTGCTGGCCAGCCCGTCGATGGGGTTCATCTTGAGGTCCAGCATGCGCTTAAGCTGCGCCTTCTGGTTCTCTTCGTTGAGGGACTCGGGGATGGGACTGTACACTGCGGGGGACGGAAACTATTTGTTAATAATACACATAATTATAGTGTGAGAATGTCGAGTATTTATGTGGTCATTGAGAAACTTACTAATCACCACAGGGGGCTAATTATTAGTGAGGTAATTTATATGTATTTATATAACAATTAAATGTTGCTTGTTGCCTTTGTTGGTAAGCCCATCACTTGAACTTGAACGGCTGGACCGATTTCACTATTTTTTTCTTTCAAAAAGTTCGTAATACTCTGAATAAGGTTTATTTGAAAAGAAAAATTGGAAAAGTTGCTCAGAAAATTGGAGATTAGAGAAAAACTGAAATACTTTTTTTGTATGGATTTTTATTGCATGAATAATTGAAATCTGGACAGGACAACGTCTGTAGAGTTAGCGTAGCTTGACCTGATGGATCGACTCGTGCGGTTGGTATTACTTAGCCACGAGCTCCTCCCAGTTTACTTTCAATAACATTGGTTCTTAATAACATATTTTCTGTTTCTACAGCGACAAGGCGGACAGCTTTTGCACAACATGGCGGATTGAAAACCAGCCGTAAAGCAAGTAGTTCCTTACCAAAGATCTTCATAGCCATGTAGATCCAGAGTGCCACCGAAGCCATGGCGAGCGACCAGCCGAGCACGCCCTTCCACTCGCCCGTGGGCGCCTGGAACTCGGCGAAGGTCTGGCAGAAGGTGGCGCGGTAGAGAGCTTTCTTCTCTTCCAGGGTCAGCTTGCGCCAGTCTCCCTTTTCCTTGTCACGGAGGACCTGGTGTCGGAGACATTTACATTAAGAGCTGGCCGGAAACAAAAAAAAGGAAAAAATGGAACCCTTATAGAATCACACGTGCATCTAGGACTCTGGGTGTCTGTCTGTCCATGTGTCACAGCCAATTTGCTCCGAATCTAATGGACCGCTAACTTGAAATTTGGTACTCATAATTATGTATTTCTGTGACCCAAACACGGACGTGTAACGTAAATAAATGAAGTTTGAATATAGGGGTACCCCACAAAAAACAGCCTTAATTCAAATCAGTAAATGCAGTGACCTGTATAGAGACGATGTTAGACTCTTGTCCGTATGACAGCTGTCCTTACCAAGTTGAGAAGATCGATAGAATCCTTTCTATAGCACACCAGCGACCAAGCGAAACAAAAATGGTTAACAAGGATCTTACCGCAGTCAGTAATTTTTGACAGCACGCTTAGCATGACTACAATAGACAAAATGACAGATAAACAATCTGTCATTTAGTAGAAAACTCGCGTGCCGCGGATGACTTTATGGCTCCTACACACAGTTCCGGCGGCACGTGCCTCCGGCTTTTTCTCCTTCATTTTCTTTGCGTTTGTTTCTGCGGCTTTGTGCGGCATGGCCGGCACTGTGTGTAGCAGTCATTAGAATGGTCAGATATTGTACTAAATGAGAAGAAGACGGTGTCCTGAGTCCTAAGTCACAGGAACTTACTCCTAGTTTAGGAGTTAGAGTAATTAAATATTGACCTTGGTATTAGATATTGTAGAAAGGCTTTGGTGACCTGACTTGCAAGTTGGTCTAGTGGTCGCAAGCGCTACTGCTGAGCATGAGGTCCTGGGTTCGATTCCCGGCTCGGACAAAGTGTTATTGGGTTTTTCTATCTGCAATTTCTCATTAACAGCCTGGAGTCTGGATTTGTGCCCGGTTGATGGCAATAGGCTCGCCCCCTATTACATGGGACTTAAACATAACTGGCGAAATGTGGGTGTACCTGCTACAGGTATACATCTGCCCAACCCTTCGGGGAAACAAGGCGTGATGTTATGTTAGGCTTTTGTTGAAATTAATAATTATTTATTATTGTTATAGTTTACCTTAAGGTCGGGTGTTTCAGCACGGAAGCGCACGGCGGGCATGGGGAAGTCGGGCCTGTCCATGTAGTTGGGCTGGCCGTTGAAGCCGTAGCCGACCCACTCGCGGTTGCCGATCTGAAATTATTGTTATACATATATTTTAAAACAAAATATTTTATTTCACATAAACCTGCAAGAGTTTATGAAACGTCAGAAACTAGGTGCACGGTTCCAAATGGTTGTTTCCTATGGAGAAGAGCCGGCAAGAAACTCCACGGTTAATGTTGGTGAACCAGGTTCATTACTCGCAAGTGTAACTATGACTATCTGGCAGTTTTTACCCATTGTAATGGGAAAAATTAAAACCCCTATGACTTTCACAGTAACAGACAGATAGGTGATACGGGCTAGTATCCGCAACTCCACGTCAAAGCGCGTATTTTGCGTACAAGTTGGAAAATCGGTTATTCGATCCACCCCAGCTCCTCAAAGAAGGCCAGCAACGCCTTGGTGATACTGGCAATCTCACGTAGGGTACCTGGGTTACCGAAGTACTTTGCCCTGTATGTGGCGACCACCGGGCAGTTTAACAGCACTTGAGCTGCTGTAGACCGATAGAGAGAAAGAGGCTTTATTAATTTACTAGCTGTTAGCTGTGACTTTGTATGTGATTCAGGATTAAAAGTAGTCTATGACCTTCTCCGGGTCATAACCTACCCATTTGCCAAATTTCATCCAAATCTGTTGCTTAAACTTAATGCCTGAGGTACTAATGAATGCCCTATGGCCTTTGGTTAAGGCCGTACCTTGGCAACTTCGCCGTGAGAGGAGGAGGCGCGGGCGCACACCGGCACGCGGATCGCGTCAAGCACCGCACGGCGCAGCAGGAGATTGGCCATGTTGCTCTGGAAACAGAGATATCAGCCATTAGGAACCAATGTTACATAATTCATACATCCTACACATAAACTTAAACCTTATGGTAGGGTAGGCAGAAACTACAGAACACCACCTGCTATGATCCTTACACATTCCTTTTGCTTCGTTTACATTCCTGGTCACACACACATGCTGATGATTGCGAGTACTATGCACCTGATGTTTCCGAAGAACATCACCAATAAGGTCAGTAAAGGTCGATTAAATTAATAGCGAGTCGGAACTACGCTTCTCGCTGCGCATTACCCCACCCCTCACCCCCGCCGACCCATGAATTCGTTACTGCGCAGCGACTCACCTCATGTTCCGAGCCGCCATAAGTTTAAATCGGGGTGTATCAACCCTTTCACCCATATTATTAAAAGTAAACTGTTAACTGTGCAAATAATAAGGTAACTAATTAAAAGAAAAAAATATTAATAAGGTAATTATTAGATAATTGTGGGACTGGACAGGTCCACTCAAATCTGTGTGATTCTTTCCCCAAAAGACCATTTCAGACACTAATCTACACTAATTATGGTCCTCATAAGGCCTGACCAAGATTATGTCTATAATCCATTTGAAATAAGATTAGACATTTAACTAAACCGTTTTTACAGTCCGTCCAACCGCAAAATGGCAGCTGCAGTTACTGTTGGTATTGTAACCACTTTTCTGCTATTAATGCCATCCTTATGCCTACGGTATAGAAGTCAGAATCGGTTGAACGAACTGTAAAAAAGGTTTGTTTACATTCAAAAATGATTAAATCAATTAAATTAAATGAAATTGTTTATTCTTCAAATAGCAAATCGGAGTCACTTTTACAATTCATATTAAAAAATATTAAAAATAAACTAGATGAGCTTGGTGTTTCCTATCTGACTACTCTGAGTAGAAGGCCGAAACAAACTCAGAGGTTGCAGACTCTTTTAAAGTCTCCATCTCCATTTGAAATAAGATTAGACATGTCTAATTTCATTTCATTGATTTAATATTTTTTGAATAAATAATGATTAACATAAGATTTTCGCAGCAACCAACACCTATACGTATGTATGCATGAGTAATTGAGTAATACAATCCACTGATATATGGTGATAAAACATACAAGTTTACCTCTACAAACTTGTTTTATGACAAGGAAAATGTGTTTAATGTTCAAACAAATACATACATGCCACTTGAAGATTGTTTTTTTTTTGTATTGATTGTTCTTATTAGTTTATTACAGAAACTACTTACTAAGTTCTTTAAAATGATTAGTTCTTGAGACGAATATTAAGTTTCACCTTCCACAAAGCAAACACAATAGTTGAACGATGTGGCACTTGGCACGTATGTGACATGGGACTGTGAATGGCTCCGTTCACAGTCTGAGACAGAACCCGTTCAATGGGATTAGATTTAAAGAATGTCTTTTCTCATAGATTTGATACAAATCACATAACCTCAATGAAAACTTAATGTTAAAGATAAGAGACACACCCAATTTCATAGCCTTCGAACATTAGGTACTCATAGTTAATGCAATTCTCCAGCACAAGTTACGTGACCTTTGAGACCATTAATAAAAGATTAAATTGGAACAACAGACAAAGCCTATTCATTAAACTCATCTAGCTCATTTTTAATATTTTTTTAACATGACATGTAAAAGTGATTCCAATAACCTATTTACAAAATAAACAATTTCATTTCCATTAAATATAAACATGCTGTAAAAATATTACATTAGACAGAAGTCATATCTGTTACGCATGGTATATGGATGGAATATAGAACAGAACATGCTATGGCATGGCATTTGGTTTAAAGAAAATAATTACACAATGTTTATAAATTGCAATATAAGAAACCAATGCCGAAATAAAGAATGTGTTTCAAGTGTTGCGGATAAGCAAAATGACAGAAGAAGGTATTTATGAATGTTTATTTGTTTCAGTGTTTTAGTGCAGTGATTGATTGAATGAGCATATTCATACATCATTCATAAACATTATTGTTCACTCCATAAACAATGCTTGTCTGTGAGTACAGACGTATGTAGGTGAATTTCAAAACTATTATCAGATTGATAAAGTATAGTATAAGTAGGTAGCTGATTATTATTGGTATTATTAGCACATCTTTGTTCATGACAAACCAATGATATTATTACCTATGGTTTTGAGTTTTACACTGATTTATATACTTACTTCCAAATCATGTTATCCGGTTAATCCTGATTAAAGGTTTTAATTTTTTTTTAAACAGTATCTTCCTGACAGCCCTAGGTCTTAAGTAAAACTTAAAAATGTACACCACTATGCTTTTATTTTAACTAACTAAAGAAGGTGGGTCTAGTGAAGAATTTTTTTGAGATAAATGTATGAAAAAATATTGATTAGGTACTGCCAGGAGATAACTACACAAGTGCTCTTCTATGTTTATCATAAAAAACCAGTAGGTATTTTAGGCAACATATCTATCCCGTACACTTTGTATCATCCATTTGTTTCGTTACAGGATAATATTTGTGAAAATATTTGTCATAAGAGGTTATGCCCGCAGTGATCAATAGGAAGAGTTACATAACATGAACTTCGTAGCTAGCCGTCACTATGATCTAATGACAAGAAATTATTAGCTTGGTACTAATCTATTGAACGTAACAACAAAAAACAATAGAAGCGTTGATGTAATTAAGAAAATATATTCAAATTCAGAATTCACTTACGTATTTGACAACCTATGTACTTTACTTCAGTATGTTATTTTTCGCAACTTACCTATTTATAAAAAGCTAACAACACCAATTTGAAACAAATAATAAGTAACAGTTCACAAAACACAGTAATTATTAATAAAATAAGGTCTCTTTACCTCGAAAATGTGGTTTCTCTTGCAAAATATTCTTATCACCACCCAAGACTGAAAATTTAGAGCGCAGGCGACATCTGCTGGTTAAGAAGGTAAGTTTTTCACAATTGATTTTTTACGTTCCGGTCTACGTATACGGCCTTTAGCAGTAGAAAATTGACGGTGGCGCCACCCCGAACAAATGTGGAAACACCGCACATTGGCTTGACTTGAAGTAGGTTGCATTGGTCATTACTCATTGGTTGGTTGGTTGTACAGACGCCAGCACATCTAGTTACTACAATCTGCCAAATTTCTGTAATAGATTTCCAACTTTATCGCTAAAGAATAAGGTTCAATGTTGATTGGGAAAATTTGACTGACTGGAGTGGGTTGATGTGCTGGCGTCTGTACATTGTACATCTTATCTATATTAGAATAAACTTTAGCGCTGCTACCCGAAGTATTTAGTGGCGGGCGGTCCGCCCCAGGCCCTCCCAGTCAAAACTCAGAACCCAAACAAAACCAAAATACTTTCAGTCCTGGCAAGGCAATGGAAGGAACACGGGTGGGTTTTAGTCAGTAAAAGTCTGACACGCCCTTCGCTCCGCCCAGAGCGGGAGAAGTCATTGGATGATTTCCCACCCAAAAAAATAAAAAAAAGGTAAGTAAAAAAGGCATTTTGCAGTTGGGCCCCCTATGCTATGCTAAATATAAATGTAGAGTGCTAAAACTATCGAGCTCGCTTCGCTCGCTCTTGCAAACTACCTACATTCTCTTTTTTCCCAGATTTATCTGCGTAAGTTTATTTATTTATTTATTTATTTAAAATAGGTACGCCAACAGCATATCGATACCTCTGGGCTCAAAGGTCGTAAAGGACAAAATGCGACTTTTCAGGAGAAGCAAAAAACGAAAAAAAAAAATTTTTTTTCACTCTAACTTTTTTGTTTCTTGAGCTATTTAAATGAAACCTAGGAAAAAAGTGTTTAGAATTTCTAGTATTATCTAGTGCAGTGTTCAAAAATTACCCTAGTGACGTATTTACCGAGATAGATTTCCTTTACGACCATAAATTTAAAAATAAAAGTCCTTTACACCCTTCAAATTTTCACCCTATGATATTACCTTAGGGCGTAAATCCACTTTACTGTACAAAACTAAACAAAATAAGGAAATAATCGACAAGTGTAATATTTTTTAGGTTCTTAAGGATAACACGCTAAGGTATTCTGAACGGATAAATTCTTCGCAATTCTTCGCACACGCTAAGAAGAAGGATAAATTAATAATTAAACTTAAGTATTAAATGGATTATGTAATTTTGTATGTATTTATGTGTATACTACTGTATTTTCTTTACGAATATTCATGAAATAACATAATTATACAAATAAAACTTACATTTGTGTAATCAAATTGAGATCGTTTATTTGTACTTACTTAATTGAACACAAAGCTCTAAATGTTTAAAAATAAAAAATAATATTTTGGTAATTAACATAGTTTTTCTTGCTTGCCTTTTCTCTACTCTCTTCTGTACTCTTTTAATTAGTTTCACTTCTTTAATCAACTTTATTCTCTTAAACTAACTTTCTTCTTTTTACATTTTTATTCATATTTAACATAATTAACTATTTACACTACGTACTAAGGCTACCTAACTATACAAATAAATAAAAAATTAAAATAAAACAAACGGATACTTAGGCGTCGAAGTATTCGTCCGCATCGCTGTCATCCGGAAACGTGCCCAGAAGACTGGCAGCATTGCCACGTTGAATGGCAATGCTAATTCTTTGTCCAAAGAACCAGCCAGCCCTCTGGTCACGTGAAGTGTCGACTAGTCGGCGAGAAATTTCCTTAAAAAGGGCACGCGCACTCGGGCCCCATGACCCGAGCGTTTCGACCCCAAACGGCTCAAAACTGTAGTTACCTATAAGGTTACAGTATTTGCGCCGCTTGAGGGTCTCAGCAGCTGCAGCAGCCGCGCCAGCACAGCCCGCCGTGCTTGGAACATGAGATGGCGCAAGGGTGTCGACACAGGTTGCGTCCCACACCAGAGGCCTACCCACCTTCCAAGGCAACAATGTCATACCGTCTGGTCTCTTCCCATCGTCACGTACCAAGCCGTTTGGTTCTAGTACAGCTGGTACGCCGGCGGTGACAAGGGCTCGACGAATAATATCGTTGATGCTGGCGTGCCGTGCAATGCGACCTGCGCTCCTGTAACAGGACAGGCCATGATGCCCGAGACTGTCTACAGCTTCGCCGCAGTGACACCGATGTGGAGCAACACAAGGTGCGCCCAAGCGGAGACATGTAGCGAGCCGAAACGATGAGTCATCCATCATGGTACCTATGGTGGATGACGGCAGTGCCTGAAGCCACAGGCCTGACTCCCATTCTCCCACAGCTAGCAGACGGGCACGCTCAACAGTACTAGGTGACGTGTTTACAAGGGTATTCCGTATAATACTGCAGAGCGGCACGTCCCACCATCTCTGGGAGGATGGGTTGTCAGGCAAATCCGTATTGGGACAAGCCATTTTCCAAGCGTTCAACGCATCGGTCAGACACGGTACCTCAAAATCGCCCAGTGAGGAAGATAAAATGTTCCTGGTTAATTTATCAGTACCGTGGACCGAGCAGAGGAAGGCTGGTAAACTTATACTTGAAATTTTGCAGACACCAAGACCACCCAGGCGGATGGGAAGCGTGGCTTGTTGCCACGCTCGGTCGTCCAGGGCCACATTTAGGATTGAGGTTACTGAATTTCTAATAATTTTATCAACTAAAAGTTGTGGATGCTTCCACAGATGGGACTTTCAGCCGCTATTAGGTATAGCGGCTTTTTTGGGTTGCCATACGTCCCGTATATACGGGACTGTCACCGTATTTGACCATCCCGTCCCGTATGTACTACATGTCCCGTATTTCGACAAAATAAGTGGGGGCGCGCGCAATAAAAAAGTATAAACATAATTATTGTAACATTTCGAATAAAAACTTTTATTTTATAATGTAGAAGATTTTTCTATTTTATTTATTTAATACTTTTTACGCCACTACGGTTGAGATCAGAGGATATATGTTAGAAAACACATAGTTTGTCTTTCACAAATGTTCACATGCGTGCTATGTGTATGGTGTAGTCAGGGCCGTAGGCAGGGGGTTTAAACCCCCCCGAAATGTGAGAAACCACAATCTCAATCCAGAGATCGACCCTCCTAGGGTACCTCCGTACTCTAGAGTCTGGCTAACGAAAGTTGGCCCCAGAATATTGGCGGCAAATTAAAAAAATACATGCATGACAACACTAAATACACCAGAGATACCGAACGACAACCTTGTCAAATTGACGTTCACGTTCATACAGAGTTGCTATATAAAAAGTTCGCAAATAATTCCAGGGCCAACTTTCGTTAGCCAGACTCTAATACATGTGATAATTGTAATCTATTTCGCAGAGGAGTACTTTATAATCTACAAAAAGAACAGTACGTCTGTACTTTTATCTAGTCTGACTTTGTATTGAATGAATTCCTGCAACTTCCGCATTCTCTGAGGGAGTCTAACCTATCTAAGGCAGGGTGCAAAAATTTTCGAGCTCGCTTCGCTCGCTCTTTTGCATCCTAAAATCACTTAATTCTCAAACTTTTCTGCTTAAATCGATCAATTTACTTCTATTTCTGTACGAACGGTCAAAGACAAAGAAAACCTAACTTATTCGAGCGGGATAGTAAAAACTTCGACTTTTCGCTCGCTCTTGCATCCTAAATCGTCCATAGCGGCCCCATTGGTGGACTAAGGGGGGGCGGCAGGTCCGGTCTGCGGGGGCCTACTATGTATATTCTAAATATAAACGTAGGGTGCAAAATTTTCGAGCTCGCTCCGCTCGCTCTTATATTCTACTTCTTAAAGTTTTCTGCATACCTGGGCCCCGGGCCCCCGATAATACAATTTTTTTATACATCTAATAAGTACCTACTCTTTATTTACCCTCTCGAAATCAGAAATACTTTATTTTCTTCTAAAAAAAGTTGTCAACCCAAACCCCCCCAGAAATGAATTCCTGGGTGTAGTTGAAAAACTGCGTGTCGTCGTTGAATGTGTTATTAGTTTTGGGCATCGGAAGAGAAAACGTCCCGTATTGGTTCCTAGAAGTTATGGCAACCCTAGCTATACCGCACTGTTTACTTGTTTTCAACAACAAATAATGTCGCGTGCACGAAACAAGTGCCGAAATGAATCGGCAAAACAGAAATGGGCAAAGTATTGTGATCTTTATGTCCAAGCCATAAAACATGTTTTACAGTAAAGCAAAGCGCCTCTGTTTCATTGCAATCTACCAATCGCACAGCCGGATCTATTATCTCGCTCTAACTACAGTGGATCACTATGCAGACAACATAAGAAACAGTCGTAAAGAATTATTATTACAGGGCCGGCAGTCTCGACATATATAGCGATCGCTAAATGACCGAATTCGGTCGCAAAATCCTAAAGAGGTCCCTAGACGGTTAACATTGACTCGACAAGCAGTGTAGACATAGATAGCGATCACTTTACGACCGAATTCGTTCGCAAAGTCGAATGTAACGTTATTTGGTAGTTTCGATACTCCGAGTTATCGATTGTCATCGGTATTGTACCGAACTTTGTCGCAAATGCTCGGTGTTTACGAATATATTTTGCGACCATTTTTGACAGCCCGCAAAGTGATTCGTTAGCTCTATGTAGTCTGTGGTGATTCGTTAAAGTTTGAGTAAAAGAAGAAATCACATTAAATTATGGCGGAGGCATATTTAGCGTGGGATTTAGTCGTGCTTGAACACAGACGCGACATTATTGAACGACGACAAATCGGAAAAAACCGGCGCGACTGTGAAAATGTATTAGATTTGGAGGATTCGGAATTTCTATCTTTGTATAGAGTGAATAAAGAAATGTTCAATGAGCTCGTCATTGAACTTCAGCCATCTCTGCAGAGACAGCGACCTTACGGATTTTCTGTGGAGTCTCAAGTGAGTGTCTGCATTTATCGTTTATTTTTTAAATCCAAATCTATTTTTTTTTTGTCTTATGTAGGTACTTACTTGTTTCTATTTCCTTCCAAATAGGTACTGACGGCACTCCGATTTTACGCAAGTGGCTGCTATCAGTTGCCTACTGGCCATTCACTGAATGTGCAAATATAGGTATTGTAGGTTGAGATACTTACTTGACGCCGGTTGGAGCCGGGTCTGCACCTGCTTCAGTTTGTCCTCCTAACATTTTATTTTTGAGTATCGACACTACGAATCTACGATTTCTCAAACAAGACAAAATACAACAAACGACAAACGACAAATCGTATTTGTTTTCATGTCAACACAGACTACAATTATTTATAGGGTACATGTCAAAAAGTTGTTTTGACACCGACGTTAAGTGTTGCAAGGAGGTAAACTTTAATCCCCTAGATATTTAACAAATTATTTTAATTCTTTAAAATGGATATTGCTACTTCTTACTTTCCATGAAAAATAATGTTTTCAAGATAAGTTTTACTTATTCACTATACAATTTTCAAGAAAAACAATTATTTTTATTAAATCATGTTCTGCAATTTTCCCGCTATTTATGTAGAGACTGCAGGCCGGTGCTTGTCAAGCAATGTTGACCGTCTAGTGACCCCTTTAAGACTTTGCGACCGAATTCGGTTGTTTATCGATCGCTATCTATGTCGAGACTGCCGCCCCTGCTCAAGTGTATCGGGTTGTAGATTTATGTCAAACTTTATTGTAAATTAATATCATTTTGTAGGGAGTAAAGTTCATATTGATTTACAAATGTAGGATGTAAAGGACCTACAATACATTTTCATAGATTATTTGGGTAGTAAAGGACAAGTTTGTTTTCGTTCAGTTATTTTTTCTGGGTTGTATAGGACATTTTATTTAAGTGTCGTAGATACACTTTGTACTTCATAGAATACTAGTTATTTACAACCTAGCCAATACAAGAGGCTATTTGTTGAATATAGGTAAGTAATGTGTAACGAGTATTAGAAACATTTTAATAAGGTAGGGGTTGAAAATTTGTGTTCAGAAATCAAATTCTACGATAATGAAGTGGATACCTAAACTTGAACATCTTGTAATTTCGATAATCGTTATATTACATTTCGCATAATTTTGAGTAGTAATAGTTTCGTGTAAATGATTTAATTTTTATTAAGTTAGGTAGTAAGTTTAGATTAGATTCGTTGTTTCCTCACTTACGTTTATAAACGCCCTTAGTGGAAGCAAATAAAATGAAACTAGGTCGTAAAGGACACTTGTCATTTTTTATTTTCAATTGTAAGGGTGTACAGGACAATTTTCCAAGACGATGTCCTTTACATCCAAATTTTTTGGTGAATTATATTAACCACCTAAGGTGGTATAAGACAATTCATATTTTTTATGTATTTTACACCAAAAAGTTGTTTTATACTTTGCTTTACTACCAAAATGAGTTCACTCTGGTAACTGAGTGTTATTTACATCCATATTTTCACGGTAAACTATGTTTAACGTCTCAAATTATGTGGGTCGTAAAGGCATTTTTTTTGCGAATTTCGTAAAACGGAATATACAGATCGATAGAGAATTAAAAACTGAGTAAAACAGTATCAAAAAGTCATTTTCGCCCAAATGTCCTTTACGACCTTTGAGCCCAGAGGTATCGATATATATTATACATTAAACATAAGTTGACAAAGTAACCTCCTATTATGTACAAACTAGTTTCCGCCAGCGGTTTCGCCCGTGTGATATCTTTTTAATATAGCCAGTGATAATAGAGCATTCTACTGATGAAAGATTTTTGCAGTATTTTTAGAGATTATTCATACTATCTTCTTTTCTCTTTGCAATAGTAGTGTAGATATTCAAAAGAAAACATTAAGTACCTACCTATACCAAAAATTTATTGAGAGCTCGCTTCGCTCGTTCTTGCATCCCACAGTTTCACACTTTACTGTATAGGTTGCTATTTCTGTATAAATGTTCACAAGAAAATTTAAAGAATGCGGGGTGCAAAAACTTTCGCTCGTTCTACCATCCTCTATTCGTGTGATGCCCTAGTCACGGTAATATTATCATACCGTGCCCTAGTTTTTCTGTTGTCGACAAAGTATCTCCTATTCTGTCAGTATCAAAAGAAAACCTAACCTTTTCGAGGTAGCATGCTAAATATTTCGACGTTCATTCCTTGGCTGGAGGGCTTCCTTTAGTATTGCCGCCCCGGGCCCCCGACAAGCTTAGTCCGCCACTGATTTATGTACTTTATGATATTTATTATTCAAATTAATAAAAAACTTGTAATACTATTCAGCCTATTTCATCCCACAGCATGGCAACGGTTTTCATCCTTCCACTTTGGTTTACATGCTGCCAGCCACCTACCGTAACGATATATGTACCTATGTAGGTACCTAATTTGTAATTTTATAGTTTTTCATACTGTCCATCTCAATCCTACATAATTATTGTAAGAGCGAAAGGATGTTTCTTACACTTTCACAGAATTTACTGAACGGATTTGGATGAAAGACACACAGATAGTTTACAACTAAAACCCAAATTGCGTAACATACGACCAATCATAATCAGAATCAGTTTGAAGGATATTGCTAATCCATTGCTTCATATGTTCGAAAATATGTCTGCGTAACAACGAAAATATGTCTGTGTAACAACGAAAATATGTCTGCGTAACAACGAAAATAACGCAATAAATGTTGTTGAACTGTCAAAATGAAACAGATTGTGATCGATCGTTTGTGACGCAAATAAGGTGCACAAGATACTTTTTATCCCCCTAGTAGATACGTTTCCGTGGAATAATTTCCGAAAATCATGATGGCGAAGCTGCTGGCAAAAGCTAGTCTTGTACAATCGGCTATTCTCTATTATACTTAGTCAGCCTACAACATGAGAAATAAAACAACAAATTCCCGATTTAATATTTTATAAGTAGGTACATCAACACTATAACAGTTCACTCGAGAAGAGTTCGTCGCTTCAACTACCCGATTATCGAATCGAGAGGAGATAAAAAGATGACTCGTGGAAGCATTTCCTACAAATCGGCTCGCCTTTAGAAATTGCCAGCGTCCATGCAAACAAATCGAGTTGTCTTTCGATGAGAATTTAAATTTTTTATTTATTTATTTTATAAATTACAAGCACACTTAGACAAAGCACACAATGAGACCTCTGGGGTCTATCTTAGCATGCCATGGCCTGAGATTTGATCAACGCGCTATAAACAGTTATGTTATAATCGAGTTCCTTCAGCTTACGCTTTATGTTTTTACCATTCATTGAGTCTCTAATGTCTATAACAGGTATTGTGAGATAGATAGCTGCCTTAGTTTACGGTAATCGTGTCAAATGCTGTATCGGATCCGATAAAACCGATGAAAAAATAGAAACAAATGATCACCTAACTTTAAACACAAATGAGTGCGAAGATTGTTTCGGGTTTGACCTTTCGCCTATGACTCTTGCATGATGTTTCTCACCTGGTGATGATTGAGAGTGTCTCGTGAATATTCCTTGGTATCACTGTGACCTGCTTCAGCGACGGCCTCATTTAACAATCTCAAAAGTTCCTTTTGAGAAAATATATTTAAAATACCACCAGTACTATTTTGTCTGTACGTAACGTCTTTATACGCGTTGTTTGTTTTATTTTCTTTTTTGACTGCCTTATTAGTGTTAATTGAGTAGTTTTTATCAATTTTAGTCCGTATTTGATCATCAGAATGATGTTCATATTCATCATCATCACCATTATCAACACTATTATCAGTACTTTCCTCTCTACTCTCTGATGCTGATACAACCGTCATTTCTAATTGTTCTTTAACTTCCTGACTCTGCTTTTTAGTTATAATTTTTTCTTTCTTATGTTTTGTTTCTATAGGTTTAATTACCTGTTCATCTCCGGGAACTACCTCACTGGTTTCAGATGCCAATAGATCTTGTATGTCAATATCATCAATAAGTTTGGCAATGTTTTGCTCCTCTTTTTCCTCTTCATTCATCTTCTCATCCGGTGTGGATGCCCAGTCTTCTTCTTTACTTTTTTCTTTAAACTCATCAAAGTTCTCTATTGTAGTCACCATTTTAATCGATCCCTTCTGGTGTTGAGGAATCTCATAATCGGTAGAAATATGTTCCGCAATATGTGCTTCTGTGGTTGGTCCAGTAATGGGTTTGACGATTACAGCTCTAGAAATGACCTTTTTTGTTGTTTCCTCTTCAGTTTCAGTATCCGATTCAAATTGATCAAGATATTCTTTTACTTCTTCACTACCAAACATTGTTTTTATAAATTCTTTGAAAAGTTTACTTTCATCCAAACTTCTCAAGGCGTCATCACTCGGAGTAGGTGTTATTGTTGCTTCAGTGCTAGTATGTACGGTGATGGGAGCGATCACGAATCTCTTTTTCGTACTCATTATGAAGCTATTTATGTCGTAGCCCTCCCTGGTCGTTCTCATCGTTGTAGCCTTTCTACCGGTCGGCACTTTCTGAAATTGGAGGTGATAATAATGATTTTTTATCATGTTTGCCTCTTTACGTGACTGATCGTTTGAGTAGGTATTTAGTTTTACATAAAAAGCTTTTAATTAATACTTTTGATAGAAATAAATCTTAAGCGGCAATATCCTAAAAAATAAAATCCCTAAAAACAAGCTGCTGCAAACAATGTCAAAATTCGTTGTTTTTAAAAGTTGTTAATAATTTAAGCGGCATTGTATCACTATCAGATATAGTGCCGTTAGCTTGCGGCATGATAGTGGCTCCATCTAGACTGCCGTAAAGAGTATGCACGGCAAAATAACGGGACCGTTTAAAATACCGTAATCATTGCATTGTCATTGTCATTGCATTGTGTGTTAGTTTACTGACTTTTAATTTGTAGGTACCTATTTGTTTTACTACCTAGGTGATATAATACAAAAGTCACTTCAACTACTAAATTGCGAGCAACTTGTAAGTAGTGCTCGCCGGCCGCTGCCGCGGCACCGCTCGCTTCGCTCGGCTCGCACGCGTTTGGTCACTAACTGTAAATGTGTATTCTAATCGTAGAAGCTACTTCCAATATGCTCGCAATTCAGTCATTGTAGTGATTTTTGCAATATATAATAATAATAATAAAGAATTTATTGCATAAAAATATAAAATGATGTAGGTACTAGTATGTCGCAAGGTGACGGCCCTATAAACAGTGTATAGTGATACAATGCCGCTTGCGGCACTCTATGTAGTGTAGGTACACTGCCTAAATTAATACAAAAATATTTCAATGACCCCTTTTCTTTTCAAGTTGTCAGTTATTACAATTACACCTTGTTATTCTCTATAATATTCCTACTTATTAAGCCTAGCGCACATTACAGCCCCAACGAGCCGCAGCGGAACGCATTTTCATACAAAAAAGTTCGGCGCTTGTAGTGAGCATTGGTTCATAGAAAATGTTTGTGGCGCGCCCTTATCTGCACGAGCCTTTAGAGGTAGGTAGTTAAATGCTGACCATGTCCATGATGCCTTCGATCCACTCAGTATAGAAGCCGAGCTTGGTGAAGACTGTGGGCGCATCTTGGGCTCCACAGTTCGGGGCCCCAAAGCTGACGACTCCAAACAGCTTGCCGTACGCCACTCCTGGCCCACCAGCGTCTCGCTGTCACAATAATATTAAGCATAAGTACTGTACCTCTAGTGTGTACAATAATAATAAAATAAATAAATAAAAATTATATTCTTACAAACAGAAAACTAAACTTTGTACACAAGAACTATTCTAAAAGGGGTGATAGACGCACGAGCAAGTACGCGTACTTATGGCTCGACGACCTTACTCACCCGTGTGTTGTACTAAGTCCGCGTACTTCAAAACCTCTGAATAAGTTCGTCGGCGATCCAACAGCTTTGAAATTTTGCTCGTAGCCCGCCTTGGATCGTAGTTTCGTACGTCTGTCAACGCCGCGAGTCGCGAGCCGCCATTTTGTTTCGACATTTGTGTAATGTTTGTTTAGTTTGGTTCAGAAAATTTGACAATATCCCGATACAATGAGACCAAACTTCACATTTGTGTCACCGACTCGTGACGGCGAGCCGAATAAGTTAGCGAACTTAAAACCGCGTACTTTAAGTTCGCACGTCTATCACCCACTTTAGAAATACCTACAGAGAAATGGATTCAGTACATGTTTCTGAACACCCCTGCGTTGAAATTTTTCGTCGGGTATTAAAAAAAAAACAGCTGTTTCATAGAAAAGTGCATTAAGTACCTACGCGGTGAAAACGTACGGAAAAATGATGTCAGGTTTGATTTATTTCCTTAAACTTACGTTACATGCGCCACCCCCTTTAGTGAAGAATCCAGCGCAAAAGTTCTTATTGCTCACGAACTCCCTAAAATAATGTTATCAAATATTATTCATTGTCTACTTACTACCTACTATTGTCTACTTACTACACCATAACTAGCTTCTGCCTGCAACTTCGTTCGCGTGTAAGTTGTAGGTAAAGTCGTCACAATATAAGTACTAAAATCCATTCAGCAATTTTTTTAAGGTTCAGACAGACAGACGCAGGGGGACTTTGTTTTGTAGTTATGTATAGTTCTCCAGACCGTATATCGGCCATGGCGGCCAATCTCAACGGAGACTAGTCTTCAGCGCGGGAGATATTATAGTGTCCAAGTGTGTGCGCAGACACAGGTGCACTCTCGAAGAGAGAGTGCACCTCTGTCTCACTCTCATAATCCAATGGGAATCCGACACGACCGCAGAGAGAAATAATACTATTAAGTATTATTTTAATATTACTTTAAGTGTGGGAAAAAGATGAAGCTCTATAGGACGTACCTATAGCTCCAACAACTCTTTCCCCCACTGAAGTAAAATTAAAATAATAGGAATCCCTGGCGTAAGACCAACGGCTTAACGTGCTTTCCGAGACACGGGGATCACATCGCCAACTTCCAAACTCCGGCCTGCACTACATACATTACATAACATAATTAGCCTCTTAATGTTCCCACTGCTGGGACACAGACCTCCTCTCTGTGAGAGGGAGTGGGCTGTAATCCACCACGCGGGCCCAGTGCGGGTTGGTAGATGTCCTTCACCGTTTTGAGAGCAGTGGTGATGAAATTATTTACACAAAGTAAACTGCCTGCTTGGGTTAGAACCCACGACCTTCAACTCGTAAGTCGGGTAAGTTACCACCTGGGCCACCACTGCTCTCCGAAAGACTAAGAAATTCTACTACCAGTAACACCTTGCCCGACTCGCGAATTGAACCCAGGAACCCCCCCCCCCCCCCCGCTCAGCAGCAATAATAATTAATTATGATCCTAATGATAAGATAATGATGTACCTAGTGATGGTATAGTATAGAAAAAGACAAAAAAACTAGGTAAGTTCATAAATAGCTCTTACCTAGAATAAACTTCTTGACATTCCTTTATTGGATAGAAGTCGAGCACCGCATACGCAAGGCGATTGTTCCAAGGGTTTGAAATTATATTGGTGCTCTGAAAAACAAACAAAAGTGCAATGGGACAAGAATACTTTGACATAGGAACCTACACCCGAAGTCCTGGTAAGCCCCCGCGAGTTCTAGGGTCACATACGGACAACTGACAATAGTTCTCATTGCATATTGTACCTACCATGGTCTAAAAAAACAAGGTCGGACACTCCAGGAGTGACACAAGCTTACCTCACTATCCAGTTGCCACTTTGTTGCAACAAAACACGAATTAAGGAAAGATTTTAAATCACCATTCTGTTAAAAAATATATACAAAGTATTTAAATAAGTAGTCGTTTCGTTTGTCTTATCAAACAAAACAATTAAATTTAGACATAGGTATACCAACATACTCGTAATTGTTAATGAAGACCTCATTGTTTTATCGGATTCGCACAGGTAATAAAAGTGGTTGGGGAGTTATCAACTCCCCAACCACTTTTATTGGTGGTTGTCCACCAATAAAAGTGTTGTTGGTGTTACCAGTCGTGAGTCATCTGTGTTACTCACGAGTTCACGACTGGTAACACAGATGTGATGACGTAGACTTGTGTCACCCACGCACACCGCTGTCTCGGAATGCCATACCAGGTTTTATTATACCATGGTACCTACTATATTGTCACCGCACATTACAGTCGCAACAGGCCGCAGCGCAACGCATTTCCATACGAAAGAGTGCGGCGAGCCCAAGTAACATTTTAGGTTCTGAAAAGGTTTACCAAAGGTTCTAGAACCTTTCTAGAATTACTCAAGGTTCTGGGTGATTAGTTTACACAACGCTAAAATAACCTTATTATTGAGTTCTGTATCCCAAAAGGGCCCGACCTACAGAACCTCCGCATAACGTTTTAGCTTTAAGTTGTCAAGGTGAAAACGTAAATCCCAGAACCTAAACTTAACCTTCTCAAAACCTGATAGGCCTTGCTAAGTCTAAATTAGAACTTACATGCAAGCCCTGAACTAGACTGGATTTGGCATAGAAAAAGTCTTGTTAATCAGATTCAAGTTCTGAATATAGGCCATTCTGAGTTCATAAAGGATTACGAAAATCTAAATTAGGATATTTTGGGGTTCTTAATGTTATATTTAGGTTTTCTAAGATGTCTCTGATTGAATGAGCTTTCAATGACAATGGAATAAATAAATAATGGCGATTAATGTTTCGTAATGATATTTATAGGTAGGTAATGAGATGCTGTTATTACTAAAAGTTTTTGTCAGTTCTATTGCGACTGTTACTTTGTTGATGAAATAGGTCCCGATAATTCTGTAAAACTCACGGGCCCTTTAAAATACATGATTTTATATGATTTAAGTATTACATTAATAAAAAATAATAATTTAAAAAAATATTTTTTTATCCGGAAAAGGTTGTAATGCTTGGAATATTACATAGTATCTACATATAACACTGAAATGTAATTCAAACCTTGTCATATTGTAGACTTAAAAAATTAGATTCTAATATCATAAAATGGCCGACTTGATACTAGAACTTAAAAGTTTGGGATATAACTAATTTATTTATGATAAAGAAGCCATGGTTAAATCCTTTTGCACTTGAAAATTACCAAAAGGACTTTCATTTAAATACTAAACTAGGAGCTATTGGTATACTTGAGGGCTATATTGGCCCAATGAAGAACTTTCTGTTGCCAATCTAACCAGTACCCAAAGCTTGCTGAAACCAGTGAGATATAAAATTGTGAGTGATTTATTTCTGCATACAGGCTGTTTACTTTTGACAATCCATGGATAATATTTATCGAAATATCATGATTCGTTTTTGTGTCACTGTAAAAACATCTTCGATACATTTGATGCCAATATTGCCCCCTGATGTCGTTAATGAAATATAAAAAAATATAAAAAAAATATAAAATTTTTATTCATAGAAAACATAAACTTTGACAATAAGTAGTTATACAGAATGGTGTTAAACAAAGGTAAATAATGAGGTCAAAAGTCCAATAAGACTAGGTACCCTGCCCCCCAAACTAGGAAAATCCTGTATCTTGGGCGGCAGAATGAAAAAAAATGATGAAAATGAAATGAAATGAAATAAAAAATAATGAAAACTCAAATGAAATGTCGTGCGTGTTATTTTCGCTGGAGTAGACAAAAAGGTTCTTGGGTATTTGGGGACATTTCTGTAAGGATCTTCATTTTAAATATGTATCTAAATGATATGATTATTCATGTTAGAAAAATAGTGCATATTACACAACACAATGTTATTAGACTAGAAATATATTGGAATGTGCATATAATTATTTTCTCTTATGATTTTCTCAAATAAAAAAATCACTTTCCGTTTCAAATTGCCACTGTTGGTCATCTTGTGCCAGGACATCCTGTATAGTTTTGATGGATATTGTTGGAGTTTTAATTAGGCACTCGCGAAGCCGACAAGGTTGCGAAGTGGTTAACAAAAATCAAAAAGCATTAAAAAAAGTCTTACAATGCTCGTCCTAATACCTTAGGACTAGAAACTATCTTTATAAATATCAAAAAGAATATGAAAATTCAAATTAGTCTCATATTATGCCAAAAGGACTGAGATTGGTTAGCGCGAAAACCTAAAAGCCCTGCAAAGGTTTTGAATTATCCTCATAAGTTTTAGCGAAATGTGTTTCTCAATAGGCCCTGCTTGGGTTGCATGTACGACCAACTGGCCAAGCTTTAGCCTATGGAATGCCAAAATAAAACCTAAGCAGAAACTTTTTAGAACCTGAAGCTCTCAGAACAATTTAGTAATAATAATAGGTAAACGTAACGTTATTTTAACCTCCTGTGCAAGCCCATTTGGTTTTTCAAATTACTATTCAGACCTAAGACCTGTTAGCGATAAAAAAACCCAAAATAAGACCTGAAGTAAAATCAGAAACCAGAAAATTACTATTTTAGGACTTAGAAGCATATTTCAAAACTTTGGCTTCGTAAAAATGTTACTTGGGAGGCCCGTCTGTTATGTAGTGGGCGTTACTTCATAGAAAATCTCCGAAAGTGTGTTGCGTTGCGGCACCCGCCGCCGCCACTCTCCCCAATTAGGTACTCTAGCCTTTCGTTCACAGGTCTAGAAAACGTATGACAAAACTTACGGTTTTTGCGCCCCAACCAATGATGGTGATGCCGGGAGTATTCGTAGGTAACGGCGAAGGACTCCTATCAAAATCAATCTTCTTAATTTTTGAGACACGTTTCCCAAACTTCAGAGCCCGAACCAAGCGCATAATGGCGAGGTTGTTCCTCAAGTCCTTAGGGTCGTATTGCGGATGGAAGTAAACTTCCAGAATAGGGATGTTCTCATCTCCTCCCTCGTATAGATCGCTGCCGACTTGCACTGAGAGGAAGGCCGGATTCTCCCTGAAGAAGCGGTTGTTCCAGGCTCTGATGGATATTAAAAAAATATCATATTATCGGCCGGATATGCATCTAGTGTAATTTTAGTCTTGGTATTAAAGGTAAACAATAATAAGCCAAAAACCGAAATACAGGTTTTGTCTAGTTCGGCTTTGTACTCAAAACTAGTCTAAGTTTAATTTGTAACACATTTGTTAAAATCTAGAAATAAAAACTTTTTTATTTTATTTTATTTATTTATTTTTAAAGCATAATCAGCCTTTAATGATCCCACCGCTGCGCGCTAGGACAAGCAACTTCACTGTAAGAGGGAGTGGGCTGTGATCCACCACGTGGGCTCAGCGCGTATTGGTAGATGTCACATGTGTTCGAATTTTTGGTTCTAGGACATGTCGGTTTCGTCAAGATGTTTTCCTTCACCATTTTAACAGCAGTGGTATTGGTATAAATCGCACAAAGTAAAGTGCTTTCCTGGGTTCAAACCCACCACGTACAACTCGTAAGTCGGGGCAGTTACCGCTGACAAAGATATACAATGGAAAGTAGCATTCTTCGTAAATTAGACTTAATAAACGAATTCTTACAATTGCAAACATGACGCTGAAGTGATGACCAAATCAGATTTGATGATGGAGCCGCCACATTGGAATTTCTTGAAAAACTGGACGCTAGCCATGAAGGGAAACCGCTTGATCGTTTCTCTATGTCCTCCGAAAATGCGACGACTAGCGCCAGGGTCTGCAAAGTAAATCATGAATTAGAAAAATAAGTTCAATAGAAAGAAATAGAGAAGATCATTTTAGAAATGTTTCGGCGAAGCGAATAAATTTTTTGTTACAACTCACAAAATAATACTTACTCCAAAATTCATTTTTACTCAAAATATTATCATCCTTATCATTTACTTCTTGGACTGCTTTTGTACTGTTTTGCAAATTATTATCCGAAATCAAATGATTCAACACTTGTGTATTTATACTAAAATTAGCATCATTTTTTGCAAAGCCATACTTAAATTTTAAATATTCAAGCTTTCTTATAAACGTTTCTATATGTGCAGTTACATATTCATCCTCTGTTGCTTCGTAGCTTTTATTATCTTCATTTAATACTTCATTTAATTGTGTAATAAAATGTTGTGTGTTGTTATCGATGTTATCAGCTCTGGCTAATCTTGCAATTTCCTTCAAATTTTCGTCATCTTGAAAGGTGATGGTGACAAAGAAGTTGTGAATTGTTGTGAACTCCCCAAACCTCGCTTTATGCTTCGCGTGTTCAAGATTGAGAATGGAGAATATACTGTTGACAGTCTTCCTTACAACTGCCTCAGTTATAACTAAATCTTTGTCTTCCTCACGAAGTTCAACAAGGCTCTGAACTTGGACCAGGATAGTTACAACAATAAAATATAAAATATTATTCTTGATGGAATACATTTGAAGAAAGATACTTTTATTATCAAAGAAATGAAATTCAAAATAAGTAATAGTATTGGAAAATTACACAACGGTATCAAAATGTTTTTGTGTTTAAAGTAGTTGCTCAATATATTGAAATATGTTTTATGGCGTTTTTTTCATTTCCTTACTATTGAGAAATCGAACATAAAGAAATTGCAAAACCAAGCAATGAAATATTGGATATGATTTTTTTTTATTAGATTACATTACTGTTAATTCAAACTTTTTCTTGTGTTCGCCTAAGTCAATCTGTATTTTTAATTATTTAAGTTATTTTAATTGATATAAAATGAAGTTAACTACAATGACCGTGTTTCTTATTTCTGTGGTGGTAGCTAGACATAATCATAGGACAATACTTGAGAGTATATTAAAATCCAAGGATAACTTGTACGCAAAAGTACACAACGATGTTCAAAATGTGATGAACAACCTATTCGATGAACTGAATTTAGCACCGACCTTTCCAACAAAAACGAGAATCAAATTGTTGTTAACAATGCATTATGATTTAAATAATATGGCGGAGAAAAACTATGATTTATTCGAAAAAATGATAGAAGCTGCCCATCCTGATACTGCTAATAATGGTTCAAAAGGTTTAGCATTGTTCAAGCTAATAGAAAAAACATTAGACGATAAATCTTTTAATCTGCCCGTTAAATTAAAAGAAAACAAAACGTCACGTGAGCTCACTATTCGTGAGAATACAATTGTGCAACGAGCTGCAACTATATCAACAACATCAACAGCTACAGCGACCTCTTCAGAAGACATGAGTCAGTCTGATCCTGTATTTGCGGACAGTAAAGAATTCTTGAAATTCATTGAGGACTTTATAAAAAAAGTTGATAATTTAAATGAAACAGATTTCTCTAAGTCGACTCCGTTATTACCACCCATTGATGAAGATACTTCACAGCCAGATTTTGACATCTGGGGTAAGTAGGAAATATTCGTTTTAAAAATGGATAAATTTATTTAAGAAGATATAATATTTTATCGACACGTGTTATATATGTATTGTTTTATCTGTTTTTAGAACCGCCAGCATTAGATCATTTCAATGACTCCAATACCAGGAGGATATTTAAGGGTAAAAGGAGCAGTGTCAAGAGTTACCCCTTTGTCGCCAGCGTCCATCTCATGGAAATGTTCGTATGTGCCGGCTCCATCCTGTCAAGTGACTTGATCATCACTGCAGCTTCCTGTTTGCAAATGTAAGTGACAATTTGTGACGCTTTATTTGCCATTGATTTTCCATTTAAACAAAAGCAAACGAATAAACGTGAAATATTAATGTCATAATAATATCATCCAATACACTCACTTGTTCTTTATAACGCTACCCTTGTGCATTGCAGTCAAGTTTGGTTATTTTATTCTAACAGAGTTTTCAGTGGTGTACACTAACCTCAGCTTGTAAGCTTGTATAGCAGAAAACAAGAGAATTTTTCAAACTGGATATTTATTTATTTATTCAACATAAGTACCTATAATACAAAAAAATACAATAGACGATGTATATCTAGTAACTTAATCCACCGCTCTCTCTCTCTCTCCGCGTCTTAATCGCTTATCGCACTGATAACGATTCCGGCCGAGGTGGGCCGATAAGCGATCCTATATAAGTGGGGGTGACGGGCGGTTGAAGCTCACTTTGCGTTCGGCTCGCGTTGATAACACTTCGTGTCCGAGTTCGCAACAGGTCAATCGTCGTCCTGAGGATGCCTCGTTGAGAGGCGAAACACGTGTCGATTTCTTACAGGGTTCTCTAACTCTTTAAGGAGTGTACGACTAAATGCCGACAGACACTACGCCGACAGACTGATCACCGACAAGACTTTACTTCGACGGGACTCTTCGCCGACAGGACACTTCGCCGACAGGACTCTTCGTCGACAGGACACTTCGCCGACAGGACTCTTCGTCGACAGGGCTCATCAGCGACGCAACTAATCTCCGATAATCATAAACTTACTTTGGAAATCGATTATTGAAAAAAATAGAATATATTTAAAACTATAGATGAAATTAAGAGCGTTTATGTCGTACAGCATTTCATACAAACTTTCAAGCCCTTGTTTTTCGAAATTGTTTTTAACTTGAAAATGTTTTTAACTAAGTTTTTAGACCTTTGTATCCTGCATATGCGTATTAAGTTTTATTAAAATCAGTTCAGTCATTTCGAAAAAACAAGAGCTTGAAAGTTTGTATGAAATGCCGTACGACGTAAACGCTCTTAATTTCATCTATAGTTTTAAATATATTCCATTTTTTTCAATAATCAATTTCCAAAGCAATTTCCGGCTACCAAAATCACCGGAAACTGGACCTGGCAACATTCAACACGCGCACACTCCGGACCGACGAGAAGATCATCGAACTCGAGGAAGAATTGAGCAGGTTACGATGGAGTATAGTAGGGTTATCTGAAGTCCGAAGAGAGGGGGAGGAGTGAGGACTCGATAATCCTTAAATCCGGAAACTTGCTCTATTTCCGGGAGGGCGACCAGCAGTCCCAGGGTGGTGTCGGGTTTATCGTCCACAAGTCCCTTGTGAGCAACGTGGTGAAGATCGAGAGTGTGTCGACCAGGGTGGCGTACCTTATACTCAGAATACCCGCAGGATATTCGATGAAGGTCGTACAGGTTTACGCCCCGACCTCGTCACACCTTGACGATGAGGTGGAGTGGAGACCATGTATGAGGATATTTCAACAGCCATGCATGGCTCTAAAACTCACTTCACCGTTGTCATGGTACTTCAACGCGAAACTGGGCAAGCGAAACGATGATGAACTGCGAGTGGGGCAATTTGGAGTTGGACGTCGGAAACACCGGGGTCACCTACTGGCCAGTTTTATGGAGAAGGAAGGCCTCTTTATGATGAACTCCTTCTGAGACAAGGAGACGTTATCTCTCCGAAACTGTTCACCGCTGCACTGGAGGATGTCTTCAAGGTTCTGGACTGGAAAGGGCTAGGCATCAACATCAATGGTGAGTATGTCACTAACCTTCGGTTTGCCGACAACATAGTCATCATGGCTGAGACCATGGAGAACCTCAGTATAATGCTCAATGACCTCAGTAGAGCCTCCGAAAGAGTGGGTCTTAAAATGAACATGGACAAGACAAAGGTCATGTCAAATGCCCATGTAACACCCACTTTCATAAAGATCGGAAACGGTACGCTCGAAATTGTAGACGAGTATGCAAGGGCGTACCCAGGGGGGGGCAGGGGAGGGCAGCTGCCCCCCCTGGATTTTGTATGAGTAGGTACTGTTGTCGATAAAAGTTAAGTTACAGTCGCGATAAGACTTCCTTTACAATTACAATATATTGTTTTGAATTCATTTTGGAAAAAAACCGCGCTGTGCGGCTTTTCATAACCGATTTTAAATAAAAAAGGACGACGTTCTATCTCCGACTGTTTTTTTTTACTAAGGTTAACGATATGTTCGTCAATAATAATTTGTGAAGCAATTTTGAAAATTCGTGTATCATTTAAAAAAAGAAAATTATATTCGGTCCACAATAGACAAAAATATCGATGAAATGAAATGAAATTGTTTATTCTGTAAATAGGATACCGGAATCACTTTTACACGTCATATTAAATTTTTTTTTTTAAATAAGCTAGATTAGGTCGGCGTTTCCTAACTGACTAATAAACATACTGATAAACATACATATAAAAAAAGTTTAATAAGTTCATACGTCCTTCTTTTTTGAAGTTGGTTAAAAATACACGAACGCAGCAGCAATATCAAACTATGTAAAACATGTGGGAAGGAGCAAATTTTTGATTTGCCCCCCCCGAGCCAAATTTCTGATTTGCCCCCCCCCTGGGCCAAAAGCTGGGTACGCCCATGCGAGTATGTTTACTTAGGACAAACTGTCCAGCTAGGTAGGTCCAACTTCGAGAAAGAGGTTAATCGTCGAATCCAACTCGGCTGGGCAGCGTTCGGGAAGCTACGCAATATCTTTTCGTCCCACATACCACAGTGTCTCAAGACGAAAGTCTTTGACCAGTGCGTGTTGCCAGTGATGACTTATGGCACTGAAACGTGGTCGCTCACAATGGGCCTTATCAGAAGGCTAAAAGTCACCCAAAGAGCAATGGAGAGGGCTATGCTTGGAGTTTCCCTACGTGATCGAATCAGAAATGAAGAGATCCGCAGGAGAACCAAGGTAACCGACATAGCCCGAAGAATTGCCAAACTTAAGTGGCAATGGGCAGGACACATTGCCCGCAGAACAGATGGCCGATGGGGCCGAAAGGTTCTGGAGTGGCGACCGCGTACCGGAAGACGTAGCGTTGGAAGGCCTCCCACGAGATGGATCGATGACCTTGTAAAGGCCGCAGGCATCCGCTGGATGCGGGAAGCACAGAATCGGTCGAAGTGGCGGTGCTTGGGGGAGGCCTATGTCCAGCAGTGGACGTCTTTCGGCTGATATGATGATGATGATGATTTCCAAAGTAAGTATATGATTATCGGAGATAAGTTGCGTCGCTGATGAGCCCTGTCGACGAAGAGTCCTGTCGGCGAAGTGTCCTGTCGACGAAGAGTCCTGTCGGCGAAGTGTCCTGTCGGCGAAGAGTCCCGTCGAAGTAAAGTCTTGTCGGTGATCAGTCTGTCGGCGTAGTGTCTGTCGGCATTTAGTCGTACACTCCTCTTTAAGAACGGTTAAGCGGATTAAGTTACTAGATATACATCATCTATTGTATTTTATGATGGATTTCCGCAAGGTCACGCCTGAGTCAATTAACTATAAGTACCTACCTATTATATTTTTCCAGACTTCACAACAACCGATTCTTCAGAGAGAACCCCAGGGCTGTGCAGGTCCGCGTCGGCAGCGATTACTTCAGCCAAGCAGGCGAGATGATACCAGTCCTCGAGACTTACTTCTATCCGTCCTACGACCCTAAGAACTTAGCCAACAACCTGGTTATCCTCCGTCTGGTGAGACACATCAAATTCTACACGAAACAGAAAAACGTAAAGAAGATTATGTTTGACAGGACGAGAGGAAACTTGGCGACTAACACCGATCCTATCACTGTGGTCGGATGGGGCTCCAGGAAGGTGAGCTTATGATTCCTTGTTTGTGGAAAACCTTCAACCGGGTTCGATTCCACTGGGAATCGAACCCGGTTGAAGGTTTTCCGAACCGAGCAGAAAATGTTGCTTCCACTGGGAAGCAACATTTTCTGCTCGGTTTGGTTGGTGGTGGGGCTTGTTTTAAGTCCGCCTGGCTAGCTACCACCATCTTATCTAAGTCTGTCGCCATAACAACAATGTTAACAGCATTTTTGTGTTTCGGCAGTCAGAGATAAGATAGCCAGTTCCTCTGTGGTTGAGAATTCCGGGTGAAGCTCGCTTGCACCTTCGGCCTGATCATCACTTACCATCAGGTGAGATGCAGACCAAGAGCTTCCCCGTTGAGGGTAATAAAAAAACTGTTAACAAATTACACAGCTTTGTATACTTCCCGGATATTGCCACGAACAATGTTTCCAATCCTTCAGTCTTTTTCTTACCTCCAATAGATTTCTAAGGGAATTTCCACACACAGGTAATTGTTATGCTATTTTGTGCTATATGTGTACGTGATTAATATTCACTTTGACCTAACCTGTTTCCTGTTTAGGGTTTCGTACCTCAAAAGATAAAAAAGAAACCCTTATATGATCACTCTCTTGTCCGTCTGTCTGTCCGTGTGTCACCACCGATTTTCTCAGGAACGGGTGGTCCTAGCAAGTTGAAATTTATACCAGATACAGATCTATAGTCCATATTAGGTGTATAAAAATCAAGGTCCTGAGTCAAGACGATAAAAAGATATGGGCAAATTTAGATTTTCGCGAAAACTTGTAAGTAATATTTAATTTTCAACTTTTTTTATTTAAGGAATTTTTCCTTTACTTGTGCTGTAAGACCTTGCTTTTAACCAAAATTGTCAATTCTAGGTCAACCAGAAGTACCCTGTAGCCTGTAGGTTTTGGGTCGAAAACCTATATGGTAGTTCCCGTTGACCTAGAATCACGAAATTTGTCAAAAAGCAAGGTCTAATGGTTGCTACACACATCAGCCCCGGATCTAGGGGGGGCAAACCGGGGCACGTGCCCCGGGCGCCAGCAGTTTGGGGCGCCAAATTCAAGTGTGGCTGACACTTACACCACCCAACGCACTGCAACTTTGCAATCGCGCAGCACTTATAATCCTTACCTGCGGGTGGTGCACTGACGAAATCACTGATTAACGTAGGTACCTATAGGTCATCAAACGGTGTGAGCGGGTTGTGAGCGCAAGCAGTTCTATCAAGAACTCGTTGAATTACTTTGCGTATTAGTGTAGCTGGGCGTCCTGCGTTGACACCTAAGTGCAAAGGCGACTCGACTTTAATTTTTGACACAGTTCTGACGCCCCTGTTGGATTGGCGCATTTTCGATCGATTTTGAGTTATATATTTATATGCCAAAAATTTCGATCTCGCTATGCTCGCTCTTGCAGCCTTGTAACTCCTAAAGCAAAAGAAAATCTAGCTTATCTCAGGCAGAGTGCAAAAATTTTCGCGCTCGCTTCGCTCGCTTTTGCATTCAAATGGAAAATTGAACCGCACATCAGGTTAATATGGCTCGAACAGTAAAATTGCAGGTCGTTCTAATATGTATCATAATCTCACTACTAATTTCAAACCCTATCCTGTCCTAGCCTAATTAAAATAAATGTCCGACATGTACTAGTATATAAAAAAAAAAATTGCGTATAATAAGAAACAAAAAAACAATTGAGATCGTCGCGAAAACGATTCGGGGGGGGGGGCGGCAGGCAGCAGGTTTTGCCCCGCCTCGAAAAAATTCTAGATCCGGGGCTGACACACATAGTTGACGCCAATTATGATAGTCCTCTTAGTTGTATGGACGCTCGTACAATTTAGAGGACTAAATTGTGTGTTTTTGGGCACAGAACTATTTAGGTACCTATACGAATGAACCTCCTTACGGAACCCTCGGTGCGTCGAGTCCGACTCGCTCTTGACCGGATTTTTTGTTGATTATGGCCCCTGAACACGTTAACTGATATTGACGTTTGAAAACGTTCCTCCATAAAGTCTTATTTTTTCAGCATACCAATTTAATAGATCAATACGAAAAAATTATGGTAGCGAAACTTGATATATACCACGTCGATGAATGCGCGAATATCTACGGCAAGTAAGTTTTTAATCTCACATGCACCAATCGCCATACCTTTTTGGCAGTGTATAGAGGGCCGTTAACGGCACTCTGTCTCCGCAGTTTATTAAGTGCCGTTAACGTCACTCTATCTCAGCAGTGTATTAAGAGCTGTCAGTTTGCGACATACTAGTGACGTGAACTGAATGTTTAAAAAAATAAGGTTATAAAAATTTGGTATTATTTAAAAAAACGCAACGGGTAATATAGTACGGTACGACAGGGAACCACTACAAAACACATGTTTAAAACCATACCATGCATGTAACTTGCATGCAGCATGCAAGCAAGCATGGAACATGTAGGATGTAAGCAAACATGCAGCAGGCATGGTTTCTGTCACGGCTCCGGCGGTGCGGGGTTCCGGCGGTCCCACGCGAGCTTATCGTCGCAGATGGTTTAACGCTCACCGCCGGCGAGCGTTACAACCACCTGCTCCTCAACTGGAGGGCCGCCTCGCCCTTTCGCGCCAACGCGATTCTAAATAACACTCTAGGGGTAGGGCAGACAAGACTGCGTGGAGTCGGATTTATAGCGATTCGTTTCTGTCACTAAAACCTAATTTTTAGCAAATGTTTTAGGACTAACTATTTAATTATAAATGAACATTCGGACTAATACACATTATATAAAACAATACTTAGGACATAGTTGGTGTTATTCTGAAACCACGGAACTAACCGCGTATTTACAAAAGTAGCAAAATCGAGATTTCGCGGGCTTAGTTTCGTGGTAGTGATTGGCTGCGTTCTGTAATGTTGGCCGGGCCGATTATCCAATAGGAAGCCGTGAAATCGAATGTCTTAAACCGCGTAACGTCAGGTGATTGTTTTTTGTGATACGCGGTTTTAAACGAATTAGATACGCGGTTTTAAAATTCATATTTTCGTTTTCTGTTACATATGCGGTTGCAAAATGTATGTACCTACTCGTAACTTAGGTTAGATTAGGTTAGGTCAGGTTATTTCGGCGGACAACTCCGCGTAAGTGACATAAAAAAACTTATTTTGATTTAATTTGTGATGATAAATCCGTGAAAGTCGATTTTCTAATTCATTCATACATATTTTACATAACTAATGCCTACAATATTAAGAGGAATATTATAATTTGACAATTTAAAATTTTTAACAATAGAAAGTCAAGTGGTTTAGTAAATATTACGTCTTTCGTCGTTCCTGTAAAATTCACTGCACCTACCTTACGCGGTTTTGAACACTGTTAGTTCCGCGGTTTCAGAATATCACCGACGAATATGACTTTATTTCATTCAAAATTAGGAGATTCAATTATTATAGTACTCGATATTATGACAGAATAGTTTTAGAAGAAAAGATTATAAATAAGTACTTAAAACAAAATTTCGAATTTTGAACATTATGGTTAATGAAGTTTATAGCTAACGTGGACTAACCTCAACAATCAAACAAAATAACAAATGACAGTGACAATGACATTGACAATACAATGCTTACGGCACTCTAGCCGGGCCGAGGCAGCGCTACTAGTATGCCGCATTAAGGCACTTTATCCGCGGCGGATAAAGGGCCGTTAACGGCACTCTATACACTTCGTACCTTTTTTATTGTACAATCATCGATCACTAATAAAGTGTACAATTAATCATTTTGCTATTCGCCCTGTCTCTTTCTTTTACCGAAACAATAATTATCTAATGGCTCTCATGCCTAAGGCTTCCTGTACATGACGCCGCCGTAGCTGCACCGGCGCCGAACGGCCGGAGAGCAAGATAAAAAAAAATCAGAATATCTCAGAATGAGTGTACGATCTACCCGATGGCGGCGGCGATGCGGCATATGGGCCATATTCATTCGTATTACAGTCCGGCGCCGCTGTGGCTACGGCGTCATGTACAGAAAATCTAACACCTAATGCGCTACAACATTATTTTGACAAATGGTCATCTTGTTTTCTGAACCACAAGTGACATTTCACAAAATATTTATCAACAGCGCCCCCTCTTAATTGTCATCGTCATTCTAGCGACAAAAGATCCTTGTAGCTGTAGAGGTCACCTTTGAATGTCTCTTCCTTAAGCTGTCCCATACTAACGACGTGACGGCGGGACGACGGGAATCATTTTAGCTCAGTCACTACTCTATGATTACTAATCTAATTTCAGGCAGTATGTGACAAAAAGGCACTTCTGCGCCGGGTTTATGGCGACAGGTGGCGGGGCATGTAATGTTAGTAATTTGTACCTAATTGTTTATCTATTTTTGTTACCTAAATTCTGACGCAGATCGCATTGCAAAAATCCTCCTACATTGCTTTCGTACATTTCGTATGAACCATCCCACACCACAGGCAGACTACACCGTTTTCGTACATTTCGTATGAACCATCCCACACTACAGGCAGCCTAGACTACACCGTTTTCGTACATTTCGTATGAACCATCCCATACCACAGGCAGACTACACCGTTTTCGTACATTTCGTATGAACCATCCCACACCACAAGCAGACTACACCGTTTTCCTACATTTCGTATGAATCATCCCACACTACAGGCAGACTACACCGTTTTCGTACATTTCGTATGAACCATCCCACACCACAAGCAGACTACACCGTTTTCCTACATTTCGTATGAACCATCCCACACTACAGGCAGACTACACCGTTTTCGTACATTTCGTATGAACCATCCCACACTACAGGCAGACTACACCGTTTTCGTACATTTCGTATGAACCATCCCACACTACAGGCAGACTACACCGTTTTCGTACATTTCGTATGAACCATCCCACACTACAGGCAGACTACACCGTTTTCGTACATTTCGTATGAACCATCCCACACTACAGGCAGACTACACCGTTTTCGTACATTTCGTATGAACCATCCCACACTACAGGCAGACTACACCGTTTTCCTACATTTCGTATGAACCATCCCAAGGCTACAGGCGAGCTGCACCGTTTTCGTGCATTTCGTATGAATGATCCAACACTACCGGCGCGCTACACCGCTGTTTTTTTGTTCTGATAATATGTCATGCGCTGCGGTCCAATGCGGCAGTAATGCGCCCTTAGATTAAAACACTGGACTTTTATCGACGCTGATTAATTTTCAGAAAGATCTGGGTGGCCCAGGAATCGTCGGTGGCCTTTTAGTTGGTGTTATCAGCTTCGGAGCTCCGTTATGTGGAGCTATCGATGCCCCCACAGTTTTCACAAAACTCGGATACTACACCAAATGGATTGACAGCGTCATAAAGCAGGTAATTTTTTGTTGCTGTTGTGTGGCCAACAAGCTGACAGCTCGTCTGATGGTGACCACTATTCAACACCACTGAAGGATTACAATTTCAGAAACATTGTAGAAAGTGTTGCCATGCCAGAAACAAAGCTGTAAAGTCTCTTGACAGGATCCTGTAATTACACTGTCACATTCGCCTTGAGAGCAGTGGTAGCCCAGAGGTCACAGCCCCGACTTACGAGTTGTAGGTCGTGGGTTCGATTGCCCAATATTAACAGCCGCGACTTACGAGTTGTAGGTTGTGGGTTCGAACCCAAGCCGGCGGTTTACTCTGTGTAAATAATTTCATCACCACTGCTCTCAAAACGATGAAGGAAAACATCGTGAGGAAACAGGCATGTCCTAGAACCAAAAATTCGAAGACATGTGACATCTACCAACCCCCACTGGGCCCGCGTGGTAGATTACGGCCCACTCCCTCTCACAGAGAGGAGGCCTGTGTCCCAGCAGTGGGAACGTTATAGCCTGATTACGCTAGGAAACTGGAACCAAGCAAGGCGGTCAAACGGTCTTGTCTACCTTTGACCAGTAGTAGAACTTGAGAAGCACGGGCTGGTAATATCTATGTCAAATGTACATTGTAATACACGTTCGTCTTATAAACCACAGCTATGTTTATTTGAAAAGTTTTGAATTAAACACTGTAACTGATTACTTCTTTTGATACGGCTCCTGGAAGCCCCAATGTGTGTCGGAATTTGTACGTCAAAATCAGTTTTATTTCACCATGAACGTACCTTGACATGTATTCTCTCTTTTACAGAACGGACGCCCGCATGCAGTGAGAACGACGCTAAGATTTAACACTGATAAAAACTACATTTTCGACCCCACTCCGCCCACTCGAGAAAACCCCTACTTTTCGTATACATCTACAAGAGAACCTGTAGAGCCAATAATAATGTATACGGGAGGAACCACGGAGGTAATTGAATAAAATCAGTTCGGATTGAAGACCACCACTTGTATACACCGGTAGTTGGATATTTTGATTAAAAAAATTTGAATAAAAAACCTTCACATCGCATCTAAATTCGCCTTTTTTTTCGGTCTTTTACAGTACGAGCCTGGATTAAGAAGGCGAACGTCACCCAGAAGTCAGATTCAACAACAATTTCCTTATACACCCACCACAATATATTCTATGTCGCTATCAATGCGATTACTAAAGAACATTCTCTATGGAGAATATGGATTTGAAGATGATGTTAATGACATGTTTAAGACTACTAGTGATTCCAATGTTATGCAACACCCGTTGGTGAATTTAAGTTTATGGGCGATACCCGGAATCCATCCGGAAGGAACTCAGACAACAGAGAGACCTACGATTCGTCTGAAGCTGCCTACTACTGCGGTCACTTCGACTGTGGGCACTCAGCCGACTTCCGAGACGGCGCCGAACACTACGGATTATAATAGTACAGATCTGCTGACCCCTGACCCCAGCGTTAACCTCGACCTTACGCCTGTGAGTCCCGAGACTGCCAGTAATACCTCACTCACACAGCTCACACCAGAAACGTACGCACCATAACTAACTATAACTATACTGGTATAACATAACAAAAACCTACTTACTCAAGCAGGTATTATTTATAACTTAAAGAAATAAAGCCAAAAAAAAATACTTGAAATTATAATGATTAAAATACAATAAATTAAATATTAGAAAAAGAAGAAAAAGTTGTAACAAAATGAAAATACAATTACCAGAATACATACCTAATTAAATAATATAAACGCTATTCAATTAAGCGCTTTTCCTCCCCTCTCCTACTATGCTGTGCCCGACAGGGTCCATAATTGTTACTTTAATATTTTAAACCTACCAACTGTTTTATCAACATTATGGAATGCAATAAAGAATTGAGAATTCTAATATTATTATACGACTGAAAGTGTCACCGGTGTCTGAAAAGTTGTGCGGAAATCGGTTGTCATGGTGATGCGGAGGAATGAGGAAAATGTCGTGAGGAAAGGTTTAAGTATGAATGTTGATGCCTATAAGAGTAGGGGAAGACCAAAGAAACCATGGTTGGAATGTGTGAAAGATGATATGGCTAGAAAAGAGTGACTATCGAGATGCCGACTAATAAGTTTTTGGCGATTTCTGACTTTTCTCTTCAGGTCCAAGAGTTATTTGAGTTTTTTTATCCTTATAACAAACAGATCGATCGGCATCAAATCAAGTTTTAATAAAAATGTCTCAAAAACTTAAAGAGAGTCTCTTAAGACCGTTTTTCGTTTGTTTAAGATACCTGCCCTTACTGCCCTGTCTCGGAAATCCACCCTGTATACGGGAAAAGGCGCAAAATATTACTATGAACTCATTACACGATTCTAGAAATCTAGACCCACCACCGACGGAAGTGTTCGTTGGTATTTAAAAAAAACTCATAATTATTACGTATATATATTATTTCTCAACATAATACCTACTCACAATATTTTATGGCAGTTCATTTTATACTTATTCGGATTATTTCTTTTGAAACATAAAAGCAATTTATTGTTTATTTTAAATCTGTGAGATTTAATTTCGTAACTTTTTCTCGAATAGGTACATTTTATTTAAATTCAAACGCATTGTTGTGCATTGTTTAGACAATTTAAAAAAATAAACTAATTGATGATGGCCAGAGTAATCTTGTTTCTTGTTCTTGTTACAACAGCTATGGCTAAACATCATCATAGCACAGAGCCAAACGAAAATTTCTTCGGCAATGTTTATGTAACCATTCACTCTGTTGTCGATGATTTATTCGAATCTGTTGGTCTCGCTACAACTTTTAAAAATGAATCAAACACAAAGCAATTATTAACTATGCATCATGATCTAAGTAACATAGCAGATAAAACGTTCGAAACTTTCGACGACATTCAGAAAATAATCAAAGATGTCAGTAACCAATCTTACTTTATTTATTCATTTAATGAAATTGAAAAGGACGTGACCAAATTAGACACTATGGTTAAAGATATATTAAATAAAAATAAATTTCATGTATACGGAGAAATAAAAGGAACTCAACACAAACGTACCAGAGATAAAACAAGACTTAAAGATAAAAGTACCAATGTTAACAGTGATCCAGCCTTTGACGACAGTAAAGAATTTACAGAGTTTATTGTTAAGTTTCTGACAAAAGTAAATAATCTTACTATACGAGATTTCAAGAAGTCCTCGAAACATGGTAGACTTGCAGTTCCATCTAAAAATAATCTTAAAGTGTGGGGTAAGTAAGAAATTGCTGTAATTCCTTTATATTATCCTGTACGTAACCAAGGTGTCGTGACGGTCTAGCTCTCATTCGACAAGTGTGCAGAGTACCCATATAACGAACGCTATGTAACTTCGTTCCAAAAACATAACCTTTACCGTTCCTTTGGGTTAGTATATATCATTCATCCAGCATGCTGACAAGCAATATAAAAAAACACGGTAAAATTTTCTAAAACGGCTTCGTTTCCACAGATACCCCATCAACCCTTAAATACGACCTCGACAGTAATTACACCAGAAGGATCTTTAGAGGCTCGAAGACGCAAGTGAACTCATATCCTTTCATCGTGAGCATCCACATCATGGGCGAGTTCACTTGTTCCGGCTGCATCATTAGCAGGGACCTCGTCATCACAGCGGCTTCGTGCTTGCGCATGTTAGTGGACTTGACAAGTTTAAATATCAGTCTTATGGGATCTCGCGTATACTCGGCCACGATACGACCAGTGGTCGCAACGACCAGGTAAATTAAATAAACCGGCTAGTTGGCCGTTGCGACCAAGTACGCGATTCGTATCGGTTTCTATAGTTTCGTGGCCGACTAGTGCTCGAGATGCCTAATTTAGATATGTTCCCGTCACTATCCTGCACTTGAAGTTTGACAGTGGTACGACAGTGACAGGAATTATGCTAAGCTAAAGGATTCGCTAAGTAACGTTTATTTATTTCGCCTTCAGTCAGTCAGATATTTCTTATTGTATTGGACTAATTGCGTTGGTTAAAAAGCTTCAATTGTTCCAGTCTTTTGACAAGTCAATGTCAATGACAAGTCTTTACCAATAATTCTTCTATTCACGTCTACTAACTTATTAAGCCAAATGTTCCAAAGTTAGTTAAGTAACAAACTGACGCCACCTTTTGCTTTTTCCCTCAGAGCTTACAAGAATGATTTCTTCGAGAAGAATCTCAAATCGATCTACGTACGACTCGGCAGCGACCACACAACGCGCGATGGCGAGACCATACCAATCCAAAACCTGTACTGCCACCCGGAGTATGAGCCGAAGCACTTACTGAATAACCTCGCAATAGTACAACTGGAGAAAAGGATTCGTTTTTCGAGGCAGCAGAAGAGAATCAGACGTATCTTATGGGATAAGACTCCAGGGGTTCTGCCCAACGAGACCAAAAGCATAGTCATACTAGGTTGGGGACCTACAAGGGTAGGTTGATTGTGATGTTAAATTTTTTCGTGTACATCATGTTTTATCATTATTTGTCCTCTTCTGAATGATTAGATTATACATAGTTAGGCTGGCTTTCAATAAAATTATAACTACCACTAGGACTAATGTTCCTTCATGCTAGCAAAGTATATTACTATTTATTATTTTTACAGAAAGACCAGGTTATTCAAAAGCACCCAAAGCTGACAGTGAGAATGCTTGACGTATTCCACAATGAAGATTGCATGCAGAAGTACACAAAGTATGTTTTATTTGTATTTAAATTGTCATTTTTACACTTTCATTATCATCACCCGCTGATCAATTTTATATGTATACAGAAGACGTGTCCCACTCCGCTTCACTTCGTACTAAAGTATAGCTTACAGTAAAGTAATCGCGGAGTGGGGTGCGTCTTTGTGGATGGCACTACCTATACCCACCTGAGGGCCTAGAGCGCGTTCGGCGTTCCGATTGGCCCTTCACCGGTGAAAGCCGGCCGGCTGCCAATCGGAGCGCCAAACGCGGTCGATGCGTTTGATCGAGATGGTAAAATGAAACTCACACTAATCCTTCTGCTATGCGTAGGCAGGTCTAGACCAGGTTTCACCCGCGATACCAACAATGTTATGTATGTCCTACTAGCTTCTGCCCGCGACTTTGTCCGCGTGAAATTTCCTGGGGGCCTACCACCACCTTAACACGTTCAGTGCCGGGAGCCCTCCTGGTTCACCTAGTCGCATATGGGATGCCGGGAGCCCTCGCGGAAGGCTCATTTGAAATGTAGGGTTTTCTTAGCGAATACAGCATTATAAACCGTGAAAATAAAATCAGGTGTATGTTTTAACAACATTTATTTAGTATATATGCGTTGGTTTTCAAATGAAAGACTTCGATTTTTTTTAAATTTTTTGTTCAGGTTTACAAATATTCACTAAAAATTTAAAAGGTTGGAAACTACGTATAACGAGAAGACCCCCAGAAAACACTACCTATTTCACTTCGTTTTACAGTGTCTTATAACACGGTTTTAAACCTAATGCCGTTGACCATTCGCGATGGTTAACTTTAGCGCTAACGTAAGGCTGTCTGTCCACTGGAGCGGAGAGGAGAGGAGAGGAGCGGAGATGTGCCATTATTAACCAATCAAATCTAAACTCAGGGGCGGAGTCAAGATTCTATTGGTTAATATTGACACATTTCCGCTCCTCTTTTCTCCTCTCCGCTCCAGTGGACAATCAGCCTAATGCCGGGAACCCTCCCGGAGGGTCCACTTATGACGGCATGGCTTATGAGCTCGACGAAAATGGGTGGAGTCGAAAGTGTTAAAAAGCAGTATTATTGAATCTTACTTCAGTGGGGGAATGAGATGGAGCTATACGTCCTGTAGAGCTTCCTGTTCCCCAGACCCACCGCGTCGCATCGCATGGCCCACCAGCGTTATTACTTCGTTTTCGATTAGCGTTCGTTGCTCTGCTTGGCCGTAGCGTCATGTTAAATAGCCTGTAACTTTCCTCAAGAACTGGGCTATCAGATGCAAAAAGAATTTTACGACAGGTGGTGCCAGAGATTAGCGCGTTCAAAGAAACAAAACAAAGTCTTTAGCTTTATTATACATCTTAACCTTCCTCGTGAATCACTCGTCTATTGGTGAAAATCGTGTGAAAAACGCTTTTTTTATAATTTTTACTTTGCTTTTTCTATAATATAGTAACTAATGCCCGACATACGTTGCGTTAGGAACCTTGGCCGGCGCGCACACAACAACTTACCAAAATTTCATCACAATCGGTCGAGGCAATTTCGAGTTTTTGTGCGACTAACGCATGACAATTGATTTTTATATAATATAGATTAGGGGGTATAGTATTTTATATTTTGATCGAGTACCTATAATAATTGTAATATTTCAGAGACTTCATAACCAAAGAAAACTTTTGCGCTGCTCTTAATGGAACAAACGGAGGCGCATGTAACGTTAGTAGTCATTATGTCTTACTTATTTACTTTACTTAACTCAATTTATTCACTAGGGTTCCGTACCTCAAAAGGAAAAAAAGAAACCCTTATAGGCTCACTTCGTTGTCCGTCCGTCCGTCCATCTGTCTGTCAAAACCATTTCTCTCAGAAACGCGCGGCGCGTCATTTCTGAGTGGACAAAGCTATACCAGCTTTGTCCACTCAGAAATGACGCGCCGCACTGCCGCGTTATACCCATGTATACCCATAGAAATCCGCAATACCGTGTGTGTATGGTAGTGGGGCGCGTCATTTCAAAGTGGATAAGCTCAAGTTGAAACTTTAATATAAATAAAATACATGGACTTACGGTGGTCCTTGGAGCTCAAAAAATATCAAGCTTCTACGTCAACACAATAAAAAAATATGGGCATGCGACATATTTTAGTACTCGAAAATAAATCAAAACCTATAGGGTACTTCCCGTTGACCTAGAATCATGTTTGGCAAGAAGCAACGTCTCACACACAAGTAAAGGAAAAGTCCGAAAATCGTTAATTAGTAGTTTTATCACATGTTTTTTTTTTGCCATTTTATACTTATATTAGCAGTTGGCGAATTGACCGTGACGATTTGAAATGGGAGATGGGAGAATATTTTTTAACAACAAGGTTAAGTTTGTTCTTGGGATAAATTCATCCCAACTATGGAACCCTTCATTGTGCGTGGTCCGACACGCACTTGGCCGGTTTACAATAGAACAAATATCTCGTCACGTGGTTGTCGTTGAAGCTGACGAGACGTTGTTGCTAAAAGAGCACTGTCAAACAAATGAAGAACGCAGCCAAACTTTTTCGTGCACATCCTGCGTAGCAGTGTTCGGTTAACTATTTAAGTGATTTCTGTACACTATATTTCAATTTATGTGTATGTTTCTAGGGAGACGTTGGAGGTCCAGGGATCGTTGGCGCAGTGTTAATGGGAGTGGTCAGCTTCGGTGCGCCGGAGTGCGGCGCGGCGGATGCGCCGACAGTCTTCACCAAGATCGGCTATTACGTGCCTTGGATCGAGAGCATCATGGTAAGAAAATAATTGTTTCAAAGGTACTATTGATATCTACAAATCATTGTTAGCCTCATCAAGTCATCATACTAACTGTTTTCGAAATTGTTCCAGAATGCAGTTAATAAAATAAATCAAACAAATTACGATATTATTAATACACGTAGAAAATCCAAAGGTAAATCTAAGCTACCAAGAAACAATAAGTTATACCGTGATGAAAACTACCCTGAGGAGGTAAGGGCACTCAGAGATACACTAATAGAGTTAGTGAAGACTGATCAGTCTGTGGTAGACGATGTTATCTACGGAGATCTTTACGACGAGTTTAAGAAATATGTCAAGAGCGAGGAGCGAATTGAATCAAAAAAGAACTTAATATCTACCACAAACAAAAGAGAGAACCACCCGACCACAGCTAAGACAAATTTTGAACTCAAAATTGAATTTGAAACTGAACCAAAAGACAGAACTTCTAAACACACATCATTATACTCAACTACTGGTAAACCTTTAAGCCTTAGAAAACCACCAAGCAATTCTGAATATGAAACAGATAATTATGCAGTGCAAAACGATTATACTGACAATTATGAACAATCAAGTGAAGAAGAAGGCGGCTTAAGTATTGAGATTCGAAATATGAAAAAAGTCATTGAAAGCAAACATGATTTCTCAACATCGGAGAGCGAGTCAGATCAACAAACTTTAGACGAATCTAGTGAAGCCTTGGAGAACATCAAGGAATTATATCCGAGAAACCGACATAAGCCACGAAAAATACATGCCGATAAAATGCACACAGCACCTTTCAAATATGTTACAGGCAGTCGTTCATACGGTGATAATGTGGATAGTATACACAGAGAAGGTAAAGGAAAGCAAAGACCAAGGGAAGTGCGTATGAAACAAGATCAGCTTTCTAATTATGCAAGTTCTGTTCTTGACGAGGCCAGATCACTTGCAACGAAGAATTTTATTATTAATTTTGATACAACGGATAGGTATGTTAATTATAAAAAATATAAAAATAATAGACCAGGAAGAGCAAAAAGTAGTAGCTATAAAAAAAGTGAAGATAAATCGAGATCCTCTGAAATAAAAGCCGAATCCTTTCTTATACAATTTTAACAGTAAAAGTATCAGTAGGTCCGCTGTTTTTGTTTATTTTTGTTGTTTTGTCTTTGTTGTAACATGTGTTGTGTTTTATTTATTACATTACTGCTTTTTAATATGTTTTATTATTAAACCTTTAATCGAACCATATTTTTAGTACTTTAAATTGTGATATTCTGTGAAGATCGATTCGAACTTCATTCAAGTAAAGCTATAAATCATCACTCACCTCGACACCGTTCCAATTTGGTGGTGAAGTATAGACATAGAGAATAACAATGCTGGGACTAACATTATTCAGCCCAGCTCATAGGATAATAAATAATTTTCATTTTTAATGCAATATAAGAATTTTTTCGATACATTTCTTGTTGCAAACGATGATATTATGAAACTCTTCTGTAACTTTGTCTTACTGACGGTTTAAAATTTTATTCTGCATTCTTCTTATTAGCGAGTCGATGGCAATCTTAATAATATCAATCCAAAACTAAGCTGCTAGTGTAACACTATCAGTAGCGCCCATAAGTTGCAAGACTTGATGTAAAGACTCACATTGTAGGTAGGTCCATTTTTAAAGCGTACATTATCAGGCAACAAGCAAGCAAATAGAGAGTAGAGTGGAAGCAGCTGCTGTCTATGATACTGCACGAGAAGCTGATGTTATAAGTAAACAATAGCAAAGTTAATAAGCGAACAAGCAATTCAAACAAATAATTAATTAAATATATGAGAATGGCAAACCCCGGAATGCCTCAACGGTCAGTTCGAACCCAAACAAGCGTTTTACTTTGTGTGAATTATTTCATCATCATTACTCTCAAAACGGCGAAGGGAAACATCGAGAGGAAACCGGCATGTCCTAGAACCAACAACTCGAAGACATGTGTCCCACCATGTGATATCTACCCACCCGCACTGGGCCCGCGTGGTGAATAACGGCCCACTCAATGCACTCTCTTTCACCGAGAGAAAGCTTGTATCCCAGCAGTGGGAATATTATAGGCTGATCGTGATCATGCATCAACAACCATATCTAGCCAGCTTTTTGTATAATTGTGAAATATTTCAAATACATAGTTGCATATCTTTCAGAACATTAAATATTCATTGCACTTCAATTTCGTGGTGTTCTTCAATTAACGTCGTAACTTTGCGTGCATCGTGTACCTATTTCACAATTTGCATTTATTTCATCTCGCGTTATTACGATTCCTTTTATTGTTTTATTATCTTTATCGACCTCATATATATTTGTTATTTCTTCAAAAACATTACATTTCTCTTCACATTATTGGCTGAGCAGTCATGTCATGATGCACGATTGACAACAATTTGATTTTCGATTTGTCAAGGAAACACGCAGCAACCAATGTAAAACAACATTTTGTTCAATTATGGATAACTACGTTTACTTTGAAGAAAAAGCATGTATTTGGATCATAATATGGTCTCAAGATGAGTCCTATGATGATGTTTAGCTACCACCACTTGAAACAGAAACATAATTATTGATGTTAACTTCATTTTATATAACAAAAATGACTTAAATAAATACCAGTATGGATTGACTTAGGTTTATACAATAAAAAGATTGAATTAACATGTTTTTTTTTTAATAGTTTTGGTAATAAATTATATCTTTAAAAAAAGTAAGATCCTATGAATTTAGCTTTATTAGAATTTAATGACTATAGCATGAAAGCTGATATAAAGTAGATAATTTTAATGTAAGAAGAGTAATAATGAAAAAATGCCTTCTGCAACCGTTCTTCAGACCAGACAGCAGCGTTAAGCATACGATAAAGAAATTGAGTCTGAATATCCGACGTAAGATTTCGGACAATTTAAACAATGGTAGTCGATGGAACGCGCGTGGTCAGACGTAGCCGATCACTGCCAGCAGCAGACCACTACTAACTAATGGAGTTTGTGACACAGCAGTAGAAGCATGGTAAACATGTAGCTGAGTGAGCAGAAAAATTGCTAAGGATCGAACGAAACTATGGGGGTTCCGACGGAAAAGATTGAGACAACAGGATAATGTTTTTATAACTTTCAGTTATAAAAACATTATCCTGTTGTCTCAATCTTTTCACACACACACACATCTTAGTGATTTAATTAAAAACTAGTTTTCAATTCAATTTTGCGGTTTCGACACTTTCAACATCAATTCAGAATTTTATGACCCTGATATATAAATATATATTTCGCAAGAAAAAAGGAAATAAAACAAGAACGATAAAAAAATACCTTAGTACATTGAGCAACTACTTTAATAACACAAACATTTGGTTACAACAGTGAAATTTTCCATAACAGTTACATTTTTCTTCGAATATACATGTCGTAGAAAATATCTTTCTTCATATATGTTTTCCACGACGAGTATAATCTTGTGCTTCACATTTTTGAACTTTCTGGTTTTGGTTCAATGTGCTCCTGAATTACCAGCCGAAGATAGTTACGGCATCCTTGTTACTGAGTGGGCAATACGAAACACTGTGAACAATTTATTCTCCACTCTAAAACTAAAGGTTTTGCAGCAAAAACTGAAGTTGAAACAATATTCAACAATTCATAACTTCTTTGTTTCCATAACTTTGCGAGATCACGACAATCTGAAGAAAATAACAAAACTAACTCACGTTGATAACATCGATAACGGCACTAAAGTTTTTATTACACAATTAAATGAAGTATTAAATGAAGATAATAAAAGCGATGAAACAACAGATTCTGTTTACGTTACGATTCTTATTGAAGATTTTCTTAGCAGACTTGATGAATTAAAGGAAAGAAATGATGTTAAAAATAATACGAAGTTCGACTTAAATAAAGCAATTTTAAGACACTTTAGCAATAATGAAAATGAATGTGGAAATACAACATATTTATCAAAAGAATTTGTAAAAGGGAATGATTCTGATGACATTGTATTGAGCAGTAATGGATTTTGGCGTAAGTAAAAAAGTCATTTGATTAATAGTTTCTTTGGTGTATGCATGTAGTACTTACATACTATGTATGTTAAATATTTAGTCAACCTTAGATACATTTTGAGCAACACAGTACAGATTCGTTTATATATAATCCTTTCAGAGCCCAGCGGCCGTCGCATCTTCGAGGGTAAATCGTCGAACATCGACCGCTTTCCTTTCATGGTGAGCGTCCAGTTCTTCAAGAAGTTCCAATGTGGTGGCTCCATCATCAAATCTGATCTGGTAATCACTTCTGCGTCGTGTTTGCAAATGTAAGACTCAATCTTTCGTTATTAGGTGATTCCTCTCAATCTGCTTTCGGTACATCCTGCACCCTAATTACGTAATGCACGATCAATTTTAAATTGAAACCAATTGAAAAAGATTGCTAGTCCATTGCTTCATAAGTTCGACAAAAAAAATCTGCTCTTTTTTTTTTGTCGAACTTATGAAGCAATGGACTAGCAATCTTATTCAATTGGTTTCAATTTAAAAATGATCGTGCATTGCGTAATTGGGGGGCTGCTCTCACATCTCCGTTCTCCGTTAGCTTAACCACCTACAACATTATTTATTTCATCAGAGCCTGGAACAACCGCTTCTTCCGCGAGAACCCTGCGTTCCTCTCAGCGCAAGTTGGCAGCACCTACCACGAACGCGGAGGGGAGAATATCCCTATCTTGGAGATTGAATTTCACCCAGGCTACAACCCCAAGAATATGAGACACAATCTGGCGGTTATGAGGCTGACAAGAGAGCTGAAGTTCAGAGAAAAAAAACGTAATCTAAAGATGATAGACTTTGATAGACATCCATGGCCATTACCATCAAATACAGATGGCATAGTTGTTGTGGGTTGGGGCGCTAAAACCGTAAGTTATTTTTCCTTCTACAAACTCAAACAGTTGCTGCGTGACTAGAATAGAATCACGGCTGTGTTTGATTTTACGGTCAATTTTAGTTGATAGTCCATTTGCTAAGCAATCCCTGACTGTCCATGCCTACTTATATTTCTAAAAAGTAAAACGGTTTCAGCTCGGAAACAAAGCTGAAATAAACTGGAAGAATGAACTGTCGTATTCTACACTAGAATTCTACCCAATTGATGAGTGTCAAGAAATATATACCAAGTAAGCATACATAACATCTCACAGCGAATCTCTAGTTTGACATAATTTCGTCCACTCTCCTGTCCTTATTTAAATTCATTCGATATCGCTGCAGCATGGTCTTCTCCTTTCTTACCTATATAGCCAGCTCTTTCACACTATCCATCCGTAATTTCTTTGGTCATCCTCCTTTACTCTTATAGCCATACTCCACATACCTACATACTGTATTCTTTAAGTGAAAACTTTTTTAGGCGCGGTGAGCACTTTTTGGGATGGGTAAAAAATGTTAAACTCACGTCAGGCGTCCGGCGTCAGGACACGTGACTTGACGTGACCCTATCGTACAAATTCATTAGACGAATGGAGAGATGTAGAATTTGTTGACAGCGCACTCTGTTTTATTTTTTTGGAAATAGTTATATGGAGCTACAGTTTTCGTTCTTGTACTGACAGCAAGCCACATAAATTCCTAACATTTTCGTTAGATGGCGTTACTTAGTTTTACCTCATGTTTTTTTTAAATAATTATCATTAAACTTCGTGACATTTTCAGAGAATTCGTGACCGACAGAAACTTTTGTGCTGGTTTCTTCTCGAAGGGAGGTGGAGCGTGTAACGTATGTAGATCTTCGATGCTTTATTAATAGTCTTTTATTTTTAATTATTTAATTTACCTTCCTTCCTTCTTCTTCATCTTGATGGTGGGTGTACACCTCTGCCTAACCTAACCTAACCTAACCTAACCTTGGGGGATTACAGGCGTGATAGTATGTTATATTGATACTAACTCTAATTTGAATAAAACAAATGCCGTACATTTATTAACAACAGCAGTAATTCAATCATTTATTTCAATATACAGGGTGGCCCCCATTCTGATTTTATGCCAAACAGTTACTTTGGTATTTTGTTAAAATGCGGCATAAGACATGACCACGGCAATACTTTCATTACTTTTATCCTGAAGTTATTAAACGAATTTAAAAACAACACATGTTTTCAAAAAAATCACGAAAATCATTTTGATCACTGAGGAGTCCGTGACACATCCTGACTTTTTTTCTGTGAGGTTATCTAAAGGGATGTGTCGTGGACACATCCCTTTAGATAACTTTAGATAACCTGAGCTCAAGTTTGAATACGAAAAGCAGAATATTTGTGACTTTATTACTATCTAATAAAGTATGTGAAAATGATGAAGTTTAAAGAAAAACACGATGAAAACCGATCGCATTTTTAAGAATAAAACAGGAGCAGATTAGGCATAGCGCGTAAAAAAAGTGGTCCAGACATCCTGACGTCAGAATGTCTGACCACTTTCTTCACGCGTTTTTTTCGCTTACTATCGAGGTACTAAATATTTTTAGTTAGGTATCAAATTGTAGCAAAAAGGTAGTGCATTTTGGTATTTTCTAAACATCAAAATATATCTCTATTGGCCCAGGGGTTCTGACGCTTACGATTTTTTTATATAAGTACTTATATTATTTAAGCTTGCCAATTTTATACGGTGAATAAGATCTGCCCAATCTGCACTATTTTTAAAAATGCGATCGCTTTTCATCGTGTTTTTCTTTATATTTCATTATTTTCGCATAGTTTATTAGATAACCCATTAGTAAGGTCACAAATATTCTGCTTTTCATATTCAAGCTTGACCACGACACATTTTTTGGGTGTAGCTCGTCAATAATCAATCCACGGACTGACTTTTCGTCTACTCTGGTTTTCTTTATTTTACTTTATCCCACGGCTGGGCTAAGGTCTATCCTTTCTGCCAAAAACAGGTTTCCAACTTCTTAATGTTCTGTTTGGTAGCACGACGCTGGCGGACCCGGTGTTTCAAGCGGCATTCTCGTGGGAGTGATAAGTTTTGGCTCACCGCAGTGTGGTACTCCTGATGCCCCTACCGTCTTCACAAAACTTGGCTACTACACTGATTGGATCGAGACAATCATGGAAATGGTGACGTTAATACTTTAATTCTATAATTGTTGCTCCAAAGCACGGCATCGCCGCGCCGGCAGCGCCTAGAGACGGCATTACTAATGTTTGTGACGCTGATAGTACATTAAGGGTATGCTAGTCGTTCATTCTTCCATACAAACGTAGTATGGTGGTTACTTGTATGTTTGACAGTGTACGTTCAAAACTAAAAATTATATCAGTTTGACTTGTCATTATATAGCCGTGTATGGAAGCAGAATTGGAAAAAAATATTGGTTTGGAAGATATGAGAGTCGAAACTTCCATAATTATTTCAACACTAACTTTAACCGCCATAACAGTGCAGGAAAAGATTGTCAGAAAACCTGCTGACCTACTCTTTTTTTTGTACTTAAGCACTATTTTTCTTTTCGCATTAGAAAAGGCACAACCCCGTACTAAGGCAATACTGTAATAAAAACGGGACCACTTTAAATGTATTTTAACTTATTATAGTATAGTGACATTAAAATAATTTCTTAATTTTCGTTTACAGAAAACGGTTATAAAAAGACAACCGACCACAGCCCGACCGCCCCATTACAATCCTACGTTCCCTTCTGTGACTACAGCAAAGCGTATTAGAATCACGCCAATTGTTAACGAAAAGAAACCGTTTAAGCTAACAACTATTCCTGAATCTGATCTTTCTAGAACAAATGATAAAAAACATGATTTTAAACAATTCCTAAAAACAATGTTTAACGAGAAGAAACAACCGAGAGAACAGGGAGAACATCAACAAAAACAGATAGAACAAAATCAAAAACAAGAAGAAGAGCGACTAGAAGAAGGAAAACGACAAGAAGAAAAAGAACGACTAGAAGAAAAAGAACGACAAGAAGAAAAGGAACGACTAAAAGAAGAAGAACGACAAGAAGAAAAAGAACTACTAGAAGAAGAAGAACGACAAGAAGAAAAAGAACGACAAGAAGAAGAAGAACCACAAGAAGAAAAAGAACGACTAGAAGGAAAAGAAAAACAAGAAAAAAAAGAACGACAAGAACAAAAAGAACGACTAGAAGAAAAAGAACGACAACAAGAAGAAGAACCACAAGAAAAAGAAGAAGGACTACAAGAAGAAGAACGACAAGAACAAGTAGAAGAACAACAAGTAAAAGAACGACTACAAGAAGAAGAACGGCAAGAACAAGAAGAAATACAACAAGAAATAGAAAGAAAACGAAAAGAACAAGAAGAACTACAACAAGAAATAGAAGAAGTAACTGAAAAAGAAGTAGATAAAACTCAATACACAAAAGAAATGGAGAAGGTAAAACTCAAACAAGCATTAAGAAATAAACTTGAAAAGGAAATAATAAAAGAGGATAAACTATCACCAAGCGAAACAAAAAAGAAATCAAAACGTAAAGAAAACATGACGTGGACAACAGAAGCACAAACTCATTCAGATGAAAATTGGAACGATAAACCTACTACTATACGACCTTGTACTATTTTTGGAAGTAACAAAGCAAAAGTTACTATACTGCATGAAAGCTCCGATGCAATTTCTGCTAAGATGACTTCTTCTGAAGAGTTTATACCTTCTTTCAAGCAACGGAATGTAGAAAATAAAGAAGCAAGTTCTGGCCAAGTAAAAGAATTTGATGAAGCTATCGATAATCTTTTAGATAACCTTAATTTAAATTTTATGTTGCAACCTAAAGAAAGTTTATCTGCATTCCAGCAAATAAGACCAAAATACCTTAAATTTAATCCTAATTTGACTAACGTGTCAAAAATTAAAGGAAAGAAACCAAGTAATGTGGTTGAAAATCAAAATCTTAATGCAAACGAAGAAGATGAAAGTGGTGCAAATAATGGGAGTGTTATAGAAGGTGACACTGGCGAAGATGAACAGGACTTAGAAGATGGTAACAATAAATACAAAATTAATAAACAAAGCGATAGCGACAACAAATCTGTCGAAATAGCTGATAAAAGTCCAAACATTGATAACGTGAAGATACATAGCAATGACAATCACGAAAATGAACATCATGAAGAAGTCGTACACACGGTTAATAAGAATAATGAGATGAAAAATTATGCAACTGATGATGGTGGCGAGACAGACGAAGAGTTTGAAACATTAAATATCGCAGCCGAGTCATTAGAGCAAGAAAATTCAAGTAGTAATATCACTGACAGGCTTTTGGAGATGTTAGATTATGAGGATCTTTATAAGCTGCTATCAGAGCATCCAAATAAATAGATTTCTAATTGTAAAAAATCATAACCCACAATAATTTAGCTTAATTAACCAATTTTTCAAACCGTATGTCCTCTTGAAATGACATTAATATGGGGACTGAAGTAACTCATGCAAGTCTGTTTTTCAAATTAAATGAATTAAAAGTTTGATTCAAAATACCAACCTCTTTTCAAACCAAACCTTTAACAGCCATATAACTGTTTCAATTTCAAAAATCAAGAACTGTCATAACATTTTGTCAATCATTTGAAAGAAAATGTCGTTGCTAACGTTAGCTGGAAAATGTTATTCGTCGTTTTTAATAGTAGGAAGAGGGATTCACGGTAGATGTAGGATTGGGAATCGCGACTGGGTCGGGTTCGGACACAACGGCAGTGCCAACTATAAGGATGACGCCCACTTCCCGTTCCCCGCCGTCAGGTTCAAGGAGAACACCAGAGATATTTGTGTAATTTATTAACATTTTGCCTAAGTATATAGATATTTATTTAAGTATTACCAACGAGATATACATTACAATTATTATCGTCTACAAAATTAAAACTTGTACATAATCAGCCTATTAATGTTCCCACTACTGGGACACAGGCCTCCTCTCTGGGGGAGAGTCCTGTATTGCAGCGAAATGCGTTGTTATGGTCAATGATGCTCGGAGCAGAAGCAAAATATTCAAATGTAAGTAATTAACCCTATTACATGGGACTTAACAAATAACTGGTTATCACAACACCAACATAATAGTTATACTATGTAACCGCAGAGGATCAGACTTATCAGGCTCTCGGAAGACAACAGAAAATGTAGATAACATTTCGCGGCACTCCAGCTTTTTGACATGACTACCCATTTTATGCTTATTTACAAACTTCCAGGCACTTCGCGAGAAAGAAAAAGGAGACTGGCGAATGCTTTGTTGCGAGGAGAAGAAGGCCCTGTACCGGGCTTCGTTCTGTCAGACCTTCGCTGAGTTCCAGCACCCCACGGGGCAGTGGAAGGCGATCGTGGGGACCGGGCTGTTCCTCTGCTCCTTCACCTTCTGGACATTCATGTTCCTCCATTATTATGGTATGTTATTATGTATGTGAGGGACTTCTGGCTAAGTTATAACAGTTAGTACAGCTACGCTTGCCGCGGTTGGTCCGTGGATGGGTGACCATCTTTACATACCAAGACCCCTCCGTGCCTCGGAAAGCACGTTAAGTCGTTGGTCCCGGCTGTCATTCGTGGATCTTTGACAGTCGTCATGAGTAGTCAGAAGCTTGAAAGTCTGACAACCAATCTCACCAAGAGGTATCGTATTACCCAGTAACTGGTTTATGGAGGTCTGATCGGCAATGGCTCCATGTAAAATACTGGTATTCAGCTGCATCCGGTTAGACTGGAAGCCGACCCCAACATAGTTGGGAAAACACTAGGCAGATGATAATGATTATGGTATGTAACCCGTCTCTGTACATCCTGACCTTATCGGTTTCGTTTTTTTAATTATCTGATGGGCCTGCTATTGACTTCGAGCGTGCTCGGAAAATGCCTATTCACACTTAATTTGGCAGGTTATAGGATGTTTGTCCTTCGAAAAAGGCAGTTACGTAGTCTACTCCAGCACCTGAGTATGACCAGATGTCTAAATATGGATGAGGAGTAGGACCTATCAGTCGTAGCAGGTGGCGAACTATAGCTTCTGTGATGTGTCATGTACGGTTTTTAGTTTCGTCTTTGCGCAAAAATAAGTAATACATTTTTTTTAATATCCGATCTTAGAGCTCATTTCACAGCGGACCCGTCATTTTCGATTAGTCAAAAAAACGATACGTCAAGACGGATACCAGTCCTACCATACCAACTTATCTGTGAACTGAAAGAAGACGGCACCGTCGGTTCAGTGTTGCTAATTAATATAAGGTGCCCAAAATTGAGTAAGTTTTCAAGAAGGAAATTTCACATTAGACATAATCGTTTAATAAGAATTACAGTTTTTACAAATAAAAAAAATTATACCTATATAAAAATAATAAAATAAATAAAAAGAATTTGATAATTTACAGTTACGTAGGTACGCTAATAGTTTAGTCTCTCAGCAATCAACAATTGCTTTATCTAAAAAGTAATCCAATGAAGTGGAAATTCAGCAGGTAAAATTCAAAATTCAAAATTCAAAATTCAAAAGTCATTTATTCAAACTAGGCTGAGAATCAGCACTTTTCGAACGTCAAAATTACATAAGACAGTCCCCCAAAAACGCCCGCCCTTCACCACTTCCTAGTGCTTTTGCTGGAGAGAAGAAGTGGCGCAACAAACTCCCCAGCAGCACAGCTGTCTGTTCAGTTAGAAAAAAAAATTGATTCTATACAATAGTATGCAAATCATTTACATTACTCAACACAAATCATTAAATAAAAAAATATATTTGCCATAATGACAGCTAGCACACGCCAATGTACCAACAAAAAAAAAAAAATATCGGAAGCTAAACTCAAGCGAAAATGAATACTAAAAAAACTAAAAACGTAAACAGAACTTAATACCCGAATTATAAAGCCTCCAGGTATAAAGGGCGTGCCCGCTTACATATAGCTAATAAAACTGTAACTCGAAGTCACATAATTATGATAAACTAGGACCATCGAAGTAAAATAAATCAACAGTTAGGCAAGAATAATATAATGATCTTCTGTCGAGGTCGCTAGCTAACCACATATTGCAATACAACTCATTAAACAAAAACATTGTAATGAGTCGATTATGTCAATAATAAATGAATTTAAATGAAAATAAATTTACTTATACAGTCAATTAAAATAACAATTATATAACTCATATGACCTGTCAGTAGGTAAGCTAATTCTGGAGAAAGAACATAAATATTGTCTTGAGTTAATCACAGCGACCAACTATTTTTATCGTTTAAGTAGTCGTTGATAGAGTAGTATGCCTTTGAACAAAGGTTGGATTTTACTTTAGCTTTAAACGCATTATAAGGCAAATCTAGCAGAGAAGTGGGTAGCTTGTTATAAAAGGTTATACCAAGCCCAACAAATGAATTATGAACCTTATGAAGCCGGTGAAAAGGAGCTCGTAATTTGTCCTTATTTCTGGTGTTAATATTGTGAATATCACTGTTCTTAGTATATAAGTGTATATTTTGCCTAATATATAGGATATTGGCAAAGATGAATTGTGATGCCACTGTGAGAATACCAATATCCTTAAAAAAATCTCTTAGAGAAACTCTGGCACCTAGCTGGTAAATTGCTCGAACAGCTCGTTTTTGAAGAACAAATATATTTTGAATGTCAGCGGCTTTGCCCCACAGCAGAATGCCATAGGACATAATGCTATGGAAATAACTAAAATAGACTAATCTAGCAGTATCAACGTCAGTGTATTGTCTTACTTTCCTGACAGCGTAGGCGGCCGAGCTAAGCCTTCCCGCTAGACTTGAAATATGTGGGCCCCACTGAAGTTTAGCATCTACTGTTATGCCCAGAAAAACTGCCGAGCCCACAGTTTCAAGCACCTCTTTATCTAAGACGATGTTGGGTCCTAGATTTCTAACATTGGGTAAAGCGAATTTTATACATTTCGTTTTCTTGGAATTGAGAACTAAGTTATTTGTTGTAAACCAATCCGTAACCATTGAGAGTGCACTGTTTACATCGTCAAAATCATGTCTATTCCTGTCTACTTTAAAAATAAGAGAGGTATCATCTGCAAACAGTACAACTTCACAGATACCCTTTAAAAAGAATGGTAAGTCATTGATATACACTAAGAACAAGAATGGACCCAGTATTGAGCCTTGAGGTACACCTAACTGAACTGGTAACCCGGAAGATTTCACACCATCAACATCGACACATTGGGACCTATTGTGTAAATAAGAATTAAGAACATCGAGAGCTTCGTTTTGCACACCGTAATGACGCAGTTTACGCAAAAGCGTGTCATGGTGCACGCAATCAAAAGCTTTGGAGAGATCACAGAAAACTCCAATAGCATTTTGCGAGTTCTCCCATGCGTTAAATATGTGTTTCAGCAGAGCAACACCCGCATCTGTAGTCGAACGACCTTTTGTAAAGCCATATTGTTCATTATGAAGGAGGTTATTTGAATTAAAATGTCTTAGCAACTGCTTGAGTATTAACTTTTCAAATATTTTACTAAATGCAGGTAAGATAGAAATAGGCCTGAAATTACCAACATCATTTTTATTACCGGATTTAAATAATGGTATGACTTTACTACTCTTCATGAGGTCAGGAAAAGTTCCTAAGTCAACACATTTATTAAAAGTAACAGCTAGATAGGGGGCTACGATGTCTATTATATTACTTAAAAGTTTAATGGAGATGCCCCAGTAATCACCAGTGTTTTTGGATTTGAGTGTATTAAAAACATTAATTACATCACGAGGCGTTACATGTTCGAAGCTAAATAAACGACTACTTTTAGACACACTACTAAGCAATAGGTTTTCAGCTTTAGACGGGGACGAATTTAAGGAGCGAGTCGTAGTTATAGGTATGTTGGCAAAAAACTCATTAAACGCCTCAGCTACGTCAGCTGCTTTAGTAACTAATTTATTGTCGACCATAATCTCAAGTGCTTTATCTTGTTTAACCGACTTACCCGTTTCATTGTTAATAATTTTCCAAGTGGTTTTTACTTTATTATTGGAATTTTTAATTTTATCGCTTAAAAATTTTGATTTAGCATAAACACTAACCTTTTTAAATAATTTTGAATAATTTTTGACATACTCTAGGAAAGGAGTATCAAACCTGTATTTTTTCAAACCATATAACTCGTATAGTCTCGCTCTACTTTTATAAATACCTGGAGTGGCCCATTGGTTAAAGTCAACGGTGGTGCCATTAATTTCAAGAGTTTTGGTCTTGAAAGTAGATTGGTACTCTTTTTGCACGACATCAAAAAGGGCTCCATAAATTTCATTAGGACACTCGTGTTCTACTATAGTTGGTGTAATTCTATGAGCTATATTATTTTTAAACTTATTGCAACGACTAACTGTATAGGGCCTGCATTCTATTTTACGCGGCTTTTTATGTAATGGCATGGGGAAGCTAGCTAATAAACCACAGTGGTCTGAAGTTAAGTCACTTAACACACATTTATTTTTGGCATCACAATCACTAAATATATTATCAAGACAAGTTGACGAAGATGCCGTGATCCTAGTAGGTTCAAAAAACAAGTTAATTAAATTATAAGACTTAAACAGATTAAGAAGTCTAATACTTAATGGAGTAACATCTAAAACATTAATATTAAAATCTCCACATAAAATTATACTCTTATTACTTGATTTTAACCTATTGAGTGAATCCTCCATTACCGATTCAAAACTAGTAAAATCACCAGAGGGGGGTCGATAAACGCAAATTATAACGTATCGCTCGAGTTCAACACAAGACAACTCAATAGTGCGCTCGATGGAAAGATTAACTAAATCTAATGGTGTGTTCCTCTGTGGCCGGACCACAGTTTAGTACTCAGATGCAATAGTTCGAAATAAAACCTACCTAAAGTCTACTTTCATCCGAATATATATATATTTTTAGTACCTCAAGAGATATCGTTTTAATTAACAATGTATGTGGTCCGGCCGCCAGGCAGTGCTCTCTGGCCGCGCCACCTCAAATTAAATAGAGTATAATGAACTATTAATAAATCAATATCCCGAAAAAAACTACCTAAAGAGTACCTTGCATACGACAAATATGGTCCAATAAATCCCTTTAGTTAAGGAGTTATTGGTCGTAGGGTGTGGTCCGGCTGGAAGGTATACTCTGCAGCAAGTCAATTTTGCAATATTTAATATTAACTATCCATAAATCAATTTATATAATAGTACCTTTTCTCTACTCTTCGTTGATACTTTTTTCTCTCAAGAAACTATTCATTTTGATTAATTAATCTTTAAAGTATGTGGCGCGGCTAGGGAGGATTACTTTCAGCAAATATAACGAAATATGCTTTATTTCTTTATGCCAACGAAAACTGCATAATAAGTACTTTATAAAAAAACCTGGACTTCATCTATAAACTTTTATTTTTATTACCAACAATGATTTTGAAAAAGGTGCACTTTTTGGTTTTTGTTTACCTATCTACCTAAGAATAGGTAGTTAATTTGACGAAGTAGATTGAATTTAAGCATTTAACCCTTTAAACAAGAAATAACAATGAAAAAAAGTTAAATTAAAAATTTAAAAAACCCCCGACACAAAATATCCTTTTAAAAGCTATAAAATAAAATATACTGGCCCTTTCAATCCGTTTATTTGTGAAACATAGGTATTTACATAGGTGTTTATATAAAAAAGTGCGCTATGTTTTGTCATAATTAAGACGTACAAATTTATAAGTGGCACATAGGTGTCATTAGATTATTAAAAAAAACAATATTTTTAAATTAATCAAATACATGCATACAGAAAAGAAACATCACATACAATAAAATCAATAAAAAGTCATAGTACCTACTTATTAACAAAAGGTATAAAATTAAATGCAATATTATAACAATATTGGTCGTTCAAAAATTCGTCTACAGTATAATAACATTTGTCAACTAATAATTTAGTCAGAGTTTTTTTAAACTTATATAATGTCATGTTTTTTATGTCATCAGGAATTTTATTAAACACTTTAGGTGCCATACCAAAAAAACTTTTTCGCATCAATGCAGTCTTACATTTTTGATGACATAGTTTATTTACGTATTGGGCACGTAATGGAATTTTTCTAGTGGAAGATATTTTTCCAAACAATTGTGTGTTTCTTTTCACAAACAACGCAGTTTCCAAAATGTATAATGCTGGAAGGGTCAGTATTTTTAAAGACTTAAAATAGGGTCTACAGCTATCCGTTGTTTTTATATTACACATTGCTCTGACACATCTTTTTTGCATCCTAAATATAAGATCACGGTCAGTCGACTGCCCCCAAAAAATCGCGCCATATCGCAACACAGAAGCTACAAGTCCATGGTATGCTACCAGTAACGTATCTTTATTGACCTTTTTTGATAACTGAAAGAGTGCATAAGCAGATTTACTCAGGCGTTTACAAAGTTCTTCAAACATGGGTTTCCAAGTAAACTTACAGTCGATGGTAATACCTAAAAACTTAGCATTATTAACTTCTTCTATTTCATGGTTATTATAAGTTACTTCAATATTTGGACGTGGTTGCCGTTGATGAAAGTGCATCACCTTAGTTTTATTTAGATTAATAACGAGATTATTATTATTCATCCAATGGATGATATTGAGAAGGGATTTATTAATATCATTTTGATAGGTTGTCACATCATTACATTTTATAACAGCTGTGCTATCATCGGCGAATAGGATCATTTTGTGTCGTATTATTTTTGGCAGATCATTTATGTATATCAGAAATAATACATTTAAATTTAATATAATTTGTAGTTAATATTTTGTCGTCGCGTCGGGGGACGCGGCATGCTATTGTAGAAAATATATTTTCAATTTTTCATTCGCCGTCCCCCGACGCGACGACAAAATATTAACGTAAACTACTTCATCAGGAGTTTTCTTGGTGCCTATCCATTGTTTGAGCCATTTGTATACAATGTGGAGACTACCATACAACAATAAATGAAAATACTGGCACTACTAATGCTTATGAGTATTTTGGAACTGTCAAATAAATCCTAACTTCGAAATAAAAAAATTAGTTTTTCAAACAAATTAAATGTAATCTATGCCGGATCCACCCTAAGCCTATAAATTCCGTTTATCCAACTAGGCCTAGGGTGGATTCTCGGGCATACATTTCAGAATATCCACCTTAGGGTGGATTTTTGGGGTGGATAAACGGAATAGCCCGAGCCGACTTTGGATTTTGCCGAGCTATAATGACTAAACTATTGAATATATTCAATTGAATTTTTGTATACAGAATGGGAAAGCCATTATGGACACGCCGTTAATTTTTTTGTTGTATGGTAGTCTCCACCTTGTATATTTTCTAACGTATGCAAATCAGTTATCATTTGAGTTACCGGTACACAAGAATTTCCTGTTTGTAATACAGCCACGTAAAGAAAAATGTGCTTAGCCACATATATTTGTGCAGGATCTCTAGGTGGTATTATTTTTTTAAATATTGACCCTGTAGCGTCAATACTGAGCTTTATTCTTTTATAACAATTGACAAGATGACAATAATATTTGTATTTTTATGTAGATTTTATTAAAAAAGTGTATGGAAAAGAATATGTAAGCCATACCATTGAATAAGTACGCTGATGTTTTATATTTAAAAAAATATTTCATTTACATCTACCCGTTTTATATTTTTGTGTATTTTAAACAGTGTCTTGCTGGCCAATAACTATACCGTTTCCCCTACAAATTGCTTACAAAATATTGGAAGGAGTTTAAATTGATACTAAGTTCCGCAATTTATAAAACCTATCGTATTAACAATTTTTTATTGTTAATATTTGATTATGAAAATATATATTTGTTTTTCGTATACTTATTGTTTATTTTAAACCAAAATTTTCACTTACTTCGTCAAATTAATTACCTATTCTTAGGTAGATAGGTAAACAAAAACAAAACCCTTTTTCAAAATCATTGTTGGTAATAAAAATAAAAGTTTATATATGAAGTCCAGTACCCTAATTAGGTAATGCACGATCAATTTTAAATTGAAACAAATTGCGAATCCATTGCTTCATACGTTCAAAAAAAAAAATTGAGCAGATTTCTTTTTCGAACTTATGAAGCAATGGATTCGCAATTTGTTTCAATTTAAAATTGATCGTGCATTACGTAATTAGGGGGCAGGTCTTTTTATAAAGTACTTATTATGCAGTTTTCGTTGGCATAAAGAAATAAAGCATATTTCGTTATATTTGCTGAAAGTAATCCTCCCTAGCCGCGCCACATACTTTAAAGATTAATTAATCAAAATGAATAGTTTCTTGAGAGAAAAAAGTATCAACGAAGAGTAGAGAAAAGGTACTAATATATAAATTGATTTATGGATAGTCAATATTAAATATTGCAAAATTGACTTGCTGCAGAGTATACCTTCCAGCCGGACCACACCCTACGACCAATAACTCCTTAACTAAAGGGATTTATTGGACCATATTTGTCGTATGCAAGGTACTCTTTAGGTAGTTTTTTTCGGGATATTGATTTATTAATAGTTCATTATACTCTATTTAATTTGAGGTGGCGCGGCCAGAGAGCACTGCCTGGCGGCCGGACCACATAAATTGTTAATTAAAAAGATATCTCTTGAGGTACTAAAAATATATATATATTCGGATGAAAGTAGACTTTAGGTAGGTATTATTTCGAACTATTGCATCTGAGTACTAAACTGTGGTCCGGCCACAGAGGAACACACGGTAAAATGTTCCACGGGGGGGATACAACTTTCATTTAATGCGAAGTTAAGTAGGTACCTACCCTGCAAGTGGTACCTGGATGTCTAGCATTTAGTTATGACCGTACCTAACCCCTAACACCAGATTTGACTAATTATAATTAGCAGTGGTACCTAGTGGTAGTGTAGTGTAATAAAAAAAAACAAATTGCTTTACAATCATTTATTGAAAACTAGGTTTACAATAATTGTGATCTTTAGATGAACCTGCATACACAACTTCATCCTGGTTGTGAGGCCATACTCCGCTTATTTCCGTACCACTATCATCATTATCACTATCGCTTTCGGTTTCAGTGTCACTTACCAGTCTTACCACTTCTATAATAAAAGGTTTATCTAAATACAAATCATGTTTTAAGTATTCTCCAGATTCTCCTTTTAACCTGCGAACGTGTTTACAATGCTGTGCCCACTCATGAACTGTAATAGCGTCAAAAGCTTCTCTAACTAGGCGGGGAGTTTCAGCTTTTTGTGCTCAATATTTACATCAGCAACTTTTCTTTTCATTGTGCTCCATACGAGTTCAATGGGACTGAGATCACAGTGATAAGTATAAGCATTTGTGTCTATTGTCTTCTAAATTTTTTTCAATCTCATATACAGGTTCAGGCTTGTTTCCCTTAATTATTTCTAAAAGCTGAGGTTTAGTCAAATTCTCTCCGTAGTCAATTATATTTTGGGTCAACCATAATTGCATATCTTTTTTTAAGGAATTCGTATTTGGGACTTTATTCACACAAATCCGGTGATAGGGAGCATTATCCATCACTATTATGGATGGCTCTCGTAAATTAGGCACAAGTTTTTCAATAACCCACTTTTTAAGTTGGTACTATTCATCTCGTCATGACAATCACCACTTTTTGTGTTTGATTTAAACACAAGTAGTGTACACATTTGTAATAAATCCAGTATCTCCTCCCGCATGAACAATAATTATATCTTTGCCCTTTCGATACAGGCTCCAAAACTCTGTCTTCGCTCTCTCCTTGCCAACATTTACCCGATGTATGCGAAGAGTGAATATAGGTCTCATCTAAATAAATTATGGGCCGGGGCTGGGGAGATTTATTATTTTTATCCACTGCATGCAAGTACTTAGCTCTCCAAGCTGATATTTCATTACGTTCCATAAGAACCTTCCGATTGGATTGAGATTTTTTAAAACGAAATCCCACCTTGTGGAGCAGCTTTCGCAGACTCTCTCGCTGTCCTGTGTAATTTATATCTGTCTTTAAGACCTCTAGAAGCTTTTTGACAGTAGGCACCTCCTTTTTAGCAGAATAAAATTCATGTACTTTCCTCCGTATAACTCCCATGTCAAAATCATCAACATGCACAAATCCACGTTTACATTTTCTCTCCTTGCCTGGTGTCCGAATTTTTGTACCAGTTTCTTCTGCTGCGTGCCCTTCCTTAACTATTTTTGAAATTAGTCTTTGACTCACACCTGAAATACTTATAAGATAATAAAATTAATGTTAGTAGAAATTTGAAAACTGGCAGGTTAGTTGGCTCACTCACTTAGCAGGTTACCTAATAGATGTACGTTACCGTTACACTAACCTGCAGCAAGATTAGAAACGAATATTTCGTGGACTTAAATAATTAGTTAAGTATCGGGTAATTTATAACAAGAAAGTTGACAACACTAACCTGTCGCTGCCGAAATTCGTTTGTATATTTGATTAAATGGGATAATTGGAAACCCCGCCCGAGCTTCTTCTTCAAAAAAGGTTTTAACCTTTAGAATAATGTTTCGAGCATCACTTTTAATAGCTTTCGGCATATTTAACTTTATAAATTCAACAATATCACGACAAAACAACCAGAGAATCCGAATGTAGTAGACACTGACAATCGAATGACATTTCAACATGACGGCCGTAGTTCCAATTTTCGCCATTTCACAGATAAGTTGGTAGGAGTGTACGTTCACATTGCATATTACGGAAACGAGTTTTTTTGCGCTTCGTCAAAATATCCGAATATATGTATGTTCACGCGACTTGATTCCTGATTCAGAGTAAAATTCTTGGCAAGCGCTTCAGCGGATCCACAAAATAATCACGACTCATGTTTTTTGACGAACGTGATTTTTTAAAGACGATACGTGATTTAAGACGTGTCCGTAATTTTACTCGATTTGTGATGCGTGTGAACACAAAGATAAAGATATATTTATTTGCGCAAACATGTGTACACATACAGAAATAAAAACATGCATGCAAGATAACATTAAAAAAAACGATTCATTAAAAAACACGAATCATCCTCGTGTGTACGAGCCCTTAGTGTTTCAACACCATTGTATACCATGTGCAAATAAAAGATTTATTTATTTATTTAATATAAGTATAGCTCATATCACATGGAGAAGCGATGCAGCGCTCAGAGCTCCATCGCTGCATGCATTCATCGCGCGTGTGACAATGTTCATTGTTTCAGTGTTCGAGCCCCTCCCGGCGAGTCTGTCGAAAACTTCGCAGAAGGCTCAATTGCGGAGAATGATAGAACTTCGGGTTAACCCCATAGATGGACTGGCTTCTAAGTGGGATTATGACAATGACCGATGGAAGGTAAATCTATATAATCTTTGCGCATGTCAAACTATAAATAAGCATTGCAAGTTGTAAAAGATTACAATCGCTATAAAGGGGATCACACACAAATCTTAACTGATTTCAAACAGCTAAGATACGATATTATCACGAGAGCGTAACGCGAGTCACACACTATGAAATTAATTTTAAAAAAATTTCTTCGATCGATATGTCGAAGATAATATATTTTCACTATACAATTTAAAAGTAAAAACTATTTACAACAAAATAAAACAACCCACAAAGGTTGACTGGTAGAAAATGCCTATGGTATTAAGTCCGCCTCTGTACATTTGTGTGCTTAAAGTGTTAAATAAATAAACAAATCACTACCAAAAAAAAACGGTGTCTTTTGTTTTGTATTTTCGTTTTTGCCACCGACTTCCGAAATTAAATTTATTTTTCACTTTGAAGAGTTTTTTTTGGAAGTCAGATATTTTTTTTTTTTATGTGTTTAATGATTATTTTCTTCTTTCCAGTGATAATTCTGAGTTTCGCCTATTTTATGAAGCTTACAAAGCTGTTTCCTAGGATAAATACAAGAAATACGCGGTCAACGTCGTGCCAAGGTAGCAATATATTGTTTTAAGACAATCTAAGTAATGCCCCACGGTGCATTATGCAAAAATATAGAATCCCTTGTTTTATCAATATTTGAAAAATAATAAGCTGTTTTAAGCATGACATTTGTGAATGATAAAATAAGTATTTTTTTAAGCGTTGTGTCCTAGGCTTGTTTGTGTCTATCCAATTTTGCATGTGCATTTCTGGCACGTGCCGCAGTGGCACCGTTAGTTCCGTAGTTGTCTCTGTTAGTATAGTTTACGCCAGATGCTGGTCGTTTTGTTAATCTTTTAACTTTATTAAGTTGTTATTTACGCTGGTACCTATATTTAATTAATAAAATTATGTTTTCATTTTTGAAAGGATTTTGTTTTATTGTGAGTCCCATGAAGTACCTGCATAAACTGGCTAAACGACTTACGACGTAACATTTCTGCAGTAAATGCAGGAGTAGGAATACTTTTTGTAAACGTTGCTTAAAGTTAAGTAATGATTAGCGACTGTTTAACCATAAATTTTTGACGTTTGAACATCACTGAACTCTAAGCAACGTTTATAAATTAACCACTAGTTGTTAAACAAATAGGAACCATGCGTCAATATACCTACGATCAATTTAAGGCACCTTCTCCACGGACGAGAGAATGGCGGAGATAATCACGCTTTGCCTTCACATGATCGCCGGACGCCGCGATGATATTGCCGTGTGGAGATTGATTTTGATTCATACAGTTTCTCTTGAATTTGTTGGCACGGCGTTAGTATCGCCGCGATACTCTTGCCCGTGCAGATGGCACCTTAGTTGGTTGTCTATTTACTTTTAATTTTCCTGACTTGTTTGTTAGTCACACAAGATGACGGATAGCATTCTTTATTTGGAAGCTATTTACTATTTAAGTGCATTATCTATGGCTATTTACTTCTGATTGCAATATGCCTGTGGGATAGTATATCAACATTTAACAAGAAGTGAAGTTTTGCAATCTACTGTCACTTTGACTTTATCCGATATCAGTCCTGCATCCAGTAACCCGCACTGAGCCTGCGCCGCGTGGTGGTTTATGTATGGCAAACGTGTGCGTTTGCTTCGGTTTTGGGAATCAACATTTACAAATTCTTACAAAATCTTGCCATACTTTTTTTGAAATATCGCCATGGCCGCGCATTCGAAACGCACACATGGCAAACTCCTTCTCACAGAGAAGAGGCCTGTGTCTCAATCCCAACAGCCGCAATGGGAATATGATATGATAGGTTTATTATTCTTATGTTATGTTTACTTATGACATGGTATTAGATATGAGGCTGCTTGTACACGATGGTTATGAAAATATCTACTCCATGATGCAATTTTAACCACTTCTAACTCAGCCACAAGTCACAACTAAAGGAGGTCAGTAGTTCTTTGGCACTAATAATTATTTATTTCGCACTCTCAGTATAAAAATACGTTTTACTGGGTTCAAATCAAGTTAGCAGTCTCCTGATGTTAAGTCGACCTCGTAATCACTTTATCATCCTAAGGTTGAATGTCACTTGCACGTAAACAAAAGAAAGAAAGAAAATACGTATATTTGCGGTAAACATACAACAAAGAAAGAACACAAAATAAAGAAAACAAGTTGAGGGAAAATATCCGTCATATACACGCAAAACGGCCATCGCTCAGCATAATGCTGCGACCCTATGCGAGACAGAGCCCCAGCGCTGGTTCTCAGAGACAGCCGGCGTTGACGTTGTGACGTTGACCGGTGCAGCATACAATAAGATATAATTATGATATAAAAATAAAATAAAAATACAATAAGTAATTCTACATTCTACATGTGTAAATAAAATAAAATATAATATGGCTACAAATATACGTCATAAAACGGTAAGATCTATATTGTGACAGATAGATCTTTTCAGCATTTGCGTCCTACTTAAAAGCGATCGTTGCGCGAATACAATGATCGCTCGAACTTGTTGTTCGGTGAACCTGCCCCCCAATTACACAATGCACGATCAATTTTAAATTGAAACCAATTGAAAAAGATTTCCAGTCCATTGCCTCATAAGTTCGACAAAAAAAAAATGCTCAGTTTTTTTGTCGAACTTATGAAGCAATGGACTGGCAATCTTTTTCAATTGGTTTCAATTTAAAATTGATTGTGCATTACGTAATTAGGGTGCTGAACGCGTATTCGCGCGACGATCGCTGCGCGCCGCGACCTCACTATCAGCTTTAGAACCATCGAAAACTACGAAAACGAGACCAATGACGAAAATTTTCACAGCCGCCATCTTGGATTAACATTTTGACCTCACTATCGGTTTAAGCATGATCGAAAATTACGAAAACGCCACCCATGACGAAAAATGAGAAAATTTTCACAATCGCCATACTGTATTTTCCATTTGACCAAATTTGCACTTTCTCTCTCACTCTCTCTCTCGATAGAGAATAATTAGTAATAATTAGCAGCAAAATCTAATTTTTTCAAGTTTCAAATTTTGTCTCCACCTCCGACCGAACGTGATGGTAGGCTGTTCAGCGTTTGTTATCGCTACCCGAAAAAAAATCCAGCGCGCCATTTTTCATAAATATTTGTTATCGTTTAGGTTGTGTGGTTACTGCAGGTTACATATTAAGAAAAATACGAACCGACTTATAAACGTTTTTACAGGAAGTGGATAGTCAGTACCTGGCAACAAAGGTCAGTTGAACTTTATAAATCTAAATGTATCATTTCTCTAAAGTTACGTTATTGTAGCATAAGTTCTTACAACAAGACGGTTTCTTTCCTCGCAAATGTGTTGAAAAACGTCGTATGAAACGCGTGCGCATTGTTCATTACACTCGGCTAAATTATCGCGCTCGCCTTTGGCTCGCGAATAATACCGCCTCATGAGTAATGACCAATACAGCACACTCGTATCATAATGTACTATTTCTGGGTACAAATTAATAATATACGACTATGAAGGATATAAACAATAAACATATCAAAACTTAATTATGCAGTCAAGTTGATAGTGATTAATGTAATCGAATAGTGCAATTCTATGATAATGTATTAGTTCCTGCGATTACCTACAGACAGCACGGAACGGAACGGAATAACGTGTAATGTGTGCCTCATTAGCATTGTAATTGTTGTTTTGAATGGCGACAGAATATTGAAATGAAATGAACTAACTTATTATTTTTACCACGTCGCCGTGAAATTATTCTGTGTTTTAAATAGGAGAGAAGAAAATAATATCTTCTATTTGTTATCCCCGGCCCAGCCTTGTTTTTGTATTTATGTGAACTAAACTGCCCCCCAATTACGCAAGCAACGATCATTAGTAATGCATTTTCAATTTTTAAATTGAAACCTATTTAAAATTGAAAATGCATTACGTACTCGTAATTAGGGTGCTGAAGCCTCTTTGGTCTAGTACTCGCGCGACTATTGAGTTCGATTCCCGCGTCATGCAGTGTCATTGGATTTTCCATCGATTCTTAATTACTAGCAGTCTGAATGGTATTACGTGAGACATATAACATTCATTTTTTTTTCACTATTTTTTTAAATTGCAGAATGATAAGACTAAGAATTGTATCCATGAATTCTACAATGAAATGAATGAATGAAAACATTTATTTGACCGCTATTGTCATAACCATTGATAAAACGCAACAACTATAAAATAGTACCGGAGCTCGTAGTGTATCTTAGAGCGTAGGACGTGGCGTGGTGTAGCTAGTACCGTAGCTCATAGTGTATCGTAGCGCGTAGCAAGCACCATGTAGCGTGGCGTAGCTAGTACCGTAGCTCGTAGTGTATCGTAGAGCGTAGCACGTAGCGTTCCGTAGCTAGTACCGTAGCTCGTAGTGTATCGTAGCGCGTAGCAAGCACCATGTAGCGTGGCGTAGCTAGTACCGTAGCTCGTATTGTATTGTAGAGCGTAGCACGTAGCGTTCCGTAGCTAATACCGTAGCTCGTAGTGTATCGTAGAGCGTAGCACGTAGCGTTCCGTAGCTAATACCGTAGCTCGTAGTGTATCGTAGAGCGTAGCACGTAGCGTTCCGTAGCTAGTATCGTAGCGCGTAGCAAGCACCATGTAGGTATACTGGCGTAGCTAGCATAGCTCGTAGTGTATCGTAGCGCGTATAACGTAGCGCGTAGCGTAGCTTGCAACGTAGCAGTGTTCCTGCGTAGCGTGTTATACGATATTTTAAGTTTAGCAAGCGTTGCCGCGTTGTGTTCTTGTCGTGCGGTGGTTAATATCTCAAAAGCAATAAAATCAGAGAAGACGTTATTTACTCGATTTGGATCAAGTTCTAACCTAAATAACTGCGTTACACACTACAAAATCGCAAAAGAGCATTTTGTACTGTCTCTCGAGGCACAGAAGGTACAGTTTTTACGGGTACAGTATAAACAGACTGTCGAAAGGGCAGCTCATAACTAATGTATAATGCATGTGTGATGCAAAGCTTCCCGTTAAAGGATGCTCGTGCCGCCACCGATGCGTGACGAGCACCATTCGGTATAAAAGGGCAATGCTAATCAAATATAATTCAGTTTACATTTCAGTGAAAACCTGAAAATAGACAAACATGAAGTGTGCGGTAAGTAACGGAGAATGTTGCTCTCTTAAATATGAATAATTTTGAAACTCTTTAGCCTTCGAACTAATTGAAAGGGTGATAGCCTGCATTCTTAATTCTTGCCATTTTTTTTTAAACCTTGCAATGTTTTCGTATGATCATGATCATTATTGCCATTTTTTTTTTTCCATAGAAAAAATCTTTTCTATGGAATAATTTACAAATATTCCATCAGTTTCTCCAAAACAGTTGTGAAATGTAATTTGTAATAATGCTGTTCTCATCCGCAGGTGGCATTAGTTCTCGCCCTGATCGGCTTGGTGGTCGCCAACCCTGTCCCTCCACTGGGACTGGGCCTCGGTAACTCCTCATTTCATTATAGACACTATTTGAACACTAAATCCAAGTCCATGCATAGAAAATTCCGTTAAGGTAAGCAGAAGTTCTGTTTGCTTACCCTTACATTACAGTCAGACTGCATCAAATTAAAGTCTATACAAATCCTTGTTTCAAATTTATTTTATTTCCATTTAAACGAATATCAACTCTATGCCGTGTAAATTAAGTTGATTTCAGACCGACTAGATACCTAATGAAGAAAAAGTCATAAGGTAAACGCGGGTGAAGTCGACAGTGACCCAATCCTCGTCAAATTATCTAAAAACATCAATATCTTTTTCTACTAAACATTAAACTAGCCGATTTTTATGGCAACATATTTTCGGTAATATATTGCATAATTAAAATAACAACACAGAGTTTTAACTGTAACGGCGTCTGAAATATTAGACTTCAAAAGTTTGTCTCACAATTTTTTAATTTTTTTGTATGTTTAGCTGCTAAATGTGGAACTCAGCACGTAGTTTTGTGATTTGATTTATGAAGCTTCAGTGGGGTCTACGGTAAGTCTGATTGTTTGATGAATTAGTTAAGTTAATTAACTAACGATTTAACTTGAAATTTAGAACCCTTTTAACGTAAAAGTATTTTTTATCGAGTGTGACATTTATTGGTACCTAAAAATTCCTACTGGACCTAGAACTCGTCGTTTTATGTACTATTGTGACGATAATTGGGACATGCTTGATAGCTGCCTCTAAACTCGTCATGTTGTAGATATTTTTATGTTTTATGCCACAAAATACGAATAATAACTATTATCGGGACCGTTTCATAGTTTCATAGGTATATAGTTAACTCTCTTGTACAAACAATTATATGGTTTGGACTACATTTAACGATAAAACTGGGATCTTACTGACTCTTAACCTGCTACGAGTATCTAATTACGCAACCCATTATCGTAAACGATTCCGACTAATCTGTTTAATTTTGACAGTTCAACAATATTCATTGCGTTCTTTACGTTGTTGAGCAGACTTTTTTTTCGAACTGATGAAGCAATGGATTAGTAATCTGTTTTAGAACGATTCAAATTCTGATTGATCGTGTATTACGTAATTAAATAATCAAGGTACTGTTTTCGCTTCGCTCGCTCAACGCTTGAATAAGCGCGTTTTGCTCAGCCGTGGCGTCATTGGGCTCGGTTCCCAGGCTCGGTACAAACTGTGCTTGTGATTTTGTTGTGATAGAGCTCGCTTCGCTCGCTCTTGTCATGTGTAAGCGCGTTCGGCTCAATCAACTCAGCCTATCGCAGTCTACTGCTGGACATAGGCCTCTCTCAGGCTGCGCCACAATACCCTGTCCTCCCAGCCAACTTTTTAAGGTCGTCGGCACATCTAGCTGGGGCGCGTCACACACTGCGCTTGCCGATACGTGGTGTCCACTCTAGGACTCGTCTGCTCCACCGGCCATCAGCATCAGCATCATGGCCACACTAATGCCAGTTTAACTTGCTTACGCTGCAGGATATGTCGATAACTCCGGTTCTTTTCCGGGTAACTTCATTTCTGATCTTAGCCTTTAAAAAAATCCGAATCCGACCTTGAATTTATGAACTAGCCCGACTATCAATGTCCACGTTTCGGCACCGTATGTCCTAGCGGGTAGGACGCACTGGTTGATCTTAGCCTTCAAACACTGCGGGATTGATGACGAGAAGACTTGGTGAAGATTTCCAAACGCTGTCCAACTTAACTGGACCTTTTGTCGGCTTCTTTCTCAAAATTGTATCTACCGAGCTGGATGACTTGCACTAGGTAGGTGTACTCCTTCACAACTTCGATGTAGATTGGCCGGACATGCGAATATTACATGACTTTAGTCTTTTCTAAATTCATGCCGAGGGCAACTCACCGAGAGACTCCATTTAGGCTGTGCAGCATCTAGTCTAACTGTTCCAGAGTTCCTTTTTTTTTTTTTTTGGTTTGGAAATCATCAAATGACTTCTCCCGCTCTGAGCGGAGCGGAAGGGCGTATCAGACTCTTACTGACTAAAACCCACCCGTGTTCCTACCCTGACGATGTCATCGGCAAAACGAAGGTGTGAGATGTCCGTTTACGTTCATACCCTGTCCAGTTCAGTCCAGCGTCTTAAAGACGTCCTCCATCGCATTTGTGAACAATTTGAAGGATATCACATCCCCCTGTTTCAGCCCCCTGAGTAGTTTGATGGGGCTGGCTTCATTATCCAGCCCCACAATTAGTTTGACAAAAAAAATCTGCTTAATTTTTTTTGTCGAACTTATGAAGCAATGAACTGGCAATATTTTTCAATTGGTTTCAATTTAAAATTGATAGTGCATTACGTAATTAGGGTACTGGATCTGGACACTCATCGTTGCAGCGTTATACAAACACATTAAAACTTCGATGTAGCGCCAGTCAATTTGACATCGCTGCAGAGTTGCCAGAACTGCCCCATATTTCAATGGAGTCAAAGACTTTCTCGTTGTCCACAAATGCCATACACGAAGAAGCTGAAGCTTTTTCTGGTGGGTGGAACTCGTCAAGTCTGCTGGCGAGATGGTTCGTGGTGACCCTCAAGAACAGCTTGTATACGTGGCTAAGAATAGTTCTTCAACAAGGATTTGTCACCTTTTTTGAAGAACAGAACCCCGCATCTCTGCTTCTCGCCCCAGGCGTGGTACCTTCTTGGATGCCGGAGTTAAAAAGACTGGAGCCCCGACTGGTTTAAGGAGCTCGGTTGTAATTCGCTAAGCCTCACTCGTGTCCAAGTACGCCAAGTACACTGAGCGAAAACACGTTTTCACGATCATTCTAATAAAAACAGATTTTGTGATTCTGCATGATCTCTTAATTTTTTTAGCAAAATATATTAGAATTTAATTTATCGTGCTGTTTTATTGCCTACTTGCTCTGCTAACAGCTGACTACCTTTAGTAATAGAGATGTTGACAAAATTTGTGTTTTGTTCTATAAATAGATTATTAAAATAAAATGGATACGTATTTTTTTTACCTTTTCAAAAGATTACGGCATTAAATTGAGTGAAAATGTGGCATGACGTCACTCTCCGGTAGATTTTATATTGAGTTGTGACGTAGCAAACCCCTACTCCCTAACTTAAATACGTTTTAAGTATCAATTTTTTTTTTATTACTATGATAAAGCAGAAAATACGTGTCTAATATTTTTTTATTATCCGACTGACGGACTAAATTATATTTTTTTTTCCCATTCAACATTCCTATTTCTTGGAATTTGGTCTTCTACCTTTTGTTTCTTAGACTTGCCACTCGTATCAAACATAATCACAATTTGTTTTAATGGGTATTATCTTGAACTTTATGTTCAAGTCCTGAGAGTTCATATTAGCATCAAAAAATGACGATTACTGGGTCCTTTTGATGAGTAATAGTACAAATCTGACGGCTACTGGTACAAATCACCCTTTTTTTACATTTGCGTTAATAAGTATTTATTATCACTCAAAGTTATAAAAACGAACTAGTTAATTAGAATAACAGATAAATTTCCTATTTAGTTATGCAAAAAGTTTAATTCTAAATGAAATACTTTTCACACAGCAGTTCTTTAAAGTCAGTGAATTTCAAAACCCGACGAGTATTGGTACATTTACCTTAATATGTTTAAAGTTGTATCGCAAACTGAACTTTATGTGTGGGTTTTGAAGTTGTTTTTCTAAAAACACATATTTGTTTGCTGTGCTATGCTTGGAAACTAAAACACGAACACAGAGTAGGTAGTTTTCCTAATGTATTTTAGTGTGTTAGGATGCCTAATTATGTACCTAATGCAGCTATTTATACAATATGATTAGTTATCTTTGGTTTACCGATGCTAATTAATTGAAAGTTGTAATCAATACTATTTTAATACCAGCAGATTACCTGTGACCTGTGAAGCAATCGATAATTGCTCGCCAATTTCTGACTTGCATTTAACTTCATAGACCCTCATATTATACCCTACACGCAATATTTTATAAACACAACTCTACCTACATATCTGCCTATTTGGCTAAATATCTGTGGACTTTGCTTATCTCCGTTTCCTGTTTAGTCTCGATCGGGTGAAAACGCAATGTGATCCAAGACTGCGGGAGTATCTTGCATTGCAACATAATGTGACAAGACAGGTCCACAGACCCAAAGATTCTGAATTTAAATATCATTGTTCTTTTGTTTACCAGCCTCCCCCCTCTTGCTGCCATCTTACTCCGTTAGCTCCAGCCACATTAACCACGGCGTGTCCATCCCGCACGTGGTGGTGTCCGCCCCAGTCATCCGCCACGTGGTCTCCGCCCCTATTATTACCGCACCCATCATTCGCACCCCTATCATCGCAGCCCCAGTGAGCGTCGGCTATGGAGGCCACGGATGGGGCTCATCCCTCGGCGGCTGGGGAGGCTACGGCTGGGGAGGCCATGGCTGGGGTAAAGGATGGCATTAAACCAAAGACACGAAATTATCTTCTTTGAAAAAAGAATTCTCGTTCTGTTATAAACTGTTGTCACGTGTAAAAACTTGTCGTTTATTTCTGTATATAGTATTTATCTTTTTATAGTTTTTGTGTACATATTGTAATAAAAATTTCCATAAGCTCCGTTATTTGTTTTTTTTTTTTATTGCATGTGGAAATTATAACGTTTTGCCAAATTGAAAATTGAATTTATAGTGAAACATTTTTGTGTAGGTTCCTCAAATTACTAGCTGGTATTAGGTATGTTTTATAATTTATTAAATTTTTCTTTTATTAAATTATTTATTTATAGATCGGTATAGAGCATTGCTGTTTAAAAATACAACAATTTGCTGGCAAGCAGATAAAGCGGAATGTCGTGTCTTCAGTGCGTGTATAAAAATCCAATCCAATCTTCCTAGCCTTTTCCCAACTATCTTGGGGTCGGCTTCCAGTCTAACCGGATGTAGCTGAATATCAGTATTTTACATGGAGCGACTGCCTATCTGACCTCCACAACCCAGTAACTGGGTAATACGATACCCCTTGGTAAGACTGGTGTCAGACTTTCGGGCTTCTGACGACTCGTAACGACTGTCAAAGATCCACGAATGACAGCCGGGACCAACGGCTTAACGTGCTTTCCGAGGCACGGAGGAGTCTCGGTATGTGAAGATGGCCCATCCACTGACCAACCCCGGCAAGCGTAGCTTAACCTGATGGATCAACCCGTGCGGCTTGTTATTACTTAGCCACGAGCTCCTCCAGTGCGTGTATAAAAATGTACTAAATTAAAACTAAAACGGAAACATTGAACGGAAACAGGACACATACATTCAGCTTGATGAAGTAATAACGTGTATTCGACTCACGAGTAGCTATCTACTTACCTACTCAAGTTGCAAAAACATCCGTTAGTTACTCATTATTAGATACTGATTTACCTAGGTAGGTATAATGTTATTACTAGACTTCTTTCAATTCTACCATGTAAACTTTCTATTCAATATTATGATTATTGATCAAGATTGCCTCACTCCTGCGGGGCTTGTAGCAATTACAAGTAAGGGTATAACTTGGTAAACTGTTTGTTTTTTGGTTCTAAAGTTGAGGAGACAACATTTGTCAGTACTTTTAATTTTACAAAATAGTTTTTGTCGATTTAACATAACACTAAATCGCTGTTTATAAAGAAAGAAGTTATTTTCCTCGTGTTCCTTTATCCAAACATTTTGATTTGTTTTGACCATTCATATTGTATAATATTCCACTGGACCTACCGGTGGTTCAGGTACAAGTGGTACAACGACATTTTTTTTTGTAGGTAGGTACTTTCCAGCGCGGGGCCTGTTGTCGCTGACTTGCTGCACCTGCTATAGTTCGATTCAAACTTAATGGCGGCTCGGAAGTTAGTTACTCGCTGCGCAGTACCTCACCCCTCACCCACGCTGACCCATGAATTCGTTACTGCGCAGCGACTCGCCTCATGTTCCGAGCCGCCACTGCCTGCAAGGCCAGATTAGCGACTCTTGCTAAGTCTTGTGGTCTCACGTGCGACTGCTCAGGCATGGGTGTTATCTGGGTTTGATACCTACTTACTTCGTCGGGCAAAGTGCTCTCGGGTTTTTCATCAAGAATTAATTATTACATGAATTGACTTCATTATTTTTAGTGATCAACAAAATCAAGAAACAAAATGGCGGGGCGGCCATGTCGAAAAATAGCGACCATACTCTTTTTAGTGATGAATGCCATAACATACGTGGTGGCACACGTAGAACAATCTTCATCTGATATGTCTCGAGAAGGTAAGTTTGCACAACAAACAACCGCACAGGCTTGCGAACTATTTCAGTAGAGGGGTTTTTATATTCAATAACCTATTGCCTCGTTGGTATCGTGGACGCAAACGTGACTGCTAAGGAAGGGCCTGCCATAGTAGGTTCGATTCCCATGACAAAGTGTTAAAGAGTTTTTCCATTAGGATTTAAGTACTTGCTAGCAATCTGGGATCGGGACTTTGATGGTTCCCCCTGTTACATGAGACTACGTACGAAATGACTTGGGGAAGAGAGGCGTGAATCAGTGTGAGGTTAGGTATTTTATATTTTTATTATGCAATGTGATAACAAGAAATGTTGACTGAAGTGCCTGCAAAGAAGTCGTATCGCAGACACGACAACAAGGAGTTGATGAAGAAGAAGAAGCAGTTCAAAGGCCTGGCCATAGAGTACAATCGTCAGGGGATGGAGGCCGGGAATGAAATCGGGACACCTGAAATAGGTAAGAATTCTGATTATAAATTATTCTTAAAAACTCTGTTCCCTACATTTTGACGAGATACGCACAACTGTGAGATACGATTACGATCGGGAACAGGAGCTTTTTTTTCGCAATTTCAGCGTTGGTCCCATAGTACCTAAAAGTTGTTCATAATGATGAGTAAGTACCATGACCCCTTAAGAGGTTTAGGGTAAACAAAAACTAAGGTTGTATAAAATCTTTATAGTCGCAAGTTTTCAAACAAAAGCGTTACCTACACCCTCTTTTTCTCTCTTGCTTTTAAAATGTATAATTAATACTTAATTGTTATGGTCGTGAATCATATTTTGATCAACATACAACCTGATACTAAACTGCAAATTGTACACAATTGTAACAATACGTACCTAAGATTCGCGGGCTACCGAGGCGCTTTTGTGATTGCAAAGCACGAGGAATGTACCTATACCCAGGTACTGCTAGCTGTTATCTACATTCGGTTGGTGAAACACTTCCACAGCTACAATAAACATAGCTACATAAAATTAGCTAACGAACTCTCAAACTCATATTAAGTGAATAACAGGAACCTACTAGCTACGTTCACACAGCGATTTTTTTCCCGTATACCGTACACGACATTTTATCGAATAGAGCGGTGGCAGTAGAAAATATAAGTATTACATCGTTCATACGGAGTCTATGCGGGAAAATATGGTGTTCAAGAAATATTTTTCCGCGTATACCGTTCGAAGTTGCCATCAGGAGGCCGAGATTGGTTGTTGTTTTTTCTAGTCAGTCATAATACAGGGTGGCAGGGACATCGACGCGAAGCCGGTTACCATGGATTCAGTACATGATTCTGAACCCCCCTGCGTTGGAATTTTTCGTCGGTTCTTAAAAAAAAAATCTGCTGCTCCATACATTTTGACCGCGTAGGTATTGCACTTTTCTATGATGATGTACTGAATCCATGGTAACCGGCTTCGCGTCGATGTCCCTGCCACCCCGTATAACTTTCTAAGTTGGAATTCGTTATTAATAGGGTAATTTGAACTTAGAAAGCAGGTTACCCCGGCGCATCCCCCATAAGCAGTAGCTATAAAACAATATTTCTACCTCTAGCAACAAAGTCGACCACCACAACTACCAAACGCCTGGTCCTGGACCGCCGCTACCGCCGCGTCTACAACCCTGACGAGGTGGCTTCCATCGAAGACTTCCCTTACATGGCTGCTCTCCTCGTCAACAACGAGCTCTGGTGCGGCGCCGTCATCATTGACAGGGACAAGGTCCTTACTGCCGCTCACTGTTTGCAACTGTAAGTCTTCAATATTTTTCCTTGGACGGTTTTGGATGGCAAACAAAACGAACGGTCCATGTGATAGAATGGAAACCCCGCCTATGGAGCCCAGAGATAAAGCTGAAATTTCTGTGTCCGTCATGTATGCCTGTTACACCGACACCTTTCGAGTTGGTTCCGATTTTGAAGGGGCCCGCGTGCTGTGGTCCGTGTGGTAGCTAGTACTTTCTCGGACTATCACAAAGAGACTACTAAAACTAAGGGATTCGTTAAACAAAAATAATTATATCCACTTGTCCACAGCCAATACAACAATAGATTCTTCAGAGAATACGTGAAGATGCTCACAGTAAGAGTTGGCTCCACAAACGCGACTTCTGGAGGCGAGTTATTACGCGTCTCCGAAATCTTCTTCCACCCCAACTACAAACCTCAAACCCTGGAGTTCAACTATGCTGTGCTGAAGATCCATAAGAACATGACCTTAGGAAAGAAGGACACTTCGATCGAGAAGATACAGTTCGCACGGGATCGAGTTATTCCCGTTGATAATCAAATCATGTTCCTCGGTTGGGGATCTGTTCTGGTACGGATGGTTGTTTTTACAGTCTCACCGTTGAAACTTAAGTGAAGCACACTATTGATAGCAATAACAGCTCAGTTCTTGACTCTACTGCTTTTGTTAATTAACATGACTCATAATATATCTAAGAGAGCTGGGTGATCTGTAACTCAGGATCCTCCTACCTCAGACACCTTTCTCTATGGTGCATTTTATTAACGTGCCTGTAATAATATGATGGTAAGATAAATAAAGATTTATGATTATGATTACTTCATCTAAGTTTTTAACGGTGAGATTATAGTCGCCCCACAGACGCGTTTTTATCCCGCGATAATAACGCAAGCGTTTTTCCGATATCTGTTTTCAGTACATTTTGTACACGAAGTTACGCACTGCTGCGATAATAACGACAAAATAGACGTTTGTGTTCCTCCGTCCTACGAAATTCCGATGTGTTCTTAGAACATTTTGTATTAGGACGCATGCGATCTAGTACGGTGTAGTGCGGACGAGGGGCCTGGGGGCTTAGTCTACTAATTTACAAACGTCACAATGGTCTCTCGATGGTGAGTTTTTGACAGATTGTGTATGGCAAATCTGTCAAAACTAACAATAGAGAGACCATTGTGACGTTTGTAAATTAGTAGACTTGGCCCCGCTTGGCCCCCTGTACTGTAGGTTATACGCGGCCATTAGAAATATCGGACGATAAAAACGCAGCTGTATACAAGGAATTGGGACGCAATATCGCAAAAACGCTTGCGTTATTATCGCGCGATAAAACCCCTGTGGGGTAAAGGCTTTATACAAAATAGATCAGCTGGACATAAGGTTCTTTCCTTAATTTGGAGGTCTAGGATTGAGTAACGTTTTATTCCAGGGTATCGACGGCGCAGGAGGACAGGTGCTGCTGCAAAAAGTCACGCTCCCAGTGTACGATACAGCCGATTGTCAAGAGGTCTACGGAAAGTAAGATTCACCTAAATCAGTTTCGAGTTTCGCTAGTCCGTACCTACTAACCTTCCGCTTCTTTTTACTGCATAGTGTACTTGTTCTCGTTGCCGTTGGTATGGCCACATTTATGGCTGGTAAATGGAATGCTGAAACATTTACCTACGCTAATTATGTCGGTACCTTCCTAATTTCTTTACTTATTTATTGTTCACAGAGACTTGGTCACCCGTTCAAACTTCTGCGCAGGATTCATAACAATACCGAAAAACGTTTGTAATGTGAGTTTAAAAACTTGATTCAAACAATTTAACCGTGTGCCGAGGTCTAGATAAGGTCTCCGCCAACCACTACCTCTAAAGGCGGTATTATTTTAGTGTGGGAATGAGATGTAGCTCTACATGACGTATAGCTCCATCTCTTTCCCCCACTGAAGTAAGATTAAAATAATACCTATTGCTTTGGTGGTGGGGGGCCTCCCCGCACTGCATTTTTGTGGCTCCTGCAGCCTAATCGCGTTACACTTAGGTTCAATGGCAAAGCAATTGCAATTTGAGTTTTATTGAACAATATTCATTGTGTTACGTAGAAAAAAATACATCCATCGGTTTGTCATAAAAGTTTTTTACGCATAGTAGTGCCCGTTACCCGTTATTTAAGAGCGTGCATCCTAAAAGTTGGCAACGTCGTAAATAGCTGTCAAATATTTACCTACGTATTTACATTTTGATTAATTTGGCAATTATACTTTACTAGCTTTACTATATTATGTATGTATTATAACGATTAAAAAAAACAACGGGTTGCACTCCGGGAGTTCCGGCAGAAGTGAAAACATGAACATTAACGTTGTGCATTTTTGTTTTGGAATGGTTAGGGAATAATTCGCACGAATTGCTTTATTTATCAGTATAAAAGTACAGTACAGTACAGTAGTATATTTATTTATTTTCAAAATATAGTCTGACAAAAATAAATAATTTATTTAAACACTTTTCATGAAGTACCTACTTATGTTTTGACTGCTTTTTTTACCCATCAATATGGGCAAAATTTCTTACCTCGCAATCTTTACGTAATATCAAAGACTATTTATTTTGATATTTACTTTGTCGGTTGCTAAGCAACAGATCTTACGGTCACGTCCTGACGCGATTTTAATTTTTTTACCCATCCCAAAAAAAGTGCACAACGCCGCTAAAGAAGTTTTCACTTCAAAAAAACCGCATCAAAATCCGTTGCGTAGTTTTAAAGATCTAAGCATACATAGGGACAGACAGCGGGAAGCGACTTTGTTTAATATAGGTACTACCTATACATATGTAGTGATGGAAATAAGAAATGCGGTTAACAAGCGAACTAGAATAGGTATTGATTATGAAATCCGAATATTTCGTTATACGTGTAAAAAAAAATAAGTATCTGGAACTTTCCAAATGCCTTTTTTACGCCTAAAACGGATACAAAATTAAATTCAATGTTACAATTGCAATTCATTTTTAATATTCTAGTTCGTTAACTAGCGACATTTCTTATTTCCATAGAGTAATATTGCCAAATTAATCAAAACAGCGAAATATGACAGCTATTTGCACCGTTGCCCTCTTTCAGAATGCACGCTCATAATTAGGTACTACTTACATAATAAACAGCGAAAGGATCTTCGTTCCACCCGGGTGTCCCACTCTCACACCTCATCGACTTTCTTTCTTCTAGTCAATCCCCTTTCCTCTCATACCTTTTGATACTACCATTCTCTCCCGTTCCTTTCAGCACGATGCCGGCGGCCCAGCAATCATGGACGGCCTGTTGATCGGCGTGCTATCATTCTCGTCCAAGCGCTGCGACCAGGCCGACCAGCCAGCCGTCTTCTCCACCGTGGGAACTATCGCCGACTGGCTCAGCAAACTTGGCGAGAAGAAGAGTAAGCCGAAGTGGGTATTAGGATCACGAGGATTACTATCTTGACGGACAAATGAAAGCAGAGCCGTAGGCTTAAGGTCATCGCACACATTATCTACTCGGAAAGGGTTCGTCGCCGTATCGCTACGTTTCGTGAGCTTGTCCCGAGGAGAGGCGATGACTTTACGATTCCGATTAGTGTACGTTGCAATAGGGAGTTTCATACAATACTGAATGGCACGAGTTGATACGGTGACGATCCCTTTCCGAGTTTATGTGTGCTATTTAATCCTCACGGTTCCGGGCAGTAGTCTGCGTGAGTCAATGGGTTGTGACATTTCCCGGCAGCAAAGGGGTGATACATGAGATGTCTATTGACTCGCTAGGTCGCGTAGGTTATGTTTTTATAAAATCAAAATGGCGGATTTTAGACGTCAGTATGTACCTAATGTGTTGAAAAGTTTTGTTGTGATGACATGATTTTTGGAATCGTCTCCAAACCGATTCCAAAAATATAACACTAAAAGGTTGAAAATAAAAATGTTTTGAACTTTTTAGTTGAGGTCGGGATTTTTTAATTTTTATTATATTTTCGTAGAGCATGCTCCGGTCCTCTGGACTCTCATCATGTAGATAGACCTCAACAAGCCTTAACTTTTTTTTAAATTAGTCTTTATTTTAATTGCAGGGCATTGATGCAGTCACAGTGAAGTTAATGAAAAGTTAGTAGACCCAATAAACCTATTGATAGCAACAATTTGATTTTTATTTCAAAAATACAGTCATCAAATCACCTGAAATGGTCACAATATAATAAAACCATTTAAACGTTATACATTAACATTTATATTTCACTAATACTGTACACACTCGCCACTATTCAAGAAAAAACCATTAGAATTAATTTTTAAAACTTTATATATTTTCTATTCAACATACAACATTGAATAACATACAATATAAGATTATAGGTACATTTTTTTGTGTTCTTATTCGGACCTTCGAACGTATTTTGGAATGATACCGAGCTGATCTCTTAACACATAAGATTATTGAATGATTATTTTATAAATAGGACGAAACCAAGCGATACTTGTATTTACAGCTAACGGCCAGATGTTCCCGCGTGTTTTAACAGTAATTGGCATTTCTGGTGACCAGTAATTTTGGCTAAGTTTCACAAGCCAATTTCAATATTTATTATCGAAATGAACTGCAAAGTTTTACTGTCAAAATCGATGTTTTTAATCACGATTGGCCTGGAATCGATTTTGAATCGATTCTTGGCGCTCGTTTTTCCCGCGTGTTTAGAACTGCCGCGCCTATATGTGCCTATCAATAAACAGAAATACCATAGAGATAACAACTAGATTGGTGATTGCAAAATGTTTAATACGCGACAAACGGATATTACTACAAATATGCTTAGACGCGCACTTGGTAGTTGGCGTGCAATTCTGGCTTGATGTCATACACCAGGTTGAGAATATCGCTGATTACCTGCAAAAATAAAATAATATATATTTATTGTGTACTCGTTTATTTATTGTATTTGAATAATGTAGATACACTGGTAGGTACCCGATCTTTTGGCGGACGAAAGAAAAATATTTGATTTTCAAAATGGGCGGTAGATGAAATAAGTTTGAGAACCTCTGACTTACACAATACGACACATCAAGATAGACATTTCCATTATATCTCGCATTGTATATGCTTTCTACACAATGAGAAGTCCGCTCGTACTGAATGGATGTGTCCCAAATGCCCAATCTATTGGCATATTCGAGAAAAGCGTCAATTCCGTCCCACGATTTCGTTCTCGACCCGCAGGACTGCCTCCAGGAAGCTAAAGCTATTGTATGATTGTTTATACTCAAAGCGTGTCAAAGCTCCTCTGGCATTCGTGATTCGACATACTTGAATAATAATACAATCACCATACGAAAACGTCGACCACTTTCGAAATTTGCTACGTAAGGGCCAGTTTCTCGAAAAAAAATTACATCGCCTTTGACATCGTATATGACAAGGTTCTAAATAGAATATCAAAAAAACACATCATCAACCTAGCCTTTTCCCAGGGGTCGGCTTCCAGTCTAACCGGATGCAGCTGAATACCAGTATTTTCCATAGAGCGACTGCCTATCTGACCTCTGACCTATCTTTGGGCGTTACCCAGTAACCGCCAGTTTGGGCGATATAGTATGGATTTATGTACCGCATACTAAAGTAACTGTCTGTTACCTTTTCAGACTAAACGGCTGAACGGATGTAGATGAAATTTGGCAGACGGATAGAACATGACCTGGGTTAGGACCTTGAATATTTATTATCACGATAGTACGTTACCGTGGTATAATTTCCGACCTCCACGCGGGCGAAGCTAGTAGTAAAATAAACAAGTGTACATACCGGCTCTTGTTGCTGCTTCACCTTATTGTTCATTTCTTCAATCTTGGTCTTTGTCTCAGCATCGATCTTAGCGGCAACGCCTTCCCGAGTACCCATGTGCTAAACATAGAACAACATGTTTTGGTTAAGGCTATGAACATTAGACGAAAGATGCCCCCACTCTTAAGAGATTATAAATATTATAATATGGCTGAAAGAAAAGAACTGGCAAGAATTTCCGAACTAGATTGGAGCCAGGATGCATGAACATTAACTTAGCATTTGCTGTGATACATGTTTCCGTCTTCATCATAGGCTTGAAGTTTGACAGTTGTGAGACAGTGACAGGAATAACACTCAGTCGAAGTACATGCTAAAGAGCGCATAAACAGGGTCAAATAAAATTAGCTAGCGGAACTCCGCAGACCAAACAGGTATCAATATCTTAACATGATTAAATTTTAAAAATATACTATTTTATGATAATATTTTTTGGGGTCCAAAGCCAGCTTACGAAAAAAAACTGTTTTTTTAAACTGACATTTCACGTACCTAGTGGTATAGTTAGGTACACAAAAAAAAACAAATTTTTATTTTGTTTTATCATCTTTTGATATCGATGCCCATCACGTCTGCGGAGTTTCGCTAACTAATTACATTTGAACCTCAGTATATTAATTTCCACTCTGGATAACTTTACTATGAAATTCCATTCTCATTTACCTAGTGTTATCCGTAACTATGTTCGGGATTTGGTGTTGACATCATGTCCAATATAATTTTGATTAGCCAGGAGCCATCCCCAAAAAAAAGTTTAAAAAAATTACTTAATAATTCTGCCACTAAGGCTCAAATATTCCTGATAATGTTATAAAATTCTATCATTCATAGCTATGAATGATACAAATAAAAAAAAAACTGCATAGAACTTTAAATCTCTTAATGTTATGTTAGCAACATAAAATTATCTAATATTTTTAGATTGATAACAAGTTGCCATTTATCAAATCTGTCACAAAGAAATTGATAAAAATGTGTTCTATTTGCTGAATAGAATCCTAACTCAGTTATCTCATAACTTAAACAAAAAAGTATAATTCTGGGACACATTCTTTGAAAGCTAGACCCTGGGTCTAACCCCTGGGTTCCGAACCTGGGGGTATTTACCCCTGCGAGGGTCAATCAGCCGTTCTGTGGGGGTAACAAAGAACCTAATAATTAAAACCTCATCTAATAAAATAATACTAAGTAAGCAGAGTAGAATTTCAAAATTATGATCTCTAGATAAGTTGGCGAAAAGCTGGTGCCGAATATCCTGAGCTTTAAAAATGCTTATACCCTTAGCCACCACCTATAGAATCTATATAATTTTTTTAAGCATAAGCATTCAACCAAAGAAAAACCACTCTCACATGTCATCTGAGGGCTTAGTGCAAGTTCCATTTTACCATCTCGATCAAACGCATCGAGCGCGTTTGGCGTTCCGATTGGCCCTTCACCGGTGAAGGCCGGCCGGCTGCCAATCGGAGAAGAATATAAAATGAAAATCGCACTAAGCCCTCTGATGTGAGAGTACTGATTTTTCTTTGGTTACACTGAAAACAAAGGCCGGAAACTGTCTCAATGTGGAACGTGACTTAAGGCCAGGACTCTCAGAATCGACCTATTTTTGATTCAACATTAAACAATCAAATATTGTTAGTTTTGATCTGATAAAAATACATGTTGTAGTTTAAGAAATATTCTTGATTATTCTACGGTTCAAAACACGATATTAACAACTTCACTCGATCAAAAAAAATCGCGAAAACTCTCTGTTTTCGCGATTTTTTGATCGTTTTTTAAGTCGTACTCGAAGTAGACCCAACTTTTACTTCCGAAAAACATGTCAAAAAATCGGCAATGAAATTACAAAGAATATTCTACGGTTAATTTTTCTCAAAACAGTTTTTTATTGTTTTAACAAGATATTATTTAATAAGGCGGCCCGCGCGCTTCCATTCAGTAGCCGGCCAGGCGTCTTTGAGGTAGGACCTGTGTCGCTGTTGCTAGCTCGCTGCGTTCCCCGCAAAATATACGATAAATTAATGTTATTTTCCGTGTTTGTTAGTATTTAAAATCAGTCTGTATATTATACAGTTTTAGGTTCTAGTATTAATAATTTAACTGTAGATATTAGTTTAAGTTGTAGTATAAGAGGTATTTAAGATTAAATTATGGGGAATAAGAACAGAAGGAAAAAAAATATATCCAGGATAGAACTGGGGAAGCTTAAAAAAAAAATAAGGTAAGTTTGATTATAATTTTTCTACGTATATTAAAACTACCTACTCGTTTTTAATATTACAGTTTACAGAAAGAACAGTAGCACAACTACACCAAAGATCATTTTTGCAAATAAACTTTTTATCTTTGCAGTTTATCGATACCAAGATACAAATGCGTATTTACAAAAAAGTGCACAGGCTAACAGTAAGTACCTACCCTACAACTCGATTTTTATAATGGGATTTAGAATAGCGATGAAGCGACGGCAGTATTTGCTTCTCGCTCAGGCGCAATAGGTAGGTTCTGTGAGCGTCAGACATGTACCTAGTGTACCTACTCTGCATCAATTCAACTCGTTCGTCTACTGTAGGTATCTATTGTACAAATTATAATAATAATGCAAGGTTGTTGATGTTGTTGTACTTTCACACAAAATAGTGACTAGTGTAGATATCTGTTATCGCCTGACTTACCGACCGACTTACCGACTGACTTACCGGCAGACTTACCGATTTACTGGCTGACTTCCTGTGGGAAATTGCCTGCCATATCAAAATTCTATAGATTATAATTAGGGCATGCTATCCGGATATCCGAATTATCTGGATATCCGTCGAAAATATTATCCGAATATCATTTGTTTTACTATCCGGATATTTATTTATTTATTTATATATACTTTATTGTACATCAGATAATATATTACAAGAAAAAAAAAAGTAATACACTACAAAATATACAATGGGCGGATAATACGGATAGTTACTTTTGTTCCATTTTCCTTTTGATAATATAACATTTAACGTTGTGTTTTAATAAAATAGGTATTCGCAATCGGTACAATTCATGCTATATCTTCAAAAATCCATCTAATGACACAATTACTATGTAGATTCATCATAGAGAAAATTTAAAAGTGCTTTTGCACAGAGCTCGACTTCAGTTGACGACAGCGATGGTGATGACGTAGCACTCAGTGATTACAAGCAGCAGAAACTGAAATATCATTTACTTCAACAGAGAAAATAAGCAAAGAAATTGAAAGGACTCTGCAGGTTGACCATCAACAGCGAATGCATTGACAAGCTTGGCATTTACTTTAAAGGCATTGGCAAGAATGATGGCTTTGATTAGTAGTGTTGTTCTCTAGATTCATCTCTGTATTGTGTCTTGCTTGACGAGATCTCACAGAACAAAATAGAGTTCCTGCTAAATGCAACATAAAGAAAAGGTTAGGATTTGCTACACTGGAACAAGCTGTTTTGGTAACCAACCCAAAATCAGATTGATATGGGAAGTAGGAATGCGGAGCAGAGGCCTCATCATGATTCTCGGCATTCATGATTTGCATTAATTCGTTTCCTGCCTGGACCGTAAAAACCCAATCCGGAAAGTCTTCTTTAGGAATACCCACAGTTTCACATATATGTCCAACGGAAGATAGGACTGCACAATCGCGATAACAAGAACTGAATGACCCAAAACGCACAAAAGATAGTTCATATTCAGGGAATCGATGAAAGTACATGCCATTCGCGGCTACTAGTTTGTGCTGATCCAACTTATACATCAGATACTTTGACATCTAGCAATGTCAGTAGTGTGATTTTGTCTCATTTATTACCAAGCACTACTTTATAAGACTTACAGTCTTCATCTAATGTGCTTTCAATTGTTCTAGCCATCTTAACAAAGATAACATTTGACCAGCTCACGATCTATTATACCATTGGTAGATAACCCGTGGATTATAGCTTTTCTCGTCAATGACAGATACTTTAGTATACGATTATTGAAGTTTTTGTAATAAAAATGTCGATTGTAAACTAATATAAGTTTAATTTACCTCTTTTACAGTGGTTTCCAAAATATCCATATTATCCGGATACATTCGAATAGTTGTCTGGCAGTATCCGAAATATTCGAATAGTAAAATGAGCGGATAATTGCATGCCCTAATTATAATGCTTGTTATTCTCTTTTCAGTTATGTTTTTGCAATCGGGTTTTTTGTTTTTTTTAATATATTTTTTTTTTTTTATACTTCGTTTTTTATTATAATACACTACATAGGTACCTATGAAACTTAGCAATAAGGATAACCCTGCAAATGCGGCTGAAGGCTTTTGCAGACCAGCGCGACTCGTCGCGCGACGCGACACGAACAATACAAAACTTTACAGTATGATAATAGGTATTACCGTGGTATAACAATAAACGGTGTCGCGTCGCACGACAAGTCGCGCTGGTCTGAACTCAGCTTAAAGTGGCTTTTTTGCATTGATCTATCTATCTATCGACAAGGAAAATGAGCAGCCTGATAAGTGCGCATCCAGTACACATTCTCTACCTCAACCAGATTTGCAGCAACCAGGTCCAAGCACCGTTTTGTGATTTTTTATGAATGATGAAGAATTTACTATTTCAATAAAACTCATTACAATATAATACACACTGTATTATATTGTAATGAGTTTTATTGGAATTTATTTAAGTAATAATAAATTACTAGCTTAAGCCCGTGACTTCGTACGCGTGGAGTATAACCTAGTTATAAAACATAAATCCTATGTTATAGGTGAAAACTAAAGCTACAGAATACCGAAACTCCCAATACAATCCCTCCAGTAGTTTTCTAATCAAACAAAAATTCAAAAAACCGCATTGTAAGCGGAAGCGCTGTAACAGTCATGAAAGAAAAGGAAACAGTGTTAGTGACATAAAAAATAAACAATTGGTAATAAAATAAATTGTGTTGCTTATATTTCCCTAAAAACGAAACACCCGAAACATTAACATGAATTCCGTAAAACAAAGTTAGCTTACTGTTATAATGTTTTACTGTGACGCAAAATTTTTGCACAGCGGGGTCAGCGAGTTCATTTGAACTGCGTGTCCGCGCGACTGGCTCGCGGGGATTGAGGTAGCGCTAAATGCCTACTGCGCTCGAATATCCTGCCCTTAAGATGCGCTCTAAGCGAAACTAAACCTAACATCAAAAAACTTGTGAATGCAAAACAATACCAACCATCACAGCAAAAATTTTGACTTAATTCATTGTTTATTTAAATAAAATATATTAATTAAATACGTTAAAATTGTAAGACTGTGCAATTAATAAAGATATTTGTATTACCTTGTATTGTTTGCATTGATAACATTTCAAGATCGGGGTAAAATCACTTTTCCTAATAGCCCACAGGGGTAACCATATTGAAAAGGTTAGGAAGCACTGCTAACCAATGGCCTTCACTGTTGTCTTGGCATGGTGACAGACTACCATAGAGATTTAAGGTCTCTTTTACAGTTTACGCCTTACCTTGGCCTCAAACTCTTTGAACTGCCTCTCACGTTCACTTCTGTACTTTTCAACCTCCTCCTGGGCCTCATCCTTAGCCTGCTTTAGGCGCTTTGCTTTCCCTGTAACACAAAATTATTTAATTATTAACTATACATCCATTAGCAGTAATATGTGATCAGCTGATGATAGTTAACACTGTCATCATGTCATCAGCTGATCATATTGCTAAACATGAACTGGAACTCAATTTTACACTTTTCTTAGGTAGATAACGTCAAGGTTTTGGACTAGTTTATCTTATATTCATAACGGGGGTTGGCATTCAATCAATACATATGTGTTTTGCGTATTTGATCCTTACTACTACTAAAAATTTACCAACTGACAGGTGTCAGAAATGGATTCTCTCCACATACTATAGTTTGCATTGATATGCAACAATACTGGAAGACGCTTATCTTTTTAAGGACTGAATGAAAGTAAGTAGCAGCAACTTCAAATTATTTAATAGAAACTTTAAACTGTCACAAAATCATACCTGTGAGACACCTAAAACTATTTACATAGGAAGTACCAACTTACCTATCAACAATTTTGACTTACATAAGGCCATTCAAAGATTGTCACGGAACATGGTGATGTCATAGTGTATTGAAGAAACTAGATTTTAATGAATTACAGAGGCTGTAAACTGGATAATTTCATGACAAGAAGTAAAAAAAAGAGAAATATTAAACAAATATGAAGGTTTCTTTCATTTCTCCTGGGTCATTAGTCTTCAAGAGTCTGATCTGAAGCTGGTAGATGGGTGATTAAGATAAATGGTAGGTATGTCTACTTTTCAGTGCACAATTTTTCATTTAGGACTTGAAATACTGCAGCAATAACTCCGTGACCGACGTAAGCCCTACAATGTCTTCTAAATGAGCAAATACGATGTCCTATGAGGCAATTAAGGTACTGAGATCCTGTTATCAATCGATTCAGTACTCAAGCAGCGGGTGAAATGCAAAAATCATGTGATCACGCCCTGAAAGAAAACCCACTTACTGATAAATCGTGATTACATCAAGATTCCTCGAAACAGAACCTACTTTGAGCATGGAAATAAGAATGATTGATGATTGAACATGCCAACTTCTACAGTGGAAAGGTACAAGCAAGACTAAATTGGAAAATACGCAGTAGGTACTATAAAAATAACTTACGCTTCCTCGCCTCTGAGACCTTTTCGGCAGCCCGCTTTTCAGCCGCCAAAAGTTGTTGGATTCCCTGTGTCTGACTCGCCATTTCTGATACACACAAAAACTATGTCGAGCGAGAATCAAGACCGCGACACAAATCAATAGGCGCAGTAGATGGTCGTGACGAAAGTCATATGATTACTTTAGTTCCACCATGTTGTCACGATTGGCGCTGTCAGCAGCTCGTGCTTCTGTATTTCTGCGAGGAACGGAGCTACATCTTTTCGAAGATTAGAAATGTTTGAATAGAAAGTAAGGTTTCATAATTTCTGCTATTCGAAATGGTTATTACTTAACGTTTTCAAAATAATAAACTAGCTGCCATATTTGATTTTCTATATAAAATATACAATATCAAAAAATGTTTAGTGAATTTACTAACGTATTATGAAACGTTTCGTAGTGTAAGTAATTGTTAGCTAAATAGATGGCGGTGTTGAGCATAAAACAGTGTAGAGTTTATATTTTGTGTGATCACAAATTGTTATTGATTTTTTGATTTTCAACTCTGTTTTAGATAAATTATAAATTGAATCATATTATTTTAAAACAATGTTGCCTATTACCAAATATCGGCAATGTTGTCATATTTTGTCTGTGGTTAGAAATTGAAATTTCGCGGCCAATTCAAAACGTGTCATGCTGTCATAGTAGATATTTTTTTGTAAATTTTTGTTTTCATAGAAGTAGTTGGTTTCGTTTCGCACCAAAATAATGTGATAACCTTGGTCAAGCAATTAATTTACATAATTTTGTTCCCACCTAATTTAAATAAAATAGGAACAAAATTAACAACAAAGAAATTCATGACAAGTTGACTGAGGGCTTCGCCGATAGCTCTGTCTCTCTTTTCGCACCGCGTTCGAACGAAACAAAACATTAAACAGTGCGAGAACGGACTATTGGTGTCTCGCTGAAATCGCATTGCATAGTGTTCATCGACGTATTTGTTCGCTTTACGATGTCCGAACAGCAGTGCCAAAGCAGTGATGAATGTTGAATAAACATTGGTTATTTACATATATCAACACCAAAGTACAGAGACCGCACCCCCCGCGTGAGTAACGTCACTGTTTTCTTTATCATTTCGGAGGCAAACTTAACGTAGTATGGCCGTCGTCTGGAAGTATTCACAGTTTTACTTCCACAAAGAATACGCGATAAACATTGCGCAGAGCGAATTAAGAAAGACATTTTTAAATAAATTCTTTACGCGAGTGAGATAAACATTGTTGACCAAGTGTTATTCCGCGGAATTAAATAACGCTTAATTATTCGACCTCTTTTACAGTCTAATTTTATTCGGTTTTCTAAAATTTTGACAAAATGTGGTTAGTTAGCCAGCCCAATTCAGTGATTTTGGAAGTCAAAGTGGAACTCAATGCAATCGGACAGGACTGCCTTGAAAAGGTAAGAATGAACAACTATTACAACATTATTTAACTGTTTACTGTAACTTTTATTTTCAGAATTTCTGTTGTTTACAAAGTAAACAATAATATTTTTAACATCAACATTTTTGGGTGTGAACAACGGAATAGCATGCAACTACTAAGAACCGAAAAACGCCAAAAACATTAGGATCAGCAGGTTTTGCGGACGTAACGTGATTGTTTTAAAATTAATAACATATGGATGAATTTCTCAAGTACCTATATTAATTCCAATTATACCCAGATAGTAACAACGTTATTGGTTACTTAACTAATTCAACATATTGATATAAAACAAAAGCATTGTTCAGACACGTTTGCTCGGCGACGACGCCGACGTCAGTTTACCTTGCGGACTTTGGACCCGGCAAATGGCATTCTACACGTTTTACCTTCGTGATAGCTACGAAATGCAATAAACGTATCATTCTTATATATACATTTATTAAGTATCGTTGTACTGTTTATTTTAAAATGCACAAGGTGTTAAGGTGGTCATGGTTTATTGGAAAATACAATTAGATTTACTTACCTACGTGGTTAATTTTTCATCGTATTTCTTTAATCTTTTGTTTCGTTTCGCCGCCAGAAAGTTTAAGATTTCGTTAACTACTGGCTGGTTTTGCCAGTAAATCCGATGCATTTTGAATTTAGGGCAATATATGAATGTTTTGGTGATTCAACTCAGGCAAAGGAAATTGCGATATGCCACAATAGAGCATAGCAACAGACTAGTAACGATTGCACAACTATGTCTATGCCTGGAACGAATAGTCTACACAGGTCTTTCTTTTGTTTGAATATTTTCAGAGTGTTGAACAAAAAAATGGGCTTGGTACTTACCTACTTAAGTACATAATTAAAGAGTTCGCATTGAACATCTCATGAAACTATGAACAGAAAGGCTTGTAAGGCTACCTACACACTGAACAAGTAATAAGATAGGTAGATTCCTACCAAATTCGGTAAACCTACTTAAATCTAAAAGTACGGTCTACGTAGGAAATGTAGTTACCTACAGGCTACAGGCTAATACCTAGGAACGTGGACTTTGTTCCTACAGGCGCTCCCTCGCCGGGAGCGTTCGCCTGTAATGTAACAGCTCAGATTCGTTTCGAGCATTGCATCAGTGAGCGAGGAGAACCAATGCTAATCCTAATACCATTATCATTAGAATTAGCATAGAGGTTCTCCTCAAAATCGAATCTTGGATGGTTACATTACATTACAGCACAGATAATATATGGCGAATGCTCCACTTCAGCTCCAGCACGCGTAGCACGACAACCAACCAAACGGGTTTTGTCGACGGAAGAATACACAAACAAAATGACAGATAAACAATCACAATCTGTCATTTTGTCTATTCTTCCGTAGACAAAACACGTTTCTATAAATTGTGGTGGTCATGCTTAGTGTGCTGGTGAGAGAGCGGAGCACCTTTACCTTAACCTGGGTACCTATATATTTATTATATACCTACCTAACCTATCATGATTACGACTTCAATTTACGTCTTCTTGATAAATAATTTGCAATTTATGCGGAGTATCCTAAAATTCACGTGATTTATTGACTTAGCTTGTTATAGGTTAGGTTAGACAACGTGCAAATAAATCCATTATGGCTTTTAAGAATATGTATAAATAATACATAGATACGTTACATACTCTGCCATCCACTCGTGAGTCTCGTCACGTAACAAACTTACTCATACTTATTAATATAACAGTGGATTGTAAGAGCACTGACCTACAATCTTAAAAAGCTTAAAAAGAATTAAAGTTTGACGTCATCATCTCAAATCAGTTAATACATATCTACCTGCTTTCGAAATTCTGTCTTCCTATTATAGGTAAGAAAGCCCTAAAACTAATTTTCCATACAGACTACTACAGAGACTGCCCCATCCCCATCCCAAGTTCAATCTTGAACAGATTTTTAAATTCAAGATTATTTGTAGAGATCAAGCACATTATAGTCTACTCTGGTTCAAGTCTTGAAACTTGAATCCTTTTGATATCTATATAATATTATTTGATATATTCTGTAGGTACTCGTATTATTAAACCTAATTTTATATGCAATTTCCGTTTCTTTACGAAACAAAGCCTCATGTAAATTAGATCGGAACACGATAACTTTGCGCATACAGGCAGATAATTCAGATAAACCACCGATGAAGTAAAAAGATGACTCAATCAAATATCTACAAACAAATCAACGAGTCGTTACACGTTATTCACGCGGTTACACCGCGGCACCGGTGATTGTGGCCTCGGGTCCAAAGTCCACTGTTTGAACAACAGCTGTGAACTCTCTACCGTGCGCGGACGCACGTGCACGAGGCGTGATTCCAACCTGAAAACTCAATTTCAACCTTGTTGTGTTGAGATAGAAGTCTTTTTTCAGTGTACCGCCTTAACTTTTCACGTGACGAATTAGATTCTGCTTTTATAGTTGAATTTAATCTATGAACCTTTGGACTCTCAGTGTAGAGGGTATTGTGTGTGTGAATTGTCCGGACTATGGGTCAATTGCACAGATCAAATAACTGAAAATACCCAACTGTTTTGTTGAAAATTTCTTGCAAAGACGCTGGTTCTGTGAACAATGAAGATCGTTTATAGAAAGTGATAAATGCAGCCCAGGCAGTGATACGTGAATCACAGTAAACCACAATACTAATTAGCAATTTCAAAACTTACAGTTCAATTTCATTTTCAACAAATATCATGTCAAACGGAACTGTACTTTATATCTTCTGCCATAAAGTTGGTAACTCCCTGAAACATAAAAAGAACCGTATAGCAGAAACATCGGGTACAAACTCCAACAGTATATTTAACTTTGTCTCACCACGTGGTAGCTATATTACTCACTAAAGAGGTTAATTGGATCATCTGTTATTTTTAAAATGTTCTAGGTAGGCACTTTATATGAGGTTATGTAACGATCTAAAGGATATCCAATACATTTTATAGGTTGTTTCAGACAGAGGCAGTTACGATTTATTAGCATAGCAACATCGCCGCTATTTAGTAGACTTAACAACCTCAGGTTTATAGCCGTATCTAAACAAGATCAGGATAACTTTTTGTGGGTTGTATAAAACATTATTTTTGGTTATTTTTCTAATAATAGCAAAAGACATAAATCTTAAGATACGACATAAAATTTTATACATAAAAACAATACAAAGTTGGAACATGCTACTCGTAACAAGCCTTATAGATTATGATCACAATGAAGTTTATCTTGTCTTGCTATCCAAACATGTTAATATGGCGATCCTCCTGTAGAACAAATTAAGAGCAAAAATATAGAATATGTATCAATAGTTGCACTTGCCAGAAAGAATATTGTGTTTGGAAAAAATTGCATAAGTGCTTTGGCATAAGAATTTTTGGAAGAAAGTATATCCGTAAAACTATCCAATAATAACGCTAGCTTAGCTCAAGTTATGACAGTGAAGCGAGGTTACTGGTTATTTTCACACACATCCCTCGCTACGCATCGCTCATCTCTGGTGGAAAGGCAGCCTAAATTCACGTTCCATAACACGTGTTTTAGGAAATCGCCTAATTATAATAACAACAATAGATAGACATCGTCAACAACTGAATGGAAAGTATACTTTGCATTGCAATATTTTGTAAAACGGTGATTTTTCGCAATTCAATCAAAGTCAAACTAATGACTTGAAAAACTACGTTCTAGTTTGACCTGTTGATGTGCTGATCTAGGAATCGGGTTAACGAATAACAATTAAAAGTTGTGAAGATGTTAACGATGGCTAAAACTTTTGACCTAGCAACATTGCAAAACTTTGCACTTCGCACTCTTCAAAACACAAATTGGCCTACTTAGCTTTAACGACTAATTTCAACCAACAATTTAGACCAAATAGTTGGCGCAAACGTTTTGCTTCCAATGTTGAACTTTCCAGTTGGTACGGTGGACTTTGTTCCCTGACGTCATCAACGGCCTCCGTTGTGTAACTCATTGTTTGTCACAATATCCTTCGAGTAGTTTGTTTCCCTGGTAATGTTATTGCTTTACCTACATGGCTTACAATACGCACTGTTCGTATGTTATTTCTATTATTCTATTATTATTGGAGACTTGTCATGGGTTGTCTCTTGCTTTCACTCCAATCACGGACAAAAAACCGATTTCGTAAGACACCAATCTGGTTTTATAGAGGAAACTTTTATCTTAAATATATCCAAAAGGTGTGGCTTGTTGCATTTGTATTGAAAATATATATAGGTATATCGTCGTCATCAAGTCATCCTCTCATTACGAATTCTGTAAATTATTATTTGCTTCCAAAAAAGTAATTCAAAGTTCAAACACATTCAATATCTTTCAAGATTGAATATTTCGTTTTTCATTGTTTAGAATCTAACGTATTCCAATAATTCAATTATTGTTGGCGTGTATCTTTGTTCGACTACAAAGGTATGATTAATTGCCCCGAGACAAATACAGAGCGAAGATTATAATCCTAAAACAATAGTCCATAGCTCGATGTGCCGTGACTCTTTAATTAATAAATAGGTACATTGTAGTCGTTTCAAATACAGAAATCTGAAGTTTAATATTTATTACTATTATACTCAAAATCCAATAGACTTTTATCCAACATACCTTTTATCACAACCGAACTAAAAACATTCGCCACATCTGTTTGCAATCGTTTGTTTCATCCAGACTCCAGATGTGGCAAGGATACATGATACATTATTCCATCCATGTGCATCTGGTCAAAACCCATTACAAGATCCAGGCCACATTGATGGTTCTAAAGGCTTGGCAGCATTATGAGGTTCAATTTGAACTTTGCACTAAAGTTGAAAACCTAATCGGGATTTACAGGATGAATCACAAGTACAATATCTTCTCCTTCCCAGATGCCATTTCCAAGAAATTGCCAAAGATTAAACCCACTGATTGTAGAGCATTAGCACCGGCAAAAATAAGGTCGTTTGAGTATGCGAAGATAATAGCTATGTGAGCCAAGGTTTGTAATCACGACGGCGCAACGTGCACCCGTTGGCTGCTACGATGTTAATTACCTGACCTTAAGAATTAATAAATGTAGCTGGAATCCAGGTTCTAAGGTATTGGAAAATTACTTAGATGTTAATAAAAAAAATATGATTGTAAATGTGTCTCTTGTAGCTGACAAAGTAGCTAACTAGCTATTGATCCTGTCCTGACACCACCTAGAGATTGAAATTGAAATGTTTTGTATAAGGATTTTATGTTCGGTTTACTTTCTAATAGGTTACACTTGAGGTTATAAAGAAACGTTTGCTGTTCGTTAGCTGTTACGCGTCTTCACACTCCTCACAAATTTTTTATATTAGTGATCGATGGTTGTAAACAGCGATCACTAATAAAGAACAAAATGCAATAATAATCATAATTAAGCACATTATTTAAGTGAAATGTATTGAGTACACGATTGCTAGCGAATTGAAACGATTAGATCTAAAAGGATCGATAATGCGATACTTTACATAGATACTTCAGATGTTTTTAAAAACAAAATTGCTTGTGAGTTTGTGACTGATTAGAGCGGTTTAATCAGTGCGTATTTAGTTGCGTACTTGTATTTTTGAAAAACTTCTGTAAGTAGATAATCGCTTTAAAGGATTAGAAAAACATGGTCCGATTTTAAATCGATCAGCTATCTAACTACGCACTTTAAAAATTTTACTTACCTATCTAGGTAAAGTGGGTGTGGTGGTGTCATCAATCAAATATGCGAATATTACGTCATTATAATCCAGTAATCTTAAATTCAACATCACTACAAACTTTAATTAACGATTTACTTACGGTACGGTACATCGGTTTACTTATCTCCAATTATTAGGGTCGATTCATAAAGGAAACTCAATTTTAAGCATACCAGCCTGGATTTTCAAAAAAAAAGATTACAAATTTGAAAAATTAAAAGCTAGATAAATTTGTCAGTAATTTTTATTGTCAGCAGTTCCAATTTGTTTTAATACAGTTGCTGATGATTTCAAGTAACCTCAGTTATCAACATCACCATAAGGTCCGTAATTAGATCGTTCGCGTCTTCATTATCTTCCTCAAGTTGGTAATTTTGTACAATTCTCATCAGGTTTAATAATAGTAAGATAGTAATTGTCTAATTGATAACCCAACTCATTCATTTAAGTACTTAGCAATTTACAAGTAACAAACAGTGCGCGACAATGTTATATTAAGTGCAACTTGATTGAGCTAATTATAGTATAATAAATGGATCAGAACATGTATTGTCATTGAAAATAACAATGCATTTAATATAGTAATAATAACATGCCATTAATGTACTCAAAACATGTTCTTAATGGTCACATAAATAGGATTTCTTTCACCACATGTCACTTAGCTTATCAGTTCTAAACAAAACTAGACAGTTAATATAAAATATTGGCACATTATTGGCATATTATTGCCGTCATTAATAATTACAAAGTAACTAAGATATAATAAACGTCACTAAACATGAAACAATTTACGCTGACCCCTGATAGCCTTACTTCCGAAGATCACTGAGAAGTTAGCTGGTAATCTATAACTACCTACTGCAGATATTTTTTGCACGGCTGATGTAAATGAACTTTTTTGTATCGGTTTTATACTTCAGATAATATTTGGTAGAGATAAGAGAGATCAAAAGGGTATCGCAATTACAACGACTCTGAAAGAAATATTGCAAAATTTTGATACTTACGTCACCTAAATTTTGATAATGTTCTGATATGCAAGACAATTAAGTTACATAAGTTAAACTTTAAGATAAGAACTCGTTTTGAAATTATATAAAACAATAAACAAAACGTACAAAGATTTCCTTATCGAACATAAGTTCATTTTCCATCAAACCTTCTTCAATACGAATTGCATTTTCCGTTTTACTTCCTTGCCATAAAGCATAGCCAGTTGCCACCTATTTATGACATTCTCTGACGGCTGTCCTACACAACCATAACTCAAGGATTTACCTCTATCTATGTATAATACTATCAATATTATAATAGATTTGACTGAATTATCAGTCCGACCTTACAAATCACATAATTTTTCCGCGATTGTACTATTATATCAGGGTGTTTCCAGTGAACTACTATGTAGATTAAGGGATAAGATATCCATTAAACTCTTCGTACTTGCTCGATATTATTTCAACATAAAATTTTTATGTTTGTTTGCATTTGTAATATCCATCTTCAACACTTTCCAATCTTCTTCCAAACGACTTCTAAATATACTTTAAAACTGGTTTTGCGTATAATGTTTGATAGGCGAATCTATTAACGGCGTAGTATGGATCGGGTAACCTTCAAAAGTTATTGCAATTTAAACGTGAACACTTCATTTTATAAACATTATTCAAGCCTAGGTCTGAGTAGCACACAGGACTAGCAGCAGGTTTTGATCGGTTCGAAGTAACCTATAATTTTCAATATTTTTCCTTGATTTAAATTCCTGAAATTCAAAGTTCTAAACTAAAATCAGATAGTTATTAATTTATTATTCATTCACAAATACAATTTAAATTAAACCACAAAGTGGAGACGTAACCATTGATACATTATTGATCATTTCCAAAGATAACATGGTCTTATTCCAGCAGGCAACAAATTTATTCACGTCAGATCTTTATCTGCGCCTGGATACTAGCACTAAATGGGTTATTTATTACACCCCGTATTAACAACTAATCCGATCATAATCAGTCTGTACATACTTAATCGTCGCCGTCGTATCAATAAAATTATCGTTCATTGCTTGTACTGATAAAAACCGGATCTCATGCCTGTATGCATGTAATTACAAAGTCATTTTAATGTCAAGACTTTAGAGGGCAGAGGTTCCATAAGATAATGAGATAACTTATCAAGTGAACAATAAAATATAATATTCACTGAGCTCCTTTATCACCAAAAAAATAGAGATCAGAATTGAAGTGATAACCTAGAATTAGACTAGATAATGATTGTTCTCTAGAAGGACTGTAAAGATTTGACGAAAGCTTATGATAATGTTGTGTATAAACCGCTGCGTTTGTATAAGAACACGTGGTGATCGCGTGCAGTTTCCATCTCTGTAACGTCCGTAGGCGAACCGGTAAGCTAGTGGGGAGTACATACGTGATCGTCTCTGCGTACAAATCAAGCTACTTAGCGGTGTTACGCTGGGCGCAGTACTGAGACCGGTATTGTTCATATTGTCAGGATAATTGCCTTAGCCTTTTCTGTCAAATGTAATGGCTCAATTTTAGTGTCAAGGGACATACGTGGCAATGTTCAAAGTACAGTAAAAATGATTGAACATTATAGATAAACAAAAGTATATAAATACGCCCGCGATAAAAGTAATTATGTCAAGTATTTGACATTTGAGTACTTAAGAAGTCAAAATTTTGACAAATTCCCATGTGCAAATTCGAGCGACTATCACACAAAAACCCCTGAACAGAATTTAACATTTATGTACTTCAAGAACGAATTTCACAAAACGTTGAAAACTGCTCAATAAAATATCTAAAACTGTTTTATCCATTAATGAAATTAAATGTAGTGTTACAAGTGTTACAACCTCATTGGAAAAGTTCAAAAGGTACAAAGTGGTCGTAGGTCGGCCACTTGAACTCGGCTGTTTCAATGTTTACCGAAGAAACTATGTAGATATTTAAAACTTGTAATAAAATTATATTAGTCAATGTCAACCGCGGTTAAGGACAAGATAATTTAGACATGTTATTCTAACGAGATAGAAGTCCAAAATAGAATACGACGAATAGAATAGATAATAACGAGATAGAAGCGGCTGTTGTCGTCTTATTAACCCTTCACAGGTTTAACACCCCAGTTTTACTCAAAAATCATAAAATTCTTCTAAGGAATAACCATTCTACATACCGTTTCCTAGTAAATCATTATTACAACGCAATATATCCGCCTACAGAAATGACCGTCATTATTATTAAAATATGGTATTGAAGCAGCTTTAAATCGCTGCCTCAAGCTAGACATAAACCAATTTGGCATACGAGTGTTCTTAAACACGCAAGACAAGAAGGAGCAAATTATAAACAGTCCTAGCTGGAATGTCTAATTATTTAACAGCCAAGCAATTTTAACTACGAGTACGTGCAAATCTCTGCATCATCGATTCTTCGAATTCTGAAGGATGTTCAGAACACTTTGCTAATTTACATCAAAGACAAGCTGATAATGATCGCACCGATTAGTTCTCAATGTGTAGCCACGCCCAAGTTTTTTCTTTACAACTGTCTTGTTGTTGTCGTATGCTTAAAATAGACACTCATTACGTTACTGACGGTTGCAGCGATTTTCTTTCAGCATTTGTTTCAGGACTAGTAGCTATGAATAATAACCAAAAACAATTACAGAAAACTGCGTCTTCAAAAAAAATGCATTTGAGCGACGTTCCATTGAGAATTGACCCATTTAAATAACAATAAATGATTCTAAATGCACTGAAATCTTGGTGTTAACGATTTAGCAGATTTTGTGGTCCATATTCATATGCGATGGGCACAAAAACGAGCTTGTGACTATTAAAGACTTTTCTGCAAGATTGCAAAATATGTTTCGGTCTTATTGCATCACGTCACGCATTGGCAATGCAAGCTGCTCGTATACTAATGCATTTTATATGCCAAAAGAATCTTTGATATTCTTAGATTTTGAGGTTCCAGATTCGACGAAATAAAATGAATTTCGGATTTTTACTTGAACCTTTGATCATCGTAGACAAGCGCCAGATAGTAAATCAATGTAGATTCTGCGAAGTGACATAATTCGACTGAAGTGTTGAGTCTATTTGCACGGGCCAGTCATTCAGAACCTTGTGCTGAATTTGAGGAACAACGCGAGACTAAAGTACAATGTTGTATTGTACTGTCTCGTTTTTGGTTACGTGGGAGATCCCACGACGCGTCAGCTTCACGTTCAGGCCGCGTGCTTCGTTGGAACTCGTCCAAAGTTTCTGGTAAACTCAGTGATTGAACTTGAGAGATCTGTTCTCAGTTTATGTTGTATGCGGAAAAATATTTACACAACGGTTCTTTATGTGAGGTATTGGAGGTGAGCGGTGATTGAATGGATAGTCTGCAACTTTCTGGAAGGTTGTCCTGAAAGGTTAAGTGGAGCGAAAGTTCATTAATCTGATTCATACTTGGCAAATATGGATCATGTTGAAACCCTTTTTTGAATTCATGTTTTACGATCATTTGTCTCCGTATTTATTAGTTGAATATATTCCACCGTAGTAACAGCCGTGGGGGTTATAATTTCGTATCAATGAAACAATTTTAAAAATAAAACTCTGCTGACAGGGATTCGATGAAAAATATTTGAATTTTGGCGCCACTCCAAAATATTTTTCCCTATTCGGTGTTGCCCTCTTAGTCACATTTTTAAACCTTCTATTTATGATACAAGGTTATGCACTGTTCGATAGGTCAAATAAGTTTTTGTGGTAAAAAAAAACGAATGGCTTTGTTTGGCTTCATATTCAAGCCAGATACGGTCAGTAATTGTTGACTTCTATTTTATTTTAATCCGTTTTTTTTTACTTTACTTCGTTCTAAGTCAACATAAATAAAGAGTAGGTAACAGGTAACAGGTTTATTCAAAATCGTAAAACATATAATCACATTTTAGCCTACTTTTTGTGTGTCTTCTAAGACTTTAATTGCGTCTTCCCACTTTTCAGAGAATTTCCAAACACCCATATCTCGCGCATCTTGACAGGAGTATAATTATTTGAAGACTTCAGAGTGAATGTGACCCGATTTATTAGACCGTCCGTTTTTTGTGGCAGGGAGCACCTACCTATCTCATCTATCATGAATTCATGACGTACCTAGCAACCGGTTGTGGCCCGTTCTAAGATCGGACTTTAACCGCCAGAGGCTTCTCGAGTCAAGAGGCAACATGGACGCTAGTTTTTATTATGGATATGTTAAAAAAAAATTACGTGGGATTCACTAATAAGTACTACCTACCTTGTTTGACAAGATAATGGCTTTTAGTAAAAACCCATAATCTTTAGCAGTACTTTTATTTTTCCAGTAGGTAGCTAAGTGTGAAATTCGCATATTGAACGCAGCTCAGATTAGGTAATAACCATAGATATCCGTTAATAACTAAAGTAAAGACGCAAAACCAGAGTTTATTATGTTAAAGATAAATAAATCCAATGGAGCATCAACACGGTAATCGCTCTTGCTTGCAAAATTTTTGCAAATCCATTTTTATCGCTTGTTGCTGCCCGGTTTATATTGATAACTTCTATCTTGTGACGTCACGTGAATAGGGATTATGTATCAGCGAAAATAAATAGAAATGAAAGGATTTTGGTATCTTAGATTATTGAACTACATTTTTTTGAAGTGCGTTGTGCGCAGTTATGTAGTAGGTATCAATGTCGAATGAAGTTTTATTGCGCGGTTAAATCTTTACTATTACCTTGAGTCCTTGACGATTAGTGCTAGCTATGACGAAGTATTGTAGGTTTAGCTACGAAATACACTTTGTTATTCACATCAGTATTGAACTCTTAAAATCCGTAGGTATGCAAATTATAATTTTTTACATATTTTTCTGCGTTTCTTTCACTGCTTTGTTATTGGGAAATAATAATGGTTCCGAAAAACAAATTAATCTCCAGCGATCTGTGGCCGACTATTATTCTAATTAACCAGCGTTATAATGAATTACCGACAAAAAACCCAAAACATAAACGAATAAAAATATCCAATTTAACAACAAATAAGAGCATGTTCAAATTACATTTTCTCCTAAAAAAAAATGGATCTTCGAATAACAAAACTAAACTTCCAAATAGAATACTGAACCTCCGACAAAATTACTAAGTTACCGACAACAGAGGTTTTGTCAAAATAATCATATTTTTACAACTTGCATGAACTGTTTTAATTTCTATTGTTGGTTATCAAATTTATTTTTTAACTCTCAATAATGATGAAAATACCTCAACTGTTCGGCCCGCGCGATCGGGTTCAGGTCGCAAAATTCAACATATTTTTTTATTTAATTAGATAATGTACGAATTTCACTCCTAGATTGTTCCGTTTTGCGTTCAGACAAAGTGACAGCGGATTTTAATGGTTTTTAGTAGTATTAGTGTAAGTTTTTGAATTTTTGCAAACCGAATCGGGGCACCCCGACTTTACGTAGTCTTTTGGCTCCTACCCCTAGAGTGTATATAAAAACCGGAGGCGCGGAGGGAGAGCAACCCCGCCCGCTGTAACAAAGCATAGGAACCACCAGCTGACCAGCAAGCTGAAGCTGCGGAGGTGAGCACGGGTGCCTATCCTTTGTTACGTAAGGACGAAGGGGTTGCACTTCCCGAAGCGCCGGAGACGATGCAGAAGCAACTTAGGCGCCGAGAAAAAAATCGCCAAAATAAAAATAAAGGTACCGATATCGAAGCATACCCGTGGTAAGTAAAATTCATGATATATGATGCAAGTAAAAGTTATTGTTACAAGTACATTTTTATATTTTTTATAAGTTTCTGTATAACCACTCAGAATAATATTTTCAGTATAATGTTACAGTTAAAATAGGACCACAGTCTATGAAATATGAAAGGTAATTTATGAATTAATAGTAGGCAAGTAAAGATAAAAATTACAAAGCATAGTTTTCAGTAGAACGTAATTTATGCTGGTAGAAAAGTATTATCACAATAAATAGTCATGTTTATTTTTCGAAGATTTCAGTATCTCATTCGGTCATTTCGTCATTTTTATTCGAACAAAAGTAGTCGGAAAGTTAGTATTTTAGGCAGTAGATTTAATATTTTGAGTAAGGACAATTCTTCTTTTTTTGTCAGAGCTTTTATTACTACCCTTTGTTATTTATAGTCTATTTTTACATTTATTTTGATGTTTGACTTAAACAAAGATGTACTTTACACACATATTTGCACAAACAAGATAAACGTTATCTTATGCTGATTCTTTTATTACCTGCCTGTTTTTCCCGATGGCAAGGTTCTACAGCTACTCGTATCATATTAGCGTAGTCATTTTGCACACAAAGCAAAATAAAATTATACATTCTGTTTTAGTCCTTAGAATAGTTATTTTATTCTTAAAATACCTGTCCGAATTCAAAATAGGAATGCATTAAACTGGAGCGTGAACGAAACGTGATCGTTCTTTGTTATCTTAACACTCAATTTGTAATGGCGGCAATTCTGTGTTGGAACTTCCTAATTAAACAGGTTTAAGTAAATAATAACAAAATAAACCAACTGTATGTAGGAAGGAGCAGAAAAACCGGTGTCACGTGTAATAATTTGAATAGAATATAGAATAGGTGACTTCAAGATGGCCGACGTGTTTTGCGCGCGAAACACACGATCGCCGTAGAGGACGTCTATAAAATGCGTAATCTATGCACGCCGGTGCATATTACTATGTAAATGTTAAACTAAAGTCGGTAAATGGTCTGGCTCGAACTTTGTATCATGAGCACATATTTATAAATAGATTTTACCTAGCTAAGGTATTTTATTTTTGTCCACCTTTTGATAGCAAGATCCTGAAATGACTGAAAATTCCACCAACAAAGCTAAGATAAATCGTAACTAAGATCTTCAAACAGTTACACGATTAGCTATAGTAGCTGAACATTCTCACGATATATATCGCGATTACAAACTATTTATTTATTTTTATTTATATATTCTTTATTGTACACCACAAAAATACATAACAGAAAAAAATATAAATTGGACACTACAAAATATACAATTGGCGGCCTTATCGCTTTCCGCGATCTCTTCCAGGCAACCTTGGAATGGACAGTGATCTGCCTGGACATAAAATGGGGCTGTCGTTGGTGCAAATAATACTAATTTACCTACTTAATTAATATCTTACTAGAATAGATACACAGATAAATACATATCCTAAATAATAGATACATAAATACATACATACTAAATATATAAGCAACGAAAATAAATGAAGACTATAGATAATTACAGTTACGAGAACAAGATCACAACACAAACTATTTATTAAGTATATCAACGGTTTTCTAACAAGTGTGTCTTTAACTCGTGGCCACTCGTGGGATGTTTCGCATATCACTAGAACTGAATGGCATTGATTGCCAACTCATTTACCTACCAACACTCGTAAAACTTAAATTGTTAAAAGTAGTACTACGTACAGATCATTCAAAGAAACTGAGTGAAAAGAATTAAGAAAAATCGAAAACAGAACATTCATCTCCAGATAAACGAACATCATAAATACAGTGAATAAAGTAAAACGCTTCTTAAACATGACATATGGCTAGATATATAGAAGAAGGTACTGGCGCCAATGCTATATTTTTTCATGTTTTACGTCTGTTGTCGTAAAATGCATTAGCATCATCATAGCTAAAAATAGTATGCAACCCACATATAAAAGTGACCCTTTAACATTGAAAATCAACTAGTTTGCGCAATTTGTTTTGCTAATGAAGCGTTTTATTGTAAATCCGGCTATTATTAAAAAGGCAAATATCATTCTTTCACAGACAACGATAATTTTTAACATGAAGCTTCTAATTCTAAAATGGATAAACACTGAAACGGAGAGGAGAAAAGAGGAGCAGAGATGTGCCAATATTAACCAATAAAATCTTGACTCCGCCCCTGAGTTTAGATCAGTGATCCTAAGTCAAGATTCTATTGGTTAATATTGGCACATCTCCGCTCCTCTTTTCTCCTCTCCGCTCCAGTGGACAGGCAGCCTTATACTTAATATAAGAGATGTACCTACCTAATATACCAACTACAAAGGATAATACAAAGTCTCTTAAAATGCAGCTTTACAGCCAGTATTTACATTTGGAACCTATTCCTTTTATTAAAATCTATTTTTCTTTAATTCTATCAACTTACATTTTACTAAGGATGGCAAGCAGCCAATATCCCTTCAGCTATTACGTTATATAGCAGTGTAGCTACGTACTTAAGTGAAAGTATCATTAAAATCCGTCCAGTACTTTTTGAGTGATGGTACACGAAGACTGATTTCACTTGCAGTCACTGTAGCTGGGATATATTTGCCAACGACCTAGGACTTGTAATTCCACAGTGTTGGAAGAGTTGTATCGTCATCGTCAGCTTTAATATGACGAGTCTACAGTCTTAACTCCATTGCTCATTTTAATTTAATCTTCATTTAAGTACCGTATGTCATCGGCTGCAAGGTTTCGAAAGTTTCCTTTTTCGCGGAGCATAATCTTTTATTAAGATATTACGACAAAGGTACAAAACAACATGAACATTTAATACAGAAAGCGATAATAATTTCAGGTTTATGTTGTTTTTTTCCTTCAGAACCGGTATGTATCAGAAATAACGCGCAGTATTTGGTATTTGTGTATTGACTATTGATCACGACTTTTGCTATCGATACGCAATACTGAATTGTTATGTTCAATCAGGTTCTATTGACCAAAACAAATGTTGGATTTGCGACTATAAACAAAGATTTATGTGAATTGTGCCTTGGCAAACTATTAAGCACTTCGCATTTTACTGTAGCATTGCACCTTCCTGTTTACTCAGCTCGCGGTTCACTTTCTACTTCTGTGGTATTTAACAATGATTCTGCATCTGATAATGTTATGTATTCTGGATTACGTTCATCTTTAAGTACAGCAGCATCACCACTCACTGTTGAAACTAAACACAAAGTTGCTGATGGACAGATACTTAAACATTCAAAAATATTGACTCTCTTATGAAAACTTGATATCATATCTGGCGCGCGTACAGCCTTCCTTATATTCTACACCTACACGAATATAATGGTTGCCCATTTAAAAGCCGGTTATCAATATTTACCGACGCCATGTATGACCTAAGACATCATACAATGTGCAGTATTAATTCATAGGTACACAAAGAGTGTTTTATTAAGTGTTCATGATACTCGAATCAACTGGAATTATCTGTCAGGATATTGCATAGTAACATGCTTGTCGTGTTCCGATCATTCTTGTCATCAAAGCCGATGGAATTTACACTATTAAACAGAATTGGAATCAAAGAAAGATAGAGTCACACACAGCATCATCTAATACTGTTAGAAATATTATATTATACTATATTGATTTAATGAATGATGTCCTACGAGGCTACGACATTGACGAATGTGACCGCTTTGAGTGTGGTTTTTACAAATTGATGTGGTGACTCTAATATTTACTTGATGTTATTGATAGTTGCAATAAATGTTATTAGGACCTAGGATAACAAAATACCCGTTCATAAATCAGACATTAAGGACTTAATATTTGATAATTTATTACAGTCATTACTATCAGTATTGATGTATATATAAACTTTATATTGATGAAAGCAATATAATACCTTTGTATCAATTGCGAGGATTAACATGTTTTTCGAAAATATGTACTTATCTATTACAAATACTACCTACGCATCAGAATATAAGTAAAAACATATTACCAGCCACGATGTTGTTCTGTTTGTCAAATTGTTATGGCACCTTGCAGCTGTACTTCTTATACAATAGCCTATCTCACCCACACGCCTCGTACCAAAGTCCACAGACATTTTGTAAGCAAAAAAATCTCTTATGACTTGAGCATAATTTCCAAATGAATTGCTTCCCCAACATATTGTTGAAAGTAGGTACCTACCTAGGTATTAGATCGATAAGGTAAAAAAAACCTTAACGTTTTGAATAAACCAATCAGGGAGTAGAATTTGCATTTCGTCATTTGCTCCACGTTCAAAAAGTAATTGATCTTCTTTAGTTAGAAGAGCATCCAGATCGGGAAACTCAGCAAATTAGCGAGATTATCCTGTCTTGCACGATTTCTAGTTTACTAATCCGAATCCGATTTCCGAAAATGAAATGTAATATAATGTTGTTCTCAAAATTCAATATTTGTGAGCACGGGGCAAGTCCATGAATAATTCGTCCAGACATTACAATCACTACGTGGAAGTGTCCAAGGTTTCTATTGTCGCCGGCGACCCTGTTTTACTTATATTCTAACTTAACTACGCATTGTTAAAGACACTTTGCCTAAGTCAAAGGATGTTTATGAAGCTGGCATTGGTGGCACTTATTTTGTATCCGCTTGATCTACCTTCAGAGAAGCTGATCCAATATTGCTTATTTTGCCTAGTTTGGAAGAGAATTACTCTTTGTAGCAACAATGATATTAATTGCGTAGCAAGCAGGCTTTGAAGCCAAGACTTCAAAGTTAGACTGTATCTTAGCAATGTAGCAGTAGCTATTCTGACTATACGGGCGATATATGAATATATATACCAGTTCTCTCTAAATACTCCTTTTATTACCCTATAAATATAGCTTTATGCGTTTGTTTACGCACTGCGTTGTCTTCCTTATTGCTTTGTTTAGTATTGCATAAACTACTACATAAGATAAAAGACTTAGGTTCTACTTCTAAGACTTCCACTACTTGCCCTTGCATTTTATAATTCACGCTCAGACTCATTACGTCATAATCTAATATGGCTAGAAGCTTACTGGTAAAACTAGTCTTCTTATCGAACCGAAGGATTTAGTACTTAAAAGCTTTTAATATAAAGCTTAATTTACTATGTTGGATTACCTTGTTGGCATTTAGAAAAGTACTTTAAAATAATTCTTATTTTATAACCACGTGTTTGGTATTTGATAATGTTTTAACGCGTTATTTCAGAGGAAATGAAAATAATTTTCATGAAATACCTAACTATTAAGAACATTGTGTGTGATTTTTTCAGGGGTTAACAAAAAATATATTATTATGCTGATTTTCCTCAAGATATAAATATATTTACTGCAAAAGTATATAACTTACCCAAAAAAACAACATTAAAAATATCGTTTTAAATCTATTTAAGGTTTATTTATATCTTGGGTTACCTATGGCCGTAGCCTATGGCCACAGTAGATTATGGCTTATTATAAAATCGTTCAAATTTCTACTACCCAATTGTGCAAGTTGGTAATGCTTTGAAGCAGGAAGTGTTACCAGACACACACTTCCGTCACAGAAGCCTAATGACTACAAGCCTTCCTTACTGTTACTTTGATACGAAAATATGACAAACAAAAGCGTAAACCTTTGTTCTAAAACCAGCTTTACAGTTAAACAAAGGTATACGTTATGGTCTGAGCCCGCTTCATTACGGAATTGAAAAAAAGAACTCGGTGACGGGTCTCGAACTCTTGACATTTTTTTAACTTTGGGGAGGCGTTAACTACTTTCCTAATTTAAATTTTGACAGAATGCGTTTCGTTTTCGCTCTCATCACTCTCAACCGATTATCATGTTCATCATGTTTATCATCTCTCATGGGATTATGGATAGTTTTCACTTTCATATAATTTTGTTTGTAGGAAGGCATCCTTTGCGAGGCTATTATTAAAAAGGGATTCTAATCTGGCTTAACTAGGAGTGGTTCAGAAGCGAGGCTCGTGCCCTACTCTGAACCGCTCCTAGTTGCATCCTCGCAGGCCGTCGACCTCACACCTCACAATGGCAAGAACTGGTTGGGTTCAAGCCACGTCTTATCGAAAAAGTTGGCAAGATACGGTCCTTTGTGGAAATGGGCTATTGACATTTGAGGCTGACATGAAAAGGTTCGGGTTAAAGAATTTATGGTGTTTGGATTAAACCTGGCGATTGTCGCCTTTACACAAACATACATAGTGGACAGGTCTGAAAGCACCTATCCGAAGTAGGTACCTATATTATTATTCTGCCTGACCTATTAAATCATCATCGATATTTCCTCAATTCGATGGACTTTGTACTTAGGCAATAACATTGGATTGCCGTAAGGAAATTAATGTATTTGCCTAGTCTAAAGTTACACTGTTACCCTGTTACCTACATTTTTCCTTATAAATATATCAATGAAAGGATACAAGAAACACTAGTTATACTGTAATTAGTATAGCAGGAAAAATATAGAGTGGAAGTTAACTTTATCTTCCAAGAAAACGCGCTTTATTTTGGAATGGCATTGAACATATTATTTTCAGCCAAGTTGTCAATTTTTAAAGTAAAAGACGACGATGACGATGAAAGGGCGTTGACTCCACATAATTATAGTATGCATGCCCATTAGGGAAGCCGGGATGGCAACTTGGAAACAAAGACCCAAAACAGAGTTGGTTGGCGGCCAAAACGTATCACTTACGCTGAACTGTGGATATTATGACTGCGATTAGTAATATCAGACTAATTGCTGGTGACATAATGTCTAAATCTATTTGGGAATTACGTGACCGTTAACGGGGTTAATCACTTTAGTTTTGGAAGTTTTCGATCGCTAACCAGCCAGACAGAAGTAACAAAAGATTGACAAGAGGAAGAGGCTTGGAGGCAAAAATGAAGTTAAAATAACGAAGGAAATTTGTTTGAGCCTAATTAAGATACTTAAATAACTGATTTGGATTACATTCAAGCACATAAGGAAGGTTGCACAATATGGCCAGTTAAGGTGAAACAATTTGATATTTTTTCCATACAAACTTCGGAGGGGTTTTACTCCACTGTTTGACATCGTACATTCAAAGTTTAACATGATATCGTTAGGTCTCATTATTAATTTTGTTTGTACGGAAGCAGAATAGTAAAATAAAAAGCCATTAAAAAGTTATAAGCCAACAAAGATTCGTTTTTCTTGCTAATTTTAACGCAACTTTGGGCGTAAATAAGTAATACAAGACGTGTGAAATCTCGAAAACAAAATCCGTACCGACACAGAAAAATTATCTAAGATTTCAATAAATTTTATTTGTAATTGATTTATGCAGTGGTTTTTTCAGAAAAACCTTTTTTCCAAAGGCCTTTTCGTAATTTTTGACGCGCTCGTTTTACTAAAATTGGTCGGTACGGTGTTTCTGTGCGTGCGAACTATACGTTGTCCATGTAGACCAGCTTCTAACTGCTCATCACTGATACTATCTCTGTCGGACACAATGCCAGGTGATACAGCGTGGTTTTCGGCCATGCCCACCATTGAGTTCGAGCCCGCGACTAGTTCCACCTTAAAATAGCTAAGGAAACAGACTAATTAGACGAGATGTCGCGAAATTCTAAACTTCTTCCTGGGACTTGGTCGGAACACTACCGAATCACGATAATAAACGGTTGACGAAGCTGGAATCTTTGTTTGAAAACATTTTGATTGTTCGCTAGAAACGTTCTAGGTTAATGATGAAACTGCGCGTATTTTTTTATTCAGAATACCCATATTCTCACTTTCACGACCAACTACAAAAAAAATAAAGAAGATATTTCCGAAATAGGTCAGATTGGAGCGCTATTGAAAATGTAGCGCAAAATAAAAATCCTTTTTCTCTTGGCACTGTAGTCGAAACAAAAATAGAAGAGCAAAAACATTGAATCAGAAAACGACCAACCCAGATGTTTTCTTGCTGTCTCTCTCTAACGCCAATGCTATCTCAACAGCATCACGCACGGCCTGCGTGCACGCAACGGTCGATCGATCGGCCAACTAATCGAGCTCAGTGGCCAAACTTTCGTTTCTGAACCCGACCAGTCAACCAACGAGTCGACTGGACAGATCAGCGTTCTTGTCCTGCCCAATATAATCTGTTTATTTTCATGGAAATCCGTAATACCCTGATAACTGAAGTGAGGTTGCTGAATGATAATATTGGTATCTCGTCCTAAATAGAAGAGAGGCCAAAAGAATAATAGTGTGGATACTTTTGTATCAGCTACCTCAGCTACCTGTCTTTCCGTTATCGGTAACTTAAACGACGGAAGAAAACGAGTTTCGATGGTACTTACTCGCAAGAAATGGGCAAGCAAGCAACAATTTTAAAACCCATTAGGCATATATGCAGTGAGTTTCAAGTGAATCTTACACACCCTGCATACCACCAATAAGTTATTGGACTACCAATCCAAGGCCCTTTTCTTTTCTCGGTTCGAATAAAGATCCGTTGTAAGATTTAGAATAAAGAGACTGTTAATACATAATCTGGTTAATGATTACGCGTTATGGAACACGCATAGCGTCATCCATGACAGCTCATGGCACAGAAAAGCATAGTTTCTCCTATATTAACATGAGTACATCAATCCGCCCACTCACATGTAGACATTTAGACATACCTTGATAGAGGCTCTGAAAAGATCTACAACAAACTGTTGGATGACTGAATTGCTGTTTAGTAAGATAATATTTGTACTGCGGAATAAAGTGTGGCGGAAGTACTGACCATAACAGCACCATAGTTTTTATCAATAAACCAGGCATTTGAGAATTGGACTTTATTTCTACCATGCAGAGTAGGTTTTCATCTGTAAATGCGGGAAAGAAAGGGCACTTGTTATCATTGCATGAGGTTAATGATCTTTTATTTTGATTCAACGAAAAATATTTGTGTCAAGTGATAACATAATGTTATGTTAATTATGACTACGTGGCTGTTGTTTGTTTGTCAGAATGAACAAGTTATAACCTCAGATGTGATTCCAGAGACTAGGAGAGCCCGAAAATTCCGTAATGTTATCCAAAGAGTGATGCTATGCTACCCATCCTATCAGAACCCATGGAAGATGCCATACTTTGATTGAAAGCAAGTAAGACTTACCGGACCTATGGACAGCAAAAAGTTACGGAAGTTAATACACTCGACAGATGTGATGCGTAAGATCAGATACTTGATACAGGCATCATGGTTGAAAAAACTGACAAAATTGTCGGGAACTTGTATACTGGGAACAGGAACTGCAGAATTCGTCAGTGCACTAGCTTCGGCTAATAAAGTTAAGCCAAGTATAAAGACAGAGAGACAAATTGGTGATCGCTGTTTGTTTTCAATACTTGATGATATCATTGTTATCTCTTAGTAGTCTTGGACGTTTGAAGGGGTGTCTTATTCCACCTTCATTCCCATGCTACCGTTATAATACCGTTATCTGCAGTGCCTTTATTCTATACCATGGTATTACGGTTTCCTCATACTGTTATTTGTCCACATTCATATACACACTGTCTGTAAACATAGAAATGAGGTTGTATTACTCAATGCCCATAATATATATATTCTATATTCTGGATTATTAAACAAAACTACTGTTAATTAAAAGCAAAGTAAATAATAAATGTAAATAAATGTACCTATGATGAACAACGTGAGTCACTTGTTATACGAATATTTGACTTTCGTGGTATTCAAGTGTGTGGAAACATTTTATGTCCATTTTTATAACTTACATTTTAATTGGTTCCTGAATTGAATATTTTACTACTTGTGGCAATGTGGTCGTAGTTAATTTGATCGACTAATTACTTAAGCAATACACAGTGGACTTAAGACCTGCCTTAATTGATCCCACAATTTAAAAGGCTTTCAAACAAAGCAAAAAGGAATTCTCCAAATGATGAATTCGATTGGGTTTATGTTCTTTCCCTCAGCCATGTTTACGTAATCGAAATTAACCAAAACAGGTATACGATAGTCTGATCAGGCAAAGCTATTACTTCCAGGGTAATTTGCCCGGCAATTCTGCGAAATGCCCTGCACGTGTACTTTCCCAACGGTACTGGGCATTACACAAATTGCTTTTTTACGACCCTTGTAGCAACTGTAGTTTTAATTATGAGGGGAACAAGAACCTTCAGTATTTTGTATAGGGAAAGGGGAATTGAGTATCTACATGACATGAATGGAGGAAAGAAGTTCCCTTTATTACTAAACTCTATGATAGAAATATGGATCTAATGCTTAGCCCAGTCAGGGGATTATTAAAGGAAAAACTCAGTATTAGCTTCGTCAATGACCGCATAGTGGTCAAAGTAGGTAAAACCTAAGCGAAAGATGAAAAACTTTTATTTTGTCGTACAGCTTACAGAAAACCTTAAATCTGGAATAGAAACCACAATGCAAACATTGTTCGCCCAAGATTTCCTGATTCAATAAACCACAACGAGCAAGCAGCGTGCTTTAATCATTCATATTTAAATAACTAAACAACATGGAATGACGTTATTGGCACGAGATGCAGGCGTGATACCCCGATATTAGATAAAGGATATATTATCAGATGGCTCATGGCATCATATTGCATGAAGGAAACATTTCAATCATAAACAAAACCATTAATGTTTACAGCGAAGAGACTAGGAATGACGAGTGATAAAATCAACATCTTGATTGTGATTTTGTTATTAACAAAGACAATGAAATCTACACACGTTGAGATTAGGAAGGATGCAGGGGCAAGTAACACAACACATTCGATCATATGCAGGAATCAGATAAGATGGGTTAAAGAATAAGAACGAAGAAAAAGTTACTGAGATATATTTATAGAATAGTATCTTCAATTAATCTGTGCTTCAAGTCCTTTTATGTTTGGACGAAGCTAATGTTTAGCAGTTGACTGTTCTTAAACAAAAGACAATCATTTATTATGCAGTGTGGTGAGTGGTCATAAATAAGCAATAACTACCTCAACTTGTGTTCATGCATCCAACAAACATGAAGTAACTAATTCACTTGATGTTATTCTTGATACGTAAACACGAGATCGCATGACAAATATTTACTACAGGCTGCGCAGGAGTTCGCAACGTGATGCCGCAGATAAGGTGTCAATGAGAATGGCGGGATACAATTACTTTAGTGTGGTTTACAATTGATTTAGCTGACATGGATGCACGAGTTCGTAAAATGTTGAAGACTTAATTGGTGGCCGGACTTTGAGCTCATAAATCTTGGGAAGAAGAAGTGGTAATAATTGTTAGGTGTAGATTAGATCAGATCAAATCTACGCTTTTATTGGTACCAAGTAACGAAAAGAATTAATTCAACCAAACGATGTTTTGAATAGAAGCCACATCTGCAAACCAAAATGAGGGTAGATGATGGCAGCAGAATACATCGTCATCATCTACCCTCAATTTGCTAAAAACTTGGAAGTGACATCGATTTTAATAAAAATCTGAAAATTAAATATAATTAAGAAGCTGAAAGCCCTAGTCAAACATTTAATAGAATCTCTACTCAATAGACGTTACATTACATTATTAGATTACATCACAAACACTCAATAAGGAGCGGTTATCTGTTCTGTCTATTTAAAAACAACAGCAGGTGGACTAGATCACATTGTTTACATATTATTTAATACTAGCTTCCGCCAGCGGGTTCGCCCCCGTGAATCCGTGATATATTTCTATATTATATGCCTGGTGTTTTTTTTTTTAAATCAGTTCAATAGTTTTTGAGTTTATTCATTACAAACAAAAACAAATACAAAGAGAATCAAATAAAGATTGAAATTATAACAAAACCGTTTGTAAGTAAATTTTGATTCAACGTCGTATAGAAAATTGGCATAGAAAATTCAATTGTTAGTAAAAATTTATGATACGTTAAATTAAAATTATCAATGAATGGATTATCGACGTGGAATTCTTTGTAGGTACGTGGGCGTAGGGTCTTCTGCCCACCCTCAAAGGAGTAATGCTTTGATTATTTATATGTCGAGTATCGCGCTGCATAAGAAATAAAACAAAAAGCCATCTTTTTTTATGCTGGTGTGCGTGACAGCTACGGCCTACGTCTTACTCTCGCGCCATGTCATTGTGCTTTTCTAGTTTGCGTGCATTTAGCGGCCAACAGTTGAACGCTTTTTTTTTTCGCCGACTTCACAGCTTTGACTGTCTATATACAGACGTCTTTGGGGTAATGTTTGTTATCTGACAATGGATGCTAGCGTGTGGCCTGTAATTGCAGTTACTATGCAACGTTTATCAATGTGCTGTACTGTGTGTGACTAATATTATGAATTTATTTTCACACATCTGGTTTGATTGTGGCAAAAACATTGGCGAATAGCAGTAACCATGCAACTTTTATCAGCATGTACTGGTAAATGCAACAAATATGCAATTTTAACATGTATCTTACCATACTTGGTACCAACAAACACGATACGGCGCCCTAACAGCCAAAACATTTACCTAAGTACTTCGGTGTTAATTTCAAAAACAATAGTAGGTGCATAAATACTTATAATAAAGCGCAAGTAACAAGTAAACACTCCATACCTACGTTTCGTATTCGTTGTTGTTGACACTATAATGCGCAGTTAACTGCTGCTTACAAAGAAATATGGTAATGAACACCTGGAATTACTTGACTGGTCCAAGCGGGCATAAATTATAACGGATATGCAAAGAAGTTTAATGTAAAATGGAATACGGTTCAACCAAAAAAAACAAAACTCCTGAAAAGTCGGCGTAAATCCTATAGAGTCGTTCTTTAATACAAGCAGCCAGACGGCTGAGACTGTGGCTGAGACATGCTGACACTGGCTATAGAGAACATCTTTGACATAAGACCTTGTTGAGACTTGAGAGGCCCCGTAAAGCCTCCAGCAAGACCCAGACGTGTTCAACATTGATAAATAGCTCCTAATAATAGGTTTTTTGGTTGCTAACTTTCACTTCATAACATTACCAAATTGGTCGGTAGATTTAGTCTCTATACTAGCCGTACTGTATAATTATTTGGCAAATACCAAATATTGTGTTGCGAAAGTTAGCAATCTAATTAACGTTGTTGTAGATCCTGTTTTAGGTCATGGAGTCTGTTATTTAGGTACCTCATATGTTGTTAATCTTGCTTTCTTTTTCGTAAAAGTTGTACTGAGCAATTGAGAGTTTCTACTGGTACGTACCTACTCGTCCAAATCCACAGAGAAACTGACGTAAATTTTCTTTGTTCCAGGTATGCGAGAAACTGGAGATCGGTGCCGAAGCGGACTACTTCGGCCTCCGCGTATCCCCAGTCTCCGGTCCGGGCAGGTGGCTGAACTTGCGCAACCCTCTAGACCCGCACCGTATCCCCAGCAGGCGCCTCGACCTCCGCGTCAAGTTCTGGGTGCCCCCACACCTCCTCATCAACGAACCCACCCGCCATCAGTTCTACCTCCACGCTAAACTCGACCTTACTGAAGGAAGACTGGTTGTAGCTGACCTAGAAGTCGCCCGAAGGATCATCGCTTACATTGCTCAAGCTGAGACAGGTGACTGCGAGCCAGACCTCCTTCCAACACACATTTATGAAGAATGCGACAAAATCGGCCCTCAAGGCGAGCGACCAGAAGATCATGTCGACAAAATCATTGAATACCACTGCGAAATTTCCGGAATGGGAGCTTCGCAGGCAGAGTACAGATTGTTGAAAGAGATTTCGAAATTAGAGTCGTTTGGGGAGGAGCTGTTCTTTTGCAAGCCTGTGACTTTTAACAACAATGCTCACAATTTGTACAGTCACTTGCTGTATCATAGGCAACAGGCCGAAGAGCCTAGGGCGAGGGATGAGCAGGAGATCGATGGGGGAGCGACGGTGGGGTGCCTGACGTCTGGGCAGAGTGGCGGAGGATGTGGGTGCAGACTGAGTACTTGTGTGGGGGTAGGACCACATGGCATCGTGGTGTACAGACCAGCGTGCTATGGAGAACATGAGATCGGAGTCGAGAAACAAAGGTTGGTGCCTTTCTTTATCGTTTCTTTGTTTAGTTTCTCTTTTTAAAGTGACACAATAGTTCAGTTTCCTATGTTACACATGAGTATAGATATAACAAAGCACTGAATTGTGAAAGTAATGACGAAAATATTATGAACTTAAAAATTTGCCGTGCATTTGAAATTCTGCACTTATATCATTGAAAATTCCCGCAAAATTTCTAATAAAACTTATTTTTAATTTATTAAATAAAAGCGTTATAAAACCTGTAAGCTAATGTAAAGTCCACTTATTATTCGTATAAGTTAGTCGGTAGGTAACAACAGTTCAAGACAATGGGTACATTCGACGCTTCTGCTTTCGGTGACCGCTCTTGAATTAATTAAAATGACATCACGGACCTAAATACGACAAGAATATTGAAAAATATTTACTCAGCAAAATTTAACACACTTTATCATTATAATTTGCGGAATCACCGTTAATATAAACATTTTGAAATAGCAATACCTCTTTAAAAATGCTTTGTTCTACTCTAGATGCTCCTGCGCAGATTTACTTTTTGCTTAATATATAATAATATATGCAAAACGTGCCTTTTGTATCTACATCTTTTTTGCGCTGTAGACAGTTGCAATAAAAAAAAACAGCTGAATAATTACTCTTGTCCTATTTGCAAACTAAGTAAATAAAGCTAGATCTATTGTGCAATTAAAACACCTATCGACAGTTTTAAAATTCGCTGACACAGCTATAGCAGACATTTTGACGAAGAAAACATGGAATTGCACAATATGAGAAAAAAATAAGTCACGTAAAAAAAAAGTCTGTACTCTTTGACCCATTTCGTTTGACAACCACGCCCCGATAGCATTGTTTCCACTCAATTACTCAGTAATTTACGAGATAAATGTAATTAATAGGCATTACTGTAGGTCGAGCTGCTTCCATCCGTTTATTATAATATTTTCGTCTCTTGAACATAATATTATTGTTCTGAATTTCTGATAATACAAATATTTGCGAATGATAAGATAGACTCGTTTCTTTTCGAAGAAATTTCTCGACCTATCTATGAATTTCTTTGTTTTGACTTGTCACTTTAATTATTTTATCTTCACAAATCGCTGCGAGGAATTTGGTATTTAATTTTGGGAATCTTTAAACAGTAAATAAACCTGAGGCGGCACTATAGTGTAGAAAACGTAACTTAGGTAACATTAGCACCCCGGATGAAATCAGCAGTCATAAAGAGCTGATATCTAACCAAATACTTCTTTGCCATTCTCGACAAGGTGCATGGGTATCAAAAAAGATATAGAAAACCGATACCTGTCCTTCTCCATCGCTGATATAGCGTCGTGATTATCAAAACTGACCCCGAGTCCCAACTTCCGAAGTTTATAATTACCACGACATCAAATATTCTGAACCCCATTTTCTGTCCTTCCAGCATCGCATACACAGCGATCCACCGCGCGCAGCCATTCCGGCGCAACTTCCAGATGTCCTACGTCACCGACGAGGGCAATGAAGCCACCCTCCACGTCAAGATGGCCACCTCTGGACAGGCAGCCGCGGTGTACCGCGCTGTCACTGAGAAGCATGCCTTCTACTGCTGCGAGACTGTGCGCACTGATGTCACTGAGCAGTTTATCAGGGATCTTAAGGTGAGCTTTTTTTGTATTTGTGTATTATTGTAGTGTAGTCTTACAATACTTCTTCTTCTTTTCGATTTAGATTGATTAGCCTAATGTGTCTGTCAGCTGCCTTGTTCGTCAAGTTGTATGTAGCACGACTGCTTTGGAGTCGTGGGTTTGATCCTCAGGTTGGGAGAAATATTATTGAGTGCATTCCAAGAAATTTCTCAGTAGCAAGTCGGGGTCCGGATTTGTACCCTGCTTAAGGCAATATACTAAGCCCTACATGGGACTTTGTATGTCATTGCTGTGTTCCAATTTGATACTTATTAGGTTGCTGTTTTCAGACACATTCAAATTTGTCCCTTAAACACTAATAACAACCCAATAATGTTACAAACGTTTACATTAAATGAAGCAATAGTGTGTATATGTTATCGTTCATGCTACAAGTCACGTAACCAGCCTTTCTGTTAGCAACCTTGTGGAGAATACCCAATACTGGATTGGAACTTTGAAAGTAACGTAGACATGCATAAACTATTGAAAATAACCCATTTATGTTTTCGTTATAATTGTTTATTTCTATTATAATTTGTGGTATAGATATCTTAATTACTCATGTTATGTTATATTACCCAACTCAATAACATCAAATTATCCTCATAACACATGTACGAAGTTATGGAAATATTCCCATGTAGGTATTGGCTTGACTGCCATACTTTATCAAATGAGTAAGCCGCCATTATTTCTGCTCAGTTTACCAACAACACAGGCTAAATACAAAAAAAAAACTAATTATGGTCATCTCTGTGAGAGGGAGTGGGCCATAATCCACCAGGCTTGCTCTTCGAATTTTTTCATTCTAGGATATGCCGGTTTCCTCACGATGAAATCACTCATTATGAAATCTATAAAATTAATATACTTTTACTTACTTCCCTAACTTTACAATAAATTTTGTCCAGTTCAATAGTTTTTTATTAATTTCTCCTCGTACAATGTCAAACATACCTACAATTTCATGAAATAAATTACAACAATAGTTAGACTGACCAAAACAAGTCTGGACTTTGTCCCGCCCAATCGCCCAATATGCACGGTGTTGCCACACTGGACTTTGAACCACTAAACGATTCAGTGGCTTCGGGAAAATAATTGAATAGGTATTCGCGATTGTCATTGAAATAATGAATATTACGTTGTTTTTCGTGTGACAGGATGCGATATTAACATAATGTAAATATTAGGTAGGTACTGGAAGTTAGATTAATAATCCTTACGAAATAAAATGTTAAAATAATAAAAATACTTACCTAAGTAGGTACCTACTTTATTACTTTGCCAATTGGTTTTCTAGTGACACAATTATTATTGTCTCTCTTGTGAATAAGTACCACGGTAGACGGTAGAATAACTAAGCCATATCTTAGAAATAAATGCCTACAGCCGCGCGGTACGTAAACATGCGATAGGGCTGCCCGCCTCCAGTATTTTAATTACATTTGCCTACTTTGTGTTTCCATTTAGTTTTGTGATTGTAAATATACTTTTTTTATCTACACAAATAAATAAAATACTTTGTGAATTGAATAACAAAACAAAACACAAATGCCCGAGGTTTTAAAACAAGCGTACCTACCGTATTAATTCATGAACCTCCTATAACTACCTATTTCACTCGTGTTATCACTTTCCTTTACTCTATTCACTTTATTTATTAATCCAGACTCTTTTTTCGGGAGATAAAAGGAAATACTTATCCATTAAAAATACACACAATATGTACCTACCTACCAGTAAGTAAAATTATTTTATAGTAAGACTATAAAATAATTTTGTTGTTGTTGTTTGTTAATAATAATACCTTTCAAAGTTTCCAGGTAATCTAAAAAAAGTTATCTCTGGATGCGTTATTGCCAAATTCATGCAACCAAAAACAGCAACAATATATCCTACTCGTCATATTAAATATGTACTTGAATTTATTTTTAGTGTAAAAGTCGCGCGGTTATTGTTAAAAAAACAACACACCGTTCGTTCGTCACTGCGGCACAGACGCGACTGTCTGCGCCTCGATCGAGGTATGCGCGAGGTACACAGACTCTGCGTACCTCGCGCATACCTCGATCGAGGCGCGTAGGTATAGCTCGCGCTTCGTCCGTTTCTATGAAGTTGGATTACCGTCTACCGTGTAAGTACTTACTTTTTCAAAAAACTTCGCGTGAGAACATTCAAATTAATGAAAGGTTTACGGCGGTTTACTTGTAACAATGCCTTTGGTGCATGAGAATAAAAATACAAAAATGTTCCACAATTTTTTTCATTGTTTTATGAAAGAATGGGTCATCATAGCTTTCCTTCAGGCGAGATCCGAGGTCGAAATTGCAATTAAAAAAAAGCATGTTACTCATGTTAGATACGGTAACTCAAATGTGAATAAAAAGTTATACTTAAATAGCAAAAAAATATACCTACATACAACTATGGAGTTCGAATTCCCGAATTCCCCTTCGTCATCCACGAGTTCAATACCTCGTCGGCTCTTCAACACAATTCACCTCATTCCCACTCCAACCAATAGGATACCTTACGCAATAGGATATCCTCATAACTACAATCATATAATCGGTCTGATGATAATATGTCAGAGGTATTCTGAGAGGAGTTCAAGCGTTCTATTATAATTAAGTACAAATCGTTGTACTTATTAAAGAAAAGAAGATATTTCTAAAGGCCGTTCGGGAGAACACAAGACCCGTAACAACTTATTAGGCCATACAAATATCTATAGTTTCCTTTCGAGATTAGATCCCCAACCTGAGTATTTGCCTTTCCCTGTCCAATTCGAGACACTGCGTTCGTGAAATCGCCACGATTTTGTAGCACGGATCATCAAAACCATGCTTAGTTAGCGTTGCACCAAGCGCTGTGGTTAATCCTTCAGCCACTGCACCCGCTTTTACTCTTATACTTCTCGTCAATAACTAACATCACCTCTCTCTCCTCTTGCAGGGCACAATAGCGTCAATCTTCAACGACTCCACGACGCTGGGCCGGCGCTACGTGTTCGACATCCGCCGCACGTGCCGCGAGGTGCACGACCGCGCGCGCCGCGCCGCGCACGCGCTCGCCGCCGCCGCGCACGAGCCGCGCGCGCGCAGGAGATCTAACTCCGGGGCTGAACATAAGGTAAGGAGCACCTCACTCATATTTTTCTGTCACGAAATACAATACAGGGTATCAGGGACATCGACGCGAAGCCTGTTACCATCGATTCAGTACGTGTTCTGTGTTGAAATTTTTCGTCGGTTATTAAAAAGAAAATCTGTTGTTTCATAGAAAAGTTACCTACACGGTCAAAATGTATGGAACAGCTGATTTTTTTAAAATAACCGACGAAAAATTTCAACGCAGGGTGTTTCAGAATCATGTAAGCACGGAAAATCCATGGATATCGCACTGCAAATTAATTATTGTCATTGAATCGGGTAGGTACTAATAATGCGTAGAATGGAACGTCAGATGATTTTATAAAGGTAGGCCGGGGCCTACGTTCGATTGCGGGGCCCTGGACACTTGTCCAGTGTCCAATGGAAAAATCAGGGGCCTGAGTGTACAACAGCTGCCTAGCCTGCCTATGCCTTATTTATACCTTTAACTGTGTAGCCACCTAACAACATTCTACATATTTATACGCCATGTCCTAATAAACGTCTCTTTGTCCACAGGAGCCCCGATCCCGGTCTCACAGCGGCGGCTGTCGCGCCGAGGCGCTGGCGTGTCGCGTGTGCATGGACGCGCCCATCGACACGCTGTTCCTGCCGTGCCGACATGTTGTCTGCTGCGGGGAATGTGCTCCCAGGTGTGTACTACTTGATACTTTATTCTGAGTAATCAGTACTTTATGTAAGTTCACTGATATTATAAAATATAAACAAGAGAATACATAATTGGTATTATTTGTGGAATAAAAGAATATTACATTATATAGTAATAATTTAAATTACATAATTATAACACATTTATAGTCTGTACGAGGTAGATCTAAAGGGTTTCTTTATATTTTTTTTCGCTATTAGTTTAACTAAGACATGATTATTAATTTTCGTCTCTCCTCTTTCCAGATGCAACCGCTGCCCCCTGTGCCGCAGCGAGATCGACAAGTTGATGCACATATTCCTGCCGTGCGACTACCCGAAGAGTCCCGGTCTAGTGAAATGAGTACCACGACCGACCGACTCGGAACAAGATAACGATGAATTTCTACGCGAAATGATTCCCCGCAGCGCGCGCCGCCTGCGAGTTGTGAAGAAGTGCCTATTGTGTGTGTGTGTGATTGTCTAGTCACTAATATTTGACTCCAACTGACAAATGCATTTCAGGAATGTACAGCCATTCCAACGTATGATACCCCGGTACTTATTTCTTAGATTTAAAATCATTAATTTGTTTATTGGCTAAATCTCTGATGATAATAAGAGAATAACAAAAAAAAGGAGTACCAGTAAAAATCATTTTGATCACCTTCGTTTTAGAAGGTTTAGTTTAATATTTTGTGATAATTATGATGTATGTTTTAAAGAAAACTCGTTCAGAAAAAGTGCATTTTAATTAAACTTAAATTTAAACTTGCCTGTTCATCATTGGTAACTTATGTTCGCTGTAACGTTGATTTAAGTTCGATTTTAAGTAAAATATTTGTAAGACCTGTGGTCTGTAAGTAATCTAATGGGAAAAAATAAAATACATGTTAAGAAAACATACTAATACTGCCAAACTTGTTGTTTTATTCATTTTTATACCAACCTAAACATTAAAAGGGACACTAAATTAAAAATGCAACTCACAGAGCATGTAACATGCAACTCACACTATAATAGAACATGCAAGAAAAACATGGAAAGGCGTAGTTCATTGACTCAGGCGCGACATTTGCGGAAATCCGTTATAAAATACAATAGACGACATATATTTAGTAACCTAATCCGCTTAACTGTTCTTAAAAGAGTCATAAAGAACCCTGTAAAAAATCGACACGTGTTTCACCTCTCAACGAGGCATCATCAGGATGACGATTGACTTGTAGCGAAACCGGACAGACCGGGAAGTGTTGCCACAACAAGCGCCGAACGCAAAGAGGCTTGTTGAGGGGTGAAACACGTGTCGATTTCTTACAGGGTTCTATATGACGCTTTAATTAAGAACAGCTAAGCGGATTAAACTACCAAATATACGTCATCTATTGTATTTTACGGAAAAGCGTGGAATACAGTTTGACTCTCCTTGTCCACTGCACTACATTTTAAACCGCAATTTTGAATCACACATATTTAGCTACAAATTAACAAATTCCTACAAAGGACTCTGGCTACTATGTTGTGAAGATGGAAACTTGAATAATTAGAGTCTCAATAGCACAAGTAGCTTTGTGGACATTGGAATGAAAGATTCATCTAATCCATATCTATGCTAAAATTATAAAGAGGTAGTTTGTGAGGTTGTAGGGAATCCGAATCTCTGGATCTATTGAATCGATTTTGAAAATTATGTTACCAATAGAAAGCCACATTATTTGTGAGTGTCATAGGCTATATATTTATGTTTACCGCCCAACGAAGTGGGCAGGGGTCAGCTAGTAGTAAATAAAAGTATGTCCTACAGTACTTTAGTATTGTAGCATTCTCAATAATAACATACACAAAGACTCTGGACTTGTGTAGCTATAACAATCACTAATTACATTTTCAAATGATTAAAATCCGAGACTGCCTTGTTGGTTGCAAGCGCTACTGTTGAGCATGAGGTCCTGGGTTTTCCAACCTCAATTGCTCAGTAGCAGCCCGGAGTCTGGTTTTGTGCCCAGTTGACGGCAATAGGCTCGCCCCCTATTACATAAACATGACTGGAAATATAGGTACACCTGTGGGGAAAACAGGAGTGATGTTGTGTTAAAATCCAAGAATTGCCAATGTTTCAAGTGGTTCCCAGTTACTAATTAAAGGCTGCTAGTGATGAGTTACTATAAGTCTTAGAGTAACACATCACTAGCAAAGCCGCCGGCAGAAGCCGAAGCAAGTGCGGCTGTGAATCGATATTCAACGAACTGTTGGCGCACGCCGCCGGGGTATGTGGGTCTAGTGATCCAGGATTAGGCACGTGATACAGAACCTCACTTAAAATTCAAGCATTACCTACTTAAAACTCGCTTAATTTTGATTGGTCGTAACTAGTTTTAAGCAGTGGCGTATTTTAAGATTCAGCGCCCTGGGCCTGTAAGGTTTGCCGCCCAAAAATTTACGAAAAAAAGCAAAATGTTTTAATTTTCTAGTATAAAACCTCAGTGTGTGTCCATTGAATGAGTTTTTCATGAAATCATGACATTTGAGACCAAATATAGCTTAGAGAGATAAAATGATTTTGACGATTTAATTCTGTATATATTTGTTAGGAAGCGTATAGCTAGCTACATTCTAGCAACATTCCTCATTATCGGATAAAGTGCCACAGCAGTGGCGCTACCTAGACCTGACCCTAATTACGTAATGCACGATCAATTTTAAATTGAAACCAATTGAAAAAGATTGCCAGTCCATTGCTTCATAAGTTCGACAACACGTTGGTCCTGGCGCAGGGGAAGTCGCACCAGGCGGCGATCGAACTAGCGACACGCGGGGTGGAGACAATCGTCGATAGGATCCAGAAATTGGGACTCGAGGTGGCCCTGCACAAGTCCGAGCCCATGTGTTTTCATGGTCCTCGGAACACGCCATCTTCGGGTTCCCGAATAACGGCAGGGGGGGTCGAGTTGACAATGAAGTACTTGGGACTCGTCCTCGACAGCCGGTGGAACTTCGTGGAGCATTTCCGACGTTTGGCTCCCGGACTGGAGCGGGCTGGTGCTGCCTTGAAGCGGCTCCTGCCCAATGGGGTCAAAGTCCTCGCGTACATATGGGAGTGGCGCGAGGAGGCGAAGCGCAGGGGCGTAACTCCGCTGCAGCGAGAAATCACGGTACAGCAGGACATAGCTCCGGCGGGATCTCATGGCGACATGGAGAGTGCGATTGTCGCAACCTAGTGCTCGGCATGCCACAATTGCGGCGACAAGGCCCTCTATGAGGAGTGGCTAGAGAGGTGCCACGGCGTCCTCACCTTCCGCCTGACGCAGGACCTCACCGGACACGGTTGCTTCGGGAGGTTCCTGTTCCAGATAAGGCTGAGGAAACGCCCAGGTGTCACCATTGTGTGGATCGCCTGGAGGACACGGTGAAGCATACGGTGGAGGTCTGCTCGGCTTGGGCGGAGCACCGCCGTGTCCTCGTGGAGGCGATCGGCGGCGCTGACCTCTCGCGTCCAGCCCTGGTCCAGCACATGATGTGGAGCGAGAGGGCATGGGACGTCGTCACTTCCTTCTGCGAAGCAGTAATGCTCGCGAAAGAGGAGGCGGACCGCGTGAGGGTGGGGTAAATTAGGCGCCCTCATGCCTCTAGTCGCCGCTGGAGACGCCCTGGGCGGCGGGAATCCATAGCTGATTTCCGGCCACCGTAAGTGCGGACTTGCGGACGGTGAGATGAGTAATGCGCGCTGCCGATAAGGACCAGAGGTCGACGGCGCGTTGTGTTCCACGCGCGCCTCGTAGAAATGTCAGCACAACTGACGGGGTCCGCTAGGGCCGATGCCAGGGTCGCGGGAAAGTCCGAAAGGGATACCGTGGCGGCAACTGAAGGAACACGGGTGGGTTTTAGTCAGTAAATAGTCTGACACGCCCTCCCGCTCCGTAAAAGACAGTAGAAGTTATTCCATAATTTCCCACGCAAAAAAAAAGCATTTCATTGTCATTTAATTTTGGTGTTTTGGTTGAGTGTAGAGGTTAGCGCAATAAAAAAAATTGTGTATGGACAAAAGGCAATGTGACTACTGTTACTAGGAAAACTTTGGATGCAAGAGCAAGCGAATCGAGCTTGGGACTTGAGGCACCCTGACTCGGACAGGTTAGGCTGCTCCGCCCCTCGCAGCCTACCGCCCCGGGCCATGGCCCTTTTGGCCCTAGGGTAAATACGCCACTGGTTTTAAGTAATGCTCGAGTCTTGAGTGAGAATCATACGAGCCTATGTATCAATCTTACTTTTCGTTAGTGAGGTTCTGTAATGCGGACCTAAGAGGTGAGAGAGAGTGAGATCCAAAAGTGCCAGTTTAGAATGATATGAAAACTGTATTTACTCTTCACCATCCTTACTAATACAGAGGTTCCATTAGTTCAACAGTATTAGTGTTCTGTTAAATTTATTTCGTAACAGAGCATTGCATTCGGAGATGTGAATTGTACCAAGTTTATAGAAGACATGGGTTAGAGGTTGGCTTTTTGTTTAGAGTACATCCTAGTTTATGCTTGAGGGCTCATTGAAAATGGTGTTAAATTGTTAATATTAAGTACTGCAGAGATTATGTTAGCAAAGGCTTCCATGTCATTTGCCTTTAAAATTCTGTTGGGCGCTGGTCTTTCCGGTTAGCGTCATACTGATGCTCGTCACCATCACCTGTGCTTTGTTTAGGCTGCCTGTCCACTGGAGCGGAGAGGAGAGGAGAGGAGCGGAGATGTGCCAATATTAACCAATAGAATTGCACCTCTGGACCGGAGTTTAGATTCTATTGGTTAATATTGGCACAACTCCGCTCCTCTCCTCTCCTCTCCGCTCCAGTGGACAGGCAGCCTTAGTGGGTCCTATGGGGGTGTATGGTCCTCAGTAGATTAATTTCGAATAGGTGTACTCCTTAGGCCAAAACCCAGCTTAGGCCCGGACTCCACCAAAGCGGTTACGAGAGGAGAGGAGAGATGGGTTGACAACCAATAAGATTTCGGTATTCACACATCTCGTCTCTCCGTTCCCCTCTAGCTAGCAAGCGTCTCCGGTCTAGCCAGCACACATCTCCGCTCCAGTCTAGCCAGTACACATCTCCGCATAGCTTCGGTGGATACACCTTTGAAAAAAAATCCCTTCTCGTCTAAGTAGTAGTGTAGTTTATAAAAGAATGATTAAATCATGATAAATTATGTTTTCATATTCCATGGATTAATTAATGAAATGATGAAAACAATGATGGATTGACAGATTATTGACTTGACATTAACATTGACATAACAATGATATGACAGGATATATTTAAGATGTTGCCCTATTTTATTTATTTTTAGGGCATACTTTCAGGTTTTCTGGGTTTGCCTATAAAGTAAAGTAATTATCAAATAATAATCTGTCATAATCGTACAAAAATGGGATTTGTAGCTGTAATGGGACAAGCAGTTCTCTCTTTTTTTATAGATACAGTTCTCTGGAAAATTGTCGTTGGCTGTACAATACGATTACAAAGCCAAAATGTATAAAAACGTATTTGTCTGTGGATAGTTCAATGTTACCTTAAGTACGAAATTGGTCAAAATACTGGGAATTTGAGTAAATATGCCAAATTAAGTACATACATATAAAATTATCTCCAATTCTCGACTGGCAATCAAAAAGGACATCATCCATGTTTCATATATTTTTATTCTTCAGTGAAAGTGGCAATTCGTCTAGGCATTTTAAAGTGATAACTTCTTATGGGAGGGTAAACCGCTGCGTTACGTAACGCGTAACGACGCCAATCTGTCTGTATAGTTCAACTTAGATTATAAGTTACCTATTACTTCTGGCAGGCGTCCCGAGAGGCACACTTTTTTTTTATAATGGCATCAAAGCTGTAGGGCTATAATTAAATAGGTATTGGTTTTATTTAACTTTTCTATGTAATGAAGTAAAAAAATAAAATGGAGCCATGGCATGACATTTTAACTAAGAAATAAATAAAAAAAAACAGTGGTTCCAAGACTTCCAAGTCTATTGATATCGAAATCCTTCATTGAGCGTTTTATGGGGTATGTCTTAACCAAAATGAGATTGATTTATAGCATTAAAAATTGCATCACCATCGTCAATCGTCCAAAACAATAATATTCTCTAATAAAAAAGTTAAAAAGCTGCGTATGTATTGTGTTGCTTGCATAGCTCAGTCAGAAACCACATACCAACTCATAACAACAGGGAATATTTTTATAACCGAATATAGTAAAAACATATATGTGGCCGGCTTTTATGACCTACACGGATGTTGTTCTTTATTGGTTGAATAATATTACCAAAATGATTTACAGTCTTCTAGATAATACTTTGCAATAAAAAAAAAAGCAAGACTTGTACTCTGCACGAATTTCAGTTTTGCTCTAGAATGATACAAATACTTCAGTTTTAATTAAAAATTCAGTAAATCAGCAGTTTCAACATAATTAAAAAATCTTAAACCTGATTTAGTTTCAAATCGCGGAACCCCACAAAGCAAACTATTATAGTTATTTTGTAAATAAAGTGAAAATAAACTTGTTTTTTTTTATTGTCGCATTCTTGAAACTATACGCATGATATACTTTAGTATAGCAAGAAACAAGTAGTAAAATAAGTAATTCAGGGTCAATATCGAGTAAATAAATTACAAAAAATCTATATATCTTCTATATACGTATAATAAAACAGTAGAATCCGGTGTCTGTCTGTTTGTTTGTTCGCGCACATCTCCGGAACTACCGAACGGATTTTCATATAGTTTTTACAGGTAGACAGAGATTAATTTTGAATAGAAGGCTTTGTTTCATTAAAATCGCAAGTTGCAAAAAAAAGTAATCGTCATACAAGACGGTATTCTGTTCACGACACGTTGTGCACAATTTCTGAGAGTGTAAAAAAAAGTAATAGGCTTGCATGAATTCAAGATAGTATTACAATCATTAGTATTATCTCATAGGATTTAGATGAAAACAGTTTATAAGTAGGTACTAGGCTTGCATGAATTCACGTTTAGTTTATTATGAATTTATGAGTACCCTACCTACATAAAACAATGCTATCTATAAATAAAGATCTATTGCCGCATGTATGAAATATCATAGAGAATGGCACGACTGATTTGGCAGATCTTTTTTTGTTGTATTTGTAATTGTCTAGACAGAAAATTTTGGAGAATCCACCGGAAAAGTCGGAAATACACTCGGGCGACGCCAGGCACGAACAGTTAGTAAAGAATAAAAAATAAAAATAAAGGTAAAGCTCGATGGGAATCCAATTTTAAACACTGGCAACATTTCTCCCTGCTCATACGAACGCAAGATGGCTGCCAATTTATGTGAACGCAAGGACAAGTAGAAAAGTGATATCCGTTTGTGATATTTCGTTTATATTTGTGATAATAACGTTATAAATATTATCATTGTTTTGTGTATGTGCCTGGAGGAAGTTTTTGTGCAATATATTATGAGTTATTGATGTTTTAAAAGTAGTTTGTGTAATCTTTCGTTGGATGGTACAAAATGTTCCTTGTTGAATTGTGATTATTTATGCAGTGATACAAGTTTTTGGATCGCTATGACGCTTGTTGTTGGATGATATCTGTGTTATCACGTAAGTGTGTTAATTTTTTATGTTAATTTAGTTTAAAACTGCCGAGTATAGGTGTGTTGAAAAATTTCGTCAGTGTTGTAACCTATTTGCCTATATAGGGTTTTCAGTGGCGTGGCTGTTGAGCGAACCGGCGGCTCGCCGGTGCTTCGCCCGCCACAGCTGTTGGGTTCTCACGCCTATAACGCCTTGTTTTCCTTCACAACCCAGTTTTTTACCGTTAAAAACGATAAAATCATGCAAATAGATGTTTATACATTTGTTAGTCATGTAACAGATGTTTTAGTAATGATTCGGCGAGGCAGACCCTCCGTGCGCATTTAAAATGTTGACTACATTACCAAACGACGTTATCTGCGATGTCAGTTTACATGTACATGTTAAAACATTTATTTTCGTCGTCATACTACTCAATAGAAACGAACGCGTGATGATTTCATGTTTTATGTACGTGTTATTTACTTTAAGAATGTATAAGATGACTAAACAATCTTCTTTTACTTCCAAATTCCATAATATACACCATTCTGCTTAGGAGATAATGAGGGACAGACTAACAAGTAACTGGGCTTCACATGAGTCCTTTGTTTTTAGCTTTCACTGTTGGTAACCATATATATGATAATGCTTTAAACTTTAATTATTCTCTTAAACTTTCTATTTTATTTGCCAAATTCTAAATATTTTGCATTACTCCTGTTGTGTGAGACACACCATAATAATTCAGAAAATTCAGTAAGTTATTCACTGTGGCTTTCTCTTTTATAATATTTTTTTTGTTGACTGTTTAAAAGTCTTTTTCTCCAACAATATTCTATGATAATTATATCTAAAATGATCAAATATCCAAGCAACTACTTGTCCCTCTATTAGTATGCATGTAAGCACTGATTTAATTAAAGCTAGGTATTAACCTTTTAACCTCTGCGTGGTTTCCCAATAAAAAATGAATAAGTTTTACATACTTAATAGGTAGAGGCAATGCCAAAGATCCTATTAAGGTGAAACAATTTGATATTTTTTCCATACAAACTTCGGAGGGGTTTTACTCCACTATTTGACATCGTACATTCAAAGTTAAACATGATATCGTTAGGTCTCATTATTAAAATTGTCTGTACGGAAGCAGAATAGTAAAATAAAAAGCCATTAAAAAGTTATGAGCCAACAAAGATTCGTTTTTCTTGCTAATTTTAACGCAACTTTGGGCGTAAATAAGTAATACAAGAAGTGTGAAATCTCGAAAACAAAATCCGTACCGACACAGAAAAATTTACGAAGATTTCAATAAATTTTATTTGTAATTGATTTATGCAGTGGTTATTTCAGAAAAACCTTTTTTCCAAAGGCCTTTTCGTAATTTTTGACGCGCTCGTTTTACTAAAATTGGTCGGTACGGTGTTTCTGTGCGTGCGAACTATACGTTGTCCATGTAGATCAGCTTCTAACTGCTCATCACTGATACTATCTCTGTCGGACACGATGCCAGGTGAGACAGTGTGGTTTTTGGCCAGGCCCACCATTGAGTTCGAGCCCGCGACTAGTTGCACCTTAATAATACTTTTGAAACTTATAGCAGAAAGGACCATGTATTTGTATCATGGCTAGCCTTCCTTCAACTGTCCTGGGAGTCTGATTTTAATATTATTTTTATCTAATAATTGAGCGTGGTTATATCGGAAGAGTCATCACCAAATTCATGCCCTAATTACAAATAATACTTGGGGTCAGTGTAGTTTGTCTTCGTCTGTACATCTGTATCAGTTGCCATCTGGGTAGGTGTTCTCTCTCTTTCTAACCAACAATCTCTCACAATATCCATTCTTTGTTTTATTGGTTTTTCTCTGTTTTAATAACATTGGTCTAGTATTCTATTTATAAAATAACTTTAACAGGAATTTATGCTTTGATAATTATACTTTCTTTTGAATTTAAATCATTAAACAACAAAAAAGTTGTATAATAATTATGTTAAAATTCAAGTCAACCTGTACCTACAAACAGAATATGTTGAGGAAGATGATATTCCACACTCTTCTGCATTGTTTAAATATGTTGAGAAGACAAATCTAGCCTAGCATGCAGTTTGTGGCGGTGTTGGTAGGTGTAATTAAACCCAGCAGGAACAACAATATTTTCTGTATCCACAAGAAAGAAGCCCATAACCCAACGTCTGCACTAACGAAAAGTAAGATTGATGCTTACGCTTATTTACAGAACCTCACTCAAGACTCAAGCATTACTTAAAACTAGTTTCAACAACAAGTTTTAAGTAATATTTGAGTTTTGAGTGAAGTTCTGTAATACAGGTCTTAGTTTGTTGGTATATATCAAAACTTTAAAACGGTGCTCATTGCCAGACGTCCGAATTGTTCCATAATGAAACCTCTAAGAACACAGATCAGATCTATTACCATCATTATCTGCCTAGCCTTTGCCAACTATGTTGGGGTTGGCTTCCATTCTAACCGGATGCAGCTGAATACCAGTATTTTACATGGAGCGACTGTCTATCTGACCTCCACAACCCAGTTACTGGGTAATACAATACCTACAGCCCACACTACCAGATCTACCATGTATTATATTTACCCCATGATACTAAAGTATTTGTACACTTATTGTTGTATGTACAGGAACACAGTTTCCTTTCTGTCAATGTTGCTTATTGTGCAAACATGTCATTTTGTTGCCTATGTATTATGTTGTAAGGCCTTTCTCATTGTTGCAAAATACAACATACAGTGTGACCTGAAATTATAAGACACTGGAATGCGTTACAGAGGAGCAACTAACAATGTTTTACTTGTCTGTAACCCGCGTGGCTGCGACATTGCGCTGTTATTGGCATCTTATAAATATTAAGATTGACAACACATTTATCTAGGTTTAAGAGTATCTTCCACGAATTGGCGATACTAATACAACGGTCAATCCCGCTGCCATATTTCTGATTGGCTCAAATTTCTGTCGCGGCAGGAGCCATTTTCATGTTCCGCGTACAGGCATCGATATCACAAAGAAGGAATCGAAATCGCATCGGTATAAATGTAGCATTGCATGTATTAATTGGCGGCGGAGATAACCTATCAAAAGGTGATCCGCAAACTCGTTTATCCAGTTTCATATCCTTATACCTAATGCAAAACCTTACAAAAATAATGATTGTAAACATCATATTTGCGGGGACATACCAAGCTCATATCAACATCCCAATAGGTAATAAGTCGTTTCTAATATCATAATTAATGTGCAATGGCTCAACTTGATCATTTGTCATAACCTGCTATGCGCGGACAGTATGTTTAATATTTATTACTTAAAAAACGTGACTATGGACTGTAAGCTATAAAGTACACAAATAAATCTATTGTATGAATTCTTGGAGCTCTGCTTACGACAAGAAAACTAGCGTAATTGTATAGCAAACATGAATTGAATAAACTGTGTAGGACAGTCGCGACTTCGTCCGAGTTCTGTTTCTGATTTTACGAAACGTAACGTATCCTATGCCCCAGAGGTTTCCAATTCCTTCCGCTCCTTTCACGACGACACGAATATCCCTCTCTAGGGATTGTCACTCATAGCTGTTTGTTATTGTATTTGTAGACCTTATGGTTTATAAAGATATTAATTGTAAGCAGTGTTAAAGCAGAAGCAACATTAACATCTGAAAATCTGCTTTCATTGTCTTACTCAAATTAACCAACAGGCGTATAAATGGAAATTAAGTACGTTTTCGATGGATAAAGTACAAAGGGTAGTAATATTCTCACGTTGTTTAGTATTTGGTAACCACCTGCACACACAGCATTGTTCCCACTGTATTGTAACGACAGAATAGTTGTTCTCTCAATGTATATTGAATTTTGCCAGTAGTTGGAACTCGTCGCAGCTTACATGATTGGCTGTTTATTTACAGTAAATGTAAAAGATAGCCCGTTTACTGGTCAGAAACCTGCACCCTTATAATTGCGATACACGATCAATCATAATCTGAATCGTTTTGAAAGAGATTGCTTATCCATTGCTTCATAAGTTCTAAAACAAATCTGCACAGCAACGTAAATAACCAATGAATGTTGTTGAATTGTCAAATGAAATAGAGTTTACACTCTCCCTCCCATGGGTACCGCCGGCGACCAAATTTTGTTCAGCAGGCCAAAGCATGTACACGCAAGAGAAGTCTCACATTTTCCATAACAGTACGCCAGTAGTTGTAAAAACTATTTGAATTCAGGGCGGATTCCACTGCGTCCTGAAAGATTGTTTTTGGACCCGCCGGCGTATCCCACGGCCCCTTATAATAATTTTGACTTTTGACTCACGGCGTTCACAAGCAGAGGTTTTGGGACCTCTATGGCCTCCTGAACTTAAAAAGTTTTATATATTGTCGGCAGGGAGAGTGTTAATTTACCGAAAGTGTGTGACACAATTAGATAGCCGATCAGACTTCCAGTACGTTTCTGACTGTCCAGCGGTATGCTGCTATACAAGTAGATATTCGTGCGATACCCCCAGCGGACGCAGCACGCAGACGCACGTACTCAACCAAGAACATTTATGCATACCCGTATTATATTTACACATCAGAGTCGTGATTATAATGTTTTCAAACAATAAATTATTTAAATTACGATGTGAAAAACAAACACCCTGTTTCAACAACAATCGCTTTGATATTTCCACGGTGCGGCACGTTTTAATTTTCAATTTAAATTCGCAAAACATTGCCCAATGTAGGTTTTAAAATTGCCTGTTGGGTTTACGTTGGTCAGCCTATTTAATTAAAATACTAGTAAAGGGTACTAAATTCTGAAGCTAAGAAGGCAAATCAAAGCCGTATTTTGCTAGAATACATAAAATCCCTTACAAGCCGTCTAACAAAGTTTCTGACTGCCTCTAAGGGACAGGCAGTCGGCAACTTTGACGGCCAATCGAGCTTCTTCTATTACTCGTATCGTCACAAACTATAGAACTCTCGTGCTTCATGCCACGGTAAAATATTGGTCAGTCCGCAAGTTGATAGCGACGCTAACTGTCCAGTGTGCGCGATATGTATATGTTAAGTATCGCCACAGCAGAGGCCATTTCAATATCAATATTGGTAGGTATGTACGAAGCTCTGATGGCTATCGCTCCATATGAACTTCGTGTAAAAAACAGAAACTCTCCCGTTACTGGCTCCATTCCGGCCCCAAAATGATCGGGAAAAAACTACTATGATGATATACAGATAATTTGGTGCGAGGGTCATTGACACTCCACCCTACCGTTCGTCGAATCCAGCCAGGGTTCGCTCCTTTAAAAGAACTGGTCGTGTGATCATTAGCAGGCATAGGACCGGTTCTTCCATCCATCATGTTATGGCAAGCTACTGCTTTTATAAGTGGTCGACGCTTGCCCTCTGTAACCCTAGGGGATACCATGTTTTCGCTGTGATGTTTATCTGAGTTCATGGAGTTTATCTCTCCCATAACCGCTCTGTGCTTCGTACCTTGCGGTTAAACATCACGCTATAGTACTTACTTGCAACTTTACTACTTAATTAACGAAGTAAGGATTCCCGTATAAAATATATTAATGTAACTAACCACTGTCGTGTTTCAAGTCAAGACAAAAATTTGGCCTTTTGCCTCTACAGGCTGCATGACAATTTAGTAGTCTCTAAAGAGCCTCGGTTTAAGGTCTAACCTAGTATACTCATAACTTCGCACAAGGGATCCATTCACTCGCCTTTTAAAACATCCACGACTCATGGGAAAAGTAAAGGCTACCTATTTTTGCCACAGGCAGCACGGCTCTGCCACCGAACTGTACGAAATCGTATCTTACCTCTGACGTCACCGCAAAAAATTAAGGGGTGGCCGTTTGTAGCCAGGGACCACGCAGCTAAGTGTCATTGACACGAAGGCTTCAATTCTGTCTTTCATTGTAATGGCGACTGGAATTTCGCAGTGTCAACACAATGTATGTAGGTGTTTTGATTGAGTCATTAAAAATATTGAATTGATGCTATTTTCATGTGAATCATATATTATTGAACTATTATGTGTTTTTTATGTTGTTTAATATGCCTGGTAGAGGTGTATTGTCTATGCCAAATATTATACAGTATATACGTCGTTATAATAATCTAGTCATATATGGCGCAAGGATTTACTTGACTCGGACAGTCTATATGCAATAAACAATTTAACCTGTAAACATGCATTGCTAGACATGGACTACGTCATTATCCCCGCTAAACTGGAAATAATAGGAATATCAGTCGCATAAATATGGTACTGTTTAAATACCAAAACTACTCGGCTTACTTACAACTTTTTCAAAACGAAGTTGTAGCTGATTATAATAACCTTTTTAACTTCCCAGCCCAGTCCTTCATGTTGTTTGGTCTAAATCACACTTCAAAACCAAATTTTTAAAGCACGTGAGGAATTTATGCTGTCGATTAAAAAACCACGACCCTTTTGCGAATTTATACGAGAAATTCATACATTCTCCCGTCAAAGGGTCCTCAATCATCATTATAGGCTTTCAAATACTTAGGCTGTCATTATAGCATTAAAAATAATAAAGAATAATATTTCTCAGCGGTTTACTGAAGATAAATAATGGAAACTAGCGGGGTAAACACACCTGCGAGCTGCGGGGTGCACCTGGCCTTATATCGCTATTGATCCATGGGGTGGAAGCGATCGAAAGTGTTTTAAACGGTTTTAAAAGTTTTTTTATGCGCTTTTAATGCTACTGGTATTTTTATCAAAAAATAATCAACCCAGAATGTTCAAATTTGATGGTAGTTATTGCTTTTTTATCAGCATTTTATAACACTTATCACGAGAATCTTAAGTGGCCAAAACTTTTTTGCAGTTAAACAGTTTTTTAAGGCCAAAGAAATCGCCGCTGATTGCTGTAGTACTACGTAAATAATATTACCAAATGTCATTGCAAAATTTAGATTTACGCTCGAAACATAATCCTCGTTATTAATTCGTTAAACCGCCGAAAATGTAATTTATATTTCAGTTATTTTATTTTAACGAATGTAATTAAACCTTAATTCTTAATTATAATGATTAATCCAAATTGTTTATTTTACACCACATTTTCGTCATTAGATTAGTGGCTGTAAAGGCTTTTGCAGACCAGCGCGACTTGTCGCGCGACGCGACGCAAACAATACAATTTCTAAGAAAACTTCACGGTAACAATAACCGGTGTCGCGTCGCGCGACAAGTCGCGCTTGTCTGCACAAATTGTTGTCTTCACTGCCAAGCTGGATTGTCTGTTTTTGTATTACTTGAAATTAGGTGTCAAAGTTCCTTCACCAATCTTTTTGTGCAAGTAGCATTGCACACTTTTTTCTTAGGTTTTTATACCGAGATACTAATCTGGTTGACGCCCACTTAAATCGCTTAATATCCGAGGTTTTTTACGATAAGCTAGACGCAGAAAAAAAAAAACATTGCAACCAGTGGCTTGAAGTTGTTTTTTAAAATTTTAATTTATTTATTTCAGCATAATTCATAAGCATTAAAAAAGGGTAAACAATGTATTATTTATGTAATTGAAATCCTTATAGTAATTAGACTAAGTGACATGCCCGATTTTGTGAAACTCTTGACACCCATATCTTGTGCCCAAAATAGGACGTGTCCTGTATCTCTGGTGACAGCGTTCCTTCCTGCCAGGCACATATCTTAATAGTTCGCTAGATAACTAGAATCATAACGACGGTTTTTATAACTTTTTTCTGCGCTGCCAGTTACAAAATTAAAAAAAAAAGCAAAGTCAGAAAATCGTGCAGCGTTGGTTTTCAGAACACCAAACTTGCTAGACCAAACACAACTCGGCAAGTTTGTGTTTAGTGAAGCTAGATTGAATTTTCGTTAGCCTGGGAGCCTGGGACACGACGGATCGGGTTGCTAATAGAGATAACATGAGGAATACAAGCCAGCTTAATTTAGAAACTGTAGACCTAAAGCCCTTTTCAATTGCTTGGTAGCTTCATTATGTCTGGGAAAATGTAAATATCCTAAGAGGGATATTGACAGGGGAAAAAAAAAACCTATTTAATCCGTCAGTCACATAAGGAAAAATATGAGACACGTATTTTTTTGCTATATATCATATAAATAAAAAATGGTTTAGATAAAACGCATTAAAGTTGGGGAGTGGGGGCTCGCTACGTCACAAGTCAGTATAAAATCTAACGGGGAGTGACGTTATGCCACATTTGAAATCAAATGTATTGTCGTAATCTTTTGATTACGTAAAAAAAGAAAAAATACGTGTTCAATGTTTTGAAAATAATACCTACCTTAAGGACAATTTTTTTATTTTTTGACATCCCTATTGCTAAGAAATATGGATGGTATAAGCTTGTGACTATTAAACATGGACCAAAAACGAGTACATTAATACATTTTTTACGAGAGACTCCCCTCCGATTAAACATTTACTCGTAATTTAATCTGGCACTCATAACATAACTAGGATTCAAAGCTTAATTTGATTGATATTTCATTCAAATACCTTTTGGGGATTTTGATCCCCTTCAACATTGTTATCGTAAAATGTTCTCGTATCGACCGCGGTTTACGACCCCACATATTTTACGTTGAAGCCGTCTATCACGATCGATCAAACTCGATGGAAATGTCGCACTCGACTTGTCGTAGTACCGAGGTTTCATATATTAGTTAAATTTCACATAACGCTTGCTTCAAAAACGGTGAAGGGAAACATTGTGAGGAAACCAGCATGCAAGAGAGATATTTTCTTGACGGCATGTGCAGCCGAATAAAACCTCTGACACCAGGTTAACCACTAACCAGACGATAAAAGAAAAAAAAAAGGATCCTAGCTATAAATGCGGGTGTCACCTTGTTTCGCAGACAGAAATTACATAGAATTTCGTTTCGCACCAAAATGTTTCATATTTATTTAGTTCTTATATTTTTATTTCGAATATTATTGTTTCAACAACTATTTACTTGGATGAAACATTATTTCACAGAAACACAATTCAATGAATTTTTAATCACATTTTTTTATTTAACAAACTTATCAAACAGTAGAATTATTTTTTAACGAATATTGTTTGTTCAGTTATTTCAACGAAAATGTAAGAATAGATGTTATGCTTTATACAACAATAGTGTGTGTGTGTGTGTGTGTGTGTAGTGTAGTGTCTAGTAATAACTATTAGGGCACTCCGACCATATAGGTTAGGTTAGAACTGTGACCAACTACGCGCGAGCCGAGCGAGCGAAGCGAGCGGTGCCGCGGTAGCGGCCGGCGAGCGCTACATCGGATTTGGTCGCAGTATCAAGATTAGGGCACTCCAACAGATGAACCGCTTTCATATAACTATACTACGGTATATATATATAGTGTGTGTGTGTGAGTGTGTAGTGTATTGTCTTTTAAATATAACTATTAGGGCACTCCGACCATATAGGTTAGGTTAGGTTAGAACTGTGACCAACTACGCGCGAGCCGAGCGAGCGAAGCGAGCGGTGCCGCGGCAGCGGCCGGCGAGCGCCACATCGAAATTGGTTGCAGTATCAAAAATATAGGGCACTGGGGATTTTCTTGGTAATAAGCTTTATACTAACTAAACAATGAGAATAAAGAATTTTTGATTTGTTATTCTATGATATGAATATCGAAACTTTTAATTTTATTTGTAACAAAAATCAATGATTAAAGTTTATTCAAAGTAAGTATTCTGCGTATTGATTAATCTGTGAAATGATAATATATGAAAAATTTTATGTGAAACGAAATTCTATAAAACTATTTTCTATAAAACAACGTACAACCATAAATGCGACTGAACGGATTTTGACGAAATTTGGCACACGGGTAAACCGTGACCTGGAATAGGACAAAGGATACTTTTTATCCCAGTAGTACGTTCTCGTGGGATCATTTACGACAGGCAGGCAGAAGCTAGTTTCACAACTTTCACATAATTACCACAGGTTTAAGAGGGCTATTACATTTTGACCCTGATTTTTGCGTAAATGGACAACTTTGGCGTTCTCATTCTTAGAAACTGAAAGACTTCGACAAGTATGAGTTATTGAGTGGTGGAGAATAGTTATTATTATAGTACATAGCGGCCTCGCTTTTTGATTTTTTTTCTTATCTACTTAAATAAAGCCAAAATTCCGAAACAAGTTTTTCATAAAATGCGCGACGGCACTTTTTCGAGCTCGTGGATTGAACTATTGCATATAAGCAAATGAAATTAAAAAAATATAATAATATCTCTTAAATAGTGGTCTAGTTCATAGCGGCCTCGGAATTTTGAAATATGTATGGAATAACTGTAAAAAAAATCAAATTCAAAAACATAAAACTACTAAAAACGCTCAGAATTAACAGTGAATTTCTCCTTACTACATTAAGATTACTACGTAAAATTTATACCAGAATATACGTTAGTTCATAAGAAATTAAAATATCATAATTCAAAAAAATTCAAAAATATATATAATTCAAAATAAACGTAATTACAACCTGCCAAATCGCTTTATAATACGATGCGTGGACTTCTGGCATTCAGTACTGCGCGAGCGCTCGTTGAGGTTGGACCTGTGCCGAAATTTTTCGCGCCAAATGATCCAGCAAAAAGCGTATAGTGCGACTAACTATTTTGATCATGAAAGTATTCTTTGTAACTCTTGTTATATTGAACAATTATTTTATACTTACTAGCTGCCCGCCCCGGCTTTGCACGGGTAGCACTAAGTACTTCTCTACGGCGCACCTACCTATCTACCTACCTACCTACATACCTACATACATACCTACCTACCTACACCTACCTACATACATACATACCTACCTACCTACCCTACCTACTTACCTACCTACCTGCCTACCTGCCTACCTACCTACATACATACATACCTACCTACCTACATACCTACCTACGTACCTACCAACCTACCGTGCCTACCTACCTACCTTCTTACATACCTACCTATCTACCTACCTATCCTACCTACATATCTACCTACCTACTTGCATACCTACCCTAACTTCACCTACCTATCCTAAGAACCTTCTCCTTACAATAACAAACTACCCTACCTACCTATCTACGTACCTGTCCTACCTACATACCTACCTACCTACCTATCCTACCTACATACCTACCTATCCTACCTACATACCTACCTATCCTACCTACATACCTACCTACATACCTACCTATCCTACCTACATACCTACCTACCCTACCTTCACCTTCCTATCCTAAGAACCTTCTTCTTACAATAACAAACACAACAAGAAAAGAATTAGCGAAAATGGTCCAGCCGTTCACGCGTGATGCCGTGACCAAGTAAATAGGGATTCATTTTTATATGTATACTAGCTGCCCGCCCCAGCTTCGCACGGGTAGCACTAAGTACTTATCTATGGCGCACCTACCTACCTACCTACATATCTACCTACTTACCTAAACCTACCTAAATACATACCTACCTACCCTAACTACCCTTCCTGCCTACCTACCTAGGTAGGTAGGTAGGCAGGAAGGGTAGTTAACAGTTAGTTAACCTACCCTACCTACATACATACCTACCTCCTTACAAACCTACCTACCTACATACATACCTACCTCCTTGCATACCTACCTACCCTACCTTCACCTACCTATCCTAAGAACCTTCTCCTTACTATAACAAACATAACAAAAAAAGAATGAGCGAAATTGGTCCAGCCGCTCACGCGTGATGCCGTGACCAAGGAAATAGGGGTTCATTTTTATATATATAGATATAATAGATGGAAAAGTTTATTGTTGACTCGTTATAGGTAATTTTTTTTAAAATACTAATTGTTCTTTCACTATAATATTATATGGCCGAAGAAGCCTTACGAACACTTCCCCTCTGGGTATGAACAACAACAAAATGTTCGTGTACGTTCATAAAAACTACTTTCAAAACGATTCTAACGCACTTCGTTAATCGTTATAAGGACGCGCGGAGCTCCGTGCAAATGTCTAGCTGTGCTGTTAAATTCTGTAAAAAGCGTTCAAAAACGTCAAACTTACGTACCTACAGAACCCAATAACCTTTCACATGTTAATATATTTTTTATAATATTTACTCATGTTTTTATTGAAATAAAAAATCATAACCTCGTAATACTTACATATCGATTTTTCATTCGATCCAACCATGATTCAACATAAAACTCAATTCATAATCGAGTATTTTCCTCACATTGCTTCTGTGACGTTACAGTCTTGGTACATCTCGTTTTATGTTATAGCGAGACTACCTTGTGTGATTAATGCCAGCCACACACGTAACGATTTGCTTGCGCAAATTTAGGCTTGCGCAAGCAAATCGTTACGAGTGTGGGACGAAATTCGCGCAATCTGTTTTGAAAACACAGTAAGATTTGCGCAAGCCTAAGTTTGCGCAAGCAAATCGTTGCGTGTGTGGCTGGAGATTTATGCAACCCTAAGTTTGCGCAAGCAAATCGTTACGTGTGTGGCTGCAATTACAATTTTCGATTCTACGCTTGTGCAAATTTGAGTTTGCGCGCTTGAGCGTGTGTGGGGCATGTGATCAAATTTCAGTAGTTTTTTTTTAATCAACAATAATAGTACTATTTTGAAGTAAACTTTGTCCTCCCGCTGCGAATGTCTATCTGCCTAAATGCGATAAACTCAAAAACTATCGAACAGATTTTCATACGATTTTCACCAATGGACGAAGTGATTCATGAGGAATGTTTATGTGTATAATTCATTAAGGTTTTGTATAAATTGGCTGAAATATGACGATGAAGGAAGACAATTGAAGATGTCGGAAAAAATCTTGCCGACTGGGAGCTTTATCGGCGTATGCCAAGAACAATTCCGTAGCTGACTACATGCGGCAACTGCACTGACTGGCTGGTTTCTATGGATTTCTATGAAGGCGACGGCCGATTCGCCGATTCGCTAGATTCGGAAGGCAATTCGCGAAATTAGCAAACATTTATTTTACGTATTTTCTTTTTTTTGTAGCGATTATTAGGCCAACTATTGCCAAAGCGTCATCAATGGATGCCATTACCGCGTAACACAACACACCTGGACTACTAGAAATACTATCGACTAAACAGAAATGATATCGTTACAAGCAAATTTGACCCGTGTGTGGTCAATACCGGTGTCAAGCAAATTTGCGCAAGCCTAAGTTTGCGGAAGCAAATCGTTACGTGTGTGGCTGGCATTAGTCTTCTCTAGCTTCTAGGAAATAGAACAATAGCTGATCGCCCGGGCGAGAACCTATCGTTTTTTTGTTACCTCGTCCCCCGCCAAAATAGACAGACTTTTTTGTTCGGAATACTGTGCATAATGCCAACCACACACGTAACGATTTTCTTGCGCAAACTTAGGCTTGCGCAAATCTAAATTGACGGGTTTTCAAAGAAATTTGCGCAAATTTCTTCCCACACACGTAACGATTTGCTTGCGCAAAACTAAATTTGCGCAAGTAAATCGCGGAAGTACATACGGATGGCTTTCATGCCATTATGCGTAAGAAATCAGCATTCTTACTACAACAAATGCAAAAAACGAAAAAATGAACGAACGAAATGAACGAATTGTGGAATGCAATAAACGTATTGAGTATTGAGTATTGAGTAACGTTTACGTAACAGTCGGAATGGCATCCTGAAAATGATTGTTGCGAAACCAGACTGTCTCATTCAGAGGCACCTGGTGGAGGTGGCTTTAGGTTTAACAAGTTAATTAAAGAAACTCACTAACATTACTAACATAGCAGGTAAGCACAAATTGTTACTAACTAATTACTAACAATCTATGGACTGTAACGTCTGAAATAAATAATTTTTATTTTATTAAATCGTTACGTATGTGGCTGGTATAATGCCAGCCAAAAAGGTAACGATTTGCTTACGCAAAATTAGGCTTGCGCAAACCTAAATTGACGGGTTTTCAAAGAAATTTGCGCCACTTTTGCGAACTTTGCGCAAACTTTCCACACACGTAACGATTAGCTTGCGCAAGCCTAAATTTTCGCAAGCAAATCGTTACGTGTGTGGCTAGCATAAGGAATTGTTACTTACTGACTGTTATGTTTATTTCTAGCATGGGTCAAAAAGGTCGGCGAAAACGGGTACGAATCTATTGATTTTTGTTATACCTACCAGTTTTAGTCTCTCATCTGATTATTCAATTACTTTTCATTATTAGATTAGATTATCACTGGAGAAGCCTTATGCGCAATATTCCGAACAAAAATGTCTGTCACTTTTGGCGGGGGACGAGGTAACTTCTACGAAAAAAAACAATAGGTGCTCGCCTGGGCGATCAGCTATTGTTCTATTTCCTAGAAGCTAGAGAAGACTAAAAGGCGTTCATACCATTTTTTTTATCGATATCGATATTCGATCGAGATCGATATTCATTTGGTATTCTGCTTGAATCCATGAAATAAAACAGCTGCATAAAATAGAAAAATTTTAACAAGAAGAGAAAAAAACTACAATTAAATAAAAGTAACTAAATTGTAATCATCTCAATAATAAAATAGGACAAGTAAAAAAAAAATGCTAAACCATTTCAATGGACATACATAAAACACAAAACAATCAGGAAAAATTTAAAAAACAATTATCAAAAATATTTACTAAGTAATTCATTATAATGAATGAGCCACACACGTAATGATTTGCTTGCGCAAATTTAGGCTTGCGCAAGCAAATCGTTACGTGTGTGGGAAGAAATTTGCGCAGATTTCTTTGAAAACACGTTAAGTTAGATTTGCGCAAGCCTAAGTTTGCGCAAGCAAATCGTTACGTGTGTGGGAAGAAATTTGCGCAAATTTCTTTGAAAACACGTCAAGTTAGATTTGCGCAAGCCTAAGTTTGCGCAAGCAAATCGTTACGTGTGTGGCTGGCATAAGGAATTATCGACATGTCAATTTAGGTTTCAAACATGACCTCAGCTCTACGGTAGTCTCGCTATCATTTTTACTAAAGGACATAATCGCATGTCAATCGTAAGTAAATTTTGTTGATTTTGCGTATATTTTCGTAATGCAAAATGAAAGTATTTTGATCTTTATGAACATAAAATCGATATGTACCAAGACTTGTTGACGTCACAGAAGCAATGTGAGGAAAATACTCGATTCGATTATGAATCGATTTTTATGTTCAATCATAGTTGGATCGAACGAAGAATCTAAATGTATTATGAGGTTAGGATTTTTAATTTCAATAAAAACATGAGTAAATATTATAATAAAATATTGACTTAAGGAAGGTTATTCGGTTCTTTACGTAAGTATAACGTTTTTGAACGTTTTTTACAGAATTTAATAGCACAGCTAGGCATTTACACGGAGCTCCGCGCGCCCTTATAACGATTAACAAAATGCGTTAGAATCGATTTGGAAGTAGTTTTTATGAACGTACACGAACATTTTGTTGTTGTTCATATACAAAGGGGAAGTGTTCGTAAGGCTTCTCCAGTCATTATATACTCAAAGTATTTTAAGTAATATATATCAATCAATCTTCCTAGCCTTTTTCCCAACTATCTTGGGGTCGGCTTCCAGTCTAACCGGATGCAGCTGAATACCAGTATTTTACGTAATATATATAGTAAGTAATAAACAATAAGAAAAATAATAACAAATAACTCAATAATAAAAAAGTATCAAAGTCGTTTATTCGTAGCTACAATACAGTGTAGTGAACACGTGACACCGAGCGAGTCGTCGCCGTGCTTCAATATACCTAATCTGTGAGAACGCAATTTTGTGATAGGGCTCTTAAGCATCTGTTTACTTTCCTGACTAACTATGCCTAACATAATATATGTCTTGCTGCTTGCCTTTGTTTAGAGTTCTTTAAGACGCACATACATGCCAGTGACCTTGAGTGGTTAGCTTGCGTGTTCTGTACTGAGCTCACGCAACGCGTCATACGTCCAGCCAGTAATAGGACTCGCTCATCAAGGAGCTCTGTCCCCAATTTGACGCATTATTAACTTATTATACATAAGAAAAAAGGTATTTTAATAAAACACGTATACTAAAAGATTAATATTTTAATTATCCTTAAAATGGTGAAGGTTTTAGAAAAATACGCTTGATAAGTTTTGCGTAATTCTGAGTTTTTTATCCGCGTTAGACACAACTTTACAAATTAATTTCACTATGTAATATAAACATAATCTAAAATATTCGTATATTAAATTATTAAGAAAATGCTCTAATTCAACATATATTTTTTTCAAATAATTAACACTACTCATTTAGACGTAATTTTCGTTATAAAATCATTAAAAGTAGCTTATCGTCGCCTTAATTTCCAGACTTAAAAGAAGGATGTCAACGTCCTATGCTAATCGCTGCACCTGTCCGTTGAACAATGAAAGTTCTTAGTCAGCATACCTTCTACGATCTTTATCAGTTTAGCGTAGGTTTAAAAACTTCTGTCTAGATTCGCATCACTCATCTGACAGCATGTGGGTAGAACATTTAATCTACAAGATGTCTTGAAAATAGAAATATTAAGTAATAAATGTCTTGATGAAAATACTTAAGGCTTAATGCCTTTGAAAAGGTCACGAACCTCGTGTAAGAGCCTCGCTTTCCGTTTTTTCTCGCTCCATTAACTTTGAAATATTATCATGCTAAGAATTTGCTTAACGGTATTTGAGGAATAAATCGCAGTAGGCTGGGCTTATGTCTGAGTCAACTAAAATGTTCTTCAAATATTTCCTAGCCTTAGGTATGAACCATTATTTCTCAATCGACTAGTCGACAATAATGTACGTTTGCCTAGAAGTTTGTAAGTCGTGGGTTCGAACCCAGGCAGGTGCTTTACTTTGTGTAAATAATTTCATTACCACTGCTCTCAAAACGGTGAAGGAAAACATTGTGAGGAAACCGGCTTGTCCTAGAACCAAAAATTCTAAGACATGACATCTAGCTACCCGCACTGGGCCCACGTGGTACATTACAGCCCACTCCTTCTCACAGAGAGATCTGTAGGAACATTATAGGCCAATTATGCTGCGGCGATATCTACATCGCCACATGCGCTACGCATCAAAGACCTGACGTCACACAAAATCCTGACGTCACACAAATCCTGAATCGCGCAATTAGTGTTTTCCGCGCGAACGACATAATAGGACTATCCGACATCAATCTTTGGGCAGTTGCCCGCCAGACACGACACCCGTCTTAGGATCTTCCCTTTTCTAAAACAGAAATGAGTGAACTTTACACCCTGTTCCTCATACCTCTAAAATGCTATGCTATGCCTAGAAGTATTGAGCTCTCGTCCACGCATCATTGCTTACCGTCAGGTGAGGAAGTGGTCAACCGCGAGACTTCGAAAAGCATCCCTTTTTGTGACTTATATTATAACACTTCCACGTTACTACTCTCGAGATTTTATGCCACTCCATATGCATAATCAACCTATTAGCAAAACGCTTCTCGCGTAGGTATCAGTGTATCTGCCATTACCTCACGTATCACAGCATCAGCGATCTAATACATCTACCTTGTACTGATATCGGGTGTAATACAGAGAATGGCCCGATTCATCAACCGGCCGACACTGACGGATTAGCGAACGAAATCCTTCGTGTGGTTCGGCTATTAGAAACGCGGGTGGGATAATCGATGATGTAAATATGGTTTCGATATTTCTTTTATTGACTTGGTGAATGGAAATCAAAAAACCGACGGCGCTACGAAAACTGACGGGCTTCTGACGCGATGACGACCCGTAACAACTGTCAAAGATCCACGAATGACAGCCAAGACCTAATGGCTTAACGTTCTTTCTGGGTACGTAAAGATGGTCACCCATCCACGGGCCAACCCCGGCAAGTGTAGCTTAACCTCATGGATCGACCAGTGCTGCTATTTTTATTTAGCCACGAGCTCCTCTCTTCTTCTGGTATTCACTCATTTATGCAATTAAAATAAATACCTGCAAGAATTAGAATAATAATTATTTATAGCAAGATATAAATAATGTTAAAACTTTGCATTCAGCAGTCGAACTCAATCATCGCTAGCCCTTATATTAATACTTCCACGTGAGCTTTAGGTGAATCGTCGACCGCCGCTAAACTAAGTTAAGTTAGTTTGCATAGTTGAGCCAGTTTTTGACCCCAGTAGCACACCTTCGCCGCGAAACCGTTGCAGCGAAACCGCAGTAGTTCAATTCAACTGGCTGGCGTCATGTTCCGCTACGCGAAATTCGAGTAGCGGAACATGACGCGAGCCAGTTAAATTGAACTACTATGGTTTCGCGGTGGAGGTGTACTACTGGTGAAAAACGCTCGTGGACGTTTCGCTTTAATGTCTCTGTCTAAGCCAACGACTGCAAGACCTTTAAGCGCCTTCTAAACAGCGAAAGTGACGCATAATTCCAAGTTCCAACCTTCATAGCCCAACAGGCACAGCATAACTATCCAAGTAACCAGTTTGAAACGCAATTCATTGAGAGTGTGTTGACCGCCATTCATGCGCTTACTAGCATGATTTATGAATTAATTCTATTATGTGCGATAGCGCGGGCTGGGCGTTGCGAAATGTGAGGTTATGGGTCAACTTGTACGGAGATAAGAGGCGATATGTACTTGTTTAGTGACGTTTGAGACATTGGGTATTAAGACTGTCTCACAGGTACGACTGTACGAGTGTCGGAGACGACGCTGTACGACTGTACGAGTGTCGGAGACGACGCTGTACGAAGCTGAACTGTTCGCAAATCTTGTGTGCCATATTTTCTGCCGGGTTCTGTTTAGATTTATAATTTTCATGTAGAATTTTGGTTTCTTAGTGCGAGGTAAACGGGTTAATGCATTGCTCATTTCTGTATTAAACGCCTGCTACACAGTCGTCAACCGCGTCCCGACAGGTGACATTGGTGGTTTACAATCGTGTAGATGTTGGTTTACGACCTCACGTTGAAACAACTTTGCCGGTCGCCAGCCAAGGTCACCTCAGTCGGGGGGACGCGGTTGGTAGCCTTGTAGCAGGCACTTTAGCTATAACGTTTAGTTAACCCTGGGTCAGAGTTGCGGGAATTTGCTTTCAGTGCTCTCAAACGCATTCATCCTGCGTACACGTTTGTGTATGGGTATTGTAAATAACAAGAATGAACATGAATACTAGGTATTTCTTAAAAAAGTAACTTATTATACCAGTCTCTTATTCTCTGCATGGATGAATATTTTCCATCATAATATTTTTTCAAGTTATTATGGATTCTAGGGAAAGTGATCTACGGTGTTATCACAGCAGTGAATCTGATAATATTTTGCAACACTTGTTCAATATTGTACATTTTTCCTTTTGTTGTAGAGAACACTTCAAGTGCTTGAATGTTTCCAGGAATCTACATACATACTTAACTTCAATAATAAGTGGGTATAAAACTATTACCGCTCAAGCAGTCGGTTGTAAAACATTTTACGTATTTCTTATTCAATGGAAAGCCAATCATGTCGTGTGTAACATAATGATTAATGACTTAAAATAATATCAGTACGTACTTTTATAATATTCAATATTACTTAATTATGCGTTTTCCATTACTTGACACGCTTTAAAAAACTGATTTATCTGCATTTAATAAACTCAAACCAATTTTTCAATTTAAATACCTTTTACAGGCACTTTTGAATTGTCAAAGAGTTGTTAGTCAGAAAGTTGAAGCTAGTTGAAGATTCGATGATAATGGTTGACGACTCCAATATGTTATTTTTCCCCAGTACCTATTGCGCGCTTTTACTTTCCATGCACATATTCATCACCTCCTTCTGCGAAGCAGTAATGCTCGTGAAGGAGGAGGCGGGGCGCGAGAGGCAGAGACTAAGGTCGCTCCCTCGAGCCCCTAGCCGCCGCGGTAGTAGACGCCCCGGGCGTCGGGAATCCATCGCGGATTTCCGGCCACCGTAGGCGCGGGCTTGCGGACGGAGAGTGATGGGTAGCTCTCCGTCCGATCAGGACCAAGCCCGGGTCGACGGCGCGTAGTGTTCCACGCGCGCCTCAAAGAGTCGTCAGCGAAGCTGAAGGGGTCCGTTTGGGCCGATGCCTAGCACTGGGGTTGCGGATAAGTCCTTAGGGGAAACCGTGGCCCTGGTCTAGGCAAGGGAAGGAACACGGGTGGGTTTTAGTCAGTAAAAGTCTGACACGCAGAAGTCATTTGATGATTTCCCACCCAAAAAAAAAAAAAAAAAAAAAATGCACATATTCAAAGAATGCTATGCTTATCGAGTGACGTCAGTAACATTGACAGTCACAGTCCATCATATAGTTTGCCTCGTTACGATGCGCGCATACATCCACACTATCTATGTAGGACAATAGGTTTCCATTGACGTACTGCACTAATAAATGTATGTATGTGTGTCATACTAAATATACATAGTTTAATTTATAATTTTTTTGTCCTGTGTGGTTTTCCTGTAACTATTTACTTACCTGAATAATTTCTATTAGATTTATTTCATTTTAATTGCCAGCAGCATCCTGTGAATGCAGGGGCTCGTGGGTGAATGATAACAGCCGCACGTGTTGATCAAAGGTTTTAAGACGACCCTAAACGACTTTTTAATGATTTTATACTGATGATCACGTCTAAACGAGTAGTGCTAATGACATGGAAAAAAAATATGTTAAATCAAAGCATTTTCTTAATAACTTAGAGCTAGTTTCACCATACTCTGTTAGTTAGTTTTAACGTCCCATTAGGTAGATAACGGCCCGTTAGGCGTAGTGAGTGTTTCACCACGTACTAACGAATGGTTAATTCTCTTAACATGGCGTTAAACTTAATCACTGCTCCAATGGTCTGCTAATGCTTGTAACGGGTCGTCAACTGGTTGTGAGTTGGTGATAATTTTATTTTTTAACACGAATTAGGTGATATAAAAAGAAAATAGAACTTGTAATATTATTCGGCGTCCTAAAACATACAAAGAGCGACGACGTCACTATTTTGAAGAATATGACGATGTAGATTTCAGGACAAGGTTTCATTTATCGATAGATTTTTGTAGCTATGGATGTTTTGCGATGAATGATTGAAGATAAACTTGAATATTCATCAAATCGGTGTACTGTACCAATGGTCTTACGATGTGAATTGTAATAAAAATATGCCTGTTTTGTTATTTAGTACAACTTCTTTCGTAAGGTGTTAGGTGCTTAATATAAATATTTGGATGCTAATTTGTAACCTTGTTTGTAATGGGTTTTTCCATCTGGAATTTCTTAGTAGCAGCCTGGAGTCTGGATTTGTGCCCAGTCGATGGCAATAGGCTCGCCCTCTATTACATGGGCCTTAAAAAACATAACTAGCGAAACGTGGGTGTACTGTAGGTACACCTCTGCCTAACCCATCGGGGAATACGGGCGTGATGTTATGTAGGTAGGTATATATGTGTAATTTGTAACCTAGTTTAAAAGCTCACACATTAGTTCCCACTAGTAATAGGACCACCCCATCATCTACCGTGAATGTTACACAAAGCGTCTACGAGATGTCGTATAAGATGGGCATGGATGAAGCAAACCTGAAATTTTGTTTGCTTACAGAAACAAGTCGACTTCGCTAATAAACCAACTTCTATTTAGTTGGTATATCGGACATTGAAACTGCTCAGGGAGTTGAATTCTTCTGTGAGCATCTTTCAACCCTCTTTTTTCATGAGCAATCATCACTGCAATATTCTTATGTTTTGTAATGAGTTTTACTGAAATTTCTTTTTCACTGCGCAGAAATTGGGACCGCGATTTCTTTTCGACTTATTACAACACACAAAATTTTAAAAATTACAAAGTAATAATCACTGCCTCGTTGGTCTAGTGGTCGCAAGCGCTACTGCTGAGCATGAGGTCCTGGTTTCGATTCCCAGGTCATGCGTGTTATTGGGTTTTTCCACCAGGAATATCTCAGTAGCAGCCCGGAGTCAAGATTTGTGCCCGGTTGATGGCTATAGGCTCGCCCCCTATTAAATGGGACTTAAACATAACTGGCGAAATGTGGATGTACTAAATGTACATCTTTGCCCAACCCTTCGGGGAACCAAGGTGAAATGTTATTAAAAATCACCACAATTCAAATTCCACAAGCGCGACACCGAAAACATAAAACATATGGTATGACAGTACATTATATGCGTATGACGTTTAAACCGACAAATAAAGAATTACACAGACGCTCTTTCGATTTTAACACAAATTATGACATTTCAATTCAGTGGCATAACATTATTATACGGCTAGTTCCAATGAGGTATGTTTAGATAATTATTTGTTTAGACGCCATGACATTTTGTTTTGGTTGCTTATAAACATGGTACGAGAGCCCATGACCAAAATTTATGATTCATCGTTTTACGAACAAAAACGTATAAAATCGATAGATTTGGTTATTCTGAATTCAACAAATCCTAATTTCCTCAATTTTCCGCATCACGTCTGACCTGACCGCATTTTTAAATATTATGTAAAAAAAAAAACAAAATGTTTCATACCAATCTGTTTGATTTTTAGAATGTAGTTCAACGATAGATCTAAAGTGGGTGATAGACATGCGTTCTTGGCCCGACGTCGTTGGTGACACACGTGAAACACGCTTTCTCACACGGTATCGCGATGTTTTAGAATTTTCTGAACCAAACTAAACATACATTACACAAATGACGAAACAAAATGCTAGCTCGCGCCTCGCGGCTATGACAGACGTATGAAACTACGAACCAAGGCGGGCTACCAGCAAAATTTCAAACCTGTTGGATCGCCGGCGAACTCACTCGGCGGTTTACATACGGGCGAGTAAGGTCGCCGAGCCATAAGTCGGAGACCGTGTGTTTGCTCGCACGTCTATCACCCCTTTTAGATACCTACAGAAAACACAATTTTCAGAAACATTTTATGCGCATGATGTCTAAAAACAAACTTTGTCGTAATAAAATTACGAAACCTATGTACATTTTTAATATCAGACAGTGATGAAACTGTCTGCCTATTTTTTTTGACATAGCAGAAATGGGTTCCCATAACTGTGTCGTTTCTGACCGGTACTGCCCACCGAGTCGGGTTCAGAATCATCTAAACTAACAATTTTATACGGTTTTGGCCGTAAAACGATGTGGTATGGATGTGGTCGTGGGCTCTCTTACTAACGAGAGTGAATGACAAGTCAGACCGCTCATATTTGTTCAATCGATGACAGATACCACAGAGTACTTTATAACATACTGACAGATACTTCTACTTGATATTTGATTTAGCAACGCCTTGTTATGATCCCTCCGTAGAACGTAAACCTTTTTGACGTCTTCGTCAATTTTAACAGAACATTTCATAATTGCTCATTAAGAATAGTTTGGTGAAATTAGGTCTTAGTCTGTGAATATTTTAGATTATGTTTATATTACATAATGTAATTAATTTGTACAGTTATGTCTAACGCGGATAAAAAAAACTGAGAATCACGCAAAAATTATCAAGCGTATTTTTCTGAAACGTTCACCTTTCTAAAGATAATTTAATTATTTATCTTTTAGTATATTTTTTTATTAATATTTTTGATTTATATAATAAACTTTGTTTTATACTATGTAGTGATTAATAATGCGTCTAGTTTGGGACAACGCTCCTTGATGGGCGAGTCCAATTGCAGGCTGGACGTATGACGCGTTGCGTGAGCTCAGTACAGTACAGAACACGCAAGCTATGAAGCTAACCACTCAAGGTCACTGGCATGTATCTGTGTCTTAAGTCATTAGTCCTGACCGTCATTCGTAGATCTTTGACAATCGTTACGGGTAGTCAGAAGCCCAAAAGTCTGACAACCAGTCTTACCAAGGAGTATCGTGTTACCTAGTAACTGAGTTGTGGGGGTTGGGCAGACAGTCGCTCCAACTATAATACTGGTATTCAGCTGCATCCGGTTAGACTGGAACCCGACCCCCAAATCTCAATTTATTGACCCTGTGACTGCATGCAGAACTATCTCAGTACTGTCTGCAACTTTGGTATCGAAACGTTAACATCGCCATTATTCTCAAAAATCGTCGGTCGGTTGATACTGAATTTTGTATTGAACAACGGCAACACAATATCACCTTATTAATACGGTAATCGAAACCATTTTGTATTTTTGTCGTGAGTATCGAATTAATACTGCAAAAATTGTAGCTAGATTTTAAGACTGCCTTGATTCCGATATCATATCGACAAGCCTGTTGTTCCACGCCTTTGCCTATCCTACATTTTAAACGTGTATACCACACCTTGGTTAGTGGTCTGCGCTTTCTTTGCGATCGAAAATGACAAATATATCGAAATATTTACTTATTAAGACGTAGATATATGCTAGTGACCTTGAGTGGTTAGCTTGCGTGTTCTGTACTGAGCTCACGCAACGCGTCGTACGTCCAGCCAGTAATATGACTCGCCCATCAAGGAGGGCTGTCTCAAATTAGACGCATTATATTATGTATTTTTATAAAACACGTATACTAAAAAATAAGTAATTAAATTATCTTTAGAATGGTGAAGGTTTCAGAAAAATAAGCTTGATAGTGTGCGTGATTCTCAGTTTTTTATCCGCGTTAGACATAACTTTACAAATTAATGTCACTACACAATAAAGTGCAATTCAGGTCGCACAACGCTAATTAGCGACAGTTATGTTCAACTAGAAGTTCCCTCTCTTTCTATCGCATAACTCTTATTATCTTCTGACTACGTTACGCCTACTGAATTCGACAAGTCGAGCCCGCCGCATACCTACGACGGTGCACGTCGTACCTAAAATGCGGAGTGTCCATCTGTATTGATCATCTATATACATATATTATGTTTAAAAGGGACCTCACATGAGTAACGTTACTTTAACAATTTTTACTAGAGCTAACGTAAGACTGCTGAAAAGACAGATCCAATTTCAACGTAATACGTTTCCTGTGTAGTTTTGATGGGTGCCTTATCGTACTAATATTGTTACAAGTATTGCCGGTATCTTATCAGAAAGCGGGGCATCTGTCTGAATCGTGCTCGTGCGCCATCACACATCACGACTTGTGGTCTACATTGTACGAGGCACGCACGGATTTTGTATAATGTGGCTGAAAGCACGCGTGGTTTTGTAACTTAGCCCTTCTACATTTTAGAAGGAAATCTGAAACTTCTATAATGCTGGGAATAAACGTCCAACTTCAATTTTAAGCTCCTCTGATAGGCCCCGTGGTTCTGCTGTACCTCTATTTATTATTCTATGTTCATTTAATAGTATAGGAAAGTTTATACTAATTCCATGCTGCCATGATAGTACATACTAATTCCATACTGCCATGATAGTAGGTACTTATAAATTCCATGCTGCCATGTCATTATTCTATCTAAGGTGTCATTATTGTTCTAAACTTTGGGCGACCGACCTCTGCTTTGGTGAAAACGAATTTTCCCATATATGAGCTAGCTAGATCGATTTTTCGCCCCCGTAAACCCCTTTATTGCAACTTTCATCGACATCGTAAGAGCCGTTTTCGAGAATACGTGATTACAAATACAAAACATTGCTCGTTTAATAGTAAATGATCTACAATCAATGTTATGCCTTTTCCTTTACTGGCACTCCACTGCTTGTGCATCCACTGCTTGTGCCTCTCTCAAAATTCGACCTCATAATCTGGCTGCAGTCTTCGCATTTTATATTCTGGCCAAGCTCTTCTTGTCATCGGTCTTTCCTAGGTTTATATTTGCCGTTTTACAGCGCCCTTGCCAACGTTTCCATTAACCAAAATTGCTAGAAACCAAGACTTGTCTTCAAGGTGATTCACAGCGTTCAAAATTCGCACATGGCCTAACCATATAAGGTCGGTACTTTATCTGTAAGGGAACCATCTGTCGCACTACTAACAGTCGTGTGCGGTTGAGTCCATACATCACGACTTGCGACATTGTTGTCATTAAGACTTTAAACATGCATGCTCTGAATGAGATCAGAGGTTGAGTAAGGAGCGGCTGTCAAGCTAAGTGTCAGAAACGAATTGCTTGATATATTTGAGTGGTAATTGCAAAGGCAAGCGGTATCAGATGAAATGAGAGATTCAATTTTTTAAGTTTGAAAATCTCGTGCGTGGATGGACTTAAGAGTCGTTTGTTATAGGGCCATCAGATTAATTTTATCATGTTTTATAGGACCGAGTTTTAGGACGTATAATCAATCTGCCTAACCGAAAGCAGCTGCATACCAGTATTTTACATGCAGCGACTGCCTATCTGACCTCCTGAACCCAGTAACTGGGTAATACGATAGTCCTTGGTAAGACTGGTTGTCAAACTTTCGGGCTTCTGAAGACCCGTAACGACTTTCAAAGATAAACGAATGACAGCCGGGACCAACGTCTTAACGTGCTTTCCTAGGCATGGAGGAGTCTCGGTATGTAAAGATGGTCATCCCCACCCACAGACCAACCCCGGCTAACGTAGCTTAACCTGATGGATCGACCCGTGCGGCTGTTATTACTTAGCCGTACTTTGCGTACAATACCACAAATCTGTGACAATACGCACTAAATATTAAAATAAGAAATTCATTGAAGAGTTCGAAAACTTTAGCAAAAAAGAGTACTAACTAATGAACTCCAGCGCCCGTACCAGAGATAAAAGAAAAACTTTCCACAATAATCGTAATTATCAACAAAAATATCAATAGTTCAGCTTGTTGTTTATTTGTGGTCGTGACCTTACCCACTACTCGCCCCCCTCTATCTCGTAGGCTCGGACATACTTGGTGATAACATGTCATGTATACTTGAGTTCATAGTTTCGTACAATCTTTGCCCACAGAAGGCGCACTTACGCACTGCGCAGTTTCGCGTTTGACAACATTTGGAGGAGGCTTGTCCCAATCTATTTTTGTAAGCATCATCGAAGGCACAAAATCGGTCGAAGTGGCGCGTGGCGGTGCTTGGGGGAGACCTATGTCCAGCTGTGGACGTCTTTCGGCTGAAAGGATGATGATGATGGATGAAACATCATCAGTTTTGCACCGTAAAAGATGCATTGGGGCAAAAAGTCCGAAAAATGGGCTCCCTATTTGGCCTGCTAATTAATTAATTCAACGATGGTTAAGAAAACTGATAAGGGATCTCAGGATGTATCACTATGAAAACAAGACTTTTCTGCTAGGCATAATCCCTCGGCGGGCACCAAGTGGCGTTTCGACGTTTCGTTTGAGTTTCACGACTTACTGATAAGTTTTAGGAATTCAACTAATCAGTGAGTTCTAGATCTGCATATACTTAGTATGTAATGTATGTCGGTCATGACGACACGCCCACAATTGATACATTGTATCGCTAGCGAATGGGCGTTTGTTTAGCTCATTATTTAAGCCATGTTCGCGGTGCAGTTCCAACTGCTACAGACGTTGAAATGGCATAGCACATATCGTAGTTGTAGGTTGTATAGCTACGTCTTACATTATCACAGTCAGCCTATAACGTTCCCACTGCTGGGACACCAGCCCCCTCTGTGAGAGGGAGTTGGCCGTAATCCACCGGTTAGTAGATGTCACATGTCTTCGATTATTTTTTCTGCTTCGTCTTATTGTTCTTGAATTTTGGCCAGTTTTTGGGGTTCCGTTAGTCCTTGATGACGCGTGATTCTGATAAATAAAGCAACTGTGCCTTGTCTGCACTAGCACTTCTGTGTCCGGAAGTAGACTCTACTAAGATTCGAAATTGGGGATGTAAGCAGGCATTAGGAATGCAACATGTACCCTGCACGAGTTCCAAAACTTGAATCGAGATTGGCAAGACCTAAAAAAACAATTTTAAGGTAGTTACATTTTTATTACACAGGTAGGTACCTATTATTTTTGTAAAGAGAACCTAGTCAGCTGGAAACCTTCCCGTGTTTTATACGGGTTACCAAGGGAACGGTAAATACATAGGCAATAATAGAATACGTGCTTATATCCTGTAATTAACTCGCCCTCTGATTGTGGTTTGTGGTGACAAACCGCAGAGTTCTCCTGCTCCTATCGACTACTACATGTACGTATAGAACTGTGGTCTAACTATTGTAATTGATTTCATGCACGACAAGGACAGTGGGCCACGAATTTTGTGGTATCTCGCAATATATCTCAAACTAGCTGTTGCCCGCGGTTTCAGTCGCATCCCAGAGCAGCTATTACTTTTATTATCCTGATAAATAGTATCTTATGTGTTGATGATATCTTTGTGCACACAGGGTGTGTGTCTACAGGGTTAAGGCTTTTACAGACCAGCGCGACATCGCGCGACGCGACACGAACAATACAATTTCTAAGAAAACTTCACGGTATAACAATAACCGGTGTCGCGCGCGTATGTCGCGCTGGTCTGCACAAAGCTTTATTGCTTATTTGTCGGCAATCCATTAAGGGCATGTAGGAGAGGTCATTTACAACCAAATGACCCCTTTTGAGTCCTACGCAAATATCGACAACTTTCGAGTCATTTGACATTTTATATTTTTAATTCATACATTTTAAAATATAAAATATCAAACTACGCGAAAATGGGTGACATTGGTATAATAGGGGTCATCAGGAGTAATTTGGTTGCAAAGGACATCTCGAACATCCCCATTAACGGATTGCCGACATATATAATCAATAGTTTGGAAAAACCAAAAGTGCACGTCTCATAACACTCATTCATAAACGAAAAAGAAATTCAAAACATAGTTTCTAACAAAAATGAACAATTTATCACTTTTCATGAAGTGTGTTTTGACTGTAATGTCAAAGACTATTTACAAAGTTATTTACTTGGCGGTTGCTAGGCAACTTACGGACGTCAATTCAAAGGTTGGAAATATTTAGTTATAGATACTATATGTGTTTTTGCAGTCGGGTTTTTTGTTTTTTGAATAATTTTCTTTATTTCAAGTTTTTTAGTTTTATTAATATAATCTTAATTTGGAATTGACTCATTACCAGCTTTTATTTGATACCAATATTGTTGTAATTTATTTAAAGAAAAAACCTTCCCCTCCCTTTTTTTTGTATTTGCAGATGCAATACATAAATATTATATAAGCCTATGTCACTTCTACGATTAAGACGAATCTAACGACACCTCCTATGTTAAAATCCATCAAGCCGTTTAGGCTACAGAGCGTGCCAAAGAAATAGACATACATACATACTCTCGAAAAACATTACCCTCCTTCTGGGGCAGTCGGGTAAAAAGTACAGTATTAATCTCCATTTAATCATCTATACATATAAATTAAGTAGGTTCTGTGTACTAGCAGGAGTGTAACAATAAAAACACTGCAGAAAAGGGTAAAAAAAAAATTTCGATCGTAGAGCACACTAATGCTTCGCATTATGAGTCGTGCAATAACCCCGTACGTATACCCGAATCTTTTCAAAGCCGTTTATAAAGTGACTGTGTAACAAACATCTTCCACAAACATGAAAGAGAGAGAAGATTAGTGAAATAGGATTTAATTTCGCGAAAATATGTGCGAAATGTCTTGATATATTGCCCTTTGCGCACTCGATATAGAAACACCTGTACCTAGCGATACGTCGATTTCATAGAAGTACATAGAAATCAGTCGTGTCGCGGCGGCTTAGTTCCATTCTTCTCCTAGGCGTTTATACAAGAGTTAACAAGAGATGGGACATTTTTGTAGGTATTAACGCCTAGGGGAAGATATGGGAAGGGGAAGAGATGGGCATGGGACCAAACCGTCGCGGCGACACGTCGCCTGCTGCTGCAGGCGGCTACGGACCTTACCTTACCGTGTTCATGTTTGATGGGTCTGGTATGAGTGCCGATGACATTCCTTTGATGACGTTCCATTCATAATGTTTCCTTCATGGTATTATGTGGCACACAAATAGACGATGGTAAGGGACCACCCGCTGCCTTTCATCGTGTGTAGCCATTCCAGAGACCAAGTTGAAATTTCACCTCTGTCTCCAAAGCCGAGAATCCGTGGTACCTTCCTCCATCCTTCGCCATCATGTTTAGGTACTTATGGCGTAATAAAAATATAATTTCGACGCCTACTTGAGGCGCTAATTGAACGGAACGTGTAGATGATCTAGGTAGGCGTTACGCGTCATGAAGGTGTGGCAAGAGGATACTGTTACTACCTACTGGATGTTGGTGTCTTATGGTAGCCACACACGTTACGATTTGCTTGCGCAAATTTAGGCTTGCGCAAGCAAATCGTTACGTGTGTGGGAAGAAATTTGCGCAAATTTCTAGGCTTGTGTGATTTTAAATTTTCGATTCCAAGCTTGTGCAAATTTGAGTTTGCGCAAATTTGCTTGAGTGTGTGTGGGGCATGTGTTCAAATTTCAGTAGATTTCTTTAACCTACCGAACGGATTTTCATACGGTTTTCACCTATGGACGGAGTGATTCATGAGGAAGTTTTATTGGCTGAAATATGACGATGAAGACGATTGAAGGTGTCGAAAAAAATCTTGACGACTGGGAGCTTTACTGGCGTGCGCCGGGTACAATTCCGTAGTTGATCACAGGCGGCAACTGCAGGCGACGTGTCGCCGCGACAGGACTGGTTTCTATGTATTTTTAAGAAGACGACGTGTTGACGTGTCGCTAGCATCGGAAGGTACTTCATAGAAATTCATTGAAATCAGTCGTGTCGCGGCGCACATGGTTCGGTTTATTGTACCTACGTATTTTTTTTTTGTAGCGATTTTTGGTGACCACACACGTAACGATTTGCTTGCGCAAACTTAAGCTTGCGCAAGCAAATCGTTACGTGTGTGGGAGGTTTGCGCAAATTTCTAGGCTTGTGTGATTTTCAATTTTCGATTCCAAGCTTGTGCAAATTTGAGTTTGCGCAAATTTGCTTGAGCGTGTGTGGGGCATGTGTTCCAATTTCAGTAGTTTTTTGAAGCAAAAACTTCTTCGGCGGCGTTGTGCACTTTTTTTTTGGGATGGGTAAAAAATGTTAAACTTGCGTCAGGACACGCAACCTGATCGAAAATTCGTAAGACGGAGGGAGAGTAGAATTTGTTAGTAAACTAACAAAAAGTACTAGGCTTGCATGAATTCAAGATAGTATTTCAATCATTAGACGTTGTGCACAATATCTGAGCAGAAACCTAACAAAAAGTACTAGGCATGCATGAATTCACGATAGTATTCAATCATTATTTTATGCTACTAATAGGATTTGGATGAGGCAGATAGATAGTTTATTACCTGGATTAACATAATATTATAGGATACTGTTTTCACTTCCATCGGCAGTCCCCAAAGACTGCCCCTCATGTTTTTTTTTTATCAACAATCGAGCTACCCATTGCTCTCCGTCCGCAAGCCCGCTCCTACGGTGGCCGGAAATCGGCTCGCGATTCCCGACGCCCAGGGCGTCTCCTACGGCGGCGGCTAGGGGCGCGAGGTCGCAACATTTGTCTCTCCCTCGCGCGCTCCGCCTCCTCCAACTATTGCCAAAGCGTCATCAATTGATGTCATTACCGCGTAACACACCTGGACGGTCTCTAAACAGAAATGATATCACAAGCAAATTTGAGCCGTGTGTGGTCAATATCCGCGTCAAGCAAATTTGCGCAAGCAAATCGTAACGTGTGTGGTCAATACCGACGTCAAGCAAATTTGCGCAAGCCTAAGTTTGCGCAAGCAAATCGTAACGTGTGTGGCTACCATTAGAGACGTTGAAGATCTCATGTAGGCCGTACTGCACGCACGACTGGGCGTGAGGCTAATGCTAGCCACACACGAAACGATTTGCATGCGCAAATTTAGGCTTGCGCAAGCAAATCGTTACGTGTGTGACTGGCATAAGCGTATGATGAGACGCAGGTGACAGCACAGTACAGATTTTGCAGGGTAGGGTAGGCAAGGCAGACATGGCCTCGAGTGTATGCTGCGACGCAGCTACACAGACACATTCGCGTCCTAGTCCTAGCTAGTACAAACAATAGACTGCTGTGCTGCGTTAGCGTCAATAACGCATCGGTTAAAAATAAAGCATACCTTAGTTCAAAATAGCAAAACTTATAGGATAATCCCAAATTAAACAGCTGTGGTGGATTCTACGCGGATTAAAAGACCGAAGGAACTCGTATAAAATATGCAACTCTGTATTAATGCTATAAAAACTTGATTAAGTAGTAAAGCTGACGTCAAGAAATTCCTCTTCGTCTCATAGCGTCTGCATAGTGTAAGAGGTTTAAGTCTAGAGCTTGCGCGGTGTTACATCTAGAATTTTTATTACCTACTAAGTGCTATAGAAAAATTTGAATAATTGGTTGATTGTTTTACCAGTCCGTTTGCGAAGAAATAAGTTCAATTTGTTACTATGACTGGCTTTAGCGAAAATGCAAAAATTCCGGTGAATGACGATGATGAGAGTGATATAATAGTACCACGACTTTAGAGCCGGTCATTCTGGTTCTGGCGAAAACGTATCCAAAGCTGGAAGACTATTAGACTTCACTTTAGCCTGAAATCTCCGTGGATCGTTGCGATCTACCAGAGATCCTGTACCTATAAACTGTTAAGAGTATGAGAAACAGGGTGTAAAGTTCACTCATCCTCTATACCCCATAGAAAAGGGAGGATCGTTCGACCAGACGAGTGTTTTGTCTGGCGGGCAACTGCCCGAAAGTTGATGTCGGATCGTCTTTTAAATTTAGATGTCGTTCGCCCGGTAAACCCTAATTGCGCGATGAAGTATTAGTGTGACGTCATGTCTTTGATGCGTAGTTCGTATGTGGGGTGTAACCGCTACAAAATAGCAAAACACGTACTTTATTGAGTACTTAATAAATTCCGGTATTCCGCCATTTCTTAGTAAAACCTGACGTTCACTAATTAACATCATTCGTTAAGGTCTCGTGTGTCATAAAAACGCCTTACTGCCTAGATAATGTGGAAATAACCCCGCGGTTCACGTTTTAATATATTATCCTTATTATGAATAAAATATTAGTGCCTACAACCTACATAATTCACTAGGGTCACGAAATTCTTCCACAACTATCGTAAAACATAATATATTATTCTGATTTTATTTTGGTCTTTCTGTACGAGCTGTAGGTGTTGATCAGAAAGGTATACCCAGCGAGTTACTACACTACATCCTATTCAGACTGAAAGATCGAGCCTTTGATAGACTCATGTCTATCAGTCGTCTAACGTTGGTCCTGCCACCTGATCTCTCCCCGGTCGTGTGGGGTTGGTGTGGAGGACTGAGAGTGTGCGAACAGGGAGTGCACCTTTGTTTACGCAGACACTTGTCATCGTAAGATACAAGACTCAGCCCACTATCGACCTCCGGTCTCCGGAGGGAGTGATGTGGTGGATCTACATCGCTATTACGAACTACGCATCAAAGACCTGACGTCACACAAATCCTGCATTGCGCAAGCAGAGTTTACCGCACGACGAGTATATATACGACCTCCCGACATCAATCGTTGGGCAGTTGCCCATTAGACCACGTCACCCGTCTGATCGGAGGATTCTCCCTTTTACCACATTATCTCCTCGTTGAGATTGGCCGCCGTGGCCGAAATTCGTGTGGTAGGATATTATTTACGTCCTAATGCACCTGTGCTGCTTGTCAGTGTGGGGTGTGTGTACGCGTCCCATACAAAGTTTAAAATGTGACCATTTATTGCAACATGATTAGCAGCGTACCTACTCGAAGATTTAATACGCATTAAAATTTTAATTTCCCCTTCTATAAATTAAATACCTATTAGGCACTAAAACATCATTCAATACGAATCATCGCTGTATCGGTATAAACGATAGCGACGCCATTAACGAAATCGTCATGAATTTTTATCTGCGTTTATAAAAAATTCAAATATTTACTTTACCGCGGCGATTTTGAACTATGACCGGGGCGACCCCGACCATTTATCTGTCGAACCTATCGAATGTCGTTAGCGTGACACGCCCACGGCTCGTGTCCGTCGTGTCGTCGCCGGTTCTTATGTAACCCGTCATAATTACTGGTAGATATAGGCTGGCCCGCGACTTGACTCCACCATTTTTATGTGCTCCTGGTAGATAATTTCGAAAACCTCTTTTGATCTTTCCTAAGTTATTCTTCTTTCAAACTGTAATAGACCCATCACATTTAAGTACACTGGTATTAATTAACCAATAAAACGGCTTAAAACTAATTTAAAGTAATGCTTGAGTCTTGAGTGAGGATCTGTGATACGGGCACTGGTTTTTTTTAATAACAGTCTGAGATCTAGTTCTTTGAGACGTCATTAATTCATTATCAATGAACTAAAATGTTAAATTATAAATACAGTCCAAGTCATTGGTCTGCATTTTATAAAACAGACACGCATGGCCTTTTCTGTGCTATACTGGTTAGATATGAGATTTCCAAAATACGACACAAGCTCTAATTTGTTTAGCAATAAAGTTTTTATCCTCGTTTCTGAGAATATCATTATGTTACCGTTTTATCGGCTCATGTGTGAAATGTTTATGTCACATGCTAAGTGACTCAGAACGCGCTTAAAAAGAATCTTCCCCGTATTGCTGTGTATTCGTTATTGAGGATATGATAATTAGTTTAGCAGCAATTCGATTCGATGTCGAAATTGAAAGTTAAATGGGTAAATTAGCACAATTTGTAAGAAATTGATTGGAGTGATCTATTTAGGGGGTTTGTAAGTGTGTATCTTGACAGATGTTTGTTTGTAAAAAACATACTTCGTGTTTGTCGTGTAACTCTCAGGTATTCAGTTTGGGTTTCCCCAAGGCAGACCGCAGACCGAAAATACCATAGCAACATACTTATTTGTATACCTACTATTCATGAGCGAGCTACGCGTCAAAGACCTGACGTCACACACAATGCTGACGTCACACAAATCCTGCATCGCACAAGTAGGGTTTACCGCGCGAACGACATATTATTTATGACTATCCGACATCAATCGTTGGGCAGTTGCCTGCCAAATACAACACCCGTTTGGTCGGAGGATCCTCCCTTTTCTAATGAGTAGTGAACTTTACACCCTGCTCCTCATACCTCTACAGCACGTCCCAAAAACCCTTCAAATGTCGGGTTTATCCAAAAACGAGTGAGTTCTCGCCATGACCTTCCACCGTAATCCAGCGATATTCCGAGAGCAGTCAAACACTCGATGCGGATGTACAAACTGTGTTTACTCCGAATCAGCTTGATTAAACGCATGCCCCGTGTTGTTTCGATGCAAATACAGGGCTGCTGCGTTATAATTGTATTCGATTATTATCGATCGATAACTGCCTGTTAACAAGGCACGGTATTTCTGCAATAAATCATCGCAGGTTCACATTAATATTGCCGTTCTAACCACGTTTTCCTAGCGGATTAGAGCATGTAGGTTGGGCACGACGGTGACAAGCAGGATGCTGCTGCCTGCCTGTTCTCTCAACATGATCTGTGAAATTAATTTTTAAATATCTTCATGTTTCTATATCTCTGTAAAGACGTAACGCCGCTGTTAGAAGCACATGGCCTTAAAGTTGTGTTTAGCTAAAAGTTATTTGAAGTAGAGAATAAAAACACCAAGAGTTACCAAAGGGCCGAAATCTAATCTTGCCAAATTGTCACTTCTCACCACGTCCTTCGAGTTTCGACTAGAGGTCATCGCTCATTATAGCAGCACGGCTCCGACACGGCAAATACCTTGTGATTCAAGTTACGCGGCGCCTCGCCGTCCGCGCGGTGACGCCTCACCGGCCGCATGGTGACGCCTTGCTTGTGAATAAACAATAAACTGTTATCTCGCCGGTGGCGTGCCGGCAGCGAGCGGTCGCCTTGCTGAAGGCGCGTTGGCGACTAGCCGTCGCCTTGTTTCCGGCGCGTTGGCGACTAGCAGTCGCCTGGCTTACGGCGCGTTGACGACTAGATTTTTCGAGGCGGTGCCGCCCGGGGCGCTACCGTGCTGGAGCGGTGCTGTTATAATGGGCGATAACCTTTATGCTATTTAAAAAGTACCAATTCGATACAGCAAGTTTGACAGGTCGAAAGTCGTGCCCATGGTATAGCGGCCCCGATTGGCACACAATGGAACAGATTTGGTTTGACAATGTTCCAAATTTGGCGTATGCTCTGATTAGAGTACAGTACAAAGCTTTTATTGCTCCTCCGAGCTGATTGTGACATGCAAATTTTCGCTTTCTAATAGCTTTGAATTGAAGGATTTTCGTATGTAATTTTGGTTTAAACTTTCTTTTTGCAATCACTTTAGATATCGTAAGCGAAAAAGTTTGGCAAATACTGATTTCAACATTTCACTGATTTTACGACGTCTTTATCGAAACCGCAAAAAACAACGGGAACAAAATGCCTCGGATAAAAAGCATTTTGTGCGCGTATATTTTCTTTATAGCCCTGAAGTGCATTTGCTACAGACGAGTAGCCACGAAATATTTAGATACGAACAAGGAAGGCGCAGCCCTAAACATTCAAACAAACAGCACAATGATGCTGTATACACGCCGTTGTTAAAACAATGTCTAAAATAAATCAATATCCAATCACAACGGACCTGCGTAGTTTTCGTTTGCGGTCGTTGAAATTTGGGTCAGCGAATAAAATTGTAATACGATATATTTCAATCGATACAACCCGATGCGGGCTTTAAACCCCGATTGTTTCTATCCATCGGTCGGCTTTTAATTTTAAAAGGAATTACATAACTGTTTGCGAATTTATTTCACAAAGTTCGGCACGGCAGCCCCAATCGAAATACGTCTGTGTCGTTTTTCACTTCCGCGTTAATTATGCCCCATTGAGCGCTGATTTCTTTTTGATTTTAATGTAATTAAGAGAGATTTATCGCAGAGTTCGCTGAATTGATAATGATTGTTTTATTCTGCTCTCCTTCAGACCATAATTGAGTCGAGCTTTCGTGGACTTTGAGACTTGAGTTTGCTACCGTATTTGAGTCTAAAGTTGTTCAACGTTTCGCTTGTGCTTAGTATTGTTGCAAACTTTTTTTACCGAATGTTGTAAGTACACGAATCTATGGACACAAGGCCTTGGAATTAGGCAGCGGTGAAGAAAATGAGTTTATCACGACAATAAAGGGCCTCCCAGGAGGAATGGTGATATAATCTCGCACACATTCGCAGGAAATGAACGCGGAACACATTCTAGATTCCTGATAAAATCTAGATTGCGTTTATCGGGAATTTATGTCGCTCGGAAATCGGAGTTTAAGCTTCGCATAAAGCAATCTAAAGATTGCCTAGGATTGTAGCGAGTGTCAGACTACAGTTGCGCGCCGGGCGGGTTTTCATGTCGCTCGGCTTTTTATGGAACGTTAAATAAACTCTGATAGAAAATCAATGAAAAAGTTTGAAACTTCTAGCTCTTCGGACCATTTCGACCTAATCGACGCGATTCAAGTCTGACCGAATACCACTCCCTATATTTTATGTTAAGGTATCCAGGTGCCAGGAAGCATGGCATGTACATCAATTTGTTCCACCTATTTAATGCTGAACAGAGAATTGATTGAACAGTTTCGTGTTACAATGACTAAGCGAATCTTTTTTTACATAATCTCTAGTTGCAAAAACTTTTTTTGCAGTGTTCACCCATTGTTGGTCGTTTTCGTCATGTTAGCCTCGATCTCAAGGTCCGCTTGCCAAACTGCTGCCGAGCCTCCGTGCCTCCGTAGCACTTCGTTTGCGTAAAGATTGTGCCAATTTTTATTCATTTCGTGTGGGAATGGGCATGCATGATATATCTGCTACGGGTGCTGTAAAATGTTCGTTACAAAACGGTTTCGACGATTTATGGTACTGTTCTTGATAAATGGTTTTTGTAGATATGCGTTCCTGGTTTGTTTTGTTTTGCGAACCGTGACGCGTACGATCAGAATGTGAAATATTATATACGTTTTTGCACTCGATGATCATCTTTTCATATCGAGACTCCGCTGTGCCTAGGAAATTACGTTAAACCTATGGTCCCGACTCTTATTCATGGATCTTTAACAGTCGTTATGGGTCGTCAGAAGCCCGAAAGTCTGACAACCAGTATTGCCAAGAGGTATCGTATTACACAGTTACTGGGTTGTGGAGTTCAGATAGGCACTGATAGGCAGTCGCTCCGTGTAAAATACTGGTATTCAGCTGCATCCGGTTAGACGGAAAGTCGACCCCAACATAGTTGGGAAAAGGATAGGCAGATTGATTTTTGTTTTTGCGACCGATGACCGAAGTAGGCGGACCGATGGTGGTTGAATGTAAATGTATAGCATAATTTTCCAGAGATCGTTCGGTTTTGTGGTCTGTGGGGAAGGCTCATTATCATAATTCCATGCGGTTGTAATACATTGTTATTTCGTGCTTAGAAACTCCTTGAATGTCGAAAATCTTGGGTCTTATGTTTAAATCGCCTGTTAAACCCAGTAGCACACCTCCGCCGCGAAACCGTAGCAGCGAAACCGCAGTAGTTCAATTCAACTGGCTCGCGTCAAATTCCATCACTCGAGTTCCGCTACTCGAATTTCGCGTGGCGGAACAAGACGCCAGTTGAATTAAACTACTGCTGTTTCGCTGCTACGTTTTCACGGCGGAGGTGTGCTATTGGCGTCAGTAGTACCAACCGCCAATGAGCGCCTAAAATCGAGTTCAATGTATTGTCCCAATATATATGCCTGTCATTTACGCGTCGATCCTTAGGAACCGAAGTGGTTAATTACAGAAATGAACTCATAAAATGAAACTATATCGATAGCAATAGGGCAGAAAATCCACTCTGTATAGTATGCGAAACCTACACTGAACTCAAAAAATCGCGCAGAACAGAAGGCATACGAAATACAGTTGAACTACCATGTTTTGGATTCCACAGGCCCATTCGTAGTCAAAATACACCGTGACATTTTAGTCGTCTTACAATTACAAAGGGCCACTCAATGTACCTGACATAAATACCTCTAGGAGTAATTAAAAAATTGTTACATTAAGGTAAAAATTTTTTGTAATGCAGAAAGAGTCTTCGTTTCCTTGATTGGGAAAGAAAAAAACCTACCGTGTACACTAAAATGTCAGAGGTGAACGAATATTGTTAAAAATGGGTTTTCTGTATTATACCGCATTGTGTGTTGTTCCGAACCAGTTCTGTAAACAATAAAAAATCAAAACATTTTTACGACGCCTTTTTATTACGCGCAATTTTATGGTTCGTATCTAGTTCGCGGGTTCCTATGATCCTGTCATCATTTGTAAACAATTCTTCTCTGTTGTAGAACAGTGTATTGTTTTAATAATGTTTCTCTATACTGGCCAGGTTTTGATAAAGTTACTAGCTGACCCGTCAGACGTTGTGTCTTGTCAAAATTTCAATTTCGATTTTTCGGCTGAGTTTTGCCAAATTTTTTTTTTTACCTATGCGTCCTCTATCTGTATTGAGGCGAACAAAACAAAAAAAAAAACAAATCGGTCGAGCCTTTTTCGAGTTTTTGCGAGATTAATGCGCCGTGCATTAGTCTCACTAATTGATTTTTAAATATTTAGATTGATTTTTATAATTATATATATTATGGCTAAAATCATATGAAGCACTTCTTCATAACAAAGGGGTCCATTGAAGAACTGAAGTAGTATTTCAAGGCTTTCATAGTGTGATATGTACTGTGGTGATACCTGCTATATTTCAATATACAAGGCGCTAAAAATTGTACATGTAACTTATGCGGAAGCTCAACTTCTATTTTTATTATCTCTGCAAAAAATCAACGTAGAAATATCTAACTCTTTGTAATGGCTTCACAGCGCCCACATTTTTATTCCAGAATTTACATTGTCGTAAAATACGCCCCACGTAAACCAACGTGTAATAAAAATGACTAATATTCCAATAATTCTTTCTAAAATGACAGCTTGAAGCGGTTTTGCTCGGAGTTCAAAGGTTGGATTTCATGAAGCGACCTTTAGGATACAATCCTGTTTGGAGCTCGAAAGCTTTTATAGTTCATGCTTAAGACTTTCATTAGGAGAAATACTTCTTGGAGTACTTTGCTATATCGTAGGTTTCCAGAGAGTTGTCCATTACCTTTGAGTAATCAAATAAGAGTTGAGATAAGCTGATGGCATTCGCATAATTGGGAAAACGTTGAGTTATTCAGATCTGTCTCATTGGCGTTGTAACTCCTAGCCAAAACTTCTGAACATTTCCCCTATTACCCTATTACACAGTACTGTATTTCTTCAAATCAAAACGAAAAACCATTTCGTCAGCGTTGCACTTGCGATCACTAGACCAATCAAGGCATAATTAAGTTTAGGAGGTATTTAAAACCTGCATATATCATGATCACAACATTTAAAGGAAAGACCTGTTATTATTTATTCAGTGAATCATTGCAGGATTTCCTTCAGTTCAGCTATATTGCAGAAGTGCAAATCTTGGCGATGTTTCTTTCGTCAGGTCCGTGTTGTTGACAGCATAAAGTATGTGTATTTAGTATTACGTAGAAATACGCTTGAATGAAACTGTTGAAATATATGCCTTTGTTTAATTATGCGTTGGCACAGTGAATCACTACTTTATGTGGGGCCTTCTCGAGAAATGCTGCGACTTCTAAACCCTAGCGTTTAAAAACGGGAGCTCCTGGTAACAATATCAGATCAAATGCTTTGTCCTCTATTATTGAATTATTGGTTTGACCTAGTGTTTGTGCTACGCGATAAATTTGTCTTACAATGCCAATAAAATAATCCCAATAAATCCAAGTTGCTACTACCGTTTAGCCGATAGTATCTCTGCTAACTAAAAACCATTTAGGTGATGGCGTATCATGCTTTGTGGTGGACAACACCAAGCTTGCGTGCACATTACCATTTGAGTCCCACAAAATTTTACTTTTCACGAACATAAAACAATTTCGTTACTAGCCTTCCCACACGTTCAAACAACATTTCGAAAACAACGAATATCGTGTTTCTTACTTAGAAAAGTTCAATGTCTTTAACGTGTGACGAATTTCCTCCAAGTGTTTTCGAAAACGTTTAAAATATTTAAGTTAAATGTTACCAAGAACCGCAATTCTGCGCTGGATGGTTTAAAATAAAAGTATTGTGTAGCTTGAGTAAATATTTGAAAACTGTTAGCCGTTTTCATGCTGACTTTGACTTGTTAAACCAAGTGAGAGTTGGAATTCTGAGATTTGTAAAGCTTTTTGTGTAGACTGTATTCTCATAGTTTTTGCTAGAACTTAGTGGTCAAGTCAAGCATGTGGATCAATTTTCAGTTTAAGTAGAATACCTCAGCACCCGTTTGAGGAGCTCGTGGCTAAGTAATAACAGCCGCACGCGTCGATCCATCAGGTTAAGCTACGCTTGCCGGCATTGGTCCATTTTGACATACCGAGACTCCTCCGTGCAAACACGTCTAGCCGTTGGTCCCGGTTGTCATTTGTGGATCTTTCACACAGTCGTTACGGGACGGGTCGTCAGAAGCCCGAAATTCTGACAAGCAGTCTTACCAAGGGGTATCGTATTACCCAGTAACTGGGTTGTAGAGGTCAGATAGGCAGTCGCTTCATGTAAAATACTGGTATTCAGCTGCATCCGGTTAGACTGGAAGCCGACCCCAACATGGTTGGGAAAAGGCTAGGCAGATTGATTCTTAGCACCCGTTTGAAGATAATAATCTTGCGCTAGGTATTTATTGCATGGGATTTAACAGACTTGATCTGTCATTCAGTATGGTTTCTTGATTGCCTCATATTTATGGTTTAATAGATGCAGTGGTTTACTATTTAACACCTGGCACCTCAGCTTATCTAAATCAATTTTAACCATTCCGAGTCATGAAACCTCTGCGTACAATTCCGTCATCAATTCAAATTGTAACCAAAATCATGATAATTCAGATTTCAGACATACGACCTGAATTAAATTATTATTTAACATAAAATTAATTATCAGTAAATTCGATATTGTTGTAATAATCGTTTTACTGCAGTGTAGTGACGCATTAATTTCCAACTGATTGACGAATGGTAATTGTAACCACAATCGTGTAATATTTTCCATGACATTGTGTTAAAGCTTAATTTTGTTGATAATTTCACGTTTATTTTGACAGATTTATTGGAATAATTGGATACTTAATCATGTTAAAATTATTGGATTTCTGGTAATTATATTAATGCGGTTTATCACGGGACGCAATGCACATTTGAAGGTAATATTTTTAGGGGAAATATTTAATATTATATTATCCTCTAATTTATTACCCTTCTAATGATGTACACTTTTTTAATTAATGAATCTCTTTTAAACTTTTTGGGCTTCTGCAACTTTATGGAATGCACGCCTTTTTAAATAAATGAGCCTCTTTTTGTCTTTCTGGCCTTTTCTCACAGTTGGTAGCAGTAACTATAAGCTAAAGGCACCCTGACCTTTTGGTCGGGGTGCCTTTAGCTTAGCTTGGTATCTAAACCATTTGGATTAGGTTAGAAGTGTAACCAACCACGTACACACGACTAGGTACATATCAAGCTATACATTTCCAGTATAAGCTGATCTAGCATCGTATAGAATTTCCGTACAATTAAAGGTCAGTTTATACTGGAAATGTATAGCTTGATATGTTAAGTTTCCGCATCCAACTTGGTTGCAGTTACTTGGATATTTAGTATTTTTAGGAGACCACTTGTAGTAGTACTTTACAGTACAGTAGTAGAACTTGTAGTAAAAGGAATTATTTAAGGTTTATAAAAAAGAGGCGCAATCATAATATTAGAGGGTTCAAAAATATTTAAAAAAAAGCAAAATTTTAATTATTTGAGGTTCGATTAAATACATGCCTATTTTAACAGCTTTTCATTCTCAATTACTCTTACTAACCAACCACTGCCAATCTCATCACTAACCAATGTTTCTGTCTAGATTCTGACATGACAAATACTAATAAAGTCTGGTTGGCACACCTCTAGCATTGTACTATTGTAATGTATCATATTGACTCATCTTTCATGAGGAAAATATTACTTGGAACTGTTCGTCTTCAAATCTCGTCTTAACATGGATAATTGATGATTAAGAAATTACGTTCGTTGTCTTTATGATTCTTTCAATCAATCAAGAAATCTTTACTGCTGTCTAAAGTGTATAATGTTATTGGTTTCATGTTGAGTTACGAAAACAAAGAATTTTATAGCTGTGGCGGCATCTTCATCGCCACATGCGAACTACGCATTAAAGACCTGACGTCACACAAATCCTGCATCGCGCAATTTGAGGTTACTGCGCGAACGACATATACAGGGTGGCAGGGACATCGATGCGAACACTACCATGGATTCAGTTCATGATTCTGAACCCCACTGCGTCGGAATTTTTCGTCGGTAATTTAAATAAAAACATTGCTGTTTCATACGTTTTGACTACGTAGGTATATTGCACTCTTCTATGAAAACGCTGTTTTTTTTTAAATTGCTGGCGAAAAATTTCGACGCAGTGGGGTTCAGAATCATGAACTGAATCCATGGTATTCGCGTCTATGTACCTGCCACACTGTATACATATAACTTCCTCGACATTAATCGTTGGGCAGTTGCCCGCCAAACACGACATCCTTCTGGACGGAGCATCCTCCCTTATATCCTCTATAGAGGATGAGTGAACTTTACACCCTGTTCCTCATACCTCTAAATAGCTTAGTTCTTATAATTTAGTGGCATTTGCAGGTCTTCTTTTCTTCCTGTGTTTTCGTGGCTTCTTCATCCTTTTTCCTGTGTTAACGTGCGTGTCTCTGGATTAGCCAATTAGTTTTGCAATGGGAGTCCATAATCGTTACAACTTGAGGATTACCTGATTCATTACTCTAACCACTCCAGTCATCACTTTCAGTTTCAAATATTTATGTGTGTGTACTTGTGTAGGTTTGTCTCCTTGTAAGGGTCATCTTGGATTATGGCAAAACCTTATAAAAAAAAAAAAATTTGTTGACTCAGGCGTGACTTTCCGGAAATCCTTTATAAAATACAATAGACGACGTATATTTAGTAACCTAATCCGCTTAACTGTTCTTAAAAAGTCAAAAAGAACCCTGTAAGAAAACGCCACTGTTTCACCTCAACGAGGTATCCTCAGGATGACGATTGACTTGTGGCGAACCCGAACTCGATTTGTTGCCACGCCAAGCACCGAACGCAGTGCCTTATAAAATACTACCTTTATAGGAGATACAAGATACAACTGCATTAAAATAAAGCCTTCTTAGATTTCTAATATTTGTACTGACGTCATCTAGCATTGATAAAGCGCCTTTCAACCGGTGTTCCTCCTAATGGTGCTAATCGTCAGCTTTGCTCTCCAGTTACTAGGTTACTTAGATATACCGTGACTTACATGCGACCTTCTTGGTTTAGCGGATAGCTGTTAGATTTTCCCTATTAATTATCAGTCTACGTCGTTTTTGCTATGTTCGTTTGCAAAAGCTGGCAATGATTTGGTGATAAAGTGGAATTCAAGAGGAGGAAAAGAGGTCTTGAGTTTCTTAGGAGAGACCCTTGAAGTGTGCGTTGTCATGTCTGAATTGTGTGTGAATGTTCAGTTATTAACAGTTTTGCACTATGTTTGGGCATGAACAAGAATATGGCCGTTTTTTTTTCAATTCGTTTTTGAAGCTCCTTTCTTTACTCTGTGCTCGAGCTAACGTTCTCTGACCTGTACTAATAGTAATATAGTTTCTGCCCGTGCCTTCTTACGTGTGAAATTTCAGCCCCCGACCCACCGCGTCGCATCCCATCGCTCGCCCGATTTACGCTTAGTCTTCTTTCTGAATTTTATTCTTTTGCTCGGCTCCTATGCGTCGCAGCGTGATGTTACAATAGCCTATAACCTTCCCAATGCAAAAATTTGCAATGCAAGAATTAAAGACGCTTTTCGTGACTGGTCTGTGACTGCGCTGTTCTTCTAAATGATGCGGCGGATTTTGATGCTGTTTTCACCATCATTATAATTTTATTCCGAAAATTTAATGTGTATAATACATTAATAAGTAATAAACTTACATACAATAAAAAGTCTTGATGATGTATCGATTTGTAAAAACCGTGCGAAGCAGGGACGGGTCGCTAGTAATTATAAAAACCGTTGCTAAAGTTCCAGCAGTTGATTAATATCGCTAAATTAAACAAAACTTAATCTTGTATCAGCCTCCTTCGTTTATTATTACAGCGTTGGTATCTACTCGACCTTTAACCTACATTTCAATGGCAAACAACAACTTTCCCCGAAGGTCCTTGAACAATTAAGTTTGTAAACTTTCCCCCCCTACTAAGCAACACGCTTTGATCGAGAAACCTTACCACTGACGGAATTGTTCTAACGTAAGTTTAATAAGCTTTTCAATTTGCAACTAGTGTTATGTTATGATTATGATTAAAGTGATATAGAAAGTGGGTGTGACAATTTCGCGGTTTTGACACATTTTTTTGTTCCTACGGCCACACTCCAGCACCGGTCCAACAGTTGGCATCTTTTGTATCAGATGATGATGTTGACAAATTAGGAAGTGTTATAGAAAGTGGGTGACAATTAGGCGGTTTTGACTCATTTTGTTGTTGTTACGGGCTATTCAACTGTATACGTATAGCAGAGGCCACTTCGTATAGAAACTTCAAATTGATCCTAAAGAGAATGTACAGCACATTCGAATTTTCTTCGGAAATCGATGTGCAAAAATGTATCCCGCTGTCCCGCAACGCGCATTTTCTGTATCCATTTGGGAGTCGTTATCTCTACACGCGTAGAGCTATTGCTATGATTATGGCTTCACTTCCTCATTCCCATATATGTATAGTTCCTTTTAAATGACGTTTTATCTATTAAATACGTAACGAATTCCAAACGGCGAAGATCTATCACGAAATATTCCGTCACGCTTTGCTCTTGAACCCTTCAATAACATACCGACAAGAGCCAAACTCCCATTGAAAGTCAAACGGTTAAGTTTATAAACTTTTCCATGCCTAGCGAACTTTAAATTTTGTCCACGAAACCCCATTAATAAACACGCTCACAATTCTGTTCAGGAGTACCAGGAATTAGGAAAATTCTTTACAATTTTCTCCCTGAATTTTGTTGCTACTAAAGAATGGTGTACCCGTTGACTGTTATAAAACCTGCCACGTGGAGAAAATTTGTATTTTGCACGTTTGTTAAAAGCGGAAAATTTTACACTACCTACTTCACGTCTGTATTTCCAAAAGGGTTAGTCAGAGGTGTTTATTGGCGACATGCTGTGCTGGGACTTACATGTCGGCAATTGTCTATGACAGACTTCGGGCTACTACTGAGAAATTCTTGTAAGGTCAAGTTTTGTTAATTGCAAAGCATCGAAAGTTGTTAACTTAATAATACATCAGGTACCAAGGAGGTAGTCCTTGGTACCTGATGTATTATGAAGTATAACATCCTATCCTATATTATTAAACGTTCGTTAACGTTATTTGTAATCAATCGTTCTAGTTAGGCCTCATATCTGGGAAAATTCGTTTTCTCCGTATTTTCACCCGAACAGACTTCGGTCGCCCAAAGTTTAGAACAAGATAGCTACCTTAGAATAATGACATGGCAGCATGGAATTAGTCACTACCTACTATACAGCATGGAATTAGTATGAACTATCCCATACTGTTAAAATGAGCATTCTCTATTTTTACCCGAGCAGAGCTCGGTCGACCAGCACCCTAATTACGAAACGCAAACTCAATTTTAAATTGAAACCAATTGAAAAAGATTGTCAGTCCATTGCTTCATAAGTTCGACAAAAAGAATCTGCTTAATTTTTTTGTCGAACTTATGAAGCAATGGACTGGCAATCTTTTTCAATTGGTTTCAATTTAAAATTGAGTTTGCGTTTCGTAATTAAGGTGCTGGTACTGTTTCTTTATAAAAACCAACTTTTTTTCACCAAATTCTATTTGAAGAAAACCCGTAGTTTACCTACTTCTAACGTTCGCGAAATGTCAAAGCTTAATCAAAATGGTAATTATTAAATTAAAGTCAAAAGATTTAAATGCTGTTATAAATAACCGTGTCACTATATTATTTAGTATTAATTTCGTCCTAACGGTAATAGTTTTGACAATTTAGTTGATAGTTTCAATTTGTAGACAGATTAGAAATTAATAGTCTGTTGTATTTAATTTGTCTCGATTCGTTTTGTGTGTCGGATGATGTTATGCAGTGAGAAGTTTCGTTTATAAAATTTGAGAATCAGGTATCAGAATTTTTCGTCAGAATGTGTAGCAGTGATAACCTAGTGGTGTCACCATCAGACTGCCAAGTCATAAGGTCTCGAGTTTGAACCCAAGACCTCTGACTTTTCGGATTTATGTGCGTATTGTAAAATTATCACTTGCTTCAAAAATTTGTGAAGGAAAATATCGTGAGGAAACCGCATCCCTGATCCCATATTTCCCGATGGCATGTGTGAAGCCAAGTCAGAGATCCATGGGTGGCTTCAAAACTCTGACACTAGGTGTTGGTCACTAACCACACGAAAATAAAGAAGAAGATCGAATAAGTGACGCTGCACGAATGTGGCGTATGCAGTATGCGCTATCCGAGTGTGATATCATCATTATTATCAACCTTTCTATCGATTGACTTATCCAGCTGCATCATTAATCAATCAACTCAGCTTATCACAGTCCTCTGACAGGCCTGTCCCAGCTGAAATGAATGAATATCATTAATTATTACCTTTGCGATAGGCTAACAGATAAGTGGACGAAGTAAGAAAGTTTAACTGTAGAAGAGTGTTGCTTATCAGACGTTTCGAGTAATTTATCCCATTGTCGTAAAATGCCTGACTTGCAGCCCGGAGTCTGAATTCAGGCCCGGTTGATGGCAATATGCTCGCCCCCTATTACAGGACAAGCGAAATGTGGGCGAACTACAGGTTTACTTCTGCCTAACCCTTTGGAGAAACAAGCGTGATGTTATATTATGTATGTGGCAAAATCAATGCCTTCTGAAATTGCAAGATAATTTATCACAAAATACTTTTAAAAGTTATTAAGTCGCCTTTTCTTTTGCTTTCTGATAGGAAGTGCTTATTTTTACAAAGCAAATAAATCAAGCGGTCTGTCATGTCGCATCCTGTGTCATATTTGTTTGGTAAGCCATAAAACTATAGGAAAAGTGGATGACGTCACCGGAAGTGACGGGTCTCTGATCACAGTTCGTATTCCTGCCAAATATGAGATGACGTGGTACGTTGTTTGTTTTGAAAGTAATAGTGAGAGTGGCTGCCGCAGTGAAGTATGTCTCTCTCCTTGTTGGAGGAAACGTAGGAGTAGATGCTCACTTATAATTATTAGCCCGTAGAGTCCCACTGCAGGGCAGTGCAGGGCAAAGGCTTTCCCGTCCTTTCAGATATCCCTATATTTTACTAGTCGTTAATCTCTAGTAAAGAGTCGAATTCGTCCCGCCGTGTCCTTCTGGGCCTGCCTTTCGGGACCCAATATTCAAGATTTGCTGCTGGGAACCATATGGATATGATGTATTTACAGTTTATTTGTAAAGACATTGTCAACTGCTTATAAATCTGATTTCCGTGTTCTCTAGCTAGGTGTTGTATAAGACATTGAGCGGAGCCGTGGGCACAGCTAGTCTAGGTATACAAACAATGGTCCTATTATCCGCGGAATGTATTGAACGAACGCCATCTAAATACATGAATGTCAGATTTGCAAGCCACCTACGTCATACGCTTATCACTCGCTTTAGGATGATTACGTACCGAGCAGGTGTTCACGTGACCGAAATATTAAACACAGAGGGAGGTAGGTTTGTAAAGTACTTGCTTTCATTCTCTTTGCTCATTTAACTCTCCTATGACCAGCTCCCGTAGAAACAAAATCCTGAATTTCAACGAACTGCAGTTACTTTTAAAACACTCGTCGACACAGTCCATGGCGATATTTTAGCTGCAAAGCCTACTAAAGCTAAACGTCGAACCAGAAATAAAATATTCAACAAACAACGTGTATCTGTCGAAAGTTTTACTAAACGCGGATCGATGCTATAGTACATCTATTGCAGCGCTTACACGAACTAACAGCACTGTGAATTAAATATTTGTACATTCCTAGCTGTGTACCGGTGCCACCGCCGGGGGGGTAGGTAGGGGTGTCCACCCACCCTTCGATAACAATATTGAGTCCCGATTCGAGGCCTATCGCCATTTTATCGGACACAGTTCCAATCACTGGATATAAGTTTGTTTCATACAATGGCTTTGTGTTTTCAATTTTAGTTTTTTCTTTTCTGTCTATGGATGCAGCGGTTTTTCGAGCTCTATTCTCCAGAGGAAAGCTCACTATTACTCCTCAATTTTTAAGCTATTTTCTATAGTTGGACATTCACGATACAATTTGAATGTCGTAAGAGTAACCTACTAATGGTTTTACGTCGATCGTAAAGCCTATCGTCCACCGCCAGTTAAACTAAGTTAAATAGCTCGCGTAGTTGAGCCAGTTTTTCATACAGACGCACATGTATGAAAAACTGGCTCAACTATGCAAATAAACTTAAGTTTAGCGAACGGTGAACGATTCGCGTTACTGTCCAACCTTAGTAGATACCGCCTGCAAGTTTTGGAAATGACTACACTTCAGAGAATGTCGATACCTCTGGGCTCAAAGGTCGTAAAGGACAAAATGCGACTTTTCAGGAGAAGCAAAAAACGAAAAAAAAAAAAATATTTTTACTCTAACTTTTTTGTTTCTTGAGCTATTTAAATGAAACCTAGGAAAAAAGTGTTTAGAATTTCTAGTATTATCTAGTGCAGTGTTCAAAAATTACCCTAGTGACGTATTTACCGAGATAGATTTCCTTTACGACCATAAATTTAAAAATAAAAGTCCTTTACACCCTTCAAATTTTCACCCTATGATATTACCTTAGGGCGTAAATCCACTTTACTGTACAAAACTAAACAAAATAAGGAAATAATCAACAAGTGCAATATTTTTTAGGTTCTTAAGGATAACACGCTAAGGTATTCTGAACGGATAAATTCTTCGCAATTCTTCGCACACGCTAAGAAGAAGGATACATTAATAATTAAACTTAAGTATTAAATGGATTATGTAATTTTGTATGTATTTATGTGTATACTACTGTATTTTCTTTACGAATATTCATGAAATAACATAATTATACAAATAAAACGTACATTTATGTAATCAAATTGAGATCGTTTATTTGTACTTACTTAATTGAACACAAAGCTCTAAATGTTTAAAAATAAAAAATAATATATTGGTAATTAACATAGTTTTTCTTGCTTGCCTTTTCTCTACTCTCGTCTGTACTCTTTTAATTAGTTTCACTTCTTTAATCAACTTTATTCTCTTAAACTAACTTTCTTCTTTTTACATTTTTATTCGTATTTAACATAATTAACTATTTACACTACGTACTAAGGCTACCTAACTATACAAATAAATAAAAAATTAAAATAAAACAAACGGATACTTAGGCGTCGAAGTATTCGTCCGCATCGCTGTCATCCGGAAACGTGCCCAGAAGACTGGCAGCATTGCCACGTTGAATGGCAATGCTAATTCTTTGTCCAAAGAACGAGCCAGCCCTCTGGTCACGTGAAGTGTCGACTAGTCGGCGAGAAATTTCCTTAAAAAGGGCACGCGCACTCGGGCCCCATGACCCGAGCGTTTCGACCCCAAACGGCTCAAAACTGTAGTTACCTATAAGGTTACAGTATTTGCGCCGCTTGAGGGTCTCAGCAGCTGCAGCAGCCGCTCCAGCACAGCCCGCCGTGCTTGGAACATGAGATGGCGCAAGGGGGTCGACACAGGTTGCGTCCCACACCAGAGGCCTACCCACCTTCCAAGGCAACAATGTCATACCGTCTGGTCTCTTCCCATCGTCACGTACCAAGCCGTTTGGTTCTAGTACAGCTGGTACGCCGGCGGTGACAAGGGCTCGACGAATAATATCGTTGATGCTGGCGTGCCGTGCAATGCGATCTGCGCTCCTGTAACAGGACAGGCCATGATGCCTGTCTACAGCTTCGCCGCAGTGACACCGATGTGGAGCAACACAAGGTGCGCCCAAGCGGAGACATGTAGCGAGCCGAAACGATGAGTCATCCATCATGGTACCTATGGTGGATGACGGCAGTGCCTGAAGCCACAGGCCTGACTCCCATTCTCCCACAGCTAGCAGACGGGCACGCTCAACAGTACTAGGTGACGTGTTTACAAGGGTATTCCGTATAATACTGCAGAGCGGCACGTCCCACCATCTCTGGGAGGATGGGTTGTCAGGCAAATCCGTATTGGGACAAGCCATTTAATAGGTAGGTAAAACGGGCTGGTATCCGCAACTCCACGTCAAAGCGCGTATTTTGCGTACGGGACAAGCCATTTTCCAAGCGTTCAACGCATCGGTCAGACACGGTACCTCAAAATCGCCCAGTGAGGAAGATAAAATGTTCCTGGTTAATTTATCAGTACCGTGGACCGAGGAGAGGAAGGCCGGTAAACTTATACTTGAAATTTTGCGGACACCAAGACCACCCAGGCGGATGGGAAGCGTGGCTTGTTGCCACGCTCGGTCGTCCAGGGCCACATTTAGGATTGAGGTTAATGTATTTCTAATAATTTTGTCAACTTTTTCTAAAAGTTGTGGATGCTTCCACAGATGGGACTTTCAGCCGCTATTAGGTATAGCGGCTTTTTTGGGTTGCCATACGTCCCGTATATACGGGACTGTCACCGTATTTGACCATCCCGTAACGTATGTACTACATATCCCGTATTTCGACAAAATAAGTGGGGGCGCGCGCAATAAAAAAGTATAAACATAATTATTGTAACATTTCGAATAAAAACTTTTATTTTATAATGTAGAAGATTTTTCTATTTTATTTATTTAATACTTTTTACGCCACTACCGTTGAGATCAGAGGATATATGTTAGAAAACACATAGTTTGTCTTTCACAAATGTTTACATGCGTGCTATGTGTATGGTGTAGTCAGGGCCGTAGGCAGGGGGTTTAAACCCCCCCCGAAATGTGAGAAACCACAATCTCAATCCAGAGATCGACCCTCCTAGGGTACCTCCGTACTCTAGAGTCTGGCTAACGAAAGTTGGCCCCAGAATATTGGCGGCAAATTTAAAAAATACATGCATGACAACACTAAATACACCAGAGATACCGAACGACAACCTTGTCAAATTGACGTTCACGTTCATACAGAGTTGCTATATAAAAAGTTCGCAAATAATTCCAGGGCCAACTTTCGTTAGCCAGACTCTAATACATGTGATAATTGTAATCTATTTCGCAGAGGAGTACTTTATAATCTACAAAAAGAACAGTACGTCTGTACTTTTATCTAGTCTGACTTTGTATTGAATGAATTCCTGCAACTTCCGCATTCTCTGAGGGAATCTAACCTATCTAAGGCAGGGTGCAAAAATTTTTGAGCTCGCTTCGCTCGCTCGTTTGTATCCTAAAATCACTTAATTCTCAAACTTTTCTGCTTAAATCGATCAATTTACTTCTATTTCTGTACGAACGGTCAAAGACAAAGAAAACCTAACTTATTCGAGCGGGATAGTAAAAATTTCGATTTTTCGCTCGCTCTTGCATCCTAAATCGTCCATAGCGGCCCATGTATGGTGGACTAAGGGGGGGCGGCAGGTCCGGTCTGCGGGGGCCTACTATGACTGTATATTCTAAATATAAACGTAGGGTGCAAAATTTTCGAGCTCGCTCCGCTCGCTCTTATATTCTACTTCTTAAAGTTTTCTGCATACCTGGGCCCCGGGCCCCCGATAATACAATTTTTTTATACATCTAATAAGTACCTACTCTTTATTTACCCTCTCGAAATCAGAAATACTTTATTTTCTTCTAAAAAAAGTTGTCAACCCAAACCCCCCCAGAAATTAATTCCTGGGTGTAGTTGAAAAACTGCGTGCCGTCGTTGAATGTGTTATTAGTTTTGGGCATCGGAAGAGAAAACGTCCCGTATTGGTTCCTAGAAGTTATGGCAACCCTAGCTATACCGCACTGTTTACTTGTTTTCAACAACAAATAATGTCGCGTGCACGAAACAAGTGCTGAAATGAATCGGCAAAACAGAAATGGGCAAAGTATTGTGATCTTTATGTCCAAGCCATAAAACATATTTTACAGTAAAGCAAAGCGCCTCTGTTTCATTGCAATTTACCACTCGCACAGCCGGATCTATTATCTCGCTCTAACTACAGTGGATCACTATGCAGACAACATAAGAAACAGTCGTAAAGAATTATTATTACAGCTCAAGTGTATCGGGTTGTAGATTTAAGTCAAACTTTATTGTAAATTAATATCATTTTGTAGGGAGTAAAGTTCATATTGATTTACAAATGTAGGATGTAAAGGACCTACAATACATTTTCATAGATTATTTGGGTAGTAAAGGACAAGTTTGTTTTCGTTCAGTTATTTTTTCTGGGTTGTATAGGACATTTTATTTAAGTGTCGTAGATACACTTTGTACTTCATAGAATTTACAACCTAGCCAATACAAGAGGCTATTTGTTGAATATAGGTAAGTAATGTATAACGAGTATTAGAAACATTTTAATAAGGTAGGGGTTGAAAATTTGTGTTCAGAAATCAAATTCTACGATAATGAAGTGGATACCTAAACTTGAACATCTTGTAATTTCGATAATCGTTATAATACATTTCGCATAATTTTGAGTAGTAATAGTTTCGTGTAAATGATTTAATTTTATTAAGTTAGGTAGTAAGTTTAGATTAAATTCGTTGTTTCCTCACTTACGTTTATAAACGCACACTAAGGGTAGTGGAAGCAAATAAAATGAAACTAGGTCGTAAAGGACACTTGTCATTTTTTATTTTCAATTGTAAGGGTGTACAGGACAATTTTCCAAGACGATGTCCTTTACATCCAAATTTTTTAGTGAATTATATTAACCACCTAAGGTGGTATAAGACAATTCATATTTTTTATGTATTTTACACCAAAAAGTTGTTTTATACTTTGCTTTACTACCAAAATGAGTTCACTCTGGTAACTGAGTGTTATTTACATCCATATTTTCACGGTAAACTATGTTTAACGTCTCAAATTATGTGGGTCGTAAAGGCATTTTTTTTGCGAATTTCGTAAAACGGAATATACAGATCGATAGAGAATTAAAAACTGAGTAAAACAGTATCAAAAAGTCATTTTCGCCCAAATGTCCTTTACGACCTTTGAGCCCAGAGGTATCGATGTGACTAAAAGAGTGATGAATATAAATTTTGATGAATGGAGTGGGAGAGGAAGGTCAAAGAAAAGATGGATGGATTGTGTGAGGAATGATATGATAGAGAAGGGAGTGAATGGTTGTATGACGGTTGATAGGGGAGAGTGGAAGAAGGAAACGTGTTGCGCCGACTCCAAGTAACATGGGAGAAAGGCAGGAAGATGATGATGATGATGATGACTACACTTCAGAGAATCCTGAACTATGACTTAGTTTAGTCTGGTAAAAAAAAAACTACTGGTGGTAACTGGTACTAGCTTATTCTTAAAATATCTTTTCATTGTGATTCAAAGAGGCATGTCTACCAACCCAATTGTAATGACATTTTGAATGGCATGAATCATAACACGTCTCAACTGGAATCGATTTCATACTCAACAAAAACTAATAACGAATGCTAGTTCTTTGGAAAACAAACATGAATTTAAAAAAACGGTTATGTAATGTCTATAAGCCTATTTATACGCATGAAATGAGAAGGCTACAGTATTTCGATGTGTAAAAATATATTTTTGCTTATTTCGAGAATTAGTCCTGTATCAGTTTGCCGTATCTTCTATAGAATTGCCGAAATCCCACAGATCGGAAGCTCTATAGTAAACACGGTAGAGATGCTTCGAAATTGTTCCTGCTTCATAATTGACGTATGAACAATTTTACTCCTTATCACTACTTGGTTTGACCACTTTAGTTTCTAGATCATCATCATCGTCGATCATTGTCCTCAGACCAACTTCACCCACTATTGGGAAGAGGGCTCTCTTTCCTTGTATCAATTTCCATTCTTCAGCGCCACTACTTACTTCTTTAGAGATATGAGGAACAGGGTCTTTGTCAACTCCTTCCTCTTTTGAAAAAGGACGATCATCCGAACAGACGGGTGTCGTGTCTGGCGGGCAACTGCCCGACGATTGATGTCGGGGAAATTACATTATATGCTCTTCGCGCGGAAAACTAATGGCGCGATGCAGGATTTGTGTGACGTCAGGTTTGATGCGTAGTTAGCATGTGGTAAGATAGATGGCGCCACATCTCTCCCCTCCGGAGACCAGAGGTCGATACAGGATTTGTGTGACGTCAGGACTTTGTTTGACGTCAGGTCTTTGTTACATAGTTCGCATGTAGCAATGTAGATGCCGCCACATCTCTCCCCGCCGGAGACCAGAGGTCGAAACAGGATTTGTGTGACGTCAGGTCTTTGTTGCATAGTTCGCATGTAGCAATGTAGATGCCGCCACATCTCTCCCCTCCGGAGACCAGAGGTCGATACAGGATTTGTGTGTCAGGTCTTTGATGCGTAGTGCGCATGAATAGATCGGCCCGCCACACTTCTTTAATTTCGATGGTCATTATCATAATGCAACGAGCTAAGATTGAAAATACTGCTCTTTAATCTCCATTAGTAGTACTCGTACTAAGTAACATTTAAAAAAATCTGACTTTTCAATCAAAACTTGGGCATCGGTAGTAGCGGCATTGATGTTTCTGCGCATTCAGCGAATAAATAAAGTACGAAAAGATATTTCCCAGAATCTATTCTTAGTTTACAAGCAGCTAAAACGGATAAATATCATATTTTACCTTTTCCCCGAAAACAGGCCTCGCCAGTTAGATATAATAGACACAAATATACCTTGAGTCCTTTACTTATACATCAAAATACGAGGAACCAATGGAGCCCATAGAAAGGAGGGCTTCTAACTGAATTTATATTTTATTTACCTTGCCGCCTACTCGATACGATAGTTCGGTTAATATAAGTATTTGAATAACAGCGAAGTGTTCAGGGTTGGCAGAATAACTGAGAATAAAATTGAGCACGAATGTTGCCCCCGATTTTATCTTTAAGATTGATCAAAGTGGCTTCGAGATTTGAGTGGTTTGAGTGGAAGAAAATATTTTTGTGCCTTTTGAGATTCTGTGCCCCTAGTTCTTCAATACCCATTTATATCTTGTTGTAGGGTTTGCAGGATACCGACTAAGGTAGGTACTAGTAGTAACTCCTGTTTTGACGATTAATATTGCTGTACGATCATTTATCAATTCCATTATTTAATTAACGGTAAGCTTGTAATTCTCTCAGCTCATCTGATAGTGAAAAGATTTGGATCTTCGATAAGCTCAGTTGCCTAGATTTTCTCTTTTCACTACCGGTGCCCTTTTATTCTTCGATTCGAACATTAATGTTACTTACGGCTCTTTAAATGTCGACACTCCTAATGTCGCCACCTCTTGAACTTTGCCATAAAATGCGCTAAAATAATTGCCTAGAAAGGTGAGAAACTTCTCTAGACGATTTTACTTCTGGGACTAAAACATTGTTTTTAAAGTCAATTTCGTCGGTAAGTTTGCTAACCCTATATGAATTAAAGGGACGTTTTTATAGGAAATAATATTCAAACGAAAGCCCGTTTCGGCGAACTGGGAGGGGGTGGTCGGGGTGGTTGCCTCCCCATACCCGCCATGCCCTGTACGCCCGGGGAGAGGTTGATACAAATCGTAGTCATTAATGTTTAATAAATATTTATTTTGTACGAAATTGTTGATGTTCGGCTATCGTGGGTTCTGTCGATAATTTGGATTTTCAATTTTGTTTTATTGGTTTGTAAAAATCGAGACTGTTGGTTTTGATTTTAAAAGGTAACTCACTATAGCCCCGCCTGTCTGCCTTTCTGTTCATCGGAAAGCAGTTTCCTACTTTGGTATTTAATGGCTTACAATTACACTTTAAGAGCCCAGCGCCTGAAACGTTTTACATGGCGGTAACTTAAACATTGAAAGGGACAATAAAATAATACAAAATAGGTATTAGGTATGTGAGGTTCTACTTGGCTTTTAAATCCAATATGAAAGGACTCAGAGGAAGGTTAGCGGAGGTTCTTCTTGTGTTAGTACTGCTAAAAGCTTTGTTCATTCTGTTGAATTTCTGAATGGATGTTCTTCAAACACATAAATGTTACTCATATTTTGCTTCCTAGACCTGGAAAGGTTCTTTGGTATTCTTACTTCTTGATAACATTTGTATTCGTGTTAATTGCTTTTTGGTGGGTGGCTTAAATTATGAAAATTTTATACATTTGTAGGTCTGCTATGAAATTTTCATATATACCATGCTTTCATAAAGATCCCATTCTGTTGTTATAACTTAATTAATACTCAACCAAATAGAAACATTGACGTTAAATATTGACGCACTCTATTAACGTTCTTGTAGTCTTTAGAAACCTAAATTGAATAGGCAAGTAATTTGCCTGAATATTTAGAGTTTAGACACAAAACCAATTGAATTTGGTTGTTATAAAGCCATTTCTCCTTCGGGTCTACTTCGAAATGTTGATTATATTGATTACTTGGCCATTCTTAACCATTGGAGCGTCTTCTGAATTATTGCTGGGGTACGCATTGCCAGAAAATTGTGGTGAACGAAGTCTATGCTCATTAAACACAGACGGATTATTTTTTACGGGTATGAAAAGGGGTTTCTGTGCGTGTCTGTGGACTTGTGAATTTTCTGCCTCTAATGGTTCTGTGGCGGATGTACATCGCCACAAGCGAACTACACATCAAAGACCTGACATCACACAAAATCCTGACGTCACACAAATCCTGCATCCCGCAATTGGAGTTTCCCGCGCGAACGACATAATATATTTATATGACTATCCGACATCAACCATCAGACACGACACCCGTCTGGTCGGAGGATCCTCCCTTTTCTAATGAGGATGAGTGAACTTTACACCCTGTTCCTCATACCTACCTCTAAAGTTTAATTATTTCAATGTCATAGTTATAATCTTTTCTAGTTTCATTTAATCGTGAAAAACTAAATTGAAATAGTCACCGTAGCCCAAATCGGCATGGGATGTGATGTGAAGGTCGAGGTGTGATGTACAGACTAGCACATCAAGTTACTACAATCTGTCAAATTTTATCGCTAAAGCATAAGGTTCAATATTGACGGGAAAATTTGACAGATTGGAGTAGGTTGATGTGCTGGCGTCTACACATGAATGTAATCTTTTTTAATTTTGTTAAGAGTAAGTCCGTTTATGGTGCTTTTTATCGGCTATACATGATCAAACCGAAACGAAAGTCTGTAAAGAGGTTGCTTGATAGTTGATAAGCGGAGAAGGACTAACGAACCGTTTTATCTGTATATCGACATAAAGATATCGATTAAGATAAATTATAAACTTGCTAAACACGATGTTTATCTCCAATAAGATAACCCAGTTAACGTGCTCGGGTTTTACGATACACAATAAATAAATAGCCATTAGTGATTCATATAATATTTACTATTCAGATTGTATTAGCTGATTCATAGAATATTCAAGAAGGTGTTTTGTATAATATTAATAGCTCAGCTAATGTTATAAATATTAAAGGTTACCGTTTTGCTTGCTAGATGCTTCTGTTAACTCATTTTGTAAATGATTACTTTAACATTACACAACTCATTTTGTAAATTCAAGAAAATCATTAAAATCTTGAATTATTGAAGTAATTGAAAATCCTCTGCGATATTGATAGCAATTACTGCAATGATAGAGTTTTTCAATATTTACACATTCCGTCGTGTATTTAAAAGCAAATTTTTTAGACCACGAAATCTTTTCGGCCGATGATTCAACGTCAGCAAATATTGGCTGCCGATCGTCCTTGACGTCGATTGCCTATTTGCTGCTCACCAATTGGTGGGTGCTATTAAAAAGACATAAACATCGGCCGCAAACCGGACCGAACCGGTTCTAGCATCAGCTGATAAGTAATGTCATCACAATTATCTATAGAACAACATTTGTGAAACAATCTGTAGAGGCATGCTGGGTACGAAAGATATAGGATTGGATGTTTATTTTCGATTGTGATTGTGAACCCTTCAGATAATGGTCTGATTGTTGGCACGAAAACTTACGATGGTCAGTATGTGGCTACAGCTAGATAGATGAAATTTCGTCTGGGTTCAGCCCAGCCAGTTCTTCGGGGCTTCTCTAAAATTTAACTTTGTAGCGGTTAGACCGCCACATACGAACTACGCAGCAAAGACATAACGTCACACAAAGCCTGCATCGCGCAGTTAGAGTTTACCGCGCGAATAACATAGATAAGACTATCCGAAATCAACTTTCGGGCAGTTGCCCGCCAGACATAACACCCGTCTGGTTGGAGGATCCTCCCTTTTCTATGGTAGACGAGTGAACTTTACACTCTGTTCCTCAAACCTCTAAAACTTTATTAAGAAAGTCTCCTTACGTACACTACGTATTAATAGCGTTTAGTCGTTCATGTTTCGCCTTCATACATCCTGCCTGTAAAATGGTTTCGTCAAAATATTGATGTAGGCTACATCACCGCAAAATCCGATACTACGGCTTTCATTTCGATATCATGTTATCAGAATGTACGCATAATATCGTATATCCACTGGACCCCTCCTGGGGGAGGCCGCTAAAAATCACACACACATACATTGGACGGTAGGACCAGCCCAGACGACCCAACATAACCACGCCGGCATCACAAAGGGCCGGCAATTAGACCCGGCACGTCAGTCGTACGTATCGATCGGATTGTCCGTCCGTCATTGTGATCCGACGTGTTTGCATATCTGCGTGCCTGGTAGCTGGATGTATGTTTGTATGGAATACGCGCCTGGTATGTATGTTTGTATGGAATACAGGTGCTTTTGGGATGGGGGATGTCTGGCGATGGCAGTTTCGAATGTAATTTTATGAGTAAAATGTTAATCCCTGTTGGGCGCCAATTCACGCATATATCAATTTGTTTGGGGAACACGACCTTGCAATTTTTATCACGATCATGAATTAAAACGGAGAGGACAGTATTTATTAAAGATAGTAAATTATACACCTCTTATATCTATGGATATGATATCGTTAAAATTATCAAAATGGTGTCTGTTTCAACCATCCCAAAGGACCAAACTGGGAACTTGATACATTTACTTGGTCCAAAGATACAATTTCTTAGTCATACCGTCTTAAAGCTTATCCTTAGTAATATATCTGATAAACATGATATGTTTACCGCACAGGAAGTGGTTATGTGTCAAGTATTGATGACCGGTTGTCGAGTCATATTTAGTCACTTTGCTGTAACTCGTCTAAATCAGCGTTTAGAACGAGTTATTAAATATCAAATTGATTGACATTCTTCAAAGATTTCTAAACACGTAACGAAGAAAAACTACGTAAATCTGTATAGCCTGTTTTTAGCAGGAAATAATATTACAGGTGAAAAACAACACCGGAATGAACCACGGAACATTTTTAAAGCAATTTGAAAGCACCAAATTGAATTTCAAGCCGAATTTATTCTACGAAATTGTACGACAATATTTATTTTGTACACGAAGGTTAGCGAGGAAATCGAGTTAATTTACCCGAGAATTTACGAAACAAATCGAATTAACTCGCTGCTTCATCCACTACTTGCGACCTACGACACTAATAAAGTAATAATTTTTCTTGGACAAACATAATAATGAAGTTATTAAGATAGATTTAATATCTCGAATTGTTAACTAGACAAAATAAGGTGATAATAATCGTTGTTGGTTCTAAGAAATTAAAGTTGAATTTTAAAATGTTACTTTATCCTATCAATCTGCCTAGCCTTTTCCCAACTATGTTAGGGTTGGCTTCTAGTCTAACCGGATGCAGCTGAATACCAGTATTTTACACGGAGCGACTGCCTATCTGACCTCCACTACCCAGTAATTGGGCAATACGATACTCCTTGGTAATACTGGTTGTCAGACTTTCGGTGCTTTCGGGCTTCTGACGACCCGTAACAACTGTCAAAGATCGACGAATGACAGCCGGGCGGGACCAACGGCTTAACGTTCCACAAACCAACGCTTTCCGAAACGCGGAGGAGTCTAAGATGGTCACCATCCACGGACTAACCCCGATAAACATAGCTTAACTTGATGGATCGACCCGTGCGGCTGTTATTACTTAGCCACGAGCAATATTTTTTAAATTCATAAATGTTTACTTTATCTTTGTAATTAAGCCACTAGTAAGTTGATAGATGTTAATTCCCTTTATTATTATTTCTTAGCGATAAGAAATACATAAGCATAATCTATTTTTTTATGTGTACATTTAAACAGTACTTTTTTACGTCATTTAATCGCCAACCGCATCTCTACCCCTGAACAATGGACATATCTCCCTTCGGGGGGTGTCATTCAAATTGTAACACTTAACCTACCCTAATCCTACGGGCTGCGTACTAATCAGTATTCCGGGTTTACTTTGTATGTTGACTAATTCGGACTGCTATAGTTATACATGACTATACGCTCGTGTGTATGAGTATGGGAGGATCGCTTCAAAGCCCCGGATATCGTAATCCATGAGAGTTGAAATAAGTAAGGGTGACAGTTGTTGATCAGTTTGTTTCACTGCATTGACGTTTTAAGCATAACCTCATGTATTGTACGGAAATTGTTTCTGAAATTACCATAACAATTCGTTTACTACTAAATATGGGTCTCCCAAATACTGCTAGAATTAACGTTCAAATTATAGGAAACAAATTCTAGAATCACTACTACGCTTAGCAGACAATAATGATCAAGATTTGATCTAATGGCAGGGTACGGTGCTTGCTATTCATCTTTTCACGTTATGCTTTTGAGATTGAAGAGGTGTTATCCTTTGGCATGTACATACAAGTTTTTAATAAACTCTGTTTTATTATTCGTTTAATTATTCTTGTATGTGCGTAAGTACGAAAGTTTAAGTAGAGATACCTGGGTACTTACCTGCTTAAATTCTCCTCCAACAAATACCGTTTCATTCCTACAACAAAAAGAACTAGGACAGTACCACAGTTCATTGTACGTGCTGTACAATGAAAGGAACACGTCATCGTGTTTTCGCACTTTCGTGATGTGCCGACGTCAGACGATCGATCGAAGCGTTGTTGGATGGAATTGGATGTTTATTATGACGTTTGCATGTAGCAGACATGGAGATATACGTCATGGTTATAATCCTGAAAGGTTTAGCGGCGATGCCATGAAGATTTCAGAGGTAATGACGTGTTTTTATGACGTGCGTAGTTCTAAATTTTTATCTGAAAACAACAACGTCTTGCGGGCTCGGTCGAGGCCCTAAGATAAGAAACCTACTCAGTCATACTGCTTGGATATCTTAAATCTTATCTCAGAATTGCAAGTCATTTTGAGTTTAGTTTCGACTACCTATAAAAGTAGTACTTGAAATAAAAATGATAATTTCATTCTTTATAACAGCAAAATAAGTGAGTCCATTTTGATCAATACGAGTAGTCTAAAATTTGGTCCTTCGAGCATTTAGTTATCAAAACAACCCGTCGCACCTCATCAGCCGACCAGTCGCCATATAATAATCAAACACCTAAAGCCTGCGTGACTCATTAGCGCAATCGCACGACACGATCGCTTAGTCGTAATATGTAATAAAATATTCATTAATGTACCGGTGATTATCGCGGTTGGGCGCCGATTTCTATGGAAGAGGGCCGTGGGCTATAATTTGGTAGGAACTCCCGAAGAAAGGGTGGTTTTCTGTATTCACGCATATATGCCATTAGGGAAGCATGATGTTTATTTTTACTGCCACTTGAAATTCAGACGATGATTCTTATAGGCATTTTGCCTAAACGGTTCTGTCGAAACAGGCAAAGAAAACAAAACCACTGAAGGACCAAAAGGGTTGGTCCTTCGGGTCGTATAGAGTCACAGTAATACGTCAAACAAAGGTTTAACAAATTATGAGCGTTTTAAACTGACAAACTATAAATAGGCAAGTATGGTGAATCCGAAAATTAGCCGACTTCCAAAAAGGAAGGGTTCTATGTCCTACTTTTTGAAGGTTTAATTTTATTTTTTTATGTATGTTCACAGATTTTTCCGTCATTGGGGGACCAAATTTTTTTTTTTTTTAATGGTTATTATACTCTCGAGGTGGTCCCATAATTTTTTTTTATTATTTATGCTTGGATAGTTTTTGAGTTAGCTTCAATAATAGGTACGTATTTTTTCCACTTAGTCTATGTGGATGATATGATGATAAGTTCCTGTCACTGTTGTTTATATAGCAGGTAGGTATTTGAATTTGTGTGAGGTAGGTAAGAACTAAAAGTGAAAAATACAAAATAAGTTTTTACAAAAAAAAAAAAAACAACCGATTTCCAAAAAACACTACAAAGTGAAAAATAACTTTAACTTCGGAAGTCGGTGGCAAAAAACGAAAATTCAAAAGCAAAGACACCGACTTCCAAAATTAAAGTTATTTTTCACTGTCTTTGTAGTGTTGTTTTGGAAGTCAGTTGTTTTTTTTTTATAAAGGTTTCCAAGCCATACGTCACAGAGTTTTAAAATAAATAACATAATTTTCCTCGCCTTTAGTTGTTTCAGGGTTCCGGACTGTATCCAAGTCGCGTTCACATTTTAATTATGATTCCTTTGTGTCATAAAATTAATTAATTTCACTATTATTATTCGCCGCTCGTAGTTTCACAGCCTTCCCTTTTTCTAAGTTATTTGTAGGTCATCCTTCATTAATGGGCAGAATTCCAAGCGGAATTACTTGAAGGCACGTACTTATGTAAACGTGAGCAGTTTAAAAATTGCAAATGGCGCATTAGTATTGATGGGTTTCGTGATTTATTGATCCTCTATAATACACATGGACTTTGTAATTGTCGTAGCATCGAATGTGAATTCACAAGTTTTATTGTGGAGGCTTCTACATCGACACATGCGAACTACGCATCAAAGAATTGATGTCACACAAATCCTGGATCGCGTATGCAGAGTTTACCACGCGACCGATATATTTATAATTTTATATACAACGTTCCGCTATCAATTGTCCCGTCTGGTCGGAGAATCCTCTCTTTTCTATAGAGGATGAGTGAACTTTACACCTTGTTCCTTATACCTCTATGGGCTCATTCGTTGTTTGCTCAAGGTGTATCAGTTCTTCCTTACATCAATAAGTAGAATGTGTATCAAATGGACTTAGAATATTTTGACAATCAACCTGCTTCACAAAGATTTTGAATCTAATAGGTTTCGTCTAATCTCTTGATAAGAATCCTTTTATTGGTATTCAGATTCCGACCCTGAAGATGGAAAGACGTGGATGGAGTACGATAACTGAATTGAGTGATTAAGGTGGGAAGTATCAGAAAAGGGCTGGTCTTTTCCAGGAAACTGAAGTACTAATAGAAGTCGCTCTGATTACTGCCTGGGGATCATTAGCCTCATGTTAAAGAGTATTTCCAAGTAATATAACGGGCATGGATACCCGAGATTGCTTATCATATTTACTCTTACGTCAGAACCCATCGAGATACGTTTGTTTGGTTGCTATCTCTAATAATAATATGATATAGCAGTTGATATTGTTGGAAACAATCGCTCTGATTCTGTTGGACACCGACTAGAGTCAATAGAACTTTTGTTTGACGTCACAAATTCCACCATAACAAATTTTGGCCAGCAAAATTGCTGTGCTGTGTTTCGGCTCGGAACATTAAGTAAACATGGAGCAGCTGCTCAATACTCAATCGTTTATTGCATTCCATAATGTGTGCTTGTGTCTGTTAACTATTCAACTTTTTATTGTAAGACGTACCTATGTTAGGCAAAGATCTGTGCCATCATAGCACAAAAAATAAATTATATCGAGGCCTCTGCGTTCGGCGCTTGACGTGACAACACGTCGTGTCCGGGTTCGCAACAAGTCAATCGTCATCCTGAGGATGCCTCGTTGAGAGGTGAAAAACGTGTTGATTATGCGGATTAGGTTACTAAATAATTAAATATACGTCGTCTATATCTTCGTCGTCTGTCTGTATCTTCGTCGGTCTTTTTCGTCTCTGTCTTTACCTACTTATATCTTTTTTAAACGTAACATAATATTTGTAGGCAAATCATATTATTATCTTCAACTTCATTTCAATTCTAATCAACCAAGTAACTCGCAAAAAAAATCTAAAACGTTTCAATGTTTGCGTTCAATTTCCATATCATTTGCCAACTAAGCAAAGAGTTTATTTACAAAAGTGTCCTGTTTGATATTCATGAGTGTTACCTTAATTCTGTTTGTAAACGTTGGCAAGCCGCCACAGTTCACTTTCCGATTAGATTTTCACGACCTAATAGATGTCTTGAATAGCTGATCGCGTAGCAGTGGAAAGCTATTTATGGTTTTCTTGAAATTACCCAGTAGAACACGGAATTACTTAATGAAAATGTAGTGATTCTGGGTAACTAATTAACTGTTCGTCAACACTGGATGAATGGAATTGGAAACATCGTGAAAACACTGGGTTTAAAGGTCTGAAGTTGCCATCACGTAGCGAGTGTGATTGAGGGTTGGGATATGGAAAAATTGTCAAAATCCGGTTATTTCGGATCTTGATTTGTAACTGGTTGTCAGTCCTCGGCCCTTCTCTCAGTCAAGAAAAAAATTACTACAAGAAAAATAAAATATCATCACTTAAGGAAGAAAAATATACGGAAATAACTCCCTGTTTTTTTGCAGGTATTTTTTCGAGGTTCTTTTAAAGATAAAGTTTTAGATTCTTTAACATCGATCAAGTTATATGAGCCGTATTAAACCGCTGCCTTCATCCTGCCAAAATATGCTTAATATCCAACAGGTATAGGGTTGACTTTTTATCAGCATGCTCAAACCCGATAAGCCATTACTCTTTCACGAATGGATGGTTGTCGTGAAGAGAGAAAATTTCAGTGTTTTCGCAGTAACTCGCTTGTGTTCCGAGAAGGTCCTTTTAATGATACTTTCAGTACGGTTCGACCCACATTATAAGGGACGCGTCAAAATATTTACCACCGTCTCCCGACCGTACGGTCGGGAATCTTTATTACAGGGATGTGACATAATTTTGGTAATGTGGCATCAAAATATGAATAGTTTTTAAGATGTTTCTCATTCTTATGCGCGTTTTATGCGGGTCAGCAATGTTTATCAATTATCCTCTATGTGTGCGCGGCTCCCGCTCCCGACACGCTCCGCGCCCGACCGGCGCAGACGTTTCGTATGCTGACATCCATATAATACAAGGAATTACAATTATATACACGCCTGCCGTACTGCCGTCCCGACCCGCGCCCGACACGCATCCGCCTTGTGTATGTGTTGAGCTTTATTGTTCCTGGAAAAAGTCCGAAAATGTTTTTAATAACATAATATCTCTCCTGGGTTCCCCGAAGGTTTAGGCAGAAAAGGGTTTTATTTTAATCCATATGTTTAATGTCATTTTCTTTTGTCCCTCAGCTGGCGGGTATGGAGAAGGCCAAGGCGTACATAAAAAGCTCGCTGGCGTCAAAACCGGCGTCGCCGTGTGCGTCGCGCGACAAAACGACGCCCGCACAGGACGACGTGCGCGTGTGCTTCGTATGCGGCGGCGCCGGGTTAATCGACCAGTACACCGTTAGAGTCAAGCCTGATACGCAGGTAATATGATACCAACTTACATGTGACTAGAGGCCCTGTAGTGAAAAGTAAAGGCAATTCCGTACCCGACGTGTCGCCGCAACACGACTGGTCTCTATGTATTTCCACAGTATAAAAACCTACAGTAAGACGACGTCTTTGATCTCATTGTAAATGCCGACAACGTATTTATTTATTAGACCAGAAAAGTAAACATGTAACACAATTTATCTTAGCTACTTAAACTTATGCTTAAAAGTAATTCAGTAACAATTGTGTCCTATTATTAGCATCTGCTGCCGAACTAGGTTTATAGCCTGTGTTTCAGCATGCAGCGCCTCAAGCCCTCGGACTGGGTGGGTATGCGAGTATGAGCTTACGAACAAAAGGAAACAGCTTTATTTTAAAATATGAACTTAATTAGTTAAAGAAAGAAAGGGTTGCTGTCCTCTGGGTGTGTAAGGTGAAGGAAGTGAGTGTATGAGTGTGAGAGGGTGTCTACAGAATACTTAGGCATTGTCGCGACAGCTAGAACGACTAAAACTGTTTTCAGACCAGCGCGATTTGTCACGCGACGCGACACCGGTTATTGTTATACCGGGAAGTTTTGTATTGTTCGTGTCGCGTCGCGCGACAAATCGCGCTGGTCTGAAAACAGCTTTACACGGTAGCGTAAGCAGTTCGGGAGCGCGCTTTCCTCGTCTCGCCCCGCATGATTGCTAGCTGTCTAGACGTCTTCGTCGGACGACTGTATGATGTTTAGACGAAGGTGTCTATGAAGGTGACCATGACGTGTCGCTAGCTTCGGAAGGTATTTCATAGACATTCATAGAAACCAGTGTGTCATGGGGACACGTTGCCTGTAGTTGGCGCCTGCTGCGGCTACTGAATGGTACCATAAAACCTCTCCGTTCACATCAATCAAAAGTCACAAATGTGATAGTTAGGCTACGAACTTTGAGTGCAGTTTGTCAATTTGCGATTGCCAGCATCGAAGAGAAGACTAACACCCAATCTTGGAGCATGATGTGGGTTTATTAGCCAAAACTACACAGCATCGTACAAAGATGTAGCTGTGCAGAAGATATGGCACACTAAAGGTGTGTCCAAACATTGAGCGGAAAATGTGCGCGGCTGCCGCGCGCGGCCTGCTGCGCTGTGATTGGACGACTGCCGCGCGAACATTCGTCAGTTTGTTTGTAACTAGAGCGCGGCAGAAATGTTTGTGTCCTGCAAACGCCGCGTGTTGCTGCCGCGCTATTGCCGCTCAATGTTTAGACACACCTTTAGTCTACAAAACTCAATAGGAAACGTTTCATTCAACCTTTCCTTGTGAGTTTGCACATGTCTTAAGAAAGTAACACACAGCCATAAGTAATCACTGACCTACTTATCGAAATAACTCAAGATATATTCGATATTTTCGCCACGACACACAAAACCGTGTTTCCTCAACAACAAATCATAACACATCCATCATTTCGCAACGAAGTCTTGAGGTACCGAACGACATTGTCACCCGATTCGCGTCTTATTACGTGTAGTCATTTGTGTTTGGGTTCCGTGCTGGTTCTAACCGGATAGCAATTGATGGAGCGCCTAAAGCGATTGACATTTGACACGTAATTACGTCCAGTGCACGGGAGTGGCGGTTATTGGTTGCGTACTTATGTGTTCCTGGTACTTTGTGATTTTATTGAAGAGAAAATACGTATGTATAACTACTGGACTGGTTAAAAAAAGATGGCTATGGAAGGGTTTATCCAAACAGTGGGTAGATGTGAATGATTATGATGTATGGGAATTTGAATTATTCAAGCGTCGATGTGTCTACATGAGATCTATTATGGGAAAGGTTGGATCATTTGTAGGGACAAGAATTAAAGTCTTCTTCTTTTCGTGTGGCTAGTGACTAACTTGTAGTGCTATTCTGTATAAATCTCATCGTGAAATGTTAGGTGAAATGAACTGTAAGTAAATACTGTCACTCCCTGGCCTAGTATTAACTGGGACGACAGTTCACTTGAAGCTCGCTTCACCTAAGTTTCACGCCGAGTTTTTTTTACAGAATAGCACTACTGGTGTCAGAGTTTTAAAGCCGCCCATGGACCCCAAGTCAGAGGTCTAAGAGAGATATTTCTCGAGGGCATGTGAATCCAACTTCACATGCCGTCGAGATATATCTCTCAGGCATGCCGGTTTCCTCACGATGTTTTCCTTCACCGTTTTTGAAGCAAGTGATAATTATACAATTCGCACATGGATTCGAAAAGTCAGAGGTGCGTCTTGGGTTCGAACTCGACACCTGTGACTTGGTAGTCCGACAGTCGCACCACTAGGCTATCACTGCTGATGGAAGTGAAAGTGATTTTCGTTCTTTTTATTGGCATCTCTTGGAAAAATGGAGTCAATTCTATGTTTGCTTAATTCCTTAATTTTGTTGTCCCTCTGTTTTATGCAGAGAAACGCGCCTTGAAGTTTTTGTTGCCTTCTGTGACTTTTTATTAACAATACATTCGATACACGTTATAATTTGTAGACATCGAAAATAAAATATGATGATAAATCCACAGTTCATAAGAAAGACGATAAAATCAGATTACAATATATAATAAATTGGAATATATCCATTTTAACGTGAACTATACTTATGTTAATGTTCCATGCCGCATAATGTGACCTAATTCTTATACAATAATAGATCAATTTATTTATCAGTAGTCTTCTGTGGTCCATTTTATGAGCCCATTCATATTTATGGAGTGTTTATGACTTGGCTCACGTGCGCATTTCGGTGAGTCGTGTCACGTGGTGAATTGGTAACTGAGTCTAACCGTCACGAAGTTCTGGCATTTGGGTGACGCTTTCGTATCGACATCAAGTAATGAAGGTAAACATTAAATGTATGTGAACCGATCGTCATCATCATTAGCAGCCTTGTTCCACCCATTGTCGAATATAGACCTTCTAGCTTTTCTGCCATGCTTTCCTGGTCTATTAACACGTTACAATTACCTAAAGTGCGTGATTATGACTGTGCTGTGTCTAATCATCACTGCAATCCATTGCCTCCTCCAACCAGTCACAAGTTTAAGCATAATCAGCCTATAATGTTCCCACTGCTGGGACACAGGTCTCCTCTCAGTGAGAGGGAGTGGGCCGTAATCCATCAAGCGGGCCCAGTGCCGGTTGGTAGATGTCACATGTCCAAGTTAAATTAGAATCTCTCCAAAATTTTTGACTGAAGTGAGGTACAAAATAAAGTACTTAATCACGTACGTTACGTATGGAAAAAAATATCCAAATGAAGGCAAGTCTCGCCGTAAAGAGGATTGTATTCTGTCTGCCTGCGCCCACCTCCAGGTTTTGCAACTAATATTGCCTTCTTAAAATACAATAGACGACGATATACATATTTAGTAACCTAATCCGCTTAACTGTTATTAAGAAGAAGAGAAGAAGAGTCATAAAGAACCCTGTAAGAAATCGACACGTGTTACACATTTCAACGAGGCCAGGATGACGATTGACTTGTTGCGAACCCGGACACGACGTGTTGCCACGACAAAAGCCGAACACAAAGAACCTCAAAAAAGGAGAGGATTTCCGCATTCACGCCTGAGTCAATTAACTAACTTGAGCAATACCTAGAGAATGCAACTTACCTCCAACACCTAATAGCTCATCCGTAAACACTGTTACGCGCTGTTCCCAAGAGATAATCGACGCTTCACCCAACGTAAGGCGTAGCAATAATTCACGCTGTTTTCCCATAAACCGTTCCCACATAGCGATCGGTGTGTAAAGACGTGTTTTCACTGGGTGACAGAATGTTGGGCAACATGCTGTGACGTCGACAAGGTGTTGCAAGATTTCTCTAAAATAATATTTTAGCAGCTTTGTGGTTATTTATAGTAAAACTCGCATTTTTGCTGCTACTAATATGCTGTTCAGCACGCTGGGAGAAGGCTATATTATGCAATTCCACACATGCTTCGATCAAATATACTTTGATAGAAGAGCACATCCACATGTTGATGCTGTAATTCGGTGCTTTGATACACACGCCAACATTGACGAAATAATTATGTAATTTTTGCAGCCCCAAAAAACAAAAGTACCCATAAATGATTCAAGCCATTAATTTCGGAACGAACTGTATTCCCATAATGGGCTATAATTAGGGAATTTCGCCCGTGTCTCGGACTGTAGGCCCTTAATTTTAATTGACCTGTTGGATAAAATTGCCAATCAGTTTGCCAACATGTTGTCAAACACGTGTGTTCTGCGTACACGCTTCTTAACCCGCGTATGCAATCGGTAAGTGAATAGATAATAGTTGTAATTCTGCGGAACAACGTTGTGCATTGTTTTCTTAAAGATTTAGCTTATGTATTGTACTCGATTATCGATCGAGTCTTCTGTTGTCGTAAGATTTCTCTGAGTTTTACAGTATTTTATTTACATTAATTATGTGAGATGAGTAGATAATTATTTGAAAAATACCAATGTATGAGCTCGCAAAATAATCTCATGTTTATTTCAAGTTTTACAACTATTTTGTGTAATAGGTAGGTACTTTTTAGCACACTACAGTGTACGCAAAACTGCAAGGAACGGAAAACATTGCAGACAATCACTGAGTTGATTACGTTTCTGTTTTTCGCTGCAGAATAATGTTTTAGGGACCCATGAACTAACAAAGCATTTACTCTTTTGTTTTTTAACCATTTTTTTCCCTCTACCCCAGTGCACGGAACCATACTTCCCGTTCCTGGGTGCGCACGCTCCCCCCGCCGGTTACCGGGCAGAGGGCGACGAGGACGGCACCGTACGATGCTGCTGCGTGTGCTACACCTTCCTGAGGCAGCAATGGGAGCAGTACGACCGAGAAAACAAGCCGCACAGTCAAAGGTTCTACTGGATGAAGAGGCTCGATGGGAAACCTTTTATAGGTTAGTAGAATTTTAAGGGTTTCTAGAGTTTATACATAATTCGGAAGAAAAATGTGTACGATGTTTGGTGTCCCAACTATGGCATATATTTTTATTGGTGCACCTAAATGATACAGAGTTTAAGTAAAACATCACGCCAAAATAGAAGAGAAATGTGATAATCATAATGGGGTTCGCAACACGAAAATTCTGCCTCTGTTCAACCAGAGACAGTGTTGAAACGGGATACAAAGACTTATTGCTCGTTTCATGGTCAAAATTCTGGTCGGAAAATCTCGAAACATCGAATCGTAAACTTGAATGTTTCTCAAGACAGTTCAAACGTCACAAAAACCCATTGTCGTATTTAGCATACTCCATATGCACAACACGGATACGTCTTTAAATCTTCCCCTACAATAAATAAATCGAAACACAATGTCTTCACAATGTATGTACCTCTTCGACTATTAAACGCATCGGATCAGTCGGCGTCACTACGAATCGTAGGTACAACAACGTTGCATTCCGATTTACTCCGAATGGCCGTCGTAAATCCAACGCCTTTCCGCCTCGGCTCGCCTCGCCAGATAAATAATATTAAAACAAAGGAGACGAGATTCGTGTTGTGGACATGGAAGAAGTATTTTGTTATTTTTTTGCTCCGAGTTTTTAAAATGGGTTGGTTTTCGTGTCCCGCAGTGTACGTTAAGTCAGTTGTCATGGCTTTGACAGTTGTTATGGCCAGTCAGATGCCGAAAAATAGGACATCCAGTGTAATCTAATAGAAGTGGAAAATTGCCTCGCTGTTTTCATAATGATGACAATTTCTTAGGAGACATAAATGAAGAACTTTTGTTTTATTCTGTAGCTCTCTCCCTTTTGATCCTATTCAAAGAAAAAAACCAAAGAACCTACTTATCTAAAAAATTATCAAAAGAAAATTCTTAAAAGGTTGATTAATTTAAATAGATGCGGCTTCTCTTACAAAGCTGATCCACGAGCCGAGATAAAAATGTAACATCCAACATTTTTTCAAGCAAAAAAAATAAAACATTCCGCGAAAAATGTCCTTAAAAATTGTTATCAAACATTATTTCAACTGTCAAAACGGGTCGTGTCGTACAAAGCGCCCCCTGGCGGATTATCCGGGAGGCTGGGCCCTCCCACGGCACTCTTTTGTCTCGGCTGAGCCAAGCCGTGATAGACGCACGGAAAGTGTCCTATTTTTTTTGTCCTTTTTTAGGACATGCTGTAGGTATATACGGAGTACTGAGGTTGTTATTTTGCGTGGCTCTTTGGTTAAGAATTTTATTTACATCATGTTTTTAAAATGAACTGGGATTTGTGTTTTTCAAGTTTATTATTCCAGGGAAATATTTTAATGTAGGTACGAAAAAACACTTTTTAAGTGCAAACAGTCACGTAGAGCTCGCGTAGCTATATTTATGCTCTATGCTCGGTAAACGTAATGTTAAAGTTGAAGTGATACATCGATCATAAGTCCCTTTTGTACTGTAATAACTTCATACAAAAATTATACCGAACATATTCGAAAGTCTTTGAAGAATACTATTTTGACATGGCTTGGTTTGTTAACGATAGAGAAAAAATTTACCCTGGGTTCCACGCTAATCATTTGCGCGCGCGTCAAAAAATTGCAGCCACCTAACATGTTTACTTAGCATTTCGTGGTACACCATTGTGGTGAGCGGCCCCACCATCGAAACAATGCCTTGTTTTGTTACGTGTCACCTGCGCAAAGAACTAACTATAGTAACATGCGTCTTGTAAGTACGTACACGGTACGTGACTGCTTGTATGCTGTAGGTCAGTATTCGGTGATGGTCCTGCAGGTTAGATGGATAAGTCCTCAAAATGGGAGTGAATATGTTTTATGTTCGTTACTTGATTGTCCATGAATGGCAGAAAGGATTTTGATATAAGAGTCTCCCAGATAGATTTTTGATTACGTTACTCCTAAGCTAATTTAATTACTTATCCAGATACAAAATGTATTTTCCCAAGGATTATGAAGATTATTTTGTAAGATTTGTTACAGTTGTTGTGTGAATTTTTTTTTTTTTTATGTATGTTCCCCGATTACTCGGAGACGGCTGGACCGATTTCGAAAATTCTTTTTTTATTTGAAAGGATATACTTTCTAGTTGGTCCCATTGTCATCAAGTCAGGATTGGATGATGGAATCCTGGAGAAGTCGAGGGAACTCTTGAAATATTATAGGCACACCTATAGCGATTTAGGTATTTTTTATAGTAACTCTTGAATTTGCTCTCGAAAAGCACCATTTAGTGAAGTGGAACTGATGATGAAGACCACAGATGGCCACCGGAACAACTCAATTAATACTTATTTCACGGGTTGCGAACTTGCGATTCGATTACTTTAATATGGTTGCCAAGCAATTTACGCCCGTCACAATGCGTAGGGTGAAGAGGAGCTGATGGCGAAGTACCAGAAGAACTCCTCAACAATGAACGTCCCTGCATCGGGAAAAGCAATATTTTGTAAAGGGTGATGAGCAGTTGACATTAGGCTATTGTGACTTAGATAAATTACAAACCGACCCACTAAAAAGCCAGAAAAAAAAAACTTTTTTACAAAAAAAACAACCGACTTCCACTATAAAGTGAAAAATAACTAAAATTTCGGAAGTCGGTGGCATGTAACGAATATCTGTGTCTTTGGTTTTAAATTTTCGTTTTAGCCACCGACTTCCGAAATTTTAGTTATTTTTCACTTTATAGTGGAAGTCGGTTGTTTTTTTTGTAAAAAAGTTTTTTTATTGTAATGTTTTATCTGGTGTACAATAAAGTATATATAAATAAATAAATAATGGCAATCATGTGATTTCGTTTAAAGTAAAGTAAAGTAAAGTAAACATTTATTTCAGAAAATCATTCATATTTAACACACATTTTAAGAACAACTAAAAATCAAAACAAAACAACACACAAAATAAATTAAAAAAAAAACCGTTAAAGGACATAATTATTTACTCCCAATTGGACCGGGAGGAACTGTCCACTGCTCACCGAGCAGTATGCAAACGTATCCAGTGACGCAGCAGTGGAGAGTCCCACCTGTCCGCAAACACGCTTATAACACTTAAAATAGGTTTTTATTTTTATGAATTTATTTATCTTTAATATACATACTCTCTTCTACTTTGTGAATGTGAAAACGTTGTAGGCTTAGTGGGCTGTAGACCATTTTCTATTTTGTTAAGTATTTGGTACTCGTTGAAAGACCTACAGTGTCGTCCCATAACTACCTATTTTAACACTGTTATTTGTAAATATTGTAAACCCCAATTATTTTTAAAAGAGTAACAGCGGAGTTTCTTGCCGGCTCTTCTCCATAGGAAACGATCAATTGAAACCGTGCACCTAGCTTCTGACGTTTCATAAGTGCCCATGTAGATTTATGTGAAATAAAATAACGAAGTGCATAGAGTGCCGCGAGTTTCTTGTGGCACTCTAGTGTCACTGCCTCGGCCCGGCTAGGCTGCCGTGAGCTTGCATTGTCACTGTCACTTGTTATTTAGGTTAGGTTAGAACTGTGACCACACAACGCACGAGCCGAGCGAGCGTAGCGAGCGGTGCCGCGGTAGCGGCCGGCGAAGTGCCAGGGTACGATTAGGCACAAGAGAATGTAATTTTTTGGGAATGTGGTGTTTTACAGCGATCTAACCTCGACAATCAAACAAAATACCAAGTGACGTGACTTAGTGACAGTGACAATGACAATCCAATGCTTGCGGCACTTTGGCCGGGCCGAGGCGGTGTTACTAGGGTGCCTGTAGTGGCACTTTATCCGATAGGGATAGAGTGCCACTGGTGGCACTCTATACACTGCCATAAAATAATTTGATTTGATTTGAAGAACGCAAGTGATACCTACTGCGTGCAACAACCACTATAAATATTAAACCTCTGCTTATAGAAAATTAAGGTTCACTCTTGTTCTCTGTATGCTACCGATTTAATGATTATATAAAAATTTCCAGATTTTATTTTAAGGCTATTGAAGAAATATTGCTTTTATTTAAAGCCTTTTAGCGAAAATGATTTCAAAACAAAAATATATCTATGAATTCGCATACGTACTAACGTGAAATGCTTTTAAATTTTCCAACTCCCAATCGGCTCTCTGAAAAACATAAAATTGTTTTGGTATTTTATTCATCGGTTAAAACGTAGCAAACAACACAATGTACCTAACAGGTAAATATATACAGTGCAATCGTTTTCACATGCCCTATGTGCACAATGCAGTGAATGCACACCTATGTTCATATAACAAGATACATGCACGTATGTATTTAAACACAAATGTATAGCATCGGGCACAGAGGGACATTCAAACGAATTGCGAATGCTAACCGCTGCGCAGACATAAGCCCCGATAGTAATGTTCTTAGATGATGTATTGAGTAAACACGGCGGACTGTCGTCTGAAATGCAATGATAGGAGACTTATGTGTGTGCCTGACATGTAGCGTAGATAGACGACCATGCTATAGGTAAACATTATAGAGTGCATCTATAGGGGCGAAGTCTAACACGATTCTTTGGAACGGGAAAGTAGTTCCTGTTCCTTAATCTTTGCCATCGCATCAATAGTAATAATAATTTTACTTCGGTTGAAATGAAATGATGATTTGATTTTTTTGTAAATAGATTTGTACAAACACTTTTACACGTCAATAATATTATAAACTAGATGACGTCGGCGTTTCCTATCTGATTATTCTAAGAAGAAAGGCCGAAACAAACTCAGAGGTCACAGTCTGAAAAGGTCTTTTGAAGAAAGAACCACACAGATTGAGTGGACCTGTCGTCTCAGTGCACTCATTTGTCAATAATCTTGCAGCTCAATTCAGAACTTAAGGAGCTCAATTATTCGATGAACAATACCAAAGAAAGGACTTTTGGAAAGGCATAAATTACTCAAACTGCCAGAGCCTGATTAAAAGTAAAATTAATTTAGAAAAGATAAAAAAACCAATGACCCACATAGTCTTCAACTCTTCACTTTCACAATAATTAAAATAATAATTATAATACTTTACACAGATAGTATTTCATATAATTTGACAGCGAATCTTCCAGAAACTTAAAACAAACCCTTCCCAATAAACGGACTTCAGAAATGATTGGAACATTTCCCATAAAAGAAAAGTGCACCCAATAATTTCCACAACGGGAATTTCCATCTAGCAAGAGGGACTGGTAGTGGTAGCGAACATGTCATATGTCAAACGTTGATGAAATATGAATCACTGGCCGGCCAGACGACGGGGTACCAACTCTTTGATGTTATATAAATACGACTGGCCGCCGCTCCGGAGCTAAGGATGCCACGCGGCTATAAACAGGACGAATGGACGTATTGTGTTTTAGAGGTAAAGCATTCATGTTTAGTGTACTGTGAAAGAGTACGTGTTCTGTTTTTTTCCTACGCAGACGCAAATAATTTTGATCTGGCCTGACCATAAATATTTCTGTTCTCGATTTATTCCTGACTCTTTAGTTTGCCTACCAAAATCCTGGTCGATGCACGAAGTTGTGCTGACGGCCAAGAAAAAAGATGATGCATTTATCTATATTTAACTAGAAAAGGTCTATGGGCCAAGGTTTATGTAAAATACTGATGTAATGGCTCCTGCAAAGTCAAGAAACCGTTCGAAAGTTGGGGTCGGTTTCTTCATCATTATCACTTCCACTTTGGTGGATGAAATTGAAATCATATCGATGAAGATTTTATAAAACATGATGATGGTGACGTAGGTGTTAGAATAGAAGTCTCACATGTAAAGGCTACCTGAAACAGTTCTACCGTGAAATCTTGGAAATTCTTTTATTAGAGTCGAATTCGCGTCGCACCTGTTTGCGGGGGTCCTAAAACGCAAGCTAGTACACGGAGTGAACCGAAGTACCGAAGTGTGAAAAGACGCGGAAGAAAGCTAAACGAACTTCGTTTTGCTTCGTTCCCAGTGAAGTCTGCGCTTAAACCAGTAATAACGGCGGAAACTAATGACCCATGCACCTTTGATCTTCAAAACATCTGACATTTTCTGTAGCAGTTAAACTTATACTATGTTTCATAGCTGGAAGATCTTAAACTCCTATTAGAAACCTTTCATCAGCCCTAATAGCACACCGACAATAGTTTTAACACAAATAGTCTAAACACAATGTTACAATGTTAGCTCAAACAAAACAAGAAACTTAATCGTGTCAGCACAGCCCTGATTGCATCGAATTAGTTTCTGTAAATAAAAGTGAAGTTCCACTAAGCGGCTCCAACCGGTTCTAGACGTTGCATATTGAACTTTGTATTGTTCACACGACATGACTAATGTGATAGTTCGGAGCGCTTTAGTTCGGATTCGGAATCGCGAAATTCGTTCATGTTATTTGGTGAATTAGGTCGATGTTTCTTTTCGTCTGTTTGTTTGATTTTTGGTTATGTTGCGGCAAACGTTTTTCTGAGCGAATCGTTTGGCCAGTCCGAGGATTAGCCATCATATCATACTCTACCTATCTTTCTTTTGAGGGCATGTTCATACCACTTGTTTTACAAAGGCCTATGCCTCTTTCAAGAGCCGACTTATGGACGCCCGATAGCTAGCACAATTTGGCCAGGTCATGGTCACGGAACAAATCATTACGATAATAAAAGTTATGTTCTGATCGTCTCTAGTGATGCAATGAACTCGAATACGAATATTCGTATTCGCCGAATACTTTCATGATATTCGTAATTAGTGACTTCCTAGATATCCCATAAAGATATTGCGTTGCGAGATTTTGCGAAAATATTTCTCCATAAAACCTTCCACAGTGGCCTCTGAAATGCTATTTTCAACAGCAGAAAATATACACTACAGACAGAAAAATGGAATCGTCAGTTTGCTGCAAAAAACTTGCAACAATTTTTTTTTTATGGTACTTTAGCTATAGTTCATTTTAATTATTCAATTAAATGTGAATATTTATATTACTTAGCATGTTTAATTTTCTTTCACCTTCTTTGACTAAGAATTACGTGCAGCTATAGTAGAATCAGGTATACGTATTCGGCGAATAGTACAATCGGTATTCGTATTCGTAAAAGTAGTATTCGTTGCATCACTAATCGTGTCCTACCAGGGTTTTGATGTTGGTATTATCATAGAACAATCCCCGTAGGTATATGTTAATTCTTATTTGCTGGCAAATTAAACAACATCCCGAAAATAGCTCGCATTTCTGTAATTGAAACCTAATGAACTAAACAACATACATAAAATAAGTGCAGAACTACCACCGAACTAGCAACTAGCCCATAGTTCGTGTTCTACGAACTATTCCGCCCGCGAACTGCACAACACTACTCGTAATTGTCTTTTTAGACTAATAGCTTGTATGTCTGTGTGCAAACTTATTACCTAGTTAGTTTGTTTTGTTGCCAGATTAGGTGCTGCGATTCTAGCGTGTTACTAGGTTACTTCGTGTTTGTTAAGTTTTGAACACAGAGTTTAAGCCGAGTTTAGATACATAGATTGCATATGGTTGTATCAGAGTATCGAATCGTGTGTACATGTCATTGCCGATTTGTTTTTGTTTTTCTTTTGAGTGGGTTAGTGATAGATTTGGTGGATAGCCAATAAGATGTACTTGTCTATTAAAACAGCTGTTACTTATACCTCACTGGTAGTACCTCAGTAGTGACGAAACTCTAATTTAGTTCAGCTGATATTGTGTGATAATGTGGTTCTGCTCCTGACACTTAAGGTCGTGTCCTCCGTGTCATAATTTAATAGCCTAATTCTTGAGGAAGAATATCAGAATCAGCAGAGATATAAGGCTATTATTTTAAGATACCTACGACCCTTAGGAGCCGATCATAAAGAAAAAAAGTTGGAAAGAACACTAAGCGAAAACGAAGTGAGCGGGCGATGCGATGCGACGGGGTGGGACAGGGGAGCAAGAAATTTCACGCGGTCAGATCGCGGGCAGAACCTAGTTATCGTTGGTCACGTCCACCGGATGTGGCTTACATGTCATGGCTCTCGTCACCCAAAGACGGAAACGAACCGCGTCTTACTCCACTAACTTGATTGCTAATTCTTCGAAACAGCCTAAAACATCATTGCACAATCATACTCTCTTTTCCAGAGAACTGTTTATAATAATACTAGTTGCGCCCCGCGATTTCACCTCGCATAAGTCTCGATCCAGAGCGAGAGAGAGAGCAGTGGTGGCCCAGTGGTATCGGCCCCGACTTACGAGTTGTAGATGGTGGGTTCGAACCCAAGCAGGCGCTTTACTTTGTGTAAATAATTTCATCACCACTGCTCTCAAAACGGTGAAGGAAAACATCGTGAGGAAACCGGCATGTCTTAGAACCAAAAAATTCGAAGACATGTGACATCTACCAACCCGCACTGGACCCGCGTGGTAGATTACGGCCCACTCCCTCTCACAGAGAGGAGGCCTGTGTCCCAGCAGTGGGAACATTAATAGGTTGTATGTATGTAAGTCTCGATGAAATTGAAATGAAATGAAATCCCGTGGGAATATCCGGAGAAAAGGTGCCCTATGTCCATCTCTACCCATGTGCCAGATTTCATCCAAATCCGTTCAGCCGTTTTAGCGTGAAAGCGTAACAAACTTTCTTTCGTATTTTTATAATATTAGTTAGTTAGGATCATTGGTTTTTTTAGTATATGGTTAGGATGCAAGCGAGCCTTTCCTAAAACCAATCACCTAAGCTAGTGTGCTTTGCACAAGATATACCTAAGTAGGTATCAAACGACGTACCATGACTAACATTACAAATAAGGCCCTATTCAGCACAGTAGCCAAACTATTGTACAGTTATAATAAACCATTGTTCTGTGGTATTCGCATGGCTATTACAAATGGCTAAACTAATTTCACCGTTATAGTGTTTGAAGTTGGAAAAATCCATGCGCGAATGTGAAGTGCAGAAATATTGAATTTGGCAAGTCAAACAAACTGGTTATATGTTAATGTTATGCTAATTCAATAGCGGTAACTAGTTACATATGAATTTAATTGGTTTTAGTTTCCTCTAACGAGAATTTTGCCTGCATTTGGCGTTGTGAGGATCTTTAGTGGATTGGTATTACTTACTACTTCGGTGTTTGGTGGATTCGTATTACCCAGTTACTGGGTTGTGGAGGTCAGATAGGCAGTTGCTCGATGTAAAATACTGGTATTCAGCTGCATCCGGTTACCGACCCCAACATTGTTGGGAAAAGGCTAGGCAGATTGATTGGTGTTACTTCGGTACTTCTGCATTGGTGGTTAAGTTAGTGGCAGTGTATAGGTACCTAAATTAATTTGTTTCTTTTATAACTCTGGGTGACAGTTTTCTAAGAAAAGTAACGGCTACTTGAAATCCATAAATCCATAGGAAAAACAAAAAATCTAATCCCTACCATTACCGCGCCACCCGGTCTACTCTTTGATATGCAATGGCTTTTGAAGTCCCATGCAACATGAGATTTCATGGGCTAGTGCAAATCTTGGGGTTCATTCGATTTATCGAGTCTGGTTAAACCACGCTGGGATCGGGGCATTTCATTCATTCATTCATTCAGGAAAAACAAAAAATGTGTGCGGTCGGGGGACTCCCGTCCGGAAGGAAGTTTCTTCTCACGTGACGATTTCCACCAGGGAAGTCCTACCGCAAGCCGCGTTAAAGAACTTCGTTCCAAAAAAACATTTTTGCCCACGTGTATCAAAAGATGCTGTTGCATACGTCCTACAAATTTCTGAACAACCATTTATCTTTATGGTAAGAAAGTATGTCAGCATTTCCATATCAGACGGACCAGTCATACGGCCTATTTCATCGTAATAGGTCATCTTGACTCAGTACATTTTCATCAGTTCCGCCCTTTGCTCCAACATTCTTTCCCCAGAATTGTGGAACATAAAAATAATTGCAGTAATTATATTAATTGCTTACCTTTAAGAGTGCTTCCTCGGTGGTCCAGTGAACTTTGTGACCTTATAGTCGCGACCGTGTTCTACTAGTAATGTTTGCAGCCAGAAACCTGCTACCGGGTCTGTAGTTTGTTCAAAAATATGCAGATAGAAGACAGAAAATCAACTTAGTTCTATGTTCAGAGCTCGTCTCTTTCGAGTAAAAGGATACGATTGATGTTAATCATTGATGCTTCTGTTAAGAATTTGCTTGCAACACGATGATTTTGAGTTGGATATTTTTTTTGTTATGACCTAGGCTAGTATGGAAGAAGGTATTCTGCGCCAACTCCAGATAAATTGGGAAAACAGCAAGTGAATAATGATGACCTGAGCGCAAATAAACGTATTTTCATTCTTATCTTCTTGGCATTGTGGCAAAAGGAGAATTCAGCAATTCTTTCGCTAACCGCGATCACTCGATATTGCATCGTCCTGCCATCGCTTTCACGAGCTGTCTCAACACTGTATCGGGGCTTTAACGTGTGGTAACATGAGCCTAGGGCTTAGACGGCATGCGGCAGACCTAGACCAATTTCATTTCAGCTTGCAGCGGCTTTACATGCATTTGAGCTCCTAAGTCACTTATAATTTAGACTCTGTGTCATCGTTTGTAAAGTTACTGGAGCTAGCTTTCCTCTTTGTAATTATTTAAAAATGTCTCTAGTCTTATCTGAATAAAGTACTGTATACGAGTACTTCGTCTAAAGTAATTATTAAATAAATAAATGCATTGCATCATTATTTTATCTCAGTGACATCATTGATCTCGTATAGTATACGAAATGGGAATGTGAGAAGTATCTATGTCTCTCGTAACTCAAATAATTTCGTTCAGAGATGGTCACCCATCCACTGACCAACCCCGGCAAGCGTAGCTTAACCTGATGGATCGACCCGTGCGGCTTGTTATTACTTAGCCACGAGCTCCTCCTGTGTAGGTCACTGTAATATTAATTATAATTAAGTCACAAAAAAGACGGATAATTTTTTGTCGTGTTGAAGCCGAAATTCACGTTCGTTACCTACTTCGACCGTAACTTAAAAAAAAAAAAAACAAACACAATTCCCACGCTAAAAGTAAGAGTATACAATTGGACTACTGCATATTATCTACATAGGTCAGTTGCACTCAGTCGGTCAGCTGATTACGGTGGCACTTTCACTGCCACCGCGCCGAGGTCGCCAGCGTAAGCGCAGCCCCAGCCGAGCCATGAATGACTGTACGTACCTATAGTAGGTAGGTGGATACAGTCGGCAAAAGAGTTGGGTATACTTGCAGTCTTGCAACACATCTTTCTTCTTCGCTATTATTATTCACTAGCTTCTGCCCGCGGCTTCGCCCGCGTGGATGTCGGAAATTATCCCACAGGAACGTGTAACATGTCCTAAATCAGCGGGGTAATTGCGTAGCACTTACAATAGCAATGGGTTTAATTTTGACGGTTCAACAATTAATTGCGTTATTACGTTATTTCTCGAACATAATTATTAAGCAATAGCTTCCACTTGGCGCTCTGGCGCGTCATCCCCTGGCTGGCCCGCCCCTCCACACTCGTTCTGTGCGCCGTCGACTCAATATCGCAGGTCATTCTTCTCGCGAAGGAGAAGGTGGAGCGCGCGAGGGAGTGGCAAAGGCCGCGCCCTACCAGCCCTAGCCGCCGCCGCCGTAGGAGACGTCCCGGGCGTCGGGAATTGATAGCCGATTTCCGGCCACCGTAGGCGCGGGCCTGCGGACGGAGAGCAACGGGCAGCTCGCCGTCCGATAAGGACCAGGCCCGGGTCGACGGCGCATCGTGTTCCACGCGCGCCTCTAAGAGATATCAAGGATCGAAGGAACACGTGTGGGTTTTAGTCAGTAAGAGTCTGACACGCCCTTCCGCTCCGCCCAGAGCGAAGAGAAGTCATTGGATGATTAAACCACCCAAAAAAAAAAAGGCAGCGCACGCAAAGATAGATCTCAGAGGGCAGGAATTTTTCCGACTTACTTGATACTTATCGTTATATTATGGCCAAATCACATAAAATATTTATAAATTGTAGCGTATGTGTTATTCTAATGTATAAGCTACATTATTGTAAAGTTTCATCAAAATCCGTTCAGTAGTTTTTGTGTGAAAGAGTAACAAACATCCATCAAACATCCATCCATCCATCCATCCATCCATCCTCACAAACTTTCGCATTTATAATATTAGTAGGATTAATGTAGGGCAGTGTTTTTCAATCTTTTTCATGACTTGACCCCATTTGTATGAAAAAAAAATTTCGCTACCTCGACCATTCGAGAACGATTTGAACTCAGTCGAGATTCCCGCTGAGTCGAAGTTTCTGCAGCACGAAACCTAGCCTGATGTTCCCGAGTTGCAGAGAGCCTTGCCTCACGACCTACCTCAGATTCCTGTGATCGAACTAATCTCATCCTTTTAGCATTTCTGCTACATTGGGAGAGGTTGGATCTTCTTCGAGGCATTTTCTTACAATAAAATAGTACTTACTACTTAACACACAGTTATTTAGTAAACACGTACTATCGTAAACAATTAAATTATAAATACTTACAGATTATTATACAGTCTAAAATTATCACAGTTTAAGTAATAAGTGTTAAGACGTGTAAACCAAACGTACTAACTTTATGAAACAAAAGAATTGCTAGAAAAATTAATTACTAACCTGAGCTAATAAACTTATACTTAATAAAGAAAATCAAGAAAAGAAATGCCTAACCTATAACAAATGTTCGATGTTATTCTTTAAATTGACATAACTTTTTTATTTATGAACCGATTGACATGAAATAAACACTAAATGTTAAGTGAAGCTTACTACAATATATTAGTGAAAACCGCATCTAAATCGAATAAGCCGTTTCTGATATTAGCGTGCACAAACACACAGACAAACAGACAAACAGACAAACAGACAAACAGACAAAAAAAAAATTAATTACAATCTCGGGTTCAGCATCGATATAATAACAACCCCTGCTACTTTTTTTTCATATATTTCCATTGTACAGACACCACTTTTCTACAATTTTATTATATGTATAGATTTTGAGAGTTTTACGCCACTTTTTGCCAACTAAAACAACATTATAGGAAGGGTGCGTTTTGGGAGCTTTTCTCTTTTTGAATAACGGATAAGTATTTGATTTTTATTGTGTGTGTCTCAGACCAAATAAAAAAAAGAGACAGAGCGTTGCGAACAATGCAGTGAAGCATGCCAAAACTACACCTCCGCTCTGTGGATACACGCTCTCACGCATACATTCACAACCTTTTACAATAACACTACAATTAAACTACACCACACAAAATGCACTCACGTTGACGAAATCGGCTTCACTTCACTGTTGACAGCGCTCTGTCTAGGTTTTTTATTTGGTCTAAGGTGTGTGTTGAGTGTGTTCCTAATTGGTCCATTGTTAAAGTTAAACAAGGCGAGCCAAAATTACTGCATTCTACTTTTTAATGAAACTCACTCTAATAACTTTTAAGCTTAAAAGAGTCATGTAAAATACTTCTTAGCACACGCATTACATTTTTTAAGTGGTGGCAAATTAGCTGCCTGTATACTTATCATTTTGTTTGTCTGTACGATCATCTGGTAGACGTATACCTACATGTTAATGTATGGGATCGTAATCGTAGGATGATAATTGACTTGTAGTTGGTTAACTTAATAGTAATTGGTTGGTTTTGTGTGTAAACCCGGGTATTTACTTGATTGCTTTGCGGTTAAAAGGAGAGTGTAATTTGAGACCATTTAAATTGTTTTGCATAATAATTTATAAGTATTACTGCGTCATGCATGTCTGTGCTCGTATTTAAAATAATATAAAGACCAACCGCGGTAAACGTAGCTTAACCTGATCGATCGACCCGTGCGGCTGTTATTACGTAGGCCATAAAAGAAAACGGATTAAGAGCGTTTATACAGAAAGTGGTCAACGTCGCAAATAGCTGTCAATTATATCGCTGTTTTGATTAATTTGGCAATATTACTGTATGGAAATAAGAAAGGCTAACTGGTGAACTAAATCTTATTTCCATACAGTAAGATTACCAAATTAATAATATATACAGAGTTATTTGTAAAACACCAGCAACTTCTTAAGGGGTCGTTGTACTCATCATTATGAACAACTTTTAATATGGGACTAAAGTTGAAATCGCGAAAAAAAAATCAGCTGTTCCCTACATTTATGTTCTCATATCTTGTCAAAATGTAGGGAACAGCTGATTTTTTTTTCGCGATTTTAGCTTTGGTCCCATAGTAAAAGTTGTTCATAATGACCCCTTAAGAGGTTGCTGATGTTTTGCAAATAACCCTGTATAGCTATTTGCAACGTTGCTAACTTTTTGGATGAACGCTCTCAATACTTAGAATCTCGTGTAGAATAGAAACTTCAAAGCCAAACTGTAAAGTTTTACCTTTGGGGCGAATTATACGCCCCAGTTGTTCCTATTAACTTGTAAGATACCTTTTTGGATAGCAGCTGAAGTCTTACCCAGTGTTTCTTATCATTGCTAGATACTGTCAGTCTTACTCAGAACTTTCTTACAGTAAAATCACAACAATAGGGACTAACCCCTCCTATAAAAAGGATGTTGACTGAAAAAAATAAATCTGTTTAGTCCGTCAGTTACGTATTTTTTGCTTGATCATATTAATAAATAGTTTGGAAATTCCAAAACTGCACGCCTCATAACATAACACACATTCATAAACGAAAAAGAAATTCAAAACATAGTTTCTAACAAAAATTTAAAATTTATCACTTTTCATGAAGTATGTTTTGACTGCTGTTTTACCCATCAATATGGGTAAATTTCTAACCTCGCAATCCTTACGTAAGTTCAAAGACTATTTATTTAGATATTTACGTTGTGGGTTGCTAGGCAACACGTTACGTCAAGGTTGGAAATGTTTAGATAAAGATATTATATTTTAGTTAGTATTTTATTAATTATAATTAAACTACTTTGAATAAAAGAGCCATTTCCAATAGGGTTCCAATTAAGGCCGAAACGAATGTATTAAAAAAAAATTGACTCAATTAATTGATTTTATCGCAAGCTACAATGTTTTCAGGGTTCATAAATTGACGGACAGGAATGTTTTTTCAACTATTTTTATGCTTTTTCCATTTCTGCTGCATTAAATCAATTGTTAAAAAGTTCAGTATTAATCTCCATTTAATCATCTATACAATGGTATATAAATTAAGTAGGTTCTGTGTACTAGCAGGAGTGTAACAATAAAAACAGTTACAGAAATGGGGCAAAAATAATTTTTCGATCGTAGAGCACACTCTAATGCTTAGCATTACGAGAGAGGTTTAGATAAAACACATTAAAGTTGGGGAGAGGGGTTTACTACGTCACAAGTCAGTATCAAATCTACCGGGGAGTGCTACATTTTAACTACATTGAGTTAAAATGTAGCACTCCCCGGTAGATTTTGCCGTAATCTTTTGAAAATTTACAAAAAGAAAAAAATACGTGTCCAATTTTTTTTAATAATCCACCTGACGGAAAAAAATATGTTTTGTAACCTTCCCTATTGGCGAAATGTGGGTGTACTATAAGTACATCTCTGCCTTACCCTTCGGGGAAGACAGGCGTGATGTTATGTAAACTGTGAACTAACCAATTGCTCTTCGCAACTTTCCAGGAGCCGACATGTCGTTCCAAGGCGAGTACGCGGCGCAAGTCCTGGGCCTCTCAGGGGAAGGCACCCGCGAGGAGGCGGCGTCCTCCCCGCGGCCCACGTCCCGCCCGCTGTACCCGCTGGACGCGCCCGCCCCGCACCCCGCGCAGGACTCCTTCCGGAAGGAGGAGAAGGAACAGAACCACGTGCATAAGTTTAATAATGTGAGTTTTCTTTTTAATAATGTGTTTTCGTCTTCAGCTCTCAAAGGAAAACATCATGAAAAAACAAAGAATCGGAGACATGTGACATCCACAAATCCACACTAACCTGCACTGCAATGAGCCCGCGTGGTGGTGGTGGATTAGAGCCCGCTCTCTCTTACAGAGAGGTCTGAGTCCTGAGTCAGAGAGTAGTACAATAGGAACATTCTGCTGGTTTTCATCACAACCTATAAGCTAACTTTATAGACAGACATCCCCTGGGCCATCGGACAGAAACCTGCTACATGGTTTATACTATAGTGTACAGTGTTCATTGAACGATACTGTGCCAAATAAACCGTGTTCCTTCTTTCAATGAACTAGTGATATGACGAGTTTTTTTTTTGAAGTATAGGTACTGACTCGAGTCACAACTCGAGTTGACTCGACTCGATTCGGTACCGGCTCAAGGGGCAACCAGTATACAGCTCTACTCATACGAGTCGATTTGCAACTCGAATTGAGTTGGTGTCTTTGTTTGTACGACCGCGGGTAACGGAGCGTGACTCGTGGGATGCGACAACATGTAGGCAGCAGTAGATCGCGTTCGATCGAGTTGATTCGAGCTGTTAAAAACTGAAACCGATTTCGACTCGTTTACGATTTAATTCGAGTTACTCGAATCATATAACTCGATTCGCACATCACTGCAATAAACTAACACACTCCTTATCATGTATTACAGCAGCGGTTTAGCGGCGGCGGCACCGGGCCCGGCGGGCCGGGCGGCGCGGAGGAGGCCGGCGTGCTGGACCTGCGCGCGCGCGACCCGTCCGTCATCTCCGTGGGCTCGCAGCACAGCGGGGCCTCCGAGCCGGCGGGCTATCTAGATGCTGTCAGGTAACATACGTACTGCCGCTACCATGACCCGTGAAGGGCACGCAGGAGGCCGGCGTGCTGGACCTGCGCGCGCGCGACCCGTCCGTCATCTCCGTGGGCTCGCAGCACAGCGGGGCCTCCGAGCCGGCGGGCTATCTAGATGCTGTCAGGTAACATACGTACTGCCGCTACCATGACCCGTGAAGGGCACGCAGGAGGCCGGCGTGCTGGACCTGCGCGCGCGCGACCCGTCCGTCATCTCCGTGGGCTCGCAGCACAGCGGGGCCTCCGAGCCGGCGGGCTATCTAGATGCTGTCAGGTAACATACGTACTGCCGCTACCATGACCCGTGAAGGGCACGCAGGAGGCCGGCGTGCTGGACCTGCGCGCGCGCGACCCGTCCGTCATCTCCGTGGGCTCGCAGCACAGCGGGGCCTCCGAGCCGGCGGGCTATCTAGATGCTGTCAGGTAACATACGTACTGCCGCTACCATGACCCGTGAAGGGCACGCAGGAGGCCGGCGTGCTGGACCTGCGCGCGCGCGACCCGTCCGTCATCTCCGTGGGCTCGCAGCACAGCGGGGCCTCCGAGCCGGCGGGCTATCTAGATGCTGTCAGGTAACATACGTACTGCCGCTACCATGACCCGTGAAGGGCACGCAGGAGGCCGGCGTGCTGGACCTGCGCGCGCGCGACCCGTCCGTCATCTCCGTGGGCTCGCAGCACAGCGGGGCCTCCGAGCCGGCGGGCTATCTAGATGCTGTCAGGTAACATACGTACTGCCGCTACCATGACCCGTGAAGGGCACGCAGGAGGCCGGCGTGCTGGACCTGCGCGCGCGCGACCCGTCCGTCATCTCCGTGGGCTCGCAGCACAGCGGGGCCTCCGAGCCGGCGGGCTATCTAGATGCTGTCAGGTAACATACGTACTGCCGCTACCATGACCCGTGAAGGGCACGCAGGAGGCCGGCGTGCTGGACCTGCGCGCGCGCGACCCGTCCGTCATCTCCGTGGGCTCGCAGCACAGCGGGGCCTCCGAGCCGGCGGGCTATCTAGATGCTGTCAGGTAACATACGTACTGCCGCTACCATGACCCGTGAAGGGCACGAAGAGGTCATGTGATACCTCTTTACAAGGCTACATAGAGCGTCCCAAAGTCTGTCAATAAAGGGTAAAAAGGAAAATAGCCAAGATCACCAGGCTGATCGTGAAATGTCGTTAATAGCCTTAGAACATTTACAATGACAACGACGACAATTGTCGATTTTTATATTCGTTCCTTTATCGATATATTCCTTAATGCACAAATAAATACGGACACTACGCAAAATCATTTAAATAATAAAAAATCGGTCAAGTGCGAGTCAGACTCGCACACGAAGGGTTCCATACCATTTCGTACAAGATTTAACACTATTTTTGTAATACGAAAGTATAAAGGTAACAACAGAGGCGCTATAAAAAAACATAAAGATTTGTAAAGAAATTGTCTAATTTTAATGAAAAAATGTTGTTGTGTTAAATAATAGGTGTAGAAGTTTATTTCATTTATTTTAGTAACATGCATTAACTAAATTCAAAGTTATTTATTTGCTACTAACATAGTATTAGTAGGTATAAATAGGTATATGTGTTGTAACAGTAACTGGGTTGTGGAGGTCAGATAGGCAGTCGCTCCATGTAAAATACTGGTATTCAGCTGCAACCGGTAAGACTGGAAGCCGACCCCAAGATAGTTGGGAAAAAGGCTAGGAAGATTGATTGATTGAAATAGGTATATGTGGTAGGTAAGCAGGTAGATATGTAGGGTAGGTAGGTTAGGTTAGGTAGCAGTTAGGGTAGGTAGGTAGGGTAGGTAATTAGGTAGAAATATGTAATTAGGAAAGGTAGGTGCGCCGTAGATAAGTACTTAGTGCTAACCGTGCGAAGCCGGGCCGGGTAAAGCTAGTTACTTATAAATAAAAGGATTTCTCTTGCTACATCAGACTATATTGTACAAAATAGAATGTAAGTAGTACGCCAAATTTTAATTACAACATTCCGTCAATACAGGTATTACGTTATTTTTGATAGTCATAATTCAAATTCAAAAGTCATTTATTCAAACTAGGCTGAGAATCAGCACTTTTCGAACGTCAAAATTACATAAGACAGTCCTCCAAAAACGCCCGCCCTTCACCACTTCAGTGTCACAGTGCTTTTGCTGGAAAGAAGAAGTGGCGCAACAAACTCGCCAGCAGCGCAGCTGTCTGTTCAGTTACGAAAAAAAACTTGATTCTATACAATAGTATGCAAATATTTTACATTACTCAACACGAAACATTAAATAAAATATATTTGCCATAATGACAGCTAGCACACGCCAATGTACCAACAAAAAAAAATATCGAAATCTAAACTCAAGCGAAAATAAAAATTATTTTTACACATCCCATCGGACTATGAGAGTGAGGGAAGAGAGAGTGCACTCGTGTCTGTGCATACACTTGTGCACTATAATATCTCCCACGCCGAAGGCTAGTCTCCATTGAGATTGGCCGCCGTGGCTGAATATTTTTACACAAATAAGTTTTCTCAATATGAAATTGTATCCACAACGGTTTAAGGTAACTGAATACTACCCTGTATGTACCACCATTCATTTCAATGTTACTGAATATTATTGTCTATTGCAGTGTAGTTTTAACATGAGGTACGAGTACACACATCAACACGGCAACACCGTCTAGGGATACTTTGAAAAAAGTCGATAAAGTTCTTAAACTCAAAAAATACTGGCCGGTTTTAAAATCTTTTGAAGAGAGCTTATTTTGTAGACCTTTTTGGATGATCGAAATTTAAATGATCGAAATAGTATATGCTGCCATGATAGTAGGTACTTACTAATTCCATGTCATTACTCCGACTAGTAAATAGTTATCTGTGGAATTTATATCGCATAATATTAGCATGAAATACAAAATATTATTTTTAAGTTGCAGTAAATCGCCCATATTATATAAAATACGTTATTAATCGACGTTTTTAGTATTTGTTGATTATAAACAGTATATGGTACATGATACACACAAGTTTCAAATTCCTAATTTGTTTAGTTGTTGAGATAGAGCTCGTACAAAAATGGTCTAAAACAGACAACTTCTACAGCCCCCTAATTCATCATTTTTGAAGATAAAAACAAATAAAAATTATATTTATTTTCTACTTGATGAGCTCTAGACAATGATACCCCACATGCCAGGGACAGATTTTTTTTTTTTCAAAATTTAATTTTATTGTATGGCGACCCCCCTTTATTTTTTAATTTTATTATTTGTTGCTCTTGCGGCAATAGAAATGCTCAATCTGTGAAATTTTCAACTGCCTACCTATTACGGTTCATGAGATAGAGCTCGCTGACAGACAGACGGACAGCAGAGGCTTATGAATAGGGTTCCGTTTGTCACCCTTCGGGTACGGAACCCTAAAAAGCGATTCTTGCAACGACACAACAATGTGCAATTCAGGACGCACAGCGCTAATTACTTACAGTTATATTCACCTAGAAGTTGCTTCTCTTTCTATAGCGTAACTCTTAGGTCCTCTGACTAAGTTACGAAATTTTACCTCTATTTATGGAGTACCCATATGTATATGTATGTACCCACATGTATGTGTATATGGGTAAAATTTGATGGGTACCCATTAAATTTTAACAAATTGTTTATTTATGTTAGACTATATTTTGAAAATAAATAAATATAGGTACTACTACTAATGAATATTGTATTTAACCACATAAATGATAGTACTTTTATACTGATAATGCGAAATTATTCCTTAACCATTCCAAATTATTAAAAAATGCACAACGTTAATGTTCAAGTTTTCTCTTCTGCCGGCACTCCCGGAGTGCAACCCGTTGTTTTTTTTTTGACCCTTGTGAATCAATGATATCTTTTAAAAGTATTCATTTTAAAAACCTATCTAGAAATATTCAACTACTCAATTGATTCTGATTGCCAGGACTCGGCGGTAAATAGCGTTGTTTGAAATATTTTCCAGACGGGATATAACCTAATTGGGAGGTTGAATTAATACTAGTACCTATTGTTGAAGTTTTCTGGAACTGATTCACCTACTTACCTAATTTTACTCCTAGACTTAGTTTGTGACTTCACCGATTTCAACGAAATTCGGACAGTGCTACACGACCCTTGGGCCGGCCACATGCATACGGAATTACGTTTCGGAATTCTGATTCGAAATACCGAAAACAATTTCAAATCGAAGAAAAATTCGAACAGAGAATTACTGTACGTGTGTGATAGATCCTAGATTTTGTATGGATTTGCTGCCTTCGAAATACCGAAACGATATTTCGAAACGAAATTCCATATGTATGGGGCCGGCCTTAAGCTAAAATTACATTACCAAATGAGTGACATAAAATGATAGGGCGCCTTTTTCGTACAAGCGCGCGAGCGGTGGGACCGGCTGGCGAGAGCGGCAGTCGGTTGCCCGCGTGACCCATAGTACTGTCACCAACGAAAAAGTGGCCATACATTTGATATAATTTCATTTGAGGCTTTAGCCATGAGAACCCTGTGTCATATTTTTTTAATTCTTTAATAACGCCCACAAAGTAACCACATAAATTAATGTATTTCACCCTGCATTGCAGATCTACAGTGTCAGTGTACTCGGGCAACTCCAACTCGAGCTCGGACCGGGACATCCTGGACCTGTCGATGCCCGACAAGAACTCGATGACGGAGGTGTGCTACGTGTGCGGCGACGAGTACAAGCGCGGCACGCTGTACAACCTGCACACCAAGGAGCCCAAGGACAAGTCGGTTAGTGCTGACTGCTGCGTCACTTTGTTATGGGGATAGTTCATTGACTCAGGCGTGACTTTGCGGAAATCCATTATAATCTCTGCGTTCGGCGCTTGTCGTGGCAACATGTCGTGTCCGGGTTCGCAACAAGTCAATCGTCATCCTGAGGATATATTTTGTTTAGGTCAAAATTCAAAAGTCAATTATTTAAATCAGTCTGAAAATCAGCACTTTTCGAACGTCATAATTACATAAGACAGTCCCCCAAAACGCCCGCCCTTCACCACTTCCTAGTGCTTTAGCTGGGAAGAAGAAGTGGCGCAACAAACGGGGAGTTTGTTGCGCTGTCTGAATAAAGCGCGTAGCATGTTCTCACTACTGGGAGTCTGGGACACAGGTCTTCTCTCTATGAGAGAGAGTGGGCCGTAATCCACCACGCGGGCCCAGTGTGATTAGGTAGATGTCACAATATTTCTTCGAATTTTAGGACATCCCGGTTTCCTCACGATGTTTTCTTTACTTTCACCGAATAAAACGATTATTTGATGAAAACACACCAAGTCAACACACCGAGTTAAAATTAATTTGACGTTTGTAATAGTTTTCGAATCAATAATATCAAGTACTGCTCTATCACAAACACATAATTGTATACCAGTCCCCCGCGGTCCCTTAACTCCGTGCGTCATATCCGTGTCTATGCTTACACCTGAGCAAACTGTGTCGCTGTCTGTGCAAATATTAACACAGCAATGTCTGCTGTACAATCAATATTGTGACCACGGAAGTATTGTAGAATTTTAGTTATATTTTGCCGAATATAATGTAGGTAGTTAGTGGTATTAATCGAAATAGATGTTTGAGTGATCTCTGCTCGTGTAAAAAAGGGCATCTCGCCTCACAACCGCATCTTGACTGTGCGTGTGCACATGCATAATCGTGTCTAGCTCTGTCGCGAGATATTCAATCTACCTAGCCTTTTCCCAACTGTGTCGGGGTCGACTTCCAGTCTAACCGGATTCAGCTGAATCCCAGAATTTAACATGGATCGACTGCCTATATCTTTATTTATATCTATTTGACCTCCACCACCCAGTTACTGGGTAACATGATACCCACCCAGATATTACGAGACTAAAATGTTGGCAGGTAATTCGTTGTTGATTGCATGCTGCGAATATGGTACTTACTTAATTATCTTCTTCTATATATAAAAAAATTAATTGCCGTGCGTTAAGGTATGATTCCGAGCTCCGCTGCTACCGCGGCAGTGCTGCCTGCCGCTGCCGCTGGTCGCAGATTCCGAGCACCCGCTGTTCGCGGTGTGTCGCTGTTGTAACGCCGCACGACTGGTTGACGTGACGGCAGGGTGGCAATGTAATCTCGTATAAATCTATAGAAAATGTATGGGGACCAGTAGAGACGCGGTAGCAACGCTGCGACAGTACTGCCTCGTACAAAAACTTTGGTAATGGCTCGACGGATAAGTTTTTTTTTGCTTTCGCCTTAATATTGGGTTTGTATTAGAAAAAAAAAAATGAGAAACCCAACGAAAAATCGTAAAAAAACGAAATTTTGTCTCACGTAGCACGAAGTTCACCGGGCCATCAAGTTTGGGAATAAAAACAATATTAACTAGTAATACTTATGACGCAACTCGCGAAAAGCTTTGGTAAAGCTTTATTGTAAACTGGAATGATCCAGTGATTATTACCGAGCACGAGCACCGATTCGTTATCTCTACAGCAAGTAGTTCAAGCGCCCAGTTCTAGATGGCGTTTGTAGTCACTTCTATTGGTTTCTCGGTTACCTTCGAATGAACGCACAGCACAGTCTTCCTTGCAAAGGTCTCATGCGCTGGTTTCAAGTTTTTTTTTTTTTTTACAAAAAGCTGCTTTCACTCATTTATTTGTAGGTGTCCACTAACTTAAAGGTGAAGAAATTTTAATATATTGTGAGGAAATTATTTAAATAGCAATACTATTTAAATAATTTCCTCACAATATATTAAAATTTCTTCATATATTAAAATTAATGGCAGCATCAACAACGCTACACGCCACTACGCATCACACTACCGCGCGACGAGTACATAATATGTACAACGTCCCGACGTCAATCGTCGGGCACTTACCCACTAGACACGCGCCACCCGTCAAATTCAAATTCAAAATATTTTATTTCACATAAACCTACATGGGCACTTATGAAACGTCAGAAGCTACGCACGGTCGGAGGATCCTCTCTTTTCTATAGAGAGTAAACTTTACACCCTGTTCCTCATACCTCTATAGTCTACAGTATCTAGTATGAAATCACCAACACACTATGAGCAAACGTGGTGATCAATGCTGGTTTCTACACCGTATGAGAAGATGCATTTGCCTTGCAATTGAAGAATTGGTTACTATAAATATTCCTAATATTTTGTATGCACAAACTTTATATTACAATTACGTTCTATTTATACTATAATTATCAGTAAATACGGAATTAACCGCGCTAGTACGAACTGGTTTATAACTACTTTATTTCGGATAAAGACATAACAGTTATAAATATAAATATTAGCTACCTACTTCGTAAAATAAATAACAGATACCAAGTATTGTCTGATTTTTGTTTAAAATAAGAAATGTTATAGTTTTATTTATAAACTAGCTTCTGCCCGCGGCTTCGCCCGCGTGGATGTCGGAAATTATCCCACAGGAACGTGTAACATGTCCTAAATCAGCGGGGTAATTGCGTAGCACTTACAATAGCAATGGGTTTCATTTTGACAGTTCAACAATTAATTGCGTTATTTACGTTATTTCTCGAACATAATTATTATTAAGCAATAGCTTCCACTCGGCGCCCTGGCTGGCCCGCCCCTCCACCCTCGTTCTGTGCGCCGTCGACTCAATATCGCAGGTCATTCTTATCGTTCTAACTATTTGTCCAAATTACTTAGTGTAAAAGACAAACTTTATCTACATTAAATACCAAAAGCGATGAAGGTATTTATTTTGATAAGAATTAACTAAATACTCTAAAATATGCAATGTAAAAAAAGTATTCAATTTAACTGTATTTATTGCTCACTATTTTGGTTATAAAGGCTTCCACATAAAAGGTAGATAGATGCTGTCGCGGACTTTTATTTAGAATTCTTTCAGACAAACAATCCCACAATACATTTTCTTCATGTAACTCTAACGGTGGAGGTCTGCCCGGCTTGGGTGGACCACCGCCGTGTCCTCGTGGAGGCGATCGGCGGCGGTGACCTCTCGCGTACGGCCCTGGTCCAGGCCAAGGTGCGGAGCGAGAGGGCATGGCAAGCCGTCACCTCCTTCTGCAAAGCAGTAATGCTCGCGAAGGAGAAGGTGGAGCGCGCGAGGGAGTGGCAAAGGCCGCGCCCTACCAGCCCTAGCCGCCGCCGCCGTAGGAGACGTCCCGGGCGTCAGGAATTGATAGCCGATTTCCGGCCACCGTAGGCGCGGACCTGCGGACGGAGAGCAACGGGCAGCTCGCCGTCCGATAAGGACCAGGCCCGGGTCGACGGCGCATCGTGTTCCACGCGCGCCTCAAAGATATATCAAGGATCGAAGGAACACGTGTGGGTTTTAGTCAGTAAGAGTCTGACACGCCCTTCCGCTCCGCCCAGAGCGGCAGAAGTCATTGGATGATTAACCACCCAAAAAAAAAAAAAGGCAGCGCACGCAAAGATAGATCTCAGAGGGCAGGAATTTTTCCGACTTACTTGATACTTAGGTATCGTTATATTATGGCCAAATCACATAAAATCTTTATAAATTGTAGCAATTATGTGTTATTCTGATGTATAAGCTACATTATTGTAAAGTTTCATCAAAATCCGTTCAGTAGTTTTTGTGTGAAAGAACAAACCATCCATCCATCCATCCATCCATTCTCACAAACTTTCGCATTTATAATATTAGTAGGATTAATGTAGGGCAGTGTTTTTCAACCTTTTTCATGACTTGACCCCATTAGTATGAAAAAAAATTTTCGCGACCTCGACCATTCGAGAACGATTTGAACTCAGTCGAGATTCCCGCTGAGTCGAAGTTTCTGCAGCACGAAACCTAGCCTGATGTTCCCGAGTTGCAGAGAGCCTTGCCTCACGACCTTCCTCAGATTCCTGTGATCGAACTAATCTCGTCCTTTTAGCATTTCTGCTACATTGGGAGAGGTTGGATCTTCTTCGAGGCATTCTTACAATAAAATAGTACTTACTACTTAACACACAGTTATTTAGTAAACACGAACTATCGTAAACAATTAAACTATAAATACCTACAGATTATTATACAGTCTAAAATTATCACAGTTTAAGTAATAAGTGTTAAGACGTGTAAACCAAACGTGTAGGTACTAACTTTATAAAACAAAAGAATTGCTAGAAAAATTAATTACTAACCTGAGCTAATAAACTTATACTTAATAAAGAAAATCAAGAAAAGAAATGCCTAACCTATACCAAATACTTATAATATTTATATACAAACCCTAAATAAAAATTAAGATAAGTATACCGAAAATCAAGGAAAGAAATGCCTAACCTATAACAAATGTTCGATGTGATTCTTTAAATTGACATAACTTTTTTATTTATGAACCGATTGACATGAAATAAACACTAAATGTTAAGTGAAGCTTACTACAATATATTAGTGAAAACCGGATCTAAATCGAATAAGCCGTTTCTGATATTAGCGTGCACAAACACACAGACAAACAGACAAACCGACAAACAGACAAACAGACAAACAGACAAAAAAAAAATTAATTACAATCTCGGGTTCAGCATCGATATAATAACAACCCCTGCTAATTTTTTTTCATATATTTCCATTGTACAGACACCACTTTTCTACAATTTTATTATATGTATAGATCTGCGCATGATAACAGATGCTTGTTTAAAAAATATATTTTTCTTGTATGCATCCATGTTCTCTCTAATAGCTTGGCAGTACTGGATGAAGACAATGAAATGCAATAGACCTGCGTCTATTATATTTATATATATTTAGCAACCTAATCCGGATAACTGTTCCTAAAGAGTCATAAAAAAACCCTGTAAGAAATACGCTTCCTCAAGATGACGATTGACTTGTCGCGAACCCGAACACGACGTGTTGCCACGCCGAACGCTGGTCGCAGAGTCAATGTCTTTGTTTACTCGAATATAGACTTAAATCATCTACCGATGGACAGCCATTTTGCGCCTAACTCAAAAAAACTGGTTGCTCACAAATCGCCATTAATTTCAAATCCAAAACTTTTAATTCCGTGTTTTTATTCATTTACAAGTGGTGTGTGCGATGGGATTATCCATCGGCAAAAATAAAAAAAATCCATACAAAATTTCGTCCCCTATTTAACCCCTTTTAGATGGTGAATTTTCAAAAATCCTTCGTTAATGCTCAGTTTCGGGAACTTTAGTGCAAACTGTCATGTTTCTCGACCCAGCGGCTTAGACTGTGAGCGTTGTCTGTCAAAGAATGAATGAATGACTTGAAAGATTTTTATTAAGTAGATTTGTAAAACCGAGACATTCACATAACCGGGCCATATGTCTGACGTCACCAATCAACGCTCGCTCAGCGGTGACTATAGCCAATAAATTGAAATATCTCCGAAGAGGCTATCGGGGCCAGCGGGGCGGGCCACAGGCCACAGGCTATCGCGCAGTGGAAAATATCGCAGCGTTGTCTTGTCGCTGACCTTGCGATCCTGGTTCACGGGTTATCTGAGTGACGTGGCCGGTGGTAGATTGGACAGCCAAGTTCCGTTTAGTTTAACATAGGAAAATATGAATTAAGGCTTCAATATATTTTCATTCATGAAAATAAATAGAACAGAAAAAACACAAAGTTGTACAGTGTAAGGGAATTGGAAAATATCGCAGCGTTGTCTTGTAGCTGATCTTGCGATCTTGGTTGACGGGTTGACTGTGTGAAGTGGCCTGCGGTAGAGTGAACAGCCAAGTGGCGAAATGTGTTTTTAGAAAATGTTTTGTTGGTCATAACACACACAAACATAATTATATTATAAATATATTTTATTACAGTTCATAATAGTTCGCAAAATGCAGGCACATTCCGTTTTTGGTGTTACCCTAGTTTCGATCTCAAATGAACCTCTTCGACTCGTTAGTATGATGTCAAACGCGAATACGAAGGCAATGCTAGGAGCAAGATTTACAGGTCGCGCTTCGACTTAACTGTGTAAAGTTACTGTCTCATACGAGTATGAACCTTATTCAAATGTACATCATCTTTCGTGTTCGTATAAGCGAATGTGAGCAAGCGTTTCATACAAATGTGATCATTAATGTTATAAGTTCATATTCGTCATCATCATGTGCCATCCACTTAATTCGGTCTAGGTTGCTGGGAAAACTTACGTTGTAGCCTCTCTAATTGAAGTTGTTTTGATTGTAACATACGAGTCGATACATAACCAAGTTTTCCTGTGGAAGGTAGATAAATTAAAATTGCACTTCGAAAATAGTTTTGATTATATTCAAGTGCATTCATGAATGAGTTGCAGATAATAATTGTTTGATATAAACTCGGTATCTTGAATATTTCACCACATACCGTGAAGAGGACTATTATAGTTTAGTATGATTCTGTATCAATAATAATATAATAAAGCTGAAGAATTTTTGTTTTAATGCGGTTTTTTCTGGAACTACAGGTTTGGAATTTAAAGGAGAAAATACGAAATTCACGCGAACAAAGTCGCGGGCGAAGTGCTAGTTACGTTTAAAATTGCCAACAACGATAACGAACGAAGTTGCGATCCAATTACAATACAACACACTTTTTTTTCTAACAAACTTGACCTTTGCACTGCCATGCTCCCTCGTAATTACTGAGAACAGTCGTTACCCTCATGATGAGATGTATAATTTTATTGTGTTTTTATATTCAAGTTCTGTATCAATTATGGTCTCTTACTGTGGTATTTATTATTGGCGTCAGCAGAATTTGTGCTTATGGTAAAACGTGTTACAGAAAAGATGTAGTTTTGGTAATCTATTGCTATTTATTTTCTAGCTACACAGTACAGTCAGTACTAGTAGTACAGTCACAGGTTCGATTCCCGGGACGGCAGTGTTAGTTTTCTGACGGGAAATTCAGGAGTTCCGGTGAATAGTCTGTCCTATATTACGTGGGTCCTACTATAACTGCCGAAATGTGGATTCAGAGGAAAATGCGTAATGAAGTAATTTACCAGCAAATTATCATAACAGACCATGAGGAGCTTGTCTGATAACCAGTCTTACCAAGTAACTAGGTTGTGGTGGTCAGATAGGCAGTCGCTCCATGTATAAAAATGGTATTCAGCTGCATCCGGTAAGACTGGAAGCCGACTCCAAAATAGTTGTGAAAAGGCTAGGCAGATAATGATGACCATGAGGAGCTTGTGGTTAAATAATAACAGCAGCACGGGTCGATCTTCAAGGTTAAGCAACGCTTGCCGAGGTCGGTCCGCGGATGGATGACAGAGGCTCCTCCGTGCCTCGGAAAGCAAGTTAAGCCGTTTGTCCCGGCTGTTATTCGTAGATCTTTGATAGTCGTTACGAGTCGTCAGAAGCCCGAAAGTCTGACAACTAGTCTTGCCAAGGAGTGTCGGTGTTGCCCACTAACTGGTTTGTGGAGGTCAGATAGAGATTTTATCCTCGTAATATCTGGGTATCATGTTACCCAGTAACTGGGTGGTGGAGGTCAAATAGATATAGGCAGTCGCTCCATGGAAAATTCTGATATTCAGCTGCATCCGGTTAGACTGGAAGCCGATCCCAACTGTTGGAAAAAGGCTAGGCAGATTATCATATCAGACCATGTCCATCTAGCGCTGAACACAGTCCACCTTAGTGCTAGTGAATTGTTCATAATCATCTTGCTTGCACGGATTGCTCAGCAAGGCCCTGCCACCAGCTTTTATAGGAGTATTATTTTAATATTACTTCAGTGTAGGAAAGAGATGAAGCTCTACAGGACGACTCCGTATCATAGTTGCGACAAACAAATGCGCGACAAATGCCAGGGCGACAGTACGACAGGTCGACCATCAGCGGTGCCCGGTGCGACAGCACATCAGCTCGACGAACGTTAGTGCGACAGATTGTTTTCACGATAAACGATGGCACGACGAAACTTTTGATATACGAACTTTAGTGCGACTGATTGTTTTGACGACCATCGATGGGACGACAAAACTTTTGATCGACGAACGATAGTGCGACACAACACAAAAATGCCAAAAAAATGTTAAGTTTTAGGTTTTCGCCTACCTTGCTCGTGACGGCACTCGCGCCGCGTTGTATTTTATTCTGCTCTTAGCAACAAAATATTATACAAATGTTTGTCGTGCTTTAGTTTGTCGAGCGAAAATTGTGTCGCGCTATCGTTCGTCGACCAAAAGTTTAGTCGTCCCAACGATGGTCGTCAAAAAGTTTCGTCGTATTATCGTTTATCGTGAAAACAATCTGTCGCACTAACGTTCGTCGAGCTGATGTGCTGTCGCACCGGGCACCGCTGATGGTCGACCTATCGTACTGTCGCCCTGGCATTTGTCGCGCATTTGTTTGTCGCAATCTATGATACGGATTCCTACAGGACGTATAGCACCATCTCTTTCCCCCACTGAAGTAGGATTAAAATAGTACTGCTAGGGGTGGTGGTAGGCGAGTTGAAACAAACCGTTCGGTGCTATCATGAGGTACATAATGTCGCCAATTTTCCTGAGACCCTCACTACACTACTACTATATGCCAGTGACCTTGAGTGGTTAGCTTGCGTGTTCTGTGCTGAGCTCACTAGAGATTACCCCCTTTATAATATTAGTATAGATAAAACAAAAGATATTTTAATAAAACACGTGTACTTACTAAAAGATCAAAAGAGAGAAAATGGCGAAGTTTTCAGAAAAATACGCTGGATAGATATTGCGTAATTCTCAGTTTTTTATCCGCGTTAGACATAACTTTACAAATTAATTTCACTATGTAATATAAACAATCTAAAATATTCATATATTAAGTTATTAAGAAAATGCTCTAATTTAACATAAATGTTTTCCAAATCATTAACACTACTCGTTTAGACTTGATCTTCAGTATAAAATCATAAAAAGGCGGTTATCGTCGCCTTAAACCGAAAGCGTCGAGTACAACGAACAAAAATAAATATCCAACAATAGTGACCCCTACATATCGGGAGCAATAAATAAAGTAAATTATAATAGTACATTGATAACAATAAACTGGCCCGTTATCTAGCTGATGCACTGCCGACCCCCTTTTAACGTGGATACCGTTCTACATCGTGTTACATTGTAGTTCAGTTCTATTTCTGTTGTTCGCAGTTAAATGTTTAAAGGTTAGATGGGTGATCAAGGTTAGGTAAGGTTTACTTGTTATACAATGTGGAGACTACAATACAACAATAAATGAAAATACTGACACTATGCATAAGAGTATTTGTGAACCATCAAATAAATCCTAGCATCAAAATTAGAAAAATGAGTTTTTCAAACAAATTAAATAGTAGTGTATGCCGCCGGTCCACCCTAAGCCTATAAATTCCGTTTATCCAACTCGGCTTAGGGTGGATTCTCGGACATACGTTTCCTAGTATTCACCTTAGGGTGGATTTTTTGGGGTGGATAAACGGAATAACCTTAGCCGATTATGGATTTTGCCGATCTTCTACTAGCTATATTGACTAAACTATTGAAAATATTCGATTGAATTTTTCTATGCAGAATGGGAACGTCATGAGAGACACGCCGTTTAAGTTATTGTTGTATTGTCGTCTTCACCTTGTATACTAGGTTCAGCCAGCGGCTTCGCATCCTTGATACCTTTATAAATTATAGCCTATGTGCATATAGCATTCCACCGGTGAAAGAATGTTTAAAATCTGTTCAGTGGTTTTTGAGTTTATTCGTTACTAGTTTCTGCCCGCGACTTCGTCCGTCAAGAATTGGGCTATACAAAGCAGAATATTTTTTTTAAATCCGACTGCTTGTTCCGGAGATTACCCCCTACATACAAACTTACAAACAAACAGATTTTACCTCTTTATAATATTAGCATAGATATAACAAAAATACATTTTTTTTTATCTTTGTAACATTAGTGTTGATGTAGACTAGCGACCCGCCCCCGCTTTGTTTTGCGTCTTGACAAAACATCGATATTTCTAAAATATTCGATATTGCACCTACCACTGTTGTCTCTGCATCACCCAACCGTTGACTGGTAGAAAATGCCTATGGCTATATTAACAGTAAAACACTCCAACTTTCCGCAAAAAAATTATAAATAATGTTGGTTAGGTTAGAACTGTTCCCAATTACGCTCGAGCCGAGCGAGCGCTTCGTCGAAATTGGTCGTAGTAACAAAATTAGGGCACTTAGTTATGAACCGTTTTCATATAACTAAACAAAAAATAATTAGAAGGAGCATATCACTATTAATAGTCTAAATAACTTACTGTAAAAGATCCTCAAATAGATAAAATATTTACTTAGCGATAAATATATTTATCATTATCAGTCATGTGATGTCAATGAAAAACATAGTTTTTGTTTATTTAAAGTAAAAAATATCCGTATCTTGTGACCCAATTGACTTATTTACTAACAATCAATAAAATTATTATAACTAAAATTATTATCAATGAAATAAAAACTATTTTTAATAATGAAAACAGAGAGTAATAATTAATGGAAAATAAATTAAACGACTTACAAAAACAAAAAATAAAAATTTTCATGTCGGCCGTTATAATATGACGGAACCGCTCTCTAGGAAATGAAAAAATAATAATAACAGTTTTTTTTTATATTGTAAAAGCCAATTATTTTTAAAAGAGTAACCGTGGAGTTTATTGCCGGCTCTTCTCCATAGGAGACGACCAATTGGAACCGTGCCCATGTAGGTTTATGTGAAATAAAATATTTTGAATTTGAATTTGAAAGCTTAATTCATAACCGTTTTGCTGTGACGCAGTTTTATGAGTATCGCTGTGCAACTTTGTCTCAAACAAGAACAATGCGGGTATTCCATTTTGTTGACCTTTCCATCGGATGGGCCTTTGGCCTATTTATAAACAGATAACATTAAAAAAACAAAGCCGTTAAAGGAAAATTATATGGTAGGTACACACGGCTACACATCAAGCTTTACAGTTCCAGTATAGGCTGACCTCGCATTGTACAGACATCCTTTACAATGCGAGATCAGCTTAAACTGGAACCAGTACCAGTGTTCAACTCGAAAGTTATATTTAATTTGTAAAATATGTAAAAAAAACTTGTCCAATTCGAGAGGGGCACATAGGTATTGCAATAACATTACCAAAAAGTAATATTTTTTTATAGAAAATTAAAAAGTTATTAATAAAGATGTAAACTAGTATGTACGAAACAAATCGTGATACGGGGTGACTTATCAAGATGATTAGAGATACTTTTCTAGTCACATGCTCCCAATATCTCATATTATTACTAATATCTCTCGAAAGGTGGTGTGCGTGTGAGCCACGCAGATGTTATCGCCATGTTTTCTTTGACCCCGTGCACTTTGTGCAGATGTTTACTTACAAACAGACGGCGCATTAATGTGTTTATTATTAGCTGCTAGTAGGGATGGCGGAATAATTTCCAAATATTTTACCTTTCTGAACTTTATTTACGGGGAGGAGCTCGTGGCTAAGTAATAGCAGCCGCACGGTTCGATCCATCAGGTTAAGCTACGCTTACCGGGGTTGGTCTGTGGATGGGTGACTATCTTAACATACCGAGACTCCTCCGTGTCTCGGAAAGCACGTTAAGCCGTTGGTCCCGGCTGTCATTCGTGGATCTTTGACAGTCGTTACGAGTCGTCAGAAGCCCGAAAGTCTGACAACCAGTATTACCAAGAGGTATCGAATTACCCAGTTACTGGGTTGTGGAGGTCAGATAGTCAGTAGCTCCATGTAAAATACGGTATTCAGGTGCATCCGGTAAAACTGAAAGCCGACCGCAAGATAGTTGGGAAAAGGCTAGGAAGATTGATTGAACGTTATTTGGCATAGCTCATGTTAGAAGATTGGTTGAATTTATCTTTGCCAACCAACACAACGAATATCATAAGTTGACTGCTTACTTGGTTAAGAGCGCTTATCCTAAAAGTTGGCAACGTCGCAAATGGCTGTCTAATATTTACCTGTTTTGACTAATTTGGCAATATTACTGTATGGAAATTTGAAATGTGGCTAACTAGCGAACTAGAATCCTCCAACGACTCTTGCTACGACACAATAAAGTGCAATTCAGGTTGCACAGCGCTAGTTACCTACAGTTATATTCACCTAGAAATTGGCTCTCTTTCTATCACGTCTTATATCTTCTGACTACGTTAAGCTTACTGAATTGGCCCGACAATACGTGCCCGCCGCGTACTGGTAGCTTAATAGCTAAAATGCTGTGAGAACCATTATGTATTCAGCTATGACCAAAGGCTTACCCAACTTCCAAGGCATTATGGTCATTTCGTCAAACGGTGCAAGTATACCAACCTTATTGGAGCTACATGTGCAACATTGACACAATATTGTAAGAAAAAATCTGGAACCATTTAACGATGTGTCGGTACAAAAAATCAAGTTTACATAACAATGATAACCTAATAAAGTACATAGCAACGGAAGGTATAATTATGAGCTGTGAATTATTCGCATCTTTATGTTGTAATAAAATTATATGTAAAGCTATAATGTATTTTATCAATATGCAATGTGCGGATCTGCTTGAATATGGCTCAAATAATGAGGGTTCAGTATGTGTAAAAAAAATACAAAAATCTTTTAAAAGCACCATTAGACATCATCAAAATCAGCTTAAAATGTTCCCACTGCTGGGACACAAGGCTCCTCTTCGAGAGGGAGTGGGCTGTAATCCACCACGCGGGCCCAGTGCGGGTTGATAGATGTCAAATGGCTTCGAATTTTTGGTTTTTGGTTTCCTCACGATGTTTTGCTTCACCGTTTTAAGAGCAGTGATGTTGAAATTATTTACAAAAAGTCTAGCGCCTGTCAGCGTTCGAACCCACGACCTACAGCTCGTAAGTCGGGGCCGTTACCACTGGGCAACCACTGCTCCATTAGACAAGGAGATTCAGATTCAGATAACATTTCTATCCTGACAACTCGTCTTTGGTCGGTTGCTCAAAGTGGTGACCAAAGAATCTAATAGGGGAATTTGTCCTCTCCGGCGGTAGACTGTCAGCCAAGACCGTTTTCTGAAGAACCCAGAAAATACCGTTATTGAGAAAACTCGATAATGTTAGAGTCACGCGCGAGAGAAGGAGCGTCTGAATGTCGAATCGCAATAAATGTAAAGATTAAGGCCAATAAGTACTCGTGATACGGACTGTGTAACAACATATTTTTAATTTTATACATAGGACTTATCGGTCGTATCTTATCACGTGGCGTTCCGTAGTTTCTGACTACTCCCATGGGACATAGGCATTCGTTTTTATTTTCTTACGTTTAATTTCAAATACGTATACTGTTGCCGTGGCGTGGTCCAAAACTATTTTCTTTTAACTCCAAGGGGTTATAGAAATACCCAATCAAAATAGTTATTAGTCCATTATAGTTATAAGACTCTTTGTCACACTCCCGTTATTGAATTTTTAGGGGCTGGAAGGAAGGAATAAAATTATGTCGGAACAACATGTTTCCTTTTGACCTTAGTTCCTATAAAAAAAAATAAAAAAAATAATAAAGCCTTTTATTTCCAGTTTACAAATTAACATAAAAAGAATTAGTTCCTATACCTCCTCACAAATAATCGCTAAGCATGCATGGAGGTATTTCGGAGAGTCTTTCGCGAGAGGTTTCTAAAAACAACTTTTGTACTTCTGTAACCGGGCCTCCTTGTACATGGATGACCATGTACAAGGAGGCCCGCTCTTTGTTTTTCACTGGCGCCTGTACAGCATATTATTTTTATTTATTTAACTGTTTATGCACACATAAATAGGAAAATAGATAAAAAGAGATGTAGACATCGTGTGTAAGAATAGAAGTGAAAACAAAATACATATAATCATATAACACAAAGCCACTTACATCCAAGCCCTACTCAGTAATCGGCTGGAGGTCTTTATAGCTGCTGTGGTCACCGAGAGCTCTTATCGGGTCAGGAGTCGGCGGGTCAGTTCCGAGACCGTAACTACTGTCAATATTATATTATTGATAGTAGAATACTCATTAGTCGAGCGCTGCTTTGTAGGACTGTGGGTTATGGGTACTAAGATTCGAATCCCAAGTTGTGATTCGTAAAATTATGGTATTAAAAGTTAAATAGTATTATCAGTACTGACATATAACGGTGACTTTACGGTATCTATAAAAATTATGTTTTGTGCGGTTATATGACGGCATCACTTCAAGCATTAGGTTCAGCGTTGACGTAGCGTTGACACTGCGTATATAAGGGCTTGATGCGAAGGTATATTAAAATGGCTTGCTGTCTATCAATGCTTTTTATTCACGTTTTGAGGAACAAATTTTCGCCAACTGTCATATTATTTTGTCTGATTTTATAACGTATGTGAATAGGCTACAAATCAGTGACTTTCACTGTTAGGTTTTAGTAAGACAAGTAATACTTAGACGTACTGACGGTTATTTAAAACTGAATGATTTGACTGCTTCGTTGGACTAGTGGTCGCGTTCAGACATCATAAACACGTATACTTAGTAGAAATCACTGATTACGAAGACCAAAAATTTTTGTAAAATTAAAATTATTTGTTTTCCCTTGATACGTGCAAGTAATTTCGATGTATCTATCTAATGTTAATCGTGTGTATTCCAGAACAAGCAGGCGTACTTCCCCATCTTCGGCGAGCAGCACCCGCGCCCGCCGCGCTCGCGCCCCAAGGACGCGCAGGGCACCGTGCGCGCCTGCGCCGCCTGCCACCACCATCTGCTGCAGCAGTGGAACGCCTACCAGGTCAGTGCCACACGTGTGCTGGACGACAGCACCCGCGCCCGCCGCGCTCGCGCCCCAAGGACGCGCAGGGCACCGTGCGCGCCTGCGCCGCCTGCCACCACCATCTGCTGCAGCAGTGGAACGCCTACCAGGTCAGTGCCACACGTGTGCTGGACGACAGCACCCGCGCCCGCCGCGCTCGCGCCCCAAGGACGCGCAGGGCACCGTGCGCGCCTGCGCCGCCTGCCACCACCATCTGCTGCAGCAGTGGAACGCCTACCAGGTCAGTGCCACACGTGTGCTGGACGACAGCACCCGCGCCCGCCGCGCTCGCGCCCCAAGGACGCGCAGGGCACCGTGCGCGCCTGCGCCGCCTGCCACCACCATCTGCTGCAGCAGTGGAACGCCTACCAGGTCAGTGCCACACGTGTGCTGGACGACAGCACCCGCGCCCGCCGCGCTCGCGCCCCAAGGACGCGCAGGGCACCGTGCGCGCCTGCGCCGCCTGCCACCACCATCTGCTGCAGCAGTGGAACGCCTACCAGGTCAGTGCCACACGTGTGCTGGACGACAGCACCCGCGCCCGCCGCGCTCGCGCCCCAAGGACGCGCAGGGCACCGTGCGCGCCTGCGCCGCCTGCCACCACCATCTGCTGCAGCAGTGGAACGCCTACCAGGTCAGTGCCACACGTGTGCTGGACGACAGCACCCGCGCCCGCCGCGCTCGCGCCCCAAGGACGCGCAGGGCACCGTGCGCGCCTGCGCCGCCTGCCACCACCATCTGCTGCAGCAGTGGAACGCCTACCAGGTCAGTGCCACACGTGTGCTGGACGACAGCACCCGCGCCCGCCGCGCTCGCGCCCCAAGGACGCGCAGGGCACCGTGCGCGCCTGCGCCGCCTGCCACCACCATCTGCTGCAGCAGTGGAACGCCTACCAGGTCAGTGCCACACGTGTGCTGGACGACAGCACCCGCGCCCGCCGCGCTCGCGCCCCAAGGACGCGCAGGGCACCGTGCGCGCCTGCGCCGCCTGCCACCACCATCTGCTGCAGCAGTGGAACGCCTACCAGGTCAGTGCCACACGTGTGCTGGACGACAGCACCCGCGCCCGCCGCGCTCGCGCCCCAAGGACGCGCAGGGCACCGTGCGCGCCTGCGCCGCCTGCCACCACCATCTGCTGCAGCAGTGGAACGCCTACCAGGTCAGTGCCACACGTGTGCTGGACGACAGCACCCGCGCCCGCCGCGCTCGCGCCCCAAGGACGCGCAGGGCACCGTGCGCGCCTGCGCCGCCTGCCACCACCATCTGCTGCAGCAGTGGAACGCCTACCAGGTCAGTGCCACACGTGTGCACTACAACGCACGCGAGACAACGGCTAAAGCGCGGTCACTGTCGGACGGCATAGAAAATAAAGAGAAGCGCGATGATACACCGCTGGTAATTTCTTGCAAAATATGAATAATAAAACTTGCGTTTAGCTCCTGTTATGTAGTCCCCTTAAAACATAATTCTGAATATGTCATCATCAAACAATTGACAAAAACAGACGATGTTTTAAATTCGATGCAAGCTGGTGTACGAACTACGAAATGCGCTCTTACTGCTATGAAATACAGACTCTTTTAGGGTGAAATTGTTGCAATAGATGGACTTTAAAGAAGGTTAAATGATAACTGATTTAGCCGTATTACTACGTTCTAAGAGTAACTCAAACCGGCTAGATTTGAGAAAATAAATAAAAAATTGAATGTAATTTATTTATTTGCTACACCAACAGCAGTAGGTACATACAAAAAATGAAAACAACAATAATATAATAAAAGTACTGGTATGTATGCCTACTAAAGGTATACACAGCATTGAGTTGATCAGCAAGGCCTAAAAGGCCTTTGTACCTTTTTTGAATGCAAAAAGTTTAAATAAATAAATAAATGAGCTCAATTTGAACGCAATTTACCATGATACCGTTACCATCGAAATATATAATATCGACAAAAAGATGGAGGAATTCTTATGATTTTTGAAGAAGAGATTTTCTGGTTACGGTTTGGTCCGTTACGCTAAACCACAGATATAGATAGACATAGATAACGCAAGTATCACGATCTGTATGAAAACCAAGCGTGCCATTTTTTGACTACCTACTATGACGTCACAAGCATTATTTAGTGATGGGAAAATAAAATCCGCCGCACGCGGCAGCGTCTTTGAATCGATTTTATTATCTTTGAAATCGATACTGCTGGCGCTCACCCAGCCAGCAGTACGCTAACTAAAAGTCTTCGCATTGAGAGGTTGTGTGCTCGTGCGCGTTCCGTCGACGTCCACACGTCGTTTTTGGATACCTTTTCCAAAATTTCAAGTAAGTTTACCATTATAAATACGTGAATATTCGATTGAAATACCTTCTATTCAATTTAGTTCTAATGTTTACAAAAGCAACGAGATTCTACCCTTTTTCATCTCAATTTTGAATAAAGATCGCCTTTTTATTATACCATTTCTCTATTTATTGAGTAATCGTGTACAGTAAAGAATTATTGAGAATCGCTTAAATAGATTAATTAATCGATTTTGTGACATAGTAATGATATAGACAGAAGAATGAGATAGACAGAGGAATGAGATATACAGAGGAATGAGATAGACAGAGGAATGAGATAAACAGAGGAAAATAAAAATTTCTGATCTGCTTAGTAGGCAGTTAGGGATTTATAATTTCTTCAAATTGTTAGTATTTCCCTACTTATTCCTTGTAATTGTTGTAGATTATCTTTCAGAAACAAAAAAAAAACCAGAGAAGAAATTTTAGAAGGTAAACGAAAACCCAGTAAAATACGATATAATAAAATTAAAATGGATGCAAAATTACTTGAGCTACAACAGCAAAAAGATAAAGAAAGTTGTGATCTTTAGTACATCAATAGTCGGATATGCTGCTTTTGTTAATATTCGTTACATTTTCCCTTCAACAAAGCATGCTTCCTCAAAATGTATAAATAACAAATAGTGCTGTGCTTTGTTGGGAACCAATCTTTATTTCCCGTCGCCTCAATCCATTTTTCTTTTAAATTGGGTTCATGTGGGAAACTAAAAATAGTTTGGAAATTCCAAAAGTGCACGCCTCATAACACACATTCATAAACGAAAAAGAAATTCAAAACATAGTTTCTAACAAAAATTAACAATTTATCACTTTTCATGAAGTATGTTTTGACAGCTGTTTTACCCATCAATATGGGTAAATTTCTAACCTCGCAATCCTTACGTAATGTCAAAGACTATTTATTTAGATATTTACATTGTGGGTTGCTAGGCAACACGATAGGTCAAGGTTGAAAATATTTAGATAAAGATATTATATTTTAGTTAGTATTTTATTAATTATAATTAAACTACTTTGAATAAAAGAGCCATTTTCAATAGGGTTTCTTTTATGGCCGAAACCAATGTATTAAAAAAAAATTGACTCAATTAATTGATTTTATCGCAAGCTACAATGTTTTCAAGCTTCATAAATTGACGGACAGGATTTTTTTTTCAACTATTTTGATGTTTTTTTCCTTTCTCTTGCATTAAATCAATTGGTAAAAAGTACAGTATTAATCTCCATTTAATCATCTATACAATGGTATATAAATTAAGTAGGTTCTGTGTACTAGCAGGAGTGTAACAATAATAACAGTTGCAGAAATGGGGCAAAAAATATTTTTCGATCGTAGAGCACACTCTAATGCTGCGCATTACGAGTCGTGCAAAATCACTAAACGTTACGATAATTTATTAAAATTGTCTACATAATTACTACCTATACGAAATCGATTCTTGAGAATCGATTTGTGTTGCATACGATGAACAGCACTAATCGCTAAAATTGACAGAAAAATGATAAAAGCGCCTGTACTACGAAACCGATGCGATATACGATAGTATCACTTGCTTCGATATTCATCACTTGTTAAAACAAAACGTCGCATCAACCGCTTCAAGTAAAAGCCGCAATGTAATACGAATATTCAGTTTACGTTTGATGACCTATGTTTTTCTCAAATTTGGTATTACAGAGAGTATTAGATTAAAAATAATTGATTTTCATATTAAATACGCATAATATTAATCACAAAATGACTTATCGATGGAAGGAATCGTTTCCTTTATTTTTTCTCCTCACATTTGTAAAGTTTTTACAATGTATAACTGAGCAATTAACCATTTTAAATTATTTTACTGACGTCCGTCTAGCGTGGCACAACGATGCAGACTGAGCGCGAAAGTGGCAACTTACGATTATTGTACGTAAGCTGGGCACGCGAAGTAGTTGCTCTTGCGTTATCTATGTCTATCTATATCTGTGCGCTAAACCTATTGATGCAAAGTTGTCTTTATCTATCTATAGCACTAATCATTTAATCTGGTTTTAAAGTACACAACTGCAAATAAAACGACACTTATAAACTCTTTATCTTCTTCTTCTTCCGTCCCTGGTCCCGTTATTACTTATAAACTCTTTATAAATTAAATAAAAAATTGTGACTCAACGTAACAAGTTTCATACAAACTATACAAACACATCACTTCACTTTGTGTAGACAGTTGCGTAAGCGCACACATTACGAACAATACTAAACTAATAGTAAGTAATTGTGGGTAGTTGAAGAAAGTTCTTTAGGTTTACATGAGTACTTCAAGTATGTTATTGACACCATTTTCAAAGTGTGTGTTTTATCTTGTAATAGTATGAGGATTGTCATCAGTACTAAGACATTTTAATATATACAACATACAGGACCAAGATACAGATGAGGCCAATGTAAAAAACCTTGTAATATTTTTGGTAATAAAGTTTAAAATAATTATTTCGTTATTTGCACAATTTGTAAAAACATTTTAGTTGAAACTCCACTTATAGTGTCAGCCACATGTGCCTGACGTGGCAGCTAACGGGTGAAGGATTTATTGTTTTTTTTTTATGTGCTACATCTAATGCGGCGGCCGGAACAGACAGGCTGTCGGAGAATAATATTTTCTTTTAAAAAAAATCGGAATATTACGTTTTTGATTATGCCTTATTTATTACCTTCAATAAACCATCCTTTTAATGCATATTTTTTATACAAAATAATTTCGACGATTCACTTCTGCCAGGCGTCCCGCGACGGCTCAAGTTTTTTACAGAAATTGAAATTGAAAAAAAATGAACAAGAAGAAGAGACCTATGTGATAGAATTAGTCCAAGGATGGGACACCGCCATATCTTAACATTTCTGTCGTTAAGGCAGAATTTTTATGCGTTCCGTTTTGTATAAAGAAATACAGACAAATAAGGCAATAAAAAAAAACTAAATTATTTGTGAGTGTCTGTTGATGGATACGGCCAATTAACAAAATTCCGTATTAGCTGGGGCCATCGCCATATTTATCGAATAAATTATAAATACCATAATCATGCTTGGAAAGCAGATTTACGTCTTACATTTTTATATACTCAATACACACCCCCTCCACACATAATTATGTTCTAACAACCACTAATTATTACGTCACAAACTTATATATTTATCTCTTTCTAACGCACAGTGTTTGAGCGAGACAACACCACTCAAGTACCTACCAACGATGCGCGATAATCTCGGCTTAGATAAATATTATTGAATAGACTTGTAAATATTTTATATTGGTATATATTACTATATATTTACATTGTAGGTTTGTCGAGTTAAGTGCATTAGCTTGTGTTATGTAAGTGAAGTGCAAATTATATATAATTTGATTAAAAAAGGAGGAGTGTCCGGCGTGGGTACACATACACATACGAATATATTTGGTAAAGTATAAAAATTAAAGCCTTGTTAGACGTGTTTGTTATGTTGTATGAAACTATATTTATGGAAGGTGAAATCCGGATTTGATCTAGACGACATAACCTTCATTTTTTGTGTCTATTTTAGTCACGAGTTTTTTTGCATTCCTTTTTTTTATACTTTTGGAGACAGTCATTGAACTAAATCCCGGTAAGCGTTTGAGCCAGTTGCGGACTACAACTGTGCTATTCCTGTTACTTTAAACTGTATAGAAATGAAATAACAGAAATTCTTTTGCGAATCTCGATAGTTATGGGTAGTCAGAAGCCCAAAAGTCAGACAACCATACCAAGGGGTATCGTTTAACCCAGTAACTGGGTTGTGGAAGTCAGAAAGGCAGTCGTTTTATATAAAATTCTGAAAATGGTCTTCATCAGCACCCGTTTAGACTGGAAGCCGACCCCAACATAGTTGGAAAAAGGCAGTGTGGTTTAAATATTTCAGTTTTGCACTCGGTGAACTTTAATAAACAGACTCAATATTTACACTCAACACTCACCTAATTAACTCATACTATTGACATTTAAAACAGAAACACAGATAAAACGACCTTTAAAAAAATATAATTACTTGAAAAGGTTATAATGTCACATCCGAAAACACAATGTTATATAAAGAGCATGAATGTGTCTCGCGTATAGCCGCTGATACATTATCAAACAGACGCATACGACGTGTCTTGTGACGTCATAGAACTTGTTCTCTTACAGATGTACTTGTACTATTTGTTTATCTCTTTCGGGCAATGGTGAAGGTTTTTCGTGAATCTCTGGATGCTTCGAAATCATGTGAGATCTGTGTTGTTAGAAGTAAAGAGTAACCGCGGAGTATCTTGCCGGCTCTTCTCCATAGGAAACGACCAATTGGAACCGTGCACCTAGGTTCTGACGTTTCATAAGTGCCCATGTAGGTTTATGTGAAATGAAATTATTTGAATAAATAAATTACTGTTAGGTTATAAATGGACTGCAATAGAAGTACGGTTCTCTTCCTCATTACCGTCGTAAATGCTACATTGTCGTTATAATATGTTCAATACCTACTGAGTTAACGGCTGACGAGAGATGTGTGGACGTGCTGTTTCGAACCCAAATTAATTGGGAATAGGGCAGGAGGATGATTATAAATGAAGGTGGTTCAGCAGCGAAAGACATGCCTATCCATTTCTTCTAAGGGATCAGGCTAACTAGCCGCAGACCATACAATAACACTAGACGGCCACGACTCCGGCCAGGGGGCCAACCACAACCACTAAAAAGTAGTATTATTTTAATCTTACTTCAGTGGGGGAAAGAGATGGAGCTATACGTCCTGTAGAGCTTCATCTCTTTCCCACACTAAAGTAATATTAAAATAATACTGCTTTTAGAGGTGGTGGTAGGCCCCCAGTCGTGGCCGTCTAGTGTTATTGTATGGTCTGCGGCTAGTTAGCCGTTGCTACTAAGTGAGCGATTCGTATCGGTTTCTATAGTTAACCTGGTCGCTGCGACCACTAGTCGTGATCGTGGCCAGCTAGTGCGCAAGATCCCTAAGGAATCATTTAATAAATGTAAAGTAATTAAATGATGATGATAATATGCTTTATGTATTTCATGCACATAACAAAATTGAAATGATAGCAAATGTCATTCATAGTTCAAACCTCAAGATATAAACTGGCAATAATCATTACTCAGTTCACCTTAATTAAAGTTGATTTATTCTCTCTGAAATAGGAAGGATACTTCTAACCTATAAACACGCACCGACCTCTGGCACGGCGGTATCTCTTACAGTAGTAAAACAGATAACCTCTCATTACAACTTGTTTTTCCTCTATTCCTCGATGAGTGAGAGACATTGAGTATTTATACAAATAAGACTCCTTCACTGATTAGATGTTGCGTCGTAAAAATGTTTTAAAAGCGTAATTTATAGATAACCAGCTGCGTCCCGCTTTTTACCCGAATAAGTCTGGATCCCGTGGGAATATTGGGATAAAAAGTATCCTAGATCCTATTCCAGGTCATGATCTACTTGTGTGCCAAATTTCATCCAAATCCGTTCAGCCGTTTTAGAGTGAAAGCGTAAAAACTATCTCACTATCGCATTTGTGATATTAGTTAGGATAGTTTCTATGAAGGACTTAGGAGTTTTTTACATGGTCAATCAATCAATCTTCCTAGCCTTTTTCCCAACTATCTCTATTTATATCTATTTTACATGGTCAATGATTTTCTATAATAGATTCTGCTGGGCAGGTTGTGCCACTTCTTCCTCCCAGCTAAAGCACTAGGAAGTGGTGAAGGGTAGCTGCGTTTTGGAGGACCGTCGTTTCCGACCGTAATTTTGACGGACAAAAAGTGATTTACCTAATTTGAACTTGATTTTGATACATTTCCTAAAGAACGTCTATCGATACTTCTATAATCTTTCCTCCGGTTATTGATGGGCAAAATTCACATTCCTTTCTAATAACTGATGTAATTCATCAATTCAAATTGATTCAGTGTTTTTACCGTAGGACGAGACAAGAAAACGAATGTACCTACCTCTCTAATCTCTATGGATAAATAAATTAAATGTTATATATTAAAAAAAGTGTAAAACCTCGTAATTTAATAACGACTTCAATTATTGAAACAAATTAATTCGTCTATAAAATACAGGTTCCACTGATTGACCGTCTATCTGTGAGATCATTTGCTTGAGCAATGAATTATTTATTAAATGGCGTCGTAAAACATAATGATTTGCATCTGAATATACCAACTGTTTATCATGTTTATGAGGACTTCTGAGGATGTCCTCATCAGCGGTAAGGCGTTGTCCGTATTGGTAAAACAGGGTAATGAAATCGTATATTTAAAAGGTTAGCTGAGCTTACCCTGTTTGTTACCCAGTAACTAACTCCATGTAACATACTAGGATTCAGATGCATCCAGTTGGACTGGAAGCCGACCAACATAGTTTAAAAAAAAAAACTAGGCAGATGATGAGCCTAAGCATAATCGGGAGTAAATACAAATCACGAGTATATGCAGCAAGGGCAGATGCAAGTGTGACAAAATTCTTTTAATAACTTTTGTTGGACTTCTGTTGATGGACTGATGACCTTATGAAGGCCGCAGGAATCCGCTGGAGGCGGGAAGCACACGTCTTTTGGCTGAAATGATGATGATGATGAACTTTTGTTAGTATCTTTCGTGAAACATTCGTGTTGATGACTGTTAGTGGTAAATATCACGAGTTTATCACAAGGTCGTGAATAGAATGACAATCCCGCAATTGCACGTAAACCTGAGATAATCATAAGGTTGAATATGCAAAATTTTGTGATAATATATTTGATTGTAGCAAAACTATAGCCTCTAGTTTACCAGTAAGGACGACACCTTAGATAAGATTTTATATTTTACTTTTCATAAAATTAAAATGTCATTGATTTGAAATTTCTTTTTTTAGTCTATTTAAATATTCTAAAAACCGGATTAAAAGATTGTGAGCTCGATTATAAGATTATAAAGCAACATGCTTAATCTTCGAATATTTAATAGTGAAAATACATTAATGAAGTGGTTAAATTATGTCAAAAAATAGTGCCAAAACTGAGCAATTCATTTGATTAATGATGACACTTAACCTCTTGTCTAGTGAATAAGTCATATTTTTTCTATTAAATGAATAGTTCAAATACCTTGAACAAACATCCTTCAAACTGCATCCTAAACCACAGAACTTAGACCCGCGCCCGCTGTTAAGCTTACCGACTTTCACGAGCACGTCATCTGTGTAAACTTCAGTATCGTAATGTTTGAACATACAATCATTGATGGCGGCTACCGGTTGACCTACAAACGATAACGCCGACCGCTCCGCCAGTCGCGTGCGACGCTTACCAACGAGCGTACGTCCCACCGTGTCGTCTATGTATAACAATTTCTACTGCGACCTGATAATAACCCTTGTCTGTACCAAGACCCAAAACTATCGATAACTTATCGTTCGATAAGTCATTTTGTGTGCTCATGTGTGTTATAGTGGCTGTGTTATGTGAATTTAGTAATATAAGTGATATAATAAAATAATGAAACAGTGTTCACGTGATATTTAGTGGATTATTGCAATGTTAGTGCGAATGTGTGGAAACGAAGATAGGGCGCCGGTGAACTGCAAGGTAATGCGACAGGTTGCACGTAGCGTTGATAGCAACGCGCGTGATACGTACTAGTGCAGTTAATGTTATTGTTTTATTTGGACAGATAAGTTGTAAGTCAATAGGTACAACTGTTACTTTTGTAGGAAATTGTGATGTAGATGAAATATAGGAGTTTGGTCCCTGTCGTTAATATGGCGGATCGAGTTTTCGAAAATGCTTTGTGACAGTTTGTTTCTAATGCTCGAAGTGTCGCTTTAACCTATAGAATGTCTTAATTGGGGATTTATACGACATTCTATCGGTTCATAAGAAAAATATACTCTAAACGACAATAAATATAATTGTGAAAACCGTTGTGCGCTTACATGCAATCGACTTCTAGTAGATGACTGTCTAACGGGTTGTCCGAGTACTGAGTCTTTTGTTTATTATAGCGACGCATTTTGTCTGCTTTAAAAAGGAGACAATCTGACCTGCAGAAAGATTGTGCGTCGTTTTCCCGCCAAAATTGTGTAGCCCACCAATCTCTTTGACATACAAGTCTAGTATTGTTGTACGCAGACTAGAAGGATGTTATAAACGCAGTCTGTCTGGGTTCATAATGATAACTATGATATTAGCTTATCTACCACGTTTAAGGAAAACTTCGTTTAATTCGAGGCAGAGTTCGTTCAGTAATCAAACGGTACTTTTACATCATTATCGGTACAAAGATTATAGTGTGAACTTTTGTTAAGGTTATAAGACCTGAATGACAAACGATGAACTTTGTTTTCAATCACCACTAGACGTAAAATCTCTTATGAATGGATATATACCTCTTGAGTGACTTGATATACCTCTTATATAAAATAAAGGTTCCGGTTTCCCCAATAGATTATATAAATGTGCCAGATGCATGCCATTTTCTTCATCTTCTTTTGATTAATTGAAATTCAGTGATTTTACATTCGTTACTCTTTTAGTAACATGCGTTTTATCACTTTTCATCATGCCCATACCAAGCCAAACGATTCTCTAGCAAGTTTTCCGCCACTGGCGCTGCTTTCAAACTAACTCTAATATACTCATTTCTTTCTCTATCACACATCGATCTCAGTACTCTTTTCTTTGTTACTTCATCTAAATTCCTCCTCACTGCTACTACATTTCGTAAAATAACGTAGTATAAAAACCGCGGTTTCTGAAACCTCCGGCTTACGACCACAACCTTTGCATAAACATTGATAAAACCCCTTTGACTTTTCCCCGCCATTACCAGTATCGTGTGCAATTAATATGTATAAGATTCTTGTATCTTATTAATAAACATATCATAATCAACCTCGTCCATGTACGGGTGTAATATCATAGGAATGAATCGCTATTTGAATTTCATAATCATAGCATTTAATGTGTATCTTGTTCATGCATCGCATCAGGGAGATTCTATCGAAGCCATCGGAGATAAGTGAAGGAAATAGTATACTTGATAAATACCTGTTACATGGCACTTGGGAGCTTATTGAATAAATCTCTTACTAATGAATAAATCTCTCTTACGTACGTTGATATCTCTTGAAATGATGAAGTGGAACATTCCGATCTTCATTTACGTCTTGATTAAGACCCACTGTTCTGTAACAGCATTCTTATCTACTTGCTAGTATTTTGTTTTGGTCTTTCTGATAAGATTGATTGTGTCATCGACCTAACTTGCCATCGGTCTTTCTAATCTTCGTGAGTCCACTATCGGCTACCTTCAAAATTATGATGACGTAAGATTTTGAGAATGTCTCTCAGGAGTCTTTTTTCTCTTATGTTCTTTTGATCTTGGGCTAAGCATTCTATTAATTGATTTCAAATCCTGTGTTGCACCAACAATAGGAACCGACTTTTTGTTCTGTACGTTAACTGTTTGGTCCTTCGAGCAATGTGTGTTGCTAATTTCTAATAGAGGAAGTACTGTTAACTTAGTATTGTTTAAGTAGATGATTGCTTAAGCTAGGTGTCACGGTCTGACAATTCGGGAGCTCAATTCCCGAATCGTCTGTATGGGGTTTTACCATTTAAATTAAGACCTGCCCAGTGCAATGTGCACAAACTGGTTGAAATTTTTATGGACTATGCTTGTTATCAAAACTTGGAACCCAGAAGTTCAGCCATACCTCGTTATCTTATCACAACAAACATTGCACTCTCTCGCATATTTGTCCGTCACTCATGCTGCACCGGGGCACGGATGTCTGCCGTTCGTTTACACTAGCATTAGCGACCATACTGTCTAATTTGTTCACTTTCATCGGATTTCGGCTTGTTGTTACGTCTGTCTGTCTCCACTGCCTATAAAGCGGTTCCTTTCCCATTTCTTAGCATTTTGTTCAGGTGTTTCTGTCGAGATTTATCTGCCATCGACCCTTCTTGTCATCGCATCGGTGTTCCATCATTGTAATAACTTATTCTACTATCTTCATCTATTCACGTAACTTCATTCTGGGCTGTAGGATTTAACAGAACTGGAAACCCAGAAGCTTGTTATCTTGTCACAACAAACATTGCAGCTCTCTCGTGTATTTGTCCTACACTCATGTTGCACCGGGTTACGGATGTCTGCCGTTCGTTTACACTAGCATTAGCGACCAGACTGTCTAATTTGTTCACTTTCATCGGACTTCGGCTGTTGCAAGTTTTGTTGTTACGTATTTTCGAGGGCTTGGGTTTTACAGTTTATTTGTTTGGTAATAGTGTCGTTAGATTTCAGCATCTTCATGGATACTATAGTCCATTTATCACAATTATCCAGCCATGAATATTTTTGAACCCTTTCTTTGATTAGAGTTTCAGCTGATCCGATAGACCGTTAAGATTTGTAAAAGCTAATACTGTCAATGTAATCCCTGAAATAGGAAAAAACTTATTTATTTCTACACATTTTTTTATTTGTTTGTTGCTTTCACGCTAAAACGGCTAAACGGATTTGGATGAAATTTGGCACATGGATAGACCATGACATGGAGAAGGACATAGGATACCTTTTATCCCGATATTCCCACGGGATCGAGACTTATGCGGGTGAAACCGCGGGGCGCAGCTAGTGTTATAATAAATGGAGTATAACATTAAATTATATATTAGTAGGAAGTATAGTATTCATAGTTCTTTCACCAAAAGCTGATTGTAGTTTTGGGATAATTGATAACGCTTCACTTCAATATCCAGCGCAAAAAGATGTACAATAATCATCATTCTCATCATTGTCTTCCCCTTATCCCAAATTGTTTGGGGTCGGCACATACTATATTTTTCTTAAAAATAAAAAAAATACAATTATTTCTCTTTTACTTGCACCATCTTCTTTGAATTCACAATTCCTTGCCAATATTTATTTTACTCACTCAAGTAAAACTAATTAGTATTGACAATTTAGTACAGACAGAACAATATAAAACATATATTATGAGAGATACAAATTCATGTGTTAAAATCCATGTTATTTGGTACTAGAATTTGTGTCACGTCTTCGTATGTGTTCAGGTGGAAACACTATACTTTTAATGACGCACGGAATAATATACACAAAATGTTTTGGTTACAATATTTCAATTACTTAGTACTTTTTGTAAAACCATTTGATTTTCAGCAGATCTCAATAGTGTCTTGAGTAAGAAACAGTTATGAGTGGTCAGTTATGTGGCTTCATTGGTGTGTTCTGAATAATAAACGGTGATTTAAAAAAAACTGTTTTTCTTCTTCAATTTGAGATTCTAGCATTTGACAACTTATATAAGCTAATTGATTAACCGTAATAAACCAACGATGAGAAATTTATAATATTTGTTGACATTAGAGATGGCTACAGATTAAAAAGATTTCATTTCTACGATACGAGGGTAAGTCCCTTATTTGTTTCTAAAATAATTTATTAAACACTAAATGCACCCCGCGATTTCACTCGCATAAGTCTCGATGCCGTGGGAATATCGTGATAAAATGTATCCTATGTCGCAACATAGGTCATCGTCTACTTATGTGCCAAATTTCATCCAAATCCGTTCAGCCGTTTTTAGCGTGAAATTGTAACAAACAAACAAACTCACTTTCGCATTTATAATATTACAATTTACAGTTAAGGATAAAGAACACTTTACAATAACACTTTATTATTTATAAGTACTAAAAAGTATTAGTCACCAGAATTATAATGATTAATTACTGACTACTTATAATATTAAATTAATATTAAGGAGATTAAAAGATCAGTAACGGCGTAACGTGTTATAAAAACATGTTTTCCTTTTGAAAATAAAAATATTTTTTTCCTTAAAAAGCTTTGTAGCACTGACTATCTCGGTGTTCATCATCATCATGAGCCTTCAGAAGTCCAGTGCTGCAATAGGCCTCTTCCACGCCATTCAGCTTGATTCTCGGTAACTCTTACCAAGCTGCTACCAGTAATGATGTTAACCAAATAATAATGCAATCACGTTCATAAAAAAAAAATTGATTAGATTAATGTAAGATTATTTAATAATTTCCAAGTTATTTTGACGAATAAACCTTATATAATCCGTTAAACTATTGTAATCGAGACAAATATGAGCTTTGATCTTGTGTACAAAATAATAAAAAACAAGGCATAATGCAGAACGTTGTCAGCTGATACGTTATCTGATAACAACTAATACACACGGATTTTGAAGATAATGGGAATGGTAAATTTTATTTGTCAATTACGTTATCTTTGCACGTGACGTGCATGGCAAATAATTGACCGCTCCTATTCTTTTATTAATTTAATTAAAAGTGTAGGCGGCGACTAAGATAATATCAACTTTCATAATGAATCTGTTAGCTTATCACTTTCGATATGATGAATGGATTGTGTGAATGATGATATGGCTAGAAAGGGGAAGAACGTATATGAAACAGTATTTATGTTACCTTATCAAATTAATCATATTCAAGATAAAGACAAAAAATCCCCTGAAAGTTTTTAATGTATTTAAATGTTATATTTAAATACTAGTAATTAGCCAGATATCGTCATAAATGGAAATCATGTATATGGATATCATATCTTATGAAGAGCTCAAAACGAGGGTAGGGATGAGGGATAAAGTAAGCAGCTGAAGACAATGACTTTCATAACAATTTCGCAAAAAAAAATATCTAAGAACGGTCATTAAATTAGCAAAAGTTGATTTACTTACATTAAAACTTGTTCTAGTTGAAGTTTACAACAATTGAACTCTTTTCTTGTATACTGTACACCACCAAATAGAATTAGAATATAATATTATAATCATAATACATCTTGTGTTTATTAATTAAATTACTTATACTAATTGTGTGTGTTGTAACACACACACTCATATATAACACACACACACATATATAACACACACACACACACACATCACACAAACACACACACACACGCACACAAAGGACATGAGATGTGATCACCATGACGTGTGTGTGTGTGTGACATGTGATGTGTGTTTGTGTGTGTCATGTGATGTGTGTCATCACATTGTATGTTACGCCTCCAGCCAAAAGACATCTCCCTGGTTAAATTTTGAAGTAAGTACAAAAAAGTATTGCGTTATCCATCTATCTATAGGAATACCCGAAAGATATAGGTAGCGTCTAGTTCAACACAACTGCAATCGCTACTTTATTCAATGCTACTTATCTTTCATTGTTGTTACTGCAAATTACATTCAAGTTTAGACCATCTTTCAATTCATTAAAAAGGTTGAATGGTTAGTCAGCTATGTCCTTATTTTTACTTTGTCATACTGCATAACTTTGCCGATACTTTATCAGTCTTTGACATTTTATCTTCACACTTATCGTTTATCAAAGAAAATCGGCTTATGCGATTACTTATCTGTTTAATGCTGAAATACACGAAACTTTTTAGTAATAAATGTTTAGATTATATCAACTGGTAACTGGTAATTCCTATCGGAAAGGTCAGTTGCTTATCTTTCTTTGTTATACATACGTAAGTTTGAAGGTGATTTCCTTTTTTTTTCACCAACTCGTGGTCTATGAAAACCTTTTTAATTTGATATGTTATTCCGTCAGTGTGATCGGATGTTAAGTCTCTTCAACGAATCACTGCTGCTAACATTAGATTTCGATTTTCCTTGCGAAAATTAAACAACTAAAACTATACTTGGTTCATGGCTGATCATCAGGTTGCCTAAGTTGTTATGTTCTATTATCTAGTGATTCGGATTTTCGGTTCGAATGTAGATACAATTCTGAATATATATTACAAAAGTCATCGTAGGTATGAAAATCACCCTGTTGTGTAGTCAGAAAAATGGTTTGTCAAAAAGATTAGATTTTTCTAATTCTGATTTGATTGGTTATTGGTTATTCAATAAAGAAATATCCTGCACATTGGAACCCAAACACACGTCATACTTTTATTGCCTGTGTTATTTTTATCTCCCTATCTCCAAATATTATATCGACACTTAGGATAAGCTGACATATGATCACTATCAGCCGTTATCAGGCCATCATTTCGGGCGTTATCTTCCTCATGACTTCGTGCACCTGTGGCGACACGTTGTTTTTTTATTAATTTTATTTTTCTATTTATTTTTAATGATTCATTATGAACTTTGGCATTTATTGATAGCACCTAAAGATTTATGAGGTCATCAAATAGGTTAAATCGGTAATTAAAAGAGATAATGGGTTATATAATTGGTGAGTCTAAAGGTATTGCATAATATTGCTTAACAATAAGAACAAGACTGACCATAATGCCCCGTAAGATTATAACAGAAACAGATAAACAATCAACTTGTTTTAACTCCCTTGAAGTGAAACTAACTTAAAGTCCAAAAAATGCCTACGTTTATTTTCAATTATATGTAGTTGAAGTGAAATTATAGCAAGTCCAATTCAGCACAGTATAAATAAATCCAATAGACACTATCTTCAATGCTGCATAAACTAATAAAGAAAACAAAACTATTAAACATGCAATATACAATAATAAAAAGCTAACATTATCAGAAGCACCTACATGAACTGGCGACCTCTTAGGAGCAGTGCACTCTGAAAAAGTGTTGACACTAGATAACGCACTGACCCTATCGTAATACTGACACTTATTGTACCACTGTTATAGAAATTATCGGTACTTCGACTATAATAGTCGAAGTTGAAGCTCATTCCGAGTGATATCACGTGAATCATTCGCTAAAATTAACAAGTTTGTTGTTCTGAAGCGAAAGTTGACTATGAAAGAACTTATTTCGAAAATTTTAATCAGGTTGTAGAGCAAAATCTACAAAGAAATGTATAGGTTCAAATAAAATCTTATGCATGCTATAAGCAATAAACTAGCAGCTGTTGGTCGTAAGCTTACGGTAAATTAGGGTTAATCAATATGTTTATTCGCGATTTCAGGGTTGGTCCCTAAGTGCGGATTTCACCAATGAAATTGAACGCGTTCAGCACATCTAAACGCGTTCAAAAGCTGTCAGTGTACAATATTCCATAACAATTTTGACACTGACAGTTCTTGAACTCGTTAAAAAAATGTTGATCGCGTAAAAGTTGTTCATAATCAGGAGTACAATGACCCCTTTATTTCAGTTACACCTTGTAAAGGCTTTTAAAATATCGAAGTATTATTTAGTGAATGGAATATTTGAGGAATAAAGTAGGACCTTCCACTTGTGGTCTTACGTTGCGTCAGTCTCGAAAATAACTCCAGTCTTTGTGTAATCAGTTTATTGACAAAGCTTTCTCGAATTATTCCTAACATAATACTACTGATAATTCGGTCGAGCGATATCGTTTGTTTATATGATTTTAATGCGGCCTGTGACCCGACCGTGCTGGTCAGAGAGCAGATCGAATGCTGGGCGATAGCCTCTGCAATATTGTGCCTATTGTTATAAAATGGCCAAATATGAACAACTTTTTATGAATATTTGGTGCTGAAATAGTTGACGAAAATAATCAAGCGCTACCGAAGTGATATAAATGGCAAGCGTCAAACCATAATAAGGTTCAGGTTCAATTTATCACTAGCAAACATGTAACAGTAACTTAGCCTAGCTTAGCTTAGGCCTTTGATAAAGTAAGCTTTAGGCACCAATCATGTTTTGAAACAATCTTACATTTACAATGTCAGTTTGCTCAAGCATTATTTTGTTTTAGAAGAATGACGTCAAAATAAGGTCAAAACCATAAATATATTTTGTTTTGTTCTAAGTAGCAAATGTGGCGTGCCACAAGGGGCTATACTACGACATAAATTACTTTTATAGTATTAGCGCTGCTTATCAACCAGCTTTAAAATAACGCCGTTTATCTTAAAACCTAATTATACATGTGTTATAGTAAACATAGATAATAATATAATTCTCTTAAAATTATTTATCGTTATAATAAGTGGAGATAAGTATCTACGGATAAAGCCGACGATAACAATGGATCAGGCTATAATTGCTGTGCCAACGTTATCAGTGATTCAATTTAGTGAAAGATTTGATTTTGATAAAATACGCTTCACACCTTTTTATCCAGTTTTTTTTCGCATTATCAACCTTACTGGCTTTGTTTTATCAATAATATTTTTTATTCTATGCTTTATAAGTTGTATAGTGAGATTATACTTATTTTATTTCCAACCTGAATTGTCTCACTGCTGGGCAAACTCCCTCACAACTTTCCACTGTACGTTGTCTTCTCCGACAAACCTCTCATAAACGCTTATAAGTCATCATGCCAACGTTTCCTAGGCCTCCCTCGGCGACGATGCCCTGCTTCTGACGACGATGTGACGACGTGACGAAATTATACTCATAAAATATAATTTTTAAATTATTGCTGCATCACATTCTTCAACAACCAATTGACACGTGTAGTGTACCCGCATAAATCTCTACTTTTAAAAGAAATTCAAATTTTATAGACAATTAATGAACGAGACATTTACAACAAAATGAAATATTGACTTATTACAAGTATGTAATTTAAATTAACATGATTAAACATTTTCTTAACCAAACAGATGTAGTCTGCTGAGTAATGTCTGTGCCAGGTATGGTGTGTAAATGGAGTTTTCATACACATTTAAGAGATCTTATCCTAAAAGCTGGCAACGTCGCAAATAGCTGTCAAATATTTGTGTTGTTTTGATTAATTTGGCAATATTACTGTAATTTGACATCAATTTGCGACGTTGTCCACTTTCAGAATAAATGCTCTTAACTCTACGAATTATAATGTCTTCGCCTGAAACTCATCAACATTATCCTTTTGTCATTATTAACAACATGTAACAGCTTGGATAACATATAGATAGGAGATGTATTGTAGACAAAACCCGTAATTAAAAACCTTTATAAATCAAGTTACAATCTCATCTGACCGATATCATTGTAGAAAACCTGTCAAAAATGTAGGTAAATAATAAATATTTTTGACTGATTGAGACAGATTCAAATGCGATCGTTCTTAAAAATACAGGAACCGCCCACGGTTCGGTGAACTTCTGGAAGCTCCTTTAGCGGCAGCATTCTCTGACGGTCGTACCTAGAGATGGGCAAATGCCCGGGCATTTTGGGCAAATTGGGAAAATTCCTAATAAGTGCCCATAAATTTCTGCCCCTGGGCATTTATCGGGGCATATATTTTTTGTTTCAGAATTCATTTACGAAATTGATATTAGTGCCGATTCTCTTGTACACCGAACTGAACTAACTAAACTATCACTAAAATTCCTTAATTTTGGCTATGAGAATCTTTAAGAGTCTGAGAGACTCTATTCTGCCAAAAAAAAACTAAAAATTATTTTGACACATCTAAAATCGAATTTGACAATCTCGTCGCGACTCCACGTGGTACTTGTTTACTGTGATTTTTTTAGAGCCGGAGGCGCGCATGGTGGGCAGCCTCGAAGTGATGACTTATATGGAATTTTTCACTTTTTGTATGGAAAATATTAAAAATTATTACCAACATGTTGGGTGTAAACCCCTATTTTAAGGGTTTTATAAAGGGGGTCAAAATTTTCATTATTTTTGCGATAGGACGCACCATTTTCGAGATATAAGCAAGAGAAAAAAAAAATACAGTACTGTTTTTGCGCCTAAAGTCCAAGTGTCGGTGTGAAATTTAGTTCATGACAACTAGTTTTAATCCACTCCATTTTAATCGCGTTTAAAAATAATCAGATTTAGTTGAATACATCAATCTTTTAGGTGAAAAACGTCAAATTCAGAATAGCAAAATTGCCATTTTCACTAAACTAATAACTCAGTGCAATCTTAGTGCTGTCAAACTAAAACATAGATAAGTTGTGTCACTTTAGTCAATTTCAGAATGGGAAATCCTCGTTTGACAGGACTAAACAAAATTTTGGTGATTTTTAGTCTAATTTAGAGGCATTTGCGACAAGAGAATCGGCACCATTAGCTTTGGAAGCTGGTTTAATTTGTTGAGTTTAGTAAATAGTTCATTCTTTAAAGCCGTATTTTTTATGAAATTGCCCATGCTATTTAAATTTATGTTTTACAAAACCATGTTTACGAACATAAATGTTACGAATCGCGGCGGCGTAGGACCCACCCGGGTCGACGGCGCGTTATGTTCGCCTCTAAGAGATGTCAGCACAACTGACGGGGTCCGCTAAGGCCGATGCCTGCCGGGGTTGCGAGAAAGTCCTAAAGGGATACCAGGGACCCTGGCAAGGGCAATGTACAGGCAACTGAAGGAACACGGGTGGGTTTTAGTCAGTAAAACTCAGACACGTCCTCGCACTTCGCCCAGAGCGGGAGAAGTTATTTGATGATTTCGCAGCCAAAATAAAAAAGGATTGCAGGGTGAGGGATGCGCACACGTACCACGCCGCGCCGCCATTTCGATGATAGTCATCTGCCTGTGTCAGTTTCAGATACCACACGCATTTATTCTATTCTATTTGAGCCTTCCGGTTATAAACACACACAGACACACACACGCACATAGCACACTGCACATATTTTACTATTTTTGATATAAAATTTTTATTGTTAATTTTCACATGAAAAAGTAAATCAATGTTATTATTTTAAAATAAAAATGTGTTCAATCATTGACATTTCTTCTTTTTTGTCTTCAATAAGTACTATTTTACATGAAGAACTATATTAAATCACGTTTAACGAACCAAAATTTTTATGCCCTGCGATTGGGCATTTATTGGAAAGTTATAAATTTATGCCCAAAATGCCGGGTTTTTTCCTTATTTTCCCGCCGGGCAGAAACACATTGCCCATCTCCGTATCTCATAACATCATTCATTGCTTACAAGTCTGTGTAGCGTATCGTAAGTACTGACCCGACGCGGTCGATTAGCGTTGATAACCTGACGATTACTGCGTGACGACATGCACGTGGTTTTAGAAGCGCATCAGTCTTGTTGGAATGTTCTAGGATCTCTTTGGTAAATTGACCTTTTGGACACACACAATCCCATTGTTGAAATGTTCGACATTGATCTAAAACTTTCTTATTTTATTTATCACTAACTTTCGCCAGCGGGTTCCCCCATGTGATATCTTTATAAATTATAGCCTATGTTACTCAGTGATAATAAAGCATTATAATATTGAAAGAATTTTTTAAGTCGGTCCTGTAGTTTTTGAATTTATTCATTACAAACAAATATACAAGAAATGAGTAGCGAATTCTGACTTAAAATCTAATTAAAATCTGACTGACTGATGAGTGATGATTTCATATTGCGTAGATTAAGATGACTCAAGAACCTAACCTTTCCTTGACTTTTCAAGAAGTACTAAGTTAAGATACGTCTTAATGCTATCTGACCTTTTCAACCCTATTAATAAGGTAAACTGATATCCAAAGGCTAATCTTTAGAGCTGAAGTCAGTTAATTCACTATAAATAGTCTCATGATTCAAGCAAATAACCTAGGATACTACAATCTTAAGTCTGTATTATCCTAAGTAAATTGCTTATGTACTAACTTCAGTTTATTTTACAAAACTATCCTATTATGTTACAGATGCGAGCCGTCCCGGCGAACGAGCGAGTATACACATTACGAACCCGGCCGCCCTCCCTCCTCCCCCCCTCCCCTCTTAGCCTCGCCAGTTCCGGCGATAAGTCCTTAGTAGCCCACACGCATTCTCCTTCCTTAGAGCGGCCGGCGAGCCAGCCTTCCGCGCCCTCAACCACCGCTAGCTTTGTCTGTTACGTCTGCGGGGTCAGTGCCCCCAGCTCGCAACTGAGGCTGGTTTACTGCTGTCCTAACCCCGAAAGAGAACCTTATTACCCTTTTATAACGACGCTCAAACCTCATCCGGATGCCAGTCCTATTAGTCCACAAGGTGAGTTGAAGATTGTAATGTATTGTTGAACCAAAACATGTGTGTCAAACTTTTAAGACCATGACATATTGTTAGAATCGACATCCAGCACCGTTGGATTAACATGCTCTCAGCGGGAAGGAAGGGTCTTATTCAGATAATAGGAACTAACCACGACAAGTGCAGATTCACCTCACATGTTCAGACGTAATTGTTATTTAATCAGCTTATAGCGAAGCTGCAAGGCACTCTTGCTGGCATTTAAGTATCACAACTTAAATGGACGTATACACAGTAGCTTCAGCCAATGAATCCGAGTTTCAGTATTTCGATGTGAGGAGATGGAGGAGGATTTTCCTCAGATTGATGATTGAGGTTGTAAATGAAAGGTTTTTGTAAGGAAATATAAACAAAAACATGTCCCGACAACTCCGTCTGGTCGCCGGGCGGCGCGCGCCCATCTTACGAGCCGAAAGCGTAGTCACGAACATTGCTAATGTCACCCGAACTCAACGGAAAGCAACGTTCGGCTAATGTAAACATACATTATTCGGGTTCCAAGCCACAACTTGGTGCTTGAGAAGCTAGTTACACTCGATATATTTGTTATTTCATATGATTTAATTGTATTTCAGGCATGGTACAAATATGCGCGTCGTGTTACAAAAGCATCCCCCACAAGTACCCGGCGTACGGCGAGAACGGCGAGCCGAACGCCGCGCACAACAACACACACACCAACAATATTAGGTAAGAAAACAAATCTAATATTTGTACAGTACCCGTATGTTAAAATGGCAAGTCGAAATTTAAGGCCCGCACAGACCAGCGCGACGCGACACGAACAATACAATTTCTCAGAAAATTTCACGGTATAACAATACCCGGTGTCGCGTCGCGCTAGTCTACACGAAGCTTTAGAAAGGAATTGTCTCACAAGTATGTTTTAGAGAGACGACTTTGTACATACTCGAACTTTTTTCTAAAGCTGAATGTAACAGATTAACAATCGCGTACTCTTATGCTGGGACCACACCAACGGTCAACGTCAATGCCCATCATCGCCATAAACAACGCGGTAATTATTCCGATAATTAAAGCAATAAATTGAGTGGCCACGTTTGAACGGTCAATGTCAATGCTCATTTAATCACACCCGAGTTATCGCCTAACGTCAAACGCCAATGTGAATGCCGTTGACAAATTCTCGCGATAAGTTGTGGCTACATCTACGGACCCTACGGTTAACATCCATCATCGCTATAATCAACGGCGTTTCCAGTTGGTGTGGCCCCACCATGACAGACCGAACTAAAGTAAAAAAAACAACGGGTTGCACTCCGGGAGTGCCGACAGAAGTGAAAACTTGACTGCTTTTTTTACCCATCAATAAGGGTAAAATTTCTTACCTCGCAATCTTTACGTAATGTCAAAGACTATTTATTTTGATATTTACTTTGTTGGTTGGTTTGTGGAAGTAGGCAACGGATCTTACGGTCACGTCCTGACGCGAGTTTAACATTTTTTACCCATCCAAAAAAGTGCACAACGTTTTCACTTCAATAAAATGATAAAGTTTGACTACACAAATTTTGTGTTGGCACAATATCTCAAATCTCAATTAGATATTAGATTTTCACAAATCAACTGGTTGATGACAGTAATTCTGGTGACTATAAGTACTTCTGTATATTTCTAGTCATCACCTACTATAATATCTTACTTATTTGACTTGCAGATTTAAGCCATACGATATCAAGTCCAGTTCGAGTCAGTCGAGTAAGCGGCCGTCGAACGCGTTGTCCAGCAGTCCGCAGAGCCAGATCGTGTCGGGAGAGAATGGCATGGGACTGTACAGGTTTGTTCAGCTTTTTGGACATTTTATTACTATTATCAGCTGTTTGTATTCTACTGCATGGCAGAGGCCGCCCTTCCATTTATCCTTATGTACAGTCACTGTAAAATCAACTTAGGTTTAATGTAATTAAGGTTGATATTAGTGCTAGTCGTTTTGTCAGCTTAGGCTGGCGATGACATTGTTTTCGAAATCATAGAAGAGATTGGAATCTTGGCTTTGCGTACTGATAAAAATGCTAGTTTTTGGGACGATTATAATGAAGACATTTTTGTAGATCAATTTTTGTTTTTATGGTATATAGTTGCTTCCCGTGGCTTCTTTCGCGTGGATCCCAATTCTTTATATAAAATAAAAGTCTTAAGTTATTCCTTATAACATCAGCTATCTGCCAGTGAAAGTCCCGTTAAAATTGGACTAGCTATTTTGGAAATTAGCCTAAACAAACAGAGAGACAAACGTACCATTTTTGCAATAACACCTGAATAGCGGACGTCTTCTGAAGGTCGCGGGAATTCTTTGGATTGAAATAAAACTGATCGGGAGAGGCATACATCCAGGAGTGGGCGAATATAATGATGATAATGAATTATCTGGTGTACAATAAAGTATTTATATATAAATAAATAATAATTATAATGGTACTTTAGAAATGGAAATGTAATGTATAATGCTCGTTCCAGATGCTACGTGTGCGCCGGCCTGTTCCCGCAGCAGTCGATGGAGTGGCTGTCGACGTCGGCGGAGTACATGAACTCGCACGCCATGCACTTCCCCTGCCTCGCGAGCGCCGCCGCGCGAGGCGGCCGCGTGCTCGCGTGCAGTCGCTGCGTGCGGCACCTGGCGCGCCAGTGGGAGCTCATGGACGCCGAGCGGGTGCCGCTGGAACATAGGAGGTGGGCTGGGGACAATACCGTCTTCAATTCATGCTTGTCTAGTACTGTTAGCAAGTTACTTCTGAAACAATAAAAAAAAAAAAATACTAGTAACCTTGAGTAGTGGTGGCCCAGTGGTATAGGCCCCGACTTACGAGCTGTAGGTCGTGGGTTCGAACCAAGGCAGGCGCTTTACTTTGTGTAAATAATTTCGTCACCACTGCTCTCAAAACGGTGAAGAAAAACATCGTGAGGAAACTAGCATGTCCAAGAACCAAAAATTCCAAGACGTGACATCTATCAACCCGCACTGGGCCCGCGTGGTGGATAACAGCCCACTCCCTCTCAAAGAGAGGAGGCCTGTGTCCCAGCAGTGGGAACATTATAGGTTTATGCAATAACTTCAAAATCATAGACCTCCTTTTGGCTTTACTGTAGTCGAATAAAAAGTACTAGGCTTGCACACATTCAAGATGGTAATCGCTAACATCACGTGGAATATCTCAATTTCTAAATGAGAGAGCAAAAGATATTCGATTTGAAAACATCGATCACTAATAAAGAACTAGATACACAATCAGCGGCAAAAAATGTCCTCACCGAATGAGCACCCACTTAAACATTTGGGTGCGCTTTTCATTTAGTAGCATTCGAACGCTCCGACGGTAAACATGCCACATAGTATCGGTCGTAAAAATTTATTGCTTTTTAAACATAGCTTTGTGAAATAAACTTTAAGCATTTCGTTTAAGGTTGAATTTACATTAATGTATATTTATTTCAACTATTATTACTTAAACACAATTTGGTGACAGTTTTAAGAGAACTTTTGTTTGGGATTGTGTATCTAGTTCTTTATTAGTGATCGATGTTTGAAAACGTCAAGTAAAAACTTGAATTTCCTAAGAAAAATTCTCCAGTACCAATACTTATAAAATATGATTTGTTCCAGATATAATATCCCGTCGCCCCTACCGGCGAACTCGTCTATGAACGGCGAGCGAGTCATACCCACCCCACCGTCGACCACGTCCGACCGGACGGTCGCTAGTAATAATGGTGAGGGCACTTTCATATTTATCATGCCATAAGATTATCAACCTTGGTACTTCGGCAATAAAGTTGTAAATAAATAAACGTAATTGCGTAGTTCTGTTCTGCTCTGATAAGGGCTGGCACACATCTGGCGAGGCGCATGTCAGCGCGGTTGCCACTGCCAAATTAATGTCGACCTTGCTGCAGTTGAAATAAAGTGGATAAGTAATAAATAAAATTTCAGAGAGACCGCATCTAAGCGGAAAGAGGTGCGCGTCTCAGGTTATTTATTTGCAACTTTATTTTAAGGCACGTAATGTTGATAATATTATTTGGCAGTAGGAACCGCACTGCACGCCAGATGTGCGCCAGCCCTAAGGCTCTACACGGAGTTTTATTGTCTGAATTTGTAAAATCACAATTTGCCCGATGATCACGTGACATTTGTTTGAAAATGGAACCGCTGCCATATTCCGTGCAGTGCACCAGCGGAAATATCATTATAAAAATGTTCAGTCATTTTGCAGTACATCCGACATAACATCATCATACATATCGCCTCTAACGACAACTGCTGGACAAAGGTCTTCTCCTAAAATCGCCATCAACCTATTGTAAACTGATGACAATCTACCTGAGTTGCTTTACCACATACGACGCAGATCTATCTCTCCGAACGGTACTTTTTTTCGCCGCTGTCTGTCTATTCTGTAAAATCTCACCGTAAAATCTTGTCAATTCCTAGCATTAGGTGAAATAATAGCTCATTTCACCTAAGGCGCGGGACATACACAAGTGGCGAATGGCGCGGGCGTTGCACCGCCAGTTTCATATCAATCAAATTATTTATTTGCTTAACACAGGTTCAGAGGATGTTACAAAAGGATCATAAGGTACACTGTATTATAACCATATGAGGTGTGCAAATATATTAGGAGTATTATGACACAATTATTCATAGTCAGTTTTTTTATTAAAATAAATTACATTGTCATTGAAAATATGTCATATTTCACACAAAATGTATAGAAATGACGTGTCGCGGAACATACACAAAAGGCGTGGCGCGGACGAGACAACGATGCGGTGCGGGCCTTGAGTGTATGTTCCGCGCCACGTCGTTTCTAAACATTTTGTATGAAATATGAAACGGGTGGCGCAATGCTCGCGCCCGCCGCCGCCCCGCCCGCGCCACGCGCCACCTGTGTATGTCCCGCGCCTAAGTTTCCACGGTTAGATCTTTATAGAAGAGCCGGCTGTTGTTGTTGTTGCCTGTTGTTGAGTCGTGTTTCCCCGCAGCGTGCACGTCCATCTACTGCTTCCTGTGCGGCCTGCACTCGGACTTCACGCTGGCGCGCATCCTGTACGGCCAGCCGCAGGGCAACGCGCCGTACTTCCCGTGCCTGCTCACGCACCAGGTGACAGCATGCTCATTTTATTAAACACTAGCATTTGCCCGCGGATACATATGACCTGCGCAAGTTCCACTACATGCACACGTTACCCGCGCCGTGTACACACAACTACATAACAAGCTATACATTTCCAGAATAAGCTGACCTCTCATTGTACGGAAATCCTATATACAATGCGAGATCAGCGTATATTGGAAATGTATAGCTTGATACATAGCCGTGTTTAAAAGCACCATAATCAACTAACATTGGTCCAATTTGTTGGGACCAAAGGGCTTTGTTTGGCAAAGTGATAATATTAATGTTGTGTTTTTGTCGACAGAGTCATCCAAACGCGGAGCAGTTGCGTGAGAACGGCTCGGCTCTAGTCTGTACCTTCTGTTACCACTCGCTACTCAGCCAGTGGAGGAGGTGAGTACCATATTAACTAATATTATAAATGCGAAAATGAGTTTGTTTGTTTGTTTCTTTCGGTTTCACTCTAAAACGGCTGAACAGATTTGGATGACATTTAGCACATGGGTAGACCATGACCTGGATCAGGACATAGGATACTTTGTATCCCGATGTTCCCACGGGATCGAGACTAAGCTCCAGTATCCACCAAAGCGGAGAGGAGAGGAGATGTGTTTGAATAAACCAATCCGATTTCGTTATTACCACGTCTCTTCTCCGCTTAGCTTTGGTGGAAATGGATCAAGCGGAGAGGAGAGGAGATGTCTCATTTTTCTATAGAATTGAGTGCGGCTCGCGAGCTAGCGGCGCGGCCGAGCGGCGCGGCCGAGCGGCTAGTCCCGCCGGCCGGCCGCGGCCCGCCGCCCGCGTCGCGCACACCCGAAAGCATCCTTCGGTTGACTAGCTTTGAATGCAAGCGTGTGTCGGCCATATTTTTATATTTTCAGTTTGCAAAATGGATGACGAACATTTCATTGAAGTGGTTAAAAATGCAGTGTTTCTTCAAACTCTAATTCCTCTTCCTCAAGCAAGTTCAGATATAACTTTTGTAACGACATGACGTCTTCCTTTCATAGACAGAACTTGCCTGGTTTCGATCTCTCACAGCTCATATTTCTGCTACACAAAGCTCACATCTCCTCTCCGCTACACTTCTCTCCGCTTTAGTGGATACCGGGCCTTATGCGGGTGAAACTGCGGGGCGCAGCTAGTAGTATATAAACTATTAAGTATTAACGTATCGAGACTTTCTGACTCTCTAGACAGCCGTGAACGACGATGTGTCTCGTTGGTCCACCAATTGTATCTTAATTCGAAATTACTTTTTTTGAGAATATTTTTATAAATTAATGTGATTTTCTACATGGTCTGCTGCGACGTCTTCTAGCATTTTGTCTCACAACTCATACTGCCTTTAAGAGCATATATTCTGAAACTGGGCAACGTCGCAAATAAATGTCATTTCAATTTAATTAATATTACTAAATGGAAATAAGAAATGTGAGGAACTAGCGAACTAGAATATTAATAACGAATTGTAATTATGACACTGAATTTGATGTTGTAACCGTTTTAGGAGTAAAAAGATATTTGGAAAGATTCCAAATACTTTTTTACATCTATAACTAAATATTCGGTGTTACGATATTAATCATTGCATTTCATAATCAATATTTTAGTTCACTAGTTAGCCACATTTTCAATTCCCATGCAGTAATAATATTGCCAAATTAAATCAAAACAGGTAAATATTTTACAGCTATTTGCGACGCTGCCAACTTTTAGGATGAGCGCTCTTAAGTTTGCACAGAAATAATTGTAAGTCATGTAAAAAAGCCTTTGCCCAGCTGTGGGGGGAAGATGCAAGCTGACAGTAACCAATAATGATAACCAGATAAATTGTGGAGTTAGAGACATACATAAATCTACTCTCAAATCTTTATTATAGGAGAAGGCTCAAAAATTCCCCACGTCTGCCAGCACAGAGAAGTATCTCAAATTATTGCAAAAAATTGCTCTGAATATTCTTCTTCTTAGCGTGTCGCTGGCAAAAAGAACACGAAAAAATTTATTTTTTAAGTTCTCTTATTTCTTCAAATCTCTGGTGTGTATACGGCGTCTCTCCACAGACAATGGCTCTGAATATTAATTCAAGGGTAGTATATAATTTAGTAAAATCTGGAGATTTTAGTTTGAGAGCATTTTTTTTTGTAAGGATTAAAACCGGAAGTATGTATTTTTATTAAATTTATTTTAGCGATTTTTCTCTCTGCTGTCAGACGTGGGGTAATTTTCTATGGGAGATGAGACTTCTCCTTTATAACATTTCGTTCTCTTCAACCTTCTGTCCTACCCGCTACAAGGCTTGCCTTGCTGCAGGTACGAGGCGCTGGGCGGCTACCCGCCCGAGCGGCGCGCCTACAACACGCACGACTACCACTGCCACCTGTGCGGCATCAAGACGTACAGGAAACGAGTTAGGGCGCTACCTATTAAAGTGAGTATAGATACGGTAATCAGCTTATAATGTTCATCATCATCATCTGCCTAGCCTGTTCCCAACTCTGTTGGGGTCGGCTTCCAGTCTACCCGGAAGCAGCTGAATATCGAGTGTCCGTGGAGTTTCTTGCACGTTTTTTTTTTTAATCCACTGCGGGGAAGCTGCATCTCTTTTACATGGAGCGACTGCCTATCTGACCTCCACAACCCAGTTACTGGGTAACACAATACTCCTTGGTAAGACTGGTTGTGAGACTTACGGGTTTCAGACGACCCGTAACAACTGTCAAAGATCTATATCCATGCACCTTTTAAAGTTTGTAAAGTTAATTTTTTAACACCTCATAACGTTATGATAATATTTTTAAATTCTAACTTTAATATCCATTTTGACGAACGATAATTAGCGTTTTTTTTTTTTTTAATGAGTATTAAAATAATGTTTTTTTTGTTTCAGGAATTCCCATTCTTAGTGCAAAGGCGGACTGAAAATTCATTATTATTAGAAAATGGCGATTATGCCGTAGTATGTTTAGACTGTTATGAAAGCTTAAGGTTAGTCACATTTTATGTATTCACTTCAAAATACTCATGAATTCATTAACTTCTTTTTCCCGCATGTCTTGTACAAATAGTATGATTGATTATTTGGAACCGATACTTTACGCTAGCGGCCGTTCATAAGGCGCTATTACTGTATGATATTTCACTTTATAATGTTGCGGGTCACACGTCAAAATCTTACTATTTATACAGTTAACAAATCTGTGTTGTATATAAAAATTACCGTGCACTAGTCTCGCAAAAACTCGAATATGGCTCGACCGATTTGAATATTATTTTTTTGTTTTCTTCGCCTCACTACAGGGGTAGTTTAGAAAAAAAAATTAAAAACCTAAAGGAACAGCCGACATCGAAATTGAAATTTTGACAGGATAACGTCTGATGGGCTGTATGAAATTGCCACGGGAGTCCAACATTAGGCAGTTCATCGCTGTGTGTATATGGACATATACTGTCTTACCATTCGCGCTATATCATGAGTTACGTTATTTATTAATAAAGAGCGTACAATAGTCTTGTATTTAAAACTGTGCCACGCACGGTTTGTTCGTGGGAACGGATCATACAAATTAGTTTTTAGTTCGGATACTAAAGTGACTCCAAGACAGACGCGGCCTGTGGTGGCGGCTTGCAACATTGCAAGCGAATACAACTGTATTCACTTGCAATGTGAGTTTTCAAAAATGCGATCATGTCGCGGCCGGCGAGTGGCCCGCCGCGGCCGGCGAGTGGCCCGCCGCGGCCGGCGAGTGGCCCGCCGCGGCGCCCACTGTGCGCTAAGATCAGTTGCTAATTTTTACAACAGGCCGCATATACTGTGTTGAAAAATTACGCCAAAATACAGAAATTAAAATACAAACCGTGCAAAAACATCCAGTTCTTTATAATACGAGGGCTGCACTAAAAATATCTGGAATGGAATATTTCCACTGTTCCTGTCATATTAAAATCTTGTTAATTGAAAACTCCTTGGTTTTAAAAATCGAATACCATTTATTTATTTAAAAAAAGATTCTCGGTCTTGTCACAAGGTTTTGTCAAACTTGTTTAGTCGTTGAGAAAATAGAATTGACTCGAGAAAATTCAAGAGCGATGATTTATTGTGACTTTCGAAGTGGTTTAACACAAAAACAGTGTGTTGACCGGATGATTTCTGCATTTGGTGATGAAGCCCCATCCAAAACCACAATTTATCGCTGGTTTGCTGAATTTCAACGTGGACGTGTCAAGCTCAGTGATGATCCCCGTCAAGGTCGTCCAAAAACTGCAGTCACCCAAGAAAACGTTGATGCTGTGCGTAAGCTGATTGAGGAAGATCGACATGTGACATACCGCGAAATTCAGGCATTTTTAGACATTGGCATGAGTCAAATACAAATAATCTTGCATGAACAATTAGGTGTAAAAAAGTTGTTTTCCCGATGGATACCGCATTCGCTCCGTGAAGAGCAAAAAGCGGCTCGCGTTACTTGGTGCGTCATAACTCTCGAAAGATTCCACGCAGGATCCTCAAATGCTGTATACAACAGCGTATCAGGTGACGAATCCTGGATATACGCGTACGAACCCGAAACAAAAAACCAGTCACGAGTTTGGGTGTTCGAAAATGAGTTAAAGCCAACAAAAATTGTTCGTTCACGGAGTGTTGCAAAAAAAATGGTGGCCACGTTTGTCTCCAAAACCGGCCATGTTACGACTATTCCTCTTGAGGGACAAAGAACGGTTAATGCAGAATGGTATGCTAGCATTTGTTTGCCACAGGTCGTTTCTGAACTCCGTAAAGAGAACTGCAACCGCCGCATCATCCTCCATCACGACAATGCGAGTTCTCACACCGCGCACAGAACAAAAGAGTTTTTTGAGCAAGAAAACATAGAATTATTAGACCATCCGCCGTACAGCCCCGACCTAAGCCCTAATGATTTCTATACTTTCCCTAAAATAAAGAATAAATTGCGTGGACAGAGATTTTCATCACCTGAAGAAGCTGTGGAACGCCTACAAAACGGCCATTTTGGAGACCCCAACTTCCGAATGGAATGGTTGCTTCAATGATTGGTTCCATCGCACTAACGAGCATTTTGCTTTTAAAACCGGACCAAATTAATTAACACTTTTATTTAATTGGAAATGAATAAAAATACGTAAGTGAATAAAGAAAATCATATATTTTTTCCAAACAGGGCAAAAAAAAAAAAATTGAACTTTGGAAAATGTTTGGGTCATCATGAAAGCTGTCTAAAAACTTTTGTCGGTAGGCAGTTTGATGAGAGCCATCACATCCCCATTTTGAAATGAGCTCCAGATTTTCCAATTCTTCTGTTGTACAGTTTTGGAGTACATCCTACAAAATAAAGAGTCTTTTAGCTGTGTGATCCATAGTCTTGGAGCACAACTTCCACACACGTCTCCGTAACTCGAACTGCCTCTGGTTTTGGATAGCAGAGTTTCTCTGCTTCTCTAATAAAGGTATAACAAGAGAATATACCCTTAGTTGCATCTTGTAGTAAATCCCACTGCTTCCTTGTAAAGCCCACCTTCGAGAGAGATGCGTAAAGCTTCTTCAGGTGTGGACTTTTTTTATTTTTGGTTCCAGCGGTATTTACTACTTTTCTGTACCATTTGGCTCTTGATGGTGGAGAAGTTACATCTTTTATGAGTTTTGAACCCGCAGCATTTCCCGGCATTATGTTGACTGACGCTAACTTCTTGCTTAGGCGGGCTTGAGTGTTCGGCGTCCATTATAATTATATGTACTGGTACTGAGACATTAAGCAATCTTTCGTTTTTTGAATAAATCTCTCTTCAATATAATTGCACGATGCCCATTTCTTCAAAAAACACAATAGACGATGTATATCTAGTAACTTAATCCGCTTAACCGTTCTTAAAGAGTTAGAGAACCCTGTAAGAAATCGACACGTGTTTCGCCTCTCAACGAGGCATCCTCAGGACGACGATTGACCTGTTGCGAACTCGGACACGAAGTGTTATCAACGCGAGCCGAACGCAAAGTGCGTTCACTTTGCGTTCGGCTCGCGTTGATAACACTTCGTGTCCGAGTTCGCAACAGGTCAATCGTCGTCCTGAGGATGCCTCGTTGAGAGGCGAAACACGTGTCGATTTCTTACAGGGTTCTCTAACTCTTTAAGAACGGTTAAGCGGATTAAGTTACTAGATATACATCGTCTATTGTGTTTTATGATGGATTTCCGCAAGGTCACGCCTGAGTCAATTAACTGCCCATTTCTTCTTTAAATCAGATTTAAAATGACTTAAATCGTGACTTGAAATGATGAAATGTCACAGACATCATCATTTCCCGGACCTTATTTTCCATAAATGATACCTTGTCATCTAATCTTCTAGCTGTGTTTTCTTTAAAAAGCATATACATACAACGACTTCCGAGACATCTCAATCACATTTGATGTCGAATCTGCAAAAAAACGACAAAGCTAAACAATTGAAAAATCCTTAGATTCACTTTAAAAGAACATTTTTTTTTTTTGAAGTGGTGGAATGATGTGGAAAAAGTTTTCATTGTTTTGATGTGGTCAAACTCTATATTTTACCACAAAAGTATATTTATAACTCGATCTAACTCGGTACTATTACAAAAGTACTAATTAGTAAATATAACATACACGACTTTCAATTTTTTTCGCCTCTATTGATGCTGGTTCTAAAAAAAATACATAATAGTCAATCGTATTAAAGATAATATACATTAAAATTAAGTACATACCTTGTTCTTCAGATTCCATAGTTAAAACTTGCCACAATCAACTTCAGACCACTTTTAACACCAAGTGCAAGTTTGAAAACATTGAACGTATCGTGAAAGTAGACGTGCGTACAAAACTAGCATAGTTTCAGACTACTTTACCGGGGCGCGCGGAGAGGAAGGGTCCGAAGTAGTACCGGTATATTATGATAGTACCATTACCAATGAGAATTAAACCACTTGAGAGCTGATAGACCGATTTCGTCTAGGCATACGACTCACCACTGCGGGCCGGGGGACAGGACGTATGTTTTAAAAATAGTGACCCGCAAGTCAGTTTTGCACAATAATATCGATATCGATAAAATCGACGTCTATTAATTCTATATTTTTTTAAACTTTAATTGATAGGGTGTAAGGCTGCCTGTCCACTGGAGCGGAGAGGAGAGGAGAGGAGCGGAGATGTGCCATTATTAACCAATCAAATCTAAACTCAGGGGCGGAGTCAATTATTCTAATGGTTAATATTGGCACATCTCCGCTCCTCTTTTCTCCTCTCCGCTCCAGTGGACAGGTAGCCTTAAGAGGGTTTATTCTGAAAGTTGGCAACGTCGCAAATAGATGTCAAATATTTCGGTGTTTTGATTAATTTGATAATATTTCTGTATGGAAATAAAAAATGTGGCTAACTAGCGAACTAGAATATTGATTATGAAATGCAACAATTAATATCGTAACACCGAATTATTATTAAAAAAAGTATTTGGAAATTTTCCAAATGCCTTTTTTACACCTATCAAATTCAAAGTTGCAGTTCAATTGCAATTCATCATTAATATTCTAGTAAGTTAGTTAGCCACATTTCTTATTTCCATACAGTATTATTTCCAAATTAATCAAAACAGGTAACTATTTGACAGCTATTTACGACGTTGCCAACTTTTAGGATGCGCCCCCTTAACTGGGTGCAAATAAAACACTGACGTTACACTTCAAATTTAACTTTATTCAATTAAATCAATGCTAAAATTGAATGAAGCTTATTTAATGGTCTGAAAGTATGTCTTATAAAAATAATAGCAATATTAATCCCTGTCGGATAGAACAATGAATTCTCATAATGTGAAATTCAAATTCAATTAATTTATTGTGCAATTAGGAATCACTTTTACAGGTCATTATTTGACAAGCTAGCTGGAGTCGAGATTTCCTAACTGATAGTCATAAGGAATGTAAAACTCATTAAAGTACCTACAGAAATTAATTGGTTTGTTATCTCTGCATCACCTTAAAACGGGTGATAGACATGCGTACTTAAACACCGCGGTTTTTAAGCTCGACAACTTGCGCGGCTCGCCGTCGGTGACACACGTGAAGACTTCTCACACTCTATCGCGATGTTTTCGACTTTTCTGAACCAAACTAAACAAAAATTACACAAATATCAAAACAAAATGCTGACTCGCGACTCGCGGCAATGACAGACGTACGAAACTACGAATTAAGGCGGGCTACGAGCAAAATTTCAAACTGTTAAATCGCCGGCGAGCTTAGTCGGCGGTTTTAAAGTGCGCGTACTTTGGGTGACACACGAGCGAGTAAGGTCGCCGAGCCATAAGACCACAGACCTGCTCGCCTGTCTGTCACCCCTTTAAGATAAACTAGCATAAAATGCCTAAGGCATTCAATTTCTCCTTTCTGAGTTTTTAATAGTGCATAAAATATTAAATAAATTGGCTTATTAAATAAATTTGTTTGACCTAGCCGCAAAATTCAATTTTTCATTATAGTTTTACAAATTTCATCTCTACTTGACATAGTATGTCGCTTGCGTGACAATAACGGTTAAGTAAAAACATCGCCCGCCGTTATTGTTGTGAATAGCGTTATTGACAAAATAAGGTGACGAATAGAGCTGAAATTTGCAAAAATCCAATGAATATTTTAATTTCGCGGTTAGGTTGGACGATTCCCCTTAAGAGGGTTTCCATCGTACGGCATTTCATACAAACTTTCAAGCCCTTGTTTTTCGAAATGACTGAACCAATTTTAATGAAACTTCATACGCATATGCAAGATACAAAGGTCTAAAAACTTAGTTAAGAACATTTTTTAAATGTCTTATTTAAAAACAGATACCTGGATATCTCTGTTTCTATGGAAAATTTAAAATCGGTCTAATTTGGCTGTAACACTATTTTTCGAAAATGTTCTTAACTTTGATTTTAGACCTTTGTATCCTGCATAAGCGTATGAAGTTTCATTAAAATTGATTCAGTCATTTCGAAAAACAAGGGCTTGAAAATTTGAATGAAATGCCGTACGTCGTAAACCCTTTAAACATTAAACTGAAATAATGATCTATATAATAAAACATACCAAAACAGGCAAAAACAGGGTCGGTGTTGCTGTACTAAATAAGCGGCGTCGGTTCTTTAAAGTTTCAAAGCAATCTGCAGTGAAATGCCTTGAACAAACAACGCTAATTTTTTTTGGGAACCAATTTTCCCTGTGGACTGCATTAATCCACTTTTCTTTCAGTTCCGGAATATTTGGAAATCTAAGATGTAAACATTAAGTAATGTTACTTTTTTACCGGTAGGAAACATCGTAACTTTTATCGACAATATTATATAAAGACTTTGTTTTTAAGTTGTCACAACACTACAGCATTAGTAAAGATAAAAAGGGACAGATATATTGAAATACCCTAGTGAGAGAAAGGGACTTTTCAAAAAGACATCAACGCAGTGTACATTTTTGTGCCTTTTTACGTAAAGAACCAGTTCAGCTTGAGCCCTGCAATTATTCATAATAATATTTTAAAATAAATATATTTTACTTACCGATGAAAAGTTATGCCATCTTTTTTATAGCTGGATGTTCTAGACCAGGGGTGGGCAAACGGTCGATCGCGATCGACCGGTCGATCGCAAGGGAATCTATGGTCGATCGCACGCATTCCTAAAAATGTACTGACGTGTTGGGCTAATTCCAATAACAGTGGTCTTTTCACCAGTCAAAATACCAGTATTTAAAGTGCGTTCAGTTTCTTAGAACGGTTTCAAGAATTACTACCTGAAATCATTTCTTTTCTGGATCAAAGGGGTGATGACACGGAGATTCTTAAAAATGAAAGTTGGCTGTGTGATTTGGCTTTCCTTACTGATGTGACTGGTCATTTGAATTCTATAAACCTGGAGCTACAAGGGAAAGATAAAACTATTATGGACATGATTAGCACAATTAACTCATTTAAAAGTAAATTGCAGCTTCTGATCAACCAACTGAAAAAAAAGGACTTGAAAAATTTTGCGTGTTTGAAAGCAAAAGCAAGCGCCGTAATAAATTATAATAAATACGAAACAGAACTTGGAAATATTCTCAGCGAGTTTGAAAGACGTTTTTCTGACTTACAAAAATTGACGAACGTTGTTACTTTCATGATTTATCCTTTTTCTTGTGTGGATGTTGAAATTACTGCTTCTGAAATATCGAATACTTTTGACATGGATTTGTCTTCTCTCGAAAACGAGATGATACAGATCATTTCAGATGTTCACCTAAAAGCCAAAGCAACAGATATCAGTTTTTGGTCTCTTTTGACCCAAGAAAAATACCCAAGTCTCCAACAAATCGCACAGCAATTAACTGCTTTGTTTGGGTCGACGTATTTGTGCGAATCTGCGTTTTCTGAAATGAAAATAATTAAATCCAAATACCGCAATCGACTTACCGACGAACATTTGTCTTCCTGTTTACGTTTGGCACTTAGTAAATACGTGCCTTCCTATGAGAAATTAGCAGAAAATACGCAGTGCCATGCATCTACCTCTAAGTAAATCGGTCCAAAGAGGCCCGAAAACTGATAAAAACACTCTTAGTTCATGTGATTGGCTTCATACTTATTTTTAGTAGTTATTAGTTATTAACTTGTATAATAAGAAACTGTACTTCTTTAATTGTAAATAAAAGTATATTTAAATAGTAATATGTGCGCAATACCTACAATAAACGATTTAACATAAAAAAAATATTGTCTTATTGCAAGTCGATCGCTTGTCGTCTCAATTTGTTGATATAGATCGCCATTAGTGAAAGTCTGCCCACCCCTGTTCTAGACGATTTCCCACACCATTTAATAGAACAGGAACTCATAATTGTTTATAATTATGCAGACTTTTTTTTAATGTGTCAAAATAATGTGTCAAAATAACCGCGTGTGCAGAGATCCAATAACTGGTCAAAACTAAAATGGCCAGTCATATTGTCATCTAATATCAGTGCATTTTCATTTATGTGTCGTGAGCCTGAGTCGCCCGTATGAGCAGTCAAGAGGATATATAGTCATTGACCATTACCCAGGTGCAATAAAACACCAACTTGAGTGACATTTACAGAAATTTTTAATTATTACTTTTGTCCGGTTTTGAAGTCAAAATGCTCGTTAGTGCAACGTATGGAAAAATGTGTCAAATTTCGCGGAGAATACTTCGAAAAGCAATAAATACATTTTTAAATAGTAATGCTGTGTCACTTCCTTGATTCCCGAAATTTTCAGTGCCGCCTTCGTACTTTACACCGTGATTATAAACATTAGGATTAAAAACAAAATATAGGATCATAAGACTAGTGGAGTAATAAGAGGTCTGGTTAGCCATGTTGCCTGACGTCCGGTCGTGCCACGCTCAGCTCAGCGAATGTCGCTCCCGGCCGCCGCCGCCGGCCGCGCCTGCCTGTAGCGTCTCTCGTAGTGGGCGCTTGGTAGCGCGGTCATGGGAACCATTTATGATTCGAGGGCGTGTGTCAGTTATGTGCGATTTGCGATATCACGCGCTGTCGAAATCGAGTTTTTAGAGATAAAAATTGACCACAAACATGTTTTATAAAGTTGTCTTATAGGCATTATTCTCTTGCCCTTATTCCAATTTATTTGGGATCGGCTCAACAAATCATTTTCTTCCATACTTTTCTATTAGTCGTCATCTCGGTAGTTATTCCCTTTCTAGCCATATCATCTTTCACACAGTCCATCCACCGTTTCTTTGGTCTTCCTCTACTGATCGCGACGATAGGTCGTGGTGGAATTAAAGAGGAGTGGACTGAATAACAGGTGTAGTTTATGTATTAAAGAGAAGTATAACGATGTCGGTTAACAACCAAACAACAAAATATGTACGTTAATAAAACGAGGGCGCGCAGCCGTGCGTGGAGGCGTGCAACAGCTGACCGTCGTGATGACACGGGGCCCCGACAGGCCGCGCGGCCGGCGCGCTGGCCGCCGCCCGCGGCTCTCGTTGACTGCCGCCAGCGCGCGGCGGTGTTGAGGTGGTCTCAACACCTATTCTTTTAGCTATCCACGGTCATACTCAAAACTTTACTCACGACATTTTCTTCATTCCTTCGCATCACATGCCCACACCACAACAAAGTGGTCCTTATGCCAGTGCTAACGCTCGTGTGTGGTCAGAACGCAGGCGCAGGACTACGAGCGGCGCGGCGTGCCGGTGGACAAGCGCGAGTACAACTGGCTGCAGCAGCCGCCGCCGCCCGAGGACTCCGCTGACGTCACCATCGCGCGCCTGCCGTCCGGGGACCGCTCCGACAAACTTGTGAGTAGCGTGACGCGCGAGTACTACTGGCTGCAGTAGCGTGACGCGCGAGTACTACTGGCTGCAGTAGCGTGACGCGCGAGTACTACTGGCTGCAGTAGCGTGACGCGCGAGTACTACTGGCTGCTCAGGACTCCGCTGACGTCACCATCGCGCGCCTGCCGTCCGGGGACCGCTCCGACAAACTTGTGAGTAGCGTGACGCGCGAGTACTACTGGCTGCAGTAGCGTGACGCGCGAGTACTACTGGCTGCAGCAGCCGCCGCCGCCCGAGGACTCCGCTGACGTCACCATCGCGCGCCTGCCGTCCGGGGACCGCTCCGACAAACTTGTGAGTAGCGTGACGCGCGAGTACTACTGGCTGCAGTAGCGTGACGCGCGAGTACTACTGGCTGCAGCAGCCGCCGCCGCCCGAGGACTCCGCTGACGTCACCATCGCGCGCCTGCCGTCCGGGGACCGCTCCGACAAACTTGTGAGTAGCGTGACGCGCGAGTACTACTGGCTGCAGTAGCGTGACGCGCGAGTACTACTGGCTGCAGTAGCGTGACGCGCGAGTACTACTGGCTGCAGTAGCGTGACGCGCGAGTACTACTGGCTGCTCAGGACTCCGCTGACGTCACCATCGCGCGCCTGCCGTCCGGGGACCGCTCCGACAAACTTGTGAGTAGCGTGACGCGCGAGTACTACTGGCTGCAGTAGCGTGACGCGCGAGTACTACTGGCTGCAGCAGCCGCCGCCGCCCGAGGACTCCGCTGACGTCACCATCGCGCGCCTGCCGTCCGGGGACCGCTCCGACAAACTTGTGAGTAGCGTGACGCGCGAGTACTACTGGCTGCAGTAGCGTGACGCGCGAGTACTACTGGCTGCAGCAGCCGCCGCCGCCCGAGGACTCCGCTGACGTCACCATCGCGCGCCTGCCGTCCGGGGACCGCTCCGACAAACTTGTGAGTAGCGTGACGCGCGAGTACTACTGGCTGCAGTAGCGTGACGCGCGAGTACTACTGGCTGCAGTAGCGTGACGCGCGAGTACTACTGGCTGCAGTAGCGTGACGCGCGAGTACTACTGGCTGCTCAGGACTCCGCTGACGTCACTACATCCTATTTACAATAAAGATTATTTTTATATTAATCTATACTACATCATCTATTACCGTTTTAACACGAGCACTCTTTCCACAGATACCTCAATCACTAGTGATGTCTCGCAGCAGTTCGAAACGGAACAGCCCGAAGCAGCCGAGTTCAGCGCTCGCGGACCGGAGGCTAACGCCGAACAAGATCGAGAAGCCTGACCAAGGTATGTCACACTATTTTCTACTAATAATAACAACGGACCTCACCTTGGTTTTAAAATAGTATTGACGTGTAAAAATGTATGAAAAAACTTACTTATAAAAATGTCTGTCATCATCGTCGAAGAAACAATTATTTGAGACCATAAAGCTGAACAAACGCACAAGGCGGGTGCATGTCGGGCGCGGGTCGGGACGGTAGTACGGCGGGCGTGTATATATTGTAATTCCTTGTATTGTTTGAATGTCAGCACACGAAACGCGTGCGCGACTCCCGCTCCCGACACGCTCCGCGCCCGTCCCGACCCGCGCTCGACACGCATGTGCGTTGAGGTTCGCATTACAAAAAGAAGTTGACAAGCTATCTTTGTATCGGCCAACTGCTGTCACACAACGCTCGGTTTACTTGTGTTAGCGCGTAAATTAATTAGCTGTTTGTCTCACAGTGCTCTGAATGGGCAAAATGCCGAAGAAATATCTTTAGGATATTTTATATTAGACTAGTGGTGTGACCGTCAGACTGCCACGTCACAGGTCTCGAGTTCGAACCCAAGGCACGCACCTCCGACTTTTAGGATTCATGTGCGTATTGTTTAATTATCACTTGCTTCAAAAAACGGTGAAGGAAAACATCGTGACGAAACTGGCATGCCTGAGAGATATTTCTTGACGGCATGTGAAGCTAAGTTAGAGACCCATGGGCGGCTAAACTCTGACACCAGTCTTTTCACACGAAAAGAAGAAGGATTTATTATTTATTCAAATTATTTTTAATATTTAACCAAACGAATTTATTCGTATTTGCACAATCATTAACAGTATTTCAATGTTACACTATAAGCTAATAGAATATTAAAAGTAAATACTCAAAACAAATACTTCTAAATAAAAAACCTGAATTCATTCCAACTGTCTTCACATCTCGAAACCTTTTAAAGGCGCAAGCCTCTAATATGGCGCATAACAATATAGCCGCTAAAATGGCTAACCACCTGTGGATGTCCATAAAGTGCTTACCCTCCTTACCAAGATTCGACAAAGAGTAAGTAGGAAGAACTTTGTTTAGGGTTTTATACCTACGTTGAAATGGCCTCTTAGAGTTAATAAAAGACACCTAATGCTCAGCAAATGAGTATTGCGTTTATTTAATTGTTATTTTACTTCGATTGTTTCGAAATTATATGTCAGCTTACGGGAGGCACAGAATCGGTCGAAGTGGCGGTGTTTGGGGGAGGCCTATGTCCAGCAGTGGTCTTTCGGCTGAAATGTTGATGATGATGATGATGTTGACGTGTCAGCTTTAATACATCTTTATTGACCGACTGCAATGAAGAGGTGTTTCACATGTATCTAAGTTTCGAATCTGGGATTATTTATTGCCTCATTGGATCCAAACGACTGGATGTATTTTAATTGTTTTGATGTGTGAACTATGATGCCAAAATTCTGCGAAAACGTACGTATGTTTGTGATGATTATTCACAGTATTCTTTCACTTATTATCGGTTATACCTTATTTCAACGACAACCTACCGCGTAGGTGCAAACCTCCAACCCACAAACGAGTGCCCCACCTGCAGCCCACCTGCCCTATCCCCCGACCAACCTGCCGGTAACAATACACCATCTTAAGTGCGCGCGGGGTATCGCTGTCGGCGCCCCCTCCCTCACCCCACTTCGTGACGTCATCCCTTACCACCGTCTTTTGTAAGAGTTCGGAGCGCGCACTTTATTACCCTTTGTTCACGGAATAGGGAAATTACTTAATTCTCCCCAAGATTTTTTTTCGGGTTACGAAAGTAAGGAAAGTGGATTTGTGTTTTTGCAATCCGGTTTCGTGAGATTACTGAGTGGCGTAAATATAAGATTTCAAAACATGGACGAAGCCTACTTCCGTATAAACAGTAAGCCCAGGTTTGCACGGACGTGTGTTTTTATCGCGGCGATTTTTTTTCGACGCTTTGTTGAGCGCCGACGGTTATATCCAACAGTGTGTTGTCTGTGACGCGCTCTGTTGGATTCTCAATGCTCGGCTCAATACTGTTAGTTGAAACTCCAGTGTACGAAAAAAAATTGCCGCGATAAAAACACGTTCCTGCGAACCTGGGCTTATTTGTATCCGTATGTATCACACGTCGACCGTAAGATCACGTCAGAGTCACCAATGTAGAGGTATGAGGAACAGGGTGTAGTTCAGGTAGATGTTTACTCATCCTCTATAGAAAAGGGAGGATCCTCCGACCAGACAACAGTGGGCAACTGCCCGACGATTGATGTCGGCACCTTGTATAGTGTACTCGTCGTGCGGTTAAGACTGCTTGCGCGCTGCAGGATTTTGCGTGACATCAGTGTGATGTGTAGTTCGCCTCTGGCGTTGTAGATGGCGCCACAGATGCATAAGACCTTTCTAAATACACGTAACTATACTTTAACACCCAGTTTTAAAATTCTTAACACAGAAATTAACGGCCGATATCAGTTGGCAGTTACGAAAATCGGGCAGAGGGCTGCGTAGAAAAATTTTTAGGAACCAAATGGTGACATAAGGCGAGTGTGAACATGCGCGAAAGTTCCTAGAACATAGGCAATGTTCATCAGACCTGCCAAGTTATATCGGACGTATTGTACTGTGATTGATAGACTTCCAATTTGACAACATATTAATTTCAATAGGCTTTCTAAAACCGGGGCTGCGTTCATCCCGCGACCCTTGGGGACTCAGCCCCGTTGCTAACCATGTTGACCGACAAATTATCTCACTAAAGTACGAGCCAATGACGTATCTACCAACCCCAATATAAAGTGGATGGGAAATAGTATACTGCTGTTCAATGAAACATGTCTTATCATATATCTTTTTGTTCAAACACATTGACCGAAATATAATCATTTAAATACAACAAACAAAAAGCTTTTTCCTATCCAGCCATGTTTCAACACATATGACGGTTTCATCAGTTCCAATTTCAACCTTAACTCTGTGTAATACGGTCTGTTTTACCTAGTGGCAGTTGTGACATATGTCCTTTGTATGGGGCAAGTGTAGTGATGACGGGAGGAAGTCTGGATAACGTTACATATTGGTATTTCGCGTATATTGTATTTGGATTGGTGTCGACCATAAGCTTATGGCGATTTTATGTTACCTCTTCTGGTTGAGAAAATTTTGTACTGGCAGGGTTTTTGTATCAAGACATGGCAAACTTACTTCCACACATGCCATAAGCTTGAACACCAGTTGATCTAACCCACAGAGCACGAAACCGCCGCGCCCGCAGCGTCTAGAGACGTCATTACTAATTAAATTTGTGACGCCGAAAGTGCGTTGTGCGCATAACTTCTGTCATCTTCACCATTCAAAGACGCCAGTTTCTATACGTCATTTGTGTCGTAGTTAGAGTGAACGGTGACTCGCTTGGTTTGTACGGAAAGTTTTGACAGTACCGCCTTTAGCAGCGGTCGGCGAGGCGTCTCCGTGATTTGTGATCTAACCGCTCAGACATAGACACCCTCAATCGATCCGCTCACCGCTATGAATTGATCCGTCGCGGAAGTGACGCGGCGCGGACGGAATTGATCCGCGTCAACGACAATGTCTGCTTTGAGGTGTAAACGGTTGAATACAAACTGGGTACGAAGGGGTAATCAGAAGTCTGGTTCATTTCGCTGGTTATGTTTAAATCTTATGTAATAGAAGTCTATGATGTTGCTATTAATATTCGAGAACTAATCCAGGCTCATTGCTGGTATTAAGAATTTCGTAATTGAAAAATAGACAAATAGTGTTCCCGACACGGGGATTAAACCTAGGTTAGCAAACGCTCCAGGAGCGTTCGCTACCATTAGTGAAACGGGGCAGTAGGCGGATTATAAAATTACATGTATGTAACATCACGCCCGTCTTCCCCGAATGGTCAGGCAGAGGTGTACCTATATAAGTACACCCACATTTCGCCAGTTATGAGTCCCATGTAATAGGGGGCGAGCCTATTGCCATCAACCGGGCGCAAATCCTGGCTCCAGGCTGCTACTGCGCGGGCCGGGTAAAATGTTTCCATCTGGAAAAACCCAAGATAAGATACCTTAAAGTAAAACGTGCAAATTATTAATCAAACTCACAAATAAGCTACAAAGATTAGCGCCATTCAACAGGACGTTGGACAATAGCATCGAGTACTAATTTGAGGGTCTGGCGGACGGAGGCGCGTCAAAGCCTGGATTATTGGAAAGCCATTTGTGGCGCTGCGAACAGGCGGGGTGGGTGTGGTCTCAGTTGTAGAGGGTCTTGATATAGGAGAGTAGTTTTGTTAAGGGAGGTCGGGTGAGGTTTTAGTGATAGCGATAACTTGCTTTCAAGGCAGTGTTCATTGAGCGACCAACGTCGTGATCAGAATCTGTCCTATATTGATGAAATACTTTTCTGGAGTAATCGATGCAGAAGTTTTACCATATCGCACTTCTGCAAAGAATAATCCTAACTTATATCATAAATGCGAAAGTGAGTTGTTTGTTTGTTACGCTAAACTGGCTGGCTAAAGGGGTTTGAAGATTTTGGCCCTAAAATCAGCCACCATTTTGATTTTTTTTCAAAATCGAGGTGCTCAATAAATGTCATATATTTGGATTGGGGACACTTATACAAACATAAAACTTTATATAACATAACATCATAAAGCGTCACGTTTCTGAGATATTCAAAGATAAAAATAACAATTATTATAACGAATTTATTTATTTATGTTGTAGTTACTTCATGTTGATTAAGTTATTTACACATTAATTAATTGACTACACCTAGTGGATAAAACATAAGACTTTTTAATCATCTTCAGTATAAATAATATCATCCAAGAAGGCAGCGGGAGGCTGAATAGGATTTTCTTGGGTGTCGCGCCCATGGCATGCACCATATAAGACATATACCATTTAACACACGTCCTCATTCGGCGGAGGGTATACATATATTTTTGTCTCTTTCGCTCTTAACTAAAATATTACCTATACATGATGCAATTATGTTTTCATAGTTCCATGTACTTACCTTAAGGGAAAAATAACAAAAAAATCCTTGTTTCTGGGTTCAGTTTTCGACTTATATTTCGGTGAATAACTCCGAAGCCTGACGCTTTAGGATATTATGTCGTATGAAATTTTTTTTTTGTATAAGTGTCCTCTATCTAAATATATAACTTTCGATTTTCACCGCGATTCTAAAAAAAAATCAAAATGGCGGCATCATGTTAGGGCCACCCTCTATACAAAAATCTTCTAACCCCTTTGGCACAGGGTAATTGGGTAGACCACGACCTGGATTAGCACAAATAATACTTTTTATCCCGATATTTCCACGGGATTAAGACTTATGCGGGCGAAGCCGTGGGGCGCAGTTAGTAACGTAATAATTCAAACGTGTGATAACAAGGCGCTATTTAATCTAATTTAACTAGTTACTATTAACATACTGCAAAGCAAAGGTCTCCCTTTCCCAAAATAGTATCCTACCTTAAAATCCAATCGCGAAATAGGTCTGAATAGAATAACGAACGCTTCAATTTATTTAGATATAATGAGAAAATGAATGAATGATTTGTGGTAAAATGTTTTGACAGAGGAGAAAAGTGTTTTCCTAACCTTACCAATTTTTTTATTACTTTATGGTGTGTATGGTATATTAATAGTTGTTTTTAAAATTTAAATATTTTTTTTATTACCAAATAGAGTAATAAAAAAAATAGGTAAGGTAAAACCAAATCATTTTCTACAAATGATTCATAATTTTTCCTCTCTCCGCTCTGCTTATGGCGCCGCTCTCACTCACCCCTCATCTTTCCACTGAGCTATAGACAATAGAAGCGCCGATTGGAAGCTCCCGTATTTTCTTTGCGCTTCACACAGCTGTGATTTGTCGGCGACAGGATTATACAAGATATTGTTAATTAGACAGCTTCTCTCGGATTTTCGGGACAAAAGATTGTTTTACCTTTTATTTATCGAATTATTCTTTGGATTGTTGTTATGGAATATTTGTTGTGATATTGTTATTTGTGTAATTTTTTATTGTATGATAACTGGCGTTTTAGTAGCGATTTAATTAATCCAGCATTACAATTAACTCTGTGGTTTTTTTTTGCATAATCCTCTGTAATTATAACTTATAATGGCTACTACACACATGCCGGCGGCATGGCCGCCGGCTTATGCCGCGCGGCACGTGCCTCCGGCTTTTGCGCCTTCATTTCCTTTGCGTTATGTTGTGCGGCAGTGCCGGCGGCGTGGCCATTGAATCTCTTTAGTCTTTTGTTAAAGATATTTACAACATTTTCCCTGTTCATTTTATTTTATTACCTAATTATGTATTATGTACAAATCACTGAACCTGACTTGATTTCCGTACGTCTTTTTCCGGTGACCACTGTAAATCAGCGCTGTGCTGTTGGTCCCCTATTGCACAGCATCATGCTGGAAGCCTTCTTGTCACAGTCATGACGTGTAGCTGCCAACTATTTCTGTTTTATGCTCAAAAAACAAAATAGATCTAAGAACATATGAAATCACTCATATGTACTTAGATCTATTTAGTTTTTTGATAAATCTTGTCTTTTTGTATGTACGTGTTCACAAATATACAATTGAAAAAGTGGCAAGAGAGAAAGAAAAGAAAGAAAATATTATTTCTTTTCTTTCTCTCTCGCCACTTTTTAAATACAGTTTGTTTTATCAAATCTTCAACATGATCCCAATATCATTTCCAGCGGAAAACGTATCACTATTTAAACGATGTTCCACCCCACGGTCACGTAGCCACAAACCAGTAACGGTATCCGCAACCATTCCGGGCGCCAACATACCGATACACACTGGAAATAACTTAACACTATCCCTACCTACTCGACTCGCCTTGCTACTGGCGCGAGTTACTAGCGCGTGTTTACTCGACTCGCATTTCTATTGACGCGAGTTACTAGCGCGAGATTACTCGACTCGTCTTGCTTCTGGCGCGAGTTACTAGCGCGTGTTATTTCTATTTTGTACACCAGAAAAATACATTACAAAAAATGTGAAATACTACAAAACGTATTCATTCAATACAATGGCAGGAGTTACTGCCGCGAGCTACTAGCGCTATCGATGAGATAGAGAACTGTCATGGAAGCGTATAATTGAAACGTAACTTATTCATGAAAGCAAATTACCTCATTTGTTGTGATAGCATGCTTACAATGCAGAATTTAATTAGCTAATTGCAACTTAGTGATCATTTGACCGAAACCCAAATCTCTCTCGGTTTATAATAAGCCAGTTCCTGGCGCTATTATTCAGCGGTAGTTCAACTTGTCCCAGTAGATGGCGTTAGTCGTAATGCAGGTTCAGTTCAGAAGTTAGTGTTAATAAATTTGTATGCTTCTTTTGAGGTGCGAAGTGAGTGTCCTGTTAACATTTTACAAATTTTCGGGCTAATTTCTTTTTGGTTTTAACGATAACTTCTTTCCCATATTGTCTTACTTAAGAATACTTGTAACCCACTGACAATCGCCCTATGATTAGTTGCAACTATAATGACAGAAGGGTAGTAGACCTGGGGTTTCCCGTACTTACCACCGTCATAAGTTCTTAAACGTCGCCACGTGTGGCTTCCCACGGCCCGTAGAACCCGAGCTTCTTCGTATGCGTACATTATTTAGTGAGCAACCATTTATTGACCACTTCCAAGAAACAGTAAGGGACATTGTAGACATGTAATTAGTGAGACGGGCCTTTGATAACTTTGAATTGCAGAAACGTTGCATGAAACACAACCCTAATTCTGCTTGGTGATACATTTCATCTATTTCTGAGCGATGAAATACAATAGACGTAGATATGTGTAAAGCGTTATAAAAAACCCTGTAAGAAATAGATACGTGTTTCACCTCTCAACGAGGCATCCCCAGGATGACGATTGACTTGTCGCGAACCCGAACACGGCGTGTTACCGCGTCCGGCGCTCGGCGTGGCAACACGCCGTGTGAGGATGCCTCGTTGAGAGGTGAAACACGTATCTATTTCTTACACGAGTCGATTTCTTTCTGGTATTTTAGGAATAGTTAAGTGGGATAGGTTACTTAATATATCTAGTATCTACGTCTATTGTATTTTATAATGGATTTCCGCAAGGTCACGTCTGAATCAATTAACTATCTGTGAGCGAGCTTTTAAATATCCATACATGTATGCATATATTCATAGATGCTGCTTTGTGTGTTATAAAGATCAATAGATTGAAATGAAAATTCTGTGGTCTATATTATGGTATTATCCAAACGTATTCTTTCAGACTACCCTCGATTTTAAACGACACAATTCGGCTGTAGATGATCTGTGAAAATGCTTTGTTTCCGACAAGGACACAAAACATTATAGTCACGTGACCCCGAGTCTTGTGTAACACCCCTAACCCAGCCCATTTGTTCCGCCAGTGGCGCCGCCTTCCGTTGAGTAGCACTCAGCGAGTTTGAACAACATGGGCTGGATGGTTGACGTGACTTGTGCTTCGTTGAAACATACTGCGGCTTGTCTGTTAGGTGATCTGTTGCGTTTTTTTTTTTACGTTATAAGGCATTTCTAGCTAGAGAGTACAAAATGGCTTGACAATTTTAAGAAAGCTTCATTAAACTGGATTTCTATTAAGAAACCACATTTTCTAATGCCTGTTTATATTTATGTGCCTCAATTATGCTTGATTTATTGACAAGTTGTTTTCAGTCCTTACTGTTTATTAACATCTTAAATAAAACCAAAGACTATTATTGTTCTGTTATTTCCGAAAAAATTCTTTGATAGTCGATTAGTTACGACTAATAACGATAAATATTCTGTTACATAAGGTTTATCGCTCGAAAAGCTATGTCATAAACAACAATATAGACCTGACTACTGCAAACGAAAGAAGTGGTTATTTACTACAGAAAGTCATCGATGTAAAAGCCGCTTCGCATCGAACGCTGTAACCTCTGTTGGGCGGGAAAACAATCGTGTCAAGTGTTACGGCCATTAGTTGAATACTGAACGTTACGACTTGGTTGTGCTTGAATAGTATGTATGGCAATATTAGCTATCAATGTTTAAGTTAAATAAAAGAGAACGGTTGCTTCATACAGCAGAGTTTCTTGACTGAAGCAGATTACACATCTCCATCTGGTTTCTTTTCTAAAGCTAATATAAAAGTAGAAGGAAAATGTTAAGAATTATTGATTTGTTGTCTAGCAGGAAAATGAATTCCTTAAAACTCCCTTGACATAAAACGAGCCCTTATTCAGAAATTATATGCCCTGTTATAATTGACGCATAACAACTATTACTACTACCGAACTAACTGTACAACTATGTTAAACTTTCCGACAAAGTGCCAATTCCAATACACAAACTCGTCCGAAGCCTTACTGGCGCCCAGCGTGGGGCAGCTGTCATGTGTTGTCCCGCTTTTGTTTCTACCCACACTGACTAGAAGAGTAACTCCCTCCTGTTGCCTATTAGCTCACGTGCGATGCTTGTTTGATAGTTTGCTTCAGTAAAATGGGTATGTTTCTGAGGGATAAAGTAGGCTAATTTGTGAATTGTAACAGTACGTTGCAGTTACAATAATATTTGTATCTTGAGAATTGTAATTGTGATGACAGATTGATTTCAGCCAATAATGCATAAAGTATCAATTGCAAATATACACAAATTAAACACGAGCAATGCTTACGGGTTCTTACTTAGGTACTTCCTCACTGGATATTAGTGGTTAGCATAAAGACACGTCCATCTGATTGCTGCAACCCAACATTAGACATAAAATTCTGACTACGCCCTAAACAATACAAGCTACAACAGTAGAGTTAAAAGTCTTGTGTGAGCCTTCCCGAGTGGAGTGTCGCTTTGTACCGCCACCATTCGGCCGCCGATGTTTGTGATAGTGACCGCGCTTTGTCGCAAGTCCCAACCACTTGTCGCGTACATCTCTTTGAAGTCTGAACGTCTTCCTGCAAAGAAAGTATCCGTATAAATATCAACGTTATGAAGGAAGAGATCAAATCTGTTGTTTATTTAGTAAAACAATTATATTACATCACATGACCCTACTACATATACTCTAGGTATGCGCTGTTAAAGAGCTACATAAGAAATACCATCGCCATCAACTTGGTAAAGCGGCACACGATATTATCCATTTATCAAGAAGCTATACAGTCTCACATAATATCTTTAATCATAATATCCATAATTGAATGATTGACCATCCATTAACTCACTCGTAATGACATGCATGCTACGCAATCCAATCAGCATCTAGGTACATCTCTTGTTGCCTAGTAACAGGGGCTGCAGCGCACCTATAATATCATATACATTTTGTCGGAAATTGGATTCAGGTGAAACCTTCGTAGGCTTGGTAGTTAAAAGTTTTAACTGATGCTTTTTGTGATTCTCGGATTTAAAAAAATTAATATAGCAATAAAGCCCTTGCTCGGTTTTTGTTGAGCGCCAATAGCCTTTGTGCGCCCAGACTGGGACTTCATTTTATTTTTCAATCGGTTTCCTAGAATTGAATTTGTGTTTCCTGTAAGTAAAGCTTCTGGGAATCATCTAAATCTAAAACATTTCTTTGATATTTGTAACATTTATGACGCGAAAGCTTTATTTTCGATTACTTCCAGTTAATTTTATATCCTAGTACCTAACTTGTATGTTTTTCTGTGTATAGAAAATATCCAATTATATAAATAAATAATAATATTTCAATCTTGACTTTAAGAGCATGGTATCCCCTTAGGTTCGCATGGCGCATGCTCGGCACAAGTCTGAGGGTTATTTGTCGTAACGGCGGTGACTTGTTTATTTTTATAGCTCGCCCCGCGCCTCCGCCCCACTGCCTCATTCATCATGCAGCTTCGCGCCGTAATTGTTTTGATTCCCATCACATCGGCCTTTTGTTTAATGATCCTGTTTGTATTTATGCATCGTGATATTTATGGACAAAGTGGATTAATAAAGTAAGAGTACCTACCTACTTTTTGACATGTCTGTCTGATACATTCGTGAAGCATCCAGACTTACATCAGAACTCGTATCTGTGCAATCGTTAGTTAGTGAATATGCAAACGAGCATTTTTCGCAGTTATTTTGAAAACTAAATAAACTCACTGGTTATTTTCTTTCTTTCTCTCTCACGTTTTTCGAACTACAACACTAGCTCGGGCTTCGCTCACTATTTGAAGAGTTGTACAGAGCGCCCATTTGCAGCCCTTTCACGACTCTTAAATTTAATACGCGAAACATAAATTGCGATACGATATAGCTTTATGTTGTTAAAGTGAGTGAAAAGTAAAGGATAAATCATTTGAAAGTACCCACTACTGTCCAAAATTAATTAATATTACCTTTCTGTCTCAAAAAACCTTCTGTCACAAAACCTGTAATTTCCTGTAAACAACATGATAGTAGTCCGTAGTGTTGTGCTAGTACATCGTACAATTTGTGCATCGTGACAACTAACAGTGGGTAGTTAGAAAACAGAGATAAAGATCTCTTCAACACGTACCTACCCTCTCGTATGTTCGTGTAGGTACATCACGGAGCCCATTAGCGGCGCTGTCACGAGTCGAGCGCTAACCACAAGCTCGCATTAGTGCTAAACACCCACAGATACGGACGATATAGGATTGTGATGTCGTCCTTTGCGTACTGTCGCATGTCGACGCACTTTGAAGTACGGAGTTTAGATAGGTAGATTCAGTTCGTATCACAAAGTCATCTATTCTAGAGACATTCGTTTAGTACTTTAGTAGTGAAGTTACAATCAAGACGTCTAATGCGCAATTAAAACAGCTCTCTTAAAATTAAATGAAAATACATCTCATTCCCAGAATTTCATCGGTAGACAGAATTGATTAATTTCGATTCGATTCACGGTAAAGCTCTCGTAGCGTCACTGGCATCGCAACACAGCGTCGAGTTGCATTCTCTGCCTCGGCTTGCTTATTCCGGGAACTGGCGCCCAACATGGGACCATACAATATAGCACAGAACAGAAGGTCGACTCCATACAATGAGTACAAAACAGGCGCACGCACAGAAACGCATACGTATGTCGATCACGGTCGGATGCTAATTGCGAGTGCACTGTGTATGTATAAGCATATAATCTTTGTGTGTATGCGCTTTTCCCCTTTATTTTGTGCCGTCCTTCTGTACCTATTTATTTTCTGATGGGACTATGCCGTACTATTACTACGTATGCATACAGTTGATGCATCGATCGCTACCGGGCAACAAGAGCTGGCTCGTGTTTCCTATTTTGAGATTGGTTTGATATGTGATTGATGTTTTGAATGTTTGATAAAATTATAACCATGAAGATTTCTGGCATGGTCTTTTTAGCGATATTTAAAAAAGACTGTAATTACTGGCTGCACTTAACAAAAGGTTTACTGCACCAATTATCTGTTAGTTTTTTTTAAGACTACAGTACAACTAAAACAAAATACACCGTCTTATTTAAACCAACGGATCTCATGACATCGGTTACATAAACAAGACGACATTAAACCTCCAGATAGAGCGCGCACAATGTAAAGATTACCAGCGCAGCACATTAAACCGACGGTTATCTTCAGTTTGCGACGTATGCCAACAGAACCTCACGACGTATGAGGGTAGTCGGAGTTTGTACAGTCTACCCTTTTAACGAGAGGGGGGACTGTTAGCAGCCGCGTTTGAACGAGGTTCGAATTTTGAATAGTGGAAGCCGTTGACGGGCTATGTTATTGGTGTTAACTCATTGTTTTTTGGTATAGTAGTAAAGAAAGTGTAGGTGTAACTTTGTTGTAGGCAAACATCGTCAGATAAGATCACTTTTGGATAGAGATGCAGGATAAAAATGAGAAAGATCGATAACCGTTTCTGCCTTAGCCAGCCAATCAGCTAATAATCATTTGTTGCAAGATACTTACAGCATTTTCTTATTCACAAATCACTGAACATAAAAGATAATTTAACAGTTCAGTTACGAATTTCCACAAGTAACAATTACTTATACACTTCACTTAGTATTCAGCCAGCGTACTGTTGGCGCCCAACGCGTGTCTCGTCTCGTCCATGACACGACGAATGTACTTCAATGTTGTTCGTAATGATGAGCTAATTGTGCAACTGGATGTAATCAGACTCGATTGTATTTGACATTTAACTTGAATAAATGTCAGCCGTCCCGCATCGCGTAATAGAGATGGGAATTAATATAAAACGTCCAGACCACTTGTTTGAAAGGCCAACTGCAATAACTGGCACTTTCTTTCTATTCTAATTAAGGTGTCGTGCCCCCAGGGTGACCCGTACCTACTAACAGCTAGTCTCCTAACTACCTCATTTAAATTCCCCACTAGCACGCTCACTCGTACGAGTAACTCTCCCACTCAAAGGCACTCCACTCAGTATTCCGCTGGCGTGTCGACTCGCCGCCAAGTATTTACTGCTCTGTGTACCGACAGCAGTGCGAGTAGCTACACTAGCTCTAGAGCTTTCTTTGTGAGTCGGCCAGCGTCGGGAAATTATTATTAGCTCAAGAAACTTGCTGGGGGAATCTCGTTATATCTACATTTTCTGAATGCTGAAAGAAGTCTGTTTTTAATATTCTCGGAAGTTAAAAGACGTACTTATTTATCAATAAGGCTCGGTCTAGTCACAGTATATATAAATACAGTATTCTATCTTCATAGAAAACGGCTGCAACGACGCGCCGAAAGCTTAGTACCTACGCAACATGCAACAGTACAGTATCGGATGCGCGGCAGTTGCGCACGGATGCGAAAGGTTTATCTACCGAGCGGCCGTATGTAATTATTTCAAGGTCACTGCCGAAATATAATACTGCTATTTATTTATTCTGTGGTCTAGTTTACTGGTGAGGTCTTCGAGGAAATATCATTGAAAGTCTTTCCTAATGGGATCGTATATTCAGTATCGATGCCAGTCCTTTCTTGGAAAGGTACCTTTGCGATCTAATTACTTTGTTCTACTCGTTTATCTACTCAATTTATAAGTTGGGCAGGGGTTTTTCCAATAATGAAAGGTGTTATTGTAGTCATTAAGTCGAGCAAGACATCTCTCTTAAAACCCTTAGCGACCCGAGTCATTAGAGACGTATTAACAGGGGTTGACTTAAGGGCTTGTATACAAAACTGCGAATCGGCGCGATGCGAATTCGCAACGCAGAAGTATACCGTGGCAGAAGCTTCGGAAGAAAATCTTAGGGAGCCTTCGCTGATTTTGCCGGAAATGTTGCCACGCCAAGCGCCGAACGCAGAGTGAGCCACACCGCCCGACCCCAAATATAAGATTACTGGTGGGTAGGCTACGCGTTCGGCGATTGATAGATATTTTAAATATTTTTGATCTTCCATTCCATACCAAATATATTTTAGTAGAAAAACTGTTGTCATAAAGATACAAAGCTCTTATAAATCATCTATATTACAACAATACATCACTGTTTACCATCCTGAGCCAAGGAAACCGAGACGGTCGTGTGCACTCCGAGATAGTCCACTTTACCCAACACTCCCCCTAATGTAAACACTGGGACACTAACGCGGTAAATTATACGAACAATTTGGACTCTCCCCTCAATAACAGAAGAAATGATGCCAAACAAACGGAACTGCGGAAGGTCTTACTAAATGGACATGTGTCATACTATAGTTGAAACACTGCCAAGAATAATCACACGTAAATTTAAACCTTATTTTCACGTGCTAAGGTTGGTTCTAGTTAGGATGATGGTTGGCGGTTAAATCGAGTTTGTGCATCAAGACGTTATTGCCGTGCTACCCCCTTTTTACGAGCGCTTAATCCCCAGGTCGCTATGTGTAGTGGTGGCAAGTTTCCATAACACATACGGCACGGGTTTTGTGACGTACGAATTGTATGATAAATCTAAGATGGACTAGGTATTACGTATATTTTGCTAATTATCGTACTTGTTGTTATGACCAGGTAACAGTATTGCGATTATTAGTTTGTAACTTTGAAGATTGCACAGATGTATGTCATCATCATCATTCTCCATCATCTCGGTAGTCACTCCCTTTCTACCCATATCATCTTGTTTTTAATACCAGGATCTACCAGGGCTACCAACACCAACACCTCTTATAGCAGTATTATTTTAATCTTACTTGAGTGTGCGAAAGAGATAGAGCTAGACTATAACCAGACCAAATAATTGTTTACCCGGTGCCAGTGTTAGCCAATTAATTTGTAATATTAAATTGACAAAAATAAACCCCGGTTCAACTGTTATATTATTATATGGGGATAGTTTATCTGTAAGAAAAAAAGAAATAATTGAATGTGTCCATTTGATGTTACATCTCAATGCGACCAATAGTTGTAAATTTATTTTCTGTGCCTTGCCTTATTCTCATTATTTGTCTGATGAGCAAAATAGGCATATTTATAATCTAAATATGTTAATTTATAATAGGACATGTCGTCACAGCGATGCTATTTTATATTTTGATTGTAATCAATTTATCACTGATTACAAACTGACAGAATATACAATGTATTTGCCACCTAGTTGTAGGAGACAAATTGCTAATCTTTTAGCATACAGTATACACAGTGACACTGGTACTTGTAGTGTACCATCGATTACTGTTAGTAGTGATACTAACACTACTTTTGATACGCCTAGTAGTTTAAACTATTAGGTGCGACAACGGGTGAGCCCCATATATTGAATGTTGTTCATCAAAATATGCAGGGTCTGTCCGGCAAAGAGCTAGAGTTAAGTTTATTTATGGAGAACTATGATGTTCAGGTGTTATGTTTGACTGAACACTGGTTGAAAGAACATGAAGTAGTGTTTATCAATGATGATAATTTTACTGTACAAAGTGCATTTGTAAGAAAAAACGCCATTCGCGGTGGATCTTTAGTTCTTGTTTCAAACAAGTTGAAATGTAAACAACGTTTAGATTTAGTTAATCTTTCTATCGAGCGCACTATTGAGTTGTCTTGTGTTGAACTCGAGCGGTACGTTATAATTTGCGTTTATCGACCCCCTTCTGGTGATTTTATTAGTTTTGAATCGGTAATGGAGGATTCACTCAATAGGTTAAAATCAAGTAATAAAAGTATAATTTTATGTGGAGATTTTAATATTAATATTTTAGATGTTACTCCATTAAGTATTAGACTTCTTAATCTGTTTAGGTCTTATAATTTAATTAACTTGTTTTTTGAACCTACTAGGATCACGGCATCTTCGTCAACTTGTCTTGATAATATATTTAGTGATTGTGATGCCAAAAATAAATGTGTGTTAAGTGACTTAACTTCTGACCACTGTGGTTTATTAGCTAGCTTCCCCATGCCATTACATAAAAAGCCGCGTAAAATAGAATGCAGGCCCTATACAGCTAGTCGTTGCAATAAGTTTAAAAATAATATAGCTCATAGAATTACACCATCTATAGTAGAACTCGAGAGCCCTAATGAAATCTATGGAGCCCTTTTTGATGTCGTGCAAAAAGAGTACCAATCTACATTCAAGACCAAAACTATTAAAATTAATGGCACCAGCGCTGGCTTTAACCAATGGGCCACTCCAGGTATTTATAAAAGTAGAGCGAGACTATACGAGTTATATGGTTTGAAAAAATACAGGTTTGATACTCCTTTCCTAGAGTATGTTAAAAATTATTCAAAATTATTTAAAAAGGTTAGTGTTTATGCTAAATCGAAATTTTTGAGCGATACAATTAAAAATTCCAATAATAAAGTAAAAACCACTTGGAAAATTATTAACAATGAAACGGGTAAGTCGGTTAAACAAGATAAAGAACTTGAGATTATAGTCGACAGTAAATTAGTTACTAAAGCAGCTGACGTAGCTGAGGCGTTTAATGAGTTTTTTGCCAACATACCTTTAACTACGACTCGCTCCTTAACTTCGTCCCCGTCTAAAGCTGAAAACCTTTTGCTTAGTAGTGTGTCTAAAAGTAGTCGTTTATTTAGCTTCGAACATGTAACACCTCGTGATGTAGTTAATGTTTTTAACACACTCAAATCCAAAAACACTGGTGATTACTGGGGCATCTCCATTAAACTTTTAAGTAATATAATAGACATCGTAGCCCCCTATCTAGCTGTTACTTTTAATAAATGTGTTGACTCAGGAACTTTTCCTGACCTCATGAAGAGTAGTAAAGTCATTCCATTATTTAAATCAGGTAATAAAAATGACGTTGGCAATTTCAGGCCTATTTCTATCTTACCTGCATTTAGTAAAATATTTGAAAAGTTAATACTCAAGCAGTTACTAAGACATTTTAATTTAAATAGCCTCCTTCATAATGAACAATATGGCTTTACAAAAGGTCGTTCGACTACAGATGCGGGTGTTGCTCTGCTGAAACACATATTTAGCGCATGGGAGAACTCGCAAAATGCTATTGGGGTTTTCTGTGATCTCTCCAAAGCCTTTGATTGCGTGCACCATGACACGCTATTGCGTAAACTGCGTCATTACGGTGTACAAAACGAAGCTCTCGATGTTATAAATTCTTATTTAAGTAATAGGTCCCAATGTGTAGATATTAATGGTGTGAAATCTTCCGGGTTACCAGTTCAGTTAGGTGTACCTCAAGGCTCAATACTGGGTCCATTCTTGTTCTTAGTGTATATCAATGACTTACCATTCTTTTTAAAGGGTATCTGTGAAGTTGTACTGTTTGCAGATGATACCTCTCTTATTTTTAAAGTAGACAGGAACAGACAAGATTTTGACGATGTAAACAGTGCACTCTCAATGGTTACGGATTGGTTTACAACAAATAACTTAGTTCTCAACTCCAAGAAAACGAAATGTATAAAGTTCGCTTTACCGAATGTTAGAAATCTAGGACCCAACATCGTCTTAGATAAAGAAGTGCTTGAAACTGTGGGCTCGGCAGTTTTTCTGGGCATAACAGTAGATGCCAAACTTCAGTGGGGCCCACATATTTCAAGTCTAGCGGGAAGGCTCAGCTCGGCCGCCTACGCTGTCAGGAAAGTAAGACAATACACTGACGTTGATACAGCTCGATTAGTCTATTTTAGTTATTTCCATAGCGTTATGTCCTATGGTATTCTGCTGTGGGGCAAAGCCGCTGACATTCAAAATATATTTGTTCTTCAAAAACGAGCTGTCCGAGCAATTTACCAACTAGGTACCAGAGTCTCTCTGAGAGATTTTTTTAAAGATATTGGTATTCTTACAGTGGCATCACAATTCATCTTCGCCAATATCTTATATATTAGGCAAAATATACACGTATACACTAAAAACAGTGATATCCACAATATCAACACCAGAAATAAAGACAAATTACGAGCTCCTTTTCACCGGCTTCATAAGGTTCATAACTCATTTGTTGGGCTTGGTATAACCTTTTATAACAAGCTACCCACTTCTCTGCTAGATTTGCCTTTTAATGCGTTTAAAGCTAAAGTAAAGTCCAACCTTTGTTCAAAGGCATACTATTCTATCAATGACTACTTAAGCGATAAAAATAGTTGGTCGCTGTGATTAACTCAAGACAATGTTTATGTTCTTTCTCCAGTTTTAGCTTACCTACTGACAGGTTATATGTTTATAGAATGTTTAATTTATTTGACTTTATTATACAATTTTTTTTATTTTTATTTATTGTTGACATGATCTACTCATTACAATGTTTTCGTATGAGTTGTATTGCAATATGTGATTAGCTAGCGACCTCGACAGTAGATATATATTATTCTTGACTAACTGTTGATCTATTTTTGATTTATTTTTACTTCAATGGTCCTAGTTTATCATATCTAATTATGTGACTTCGAGTTACAGCTTTATTAGCTATATGTAAGCGGGCACGCCCTTTATGCCTGGAGGCTTTATAATTCGGGTATTAAGTTCTGTTTACGTTTTTAGTTTTTATTTTTGCTTGAGTTTAGATTTCGATATTTTTTTATTTTTTTTTTGTTGGTCCATTGGCGCGTGCTAGCTGTCATTATGGCATATATTTTATTGAATGTTTTGTGTTGAGTAATGTAAATTATTTGCATACTATTGTATAGAATCAAGTTATTTTTTTCTAACTGAACAGACAGCTGTGCTGCTGGGGAGTTTGTTGCGCCACTTCTTCTCTCCAGCAAAGGCACTAGGAAGTGGTGAAGGGCGGGCGTTTTTGGGGGACTGTCTTATGTAATTTTGACGTTCGAAAAGTGCTGATTCTCAGCCTAATTTGAATAAATGACTTTTGAATTTTTTTTTGAGACATATTTCAAGCTCCATTCGGTTTTATTGATCGCAGATTCAAAACTACAAAAAAGGCCCTTATAACATCATCTTTACCTCATATCGACCCAATGTTGGTTAAAACCATTTCCAATGGACACCTATTCTTCATTCTACAAAAAGTCCGTGTCTCGTATGTTCAATGGACACGTGCTTGTTCGACGCATGCGCGTGGCGTTGCGGATGCGGGGCGCGGACTGTTGCGATGTCCGCTAGCTGCACGGACCTTGCTATGTGACTCCGTACTGACTTGTCTGACGTAGCAAATTATTTGCGGCTTAGATCCCCTTATTCTTTGCGCTGGTTGGCTTGCTATGTTTATTATCCCCTGTCGAACGCTCATTAAAAAGTAGAAACTGCGAGACTTATGGACAGGAATTTTTGTTCAATTCTACTTATTCCTAGTCACAGTTTTCCACGCTACCCAATTTTCAGATGATGCATTTTGCTACGAGGTAGAGCTTGTCCAGTGTAATGAGAAGCCTTTGATGACTTGATGGGATAAGTACTATAATTTCAAGTATTGAAAAATTATGACTAACCTTTAAGCAAGCATTTAATAAGATCTGAAACTCCATTCACTATTTAAGACGCAGATATATGCCATTAACCTTGAGAGGGTAGCTTACGTGTTCTCATCGCGTTGTACGTTCAGCCAGTAATAAGACTCGCCCATTAAGGAGCGCTGTCCCAAATTAGACGCATTATTAATTTGATAAACATAAAACAAAAAGTATTTGAATAAAACATGTATACTAAAAGATCAATATTTAAATTATCTTTAAAATGGTGAGGGTTCAGAAAAATACACTTGATAGATTCTCACTTTTTTAACCGCGTTAGACATAACTTTACAAATTAATTTCAATAGGATTAGCATTTAACATATATTTTTTCCAAATCATTAACACTACTCGTTTAGACGTAATCTTCAGTATAAAATCATTAAAAGTCGGTTATCTTCGCCTTAAATCTAACCTAAATCCGAACCGTGGTCCTCCTACTTTAAAATACGATCTCTTGGTCCGGGTTTATTTAATGCGGCCCGCTTTACGACCCGGCCCGGTCTAATGAAATTATGCGTTCATCAGATTACGGGCCAAATTCGTTTTTTTTCTCGACCCCCAACAGCCAAGTCAGTAATGAACGCCGTCAGCCGAAATTTTAAGATTCCGCAAATAATGTGAGAATCGGGCGGTTTTAAGAAACTGTAGAATAAAGATTTTAGAGGTTGTAAACTGATGTAAGACGTTAATCATGTACTTAGAAGCAGTTATAACCTAGAGGTGTGACTGTCGGACTGGCAAGTCATTCGGTTTCGAGTTCGAACCCAAGGCATGCACCTCTGACTTTTTCAAATTCATGTGCGTATTGTATAATTATCACTTACTAAACGGTGAAGGAAAACATCGTGACAAAGCTGGCATACCTGAGAGATAATAATATTTCTCGAGGGCATGTGAAGCCAAGCCAGAGGCCCACGGGCGACATATAAACACTGACACCAGGTTGGTCACTAACTACACGGAAAAGAAAGATGTACTTACAAAATATTTGAGTTTAATGGTGTATCCACATAGCGGTTTTGCGTGCTTCTGCCTGTGGCTCTTGCCCGGCTTTGCTTGTGGTCGCCGGGCTGTGAGGATCCACCATTAGAGATGTTTTAAAGACAACCTAGGTAAAAAAATAATAATACAATTAAAGTTTGGGTCTGTATTTGTTTTAACATAATGACTATAATGTGACTGACCACCCTGTAACCTAAATGTTTTGTATACGGACCTTAATTTGATTACATTACTGCCATAAAATGCTTACACAACATCCTTCAACCCTTAAATAAAGTTAAAACTCCAATAAGAAAAGTAAATATTACCACAGAAGCTTAAGGAAAAAATTGGCAGTTTTTCAACACAGTTGGAAAACGCGTCGGGGCAGATTTTAATTGGGCCGTTCCAGACTGTTATTGTAGCGATTGAGACGTTAAGTGGCCCGGATTTTGTGCGGAGGGGTCTTAAGGAAATGTAGACGAGTAATAGAGGCGAGAAGGGAAGTCGGCGCGAACGTTAGCGATGAAACGGTCGGTTGAAGGGAAGGTTTTAAATGGAGGAATGGACTAGAACCAGCGCGTTTCTGCAGCGGTCTTAGACTGTGATTTAATTCGCATGGGTTTTTTGAAGTGAAATCTTCTTAAGTGGCGTTGGGCACTTAAAAAAAAAAGTTAAACTTGCGTCAGGACACGTGACCTGATCGAAAACTCGTAAGACGTTCAAGTTTTTGTTGACAGCGCACTCTGTTTTATTTTTAACCGACTTCCAAAAGGAGGAGGTTCTCAATTCGTCTGTATGTTTTTTTTTTTTTTTTGTATGTTTGTTACGCGATTTCTCCGTCAATTGTGGACCGATTTTAAAAATTGTTTTTTTGTTTGAAAGGGTATGCTTCCGAGGTGGTCCCATATAAATTGTATTAACTTTACTTGGATAGTTTTTGAGTTAGCTTCAATAATACGTATTTTTCCCACTTAGTTTATATGGATGATATGATGATAACTTCCAATCACTGTTATTTACATAGCAGGTTAGTGGTATTTGAATTGTATGGGGTAGGTACCACAACTAAAAAGTGCAAAATAAAAACTTTTTATAAAAAAAGAACAACCGACTTCCAAAAAAGACACTACAAAGTCAAAAATAACTTTAATTTCGGAAGTCGGTGGCAAAAAACGAAAGTTCAAAACCAAATACACCGACTTCCGAAATTAAAGTTATTTTTGACTTTGTAGTGTCTTTTTTGGAAGTCGGTTGTTCTTTTTTTATAAAAAGTTTTTATATTGGATTTTTTTTAATGGAGCTATAGTTGTTGTTCTTGTACTAACAAGCAAGCCACATAAATTCCTGACATTTTCGTTAGATGGCGTTACTTAGTTTTGACTTCAATCGGCAGTCCCAGACTGCCTCGTTTTTTTATTTATGAGTAATTTTTCCGGGTTTATTGCATATATGAACGACAACGTAGCAAAAGGACACACACATGCTGTAGTTTCTACCTATTCCCACTTAAAATCCCCTATGGCAATTACATTTAAATCCATAGAAAGTTATTTCCTAATAACTTCAAATATCAAAACTCTCACAAATAAAATATTCGTGCAAATATTGTTATTTTTCAGACGTTTCGCTACTGCAGATGTGGCCCGACATTTTCAAACATGTTAACAATGCCGTTTTGAAACTTTTAATATTGTAAAGAGTTAATAAAAAAACAACAGTTAAGGTGTCTTTTACGACGGTTGTATATTCAAGGCTTCGACCTGTCGGTGACCCACAAAATAAGGTCCATTTGAGACTCGACCAGTCCACGCATAGCTAGACCACCCGCATCCCTTTACAGCTGCTCGAATCGTAAATACGTATAAAATGCGCCCCTTGACGTGGTATTATTAATTCAGCTATAGAGTTGGCAATAACCGCAGAATAAGGAGGTGACAGAAGGTCATATTTCTCATACATCATCCCACAATGTTATAGATAGCAACATGGCGGTCATGGCGAAATAGACTTTGCCAAAGCCTTTCGACAAAATGAAAGCCTAAAACGCATAATTCCTGGCAAACAGGGTCTGTACGTTGCTTGCTGTAGACTGGATCACACTACCTACAAGGCTGTTGTATATGATAATCTCAAACTTGCAGCACGGTGACTCGTACCAGGGTTTAAGTGGTCTCTGTCAAACTTTGTTGGTCGATAAGAAACTTTTGCTCCTGTCCTAGGAGACGCTGTTTACCTTGCTGACAGATAAACCTAGTTCTTAGGGCCTTCTTCTCTTATTTTTCTTTCTGCACTTTTTGGCCACTACTAGACAATGTTCCCACAAATTGCATTTGTACCCATTCCAGATTTCTATACCTACATTAGTGGCTATGAATAGCAGATCAAACATGTTAGTAGTCCTTCTGTCGTCTCGTACCTCGTTTTGCGGTATAACAGCCGTGGCTCGGCGCGACGCTCGGTCGTCCGTTTCAAATTATTCACGTAGACTTTCTGACGGAGTGCATACTTCCCAGCCGTAGTTGTGTAGTGCGGGGATTTCGATTGTCGGTTTTTATTCCGTCCTTTTTCGTCGACTGGCTTTTTTGGTGCGCTGCTAGTGATGTACTCTGCGTTTTAGAATGTGGATTAGCCGCTTGATTGTCACTAATGAGACACAATAAAATTTTAATTGTTAACGAACTGCACGAGTCTTTCGGACGGTTGAGCTCTTATGTAAAATTGGATATATTGACAACTAAGTCATCATTGATCATCATCATCAGCCTATTAATGTTCCCACTGCTGGGACACAGGCCTCCTCTCGGTGAGAGGGAGTGGGTCGTAATCCACCACGCGGGCCCAGTGCGGGTTGGTAGATGTCATATGTCTTCGAATTTTTGGTTCTAAGACATGCCGGTTTCCTCACGATGTTTTCCTTCACCGTTTTTGAGAGCAGTGGTGATGAAATTATTTACACAAAGTAAATCATTGATCATATTATTTTTAATTGCTTATGTACAATTTAAAATAATAATTATGTTCAATGATGAATTCGTTAAGCTTTGTTTTGTATTTATCAAAAGCATTTAGCCAAAAGAAGGCAGATTCCTTTCAAAAGTCAAATATTTTCTTAAATTCGCCACGTTGCAAAAATCTACACATTATCCTATACTCATCGTTCGTTTATTGATCAATCACCAAACATTTGCAGCCAGATACGATCGTGAAATTACAAACACATTAGCGACTATAAATTGATGCCTACCTATACTAGAGGCAATCTAAAAGGACTTTGATATCGATATCGCTCGCATCACTACCGGGGGGCGAGGGTGGGACAAACTTTCCTCGTGATTAGCAGAGCTGCGCTGTCGCGTTACCTACACACGTGTATGTATTGCTGTAGCACCCACAGAGCTACTAGACCTGGGAATTAGGGTGCGTTTTCACTGAAGTTGAGACGAATGGAGCTGAGCGGAGACCTGCAGGAATCAACCAATCATAATGGTTCAAATCCTCGTTTTGTCTCTCGTCTCGTCTGTGATTGGACGATTCTGTCTCCGCTGAGGTCCGCTCGTCTCCGCTTCAGTGAGTGGGAAGTGAAAAGAGCTTAGATTATATTGACGTTCTTTGATACATCAGTTCGCTCTTTGACTTAGACTACGTACTTCAAAATTCCGTGTATCCGTACTAAAACTGTAGTTCTTCTGCAGGATATACTCATTCAGAGGCGGTGTAATTAGATCCCAGACTGTCGTTATTATGCAGGTTCCTTTACTGGACACCGTGATGAACTGCTATTGAAAATTTCTTATGCAATGACTACATTGCTTTTAGTTTCCTTAACACATAATATTTTCTACGGAGTATTATTTGCGCCCTCCAAAAACAATTACGGGATATTAAACGAGCCCGAGTATATTAATAACGGAGCTGTCAACAAACTATCGATACCTACTCTCGAACGGATTCGTCAATACATCACTAGCACGTGCTCATATGTACTACACAATGCAGATACGTGGAACAACATTCGGCTATTGGTTGGTTGTTTGACGCGCTGTCACCGTGATGTGAGGCAAGCGGTTATTTGAATAGTTCATGTAATTTTAGCTTTTCACTCTGATTGGATTTTTAGTACGTAGTGTATTGTGTTGGGCTAAAAACTTGTATGCATTTAATGCTAGCGATCCGCCTCTGTTTCGCACGACTTGACAAAGCATCGAGATTTCATTAATATATGTAAGTTTAATATTAATGTATTATTAAATAATATTTATACACATAAACCTTCCGGAATAAATTCCCTAACTGACGGTGAAACCCACATCTAAATCGGTTGCTTAGTTTAGAAGAAAAACGCGGTCACACAGACAGAAAAGAAAAGAGAGTTTTGTATTATGCATAAGCTAATGCTAAATGCGTTGGCATTTTTGTTTTTCTTTATTACTTGACAACAAAAACAAACAGCCTTCTCCGGCGCGCACTCAACAACTTACCAAAGTTTCATCACAATAGGCCGAGCCATTTTCGAGTTTTTGCAAGACGGACGCACGACCATTGATTTTTATGTTGATCTATGTACTCAATACTCAATATCTTTATTGCTTTACCATAATGTGTACTTAGGTGGTAACTATATAATTTAGATCATTATGGACCCTGTAGGGCACAGCAAAAGGATGTAGATATCATCCTTGCCAAATATCATTAAAAAAATTAACTTAATAGTGAGGGGACATTTTAATTACTTTCGCTTTTAGAATATATCATCTATGTCAATTACGATTAAGTACTACATAGTTGTTGAGTCTCCAGATAATATTTATTAAACTGAAAGAGATCGACCTCTATGAGCTAATTCTTTATTTTACCATGCGATACTTATAAGGACGAGTAAAAAATAACTTCAAACGTTTGAAGTTTTGACAGATCATACCTCCATAGCGACTTGGTAACACCCGCTCATCGCTTCCCTTCAGACCACACGCCACCCTATAAGGCAGTGTATAGACATCACACACAGAACAGTCGGGGGTGGCAAGCCAATGATAACTGCGGCAGAGTATTCGCGATACATTGACTTCGTAACCTAAGTGGATGAGGTCGTAAGGCGCTCGGTGTCAGCGAGATTTTCAAGTGCTTAGAGTACATGTTTTTATGAATAAATTTTTTTTTTGATGACAGTAAAACTAAAACTAAGTACTGTCAAAGTTTAATCATGCAAGACCAATGTGAAACCATTGTTGCACCTGAACAATACCTACTATTGTAATATTTTTTTGTAATCATAAGTTCACAAGCTTAATGAACATATTTTTTTGTTTCAGGTAAGTTTTGTATCTTCGTCCGTAAGTATTCAACCCCTATCCATAAAGCTTTTTATTGAAAATACGCGTCGATTTTAGAACCTCCTACTTTTTCGTTGGTTAAGAAAACAAAATCTCCAAGCTGGTTTTTTGCGAACCAATAAAGTTCGACTAAATAAAAGAGTAATACCGACCGCGTCGCCTCTACACCATTCCTAGCTCTACGCTGCTCAGAGGACGCATGCGCTCACCGCAGCGGTTAGTGCGGCCGTATCCTCACTAGTTACACAGGGTCCCCGCGACCGGGCGCGATCCGCCCCGCACTTTGTACTCCGGCCGTGTGTTATACGCGTTATACTGGTTATACGGTGCTGTAGTTACGTGTCGCAGCACTAGTGGTGCGATGATACGACTGCTGTGTTGAAGTCGGATTGTCTAGGGATGGGACAGTGTTGCGAGCGACGTGTCGATGTTTTTTTTTTGTAAATTGTGTGTTGACTGCAAAATTAAATAAATGTTATATTTGAAATACAGATATTTCAATCGATGAAAAAGTATTTATTGATGGACGTTCAAACACGCAACACTTAAATTATCAAAACGGTTAGCTAAGCCTAACCAATTGTTTACCTTAATGGGAACTCTCATATAATATATGCAACTATATCGTACATAGCACACAGTTGAAAGTTCAGCACAAATACGGCCTGGATCGCAGGAGAGCTTTCAGTTTTTACCCGGAACCAGACCCATGAATATTCATAAATATCTTCGTTTCACAGTGAACAATTTCACGGAAACGTGGACTGGACTTGAAACTACACCATACGACTTGTTTTTTTTTAAATTAAATATTCCCTTAAAAATATATTAGTTACGGCTCTTCCTAGAACTGTTTACGGGCTAGTTCACGTAACTGCTTTTTCATTATAAGGTGTGTCCATTGTTTTAAAATTAATTATAAAGCTATCCTGTCGCGTCCATTGCCCATCATAAAAGGCACATACTCCTTGTAGGTAGCATACAATCTACGTACCACTTAAACGTTTTGAAGTCTAACTTTGAGTCTCACTTAATATTAATAAACCATCTTTACATTTAATTATATTACTTGAAAGCACTCCACATCACTGAAATTACCGCGTGAAAGCACAGGCTAACAAGCTCAAATAGCATTAATGACGGAGCACTATAATTTCGCAATACTCGACTCGGCACTGCAAATATAATGTTTTCGCATCGCAACGTTACGGATCGCACAAAGCCGTACGTATACGAATCGCACATAAACGGTATACGGTGGCGAATGCGCGATCTATAAATCTAGACTGTGTAATTGAAACATTATAACTCAATAACAGGTCTGTGAGTTCGTTAGTGATGCGAACTGGTGCGATTTTATCGATAGTATTTTTAAGTAAAAAGTATGGTTATAATTTTTTTATGAACGCATCTTTTGCATTCTTATCTATATCTATCTATTCGTTTTCATATAGTTGTGTCCAATTAAACGGAGTAAAATCTGCTCTTTCATGTTTATCGATATTGTGTTCACCACTACGTTCCAAGAAACGATAGACCTATTCAACAACGAATCTTAGCAAGTTCAAGATTAGCATACTCTTATATTTCTTTAGTGTCCTCTTTAATCTTTTAATGAATTTCTAATTAATGAAGTTACACCCAATTATAAATACGAAGTACTTTATTAAAAGTTTTACGTAATATTCAGCCAAATAAATCTTGCGTTTCTGTCAACGTTATGATATTTTGGGAAGTTTAATATATTTCATGTGTTGCTTGCGGCTGACAGACGGATAATATTTTTATAGGCAACGCTTCATAATAAATTATCGCTTGACTGTGCTCATGTGTTGATGAATATCATAGCTCTGGCATCTATTTTAAACGCGATTTAAGGTACTTTCATACCTATACTTAGATCCCTACGTATTAAAATGTAGTGCTGCGTTTTATTTAGTCCTGGTTTGACTCAGCATATTATCACTGGTCAGTTTTCCTCAGTTGTCAGATTATTTAATTCGCCAGTTTCGCTGATTAGTCAGTTCTGCCGATGAGACAGTTTCGTAAACTTGACAGTTTCCAGTGTTCGCCAGTTTTCGTCGATTCGACCTGGTATTGTTGCAGGAGTACAGCCAGTCTTTTTGAGAAAACTATTTTTTACACTTATATTAGAAGATTTAACGTCTATAAAAAATTACAAAAAAGTTTTTCACTAAAAAAGGTATCTTAGTTTATCGGATAATTAGCTTATACGATATCTACTTAGCTCCACCGCTCTAAGCCCAGCCCAGTAGCCGTTCGATGCAAGCGTAATCGTGTTACCGAAGCGCGCCCGCCATGGGGCAAATCTCATTTTTATTAGGGAAGTAACGTGGAAAGAGTGGAAATGACACTGCACCGCGCACTTCCGACCCCTACACGTTTATACAGGTGTCTGTACTCTTCACCCTATAATAATAACCCTTATTTAAGACGTGACAAAGTCTATTTTTGAGTGGTAGAAAGTTAATAAGTAGCGCATGCGCAATACGGTGGACGCTTGTGTTGTGTCAGTCGTCAGTCGGGCGTCGGGCGCACTAATGAGTGCACGTGCCGCGCGATTCTTAGTGCAGTAGTGATGTGACGTGTTGCAACATCGATGTAAATGTTTGTGTATTTTTTTGAGTGGTAGAGTTTGTAGTGTTGGTTTACAAAAAATAATGTATATTTTTGTTGTCATGAAATTCTTATGGAATACAAAGTTTATTTATAATTGCACTAAAATAAAAAATAAACAATAAATTACTCTGCTAAAATAATGAAATTGAATCGTATAAGTACAGCGTAGGGTGGCCACGCCGCGACGGCATCGCGACAGAGTCGACGAGTGCCACAGTTTATGTTTTAATAATGGAGGTATTAGCGTCGCGGCTGTCACCCCCGACGGCACTCCGCCGCTGCTACTGCCGCCACGAGTTACGCAAACCGCGGACAATCTCTTCTTACTTCGAAACTTGTTGTACGCTACCGAAATGAGATTGTACTTGATTAATTGTTTCACTTTTCTGGCTAGACTTATAATGTCTTTTACGATACTTTTACGTCTTCTGCTTCACGTGTCGATACTTTGTATTTTGTCCGACCTGCACCCTAATTGCCTAACACACGATCAATCACAATCTGTTTAATTCTGACAGCTCAACAACATTCATTGCGTTATTAACGCTGTTGAGCAGACAAATTTTTCGATAGCTTTATAATGATTCAGATTATGATTTATCGCTGCTGGACAGCTCTGACGTTAGATGAAATATGTCACCCGGTGATGTCGCAAACCGAACTGGATGTCCTGGACCCCACTCTATATTTTGATTACTTATTGCTAAAATAGAGACATAATTGTGACATGTCTCAATAAAACTAAATATCTTATTGTAAAGCCTTAGAAGTATCCAGAAACGGTACAAGAAAATTATAAACAGATCTTAGATGAATGTCACCGTTTGTGTTTTTATGTCATAGTGATATAAAGCACAAACGGTGACTTACTGGGTGATTGTGAGAATATCCTATGAGATCGGGGAATGGGGATAGTGGGATCAATGTCCAGATTGTTTTGGCGTACTTAACCATACATCCGGGAAAATAGTCCTTCTTGAGGTTTGTAACCGTATTGAAACCGTCAACTTAAATCCTGACATTTTATAAACTTTTGGTGAGAATCAAACTTGAAATATTGAGCAGCGGAGGACCACAAGTTTCTAAGGACCAAGTTCCCAAAAAAAAACTGGTAGTAATCTTTGTTAACATCAAAAGCAGCTTAGTCATTCATACTCCTCCTAACTCAAGGCTAGTTTAAACCTCGCGTTTAAACTGTAACGTAATGACTGCACAAGCCATAACTCGTCTTCGTTAGACTCCTATGTCCCACCATGTCAGCAGTCAGAACAGGTCTATATTTATGTATCCTTTGTCACTACTCTTAACGAGATACCACTTCTAAAGACTGATCTACCAGCTAATGCGCAAAACGGAATCCGTACTAATCTCCTTTTGAACTCCGTCTTAAGTTCCGAACGATTTTGGCACACGGGACCATGACCTGGCTTAGGACATACTTCCCAGTAGTACATTACCGTGGGATAATTTCTGACCTCCACGCGGTTGAAACCACGAGCATAAGCTAGTCCTAAGTATATGAAAATAAATGATCCTCTCTTGTTACAGTTTACTGTTTCATAACTTTCCAACATCTTGAAATGAAATGTCGTAGAGCTGCACATTGTCTAGTCTAGTCTATTCAAAAGTAATATCGTTACCTTCGCTCTCCGTGGGTCATAAAGTCAATCAATGGAGGTAGAAATATTAAATTTGGAACATAGGATAGAAATTGAACCCCTGAGCGAGTTCAAGATGCCTTCTGAAATCCTCTTTGACGAAGTCCCGGGCAAAATCGAATACCAGACATAATGAAATAAGTACCAGTTAGAGTAACAATCATCAAGCCACATTTTGAAAGCCTTTTGTTGACATTGCCGCGGTTTGCAGCTCGACCCAATACCTCGTTTACAGCCACCGCTGAGCCTGTAAATATTACTGCCTCACCGTTAACCCCGGTGTGTTTGCTATTGTTTAAAATTAGTGTTTTATCGCCTATAGCAGTAAATGTTAGCAGAACTGCGCGTAAAGTATTTTAGAGCTGCAGTTACAGATCCAGATGGATTGTCGCCAGTTCTCATGTCAAATGCACTGCACTATTAAATTATTATACTAGCAGCATGGGGAGTTTTATTATGCTCGCACGTTATCGATGAAGTTGTGGAAACATTGAGCTTCTAAAAATCCTTATAAAGAATTAGACCAAGCGACGATTCAAAGCGACATAACTTTCCAAGTTATCTTTGTTTGTATTACTAATTCTGCTCACGTGTAGAGGAACAATGGCAAGAGCATTAAATAAAATAAATAAATAACGCTTCTTCCACATTCTATGTGTCTGACTTCCCATAGACAGTCGACATGCCAAGTCCTTTACGGTTGATTTGTACATATACGCTTTGAATTACTTTATCGGGGACGATACAAACCAGTATTATTTTTTCAGCCACAAGACTTCGGTATCATTTTTCAGATTTGCGTTATTAAATTCCACAAGTTTCGGATATATTAACAATTTCGGAGCTCGTCTCCAACGTTGTACAGATGTGGTTTATACTCGCGAACTTCTAAATGGACTTCTGCTGTAAACTGTACAGTGTGCTTATTGATTTTCTCGGCACGATTAAGAGATGCATATTTGATGCCACCAGCAGCAGTAGGGGCTTGTTGGTTGTACTAAACTTGGAATGATTCTTTATTTATTGGGTGTAGTTTTTGAGCATTGCCGTTGTAGCAACAGATGTCTGCCCCTGTAATAATTTGGGGAAAAAATTTTGAGTTAGCAATTATTTTGAATTAAATAGCTTTGTAATGTTTTCAGTGACGTTTTATGTTAAAGACATTTTCATTTATTGCGTATAATATTTTCCCTAAATGTCCTAATGCTCTCAAAATTTCGTCACCGCATTATACCTCTGGGTCAGGAATAGCAGTCAGTACAAAATACAACAAGCACTTACAGTACTCAAGCGCGTTGGAAATAATTTATTTTAATTACAACACTTAAAAATCCAGTTTAACGTACATCTCCATTAAGGCGGGCTGCCTTACCTCCCCCGGGAGCTGTGTTTGTTCTGTTTGTAAATATACCAGGCGACATTTAGCGGTGCAGCGCTTTTTTTAAATGCTTGTGTTCACAAAGCCGTCTAGCCGGCTAGAATAGTTGCTGAGGATTTGGTGCGGTTGAGAAGTCGTGTTTATGATGACATTCTGCATCGTTTTGCGTTTTAATGTCCTTAATTTAATCATTATAAAGTCTCTTCAAAATCTATTTTCTCTTCGCAACAGCTGCACCGCAACGAAAATTTCACACTCCATCAAAAAATAAACTAAACCAAAGTTATGACACTTCTTCGGACATTCTCATAACCGCATAAAGATTGTCGTATACAGCTAAGCTTTTCGCTGAAAGCGCCACACTCCGTCGGACCGTCCAATACGTGGTTTTATGGCTTTCTGTGCGTGCCGTGGCGAAGAGCTTCGTGTTTGTTAATTTGCCACCTTCCTCCCCTCTTCCATGACCCCCCGTAACCCCCTCACACTCCATCGAGCTCGGAATACACGGAACCCGGTTGCGGTCGCGCCTGTTGCGTTTTAATCGTCCCCTGACCACCTATAATGTGCTGAGCTCTTGGTAAGGACCCGTGTTTGTTGCTACGGCTGTTTGCACGCCATTGTTGTATTTTCTTTTTGTGGTTCTCCTTAAAATATTTAGTCCACAATGTTGCTTGGATTGCTTTTAAATGGTGTGAATACTTGATTTTTTTAGAAAGAACGAAAGAAAGTAAATTTATTTAGCACAGAGCGATTTAAGAAATGAGTAGGAAGGGTGCCTCACTGCTTCGCCAAAAAAGGCCCAGTTTACGTTTCCTAGTCTCATTTAGTACTTGTATAAAGAACCAAAAATATTTGTTCTGTCGATGGAGTAATCCGCATTAAAAGAGCCTCCGAGAGTGATACCAGTTATGTAAGAATGGCGCACTCCTAGTCAATCAGCCCCTCTGCCCGCTACTAACCTTGACTGTTAAGTCTATTAACTTGGCGATGAGGACAAGTCACAAGAGTAATAGAATTTGAAGATTACTAAGACCGACAAATCTTATAAATTCAAGAACTCTAAATCCAACGAAGTATCGCTTTATTTGATTACCTAGTTCAGATGAAGATTGGGCCACCACTGCTCTACCAATATTATTTTGATAGATATAGATTGGGTAGAGCAGTGGTGGCCCAGTGGTATCGGCCCCGACTAACGAGTTGTAGGTCGTGGGTTCGAACCCCAGCAGGCGCTTTACTTTGTGTAAATAATTTAATTACCACTGCTCTCAAAACGGTGAAGGAAAACATCGTGAGGAAACCGGCATGTCTACAAACCAAAAATTCGAAGGCATGTGACATCTACCAACCCGCACTGGACCCACGTGGTGGATTACAGCCCACTTTCTCTCATAGAGAGGAGGCCTGTGTCCCAGCAGAGGGAACATTAATAGGCTAATTATGTGATGAAGATTGTAAGGATCTAGGTACTCCACATTACTAAACAAATACTTATATGCCTAACCTTTTCCTAACTATGTTGGGGTCGGCTTCCAGTTTAACCGGATCCAGCTGAATACCAGTATTTTACATGGAGCGACTGCCTATCTGACCTCCACAAACCAGTAATTAGGTAATACGATACCCCTTGGTAAGACGTAAGGTTGCCAGACTGTCGTTCTTCTGACGACCCGTAACGACTGTCAAAGATCCACGAATGACAAACAGGACCAACACCTTTTTTTTTTGGTGGGAAATCATAAAATAACTTCTCCCGCTCTGGGCGGACCGGAAGGGCGTGTCAGACTTGACTAAAACCCACCCGTGTTCCTTCAGTTGCCTGTACATTGCCAGGGGCCACGGTCTCCCCTTAGGACTTTCCCGCAACCCTTGCAGGAGGACCAATGGCTTAACGTGCTTTCCGAGGCACGGAGGAGTCTCGGTATGTAAAAATGGTCACGCATCCACGGACCAACCCCGACAAGCGTAGCTTAACCTGATGGATCGACATTACTTAGCCACGCGCTCCTCATTACTAAACATATAAAAGCCATAAATTCAGACTTCAATATTACTAACAAAAGCAGGTCAGCCTCGATCAAATACACTCAGGCTCTATTAAATTACGTCAACAGAACAAAAGCCAAATGAAAAATACAACCGTATGAATACCATATCTTTTTTATCCGTAGTTTAAGCCGTTTTTTTTTGTTCCGTGCCCCGTATGTGTATGAAAACGAATATCGTTTATTACTTTTTCCATTTGATCTGTCGCTCTCACAATTGGCGGGCGGTTTTTATTCGAATGACTGTTTGAATATTATATGGTACTGCAATGATGAATATTATATGGTAAATGCATTTCGAGTAAACGTGAAAATAGCGCGGTATTTATTTATATATACTTTATTTGTATACCAGAAAATACATACCAAAAAATAAATTTAACACTACAAAACGTACAATGGGCGGCCTTATCGCTTTTTCAAATTCAAATTCAAATGATTTATTTGTAAACATAGGTTACAGATACACAGTTGTGTGAGATGTTACATTTTTGTTAGTTCTCTATGCTTTGCCATTAGGCGTACAAATGTTAGTAAGTATCAATTTAATATCAAGTCTAATTATAGAAAGAGCTAGTGTTGGGCAAATCAATATAATATTCCCCTGATAATTAATTAAATTTCAAATAAAAACTGCAATGTCAAAACAAGTACAAAATTAATAAAATATTTCAAAATTGTCAATTTTTTTTTTTTTTATAAATCAGAAATGTCAAAAAAATTAAAATAGGATATTGTCAATAAATCAAATTAATACAAGAGTGTCAAAATTAGTAATGAATCAATTAAGTATTTTTACTTATCGCTGATTATCTGAAGGAGGGATTATAGAATTGTCATCCAAATAGTCCTTTATTGAGTAGTAACATTTATTGATTAAAATTTTCATAAGTACACTTTTGAATTTGTCCAGATTTAATGATTTTAATGTCTCAGGCAGCTTGTTAAATATTTTTGTGGCCATACAGAAAGTACTTTTATTCATTAAGGCTGTTCTGCCATGAGTTATTTCGAGCTCCAGCTTATTTTTGTCACGTAACTTTCTATAGTAGCTTTTGGAAGCTATTTTGTATTGCGAGATGTGTGTTTTGACAAATATATTAGTTTCGTAGATGTACAATGATGGTAGGGTAAGAATGTTTAGGCTTTTAAAAAACGGTTGACAACTGTCGGTGCTATTTAGGCCACACATAGATCTGATACATTTTTTTTGAGCTCTAAATACAAATTCTCTATCGACTGAGTTACCCCAATATTTATGCCATACCTAAGCGTTGATGCAACATAACCGTGATATGCCGTTAGTACCGACTCTAGGTTGACAGTCTTTGACAGTTTGTAGAGAACATATGCAAATTTACTTAGTTTCTTACAAACTTCGTCTGTCTGGGATCTCCAGGTCAAATTTTTGTCTATGAGGATACCAAGGAATTTGGTGACAGTAGTTGACTCTATTTGAGATCCTAAATACTTAATGTCAGGGATCTTACTCGGAACTCTCTGATGAAAATGCATAATTTTAGTCTTTTCTAAATTGATAATAAGGTTATTTTTGTCAAACCATGATATAATTGTATTTAATGTCATGTTTATTTCATTTTCATAAGTCATAGGATCGTCGCATTTAATTACTACTGTACTGTCGTCAGCAAATAGTACCATAGGATGGTTTATGTGTCCGGGAAGGTCATTAATGTATAGCAGGAAGAGAGGAGGCCCTAGCACGCTGCCCTGAGGTACGCCATATTTTACTGTCCTACATTTGGATCGATATTTCTTCTCGCAGCCATCATCAGTGCATATTTGTATGATTTCTACATATTGTTTTCTATTTGTCAAATAGGATTCTAACAGTTTAATCGCGGTATCTGTTATTTAAAATTGTTTATAGTTTTCATCGTCATCTGCCTGTTATTTTCCAACTATTTTGCACGACTCGTAATGCGAAGCATTAGAGTGTGCTCTACGATCGAAAAATTTTTTTTGCCCCGTTTCTGTAACTGTTTTTATTGTTACACTCCTGCTAGTACACAGAACCTATTTATTTTATATACCATTGTATAGATGATTAAATGGAGATTAATACTGTACTTTTTAACAATTGATTTAATGCAGCAGAAAAGGAAAAAGCATAAAAATAATTGAAAAAAAATTCCTGTCCGTCAATTTATGAACCCTGAAAACATTGTAGCTTGCGATAAAATCAATTAATTGAGTCAATATTTTTTTTATACATTCGTTTCAGCCGTAGAAGGAACCCTAAATTGAAAATGGCTCTTTTATTCAAAGTAGTTTAATTATAATTAATAAAATACTAACTAAAATATAATATCTTTAACTAAATATTTCCAACCTTTGACTTGAGTTGCCTAGCAACCGCCAAGTAAATATCTTTGTCAGTCGTTGACATTACGACTTCATGAAAAGTGATAAATTGTTCATTTTTAAACTATGTTTTGAATTTCTTTTTCGTTTATGAATGAGTGATAAGTATGAGGCGTGCACTTTTGGATTTTCCAAACTATTTCTAACTATTACAACCTTGGGGTTGTAATGCTGAATACCAGTATTTCACATGGAGCGACTGCCTATCTGACCTCCGCAACCGTTACTGGGTATAAGACTGGTTGTCAGACTTTCGGGCTTCTGACGACCCGTAACGACTGTCAAATATCCACGAATGACAATCGGGACCAACGGCTTAACGTGCTTTCCAAGGCACGGAGGGGTCTTGGCATGTAAAGCTGGTCACCCATCCACGGACCAACCACGGCAAGCGTAGCTTAACCTAATCGATCGAATCTTGTGGTTGTTATTACTTAGCCACAAAGCCCCCTGAAAATTATAATATTGCGAAGAATAATTAATATCGATGTTGTTATTGTGATTCGGTAAATTGGTCGGTACTTCAAAAAATCTGTGTATTAACTTTCATCAATTTCATGTTTAATCGCACAAATTGGTTTTACCAAAACATCATAGCTACTAATTAACATGAAATTCCCCAATCATTCGTATTTCACATGGACACAAGTACTCTGCAAATAATTTTAATCGATTCTGTGTAAAAATAAACACTAGATGGAGGAGCCTATCGAGTGGGCAGTTTTTCAAGCGGCCAGGGCCGGCGGCCGGGCGCAGCTGCTTCGACGGAACCCATTCAATTATACCGAACGACGTAATTGACGCTTTTTTAACGTTACATTTGAAATTCCGATTCTGCGAACGTGATCGGTGTGACAATTTTATCGATATTTCATTTGAAATTTAATTCCTTATCCCTATTTGGCGGAATGAATTAATGAGTTGGTTTGTTTTGTCTTGTACTTTCTCGTTTTCGAAACTGATTTCATTACCACGAATTCCGATGTGCGTAGTATAAGTTGGTCTCACGTGTCCAAAATAGCTGATCAGTATATTGAATACACATTATCATTGCATCTTTGTTATACTCAGTATTACAAAATACTTGAATCAATCTTAAACACGGCCGCAACGACATCAAAATAAATAAACGACGCTCCACCTTAATTATTCGAACTATTAAATAATACTTATATCTCATTATTAACTTTAATGGCGTCATAAATATAGAAATAGTCCAACAAGTGCGTGTAAACCAGTCCGGCTCAGACTACTTACATCAATTAGTTTAATGCCCGCACCGAACACGGCTCGATTCATCCGGCGAGCAGTCGAGCTCCTGGCGCCCTCTTAATTATTTATGAGTTGAGAGTATAAAGTGCTCCCACCGAGACTGAAGGAGAATGCGCGTCGACCGACAGCCGCGCTAAATCACGCGCCAATTGACATCAGCCCGAGATAAAATGCTCTGACGCGGACACAATGGCCCGCGCATCGATATCGATAGCCCATACCTTCGTGTACGTTCACATCACTACTTTGTATTCCAGGAGAGTTCAACATTTTTAACATTCGGAAATTGAACGGTGAAACGAAAAGTGAGGGGAAAATGTTGAGTGTTATGTTCGCGCGAACGGCGCTAGTGTTGTGTCTGTGATGTGCGTTTAGTGTGTCGTGATGGATTACCGGGCTCCACCCCCCATGATGAACGTCGGTCCGCCGTACTTCCCGCATCCAGGTAAACGTCTATTTTTAATGCTGTAGTTTTCAACGTTGCTTTTGATTTTCTACATGTATTTACATAATAATGTGATTCTCTATAATTTTGTGTAAAAAAAAACGAAATTAGGTGTAATCTAATAAGTCACGTAATATCAATTTAAATATATACCATATCATTAAACTCCTAACAGCTCTTAGCATGAGAACCCGTAGCCATAAAGATAATTATACGCGTAAGGTCGGGGCGATCCCCCCGGGGGTCGCCACAGACGGGTTAATTGAGCGGCTCGAGAGCAAAATGTCAACCGGACGGTTGATGGATGACGTGCCACGGAATGTTCACATCCACGGATTGAGAGGATGTTGAAGAGGGAGCTTGCTGATCGTTTTCGTCAGGGGGTTTAGCTACTTGAAGTTATTGGGTTCATTGCTCTGTTACGGATCATTGCCCGGTTTCTGAAGTTTTTTTGTATGATTACGTCGTTAGTTATTTTGTGTTCTTTTCATCAGATGAAACAGAAACTTTTCCCATATTTGGGAAACAGTCCTGAAGTTTCAACAGAGCATCAGCCCCCTGGAGACTCCTTTCTATGGCTGATTTTCTCACCTTCATAATGATTATGAGTATATACAGCACGGTATGATCTCTTGCTTTTCCACTTTTCCCGGTCTACTGCGATTTTTAGCCAGTATTTTAAAGAAGAATTCAGCTCACCCCGACGTCTTTTCTAAGCTCAAAAAAAAAAAACTCAAAACATTTATTTCAATCAAACCGTTTACAGACACTTCTGAATTATCAAGGAGCCGGTCAGTCAGAAAGATGAAGCTAGTTCCCCCCCCCATTCCAAAGCGTTGTAGGCTCCTATGGAGAAGAACGGGTAAGAAACTCCACGATCACTCTTTTAAATAAAAAAATTGTCACAAATACACTCGAGAGCAATGAATCCGGGTCACTTAAAGAATCCTAAAAATCTCGGAAACTAAAAATGCTAGGTTAATGCAATAAATTGTATTTAATAGACAATGTAATACTCCTTAAATGAAGGTATTAAAACTTCTTAGTTATTGTAAAGTTATATCATAAAAAAATCAAATTTGAAAAAGGGCCACTTTCGAAGATGGAACTACGAAATTACAGCATTTGGTTTTGCTTTTGTTTGTAATCTGTCATTTATGTGGGTACATAAACCATGTTGATAGTGCTCTATATTCATTATTCAAGCTGAAATTATGTCGCTTACGCCTGAAGAATGCACCAGAATACTTACAATGCTGGAAACCGGCCGGAGTCAGCGCGATACAGCCAGGACTGTCGGTGTGTCGCTGTCAACAGTACAAAGAGTTCTCCGACGTTACGAAGAAACTGGTTCTAACCTACGCAGACCAGGAACGGGCAGAACCAGGTGTACCACAGCACGAGAAGACCGATACTTGGTGAACACCATGCTTCGAAATCGCTTTCTCACAGGAACTGAACTCACAAATCAGTTTCGACGCCTCGGAGGAAGTAACCCAAGTGCATGGACAGTAAGACGTCGGCTTGCTGAATCTAACTTAAAACCCCTTAGACCTGCAAACGGCCCTAAACTGGAGCTGGGGCATCGTATTTCAAGACTAAGATATGCCCAGAGCCACGTAAATTGGAGTATTGAAGATTGGTCAAAAGTTATGTTCTCCGACGAATCAAAATTTATGCTCTACAAGCACGATGGAAGACACAGAGTGTATCGAAGACCAGGGGAAAGATTCAAGCAAGCATGCATCGAAGAAAAAGTAGCCTACGGTGGTGGGTCTGTACTTGTGTGGGCCGGAATTTCTTCTGAAAGTCGCACAGAGCTGGTGATCATAGAAAACGGCTCTTTAACTAGCGTAAGATATGTGGAAGAAATCCTCAATGATCACGTTGGTCCATTTATGGTCAATTTAGGTGAGGATGCTATATTTATGCATGACAATGCCCGACCTCATACAGGTAGGATTGTGAATGACTACCTTCAAGAGATGAACATTACTCGTATGGAGTGGCCAGCGCGCAGCCCGGATATCAACCCGATCGAGCATGCTTGGGACGAGCTAGGCAGATGCGTAAAACAACGAAACCCTCCCCCAATCACGCTTCGTGAGCTCAAAATTGTTCTCACAGAGGAATGGGAGAATATTCCCCAAAATCGTATAAGGAACTTGGTGTACAGCATGCCAAACCGCGTAAACGCAGTAATGGAAGCACGAGGAGGCAATACGAAGTATTAAAATTCAAGAAAATCGTAATAAACTTCAAAAATTTCATGTTTCCTATTTTTGTTTTAAGGAGAGATCAGCAGTTTTTTTCTTTATGTAATTTTGTGTTAATAAAATGTATGGTGACTCATATTTTTTTTACTTTCATTTAAGGAGTATTACATTGTCTATTAAATACAATTTATTGCATTAACCTATCATTTTTAGTTTCCGAGATTTTTAACATTCTTTAAGTGACCCGGATTCATTGCTCTCGAGTGTATTTTGGTTAAAAGCTTTGTCTGTTGTCTCCACAAGTCACATTGCTTATCTTGTTACCACATTATGACCTATCCTAATTCCTTATATTCGTCTCTAAACGAGAAAAGAAATAGACGATTTCCTGCAAAAAACTCCCAAACATCAGTTTAGTTCCCGTACAAGTGGAGTTTCGCAATAAATAGTGAGTATCTGCGGCGGGGGTTGCGACCCGGCCGGGAGCGGGACGGTCTCGCAACCCCGCGATACCATCGTCACCCTATCGAGGTGCGCGCGCACGCCGGCGTCCCGACTCCTTGTTGCGCCTGCCCGAGGTATGAGCGGATAGCGGGGTACGAAAAATGTTCTGGTATGGGAGAAATTTGTGGTGTTTAAAAATGCTTGATACCTACTTATCCAATACAGGGTGGCAGGGACATCGACGCGAAGCCTGTTGCCATGGATTCTGTACATGATTCAGATGATTCTGAACCCCCCTGCGTTGAAAATTTTCGTCGGTTATTTAAAAAAAAATCTGTTGTTCCATACATTTTGACCGCGTAGGTATTGCACCTTTCTTTTTTTTTTCAAGAACCTCCAATCTATACACCGTAAGGACTATTTCTGCTTGCAGCGCTCGGCGGCTATAGAACCGGGCCGGTAACAGATGTGGTCATTGTGTTCACGGGATTTGGTTTTCAAACAGCTTAGTTATGAAGTTCTTCGATAGTATAAGTCGTGCCATTAAAGTTGAGATTTGACGCACCACGTGGATTAACTTGCGCAGTAGACGATTTATGGGACTCTTTAGCGCTATGAGGTCCCCGCCGGGCGTCATCGGGCCGCGGAAAGAGCGACGGGAGGCACGGTCAAGGCTCAACTTTATTGGCACGACTTGTACCAGTAGCAACAGTGCGCCTAACCGTTAATTGATAAATCTCTGCCACTCAGCTGTAGGCTAGATGACTTTCAATCTCTGGGTTACCATAGAACCCTTCGGCTGTCAAGAACAGAGAGGTTTTGGCTCTATTATCATTAATATAATAAGAAACCGGGCCAAAAGCAGTCAAGACAAGACTACAAGAGCCTAGAGACGTTATATAATACGATACGAAACGAGACGCAATAAGTAAAGTAGAAGGTCTGACTAAACCTAATATGAATGATGTTTAGGCTGATAGAGATAGAAGTCAAATTGCATCCACATGAACGGTAGAAGATGCTGTTTTCAATTATGGTAATTGGAAAACTTAAAAATATCTCATGAGGACCCATTTCCCCGCTCATCCTAACAACCTGTTAATACCGCTTCGTCTCATCACTCACTCCACACACGAGCGCTGGCCCCCTTCGTTGGGTGGCGGGGTGGAACGGTACCCGTCGGAAATGGCCGTCAGATTTGTCGCGCCCCGCCGGCCCGCCAATTACCGCCCCGCGATAATTTATATGTAACTTTACTACCTACCGCAATCATTATGTTGTGGGAAATGGGAGTTTCTGGGTTTGTTATACCTTTTGCCAGAAATGGTAAAGGTATGTCAATGTCCTGAAAGGGGTTGGAATGAGGCGCTATGTTGAAGTAGTTAGGTGTAAATGTTGATTAATGATCACCAGTCATCTTGAGCCCGAACTTGCCATAGGAGTAAATAAGCCACGAGCTTGAAGGACTAGATTGGATTCAGGAGCCCCAAGACCGGGTAAAGTTGCGTGAAGTGGAGGAGACCTTCACTCTTTATTGGGAGGATACGGGTTGAAGAAGAAAGAAGAGAGGGTCATCTTCATATCCTATCGCAATCCAGTTAATGTCTGGGGGTCTGTCTGTCTTGGGTCTCGCGCTGTTATTGAATTGGTGATTACTAGACAAGAGGATATGTAGCGACCTTTCTGGTGAATGGACGTTGTTTGACATTTGTTGTCGATCATATCGTCAATGGTTGAAAGGAGAGTCCACTTGTCGATCAACTCAAGCTCCGAGAGTTAAATTATTATTGCTAAATTGGGATTAAGATAGGAATTCCTGTGTGTCCACAGTACAATGAATTACTGTAGGTAGGAGAAACAGCAAGGAGTATTTAAAAGACTAACACGTCAGAAAACCCTTATTTTCTTCCTATAAGAACGAGGCCATCAAAAAATACTACAGATTATGTTCCATACTCCATAATTGGTAATTCCATACCTTTACAAATCACGTTTATAGAGAAACGATCATATTGCGGTACACCCACCGTTTCAATGGAATCCCCGATACGCATCTATTGTTGGTATAACATTGTTCGACAAATTTGTCTGATATGTTAGCTGTACGGACATCCATTAAGGATTAAAATCGCCACAAATGCATTTGTTGCCATGATAAAGGAGTCATAGAACATTAGTATGTCATCGAATATTCTCTGCTGGTTGCCTCAAATAGTTTCTTCCTCACGATATCATCATCATTTCAGCCGAAAGACGTCCACTGCTGCACATAGGTCTCCTCCAAGCACCGCTAATATGACCGATTCTGTGCTTCCCGCATTCAGCGGATTCCTGCGGTCATCGGTCCATCTTGTAGGAGGTCTTCCAACGCTACGTCTTCCGGTACGCGATCGCCACTCCAGAACCTTTCGGCCCCATCAGCCAACTGTTCTGCGAGCAATGTGCCCTGCCCATTGCCGCTTAAGTTTGGCAATTCTTCGGACTATGTCGGTTACCTTGGTTCTCCTACGGATCAAGATATACAACTTTAGAAAAGAAAGAAAGAAACATTGTTTTTTTTTATCACAGAAACACGTTCAAAACTCGTGTCAAACTCAAACTTATTTTGTGGTGAAAACATTATCAAACCAGCAAAGTTAGATTAGGCTGCCTACCCAAGGAAACACTGAAACCTACAGACTTAAATATCGCTTCTTGTATAGGCGTATAAGAGGTCGTATATACTCGTCGCGCGGTAAACTCTGCTTGCGCGATGCAGGATTTGTTTGACATCAAGGAAGTTTGCATGTGGCTTATTATAATATGTATCTGATACTCGTAATTAGCTATGCTCCTCTATAGGTACTTAGGCAGCCCTTTCAAGCCAATTTTCAGTTTCTCCACTTGTGTCTTGTACAATGTACTCAAAGATTATCCGGCTCCTGAATACTAAGTTGCTACCCTAACAGGTTAACCTTATAAACCGGTGCGGATATCCTTATCCCGCGGCTCGGAGGTCGTTGTATAAAAATATCCCCCGGGTCGGGCTTAGCAAGGGTACTCGATGCGGAGACTTTATGATTGCTCCTATAACCTATTATGGTTTATTCGAGGATGTTAGTCCATCTGTCATTACCATAAATTGGCATCGTGCGATGCTGCATGAATGCATGGACTCTCTTAAATGGCAGAGGGGCACCTACTCTTAAAATCTCGCCAAAGACACGCCTGATTCAATTAATTATCTGATATTCAGATATCTAAATACTCCTCATTGGTGCTTCATTGTTTTCCATCTCAAAGGACCAACATGTAAGAGGTTCATCATACTTTTGGAATTTGAAGGACCAAAGATGCTTCAAGCTAATAACGTATATAATAGTCCACTTAGTCTATCTATCTGTCTACTATTTTCCTTAATTCAATCCCTCACTTGAATCGATCCTGGTAGACACAAAGAGCGCTCTCCCGCAAGCGAAGCGAATCTCAATTCAATCTGCTCTCCCCCTCTATCAATCAAATCATAGTGCCGATGAAAAGCGCCGTGTCATCAAATCAAAACAGTTGAGCGGCCGCGTCAATCTAATAATACAGTGACGCTTATTATTTATCCACTCAGCCCCGCGACACCCACCGAACTTTTAATTAAAGTTTGACGAACAACCGCCACCAAGGAATACCACCATCTACATATATAAAAATACATCTAAAATACTCCTTACATAAGAACACGCAACAACGAAAATCGACTCTGAAGTCGACGCCGCAAATCACGTATTACTTCAACAAACAACCCTTAGAAATCTCGATGAAATCCGTGTCTGTGTAAATTATACTTTATTGTCGCTACCACTGAGTTCACTTTCAAGTGACGCCGTTGACGCGAGGCGCCCAAATGGAAATTGATTCACCCCGAAACGTAAGGTCGGAAGCGGCTTGTGTGCCGTCCAATTTAGGTTGACCCCTCGATGGATGGATCGGTCACCCTCTGTGGCGCGTTACAGTAGGATCGCGGGGGTCGCGGTAGTTCCGGATAGTGTGGTGATTCGCGGCGTTTGTTAGCTATGTATGGCGTTGCGGTAGTGAGGGGCTCGGTACTCCCGAAGTGGCGAGGGTGTACGATTACTAACAGTAATCGCCTTGATCCCAATGAAGTTGGTAACAGACTGCCGTGCCTTGTGCCCTTAGAGTGTGTAGAGAACAGATACGACAGTTGTAAAGTCAGACACGGAGACATGTTGTATACATGTATTTTTATATTAGCTACAGACTATTTGGGAGTGCTCTTGAAATCACACAGGTTGCTGGTATTATTTTAGGGATTTTAATAGAAAAAAATCTGATCCTACTTTATAAATTGACTGGCAGATTTCAGCATTGCTCATATAAGCAATGTGAGTTCCTATAATCACTTATAATCTAAAAGTATACTCTATAATCACTTATTTAAATGATGGTGAATTACCAACATAATAAAATTAACTAACCGAGGGCCATTCTGCCAAGTTACCAAAGTTGACCATTCAACTTCCCTGCCTTCATAATCCTATCCTCACTGAGGCACTGTATTCATAGGCATCCAAATATGAGTGACGCAACAGTAACATGTGTCGGACGGGCGGGCCGCGGGGAGGTGCGCCTGTAATGGAAATCCGCAGACGTTATACACAAGCCGGTGGTGCAAGGGGAAGGGTGGAGCGGGGTAGGCAATCCAATCATAGATTTATGGTCGTCCTCACAGAGAATGTAGAGTGTTTACATAGTCTTCAACAGCAACGTAGTAACTGGACATTTCCCTCTTGACTCCAGCGCATCCTGTGCAGCCACTACTTGTTGACTAACTAATCATTTATAGTGTCGTGACAGATTTTCGTTAATACAAATTGCTCTGCTGTTGATTTTTAAAAGTCACAAGTACTCAAAATATTTATTTGTGAAACATAGTTGGGTCTTAAAACGGGTGTTGTAAATTAAAATATAGATACTATGTCCTGCTGTTGACTGCGTACAAATAAAGTAGATATCTAAAATTACCCTAAGTAATGAGAGTAATTTATTCACTGTAAATGAACATTTAAATGATAGTACTTGACATAGGCTGCAATTTACTTCAATCAACCAATAGAAGCTGCTGCTAGTAAAGTAAAATTGAAGGTACCTTAAAATATCTAGTTAATGACTAAAGTGACAATAACCTAAAATATTTTGCCCGCTACCCGCTTTTACCTCGGTCAGACGCTGACACGCCAGGGCGCACCCCGGTCGGTCGAGAGCGCCGACTCTGCTCTATCACTCGCCCCCACTGCTGCCGTGGATAACTACTCGTACAGTGTAAACACGGACTAGAAAGACCACTACAGTACTTATGACCATAATATGTATTGTGGTACATTTGGATCACAAGCGCCTCAGAACTAACGTTTATAGCTGGGCCTAGATTTCATATCAAGAATGAAGACCGTGTGTAGATGCAGAAACATTCATTCACTTCATAAATACCATGTTTAAAACCGACTGTTGATTGCAATATGCTTACGTATAATCTGTCCACAAATTAATATGAATGCCAAAATAGTCTCAGAAAGTTAAACGATTTAAACCGCTCTCCGCTTGTAACTCGATCACACGCCAGGGCGCAACCCCGGTCGGCCGAGAGCGCCGACTCCGCTCTATCACTCGCCCCCACTGCTGCCGTAGATAGCTACTCGTACAGTCACTACTGTTACTGTAAATATGGAGCTGAACGACCAACATAGGAACCAATAGCTTGTAAAGATGAGAAAGAAGTGTGGGTGACACGCACATATCGGACATCTTTACCAGCTATTGCTCTGAAGCACGATGGCATTTGCACAAAAGATCATGAGGATATTAGGACAATCATCACTTCGGAAACGGATGGCTGATTATAACTAGGTATTTAGATGGTGGTAAAAGAAGATGGCAAACTATCAGCAAAGACAGATGAGTGGAAAGGACTGGAGGAGCCCTTCACCCGAAGAGGGGTCCGTGTCCAATAGCAAAACGCAAACTCTTACTTACAATTACACAATAAGCAAATAACTAACTAAACACTAACAAACAAATACCACATTTGAAATGGAAATTAAGGATAAGGAAATAAAGGCTTATTATTTTTATATTAAAAGAAGATGGTGCTGCCCATTCGTGTGAGAGAAATATTATGACATACTGTGTCTTGCCTCACACGACAATGGCAATAACCCACAACTCCACATTAAACTGTTCCCATCATGCCATCATTCTGGTATGCATGTTGCCACCATTACTAGCTGTTCTCATCAACTGTGTTCCATGTACACGATTCACATTTGGACATTCTGTCTGCATTGTACTCTGTGGCGGTATATATGTGCAGACAGCCGGACATATTTGAGCAAGGGATGCAGTAATACCTACTAATTGATTCGCGTCTCGCCGACTACCTATACGTTGAAATATTGCTCCTATGGTGCCGCTGTGTGATATAAAGGGACTTTCATATTCAGGGCTGATACAATGAGTATTACATGAGGTGCTTATTTTCTTTCAATTATAAACATGTTCCCCTTTATTCATGAACGTTGCTTGAGGTAAATGTATAAACGTCAAAAATGTATGGTTAAACAGTCGTTAATCAGTATTTAACATGAAGCTTAGCATGGTGGCAGAAATTCTTGTTTCTGGCTTGAAGGATTTCGGTAAAAGTACAAGCAAGAGAAAGTACAATAGGAAGCTTTTTTTCCATTTGGTCCTTTCAGTACTTCTTATTTCCATCAGATGAAGAATAACTCTATAGAAAATCTTAATGAAACCCTTATTCGTCTACTTCCACAATTTTGTTTTCAGTTACAAAATAATCAAGCAAGAAACCAAGTTAAACACTCGTTAACGACCACTAACCCCAGTCTAAAACACTGTTATTTTCGTGTCATATTAAATCGTCAAACGCAGCCGAATATTTCCGAGGGTCCCCCTCTTAAACGTCATCGGCAAGCAATAATTACCCCTCCATTTACCCTTAACACCCGTCTAATGATACAATAAAAGTATATTTAGTTCCTCGTCACCCTCCAAGACGTTTTATTTCTAAAAACAACCGGTTCTGAACGCGTTAAAAAACGTATAAAAATGTTTCTTTAGAGCTTCTCTTGACGTGTGATTAGAACCACATGTCGACTTGATTTCAAGCCAAATGAGTGCGATGCGACTAAAAGCGTGGTGACTGTTAAATAATTTATTATGATGAAGAAATGTCTGGTTTTTTAAAGAAATTAATTGCTTTTCGGAAAACGTTTCAAATATTCTCTATGAATAAAATTAAGTAGAATTGGTTGCGAAAATAATGATAATTGTCTCTACCCACAGAGTAAAAATATTTGATATACAAAACTTTAAATTGATTATACCGGCAATAAAATAAATAAAATCTGTCAAGTGCGAGTCGGACTCGCACACGAAGGGTTCCATACCATGTCGTACAAGATTTAACACTATGAATTTTTGTAATACTTTCGTAAAGGTAACAACAGAGGCGCTATAAAAAAACAAAGATTTGTAAAGAAATTGTCTAATTTTAATGAGAAAATGTTGTTGTGTTAAAATATAGGTGTAGGAGTATATTTCATTTATTTTAAGAGAAAAATATTAAGTTAACTTTATCCAGTAACATGCATTAACTAAAGTCAAAGTTATTTATTTGCTACTAACATAGTATTGGTAGGTATAAATAGGTATATATGGTAGGTAAGCAGGTAGATATGTAGGGTAGGTAGGGTAGGTTAGGTACCTACCTACCCTGGTAAGAAGGGTAGGGTAGGTAATTAGGTAGAAATAGGTAATTAGGAAAGGTAGATGCGCCGTAGATAAGTACTTAGTGCTAACCGTGCGAAGCCAGGCCGGGTAAAGCTAGTTACTTATAAATAAAAGGATTTCTCTTGCTACATCAGACTATATTGTACAAAATAGAATGTAAGTAGTACGCCAAATTTTAATTTTAACTGTGCGTTTGCACTGGCGAAACACTCACAACAAAACATGTTGGAATCTCTATGTTCTGTCAATTTTTCATACAATGTTTGACAGGAACTAGAGATTTCAACATGTTTTGTCGTGATGTTTCGCCAGTGCAAACGCACGGGTCAATACAGGTATTTATTTACGTTATTTTTGATAGTCATACAGAAATCTATTATTTCTTACTTATTATTTTTACACATCCCATCGGACTATGAGAGTGAGGGAAAAGAGAGTGCACTCGTGTCTGCGCACACACTTGTGCACTATAATATCTCCCGCGCCGAAGGCCAGTCTCCGTTGAGATTGGCCGCCATGACCGAATATTTTTACACCAATAATTTTTCTCAATATGAAATTGTATCCACAACGGTTTAAGCTAGGTAACTGAATAGTACACTGTATGTGCCAGCATTCATTTCAATGTTACTGAATATATTGTCTATTGGAGTGTAGTTTTGACACGAGGTACACATATCAACACCGTCTAGGGATACTTTGAAAAAAGTCGATAAAGTTCTTAAACTCAAAAAATACTGGCCGGTTTTAAAATCTTGTGAAGAAAGTTTATTTTGTAGACCTTTTTGGATGATCGAAATTTAAATGATCGAAATAGTCTATGCTGCCATGATAGTAGGTACTTACTAATTCCATGTCATTACTCCGACTATTAAATAGTTATCTGTGGAATTTATATCGCATAATATTAGCATGAAATACAAAATTATTACTTTAAGTTGCAGAAAGTCGCCCATATTATATAAAATACGTGATGAATCGGCGTTTTTAGTATTTGTTGATTATAAACAGTATATGTTACATGATACACACAAGTTTCAAATTCCTAATTTGTTTAGTTGTTGAGATAGAGCTCGTACAAAAATGGTCTAAAACAGACAACTTCTACGGCCCCCTAATTCATCATTTTTGAAGATAAAAACAAATAAAAATTATATTTATTCTCTACTCGATGAGCTCTAGAAAATGATACCCCACATGCCAGGGTCAGATAATTTTTTTTTCAAAATTTAATTTTATTGTATGGCGACCCCCCTTTATTTTTTAATTTTATTATTTGTTGCTCTTACGGCAATAGAAATGCTCAATCTGTGAAATTTTCAACTGCCTACCTATTACGGTTCATGAGATAGAGCTCGCTGACAGACAGACGGACAGCGGAGGCTTATGAATAGGGTTCCGTTTGTCACCCTTCGGGTACGGAACCCTAAAAAGCGAGCCTTGCAGTTATATTTTATATGTGTAAGATCTGACATCTCGCCTTAGTAATAAACAACACGAGCGGGCCTCGTCAAGGTCGTTTCTGAGGGCCAACTTTACGCCTCGCGCCCGCTCATTGGTCAAATCAAATAGCTTGTGCTTCCACGGCTTCCTGTTACATACTTCCGTCTCTTTTCATGAAATCACTCCCACAGTTTAAATAGCTACAGATTGCAGAATAGCGAGAGGAAAGTTGTTACACATTAAAAACAAAATAAAGTAACAACCCTAGTTTCTTCACGTACGCACTCACGTGTTAATGAACGCTCACACACACGCAAACGCGTCGCTAGCCAATTAGCGAGGCGAATCCGAGCCAGGGCTGTCGATATGGATTATAATCTCCAATGTTTTGACTTGTCGTAACATAAGCTTTGTGAAAATTATGAAAGCATTGAAAATTAAATCTGAAAATTATTCAAAACGTTTCTAAATAAATGAGGATAAAGAAAATTTGAGTTTCTTTTGCATATCGGTTAAGTGAAATCTTCACTTTAGCGTATATTTTGATAAATAAATTAAATGGTAACTTTATCCTGGTATTAGGTGGAGTCATGAATAATTTAAAACTGGCGAATCGCCCGTACTACAGTGAGTTAAACAAATTGCGGTTTTGTGATGAAACTTGGTGAAGTTTCTTTTCTCACGTACATTTTGTAAATACAAGGAAATGATTCAATACCGGTATGTGTATGGAAGAGTTTTGATTCTTCTCATCTTATAATAGTGCCCGAGAGGATATCCCCTCGGCAAAAATTACGAACTTCGATACAAACTTTCATCCCTTTAGGTTTCAAGGATGAATTTTCTAAAATCCTCCCTTATATAGCGCTCATCTTGGGTATTGGAACTCTTGTAGGTACAAAATATCATTTTGACAGACAGATGTTTTGACAAAGTTTTGTAATTTGTAGGAGATCTGAAGTCTAAACTAAGCTTAGGCCTATATTTTAGAACTCCAGCTATCAAATTACGCAACACATTTTCATAAACGATTCCGTTTAATCTGTTTCATTTTGACAGTTCAACAATATTCATTGCGTTATTTACGTTGTTGAGTTTTTTTCATACTTATGAATAATTGGATTAGCAATCTGTTTCAAAACATTTAAAATTCTGATTGATCGTGTATTACGTTATTAGGCTGCTGGTCCCCATTGTAACACATAGTAAAGATTGTCAACGTGATACAATTGCGAGTGGTTGATGGTGTCTCAGTGCATGTTTGTTTGAGTGTGTGTGTTTGTATCATGCTTCTAGATCCAGCGGTTTAAACTGCGCGTTGTCTGATAGTGAATTTAAGATTTTTATTGAGTATATTTCTTATCTGTGCGAATATTAACGCCACGTAGCTCTTGATTCGTATCACATTATCTCTGTAGAAAGCGTTGGCTTTATAGCGAGATTAACTGTCACAGTGTCGCATCTATTTTACCACTAGTGGGACATCTAAAAAGTTATAAAAAGCAATTCAATAGAAATAGGCGTAAACACCACACTATCTTCAACACCTACCCGACGTCGCCTATCTGCGACCTACGATCTAATCTATGACGGAGACGTGTCGCGGCCCCCGGAGGTTGACTTCTCTACTCAAATTAGCGCTTCAGACTAAATTAATTGCCGTTCGCCGCTTCAGTGACAACCCTCTGCTAGGGCTGCTCCACTCGCCTTGTCGATGTCGGGACGATGTTGATTCATCACAAGCAATTTTGACTACGTAACTAACGAATAATGTAGAGTTACCCGTCTAGGTACATAAGCTGGTTTGCCTGGATGGCGTATTCTTTTCTACGATATTATAATAATGTTCTTCTTCTTTTCGTATGGTTAGTGATTATAACCTGGAGTCAGAGTTTTAAAGCCGCCCATGGGCCTCTGAATTGACTTTACATGCCGTCGAGAAATAACTCTCAGGCATGCCGGTTTCCTCACGATGTTTTCCTTCACTGTTTTTGAAGCAAGTGATATAATGTTAAGTTCCTTTCTCCATAGCTATTTTATTTTAATAACTGAATACAAACATTAATTTTTATGTTTTTCTTGTTACAGGTAAGAATGCTGATTTACAAGGATATAATTATACGGGTAAAGTTAATCTAATAAAATTCGGCAGTACCATGAAAGCTAAGCTATATGTAGTTCAAATCAACCAAGTCAGTCTATTCATAGGCCAAGTCTGCTGGACATAGATACATATTCGTATGTAAGCAAGCATGCGACAAGTTGCCTTTATATGGAGTGACGAGATACATTAGCATAATCAGTCTATAATGTTACCACTGCTGGGACACAGGCCTCCTCTCAGTGAGAGGGATTGGTTAAAGTTCATGATCATCAAATCATCATTGACTTTAACAAGAATTTTATTAAGGGTATATAGCTCATGGCCATAATTATACCTTCCTGCCTCACGATAGATTAAATGCGGTAATGCCAGTTCATGGCACTGCAAAAGCTCTCTTCTGAGTCAGTTAATTCAATCATCGACGATACCAACAAAGTCTCATACAAAAAGTCAACTGCCAAAGCATTTATTTCAATAAAACCAATTTACAGGTACTCTTGAATGAAGAAACGTCACGTTCTAAATAAACATAAATCAAATCGAATAAGCCTCAAACCAGTTGTAACCAAATATCACATTAACAAGATCTGGATCTACATAGTGTTGTACGATGATGGTGTGAATTCTATTCCTGTTAGTGATGTTCCGCGCGGCCGTCGTTCACCGCAATTGACCCCCGAGATTAATGTGCCCCCGCCACTTGCTTACGCGCGTAAAGGTTCGGGTTGATGAATGCGAGCAAGCGAAAGATCGTGATAAAATAGTTTCGTACATTGCTTCATAGTTTTCTTGTGGCATTGTCTGTAACAGAGAGACATCTATAAGATTAATCTGAGACTACAGCTCTTCAGTTTGTACATAAGGTAGATTGAGGTAGACTCAAGAAAGCTGGGCGTGTGACGTGAATATGAATGCTTTGATTTCATGCTTTAAGAGCTTTAAGAGCTTATGGATAAGGAATAACAGCTGCACGGGTCGATCCATCAGGTTAAGCTACGCTTGTCGGGGTTGGTCCGTGAATGGGTGACCGTCTGAACATACCGAGACTCCTCCGTGCCTCGGAAAGCACGTTAAGCTGTTGGCTGGCTGTCATTCGTGGATCTTTTACAGTCGTTACGGGTCGCCAGGAGCTCGAAAGTCTGACAACCAGTCTTACCAAGGGATATCGTATTATCCAATTACTGGGTTGTGGAGGGCAATCGCTCCATGTAAAATACTGGTATTCACCTGCATCCAGTTAGACTGGAAGCCGACCCCAACATAGTTGGGAAAAAGGCTTGGCAGATTGATTTACTTTAAGAGCATCTCACTGTCTGCAAAGGCTCATACCATAGCGATACCTAGGAGTTCTTGTAATCACCACACATTGCTCTAGGACGGACTGCAGCAGTATGCTGGTCTGGTAGCATAAACATACGGTAATATCTATCCTTTTAACCTTAGGCGTCTTTAACGACATCTATAACTATCACAGCTATTTTTATGCTGCACAAGTTAAAATTCCTCAAACTATCCTTTGTAAAGTTCTTTTGCTGAAAAGCCACACCCCAGAGTAACTAACTTGCTCCGTGATCAAGATGTTTAGTCGAAATGTAACATCTATTCTGGTTAGTGATGTTCTGCGTAGCTTCTATTGACCCCACAATTGACCTGTGAGATTAATGTGCCCCGCGCTAGCCTATTACACGGCTTAGGGTCGCGGGGAACTAGTGGCATCATCGTTTATACGAAGGTTTTGTAGATCAAAATATGCTCAGAGAATTGGAAGCAATCAAGTTTATAACATTTTGTGGTGATTGGTTTTTGGTAGCCAGTACAAGAAATAAAATAAGCAATGAGAACCGTGAGGCTCTTTGTAAGTATGATTAAAATAATACCTGTGTAAGAGGATTTTTCAGAGGACATTTCATCACCTCTGCTCTCAAAATGGTGAATCATAACATCGTGAGGAAATCGGCATGTCCTAGAACCAAAAACTCGAAGGCATGTGACATCTACCAACCCGCACTGGGCCCGCGTGCCCAGCCCGCGTGGTGGATAACGGCCCACTCGAAAAGAGGAGGCCCATGTACCAGCAGTGGAAACATTATAGGCTTATTATGCTATAAGAGGTAGTCGTGGTAGGGCCCATAACCTATGGAACCAATGACTTGTCGCACAAACGACCTGTCGATCGACGTCAAATAAAATTGTTAATACTAACTCTTCAAAGTAAGCGGGGAAAGAAAAGACGACATGTCTTTGAAAGATTACCTACACTGAAAAAAAAAATTGTTTATTTTAATAAACATCTTGTTTAATGTGATCACACATCTTGACTCCATACGAGCCTAACAAGATCTTGACTTCTGAAGCTATGACAACTTTGTTAAATTATCATAGTTCCGTCTACTAAGTAATGCATTGGTTTAATTACGGGTAGTTGTTTAATTTAGCTCAAATGTTGGCCAGTTTAACAATGAAACATTGTCACATTAACACACTAAACTTGTAGATTCAACTAAGATCTTGCACGATACGTCTGTGAAACGTTATTAGATCAATGAAATTCTTATGTTGTTTCAACTAAGATCTTGCACCAAATAACTGTGCTATCCTGATTAATGTAACTAACCTCGTATTCAACGTAAACATGAACCGTTGTCATATGAACTACTTCTATTTGTCAATCCAAGTCAGTATCTTTTGCACAAATCAACAAAGTAACTTTATTGTAATAATTATGGTTGAGAACCTACTTTTTTATAATGACTAACATCTTTGTGGTAAATTGTTACACTAAATTAAAAAAATCCGCGCAGGAGCGCTAAAATTAAATATAGATTTATGGCAAATATTAAGCTTAAATCAAAATGTTTTCTTGTATGCTTATCATGAAAACTTTTTGAGGAAACCTTAATATTTGCTATAAACCGTCAATTAATTTCAGCATCCCTTATGCAGATATTTTTAATAACATAGCGTGACGATCCACATCAAGTTAACCCTCTAGACCTTGTATAAAAAATATGAAACATGAAAATAGGTATTAAATGGTATAGCAATCAAACAACAATATTTGATTTTTAATTTATTTATGCAGAACACATTACACAAAATACTTACATTCAATATAATTTACATCTTATAGAATAACATACTTTTCCATTGCTCAGAATATTTATATTGCATGTTACGACAAAAAGTTATGAAATTTTACATTTTCCTTTGCTTCTAGTTCTTCAAATAAGCAAAAATAAAAAATAAACACATCGAAATTCTAATGTTTGCAATAATAATTGTCCCATTAGAATCCAGACTATTTGAATTATACAAAAAACTTATTAAAAGTTGAACACAGCATACTAAACAAGTCACCATGATAAATAACAAATTATGTACGCAGCTGGGCTACACATCAAGCTATACATTTCCAGTTTATGGTGATCTCGCATTGTAAACAATATCCAAAATTGTAGCAATGCGAGGTCAGCTTAAACTGGAAATGTATAGCTTGATGTGTAGCCGTGTGTACATGTACAATAAAACTTTATGAAGTTATTAAAAATAGAATTAGCTTAACCAGATACCTAATTATTATTAACCAGTCTTAATATAGTGTGCAATATCGAAACCTAACAATATAACAATAATAAAATATTCAAAAAAAATTAATTAGAGTTACGAGCTTTTTTTATCAGATATCTTTTAATGACTCACCAATAATTATGTAAGGCTGTGATGTTGCCTCTTTATTCTGTAATGTTTTTAGCCGAAGTTCAATAGACTGACCGATTTCAGCGTCAGATCACATCAGATCTTAAATGTTTGATGAACGCATACCGCGTTTCTGCCTTAGATGATTTACAGCCGCAGCTAGGCTCGGACTTTTTTTTGTTTTTTCTTCTGTTTAATTGCCAAAAATGCTGCAAGATTTTTATCTTCTTCTTTAGGTGCTGAAATAAAAGAATAATTATATAGACCATTGGTTTTTCAGATAGTTCAAGTTTTGAAAGAGTCACATTAAAATAGGTACAAAGGCTTCAAAGGGAAGCCTCCAATCCGCAACTGGTTAGCATGGGGGACAAGCAGCTCAAGCCTTCTGCGAGAAGGCCTGTGCCCTGTATGCCCAGCTATGGGATGTGTATAGGCTAAAATTTAGCCGCTAAATGAATGAAGAAAAATATACTTACAATCAGCTAGAGAGATTAGATCCTGGCCAAATGCAAATTTTTGATTTTCTATTTCTTAATAATTCCAATATTTAAATTTTTGCAATAATCAAACAAATTATGTGTTTGGTCTCCATAGGCCGCCTCAAAGTCAATGTTCAACTAAAAAACACAAAACAGAACACAATATAATTATTAACATTAAATTGACAAAATATAGCTCAAATTACATGTATATAAAATATAATATTGGGGCAAGCCTTACCAGAGTATAAACTTGCGGTTTATTTCTATTAGCACTGGGTATTCGTTTGTATAAGATTCCAAAGTCTAGTCATTATTATTGTTGTGAAGACGCATTATTCGATATTTGAATGTGTTTTTCCATTTTATTTCCGTCAGCCTCCAAGTTTCTGATGAATTTCGAAGCCACTGTAAATCAACTTCAACATTTTCATCCAGTGTGTTGCTTTGTTGCTATTTAGGAGATGGTGAAGGTAAGGGTGCAGGGCTTTCCTCTCTGTTTCTCTTTCCTTTAGTTGACAGAACTCCTAACCGCTGTAGCTGTAAAAAATCAGTAAGTTTGTGAGTGCTACTAAGTGTTCAAAATCAATGGTGCAGGCTGCAAATTTCCTGTACCTACTGACAAATAGCATTCATAGTATACCTACCTAGGTATTATGGTTACCTACTGTATGTTTTATCTTACCTGCAAATTTTGGGATGAGATCGGGCTGCTTCCATGTCTTTAATAATTCGACCACTTCTTCCATGTGTTCCATTGTGTATAAAGCACTCGCCAGTATTTAAATAGGTATGTAAATAGTTAATTCACTAATATTGGCACCGACCCTAGGCGTGTGGCTTCGCGTATACACCTGTGCAGTTCTTGGAATATAAGACACGCCGGTCAACCTGCACGCCTGCACAGATAGCCATAAGGACCACAGCGTGTTTATCCTAGTCCTACATAATTATTATCGTACGCATTTTGAGTTTTGACACCAATATCACAATAGCGCTGATAGCGCTCTGTGTTTTGACAAGTCGACCGGCGCGCGAAGACCGCGAAGTTAGTTTACTCTACGAGCAAGTGGGTTAGTGGGGGTTGGAAAAGCGCGGGGAGCGTTGCGTTTTGTTGTCATTACAAAGAGTTATTAGATGTGACCACTGATCTTGTTTTATTTAACTAAGCAGGCTATTTAATCAAACATGTTCGTTGTTAAAAACTATGATTTATATGATTTAATGCTAACAAGTTGCTTGTTACCATGAACTTAAATTATTTTTTGATGTAAAAAAGTTTTGAGGTAAAATCAAACGTGCTATGTTTGATGTAACAAAGACTGTTGAATAAACTGTGCATGTGCGTATTTGTTGATATAAATATAATGAATTTGTTCTGGCAACTATGGTATCTTGTATAAAGTGAACAGATTATTCATTATTCCAAGCATTTTAATCCCAACTAAGAGAAAATGTATCTTAGTTAGTCTGCATTTTTTTCAGTGTAGACGTGACTATATAAATCTTTAAGGTACCTAAAGTCAAAGTCAAATAATTTATTTCAAATAGGCACATAAAAACATAAAAGGCACTTTTGAACGTCAAAAATTACAAGAAAATAATGATATACTTGGACTTTTAATTGTATTCAGTAAGTTGACAGTTCAAAGCAAAATAAATCGGTCGGTCGGATTTTTAAGAACGGAACTGTCAAGTTCAAGTTATAGTAATGGAACCCAGAATTCGAATATCGAATAGTCAATTTGCAACATTAACAAAGTATCGAAATTCATCCCGGTCGGTGTTTAATTTTCCTAACGATGCAGCCACGTTGGAATGGCCGTCCTAATGTGTTCCCAGCTCAGGTGGGATCTCGCAAACAAGCTTTGAGGATAGCTATTACATAGATGGGTAATAGAAAATGTAGGTATGTATTCTCTCTCGATTGCAAGAGGACGAGTTATTGGCTTTCTAAGCGAATTCGTTTAGTTTCGAGCATATATTTACTATTTATTTAATAGGTACTTTTTAAAGAAACCAATTTACAAAGGCAATATTTATAGAGGCATGAGGACCACCGACCAGACGTAGCACCCGTCTGGTCGGTGTTCCTGGTGGGCAACTGCCCAATGATTGATTTTGGGAAGTTATATATATGCTGATCGCGCGGTAAACTCTGCTTGCGCGATGCAGGATTTCGCGTGACGTCAATGTGACGTGTAGTTCATCACTTCCCTTCGGAGACTGGAGGTCGATAGTGGGCTGAGTCTTGTATCTTGCGATGCTTGCCAGTGCCAGTTGAGATTCCAGTGAGTCTGAACTGTCTGCGGTGATTCACCAGTGAGTCCGCCACATATTCATTTGAATCTGGCTGGTGTCAATTATGCAAACAGTAGAAATCAGTAGAAATGAGAAAGAGAAGTCAACTGATCCAAAAAGTTTGCATACCCTCATGAAATGAATAGGAGCATAGCAGAGTTTGTGATGAGGAGAATGAGTTTCTACATACTTGAACAATTTTAGTGATTTGCGTATGAGGTGACAGTTTGTGTTATACTTTAGCCGCGTCTGCGTGACAAAGCAATGCCTACCGAAGCTTTGTATGTTCTGCTCGCTAAAAAGTTATCGCGTTAATGCGGTGGTCACATTCGACGATAACCGATAGTGGTTGGTCACATCTGTGTGTATCGTATCACTGTGCGAAGCTTCGTCTCGATAGAAACAGATGCGGCTACAGCATCAGTATACTGAAAGTTGTAGGGTACTCTTGATTATGTGTACGAGTTTAGTGGTATGAGGAACAGGGTGTAAAATTCACTCATACTCGTAGAAAAGGGAGGATCCTCCAACCAGATGGGTGTTATGTCTAGCGGGCAACTGCCCTTAAGTTGATTTCGGGTAGTCTTATGTCGTTCGCGCGGTAAACTCTAATAGTGCGATACAGGATTTGTGTGACGTCATGTCTTTGATGCGTAGTTCGCATGTGGCGGTGTAACCGCTACACGAGTACCTTTCAAGTCAAGACGATCGACAAAACTACAGTGAGCTAGTCTGCAATTATCACACTGCATGGCAAAACCTCAAGAAAGGCAATAATGCCAGCAAAAGACATTACTTCGCACTACTGTTAACATGTTCCAAGAATGGCCAATAACACAAAAGGCATACAATTTCGACTTACACAGGATACGACCGGCTATAAACTTGATAGGCATGCCTGCTTCCGCGTCTGTACACCGAGCTACGAGTACAATCAACTACACGGAATACTAGCTTATAATACCAGCCTATTATTGTCCCAATGCAGGGCAAAGACCTGTCATGCAAAGAAGGCACATACATTGATCGCCACGCTTGCTCAAACTTTTATTAGTACCTAACTATAAGTAAGGTTTCCTCATGATGTTTTTCTTTCACCTTTGTCAGTAATTTTCAAGATACTTAAACTTAGAAAAGGCACATTGGTATTAACTGTTGAGGAGCCCGTGGCTAAGTAATAACAAGTCGCAGGGGTAAATCGATTAGGTTACTTGCCGGGGTTGGTGCCTTTGTGCCTCGGAAAGCACATGAAGCTCCGTTGGTCCCGACTGTCATTCGTGGATCTTTGACAGTCGGTACGGGTCCTCAGAAGCCCGAAAGTCTGACAACCAGTCTTACCAAGGTATCGTATTACCGTTGCTAGGTTGTGGAAACTAGGTAGGCAGTTGCTCCACTTAAAATACTGGTTATCAGCTGCATCCGGTTAGACTGAAAGTCGACCCCAACATAATTGTGAAAAGGCTTCGCAGATCGATTGGTACCTACTCTACTATACTAGCTTACAAAATATAGACGATGTCAAGCTCTTGTTGTACGTGCAGTTGTCTGTACGCACGGGTGTATTACAAACGATTCGGGAAACTGTACGGTTCCGGAGTACAAAGGGCTGGATTTAATATCGGTTCCGACGAAGATGCTGTGTGGTGTTTGTTGAGGGAATGTGTGGTATCTGGCACTTGATCGATATTAGCAATAGATTATATTGAAGGCATATTTTTACTGATTTTGATGAAATCTTCAAAAGTATTTTCTGCTTTTTGATTCGAAACGGTACTTACAAGTCATGTATCTCGCAGATCAGCGTTTGGTACCAATGGCGATCACGATTTCGTAATTAAGCTGTTCCAATTCAATTGATGGCGATATTTGAAAGGAAGGGCTTGAAATGTTAAACCGCGGTATTTATCTAATGATGCAAAATTGCGTAAATAAGAGATCATTGAGACAAGAGAGAGAGCCGAATTTTCTCCCCGTCACCAAATCTACCGCTAAAACACAAAAGTTTATCTAAATCATATAATATTGCGCCACATATGAAGTATGATACATCTGATTGCGTATGCGTCGGTGGCGCCATAAGTAACAATTGAGCGGGGGCACATTGATCACGGGGTCAATTGTAAGGTCTACTGGAGCGACGGCCAGGACCTATTGCTAATACATGCACGGCTCTTAAGTGGCTGGGATGACATAAATGTAGACTAGGTTGTAGCTATAATGTAGTTTAATAACCTCCTATTGATAGGAATGGCCTACATTTAGCAAGAACATATTAAAGGAAATAGCACACATATCAACTCGGAAAGGGATCGTCACCGTATCAACTCGAACCTGTCAGTATTCTTTGTATGAAACTCCCTACTGCAACGTAATCGCCTCGCCTCGGGACAAGCTCACGAACCGCGGCGATACGGTGACGATCCCTTTCCGAGTTGATATGTGTACCTTTAGGGTAAGGCCAAACGAGCGTAATTTTTTGAGTCGTGAGTCGCAGAATTTCGGTCGCCGAAATTCTGCCTGCCAGAAATTCTGTTGGGATGCTAGACGAGCGCATTTTATTCAGTTACTATCCAACGTTTATACTTAGTGGATGTTTGTGTCGTTGTGTCGTGCAATAGAACCGTTGAAAATTTTGTGTATTTAAGAAGCATATTTTTAGAAGACGAAGAAGTAGATAATGCCAGAAAAAGATGCTGGGTAAATCCGCTTAATAGTGAAAGACTGAATTCGGTTCCCCCGGAAACTCAAGTCGGCAGACAACTCATTTTGCGTCGCCGTGTGAATGAAACAGGATATTTGTATGAAACTGAATGCAGCAGAAATTACGCGACCGAAATTACGCAACTCACAACTCAAAAATTTACGCTCGTTTGCCTTCAGCCTTAGTAGCGAAAAATACGCCGCGACGCCGTGTGTATAGGTCCTTGTGGATGAGATCATTACTGTGTAGTAGAAATAGACATACAGGCTGGTATTATTAACATTACAATGCAATTTATATTTAATCATACTAACGCTGTAGATACGAACTTTTTAATCACCAATCACCCTATATAAAAATAGCATCCAGCCGTACTTTGTTCAGTTTTCAGCGTCATGTCAATACCATGGCTCGTCATATTTAACTAAGTGTGAACATAATTACCGGAGGGTGGAAACAGCGTTGCGGTGGCAACCACAATAAATATACAAGTGCAGAAGTTATAATTGAACGTTGCCACTCTAGTCAAGTTGACCTCGCCGGTGGGTGCATTTGTAAACGGGCGTTATAGTATCTCACATCCACAATCACCCAAAACTTTTGCGGGCCACTGGTATTGTAGTAAAGGGCACATATTTACGTAGGCAAACTGATCAGTAATTTGTATACCACACAAAAGTGGATGATTGACGTGCGAACTTAAAACGCGGTTTGCCAACTGACTCGGCTCGCCGTCGGTGACACACGTGAAGCTTGCTCACGAAGCTGTATCGCGAAGTAGTCGAATTTTCTGAACCAAGTGATATTTTTCATTTATTTCAGACAAAGTCCATAACATTACATTTTATTAAATAAAAATATTAGGCACATGTGTTCAGCTTATGTCAATGCGAGTTGGTTTGTAGTTTAACTTCTGCCCCTAACTTTATTGACTCGCGAAGGGAAGCACACCCACTGCTGCCTGCTGTTGACGTGCCGTAAAAAATATACAAACACGCCAATGAAACGGCAGTTCTGAGCTCAAACATGCGGCATACGACAGCTGGCCTCCTTCCCATTGGTGGCAATTATAAACGAACAGTTTGTAATTGGTGTTGGAAGGCATTCTCGTCACGGCGTCAGAGACAGCTGTCCGTCGCTAATCAATATGATTTCGATCGTTTTGATCGACTTGCAAAAGCACGAATGCTCAGTTTCTCAATTTGAAGGCGAAACTGTGATGCCATGAGGCATATAAAAAGTTCGTATAGCAAGATTAGTATTATATAGGGCTACAAGGTTTTTGGCGCGTGATCAAAATCTGAACTATCTTGTTTTAGCCGCCATCTTGTTTTTGGAATACATTCTAGTGACATCTCACAAAACAATTACACAAATGTTTACCAACAGCCCGCCCCTTTGAGCGCCAAAAGATCTTTGTGTCAGAGTATTTCATTTACTTCTATTAACTAATATAAGCCTTAATGGACCAGTTGAAAAAAATGCTTGAGGTAAGACAATTCTAAATGACCCTCTACCAATCAGATTGATTTCTTGGAACGTTATGAAATCAAGTGCACATAACTACATACTAGATACTACTGGTAATGTAGGTCACTCAATACTCATTACTTTATTGCATTCCACATGTAGGTATTCTTAGGTGGTAAAACTCAACTCATTACTGTTACTTCAAGTAATTTCTACAGATTCTCAATCTGCCTTTTCCCAACTTTTGGGGTCGGCTTCCAGTCTAACCGGATGCAGCTGAATACCAGTATTTTACATGGAGCGACTGTCTATCTGACCCAGGTGATCGCAGATTGTTATTTTTGGCAGAAAAGATGTTGCTGCTTCTCTTAGTCGCTTTATAGGCCGAAAAATTGAATACTCTTTATTATTTTCATCATATAAATTACAGATTTAAATGTATAAATTTTACATAGGGTGACATAATGGACTATCTTATCAATAAAAGCGAAACACACATACACACGTAGATTTTTTTTATGGAATACACTTTGGAGGAGATTTTAGGTGTTAAGATTATTAATAAGCCCATATGAGTACTTCGTGTGGATGTTTTTAACCCAGAGTTTTCAAAATACTACCACATAAAGATAATGACATAAACCTCTCCACATTGTCAACAGGTGTGAGTGCGAGTAAGATTCCGAAGCGCGCAGAGATCCCTCCCAACAAAGGCGGCCCGTTCGCGGCGGCGCTACGAACGCTCGCGAAAAACGCGGGCCCCGACGTCAAGGACGGTGAGTGGACCCGTAGCTAGTCACCCTGACCTTGGACCAGCGGGTAGTGGACTGTGGAAGGTCGCTTTTATGGGACAAAGGGGGAAAAGTGTAGGTGTAGGGTAATCTAAAGTTTTTGCAGGCATTTGATTTTGGAATAGCATCAACATTCATGACTAAATTAGGGTGATTTTCTTTAATGAAACTGATCGCGAACAGCACATTAAAACCGCGTTCACGAGCTGTCAGAGTCAATATTCCGCGTACACTGACAGCTCTTGAACGCGATTTAAGTGTGCTGATAGCATTAAGTTTCATTGAAGAAAATCACCCTAATTTAGTCATGAAAAATATTTGTTTTGTAATAATTTATATGTATATAAATCTATGACTCTTTCGCGGCAAAGAAAAAAGGATAAGTCATATATTTAGATTTTTTTTACTTTTTTTTTTACGAAATGACGCCTTGTTTTCCCGAAGGGTTGGGTTGGGTAACCTATTGCTATCGGTAGATACCTATTCGTTCTTTTACCAAAAGTAACGAATCCCTGCCCCTCATTGAACAATATCGCTGTCCACTACCCTACTAGTCTGCTGATCCCAATTTCTTTTATTTCCCTTCAGCTTCATCGTGCACTTGTTGGGTTGTTAACTTGTCCATATGTGTACCAATAATTGTCAACTACTTACTTCGCTAGAACTTAAATATTACTTACATCAAACATTGTGAGGATTGACCAGAGTATGCTGCACATTGACCGGCCGATGTGTTAAATCATGTTCGTTATACCTTGGTGTATAAGTTGAACAAATGATGTGATTTTTTAACAGCTGGTATTTTACAGCTGATTTCTATAGAGAAATTATTTTGCTCTAGTCAATCTGTGAAAAATGCTTGTTTCATTAAAAAATCACTGTATTTATAACTAAGTTTAAGATATTTTAAGAGTTTTTTTAATCCTGTATATAAAAGTGATATGATATTTTGTTATTTAATGTTTTAAACATTTCAACTTGTAATTTTATTTATTGATTTTATTGCGTTTAGCTCTTTATAGTGTGTTTTTTATATATTTTGCCATTTATTCTTACTTCTTAGAGTAGGCTTTGCAAATATTATTATTTAAAAGCCTATACTGTAGCTGGGCGAATGACATTATTAAATTCCTGAAAAAGTTTGCAAGCTATTTTTAGTACTATAAGATATCAGATGAGATTAATAGGAGAAACCTCTGTGGAATATCGAATGATTCAAGGACTAGATAAGTTCAAGCAATAACAGTTCTTAGAGTAAATGCGACAGACCTAGTGCTCTGTTATAACAAAAACATACCTAAAATGGTAGAAATTAGTAACATTGTAGTAGAAAAAGATCACAAAAAAGAATAAAGGATATCTTCGAGGTTAATAATGTAACAGCTTCCGAGCTTAAGTATCTTTTGAGTCAGCATGACATCTTGGAGGTTAAATAAAACAAAAAAGACCTTTATAAAGATATATGTTAGTTTGTCTACTTTTCTATCTATAACAGTTTGGTTAGCATAGTAAGAGCTAAATGCGCGTACGTAGCTGGCCCCCAGGCCGGACGGTCGGGGGCCTGCTGACTGACCAGTGTGCAGGCGGCGGCTCGGGGCCCGCAGCGACGGAGCGCGACGGCGGGAAGGACAAGCCCGCGCCCGCGCCATCCAAGCGCGCCTCGCCGCATCACCTGCCCACCAGCGGGTTCCAGCCCTACAGACCTGATGAAAGGTAATATTTATTTTCGAACATTAGTTAAAATTGTATGAAAGCTTGTGTGAAGAATAGAGATGTATGGAATACAAGAGCAAGGGACAACGATAACTATCGTATGGCAAATTGGTGTTTATTTCTGTATGATGATCCTCATGTATTTGAAGTCGCTAGAGAATCCAGCCCGTCAGACCTGCCTGGATCCTCTAGCGACTGGTCTAAAGTAAACACGCAGTAGGCAAGCATACCACGAGTTTGCATAGTTACTGACTGCTTGCGTTGTCTAAACTTCGTTAAACATTATGACCTCATCATTCATACATCCCTGCAAAGACTGGCTTTACGCCTCTATGATCCAGACACACCAAGAATTATCGAAACCGTGAACGCTAGTTACTATAAAGCTATAACTTGGGTTTCTTCAGAAATCGGTGGTGTCATAAGCCGGTCGCAAAATGGCGGCATATACCCCGATGCGGTTTGACGTTACTGTCAGCTATGATTACGGTGGCACCGCTTTCTGAAAGCCAAGCTTAATACCCGAGAGTACCCTTGTCATCACCTGCCTGGGTCGGCTTCCAGTCTAACCGGACCCAGCTGAATACCAGTATTTTACATGGACTGTCTATCTGACCTCCACAACCCAATTACTGAGTAACACGATCGATGCCCCTTGGTAAGACTGGTTGTTAGACTTTCGGGCTTCTGACTACCCGTAACAAGTACCCGAGAGTACTCGTGTAAGCTGACCTCGCATTGTACGGAAATCGTTTACAATGCGAGATCACCATAAACTGAAAATGTATAGCTTGATGTTAGCCGTGCGTACGTGTCAGTAATGCGTGACTTGTGTATGTTGTAGACTGTCGCACCCGGCGGCGTCGTTCCCTCTGCTGGAGCCGTCCGCGTACTCGCCCTACGCGCACCCCAGCATCTACTCCAGCGCCGCCCTGCAGTACAGGTAGCAACACGTTATCAATCTAGCTTTATTTATTTATATAAAAGTACAATAACAGCATCTTTATATAATATATCTTAAGTACCACAGAACACAACAGTTAATTGATTCGGGCGTAACTTTTGCGGAAATCCATTATAAAATACAATAGACGACGTATATTTAGTAACCTAATCCGCTTAACTGTTCTTAAAGAGTCATAAAAAAAGGCATCCTCAGGAACGTCGTGTCCGGGTTCGTAACAAGTCAATCATCATCCTGAGGGTGCCTCGTTGAGAGGTGAAACATGTATCGATTTCTTCCAGGGTTCTTGTTAAGCGGATTAGGTTACTAAATATACGTCGGCTATCGTATTTTATAACACTTAACATTACGCTTGTATTCCCCGAAGTGTTAGGCAGAGGTGTACATAATATTATAGTACTCCACATTCCACGAGCTATGTTCAAGTCCCATGTAATAGGGGATGGGAACATAAAGGAATAGGAAATTACAAAACAAACAATATTGAAATTGTGTCCAATTCTTTAAAACAATAAATAAAATATCTGGCGGTCATAAGTGGTTATATCTGTGACTCGGTGCAGAAATAACCTTGTCTTAAGCTGTTGTTTTTACGGTTTTTCATCAGGCTTCGCGTTTAGTGACCCTCTTTGTTTGAACACATTTTTTGAGTTCGAACAACCAAATAATTAAAAAAAAATGATCAAGACATCGAATGTGTATTGTTTAAAAGGATTTGTGTAACGGTGGAATATCCTGAGAATTAAAATGTTGCTGTACACTAGTTTCTAGGGTATAGATGTTACTGTAAAAGCCCGAACATTGGTAAATCTTAGATTTTCGTAAATGTAAGGTTTGTTATCAGATAAAAAGATTTTTCGGGCTTTCACCAATAAAGTTTGCCACATGATTAGTTTTACCAATGACGAATTTATTGGTTGGTATCGAGCTTTTACAGTAACATAGACAGGTGTTGCAGTGGTTATTCTGTTCGGTTATAATCACATCGAACTTCCACATCTACAGGCTAGCCGCAGAAGAGCAGATGTACCTGGAGCGGGTGTTCCGCAGCGGCGTCGGCGTCGGCTGGCTGCCGCCCTACGCGCTGTACCCGCAGCTCGCGCCGCCGATGCCGCTCGTGTCGCACGTGTCGCACGCGCTGCACGACGAGCGCGACAAGGAGATCGCGCTGCAGCGGGAGCGGGACCGCGAGCGCGAGAGAGAGAGGTGATACATGATCATATGATAATCCTATACAGGGTGGCAGGGATATCGACGCGAAGCCAGTCACCATGGATTCAGTACATGATTCTGAACCCCCCTGCGATGAAATTTTTCGTCGGTTATTAAAACTGAATCTGAATCCATGGTAACCGGCTTCGCGTCGATGTCCCTGCCACCCTGTATTATTCACCGAGAGGATAAAGAAGTGTGTTATGCCACGGGCGCTATGTCCTCGCTGCACTCAAGATCATAGTCTCAAGTTAACACTGTACTCAAGCGCATAAGCTTGTCCAAGACGAAGACACTTTTATCCCCATGGAGAATACTCTACTTTTCATACCTTCTGTTATGTAATAGAAAACAATTCGATTATCGAATATACTTGTTTTTACAAAGTTATCATACCAATTTTTTGTTGAGGTTCTAAATTCAAATTACATTATTGATCAGCGTGTTCTAATGAAATTCAAAACAATATTATTGCCCGGCTAGACCTTATTGCTTTAATGACTTACTGTAGGTTAAGCATGACACATAATTTGACATTATCGAACGGTGGTGAGAAAATAATATTGTATTTCTGTAAATTAGTTGTACGTCAAAATAAATTATAATCTTTTGAAACTATGAAACACTGGAATAAACTCAGAGGTAAAGTTTTGTTTAATAATTCAGACATTATCTTGGTCAGATCATGTGAGGATTCAGCAATTTATGATTTTGTATCTTTGTTTATCTACAAACCTAGCTGAAAATCAACACAACTGTACTAAGTTGTGTCGATTTTCAGCTGATTTTCGTAAAGTGAGACCGGGGTTAATGTTTTAACTGTATATTTTATGTGACAGACAATCGATGTTCTCAGTGTAAAAACTTTTATTTTGAAAACTAATCGGGGAAGATCGTGGTTTGGCACGATTGATAGGAAATATTAACGGCAAATTTTTATGTTATTTATTTTCAACTAGTTGACCCGTTGGACTTTGTCCTGTTCAATTTTCATTCATCCAAAAATTCCATAGAAAAAGGACGTTCAGTTTTTCTCGATTATTTAATTTTTTTTGTTTCCATAAAAATCTAATTCGGATTATTACGAACATTTAATTTTTACAAAAATTATTTAAATCGGTTCAACCGTTGTTAAGTGATGCGCTTACCAACGAACAATATTTCTTTTTTATTTATAAAAAACGTCTAAAATGTGCTGGGACTTGTCGCAAGAAAGAGATTTTAATACTATATCCAAAGAGTATAACTGTGGCATCCATAATTTTGTAACACCGCCAATATTAGCATCCATCAATCATAGTAATTACCTCGTTAATTAAATCGTAGTCTATTCAAAATCCACAGAGAACGAGAACGGGAGCGGGAGCAGCGGGAGAAAGAACAGCGAGAGCGAGAGCGCGCGCTACGAGAGAAAGAGAGGGCGCGAGACGAACAGAGAGCTCTCGCCGCGGCGCTGCACCCGCACGCGGCGCACGCGGCGCACGCGCACGCGCACGCGCACCACCTGCTGCCGCCGCCCGCCTACCTGCCGCGCGGCCTGCTGCCGCCGCCGCTGCTGTACCGGCCCTACCGGCCCTACGCGCCGCACGCCGCGCCGCTGGCGCTCACGGCGCGCCACACGCCGCCGCCGGACGCGCCCGCGGCCGCGCGCACGCCGCCGGCGCCGCCCGAGCCGGCCGCCGAGCCCGAGGCGCGCGCCGCAGGTGACGCGCCCTGACCCTAGGCCCAGCGCCCGCGACCGGTGCTTCCCCGAACTGACGACCCGAGCGCTACAGAGTCTTTCCTCACACTATTTTGTAAAAGATACAACGCTCGCGTTCCACAGCATTCGTGTTGCTAATGACCGCATGCGGGGACGACGGTGTAGGAACATTGTAGAATTTAATCTAAATAATGTTGACATTTATCTACATTTTTTGACCACAGTAATGATTACGCTTAATAGAATTAAAATTGACAGCTATTTAAAATTTTGTACAAAATAAATATTCTGTAAGTTTTCTGCACAATGCCGTCCCCGCATGCGGTCATCGACGTGCAAATGCCGTGTGATGCGTATTCAAATCTCTAACCCCGGTATGTCATGTATCGAGCCGACTTCTTACCGTGACAAAAAATATTATGTCACAGTTTTACCTATAAAGATACAAATAAATCTGTAACATAATATTTCTGGCCACAACAGACTATGATACATCGAAACTTGACACATTTGTCTATAGGCTGTAAAATAGAGTAATAATTTTATAAATAAAATTACAAAACTTGACACGTTGTGGTCAAAAGGCCTTTGCTATCACTGCCACTAGGAAATGCAAAAATAATAGCAACTTAGCCATGTTTAGCAATCCGACATGATGAAATATCAGTAAACAGGGTTGTTATAAAAAATTGTAGCTCTTAAATGCTAGCAATCTTCGGAGATCGGACCGGGGGTCTACAGTCTAAGGGTTGCGCCACACCTGCCGAACGTTCGGCGCGGAAGGTTCGGTTGAATACACTCATAATGTTTTTCAAGTTACCTATGACACATCAGCCGAACGTTACGTCCATAGAAATGCAAGCAAACATGACGCGACGGAACGTTCCGCCGCGGAACGTTCGGCAGGTGTGGCGCGACCCTAAGCACGAATTCCGTAATTTAGTACGAAGTTGCGGACCTTTCTTAACCTGTATCACTTACGGACATAAGATTAGTTCGCAGCCCAAACTAAAAATTAATGACAACATAAAGTTGTCCCTAATAACGACGTGTGTTTACCCGTCCGAAAATATTAATTTGTCACTTGGTTTGACAGATCAATTACTTTCGGACGGGCCGTATCTTCGTTGACATACTTATAGAGTAGACCCCCAAAACCGGATATTCAACGTAGTAAGGACATTGACCACTGAAGCTAGAATAGACAAATAATAATATTCTAGCTAATGATTTCAAAAAGATTGCGTTGATTTTTAACAACTCTGTAGTGTAACACCGATAACTCGATAATCAGGTCAGTCAGTAAGGGCTACCATAATAGTTATGGCCTTTCCTGGACGCAAATTAATAATTGTAATTTAAACCTTATATTAATGTTTATAAGAGTCATATGACACACGCTCGTGACGTGACATTGTATTGTGTCGGATTGCTATACAACCTTATCGAACGGTCGGTTTCGTTACTATGACTGCAAAATTGTCCCTTTTGACAAAAAATATTATCGACTCCCTTCCAATATTTTACCTTTTGCGTAATATTCAAATGTTAAGTTGATTGTTTCAAGAACTTAGTCCTTTAAGATATTATAATGTTATCAATTTTCAGTCTCCTGTTTAATTTATCAGAAACAAGTTTTAATATTTTAGAAGACTTGTTTTTAAAAGCCTATAAAAATACGGATACGGATATTCTGCTATCTATTCACACAGTTTACAAGAGATTTATCTAACAATTTTATTTTGGCCATTATCACACGAGCTGCCCAAATACAACCAGTTTTCAACGCGGACGCAACCAATCGCGTTAGCACATATATTTATATGGTGGTTTTCACACGACGCAACTTGTCGACAACTAGTTGTCAACGGCAACGAAACCAGTCACGAGCGACTGCAGTGCCGGTCGCTCGGTCGTTGCCAACGCAACTTTTCATAAAATTGGCGCGTTATCATGTCGTCAGAGCAAAAAAAAATATCTGTACTCCATTTCAAATAGGATAAGACATTCAACTAAACCTTTTTTACAGTCCGTTCAACCGATTTTGACTTCTATTGCATTGGTGGCATGACAAATGGCAGCTGCAGTAAACAGTTGGTATTGTTACCACTTTTTTTGCTTAAAATCCCATCCTAATGCCTACGATATAGAAGTCAGAATCGGTTGAACGGACTGTAAAAAAGGTTCGTTTTAATGTCAAATCTTATTTCAAATGAATGGAGTACAACTTGAGTTGCGTCATGTGAGTGTACCAGTTGCATCGCAGTTGGCAACCAGTTCAGGTTAAGTTGCCGTCTCTCCGTGTGAGAATGGCCTTACTTTCAGATAGCGGGAGTTAATAAAATAAATTTAACTGAAAATTGAATACGCGCAAAATGTTATTATATAAAATAGGCTTGATTTACGTGAGTCTTAAAACAAGATAATTGGAGATATTAAATTTAAATTGTGTGTTTGATAACCTAATGTTAGAGGTGCATTGTGAATAAGTATCTCAGAAATTACCTAAAAACTTGGTATAGAGGTATTTTTTTTGTTCTAGTCTCTGCATCTGTAAATAAACTTATAAGTCTTATATGACTTATTTTGAGCTTCACATCTCATTATACAATTGATTGTTATTAACGTCAAACTATCTTAGAAAAACATCAGCACGCTTCGCATGACCACCATAGACACGGGTTTTGTCGACGGAAATTCTAGACAACATGACAGATAAATAATCACAATCTGTCATTTTGTCTATTCTTCCGTAGACAAAACCCGTGTCTATAGGGTGGCCATGCTACGCGTGCTGATATCCTCATTTGAATAAGTCTCACGTAAAAAGGTCAACTGATAATATTTCCGACTGAAACCTGCAGTGTTATCTGTACTCCATAATTGTATCTTCCAAAAAACGAGAAACTTAATTCATTGATTGAACTATTGTTATTAATTTGTGTGCTTTTATCGAAACCGATTGATAAATCAAAGTTATTTATTTGTGAATTTAACTTATGTGTCTTTCGACATGTTCTTTATTGGCTTTATAGCTTCGTATAATAAATTGTGATTTAATATTTGCGTCATATGTACTTTAATCTTCTTCTTTTCGTGTGGTTAGTGACTAACCTGGTGTCAGAGTTTCAAAGCCGCCCATGGGCCTCTGACTTGGCTTCACCTGCCGTCGAGAAATATCTCTCAGCCAGTATCCTCACGATGTTTTCCATCGCCGATTTCGAAGCAAGTGATAATTATACAATACGCACATGAATCCGAAAAGTCGATGCGTGCATCTCTTTCTTGCACGAATGCAATTTAGACTGACAAGTCTATTCGGCCTCAGACAATTGATTTACTGATTGGCGTTTAGCATTGGTATGTACAAAGGAATAAAGTTGAGTTTCGCGTCAAATTATTTAAACTTGGTCTTTGGAGGGGTGTTGGAAAACTGACAATAACTTTTTAGTTAAATATTGTGACATAATATTTCTGTTTTTGTACTGCTCTTTGATGTTTACCTGTTGCTGGTATAATTATGTTATCAGTTATCTATCACACTCCTTATATGAAAATCAATTTGATTTTGTTTTTGTTTACAAGTCTGAGATATACAGTTTTCTGTAGTAATAAGATAAAGCTTGTCACGCTAAATAATCTTTAAAATGTTAATAACTTAATTTACATCTAGTTTATCAAAATACAAGTGATCAGTTTCGATAGAAGTGCACTCTAGTCGTTGCTTCTCACTATAACGTAATCCAAACCTTATGTTAATGGCAGAAAGCGTCAAATTGAGTAGCAACAGCTATAGTACTGTCTTTTTCTTTAGCTGTGTGTGCGAGAGAGAGGTCGAAGACGACAAAGTGAAGCCAAACGATAGAACTGCCGAGTTCCTACATTATATACTTTGTGTCGCCGCGCGGACATCTACCTTATATACTTGTAAGATATTGTGTGTAAATAAAAATTAATATTATTGTGATGAGATATATTATGCTAAATCAGAATGTTCCGTATTAAAACTGTTTGTAAAACAACTTTGTTGCAGCAACGTTCTATGCAGTGAATGTTACGGCAACACTGGTGTGTACACTGTCCAGCCCGCGCCCGGCCCGCTCGCGGCGACACGGTGCACATACTCTACGCTTACTAAAGTCGCCACTAAGATAATATACACTTTGTTACTATAACTCCGCTATGATCAAACTGACGAATAAACGACTGCCCGGCGCAGACTGTAACTAGATAGGATGTGCGGTTATTTAAAATTATATATACATCTAGATGTAAAAACAAATGTATCGATCGATAATGCACGAATTATATACGTAGGTATGTGGTATGTCGCGCGAGTCGGCCAGTACTTACTGCGCGACATGTCGCTCGACTTATCTTACTTGTAATATCGCTCGTCCGGGGTCATCGTAACTTAAGTAGCTCTAAGTTGTGCCCAACGGGCCGCGCGTGCAATCTGCTTCGCAATATTGAACTCTACTGCATTTGTGATAAGACTTGATTCCCGTTGCAGTATTCGCGACCACGACCCCGCGCGACCGACGACTGCAGTGTTTAACGAACATTGAATTTAAAAAAAAAACACGAAATTTTATAACAAAAAAACCTCTTTATACGTTAACTTAGATAGTTATTATTAATTTTAGCTTTTAATAGGTGTTCAATATTTTTCAATCTTTTTTTCGATCACGAGCAGCATTTAGGCGGACGGCGTGTTGTCGAATTCCAAGTGTCGAGTCCGATATGTCATGTAAATATTATATTTAATAGTTAGATATGATATGGACAATACCTAACAAGTGAAAAAATATGGTTTTATTGAAAAATACATTCAATGAAATTAATAGTGTGCATGCTAGCGAGTCGGCGAGGTAGCGACGCTTCCGAACGTCGCGTCCGCGCCGCTCGCGTAGTCACTTTTATTTTTGTTTTCACCCCTCCCGTTCCTACAGCTTGAAGTTAGCATGTAGTTAGTATTTGTGCAGCTTCTAGGTAACGCAGCGACACTACGTAATTGCAATAATTATACACGTCATTAAAACTGAGCGACAAAAATGACAAGTAACAAAACAAGCCTTACCTCTTTGTCCGCATTTTGGCGCATGTTGCAAAACATGTTGTGCAACAGGCACCGGACACGAGATCAACATTTTTTTTTGGCACAAATTGCGGTGTTGATGCAATAGTATATTATTGTTTCGTTTCTGTCTGATCCGGTCTGATCTGTCTTTTGCACTGAAACAATAATGAATGACTCTTCGTCATAGACTCATAATACGTTCCTACAAGGCAACAAAAATGCTCAAGCTATACATTTCCAGTATAAGCTGACTACTCATTATACGGAAATTCTATACAATGCGAGATCATCTTATACTGGAAATTTATAGCTTGATATGAAGCCGTGTCTACAAGTCGACATGTTTTGCAACTTGTGTCGTAGTGTGGACGATATTTTAGAATGCTTGCAAGACACGTTTTATGATTCTACGAGTCTGTTGAAACTGTTTAACGGTGTGTACTGGATTTTGTCTCAGAAAATAAAACATAAATTTGCGGTAAATTTTTAACCATTTAAGGGTAAAACGTTAATTAATAACCATACTTACCCGATTTTAAATGTTGAATAGGCTAGAAAGATGCAAATAGACTCACAGGTAGTCATTAGGTATGTGGCCAAGTAAAAATGAGTTCTTCCGAGCTAAAGGAGTTTGGTTCGATTCCCAACTCTTACAGTAAAAATTATAATAAGTGCACTGGGCAAAGGCATGTTCTCAAACAAACACAGAAGGAACAAGTCATCGCATAACAATGCGATGTTAGTGATTGTGAACCAGTCTGGGTTCACAAATATGCCTGATAACGACGATTCACGTACCTATCGAAGTACCTACCTTTAGCATTCATAATTTAACGTACTTAGGGATCTGTTTCATGAAGCGCAAAGAATAAAATAAGTAAGCGTTTAGGTACAGGTACTTTGAAGTTCTTTCAAAGACACGTTAGATATAGGCGTTAAGTACGCAAAATCCCCGTAGACCCCGCGGTGCCTTGGTCCCGGGTCTCAATTGTAAATCTTTGACAGTCGTTGCGGGTAGTTAGAAGCCCAAAAGTCTGACAACCAGTCTTACCAAGGGGTATCGTGTTACCTAGTAACTACCTAGGTTGTGGAAGTCAGATAGGCAGTAGCTCCATTCAAAATACTGATATTCAGCTGCAGCAGGTTAGACTGGAAGCCGACCCCAATATAGTTGGGAAAAGGCTAACTTAAGATCGAACCCCAAAACCAAGAATAGAGTATCCTATCAGTTTTCACCTCGGTACTCGGTACACACAGGAGGTTTTCGCAAACAGATTATATTTTTATCTATGCTACGACCACAGACATTGCCTTCGGCCCTACGGCCTCAGCCGTACTCAGCCTACGGCAAAGTGGAAGAAGCACTGCCATAGTATAAAATACTTGTCAGTGTCAGGAAAGAACACAGCAGCGAACACAGCTCAGTGCTGTCAGAACCTGTCAACAGTATCGGACCAAATCCAATCACATCACAACACACGGTAAACGTGCAACTAGCACGTGAATTGTCAAAAAAACAGCAACAATTTTGTACCTAAAGCTGCAGAACAAACCAAAAAAATGCACTCCAATGGCCCGCCCCATACTGAGCACTGAGATTAAAAACATTACCAACCAGGGTGACGGAGTTGTCACCCCAAGGAAAACTCAGTCGTTCTTAGATGTCACAATAGACGGGATAAAGAGTAATACGACCAAGAATTTGATTCTAGGGACTTTTACGGGCTGGGTTTCGGGCGTGTCCATCGTCAGGGTAGGGAGAATCGCCGCTTTTGGCCTCGGAGGTGGGATCATTCTTCTCCACTTCGCGGCAGAGTTTGGATACATCTATGTCAACTGGGAGAAGGTTAAAGAGGCAGCAGGAGAGAGCCAGGAGTGGATGGAGAAATTTCTCCAGTTCGTGAAGAGAAATAGCTGCTTTTCAGTCGGTTTTCTTGGAGGATTATTCTTCGGCGTGGCTTCCACGTAATGTTAGGTAAAAATAATCAAATCCAGTTTATTCCATGACAATGTAGTGATAACTGTTCATTTAATCTCTTAATATATTTGCTACTACACTTATATATCTCCTGGTGTGTTTATTTGGGTAGGCGCCTGTATCGTTCTTACTGGGATCGGTGATTGAACCAAACATCATAGCTATAGACTCTATTTGCGAAAAGTGTTACAAGTCGCGGGCAGATGCAGGATTGCAGGCAGAGTCAGATCTTAGTCTGTACATTAATCCCCTTATTAATAAACGTTGTATATCGCCTGTATAGTTACACACCGATTTCTCTCTTTCAGTCGTCAGTAATTTGACATTCGAAAGAAGAAGACAAAGCGTTGTGTAACTATACAGGCGATATACAACGTTTATTAGTAAGGGGGTAAGGTTATAAGAGAGGTAGATCCGTAGGTAGAGAGATAGAAATAAATATCTCAATTCTACAAATCAAATAAAGGCAATGAACGCACAGATATTAAGTTGAGCACTCCAGGAGTGGTCCTCATCCAGCTGTGGACTTAACACCAACTCCAGGCACCATCTAAGAATTCATCACCACCTATACCTACTGAACACTACTATTATTTTATTGTTATACCTATTACAAACACTGAAGGCAATCTGTAAAAAATACGGTGCAGCCACCTGTGGTTTCCCTATTTAAAGCCGTTGTCATAGAGACTTCTACGCCCTTTTTTTGTATTTTAGTTCATCGTAAAGTGTTTATCGCAATCTGATCGTCGCACAGGATTTTTACTACATATTGTATAGGTAGGTACTGTCTCTCCCAATTTAAAATATTTACGAATTGATTGTTAGTAGATACCTACTTAACTGCAGAGGCATGAGAGAAGCAACAGGTGGCCAACCTTTCGAAGGCGTATCTACATGTAGGCTAACTCAGGCTATAATGAAATATAGTAGGTAGGTACCTACCTACTTACTCACGAAAATTAATATAACATCACGCCTGTATATCCTGAAATGGTGGTACCTCGATGACGTAGAAAATAGGTCGGTGCTTAGTGCATACACAAGCAGCTACGGCGCGGACGACTGAAGAATTTCGAGGTTCGAGCTCCACTTGCTGTGATTTTAACGAGATGTCTTGAACTCACTCGCTCGGATCTTGACAACTTTTAACACAGCCGCTCTGTGATAATGTGTGTAAGTATGTTTATAATAAAATATGAAACTGGGGAAAGTATTCAAAAAATAATTTCAATAAAAGCCTGATGATAAACAAACCTGCAAAAAGTAGGTGTATTAAAATAATTCATGGATTTCATGGCTGGTAGATTCAATGGTAGGTAAGTACCTAATACTTAGCGCTGCTAGGCCGCTTTGTGGGTTCGATTCCCGCACGGAAATACGGAATAGCTATTGTATAGGTATAATCCAAAGGGCCATTGCTATTTGAATATATAATTTTAATGGTATTTCTCTCTCTCTCTGAACAATAAATGACCTACGGAGAAACAATACAAACCTTCAATACACGAGAAAGTGGAGCTAGGTTTCCTTAAAAGCAGGGTAAGTAGGTGACAAGAAATAAAGCATGCCTATCTATAAATCTATAGGCAAGCTGACCAGAGATTAAGACAAGAGTAAAGACGATTCGGTCATTCTGTATAATCGATAATCGGCGTCAAACCACACCAGACCGAGCGCCGTCATTATTATAGGTATCTGGCAATCGGAGCCGCCACAGTCGCCACTTTGAGAATAGGAACCAGTTTGTTCTTCGACTGTTGCCCCATGTCCTAACTAGGGATTGTAGCACGAATACGCAATCGTCGCGATCATTTTGTTCGGCGAACCTGAACGTGTCGTCGCGCCGACAGAGGGCACGCTCCGATATTCCGACAAATGAGACAAATGAGTGAAAAATTATCGCGGTGATCGCGTATTCGCGTGGCGATCTTACCTACAGTCTGGCGGTCGAGAAAATGCGTTCTTGACACTTGTCAGTTCCATACTAACGAATTTGTGTTTTGCGAATTTAATCTTTATTACTACTAGAAATTGTCTATCTGGTGGGATCAAGAACGTATTTCTCGACACCCGGACTGTATGTTATGACAACGCCTTTTTTAATCCCTAATTTAATCAAATAACTTCTCCCGTTTTGGGCGGAGCGGGAGGGCATGTCAGATTCTTTACTGACTAACCCTTTAGGACTTTCCCGTAATCCGATGTTATGACAAGGCCTAACCCCACGTCCTATTTAAAAGCAACCGTCGTCGCGCGAATACACAATCGTTCGAACTTTTTGGTCGGTGAACCGGAAGCTTGGTCGCGCCGACAGAGGGCGCTTTCCGGAAGTGACACGTCTGCGACGATCGCGTATCGTGTGACAATCGCTTTTAAATAGGACGCGGCCTTATTGTTATAGGATTTCTATAAAGAATCTAAAAGTAATTTTACCTGTAAACGCAGATGCCTAAGTACTTATAGGTATACTAAGCTATGGTTTGAAAAAGGATGCGAGAGTGAGAGGAGAAAGGTCTAACTAAAGTCGGAAAAATTAAATTATTATAGAACATGGTTGAATACAGACGCTCTATATAAGCGCCATGCAAAAGTTATTAGAGCGAATATGACCGATTCTCGCTGATCCGATCCGATTTTTTTGTCAGAGACAAAGATAGAACGTAATGAAACAAGCGATTACTGTCTTCTATTTGCCTACTTTCAATCGATAATTACAGGGGGCCTACCATCACCTCATAATGAGTGGGGAAAGAGATGGAGCTATAGGTACGTCCTGTAGAGCTCTTCCGAACACTGATGTAATAGTAAAATAATACTGCTATAAGAGCTGGTGGCCCCGATCTGTATGGCATTATAAGGGCGAGATTCACAGATCGTATTAATTTAGACTTTAGGTACCTTGCTAAGCAAGCGTCTCATACGCACATAACTTTTTTTCAATAACCTTTTTGTTGAATTGATGTTCATATTCGTATGAAACGCTTGCTCATATTAGCATAGACGAATATAAAAATTATATGCATAGTGCGTTTCTTACTATAATATAGAACGTAGGTACTGAAACAAGCGATTATTCAATCTGCGTAGCCTTTTCCCAACTATGTTGGCGTCGGCTTCCAGTCTAACCGGATGCAGCTGAATACTACCTACCAGTATTTTACATGGACCGATTGCCTATCTGACCTCCACAACCCAGTTACTGGGTAACACAGTGCTCCTTGATAAAACTGGTTGTCTGACTTTTGGGCTTCGCCTACCCGAACCGACTGTCAAAGAACTACGAATGACAGCCGGGTGCTTTCTCAGGCACGGAGGGGTCTTGATATGTGATTGATGGTCACCGAAGTTTAACTTATCGACCCGTAATCCTGCTTACTTTCAACCTAACCTAACTACTAACTGGTGGTGACTTAGAGCGCCTTCAAATTTGCCGCGCGGAGACAGCGCGGCTGCAGCGCTCAGGCCGCGCTGCTTTATAAATCCATATAATATAAAACACGCGACTGTAGCACTACACCCGCGCTGCAGTTCATTGATTTTATTTATATGAATTTACAAAACAACGAGGCTGCAGCGCTACAACCGCGCTGCCTCCGCGTGGCACTTTGCGGCTTTGTAGGCGCCCTTATAAGAAACCACTATCGTAGCAGAATAGGTAGGTGTAGCTTGTCGCTATTACATAATTATTGGGTCATGTTACCTACCTACCACATAAGTAAGTATCATAAAACTATTCACAATTAACAGCATTAGCTTACGCTTTTAGAATGTTTGCCATTTTGCGAAAACTAGACCGAGAAAAATAAAAAGTTTCGGTAGATATAGTCAACCTCGTTATTACTTTACCACTCTAAGTTTAATTGTCACTTGCACGTCATAAAAAGACAAGGTATATTTGTCTATCTATAATGGCGGCTGTACACTCCTGTCCGAGTGTTCTCGCTAGGTCTCGAGAAAAAGTCTCAAGCGAGAGACTTCAGCCCGAGTGCGGTCATGTACACTCTCGCCTGGTTTAGTTGAAGTTGTGAACCCCGCAGGATGGAACCGAGGATCGACGCAGACATTGAACTAGCTGCTGCCGTTGCTCTATGGAGCCACGAGAGTGTACAGCGACGCACTCGCAACTGCCGTGAGATGATGAGATCCATTGACTCGGGCACAAAAAATCGACACGCGACGGAGAGCGAGCGAGGAACGCCGAGAGTGGCCGAGACACACCGAGTTGGGCCGATCGCTCTCATCTACATTCTCGCACTCGACCTGTCTCGGTGTGACTCGGCGAGAGTGTAAAGCCGCCAATACTTAGACAAATAGGCCGTGTCGATTTATTACATTTCACGACGACTCTATGTAGCAGTTAGAAAGTTTCAACTTTAGTTTCAATTTATTGGGAATTGTTAACAAAAGTAGTAAAGCAATTACGAGACCAACCATAGCGACAATCATATTTAAACTGACGACATAACTCTGAAGGCTGATTTCAAGCTGATTTACATTCATCCATCCAATATTTAAATACAGCGCTGGGTTTCAGTGACACTGGATCGATATTTGACCAATTTCAATAGAGGCCAGCATCCAGTGCTATCCACAGTGCTGGATAAAGCAAGCGCTAATTGGCCAATCTTAAATGCAAAATAAGTATGTAAGTAGGTAGCAGTGTCATGCATTACCTGATCCCTCTTCCCCCTCTTCTTCTTTGTAAGAGGGGTCAGGTAATGCAGGGCACTAGCTCTACATATTGCATCTTTTTCAGTGCACGTTAATGCGTTATATTTAGTGTGTGTTTAGTTTGCATACCTCCCTAATTCCTGTTCTTAGCATGAACTTTTTATTTTATTTTAATATTAAAAACGTATTGAGAAGTAAAAATGGTGCAAGCCATTCGCTATGCAACATGCAATCGACACCTAGGTATAAAATGATATAATTTATTCATGAGCCGTCACCTGACTACTGCTCAGCGTAAGGTAGTTTCTACTTACTGCTAGGGCGAGTAAAATTTGCCCTAGCGGTAAATAAAGGAAAGGAAGAATTAAGAAGGAACAGATGTTCTGACTGAATCAAAATAGCAAAATGGTACCGGCACCGACACAAGGAACAGTTTTAAATATCAGATACTGTATAACATTAAAGGCTACATGCAGTCTAAGCTTAATCAATCAGGCGAAAGCGTATAATTACAAAAACGTAATACTTATAACAATCAATGAATTAAGTACAAGTTTATAATATATTTTTTAGACTTTAGTTAAAAAATATAATCAATAAGTTCTTGAAACAATACCATCACTATGTAAGCAAAAATACTAATTCACAGAACACGGTGTGTTAGGGCAAACTTCCTGTTTCGTCAGTCGTCAGTCTGCGGATTTCTATCTATAATATACTTCCAAGTCGATTGAGAGCGTCCGGTCTGCACCAAGTGCAAAGGGCAACTGATAGAAATCCGACAACTGACGAAACATGAAGTTTGCCGAGGGACATTAAGAATATAGTTGTACCTACTGTACACACTTTAAGGGAGTGTACCTACTCATGAAAATGGACAACTTTAATTATCATATTCTCAATGATAAATTTTTTGAGTATCCTACACTTCCTCAAAAAGTATGTCCCTCGTTAACCTAACATACTGTATACTTATTTAAATATTCTAACACACCATTTCTCACGTTGCAGTTATTGTTCCCGTGAAGCCAGTCACCCCAAAAGCACCTCTGGAGCAAGAAAGAGCCCTACCCCCGGATCCCATTCCCCCGAAACCCCCAGAACCATTCAAGCATGAAGAAACTGTCATTTTTGAAAAACCAGCTTTCCTGCCAGCGAAACCTATCCCACATTCTCCGAAGATCTCGCCATCATCTATTCCCAACCCGAACCCAAGCGTGATGACCCCGAAACAAGTGGACAGCGGGTACCCGAACTTCGGAAGTTACCTTTACTCAATACCAGGATACTCGGCCTTTCAGCCAATTAATTCAGTGAACTACCCGCCTATAGCTCCGCCGACAATTCCCCCTCCGATAAAGAACGAGGCACTGAATCCAGAATTTATACCCTTCCCACCAATGCCCAAAGAAAATCTCCCAGCGTCACAGGTTGAAGAACAAAATACTGATATGGAACCTCCAGAAGAGAACTTAAAACCACAGACTGACTTTGAAGAACATTTCACGCCAGAAATTATAACAGCTACATCAGCACCTGATGCCAGTAAAACACAAAGTACTGAATCAAAGATGAGCATCACGTCATTAGCACAGGGTTCAGGAGCCACGGTCACTATACCGTCCCAAATAACAAACAAAGAGTTCAAAAAGAAACCAGAACCAAGGTTCAGTTTAAAAACCAGTATACCTATAAGTAAAATTGATATGAAATGTGTCGTCAATCCACCCGATACTGCCTTCCAAAATTCTTTAGCAAAGAAAACTTACAGTCCTGCTTTCTCCAAAGAGCCACCAAGAGTTGAAATTCAGAGTAATATTATCATAAAAACGGCAACGAAAGAACCTGAAGTTAAAGAGGCAAAGCCCAGTGTGATACCAAATAGCAATATAGGTACTTTGCTTAATGCAGCTGAAGCTATTAACAAAACGGACAATACGTTTCGTGTGCCCGAACCAAAAGCTGACCCACCAGCTGAAGTGAAAGATTCTCCTACATTACCAAGACCCTTATTCAACCCAATCAATATTGAAACTAGTAAGGTAAATTTTAGCAAGCCACCGGACACATCTTATAATGAACAAAAAAATCAAATAGTATTCATTCAAAACAAGAACAGTTCGAACTCAAAGATGATGCTTGCGATACAGCAGAACCCGCAAGTATTGTTACAAAGAACTAGTTTCGAGTCAAAAAACCTGCAAGCTCCTTCACGACTGTCAAACCAAAGTAAGAAATGTAAGGAAGACGTAGTGAACGAAAGCACTTCGTCAAAAGTGGTTGCATTGAAAAGGTTACACCAAGAAAATAGCGACGAAAACGATTTCGAGAATTTGATCACTGAGAATCAAATATATGGTAACAAGATAGTCGTGAAGGAGAAATCTCAAGGCACATTGCAGGAACAAGATTTGAAAAACAAAAAGGTGACTGAAAAAGTCACGACAACTGAGACTAAGAGCGTTGTTTTACAACCTTGCAACAACTTCGTATACTTGAGCAACGTTCAGATTCCCGGTAATTTCATGATGATTAAAAATACTTCAAAAGTAACACAAACTCCTGAAGCTTTTAAAGCTAAAATAGCGCCAATAGTAAGTAGCCGAATAGCACCTGAACTAACTACTGTACCAAGTACAGAAAGTAATTCAGAAATTAAAACTTCAATAACGAGTAAAGAAGCAGCGAGTAAAGAAATTCATGTTTTGAAACCTAGTAACAGCGTTATACAAACTCGAGATCTATCAACCATAACTAAGCCCGACATAGTGATTCAAGCAAACCCAACGGTTATTGTAAGCCCAAAGATCGTTTACCAAGTGCCAATCTCCTCGATAGTGGAAACGGAAAAAATAAATCCACCATCAAAAAAACGAGATTTTGCAAAATTTATTCCTCCAGTCGTCCCAAGAATCGCCCCAAAAAAGGACGTTCCCAAAAAATTTGATCCATCGAAAACAAATGACAAACTGTACATAGCATGCCCTTATCAGATGGACTCAAAGTTACAGCCTAAAATAGTAATAACTAATATACGACCAAAAATAAATAATATTGATGAGATTAGCTCTTTAGATAATTATGAGAAAAGAAAACGTTTGAGACGACTAAAGTATCTGTCTAATCGAGAAACAAAAGATGTTAAAGCTGATACTAAGAAGATGGAAAAGACTGAAATTCGTAATGTAATTACACCCGACAAGGTAAAAAACGAGATATACAAAGAATTTGCAAATACTAAAGTAGGCACAGATGAAGGCAGCAGCGGGAGTGACACTGATGATTACGGAGAGGAAGAATTGAGAATATACGATGACATCATTGAGGAATATGGCGCTAAAGCTGACGACAACAAAGGGAAGGTTGAATTCATGGCTGGTCTTAGATTAGCGACATTACAAGAATATAAAGGTATGTTAGTTGTAGACACGGTACCTACACCAAATTCATAGTTAAAAACGTATGTAAGTACAAATATCACAAAGATATTACATACGGTAGTCTTATATAAGATTAAACAGAATTAGATTAGTTTCACACTTGCACTCTTAGTAAGTCTTGTCTTGTAAGATCAAATGTTGATTATTTTTCCAAAATATTCGCAGAAAAAGACCTCGAACTTCAAGACAAGGTGCTTAGAAACGACTCAGTAGCATCAGCATACGCAGCAGTGGGTCGTCTTGACGTGCTGCTCAATGTACCATCCGGGGAGGCAGCGGACAGCGACGGGGACGTGGCTGATAAAGAGAAGCAACTAGATGATGTTCAACATGAGACCAGGACCGCGACACAGAGGAAGAAGCTGTTCCTGTCGAAGTTGAAGCTTACGCAAGTCACACAGAAGTATAAAGAAGGTAAAACTGACATTCCGAATATTTAATAATAAACTAGTAATTGAACTTTTGATCGGAGTTGAGTCACTTAACAAATATGTCTATCTGCAAACTGCCTTCAAAAGCCTTAATATATTTCATAAAAGATGTCCCATTAAAATTTCAGGATACGACAAACTATGGCAAGAAATATTAAAAGAAAGGAATCGTCGCAACAGCAACCTAGATGGAGAAGAGAACAACAAGGAAGCGCGCCTCGGGTTTGATCCTAACTGCCAACTCAGGTTACTGACCGAAATAAAGAAATGCGTCAACGAAAATAACAACCTTATCAAAAAGAGATTAGATTCAGCTTCCAATGGAGACGCGAATGATGACAGCATAAAAGTGCTAGCAGAGAAGAACTTCTCAGAGTTAAACCGCCTATCCAAAATGGCCGACACTAGTGTCAAACTGTTCAAGGCACCAAATACAAGAAAAAGAGACTTAACCCCAGGTTTCGACAGCGAGAATATTAAAAAACCAAGCATAAAGATTCAGCAGCCGTACCAAGATTATCCTAAGATTAGAATTCCTAGTATTTCGAAGATAATTTCGTTGAAATCGCCGCAAGAATGTCCGCCGGCGACATCGACGCAAGCAACATCTATGGATGAGCCGCAGAATTCAGCGGCGGGTGTGACAGAGATGTTTGAGGAGATATCGTCTTCGGGGAAGACGAGAGACATGTGCTGTCAGGTGGACGAACCCTCGTGGACAGAACCTGAAGCTCTGGTCAAGAGTTATAAGGAATATGATGCAGGTAATTTGAATAATTACTTTTTTTTTTCACTGCCACTGCTGTATAAAATCGTAGTAGCCAGTAGGTGTTGCATATAAAATATTTCTACATCGGTATTATACAAAAGTGATGGCAGGCTAGCAGTGTTCTCATTTTTCACAAAAATCAAAATAATGATCTTCAAAGACCGACACACGTCTGTAAGCATCTCCTCAGAAAAGGTGACCTTCACAGCTTCCTAGCCTAGTGTTTATGTTGGAAATTAATTCCCTTATTTACAATTTTGCTAATAATTACTTAACTTTAAGCACGTTTATAAATAAGGAGGTAAGAGTTTACTTACCCATAATCTCAGATATCTAAGATATCTCTCTCAGATGTTTGAGAAAACGGAATTTTACTGTAGTGTTCTTTTACGAATAGTGGGTTCAATATTACAAATTCTATTACATCGATGACGTCTGTCGAAGAGTTAAAAAGAACAAATCATAAAATAATTTTAAAAAATCCGATTCCAGCCCGCCGAAAAGAGATAGCCGAGCTTCACAAGCGCAACACTATCCTCAAAATAGAAGGCGCACACATAACCTGCTCAGCTTCCCGCGACTCGGACCATGCGCGTGCGCTACTAGCCGAGCGACAGAACCTCTCCGTCGAAGAAAACAATCTCCGTCTTTCGCTACAGCGAATACAACAAGCCATCGAAGTTATTAGGAACTACTAACATTGAAATGTTTCCAGTTCATGTGTTATTTCCACATAAACAAATAACAACTTTATGCTAGTGTAAATTAAATTGATTTCGGAATGACAAGTACTTTTGAAAAAGTCATAACGTTGCAGCGCAAAATGAACTTTAAGTGAGGATGTTAAAGGTATTTTTCTACAAAGATATTTATTTGTTTGGAAATTAAATTGCCGACGCAGGATGGTGGTTAGCGGCCGGTTTATAACTGCACTTGAGCACAGTTGAGTAGGCATGATTTTATTTTGTGTAGGTAAAAGACAGATGCAGCTTGTAAATGTGAGATATGTAGTTCTTAATCTTATACGAGTGCTCAGCGAGGTGGTGTCATTTTTAAAAAGTTTTGAAGTAGCTACAACTTCTGCTAGTAGGCATCCTACACACAAAGATTCAAGGCTACAAGCGCACATAGGTCCTCAATTAGCTGCATAACATATTCGGATCAACAACCCCTTTTTGTTGTGAATTTTGACAATTCAACAAAATGCAAATATAAAAGGTGAAATTTATTTGCCACGTACTAAGATACACTGGGCACACTGTACGACTTTGGTAACAGATAAAAATGTTAATATTTTAGTTTATTTTTACTGTGCTTTAGTTAAAAATTATTATTAATGAAATAGGGCGATAATTACCTGTTACAATTTGTAAATATAAATAATTTTATAATATGTAGTTGGAAGTGATGGAGACAATCATTATTTTGTTAAAATTCTATACTTAGGTGTTTTGTTATGTTGAGTTATGTTTACTTGCTTATCATTTAGGTGGCCTGGCCAGCTTGTGGGCCGTATATTGCAATACCTAATTAATTCATAGAAACATCATGGCTAAAGAAATCAAAATCAAATCAAGTCATTTATTCAAAATAGGCTGATAATTTGTACTTTTCGAACGGCAAAATTACAGTCCACCAAAATGCCCGTCTTTCTCAAAAAAAAATCGGGCAGTCTTTGGGGACTGCCGATAGAAGTCAAAACTAAGTAACTGTTTGATTCTCGCGTTGATGGCTTTCGTTAAGTAACTTTTTGTTTCTCGCGTTGATGTCTTTCGTTTGAGCGTAAGGTGACGATGACGCGAGTTCCATGATTTTTGTTTATCCCAATAAGTGCTCAACGCGCCTAAAGAAGTTTTCACTTCAAAAACACGCTGATGTAATATTAATCTCAGGATTAAGATAACTTAAAAGTTCACGCATCATATACCATTAATGTCTTATTTATTAGTAAAGAGGTCTATGCTATTCTAGGTCTATTATTTATAACTCATGAGAAAACATATTTCGGCCTACAGGTAATTGACATAAATCTAAAGATGTTAAGAAGTGTAGCATAATTGTAAATAATTAAACCTAATGAAAATGTAAACAAAGAATTAGTGTACAGACACACGTACATGTACATGTACAGACGCCAGCACATTAAGCTACTATAATCTGTCAAATTTCTTTAATAGATTTTCAACTTTAATACTAAAGCATAAGGTTCAAAGTGGATTGGGAAAATTTTACAGTTTCGGGTAGCTTGATGTGCTGCCGTCTGTACAATGTAAACATGAAAATGGGAGCTCCCACCCAAAAGGATTTAAAATAGTTTAGTCTGTCTTCGTTATTTATTTATCCAAAAACTAAAAACCTAAGGTCTAACCTTAAAAGGTATTAAATTGTACCAAAAACTGTAGAAATATGTTTTTGTCAATTTAACTGTAAAATAGAGATCACTAGTCAGCTATTTTTAGGAAATATTTATTATAATAAACATTTAAATAACGCAATAACGATGTTTTATAAAATGTTTTGTAACGCCATTTTTTTTACTCAGTAAGTACTCATATTAAAAATTAGTTCCAACTTTTGCCACCCGTCAAAATATACTAGGCATGCTGTAGGAGGAAAATAGAAACACGAATTTTAGTATTATCCATTTAATCACTGTATAATAAAATAGCCATTAATTATATATTTTAAATACATTTATTCCATTCACCTAGTATCTATTCTGATTAGAATTACACCGATCAATTTACCGATTATTGAATATAATAATATCTATAAAAATATGATATACCTACATATAATATAACATACCAACCGTTTCATATAGTACTGTTATCTGAATACTTTTCATCAAAATGCTTGTAATTTGCCTGTCATTATGTAATATTTATTGTAAAATACATTTCGCGGAAAATAAATTAATAATGAAACAATAAAAAGATACTCAACATTTTAAACTTTGTTTTATTACTATTTTAAAATAATAATACTGCGTAGTGCATGATAAACATCTTTGTGGTTTAACATCTCTGCACAGCAGCAGACAAAATACTTAAACAATTCCCGTGAGGGTGAGTCATATGACTCAGCGGAACACACGAGCCCCTATGCTGCGGCCATATTGTCGCGATAAGGTACACTGACGGCTCGTGAAAATTATTAATGCAACCTGCGATTGTTGCTATTATTAATATTATTAAATAAAAAAAATATTATTATTAAATAAAAAAAATATTTAGTGCCACTTGTATTAAGAGCCACGGGTATATAAGTGCTATAGTAGTGCTAACCGAGACCGCTGTACTGCACTTTAGGAATGCGCGGCAAGGCGGGGGGCAGCGTTGACGAATGAGCGGCGGGATGCCGCGCACCGCCGTAAGCGTTGACGAATGAGCGGCCTGCAATGCCCCCCGTCTCGCCGCGCACAAACTTAGGCGGTCAAACTATAACACAAGTTGTTTTATGAATAAGTAGTGTCAAAACGAAGCATACCTTAAGTTCTAACTTAACTTATATCTGCTGTCGGTGTCTTCAACTGGGGTCATCAAAACAGCAAAGAGCGGTTCCTGCCATGATCAGCACAATACCCACGATAGACCCTGGGAATTTATTATTCCGTTATTATTTAAGTAATGGAATTAATACATAGACAGGCTACTTTTTATCTCGTAAAGAAACTTGGCAAGCCAATTTAGGTTATTAAAAAATCCTCATCTGATTATGCCCAAATGGTCCTAAACCAGATTCGCTGGTAGTTCCCAACAAATACTTATCGAGATACGCTGCCGCACTACTGTAGCGCCTCGGGCAAGTTCGCGGAGGCGCGCACCGATGATGCGCAAGCGGTGCGCGTCTCTGGTGCGCACAGTGCGGGGCAGCGCCAACACTGTCCTGGCAATGATCGCCAACAGACTGGATTGCCCTTATATCCGGCAATGCTGCCAGACATATTGTTACTTTGTGAGTGTTCGTTTTTGTCTGTGCTTGTTATCCTGTTGGTATCATTTTATAATTTACTAGCTTCTGCCCGCGACTTCGTTTACGTAGAATGTCAAAATATTGTTAAATAATACGTACGTTAAGGATCTATTTTAGGTACCTATATCACGCTTTTATCAGTAAGAGTGGAATTTTAAACATTAGGTAAAACTGTAAAAGTACTGCGTCTCCTTGCACATCATAAATGCGCGCGCAGTACTTGATCATTATTTTGCTGCAATGTTATTTTAAAACTGCGATATCTCCTAAGATATTCATTGAAATCGAATGATGTAAAAAGGGCAATTTTGTTTTAAATTAAATACTTGTGATGAATAAAATATTTATTTGGATAAGGATTAATATCATGTTTATAAAAACACCTTCGCAAATAATGCATTATTTTAGAACAAATTTAGTTAGCATAAAAAAGGTTATTGTGAGCCAACCTGAAGGCTGCCTGTCCACTGGAGCGGAGAGGAGAGGAGAGGAGCGGAGATATGCCATTATTAACAATCAAATCTAAAGTCAGGGGCGGAGTCAAGATTCTATTGGTTAATATTGGCACATCTCCGCTCCTCTTTTCTCCTCTCCGCTCCAGTGGACAGGCAGCCTAAAAGATAGACATATGCTGTCGCGGACTTTTTTTGAGAACTTTTAAAGGGGAACCATTCTGTCATACATGATTTTTGCGAAACTTTAACCGTTTACGCAGCGCACGCAGCGGAAGCTCTCAAAAGGAAGAAAAACCCTTTTGAAACATTCTTCATTGGTGCTCCGCCCCTATTAGTCTTAGCGTGATGATATATATATATAGCTATAGCCTTCCTCGATAAATGGGATATCTAACACTGAAAGAATTTTTCAAATCGGACCAGTAGTTCCTGAGATTAGCGCGTTCAAGCAAACAAACAAACAAACTCTTCAGCTTTATAATTGGTATAGATTTGAATTTGAGTTGAGTTTCTTGATAAATAAAATAAAATAACTTTCAATTTTATTTAATTTTTTATAGGTCTGCAAAAAATATTGTATTTGATCATAATCATGTACTGGTACGGTAAATGACAAAAGTCGATCAACACATCAACTAAATTCACACAGCATTGTTTGATAGCATAACATAACACCACGCCTTCTTTCCCCGAAGGGTTAGGCAGTGGTGTACCTATTATACTACACCCTCGTTTCGCCAGTTATATATATTACCATCGGGCACAAATTCTAGACTCCGGGCTGCTCCTGAGAAATTCCAGATGGAAAAGCCCGATAACACTGCACGACCTGGGAATCTAACCCAGGACCTTATGCTCGGCAGTAGCGCTTGCGACAACTACACCAACGAGGCAGTCCTTCATAGGTAAGAGTTAATTTTCTTTTAAATATTAGTTAAATAATTAAGATTAAAAAAACTAAAGTATACTTTGATAATCTACTACTAAACCATAATTATTTCTACGCATATTAGGATTTTACAACGTACTTGTATCCAGAGGCTCTTCAGCGCCGATGCCTGCTCCAGTGACTGCGGTGAACACAAACGCCAGGCTGTTGGCGACGGGCACCGCCACTGATAGAGGCGCTCGCTGTACTGCGGCCAGGTAACTCAGCGACCCAGCCTGGTTCACCAGCCATGGTAGCACGTACTGCAACATTATAGACTGACTGTTAATTGCTGCCAAGTTTAGTATGTAACTGTTAGGCTGCAATTTATTTTTAACCGACTTCCAAAAGGAGGAGGTTCTCAATTCGTCTGTATGTTTTTTTTTTGTATGTTTGTTACGCGATTTCTCCGTCAATTGAGGACCGATTTTGAAAATTGTTTTTTTGTTTGAAAGGGTATGCTCCCGAGGTGGTCCCATATCAATTTTATTAACTTTACTTGGATAGTTTTTGAGTTAGCTTCAATAATACGTATTTTTCCCACTTAGTTTATATGGATGATATAATGATAACTTCCAATCACTGTTATTTACATAGCAGGTTAGTGGTATTTGAATTTGTATGGGGTAGGTACCACCACTAAAAAGTGCAAAATAAAAACTTTTTAAACAAAAAAAGAACAACCGACTTCCAAAAAAGACACTACAAAGTCAATAAAAACTTTTTCATCCCACCATCTCGGAAAGAGTATTTTTAATCTTCAATATCTGAGTGGAAAAGCCGTTTTTATTCGCTAGAGGATAAAGTAAATTGAATTTAGAACATCGTGTGCACTAAGTTTGTGAATTAAAAAAAACATTAAACCTATTTACTGCTACCTCTATGGTGCCGAATATATCATACAACTTTTTTTTAATTTTTTTAAAAACTCAGACTCGGAACCTTCTTGGTGTTCTTTTTAGGGTTCCGTACCCGAAGGGTGACAAACGGAACCCTATTCATAAGCCTCCGCTGTCCGTCTGTCTGTCAGCGAGCTCTATCTCATGAACCGTAATAGGTAGGCAGTTGAAAATTTCACAGATTGAGCATTTCTATTGCCGTAAGAGCAACAAATAATAAAATTAAAAAATAAAGGGGGGTCGCCATACAATAAAATTAAATTTTGAAAAAAAAATTATCTGACCCTGGCATGTGGGGTATCATTTTCTAGAGCTCATCGACTAGAGAATAAATATAATTTTTATTTGTTTTTATCTTCAAAAATGATGAATTAGGGGGCCGTAGAAGTTGTCTGTTTTAGACCATTTTTATACGAGCTCTATCTCAACAACTAAACAAATTAGGAATTTGAAACTTGTGTGTATCATGTAACATATACTGTTTATAATCAACAAATACTAAAAACGCCGATTCATAACGTATTTTTATATAATATGGGCGATTTTCTGCAACTTAAAGTAATAATTTTGTATTTCATGCTAATATTATGCGATATAAATTCCACAGATAACTATTTAATAGTCGGAGTAATGACATGGAATTAGTAAGTACCTACTATCAAGCCAGCATATACTATTTCGATCATCCAAAAAGGTCTACAAAATAAACTTTCTTCACAAGATTTTAAAACCGGCCAGTATTTTTTGAGTTTAAGAACTTTATCGACTTTTTTCAAAGTATCCCTAGACGGTGTTGATGTGTGTACCTCGTGTTTAAACTACACTCCAATCTATCTTCTATTCTATACATATAATAAAATTGTAGAAAAGTGGTGTCTGTACAATGGAAATATAAGAAAAAAAAGTAGCAGGGGTTGTTATTATATCGATGCTGAACCCGAGATTGTAATTAATATGTTTTTTGTCTGTTTGTCTGTTTGTCTGTTTATCTGTTTGTCGGTTTGTCTGTTTGTCTGTGTGTTTGTGCACGCTAATATCAGAAACGGCTTATTCGATTTAGATGCGGTTTTCACTAATATATTGTAATAAGCTTCACTTAACATTTAGTGTTTATTTCATGTCAATCGGTTTATAAATAAAAAAGTTATGTCAATTTAAAGAATCACGGCGAACATTTGTTATATTATAGGTTAGGCATTTCTTTCCTTGATTTTCGGTATACTTATCTTAATTTTTATTTAGGGTTTGTATATAAATATTATAAGTATTTGGTATAGGTTAGGCATTTCTTTTCTTGATTTTCTTTATTATAAGTTTATTAGCCCAGGTTAGTAATTAATTTTACTAGCAATTCTTTTGTTTTATAAAGTTAGTACGTTTGGTTTACACGTTTTAACACTTATTACTTAAACTGTGATAATTTTAGACTGTATAATAATCTGTAAGTACACTCGAGAACAATGAATCCGGGTCACTTAAAGAATGTTAAAAATCTCGGAAACTAAAAATGATAGGTTAATGCAATAAATTGTATTTAATAGACAATGTAATACTCCTTAAATGAAAGTAAAAAAAATATGAGTCACCATACATTTTATTAACACAAAATTACATAAAGAAAAAAACTGCTGATCTCTCCTTAAAACAAAAATAGGAAACATGAAATTTTTGAACTTTATTACGATTTTCTTGAATTTTAATACTTCGTATTGCCTCCTCGTGCTTCCATTACTGCGTTTACGCGGTTTGGCATGCTGTACACCAAGTTCCTTATACGATTTTGGGGAATATTCTCCCATTCCTCTGTGAGAGCAATTTTGAGCTCACGAAGCGTGATTGGGGGAGGGTTTCGTTGTTTTACGCATCTGCCTAGCTCGTCCCAAGCATGCTCGATCGGGTTGATATCCGGGCTGCGCGCTGGCCACTCCATACGAGTAATGTTCATCTCTTGAAGGTAGTCATTCACAATCCTACCTGTATGAGGTCGGGCATTGTCATGCATAAATATAGCATCCTCACCTAAATTGACCATAAATGGACCAACGTGATCATTGAGGATTTCTTCCACATATCTTACGCTAGTTAAAGAGCCGTTTTCTATGATCACCAGCTCTGTGCGACTTTCAGAAGAAATTCCGGCCCACACAAGTACAGACCCACCACCGTAGGCTACTTTTTCTTCGATGCATGCTTGCTTGAATCTTTCCCCTGGTCTTCGATACACTCTGTGTCTTCCATCGTGCTTGTAGAGCATAAATTTTGATTCGTCGGAGAACATAACTTTTGACCAATCTTCAATACTCCAATTTACGTGGCTCTGGGCATATCTTAGTCTTGAAATACGATGCCCACGCTCCAGTTTAGGGCCGTTTGCAGGTCTAAGGGGTTTTAAGTTAGATTCAGCAAGCCGACGTCTTACTGTCCATGCACTTGGGTTACTTCCTCCGAGGCGTCGAAACTGATTTGTGAGTTCAGTTCCTGTGAGAAAGCGATTTCGAAGCATGGTGTTCACCAAGTATCGGTCTTCTCGTGCTGTGGTACACCTGGTTCTGCCCGTTCCTGGTCTGCGTAGGTTAGAACCAGTTTCTTCGTAACGTCGGAGAACTCTTTGTACTGTTGACAGCGACACACCGACAGTCCTGGCTGTATCGCGCTGACTCCGGCCGGTTTCCAGCATTGTAAGTATTCTGGTGCATTCTTCAGGCGTAAGCGACATAATTTCAGCTTGAATAATGAATATAGAGCACTATCAACATGGTTTATGTACCCACATAAATGACAGATTACAAACAAAAGCAAAACCAAATGCTGTAATTTCGTAGTTCCATCTTCGAAAGTGGCCCTTTTTCAAATTTGATTTTTTTATGATATAACTTTACAATAACTAAGAAGTTTTAATACCTTCATTTAAGGAGTATTACATTGTCTATTAAATACAATTTATTGCATTAACCTAGCATTTTTAGTTTCCGAGATTTTTAGGATTCTTTAAGTGACCCGGATTAATTGCTCTCGAGTGTATTTATAATTTACGAGTAATTGTTTACGATAGTACGTGTTTACTAAATAACTGTGTGTTAAGTAGTTAGTACTATTTTATTGTAAGAATGCCTCGAAGAAGATCCAACCTCTCCCAATGTAGCAGAAATGCTAAAAGGATGAGATTAGTTCGATCACAGGAATCTGAGGAAGGTCGTGAGGCAAGGCTCTCTGCAACTCGGGAACATCAGGCTAGGTTTCGTGCTGCAGAAACTTCGACTCAGCGGGAATCTCGACTGAGTTTAAATCGTTCTCGAATGGTCGAGGTCGCGAAAAAATTTTTCATACTAAGGGGGCGAGTCATGAAAAAGGTTGAAAAACACTGCCCTACATTGATCCTACTAATACCTATTATAAATGCGAAAGTTTGTGAGGATGGATGGATGGATGGATGTTTGTTTGTTACTCTTTCACACAAAAACTACTGAACGGATTTTGATGAAACTTTACAATAATGTAGCTTATACATTAGAATAACACATAGGCTACAATTTATAAAGATTTTATGGGATTTGGCCATAATATAACGATAGTAAGTCGGAAAAATTCCTGCCCTCTGAGATCTATTTTTGCGTGCGCTGCCTTTTTTTTTTTTTTTTTGGTTTGGAAATCATCCAATGACTTCTCCCGCTCTGGGCGGAGTGGAAGGGCGTGTCAGACTCTTACTGACTAAGACCCACCCGTGTTCCTTCCCTTGCCTTGCCAGAGGCCACGGTTAACCCTTGGGACTACCCGCAACCCCGGTAGGCATCGGCCCTAGCGGGCCCCGTCAGTTTTGCTGATATCTCTTTGAGGCGCGCGTGGAACACGATGCACCGTCGACCCGGGCCTGGTCCTTATATCGGACGGCGAGCTGCCCGTTGCTCTCCGTCCGCAGGCCCGCGCCTACGGTGGCCGGAAATCGGCTATCAATTCCCGACGCCCGGGACGTCTCCTACGGGCGGCGGCGGCGGCTAGAGCTGGTAGGGCGCGGCCTTTGCCACTCCCTCGCGCGCTCCACCTTCTCCTTCGCGAGCATTACTGCTTTGCAGAAGGAGGTGACGGCTTGCCATGCCCTCTCGCTCCGCACCATGGCCTGAACCAGGGCCATACGCGAGAGGTCACCGCCACCGATCGCCTCCACGAGGACACGGCGGTGGTCCACCCAAGCCGGGCAGACCTCCACCGTATGCTGCGTGCGCTGCCTAAACCGTTAGAGTTACATGAAGAAAATGTATTGTGGGATTGTTTGTCTTAAAGAGTTCTAAATAAAAGTCCGCGACAGCATATATCTACCTTTTATATGGAAGCCTTTATAACCAAAATAGTGAGCAATAAATACAGTTAAATTTAATACTTTTTTTACATTGCATATTTTAGAGTATTTAGTTAATTCCTATCAAAATAAATACCTTCATCACTTTTGGTATTTAATGTAGATAAAGTTTGTCTTTTACACTAAGTAATTTGGACAAATAGTTTAAAAGTTAGAACGATAAGAATGACCTGCGATATTGAGTCGACGGCGCACAGAACGAGGTTGGAGGGGCGGTCCAGCCAGGGGATGACGCGCCAGAGCGCCGAGTGGAAGCTATTGCTTAATATAATATGTTCGAGAAATAACGTAAATTTATAACGCAATTAATTGTTGAACTGTCAAAATGAAACCCATAGCTATTGTAAGTGCTACGCAATTACCCCGCTGATTTAGGACATGTTACACGTTCCTGTGGGATAATTTCCGACATCCACGCGGGCGAAGCCGCGGGCAGAAGCTAGTAGACAATATATTCAGTAACATTGAAATGAATGCTGGCACATACAGTGTACTATTCAGTTACCTAGCTTAAACCGTTGTGGATACAATTTCATATTGAGAAAAATTATTGGTGTAAAAATATTCGGTCATGGCGGCCAATCTCAACGGAGACTGGCCTTCGGCGCGGGAGATATTATAGTGCACAAGTGTGTGCGCAGACACGAGTGCACTCTCTCTTCCCTCACTCTCATAGTCCGATGGGATGTGTAAAAATAATAAGTAAGAAATAATAGATTTCTGTAGGTATGACTATCAAAAATAACGTAAATAAATACCTGTATTGACCCGTGCGTTTGCACTGGCGAAACATCACGACAAAACATGTTGAAATCTCTAGTTCCTGTCAAACATTGTATGAAAAATTGACAGAAAATAGAGATTCCAACATGTTTTGTTGTGAATGTTTCGCCAGTGCAAACGCACAGTTATAATTAAAATTTGCCGTACTACTTACATTCTATTTTGTACAATATAGTCTGATGTAGCAAGAGAAATCCTTTTATTTATAAGTAACTAGCTTTACCCGGCCTGGCTTCGCACGGTTAGCACTAAGTACTTATCTACGGCGCATCTACCTTTCCTAATTACCTATTTCTACCTAATTACCTACCCTACCTACCTACCCTACCCTTCTTACCAGGGTAGGTAGGTACCTAACCTACCCTACCTACCCTACATATCTACCTGCTTACCTACCATATATACCTATTTATACCTACCAATACTATATTAGTAGCAAATAAATAACTTTGACTTTAGTTAATGCATGTTACTGGATAAAGTTAACTTAATATTTTTCTCTTAAAATAAATGAAATATACTCCTACACCTATATTTTAACACAACAACATTTTCTCATTAAAATTAGACAATTTCTTTACAAATCTTTGTTTTTTTATAGCGCCTCTGTTGTTGCCTTTACGAAAGTATTACAAAAATTCATAGTGTTAAATCTTGTACGACATGGTATGGAACCCTTCGTGTGCGAGTCCGACTCGCACTTGACAGATTTTATTTCAATTTGCTTTGTACGCGGTTCTTTACGCGGCATTTTTTCACGTCATTGTTAAACCTTTTATTAAAAACAAGAAACTTGAAAACAAGTGAAAAAACTAAAATGAGTGATTCTAGCGACGAGGAAGTTTGCTTGACGCCAACAGAATTGACTGAAACTGTTAATAATGCGCAAATGAGCTTTCTCCCTCAACAATCACGCGAGAAGTATTTAAAACAGTACGATATGTTCAACACGTGGCGACTAGCAAAAGGAGCCAAAACTTTCTCAGAAAACGTTTTGCTGGCATATTTTATAGAATTATCCGAGAACAAGAAAGCAAGCACTCTATGGAGTACGTATTCGATGCTAAAAGCAACAATAAAGATGAAAAAAGACAAACATATCGATACCTATCCTAAATTAGTGGCATTTTTAAAAAGAGCCTCATCTGGTCATCAACCAAAAAAATCGAAGGTTTTCACAGTATCTGATATTGAAAAGTTTCTTAACGAAGCACCCGATTCCGTATATTTGGCGGCAAAAGTAAGTCAGTTGCACATTCAGTATCTACTTAAGTATATTAATCTCAATTAAATAGTATACTTAGTAGATGTTGATAGGCATAATTATGCGTTCATATCAATTTTATTCATTTATCTACTACAATACTCTTTACGTTACAGGTTGTTCTTATTATTGGAATAAACGGAGCATGTCGAACTAATGAACTAACACAACTTAATGTCAAAAACATTGAGAAACATTCAGATGACTTACTATTAATTAATTTACCTAATACAAAGACAAAAAGAGACCGCAACTTCGTCATTCGCAAGGAATACGTAACGATTGTTGAGAAATATCAAGCCTTACGCCCGCCTAACACTCCAATCAATCGATTTTTTCTACAGTATCGCAATGGAAAGTGTGTTAGACAGCCTATGGGTACTAATAAAATACCTAAACTGAAATAAAAGTGTACCTATCTTGTGATTGTAAACGTTTTTTTTTTTGCATTTAGTCATTTCCTCGCTGAGGTGGAATGAAAAGTTACGTGTTGCACTCGAGTGCAAAGATTTTTCACCTCGTGCTCTTTTGATTCCCTCGCTAACGCTCAGGCTTCTAATTTTGAATCACTCGCTGCGCTCGTGATTCAATTTTAGAATCCTTCGCTTGCTCGGTCATCAAAATTGAACACGCGGTTAAAAAGCAACTTTGCACTCTTGTATAACAAATAACTATTAACAAAAAAAAAACAACCGACTTCCAAAAAAAACACTACAAAGTGAAAAATAACTTTAATTTCGGAAGTCGGTGTCTTTGGTTTTGAATTTTCGTTTTTTTGCCACCGACTTCCGAAATTAAAGTTATTTTTCACTTTGTAGTGTTTTTTTTGGAAGTCGGTTGTTTTTTTTTTGTTAAAAGTTTTTATTTTTCACTTTTTAGTTTTGGTACCTACCTACCCCACACAAGTTCGAATAACACTACCAGCGACGCAATTAACAGTGACAGGAAGTTATCATCTTATCATCCTTTAAATGAATTAAGTCCAAACACAAAGTAGCTACTGTAAAACGTTGAGCAGTTCCCTTGACTGTCCTTCGTCTTCATCATCAAACCCCTAATGACAGTCACAACCCATCTAGGTGTAAAGTTCTCATCAATACAAATTAATCAAGCCCAAACACCAGGTAATTGCTGTAAATCGTTGAGGAGTTCCCTCAACTGTCTTTCGGCTCCATCGCCAGATCGACTCCAGACCTTCATTAAATAGTAGTGCTTTAAAATGTTTAATGAAAAAAATTTACAAAGCTACTAGTCGCCACTACGATTTTGGAAGGTTCCCCTCGATTTATCTGGGATGCCATCAGCAGATCCTGGTTTACTTATAATTTTTTTTGAGGAGATACCTCAAGTCGCCATGGATTTCATCATCAGAACTGAATTTTTCATAAATGACTGAGATATGAGGTAACACACATAAAAAAAAAAAAATACAACCGAATTAAGAACCTCCTCCTTTTGGGGAAGTCGGTTAAAAATAACTTTAATTTCGGAAGTCGGTGGCAAAAAACGAAAGTTCAAAACCAAACACACCGACTTCCGAAATTAAAGTTATTTTTGACTTTGTAGTGTCTTTTTTGGAAGTCGGTTGTTCTTTTTTTGTTTAAAAAGTTTTTATTATGGATGTGAACTGTGCGAAGTCAGACGTAGGATCTGAGACGATAGGTGGTCGCCGTTTTCTACAGAGCTCAGAGTAGTCAAAATTATTTTCTTAGTTAGCTAGTAGAGTATCAAGAATGCTACATAGTGTTAAGCCCAACTTGTGTACCTTAAAATAGGTACCTATAGACGCCAGCACATCAATCTACTTCAATCTGTCAAATTTTCCCAATCAACTTTGAACCTTATTCTTTACCAAAAAATTTGAAAATCTATTAAAGAAATTTGACAGATTGTAGTAACTTGATGTGCTGGCGTCTATAGGTACCTATTTTAAGGTACACAAGTTGGGCAGCATTCTTGATTCTTTACTAGCTAACTAAGAAAATTGAACAACTCTGTAGAAAACGGCGACCACCTATCGCCTTAGATCCTACCTCTGACTTAGCACAGTTCACGTCTGTACATGCAGACTTTTCTAGTAGTTGACGTTTCTAGTAGCCTTTACTTTTACTAAGTACTTGACTGCTTACCTTCCAATTCCCGAGCAGAAAGGTAACTTCAGCCCAGACCTGTCCTCCCACGGTGGTGGCAGTGACGTCACGTAGCCCCTTCGTCCCCTGTCTTATGAAAGGGTTGGTACATCCCCACAGCACACCAGTCAACACCAAAAGACCTGGAAACATGTTTAAAGCAGCGTTAGTATGGTATCAGTAGAACGGTAGACTGCGTTAATCGTCGCGTAACATGGAAAGCGTAGTGGATATATTTTGACGGAGACCGCAGTGCCGCGCCTTAGGTACGTGCGCGGCACGTTGACTAATGAGCGGCGTGACGCCGTGAGCGCTGGCGAATGAGCGGCTTGCAATGCCCACAACTGTCTCGGTCAACTCAATTCAATTCAAATAATTTATTTTCTCTTCACAAACAATGACATTTTATAATTTAGACAAGCTTGAAGAACTATGTGACATTATTTTGTGAGAGACTGGTCCACACTAGGAATACATATTGTATAGCAGATCACCAGGGCACCAGGATCCCACGGTATGTTACCATAATCAGATTAGCATATTTGCTACTTGTTTGTTGTTTAAAATCTCGATTGTATTCATATATGCTATAGGCTCTGGGCTGGTACACTGGGCTCCAGAGAAACCTCACCCCTTGCATTGTTTTTTACATTGCTTGGGGGTGGTTTCTCTGGAGCTCAGTGTACTAAGAAAAATTTCACATGAATAAGAACCTTATATTGTCATTTTATATATTGTTCATATTCGTATGAGCAAATCTGGACTAGCGTTTCAGAATATGAACATTAGTGCTATACTAATAAATTACATATTCGTATGAGACGCTTACTTAGCGTAAAATGCATTCTATGAATGTCGTCCTTAGATAGGTACTCAATTATTTAACTGCCTGGTTTGTTATTTTTTCTAACTTATTTATCTCATTGTTCACTTCCATCGCTACGTCATCTCTCACACAATCCTTCCATCTTTTTAGGGTTCCGTATCTCAAAAGGTAAAAAAAAGGAACTCTTATAAGATCACTCTCTTGTCCGTCTGTCTGTCCGTGTGTTACCACCAATTTTCTCAGGAACGGGTGTACCTAGCAATTTATACCAGGAGGGCAATTCCCGTAATTTTTAAGAACTTTCGCATTCTAATCTCATTTGCAATCTGTCAAAATACAATCAATTTACCAACATTTTTGACAAGTTTGACAGATTACGACTTGAATGTGAACGTTTTTTTAGGTACGAGAATTGGCCTTCAGATACTGAGGTCTATAGTCCCTATTAGGTGTATAAAAATCAAGGTCTTGAGTCAACACGATAAAAAAAATGGGCAAATTTAGATTTTCGCGAAAACTTGTAAGTTGTGTACAATTCTAGGTCAACCGATGGTTTTAGGTCGAAAACCGAAAAGGAGGACCGGACAAATGGTCCCCACGACCAATAACAACCACACATATGTCATTAGATAGGCATTTTAATATAGAGCAACAACTACTATGGCGGCTCATTTCGAATCGCTGTGTGAAAAAAGTTATGGCGATTTTTCGCAGCCCTGACCTGGACGGTAGATAACGGAACACTTGAATATTAATCATTTCTGGTGGTCTAGTTTGAATATTTTAAAATGTATGCCTGGCCACTGGCGATGACAATACAATATTATGGTACCATCGAGCTGATCTGATGATGGAGCTGGACGCTAGATAATGGAACTCTTGAACAGCTTCTAGTAAACCCATCAAGTGTGGGCTCATTAGAATTGTCTCAACGATTCCTGTTCATTTTACCAGATGACGAGGACCTGATGACTGATCTGGACGCTAGATGATAGAACTCTTGAACAGCTGCTAGTAAACCCATCGAGTGTGGGCTCATTAAATGTGTCTCAACGAGTCCTGTTCATTTTACCTGATGACGATGACCTGATGAGGCACCAACTATCGATTATCCCTATATGCACTATGTAGGTGAACCCAAGGACAATCCCCGGTTGGTGCAGGATTATTGCACCAACCGGGGGTATCGCAACAAAGATTATGGATTTGGGTGGCTAAAGACAGTGTACTAGTTACCTATAAATATAGAAGCGGTATGGCCCCTGTTTGATAAACAGCAGATGTGGGCTGTCCAGTTGACGGCTGGGTTGCCTACGCCGATTTGTGTTTTGTGACGAAGTATTGGTAATGTTTCTTATACGGTCAGTAAGTTTCACTCCAAGAATACTTACTTCGTCCCATTGCTCGCTGAGCCCAAGTGCGGATTTATGACGCTTAATTAATGACCACGTTTGTGCTCCCTAAGCTCCACGTGAGGGCGGGAAAGATGCACATGTCCATGAGTTTCCTTTTGATTGAAAGTGGAAGTGGTCCTTTCATTAGGTGTTTCATTGACCAATAACTTTTCTAGGCGTTCTCTTCTCGGTGCGTCAAGCGACATCTTTATCTTGTGTCATCTGAAAGGACTATTTGGCCGAGGTATATGTTACTCAGTACTCATGGACAAATTCAAACTACACCACACCCCCTATATACTTTGCGTTTGGTGCTGTTGCTCATTAGTCTTTATAAAAAAAAAACAAGTGCAATAGTAAACAGTTTTATAATTACATCCATAATAATCGTAAAAACGTATTGATGTGCAAGGTAAAATTCAGAACTTCGTTATACACCTTCCAGGCCAACCATAAAGTGCTTTACATACTGTACTCGTTAGACACATCTAATAAGCCGACACTAGATGGGTTTACTAGTAGCCATTCAAAGAATCCAGGTCAGTCATCAGGTAAAATGAACAGTACTCGTTGAGACACATTAATTAATGAGCCCACTCGATGGGTTTACTCGTAACTGTTCAAGAGTTCTATTATCTAGCGTCCAAATCAGTCATCAGGTCCTCGTCATCTGGTAAAATGACCAGGATTCGTTGAGACAATTCTAATGAGCCCACACTCGATGGGTTTACTAGTAGCTGTTCAAGAGTTCCATTATCTAGCGTCCAGGTCCATCATCAGATCAGCTCGATGGTACCATATTATTGTATTATCATCGCCAGGCATACATTTGAAAATATTCAGACTAGACCACCAGAAGTGATAATTATTCAAGTGTTCCGTTATCTACCGTCCAGGTCAGGGCTGCGAAACATCGCCACAACTTTTTTCACACAGCGATTTGAAATGAGCCGCCATAGTAGTTGTTGCTCTATATTAAAATGCCTATCTAATGACATATGTCTGGTTGTTATTGGTTCTTGGACCAGCTTCCATACATTTTTGCCGATCATCCTTTGGCAAAAAGCAAGCACAGCAATAAAGGAAAAATTCCCAAAAATAAAACAAGATGAAAATTAAAGTGTGTGCGTGTGGGCACCATACATACATAGTTGACGCCAATTAAGATAGTCCTCCGAGTTGTTGATAGGCATACGAATGAAGCTCCTTACGGAACCCTCGGTGCGCGAGTCCGACTCGCTCTTGACCGTTTTTTTTTAGGTTTGCCACTTTTTTATAGCCATTTCATATTTTTACATCTTGTCTTCATGTCATCAGCATGGGCGTACTCAGCGTTAGGTTAGGCAAATCAGAAATTCCCTCCGCACATGGTATACAGGTATTACATAGTTTGATATTGCTGCTGCGTTCGCGTACATTGAAAAAAAAACAATGGAATATAGAACCTCCTCCTTTTTACCGACTTCAAAAAAATCCGCCGTGCCGAAGAACGTTCGGCAGGTGTGGCGCGACCCTAAGATCTAGGTTCCTAATCAACAAAATTGATAAGAATCAGTATCGCCATGTCCACTACAAATTAGGTAAGGTCGAAAAAAAATCCGTTAATAAATAAAATAAAAATTTATTTTATAGTAAATGGTTTTAAAATTAAAACATATTGTTATATCTTAAAAAATAAAGTAGCAAATATATATTTTAAATTAATTATTACAATAATAATCTGTACCTATAGGCTAACAAAATTTTGGTCAAATTTTCAAAATAGAGATCATTTTTTTTGAGCAATTTAACAAGTAGGTCAAAATAGAAAAACATTACAAATATCCAATATTTACTCTTTATTTATTTAGATACCTACTTAGCGCATGCTTAAATATGAATTTATAAATATCTTTATTTTATAAAATCGTTAGTTACATAATTAATTACAGGCTTACAGCGAATGATAACAACTTACTAAAAACAAATCATTAGTCAAAAAATTACAAAGAAGTAATTTTCTTTTTGTTATGACTTGAATTTTCACTCCACTACACATCAAAAATACTTATTCTAAAAATACAACATTTTATTGCACTTCTTATTTCAAAATGCATTTATAAATTGTTAATTTATTATAATGCACAAAACGTTTACCATACATAAAAACAAAAAAAAAAAAACATCCAAAATTGGTCCTTATATTAATAAACCTCAGTCTAGTTTTTATTTTCTTTGGCCTTTATTCAAACAAACTGATGATGACAATTTCCTCAAAAGGCCAGTCCAGACGTGCCCTGCATTTTAGTTCCACAAAATACATTTTGGACTTTAAAAGAATTTTCAACCCCTACATTTGTTTTATAATAAAAAATACTTGTAAAAATATAACTTAAACAGACTGGTATAAATTTCTTTAAATTTAATTTCATCAACTTTAGTTTTCTAATATAAAACTAAATTGGAATGATTCTTATTCATAACTAAGAATCATTCTAGAATACAAGGCATTAAATTAAAGAATTTGTAGTAATTACAGTAAAAATAATTTAGATCACAAAGTTTATTATGTATAACAAAGCCTCAAAATAAGAAAAATATAAAATAAAATAAGAAAGCATTACATTTAAAAAACTAACTTTTACATAATTATCTTATTATATAGGACTCTGAAAAAGATTGTAAAAAAAGAATGTAAGTACAAGAAATTTGCATCTGACATTCCAAATGAGAATAAAACTGCGATGTTGTAGCACAAAACATGTTAATTTTGACCAGATGACCATACTTTTCAAGTATGATTTTTAATAGCATGTGTATTTAGCCATGTTTCAGCCTTATGATTGTTCTATCAAAATACATTAATCTCCGAGTGGTACACCAAGTTTCATAGCATTCACTTCACTGAATTTGCATTGGTTATCCGCATTGTCAACCCAATCCACAAATTCTTTAGCTATTGCAACTGAAGCTTCCATGGCCATGATGCAGTCATTCTCTGCTCGATGAGCTTCTATTGCGGGTCTTCCTACAGCACGCTCATAAAAGTTTTTCAGTTTGTATGAAATACTGGGTGGCTTTTTGCTTGGCTCTGTGCCAGACTTGTTATAGAATATATTTCGCCTAACTTTATTTTGTCTCATTATTACCTTTGGAACGCCCCGTTTTTGCACCGGTGTTCTTTCATTCTCTTGTTGAATTGTTAGTTGACTTACCAATTCATCATTTTCTTCAAAATCTTTCAACAATTCTTCTGTTATATACTCATCCGAAAGTGTATTGGAACCGTTGCATGTTTGTTTGTCTGACCTTGATCTTTCATCTGCTGCTTTAGCAGATGTTTGGTTATTCTGTTTTTGGTCACCAGATGACTCTTCAGCCTTTACATCATTTGTTTTGTGATCAACAACAGACTCACCTGCTTTACCAGCGTTATCCCGATTTCTTTCAGATTCAATATCATAAAACCCATGAAGGCTATCGGCACACAAGATATCATCTGGTAAACTAACTCCTAACTTCTCAAAATGATTTTTTAGTATTGGAAAGTCAAAGTCGTGACCGTTCTGTGCAATTAAACACACTGGCTTCTCAAAACATTGTAGGAAAGAGTTTATAGTGTTAAATACATTAATGTTGAAGGGGGTTTGATGCTCCAGTAGGTCGTTGTCCAAGCCTGATACGTCAGAGCAATCAGGGTGAATGGCTTTGCGAGGGTTGAAGCACAGTGTAAGTTTTTCCTGCACGCGCGGCGCCGCCCCCGGTCTTGTGTCCAAAATATGCCTTCGTTTCACTACCACCATACTTAATTCAGTAATTCTCGTCTTATTATACTCAAACTTCGGTAGACCGGTGGTCTCTAAATCTATGAACACGTACGTAGCTACCCGCGTCATGTTTAAAACTGGCGTAATATCATAAAAGCTTACCTACCAATTGCTTCCAGCATTATGCAGTCATTAGTAAGCGCAATCAATGCTATCAGTTCTCTTGATAACGGTATTAAATCAGTCAGTTAACACCTTGTTTTGTTATATATATTATTTCACGAAATAAATGTGTTACATTCTTTCACAAATTCAATTCATTTAAAAAATAAAAGATACAAAATAAAAAATCCGCTTTTCCTATTCGTTCAAGTTTGGACAAGTTTGACATCTGTCTGTTTGACACTGACACTTTGACAGTTCGATTCGTTTCGTTCGGTAATGGAATATTTTGCGTATTTTGCCTACTGATACTGTTATAGTCTATGTATAGTGGGCAAAAATATATGGGAGCAGGGTCCCACTACCGCCACAGTTAAAACCACTGTAGTTTGACGACATTACTTCTCCCTTTACTCAGGCCAAGGCGCATAAAAATCTGTCGCAGGGTTATTCAGTTCTAACAATGCTAGGTTATGCTCCGCTGTTCCTGTTTCCGTTACCAATGAAACTTTTTGTTTTGTTTTTTGTTTTGTTAGGTTTTTACGGCCGGCAGCATCGCCAGACTGCGAAAACCGCAGAGAGCGATGGCCGTCAGAGCTATCAGGGGATATCGCACGATCTCCTACGAGGCGGCTTGTGCACTGGCCAGATCCCCACCCTGGGACCTTGAGGCGAGAGCCCTCGCTTCACTGTACCGATGGCGCAAGGAGGCGTGAACGCGGAGCGGTGGATCGATGCAGCGAGCTTCATCGGTCACAGCTTCGCGAGATCCTGGTGATGGAATGGCGGGACAGGCTTCTGCACCCTACCGCTGGTCTCGCTACCGTCGCAGCGATTCGACCAGGGCTCGACGAGTGGCTCGAGAGGAGGCACGGCTCGCTGTCGTTTTCGGGCGACGCAGGTGCTCTCGGGGCATGACTGCTTAGGGAAGTACCTGTGTCGCATAAACAGGGTGCCGGACGCTCGGTGCCATCACTGCATTTACTGTCGGAGGACACGGCGCAGCATACACAAGCAGATTGTACTATACGGGAGGAGCCGCGCCGTGCCTTCGTATCAGAAGTCGGAGCCGACCTGTCTCTCGTTGGCCTGGCTGTCGCTCGTTCGAAGGTCGGGACCGCCGAGTCGTGGAATGCGGTGATCTTCTTCTGTGAAACCGTCATTCCGCAGAAGGAGGCTGCGGAAAGGGAGATAGGTCGAGAACCACTCTTCTGATCCGTAGCAGGTGGACCGGGCGTCGGCGGAGGGCGGACAACGCCCTCTTCCAGCCCCCGTAAACAGGTGCGGCGCGGCGGCGGGGCGGTGGACTCGCCCCCCATGCAGCAGGAACCGAGGTGGCCGTGCGTAGTGTTCCACACGCGCCCCTATATGACATCGCGGGGGGAGTTTCACACCTCACTCACCCCGCGGGCATGAGGTGGCCCGCAAAAGCTGTCCGGCACCAGTTGGGGATCGTGGAAGGTGCATTAGCTCTCATGATCCCCGGTACAAGTGTGGGAAGGGAACACCGGAGTGGTTTTTAGTCAGTAGGAGTCTGACAGACCTCTTCGCCTGCCCCAGGGCGGAATACATCCAAGAGGATTTTCCACCCAGGAACAAAAAAAAAAGGTTACAGCCCCCTCGCCGGAGGACATCCATGAGCATTTCCCACCCTGGAACCAAAAAAAAAAGGCTTTTCTCTGGTGTTGACTGGCTCAAAATTTACTTTTTGATTCATCCAACCCCAATGACCACCCCCACCCCAATTTTTGCATTAGATTTATATTTGGCCTGCGCAAATATGATCACATTTCTGAATTTCGTACAAAGCTCAAGTGGCTTCCCAATCTTCCGATACGTCTTCGCCGGAATTCTCATATCTTATTTCAGTTCTACAGTATTCTGTTCAATCCTAAAACCCCCTCTTATCTTAAAGAACGTTTCAAGGTCCTTCATGACACACATAATAGATATCTGAGGTCATCGGAAAACTTGAGGTTAGAAATGCCGATGCATTCCACCAGCTTTTATGACAAATCTTTTACAGTTCAAGCATTACGGTTATGGAAAGCCTTTCCCGTGTCGATAAGGCGTGCTCAAACTTTGTCCACTTTTAAAATTCTAGTAAAAAAACACCTCCTCCTTAAAAATCATCATTAAGTACACATAGCTTCTTAATCTTGTTTCAAGTGTATAATTTTATATATATGTATATTTATTTATATATTTCTAAGGTTAAGTTAATGCTTTATGTATGTAGGTATGTATTTATTGTACTTATATGTAAATGGTACACCACTGACTACCTGCAGTATTGTCTCTCCTTCTTACTTTAATCCATCCAAAGGTTGTCTGTAAAAGATCGCTATTAACGATAAGACCGCCCATTGTGTCACCCTATGTATTTCTTAATCTAAGTCTGTAATTTTTATGGTGTACATAACAAAGAGTATTCTATCTATCTATCCTCGCACAATCGATTCATCGTTTACTAGCTTCCGCCGGCGGCTTCAACCGCGTGATAAATTTATAAATAATAGCTTACTTTATTATGCATGTATTATAAATATAAACCTTACTCTTGAATCACTCTATCTATATTAAAAAAAAACATCAAAATCCGTTGCGTAGTTTTAAAGATCTAAGCATACCTACATAAGAACAGACAGAGGGAAGCCAATTTGTTTTATAATATGTAGGATCTAGTGATAGTAATTTAGCATTCATCTCCCTCTCCATCCATTCTTGCAAAGTAAATTAAATAGGTACCATGGTAAGTACCGAATAGATTGTGTAATATAAGACGATAAAAAAATTGTAGTTCACTTTCTATTCGGTAAGTATTTCTAACAGGGTTGATAAAAATCATGATTTAAAAGAAAAACTAAATAATCGGATTTACTTGATTGAAATCGGATTTATTTGATTTAAATCGGATTTATTTGATTTAAATCGGATTTATTTGATTTAAATAAGATTTTTTCGATTTACCTACATATTCCAACCTTTTTTCATTTGGAAGTCTGTTATCATTTAAAAAAAAACATCCCTTTGATTATTTTAAGTAAAAATTCTTCTAAAATTATCAATAGTAGTCACATAACATTCAAACAAAAAATCAACAATGAAAAATTAAGAAAATCAACAACTTAAAAATTGACATTAACCGTTTGGGTATTGCTGTCACATACTTATCATGTTTTGTAGTTTATGTTCATACTGGAAGTCCCTTAACACTTTTTGTTTGATTTTGTTGCATTATAAAAACCACTCGATTTAATCGCGATTAAAATCACTGATGATAATCGGGTGATTTAAATCATCCCAGCCCTGATTTCTAATGGATGCGACGGGTTAAAAAAACCAATAAGTAACCCTTAAAAAATACACAACAAATCACAAATTCAAATTAATTCAATAAATAAATTCAATAAATAAATTAATTATAAATTACTACAAAACAATCAACAACAAAGCTATTACTATTTTAGCTGGAATATTAATTGCCATATGCGAAGAAATAATTAACCTCGTATATGGCCCTCAATATTCCATTGTCAGATTGATGTATTCGGTTCATAAAGGAGGCCTGCGACTTTCTCATGACTGCGTAAAAGTCATCTACCCTGCTTTCGGCAAACATACCGGACGCACTACACCTCCAAGTTAATGTCTGAGAATTTTATTATTCGTTTCAAATATGTAGATACATAGAAACACTACAGATTTTAAAGAAAGAAAAACTGCAAGAGTACAATAACATAATTGATGATAGCTCCCATCAAAGTTATTGCTAGCGTCGCATCTACATTCACAGCCACACGCGGTCATCTTACTGAACGTTCGATTTGCCATTATCACGTTCATGCAAAAATGTTTTTGACTCTCTGTAAGGAAATGTAATAATTATATTTAGATTTGAATTTATCATAAGCAAATTAATTAAATGATTGTAGCGCGTAATCTCCTGAAAAGCATCAAACTGGAATTGGTTCACTGTGGTGGTTCATTCTGTTGGATCGGGATATTACGGCGACAATGAATACGACGAGTAGTACATTAATAACTTTATATTATTCCAGAAAAGGATTATTACAATATTAATACGACACAGATTTTCGGTGAGCACACCATAGATTATTGTAGACGATTGACAGATGAATAGCGCGGGAATAGGGAGGCGACTAGGCGACTATACTAAATAGTGATGTGCCATTATAACACTCCTCCTCACAACACTATTGCAGGAGTCCCAGCTTGTTCCTTAGAGTGGATAGTCTAGGTCCTGGGAGTGCCTTAGTCAAAATATCCGCTTCCATCTCTTCAGTGGGCATGTACATGACCTTCAGTACTCCTTCCTTGACACAGTCTCTAATATAGTGTACCTTCAGGTCTATGTGTTTGGATTTTGGAGACACTATTGGATTCTGACTGAGTTTTAGGGCGGCCTGGTTATCATTCCAGATTGTTATCTGCCCCACGTTTACACCAAGATCTCTGAATAATGACCTGAGGTGCACAGCTTCTTTGGCGGCCTCAGTGAGTGAAACATACTCAGCCTCTGCTGTGGACAGGGCTACGCTTCTCTGCTTCTTAGACGCCCAGCTGATGGCTGCTCCAGCGTACTTGAAACTGTACCCTGAACATGACTTTCGGTCCATTTTGCAGGCACCCCAATCAGCATCAGCCATACCTTCTAACGGTTTCTGTGCTTTTGTGTATGTTAGTCCAATGTCCATTGTACCCTTTAAATAGCGTACGACTCGCTTTGCCGACTTGAAATGATCCTTCCCAAAACAGTCGTTGAATCTGGATAAGTAGTTCACGGCGTACAATATGTCGGGTCTGGTGGCTACTGATAGGTACATCAGCGTTCCAATCAAGTTTCTATAAGGTAAGTTCTCCTCGTTTTCATTTTTATTAGGTTCTAGGTTCAGGTTGACTTCCATTGGCGTTGTAGTAGGTTTGCATTCTTCCATCTTGTATTTCTTTAGTATTTCTTGAATAAAGTTCTTCTGTGTCAGTTTAATTTCTTTTTCTCCATATGTTATATCTATTCCTATTAGGCGTTTTGGCTTCCCCAGGTCTTTCATTTTAAATTTTTCATTTAATATCTTCTTAATTTCAGCAAGTTTTCTCGGGCAGGAATAGGCTATAAGTAGGTCATCCACATATATGGTGATAATTATCTTTTCTCCTCCTTTCGCCATTATGTATACGCATGGATCAGCCTTTGATGCTTCGAATCCAAGGTTCTTCAGCTCTGTATCCAATTTAGTATACCACTGCCTTCCCGCTTGTTTTAGACCGTAGAGAGCCTTTGTAAGGTGACATACCTTCTCTTCTATGCTCTTTATATCTTCTAGCATTGTCTTTGCCTTGTTGTATAAAGTGAAATCATCTTTGTCACATGCCTCTACCATTATCTCTGCAACATACTGTTCTACATACTCCGGCAGTTTCATGAAGATGTTCTCTTGTATTTCACCATTTAGGTATGCTGTAGTAACATCCATTTGGTTTAGTTCTAAGTTTTCTTCTATTGCTAGTGCTATCACAGATCTAATGCTGCTTAATTTTGTTACAGGTGCATACGTCTCGTTGAAATCTATTCCGGGACGTTGTCCAAATCCTCTAGCTACTAGTCTAGCTTTCTTTGTCTCTTTATTTTCAGGATTTTGTTTCTTTTTCAGGACCATCTTGTTATCTATTATCTTCATACCTTTTTCCTTTTTCACAATTTTCCAGGTTTCATTCTTTATATGTGCCTTTATCTCTGCTTTAATAGCCTCATGCCATTCTGAGTTTATTCCATAACTAGAGTCTGCTTCACATAAGTAAGTTAGTTCATTTATGTCTGTTTCGTCTGATAGTTCATGATATTCATCAGAAGAGGATTCATGGTTCAGCACATAATCTTGTTGCCAGGTAGGAGCCTTTATTTCTCTACGTGGTCTTACATTTTCACAGCTTCTAATGTTAACATCCTCTTGACATATACTTTCTCTAATTTCAGGTTCATCATCATGAAGAGTTGTTTCTTCTTCAGGATGTTCGGATTCTTCCTCAGGGGCTTCAGGAGCTGTTTCTACAGGTTTGTGAGTAGGTTTTGGAATGGATTCAACCTCTATTACAGGTAAGTTTTCTTTCTTCTTTCTCTGTTTTACATTTTTGTTCTTTTGTATGTTCTTACTAATCTTCTTTTCTTTTTCAGGTTGCAGCTGTTCCTGTTTGTCAAAGAGATCTTCATAATTTTCATCATGGTTGCTGTTGTTTATGTAAAACATCTTGTCAATGACTTTCACGTCTCTGCTAATGATTACATTTTCTTTTTCAGGAATGTAGATGCGATAACCTTTTGCATTCTGCGCATAACCCATGAAAACTCCTTCAGTAGATTTTGGTGTGAATTTACCTTTTCTGTGTTTATCCAGGACAAATGCTTTACTTCCAAATACCTTCAGATGATTTCCAGATGGAATACGTCCAGTCCATTTTTCGTAAGGTGTACATCCTTTCAGAGCTTTTGCTGGGCTTCGGTTTATGAGGTAATTCGCTGTGTACACCGCTTCAGCCCACAATTTTTGAGGTATGTTTCCTTCAATCATTAAGCAGCGGGCTTTGTCAAGCAGCGATCTATTTTTGCGCTCGCTTTGACCATTCTGCTGCGGTGTGTATGGTGCTGTAAATCTCCTCCTGATTCCATTATGCCTCAGGTATTCATCAAATTCTCTGTTGGAGTATTCCGTTCCATTATCGGACTGTAGACTTTTTATTTCTTTATTATGGAATTTCTCTACCTTGCTCTTGTATTCTTGAAACTTCTCAAATACTTCATTCTTGTGTGAGATGAAGTATATACAACAGTACTTTGTATAGTCGTCCAAGAATGTTACAAAGTACTTTGCTCCAGCCAAGGTTTTAGTATTAATCGGCCCGCACACATCACTGTGGATTATTTCTAATGGTTGTGTAGACTGTGGTCCTTCCACAGAAGCAAATGGCAGCCTTGTCATTTTTCCCTTTATGCACACTTCACATGCAGGTAAAGACTCACCTTTAAGTTCTAGGCCCTTTATTAGATTTTTATTTGCAGCTAACTTCAGGTCATTTTCATTCAAGTGACCGAGTCTTCGATGCCACATTTCAATATTGCTTGAACTTTGCTTGCTTGCCATATTTGCTTTTTCTCCTTTTGTGTAGTACAAGCCATTTTCCTTTACAGCTGTTAAAGTTATTTCACCGTTCTTGTCTTTAATGTATGCTTTATCTTTAGTAAATAAGACACTGTTACCTTTTTCAGTTATTTTTGCAACTGACAGCAAGTTGGTTGCTAAGGTAGGTACATACAGAGTATCATGGAGGTTATAAGTATCATTATTTATGTTGAGACGTACTTTTCCCATTCCCTCTATTTTTGTTGTGTGGCTTTCCGATGCTAACCTCAAAGATCCGGTTTCAGAGTCAATATTTTCAAATATATCTTCTTGCGCACACATATGAGAAGTACAGCCACTGTCCAGACACCAGGTATTAGCAGAGGCGACAGACAAACATGTAGGTGTTATGCTGAAATTCTTCTCTTCTTTTTTCTTGAAGGATTTATTTTTATTTTTATTACTCCAACACTCTTCATTTGTATGTCCTTTCTTCTTACATTTGTGACAATATTTTCCCTTCTTCTTGGCATAAAATGCACCTTCATTATGTTCTCTTTGTGTTTCTTTGCTTTTTCTAGCTTCACTTTCCTCTACTATTTTGATTTTTAGCTCTTCGGGTTTGGGTAGTTTATCCCTCGACTCGACTGCTATTCGGAAGTTTGCATATGAAGCAGGTAAGCTATATAACATCATAATGCTTAGAAGGTCAGGATGTAGGTCTATGTCCATGTCAGCTAGCTTATCAACAATGTCCATGAAATTGTTTAAGTGTTCACGAACATCGCCGGTATCTTGCTTTTTCAGTATAAGCTGCTTTAACAATGTTGCCTTTCTGGCTGGACCTGTGCTCTGGTATATACTTTTTAATGTGTGCCATAGCTCGAATGATGTTTTGCATCCCTTTATCTGTTTAAGTTCCGACGGCGAAATGAGTAACAATAGTTCGGAACGTGCCAGCAAATCTTTTTGGTTAAATTCTTGTTTCGCTTTGTCGTCACTTAAAGGCGCAGTTATTTCGCCACTTACGTAGCCCCATAGTCCATTTTTAATAAGCACTGCTTGAGCCTGGAGGCACCACGTATCGTAATTTTCTTTTGTTAGCGCCTCAATGCGATGGTACGCCGACGCTGCACTCATTGTCATTTCTTCCGTTTTCGCCAACCACGCTCTGCTACCAATTGTTGGATCGGGATATTACGGCGACAATGAATACGACGAGTAGTACATTAATAACTTTATATTATTCCAGAAAAGGATTATTACAATATTAATACGACACAGATTTTCGGTGAGCACACCATAGATTATTGTAGACGATTGACAGATGAATAGCGCGGGAATAGGGAGGCGACTAGGCGACTATACTAAATAGTGATGTGCCATTATAACACATTCTTACTTGGACAATTCCCGGTTTTCATATGTTGAATACACGCCGTCTCAACTTCCTCAACAGTTATATAAAACTTTTCACAGTATATAATTTCTATAATTACAAATATTATATTTCTTATTATGTACCCAGCAGTCATAAGACCAAGTATCGAAAACTGGAAAGTAAAATTCATTATTATAATTGAGTTGCTTAAATATTAATTTGTCTGTTTCTAAAGACTTGAATGTCTTAATTTATTTCTTCGTTAACAATAATTAGGTACTAGGCAGATTCAAGACTTGGTATGCATATAATATATGTCATGCTAGTCATGCTATGCATGCATGCTATGCAACAGGTACCGTGCCCATTCCTGGCAGCATTACCAAGTCATATAATATATGACTTGGTAATGCTGCCAGGAATGGGCACGGTACCTGTTGGCAGCGCAGCGGTGCGCTTTACGCATTCATCTACTGTACAAACTGATTCATTCTTAATTACCTGGCTTTTTGATATCGTACTTTGTTCTGATTCTGAAAGTGTACTCAGTGTATTAAATATCAAGTCCAACATAGTTATAGTACGGAAAAATGATTGAAATATTTGAAATAATACCTGTAAATGAAAATAGGTTCTAACTTATTAAATTTTAGTTTTTACAAGTAAGGCTTCAACCATGAGATAGATAGATAGATAGAATACTCTTTATTATTTAAATTAATTTAATTTATTATTCAGTTTCGGACAACAATACAATCCATCTTGTTAGTGAAAAAATACCTTATAACTAATGTTAGTAATACAAAAAACACACACTCAACACCGGCACACATAACAAATTAAATTAAGTGTCCGAGGCAGGTTGGTCAGGGAACGATCAAGCAAGAGAGCTACCTAGTTGACCATCCTCTCCACAAAATGCCTCAGAACAGGGGAGTAAGGACTCTCCGCCACTACTTTCAGGATACTATTGTTACTGACCCGCGTTCGATGCATCAGGGAAGCAACTTTTTTGCGTATGACTGCGTGGAAACCGTCCGTTCGGTTTTGCGAAAACATCTCTGATGCACTACAGAAACGGGACAGTCCCAACAGCATCCTAAAAACATTATTATACTGGACGCGTAAGGCATCTAGCGATCTTTTGGCGTAGCTGACCCATAGACCCCCCGCATACAGACCCAGACTCTCATGCAAGAACATAACTTTACTCAACATGTAAAAACCCCTACACGTATTACACCAAACTCTACAACGTGTATAGATCTAATATTCACAAATTTTAATATCAAAGACATGTACACAACTACTGAAGAACTAGGCTTCTCCGACCATCATAGTGCAATTCTACATTTAAAAATAACTGGACAAGCAGAAAAATGTTACTGGTTCATAAAGAAAAGACTATTTAATGACACAAATATATCTAAATTCAAAAAGGAAATACAAAAACTCAATTGGAATGACATTCTCACAAATAATAACATTGACATAAACTATAAAATATTTCATGACACACTTATCTTTATTCTAAATCAATGTATGCCGCTGCGTAAAATTAAACTAAAAACAGAATATAAAAAATATTGGCTCACTGTAGGTATAAAATAGTTTGGAAAATCCAAAAGTGCACGCCTCATACTTATCACTCATTCATAAACGAAAAAGAAATTCAAAACATAGTTTAAAAATGAACAATTTATCACTTTTCATGAAGTCGTAATGTCAACGACTGACAAAGATATTTACGTTGGCAGTTGCTAGGCAACGGCACCGGATCAAGGTTGAAAATATTTAGATATTGATATTATATTTTAGTTAGTATTTTATTAATTATAATTAAACTACTATGAATAAAAGAGCCATTTTCAATAGGGTTCCTTCTACGGCTGAAACGAATGTAAAAAAAAAAAATTTACTCAATTAATTGATTTTATCGCAAGCTACAATGTTTTCAGGGATCATAAATTGACGGACAGGAAATTTTTTTCAACTATTTTGATGCTTTTTCCATTTCTGCTGCATTAAATCAATTGTTAAAAAATACAATATTAATCTCCATTTAATCATCTATACAATGGTATATAAATTAAGTAGGTTCTGTGTACTAGCAGGAGTGAAACAATAAAAACAGTTGCAGAAATGGGGCAAAAAATATTTTTCGATCGTAGAGCACACTCTAATGCGAAGCATTACGAGTCGTGCAAAAATCTAGTATAAATAAAAGACTATTAAAAACATTAACTACAAAAACAAAAAATCCAGTCTTAACAAAATACTATAAAAAGTATGAAAAAACATTAAAAAAAGCTGTAATAATTGCAAAAAAACTTCACTTTAAAAATAAAATGATGCAATCTAAAAATAAAGTTAAAACTATGTGGGGAATAATCAACGAGCGCACAAACAAGAAATTAAAAAGTGAAAAACATAACATAATCCTACAAACAAATAATAGCCTAACTTCAAAACCCACAGAGGTAGCCAACATATTTAATAATTTCTTTGCCTCTATTGGTGGGTATAGAACTCAACCTACTACCATCAAACCAAAGTGCCTCCCGGCGATTCCAGCTACCCAAAATACACTATACCTTAGCCCTGTGGATCCTTACGAGGTAAATACAATAATTAAAAACTTAAAAAATAAAAAAAGCCATGGAACTGATGAACTTCCACCCACCTTATTTAGAAAATGCGCTGATGAATTAACTTTACCATTTTACATTTTAATTAATCAATCTTTTGAAGAAGGCGTTTTTCCGGAATTATTAAAAAAAGCTCTTATAAAACCGATCCACAAGAAAAATACAAAAACCGACCCAAACAACTACCGTCCCATTGCTCTGTTACCAACAGCCTCAAAAATATTTGAGAAAGCAATGTGTGATCGTGTATATGCATTTTGTGAGAAATATAACATATTCAATGACAGTCAGAACGGTTTTCGCAAAAACAGATCTACCGTCTTGGCTGTTTACAAATATATACAAGAAGCACTCAACATAATTAATGATAAAAAATATTCTGTCGGATTGTTATTAGACATGACAAAAGCTTATGATAAGGTACAATTTGATATATTATTAAATAAACTATATAACATCGGTATCCGCGGAAAAAGTTACGATTGGTTCACATCATATTTAAAAAACAGAGAACAAGTTGTAGAAGTAGAACATTACAATCATAATTCAAAGGAAATAGAATTAATACGTTCCCAAAGTATACCCATAAACGCTTCTATACCACAGGGAAGCGTAACAGGGTGTCTGCTATTCCTTGTTTACATAAACGATCTTCCCAACCACATCAATGAGTCATGCGTATTATTCGCCGATGATATATCGATCTTAACTTCATGTGATGATAACACAAATTTAAACCAAAAACTTACTGCTATACTTGACACCACAACACACTGGATGAACGAACACAACCTTGAAATTAACTTTAACAAGACAAAAATAATAACTTTCCACCCACGACAAAAAAACCCTTTAACTATTAGCTTCAAATATAACGATTTAAAAATAGAAACTGTAAATAAATTCACACTTTTAGGCCTTGACATAGATTCTCACATAGATTGGAAATCACATATTCTAAAAATTAGAACGAAATTATCTAAGTTCTCATATGCCCTCCGAGAAATCAAGAAAACAACCGACCTTAAAACCGCACTGGTTACGTATTATGCGTACGCATTCGCGTGGCTAAAGTATGGAGTTATATTATGGGGAAATAGCACAGACGCACCAACACTATTTACTCTGCAGAAAAAAATGATTCGAATTATAATGAATATCAAAGAAACTGACTCCTGTAAACCCCACTTTAAGGACCTTAAAATATTAACCTTGCCTTCCCTCTACATACTTGAAATCTGTAAATTTGTACGAAAATATCCTCAATTCTATACTAAAAGAGGAGATATTCAAACTAAAATATCACTCAGACATGAAAATAGACTTAACATTCCCACTTCACGATTAAAAATGCACTCTTCCAGTGCATTTGTTATGTCTATTAAAATATACAATAAGTTACCGGAATACATTAAAAATACTAATAACAATAATATATTTATCAATAAATTGAAACAATTTCTAATAATTAAAAGCTACTACACTATTGACGAATACTTTGACGATAAATTTCAACAACAATAAAAACATTTTGACATAATACCGACATTTCATTATATTTTTCAATTTTAATGAATAAATTTACTTATTTTTAAAACGCGAAAATACTATAAATTTAAAATAATTATAATAATAGCTAATTAAATCTCATTTCAATAATAAAGACTCACACTAATAATTTAAATATTTTTATAATTTTAGTATAACCATGCAATAAATTAAACCCAAATATTAAGACTCATACAAATAGGAATATAATTACGCAATTAAACATAATTATGATATAAAATATAAATACCAAAGAAGCTACATAACATTTTAATGTAATATTTACTTCATTTAATTCTTCTAAACAAAAAGCGCCTTCATCCTCTCTCCTATTATTATTAATTAATTAACTTTGCTGTGCCCGACAGGGTCCATGATTGATACAATGTCTAACATACCAACTGTTTTATCTTACATTATGGAATGCAATAAAGTATTGAGTATTGAGTATTGAGTACAGACCCTGACAGAAAGCCTTGAATAGGGTAATCTTTTGACTTGGTTACTACAACGGGAGAAACTACGGGCCAACATATTACCTCGGACCACTAGAGCCCTACGTTCCAATGTCTACATTATCCTTAAGGTCGTCGGTAAGTATGTGCCCCAAGTACTTAAATTGGTCCACTTTATTTATGCTCATGCCATTTAGGGTGAAATTAGGTGTATGATTAGGGCATCTACCGGCGGCCTTAAAGACCATGTATTCGCACTTCCTGACATGGTAAACCAGGCCATGCGTACCAGCGAACTTCTCGCAGACCCTCGGCATATCTCTGATAGATCCCTCAGTCGGGCCCAGCAACACCATGTCGTCCGCGTAGCTAATGTTGTTAATACTAACACTATTCATTAATCCACGTAACGAGATATTTCCTTAACAGTATTATAATTCGGATGGCGACCACTAAATTGACATCGAATGTGATAAACATTAAATCACAAAACAAGTCTGGGATGAATTGAACGAAATTAATAACGCCATACGTTATAATAAACTGGAAAAAACTGATAAAACTATCACAAAAGATGGTAGTTATTAGTGAGATCCAGTTCCAAATGATGTAACTCTGGATACTCTTACTGAAATCGATGCTCGTGTGGATAGTTTGAATCTCCAAAATAAAGGACACGTAGTTGTGCTTGTGCACGATGTCCAGAATGAACATCATTGTGAAGCCAATGACATGACTGGTGAAAAAGAGAAAAGTGATGAATACTGCGAAGCTATTGCCCAAATGGTCCATCTTTAAATCTAAACGTAAAACTTCCGTGTGACACATCCGTTGTATCCACAACGAATTTATAATCAACAAATAACAGAACGACAGAAAATAATATTCCTTTCCGTTTGGATAAATATAATATAATATAATTATTTTGATGAAAAAAATAGGTTGAATGCAAAATTAAAAGAATAAGCTATTCTTTGAACTTCTTTGTCGAGTATATTATTGGGTAGCACTTGGAATGAGGGCTTTGGAATAATTTTACATTTTTGGAATATTGTTTTCATCTTTGACTGCTAGTTATTCGATGCTTCTGACTTAAAATGCCGGATATTGTTATGAAAAGATACATTACAGTAATAATTTGAATGTATTGATCGTATTAACACTTTAACGAAAAGTTAATATTCATAATCGTCTTTTAACATAATGAACTTACTTTATTTAGGTAGGTACCTACATATTTTGTCTATGAATGTTGATTAAGTTTTGCTACGGATGAGATGCATAGCAAAAATAGTCACTGTAATCAATACAGAAAATCGGATGAAAGGTATTAATAATTTTAAATGCAATGTAGCCGTAGGTTTTGAATTAAAAAGAAAAGTTAATGTAGTGTGTAATGTTAAGTTCGATGATAAAAATACTAAACAGGTGACTAAGATTGCATAACAGTATTAAGTTAGTTTACACGCCAGAGCTTTCAAAGAAAAATGTCTTAGTACAGCGTAATTAGTGACAACTCCCATAAAATACATTGGTAGCGTAGGATCAAAATCGAACGCGTGTCTACACAATTGTGTTTAAGTATTTGAGTACAAATACAAACAAGCTAAGGCCTACCACCGACGAGAAATCGACTAGCTATCTACTATTTACTCGCTCAAAAAACGTACAATAGATGTAGGTCACGTGTCAGTAAAAAAGATACATAATATAGTAATAGTTTATCGCTGACTGTTCATTTGCTGGCGAGAACTCTATTGTAAGTGACATAAGTGAGAAAATAGTCGATAGTTACTCGTTCCCGGTCGTTTCCGTCCGTGCCTTAGAATAAGTAGATTAACACAATTGTGTTAATTCTGTCTAAGTCGATATGTCTATTTTTGACAATATTACGGCACACATTAGGTACTCATCCAACAAAGAACAGTTGAGAACAATGTTCCAAAATCGTGAAAATATTCCAAACCCTTCATTTAAAGTGCTGCCCAATAAAATACTCGATGAAGAAGTACAAAGAATAGCGTATTCTTTTAATTTTGAATTCAAACAATTTTTTTCTCTAAATTGGATGGTTAGGGATAAGCATATTTATCCAAACGGAAAGATATATTATTTGCCGGCTTTCCGTTATTTGTTAGATATGAATATGTTATTCATAGAATGTTTTATTAAAGAGTTTTTTCTAATACGAAATAGAAGGCTAGTTTATAAAAATAAAAACTTTCACATATAATACTATCTATTTTTAGCAGGGCACTTTAAACTGTATTTCATGATTTACCTTGAACATGGAGTACCACAGGGGTCAATTCATGGCCCATTAGGGCCAAGAATGGAGCCCTGTGGTACTCCCCCTTTACGTAAACCTTGGACATAAATACGTAGTAATTTCTATAAAACTTTCTAGATACGTCAACGCGTCTAGATCTGATATAAAAACGCTATTTAAAAAGGAAGATCACATGATAATGTTAAATGTTTATAAAAAAGAATAACACAACAATCTATTCTGCTAGAACAACAAGACCACGTAGTATATTATTACGTTCGCCTTAGCCGTGATAATATCAGTACTTACTTATATAAAGCAATTTATTGTATTTCTTCGTCATTATCATTCACCTATCATTATCGGACAATATTTTGTAGTCAGTTAGAACACATTCATCGAAAAACGGAACGGCATTGAAGTTTATAACAATGTTCACAAAACGTGAAATTATTCCAGAGTCCTCGTTTCAAGTGCTACCAAATAATCGCCTCGATATAGAAGTTAAAAAAATTGCGTATTCTTTTAACTTTGCTCTTAGCACTTTTTTGTTTTCAAAATATAATGTTCATGATAATCATATATATCCTAATAAGCAAAACAAATGTCAATTACTACTGTCATTCTGTCGTATGATATTTTTAAATTCGATGATTGTCTTTCGGATGTACAGATCAATATCCGATATTATTAATACAAAATTGGTAAACACTACTCGTTCTAATATCTTCCTCTTTATATTTGCTTTAACTTTCTTCTCCTTAATACATGCTTTCTGTTTTACAATGTTGTTTATTCTGGACATTATGCACAAGCACAATAACGTTTCTCTTATTCTGAAGATCCAGACTATCCATAAGAGCATCGATTTCAGTAGGAGTATCAGAAGTTACATTATTTGGAACTGGATTTCAATATTTATTATTATCTGCATTAATATTAGCATATTTTCAAGTTTTTACACATTACTTTATTACTCGGGTGTCGTGAAACGTGTTATTGATATTTTTACTGATTTGACGTTTGTCGTATTTGATATCAATTTAATCATTGCCATCCGAGTTACGGTATTGTTAAGGAAATATCTCGATGAGTGGATTAAAGGTATCCTGGTGATGAATTATGAGATGGAAAACGACGAACAATGTCACAAATTGTTTGAAATATACCAAAATATTTTGAATGCTTATAATCTGTATAAAGAAATTTTCCATTTATTGGTGAGTTCCTGATTATTATACCAGAACTTTTACTTATACAAATTATTTATTATAACAGGCATTAATGTTTTATCGTCGTTGTTTACAACACAGTAAGTATCTTTTTTCCACAGACGTTATGCCACGCAATGGATGCATTTTCCCGAACTCTATTTTTTTTGGAGACAACGTTTCATTTTCTGAAAGAATATGGACCACATGCAGATCCTGTAAGTATGAAAGTATTTTATTTTGTATAGGATTTCAGAAGTATTGAAATGGCGTTGCTAATTATGTAATTCAAACATTTTTTTTTTGTGGAATGTCTGAATCTTATTTTCTAGTTTACGTTACTCGGAGTCACGACATATTCATGGCTAGTAAAGGCTATAGTCCTTGTGGTTATACACAGTATATATTGTGAGAGGTTCTATATAACTGTTGAGGAAGCTGAGATGGTGTGTATACAGCTTATGAAGAACGGGAATTGTCCAAGTAAGAATGATTTGACAAAATAATACAATATAAATATCTTGACGACTTTCCCTTCGGGTTAAAAAAGTATATTCGACGAGATTTAAAAAAAAAAACACAGATTTCGTGCATTACACGACCTTCGAGTACATTGAAAATGAACTCAACAAAATAAAAAACGCATTACATTATAATATTTTTCTCGAACATGTTGGAAACGTGGAAATTCGACATTATTTTAACAACCTTTTTCGAGATAAATTGAAATTGCGGTAGTCGAAAACATGCGAGCGCCCGGCCGGCAATGTTTGTATGAAAATCCATATCTGTCGTTTAGCGGCCAAATAAATTAGGTACTATAAAAACTCATATCCGTCGTGTTATTTAGAAATTATCTTTTTACTTCAACATGGCAACCAAGGTGGGAACTTATCAAAGATTTTATTTAAATTTCAATTTAGCTTGCAAGTAGAGCTGTTTTGGTAAAGAAGAAACTAATAAACATATTGGCGCGTGAAAAAAATATCACTTTTCGTCTTTGATTCTAGAATTTATAATTAATTTACTCAGTTTGAATTTCCGCTATTCGAAAAACGACAATTGCCTATAGAGGATAGCGGGATTGCTCCCGCTACCCTAACTCCCTAGGCAGTTTGAGGTTTCTCTCTTCTGATTGGTCCACTCCATGCTTTTCATAGCGTACTGATTTGCGTAGTTAGGTTGGAGGCGATCGCATGAAGGTTTAATGTAAAAAAAATCGAGTAAGTAGTTTTTTATTTTTCTCATAGGTAGGTAGTGATGAAAAATAGTGTCGGGGACAAAATATTTTGTTCTCGGGCGGCGTATATTGAATTCCTCGCTAAGCTCAGGATTCTACGTAAGAATCCTTCGCTTAGCTCTGAATTCAAAATAACGCCCTGGAAGAACAAAATATTACTTTGTCCCCTTGTAACACAAATAACTATTGCCGCAACAAGGCATTGATTTTCACGATCGTCCGTCAATGCCCCCAGTTACAGGCTGCGACAGTAATGTACTATTTCTCAAACATGCCTGGAAATTCGAATATTATTTTGACAACTTTCTTCGAGATAAATTGAAATTGTTTTAAAAACGGAACGGAATCACAATCGGAATCATTTCGAACGATATTGCTAATCCAGTGCTTCATATGTTCGAAAAATTTGTCTGCTCCACAACGTAAATAACGCAATGAATGTCGTTGAACTGTCAAAATGAAACAGATTGCGATTGATCGTATGTAACGCACTGCGGGTGCTGGTTAAAGTAAATAAGAGACAAATGAACATATTTATTGGCGCGTGTAAAATTATCGTCATTGATTCTGGAATTTATAATTAATTTACTTAGTTTGAATTTCCGCGCATTACTTGAGAAAAGTTCTATACAAGCCTTGGGCTCAACCAGGGATTGATGGACGCACGAATGTGGGCCGAGGCGAACATAATCATCCATCAATGCTCTTGTTGCAGGCCGCGTCAGTAATGTACTATTTTATTATTTCTCAAATAATTATACGAACAGCTTAGAAACTCTAAACAAAAATTTTGACAGAAAAAGAGATAAGCTGGACATTATGTCTAAAGTAACAAATACCATTACTACACGCAAAAAACTTTTTATAAAAAAAGAACAACCGACTTCCAAAAAGACACTACAAAGTCAAAAATAACTTTAATTTTGGAAGTCGGTGCATTTGGTTTTGAACTTACGATTTGCCACCGACTTCCGAAATGTAAAGTTATTTTTGACTTTGTTGTGTCTTTTTGGAAGTCGGTTGTTCTTTTTTTATAAAAAGTTTTTATTTTGCACTTTTTAGTTGTGGTACCTACCCCATACAATTCAAATACCACTAACCTGCTATGTAAATAACAGTGATTGGAAGTTATCATCATATCATCCATATACACTAAGTGGAAAAAATACGTATTATTGAAACTAACTCAAAAACTATCCAAGTAAAGTTAATACAATTTATATGGGACCACCTCGGAAGCATACCCTTTCAAACAAAAAAACTATTTTTAAAATCGGTCCACAATTGACGGAGAAATCGCGTAACAAACATACAAAAAAAAAAAAAAAAAAAACACATACGAATTGAGAACCTCCTCCCTTTGGAAGTCGGTTAAAAATACAGTTTACGTCAAAACGACAATTTCGAAAGCACAAGCCGAGAAGCACTCAAGATTTTGAATAGTCACGTGAAAAAATCAAGAAAATTAAGGGATAGTGGGGGATTCCGGGTGAAGCTCGCTTCCACTTTCGGCCTGATCATCACTTACCATCAGGTGAGATGCAGGCCAAGCTTCCCTGTTGTGGGTAATAAAAAAACAAAAAAAAACAAATTAAATGAAATTTTCAATTATTTAATGCAAGAAAATAAAATAATTTAAGAGTTTGTGTAATGTTAGAATACTAATTGGACTGGCTGACAAACCTACAAAAGTTATTTTCATCACCGCAAACCAAGGCCATGCACGTACCTACATCGACAATGCGCCGTACGCCACGCGCCGCTTCGCGCGCTCTTTCCAAGTGTTCCCTGCACTAAGGGCAGCCTTACGCCTAGACCAAAAGAGATAAAGGGGTCTAATAATTTTTTAAATGAAGCCCAATTAAATCTCCAGGATGGTTTTTTTTATTTTTTTGATATCGCTTTTTGTTTTCGAAATATAGACGATTCAATAAGAAAGGACCCCGAAAAAATTAGTATTTTTTTTACATTTTGGCAATTTTCAAACAAAAAAATGACCATTTCGAAGCCCTTGCCAATACGCATCTTTTAAGACCTCAACTATTCATGCAGCCTTAAAACTCACAACACCAGAGCGATGTCGCACTCTGAGCGAAATTGGGGGCTATACAGAAGCGATCGAAAAAACATTTTCAATGTTAAAAAAGTTTTTTCTAAGGCGAAGTCTAACTATACTAAACCTTCCGTTTCAGAGAGTCATAAACATCTTTGTATGAACGTGATATTGGAAAGTCGTAAGTTCAGTAAGATGACCGCGTGTGGACTGTTCTATGTAGACGCTACGCTGCCACTACATTTGATGGGCATTCTCACTAACTACGTTATTGTACTGTTGCAATTTAATTATCTGTAAAATGAGCATTTGTGTGGAATAAATACAGCTATGACAATATTGACGTATTTCATGTCACCAAAAAATTATTATTATTATATTATTATGTTTATTGTTCAAATTAAAGTATAACATATATAAGTACAACTTAACCTAAAACAGCTTATACTAACATAAATTCATATAAGACATCTGTGTCTGAAGTAGATAAATAAATATCTGTATCTCAGACAACAGCGCTCTTCCCTAAAATATAACATTTAAAAGCTTAGACATTCACTTTTGCTTTCACTATATACTTGTTTCGTAATTTTTAGAACAGTAAATAATATTAAGATAAAAACAGATAAAGTAAAGTAGAGTGGGGACCTCCTTTTGTGTCGAATGTAGATGAGTGAGTGTGTGTAGGAGGGTGAGTATGTGAAACTTAGTGTGGTACAATTAAGAGGTTTTCAGTTTCGTCATAGGTCAGCTTATGAATATACTCAAACACTTCATTTTTACAGCTTCTGCTATTCAAGGCGAGTATGTCGACAATCCTATCAATTTTGCTATATAGGTACGGACCTAAGAAGCAGAAATACCTATTAACGAAAGGGTGTTTAAACATAGATCTGTCGGTACTGGGTATAGGTTTTCGTCGCCTGGATGGTAAAGCTGGTTTTTCAAAGTTCACTCTCGTATGTTGCGTCAAAACAGTGTGCAGTATGAACAATTATACAGGGTGTAGAAAAAATTCAGCACTTGATTCTGTAACAGCTGTTTTGTTTTACCATATCCGTATTATTGTAGAGACATCCTGGACCAGGTGGTCCCGACAATAGCGAATAGCTCAATATTGTTATATGGCTTTTAAACAAGTAAGTAGGAAACTGCGACCAGTACCCTAATTACGTAATGCACGATTAATAATAAAAAATAAAATAAAGTTCGAAAAAAAAATCTGCTCAATTGGTTTTTCGAACTTATGAAGCAATGGACTAGCAATCTGTTTCAATTCACTTCAATTTATTATTGATCGTGCATTACGTAATTAGGCTGCTGTTCCGTGGTACCAATTATGTATGTTACATTAGCTTAATTGGATGCTAGGATGAGCATAAAAAAATATAATTCTAAGGGGAAACACAATCATGTATATCCATCCATGTAACAAACAATAAATGATTTTCCCCTTAACTTCCATCACCAAATAACGTCCCAAAAGTTCTTATTATTTGTATTGCATTGGAAAGTTAAGGGTTTGTAACAGTTTTTAAAACTACTTCGGGGTTATTGCCATCCTTAATTTTTCCTTTTTTTTTAAGACTAAAAACCTACAACGAATTTAGAATACTTCTTATCCAGGGGGCCTACCACCACCTCTAAAAGCAGTATTATTTTAATATTACTTTAGTGTGGGAAAGAGATGAAGCTCTACAGGACGTATAACGTCAATTCAAAAACAATGACGACGATCTCTTTAAATACTGTAATGTTATAAATGTGTTCAATAAGGTGGAATTTTTTACTCTTGCGGAAGTCAATAGACCTGAGCTACTAACCGAAAAAACAAGACCTGACTTTCTGAGAAAGATACCACTCAAAAATAAATACATTCTACCAAAGTTCAATAATGTGTACGGGATGAGGGTTGCAGAATATTTAGTACCTTTTTTCCTTAATAAACTTCCAGAAGACTTACAAATGTTATACAAAGCAAATTCGAAAAGTTATAAGTACAAATCAAAACGTTTCCTTACTCAAAATTTCTCCTAATGTATGTATTAATTTAATGTACCTACAAAGTATTATAATAACTTATATGTAATATTATTTAGTAAAAAGTATGTACGAGTAATAACTTTCTTTGTAAAATCTAGATGAACGGCTCGCCGGCACACAGATAAACCCTGAGAGGTTTTCGTTGTGTGGCTAAAACCACAGTGTAATATAGGTTAAGTGTTTAAGGAATAAATAAATAAATATCACCATCTCTTTCCCCCACTGAAGTAAGATTGAAATAGTACTGCTTTTAGTGGTTGTGGTAAGCCCCCAGGTATTACATTCCCGTGGGATAATTTCTGACCTCCACGTGGGCGAAGCCGCGGGCAAAAGTTAGTTTAAATATAAAATTTCAAATAGAATAGTATCTATTTTTAGCAGGCTACTTAAAACTGTATTTCATGATTGACTTTAAACACGAAACACTAATGGGCCAAGAATTAAGCCCTGTGGAACTCCCTCTTTTCTTGAACTCTAGGGTCATAAATACGTAGTAATTTCTAGTAAATGCGTCTAGATTAGATAAGAAAAATGCTTTAAAAAAGGACGATCACAGATATAACTAATGTCAAACGCTCCAAGAACAACAAGACCACATGGTACATTAACGTTCGCCTTAGCGATGATAACATCAGTACCTACATAAATAAAGCCATTTATTGTATGTTTTCATCATTATCATTCATCACTATCTATCATTATCGTAATAGGACAATATTTTATAGTCAGTTAGAACATGTTCATCGAAAAAAGGAACGGCTTTGAAGTTTTTAACAATGTTCCTAAAACGTGAAATTAATACAGAGTCCTCGTTTCAAGTGCTACCAAATAATCGCCTCTATATAGAAGTAAAAAAAATTGCGTATTCTTTTAACTTTGCTCTTAGCATTTTTTTGTTTTCAAAATATAATGTTCATGATAATCATATATATCCTAACCAAAACAAATGTAAATTACTACTGTCATTCTGTCTTATGATATTTTTAAATTCGATATTGGTCTTTCGGATGTACACAACAATATCCGATACTATTATTAACGCAAAAATGGTAAACATTACTAGTACTGATATCATCCTCTACATATTTTTTTTAACTTTATTTTCCATAATACGTGCATTCTGTTTTACAATGATGTTCATTCTGGACATTGTGCACAAGCACAATAACGTCTCTCTGATTCTGAAGATCCAGACTATCCATACGAGCATCGATTTCCGTAGAAGTATCCGAAGTTACATTCACTGGAACTGGATTTCAATATTTATTATTATCTGTATTAATATAACGATATTTGCGAGTTTTTACACATCACTTCATCACTTTGTAATCTGGAAACTTATTCTTAATATTTATACTGATTTGATGATTGTCGTATTTGATATCAATTTAATCATTGCCGTCCGAGTTACGGTATTGTTAAGGAAATATCTCGATGAGTGGATTAAAGATATCCTGGTGATGAATTATGAGATGGAAAACGACGAACAATGCCACAAACTGCTTGAGATATACCAAAATATTTTAAATGCTTACAATCTGTATAAAGCAATTTTCCAAGTAATGGTGAGTTCCTGATTATTTTACCAGAACCTTTACTTATATAATTATTTATTATAACAGGCATTATAATTTTAGCGTCGTTGTCTTCGATCATTGTATCTTTTTTCCACAGACGTTATGCCACGCAATGGATGCATTTTCCCGAACTCTATTTTTTTTGGAGACAACGTTTCGACTTCTTAAAGAAAATGAAGGACTTGGAGATCCTGTAAGTATAAAAGTATTTCTTCTTGTTTTTTGGCTGTATCGACATTGCGTTACTAAATAAGTAATTCATTTTTTTTTATGAGAAATAGTATTTTGTCTTATTTTCTAGTTTACGTTACTCGGACTTACGACATATTCATGGCTAGTAAAGACTATAGTACTCGTGGTTATACACAGTATATACTGTGAGAGGTTATATATAACTGTTGAGGAAGCTGAGATGGCGTGTATACAGCTTATGAAGAACGGGAATTGTCCAAGTAAGAATGATTTGACAAAAAAAATCTTGACCTCTTTCCCATCAGATTATTGAAGGTATATTCGATCAGATTTAAAAAAATAGTATAATACTTAAACGTCCATTACAGAGAGTCATAAACATCTTTGTATGAACGTGATATTGGAAAGTCGTAAGTTCAGTAAGATGACCGCGTGTGGACTGTTCTATGTAGACGCTACGCTGCCACTACATTTGATGGGAATTCTAACTAACTACGTTGTTGTACTGTTGCAATTTAATTATCTGTAAAATGTGTATTTGTGTGGAATAAATATAGCTTAAGACAATATTGACGTATTTCATGTCACGAAAAATTATACAGGCTGTAGAAAACATTCAGCACATGATTCTGTAACAATTTTTTTTTTATAAACGACGAAATATGACGTCTTTTGTGGGTCTAGAATCATTTACTGAATTCATGGTAACTGTGTCTGCGTCGATGTACCTTACACCCTGTATTTAGGAAATGTATTATAGAATGGGTCGTGAGAACCCACTAGAAGCGGGCAGTGCAGAGGACCAAGACAAGGTGACATTCAAGCAGTGGTAACGATGATCATCATCAGCCTATTATTGTTCCCACTGCTGGGACACAGGCCTCCTCTCTGTGAGAGGGAGTGCGGGCCCAGTGCGGGTTGGTAGATGTCACATGTCTTCGAGTTTTTGGTTCTAAGACATGCCGGTTTTCTCACGATGTTTTCCTTCACCGTTTTGAGAGCAGTGGTGATGAAATTATTTACATAAAGTAAAGTGCCTGCTTGGGTTCGAACCCACGACCTACAACTCGTAAGTCGGGGCCGTTACCACTGGGCCACCACTGCTCTTAACGATAACGATGATAGAAATGTAAAAAGCGTATAAAATTGATATAAGTGATCCAAATGCTTGCATCAAACTTGTTGAAAGAAAAAGGAAGAAATACAAAATACTTTGAAAACGAATTACCACTTGTCTGGCCCCTCCTGTCTCCACCAGATCGATCGCTGTTGCGATGCTCAGTTGAGATAATGATGGAATAGGAGTTCTTCGACAAGTCAGAATGTTTAGGTGCGATATATAATATCTAATAGGTAAAGTAGTTTGTGAGTTCGTATGTTTTAAAAAGCCAATCTCTGCAAACAACCTTTAAAAGTAAATCTCTGATATAAAGCAACACTTCCCTAGATATATGGGATAAATGACCGGTTCCTGTGGAAGTCTTCATGAGGATGAAACCGCGGGCTCAATTAGTTCTATGTACATGATTCACTGTTGTACTTCCACAGTTTGTTACCCATACCTTAGTATTGTAGCGACATGTGGCGAGCAGTGGTGGCCTAGTGGTATCGGCCCCGACTTACGAGTTGTAGGTCGGGGGTTCGAACCCTAGCAGGCGCTTTAATTTGTGTAAATAATTTTATCACCACTGCTCTCAAAACGGTGAAGGAAAACATCGTGAGGAAACCGGCATGTCTTAGAACCAAAAATTCGAAGATATGTGACATCTACCAACCCGCACTGGGCCCGCGTGGTGGATTACGGCCCACTCCCTCTCATAGAGAGGAGGCCTGTGTCCCAGCAGTGGAACACAGGCCTCCGAAGAGATCAATGACTAAAGTTATATGTTAGATAATTCTATCTACCTACACCTACCTACCTACCTACCTACCTACCTACCTATTCTATCTATCTACTTACACATTAAATTCTTCTATCTATTCAGATAGAAGAATTTAATGTGTAAGTTGTTAGGATTTAGGTACACACAACGAACCCACGTCAGTGTGATTTATTGAATGGAAATTAGATCATGGAAAACGCATTCCATATTACACAACACATGTATTCCCCCAATTAATTATTAATTGTTAAGCAAATTGACTGCTAACTTAAATCTCCATATCTGTATTTTCAAAACACAAGTCGACTCTTTGACACAAACAATTGCATGTGATTACAATGCAATGCAAGTAAATTGTGATTTTTAACAGTTTTGTTAAGTGGTTGTAACACGCAAACTGACGTAGGGCGCCAATTTGCAAAAAAAAAAAAATCCTGACTGTACACCAACATACAGCCACTACTGGACGAAGCAGTCCCGGCAATACTGAATAGCTCAATATTGTTGATATGGCCTTAGTATTAAACAATTAAGAAGGAACCTCGCGACCAGCTCCATGTTACCATACAAGGTGGAGATGACAGTACAACAAAAAATTAAACGGCGTGTCCATATTGACGTTCCTATTCTACAAAAATTCAATTGAATATATTCAATAGTTTAGTCATTATATATTTTATAGCTCGGCAAAATCCATAGTCGGCTCGGGCTATTTCGTTTATCCACCCCAAAAATCCACCCTAAGGTGGATATTCTGAAATGTATGCCCGAGAATTCACCCAAGGCCTAGTTGGATAAACGGAATTTATAGGCTTAGGGTGGATCCCGGCATACATTACATTTAATTTGTTTGAAAAACTCTTTTTTTTATTTCGAAGTTAGGATTTATTTGACAGTTCCAAAATACTCTTAAGCATTAGTAGTGTCAGCATTTTAATTTTTTGTTGTATGGTAGTCTCCACATTATATATTTTTATATTGCACCAATATGCCAAATTTTAGCTTAATTGGATGCTAAGAAGAGCATAACAAACATATTATTCCAAGAGGAAACACATGTAAGTAATACTTTAGTATAACCAAGTTAGAAAAAAATGTGTTTTTTGCCTTAGCTACCACGTTCGAACTCCAATTTCTCTAAAAATATTATTACCTACATATTATTTGTATTGCTTTAGAAAGCTAAGGGTCCGTGGGAGTTTTTACTACTACGTCGGGGTCAGTGCCATTCTTTTTTCTTTTTTTGTAAAGACTGAAAATCTAGAACGAAACTAGATTTCCTTTTACCCCGGTAGTACATTCCCGTGGGATAATTTCTGATCTCCACGTGGGCGAAGCCGCAGGCAAAAGGTAGTTTAAATATAAACTTTCATATAGAATACTATCTATTTTTAGCAGGGCACTTTAAACTGTATTTCATGATTGACCTTAAACATGAAACACTGATGGGCCAACAACTGAGCCCTGTGGTACTCCCTCTTTTCATGAACCGTGGGGTCATAAATACGTAGTAATTTCTAGTAAACGCGTCTAGATCAGATAAGAATAACGCTTTAGAACTACAAGACTACATGGTACCTTAACGTTCGCCTTAGCGATGATAACATCAGTACTTATGTACATAAAAAAAGCAATTTATTGTATTTCTTCATCATTATCTTAATAGGACAATATTTTATAGTCAGTTAAAACATGTTCATCGAAAAACGGCATTGAAGTCTTTAACAATGTTCCTAGAACGTGAAATTATTCCAGAGTCCTCGTTTCAAGTGATACCAAATAATCGCCTCGATATAGAAGTAAAAAAAATTGCGAATTCTTTTAACTTTGCTCTTAGCATTTTTTTGTTTTCAAAATATAATGTTCATGATAATCATATATATCCTAACCAAAACAAATGGAAATTACTACTGTCATTCTGTCTTATGATATTTGTAAATTCGATATTGGTCTTTCGGATGTACACAACAATATCCGATAATATTATTAACGCAAAAATGGTCAACACTGCCAGGATTGATATTTTCCTCTACTCTTTTTTTTTAATTTTCTTTTGTATAATACGTGTATTCTGTTATACAATGATGTTCATTCTGGACGTTGTGCACGAGCACAATAACGTCTCTCTTATTCTGATGATCCAGACCCTCCATAAGAACATCGATTTCCGTACGAGTATACGAAGTTACATTATTTGGAACTGGATTTCAATATTAATTATTATCTGTATTAATGTGACTATATTTGCGAGTTTTTACGGATCACTTTATCACTCCAATGTCTGGATACTTATTCTTCATATTTATACTGATTTGTTGATTGCCGTTTTTGATATCAATTTAATCATAGCCATCCGAGTTACGGTATTGTTAAGGAAATATCTCGATGAGTGGATTAAAGATATCCTGGTGATGAACTATGAGATGGAAAACGACGAACAAAGTCACAAATTGTTTAAAATATACCAAAATATTTTGAATGCTTACAATCTGTATAAAGCAATTTTCCAAGAAATGGTGAGTTCCTGATTATCTTACCAGAAAGAATCTTTAGTTATAGATTTATTTATTATAACAGGCATTATTTTTTTAGCGTCGTTGTTACAACTCAGTATCTTTTTTCCACAGACTTTATGCCATGCAATAGATGCATTTTCCCGAACTCTATTTTTTGTCGAGACAATGTTTCGTTTTCTGAAAGAAAATCAAGGAACTGGAGATCATGTAAGTATAAAAGTATTTCTTTTTGTTTTTAGCAGTATCGAAATTGCGTTGCTAAATAAGTAATACTTTTTTTAATGAGTAATTGAATTTGTCTTATATTCTAGGTTACGTTAATCGCACTCACGACATATGCATGGGTAATAAAGACTATAGTACTTGTGGTTATACACAGTATATACTGTGAGAGGTTCAATATAACTGTTGAGGAAGCTAAGATGGCGTGTATACTGTAGTATATGTACCCGCATTATTGCATAGTCATCAACATCACAGTTGTATATTATAAGGTATCACATTGTATTTAGTCCAGTTCGCATTATACGCTTGCTATCGACACTCGCCTTTCATTACCTCCGTATAAACATCTCAGTGGCGACGAGAATAGGATAACACAGTTCTACAATAATTGTATTCGGTGTATTTCACGTGCTTAAAAAAAAAAAATAAAAAAAATCGTGTGAAATTAAAATGGCGAGTGGACAAATCGGTAGAATAAGGGACTTTGATTTGACGTCAGGAAATTGGACTTTGTACGTGGAAAGGTTGGAGATGTATTTTAAAGTCAATAACGTGGATAAGAACATGTGGTTGGCGATTTTGATCACCGGCGTTGGCGATCAAACGTATGAGTTACTAAGCACGTTGTGCAGCCCAAGCAAACCGGCGGAGTTAACCTACGAAAATGCCGTTACGATGTTGCAAAATCATCTTCAACCGAAACCAACTGTCATGGCGGAGCGTTTCCGTTTTCGTCTAAGAAGGCAAAAGGACGACGAAAATATAACGCAATATCTAACCGAGATTAAAAAACTGTCAAAAACCTGTGAGTTTGGCGGGAATTTGGAGGAGAATCTGCGGGATCAGTTGGTGTGCGGACTTAAGAGTGACGTCATCAGACAAAGGTTATTTGCGGAGGACAATCTAACGTACTCAGGGGCAGTGAAACTAGCTTGTGGGTTGGAAGCGGCGGAGCGAGATGCGGCCGCGGTTGAACATAGAGCAAGCACGGAGGGACCAGCAAACGTATACGCGTTGAGGCCAAAACGCGGGCGTGATAAGCGCGGGGGCCGCGAGCGCGCTGCGCCGGACACGGGCAAGGACGCCGGTAGCTGCACGGCGTGCGGCTGGCGCGGGCATACCACTGACGAGTGCCGATATAAGCATTTTGTATGCAGTAAATGCAAGGAAAGTGGACATTTGAGACGCATGTGTCCTCGGCCAGGCACAGGAAGAGGGAAGAGGCGCGGGATGAACCACGTCGAAGCTACCGGAAGCCAGCAGCCGAGTGGACTACGAGGCGATTCTAGTTCGGACGAGCTAGAGGAAGAATTACACCAACTGTGTTTAAACGGATATACCCCGGTAAGCTTATCATTGCTTATTGATGACAAAGTTATCAAGATGGAGATAGATACAGGCTCTGCTGTGTCATGTATAAGTAAAAAAACATATGATAGGTATTTCAGTACTAGAACAATTGAGCCGTTTAACTTAGTGTTAAAATTTTATGATGGTAGTAATATCAAGCCATTAGGTGTAATAAGACCGAAAGTTCAGTACAAAGAAAAAATTAAAAATTTAGAACTGTTTGTGATCAATGGAGGTACAACTTCGTTACTAGGCCGGCAATGGTTATCCGAAATGGAAATAAAAATACCTCCATTTCAACAAGCAATTAATTATGGCAATATTTTAAAGACAAAATCTGATACTGCAAATGCTTTGTTAAATAGGTATAAAGAGTTATTCGGCGGCGGATTGGGACGGTACACAGGCGGTAAGGCAACACTCCAGTTGCGGGAGGGAGCGACCCCCGTGTACTGCCGGGCGCGGCCGCTGCCTTACGCTCTGAAGGGTCAAGTCGATGCAGAGTTGGATGCGATGCTGCGCGCGGGCATCATCGAGCCCGTCGAGTGCTCGGACTGGGCGACACCTTTGGTACCGGTACGTAAAGCTGACGGTGGACTCCGTATCTGTGCCGATTATAAAGTTACGTTAAATCCTGTCTTACTGGTCAATAGGTATCCGCTACCGAAGATAGACGATATATTAGTGAGTATAAACGGGGCTACGTTCTTTTCGAAAATCGATTTATCCCAGGCTTATAATCAGATAGAATTGGATGATTCCAGAGATTTAACAGTAATAAACACTCATAGAGGTCTGTTTAAATATAATAGACTCGTGTTTGGCTTGTCTTCGAGCCCGGGCATCTTCCAGCGGATTATGTCGAATCTTCTTAATGATATACCAGGCGTAGAAGTATTTCTTGATGACGTAATCATAAGTACCTCAGGGACACAAAGTAAGCATTTGGAAACTTTAGAAAGAGTGTTTCAAAGGTTACAAGATCATGGAATGAAGCTAAAAAGGAGTAAATGTCTATTCATGGTTGATGAGGTTAAATACTTAGGATATGTTATATCTAAAGATGGTATAAAAGTTGATACGGATAAGGTAAATGCTATAGTAAATATTCCTAGGCCGAAAGATGTTACTGAGTTGCGTTCTTTCTTAGGATTAGTAAATTTTTATGCTGAGTTTGTCAAGAATTTGAGTAGTATTTTGTCACCACTTTATGAACTTTTAAAAAAAGGTGTAAGTTGGAATTGGAGTGATCAGTGCGAGGAAGCGATGGTAAAAGTAAAGAAAATATTAACAGGCGCGGAAGTGTTAGTTCATTATGACCCAGATAAGCCGTTAGTGTTGACGTGTGACGCTAGTGCGCGTGGTATAGGTGGGGTACTCACACAGCCAAGCGCCGACGGCCGGGACCGGCCGGTGGTGTATGTGTCTCGCGCATTGAATAACGCCGAGAAACATTATTCTCAGATAGATCGGGAAGCGTTAGCTATTGTATTTTGTTTAAAAAAAATGCATCAGTTCGTTTATGGCCGACGTTTTACTTTACGAACTGATCATAAGCCATTAGTAAGCATATTTGGTCCCAAGCACGGCGTCCCGGCTATGGCGGCGAGTAGATTACAGCGTTGGGCGATCATATTATCTGCTTATACGTATGATATAGAATACGTAAACACAAAACAAAACGGTGCCGACGGACTATCGAGATTACCGGTACCTGGCAGTAGCGATGAGTCATATGTGCCCGAGCAAACTTATTTACATTTCGCACAAAGTGCATTGTTACTAGATTATAATATAATTAAGCAACAGACTATGAGAGATCCGATGTTAGGCAGAGTTATAAGTTATATTCGGGATATGTGGCCCACGGATAATGAAGTACGGGAATTACAACCGTATTTTAACCGTCGTAAGGAACTTTACGAAGAGTTAGGATGCGTCATGTGGGGACACAGGGTAGTGATTCCGGAAAGCTGTCGAGCTAGGGTGTTACGGGAGTTACATGAACCCCATATGGGCATTGTAAAGACGAAAGCGTCAGCTAGGAGCTATGTTTGGTGGCCGGGCATCGACGAGGCCGTGGAAGCGACTTGTCAGGGGTGCGCGGTGTGCGCGGGGGAAGCAGACTCGCCGCAGCGACACGCAGTCACGCCGTGGCCATGGCCCTCTAGGCCATGGGCGAGGGTCCATCTAGATTTCCTAGGTCCTATTTTTGGTAAAATATATTTAGTAATGGTTGATGCAAGGACTAAATGGTTAGAAGTATTTCCCGTACCTAGTACCGCGGCTAGTTTTACCATCGAAAAACTTATAGAAGTTTTTTCTAGATGGGGTTTACCCCGGCAAATAGTTTCGGATAATGGCCCCCCATTTACGAGTAAAGAACTATCAGACTTTTTATCAAATCATGGCGTAGAACATGTCTTTTCGGCTCCATACCACCCAGCATCAAATGGGGCTGCGGAAAATGCAGTGCGGACTGTTAAAAGAACAATTAAAAAAGCGGTGAAACAAAAAGAAAACATTAATTTATTTTTGAGTACCTTCCTATTACATTACCGTAATACTGAACATTGTTCTACCGGAGAAAGCCCAGCGACGCTAATGTTAGGTAGGAATTTACGTACTAAGTTAGATGCTTTAAGGCCCAACAGGGAAGAGAAAGTGAAAAAGGTTCAGGAGCGGCAACAAAGGGTAGGTACGGACCGTTCTTTACAGTTAGGGGAGGAAATATGGATGAGGCAGTATAGATGTAATGAAAAATGGCTTCCTGGTCAAATAGTAAAAAGGCTAGGTACTACTGACTATAGGGTTGTGGATGAGTCAGGGAAAGAAACACATAGACATATTGATCAGTTAAGACAGCGATCGCGTAGTTCGTTGAATTGTCCAATCAGTACGACAGAACGGAGTTCTCTCGAGGCGGAGCGTTCCAAAGTGCCGGAGGTGATGCCAGCCGCAGTTAGCACAGAGGTACCACTGTGTGTTGAATCACGGGCCCCTCAGGGCATAGGGGAGTGTAGTCCGGACCGAACCGCTACGGTCGATGTGTTGCCGTCCACATCCGCGGCCAGCTCAGATCCTCTCCCTAATGTTCCCAGTCCAGATCCGGGTATAAGTGCTCCTAATTCTGAGCATCTGGTTCCGGAAGTGGTTCGAACCCGTCCTATACGGGAATGTCGTATAAAAAGACCACCGAAATATGGTAATCATTAATTCGTTCTAGTACCTAAGTTAGTTAATAATTTTAGTATCATTATGAGTGTATGTAACTTGTTAGTTAATAATTTTTGTATCATTATGAGTGTGAGTAACTGTAACTTGTTTATTATAGTAAGCTTAGAATAATAACGCATAGAAGCCGCGTCTAGTACAAAACACGAGCGATATCGTGTGTCCAGTTCATTTTTTTTGTGTGCGTGAGCCGAATGTGTCTACGTTCCGCAAACGCACACAAATATAGCTTTCAGTGATACCATTACCAGGCCTTTACCCACAAAAATATGGGAAAAGGACCAAACCAAGACAAGTATTTTATGTTATCAGGAACTGGAACTTCATTATTTTTCCGGAAGGTAAAATTCGATTTATCCTTACATATTATAAAACAAAGTCCCCCGCCGCGTCTATCTGTCTGAACGCGATAAACTCAAAAACTACTAAACAGATTTTCAAACGGTTTTCACCATTGGACGGAGTGATCATGCGGAAGGTTTTAGTATATAATTCATTAAGGTTTTGTGTAAATTAGCTGAAATATAACAATTATTATTGAAGATGTCGGAAAAAATCATATCGACTGGGAGCTTTACTGGCGTGCACCGCGTAAGCCGTGAGAGATAAATCAAATTTATGTTCTAGAGTATTGTATACCTTAAAAACATCAACAAAAAAGTCCGCGATGGCATATATCTATCTTCTAAGGATGACCCACAGTAACCATTTTATCCCTTAAAATTTTATAATATTTTCATTGTTATTTCCGAAGCTATTTTGACCGGTATCATGCTAATCCTTATCCAATAAAATATGTTATTTAAATTGGGCATTCAATTTCGATTAAAATATGCCTTCACATCACATCATTTAAATTAATAGTTTAAGAGATATCACAGTTTGAAAATTACGCGTAACAAGCCTCGGGTAAAAGCTAGTTTAAAATAAAAGGAAATAAATGAACCGTTAATCGCATGAAGAAAATGATTAGTTCAATGCGTTTAGAATGTGTGATGGGTTTTTAATATTAACATGTATTAATTGCTGACATGTAAAAAATCGGATATGATATCAAATAATAGTAAGTGTTGTAAGTTTCCAAATACTTATTTATATTTAAATAGGAAGATGACTGAGAAAATTACAAAAAATTAAAAAGTTTAAAAACACTAAGTAGCAGTGTCGATAACGACCATTTAGAGGCTGTAAATAGTTTAAATTGACGCACCCAGAATCGCCACCAGTATCCTATTTACAAAGACTTATATAAAATACCTAATGACAAGTTAGTTTCTCGAAACTGGCAAAATGTTTTATCGTATTCCATAAGGTAGGTAGTAAGGTACCTACATCTAAAACATTTTTTTTTGCTAAACCAAAATAAGAACAAAATTGAAAGCAATGTGGGTATTTTTTTCCTCACAAATAGCAACACTGTATTGTGATAAAGTAGGTTATTAGATTTTTTGTTTCATGATCGATTTACGTAAAAAGAATGTATAAAATGTAAGTATTTACTTATGAAATGTAATTTGATCACATTTTGTCTTGTTTTTCTAGTGCTATGACATCTCTTCACGCTACAAACTGTCATTTTCAATTATTTTAAATTATTTATTCGCGAGCTGTGTTCGACGGAACCTGACCTTGAGTACTGACGGCTCGCCGAGAGAAGTTAGCCACTATGGCTAAGTTTTAGTTGCCTCACTTTTTGCACTCGTACTAGGTTTCTATGCGTTATTATTCTAAGATAGTAAGGTTGTTGATGTATTGTTGTTAAGGCATTACATTAAATTGTATTGTAGTAAATTTACTGTACTGTAGTGTAGTTTGGTATTGTGTTGTACTAGTTGTAGTGATTCTTGTTTTAAGGAGATGTATTATTTAGGGTGGAGAATTGTAGTATATGTACCCGCATTATTGCATAGTCATCAACATCACAGTTGTATATTATAAGGTATCACATTGTATTTAGTCCAGTTCGCATTATACGCTTGCTATCGACACTCGCCTTTCATTACCTCCGTATAAACATCTCATATACAGCTTATGAAGAACGAAAATTGTCCAAGTAAGAATGATTTCCCAAAATAATACAATATAATTATCTTGACGATTTTCCCTTCGGGTTAAAAAAGTATATTCGACCACATTTAAAAAAATTGTATTTTCTATGGCGAAGTCTAACCATACCAAACCTTCTTTTGGGAGTTCCTCGCCGTCCGGCACAGCAAATAGACGTGTGCACTCGCGTAAACTAGTCGCGCTAAAATCTATTTAACTAAATTCTGATTGGTTTAAATTCTCGTTTCTTCCTGGAGCATCTATACGAGTAGGCCACTCCCCACGAATGACAAGGATATTTTTGTCACCACCTTTACCTAAAGAATTCGAAGGGTCCATCGCGATTGGATTGATAAACTCGGTTTTGAACCGTCTCCACAGTGCACGTAAGCCGGTGTTACTTACCGCTAAGCCAAACTGCGCTCACGCATCGTCGCGAAACACCGCATCCTTACCACCCTGTGCCGTGGCGCCCGGACTGCCACGGGAGTACGCGTCATCCAAAATCGAGTAAACAGATAAATAGAATTGTTATTGCAGTCGGGGGACCGTTTTTTGGAACACTTTTTAATCTAATAGGTCCCCCGACTGCAATAACAATTTTATTTATCTGTTTAGTCAGCGAGTATATGAGTGACCTTTCGCTTTGTATACAGATTAATTAATACAGCTTGTTTTTTACTTTTTAGTTCTTTTTTACCAGGGCAGTCGTGTTTTAATTTTTTTTAATTATTTATTTTATTTTATACATTTTTGTGACAAGTTTTATTTTAAGTTTATTTTTTTCTAATAGTAACTGAATCATCTACGAAACCATTCAATCATTTTGATATTCGCAATGCTACTTTGCAGCCAAAGTTGAAATGTTTGTTTTGCATACAGTACTCCCTACCTATGTAAAATTTATGGCAATAAATTATATAATTTTAGAATGTGCTCATCAAGGCCTTCAATTGGATACCCATTTTATCAGTAAATAATAATTGAGGTTTTTTTTTCACATTTTGTAATGGACCCATACTGCCGCCATAAGGATTTAATTTTTCAAACAAAATATAGCCTATGTCACTCGGGATAATTTAAGGATTCTAACGATACCTCATACATCCAAAATTGTTCAGAAATTAAGAAGTTATGGTGGAACAAAGAAACTCACATACATACATATTTACATGAACCCTGAACACATTACACTCCTTTTAGTGCAGTCGTGTAAAAAATAGTACAAGATATACAGCTGAGCTCGCGATCGTCATGTCTCGAGATTAGGAATGTACCAGAAATTGAGAAGGAAATAACCTTGATTGTTTTAAAAACCTGTGAGACCCTCCAGCCGGCTGTAAATCCTCCTCAACTACGTGAAGTTTATCGTTTGCCCGGAAAAAAGGGCTCAAACAGACCGATAGTAGCAGAGTTCCTGACTGTGCCCGCGAAGAATCAAGTAGTGGACGCCTGCCGTACGTTCAATAAGGGTCATCAACTGAGAAACTAAACACGCGACACATTGGTGTTCCCGGTGACGTAGTATTATATTATCTGTGCCGGTGAAGTCAAACCAGTCTATATCGCCGAACACCTGCCTCGCACCCAGCGACAACTATTCTTTGAGGCTCGTTCTTTTGCTAAAACATACAAATATAAATTTCGTTGGTCGCAAAATGGAAAAATTTTTCTTCGTGAACGTGAAGGAATGGATTCCGTTGTTATCAACTCAACCTCTTGTCTTAAAAAACTGTTCACCCCTGCATGAAGAATGCATGGCATCTCAGTTTCATTATTATTGCATGTTTTTAAAATATTCTAGTACCCTACAATTTTATATACAAACTCGAGCGCTACTAGCCTCTTACAAACCTGTTTTTTGCTACTTCATAAATACAACTTGTTACCTTTTTATAAAAATTGTTTTGAGATTATCAACTTTATATAATGTATACTGTATAATTATATCAGGCTCTGTATCACACATCGTACCTTTTTAGACCTTGTAAAAATTATAATCAAACACAAAACTCATATCATACCTGCGTTTATGTACATCCTATCGAGTACCTTATTTCTATGTCTAATACTTTCAACTTACAAAACAGAATAATTAAATGTAGTCAGGTTTCCAATCAATATGCACTTAACATCAAACATCAATATTCGATTCTGACACTTTAAATGATATTGACTCTTTTGGTATAAGTGACTCACATACCTGTGTACCGGAGTCATGTAGCAGTTTCATTAATAACAATAGTAAGTCGCTTAATATAATGCATCTTAATATACGCAGTGTAAATTGTAACTTTGATAGTTTTCTTGGCTAGGATAAAACTCTCATGTGATGTTATAATTTTATCGGAGTGCTGGTTGATGGTGTCAACAGTCCCACCACTGGAAGGGTATGTCTCCTATCGACTAATCCTATCAACAAGAACGATGGTGTTATAATATATGTAAAATCAGAATTACCTCATAAATATCGTTACCGAACCTTCTATATCTGGTGCAAGCTGTTTGATCTGTAAAGTCTCATAATATCTTACTTTAGCGCTATATCGCTCTCCGTCCACACGCAATCTTGATAATTTTATTGATAACTAGCTGCCCGTCCCGGCTTCGCACGGGTAGCAGTAAGTACTTATCTACGGCGTACCTACCTATCTACCTATCCACCTATCCCACCCTACCTACCTACCCTGCCCTACCTAACTACCCACCCTACTCTACCTACCCTACCTACCTACCTATCTACCCTACCTACCTACCCTCACCTATCCACCAACCCTGCCCTACCTACCTACCTACCCCAAATGTCCTTTCTTTGGTATTGGTCGTCTAGTTGAGCTCCTTAAGTTCTGAGTTGAGCTCCACGATTTCTGACAAATGCTTGCACTGACTGGACAGGTCCACTCAAATCTGTGTGGTTCTTTCCTCAAAAGACTATTTCAGACACTAATCTACGTGGTTCTCATATGGCTTGACCATGATTATGTCTGGACTTTAAAAGAGACTGTGACCTCGGAGTTTGTTTGGGCCTTTCTTCTCAGAGTAGTCAGTTAGGAAACGCCGACCTCATCTAGCTTATTTTTAATTTTTTTTTTTAATATTACTTGTAAAAGTGATTCCAATATCATATTTACAATTTCATTTCATTTCCTATCTATCTACCCTACCTACCTACCCTCACCTATCTTCCTATCCACCTACCCTGCCCTACCTACCTACCCTACCTAACTACCTCTCCTACCTACCTCTTCTACCTACCTACGTACCCTGCCCTACCTACCTACCTATTGTGTGAGAAAGACAGGAGACCGGCTTCGTTCTCATTCCTACTCTGTGCTGTTTATGGGGTGAGAAGTGACACTGACAGGTAGACGCCTGGCGGGAATAACTGATCGAGTGGTAACTGATCATTATCGACCGCCAAGAGTAGAAAATTATTAAAGTACTAATATCGCTATAAAAAAATGGGGGTTGGTTGTAGAAAGGTCAAAATTTAGGGTTGTATATATTTTTTTGGTGTGGACCACCCTTATCACTAATGGGGGTATGAAAAATAGTTTACGTCCTATTCTCAGACCTACCGAATATACACAAAAAAAATCATGGAAATCGGTCAAGCCGTTTCTGAGGAGTTTGGCAACAAACACCGTGACACGAGAATTTTATATATTAGATTTAGACACTGTTCTTTCTCAGTCGCCAGTCCAAAAAAACTTAGTGGTGCTGGGCGACATCAACATTGACATCACTCCGAATGCTATCTCCCAACAAGCAAATCAGTACCTCAACCTTATTGCTTCACATGGTCTCCTCCCTACACATCTATTCCTAACTCGTATTAACTCGTGTATTGATCACGTAATGTTAAGATCTGATCTGATGAAATACGACTCTAGTTTTCGACACTTACATTACTGATCATAGGCCTACGTTTATTAGCATTCAACATGTAAAACCACTCCCTACCTCTAAAGTAAATCGCATAGTTGTTAATTATACAGCTGTATCTACTGATCAATTTTATCAATGGACTTTGGTGGAATATTGACCATTCAAGACGCAAACAATGTCGCCGAGTCTCTGATTTCCATAATTAGCTCTGTCATCGCTAAGCACTACAAATCGGTGTACATGTCTTCGAAACGCAGAATCCTGAAACCTTGGATTACCAAAAGTCTGCTACGTTGTATCCGAAATAGAAATAGCATGGCTCGAACCCTAGAGGCAGATCCTGAAAATTAAATTCTCATGGTCACATATAAGCAATACCGTCATTTTTTTAACAAGCTTCTTAAAAATGTAAAACATGACTATGAAAGGAAGGAGTTTCAAACGGCGAAGGACAGCCCTAAAGCAACTTGGAAGATCATTAAAAATATCACCAGAACCAGCCTTAATGCGAAATCCCCTAACGAGCTACTAAAGATGTCTTCGGATGAAAAGTCTTCGGTCAACAAAGTTAACGAGTTTTTTGCCAATGTTGGCAAGAACTTGGCTGACAAATTCTCATCCACCTCGTATACCTCGGAGTATTCTCTCGATACGCCGCCTTCTAACTCGCTGGTACTTCTACCCACAGATGAAGTGGAGGTCTCAAACATAATAATTGGGTTACGAACAGATGCTGCGGTGGGACGGCATCTCACCGAGGCTGTTAAAATCCTGTCTGCCCGCAATTGTCCCGGCCATCACTCATATCTGCAATCGCTCTATTTCCACGGGTTGCTTTTCCAGGGTTTTTAAGAGGGCTGTTGTTCATCCAATCTTCAAGAGTGGGGACAGACACGGTGTAGATAATTATAGACCGATCTCAGTCTTGCCTGCCATGTCTAAAATATTGGAAAAGATACTTAATAAACGGTTAGTGGACTATCTTGAGTCATACAAATTATTAAGTGACAACCAATATGGTTTTAGAGGTGGCAGTTCAACTGAAAATGCTGTTGCTGCCTTGGTAGATCATGTAGTATCTAAACTAGATAGTAAGATGAAATGCTTGGTTATTTTTCTTGATCTTTCCAAGGCATTCGACATTGTGTCTTTTCCCCACCTCTTATCCAAGCTGGAAGCTGCGCGCATTCGCGGACATACCTTAAAAATTTTCAAGTATTACCTGTGTGATAGAAGCCAATCCGTCAAATAAATGATGTTATTAGTGACACTCAATCATTGAGTTTCGGCGTTCCTCAGGGCTCAATTTTGGGCCCTACCCTGTTTCTTATTTATATTAATAACTTGTGCAAAATGTCTCTAACGAACTGTTCCATTTATACTTACGCAGATGATACGGCCTTGCTTCTTCACGGCATTGACTGGCCTGAAACAGTAAAATACGCGGAACTTGCTCTAAACTCAGTGATGAAATGGCTATCAAATAACATCCTAATCTTAAATGTTAAGAAAACAGTATACTTACCTTTCTCCTTACTATCCACCAACCTCCCTCCACCGGATTCAATGGCTCTTAGAGCTCATACTTGCTCACGCGGTGTATCCTCTTCACAATGTGGCTGTCCACAACTCACAAGGTGTGAGTCTGTTAAGTATCTCGGAGTCTATGTAGATAGTTCTTTGAGCTGGAAACCTCACATTAGCAATCAATCGAAAAAGCTTTTTTTTTTTACTAAGGCACTCCGCGAACTACCGTACCATTAAAACTGTTTATTATGCCCTGTGTCAAAGTATAATAAACTACTGCAACACAGTGTGGGGTGGGACTCCCATGTAAACCTTACTACCTCTGGAACGAGCTCAGAGAGCTGTCCACCTTATGCGGTTATGACCTCGAAGCCGTTTAGATACCCTACCTCGGCTCTCTACACCGAATGTCGGGTCCTCACTGTGAGACAGCTCTTTGTTCTTGGTACTATTCTGCGCAAGCATCCCTCTGTGGTACCTATACAACCCAAATGCTGCTAAAAAGCGTAGATACTTCGAGATATGCTCATTGAGCATATCTCGAAGTATCTACATCCGTGGGTTGAGCATTGCTCAACCCACGGATGTAGAACGGCCCTTGCTCAGCGTCATTATGATATTCTGTTCAACCACTTATATAATAAAATAAATAAACTATGCACCATTGCTCCCATGTGCCTAAATGAATGTAAGACCAAGGTCACAAAGTGGCTATTGACACTGAGTTACGATAAGACTGAAGACTTACTACATGTATCAATCGCTGAACCTATTGTAGATAATAAAATCATATGTGTATAATTATATTTATACAGTATTACATAAACACAAGTTTCCACCATATTTATGTCTCTCAATACATACACATGTCCCCACATAGGAACTTTAATAGGCCACATCATATTGTATGCATTAACTAGTAAGTAACTTAATAATAATATACTGTGCTCGTCGTACAACTACTGTTATATGTTCAAATTATAGGCGAGGACGCTGGCATCCTAAACATAAGTTAAATCTTACTCTGGGTGCCAGTTCATCGAAAACACTCGTTTACTTAGTTGTAACGCTGCATAGTGTTTAGATAAGTGTTTTTGTACAACGGAAGGTAATAAAACATATTTTTTTCCCATTACAGAGAGCCAAAAACATCTTTGTAAGAAAGTCATATTGGAAAGTCGTAAGTTCAGTAAGATGACCGCGTGTGGACTGTTCTATGTAGACGCTACGCTGCCACTAAATTTGATGGGAATTCTCACTAACTACGTTGTTATACTGTTGCAATTTAATTATCTGTAAAATGTGTATTTGTGTGGAATATTTATTTATTTATTTATTTATTTTTATTTATTAAAACTTTATGCACAAGTAAAAAATACTGTACAAAGGCGGACTTAATGCCTGAGGCATTTTCTACCAGTCAACCTTAGGGTGATGTAGAGACAAAACATGGCAGGTGCAATATAATTGATAAATAACTCGAAAAAGAATAAATACTAATATATAGATACACAGATACATACATATAAACAAAATAAACTTCGTGAAGAGAAATAACGATAGGTAGAGGAGAAAACGAATCCAGCAAATCAGCGCTGGGACGAATCTGCCAACTTCTTATGAATATGTTCATGTATTTAATACTTCAAGCACAGAAATGTACAGAGGCGGACTTAATGCCATAGGCATTTTCTACCAGTCAACCTTAGGGTGATGCAGAGACAAACAGTGGTAGGTGCAATTTACGAAAAATTGAGGATGTTTTATTTTATTTAAGTTAATACAAAAAAAAAAAACAAAAAAAAAAAAATAGCTTAAAAAAAAAAAATTATATAGCTAAAAAAATAAAATTAAATTAAATATAGCTTTAAGATAATATTGACGTATTTCATGTCACAAAAAATTATACAGGTTGTAGACAAAAATCAGCACATGTTGCTGGAACAACTGTTTTTTTATACGTCATTCTAACAATTTTCACGGCGATTTACTTTACGCCCTGTATTAAGGTAATGTCATAGAATGGGTAGTGAGAACCCACTAGAAACGGGTAGTGCAGAGGACCTAGACAAGGTGATCACGATGATGGAAAGGTCAAAAGCGCATAAGATTGATATAAGTGACCCAAAACCTTGTTTCATACCTGTTGAAAGAAAATGGAAGAAATACGAAACGCTTTGAATGCGATTGACACTTGTCTAGGTCCTCTAGTCTCTTCCAGTATTTAGATGGATATTAATTTGTAATAATTAATTATAAGAGAATTTAAATGTAATTTAATTTAATAAAATGATTGATCGATCGCTGTGACGATGCTTAGTTATGATAATGATGGTATAGGAGTTATTCGACAAGGCAGAATGTCTTTGCGGAGGAACCACCATAATACGAGCGTTTTTTAGATTTATTTAGTTACTCTCTGTAATTTCTGCTTGTTAATAATGCTTTAGAACTACAAGACCACATGGTACCTTAACGTTTGCCTTAGCGATGATAACATCAGTACTTACATAAAAAAAGCAATTTATTGTATTTCTTCATCATTATTATTCATCATTATCTTAATAGGATAATATTTTATAGTCAGTTAGAACATGTTCATCGAAAAACGGCATTGAAGTTTTTAACAATGGTCCTAAACCGTGGAATTATTCCAGAGTCCTCGTTTCAAGTGCTACCAAATAATCGCCTCGATATAGAAGTAAAAAAAATTGCGAATTCTTTTAACTTTGCTCTTAGCATTTTTTTGTTTTCAAAATATAATGTTCATGATAATCATATATATCCTAACCAAAACAAATGTAAATTACTACTGTCATTCTGTCTTATGATATTTTTAAATTCGATGTTGTTCTTTCGGATGTACAGACGCCAGCACATCAACCTACTCCAATCTGTCAAATTATCCCAATCAACATTGAACCTTATTCTTTAGACATAAAGTTGAAAATCTATTAAAGAAATTTGACAGATTGTAGTAACTTGACGTGCTGGCGTCTGTATACAACAATATCCGATAATATTATTAACACAAAAATGGTAAACACTACTAGGTCTGATATCTTCCTCTACACATTTTTATTAACTTTCTTTTCTATTGTTCGTGCATTCTGTTTTACAATGATGTTCATTCTGGACGTTGTGCACGAGCACAATAACGTATCTCTTATTCTGATGATCCAGACTATCCACAAGAGCATCGATTTCCGTAGAAGTATCCGAAGCTACATTCACTGGAACTGGATTTCAATATTTATTATTATCTGTATTAATATAACGATATTTGCGAGTTTTTACACATCACTTCATCACTTTGTAATCTGGAAACTTATTCTTTTTATTTATACTGATTTGATGATTGTTGTTTTTGATATCAATTTAATCATTGCCATCCGAGTTACGGTATTGTTAAGGAAATATCTTGATGAGTGGATTAAAGATATCCTGATGATGAATTATGAGTTGGAAAACGACGAACAAAGTCACAAATTGTTTAAAATATACCAAAATATTTTGAATGCTTACAATCTGTATAAAGCAACTTTCCAAGTAATGGTGAGTTCCTGATTATCTTACCAGAAAGAACCTTTAGGTATAGATTTATTTATTACAACAGGCATTATTTTTTTAGCATCGTTGTCACAACTCAGTATCTTTTTTCCACAGACTTTATGCCACGCAATAGATGCATTTTCCCGATTTCTATTTTTTGTCGAGACAATGTTACGTTTTGTGAAAGAAAATCAAGGAATTGGAGATCCTGTAAGTATGAAAGTATTTCTTTTTGTTTTTCAGCAGTATCGACATTGCGTTACTAAATAGGTAGTTAATTTTTTTTAATGAGAAATAGTATTTTGTCTTATTTTTTAGGTTACGTTAATCGCACTTACGACATATTCATGGCTAGTAAAGACTATAGTACTCGTGGTTATACACAGTATATACTGTGAGAGGTTATATATAACTGTTGAGGAAGCTGAGATGGTGTGTATACAGCTTATGAAGAACGGGAATTGTCCAAGTAAGAATGATTTGACAAAAAAAATCTTGACCTCTTTCCCATCAGATTATTGAAGGTATATTCGATCAGATAAAAAAAAATAGTATAATACTTAAACGTCCATTACAGAGAGTCATAAACATCTTTGTATGAACGTGATATTGGAAAGTCGTAAGTTCAGTAAGATGACCGCGTGTGGACTGTTCTATGTAGACGCTACGCTGCCACTACATTTGATGGGAATTATCCTGTCTTCGTCTTCGAGATTTAAATCTTGACCATGTAGTAGCTCGCCTACGCTTCGAACACGTCGCACAAGTCTTTAGAGTATAAGAAAGATAAAAAACATTGTTCCTCTCTAATGCACCTTGTGGCGCGCCGTCCAGGCGACACCTCATTGTTGTCCGTGCGCTCACGGCGTTTGCACAAGCACCTACCTACAAAATTCTAAGAAACGGTTTTATGGTGGTATCGAGGATGCCTAAGCGGAATCGTGATGAAACCAAAGAGGACAGATGGAGAAGGAAGATGAAAAAGTACGAAGATAAAATTCAAGGGAATCAACGCAATGCTCGGAGGATTATATATTCGGACGACGAAGATGATGTCTACCCGCAAGGTGATTTTTGTGTAGCCATTGTATTCTTTGGGATCACTATGTTTTTTCTTTTAATCCGTTGTATTCTTCGGATGATTTATTATCAATTAGTAATATAACGTAATTACGTAAATAATAAACGGATTTATTATCAATTAGTAATGTACGACCCTTAGAATAATAACGCACTAAGGTACGACCGTTGCATTCATCGGAATTCGTACGTTTTGTAAATATCCGTTGTATTCTTCGGATACCTACCAATAAACTTTTACAAGTTTGTTCTGTATGCATTCAAAGGAACGGCTATTGCCTACTGGAAAATAACGCTCATGCATTCATGGCTTACCTAAACCTTATAGCAGCATTTATTTGCTGTTGATATAATAATCAAGATTTCCAAACCGTTTTGTAATGGTTTCCAGAACATCTCGCGCTGAATCCACCCGACAACTTGTCGCGGACCGCCGAGTCTGAATGTATGGTTCAAAACGCGGAGGCTGCTGCCCCCTGTTTGACGCACATTGACTCCGCGACACCGCCGCAGGATGAAACAGCTGAGTCTGACAATTTTGACCCTCAATTATTAAAAGCCCTTGGTGATTCCGAGGTTGACATCGTTGAGTACGGTAATGACCTTCAAGCAGACTTAGCCACTCGATTTCAAAAAATCCTTTCGTGTGGTTTAAAAAAGGAAACTAAAGAGGAGATTTTAAGGAAACATCTTTTTCCAAAAAATGTTCCCTTCGCTCAAGGTCCTGCTCTAAACCCGGAAATTGGCGCTATGCTAGTCGAGACCTGTAAATTAAGGGACAAGCGTCTGCTTGCCAAACAAGACCAGCTGGGCAAAGCCCTATCAGCTTTAGGTTATGCTATGACATGCCTCTTAAAGAAAACTTCAGATATTCCAGATATCATTCGTACTCTGAACGATGCGGGTCAACTCCTGGCTGATTCCCACTACACTGAAACCGATACTCGTCGCTCAGTTATCATTCCATTAATTGATAAATCTTTAACAGATCCCTTTAAAGATAGGAAAAGGGATTCTCTTTTATTTGGAGAAAACCTAGGCGATTTAGTAAAAAACTCTAGAAGTATTAAAAATACCAGTCAGTTAATTCAAGCTCATACATCGACTGTCAATTTAAACGGAATAGGCCCATCGACCCGAGTGCGGTTCCAACACCAGCGCAGCGGCCAGATGTACCCATCCAGAGCCGGTGGGCCGAAACAAACGGGGTCGTACGCGCACTACGCATACCGGGGCCGCAAGCGAGCGCCACCACCGCCGCCACCCCCCATGCGTCGGGCGCCGCCGCAGGCCGCGCGCCACCCGCAGCCGCCACCTGCGCCGGCCCGAGCACCGCGGTACACAGCGAACCGTTGAATACAGAAGATCCGCTGCAAACCCAGGTATTCGCTGGTCAATTAAAACACTATTTAAGTGAATGGCAGTCTTTCACCAATGATAAATTCATTTTAGATGCTGTGTCTGGTTACATGATACCCTTTATTAAAATGCCTAATCAGAAACAAGAAAATTACCCACGGCGTAGTTTTTCAAAATGTGAATCTGTAGCAATGGAAATTGAAATTGAACATCTTTTAAAAATTAAGGCTATTAGAAAGTGTAAACCAGTCATTGGTGAATATGTTTCAGATGTTTTCTTAATTCCTAAGAGTGACGGTGGTAGTAGGTTTATTTTAAATCTCAAGAAATTAAATGAATATGTACATACCGATCATTTTAAAATGGAAGATGTAAGAACGGCTACCAAACTCATTACTAAAGACTGTCACATGATTAATATCGATCTTAAAGAGGCCTATTTTTTAGTCCCTATTCATGATACCCATACAACATTTTTACGTTTTTATTTTAGAGAAGTTTTATATGAATTCGTAGTTTTGCCTTTTGGCTTGTGCTCCGCTCCTTATATTTTTACAAAAATATTGCAACCGGATAAGACTCATCTAAGGTCTGAAGGTTTTCTTTCAGTACGCTATTTAGATGACATTTTGTGTATACGAAAGTCCCCTAGTGATTGCGTAGAAAACGCAAATAAAAGCATTACTTGTTTAACAAAGTTAGGTTTTATCATTAACTATAAAAAGAGCAATTTGATACCCAAAACGGCTTGTAAATTTTTAGGTTTTATTTTAGACTCTGATTCCATGACTTTACAACTACCAAATTCAAAACGACACAAAATCCTTAAAGGAGTAAATTGATTATCAGATTCAAAAAGACTTCGAATAAGAGAATTGGCTCGTTTCCTAGGCACTCTAACTGCAGCATGTCCAGCTATTCCATACGGCTGGTTATATACTAACGCTCTAGAAAGAGTTTAATATTTGGCGTTGCTTAAGAACAATGACAATTGAGGCATATAGAATCAGAGGCAGCTAAGCACCACACTTTCAAAAAATGAACTAAGTATGGAGCCATCTAGTGAATTTTTGGTGGCAACTCTTTATTCTATTATTGTAAGGAACAAATACAGCTAAAGCCCTTTAAATTACATTCAAAAATTGATTTTGGGATCAAATACAGCTAAGTCACAATCAAAGACAGCTAGGTGATAAACCAACCAATCACAACGCTTGAATTCTCGAAAACAAAATGGCGATTTCTATACAACCGGCGCCCCTCCGTCATTATCAAAGACAGCTAGGTTCACTTGAGTAAAAATCAAAGATAGCTAAGTCGTTTGATTTTTAATTTTTTTTTTGGCTTATTATTTAGTACTCATAGATAAAGGTACCCAAAACCAATATAAAATCACGTACTCTAAAATCAAAACTCAGTAAACATGAAAACCCCTGACCTTAGAAAAACGTTTTTTTCGGTTCCTGAAAATTTGACATGGAGGCACTTAGCTACCTTTGATTCTATATGCCTCAATTATGATGCATTCCTGAGTGTACCAAATATTTTACATGATGATTTAGCTTGGTGGAAGAATAACATCTTATCAAAAGTGAATCCAATTCGTCACCATAAATACGATCTTGAGATTTTCACAGACGCCTCCTTAACAGGTTGGGGTGTAGCCTGTGGTTCTCAAAAAACGGGTGGGCATTGGAATACCACAGAGCGAAATAATCATATAAACTATCTGGAATTGTTGGCAATTTATTTTGGCCTCAGATCATTCGCGAAAGATAGAACAAACTGCGAAATTCTTTTACGCGTTGAAAATACTACCGCTATTTCGTACGTAAACAGAATGGGAGGAGTTCAATACGAGCACTTAAACGAGGTAGCCAACTTGATTTGGAAGTGGTGTGAAGATAGAAATATTTTTATTTTCGCATCATATATTTGCTCTTCATCAAATATAGAAGCTGATACCGAATCTAGAAAACTTAACATTGATACGGAGTGGGAATTAGGATCTAGAATTTAAGCAAATAACTCATACATTTGATCAATACACCCCCTGCATCGTCATCTTTCCCTGCCAGTTTGTGTGTTATCCGGGAAGGTTTCCGAAGACAACATGTTCCCGAATCAGCTTTAGACGTCATGCTTTCGTCCGTCTCACAGAATACAATTTCGCAATACAGTTCAAGTCTCAAACTATGGTGGAATTATTGCATAAAAGGAAATATTGATTTCTACAATGTTAACGTAACTTCAGTAATAGATTTTCTAACCATTTGCTTTCAAAATGGGTCATCATATGGTTCTTTGAATAGTCATAGATCAGCAATTTCTATGATATCTACACAAAATATAGGCGAAGACAGTAGGCTCAGACGATTTTTTAAAGGCATTTTCAAATTAAAACCAGTATTTCCTCGTTATGATATTACATGGGATCCAAGTATAGTTTTAACTTATTTAGAAAACATTCAGAATGAATCGGCTAGTTTAGAAACGCTTAGTAAATAATTAGTCACTTTGTTAGCACTTGCTACTGGGCAAAGATTGCAAACTTTGTCTTTGATAAAATTGTCAGATATTAAAACGTTCCAAGATCGACATATAATAACCATTAGTAGTCTGATTAAAACTTCAGAAATTGGTAAATGTCAACCCATTTTAAATCTGCCTTATTTCAATCAGAGACCTGGAGTATGCCCAGCCTCCGTCTTACATAAGTATTTGGCGGTAACTTCAGAGATTAGAGCAGATTCCGAGGAGCGTCTGATTAAAGCCACATAGGGCAGCGTCTTCTCAGACCCTTGGACGCTGGGTTAAGCAGTCATTATTAGAAAGCGGCATCGATACTTCCATTTTTAGAGCTCACAGTACAAGACATGCCTCGACTTCGGCAGCCGCTCGTGCGGGATTAAGTATCGACGCCATTAGGAAGACCGCTGGTTGGTCTGCTCAATCAGCAGTCTTCGCAATTTTCTATAATTGACCAATAGTCACTGACCAAACGTCAATAAGTACAAATCTGTTAGAATTTTTAACGTAGATTCCAGAATAGGAAAATTATGTAATTGGTCAAAGTTGACAGCTTTTTTGTTAATATAATTTAATTTTGTTGATTAATGTTATTTGTAGGATCCATTGTATTGTTTATGATTTTATGGATAGTCAATAAATATTATTTTATATTTTTCTTTAAAACTTTTTGCAACATAGATCATGAACCTCTAAACATCTACATGGTCAAGATTTAAATCTCTTCGACGAAGCAGCAGCAACATTGATCTTACAAGGGTATAGGTACCTACTTATTGGGTTAGGGAGGGACCTTAAATCTCTTCGACGAAGACAGGATAATTAAGATCGAACTTCACTTCAGGTAAGTTCGTTTGATCTTCCAATTCTAACTAACTACGTTATTGTACTGTTGCAATTTAATTATCTGTAAAATGTGTATTTGTGTGGAATAAATATAGCTTTAAGACAATATTGACGTATTTCATGTCACGAAAAATTATACAGGCTGTAGAAAAAATTCAGCACATGATTCTGTAACAATTTTTTTTTTATAAACGACGAAATATGAAGTCTTTTGTGGGTCTAGAATCATTTACTGAATTCATGGTAACTGTTTCTGCGTCGATGTACCTTACACCCTGTATTTAGGAAATGTATTATAGAATGGGTCGTGAGAACCCACTAGAAGCGGGCAGTGCAGAGGACCAAGACAAGGTGACATTCAAGCAGTGATAACGGTGATCATCATCAGCCTATTAATGTTCCCACTGCTGGGACACAGGCCTCCTCTCTGTGAGAGGGAGTGCGGGCCCAGTGCGGGTTGGTAGATGTCACATGTCTTCGAGTTTTTGGTTCTAAGACATGCCGGTTTTCTCACGATGTTTTCCTTCACCGTTTTGAGAGTGGTGATGAAATTATTTACATAAAGTAAAGCGCCTGCTTGGGTTCGAACCCACGACCTACAACTTGTAAGTCGGGGCCGTTACCACTGGGCCACCACTGCTCTTAACGATAACGATGATAGAAAAGTAAAAAGCGTATAAGATTGTAGATGCTCAACTGTCCGAAAGACTGATGCAGCTCGATAACAATTCAAATTTTATTGTGTCTCATTAGTGACAGTCAATAAGTGATCCAAATGCTTGCATCAAACTTGTTGAAAGAAAAAGGAAGAAATACAAAATGCTTTGAAAACGTTACCACTTGTCTGGCCCCTCCTGTCTCCACCAGATCGATCGCTGTTGCGATGCTCAGTTGAGATAATGATGGAATAGGAGTTCTTCGACAAGTCAGAATGTTTAGGTGCGATATATAATATCTAATAGGTAAAGTTGTTTGTGAGTTCGTATGTTTTAAAAAGCCAATCTCTGCAAACAACCTTTAAAAATAAATCTCTGATATAAAGCAACACTTCCCTAGAGATATGGGATAAATGACCGGTTCCTGTGGAAATCTTCATGAGGATGAAACCGCGGGCTCAATTAGTTCTATATACATGATTCACTGTTGTACTTCCACAGTTTGTTACCCATACCATATTATTGTAGCGACATGTGGCGAGCAGTGGTGGCCTAGTGATATCGGCCCCGACTTACGAGTTGTAGGTCGGGGGTTCGAAACCCAGCAGGCGCTTTACTTTGTGTAAATAATTTTATCACCACTGCTCTCAAAACGGTGAAGGAAAACATCGTGAGGAAAGCGGCATGTCTTAGAACCAAAAATTCGAAGATATGTGAAATCAACCAACCCGCACTGGGCCCGCGTGGTGGATTACGGCCCACTCCCTCTCATAGAGAGGAGGCCTGTGTCCCAGCAGTGGGACACAGGCCTCCGAAGAGATCAATGACTAAAGTTATATGTTAGATAATTCTATCTACCTACACTTACCTACCTACCTACCTATTCTATCTATCTGTTAGGCAAAAACTTATGGATTTAGGTACACACAACGAACCCACGTCAGTGTGATTTATTAAATAGAAATTAGATCATGGAAAACGCATTCCATATTACACAATACCTGTATTCCCCCAATTAATTTTCCGGACAATACTTGTGAATACTCTTTATTCACAAGTATTGTCCGGAAAATTAATTTTATTGTTAAGCAAATTGACTGCTAACTTTAATCTCCGTATCTGTATTTTCAAAACACAAGTCTGACTCTTTGACACAAACAATTGCATGTGATTACAATGCAATGCAAGAAAATTGTGATTTTTAACAGTTTTGTTAAGTGGTTGTAACACGCAAACTGACGTAGGGCGCCAATTTGCAAAAAAAAAAAATCCTGACTGTACACCAACATACAGCCACTACTGGACGAAGCAGTCCCGGCAATACTGAATAGCTCAATATTGTTGATATGGCCTTAGTATTAAACAATTAAGTAGGAACCTCGCGACCAGCTCCATATTACCATACAAGGTGGAGATGACAGTACAACAAAAAATTAAACGGCGTGACCATATTGACGTTCCTATTCTACAAAAATTCAATTGAATATATTCAATAGTTTAGTCATTATATATTTTATAGCTCGGCAAAATCCATAGTCGGCTCGGGCTATTTCGTTTATCCACCCCAAAAATCCACCCTAAGGTGGATATTCTGAAATGTATGCCCGAGAATTCACCCAAGGCCTAGTTGGATATACGGAATTTATAGGCTTAGGGTGGACCCGGCGGACTCGTGGGAGCGATCGGCGGCGGCGACCTCTCGCGCCCGGCCCTGGTTCAGGGCATGGTGCGGAGCGAGAGGGCATGGCAAGCCGTCACCTCCTTCTGCGAAGCAGTAATGCTCGCGAAGGAGAAGGCGGAGCGCGAGAGGGAGAGGCAAATGCGTCGCCCTAGCAGCCCTAGCCGCCGCCGCCGTAGGAGACGCCCCGGGCGTCGGGAATTGGTAGCAGATTTCCGGCCACCGTAGGCGCGGGCTTGCGGACGGAGAGCAACGGGCAGCTCTCCGTCCGATAAGAACCAGGCCCGGGTCGACGGCGTGTCGTGTTCCACGCGCGCCTCAAAGAGATGTCAGCAAAACTGAAGGGGTCCGTTAGGGCCGATGCCTACCGGGGTTGCGGGTAGTCCAAAGGGGAAAACGTGGCCCCTGGCAAGGCAAGGGTAGGAACACGGGTGGGTTTTAGTCAGTGAGAGTCTGACACGCCCTTCCGCTCCGCCCAGAGCGGGAGAAGTCATTTGATGATTTCCCAACCAAAAAAAAAAAAAGTTGGACCCGGCCATACATAACATTTACTTTGTTTGAAAAACTCATTTTTTTATTTCGAAGCTAGGATTTATTTGACAGTTCCAAAATACTCAAGCATTAGTAGTGTCAGCATTTAAATTTTTTGTTGTATGGTAGTCTCCACATTATATATTTTTATATTGCACCAATATACCAAATTTTTTAGAGCAGTGGTGGCCCAGTGGTAACGGCCCCGACTTACGAGTTGTAGGTCGTGGGTTCGAACCCAAGCAGGCGCTTTACTTTGTGTAAATAATTTCATTACCACTGCTCTCAAAACGGTGAAGGAAAACATCGTGAGGAAACCGGCATGTCTTAGAACCAAAAAATTCGAAGACATGTGACGTCTACCAACCCGCACTGGGCCCGCGTGGTAGATTACGGCCCACCCCCTCTCACAGAGAGGAGGCCTGTGTCCCAGCAGTGGGAACATTAATAGGCTGATGATGATGATGATGACCAAATTTTAGCTTAATGGGATGCTAAGAAGAGCATAAAAAACATATTATTCCAAGCGGAAACACATGTAAGTAATACTTTAGTATAACCAAGTTACAAAAAAATTTGTTTTTTGCCTTAGCTACCACGTTCGAACTCCAATTTCTCCAAAAATGTTATTACCTACATATTATTTGTATTGCTTTAGAAAGCTAAGGGTCCGTGGGAGTTTTTAAAACTACTTCGGGGTCAGTGCCATTCTTTTTTCTTTTTTTGTAAAGACTGAAAATCTAGAACGAAACTAGATTTCCTTTTACCCCGGTAGTACATTCCCGTGGGATAATTTCTGATCTCCACGTGGGCGAAGCCGCAGGCAAAAGGTAGTTTAAATATAAACTTTCATATAGAATACTATCTATTTTTAGCAGAGCACTTTAAACTGTATTTCATGATTGACCTTAAACATGAAACACTGATGGGCCAACAACTGAGCCCTGTGGTACTCTCTCTTTTCATGAACCTTGGGGTAATAAATACGTAGTAATTTCTATTAAACGCGTCTAGATCAGATAAGAATAATGCTTTAGAACTACAAGACCACATGGTACCTTAACGTTCGCCTTAGCGATGATAACATCAGTACTTACATAAAAAAAGCAATTTAATGTATTTCTTCATAATTATCATTCATCACTATCTATCATTATCTAGGACAATATTTTATAGTCAGTTAGAACATGTTCATTGAAAAACGGCATTGAAGTTTTTAACAATGTTCCTAAACCGTGGAATTATTCCAGAGTCCTCGTTTCAAGTGCTACCAAATAATCGCCTCGATATAGAAGTAAAAAAAATTGCGAACTCTTTAAACTTAGCTCTAAGCATTTTTTTGTTTTCTAAATATAATGTTCATGATAATCATATATATCCTAACCAAAACAAATGTAAATTACTACTGTCATTCTGTCTTATGATATTTGTAAATTTGATATTGGTCTTTCGAATGTACGCAACAATCTCCGATAATATTATTAACCTAAAATCGGCAAACACTAATAGGACTGATATCTTCCTCTACACATTTTTTTTTACTTTCTTTTGTATAATACGTGCATTCTGTTTTACAATGATGTTCATTCTGGACGTTGTGCACGAGCACAATAACGTATCTCTTATTCTGATGATCCAGACCATCCATAAGAGCATCGATTTCCGTACGAGTATTCGAAGTTACATTATTTGGAACTGGATTTCTATATTAATTATTATCTGTATTAATATGACTTTATTTGCGTGTTTTTACGGACCACTTCATCACTCTGATTTCTGGAAACTTATTCTTTATATTTATACTGATTTGATGATTGTCGTTTTTGATATCAATTTAATCATAGCCATCCGAGTTACGGTATTGTTAAGGAAATATCTCGATGAGTGGATTAAAGATATCCTGATGATGAATAATGAGATGGAAAACGACGAACAAAGTCACAAATTGTTTAAAATATACCAAAATATTTTGAATGCTTACAATCTGTATAAAGCAACTTTCCAAGTAATGGTGAGTTCCTGATTATCTTACCAGAAAGAACCTTTAGTTATAGATTTATTTATTACAACAGGCATTATTTTTTTAGCATCGTTGTCACAACTCAGTATCTTTTTTCCACAGACTTTATGCCACGCAATAGATGCATTTTCCCGAACTCTATTTTTTGTCGAGACAATGTTACGTTTTGTGAAAGAATATCAAGGAATTGGAGATCCTGTAAGTATAGAAGTATTTCTTTTTGTTTTTCAGCAGTATCGAAATTGCGTTGCTAAATAAGTAATACTTTTTTTTATGAGTGATTAAAGTCTTATATTCTAGGTTACGTTAATCGCACTTACGACATATTCATGGGTAGTAAAGACTATAGTACTTGTGGTTATACACAGTATATACTGTGAGAGGTTCTATATAACTGTTGAGGAAGCTGAGATGGCGTGTATACAGCTTGTGAAGAACGAAAATTGTCCAAGTAAGAATGATGTCACAAAATAATACAATATAATTATCTTGACGATTTTCCCTTCGGGTTAAAAAAGTATACTCGACCACATTTAAAAAAATAGTATTTTCTATGGCGAAGTCTAACCATACCAAACCTTCTTTTGGGAGTTCCTCGCCGTCCGGCACAGCGAATAGACGTGTGCACTCGCGTAAACTAGTCGCACTAAAATCTATTTAACTAAATTCTGATTGGTTTAAATTCTCGTTTCTTCCTGGAGCATCTATACGAGAAGGCCACTCCCCACGAAAGTGACAAGGATATTTTTGTCACCACCTTTACCTAAAGAATTCGATGGGTCCATCGCGATTGGATTGATAAACTCGGTTTTGAACCGTCTCCACAGTGCACGTAAGCCAGTGTTACTTACCGCTGACGCGCTAACAAACAAACAAACTGCGCTGACGCATCGTCGCGATTCTGACACTTTAAATGATATTGACTCTTTTGGTATAAGTGACTCACATACCTGTGTACCGGAGTCATGTAGTAGTTTCATTATTAACAATAGTAAGTCGCTTAATATAATGCACCTTAATATACGCAGTGTAAATTTTAACTTTGATAGTTTTCTTGTGCTCCTGGCTAGGATAAAACTCTCATGTGATGTTTTAATTTTATCGGAGTGCTGGTTGATGGTGTCAACAGTCCCACCACTGGAAGGGCTCCTATCGACTAATCCTATCAACAAGAACGATGGTGTTATAATATATATGTAAAATCAGAATTACCTCATATCGTTAACGAACCTTCTATATCTGGTGCAAGCTGTTTGATCTGTAACTTAAAGTCTCATAATATCTTACTTTAGCGCTATATCGCTCTCCGTCCACACGCAATCTTGATAATTTTATTGATAATTTAGACACTGTTCTTTCTCAGTCGCCAGTCCAAAAAAACTTAGTGGTGATGGGCGACATCAACATTGACATCACTCCGAATGCTATCTCCCAACAAGCAAATCAGTACCTCAACCTTATTGCTTCACATGGTCTCCTCCCTACACATCTATTCCTAACTCGTATTAACTCGTGTATTGATCACGTAATGTTAAGATCTGATCTGATGAAATACGACTCTAGTTTTCGACACTTACATTACTGATCATAGGCCTACGTTTATTAGCATTCAACATGTAAAACCACTCCCTACCTCTAAAGTAAATCGCATAGTTGTTAATTATACAGCTGTATCTACTGACATTTTATCAATGGACTTTGGTGGAATATTGACCATTCAAGACGCAAACAATGTCGCCGAGTCTCTGATTTCCATAATTACCTCTGTCATCGCTAAGCACTACAATTCGGTGTACATGTCTTCGAAACGCAGAATCCTGAAACCTTGGATTACCAAAGGTCTGCTACGTTGTATCCGAAATAGAAATAGCATGGCTCGAACCCTAGAGGCAGATCCTGAAAATTACATTCTCGTGGTCACATATAAGCAAAACCGTCATTTTTTTAACAAGCTTCTTAAAAATGTAAAACATGACTATGAAAGGAAGGAGTTTCAAACGGCGAAGGACAGCCCTAAAGCAACTTGGAAGATCATTAAAAATATCACCAGAACCAGCCTTAATGCGAAATCCCCTAACGAGCTACTAAAGATGTCTTCGAATAAAAAGTCTTCGGTCAACAAAGTTAACGAGTTTTTTGCCAATGTTGGCAAGAACTTGACTGACAAATTCTCATCCACCTCGTATACCTCGGAGTATTCTCTCGATACGCCGCCTTCTAACTCGCTGGTACTTTTACCCACAGATGAAGTGGAGGTCTCAAACATAATAATTGGGTTACGAACAGATGCTGCGGTGGGACGGCATCTCACCGAGGCTGTTAAAATCCTGTCTGCCCGCAATTGTCCCGGCCATCACTCATATCTGCAATCGCTCTATTTCCACGGGTTGCTTTTCCAGGGTTTTTCAGAGGGCTGTTGTTCATTCAATCTTCAAGAGTGGGGACAGACACGGTGTAGATAATTATAGACCGATCTCAGTTTTGCCTGCCATGTCTAAAATATTAGAAAAGATACTTAATAAACGGTTAGTGGACTATCTTGAGTCATACAAATTATTAAGTGACAACCAGTATGGTTTTAGAGGTGGCAGGTCAACTGAAAATGCTGTTGCTGCCTTGGTAGATCATGTGGTATCTAAACTAGATAGTAAGATGAAATGCTTGGTTATTTTCCTTGATCTTTCCAAGGCATTCGACATTGTGTCTTTTCCCCACCTCTTATCCAAGCTGGAAGCTGCGGGCATTCGCGGACATACCTTAAAAATTTTCATGTATTACCTGTGTGATAGAAGCCAATCCGTCAAAATAAATGATGTTATTAGTGACACTCAATCATTGAGTTTCGGCGTTCCTCAGGGCCCAATTTTGGGCCCTACCCTGTTTCTTATTTATATTAATAACTTGTGCAAAATGTCTCTAACGAACTGTTCCATTTATACTTACGCAGATGATACGGCCTTGCTTCTTCACGGCATTGACTGGCCTGAAACAGTAAAATACGCGGAACTTGCTCTAAACTCAGTGATGAAATGGCTATCAAATAACATCCTATTCTTAAATCTTAAGAAAACAGTATACTTACCTTTCTCCTTACTATCCACCAGCCTCCCTCCACCGGATTCAATGGCTCTTAGAGCTCATACTTGCTCACGCGGTGTATCCTCTTCACAATGTGGCTGTCCACAACTCACAAGGTGTGAGTCTAATAAGTATCTCGGAGTCTATGTAGATAGTTCTTTGAGCTGGAAACCTCACATTAGCAATCAATCGAAAATGCATTTTTTTTTTTTACTAAGGCACTCCGTGGACTACCCTACCATTAAAACTGTTTATTATGCCCTGTGTCAAAGTATAATAAACTACTGCATTACAGTGTGGGGTGGGACTCCCATGTAAACCTTACTACCTCTGGATCGAGCTCAGAGAGCTGTCCTCAAGGTTATAACCTCGAAGCCGTTTAGATACCCTACCTCGGCTCTCTACACCGAATGTCGGGTCCTCACTGTGAGACAGCTCTTTGTTCTTGGTACTATTCTGCGCAAGCATCCCTCTGTGGTATACAACCCGAATGCTGCTAAAAAGCGTAGATACTTCGAGGTATGCTCAACCAACGGATGTAGAACGACCCTTGCTCAGCGTCATTATGATATTCTGTTCAACCACTTATATAATAAAATAAATAAACAATGCACCATTGCTCCCATGTGCCTAAATGAATGTAAGACCAAGGTCACAAAGTGGCTATTGGCACTGAGTTACGATAAGACTGAAGACTTACTACATGTATCAATCGCTTAACCTATTGTAGATAATAAAATCATATGGTTATAATTATATTTATACAGTATTACATAAACACAAGTTTCCACCATATTTATGTCTCTCAATAAATACACATGCGACATAGGAACTTTAATAGGCCACATCATATTGTATGCATTAACTAGTAAGTAACTTAATAATAATATACTGTGCTCGTCGTACAACTACTGTTATGTGTTCAAATAAAATTATAGGCGAGGACGCTGGCATCCTAAACATAAGTTAAATCTTACTCTGGGTGCCAGAGTTCATTGAAAACACTCGTTCACTTAGTTGTAACGCTGCATAGTGTTTCGACAAGTGTTTTTGTACAACGGAAGGTAATAAAAACATATTTTTTTCCCATTACAGAGAGCCAAAAACATCTTTGTAAGAAAGTCATATTGGAAAGTCGTAAGTTCAGTAAGATGACCGCGTGTGGACTGTTCTATGTAGACGCTACGCTGCCACTAAATTTGATGGGAATTATCACTAACTACGTTGTTGTACTGTTGCAATTTAATTATCTGTAAAATGTGTATTTGTGTGGAATAAAATATGGCTTTAAGACAATATTGACGTATTATATTCATGTCACGAAAAATTATACAGGTTGTAGACAAAAATCAGCACATGTTGCTGGAACAACTGTTTTTTTATACGTCATTCTAACAATTTTCACGGCGATTTACCTTACGCCCTGTATTAAGGTAATGTCATAGAATGGGTAGTGAGAACCCACTAGAAACGGGTAGTGCAGAGGACCTAGACAAGGTGATCACGATGATGGAAAGGTCAAAAGCGCATAAGATTGATATAAGTGACCCAAAAGCTTGTTTCATACTTGTTGAAAGAAAAATGAAGAAATACGAAACGCTTTGAATGCGACTGACACTTGTCTAGGTCCTCTAGTCTCTTCCAGTATTTAGATGGATATTAATTTGTAATAATTAATTATAAGAGAATTTAAATGTAATTTAATTTAATAAAATGATTGATCGATCGCTGTGACGATGCTCAGTTATGATAATGATGGTATAGGAGTTATTCGACAAGGCAGAATGTCTTTGTGGAGGAACCACCATAATACGAGCGTTTTTTAGATTTATTTAGCTTTAAAACTCTCTGTAATTTGTGCTTGTTAATAATGCTTTAGAACTACAAGACCACATGGTACCTTAACGTTTGCCTTAGCGATGATAACATCAGTACTTACATAAAAAAAGCAATTTATTGTATTTCTTCATCATTCTTATTCATCATTATCTTAATAGGATAATATTTTATAGTCAGTTAGAACATGTTCATCGAAAAACGGCATTGAAGTTTTTAACAATGGTCCTAAACCGTGGAATTATTCCAGAGTCCTCGTTTCAAGTGCTACCAAATAATCGCCTTGATATAGAAGTAAAAAAAATTGCGAATTCTTTTAACTTTGCTCTTAGCATTTTTTTGTTTTCAAAATATAATGTTCATGATAATCATATATATCCTAACCAAAACAAATGTAAATTACTACTGTCATTCTGTCTTATGATATTTTTAAATTCGATGTTGGTCTTTCGGATGTACACAACAATATCCGATAATATTATTAACACAAAAATGGTAAACACTACTAGGTCTGATATCTTCCTCTACACATTTTTTTTAACTTTCTTTTCTATAGTCCGTGCATTCTGTTTTACAATGATGTTCATTCTGGACGTTGTGCACGAGCACAATAACGTATCTCTTATTCTGAAGATCCAGACTATCCACAAGAGCATCGATTTCCGTAGAAGTATCCGAAGCTACATTCACTGGAACTGGATTTCAATATTTATTATTATCTGTATTAATATAACGATATTTGCGAGTTTTTACACATCACTTCATCACTTTGTAATCTGGAAACTTATTCTTAATATTTATACTGATTTGATGATTGTCGTATTTGATATCAATTTAATCATTGCCATCCGAGTTACGGTATTGTTAAGGAAATATCTCGATGAGTGGATTGAAGATGTCCTGGTGATGAATTATGAGATGGAAAACGACGAACAATGCCACAAACTGCTTGAGATATACCAAAATATTTTGAATGCTTACAATCTGTATAAAGCAATTTTCCAAGTAATGGTGAGTTCCTGATTATTTAACCAGAGCCTTTACTTATATAATTATTTATTATAACAGGCATTATAAATTTAGCGTCGTTGTCTTCGATCATTGTATCTTTTTTCCACAGACGTTATGCCACGCAATGGATGCATTTTCCCGAACTCTATTTTTTTTGGAGACAACGTTTCGTCTTCTGAAAGAAAATGAAGGAATTGGAAATCCTGTAAGTATAAAAGTATTCATTTTGTTTTTCAGCAGTATCGAAATTGCGTTGCTATATAAGTAATACTTTTTTTAAGAGTAATTGAATTTGTTTTATATTCTAGGTTACGTTCGTTACGTTACTCAAACTCACGACATATTCATGGGTAGTAAAGACTATAGTACTTGTGGTTATACACAGTATATACTGTGAGAGGTTCTATATAACTGTTGAGGAAGCTGAGATGGCGTGTATACAGCTTATGAAGAACGAACATTGTCCAAGTAAGAATGATTTCACAAAATAATACAATATAATTATCTTGACGATTTTCCCTTCGGGTTAAAAAAGTATACTCGACCAGATTTAAAAAAATAGTATTTTCTATGGCGAAGTCTAACCATACCAGTAGGGTAATATTGGGCATTCTATGCCACTGTCGGCAAGTAGCTCGGCTAGTGCGCCTCGCTACGCGCCAGTGGCATAGAATGCCCAATATTGAACGATCGACTCGACTGTAGAGTAAATTATTGTACTCACCTAGAGATCTTGCGAGATAAACCACTGGCCGCCAGTAGCTAGACGAGTTCGTATTGCTACATGACTGTAGCGTAGAAAACCGAATAATGAATGATCGCCTCCATACCTATTCTCCTCAACCAATGATCTTGCGAGTCTGTCATCGCTATAACGATCGCTCTATCGCGAAAAAAGATTGCGGTACTGTTTCAGTTTATAAATATTAATGTAACAAATACATTTACTCATTGCCAATCAGTTTGTTTCCAAGTGTAATCATGAAGTTTGTAAAGCAACCACAATCGCTGCATGTTAAAACAATCTGCGAGGATGTTTGTAAGACTAGTTTTCGTCATGGAGAATTGTTACCTAACTCAGTTCGTTGTATCATTTGCGGACCATCCAATTGTGGAAAAACCAATTTATTGATTGGTCTTCTCATACACGAAAATGGATTAAGATTTGAAAATGTTTATGTTTATTCGAAAACTCTGTACCAACCCAAATACATTTTTTTAGAAAAAGTTTTACAACGAGTGCCAGGTATTTCACTCCAGAAATATCATGGAAATGAGGAAGTGCTAAGAGTTCAAGACGCAAAACCTAACTCTGTGATAATATTTGATGATGTTGCTTGCGAAAATCAAGATAGCATGCGTGATTATTTCGCAATGGGAAGACACAAGTTCATCGATTGTTTTTATCTAAATCAAACTTATAGTAAAATCCCTAAGCAGTTAGTAAGAGACAACGCGAACTTAATTATACTTTTTAAACAAGATGACATTAATTTACGTCATATTTATGAAGAACATGTCAACACTGATATGACATGGACTGAATTTCGTGAAATGTGTTCCAAAATATGGAATGAGCCCTTCAATTACGTAGTAATTAATAAAGATTGTTTAAAAAATAAAGGATGTTATAGAAACAAATTTGACACCTTTGTAGTCTTTGATTAAGAATATGGTTATTTAAGTCCGTTACCTTTGTGATATTATTATTCTTCAGACATCGCTTAATCAATCACTATCAGTTCGTTTTTTGCCATGGAAAAATCGCTAAAAAGACAAATAGTAGTTGCCGTCGACGCTGTTAAGAAAAAAGTACGAAAAATGAGAGATGTTGAAATTAACAATCAGCAAACACTGGAATCCGTTTTCAAGCCTGTAACAGAACCACTCAACCAGATTGCTAATGCCAGTAAGCAGACTTCTTTCCTGTGTCCTACAAAAAATGAAGAACTTCCGTTTATCGATAAAACTTTGCAGAACGAAGAAGCCAATGATAACAAAGACAATACAGACGAATATGAATCTGATATCGAAAGTGACTCTTCATATAAATCATTAGTTGAAAACAACCCAGGTCGTGATACGTCATCCTGGTCAGTATCCTCAGAAGCACTAACAGATATTCCATTCGGTGTCAGAGTAGAGAATGGGAAATTGATGTTAGGTTCTGCTCGTATAACGATCAGCGATGAGTATATCACTGTAGCTGGACGCAAATACCGAAATACGTCTGGTTTGAAACAGTTGTTACTGAAGAAGAATGTAGATTTAAGCATGGTTACAGAGAGTGACATGCAGCATTATAAGTCAATGCTACTTGATACAAACGCACATCGACGAGACTATGAGCCGGATAAACCAATAAAAAGTAATAAAGGTCAAAAGTATATGCAAGTTATTAAGCCTATTTTCAAACTACAAAGTACAATTCAGACCCCTCAATCGAAGGGAAAAGGGCTACCCTTGACAAAAATGTGGAAGAAAAAGGTCGATTTTGTATATTGGAACGATCCAAATGAACTGGTGGATAGGTTAAAATTATTAATTGCATCTCGAGACGCTGGTAACACAGGATTAGATAATGAAATTATATCTATCATTGAAGAATTACGTGAAAGTAAAATTATAAATAAATAAAACACCTATGTATTTAAAAATGTGTGTTCATTTTATTTTAAACCTCACAACACAATACACCTTAAACATGAACGTAGATAAATTCGGACATTATATTCATAAAAGAATGCGATTATCAGAGTTATTTGAGATCAATGAAAATACATTATCAAAATCAGAAAACGGAGATTTTGATTTAAAAACATCAAGACTGAGAGGAATTAAAAATCCAGTAGAAGCTGCCGATGCAGTGAACAAGGATTATGTAGATCGGTTGAGTGCTAATATGATAAAATAATTTAATACACTTATTGGTACATTGCGTTCTCAAATCATAAAAGATGCAAAAGGTACTGTTCAAACTACTTTAAAAGCCGAGATACCTGCGATTGTAAGTCATTTGCAAGATAAGTTTTATACTAAAGCAGAGGTTGATAAATTACTTCAAAAAACTAAGTGATGGCAAAACAGCAAATTGTTAATGAAATACACAAAGCAGCACGAAGAAATTTCCTTAGACGTCCTGTCATTCTAAAGGGAATTGATGACTTGTGGCAAGCTGATCTGATGGACATGCAAAACCTAAAGAAATATAATAAAGGTTACAATTACATTTTAGTGGTGATTGACTGCTTCTCAAAGTATGCTTGGACAGAGCCATTAAAATCAAAAAATAAACTTGATGTTACTCGTGCATTTCAACAAATATTGATTAACAGCAAACGTAAACCTGATAATTTACAAACGGATATGGGAACAGAGTTTTATAACAACTCATTTCAGATGCTTATGAAGTCATACAATATTAACCATTACTCATCATTTTCTACCAAAAAAGCTTCGATTGTAGAGCGGTTGATTAAAACCATTAAAAATAAATTATATAAATATTTTAGTCTGAATGGAAACTATAAATGGCTGGATTTACCGTTACAAGTTACATTAAAGATATATAACAACACAAAACATCGAACAATTAGAGTTAAACCAATCGAAGTGAATAAAGCTAATATGTCAGTTATAGAAGAAAATATAAAAAAATCGTTTAAACCACCTATTTGTAAAAAACCTAAGTTCAAAGTGGGTGATTTTGTTCGGATCAGTAAATACAAACACCAGTTTGAGAAAGGTTATACACCTAATTGGTCAAGTGAAATATTTACCATTAAAAAGATTAATTTTACCATACCTGTAACATATCATTTAGAAGATCAGCGAAAGCAAGCTATATTGGGAACCTTTTACGGACAAGAACTTCAAAAATCTAAATATCCTGGTGTTTATTTGATAGAAAGAGTTTTAAAAAGAAAAGGATCAAAATTTTTCGTGAAATGGTTGGGTCTAAACAATGAAGAAAACAGTTGGATTGACAAAACTGCAATCGTAGGTTAATATAATATTAATATAAACATTATTTTTCCACTATTTTCATCATTACAATTCGGACAATGCAAGGTGGTGAACTGGTTAATACATTAATTAATAATCTACCGTTCGAACTTCATTTGCCTGGTTATAATTATTGCGGACCAGGAACAAAACTCGAGAAACGATTACAACGAGGTGATCGCGGTGTGAATAAGCTAGACGAAGCTTGTATGCATCACGACATTGCGTATGCAAACCATACAGACTTACCCAATCGCCACAAAGCCGATTTACAACTACTAAATATGGCTAAACAAAGACTTAAGTCGAAAGATGCTGGAAAAGGTGAAAAACTGAGTTCATGGATAGTGAGCAAAGTTATGAAAGCCAAACTGAAATCTAGTTCCGGCATTAAAACGTTTAAATGTTTCGTGTCAAAAATAAGATCAAAGATCAAGAAACTGAACCCAAAGGATAGCAAAACATTAATCAACGTTGCTTACGCAGCGGCAAAGAAATTATTTCCAAAAATCTCTAAAATTCGAGTACCGCGAGTGATACCATTACCAAAGACTGGAGGAATTCTACCTTTAATCCCAATTTTTGCTGGTTTATCGGCTTTAGGTACTTTAGCTGGTGGTGCAGCGGGTATTGCAAAAACTGTTAACGATTACAAAGCTGGTCAGCAAAATTTGCAAGAAACAGTACGACACAATAAGGCTATGGAGTCTTTAAAGTTAGGCAAGGGTTTATACATTAAGTCACATAAAAATGGTAAAGGTTTATTTATAAAATCTTCAAAAAACTAAGAAACAAGCTACCTAATCGTCCTCTAACTAATGTAGATATCCAAAAGGATGCACGTAACATCCCTTACTTTCGAGGAGTCTACATGAAGGATCAATTACCAAGGATGCCAAAACGGATTGAATGTGGTGTTGTTAACTTGGATAATTATAAGAATGTTGGTACACATTGGGTAGCTTATGTTAAAGTTAACAACTATTGTGAATATTTTGATAGCTTTGGGGATTTGAAACCTCCATTGGAACTAATGCGATATTTTAAGAAATGTAATGTTTTTTATAACTATACTAGATATCAGAAATTTAACACAGAAAATTGTGGACACTTATGTTTAGAATATCTAAGGACTTTTTGGAATAAAAACGTATAAAAATTATAATTTTCTTTTATTTCAACCATTTGCAAGATGTCACTCACATTGTCAATAACTGGAAATTCGTCAACTTTATCTACGTACTATCCTGACACATTGCAACTAAATGAACAGTATGAGTGTGCACTATTGCATCTCTCAACATTTAATTCTATTCCAAATATTGACAAAACGAATAATAAGTTCTATTATGGCTCTAACGAAGTTATTGAAATACCAGAAGGCACCTACGAATTGCAAGATATTAATGATTACTTAAAATCTAAAATTAAAGATGCATCAATCAAACTGCAGTGCAATAACAATACATTAAAAACTACAGTATTCTGTACAAAAAACATAAATTTTAGTAAAGAAGATACTATCAGAAATTTATTAGGTTTTAATAAGCAGATCTTGGAACCAAATAAATGGCATGTGTCACAGTTTCCAGTCAACATTTTACCTACGACAGTGATCAGGATCGAATGTGATATCGTAAGCGGCTCGTACACAAACGGAAAACCGAGTCACATAATTCACGAATTCGCACTTAACGTACCTCCTGGGTATAGGATTATAGAAATTCCGAAAAACGCAATATACTTTCCAATTAACCAAAACAACATAAGCTGCATACATATCCGGTTGATAGATATAAATAACCGCTTAATAAATCTACGAGGTGAAGAAGTGCAGCTGTATTTGCATCTTAGAAGAAAAAAATGATTGATTACAATAAATATGTGCATCAACAAATTCAAAATATCAGTCCCGCTCAAGCACCCAACCAAATAAGAGCTCGCCGTAAGAAGAAAATAAAATTAACTAAAGACAACAAGGCATTTCTCAAAGTGATCGGTTTGCTAAAATGAATATCTTAGACGTTTTATCCGCTCCGACTTATGATAATACGGTTGAAGGAATTGAATTTCATTCTTGCAAGCCCTATGTAACTAGTTTCAATAGAAACGATGAAATTCGCATACCTATTAACCAACAGGACTTGTACATCCTTCCATCAGCTAGTACCTTGTATTTGGAAGGATCCGTTATCGTTAGCAAAAAGGACATGAAAGATAAAGCAACTAGTGTTCATTTCACGAATAATGCTCTACTCTACTTATTTCAAGACATAAGGTACGAGCTAAATGGAGTGGAAATTGATAGAATAAAAAATGCTGGCGTAACTACCACCATGAAATCGTTAATATCAATGAATGAGAATGAATCAAAGACATCGAATTCGTGGGGCTGGAATATCGATGGTACAAAAAACATTAACGGAGGTGATTTTTCTGCTTCTATACCACTCTGTAACATCATCGGTTTCGCAGAGGATTTCAAGAAAGTCGTGATAAATAGTAGGCACGAACTAATATTGCTACGAAGTAACACTAACCTGAATGCTGTAAAACTTAACACCGGTGAAATTGTAGAAGACGTTCAGATAAATAAAATCATTTGGCGCGTACCGCACGTTAAAGTGTCTGACAAAGAGAAAATAAATTTGCTAAAACTATTAGAAAAAGATCGACCACTCCAGATGATATTCAGAAATTGGGATCTGTACGAATATCCGGCTTTACCTAAAACTACAAAACATACTTGGTCAATCAAAACATCCTCGCAAATAGAGAAACCAAGATATATTATTATGGGACTACAGACAAATAGAAAAAACAATGGCAGTTCTGATATGTCTCAATTCGATCATTGTCATGTTCGTGATGTTAGAGTGTACCTCAACTCTACTTACTTCCCGTATGAAAACCTAAATGTGAGTTTCGCGAATAACAGAATCGCTTTATTATACGAGCAATACGTCAGATTTCAACAGTCTTATTACGGGCGTCGACCGGAGCCCTTATTAAGTGAAAAACAATTTAAAGATTTGGCGCCACTATTTGTCATCGATTGCTCTAGACAAGCTGATAATGTAAAGACAGGCCCTATTGTGGACGTAAGAGTGGAAATTGAGAGTGATTTGGAAATACCAGATCAAACTTCTGCGTATTGTCTTATATTGAACGACTGTATTATTGAATATAAACCTTTAAGTAATACTGTGAGAAAAATATCATGAATCCGAATACTGTCATAGTAGATGTTCAAGGGTTTAAAGACCTGTACAATAATTTTATAATAAAAGAGTTAGCTTTTGCTACCCGTGATTATACCCAAACATTTTTAATAAAGCCACCATACTTGTTTAAACACTTAACAAGTGACGAAAAGAGACAAGTTAAATGGCTGGAAAGAAACAGAGGTATTTATTGGAACGAAGGGTATATCGACTATAGAGAATTTCGTCGTATAATCGCTCTCTATCTAGAAAATAAGGAAATCGTTTGTAATGGTTTGGAGAAAGTAAAGTGGATAAAGGAACTTTGTGAGAACTGTAAAGTATCAGACCTTGTGACCGAAAAATGTCCTAACTTCTCTATTTTACATAAAAGATACTGTGAAGGAAGAACTAATTTAAATTGTAATAATCATTTAAAGCATTGTGCTCTTAAAAATGTGTTATGTATAAGAAAATATTTAGAGTTATAAATGTGTGCCTACTTATAAGGTTATTGGTTTCATGAATAAAAAATAATTTGTATAGTAAAACTGCTTTTATTTTTTGAACACCCAACACATCATCAAATAAAACATTAAAATTAAATAAAACATCGTAATAAGTACTAAGTATTTACATAAACAACTGCTTACGCAAACAGTTAAGTACTAAAAATCACTATCTATTAAAGATTTAGATATTTTTTTAACTAAAGATTCAGTTTCGTCCATAACATTGTCGATAGCGTCTTTAACAATGTATTGAGCACTTATAATTACGTTCTCACTGTCACTGTCACTGTCACTGGTTTGCGGATTGCTATTGCACAGATCTACGACTGATATTTTAATTAATTTGATCCCTCGTCGCTGTAATCGGCTCATCACAAAAGATTTAGTTGGATTTTGCTTCTTCGACTTTTCCCTGCATCGTTGTTTTGATTTCTTTTCTTTCATCACTTGTTTGCTGTGCTCGGGTTCGTTGTGAAGCGTTTCGGAGAATCCTTCATAAGGATTTTGAGCGTACTGGCTAAACATAATCTCTGATTCTGTAATCTGGAAAGAAATAGACACTCATTAATTTTAAACTTAAACGTAGACGTTGATATAGTGTTGCATAAACGAATTGTCAGCGGGTTAAAATATTCATAGCCGATTCACTAATAACTGTGAGCAAAATTGCTGCGAATTCAATCGCTAGTTACTAAACAATATAAAAATAAATCCTTCTGGCCTACAATGTTGAATTTGCAAAATGTTGAATTCTCAAAATGTTGAATTCGCAAAAAGTTGAATCCCAAAATGTTGAATTTGTAAAATGTTGAATTTCCCATCCGGACCACAATGTTGAATTCGCAAAATGTTGAATCCCAAAATGTTGAATTTGTAAAAAGTTATTTTATCGAAAATATTCTATTGTAAGTAGTCCAGGTGTATTTTTATTTTTGAACGTAATAAATAAAAAACAAAAACTCGCTTGTAATCTGTAATAAAAAAAAACTCCACTCGTATTCATTGACTAAAACAAAAAAACTTTTAATTTATAATCCTTACTTGTTTTAAACTCCACTTGTAATCAATAACTAAAACACTCTACGTGTAACTTAACTAAAAAGAAAACTCTGTAATACTTAATAATAAAAACTCCACTTGTTAACTAAATCATTCTACGAAAAAAAACAACCCAACATCTTTATTCCTTAACAAAATAAATTAAAATGTGAAAAGTCGTAAATTTTGGTATTAAAATCCTAGTTTAAGTCTTATATTTATAACTTTTCTCAAAAATTGCAAAGGCTGCAATTGTTTCTTTTCAAGTTATTTCATAAAAAAAAAAATTATCAACCCCATACGTGTGGGGTATCTATGGATAGGTCTTCAAAAATGATATTGAGGTTTCTAATATAATTTTTTTCTAAACTGAATAGTTTGCGCGAGAGACACTTCCAAAGTGGTAAAAGGTGTGTGTTACTTCTAAAATAAGAGAATGATAAAACTAAAACAAATATATGATGTAGGCACATTACCATGTAAACTTTCACCGAAAATTGGTTTTTGAACGAGATTTAGTAAGTAGTTTTTTTTTATACGTCGTAAACCGTAAACCGCAATTTACCTTTAACGAACTACAATAACGTTTATAATATTATGTTACTTGCTGCTACGGAACCCTTCATGAGCGAGTCCGACTCGCACTTGGCCGTTTTTTTATACGTTCCCTAGGCCGGTACCCAACTACCTAACCTACTTCAGGTCGCTGCCAAAAAATGCGCGTCTGGTACCAACCTTCTGCAGGTCACTTGTTACTGGTCGGAAATAATGCCTTAAATTACCAGTGGAAACTATACCGTTCCTGCTCTAACTTACACAGAGTGTAGAGGAAAAAACAGGAAAGGTATAGAACATCACAATCATGTGAAAGACCTAACTATATTTCGCGCCGTAATGTTTTATTCTTTGAGTCTGTGGGAGATTATGCTGTCAAAATGTTTACATTTTGTTTTTTAAGCTATTGCATAGCTTCTATCGCGGGCCTTGAGCGTGGAGACCTAATCCAGAAATTTCGTAACGAAAATACTACCTAAGAAAAGAGTGTTTTGTATTGAAAATTATGTTTAACTGCTTGACAACAAAGTTCAAATTTACTTAAACGAATGATACGAGAGTGTTGTATTGAAAATTATGTTTAACTGCTTGACAACAAAGTTCAAATTTACTTAAACGAATGATACGAGAGTGTTGTATTGAAAATTATGTTTAACTGTTTGACAACAAAGTTCAAATTTACTTAGACGAATGATACGAGAGTGTTGTATTGAAAATTATGTTTAACTGTTTGACAACAAAGTTCAAATTTACTTAGACGAATGATACGAGAGTGTTGTATTGAAAATTATGTTTAACTGTTTGACAATAAAGTTCAAATTTACTTAGACGAATGATCCTTGACTATTAATAGTTAAATTAAAACCTTTTTATTAGTTTGATGTTCCCATTACGTTGTGTCAAGTTTTAAAAACTATAAATGTGAATAACAGTTCCTGTCAATGTCATCATTGCTATTTCTTGTATTCGGGTTAATATTTTACAATTGCGTAAGTTGATAAAAATGCTATGCAATAGCTTCGCCGGGGCAGTCCCCGAGTGCCACACGTCTTTTTTTTATTTTGATATTGCTAGGCAACAAGCCTTTGTGTTTTTCCATTAGTAAATAAGTATCCTACAGTAGAATTAACATTCAGATTTGAATAAAAAAAGGTATTGTATAGTAATGTGTGAAATACATACATCCACAGGATTCAACATTTTGGGATTCAACATTTTGCAAATTCAACATTGTGGGTCCTGAAAATTCAACTTTTTACAAATTCAACATTTTGGGATTCAACATTTTGCAAATTCAACATTTTGAGAATTCAACATTTTGCAAATTCAACATTGTAGGCCAGAAGGATAAAAAGGTTTTACAATATTGTAATGAAAGTCATACATATGTGTCTTAGAAAGTTCTAATACAGTGAATCCAATATAAATAGGTTTATCTAAAATAATTTGGTCAGGTTTCATTTGTATTGCAACTAAGTTTTCAGTTAGAATAGAAGCGCTATGGAAATAGGGGTTGGCTACAAGTCTCTCGGAGGATATAAATTTCTTAGTACGATTAGATTGATCGCACCATTGATTAACTAAATGTACGGTTACTCTATTTTCAGTATTTTCTAATGTCTTACCAAAAACACTATTGTTTAACAACTTAAAAAAGTCTTGTTCGAAAGAACTTTTTGCCTTTTGTCTTAATCGAGTGTTTAATTCTATGTACTGTTTTAAATAGGGACTTTGTCTGAAAGTAATAGCTTTATGAACTTTACGTAATATTAAACCATGTTCTAAACACTTTTTTAAATGAACGTAATGTATTACGTAGTTGTACTTATTATGCAAATTTGCAACTAGTTTTTTCGTTTTACCTCCTGGAGGTATACATTTCTCAGGACAAAATGGTAAATCATTGTGGTGTTTGTGTAAATGTTCAGGATAAAAAAGATCGACCTCTAATATAAAGCCCCACTCAGAGTTATCCTCGACATTTTCAACACGAAAATTAGTTAATTCATTTTCATCAAGAAATCTAAAACTAGAATACGGTAAATACTGACACATGCTAAAGCCGTATAGGTTATTACAGTCTAGATATACTATGAAACTCTGAGGCTGTGATGCATTATGTTCCGGCATGTATTTGTGATTTGCTTTTGCATACCGATGGGAACACATGCACAAACCCCCTCGTATACCGCTTTGAATCATTCTGACGATAGCTAAATCCGAAATAAGTTCTAACTGAACACCAGTTTTTAGCAACATTGCATCGAACGATAAACTGGGTGCAGTTATGTAAAAGGCAGGATCGAGTTTGTAATATTGTTTACATGTTTTCCGAAACTTTTGAAATATGTCTGTCAACAAAAGCACGTCTATTTTTAAGTATAGATCTGTATACTCGCCTAGGTCATTAATATTGAATTCAGCCCAAACATTCTGAGCATGATTATAATCTTCATCGCTAATACCTTCGTTAGTCAAAGAATTATGGAAATAATCTTTAGATGGTAATGACTTTTGATCGTAACATTTCCAGTCCTTCATATAGTCATATGGGTACACACCTTTACGAGTCAGCAAACTAAATTGTGTTTCATCAGTAAAAATTGATTTAAGGTTAACAAAATCGTCTACTTGCAATGTTTTAGCAAGTTTGTCTAAACTAGTTCCTAAAAAGTTAAAGGAATCTAAAAACCTTATTTGTATAAACTCGTTATCAGCAATAGGAATAAACTTTGTAAACGCTATATATTTTTCCTTAGTCTTGGGTATTATTTTAATTTGTCCTGGAATTTCGCCTAACTTTTTAATAAATAAATGACAGTCATATCCGGTTAAGTTATGAAAAAATATTGGGATGAATTTTGGTACTTTGTGTTGTAGGTTACAGTGTCGATGTGCTGCACCTCGGTACCGGCCAGTTATATGACAGTGATCCCTTACTCTATCGGACAACAGTAAATTTTCACAAAGGTAGCACTTAACAGCGCGTTTGAAATCAAGAGCATCTATTTCCGTGAATATCATAGGCTCGCTTTTAGTTAGAATTCTGTGTATTGCTTTAGCATCTTCAGTCAGTAAATGTATAAATTTTGAAACACAATCTTTTCCGCGATAACTTCTATAGTCGCCAACCCTATCGTTAAATGATGACACTACATTATAGGCGAACGCGGCCGCCACGTGACGATGTGAGTATGACGTGTTAGCGGTGTTGAATTCATCGCCGGAAATCGGTTCGAGTATCGTTTCGAAATCGGCATATATGACGAAAGGAATGTTTTGTTTTCTATCATAATTTTTGAATTTTAAAAATGTTCCTTTTTCTGGTAATACTGTGGCAATCCCTCCACACAGATGTAATTCAATTCGGCTGCGCGTTGGAAAAAACAATAAGCACGTTTCGCAGAAGTACAGTTTACCATGATGTTTGGTTATCTGATTTCTGACTAGACGAGGTAAATCAATGATTAGACAATAATGAGTATTAGAATTATTTTCTAAGAATAATAGATGGATGCTCTTAGATTTATGATTCGATGTTGAATACAAAGGTCCAATGATAGTCTTATCATTTTTTAAACCATACACGTAAATATTCAAAAACGGATTATTCTTCTCAAAGACAGCTATGTCCGAAAATGTTATCGGAAATGTCAAACCATCAACATTCAAAACATCCTGGAAGTAGGGATAAGATGAAACTCTGTCGGGATGTTGGTTAGTGGGGTACAGAGCCGCCACTACGCACCATAAAAAGCAATACTCATCATTGTTACGAATATTCAAACAAGCTTTTTTATTTTTTATACATTTTGGTAAAGTTATAAATTTAGATCCGCCGAGAGGTTGATATTTGTTAATATTTATTTCTATATGAGAATTGCTCGAAAATGTCCAACCACTATCTCTCTCCTGAAACTCTTCAATTTTCTTTAACAATAAATCAACCGTTGCTTTATATATTGAATCAAAATCGTAATTAAAATTAATAATAATGTTTTTTGTGGCGAACGATTTCATTTCCTTTTGATCATTTTTAAACATAAGAAAAAAAGAAAATAGTTCGAAATTTATTTTCACAGCTTTATGTTTCAATAATGATCGGTTTATTAGAGTTTTAACTTGTTCCCTAATATTAATGAGAAAAATTTCAGGAAAATTATTTATTTCTGCGCCAGTTGCGATGATCTTGTAACTAACGATTCTTTTTTTAAACGCAGAATTAATAATTTCGACATTGTCAAAAACAGTGGTCGCACTATTGTTTTTATGAACATTACTACGTAAATGACCAGACCATCGACGATTATCTACAAATAAGTTGCAAACCGAACAGTGAGGCATTATTTTACTAATTGGAATTAATTATCTCCCAATATAGACGCTAAACGCGAAATGAAACGATCTTACTCACGTATACCGACTAATGAACAATCGAAGTAAGTGTAGCGTGACAGAATTATCGAATTGTTTAATCTGGACCAGATCTGCATCTGCTTCAAGTTTGATGATTGATGATCAACCAGTGCATCTGATTAGGTATCAATGTGTTTCTGAAAAAAAGAAATATCGGTTAGTACCTATTTTAAAATCAACAACATTTTAAACGAAAATACGAAACATATTAAATAATTACCTTCTTGCAAATTACTTAATGTTGTACATAAATGTTCCAATTTTATGTAGTTCAAAAATGTGTGGGTGAATTCAGATCACAATACTAAACGTCTGCTTCGGGAGATTATAAGACTGTAGGTATTTCGACATCAAGTTTGATGATTGATGATCAACCAGTGCATCTGATTAGGTATCAATGTGTTTCTGAAAAAAAGAAATATCGGTTAGTAGGTACCTATTTTAAAATCAATAACATTTAAAACGAAAACACGAAACATATTAAATAATTACCTTCTTGCAAATTACTTAATGTTGTACATAAATGTTCCAATTTTATGTAGTTCAAAAATGTGTAGGTGAATTCAGATCACAATACTAAACGTCTGCTTCGGGAGATTATAAGACTGTAGGTATTTCGACATTCGCTGTGAATCCATATATTTTTAAATGATTAAAGGATTTACACTCCGTCACGCAGCGTAGCTTTGAGATAATGTCAAATTAATTTTTAGTTTCTGACTTTTAAACGTTACTAACTAACGAAGTAAGTATTCGTTATTGACTACTTAGTCATACGATCAATTTCCTAAAAATCAATAAAATATTTGATTGAAATAATTGTTATTGCGTAAAACATTACACGTGTAACCTTGTTTCTTTTAGGGTTCCGTAGCCAAATGGCAAAAAACGACACCCTTATGGATTCGTCATGTCTATCTGTCTGTGTGTCCGTCCGTATGTCACAGCCGCTTTTTTCCGAAACTATAAGAACTATACTGTTGAAACTTGGTAAGTAGATGAAACAATTTTTTTTTTCAATAAACCCGTACGTGTGGTATCTATGGATAGGTCTTCAAAAATGATATTGAGGTTTCTCTCGTCTCGTCTTTTAATACGTCATTAATCGTAAACCGTAATTTACCTTTAACGAACTACAAGAACTTTTATATTATGTTACTTGCTGCTACGGAACCCTTCATGGACGAGTCTGACTCTCACTTGGCCGCTTTTTTTCGTTAAGTTTGCTAAGTTGCATTCGCAACAGTAAGCTATTTTACCTAAGGTTGTCACGCATACATATTAAGGTAAGGATAAGTATCTGAAACTAGGTACACTATCACAAAATAAATAAAATGTAGTAAGTATATAGGTTTCTAACCTTAAGAATAGAATAAAAAATTAAGTTCATTTAAAATTGAGTTAACTTATTGTTCAGTTAACTTATTTCCTGTACCTACTTCACTCGAGCATAAAAGTATTACAAGTAAAACTTGGATGTATAACATGATAAATACTAATCTTACGATTGTCTCTAGATTGCCAAATAATTAAATTACCCCTCAAGAACATTCCCTATTAACGTTATTGATAACTTATCTACTGGTTACCGTTTTGTCAACCCTAAGTCGTTTCGCTGTGTCGTCATTCGATGCTACCTGAAACATCCTTAGTCTTCACTTTTTGGTCAACCTATAATGCGTCTAAGGAAAAAAGTTAGTATTACACAACATTATATGAACGGTTGCAGTCGTTTTTAACATAGTGAATTATCGTTCGTTTTCCGATTTATAAGCTACATGTTTTCGAAGTACTCGCTACAAACTAACTGAAGTCTACAAGTGTGGAAGTAATCTTCAAGAAGTGTACTGCGATCCTGCTGCGTTATCCTATCAATATCAGTGTTGATAGCTAACCGCTGCCTGCTGCCGTCAGTCACTACGCCTGCCAGCCTGCCATATCGATTGGAGATAATTGGAAAATGTAAGTATAAAACATTCCACTTGGTACATAGTTCAGAGATCTGACCCGATGTACTAATTGTAATCCTTATGTTTGACTATTATTTTGTTGTATCTTTATTTCAGGTCTGAGTCTGAAAGCGAGTACTTTCAAGAAGCTCCGATCACCGATCAGAAAACCAAACGCAGCCGCAAACCGTCTGCAGACAACAATAGGAAACGCAAGTCGCACCCACCATCAACGAATTTAATTCGTACGAGGTAAACAAACTATTCAATAATTTAGTTCGCCATACCAGTTTGAAATCATCAGTCATTTTTATTCGTATGTCTCTCTCTCATGTTCTGCAGGTACCTATTTTGACTGAGTGTATTTTTTTTCCTGTGCATATCTAAACGGTAAATGTAACCTGTAAGTATATGATGAACTAATAGAAGCTTTCGTTGTTGTTTCAGTAAAAAAGCCAATACTGATAATGACGTATTCGGTATCAGTAAGAACTATGGGTCTGACACCGTGCCAAAAGACGATTCATCTAGTACGTGTCTATCATCATTCTTCGTTAACCGAGTCGCCAACGGCTGCGAGCGGCGAGCAGCGAGTATCAACGGAGAGTACTACATCGACTGCAAGGTGTACAAGACTGACGACGCGCGCCACACCGACTCCCTGGAGCTGTGGAAGAAGGCGCTTGTGCGACTCAAGGTCCAGACCGACGCGGATTCGTGTCAATGGCGAAAACTACAAGAGTTCGTGCGCTCGGTAGATACTTTATTCCTTGAAAAACCAATGTTTTACGAAAAATAAACCAAATATAATTTGTACCTTGTTTATTATGCAGATCCAGCAGTGAGTCAGAGAGTCGTTTCTAATATTGAGACGCATGTCAAAAACACCAAGTCGTTTCCACCCACGAAGCGCATTACAAAAACCAAGTCGTTTCTAATATTGAGACGCATGTCAAAAACACCAAGTCGTTTCCATTGTTGAAGCGCATTACAAAAACCAAGTCGTTTCTAATATTGAGACGCATGTCAAAAACACCAAGTCGTTTCCATTGTTGAAGCGCATTACAAAAACCAAGTCGTTTCTAATATTGAGACGCATGTCAAAAACACCAAGTCGTTTCCATTGTTGAAGCGCATTACAAAAACCAAGTCGTTTCTAATATTGAGACGCATGTCAAAAACACCAAGTCGTTTCCATTGTTGAAGCGCATTACAAAAACCAAGTCGTTTCTAATATTGAGACGCATGTCAAAAACACCAAGTCGTTTCCATTGTTGAAGCGCATTACAAAAACCAAGTCGTTTCTAATATTGAGACGCATGTCAAAAACACCAAGTCGTTTCCATTGTTGAAGCGCATTACAAAAACCAAGTCGTTTCTAATATTGAGACGCATGTCATAAACACCAAGTCGTTTCTAATATTGAGACGCATGTCAAAAACACCAAGTCGTTTCCATTTTTGAAGCGCATTACAAAAACCAACAAGTCGTTTCTAATATTGAGACGCATGTCAAATACATCAAGTCGTTTCCACCCACGAAGCGCATTACAAAAACCTAGTTGTTTCTAATACTGAAATGCATGACCAAAACATCAAGTCGTTTCCATTGTTGAAGCGCATATCAAAAATCATCAAGTCGTTTCTAACCAGGAAACGCATTTCATAATGACTAAATTAAATCTTAATCATTGATCGTGTCGATAGTTGTCACTAATGTCCGAAGCGAAGCAAACTCGCCTAGCTACTGGCGGCCAGTCGTATAACTCGCATGATCTTTTTATGAGTACAGTAATACCAGCCGTTTCTAATACTGAACGTGCCCAATTCATCAAGTCGTTTCCATTGCTGAAGCGCATTACTAAAACCAACAAGTCGTTTCCACCATTTGAAGCGCATATCACTAATCATCAAGTCGTTTCTAACAACGAAACGCATGTCAAAATGATCCATACCATCGTTCGCAGCGAGGAGCTACTGACGGCCAGTGGTACAACTCACATGATCTCTAGGTGAGTACAGTAATATACTACACAGTCGAGTCGATCATTCAATATTGGGCATTCTATGCCACTGGCGCGTAGCGAGGCGCACTAGCCGAGCTACTTGCCGACAGTGGCATAGAATGCCCAATATTACCCTACTCATACCAAACCTTCCATTACAGAGAACCAAAAACATCTTTGTATGAACGTGATATTGGAAAGTCGTAAGTTCAGTAAGATGACCGCGTGTGGACTGTTCTATGTAGACGCTACGCTGCCACTACATTTGATGGGCATTCTCACTAACTACGTTATTGTACTGTTGCAATTTAATTTTCTGTAAAATTTGTATTCGTGTGCAATAAATATAGCTTTAAGACAATAACAAATTGACGTATTTCATGTCACGAAAAATTATTCAGGGTGGAGAAAAAAATCAGCACATGTTGCTGGAACAAATGTTTTTTTATACGTCATTCTAACAATTTTCACGGCGATTTACCTTACGCCCTGTATTAAGTCAGAGTCGGACGCTCATTGTACTAGTGTGTAACTACTATAAATATCACCCACAAGGGAAATTTCAGGAGAAAGTCCGGTTAAGCAGTTATGACCTTAGTGGTCACCTGCGAGATGACCGACTCAAAAAAAAAATAATAATTTCAGGACAGTTCTCTGTAATCCTTGGTCGAAACAATATCTCACGTCTCACGTATCTCGTTGCTTCAACATATTCGCGTCGCGCTCATTTAAATAAACCCTTAGAATCAGTTGCAATTAGTTAGTAGTTTTAGTTAGAGTAGGTTTATTCGTTGCTGTAGATATTAATAGTTTTCTCATGTTTTATTAAAATACTTTTAGTGCGTAAGTCGTTGTAAAATTGTGATTGTGTTATTATATCGTGTTTGAAATTTCTCGGGACCCTAGGGTCCCGGACCTTTGGAAGGCGTACGAGGGGCCGAAGCCAACTCGCAGAGGCCCGTTAGACGTGTTAAATGAAACGAGGCACCAACCGACGATTATCCCTGTATGCACTATGCTAGTGCACCCAAGGACAACCCCCGGTTGGTGCAGAACTATTGCAAGATTATATCGTGTTATTATTGTGTAGTGTGAATTTTATTCAATATACTTGTGTGAACTGAACTCGTGGTTTTCCATATAAAAAGTCAACCTTCGTGACACCCTCGCCTACAATATTCCCTTGACCACATTATAGTCAAGAGTACGACTCGTGTGGTCAACAGTCTTAATGCGATAAATAATATTATAGAGGTTAGTAGTTTGTGATATTGGATACTTCTCCAGTCAGATAAATGAACGGTTCCTGTGGAAATCATCATGGGAATGAAACCGCGGGTGCAATTAGTGATAAATAGATCGATAAAAGTTTTATTCTGTGCACACAAAACACACACAAAGGGACACATTTTATGTTCGCAGTCTGCTCTACTTTACATTGAATCTCAATACGTAATGCATTGAGATTCAATAGTTTAACCTGAGGGCCAAGACAAAAGGTCGTTCTATGAACGACTAGCGTTTTCCCGCGGCTAATTCGGAAATTATCCCATGGAAACTTACTACCGGGATAAGAAGTATCCTATGTGTTCCATAGGATACTATTTATCCGCATCCATCTATAAATTATCTGTCTGCCTCATCCAAATCCTATTAATAGCATAATAAATTATTGAATACTGTCGTGAATTCATGCATGCGCAATTTCTGAGCAGTAATCTTACAAAAAGTACTTTTTTGTTAGGTTACTGCTCTGAAATTGTGCACAACGTCTAATAATTAAAGTACTATCTTGAATTCATGCAAGCCTAGTACTTTTTGTGCGAAGTTTCAAAAATTTTCATACGAATCGAAATCCCCCCTTTAAAAGTGTGATTTCCAAAAATCCCTTCTTTGTGCTCCCCTAAATTATAAAAAGTAGCTGTGTGAAAAATTTCACGTTCCTAGTCCCAGTAGTTTTGGCTCTGTGTTGATATGTCAGTCAGTTTCTCCTTTTATTATACACGGTGACTTGGGTGACTTGTAATTTGACGTATTCCTGCTAGGACGTGATAGTGTGACCCATTTGCAACAATTAAACACCCCATAAAGCCTAGGCGAAAATTCATGGGATTCGAGAAAACTCAATTTTCAACAATTAAACACCCTATAAAGCCTAGGCGAAAATTCATGGGATTCGAGAAAACTAAATTTTTAGGTTTTTTTGAAAATTTCCCAGAATTCGTCACTAAATACCACTTTACTCTAAACTCTCAAATTGAATGGCCTACATTGTAATTCTATTGGGTACCTAATACTTTAATAAACCTATCGATGTAACCAAATTTTCTAAAACATCAAGCAGTAAAAAAATAAAGGAAGAAGTTTATTAACCTTTTTCAAAAATCATCTATGTACTTGAACTTTGACACCAGTTATCTCAAAATTTTACTATGACATTAAGCGTACAAATTACGGATACGACATCTTCATTTAATCAGCTATCTAACGAGGTTCCAAAGTTAAAAAAATATTCAGTGGTGCCGATGAAAATGTCGATAATGCTTGCAAAGGTCGCATTTGAAAATTGTTAAAATATTAAAAAATTGTGTGATAATTGAATGAATTAACTGATTTATACCAACCCACTACTTTCAATCCTCTCAGCAATCCATCGCACGTTAGGCACTCAGATCATCACGATCAAGTCGTGGAGCGGCTTTTTAGTTTTTAACTAGACTCTTGCATGAGCTTTGTCCCTGTGCCGTGATTTCTCGCGGCAGCGGAGTTACACCCCGGCATTTTACCACCTCGCCCTTTGGGACGCGTTCAATTGGCGGGCTGGCCGCAAACCTCAAAGAACGCGCCTACACTGGTGTCTCCGTAAAGGGTCATGGACCGCACGACCCCCGCGTAGTGTCTCCGGCGAGAAACGTAAGGACCCCCTAGATTGGGCAGGAGCCACTTCAAGGCAACCCCGGTCCACTCCAGTTTGGGAGCCAAACGTCAGAAATGCTCCACGAAGTTCCACCGTCGGTCGAGACGAGTCTCAAGTACTTCATCGTCACATCGATGTGGGAACCCGACGGTGGCGCGTTCCGAGGACCATGAAAACACATGACCTCGGCTTTGTGCAGGGCCACCTCGAGTCCCAGTTGCCGGATCGTGTCTACGATTGTCGTAACCCCGCTTGTCGCCAGTTCGCCAGGACCAGCATGTCGTCAGCGTAGCAAACTACGCTGAAACTGCTAGGGAGGTCGGTGAATAGCACCCAGTCGTATCCGATGTCCCACAGTTGCGGCCCCAGAACTAATCCCTGTGGGGCACCGCACGCCATCTCTCGCCGGTTCCATTCTACCTGGTGACCGAGGTAGATGACGGCCCTGTCCGTCAGATAGGCCTCGACCACACGACAGAGGCCGGTCGGCATCCGGTGATACCGGAGTGCCTCCCTGATGCAACTCCAGGGCAGGGTGTTGAAGGCATTGACCATGTCTAAAGACACCGCCAAGATGACCTCAACCCAGGCCACAGCATCTCCCATCGTGAGGGCCCGCATGCGCATGATACAATGGGCTGATGTGAAATAGGCCCTTAGAGTACTTACGTGCAAACATGCGCTGTATGTTTAAATTCACGCAAACTAAGAAATAAGTGAACCGTGGGCAGCGAGTAGACCGTGAGTCATGTTGAAAACTCAAACAAGTGGTTCCGCAACTTGTGACCTGGGTCATGACGACCTGGGTGCCTGATGTATTACGGATTTCTGGGAGGTTAGAAAGTAGTGGGATGGCATAAACCAGTTAATTTATTCGTTTATCACACATTTTTTTTAATATTTCGACTGTTCACAAATTTGCCCTTTGCCAGAATTATCGATATTTTCATCGGCACTTCTGAATATTTTTTTCTGATTAAATGAAGATATCTGATCCGTAATTTGTACGCTTAATGTCATAGTAAAATTTTGAGATAACTGGTGTCTGTATAGATGATTTTTGGAAATGGTTAATAAACTTCTCCTTTTATTTTTTAAATGCTGGATGTTTTATAAAGTTTGATTAAATAGAAAGGTTTATTTAACTATTAGGTACCCAAAAGAATTACAATGGAGGCCCTTCAATTTGAGAGTTTAGAGAAAAGTGATGTTAAGTGACGAATTCTGGGAAATTTTCAAAAAAAACATAAAAATTGGGTTTTCTCGGAACCCATGAATTTTCACCTAGGCTTTATGGGGTGCTTAATTGTTGCAAATGGGTCACACTATCACGTCCTAAAAGGAATACGTCAAATTACAAGTCACCCTGTATAGATAATGAAAATGGAACAATCTAAAATGGGGGACTGACATAATCTATCTCAAAGCATAGGTATGTACTGACATACCTATGCTTATTTCTATAACGACTTTCAACAGGACTGCCTGTTGAAAGTCGTTATAGAAATACGAAACGTTTTGAAAGCGATTCCCACTTGTTTAGGCTCTCTGGTCATATATCAAGCTATAAATTTCCTGTACAAGCTGATCTCGCATTGTTCAGGATTTCCGTACAATGAGATTTCAGTAAGTAAGTGGAAATGCATAGCTTGATAATGTAGCCGTGTGTAAACAACTTCAACGATTCTACTGTTCAACTGTCGCGTGATACCCCATAAGTGCATAAGAAACGGATAAATAAATTAAGATAAATCGAACTGTAACAGAGCAAGCATGTAGGTATTGACGACGCTTAATATTTCTAAGGGTAACGTGGCGTCAATAACGAAGAAACCAAACGCGTTCAACTTGTCGAACGATGTTATCTGTTGGCGTTGCATGTTCTTGCATATTCTTCTTTGTGTATCTGTGAATGTAAATAATAATAGAATTAGATACACTCCTGCACACCTGAATCGAACCACCCTGTATATTTTTGTATATTTGTGTATTTAAGCATATAGAGACTAAACGTCTTCGATAAGTAGATACCTTGATATTCGCATATCTGCATACTTTTTATTGTGCAAGACTTATTGAATAATGCTGACTTTCTTGCAGTGCTGTGTGGGTAAACACAATATGGCTTGAAAGGGGGTGAAGCTTATTTGACATTCAGCAGTAGCAAATGTTCTTTTTGAAATAAATCATTTATTGATTAATTATTTATTTCTTATCTCACTTATCTGTCAGCCATACAATGGCTGACAGATAAGTATGGATGGGGAAGATATGTTGCGCCTACGCACCCTAAATAATTTGTTGTAAGAGCAGGAAGATGATGACGATCATTACCAATTCCAAATTGTGGATTCAATTTTGTAAGGTCATGGTTTTTTTCCTTTTGTATAAAACATTGGAGGCCGGAAATTATTGTATGGAAACGTACTACCGGGACAAGAAGTATCCCACGTCCTATGCCAAATATCACCGATATTACAAGAAACAGATAGACAGACAGACGAATTTATAATATTAGTATGGAAGTATTGATGCCCAACAATTACCTGAACATCCTCTTGTACTTTTAAGCAAGGTACAAAGGCTTTTAACTTCAGTCATGGTTGCATAGAATTTCTCGCTTTCGACGCTCAGCAAGATTTGTAAAGCCGTGCTCTTGATAAGCCACGATTGTGATATTACTGCAAATATTGCAAACTGTAAAGAAAACGTAAGTTTTTTAAGTAAAACAAGAGTTAAACGACGATCCACATAACATAACATCAAGCTTTGTATTCCTCAATAGGTTTGGCAGAGACGGATAATACACTCACTTTGGCCAGGTTTTTTATAAGTGCCATGATAGGGGGCGAGCCATTAATCAGGGACGATTTCAAAATAACACTTTTAATCTGGATATCGAAGCCAGGATCAGAAATGAAAGGTATACACTAGTTGAACGAGGCATAAAGGTACATAAAACCGATACTGGTTGGTCCTTTAGGGGTATGAGGAACAGGGTGTTCACTCATCCACCATAGAAAAGGTCACTAAATTCCTCATACCACTAAATTGGTGACCCCGAGAATGAACATCAACGCAGTCATCGTGCAACTACTGCAGCAGCACCCACGGCTTCAACGGGTATCCTGACTACCAGCATGCAGCGAACGCGCATTCCTGGTCATCACCCTCAGCCTCATCAGCAACCTTGGCACAGCACCTGCACTTCCGGCCGGTCTCACAAGCAGCGCCTATTCTACCCTCTCCTGGTCGACGCAAGCAGTCAGCCACAACCCGGCGCTGTTCCACATCCGACTCACTGGATGACGACGCAGCGCCACCCCGACTCACTGGGGAATCACCGCAGACAGTTCCGACTCACCGTGAACTATGCGCCACCCGGTTCCGACTCACTGGAACTAAACAGCTGGCACTGTGAAGCATCGCAAGATCCAAGACTCAGCCCACTATCGACCTCCGGTCTCCGGAGGGGAGTGATGTAGCGGTTACACCGCTACATACGAACTACGCAGCATGCAGCAAGACATGACGTCACACAATTCCTGCATTGCGCAGTTAGAGTTTACCGATCGAAAAACATAGATAAGACTATCTGAAACCAACTTACGGCAGTTGCCCGCCAAATATAACACCCGTCTGGTTGGAGGATCCTCCCTGTTCTATGGTGGATGAGTGAACTTTACACCCTGTTCCTCATACCCCTAAAGTCCTAAGTGGTGGCCTATTAAGGCAGTGAGTTATCCTTCGTTTAGTTTGTCATATTTAGTAATTATGTTCAATTCATTTATTAAAATTAATGTACTCACTTCTCCTCCATTGTATGCTAATATTTGTTTCATTTGTAGTAATATAGCTACAGTCATTAGTCCGTGGCAGACCGTGTGTATTGTGTAATATACAACCTAAAAGTAAAGAGAAACTGTATTATTTATGTTGTGTTATTCTACAGCAAGATAGGCTGACTGTGAAAACCATACTATACAATTTGTGTTTCAACAATATAGTTTTATAATATACTCACCAGTAGACGAAACGTTTTCTCGAAAAGCTTATATGCATCCAATATATTTAAGTACAAATCATACATTTTTGCCCAATGAGATTCACTAGTTGAACCTCCTCCGTTTCCTGATAGTTGCATCTCTTTTATCCAAACACTAAGCGTTTTCCGCAACAAATTAATAATAAATGTAGCATAAACAATATTAATATCAAAAGAAATACTGGAATAACTTGACATACTATCCAAAATATTGGTGAAATTAAAATTTATCCAGTAATACAAATTACCTATCATGTAAATACAATTTAGGACGATAACATAAACCCAGTTGGAGATAACCAAGGTTTTTAAATGTTTTTCGTCAATTTTGAGAACTCTATGCACGTGTTCGATTTTCAAGACTAATAAGGCATTGTTGTTGCAATTAATAATATTTGAACAGTAGTTGATAATGAATCCAATCGAGAAGAAAAAATAGTCGAAAACTTTGCACCAAACAAGAATAGTGGATGATACACTCTTCAAAACAAGAAGCTGATAGAAGATTAGAGACCGGAATATTACAGCGCAGAAGAGACCAATAAAGTTGTATCTGTTACTGTTCGAAGTGATGAAGTTGTCCCGAATAGAATACTTTGCGCAGATGAAAAGACTTTGCATCATATCTAAAGGTTTTAGCACTGACTGTAAATCTTCTTTAACCACGTTGTTCAGTAACACTTCCTTGTATGGTACTGTTGGTATATTCTTGATTATTACATCGTTTATTTTCGATTTTCGTTTGTTCTTCGGAAATGAAAGCATGTTTGTTGCACTCGTGTGTTTCAAGTTAGTGAAAAGTTAAAATTCATGACGTTAGTGGAATAGCAATTAATTAATTCACCCATTACTCGTTGGCGAACTGTTGTTATTAATTAAAAGACAAACTCATTTTTGGAATTAATTTAAAAGTTTTCTTATTGAATACAAACGAGAAATATTTATTTTTATTTATTAAAACTTTATGCACAAGTAAAAAAATACTGTATAAAGGTGGACTTAATGCCTGAGGCATTTTCTACCAGTCAACCTGAGGGTGATGCGTAGACAAAACATGGCAGGTGAAACATAAGGGATAGATAACTTGAAAATGAATACATACTTATTCATAAATAAATACATGTAAACCGAATAAACTTTGTCATGAGAAGTAACTATAGGTAGAGGAGAAAACAATGTTCATGTGCCTATCGAAATATATAAATGGAAACGAAAGAGCTTCATTCCTTAGATATTATGAATTAATAGAAAAAAAATGCATACTTACTATAAAGAACTTTATTTTAATGACGAATAGTATTTCAAACCATATAATTACGTTAACACAAGCATTTTCGAAAATTGGTGAGTCAGTACAATTTGGTAACTATAACGTTCCGTTACAATACAACCAACAGGAACTGGACAATAATTTTATTGAGACTTGGGTAATTTACAAAAACTCGAACTGTAATAGCACTATAGTGTAAGTAGTGATAAGATCAACCACTTGCAATAGCATTACAGCGTCTATTGTGAATAGGCCACACACAGTCATCTTTTTGAAGGTAGCACCTTGAATCCGCTGCATATTCTTGCAAAATCTTTTTCGAGTTTCTGTGAAGAATTTTTTACAATTATAAAATATACGACCCTTGAATGCTCATAATCTTATTTTCAACTATGAATAAGGTATATCTAAACGTCATGTCTTCGATGTTAGTTACTAAAAAGGAAGAAAATGAAGATGAAGGAATCGCATAGTCTCTTCACCTTGTTTCCGTAATTTTATCGCATCGCTTGCAGCAAGTTTATTATTATCTTGTACAAGTTTATTTTTATCATAGCCTACGATATTGTAATTTTATAAGCTTTTAGGAACGAAATATATCCGCCATCAACATTATCATTGGAAGCGTTGATCCACCAATTTTTGAGTCTAAACCTCCTCCCGTTTGTGCCATACTTTGTGCTGCATATTAGCAATATCCTTCAAAATGATTTAGATTATAATTGATCGTGTGTTACGCAATTAGGGTGCTGGTCTGAGTTAGTCTCCAGATCTTTCCGCGATCTTTTGTATTTAAATAAATTATTATCAAGTATTTTCTTTTTACCTGAACAACTTCCTGAAGTTATAATTTGTATGCAGGTGCTCTGTACTTCTGTCATGGCCGAATAGAATTTCTCACACTCCACGCTCAAAGATGAAAGAAGAATGAGGTTCTTTAACACCCACGTTAAAGATATACATGATAAAAGAGCATACTGAAATCATAAGGATATAGATCAATTTTCAATAATTGCCTTTGCTTATATTTTAGATTCAATTTATTGTGTGCAAAACTAACGTGTACTGAAACATAAAAAAAAAACCAAAACGTTACTTTAGACTCCTAAGGTAACAGTGTAATTAGCAGTGATAGTCTAGTGATGAGACCGTCAGACTGCCAAATCATAGGTCTCAAGTTCGAACCCAAGGCACGCACCTCTGAGTTTTCGGATTTATGTGTGTATTGCATAATTATCACTTGCTTCAAAAACGGTGAAGGAAAACATCGAGAGGAAACCGGCATGCCTGAGAGATATTTCTCGACGGTATGTGAAGCCAAGTCAGAGGTCCATGGGCGGCTTTAAAACTCTGACACCAGGTTAGTCACTAACCACACGAAAAAAAAAAACTAAGGTAAGACTTCGGTTTTCTTTAATCTTGAGATGGTGAAAAGAATGATAGTTACATTTCTGTTATTAGAATACATTAATCATATTCCTATACCATTAAATGAGAAATATTTGTATATAGAACATATTATATTATTTGTAATCGCGTACTCGAAAACAGCTCTAACGATGTCGATGAAAGTTGCAATATATGGGTTTACGGGGGCGATAAATCGATCTAGTTAAGTTGCTTAACTGGGAAGATTCGTTTTCTCTATTTTCACCCGATCAAAGCTCAGTCCCCCTGGTACTTGTATAAAATAAACCAGCAAGATTACCTGAACATCCCCATAGTCAGGTGCCTTCATTTCTATTCGAATCCAGATATCCAATAAAGTGTTAGAAGACGTGTGTACAATATAAAATAAAACCTGCAACAAACGTCAATATTAAAAAAAACCTCATAATATAAACACAAAGTACTGTGAAAATTAGCTAACCTAAACCCACCAGTCGATTAAAGGTCTTCTCAACTATTTCGAAAACTTGTATTATGTCTATATAACTATGAAACATACTATCCCAATACTGTTCATCTTCTACATTATCGGTATATCCTGACCTCCGTAGTTCTTCTATCCAGGACTTCAGACCTTTATAGGCAAGCTTCATGCTCCTTGTTGCGTATATCATGTTCATGTCAAAGCGAACGCAAGTATAACTAGATAAAATATTGGCAATACCAATTTCATAGAAAGTATAAAAATAAATGCACATCCAGGTAAAATGAAAACAGTTAATGGCAACGACGCAAACCCAGTTGGATATGATGAAATAATTGAAAGATCTTCCGTTCAGTTTGAGGATTCTATGCACATTTTGGATCTTCAAGACAAATAACACATTGTTGTGTCTCTGCTGGATGTTGGTGCAGCAGTTTAAAAACCCACCGATAAAATATAAAACAAAGTCATAGATATTGACAACGAAGTAGTCAAAAACTTCCAGCCCAGCTTTGTTCGGGGACATGAAGAACATGGTGTAAATGATAGCCATCAAGATTACGGAAGCGCATACTGAGAGAAAACTGTAACGATGACTGTTGGGGGTGATGACGTTGTCCCGAATTTTGTATCTAGCACAGACAAATAAAGCTTGCATCATATTCATCGGTTTGAGTATTGATTGTAGATATTTTTCAACTACATTTTCATGTAACGTTTCTTCATTGATTTCATTTGATCTTTTAGGTTCACGTGGTCCGCGAGGGTCACTGGCTATACTTTCTATAACGATAGCAATTCTATTATTTAAAAAATCTTTGTGTGTTGTATGTGCCGACATGTTTGCTATAAGAGGCAGTTCAAAGTAGATTGGAGTAGATGAATGAAAAACGATACAAATTAATTATGATAAGTAGATGCTTAGTTAGTTATATTCGATGACTTAATATTTGTCGCCGACATTTCTAAGCCTTGATAAAATATCGGTGTCGTCGGTAGATTGTATTGACTCATCATTATACAAATAGCGTCGTGTATTTGTAAACGCCCGCTGGTTTGCAAAATATTGTGATAATAATTGGTGATGCTTCTAATAGTACGTAGAGTCCTATGTGTAACCATGATTTTGAGGATAAATAAAAAGTAACATTATGTCACTTTGATTTATGTATTATTTTATTTATATGATTTTGTTATAATCACGTAACAAAGTACATATACATAATGAGACTGGTTCTGACAGCGCGGCGCCAAGTATCTGGCCGGTGGAAAATCTATAGACATAGGACAGACGGATAAATTGTGCCAGTACCTATTGTACTACTACCCGGTAGCCGGAACATGTGTGAAGATGTTAGACAACAGCCTTTTTCCCTATGTTGGGGTCGGCTTCCAGTCTAACCGAGGAGTGACTGCCTATCTCATCTCCACAACCCAGTTACTGGGTAACACGATATCTCATGGTTGGACTGATTGTCAGAGTTTCGGGCTTCTGACGACTTTCAAAGATGACAGTCGGGACCAAAGCTTTCTGAGGCACGGAGGGGTCTCGGAATATAATGGATGATCATTCATTCACGGATTGACTGGGCCAAGCGTAGCTTAACCTTCGATCGATCCGTACGGCTGTTATTACTTAGCTACGAGCTCCAAAGATAACAATTGCAATGAATGACAAAAAGATAAAACAAGCCATTACATTATTAAAGTATATCAATACTTTAATAATCTAATGGCATAAGTTTTACGTTTAACGGTTTACAATTTATTTGTTAAATAGTACAGTTGAGCTGTATAACAAACATGTTTTCAACAATAAACCGAATAAAATCAAGAATGAACTCTGCTTTAATTGAGACTGCACAAATCGTTCCGTATAACAGTGATGTTTTGTTCAATAACCAGATTGAAAAGGATCTACAGTCGGTTCTAAGGCCGTTAAATCTAATGCAAGCCCTCTTCATCTGTTCGAAGTACAAAATTCACAACAACATCATCACTGTCAACAGTTTCACCTACAATTTTATTGGAATCTTCTGCATGATCATATTCCGCGCCTATTTTTTCTATGGTTGGTGTAGCGAATTTGTCGGTTTCGGCGAGGGCATCTTCATGGTCCTTAACTGGTCTTCTATCTATGTCAACTTCTTCTACTCGATTGGATTCATTTTAAATTACTACAGCAATATCAAGTATAGTCACAAAAATGTATCATTAGTTACAAGGATCCAGCACGCTCTCACTCTCCTCAAAGTGAACGGTAAAGAACTCAGAAGATTGAAAATCTACAATTGGATTTTAGTTATAAGTTTTAACAGTGTTTTTGTTGTTACATGGATCTTATTTTTTTATTTCCTCCCTAAAATGGGTTATATAAATATGCTTTTAGGTTACAATGTCTTCATTTTTGATATTAATGTCATGTACGCTTCATTTGTTATGAAACTGTTATGTAAACTGTTAATAGTTTGGATTGAAGATGTTCGAAGAGCGGAAAATATTTCAGATTCTGAAAGAGAATCTTATTGGCAGATCAAGTATGATGTGTATGTAGACATAATGGAGGCATATAAGCTCGTCGAGATAACTTTTGGTCAGCTTGTAAGTACACATCTTCCCAGTTTTGGGCGCGTCTTTTGGTATATAAATCCAGACTAAGTAATGTAATAAAGTTATTTTATTTTCAGATTGCATTCAATATAATAAACACAGCGTGTCATGGTCTGATAAACATAGCCACGGTATTAAAAATACAAGTAATGCTGATGAATGATTTTTTAGTAAGTGTTACCTTCTCGATTTTAATAATTTATTGATATAATATACACCTTATTGTAGTTACAAAACAATTTGTACAACCAAATCAGGGGCCAGTCATCGTAAAAAATCCATTGCTCCTTCAGACAACCTTAACATGGACATAGCAGAGGCTGAATTTGGCATACATTTACTTACATACAAGACATAATATTAGAAGTAATTAGACTTAAGTAAGGCAGTTTTTGAGACCGATATTAGTGGAAACGCTAAATGGGCGACACCAAGGACATCTAGATAGGTATACATTGCCCTCATCTGTGACGTCATTCATAAGGGTCAGGTGCATAATTTAACAGGGCGCGCGTATATGACCAGCACCGCCTTTCTATTAAAATCCGAAGGCTTTGAAGGAAATTCCTAATGCATCTGAGCTTGTTTCGGCCTTTCTTCTCTGAGTAGCCAGATAGGAAATGCCGTCCTTATTTTGTTTTTAAAATATTATTGACGTGTAAAATTGTTTGTAAAAACCTATTTAAATAAAATAAAATAAAATCATTATCATTTCATTATCATTATTTTTATCATTCCATTGCTTCACATGTTTGAAAAGTTCGTCAGCTCGACAATGTAAATAACGCAATGATAATTATGTCAAATTTTCAAAATTAATCACATTGGGATTGTCAGTATATTACGCAATTACGTCGCAGATGTATGTACGTAATAATAACTTTAATTTGTATTTATTATTTACAGTTCGGTTTAGTAATAGTTGTTTCACAAGTAGGGTTGCTGAAAAATATACTGATAGGAATATCTTTGAGCGTGAATTGTGAGAGATTCTACAAAGCTATGGAAGATGTCCGAGGTGCGGTGACACCGCTAATGTATTCAAACAGATGTTCAGGTAAACATTATTTCTTCTTTTTTAATTGTAAAGAATTTAAACTTATTGGATGGTAAATAGGGCAAGCAAGACAAAAGCCTTCAAAGCAAGAGTGAACAGGCATCTTCTGGGTACGCTCGTTCCATCATAGACCTCATCCATCGTTTTCCATCAGGCGAGATCGAGGTCAAGAGCAGGCCCATTCAGCAATAAAAAAGAAAAAAAATCAAAAAGGATGTGGCTCATTTGATAGTAAGTGGTTACCGCCGCCTTAACACCTCTGTCTTTATGTTATCCTTTCAATTTGAGCAGAAAACAGCAACACTGCTTGGCGGCAGAAGTGGGCAAGTAGCAATATGTGGTGATACTTCCCCGGAACTGCCCGACGGAGGTCGTAAAGACCAAATGCCATAAGCAACCTTTAGGATGGACCGATTTATTGAACAGTGTTTGAGAACACCAAATATACTACGTTACATTAATATGTAACGCAGTATATTGACGTTTAAAGGATAACTGGTGAAATGTGGAAGTAATTATCCACATTTCGCCAGTAATCCTTTAAGTCCCATTTAGGATCGGCCTATTAGGCTGCCTGTCCACTGGAGCGGAGAGGAGAAAAGAGGAGCGGAGATGTGCCAATATTAACCAATAGAATCTTGACTCAGGATCACTGATCTAAACTCAGGGGCGGAGTCAAGATTCTATTGGTTAATATTACTTAATATTGACCCAACTCCGCTCCCCTTTTTTCCTCTCCGCTCCGGTGGACAGGCAGCCTTACTGTCCTCTTTCTCCTACAGAGAAGGCACGAGCATTGATCGCCACGCTCGCTGAAGCAGTTGGCGATTTCAGACTTATATTTACTATTCATCCAGGATTCCTCACGATGTTTTCCTTCACCGATGTCAGTAATGAACAGACACAGAGAGTACATTATACAGTTTTAGAAACTCACATTGGTATATGCCCGGATTTGAAACCTCGTGAATGAGAACTGAGGCCTTAAACACTGGGCCATCACGACACAATATTACCATTAACAGAGCATAAATATAGACTCCGGGCTGCGACTGAGCATGGTATATTTATGTTAAATAATATATTTGTTTTATTTACAGATAAACATACTCTTTCCGCGTGTAAGAACATTCAACGTGTGCAGAACGCTTCGTTCAAGAAAATGAACGCGTGTGGCCTCTTTATCGTGGACGCTATGATGTCTCTGCACCTGTTTAGTTTCATCACCACGTACACTATAGTTCTGATTCAGTTCGAATTTTTATAATTCTACATTATTATAATTATATGTATTCTTCTTCTTTTTGTTCGTCCTTCACTATAGTATATCCTAAGTTTTTCTCAGCTGTCTGCCGTCTCCTTTCCATTCGTATTACTTTATCCTTCACATAGTTCATCCATTTATTGTTATGCTTTTTTCATTTGTCAATATTTATTTTCATTACCTTCTTAGTGTCATGCGTTTTATTTTTATTTATCACATGCCTACAATTACTTTTAAGCTTTTCTGTCACAGACGCTACTTTCGAATTCCGTCTGTCTTAACTTGGTGTCTGTATGTGTGTGTTGTGAAATTAAATGAAGTTTATTGTAAAATTGATCGTTTTTTTAATTAATTAATTTTGACCTAAAAAAAGACGAGTATTGATTAAGAAACTGCATCTTTTATCCCAATTCATATAAGAATTTCTGTTTCACCATAAACATCCCGATGACACATTGTTTCTCATTTTATTCCCGCTTTTATTACTCCCGGTAGTCCAAACGTGTGTGAAGATAATATCGTCTGTCTAGCCTCTTCCACATCTTGTTGTGTTCGGTTCCACTCTTACCAAATGCAGCTGAATACCAGTTTTTTACATGGGGCGACTGGCTATCTGACCTTCACAACCCAGTTACTAGGTAACACGATACCTCGAGGTTAGACTGGTTGTCAGACTTTCGGGCTTCTGATGACCCGTAACGACTTTCAAAATTGACAATCGGTACCAACGTTTTATCGTGCTTTCCGAGGCACGGAGAGGTCTCAGTATATAATGGATGGTCATCCACAGATTGACCGGGCCAAGTGTAGCTTAATCTTTGATTGATCCGTACGGCTGTTATTACTTAGCCAGGAGCCTCAAAGATAGCAATTGGAATTAATGTAAAAAAGATAAAACATAAGCCATTAGATTATTAAAGTAATGATTAATTGTAACGGATTTTTGCTTGTCAACGGATCCATCAAATAGAACAGTTGAGTTGTGCTACAAAAACATTTTCAACAATGAACAGAATAGCATCAATAATAAATTCTGCTTTCGTCGAGACTGCACCAATCGTTCCGTATTACAGTGGAATTTTGTTCAGCAACCAGATTGAAAATGATCTACATTCGGTTCTAAGGCCGTTAAATCTAATGCAAGCCCTCTTCATCTGTTCGAAGTACAAAATCTGTGATAACATCATCACTGTAAACAGTTTCACCTACAATTTTATTGGAGTCTTCTGCATGGTTATATTCCGCGCCTACTATTTGTATGGTTTGTTTAGTGCATTTGTAGGTTTCGGCGAGGGCTTGTTCATGCTCTTTAAATGGGCTGCTATCTACGACAACTTCTTCTTGTCGATTGGATTTATTTTAAATTACTACAGCAATATAAAATATTGCCACAAAAATGTATCATTAGTTTCAAGGATCCAGCACGCTCTCACTCTTCTCAAAGTGAGCGGTAAAGAACTCAGAAAATTGAAAATCTACAATTGGATTTCAGTTATAAGTGTTAACAGTGTATATATAGTTACATGGATCATATTTTTTAGTTTTTTCCCTAAAATGAGTTATATCGATATACTTTTAGGTTACAATGTCATCATTTTTGATATTAATGTCATGTACGCTTCATTTGTTATGAAACTGTTATGTAAGCTGATAATGATTTGGGTTGAAGATGTTCGAAGGGCAGAAAATATTTCAGATTCTGAAAGAGAATCTTATTGGCAGATCAAGTATGATGTGTATGTAGACATAATGGAGGCATATAAGCTCGTTGATAAAACTTTTGGTCAGCTTGTAAGTACATACTTTCACAGTAATAAAAAATAATTCCAGACGACGTAATGATTTAATTTAATTTTCAGATTGCATTCAATATAATAAATACAGCGTGTCATGGGCTGATAAACATAGCCACGTTATTAAAGATACAAATACTGTTGAAGAATGAATTTTTAGTAAGTGTTTCTTTCTCGATTTCTTTATCCAACAATAATTAATTAATAAATACACTTTATTGCACATCTTAAAACAAATTGTATAACCAAAGCAAGGGCGTGTCATCGTAGAAAATCCATTGCTCCTTCAGACAACCTTAACATGGACATTGGAAAACAGAGGCATTATCCACATGCCTACTTAATTTACATAATATTAATTAGACTTAAATATGGCACTTCATGTGATCGATATTAGTGGAAAAGCCGCGCCGGAAGGGCGGGCGTCACGCTTGAGGCACATCTAGGTACACATTGACCTTATTGGTGACGTCATTCAAAAGGGCCAGGTGCATTATAGAACAGTGCGTGTATGCTTGAAAAATTCGTCTGCCCGACAACTTAAATACAATGAATATGTTGAATTTTCAAAATGAATTGCATTGGGATTGGCAGTGAATTACGCAGTTAGTTTCTGCACACCAGTATATATAAAAATAAGGTGTGAGCTTATGGGTTCACTGTCCACTTCGTGGAACAGGATGTTTCAGAAAATAGCCTTAATTTGTATTTCTTATTTACAGTTCGGCTTAGTAATAGTTGTGTCACAAGTATCTTTGGTGAAAAGTATACTGATAGGAATATCTTTGAGCGTAAATTGTGAGAGATTCTACAAAGCCCTGCAAGACGTCCGGGAAGTGGTAATACCGCTAATGTATTCATTCAGATGTTCAGGTAAACATTATAAGTATTTAAATTTATTGGATGGTAAATAGGGCAAGAAGGTAGCTCAAATCATGGTAAGTAGTTACCGCCGCTTTAAGACCTTGCTCTGTATGTTACGCTTTCAATTGGAGCATTAAAGAGTAACACTTCTTGGAGGCAAAAGTAGGATGTTGATACTTCCCCGGAATTGCCTGTCGTTATTGTCTCACTGCACTGGTATAATAAAGGTCTCTTCCTCATACAGAGAAGACACGAGGGTTGATCACCGCCTTTGCTCAAGACTGATTGGCGATTTCAGACTTGTGGAGACTACCATACAACAAAAAATTAAAATACTGGCACTGCTCATGCTTAAGAGTATTTTAGAACCGTCAAATAAATCCTAGCTTCGAAAAAATTTAAGGGTTTTTCAAACAAATTAAATGTAATGTATGGCCGGATCCACACTAAGCCTTGTAGCGGTTAGACCGCCACATACAAAAACTACGAAACAAAAAGACATGACGTCACTCGCATGACGGCACTCTACATCTCGCAGTTAGAGTTTACTGAGCGAATAACATAGATAAGACTATCCGAAATCAACATATGGGCAGTTGCCCGCCAGACATAATACCCGTCTGGTTGGAGGATCCTCCCTTTTCTATGGTAGATGAGTGAACTTTACACCCTGTTCCTCATACCCCTAAATTGGTGACCCCGAGTATGAACGTCAACGCAGCCTTCGTGCAATAACTTCAGCGTGACGTCATCATCATCACTCCCGCAAGCTTTCGTGAGGCAAGTCACACAGCCAGCCAGCACCCACGGCTTTAACGGGTATCCTGACCACCAGCATGCAGCGAACGCGCATTCCTGGTCATCACCCTCAACCACAACCCGGCGCTGTACCACATCCGACTCACTGGATGACGACGCAGCACCACCCCGACTCACTGGGGAATCACCGCAGACAGTTCCGACTCACCGTGAACTATGCGGCACCCGGTTCCGACTCACTGGAACCACAGCTGGCACTGTGAAGCATCGCAAGATCCAAGACTCAGCCCACTATCGACCTCCGGTCTCCGGAGGGGAGTGATGTAGCGGTTAGACCGCCACATACAAAAACTACGAAACAAAAAGACATGACGTCACTCGCATGACGGCACTCTACATCTCGCAGTTAGAGTTTACTGAGCGAATAACATAGATAAGACTATCCGAAATCAACATATGGGCAGTTGCCCGCCAGACATAATACCCGTCTGGTTGGAGGATCCTCCCTTTTCTATGGTAGATGAGTGAACTTTACACCCTGTTCCTCATACCCCTAAATAAATTCCGTTTATCCAACTAGGCCTTGGGTGAATTCTCGGGCATACATTTCAGAATATCCACCTTAGGGTGGATTTTTGGGGTGGATAAACGGAATAGCCCGAGCCGACTATGGATTTTGCCGAGCTGTAATGACTAAACTATTGAATTTATTCAATTGAATTTTCGTATACAGAATGGGAACGTCATTGTGGACACGCCGTTTAATTTATTGTTGTATTGTCGTCTCCACCTTGTAAACTATAAATCCAGGTTTCCTCACGATTTTTCCTTCACCGATGTCAGTAATGAACAAGGTAGACACAGAAAGTACATTATACAATTTTAGAAAGTCACATTGGTATTTTCCCGGATCTGAAACCTCGAGAATGAGAGCCGAGGCCCAACCAGTAACTGTGTAATACGATACCCCTTGGTCTTCTTCTTTTCGGGTGGTGTGGTTAGTGACTAACCTGGGGGCCTACCACTACCTCTAAAAGCAGTATTATTTTAATATTACTTCACTGGGCCATCACGACACTCTATTACTAACTGGGCAAAAATCTGGACTCCGGTCTGCAACTGAGCATGGTATATTTATGTTAATTATTATATTTGTTTTATTTTCAGATAAACATACTCTTTCCGCGTGTAAGAACATTCAACGTATGCAGAACGCTTCGTTCAAGAAAATGAGCGCGTGTGGCCTTTTTGTAGTGGATGCCATGATGTCTCTACACTTGTTCAGTTTGATCACCACGTACACTATAGTTCTCATTCAGTTCGAATTTTTATAATTATTATTATTACTTATGTATTCTTCTTGTTTTGTTCGTCCTTTACTGGTACCATATTTCTTCATATAATATGTTTTTCTCTTACGTTCTTAGCTGTTTGCAGTCTCCTTATTCACTCATTTCATTCACTTCCTTTTCATTTGTATTAATTGCCTCGGTTAGTTCCGCTATGCTCTAGTTTCGCTATGCTCTAGTTTCGCTATGCTCGACTCGTAAAATACCTACTAAAAAGTTTCGCTATGCACGAAATCACATTTGCGGGCAGTGATGAAAAAAACCATTCCGGACCCAAGACACCCCTGGAAGATACCCCTGGGGGTGCCACGGGAACTTGAATTCGGACCCGTGGCACCCCCTGGTCCAAGGTGTACCAGTGGTATCACGGGTCCTATTTACTAGTGCCCATGAATCCACCAGTCGAATAGTGATGGGACAGTGACAAAATAACCTACACTGTAATATTTTATTTAACCATTTGAAACGTAAATAAAGAAAACCTAGTATGTAAATCTTCACATAGTTCATCCATTTATTAATATACCTTTCTCTTCCTCTTCATTTGTCAATATTTATCATGCGTTTTATTCTTATTTATCACATGCCTACAATTTCTTTTCAACTTTTCTGTCACAGGCGTTACTTTCGAATTCGATCTCTCATAACTTGTTCTTTATAATGAAATTGAATAAATAGTATAAATTGATTGTTTTTTTAATAGTTTTTTTTGGCCTGAAAATGAGGTTAAACTTTCGAGTTTAGATTTCTAAACTGCTGCTTTTATCCTATTTCGTGGAAGACTTTCTGTTTCACTATACAAAACCCAATGACACAATGTTTCTGTAGTTATGCAAAAAGGAGTAGTTTTAATTTGTGATTAAAAAATAATCATCTGTCATTTAATTTCCGCTTTTATTTAATTTTACATAACATTGGTCTTTGGAGGCTCTACTGAGGTCTTGGTATCTTGGAACTGATATGATGGAGCCAGGAGGTGGATAATGAAGTCTTCAGTGGCTCCTAGTAACCCTTCGAGTTTCGGGTCATATAATTCGCTTTGAAGAGTCCAATACCTATATTGCACTTGGTGTCGAGGGTTTGATGATGGAGCCACCAGGAGGTGGATAGTGAAACTCTTTAGTGGGTACGTAAACCCCTCGAGTTTCGGTTCATATGATTCGTTTTGTTGAGTTTAAACATTGCACGTGGTGTTGGGGCTCTAATGATTTAATTATTTTTTGTGCGTGATAAAAGCGTGTTTTTTTCCCGTCATTTGTCAATTTTGACAAATGATTGTGTTAAATAATCTGATTGATGGGTTCTATCAAGGTCGGCGTAACATAAAATTATTATTGTTTATTTAATTAAACTATTTTTTTTATTTATTTATTTATTAAACATTTGTAGACTTAACAGGTCAAACCCAAAGCGTCTACAAACAAGTTACATGTTCGTAATATACGCGTGCAGTTACAATTTGTGCTTAACATATTATTATTATTGGATACAAACCAAGTAATGCTTAACGACTAACAATAAAATAAGTACAGCCAAAATAAGTACAGCTCAGCCCGTTTCGTCGATATCATTTATATCAGTGGACATTTGCCGCAGATATAATTTTGCACAGTTTGTCAGTGAACAGGTCTACATCTTGAGTAAGTATGATTGAGTTGAGGAGCGCAAGAGTACGTCGCGTAGTTGCATTTCTAGCGGCACGGGTCCGTGAACCAGCGACAGCCAGCAGGGGCCGCCGCCGACGCAAACCATGCTCCCCCGCACCCCGCATAGCTCCCATAGGGACGTTTAGGCTTATATCTGCCAGTGCTGAGGGATTGTCGATTTTGTTGGTAATTAAATGGTACAAGTGTATAATTGCCTGCAGGCTCCTCCTTAGTTCCAGAGTGTCAAGTCCGAGCATACCTGTTACAAAAAGCGAGGGATGGAGAAAGGGGTAGTATCCGTACTTTTTCTTGTATATGTATCGGCAGAATTTTTTGTGTATTTTTTCTAACATTGTTTTGTACTTGGCTTCGTACGTTTAATGTTCTTTTATATGACTAATGCTTGTATCTTACCATACTTCCTGTATTTATAAATAAAAATACGTTAGTTATTCATGAAAAAATATTATTGAATCAATCGGAACTGTCTTATGTGGATAATTGAATGCACGAGGTATCTCAATATAATCCTCACAGTTAAAGTCACATGAGTTGATCAGAAAAAGCATAAGAACAATAGTATATTCTTTGTTTGTTATTAATTTAACATAAATCACGCCTTGTTTCCCCAAAGGCTTGGCAGAGGTGTACATATAGTACACCCACAATTCGCTATAAATGTTTAAGCCCCATATAATAATACATATTATTATGTATTATGTATTGTGTAGGAGCCAATGGCTGATGGCACCGTACATTCCCACTTTGTTAATGTTGGTTTAGTTAAAGAACCACAAGTTGAGTTTAAATTTTTATTAAAATGTAGAAGGTTAACAAGTTAAACTGGTAGCGATTCTTTCTCTTGACCAGTGGTTAGTTCCACAGTTATTGGTTGACTCGATGTGCATTACTTAAAACGTTGTAATTATAGCATAATATTTGTGACGCACGACATCCAAGTAGGTTGCTGCGATCGCAAAGTAAATGTACGGTTGATGAGACCGTACATATTGTCTGTATTGTAAACCCATTTAATTGAGTTGACATTGAACTATTTAGTTTGGATATTATCAATCAATCAACTTTTTTTTTTTCACCATATACATAAAATATTTTATATTAGTTAGATTCGTCAATGATACACAGTTCAGGTTAGTATATATTGTGGGAGACTGGTGCCTAAACTAGGCTCGAGGTCTGTGTTTCAGGACACCAGGATGCGCGCTGACGTAATGTATGTAGTAAGGAATCATACGACATTTAATTTACTTTAATTATGATTAAAACGTAGGTTAAGTATACGGGACGAATATTAGTAGATGTGTAGTGTGGGTGACTGTGTGTGGGTGTGTGAGAGTGTGTTTAGGTCATTATAAGGGTGTTTTTTTATCGGTCGAAGTGGCGGTGCTTGGGGGAGGCCTATGTCCAGCAGTGGACGTCTTTCGGCTGATATGATGATATGATGTAGGGTGTTTTCAATATCATTATAGTTTAATTTTAGTAGCCAGTCAGTTAGCCTCTTTTTGAATTTATTCTTTGTGAGACTAAAGATAATATATGTAACCCATTATGAGTTTTATTGTATAAGTGGCCAGATTGCAAAAGAAACGCCTTGCAAAAATAGTTTAGTGACGTAGATGATGGCGCTTCACTGGGTCATGTCGTCTTTTCCCCCTGGTCAGCGTTGGGTTATAAACCAAGAGAGTATGATATTTCAGCAGAATGTGGAATATAAACAGTTGACGCGGGCTTTATTTTCTTTGTATAACTGTTCAGTGGGGTAGCGATACGGTCGAAAAGACAACACTTTCAGTATAGCTCTTTGGGTTCATTCAATTTATATTAGGGTAGTCTTTGGAGCTCCACACCAAGAGGTGATGCAGTAACATATTATAGATTGAGCAATAATTTTTATCATTTAGAAGACTAGCTTCTGCTCGCGACTGCTTCGTATAGCATAGGATAGCCCGCCTAATTCTTGAGGAAGGTTCTATAACCTTATCCAATACAAAAAGAGTTTTTCAAATCCGTCTGTTAGTTCCGGAGATTACCCCCTACATACAAACTTACAAAAAAACCTCTGTTACCTCTTTATAATATTATTTATTACAAGTATCGATATAAAAAATAAAATAAAAGAATTGTGAATAAAAAGATTAATTTGAGTCTCATCATCATCGTCATCAGCCTATTAATGTTCCCACTGCTGGGACACAGGCCTCCTCTCTGTGAGAGGGAGTGGGCCGTAATCTAGCACGCGGGCCCAGTGCGGGTCGATATTTTCCTTCACCGTTTTGAGAACAGTGGTGATGAAATTATTTACACAAAGTAAAGCGCCTGCTTGGGTTCGAACCCACGACCTACAACTTGTAAGTCGAGGCCGTTACCACTGGGCCACCACTGCTCAATTTGAGTCTATTGCCATTAAACGGGCAAAAATCCAGACTCCGGGCTGCTATTAAGAAATTCCAGATGGGAAAGCCCAATAAAAAAAAAACACAAAAACAAACAAACAGTCAATCAGTTATTAATTTAACTAACATAAATCAATTGAACTTGTATAACATCACGCGTGTATACCTCGAAGAGTTAGGCAGAGGTGTTAAGCACACCTCTGCCTCACATCATAATTTAATGGCCTTCCCCAACTTTTTTGCTAATATTTATACGAGTATGAGCAAAAAATTCTCGTTGACCAGCAAAGCAAGCAAAGGTTTTGAAACATTAGGGGACTACACACTTGAAAACATCGGCGCGATTCAGTACAGCCGGGCGGCAAACTTTCGATTTTACCACCCGGCTGTTTCGAATTAGACCGACGGAACAGGTGTATTATGTGCACGCCTTACAGCCTACATGAGTGCACGTGTAATTTTTTTGATAATTGCTACGTACTACATAAAATCACGCCTTTTTCCCTTGGGGGCAGAAACTACAGAACGCAAAGTTGACGTGAAACAAATTAATGAAGGTATTACAAGATTAGACACGGTACTTATCTGGATACTACTTGAGAATAATCAATAATAACCCTTACGGTTTTTTAATAACATAAAGTAGCTGTCATTATTATTATTTGACACACATTACCGTTGTGTTCTCTTTTTCGAAAAGATGTCTAATAAAAGAAGGAGTGACCAAAATATTGATCTAAGTCTTCAAACAGAAGTTTTACCGAATAATGTCGATAAAGATGTGCAGTCCTTGTTTGTGCCTTTTACACTTTTCCAAACCATTTTGTTACGTCCAAAGTATCGCATCAAGAACGATGTCATAACAGCAAATAATCTGTTCAATAAAGTCCTGTTACTGTGCGGCACAGTCTTTTGCATGTTTTTGTTTCTCTTTAGGCTCATTCACATCGACTTTGTGAGAATACACGCCATTGTTAAAATGCAGTTCTATTCCACAATCCACGACTTCTGCTACTATTTTTTCGGATTCTTTATTAACTTCATGATTACTGTGATTCAAGGAGACAGTTATGTGTTGTTCGTTTTGACTATTCAACAGGTTCATAGATTTCTGAACAATGAGAACAACTCCAAGAAATTTATCAGGAACAGTTGGCTCTCTGTTGCTATGATTATTTGTTTCTACATTTTCTTAACCTGTTTTAATTTTGCCATATACCCAAGTATGCCTATTTATTTAATTGTTCAATTAGCTATTTTAATTCATTTTGACACTGATATAGTTTTTTGCAATTCGATTTATAAAGTTGCTTGAGGATAAAGTTGTTCTATGGAATCATAAGGTTTTACACTCGTTCAATGATAACCGAGAGGAAACCTGCCACCAAAGGTTGTTTCAAACTTACCTACAAATATTAAAAAGTTACCAGATTTATAAAAATATTTATCAACCAATGGTTAGTAACTTTCATTTTAAGTACCACAATCACATTTTATTTATTTATTAATAAATAATAACTCTATTGTTTTTAAAAATGTTAATACTTTGCTGGACACTAAACGCCCCCAGACATAATATAAATAAAACTTCTATTGTGTGTCGTTCAGTGTTTTTGATACAAATAATAAATTGATTTCAGGTTCTATACTTTACGGTGCATAATTTATTGCATACGTTAATGTATGTTCAGATGTTAATAGAATTTTATCAAACACTAAGCAGACCGGAGGAGCGTGTATGTTTTATTTTTGTATTGACAACTTAGTCCATTTGATTTCTAACTTAAGAGGGTGCATCCTAAAAGTTGGCAACGTCGTAAATAGCTGTCAAATAGTTACCTGTTTTGATTAATTTGGAAATAATACTGTATGGAAATAAGAAATGTGGCTAACTAACTAACTAGAATATTAAAAATGAATTGCAATTATAACATTGAATTTGATGTTGTACCCGTTTTAGGTGTAAAAAAGGCATTTGGAAAGTTTCCAAATACTTTTTTTACATCTAAAACTAACTATTCGGTGTTACGATATTAATTGTTGCATTTCTTAATCAATATTCTAGTTCGCTAGTTAGCCATATTTTTTATTTCCATACAGAAATATTATCAAATTAATCAAAACAGCGAAATATTTGACATCTATTTGCGACGTTGCCAACTTTCAGAATAAACCTTCTTAAGCTGGGAACAAATTATCGGACGCGTCCGGAAGTTGCGGCTGACAGTCAAGGTCACGACTGCGACTTACGACTGATAGTTTGCACGGTGTAGTGCTAAATGTACTATCCAGTACGCGGTTGCAAGCCGCGGCTTACGGACGCGTCCGATAATTTGTTCCCAGCTTTACCCTTAGACGTATGTGTATATCATAATGTGTACTATAGGTACCAAGTACGTGGTCCAACTATAAGAACCGTTCAGACCGGCAACTTCTGTGTCTGTGATCCGTGTGGTACGGTTACGGAACGGGATAGTTTGTGGAGATATTTAATTTGTGATTGCCTATTTTAACAGACATCACTAAAAATTCTTTAGATTTCAAGTATCTGTAATAATCCGAAAATTATGAGTTTTTTTTCAGTATTTAGCTTTGTCGTCATCAGTGCTGATTTGCATTTGGATAATTAAAAACTTGATGCTACAAACTATTTTGAGTCTGTACTGCGAGGAGTTCTATATATCTGTGGAAGACTCTCAGGACATATGCGCTTATATTCTCATGTCCAATTGTACAGGTATGTGCGCTTTGAAGTAGACTCTAACAGAAGTTAATGACGAATTGAAACAACAAATGGTCTATTCTATCAATCACAGATGAAGACAAGAAGTTGTCCAAGAACGTCCGGCGCGTGCACCGCGCGTCGTTCAGTAAGATGCGCGCCTGTCGACTGTTCTGCGTAGACGTGTGTCTACTACTGCACCTGGCGGAGCTTCTCACTAACTACACCATTGTGTTGCTGCAGTTTGCATTTCTGTAATCCTGGTATCATTAAATTTTTCTTGTACAAATGTTTTTTTGTTAAATAATACAAAAAGTTAGAGGGAAATTCTATAAATATTAGTAATTTTTTTCCGGATGGAAACAGAGTTTTATCTGGTTTGCACTGACACTATGAATCATTATCACTATCATTTTCTTATCTTTATCAAAACATTTTGCTGTCATAGCTGTCGCTTTTCCCAGCCTCGAGATCGATATTGAAGTCTTATGTTAGTATGATACGATATCTTAGACCAGATGTTGATCAAGACTTGATCTTACTTATTTATTTGTGCACAGATACGCTCACCCACACTACATACTAAAAAAACAAAATTGTTTATTTGCACCTTCATGAAATAAAATATAGTACCATAAAAATAGACCTTAAGGTAAGTATGATTATACAAGGCTATATACATTATTATAGCCTTCATTATAACCCGCGCAATAATATGATGCTTCTAACGACACCTCGTTTGTCAAAATACAACAGTAGTTAAAGAGTTTTGAGGAAATAGATGAACATACATAAATACTACATAGCCTTTTAAAATCATAACCCTCGACCCTTTCGGCTTTGCCGTAGTCTGGTAAATGGTCTAAGGGTTGGAGTGTACGTAACGGGGCACTGAGGTAAAAAGACAGAAAATTTCAGCAAAAAAAAAAAATACTCAAATCGTTTATTTTCTCGATTCTATCGTATGTAACATTTAAATATAAGGCATATAAGGCTCTTGGTATTTTTTGTCTCCGACCAACGGTTTGTCCTAAAAACGATGTCAAAGAGATCCTTTTATAAAGGCGTCAGGGACTTAGAATTTTTTTGTTTTTTTTTTTTGTTTTTCGCAAAACGTTTCTTTCTCAATTCTATTGTTTAAAACACCAAAATATAAGGCTAAAAGCATCTTGGTGTTTTTTGTCTCCGATAAGCCGTTTGTCGTAAAAATGATGTCGAACGGATTGGTACGGAGTCCCCCGTATTTGTTAAAATCTTAATGCTCCCAAATTAGTGACAGAAACGAATCGCTGCAAAACCGACTCCACGTAGTCTTGCCTGCCCTACCCCTAGAGTGTAATTTAAGCCCGCGAAGGCGCGGAGGGGCGAGGCGGCCCCCGAGCTGAGGAGCAGGTGGTTCCAACGCTCGCCGCCGCGGCTGAGGCGCGCCGAAGCCGTGACAGAAAGGATGGTTGCTGCATGTTGCATGGTAGCTTGCATGCAAGACACTCCCGACAATGACCTCCAAGGTCACTCGACCTTGACCTCCAAGGTTAATCGACCTTGACCTCCAAGGTATCACGACCTCCATAATCCCTTGACCTTGACCTCAAGGTCACAAACCATTAATATTGACCTGTTATTGCTACTAAGAAACGGATCTTGACTTCTGGAAGTTTGACCTTGACCTCAAGGTCAAGGTCAACAACATCAAGGTTACTGACCTTGTGACATGAGGAAAATCGGGGAGATTGAATTTCAAAATTTTGACCTTGAGCTCAAGGTCAAAGACCCTGAGGTCAAGGTCAATGCCCTAAAGGTGTCCTATGTTGTTCCCCCACCCTACTACTCCCACATCCCACCGGATCCCGAAGGCTTGATTAGGCGATGGTTTTTGATGAAACTTTTTTTCATAGTGCCCCGTTTCGTATCCACTGACCCAGACCTTTGGACAAGGTCGTAATACTATTACATCTAGGTGTTTTTACATAACACTTACCTTTGAAGGTCGACAGCAATATAGTTCAAAATGATCAACAAGTGTATATAGACGTAGAGTGACACAAGGAAGTGTCTTTGGACCCTTACTATTCATAAATTAAATAAATGACATTCGTAATACTTACATATGCTTGATGATCATACTACAGCTATGCAAAGACAAAATACATTCTCGTTTCAAAATCTTTTTATTTAAGTACACAAAATATTTCCAAAAAAAAAAAAACAATGTTATTGAAAAGAGAACTGTAATAAAACGTGTGGTGTTTTGCGATTATGATATTTTGAGAATATGATATTCAGAGACTGAGCCGTATGTAGTGATGAGAGAGAAGCGCTCAGTCTCTGAATATCATATTCTCAAAATATCATAATCGCAAAACACCACATTCGCTTAACATCATATTCTCAAAACATCATATTCTCAAAACACCATATTCTCAAAATACCACATTCGCAAAACACCACGTTCATGATAAATATTTACGAAAAGAAAACAAAGTTATTGAAAAGAAAACTGTAATAAAACGACAGTGTATGTAGTGATGAGAGAGAAGAAATGCAGAGGTTGTGTAGCATCTATGACGAACAGACCACAAACGTTCATTTTCTTGAAGGTAGCCCTCTGCACGCGTTGAATGTTCTTGCACACTCTTTTCTGTGTTACTGGGGAGCATACATGAAATAAATGAATGGGAATGCAACAGTAAAAAAAAAAAAAAAGTGTAAGATAGTTTGGCTCCGTCTCTGAATATCATATTCTCAAAATATCATAATCGCAAAACACCACATTCGCAAAACATCATATTCTCAAAACATCATATTCTTAAAACATCATATTATTATTCTCAAAACACCACATTCGCAAAACACCACATTCGCAAAACACAAACACGATAGTTTTGGTATTAGCTTGTTTTTAAATGACATAGTATAACTCCTGTGTCCTGGTAAGGGGGTATATGATTCGGCAGTATTTACTGAACAACAAAGCCGACTCGAAGCAATTACTACATATAGGTACTAGGTTTTCATTCGGCTCGCGCCGATCGGTAACCTCTGTTCAGCATCTACCCTTACTGAAACATATTCGGGCCTACCCGAGCAAGTGTTTAGCACCCCTTAAAAGAAGAAAGAAGAAGTTGCTAATGAAGTCCTAAAGTTCGAGTGAAATACAGTGCCCGCCAAGTCGAGCAAAACAAGCAAACGAAGGCACAGGTGTACCATCCTTTTCTCGAAGACATTCCATTTTTGACCCCTCTAAAATTCGTTTTGGACAAAATAAGACGCGACTAGAATAGCAATTGTACACGGCATTAGAAACTACTCATACGTACAACATAATGTACCAAATATTAGCGCTCTGAGCGCTTTATTTAATTAGGGATATTAGATTATTCTTATGTGAATATTACGTTGCCGTGCAATGGCCAAGTCATTATAGATATTTCCTTTATTCATCTTCGTACTTATTAATATATTTTTTAAATACTTTTATAAAAAAACTATTTTAAAAAGGACATTTAAAAATACAAAAAAAATTGTGGCCCATCGGCATCAGAAACAAGGTTCAAGCTGCCGGTGGTCAGGGCTCTAGAGAGAGGAACCTCCTCAGTATGCGTGTCGTGTCTAGGAGTACTGCTTTCTGAATCAAGCCCTTGACCCAGCCGCGCAATGAGAGCCTCCTGAGGTGTTGGTCGAGGCTCTCCGCTATACCGTTACGATTATCGGTACAATGATTATATTTATTATTAAAGAAATAAAGATATTTAGTAAAGATACGGTCACTATAAAATATTGTTAGTCCAACAACGTTGTCATAAATTGTTACCTAATTGGTTAAATTAGGTAACAATTTATGACAACGTTGTTGGATAGATACTGCCAGAGACAGGCACTGTTTACCGACATGGTTTCAAATTAGGTCTCACAACTTTTTGCGGTAGAGCTGCGTTGCGACACTTCGGTTTAAAGAACTTTATTCTCATTAAGACAATCGTCACTTACATGAGAACATAAAATCTTATTAATAATTATAATTTTATCAGTGCAGGTAGAAGAAAAACAAAAGCAAAAAACAAAAAATATTGAAGTAGGTATGATCATTGTCAACAAATAGGAAGCGAGTTCACTGCATTCTTAAGAAAAGGTGGTGGGCCAAGTTAAAAGATGTTGCCGTTTTAAACAAAAATAATCGAACATAATTAATATAGTGTTTCGTCCTTGAGAATAAAAGTGAATAATTTATTTTTAAATATGTTGAGTGAAGTCGCTTCTTCAGTTGCATTTTTGTACACGTTATGTTTTCGATGGGATATATACTTTACCTAATACATTGCTTGACGACTCCAGCCTGGAACATGTAAGCTGAACTTCACTCATGGCTGAATAAAATCTTTCACATTCCACGCTCAAAGATATTTGTAAAATAATGCTTTTTAGTAACCATGGTTGAGAGGAAAGTACTTGAAGAGTAAACTAGAACAACAAAAATAAGAATACTTGGTTTCGTCAAACTTAAATATGATATTTTAATATCATCTTGCTTTTGTCTAAAGGCGGAGACCATGACTGGTAATATTTGTTTGTAATGTATCCAGTTTTTGTAACGCGTTACAGTAGTCAGTGCAGCGAGCCGAGACGCTTGATGCGAGCGCCGGATTCTCCACTTGACTGTCGGCTCTTTTATGAATTCCTTTGGAACCCAGCTATGAAATAAGAAATTTTGATGGTGCTCGAAGCCAGCGTTTGACGCGTCTTGGTATCACCGTATTGTAACCAAGCTCGCCTCGAATGATACATCACAAACAAACGTTGCAACTCAGTTTCCGCTTTTATAGTTCTACTTTAAGAAAGTATCCTGGGATACCATAGTAGCGCCACCATTGTCGCGCTGTCAACAAAATGTTTGGTTGGCTGCGCAACCAATTTGACTCCTGGTGACGCATGGTTGTTCCAGTATAAGCTGCTGATCTCTCATTGCACGGAAAGGCCATACAATGGGAGGTTAGCTTATACTGGAATTGTGGCGTCGTGTGTATATACTTACATTAGCTTCACTATCTATTGTTATTTTTCGCGCCTGTATATGAATTGCCAAATCCATGAGGGCGTTGGAAAATATGTACAGATTATAAAATAATATCTGAAAATATTGTACAAAATATTAGATAACCGCTTGACCGTTACAGTGGACTTCAGGTGGGCATAACAATTAAAATTATAAAATATCTCAAACAATAAGCTAACCAGATATTGGAAAGTCTTCTCTACTAGCTGGTAAGATTTTATTATTTCCATATAAGCCTTAAAGTAGTTATTCCAAAAATCCTCATCTTCGTCATTTCTTGACTCGAGTACATTTTTGATCCATACCGTAATAGTTTCCCACTTCAACTTCATGATCCTCGCAGCATATAGGACATTAACGTCAAAACAAATGTGAAGGTTGCTAGTAAAAATATCGGCGAGACCCATATTATTAAAAATGGAGCAGTAATAAAACATCCAGAAAATATGGAAAAGATTCAAAGTGATGACGTAAATCCAGTTGCAGACGATGAAGCAGCTAAAACCCATTCCGTTAATTTTGAGAATTCTATGCACGTTCTGAATGCTACAGACTAGCGACACGTTGTTAGTCTTCTGCATGACATTGGTGAAGTAACTAAAAAGGCTTCCAGTAAAAAAAACAACAACATCGTTCAAAATGCCTGAGTAGACGAAGTTGCAACCTTTTTCCCCGACGGTTTTGAATGAGGAAATGAACAAGAGGTAGAAGCTTCCAGAGATATAAATAACATTGCCGAAGGCTGAAATGATATCGTAGCTCAAACTGTTCTGAGTGATCAAATCTTCTTTAATCTTGTACTTAGCATTGAAAAACAATGCTTGCATCATGTTTAGTGGCTTTAATATTGACTGTAAGTATTTTTGAATAACATTCTTGTCTTGAGCTTCGTGATTAGGTCTAGTTTTTATTGTAATAGTTGTATTTTTTTGATGATTTCTATTGTTTGATAACATGTCAATTTCGGTAAGCACTATAAATGTACTGACTGGTGGTCGATTAAGTCGATAAGCAATTAGTCCGATGGGCTGAAGCATTTTATTAATGATTTTTATAAAAAAACGTTCGTTTCTTTTAATGGAAAGTAAAGTATCATTAATTTTTTTATTGATACGTGAGTACATAAAGAAATAAAATATATTAAGTCCTTGTAAAGACAAGATAAGACATATAGACAAATAAATGTCTTGTAGAACAAATAATTATGATGAATGAAGGTCACCGAAAGGGCAAGGCCAAAGCGCGCACTTAGGGGTTGAAATGAATGATGGATGACTGTGCATTGGACATTTGACACTGAGACATTTCTCCACCTTGCTTGGCGGTAGATATTACATTGTTTTTAACCGCCTTCCTAAAGGAGGAGGTTCTCAATTCGTCTGTACGTTTTTTTTTGTATGTTCGTTACGCGATTTCTCCGTCAATTGTGGACAGATTTTGAAAATTGTTTTTTTGTTTGAAAGGGTATGCTCCTGAAGTGGTCCCATATAAATTTTATTAACTTTACTTGGATAGTTTTTGAGTTAGCTTCAATAATACGTATTTTTCCCAATTATTTTTCTCACTAAGTTTATATGGATGATATGATGATAACTTCCAATCACTGTTATTTACATAGCAGGTTAGTGGTATTCGAATTTGTGTAGGGTAACCTGATGGATCGACCCGTGCGGCTGTTATTACTTGGCCACGAGCTCTTCCTAGACTAGATTTTTGTTAATTGTATAAGTTTTAAATAAAAAATAAAAAAATACATTTGAAATCTTTATTGTTTGAAATGATTTTGAAACACTGTAACATGTTGGTGGTGCAATAATAAGAGGTGAGTATACCATTTATTTCTGGTGACTAAGATGGATGTTGAATCCGCTGTTTTACTTAACCGCCAGCTGTTTTACAAAACGGAGCTGTTTTGTCGACGAACGACTATCACGACGAACGACTTTCACGAAGACGGACGACGATGACGACGAACGACGGCGTATGTCTCGTGGTATATTGGTACCACGATTACAGAAACGCGAACTGTAACAGCACAACAGTGTAGTGAGTGAGGAGTGCCATCAGACGCAGTGGTTGACAGATGTCTACGTAGAACAGGCCACATGCACTCATCTTGCTGTACGATGCATTGTGCACTCGCAGTATATTCTTGCATAACTTCTTTTGATCACCTGTAACACACAGAAATACAAATGTGTACCAAATTCCATCTAATCGTTCCATTAGATTCGGAGCAAATTGGCTGTGATAAGGCGGATTGGGTTGTGATAAGGGTGTGTGACACACGAGTGATAAGGGTTCCATTTTTTCTATTTGAGGTACGGAACCCTAAAAAGTAGCTTATCCTCAAAGTAGTTTATCCTTGCACTCGCACTTATGTGCACAGTCTAAACATCATACAGTCGTCCCACGAAGACGTCTAGACAGAGCAATCGTGCGGGGGAGACGGCTCCCGAACTGTTTACGCAGCGGGGCGTGAGGGGCGAGACGGGGGAAGCGCGTTCCCGAAATGCTAGCTGTCGCGACAATGCCTACACGTTGTCGGCATTTACAACGAGATCAAAAGCGATGTCCTACTGTAGGTTTTTATACTGTGCTTATGTGCGAGAAATAGGATATGATCGATGTCGCCATTTTCAATTCATTTCGGCGTAAGGTCCAGGGTAGCCCAAGAATTACAGATTTTCTTACGTTTTTTGCAATTTGTATATGAGCGTCAGGTTATTTGTTTTTAAATACAAGCTAGAAAAAAATGCTAGAAAACAAATTACAATGTTTTTTTTTAGCTTTTTGTTTTTTTTTTGTAGTGTTAGTGTGTTGGTTTGGGAGAGTCTTTTAATCCTTATACGAAACTGCATCGATCGGCATCATAAAAATAAAACTTAAAAAATTGAGTTTCTTCTAGGTAAGTACCATTTTCCCATTTTGTGCATGCAAAATGCAGCAATTACACAAAAATTAATAACAGTCTCCTTAGAACGTTTTCCTGTAGCTACAACAGTTAAAGTACGTGCCCCTACTACCCCATTTCAAAAATCTACCTTGTATTTATCTAATATTATTTTTTTTTGTAATTTTATAATAAATAAAAAAGTTATTTAGGAAAATAGATGAAAATAGATCAGAAAAATAAAAAAAATAGATCAAAATAAATTAAATGGATGGATGGATCAAAATAAATGGATGGAAATGAGATGGATGAAAATAGGTCAGATAGGCAGTCGCTCCATGTAAAATACTGATATTCAGTTGTATCCGGTTAGACTGGAAGTCGACCCCAAGATAGTTGGGAAAAAGGCTAGGAAGATTGATTGAGATGAAAATAGACCATTCTCCTCCGACACAATTGCGCCAAAAAATTTGAAAAATTACAGAGTATGGTTCTTTATTCATAGATTACAGAAAAATTTATAAGAAGTCTATGGTCTTAAAATAACATGGTAAATCTCTTAATATTGCACGTACAAACTTACATTTGCAGTTGGAATGTATGGGAGATCATGTTTTTCAACTACAAAGTAAATTTTGTATTTGGGATAAATTATGATGACTTTTTATTTGTAAACCGAAACTAAAATTACAACGCCATCAAATTAATTCAAAAGCGCTCACCTGTACAGTTTGATGCTAAAATGCTTGAGCATAAGTCTTGGGCAAGTTTCACAGCCTCATAGAATGTCTCGACTTGCAGGCTGAGCACAAACTGCAGAACCAAGGTCTTTATAACCCAGAAATAAAGGAATAGTGAAACTAGAGGAGTCGTCACCTGGGAAATAGCAATGACTTAATAAATGTTTTCAGGCCGGACCATTATCGTGTCATGACGTGTAGGCAAAGTCCAAAGTCCATACCCAGATTGACGTGTAAAAGTGTTTGTACAGACCTACTTACAGAAATAAAATCATTTATCATTTATCATTATAATTTGTACAAAATCTTTCTCAACAAATAATCATTCTGAAAGTGCCAATGTCGTGAAATTAGCTGTCAAATATTTCGCTGTTTTGATTATGTTGGCAATATTACTGTGTGGAAATATGAAATATTGCTAATTAGTGAACACAGTGTGTAAGATATTGATTATGAAATGCAATATTATTAATATTGTATCACCAAATATTTAATTTTAGATGTAAAAACAGTGTTTGGAAATTTTTCAGATGCTTTTTTTACATTTCAAACGGTTACAACATCAAATTCAGTGCTATAATTGCAATTCATTTTTATATTTTTGGATCACTAGTTAACCATATTTCCATTCAGTATTATTGACAAATTTATCGAAACAGATAAATGTTTGACAGTTATTTGCGACGTTGCCAATTTTTTGAAAGAACGCTCTTAGGGTCAGTTCACACCGAGACGTAACGCGACGCGATGATGCTTGAAGAGGCCAGTGGTTTCGCACTGTCAGAGAGGCGAGACGTATCGCAACGTCGCGAGTAGCATCGTGAAGTCGCTGGGAGCGCCTCGCTGCGCGACACAACACAGCGCAGCGGAACGAGTCTACGTTCGCCGCAAGCTCCCGCTAGCTAATAATAGAAACAAGTAGCCACGACAGCTTCAACGCGTCGTCGTGCTGCGTCAAGCGGCTTCGCGAGGCACAGCACGCGCCACGAGGTGCAGCCTGGTGGTCTTTAAAAGGCAATCTTGGGATGGATTTACATTTACAATAAATAAGTAAATACATAAAGTAGTACTTATTACTTACCAAAATAAGTCTTCGAAATTCGATCATCACTTGAACGTTAATCAAGCAACGGCAGAAAGTCTCTATTGTTTGATACAGAACCTAAAAGGATAAATAAAAATAAGTATTGTTAGAAAGCTATTAAGTCATGCCTATGCTGATGGAATATCCCTAAATATGCATAACCGCATTGCTTTGACTGGTCTTGAATCATCCTTTTAAATAGTAGATTGTTATACAAGGGTCGAAAGGAATCAATTCCCATACGAGGTATTAAGAAGCCCGAGCGTAGCGAGGGCGGCTATAGTCCGAGTAGGAATTGATGTCTTTCACCCGTGTTAAACACTCTACTTTTCATTTCGAATATAAGGAAACTAAAAAAATGTGTTTAAAATATTTATAATATGATTAGTTAGTACCTATTTAAAATCAACTGAGAAGTTAGAACAATTTGTGATTTTTTTTTAATATGGAACGCACCGCGTCACTGCTGCGGGCCGTCCCACGCATTAGGTAACATTTTTTAATTCACACTGGCTATTTTATATAAACAGCCAGTGTGAATTTAAAAAAATACCTCACAAGACCGGAGCCCAGTATTTCCACTTTTAGGGATTTCTCCCTTTTTTTGGGAAAATGGCCAATAATAAGCATGGTTTAGGAATATTTTATTTTGGCAGGGACTTAGGGAATTTTAAGGAAAAATTGAACTTGAGTTGGTAGCCCTATTGTTTATGGCAGCACCCGATGTACTACTTTACTCTATGGCACCACCGATTGAATTCCCTGAAACTTGTAATAATTGTAATACGTCTAATTTTAGTTTACCATGTTATTGTTAATAGTACTATTTCCGTGGCTAAAGACGGCATCGGAAATAAGTCGCATTATACCTAGAGTTAGTTTGTTTCGTCTCTCTCGATTTATAATGAATGTTTTCTAGGTATTTATGCTATAACAATGAAAAATTCCCTAAACCAAGGAATTTTTATATTTTTTAGGGAATTTTAGGGATAATTCATTAAGAAACTGGGGAAAAACCAAAAACGTAAGTGGAAACACTGCCGCAGCTTTTTTGTTTTTATTCTATTCGATAATTGTCATGTAAAAAGTTTCGTAGCAGACTACCTAACCAAAAGTTCTATTTTTAAAATTCATTCCCGCCCTAGGGCGGGAAACAATTACTATGAGTCTTTCCCGCCCTAGAGAGGGAAATAGCGTTTTCCACCCGCTACTCGGATCAAACAAACACTACTTTCCGAGCATGAGATATGAAAATCATCATTTCGTTACTTAGCTTTGGCGTTCTTGCTTTGGCGTAGCATTGTTACTGTCAACTGTCATATTACTATCAAACTGCCAATGCAAAATAGAGACGGGAACATACCTAACGCAAAGTACGTGCTAGAAACGTTTACTTTATTAATCTTGGCTTAAGATTATCATCTCCTACTATGAATGAGTAAATGTGAGCTCTCTTAGCACACAAAATCCTAACTTACCGGTTGTTGGAAAATATTCTTACAAATCTTATAACACTTTAAAATATGCAAGTAAGCCTCTGACATTCGGTCGTATTCCATTTCATTATTTACACCTTGTTCATTTCTCGGGAAAAGTAATACTCGATCATTCCATAATTCAACTTTATCAGCCAATAGCTTAATCAAACTCATCGCATAAATAAGATTTGTATCAAGACTTGCTAAGAAAATTAAATTTAAAATCACATACCAAAATGGCTGATTGTTAATAAGGGACATAAAGGCTACAACTAAGAAATAAAACCCGAAGATAATGGTAACACTTATCCAATTCGTAATGATGGACCACTTTAAACTGGCCTCATTGTTAAGAAATCTGTGCACTTCTTGAAAGGCTAAGACGAATGTGACAATCTTTTTTGTGTGAATGCAATGAAGGATAATATTCATTATAAATCCCGCGCTGTAGAATACAAAGTCGTAGTAGGAAGCGAAATACAGAAATTGAATAGAACCATATCGCTTCAAATTGTCGTCTACCAATATTTATTAAATTTATTTTCAGATGAAAATTAATTAATAAAAAAAACGAAAGATTTTACAGTTTATTTTATTTCATAGTACATTCATCAAGTTAAGAGAGAAGACATTAAAATTTATTTGTAGTCAAAACGCCACACGAACATCGATCGAAATTCATGATATATTTTGCGAGAAGTGAAATGATCCGGCAATTCCTATAAAGCTCGCGTACAGCTCGCGACACATAAAGCCTATAATTCATGTCAACTAGTGATTATTATAATGTATTCAATGTATTGTTTACATAGTATTTTTGTTAGTTACAAAAGCTTTTAATTGAAAAAAAAAAGAAACATTTTGAAATCTTTATTGTCTGAAATGCTTTTGAAACACTGCATCATGTTGATGGTACAGAGGTGAGTATACCATTTATTTCTGGTGACTAAAGATGGATGTCGAATCCGCTGTTTTACTTAACCACTAGCTGTTTTACAAAACAGCTCCGTTTTGTAAAACAGCTGAACGACTTTCACGAAGACGGACGACGATGACGACGAACGACGGCGTATGTCTCGTGGTATATTGGTACCACGGTTACAGAAACGCGAACTGTAACAGCACAACAGTGTAGTGAGTGAGGAGTGCCATCAGACGCAGTGGTTGACAGATGTCTACGTAGAACAGGCCACATGCACTCATCTTGCTGTACGATGCATTGTGCACTCGCAGTATATTCTTGCATAACTTCTTTTGATCATCTGTAAACAAAAGAAAATTACCTATTAGATATACAGGGTGGATTTTTGAAATGGGGCAGTAGGGGTACGTACCTTAACCATTGTAGCTACAGGAAAACATTCTAAGGAGACTGTTATTAACTTTTTGAGTAATTGCCTGCATAAATGGAAAATTGGTACGTAGCTAGCAGAAACTCAAATGTTTAAGTTTTATTTTTATAATGCCGATCGATGCAGTTTCGTATAAGGGTTAAAAGACTCTTCCAAACGAACCAAAAAAAAAAACAACGGGTTGCACTCCGGGAGTGCTGGCAGAAGTGAAAACTTCAACATTAACGTTGTGCATTTTTGAATATTTTGGAATGGTTAGGGAATAATTTCGCACGAATTGCTTTACTTATCAGTATAAAGTACTATCATTGATGTGGTTAAATACGATATTCATAAGTAGTATATTTATTTATTTTCAAAATATAGTCTAACAAAAATAAACAATTTATTACCCATCAAAATGGGTAAAATTTCTTACCTCGCAATCTTTACGTAATGTCAAAGACTATTTTTATTATATTTACTTTGTCGGTTGCTAGGCAACGGATCTTACAATCATGTCCTGATGCAAGTTTAACATTTATTACCCATCCTAAAAAAAGTGCACAACGCCGCTAAAGAAGAATTCACTTCAAAAAACAAAAATAGCAAAAAAAACTATTCTCATTTTTTTAGCATGTTTTTCTAGCTGAATGCGAATTATGTTTTGTTCAGCGAATAACCTGACCCTGCCATGCAAATTGCAAAAAACGTAAGAAAATCTGTAATTCGCGAGGTACCGCGAGGTGAAAATGGCGGCATTGATCATGCCCTATTACTCGAAAATAAGTGCGAGTGCAAGGACAAACTACTTTAAGGTTATGCTACTTTTTAGGGTTCCCGGTTCCGGACCTCAAATGGAAAAAACGGATCCCTTATAGAATCACTCATGTGTGTGTCACAATCACAACCGATTTGCTCCGAATCTGATGGCCCGATTAGGTGGTATTTGGTAGATACTCATTTGTATTTCTGTGACCCAAATACGGATTTGTAACGTAAATAAAAATGAATTTTGAATATGGGGGTCACTTTTGGGGAGCAATTATGATACTTAAAAAAAATAGCTTTGCAAACCGTGTCACTTATCAAATGAAATCGCTTGTGTTGCAAGGATCTCAAATATTTTTCTATCTTTCTTTGTAATTTTATAATAAAATAGATGAAAATAGACCATTCTCCGAAACTATTGAGCCAAATTTTTGAAAAATTACAGAGAATGGTTCTTTATTGATAGATTACAGAAAACCCTATAAGAAGTCTATGGTCTTAAAATAGCATGGTAAATCTCTTAGCACGTACAAACTTGTTTTTCATCTACAAAGTTAAGTTTGTATTTGGGATAAATTACGACGACTTATTTGTAAGAAACCGGAACTGAAATTACAACGCCATCAAACTATTTCAAAAGCACTCACCTGTACAGTTTGATGCTAAAATGCTCAAGCATAAGTCTTGGGCAAGTTTCACAGCTTCATAGAACGTTTCGACTTGCAGGCTGAGCACAAGCTGCAGAACCAAGGTCTTCATAACCCAGAAGTAAAGCAATAGTGAAACTAGAGGAGTCGTTACCTGGGAAATAGGAATGACTTCATAAATATTTTCAGGCCGGACCATTATCGTGTCATGCCATGTAGGCAAAGTCTGGTGGGTCACACCCATTAGAATTTGCACATCTTATTAACACGTAAATCTTTCTCAACAAATTATCAATCTGAAAGTAGGAAACGTCGCGAAATTAGCTGTCAAATATTTCGCTGTTTTGATTAATTTGGCAATATTGCTGTGTGGAAATATGAAATATCGCTAACTAGTAAACTAAAATGTTGATTATGAAATGTAATAATTAATATTGTAACACCGAATATTAAAATTTTGGATGTAAAAACAGTATTTGGAAACTTTTCAAATGCATTTTTTACACCTAAGACACAACCACCTAACATCAAATTCAGTGTTATAATTGCAATTAATTATTAATATTATAGGTCACAGTTAGCCATATTTCCATACAATATTATTGCCAAATTAATCAAAACAGGTAAATATTTGACAGCTTTTTGCGACGTTGCCAACTTTTAGAATTAACGTTCTTAAAGTGAAAACCACATAAACTAGTTATCCAAAAGTTTAGAAGCACTAAGCCAAGACACATACAAGCGATATTGTTTCATACTATTTAAACATTACATTTTGTACCAATTACTGTTGATTGAAAATTGTACCATAGAACTGCCCGCTTAATGGTTATTGTTACTATTAGTAATATAGAATTAACATTAAGAAGAATAGAATATAATACATTACTATTTATTATGTAGGTATATAAATAACGCATATAAATGTAGAAATTTTATATAGGGTGACATAATGGACGGTCTTATTGCCAAAAGTGAACGAAATGCAAATGAATCCATTGGGATGGATTTACATTTACAATAAATATATAAAATAAACAAGTAAATACATAAAGCAGTACTTATTACTTACAAAAAAAAGTCTCCGGAATTCGATAAAAACCTGAACGTTAATCAAGCAACGGCAGAAAGACTCTATTGTTTGATACAGAACCTAAAAAGGATAAAATAAATAAAAATAATAATTGTTAAAAGCAATTAAGGCTGTCCTTATGCAGATGGAATATCCCTAAATATGCTTAACCACTTTGCTTTGACTGATCTTGAATCGTCTTTTTAAAATCATCAAAATAAAATCGGTAAAAATCTGTCTAAACATCAAAAAGTAAGGTCGAGATTAATAAACGTTACTACGCTTTGGCGTTCGTGCTTAGACTTAGCATTGTTTTAATACAATTATCAAACTGGCAGTGCAAAATAGAGACGGGAACATACAAAGTACGTGCTAGAAACGTTTATTCATCTTGGGTTGATTATCATCTTCTACTATGAACGAGTAAATATTAGCTGTAGCTTAGCACACAAAATTCCAACTTACCGGTTGTTGGAAAATATTTTTACAAATCTCATAACACTTTAGAATATGCACGTAAGCCTCTGAGATTCGGTCGCATTCCATTTCATGATTTACACTTTGTTCATTTCTCGCGAAAAGTAATACTCGATCATTCCATAATTCAACTTTATCAGCCAAAAGCTTAATCAAACTCATCGCATAAATTAGATTCGTATCGAGACTTGCTAAGAAAATTAAATTTAAAATTACGTACCAAAATGACTGATTGTAAATAAGCGACATAAAGACTAAAACTAAGAAATAAAACCCGAAGATAATGGTAACACTTATCCAATTCCTAATGATGGACCACTTAAAACTGGCCTCATTGTTAAGAAATCTGTGCACTTCTTGAAAGGCCAAGACGAATGTGACATTCTTTTTTGTGTGAATGCAATGAAGGATAACATTCATTATAAACCCCGCGCTGTAGAAGACAAAGTCGTAGTAGGAAGCGAAATACAGAAACTGAATAGAACCATATCGCTTCAAATTGTCGTCTACCAATATTTCTGCAACTCTGTATATGTAACCTGTACGGGTTGTAGTAGTTAACTCCGTACACCGATTTGTCGTGAAGGTTTGTAAGTTCAGTTAGTATAGAGAAACACCGTTCCACTGAGATGCACTAAATAGTTGAGTTTATTTAAGTTAAAAGTAAGTTACAGTACTAGCGTGGAAGGCGCTTATTTCTCTCAGTTGTTGATAGCTACACAGTTATAAGTTCACTATATTTAAATTCGTTAGTCATGCTATTTTATTACGCTAAATTATGACGCGCATCGTTGGCCTAAAGTAGGTTGCAGAGTAAGCAGAAAAATGTGCGGTGATGAGACCGTACATAACCCGTAAGGTAAATCACGAGCCCGCAGCATAATATGAACTTATTGAAAAGGTTATTTGGTTTTATAGAATTATTCTTCATGTAGTACTTTGGGTTTAACACCATGATTTGCATCAGGTTCAGAGGATAAAGCATTGCCTGCACTTCTTTGTCGACAATCTTCCTCAAACCCATGACACCCCGGTAACTTTTTCGGATTTCGACATTATTTCCCATGGATGACATATTGAAGTTTCGAATGCAAATGGACGCTATATTATAAAACTATGCAAAAATAATTTACTAGACAGGCCAGTAATTCAATATAAGTGTGTTTCTTATGCATTCACTTGTAGGTTGTGAAAGTACACACATTAGAGAAATTAACAAGTGATATTGCGTCACAGCTTGCATGCAAATAGGTTATGGAAAATGACAATGGTAAAAAAAAAAGTTTGCATAACTACAGAAACATTGTATTGTAGTGACCACATACATAGCGCATCAACACGGATATTGGATGTTTAATAGTGAAACAGAAAGTCTTCCACGAATTGGGATAAAAAAACAGTCTGAAAATCAATATTAGTAAGTTTCACCTCATTTTCAGATGAATATTAATTTATTAATAGAACGATCGACTTATACAATTTATGTATTTTAATTTCCTAATTCATATTCATAAATTCAAACATCAAATTAAGAGATGTTATGTTGGTTTCAACAGTTCAGTAGGACCAACAGAAATAACATACCCTCGTGGACCTACTGGTAGGACAAAAAAGTAGGTCCATGAGAAAACACCCAAAAATAAATGAATGAACTATGCGAAAGCTAAATAAATACAAATAAAAAGAGAGTGAAAGATAAGGAAACGGCAGACAGCTGAGAATGTAAGAGAGAAACATTTTATGCCATCAGCATAGTAGGAAAAAAAAGAAGTTTGGAATTTTTTATTTGTTGAACATAGCTAGGTTAGGTACGTGTAGTAATTATTAAAAGAGCGCTATGTCTAGCCGTCATCGGCGTACAAGAAGAATACACAAAGTAATCTAGAATTATAGAAATTCGAACTGAATTAGAACTATAGTGTACGTGGTGATGAAACTGAACAGGCGCAGAGACATCATGGCGTCCACTACAAAAAGGCCACACGCGCTCATTTTCTTGAAAGAAGTGTTCTGCATACGTTGAATGTTCTTACACGCGGCGAGAGTATGTTTATCTGTTAATAAAACAAGTAAATTAATAAACATAAATATACGATGGTCAGTCGCAGCCCGGTCTAGATTTATGCTCAGTTAATGGTAATAGAGTGTTGTGATGGGAACACTGTCCTATCACGCAAATAAAGCTTCGCCTCCACCTTTTTCATCATTGACATTGCTGAAGGAAAACTTTGTGAGGAAACCTGGACTTACAGTAAACTAGCTGTGCTGTGGGACTTTTACACCAGTGCAGTGTAGCAGTGGGACAATATCATGCTGCTATTATTACGAATGATATTATGAAGCTCGACCCTCACCGCCTCGCCAGTTATCCTTTAGTCCCAACTAAAGGATAACTGGCGAAATGTGGGTGTAATTATGTAACGTTATGTTTTATTGGCGTACTCAAACACTGTTTAATTGGTCTATCCTAAAGGTTGCTTATGGCATTTGGTGTGAGCTAGGGCGTGAGGGCGTGGAATTTGCCTCTCCCTCACGCGCTCCGCCTTCTCCTTCGCGAGCATTTCTACTTGGCAGAAGGTGCTTGCCCGATTTACCATCCAATATTTATTTATACTTATAATATTTACCTGAACATCTGATTGAATACATTAGCGGTGTCACCGCACCCCGGACATCTTGCGTGGCTTTGTAAAATCTCTCACAATTCACGCTCAAAGATATTCCTATCAGTATACTTTTCACCAACCATACTTGTGACACAACTATAACTAAAACGAACTGTAAATAATAAATACAAATTAAGGTTATTTTTTTATTAAACATGCTGTTCCAAGAAGTGAACAGTGAACCCATGAATAAGTTCACACCTTATTTTTATAGACATAAACTAAACACTTTTACTTTGTCTACGTGCATACATCTGCGGGCTTATTGCGTAATACACTGACAATCCAAATGAGATTCATTTTGATTAACAATATTCATTGCGTTATTTACGTTGTCGAGCAGACGTATTTTTCAAACATACGAAGCAATGGACACGCACTTCCTGTTCTATAATGTACCTGACCCTTATGAATGACGTCACCAATAAGGTCCATGTGTACAAGCGTGTCGCCCGCCCTTCCGGCGTTTCCTCTAATATACTTAAGTTTAATTAATATTATGTAAATTAATGTATGGGGATTAAGCATCCATGTTAAGGTTGTCTGAAGGAGCAATGAATATTCTACGATAATACGCCTTTGCTTTGGTTGCCTACATTTGGTTGTCATTAAAGTGTTTTAATTCAATTCAATTCAACCATTTATTTCGGAAAAACATCCATATTGTATTAGTATTTGCACTTAGAAAAATATGTTAGTAGTATTAAATAAAATCAAAAAACAATATTACAATCACAAACAAATAATTAAAATAAAATAAAAACTAAAATCAACATTATAATCAAATTAAATTAAAATTATAACAACATTTAATAATTACAATCAAAACAAAATAAAACTAAAATCGAATTTATTAAAATAACATTAACATTAAAATGATGTCAAAATTAAATAAAAATGAATATAAAATTTTTAAATGACCACAGCTTAAATTTTACATAAAATGTCAATTCATATATCTTTCCTCCGCACCGGGCCTGCAGCTATGTCTACGAGACCAGTGCATCAGAAAAGGGCAGTCTGGCCTCTCCACAATAATCTTCAGGATACTATTGGAGCTTCCACGTATCCTACGCATTAGGGATGCCGTTCTTTTGCGCATGATAGCCTCAAAACTATCTATGCCAGCCTCGGCAAACATGCCCGACGCACTACAGAACCGCGGAAGCCCCAGCAACACCCGAAAAGCATTATTGTACTGAACACGAAGGGCGCTGTAGGCTCTCTGCGTATACCTAACCCACAGACTGCAGGTGTAAAACGTCTGGCAGTATGCCTTAAACAGCGTAATTTTCACGCTTCTAGTACACCTAGCAAACCTGCGGGCCAGCATATTACATCGAACCGACAACGCCCTTCGCTCTCTCTGTATATCCTCGTCATCAAAAAGGTTCTCAGTCAAGATGTGCCCAAGGTATTTAAAACGAGACACTCTCTTTAGTGCCACCCCATACAAATAAACGGGAGGAACCGACGTCGGTTTTCTGGCACCCACGCGAAACACCATAACCTCACTTTTCTTGACATTATACAAGAGACCATGAGCCGTGGCAAATCGTTCACACACTCCCAGTAACTGTCTGAGCGCATCAACCGAAGGACTCAGCAGCACCATGTCATCAGCATAGCTTATACTATTGATAGTCTTACCATCAATAGAGCATCCGACACCAGTGCAACCAAGCTCCTCAACCAGCTGATTGATGTATAAACTGAAGAGCGCTGGGGAAGTCAAACCTCCCTGCCTCACACCACAGTCCAGTCCATACTCACCAGATAATGCACCCGACCATCTGACCTGGTTTAACTGGTGGTCGTACCAATATTCGAGGAGGTTAACTAGCTCATGAGACACGGCTTTCTCCCGCAATTTTGACCATAAGATCTTGTAGTCAACCAGATCAAACGCCCTGGAGAGGTCCAGAAAAGCAGCATACACCGGAGTATTTCTGTCGGTATAGTACCTAACCGTATGCTTGAGCGCCAGAATAGCAGTTTCCGTGGACAACCCAGCTCTAAAACCAAACTGTGAATCATGTGGATTGAGCTGTCCTGCCATTCTACGCTCAAGCACACCGTCAAGAACCTTAGCCGCTATGGTGGCCAAAGAAATAGGCCTATAGTTATCGCTAACCGACGTATCCCCAGTCTTGTTTTTGACAATAGGCACCACTATTGTCGCGGTATTTAACCATCCTTCACTGCCCCAGAAGGAAGGTAATGTTTTTCAAGACCATGTATGTTTGTATATATGTTTGTATGTATGTATGTCTATTTCTTTGGCACGCTCTTTAGCCTAACCGGCTTGATGGATTTTAACATATGAGGTGTCTTTAGATTTGTCTGAATCGTAGGAGTGACGTAGGCTATATAATATTTATATATTGCATCTGCAAATACAAAAAAAGGGAGAGGAACGTTTTTTTTTTAAATGAATTACCACAATATTGGCAACAATTAAAAGCTAGTAATGAGTGAATTCCAAAAGATATGTAAATAAAACTAAAAAAGAAAACTATTGAAAAAACAAACTAAGAAAATTATTGAAAAAACAAAAAAAAAACGACTGCAAAAACACATAACTGAAAAGAGAAAAACAAGTATTATAATCTATAGAATTTTGGTATCGCAGGCGGGGACAAACTAATAACCGGAAATATGGTGAAACTTTTGTTTGTCCCTTGCTTGTTTTTCTCTTTTCAGTTATTATCAATAAATTATTGTTGGATAAAGAAATCGAGAAAGAAACACTTACTAAAAATTTATTCGTCAACAGTATTTGTATCTTTAATAACATAGCTATGTTTATCAGCCCATGACACGCTGTATTTATTATACTGAATGCAATCTGAAAATAAAATTAAATCATTATGGCGTCTAGAATTATCTTTTATTTTTACTGGAAAAATATGTACTTACAAGCTGACCAAAAGTTTTCTCAACGAGCTTATATGCCTCCATTATATCTACATACACATCATACTTGATCTGCCAATAAGATTCTCTTTCCCAATCTAAAATATTTTCTGCCCTTCGAACATCTTCAATCCAAACTATTAACAGCTTACATAACAGTTTCATAACAAATGAAGCGTACATGACATTAATATCAAAAATGATGACATTGTAACCTAAAAGTACATTGATATAATTCATTTTAGGGAAAAAACAAAAGAACATGATCCATGTAACTATATATACACAGTTAACACTTATAACTGAAATCCAATTGTAGATTTTCAATCTTCTGAGTTCTTTACCGCTCACTTTGAGGAGAGTGAGAGCGTGCTGGATCCTTGAAAGTAATGACACATTTTTGTGACGATATTTTATATTGCTGTAGTAATTTAAAATAAACCCAATCGACAAGATGAAGTTGTCATAGATAGCAGACAAGTTAATGAGCATAAACAAGCCCTCACCGAAACCTACAAATGCACTAAAGAAAACATAGAAATAATAGGCGCGGAATATAACCATGCAGGAGACCCCAATAAAATTGTAGGTGAAACTGTTTACAGTGATGATATTGTCACGGATTTTGTACTTCGAACAGATGAAGAGGGCTTGCATTAGATTTAACGGCCTTAGAACAGACTGTAGATCATTTTCAATCTGATTGTTGAACAAAATTCCACTATAAAACGGAACGATTGGTGAAGTCTCGACAAAAGCAGAGTTTATTGTTGATGATATTCTGTTCATTGTTGAAACTTGTGTAACACAACTCAACTGTTCTATTTAATTAATAAATAAGTTGTAAACCGTTAAAATTAATCAATACTTTAATAATCTAATGGCTTATGTTTTATCTTTCTGACATTAATTCCGATTATTGTCTTTGAGGCTCCTGACTAAGTAATAACAGCCGTACGGATCAATTGAAGGTTAAGCTACCCTTAGCCCGGTCAATTCATAGATGGATCATCCATTACATACTGACACTTCTCCTTGCCTCGGAAAGCATGCTAAAACGTTGGTCTCCACTGTCATCTTTGAAAGTCGTTACGGGTCGTTAGCAACCCGAAAATCTGACAACCAATCTAACCACGAGGTACCGTTTTACCCAGTAACTGGGTTGTGGAGGTTAGATAAGCAGTCGCTCCATGTAAAATACTGGTATTCAGCTGCATTTGGTTAGACTAGAAGCCGACTTATCGGGATCCCGTAAATGAACATAATTATTTTTTATTTTTTTTTAATAACTTTATGAGAATTATTCGTAGATACTGTTGAAGTGATAGCCACATTGCACTGAGTAGTATTTTTTTTTGTACACCGCCAGTAGAAGGTCGTATTTCGTGTTCTTTTAATGATATGATTAACCTTCATGTATCAATATATCTTTACCACGTTTTGACTTTAACATTTCACAATCACTTATTTTTAACCACAAATCTAAATCTTTGGTAATTGATTCCGGGCAGACATAGGAACGTAATGAGGCACGTTGACAGGTAAAAAAAGTGTGTGTTTTCGTTTAGAAATAAGCGAAAATGCTTTAATATCAAGTACGTATGTCTATAACTACAATAAAATAAAAATAGCATGCATTGTGCATTTCATTTTTAATGATCATACATGTAAGCAGTAACAGTCTTATTTATAAACGCCTCTTAAATTTTAATCAATTACTAAGCAATTGATTAGCAAAATTCTCATTCATAAACGCTATTTAGCGCTAAGAGGTCGCTAAGCAATTGATTAGTAGCTGTCAAAATTAAACACCACCGGTCCACTGCTAAGAGGATGCTAAGAGGCAAGATGACGGATTTTATTTGAATCAGCTGATCGATTCAATGGGATAATATTCCTCTTTCGAAGTACACATGATACAAGGATTTATAGGGAAAGCTCAATCAGGAGGAGGCTCAGGTGGTGGTTTGAGGAGAATGAGTTCGTGAGGCTCATCGGAGATAGTCATTGTGAACCAATGATTGTGTTTTCCCATGTGCCCCTCATCTTATGGCGCTAGCTCTAAGGCCCATAACTAAAGAAAAGCCACGTTGTGGCAGTCGCACATAAATAAGAAGAGAATTTTATAGAAAAAAAAATTATTTTGATACATAATAAAGCTACATTTTTGTTATGAATTCATTATTTTTGATTTCAAATATTCTTTCTCAAAAGACATGGGTGCCTTTCTTTTCTCATGCCACTCGTAGTCCTCATCTTTTACACGTAGCATGGTCCTCGCTCATCTTTACGAGGTTGAATAGTATTGTGCTAGGCGCTAGTGGGTTTCATAGCAGCAGTTAAACTTGAACCTGTAAATAAGTATAAGAACTGTTTTAAAAGATACTGAAACCCTGGTGCAAAAGCAATAGGAAGAAATATAAAGCAGACACAAGTATCTGCAAACATTTCTAAAACAGTGTAATCGTATTATCAAGCATATAGGACATGAAAATACATATTATATCTTCTGCTTTAACATTTATTTGGTCAGACTACATTGGTTTAAGTAAGTAGATATAAATTCAGAGATAAATACCTTTTCCTGTTTACTCCAATTTATTGGAGCTTATTATTTTGATTGCTAACATCGCAAACACAATGAAATAAACTTAAATGATTTTATTCTAATTCATATTTTCCAATGAAATTGTTGACTTTTGTCTGTCAAAGTCACGACAGATACAAAAATCGTGGTATTGACAACTTTATTCTTAAAATTCTGTTTTTAAGTCGACTAATTTGATTATAACCTGTGCCGAAGGCATAATTTCACCTCTATTCCGTTTCGCAACTAATCACTTGCTAATAAGCGTTTATAAATAAAGAAAATTTAAGCATTCATTAAGAGCTAACCAATTGCTTAGCTAAGCAGTCGCTAATCTGTGATTAGCGAGATTTTTATAAATAAGGCTGTTAAATGATAAGCTAGCCGGAAAGGTTTAGTATTATATTGTATTATTATTTGTGTTTCGTGTGTTTTTTTAAACACAAAATAGAAACATTACTCCATATCGAATACCTTTAGGTACAAGGACAGATGAACAGTTGTGTTGAAGAATCTTTTGCTGGTGAAAGGTTCAATCGATGAAATTTTCAAAAGTGAATCAATCTGTCGGCGAATCGTTCATGACAGAACCGAATGTCGGAGAACTGTTTCTGAATCGTAATATTATCTGCCGCCAAGTATAGTGGTGAAATGACAGGCACAGTCAATCAATCGGCCTATTAATGTTCCCACTGCTGGGACACAGGCCTCCTCTATGAGAGGGAGTGTGTAATCTACCACGCGGGCCCAGTGCGGGTTGGTAGATGTCACATGTCTTCGAATTTTTCGTTCTAGGATATACCGGTTTCCTCACGATGTTTTCCTTCACCGTTTTGAGCACAGGCACAGTCATCCATCATTTATTTTAACCCCTAAGTGCATTGTCCACTGCTGAACATAGGCCTTCCCCGCTTTGGCCTTGCCCTTTCCGTGACCTTCGTTTGTTAGATATTTAATTTTACAAGACATTTATTTATTCATGTGTCTTATCTTGCCTTTACAAGGACATAATAATTATATTTTCTATCTTTAAGAACTCAAGCATCAATAAAAATTTAATGATAGGTACTTTACTTTCATTAATGAAATGCTGCAGCCCATCGGACTAATTGCTTACCGACTGAACCGACCACCATCCAGTACATTTAATACCATTTATACTGCTTACGGAAATAGACATGTTATTAAACCATATAAATCATCCAAAAATTACCACTATTACTTTAAAAACTACACCTGATCATGTACACAATGAAGTTCAAGAGAAGAATGTTATTCAAAAGTACTTACAGTCAATATTAAAGCCACTAAACATGATGCAAGCATTATTCTTCTGTGCTAAGTACAAGATTAAAGAAGATTTGATCACTCAGAACAGTTTGAGCTACGATGTCATTTCAGCCTTCGGAAATGTTATTTATATCTCTGGAAGCTTCTACCTCATGTTCATTTCCTCATTCAGAACCGTCAGGGAAAAAGGTCGCAACTTCGTCTGCTCAGGCATTTTGATCGACATTGTTGTGTTTTTTACCGGAAGCCTTCTTAGTTACTTCACCAATGTCGTGCAGAAGACTAACAACGTGTCACTAGTCTGTAGCATTCAGAACGTGCATAGAATTCTCAAAATTAACGGGATGGGTTTTAGCCGCTTCATCATCTGCAACTGGATTTACGTCATCACTTTGAATCTTTTCCATATTATCCACATGTTTTATTACTGCTCCATTTTTAATAATTTGGGTTTTGCCGATGTCTTTAATGGTTTCCTTCACATTTGCTTTGACGTTAATGTCCTATATGCTGCGAGAATTATGAAGTTGACGTGGGAAACGGTTACGGTATGGATCGAAAATTTGCTTGAGCTAAGATATGTCGAAGACGAGAATTTTTGGAATAATTACTTCAAAGCTTATATGGAAATAATAAAATCTTACCAGCTAGTAGAGAAGACTTTTCAATATCTGGTTAGCATATTGTTTGAGATCTTTCATCGTTTTAATTTTGCTCTGTTAAATAATATTTTGTACAATATTTTCAGATATTATTTTATAATCTATATATATTTTCCAACTCTCTCATGGATATTGCAATTTACACAGAGACACGAAAAATAACAATAGATGGTGAAACTAATGTAAGTATATACACACGACGCCACATTTCCAGTATAAACTAACTTCGCAATGTATAGTCTTTCCGTACAATGAGAGATGGAGCGATTATGCGTCACCACGAGTCAGATATCTGTACATTATTGACAGCGCGACCATGATTGTGCTGTCCATCCTTCCATCCATTTCAGCCAAAAGACGTCCACTGCTGAACAAAGGCCTTCCCCAAGCACCACCACTTTGACTGATTTTGTGCTTCCCGCATGTGATTGTGCTGTATAGTTCCTAAAGTAGAACTATTAGACAAAAGCAAAGCTGATATAAAAATATCTTATTTAAGCATTGATGAAACCAAGCATTTTTATTTGTGTTGTTCTAGTTCGCTCTTCAAGTGCTTTGGTCTCAAACATGGCTACTAAAAAGCATTATTTTACAAATATCTTTGAGCGTGGAATGTGAAAGATTTTATTCAGCCATGAGTGAAGTTCAGCTTACATGTTCCAGGCTAGAGGCGTCAATCAATGTATCAGGTAAAGTCCATCCTATCGAAAACATAACGTGTTCAAAAAGAGTGTATGTCATTAGTTCGATCAACAGGTGTGCGACATGTCATAACCGTGCACGCCTCATACTTATCACTCATTCATAAACGAAAAAGAAATTCAAAACATAGTTTAAAAATGAACAATTTATCACTTTTCATGAAGTCGTAATGTCAACGACTGACAAAGATATTTACTTGGCGGTTGCTAGGCAACTTACCCAAAGGTTGGAAATATTTAGTTAAAGATATTATATTTTAGTTAGTATTTTATTAATTATAATTAAACTACTTTGAATAAAAGAGCCATTTTCAATAGGGTTCCTTCTACGGCTGAAACGAATGTATAAAAAAAAAATTTACTCAATTAATTGATTTTATCGCAAGCTACAATGTTTTCAGGGTTCATAAATTGACGGACAGGAATTTTTTTTCAACTATTTTTATGCTTTTTCCATTTCTGCTGCATTAAATCAATTGTTAAAAAGTACAGTATTAATCTCCATTTAATCATCTATACAATGGTATATAAATTAAGTAGGTTCTGTGTACTAGCAGGAGTGTAACAATAAAAACAGTTACAGAAATGGGGCAAAAAATTTTTTATACCATTCCCCTTCTAAAAAGCTTATTTTATTCACTGAAAACAGTGAATAAAAAGCTCTTTTAATCACTATTTTGGTGTTTGAATTTAGAACACGTCAATATATTCGACCGCCATCTCAATGCTATACAACCTCCTTAACACTTTCGACATCACCCATTTTCATAGAACTCATACGCCATGCCGCCATACATATTGGAAGTCTACGACTTTTATTATTCGTTGTTTAAAGTGAAACCTCCGGGAGGGTTGCCGGCATGACGTTTTATTAAAATATACATCAGATTTTATTTTCATGGTTTATAATCTGTATTCGCTAAGAAAAACCTTAATTTAAAATGAGCCTTCGGCGAGGGCTCCCGGCATTCCATATGCGACTAGGTGAACCCTCCAGGAAAGCTCCCACCACTGAACGTCTACATTTAAAATGAGCCCTCCGCGAGGGCTCCCGGCATCCCATATCCAAGTAGGTGAACCCTCCCGGAAGGCTCCCGACACTGAACGTCTACATTTAAAATGAGCCCTCCGCGAGGGCTCCCGGCATCCCATATCCAAGTAGGTGAACCCTCCAGGAGGGGTCCCGACACTGAACGTGTACATTTAAAATGAGCCCTCCGCGGGGGTTCCGGCATCCCATATCCAATTAGGTGAATCCTCCAGGAGGGCTCCCGACACTGAACGTGTTAACCTTTTATTAAATGTCTATTTTCGCTTTTCTCGTAGTCATGGTATAAAGTTTAGTATGCAACTCTTGAATAAAACGGATTTATATCGAGGGCCATGAATCACTCGCGTCGCTCAGGATTCTAACACTTGAATCACTCGCTACGCTCGTGATTCAATCGTCATGAATCACTCCCTACGGTCGTGATTCAGTCGTTAGAATCCTTCACCTGATCGTGATTCATCTATGGCCCTCGTTTTAAATCCGTCCTTTATTCATTAGTTGCATAATATACTATTTCGATCGTAGAGCACACTCTAATGCTGCGCATTACGAGTCGTGCAATAGTTTAAAGTGACCGTATCAATATTTGACATCTTTATTTTTTTTATAAATATAAGGACTTGACAAGTCGCTTCTTTTTTCATTCACAACGAAGTTACAGGGGGCTAAAAATGGAATGGCTTCGAGACAAGGATGATACGCCTTTTTTTAATTAAAACCCACCGGTGCTCCTTCTCTTGTCTGTGCCAGGGGCCACGGAAGGATGGTACGCCTGTGCTTTTGTTTGCGTATTTTTGCTCGACTTGACGAGCACTTAATATTGCATTCACATTCATTTATTTCATGTATGCTCCTCAGTAACACAGAAAAGAGTGTGCAAGAACATTCAACGCGTGCAGAGGGCTACCTTCAAGAAAATGAATGTTTGTGGTCTGTTCGTCATAGATGCCACACAACCCCTGCATTTTTTCTCTCTCATCACTACATACACTGTCGTTTTATTACAGTTCTCTTATCAATAACTTTGTTTTTTTTGGTAAATATTTTGTGTAAATAAAAAGGTTTCGAAGCGAGAATGATTTTTTAATTCAAAATTCAAAAGTCATTTATTCAAATTAGGCTGAGAATCAGCACTTTACGAACGTCAAAATTACATAAGACAGTCCCCCAAAAACGCCCGCCCTTCACCACTTCCTAGTGCTTTTAGCTGGGAAGAAGAAGTGGCGCAACAAACTCCCCAGCAGCACAGCTGTCTGTTCAGTTAGAAAAAAAAAAAAGATTTTATATAATAGTTTGCAAAATAATGACTACGCAACACAAACATTATTTAAATTAATAGCCATAAGTCAGCTAGCACACGCCAATATATACCAACCAAAAACATCGAGAACTATACTCAGGCAGAAATAAAAATAAAATAAAAACTAAACGTAAGCAATATCTAAATAAAAGCCTCCAGGCATTAAGGGAGTGCCCGCTGACATATAGCTGTAACTGGAAGTTATAAATGATAAACTAGGACCATCGAAGTATAAAATAAATAAACAGTTAATTACTAATAACAATAACAAAACCATGATCAGCAAGACGACCAATCACCACAAGCAGCACCCGTTCACGAGTATAACGCAAAGATCAGCCATCACCCCCCTCGTCATATTAGAGGGAAGGAGGCGACCCGACCCCCGACGCTACCGCAAGCAGTGACATCTAAGGGAGCATGACGAACTTGCTGCTGGTTGCTCAGGCAAAGAATAATAAGATCAAATGTCGAGGTCGCTAGCTAACCACATATTGCAATACAACTCATACGAAAACATTGTAATGAGTCATCATCATGTCAACAATAAATAAAAATAAAATAACTTGACTAATAAAATCAAATAAATTAAACATTCTATAAACTCATATAACCTGTCAGTAGGTAAGCTAATTCTGGAGAAAGAACATAAACATTGTCTTGAGTTAATCACAGCGACCAACTATTCTTATCATTTAAGTAGTCGTTGATGGAATAGTATGCCTTTGAACAAAGGTTGGATTTTACTTTAGTTTTAAACGCATTAAAAGGCAAATCTAGCAAAGAACAGGGTAGCTTGTTATAAAAGGTTATACCAAGCCCAACAAATGAGTTATGAACCTTATGAAGCCGGTGAAAGGGAGCTCGAAGTTTGTCCCTATTTCTAGTGTTAACACTGTGAATATAACTGTTTTTAGTGTATAAGTGTATATTTTGCCTAATATATAAGATGTTGGCAAAGATGAATTGCGATGCCACTGTGAGGATACCAATATCTTTGAAAAAAATCTCTCAGGGAAACTCTGGCACCTAGCTGGTAAATTGCTCGAACAGCTCGGTTTTGAAGGACAAATATATTTTGAATATCAGCAGCTTTGCCCCACAGCAGAATACCGTAGGACATAACGCTATGAAAATAACTGAAATAGACTAACCGAGCTGTATCCACGTCAGTGAAGTGTATTGTCTTACTTACCTGACGGTGTATGCGGCCGAACTGAGCCTTCCCGCTAAGCTTGATATATGTGGGCCCCACTGAAGTTTGGCATCTACTGTTATGCCCAGAAAAACTGCCGAGTTTACAGTTTCAAGTACCACTTTATGTAAGATGATGTTTGGTCCTAGATTTCTAACATTTGGTAGGGCGAACTTTACACATTTTGTTTTCTTGGCATTGAAAACTAGGTTATTTGCCGTAAACCAATCCGTAACCATTGAGAGAGCACGGTTTACATCGTCAAAATCATGTCTATTCCTGTCTACTTTAAAAATAAGAGAGGTATCATCTGCAAACAGTACAACGTCACAGATACCGTCATTTATATACACTAAGAACAAGAATGGACCCAATATTGAGCCTTGAGGTACACCTAATTTAATTGGTAACCCGGAAGATTTCACACCATTAACATCTACACATTGGGACCTGTTATGTAAATACGAACTTATAACATCGAGAGCTTCGTTTTGCACACCGTAATGACGCAATCTATGCAAAAGCGTGTCATGGTGCACACAATCATAGGCTTTGGAGAGATCACAGAAAACCCCAATAGCATTTTGCGAGTTCTCCCATGCGTTAAATATGTGTTTCAGCAGAGCAACACCCGCATCTGTAGTCGAACGACCTTTTGTAAAGCCATATTGTTCATTATGAAGGAGGCTATTTATATTAAAATGTCTTAGCAACTGCTTGAGTATTAACTTTTCAAATATTTTACTAAATGCAGGTAAGATAGAGATGGGCCTGAAATTGCCAACGTCATTTTTATTACCTGATTTAAATAATGGTATGACTTTACCACTCTTCATGAGGTCAGGAAAAGTTCCTAAATCAACACATTTATTAAAAGTTACAGCTAGATAGGGGTTTTGTCATGTATACCTGAAGCGTGATTATCACGCATATTATCTAAGTATTAAGAATGCCATTTCTTTAATTAATGAATATAGTCCTTACTGATATCATTGACACAATTGCCCCTGTCCTAACAGGCATATTTAATCAATGTTTAGATAGCGGTACGTTTCCTGATTTAATGAAACATAGTAAAGTAGTACCAATTTTCAAATCGGGTAGTAAGAGTGATCCCTCTAATTATAGACCTATATCTGTTCTACCAGCATTGAGTAAAATATATGAAAAAATCATGCTAGACCAGATGTTGTCACATTTTAATTCAAATGGGATTTTGCATAGTCACCAGTTTGGTTTCACGAAAGGTAGGTCAACGACTGACGCAGGAGTAAAACTCATCAGTCACATTTTAGAATCCTGGGAGAAGTCCCAGGATGCAATTGGCATTTTCTGTGACCTCTCAAAAGCGTTTGACTGCGTTGACCACAACACACTGATCTGTAAATTACACCACTACGGAATTCGTGGCCAAGCTGCTGACCTTGTTCTTTCCTATCTATCAAATCGACGGCAAAAAGTAAACGTTAATGGGGCGACGTCCTCGGGGTCTCTAGTTAAAATGGGCGTGCCTCAAGGTTCAATTCTCGGCCCTTTTTTATTTCTCGTTTATATAAATGACCTTCCTTACATGATGGCTAACTTATCGAATATAATTCTATTTGCTGATGACACTTCTCTTATTTTTAAAATAGATAGAAAAGATACAGATGTCTTACACGTCAACGATAGTCTGGCTGTTCTTTCGAAATGGTTCGCAGCTAATAATCTTTTACTTAATGCGAACAAAACTAAATGTATTAGGTTCTCATTACCAAATGTACCTCAAGTGGGTCTAAATCTAAAACTTGATGGCAAAAAACTAGATGCAATAACGGAAACTGTATTTTTAGGAATTACTTTAGATTCAAAATTGCAATGGGGCGCCCACATTAGAAATCTTTCAGGTAGATTAAGTTCAGCTGCATATGCAGTAAGAAAAATAAGGCAGTTGACTGATATAGCTACAGCTAGGTAGTATACTTTGCTTATTTCCACAGTATTATGTCTTATGGCGTTCTGTTGTGGGGATCGGCAGCTGACGTAGATTCAATTTTCATTTTACAAAAGAGGGCAATACGCGCTATCTATAAAATGGGTACTCGCGAGTCTCTTAGAAACAAATTCAAAGAAATTGATATACTGACTCTGCCTTCTCTTTATATCTTAGAAAATATTTTGTATGTTCGGAAAAATTTAGGACTTTTCAAAATAAGAAGCGATTTCCATAATATAAATACACGTAGTAGACATGAAATTGTGATACCCAAATTCAGATTAACTAAAACAAGCAAGTCATTTCTTATAAACAGCATCCGATTTTATAACAAGTTGCCAAAGTCGGTTACAGAACTTAGCGATGGGAAGTTCAAAAGTACGGCTGAGTACAAACCTCACGACTTCTTATTTGCCAGTCTACGCTTTCACCGTTGCCCTGTTGTCGGTTTTAAGACTTTACTGGCAAACAACAACAATAAATGTATCCATATAGAAGATGGACTATCCATCCTATGCACGGATACAATTATTATAAACTCAGACCATTTAACCGACTACGGCGAAGCCAATATGATTTTAATAGGCTATCTAGTATGTATGTTCATCTGTTTCCTCATAAACGAGGTATCGTTAGAAACGTCATGTTGTTGCACAGGATATAGAAACTGAAGTAACTGAAGAAAAAGGTTTAAAGCTGGCTTTTTTGTCAAGCTTGGGATTTCGTTTTTAACTTTCTTCTTTCTCCATAAACTGCTAGAATTACTTACATTCAATCAGTAATAGAGGGATATTACACTATGATATATCTGGGATCATAAAATACAATTTAATATAGTCATACGAAAATTTGTGAGCATTGCTATATAATAATAAAAATCAATCAATCTGCCTAGCCTTTTCCCAACTATCTTGGGGTCGGCTTCCAGTCTAACCGGATGCAGCTGAATACCAGTATTTTACATGGAGCGACTGCCTATCTGACCTCCACAACCCAATATCTGGGTAATACGATACCCCTCGGTAAGACTGGTGTCAGACTTTCGGGCTTCTGACGACTCGTAACGACTGTCAAGGATCCACGAATGACAGCCGGGACCAACGGCTTATCGTGCTTTCCGAGGCACGGAGGAGTCTCGGTATGTAAAGATGGTCACCCATCCACTGACCAACCCCGGCAAACGTAGCTTAACCTGATGGATCGACCAGTGCGGCTTGTTATTACTTAGCCACGAGCTCCTAATCTATACATATAATAAAATTGTAGAAAAGTGGTGTCTGTACAATGGAAATATATGAAAAAAAAGTAGCAGGGGTTGTTATTATATCGATGCTGAACCCGAGATTGTAATTATTATTTTTTTTGTCTGTTTGTCTGTTTGTCTGTTTGTCTGTGTGTTTGTGCACGCTAATATCAGAAACGGCTTATTCGATTTAGATGCAGTTCACTAATATATTGTAGTAAGCTTCACTTAACATTTAGTGTTTATTTCATTTCAATCGGTTCATAAATAAAAAAGTTATGTCAATTTAAAGAATCACATCGAACATTTGTTATAGGTTAGGCATTTCTTTCCTTGATTTTCGGTATACTTATCTTAATTTTTATTTAGGGTTTGTATATAAATATTATAAGTATTTGGTATAGGTTAGGCATTTCTTTTCTTGATTTTCTTTATTAAGTATAAGTTTATTAGCTCAGGTTAGTAATTAATTTTTGTAGCAATTCTTTTGTTTTATAAAGTTAGTACGTTTGGTTTACACGTCTTAACACTTATTACTTAAACTGTGATAATTTTAGACTGTATAATAATCTGTAAGTATTTATCATTTAATAATTGTTTACGATAGTACGTGTTTACTAAATAACTGTGTGTTAAGTAGTAAGTACCATTTTATTGTAAGAATGCCTCGAAGAAGATCCAACCTCTCCCAATGTAGCAGAAATGCTAAAAGGATGAGATTAGTTCGATCACAGGAATCTGAGGAAGGTCGTGAGGCAAGGCTCTCTGCAACTCGGGAACATCAGGCTAGGTTTCGTGCTGCAGAAACTTCGACTCAGCGGGAATCTCGACTGAGTTCAAATCGTTCTCGAATGGTCGAGGTCGCGAAAATTTTTTTTCATACTAATGGGGCCAAGCCATGAAAAAGGTTAAAAAACACTGCCCTACATTAATCCTACTAATATTATAAATGCGAAAGTTTGTGAGGATGGATGAATGAATGGATGGATGTTTGTTACTCTTTCACACAAAAACTACTGAACGGATTTTGATGAAACTTTACAATAATGTAGCTTAGACATTAGAATAACACATAGGCTACAATTTATAAAGATTTTATGTGATTTGGCCATAATATAACGATAAGTATCAAGTAAGTCGGAAAAATTCCAGCCCTCTGAGATCTATCTTTGCGTGCGTTGCCTTTTTTTTTTTTTTTTTGGGTGGTTAATCATCCAATGACTTCTCCCGCTCTGGGCGGAGCGGAAGGGCGTGTCAGACTCTTACTGACTAAAACCCACACGTGTTCCTTCGATCCTTGATATCTCTTTGAGGCGCGCGTGGAACACGATGCGCCGTCGACCCGGGCCTGGTCCTTATCGGACGGCGAGCTGCCCGTTGCTCTCCGTCCGCAGGCCCGCGCCTACGGTGGCCGGAAATCGGCTTTCAATTCCCGACGCCCGCGACGTCTCCTACGGCGGCGGCGGCTAGGGCTGGTAGGCCGCGGCCTTTGCCACTCCCTCGCGCGCTCCACCTTCTCCTTCGCTAGCATTACTGCTTTGCAGAAGGAGGTGACGGCTTGCCATGCCCTCTCGCTCCGCACCATGGCCTGAACCAGGGCCGTACGCGAGAGGCCACCGCCGCCGATCGCCTCCACGAGGACACGGCGGTGGTCCACCCAAGCCGGGCAGACCTCCACCGTTTGCTGCGTGCGCTGCCTAAACCGTTAGAGTTACATGAAGAAAATGTATTGTGGGATTGTTTGTCTTAAAGAGTTCTAAATAAAAGTCCGCGACAGCATCTATCTACCTTTTATGTGGAAGCCTTTATAACCAAAATAGTGAGCAATAAATACAGTTAAATTGAATACTTTTTTTACATTGCATATTTTAGAGTATTTAGTTAATTCTTATCAAAATAAATACCTTTATCGCTTTTGGTATTTAATGTAGATAAAGTTTGTCTTTTACACTAAGTAATTTGGACAAATAGTTTAAAAGCTAGAACGATAAGAATGATCTGCGATATTGAGTCGACGGCGCACAGAACGAGGGTGGAGGGGCGGGTCAGCCAGGGGATGACGCGCCAGAGCGCCAAGTGGAAGCTATTGCTTAATAATTATGTTCGAGAAATAACGTAAATAACGCAATTAATTGTTGAACTGTCAAAATGAAACCCATTGCTTTGTAAGTGCTACGCAATTAGATACCCTGCTGATTTAGGACATGTTACACGTTCCTGTGGGATAATTTCCGACATCCACGCGGGCGAAGCCGCGGGCAGAAGCTAGTATAATAATAAAAATAATGTCTAATAAATAAATAAATGATATACAGTATTCTATCTTCTATCTATCTAATAAATATTGTCTTTTATTTTTATGTAAGATAAAATATTTATGATCCCAGAAAAATTATAGTGTAATATATCCTCGTTACACGTGCAGTTGGTAGTTCTAAGCACACAATCTTCAAGAGGGCATCGAAAATAACGTGATTTTTGTTTACGTATTTTGTCACCAGAAATATTCTCACCTTTTATTATTGTACCACCAACAAGATGCAGCGTTTCAAAAGCATTTCAAACAATAAAGGTTTCAATTTTTTTTTCGTTTTAATGTAAGACTTATGTAACTAAACAAAATACTATGTAAACTATACATTGAATACATTATAATAATCACTAGTTGACACGAATTATCGGCTTCATGTGTCGCGAGCTGTCCGCGAGCTAGGACCGGACCAGTTCACCTTTCGCAAAATTCGTCATGAATTTCCATAGATGTTTGTGCGGAACTTTGACTACCTACAACGAAATTTGAATTCGTGAAATGTAACGCGAGTTGACATTGACATCAGTATCCGCCATGCATTTCGTGCAAATTCGATTGCGCCAAAAAAAATGCATCGTAATGTGGAATGGATGACTTCGTGGGACGCATATTGGCAACATTTTTGTCCCTAGTCTCGTGATTTACGAACGACTTGTACTGGGAATACATGATTTCGTATAATGTCGCCATTTTATTAACGACATAAGAGACGAGCGCCATTGACTAATTGCATCATGCTACGAGTGTAAATACGAGAATTGGTTTTCTTTACCCGGCATTAAAAACAATGTAATATCTACCGCCAAGTAAGGTGGTGAAATGACAGGCACAGTCATCAATCAGTTCTTTCAACCCTTATACTAAGTGCGTTGTCCACTGCTGAACATAGGCCTTCCCTGCTATGGCCTTGCCCTTTCCGTGACCTTCGTTCGTCTAAAGATATTTAATTCTTCAAGACATTTATTTATCCATGTTTCTTATCTTGTCTTTTTACGGACTTAATAATTATATTTTCTATCTTTATGTACTCACGCATCAATAAAAATGTAATGATACTTTAATTTCATTAATGAAATGCTGCAGCCCATCGGACTTATTGCTTACCAACTTAATCGATCACCAGCCAGTACATTTAATACCATTTATACTGCTTACCGAAATAGACATGTTATCAAACTATAGAAATCATAAAAAAATTATCACAATTCCAATAAAAACAAGACCTAATCCTGTACACAATGAAGTTCAAGAGAATAATATTATTCAAAAATATTTACAGTCAATATTAAAGCCACTAAACATGATGCAAGCATTATTCTTCTGTGCTAAGTACAATATTAAAGACGATTTGATCACTCAGAACAGTTTGAGCTACGATGTCATTTCAGCCTTCGGCAATGTTATTTATATCTCTGGAAGCTTCTACCTCTTGTTAATTTCCTCATTTAAAACCGTCAGGGAAAAAGGTTATAACTTCGTCTACTCAGGCATTTTGAACGATGTTGTTGTGTTTTTTACTGGAAGCCTTCTTAGTTACTTCACCAATGTCATGCAGAAGACTAACAACGTGTCGCTAGTCTGTAGCATACAGAACGTGCATAGAATTCTCAAAATTAACGGAAGGGGCTTTTGCCGCTTCATCATCTGCAACTGGATTTACGTCATCACTTTGAATCTTTTCCATATTTTCCACATATTTTATTTCTGCTCCATGTTTAATAATTTGGGTTTCACCGATGTCTTTAATGGTTACCTTCACATTTGCTTTGACGTTAATGTCCTATATGCTGCGAGGATCATGAAGTTGTCGTGGAAAACTGTTACGGTATGGGTCGAAAATGTGGTTGAGCCAAGATGTGTCGAAGACGAGAATTTTTGGAATAATTACTTCAAAGCTTATATGGAAATAATAAAATCTTACCAGCTAGTAGAGAAGACTTTTCAATATCTGGTTAGCATATTGTTTGAGATCATTTATAATTTTAATTTTGTTCGTTAAATAATATTTTGTACAATATTTTCAGATATTATTTTATAATCTATACATATTTTCCAACTCCCTCATGGATATTGCAATTTTCACACAGGCGCGAAAAATAACAATAGATGGTGAAACTAACGTAAGTATCACACAACGCTATATTGCCAGTGTATACTAACCGCAATGCAATGTCTTTGAATGTCTTTTCGTGCAATGAGAGAACAGCTAATAGTGGAGTGATCATACGTCACCTGGAGTCAGATTGCTATCTGTATATTATTGACAGCGCTGCCATGGTTGTGCTGTATAGCTCTATGTATTGGATAAAAGCAACCTGATATTAAAATATCATTTTTAAGTATTGATGAAACCAAGCATTTTTATTTTTGTTGTTCTAGTTTGCTCTTCAAGTGCTTTCGTCTCAAACATGGCTACTAAAAAGCATTATTTTACAAATATCTTTGAGCGTAGAATGCGAAAGATTTTATTCAGCCATGACTGAAGTTCAGCTTACATGTTCCAGGCTAGAGACGTCAATCAATGTATCAGGTAAACTCTATCTCATTAAAAACATAACGTGTACAAAAATGCAAGTCTCGCAACGCAGTTCTTCGACCGCAAAAAGTTGTGACACCAAGTCTGTTAATTTTTCAGTACCTGTCCATGAAGGTATCTATCCAACAACTAGTCTGTTGTTAGACAATTAGTTAATTAACAATATTTTAAAGTGACTGTATCAATATTTGACATCTTTATTTTTTTTATAAATACCTATAAGGACTTAGCCATCGCACAACAACATAATCACATAAGAATAATCTACTTTTTTAAATAGCCCTAATTAAATAAAGCGCTCAGAGCGCTAATATTTGGTACATTTTGTTGTATGTATGAGTAGATTCTAATGCCGTGTGCAATTGCTATTCTAATCGCTTCTTTTTGCATTCACAACGATGTTACAGGGGGGCTAAAAATGGTATGGCTTCGAGACAAGAATGGTACGCCTGTGATTTTGTTTGCTCGACTTGACGGGCACTGAATATTGCATTCACATTCATTTATTTCATGTATGCTCCTCAGTAACACAGAAAAGAGTGTGCAAGAACATTCAACGCGTGCAGAGGGCTACCTTCAAGAAAATGAACGCTTGTGGTCTGTTCGTCATAGATGCCACACAACCTCTGCATTTCTTCTCTCTCATCACTACATACACTGTCGTTTTATTACAGTTCTCTTTTCAATAACTTTGTTTTGTTTTGGTAAATATTTTGTGTAAATAAAAAGGTTTCGAAGCGAGAATGATTTTTTGTCTTTTTATGTATACCTGAAGCGTGATTATCACGCATATTAATGAATAGTAACGGTCCTAAGACATTTCCTTGTGTCATTCCACCTCTATACATGTTGGCTAGAGAGGCGCCACGGCGCCCTCACCTACCGCCTGACGCACGTCCTCACCGGACACGGTAGTTTCGGGAGGTTCCTGTTTCAGATAAGGCAGGAGGAAACGCCCGGGTGTCACCACTGCGTGGATCGCCCGGAGGACACGGTGGAGCATACGGTGGAGGTCTGCCCGGCTTGGGCGGAGCACCGCCGTGTCCTCGTGCAGGCGATCGGCGGCAGTGACCTCTCACGTCCGGCCCTGGTCCAGGCCATGGTGCGGAGCGAGAGGGCATGGCAGGCTGTCACCTCCTTCTGCGAAGCAGTAATGCTCGTGAAGGAGGAGGCGGGGCGCGAGAGGCAGAGACAAAGGTCGCTCCCTCGAGCCCCTAGCCGCCGCCGTAGTGGACGCCCCGGGCGTCGGGAATCGATCGCCGATTTCCGGCCACCGTAGGCGCGGGCTTGCGGACGGAGAGTGATGGGTAGCCGTCCGATCAGGACCAAGCCCGGGTCGACGGCGCGTCGTGTTCCACGCGCGCCTCAAAGAGTTGTCAGCGAAGCTGAAGGGGTCCGTTAGGGCCGATGCCTACCACTGGGGTTGCGGATAAGTCCTAAAGGGAAACCGTGGCCTCGGTCTAGGCAAGGGAAGGAACACGGGTGGGTTTTAGTCAGTAAAAGTCTGACACGCCCTTCCGCTCCACCCAGAGCGGGAGAAGTCATTTGATGATTTCCCACCCAAAAAAAAAAAAAAATCTCTATACATGTACTCTTGTTGATCATTTTGAACTATATTGCTTTCAACCTTCAAAGGTCAGTATTATGTAAAAGCATCTAGATGTAGTACTATTACGACCTTGTCTAAAGGGCTGAGTACAATCCTCACGACTTCTTATTTGCCAGTCTACGCTTTCACCGTTGCCCTGTTGTCGGTTTTAAGACTTTACTGGCGAACAACAACAATAAATGAATCCATATAGAAGATGGACTATCCATCCTATGCACGGACACAATTATTATAAACTCAGACCATTTAACCGACTACGGCGAAGCCAATATGATTTTAATAGGCTATCTAGTATGTATGTTCATCTGTTTCCTCATAAACGAGGTATCGTTAGATACGTCATGTTGTTGCGCTACAGAAACCACGTTATAGAAACCGTTGTAACCAAAGAAGAAAGTGTAATTATATCCCCGTTACACGTGCAGTTGGTAGTTCTAAGCACACAATCTTCAAGAGGGCGTCGACAATACGTCACTTTTGTTTTCGTGTTTTGTCACCAGAAATAAATTATATACTCACTTCTTATTATTGTACCATCAACAAAATGCAGTGTCTCAAAAGCATTTCAAACAATAAAGGCAAATTCAATTTTTTTTTCGTTTTAATGTAAGACTTATGTAACTAACCAAAATACTGTGTAAACTTTGAATACATTATAATAATCACTAGTTGACACGAATTATCGGCTTCATGTGTCGCGAGCTATCCGCGAGCTAGGACCGGACCAGTTCACCTTTCGCAAAATTCGTCATGAATTCCCATAGATGTTGGTGCGGCACTTTGACTGAAATTTGAATTCGTGAAATGTAACGCGAGTCCTAACGCTTGACTCGAATTTTTTTTCGCAAGCATTTCCCAATAATCTTTAGGGCCTTTGTAAAGTAAAGTAATGTAGCCAGGACACATACAGAAGTCGTTGGAACAGCAGAATGTTCTGGTTGGTGCAGTACCGCACTCTTTACGACAATCATCATCTGCGCAGGCGTGATTCTCTAAGGGAACGGTTTAAGGATATTAACATCATGACGATACCTTGTCAATATATCTATGAAAACATCATGTTCGTAAGAAAAAATTTACATCTTTTCAGCAAAAGAGGTGATAGGCATAATTACAGTACAAGAAATAGGGACCTATTAGTTCAACCAGGTTTCAGACTGGCTAAAGTAGACTCATCTTTCATGGGGTACTGTTTAAAATGTTACAATAAAATTCCTCTCCACATACTTCAACTGAATGAGACGAAATTCAAATCTTGTATAAAACGCACACTATGCAGGCAGGCATATTATAAGTTGGCTGATAACATCGCTGATAAAAATGCTTGGCTCAATGCTGGTCCTGCTCCACAACCACAACTTAACATTTGAAAATACTGTTGGCGCTGCTGAAGATTGTAAAAGCATCTTTGCATTTTATAAACTCAATCTCCTTTGTATTGTATAATTGCATAGCACATGTGTGAGTACTATGTACTACAGAGCTACCATTTACCGGGTAATATGTCTTTCATTGACTTGAATGTGCCCTGGCGGCTGAGAGTATGTCATGCTGACTCAGATGTGTCGCTGATGGTGGCGTGTGTGTTGGATCATTTAGCTCCCTTCAAAATGGTTGAGCTGAATGGTGCTAATACATGCGTCATGTTCGTGAACGGGCGCCGTCAGTTGGGACTGGTCATCTCTTAGCTGCCGTGGCTTATTTTAATTTATTTTAATCTTTGAATTGTTTTATTTTTAATTTTTTTATCTTTTTATTTTATTACGGACGCTTTTAACGTGCGCATCTTTTTTACATTGTTCTCACATGTATAATTTAAACATGAATTATGTAACCACTATTTTGTAACAATTATTTATTTAAAAGAGTGTCCGTGGAGTTTCTTGCCCGTTCTTCTCCATAGGTACCTACTACGCTTTGGAATGGGCAACTAGCTTCATATTTCTGACTGACTGACTCCTTGACAATTCAAAAGTGCCTGTATATGGTTTAATTGAAATAAATGCTTTGAGTTGAGTTTGAGTTTGAATCCCACTTCTTCTTCGTCTCCATCTTGATAAGTCTAGACATTATTATGGTAGTCCTCAGTTTACTTATAATATCATTGGCAGTTATTCTATACGTAGATAGACCAATGACCAATGTAGACCAATGTAAACAAACAATGAAATTATGACTTTAATCTGACGAAACAATATCGTTGACATTGACATCAGCATCCACCATGCATTTCGTGCTAGCAAATACTAATGAGAACTAATTTCAAAGTTCGATTGCGTCAAAAGAAATGCGTCGTAATGTGGAATGGATTACTTCGTGGACGCATAATGACAATATTTTCGTCCCTAGTTTCGTGATTAAAAAGAAAAAGTGAAAAAATGTAAACGCGAGTATTGATTTTCTGTACCCGGAATTAAAAGCAATGTAATATCTACCGCCAAGTAAGGTGGTGAAATGACAGGCACAGTCATCAATCATTTCTTTCAACCCTTATACTAAGTGCGTTGTCCACTGCTGAACATAGGCCTTCCCCGCTATAGCCTTGCCCTTTCCGTGACCTCCGTTCGTCTAAAGATATTTTATTTTACAAGACATTTATTTATCTATGTTTCTTATTTTGTCTTTATAAGGACTTAAAAATAATATTTTCTATCTTTATGTACTCACGCATCAATAAAAATGTAATGATACTTTAATTTCATTAATGAAATGCTGCAGCCCATCGGACTAATTGCTTACCAACTTAATCGATCACCAGCCAGTACATTTAATACCATTTATACTGCTTACCGAAATAGACATGTTATCAAACTATAGAAATCATAAAAAAATTACCACTATTACAATAAAAACTAGACCTAATCACGTACACAATGAAGTTCAAGAGAATAATGTTATTCAAAAATATTTACAGTCAATATTAAAGCCACTAAACATGATGCAAACATTATTCTTCTGTGCTAAGTACAAGATTAAAGACGATTTGATCACTCAGAACAGTTTGACCTACGATGTCATTTCAGCCTTCGGCAATGTTATTTATATCTCTGGAAGCTTCTACCTCTTGTTAATTTCCTCATTCAAAACCGTCAGGGAAAAAGGTTATAACTTCGTCTACTCAGGCATTTTGAACGATGTTGTTGTGTTTTTTACTGGAAGCCTTCTTAGTTACTTCACCAATGTCATGCAGAAGACTAACAACGTGTCGCTAGTCTGTAGCATTCAGAACGTGCATAGAATTCTCAAAATTAACGGAAGGGGCTTTTGCCGCTTCATCATCTGCAACTGGATTTACGTCATCACTTTGAATCTTTTCCATATTTTCCACATATTTTATTTCTGCTCAATGTTTAATAATTTGGGTTTCACCGATGTCTTTAATGGTTACCTTCACATTTGCTTTGACGTTAATGTCGTATATGCTGCGAGGATCATGAAGTTGTCGTGGAAAACTGTTACGGTATGGGTCGAAAATGTGGTCGAGCCAAGATGTGTCGAAGACGAGAATTTTTGGAATAATTACTTCAAAGCTTATATGGAAATAATAAAATCTTACCAGCTAGTAGAGAAAACTTTTCAATATCTGGTTAGCATATTGTTTGAGATCTTTTATAATTTTAATTTTGTTCGTTAAATAATATTTTGTACAATATTTTCAGATATTATTTTATAATCTATACATATTTTCCAACTCCCTCATGGATATTGCAATTTTCACACAGGCGCGAAAAATAACAATAGATGGTGAAACTAACGTAAGTATCACACAACGCTATATTGCCAGTGTATACTAACCGCAATGCAATGTCTTTGAATGTCTTTTCGTGCAATGAGAGAACAGCTAATAGTGGAGTGATCATACGTCACCAGGAGTCAGATTGCTATCTGTATATTATTGACAGCGCTGCCATGGTTGTGCTGTATAGCTCTTAATGTAGAACTATGTATTGGATAAAAGCAAGCTGATATTAAAATATCATTTTTAAGTATTGATGAAACCAAGCATTTTTATTTTTGTTGTTCTAGTTTGCTCTTCAAGTGCTTTCGTCTCAAACATGGCTACTAAAAAGCATTATTTTACAAATATCTTTGAGCGTGGAATGCGAAAGATTTTATTCAGCCATGACTGAAGTTCAGCTTACATGTTCCAGGCTAGAGACGTCAATCAATGTATCAGGTAAACTCTATCTCATTAAAAACATAACGTGTTAGTTAGTTAGTTAGGGGGTTTGGTTTCCGCACTTAGTCCTTCAAGTGGACCATTGTGCGTGGGCCATGGCGGCCGCTTGGGGGGGTTATTCCAACCAGCCCACCTCCCTCCAGAAGCTAATTAAAGCTCCTGGCCTGTTCAGAACATCCGTGAAAGATCTGGGTGACCCGAGGGTTTGTGTTCTAATCTGGGTGACGCCTGTGCATTCAAAGAGCACGTGCGCGACGGTCTCTTCAGCCTCCATGCACGCCCTGCACAGAGGACTGTCCGTTATGCCTATTGTGTGGAAGTGTTTGTTCAGCGAGCAGTGTCCCGTGATGGTCCCCGTCACCAGGCGCAGGCCGTTCCTGTCCAGGCGCAGCAAACGTCTGGTTAGTCCGCTATCCACTGATGGCATAGCTTCCTTGGACTGCCTGCAGCCCGGTGCCGAGGTCCACCAGTACTCCGCTTGTGTGTTGGTGAACTCTTGTAGCCACCTGCGTATTTGGTTGAAGGGGATGGGTATAATAGGCTCGGGTCCACAGACTGCCGTGCTAGATCCCCGTCTAGCAAGCTCGTCCGCTGCGTCGTTGCCTAGCGATCCGCTGTGTCCTTTTATCCATTGTAGTGTCACCGTGTTGCGGCCAGACAACGTTATTTGCTCTAGAGCATTGTGACATTCTAGTGTTAGCTTTGAGGTAATACATTTTTTCTGTAAGGATTGGAGAACTGAGGCGCTGTCGGAGAGTATACGAATGTGTGTGTCCGTAACTCTTCTGGCTTTTAGGGCATGGGCCGCTTGTATGATGCCTACACACTCCGCCTGATAGACGGTGTTGAACATTCCCAGCGGGCTGGATATATTTATGTTGAAGTCGTGTGAGAAGACTCCGGCTCCAGTGCCGGAGTCGGTTTTCGATCCATCGGTGTATACTCTCATCTCTTTCGGGCCTGAGTAGTCACACCGTTCCTCTGTGAGTACAATGTTGTAGTGCCTTTGAAAGTGGTGTGTTTTTGGAGCTTTATCACAAGGTGATGCCATCATTGGTCGTCGCTTGATCGCGTCTTCCTTTATGCGTGTGTGCTTGACTCTGGAGTCATTGCTAAGGGTTCCTGATAAATGGAGCCTAAAGGCGGCCAAGGCCGCCTCCTCTCGCACGATGAGGTGCAGAGGCGGCAGTCCCAGCATTGCTTGTAGGGCGGCGGTGGGTGTAGTTCTCATACTGCTCGTGATTGCGACACAAGCGAATCGCTGCAGTTTTTCGAGATCTCTTTGGGCTGTGCTTAGGTCTGTCCTGGGCCACCAGACCAGTGAGCCGTATGTGATAATAGGTCGGATAACTGTAGTGTATAACCAGTGGGTGACCTTGGGGCTGATCCCCCAATTCCTGCCCAGCAGCCGCTTGCACTGCCACAGGGATATGCTGGCTTTTGTAGTGATGTAGTTTGTGTGTTTTGCCCAGTTTAGTTGCTTGTCCAAATAAATGCCCAGGTATTTGGTTTCTGTTGAAAGGCTTAGGGTTGTTCCAAAGAATCGTGGTAGTTGTAACGTCGCCAGTTTTCTCTTTTTTGTGAAGAGAATCAGTTCAGTTTTTGTGGGGTTCACCGAGAGTTGGTGCTTGTTGCACCAGTCCTCTACAATTTTCAGGGCTTGACGCATTAGGTTGCATAGAGTGTTTTCGTGGGTTCCGTTTATTATTATGGTTAAGTCATCGGCGTAGCCTACGGTGAAGTAACCTTTGTCGTTGAGTGTTTTGATGAGGCTGTCTACTACCAGGTTCCATAGGAGCGGCGAGAGGACGCCCCCTTGCGGGCAGCCTTTCGCTACGATGGCCCTCGTAGTGTCATTTACTGTGACCTGTACAGCTCTCATTTTGAGCATGTTGGTGATCCAGCCGCTCAGGGTTGAGTCTATTCTGTGTCTGTCGAGGGCCATGTTTATACTGTTAGAAAAACATAACGTGTACAAAAATGCAAGTCTCGCAACGCAGTTCTTCGACCGCAAAAAGTTGTGACACCAAGTCTGTTAATTTTTCAGTACCTGTCCATGAAGGTATCTATCCAACAACTAGTCTGTTGTTAGACAATTAGTTAATTAACAATATTTTAAAGTGACTGTATCAATATTTGACATCTTTATTTTTTTTATAAATACCTATAAGGACTTAGCCATCGCACAACAACATAATCACATAAGAATAATCTACTTTTTTAAATAGCCCTAATTAAATAAAGCGCTCAGAGCGCTAATATTTGGTACATTTTGTTGTATGTATGAGTAGATTCTAATGCCGTGTGCAATTGCTATTCTAATCGCTTCTTTTTGCATTCACAACGATGTTACAGGGGGGCTAAAAATGGTATGGCTTCGAGACAAGAATGGTACGCCTGTGATTTTGTTTGCTCGACTTGGCGGGCACTGAATATTGCATTCACATTCATTTATTTCATGTATGCTCCTCAGTAACACAGAAAAGAGTATGCAAGAACATTCAACGCGTGCAGAGGGCTACCTTCAAGAAAATGAACGCTTGTGGTCTGTTCGTCATAGATGCCACACAACCTCTGCATTTCTTCTCTCTCATCACTACATACACTGTCGTTTTATTACAGTTCTCTTTTCAATAAGTTTGTTTTGTTTTGGTAAATATTTTGTGTAAATAAAAAGGTTTCGAAGCGAGAATGATTTTTTGTCTTTTTATGTATACCTGAAGCGTGATTATCACGCATATTAATGAATAGTAACGGTCCTAAGACATTTCCTTGTGTCATTCCACCTCTATACATGTTGGCTAGAGAGGCGCCACGGCGCCCTCACCTACCGCCTGACGCAGGTCCTCACCGGACACGGTAGTTTCGGGAGGTTCCTGTTTCAGATAAGGCAGGAGGAAACGCCCGGGTGTCACCACTGCGTGGATCGCCCGGAGGACACGGTGGAGCATACGGTGGAGGTCTGCCCGGCTTGGGCGGAGCACCGCCGTGTCCTCGTGCAGGCGATCGGCGGCAGTGACCTCTCACGTCCGGCCCTGGTCCAGGCCATGGTGCGGAGCGAGAGGGCATGGCAGGCTGTCACCTCCTTCTGCGAAGCAGTAATGCTCGTGAAGGAGGAGGCGGGGCGCGAGAGGCAGAGACAAAGGTCGCTCCCTCGAGCCCCTAGCCGCCGCCGTAGTGGACGCCCCGGGCGTCGGGAATCGATCGCCGATTTCCGGCCACCGTAGGCGCGGGCTTGCGGACGGAGAGTGATGGGTAGCCGTCCGATCAGGATCAAGCCCGGGTCGACGGCGCGTCGTGTTCCACGCGCGCCTCAAAGAGTTGTCAGCGAAGCTGAAGGGGTCCGTTAGGGCCGATGCCTACCACTGGGGTTGTGATGATTTCCCACCCAAAAAAAAAAAAAAATCTCTATACATGTACACTTGTTGATCATTTTGAACTATATTGCTTTCAACCTTCAAAGGTCAGTATTAGGTAAAAGCATCTAGATGTAGTACTATTACGACCTTGTCTAAAGGTCTGAGTACAATCCTCACGACTTCTTATTTGCCAGTCTACGCTTTCACCGTTGCCCTGTTGTCGGTTTTAAGACTTTACTGGCGAACAACAACAATAAATGAATCCATATAGAAGATGGACTATCCATCCTATGCACGGACACAATTATTATAAACTCAGACCATTTAACCGACTACGGCGAAGCCAATATGATTTTAATAGGCTATGTAGTATGTATGTATGTTCATCTGTTTCCTCATAAACGAGGTATCGTTAGATACGTCATGTTGTTGCGCTACAGAAACCACGTTATAGAAACCGTTGTAGCCAAAGAAGAAAGTGTAATATATCCCCGTTACACGTGCAGTTGGTAGTTCTAAGCACACAATCTTCAAGAGGGCGTCGACAATAACGTCACTTTTGTTTTCGTGTTTTGTCACCAGAAATAAATTATATACTCACTTCTTATTATTGTACCATCAACAAAATGCAGTATCTCAAAAGCATTTCAAACAATAAAGGCAAATTCAATTTTTTTTTCGTTTTAATGTAAGACTTATGTAACTAACCAAAATACTGTGTAAACTTTGAATAAATTATAATAATCACTAGTTGACACGAATTATCGGCTTCATGTGTCGCGAGCTATCCGCGAGCTAGGACCGGACCAGTTCACCTTTCGCAAAATTCGTCATGAATTCCCATAGATGTTGGTGCGGCACTTTGACTGAAATTTGAATTCGTGAAATGTAACGCGAGTCCTAACGCTTGACTCGAATTTTTTTTCGCAAGCATTTCCCAATAATCTTTAGGGCCTTTGTAAAGTAATGTAGCCAGGACACATACAGAAGTCGTTGGAACAGCAGAATGTTCTGGTTGGTGCAGTACCGCAATCTTTACGACAATCATCATCTGCGCAGGCGTGATTCTCTAAGGGAACGGTTTAAGGATATTAACATCATGACGATACCTTGTCAATATATCTATGAAAACATCATGTTCGTAAGAAAAAATTTACATCTTTTCAGCAAAAGAGGTGATAGGCATAATTACAGTACAAGAAATAGGGACCTATTAGTTCAACCAGGTTTCAGACTGGCTAAAGTAGACTCATCTTTCATGGGGTACTGTTTAAAATGTTACAATAAAATTCCTCTCCACATACTTCAACTGAATGAGACGAAATTCAAATCTTGTATAAAACGCACACTATGCAGGCAGGCATATTATAAGTTGGCTGATAACATCGCTGATAAAAATGCTTGGCTCAATGCTGGGGGCGAACGGGCGCCGTCAGTTGGGACTGGTCATCTCTTAGCTGCCGTGGCTTATTTTAATTTATTTTAATCTTTGATTTGTTTTATTTTTAATTTTTTTATCTTTTTATTACGGACGCTTTTAACGTGCGCATCTTTTTTACATTGTTCTCACATGTATAATTTAAACATGAATTATGTAACCACTATTTTGTAACAATTATTTATTTAAAAGAGTGTTCGTGGAGTTTCTTGCCCGTTCTTCTCCATAGGTACCTACTACGCTTTGGAATGGGCAACTAGCTTCATATTTCTGACTGACTGACTCCTTGACAATTCAAAAGTGCCTGTATATGGTTTAATTGAAATAAATGCTTTGAGTTGAGTTTGAGTTTGAATCCCACTTCTTCGTCTCCATCTTGATAAGTCTTGACATTATTATGGTAGTCATCAGTTTACTTATAATATCATTGGCAGTTATTTTATACGTAGATAGACCAATGACCAATGTAGACCAATGTAAACAAACAATGAAATTATGACTTTAATCTGACGAAACAATATCGTTGACATTTACATCAGCATCCACCATGCATTTCGTGCTAGCAAATACTAATGAGAACTTATTTCAAAGTTCGATTGCGTCAAAAGAATTGCGTCGTAATGTGGAATGGATTACTTTGTGGACGCATAATGACAATATTTTCGTCCCTAGTTTCGTGATTAAAAAGAAATAGTTTGGAAAATCCAAAAGTGCACGCCTCATACTTATCACTCATGAAATTCAGAAACGAAAAAGAAATTCAAAACATAGTTTCTAACAAAAATGAACAATTTATCACTTTTCATGAAGTCGTAATGTCAACGACTGACAAAGATATTTACTTGGCGGTTGCTAGGCAACTTCAAGTCTAAGGTTGGAAATATTTAGTTAAAGATATTATATTTTAGTTAGTATTTTATTAATTATACTTAAACTACTTTGAATAAAAGAGCCATTTTCAATAGGGTTCCTTCTACGGCTGAAACGAATGTATAAAAAAAAATTGACTCAATTAATTGATTTTATCGCAAGCTACAATGTTTTCAGGGTTCATAAATTGACGGACAGGAATTTTTTTTCAACTATTTTTATGCTCTTTCCATTTCTGCTGCATTAAATCAATTGTTAAAAATTGTATATAATCTCCATTTAATCATCTATACAATGGTATATAAATTAAGTAGGTTCTGTGTACTAGCAGGAGTGTAACAATAAAAACAGTTACAGAAATGGGGCAAAAATTTTTTTTCGATCGTAGAGCACCCTCTAATGCTTCGCATTACGAGTCGTGCAAAAGTGAAAAAGTATAAACGCGAGTATTGATTTTCTGTACCCGGAATTAAAAACAATGTAATATCTACCGCCAAGTAAGGTGGTGAAATGACAGGCACAGTCATCAATCATTTCTTTTAACCCTTATACTATGTGCGTTGTCCACTGCTGAACATAGGCCTTCCCCGCTATAGCCTTGCCCTTTCCGTGACCTTCGTTCGTCTAAAGATATTTAATTCTACAAGACATTTATTTATCTATGTTTCTTGTTTTGTCTTTATAAGGACTTAAAAATAATTTTTTCTATCTTTATGTACTCACGCATCAATAAAAATGTAATGATACTTTAATTTCATTAATGAAATGCTGCAGCCCATCGGACTAATTGCTTACCAACTTAATCGATCACCAGCCAGTACATTTAATACCATTGATACTGCTTATCGAAATAGACATGTTATCAAACTATAGAAATCATAAAAAAATTACCACTATTACAATAAAAACTAGACCTAATCATGTACACAATGAAGTTCAAGAGAATAATGTTATTCAAAAATATTTACAGTCAATATTAAAGCCACTAAACATGATGCAAGCATTATTCTTCTGTGCTAAGTACAAGATTAAAGAAGATTTGATCACTCAGAACAGTTTGAACTACGATGTCATTTCAGCCTTCGGCAATGTTATTTATATCTCTGGAAGCTTCTACCTCTTGTTAATTTCCTCATTCAGAACCATCAGGGAAAAAGGTTGCAAATTCGTCTACTCAGGCATTTTGTACGATGTTGTTATTTTTTTTACTGGAAGCCTTCTTAGTTACTTCACCAATGTCATGCAGAAGACTAACAATGTGTCGCTAGTCTGTAGCATTCAGAACGTGCATAGAATTCTCAAAATTAACGGAATGAGTTTTAGCCGCTTCATCACCTGCAACTGGATTTACGTCTTCACTTTGAATCTTTTCCATATTTTCTATATGTTTTATTACGGCTCCATCTTTAATAATATGGGTTTCGCCGATCTCTTTAATGGTTACCTTCACATATGCTTTGATGTTAATGTTCTATATGCTGCGAGGATCATGAAGTTGATGTGGAAAACTGTTATGGTATGGATAGAAAATGTGCTTGAACCAAGATGTGTCAAAGACGAGAATTTTTGGAATAATCACTTTAAAGCATATAAGGAAATAATAAAATCTTACCAGCTGGTAGAGAAGACTTTCCAATATCTGGTTAGCATATTGTTTGAGAACTTTTATAATTTTAATTTTCTTCTGTTATATAATATTTTCTACAATATTTTCAGATATTATTTTATAATCTATACATATTTTCCAACTCTCTCATGGATATAGCAATTCACACACAGGCGCGAAAAATAACAATAGATAGTGAAGCTAATGTAAGTAAATACACACGACGCCACATTTTCAGTATAAGCTAACCTCGCATTGTATGGCCTTTACATGCAATGAGAGATCAGCTTCTACTGGAGCTATCATGTGACACTAGAAGTCAGTTTGGTTGCGCAGCCATTTTGTTGCCAGCGCAACCATGGTTGCCCTACTAATCTACTATGGTGTCCCCACGGATATCGATCTTAAAGTAGAACTAAGGCGGAGACTGACTTGCAACGTTTGTTTGTAATGTATCATTCGACGCGAGCTTGGTTACAATATGGTGATACACAAGACGCGGCTAACGCTCGCTTCGCCATTAAAGTTTCGTTTTTCTTCATTCCGGTTCAAAGGAATTCATGAAACACCCGACAGGCGAGTGGAGAATTCGGCGCTCGCAACGAGCGGCTCGGCTCGCTGCACTTACTACTGCGCATAACAAAACTGGATAAATTACAAACAAATGTTACAAGTCAGTCTCCGCCTTTAGACAAAAGCAAGCTGATATAATATAATTATTGATTTATTATTGATCATATTTAAGTGTTGATGAAACTTTGCATTTTTATTTTTGTTGTTCTAGTTAGCTCTTCAAGTACTTTCATCTCAACCATGGCTACTAAAAAGCATTATTTTACAAATATCTTTGAGCATGGAATGTGAAAGATTTTATTCAGCCATGAGTGAAGTTCGGCTTACATGTTCCAGGCTGGAGTCGTCAAGCAATGTATCAGGTAAACTCTATCTCATTAAAAACATAACGTGTACAAAAATACAACTCTCGCAACGCAGTTATTCTACCGCAAAAAGTTGTGACAACAAGTCTGTTAATTTTTCAGTACCTGTCCATGAAAGTATCTATCCAACAACTTTGTCATAAATTTATAGTGACCGTATCAATATTAGACATCTTTATTTCTTTAATAAATATAATGACTTGGCCATCGCATGGCAACATAATCACTTTCACATAAGAATAATCTACTTTTTTAAATATCCCTAATTAAATAAAGCGCTCAGAGCGCTAATATTTGGTACATTTTGTTGTATGTATGAGTAGATACTAATGCCGTGTACAATTGCTATTCTAGTCGCTTCTTTTTTCATTCACAACAAAGTTACAGGGGGGCTAAAAATGGAATGGTTTCGAGACAAGAATGGTACGCCTGTGCTTTTGTTTGCTTATTTTTGTTCGACTTGGCGGCACTTAATATTGCATTCACATTAATTTATTTCATGTATGCACCTCAGTAACACAGAAAAGAGTGTGCAAGAACATTCAACGCGTGCAGAGGGCTACCTTCAAGAAAATGAATGTTTGTGGTATGTTCGTCATAGATGCCACACAACCCCTGCATTTCTTCTCTCTCATCACTACATACACTGTCGTTTTATTACAGTTTTCTTTTCAATAAGACCCCTTACCAGGAGGCAGGAATTGGACTATGTCATTTAAATGCAAGCTAAAACCAAAAATATCTTGCACTCGGTACATTTTTTTTACTATTGCATTCCCATTCATTTATTTCATGTATGCTCCCCAGTAACACAGAAAAGAGTTTGCAAGAACATTCAACGCGTGCAGAGGGCTACCTTCAAGAAAATGAACGTTTGTGGTCTGTTCGTCATAGATGCCACACAACCCCTGCATTTCTTCTCTCTCATCACTACATACACTGTCGTTTTATTACAGTTTTCTTTTCAATAACTTTGTTTTCTTTTCGTAAATATTTTGTGTAAATAAAAAAGGTTTTGAAGCGAGAATGATTTTTTGTCTGTTTATGTATACCTGTATTTTAATTTATTTTATTTGTTCGGGCATAAAAACAGTTATACATTAAAATCTTATACTAAGATACAAATATATAAGAGTTACAAACCTACGAGATTTTCCACAACATATTAAAAGGTATATCTTACATTGCGCTATTCTAAGCTTTAAAAACAGAAAAGTAGTTAATAGTGAACATAAACATAGACAAGCATGCAAACAACAGAGAAAGCAAGAGAGAATGAGTAAATAATAAACTAATTATTATAATCTAAAAATTATTTTGTAGACAAGACTTCTAAAATTTTGAACAAAGACAAAAGAAGTCGATGTCTTCAAAGATCTTGTTGTATTGATTGATAAGGCGGGCGTAGGGTGCTCGCAAGCCTGCGTTCATACGACAAGAACTTACTGCAAATAAAGGACTTGCGCGCACCCTACGCCGCCTTATCAATCAATACAACAAGATCGTTGAAGACATAAATTATTATGATATATAATGTTTTTAATGTCTTTAATCTTTTTATTACTTATTTTTTATTAAATTTTTTGTGTATGGCTATCTTACCTGAAATAAAACACATTTTGTTTTTATATCGTTGTCCTGGGTTCTACCTAATTAATTTTGTTGCGAATATCGATATTGCACAGATCAGACAAGAACATCGTTTCCAACATAATTCGTTTAAACTGTGAACTTTGCAGATTATACTTTTTCAATAGGTCGTTGGAGGATAAATAAGTATGATAGCAATGAAAAAGGCATGGCCTTTAAAAAAATTGTATTCTTTTTCGACCATAGGAATATTTAACATAGTGGGGATTCCGTATCTAAACAGCATACTCAGTTCCAGCTAAGAGTGAACCAACGATTTATATAGATACAAATCGGTAAAAGATTGGGTAAATACTGTAGCCTTTCTCATAATAAGACCGAAAATACGAAAAGCATCCGATAGAGGCCCCACCGTGTACTATGTACACGGCACACGGCAAGAACTTAAGAGGGTTTCCGTCGTACGGCATTTCATACAAACTTAGAAGCCCTTATTTTTCGAAATAACGGAACCGATTTTAATGAAACTTCATACGCATATGCAGGATACAAAAGTCTAAAAACTTAGCGAAGAACATTTTCGAAATGTCTTATTTAAAAATAGATAACTGGAAATCTCTGTTTCTATGGAAAATTAAAAATTGGTCTAATTTGGCTGTTACACTATTTTTCGAAAATGTTCTTAACAACATTTTTAGACCTTTGTATCTTGCATATGCGTATGAAGTGTCATTAAAATCGGTTCAGTCATTTCGAAAAACAAGGGCTTGCAAGTTTGTATTAAATGCCGTACGACGTAAACCCTCATAATACGATCCCAGATATAATTTTATTTATGATAGTGTTAATATCCCTTACACGTGTAATTGGTAGTTTAGCTAAGTACGCAATTTTCAAGAGGGCATAGACAATAAGATCATTTTTGTTTTCGTGTTTTTAAAGATAGTTGTAAATTACAAGAGAGATAAAATATTTTTTTTGACATGTGTAAGTACATAAAGTGAGAAGTCATACGTAAATACTTTATATCTAAACCAATTATTAGTAATTAAGTGTTCTCTCTAAACAATCTAGTCTAAGTACGTATAATATTTTTTTTTTCCAAGATCTCATCCATAGATATAAGAAAGAAGTTTTATTTCTATAGTTATTATAAATAATAAACTGAATTACAGAATAGCAAACTGTAGCAAAACAATAGTGTAGTTAGCAAGAAGACTCATCAGACTTAATTGTAATGCAGCGTCTACGTAGAACAGGCCACACACGCGTATCTTGCTGAATGATGCTCGATGAAAGCGCAGTACGTTCTTGCACAGTTTTTTCTCGCCATCTGTCAATATATTTTTTTTAAACAAATAAATTTGAAAACAAACCTAAATGCACTCTTCGCAGTTCAAAAAGTTTCGTAAATATTGTCTTGCGTTATTTTATTTCTTAAGTAAACTTACTGCTGGAGTACGGATAGTAAACATTAGTGAAGGAAAGCCAATTACAAGTTTTAATGATAATATTAGAGAACCACAAGACACAGTAGACAGGCAAGAAAGTATTAAAGTAAAAAGCCCTCGGTGATGATTTAGAATAGACTGGACAGATTTTAGGATTTACATTATAACTTTTTTAGTTAAGGGACACTGTAGCATCATCAGAAGCCTCGTCTAGAGGCTCGCAATAACATGATTTCTTTCAAAAGTGCCTGTATGTAAGTAATTACAGCCCTAATTATAACTACCCTTAAAATATAGTGGTAGTAACTGCCCGGCTGAGATTCTCACTAAAAACTCCTCTTGTCCTAAAATGTACAGTACTCAGCCGTTAATATGGTATATAGAGCTATAGAAAACGGCCTTGTAGTACGCCGTCTTTGTCACTCATATGCGTGACGGTCTCTCTCTAAACCTCGATGTACACATATACATATTAACACCCGGGTTCTGTATGAATTTACAAAGAACGTACCTGAACAATTAGACTTTAAAATAAGTGCCATAGTGTCTTGAACACTTTGTATAGCTATGTAGAATTTCTCGCATTGCGCACTCACTACAGATTGCCACGACAAATCTTTGATTACCCAAATGTATATGGACAGCGACGCTATCATTGCTGTGTCCTGTAAGTGTAAATAAGATACGAATGATGTTAAGATCAAACTGGTTAAAATGAAATTGCACCTGTTTTAAGTTATGGCAAGGTGGACTCAAAGCTGCGCTGACGATCATGTCGAAGTTACCAGTTCGGAAGAAAGAAACCGGTTTGAAAGTTCCTCATTCTCCATGGAAAAGAGAGCATCCTCTGTCCAGATAAGTGTTGAGCCCGATGGTAGTTATTGGGCTGTTGTAATACAGATTTTGCGGTAAACTTTGCTTGCGCGATGGAGGATTTGTGTGACGTACGGGGTTCGTATGTGGCGGTATAGATGCCGCCATGTGCCGATATAAAACGAAATCATATAAATTAAACTCACAAAGTTAATCAGTCCTCTCTTTAACATTTCAATTGACAGTTGAATGTAAACCAAAGCGTGAGTGAATAATTGTATAGTGTTATAAAGTATCTGAAAAATAGCAAATTCGAAATTAGATATATTTCTTAATATCTTCAATAAAAAAAAAAGTCACTTACGAAATAACGGAAGCAGTATTTATGGATTTCATAGCACTTTAATAAATCAACGTATGTCTGAAACATTTTCTTGCTAAAGTCCTTGCCGAGTGTGTCTCCCATATCTTGAGAATTTAGAGCTTGAATGTTCCATAGAATAACTTTTTCTTCTAACATTTTCAAGACTCGAATGAAATAAGATACTTTCAATTCAAAAAACACGATAAAGTAGCAACTGAACATCATTTTGAAAGACAAATTTAATTTGATGATAAAATAAGTGAACACAGATAAATAGCCACTTAGTGCTATAATTGTGGTAATCCAATTCCAAATGATGATGCGTCTAGAACTTTTTTCATCGTTGAGAAATCTATGCACTTTTTGAAAAGTTAAGACAAACTCTATGTAACTTTTGGTTGGAATGATTCCGGTGAATAAATTATTAGCGAATCCCAAGCAATTGTAAACACAGTCATAATAAGCAGCGATATACATAAACGTAGTGTCTCCTAGATATTGTTTGTAAAAGAATAGCGTAAAGCAGCGATATATGGTTGATAAACTGAACGCCAGTGTTCCAACAAATGAAACAAAATTGGACATTGAACTATTTGGTGTTATAACGTTGTCTTTGATGCGATAGTTAGGACAAAACATGAGAAACTGTAACAGATTGAACGGCAGTAGCATCGACTGTACATCTTTATCCACCATATTTTTATTTTTATTTAAAGGAACGTTCACAGTATAGTCCTTAGCGAAAATACGCTTTCTCCTCATTTTAATAGACCGTTTCCTGTAGCCGCCTGGCACACAATTCAAAGAATAATCGATGGTAATTAATTGTATTAAACGAACACGCTAATCTCATTATGTTATGGGAATTATTTGTTTAATAGTTTCAAGGTTTATATAAAATGTAATATCTTAAGTAACACCTGTAGAGCATATCAAGCAATATGGCGTTTATTCATCAATATGGAACATATTGACTAAAGAGCATACAGAGCATAAAAGTAGAAAATGCTGTGGAAGTGCGCTCCTTGCGAAGCATGTGTGGTCTGACTATGAATGACTGACTGGCTGAGGAATGATGTGATAAGACAACGGTGTGAGTTAAAAGACGATGTAGTGACAAAAATTGAAAAGGGTATGCTGAGATGGTTTGGTCATGTTGAGAGGATGAATGAAAAGTGACTAACTAAATGTGTTTACAAGGCAGATGTGACTGGAAACACCGGGAGGGGACGCCCTAGGAGGAAATATACTGACCTTATTGGTGATGTTCTTCAGAAAGGACAGGTGTTGTATAAACGAGGCAAAAGGAGTATGTAAGGATCGTAGCAAGTGACGTTCTGTAGTTTCTGCCTACCCCCATGGGAAGAAGGCGTAAGTTTATGTATGTATGTGTGTTGACTAAAGAGAAACGTCTAAAGAATCTCAAATATCTCTTGGACTCGCAATGTTTCTAAGAGTGACCATACGCGATGCAACTAATCAAAAACTTTTTAATAACGCGTTAGTAAGTCGTGTCGTGTACTAATTGGTGATTTGATCTTAGTCTGATTAGTTTTCTTAATAACCACAATATCATGTTAGTAGTTTGCTATTGTTTTGTCAAAGCGAAGTTAAATGTGTTGGGTTTAAAGAAGTTGGCTAGTATCTTTTTTCTACCAGACCTTCCATTTGACAACTTTCTCGGCGTGATTAATATGTATACCCATTCCAAATTACAGCTTTCTAGTAGATTTTCTGAGAGTCTCTGAGCTAAGCCACGGACAGAGAGACAGACGGATAGACATGGTGAAACTATAAGGGTGTCCTTGTTGACTACGGAACCCAAAAAAGCGTCCATATTAACAAGTGCCTTAGTTACATTTTGGTGTACATGTTCCATCTATCTAGGCAATATGAAAGAAATAGGATTTGTCACAAAAAACTACAGAAACGCTCTTTTTAAAACACATAATTTAAAATCATCAGCATCACTCCATGGATAAAATAAAATACTCAATTATAAACGTAGTATATTCAGCAACGATAAGTTCAATACAGTTTCAGCCCGAATTCTGTCAAAAGATTTTCCCAAAATTTTATTTCTTCTTCATCTGGTGCATTGCCGGATTGAAGCTCGTTGCCGATGTCAAAATATTCTTGGTTTTCGAGTGAATACGGAGTCCACTCTGCGCCCAAAGAGTCATCAGGAGTTGGGTTTCTAAAATAAAAATGAAAGAAAGTTGCATGGTTTTGGTTCTAGAAATGACGATCATTACAAGAGAGTGTAATGTTTTGGGAATGTGGTGTTCTACAGCGATCTAACCTCAACAATGAAACAAAATACCAAGTGACGTGACTTAGTGACAGTGACAATGACAATGCAAAGCTTACGGCACTTAAGCCGGGTCGAGGCAGTGTTCATAAAATGCCGGTAGTGACACTTTATCCGATAGGGATGAAGTGCTGCTAGTGGCACTCTATACACGGGTGTGTAATGTTTGGTATAATAACAGATAGTCTAATTTCATTTTTCATTACTTTTATATAACATAATTTTCATATGCTATAAAAACATTTAACCTAATTTCGTATGATCGAATGTAATATTTGATATAATTTTCATTTTCTCTAATTTCATTTAGTATAACGTTAATTTCATATAAATTTCAAATTATATAATGCTCTTTTTATATAATGTACATTTGACCTAACTTTCATATTAACTAACTTTCTAAGGCATCGTTCTTGAGAAAAGCAAATTATATTGTAACCTAACCTCAAAACATTAAAGTTACTTCTGCATCGTCTACGGCGCTGCGGGAAGTGCAACCCCCGCCTGCTGTAACAAAACATAGGTGCCTATCCTTTGTTACGTAACGGCGGGGGGGGGCACTCCCTCCGCGCCTCCGGTTTTATATACACTCTAGGGTAGGAGCCGCAAGACTACGTAAAGTCGGGATGCCCCGATTCGATTTTGGAACAGATTCAACCTATTATCTACAAGCCAGTGTAGACATTTCCAAATTATATTAAACGTTACTTATAGATTTTGAATATTATAGCAACTGAATATTATATTAATTGAATATTATTTCAAATGTTTATTATATAAACTGATCATTATATCATATGAAAGTAGGTAAAACCAAAATTATATCAATAATTCATTATATCATTTGATAGATATACAAAAAAAATTAAAAAAATTAGGTCTTATGATCATTAGAACTTTTGTTATTATATCAAACATTACACACCCCTCTATACACTGCCTTAAACATATTGACAGCTTGCAACAACAATGTGTAATTGCTATTGACTTGTCATCAAGAATCGATATGTAATGTACACTAACTTTTTCTCTACTACTATTTACTACCTACCGTTTTTCATAAGTTCGTGTATTTAGTATTAAGATTAACTTGTATTTCTCATGATAAGTGAAATGTATTTGTTTTTTTATAAATGTCTTCTTTTTTTTTTGGGTGGGAAATCATCAAATGACTTCTCCCGCTCTGGGCGGAGCGGAAGGGCGTGTCAGACTTTTACTGACTAAAACCCACCCGTGTTCCTTCCCTTGCCTGTGCCGGGGGCCACGGTTTCCCCTTAGGACATCCCGCAACCCCGGTAGGCATCGGTCCTAGCGGACCCCGTCAATTTTGCTGACATCTCTTTGAGGCGCGCGTAGAACACTACGCGCCGTCGACCCGGGCCTGGTCCTTATCGGACGACGAGCTACCCATTGCTCACCGTCCGCAAGCCCGCGCCTACGGTGTTTATAAACGCAATGGTAATCAGAATTATTTTATTATTATTTCTTTGTACTTTTTACTTCTTTTGTTCTTGTATATTTGTAAACCTACCTTTTAATGCATGTCTTAACTATAATGTATCTCAGTTTTGTCTATTACATATTCCCTGAAAATGGAGAGGTCTGGCTCTTGTGATACAGGTACACCTAGTACAAGAGCCAGGGCTACACAGATTTTTGTGTCTTTGAAGTGCAAATAAATATTACTATTACTATATTACTATTACTCCTAGCCTCTAAAAGATGTATCGATAAGAATCAATTATCAGTGTCCTCTAAAAGTTAGTTGAAGTTTTCCCACTTTAGCTGTAATGTCGGGTTATGATTTAAAATCCTAGTTTTAAATGTTTGAACTCTATAACGTTTTTATTGACTAATCCAACTATTACGGATTATCAGTTTTTTTTTGTGATCTGTGGGCACTGTAATTGTCTACAATCTTCTTTATTAACTTTAGCGGTTATTGATGTGTAGTCACAAAACATATCACACAAGGTGTCTTAATATTAGCAACACATTGATACAGTATTATGAGACACCAATTGTAGACACTCAAAGAAATTCTTGTCAATTTATCTTTTTGAGGCTGACTGTATTTATAATGTCAGTATGGACAAGGTTGTCACTTTCAATAATGAGCTAGAATTAGTGCGATTGTTTTTAGTGTATAAACCTAAAACCAAAATGTAAAGCTGCACTTACCCGTATTTAGCAAAATTGGTCCATAGTTTTGTGACTTTCTCAATATGGTGGAACTCAATAGAGTTCATATCAATTAAAGGCTGCTCTTTGGCACTAAATAGATACATTAAGTCATCACTATGGGCAACAACTGGCTTATCTCCAACTAAATGGCCTATTCCCATTAATTCAGAAATTATATTCAATTCAGATGTGCACGTGAACTTGTATAAATATATTTTGTTCTTCTGAGAGCGAGCACATAACTTAACCCACCTCATCGTGGGGAACACGAACACATCCATAGAATAGTATTTTCCTAATTTCTCCCAATCATCTGGTATTGAAATCTCATTCTTGAAATAATATTCCTTGATTTGTGTTCCAAGTTCTAATTGTTTATTTACTGATAAATCTAATGACATTGGATAGGAAACAAAAAACTGTGGGTAGTTTCTAGCTTGATCTAGACTTTCTTCGACATCGCCAAAGATGGCTATCCCCATAAGACCTTCATCAGCAGTGTATCCTATCATAATATCGACGCCTTCGTGGACTCCATTTGATACTACATCGACCATATCTCCATGGTAAAATCTCTCATTGTTTCCAAATTCTTTTTCATCAGCCACACTAAAGTAAACTTCAACATTAGTCCTTAGTTTTTCGGAATAAGTAATAGGAACCACGGCTTGTATAAGAGAATCCATCGGTTGATTTTTTAAGAATTCGTGTACTTCTTTAACATCATCAGAATAGAATCCTAATTTTCTTGCCAATGCGAAACCTCTTTCACGTGGTTTGTATGCTTGTGCCCAGTAAGAAACACTGACGCCACTCTGAACAATAGCTCTCCTGAATAAACCCTTTGACATTGGCGATATTAAGTGATAGGAGACACTGACTGCACCAGCACTCTCACCAAATATGGTTATATTTTCTGAATCACCACCGAAATTAGCGATATTCTTCTTCACCCATTTGAGGGCTTCTACTTGGTCTTTCATACCAGCATTTCCAGGCACATCTTCTATATCTAAACAAAGGAAACCAAAAACTTCGAGTCGGTAGTTGATAGTGACAAGTATAACATCTTGTCTTACGAGGAATTTAGGACCGTATGCATCATCATCTCCATCACCGGATACAAAACCTCCACCGTGTATCCAGACCATTACAGGCAGTGGCGTGTCCGGCTTGACATCTGGTGTGTAAACGTTAAGATACAAACAGTCTTCACTACCACTTCGTTTATCTTTATCAACGAACAATTCGTACTGAGCGCACTTGGAACCCAATTCTTTTGCGCTACGAACTCCTTCCCAGGGTTTTGAAGGTTGTGGGGCCTGTGAACAATATAAATAGTGTTTTAGTGAACAAGAAACAACATCAACAAACTAATAACTCGCTAGTGGCCGTATCAAACAGGGCATCGACATAAGATAAAGTTTTGTTATCCAAAAATGTTACGTTATCATTTGATTGACAAACAGATTACGAAGAGATGGCTTGAAAAATTTCAAAAAAATAATGCCAATGATAAATGGCAATAAATAATAATTATGTTTCTTGATATTGCTAATTGGTTTATATAAATTATTATTTTGATTTTAGTGCTTTTGTATTTTAACAATAAAGATCTGCACATTACATCCCACTTGTATTTCCCCGAAAGGTTCTGTAGAATTGCATGTACACCCTCATTTTGCTAGTGAAATAACACCCATATAATAGGGGGGCCAGCGTAATGCAATTAGTCGGGTCCAGTTCCAAGCACAGCGTTGCTTCTGAGAATTTCCTGACGGAAAACCCAATTGCTCTCAGACAGACCTGGGGATCATGATCATCAGTCGCATACGAACACTAGAAGGACGCAGTCATTATGAATAATAAAATTAAGTTCACCTTGAACCTCAGTTCCCCGAGTGGCGGCTGCGCGTACGGTATCCCCTTGAAGCTGCAGTACGTACCGCCGTACTCGTTGTGCACCAGCTCACCTTCCAGCAGACCCTCGCTCACTTCCACTTGCACTATCGTCGATGAATTCACACTCAGTGCCACACACAACAACACGATACATATTAGTAATGCCATTTTTATAGTCAACTAAATGAACCGGTGAACTTCGTGCCACTTGAGACAAAAATATGATTTTTCCGATTTTTCGGCTGTTCCTTTGAGTTTTTCCTTATTTTCTTTTTTCCTAAACCATTCCAGTATTGAGACCAATAAAACAAAACAAAAAAAACAATTCGGTCTAGCTGTTTTTGAGTTTTTGCGAGACTAAGAAACGGCAATTGATCGTTATTTATATAGATAGATATCAGCTGATATGTACTTATACACATACATGTGAGTACCTACTGGAGCAATTTACAAATCTCTATAACCGAGCGTGTCTGTGCACAAATAAATAAGTAAGATTAAGTCTTGATCAATATCTGGTCTAAGATATCGTATCATATTATACTTACAGACTTCAATATCGATCTCAAGGCTGGTAAAAGCGACAGTTATGACAGCAAGATGTTTTGATAGAGATAATAGATTATAGTATTCATAGTGCAAACCAGATAAAACTCTGTTTCCAACCGGAAAAACATTCTATATACATATAATAAAACAATAGAATCCGGTGTCTGTCTGTTTGTTTGTTTGTTCGCGCACATCTTCGGAACTACTGAACGGATTTTCATGTAGTTTTCACAGGTAGGCAGAGATTAATTTGGAATAGAATATAGGTTTTGTTTAATTAAAATCGGATGTTGCGAAAAAAAGTTATAGTCATACAAGACGTTATTCTGTTCACGACACGTTGTGCACAATTACTGAGAGTAACTTAAAAAAAGTACTAGGCTTACATGAATTCAAGATAGTATCACAATCATTAGTATTATCCCAATATAATCATTTGGATGCAATATGGCGCACAAATAGTTTATAACTAACAAAAAGTATTAGGCTTGCATGAATTCACGATTAGTTTATTTTGAGTACATAAAAAAATGCTGCTTATAAATAAAAGTCTATTGCCGCATCTATGAAAGATCATCACTAGAGAATGGCTCGATTTGGTAGTTTTTTTTTGTTATTTTCGTAATTGTCTAGACAAGGTTTGTATGAAAGAAAATTTTGGGAAATCCACCGGAAAAGGCGGAAATACACCCGAGCGACGCCGGGCACTAACAGCTAGTACTAAATATTTACAAAATCCTGAAACTTTTAGTATTTTTTAATAACAAAAAAACATTTTCATCTCTCATGCTCGGAAAGTAGTGTTTGTTTGATCCGAGTAGCGGGTGGAAAACGCTGCTTCCCTCTCTAGGGCGGGAAAAACTCATAGTAATTGATTCCCGCCCTAGGGCGGGAATGAATTTTAAAAATAGAACTTTAGGTTAGGTAGTCTACTACGAAACTTTTTACCTGAAAAATATCGAATAGAATAAAAACAAAAAAGCTGCAGCAGTGTTTCCACTTACGTTATTGGTTTTTCCCCAGTTTCTTAATGAATTATCCCTAAAATTCCCTAAAAAAATAAAAATTCCTTGGTTTAGGGAATTTTTCATTTTTATAGCATAAATACCTAGAAAACATTAATTATAAATCGAGAGAGACGAAACAAACCAACACTAGGTATAATGCGACTTATTTCCGATGTCGTCTTTAGCCACAGAAATAGTACTATTAACAATAACATGGTAAAATAAAATTAGACGTATTACAATTATTACAAGTTTCAGGGAATCCCCTTTATTCAATCGGTGGTGCCATAGAGTAAAGTAGTACATCGGGTGCTGCCTAGTATAAACAATAGGGCTAACAAATTCAAGTTCAATTTTTACTCAAGTTCAATTTTTCCTTAAAATTCCCTAAATCGCTTCCAAAATAAAACATCCCTAAACCATGCTTATTATTGGCTATTTTTCCCAAAAAAAAGGGAGAAATCCCTAAAAGTGGAAACACTGGGCCCCGGTCTTGTGAGGTATTTTTTTTTAATTCACACTGGCTGTTTATATAAAACAGCCAGTGTGAATTAAAAAAAATACATAATGCGCGGGACGGGCCGCAGCGGTGACGCGGTGTTCCATATTTAAAAAAAAACACAAATTGTTCTAATTTCTCAGTTCATTTTGAATAGGTACTAATCATGTTATTTAATACCAATAACTATTTTAAACACTATGTTTTACTTTCCTTATATTCGAAATGAAAAGTAGAGTGTTTAACATGGGTGAAAGACATCAATTTCTACTCGGACTATAGCCGCCCTCGCTACGCTCGGGCGTCTAAATATATATAGTCCTCCTTACCGATTTCGATAACGGCGATCCTTCGAAATCACTTCCTTGCGTGTGCCCTTAGATGGCTCGCTAGACCGAATTTTGTTTTGAACACCCGGTCACAACTAGAGCAATAAAGTTGGCCTGCAGTGTTGTATGTATACGTGTAGGAGGGCTTAGGTCTCTCTTTGCGTATTTGGCGCTTCTCGAAAATAGCTTCGTGTCGCTTTTTTTCGAAAGCTTTAATGCTTTTGTGAATAGTTGAGCGCCAACTCGACCTGTGTAAAGCGAGCCTCTCCCAACTTGTAGGATCAATAGTACAAGCGTTAAGATGCCTCTTGAGTACATCCTTATAGCGGAGATGTTGACCGCCATGCTTCCGTTTACCTTCTGCCATCTCAGAGTAAAATACCACTTTGGGTAAACGGTTGTCTTCCATTCGAAGGACGTGTCCACACCATCTGAGTTGACGCTCCATGAGTAGGGCTTCCATACCATACAAGCCGGAACGGTGCAGGACCTCCGTATTAGGAATATGGTCCTGCCACTTAATGTTCAAGATCGATCTGAGACACCGTAGATGAAATGTGTCCAGTTTCCTAATGTCTGGTTTGTAGAGGCACCATGTTTCTGCGCCATAGAGAAGAATAGGTAAGATTAATGCCTTGTAAACACTAACCTTAGTCTCTAGCTTGAGGTCATGGGATTTCCAGACACGATCATTGAGTCGTCCAAAGGTCGCTGCGGCATTTGCAATGCGCGATGGTATCTCCGATGAAAGGGTGTTATCATGCCGTATGTTGCTTCCAAGATATTTAAACTGCGGGACTTCCTCTAGTGGTTTCCCTTCTAGATTAAGTGTGGCTTTATCAGCTTCGCAGCCTCGGGGTGGTTGTTTGAGGACTTGCGTCTTGGAAGCACTGATCACTAATCCAAATCGTTGACAGGATTGATGTAGTGCATCGACATAGCTTTGGAGATGCGCCATGCTGTCAGACATGAGGCACACATCATCAGCGTAAAGTATCTCCAGAATGGAAATCTTTTGCAGTTTCGATTTTGCTCTAAACCTAGAAATATCAAAGACGCCCTTATCGGTCCGGACATTCAGTTGAATTTGGTTACCACAGTACTGCAGGGCGTCTCTCATAACAACTGCGAAGTAAATGGCAAAGAGTGTGGGGGCCATGACGCAACCTTGCTTTACTCCACTTGTGATCTTGATCTCCTCAGAAAGTTCGTTTTCATGTTGAACCTGGGCTTTCATGCCAACATGAAACTGGCGTATGAGGTTGACAAACTTCTTTGGGTATCCAGACTTTTCGAGAACAAGCCAAAGAGCCTCACGCGGAACTCTATCAAATGCTTTCTCTAGATCGACAAAGCACATGTAGAGAGGCCTTTGATGTTCCAAGCTTTTCTCCTGGAGTTGTCTTACGACGGATATGGCATCGATAGTACCTCTGCAAGGACGAAAGCCACATTGGCTCTCAGGCAGGTATTTTTCAGCAAGTTTGCTAAGGCGGCTATTGATGATGTGGGCAAGAATTTTACCAGCACTAGATAGAAGTGATATGCCTCGGTAGGAGCTGCAATCGGAGACATCTCCCTTTCCTTTGTACAGCTTGCAGATCACGGCATCTCTCCAGTCCTGAGGAACTTCTTCACTTTCCCACACCCTTTTGACTATGTGGTAGACCTTATTTACAATGTGTTTTCCACTGTACTTGTAGATTTCTGCTGGAAGTTTGTCCATTCCAGGTGTTTTGTTGTTTTTGAGACGCATGACTGCCTCTGCAAACTCTTCAAAAGTAGGTGTGTCTTCTAAATCTTGACAAACTGGCAGTTCATCTAGTGTATTTATGTACGACAGATCAGCGCTGAGTGCATCGGGATTCAATACATCATTAAAATGTTCTGCCCATCGCATCATTACGTCAGTTGTACTTGTAACTCGGTGTTGCCTGTCTTTTGTGTACATCGGTGCTATTTTCCTTGCTCTTGGACCAAAAATAGCTTGGATACCATCGAAGAACTTGCCAGTCTGGTGAGTATCAGCGCAGTGCTGTAGTTCAGCAGCTTTCTCCTTCCACCACTTATCCTTCAGTTCGCGAACTTTCGTTCTAAGTATTTGTTGCGCTTCCTTGCTCGTACGTGGATCTGGAAACTTCATGTTTAATTCATGCCTGTGTTTGTCAACTAGCGCTTTGATCTCGCTGTCAGATGCGTCAAACCAGTCTTGGTTGTTTTTTTGTGGTCTTCCTAAAATTTACATCGCACAGGCATGAAGATGTTTGGCAAAAGATCTCCAGTCACCATCAATGGTAGATGGCTCCGACTGTGGAGCACTCGCAGCAAATTTTAAATCCAACGCTTTACCCAGCTCTGATGATGTCATTAGATTTGAAAAGGCAAGTTTAGGTGGTATTTTGTTGGGTGCTCGTCGTGGTGCTTTTAGCTGCAAGTACATCTTTGAACGAATAAGACGGTGATCAGTCCAGCCAATAGCGCCACGCATTGCCCTCGTCACGAGAACATCACGCAGGTCTTTTTGGCGAACAATGACATAATCCAAAAGATGCCAATGCTTAGATCTTGGATGCATCCACGAGGTTTTGTATTTCTCAGCAAGTCGGAAACATGTATTAGTGATGCTGAGATCGAATTCAGCACATAACGACAATAGCCTTAGTCCATTATCGTTACATTTCCCTATGCCATGTTTGCCGAGGACTCCGTTCCAAGTTGCATATTCGGTGCCGACACGAGCGTTAAAATCCCCCAGCAAAATAACTTTGTCACACTTTGGAATATTCTCCAGAATTCGCCTCAGGTTTTGGTAAAATACCTCTTTATCCTCATCCGGTGAAGGCAGGGTGGGAGCGTAAGCACTAATGAGATGGGCATACTTGTTGTTAGAAAGTTGAAGACGTAGAGTCATGAGGCGGTCACTGACGCCCTTAGGTAGTTCACTCAAATCTCCAGCCAAACCATTTCGAACAGCAAAGCCTACACCATTGCCCGCCCTCTCACCGGATGGACGTCCGCTCCAGTAATAGGTGTAGCCTCCAAGGTGTTCACGAAGCTCTCCACTATCACTCAGATGGGTTTCGCTTATTGCAGCTATATCTATGTTATAGCGAGCCAACTCTCTTGCTATGAGAGCAGTTTTTCTCTCTGGGCATATATTACGGTCGTTGTCTAGTAGAGTCCGTACGTTCCATGTAGCGATGCAAAGTCGTTGGTATTGTATCTTATTATGACTAAATTGCTTCTGTTTCTTTCGACCGCATTTTGTCGATGTCCAAGTGCCCGCGGTTTGGCACCTGGATGATGGGTGAGACGGACTATTTTTGGGCCACCTTTTCTAGACCCCTCCTCTATGCAGAGGAAAGCAGAGCGATCCTAAATAGGGCTGCTTTGTCACCAATTGTGCTGCTGAACCCAGAGTCCCGACTCAATCGACTCCGGGAGCGACCACTCTCCTTTGGCCGCCTACGTGCAGGGTACTGACTAAAGCCTCGGTACATCGATACCTCAGCCCCACCGCCAAAACCCCATCGCCGCAGGGCTTTTAATACACTCAAATCCGGAAGCAAATATCTAGGGTCATCTGCGCGTGAATTGGATTATAGTGGACAAGCAGTTGCGCATGTACAAATCCACTCTCTCGTCCCTTCCTCTGTGGTCCAATGGACTGGTAGACCAGTACGATCGGCAAAGGTTGGGATGCAGCGAAAGACCGTAAACCACTGTATGGATCCTGGTAGACGCCCTCAAGGTGCTTCGCATTACCCTGCTGCATTTTTGATCACGATAACGGGGAGGTAGTAAGCGCCTATCATGACCAAGCAGACTTGTGTGCATTGGGGATCTCCCAATTTTCCTTAGTCGCCTTTTACGACACCCATTGGAAGAGACGGGGTGGTGCTCTATTCTTTGTGTCCGGACACCACACGGAACACGGGCGTCTAAATACCTCGTATGGGAATTGATTTCTTTCGACCCTTGTATAACAATCTACTATTTCATTTCTCATGCTCGGAAAGTAGTGTTTGTTTGATCCGAGTAGCGGATGGAAAATGCTGCTTCCCTCTCTAGGGCGGGAAAGACTCATAGTAATTGCTTCCCTCCCTAGGGCGGGAATGAATTTTAAAAATAGAACTTTTGGTTAGGTAGTCAGCTACGAAACTTTTTACATGAAAAATATGCTTTTTGTTTTTCCCCAGTTTCCCCAGTTAATGAATTATCCCTAAAATTCCCTAAAAATATATAAAAGTTCCTTGGTTATGGGAATTTTTCATTTTTATAGCATTAAATACCTACAAAACATTAATTATTAATAGAGATAGACGAAACAAACCAACTCTAGGTATAATGCGACTTATTTCCGACTGTCTTTTAAATCCAAATTAGGTTACATTTGCACAGGCGTTCCAACTATAATGAGGAAATAAATAGAACCGTAAGCAAAGTAATAACTTGGAAGGAAAAGAATAACCTTAAACCTAACATAGATAAAACCAAATATGTACAATTTCGTAACAGAAAATGGAATAAAATGGATTTAAACATCACTTATAAAGATAAACAAATACAACAAACAGATAGTATGACTTTTCTTGGGATAGATCTAGATGAGAGGTGTTTCTGGATTAATCATATTGATAAGATATGTGGAAAACTCAGTAAGTTTGCTTATGTTCTATGGCGTTTATCTAACCTAACGAGTAGACAAGCCATATTACAGGCTTATCATGCATATGTTGGTTCAATACTGCGTTATGGTATACTGCTATGGGGAAACTCGGTGCATCTCGAAAGAGCTTTCATCGCACAAAAGAGGTGTATACGTGCGATTTGTAATGTAGACTTACTTACATCCTGTAAGCTACTGTTTAGATAACTTAGAATACTTACATTAACTGGTATTTATTTTTGAGGAAGTATGTAAATTTACCAAATCTCACCCTGAGATGTTCAAAACACTGGGAGATAAATGTAAATTCAAAACTAGATATCCTAATAGATTAATTACTCCGAGAATGAAAACGGAACTATATGGGCGAAGTTGTTATCCTATGTGCATTCAAATTTATAACAAGATCCCTAACCAAATCAAAGAACTTCCAATGGTCCGCTTCAGAAGGGCTTTACGCAGTTGGTTAATTAAAAATTCCTTCTATACCTTAAAAGAATTCCTTCAGTTTAAATTAAAATGATATAAGTGTAATCCAAAAATTTGCATGTCATTATGTTATGATTAAATATGTTAAGCTACTATTATATTACCACTGTACGAACTTTTGTAAAATTTATCTGCAAATAAATCTTTGACTTTGACTTTGAAACTATCAATGGATAACGAATTTTTTAAAATAACCAACTACGTATAGTTTCGTAAATCCGGCTTAAACCATGCTTATTACTGGCCATTTTTCCCTAAAAAAGGAAGAAATCCCTAAAAGTGGAAACACTGGTCTCCGGTCTTGTGAGGATTTTTTTTTAATTCACACTGGCTGTTTATATAAAACAACCAGTGTGAATTAAAAAAAAAAACCTAATACGCGGGACGGTCCGCCAGCGGTGACGCGAGGCGTCCATATAAAAAAAAAAAACACAAATTATTCTAACTTCTCAGTTCATTTTAAATTGGTACTACTCATGTTATCAATAATTTAAACACTATTTTTTACTTTCCATATGTATATTCGAAATATAAGTAGAGTGTTTAACACGGGTGAAAGACATCAATTCCTACTCGCCTATAGTCTAAATACCAGGATTACAGAAATGCGAACTGCAGCAACACAAGGGTATAGTTAGTGAGAAGCTCCGCCAGGTGCAGCAGTAGACATACATCTACGTAGAACAGTCGACAAGCGCGCATCTTACTGAACGACGCACGGTGCACGCGCCGGACGTTCTTGCATAACTTCTTGTCTTCATCTGTAATTGAAAGAATTAGTACATTACTGTCGTAGCCCGCAATTAGGGCGTTGATGGACGATCGTAAAAATGGGGGCCGAGGCAAAGCCGAGGCACACATACGTGAGTCCATCAATGCCTAGTTGCGGCCAACGCTTGTATAGTACTTTTCTCAAACAATGCGCGGAAATTCAAACCAAGTAAATTATTTATAAATTCCAGAATCAATGTCGAACAAAGAAAAATTTTCACGCGCCAACATGTTCATTTGTTTCTTCTTACTTTAAACAGCTCTATTTGCTAGGCCTCTTTGGTTGCCATGAGTTGAAATAAAAAGTTAGTTCCATTTTTAAATAACACGACAGATATGAGTTTTCATAGTAATTTATTTGGCCGCTAAACACGACAGATATGGATTTTCATACTACCAATTGCTGGCCGGGCGATCGCTTGTTTCTGACCAGTACAGCAATTCCGATTTATCTCGAAGAAGGTTGTCAAAATAATGTTCGATTTCCAAGCATGTTTGAGAAAACACCATTTGTTGCTTTAATTGTTCGTCACTAATTTTTGTAAGAGTCTACTTCGAATCGCACAAACCTGTACAATTGGTAATGAGAATATAAGCGCATGTGTCCTGAGAGTCCTCCACAGCTATATAGAACGCCTCGCAATGCAGGCTCAGTATAGTTTGTAACACCAAGGTTTTAAATATCCAAATGCAAATCAGTACTGATGACGACAATGCTAAATACTGAAAAAAAAAACACATATTTATTACTTGATAACAAATGGAAATTTTAATAAGTAATTTTTTATCAGTAATTCTTGTTAGTTATATATAGGCAATCACAATTAAAAAATACCTAGTACTCATAATGATATACATACGTCTAAGTGTAAGTAAGAAACCAAATGGACAAAGGTGTCAATAGAAAAATAAAACATACACGCTCCTCCGGTCTGCTTAGTGTTTGATAAAATTCTATTAACATCTCAATATGTGTTAACGTATGGAATACATTATACACCGTTAAGTATAGAACCTGAAACCAAATAATTACTTGTAGCAATTATTAGTCGGTTAAAAGAAACTGAGACACAATGGACGTTTTATTGTTATGACGTCTGGGGATCATTTAGAGTTCAGTAAAGTGTAATATTAATTTAAAAATAAAAGAGTTAATATTAAATTAAAAAAATAGAATAGTGGTACCTATAATAAAATATAAGTACTAACCATTGGTTGAGAAATATTTTTATAAATCTGGTAGCTTTTTAATATTTGGAGGTAAGTTTGAAACAACTTTTCGTGGCAGGTTTCATCTCGATTATCATTGAACGAGTGTAAAACCTGATGATTCCATAGAACAACTTTATCCTCAAGCAACTTTATAAATCGAATTGCATAAACTATATCAGCGTCAAAATGAATTAAAATAGCTAATTGAACAATTAAATAAATAGGCATACTTGGGTATATGGCAAAATTAAAACAGGTTAAGAAAATGTAGAAACAAATAATCATAGCAACAGAGAGCCAACTGTTCCTGATAAATCTCTTGGAGTTGTTCTCACTGTTCAGAAATCTATGAACCTGTTGAATGGTCAAAACGAACAACACATAACTGTCTCCTTGAATCAGAGTAATAATGAAGTTAATAAAGAATCCGAAAATATGGTAGCAGAAGTCGTGGATCGTCAAATAGAACTGCGTTTTAACAATGGCGTGTATTCTCACAAAGTCTATAAGAATGAGTCGAAACAGAATTAAAAACATGCACAAGACTGTGCCGCACAGTAACAGAACTTTATTAAACAGATTATTTGCAGTTATGACATCGTTCTTGATGCGATACTTTGGACTTAACAAAATGGTTTGGAAAAGTGTAAAAGGCATAAACAAGGACTGCACATCTTTATCGACATTATTCGGTAAAACTTCTGTTTGAAGACTTAGATCAATATTTTCGTAATTCCTTCTTTTGTTAGACATCTTTTCTAAAGCACTTCCCACACAACAATGTTTCCCAACATAAGAACACCACGGTAATGTATGTCGAATAATAATAATGACATCTACTTTTCATTATTAAACCGTAAGGGTTATTATTGATTATTCTCGAGTAGTGTCTGGAAGACTGCCTCGTTGGTCTAGTGGTCGCAAGCGCTGCTGCTGAGCATGAGGTCTCGGGTTCGATTCCCAGGTCGAGCAAAGTTTTATGCGGTTTTCCATCAGGAATTTCTTAGTAGCAGCAGTAGTCAGGATTTGTGCCCGGTTGATGGCAATAGGCTCGCTCCCTATGACATGGGACTTAAACATAACTGGCGAATTGTGGCTGCCCTATCAGAATACCAGCGTTGTGACATTTATTATTAAATGTCGCAGCATCGTGCTCAGATAGGAGCCCTTTGGCCTCGCACAGGACTCTGCTTCTATTTTTATTGTTTTTCAAATAATTTTTTTATGAATGTCTCAATGTGTGTTAGTTTAGTTTGTGATCTCCTGTGCTTGTCACAATAAATTCGTTTTTTCTTTCACTATAGGTACACTTCTGCCCAATACCTCGGGGAAACAAGGCGTGATGTTATGTATTAATAACAAATGTTATGTATTAATAACAAACAGAGAACATATTATTGTTCATGCTTTTTCTGATCAACTCAAGTGACTTTAACTGTGAGTATTAATATCACAATTTACAAAGAAGACTGTGGTATTATATTGAGATACCTCGTGCTCAATCAATTATCCACTTACGACAGTTCCGCTTGATTTTTCATGAATAACTAACGTATTTCTACGTAGAAATACAGGAAGTACTCGTAAAACACATAATATATTGTAATATATTAGTCTTAGAATTAACAATTTTTTTTATGAATAACGTTCTGCTATATATACATATAGCAGAACGTTATTCATAAAAAAAATTGTTAATTCAATAACTATAATAATTATATGTGACGCCGACCTTGATAGAACTCATCAATCAGATAAAATGTAACACAAACATTTGTCAAAATTTACAAATTACTGAAAAGAAACACGCTTTTATAACGCACAATTTTTTTTTTATAATTAAATTATTAGACCCTCAACAAGTGCAATCTATTGGACTCATCAGAACGAATCGTCTGAAACTCAAAGGGTTACTAGTAGCCACCTCCTGGCTCCATCATCAGACCGTCAATAACAAGTGCAATCTATTGGACTCATCAAAACGAATCGTCTGAAACTCGAAGGGTTACTAGTAGCCACCTCCTGGCTCCACCGTCAGACTGTCGATAACAAGTGCAATGTATTCGACTCAACAAAACGAATTTTATGAGACCAAAATACTAAACTAAATTACCGAAACTCGAAGGGTTTACGAGTAGCCACTGAAGAGTTTCACTATCCACGTCCTGCCTCTATCATCGGATCAGCTTCAATAAGTTACTAAATTATAGTATTGTCATTCGAAATACATAAACATACAAAGTTTCATTTCGATTCGACAAAAAAGCGTGTTAATAAGAAATTAAACGAACTTACCTTAGTGAAGTTCCATTTTAATTGTACGAACTGCATAGTCTCGAAATGATAAAGAACACATGTAGTAGTCGTATCCGCTAGCCGTCTGTCACGATTTTTTAGAGCTCAAATAGGTACCCACCCCAACTCTAGAAACTATCTTGCCCATGGTACAGCACTATAACTGTCGTTTAGTTCAGAGATTCAGCCTAAATACTTAATTAGGTACATTGAATATTTTACGACAAACATTTCTTGTTTACAGGGTATAAATAATTTTTAAATAAAGGATAGTGGGCAAAAATATAAAGGAGGTGGTCCCACTACGGCCACAGTTCATACAACTGTAGTTTTGAAGGCAGTACTTCTCCCTTTACTCAGGCCAAGGCGCATCAAATTTTGTCCCGTGGTTCTTTAGTTCCGACTATGTTAGGTTAGGTTAGGTTATATTCGTACCGGCCCATAGTGCTGCTTGACGAGGTGGGCAAGCTGTTCGAGCGGATAATCGCAGCCCGCCTCGTCGGCCACTTGTGCAGAGAGGGGCCGGACCTGGACGACAGCCAGTTCGGGTTTCGGCATGGGCGCTCTACGATCCACGCTGTGTCGCGGGTTAGAGTCCTGGCGGAGGAAGCAGTGTCCCGGGGCGGGGTGATGTTGGCGGTGTCCTTGGACATCTCCAACGCCTTCAACACCCTGCCCTGGAGTTGTATTCGGGAGGCACTGCGGTATCATGGGGTGCCTCCCTACCTCCGCCACATCGTTGGGGCTTATTTGTCAGAGAGGTGTGTCACCTACATGGGACGTGATGGTGGAAACCAGCGCCGCATGTCGTGCGGTGTTCCGCAGGGTTCGGTTGTAGGCCCGCTCCTGTGGAGCATCGGGTACGACTGGGTGCTGAGGGGCGAGCTCGGCCCGGGGGTAGACCTGACGTGTTATGCGGATGACACGCTGGTCACTGCCCGGGGGAGCTCGCACAGGGAGGCAGCGTTGCGCGCGACGGCTGCGGTCTCACAGGTGGTGAGCCGCATACGTCGCCTAGGCCTGGAGGTGGCCCTTAGTAAGTCGGAGGCCATGGTGTTTCATGGCCCCCGGCGGGCGCCGCCACCCGGCTCACATATCGTGGTCGGGGGGACTCGGATCGCTGTCGAGTCTACCATGAAGTACCTAGGATTGGTGCTCGACAGCCGGTGGGACTTCGGGCCCCACTTCCGACGGTTGGCGCCCAAGTTGCTGGGTGCTGCTGGGGCGCTGTCAACGCTGCTTCCCAATCTGGGGGGCCCGAGCGCCGCTTGTAGGCGGCTCTACGTGGGGATCGTGCGGTCGATGGCCCTTTACGGGGCCCCGATCTGGGCGGCTGACCTGACGGCCGGTAGCATCGCTGTATTGCGTAAGCCGCAGAGAGCGATGGCCGTCAGAGTCATCAGGGGGTATCGCACGATCTCCTACGAGGCGGCTTGTGCACTGGCCGGATCCCCGCCCTGGGACCTGGAGGCGAAGGTGCTCGCGTCACTTCATCGGTGGCGCGAGGAAGCCACAGCGCGGGGCGAGCGACCGATGCAGCGACACATGGAGCTGCGTCGGTCTCAGCTTCGCGAGGTCCTGGTGGCGGAATGGCGGGAAAGGCTTTCACGCCCCACCGCCGGCCTCGTCACCATCGAGGCGGTCCGGCCGGTGCTCGACGACTGGCTCGGGAGGAGGCACGGCTCCCTGTCGTTTCGGGTGACGCAGGTGCTCTCGGGGCATGGCTGCTTCGGGAAGTACCTGTGTCGCATAAACAGGGAGCCGGACGCTCGGTGTCACCACTGCGTCCATTGTCGGGAGGACACGGCGCGGCATACATTGGCAGAGTGTGCCGCGTGGGAGGAGCCGCGCCGTGCCCTCGTTTCAGAAGTTGGAGCCGACTTGTCACTACCGGCCGTCGTTCGTTCGATGGTCGGGAGTGCCGAGTCGTGGGACGCGGTGGTTTCCTTCTGCGAGACAGTCATCTCGCAGAAGGAGGCTGCGGAAAGGGAGAGGGAGATCTCGTCCACTCACCCGGCCCGCAGCAGGCGCACCGGGCGTCGGCGGAGGGCGGATAACGCCCTCTTCCAGCCCCCCTAAATGGGTCCAGGGGCGACGGATTCGGGGACATCCGTCGCCCCCCATCACACAGGACCCGAGATGGCGGCGCGTAGTGTTCCACGCGCGCCACTCTAAGACGTAACGGGGGGAGTTTGCACACCTCACTCCCCCTACGGGACGGGGCCCGCAGAGTGCGGGCCGTCACCAGTCCGGGGCAGCGGAAGTCGCAATTTGCTCCCGCAGCCCCCCGACGCAAGTGTGCGAGGGAACACCGGGGTGGTTTTAGTCAGTAAGAGTCTGACAGACCCCTTCGCCCACCCCAGGGCGGAGGACATCCATGAGGATTTCCACCCCGAGAAAAAAAAAAAAAAAAAAAAAAAAGGTTAGGTTATATTAGGTTAGGATAGGTTATGTAGTAGGCGGCTCTACGTGGGGATCGTGCGGTCGATGGCCCTTTACGGGGCCCCGATCTGGGCGGCTGACCTGATGGCCGGTAGCATTGCAGTACTGCGCAAGCCGCAGAGAGCGATGGCCGTCAGAGTCGTCAGGGGGTATCGCACGATTTCCTACGAGGCGGCTTGTGCACTGGCCGGATCCCCGCCCTGGGACCTGGAGGCGAAGGTGCTTGCGTCACTTCATCGGTGGCGTGAGGAAGCCACAGCGCGGGGCGAGCGACCGATGCAGCGACATATGGAGCCGTGTCGGTCTCAGCTTCGCGAGGTCCTGGTGGCGGAATGGCGGGAAAGGCTTTCACGCCCCACCGCCGCCTCAACACCATCGAGGCGGTCCGGCCGGTGCTCGAGGACTAGCTAGGGAGGAAGCACGGCTCCCTGTCGTTTCGGGTGACGCAGGTGCTCTCGGGGCATGGCTGCTTCGGGAAGTACCTGTGTCGCATAAACAGGGAGCCGGACGCTCGGTGTCACCACTGCGTCCATTGTCGGGAGGACACGGCGCGGCATACATTGGCGAAGTGTGCCGCGTGCGAGGAGCCGCGCCGTGCCCTCGTTTCAGAAGTTGGAGCCGACTTGTCACTGCCGGCCGTCGTTCATTCGATGGTTGGGAGTGCCGAGTCGTGGGACGCGGTGGTTTCCTTCTCCGAAGCTGCGGAGAGGGAGAGGGAGATCTCGTCCACTCACCCGGCCCACAGCAGGCGCACCGGGCGTCGGCGGAGGGCGGATAACGCCCTCTTCCAGCCCCCTTAAATGGGTCCAGAGGCGACGGATTCGCGATTAGTTTTCACCTGCCTAACGTGTGGTAGAGTAAACTTAATGCATTTGGTTTTTTTTTTTATTAAGAAGTAACACTGCTGACGTTTAAGTTTAAACAAAAGTGAGGTGTCATCAGCAAACAACACTATATCATGGTTATTCTTTATGAGGTAAGGCAAGTCATTAAAATAAATAAGAAACAAGAAGGGACCAAGAATTGTGTGTGGGACTCCCATTGTTACTAAAGATCCGGGAGATCTTTTCCCATTAACGTCAACGCACTGAATCCTATTACTCAAGTATGAAGTTCCAGAGCGCTGTTCCGGATCCCGTAGTGGTGGAGTTTCCTGATTAACGTTTCATGAAGAACGCAATCAAATGCCTTGGACAAATCACAAAAGATGCCCAAGGCATCGCATTTATCTTCCATTGCATTATAAATATGTCCTAAAAGTTCAACACCGGCATCAGTAGTTGAACGACCCCTTGTAAAACCAAACTGTTTGGTATGTAATAATTTATGTTTACTAAAAAATCTTTGCTATTGCTCTAAAATTAATTTCTCAAATATTTTACTAAAGGTAGGTAGGACTGAAATAGGTCTATAATTTGTGGGGTCTGATGTACTACCTGATTTAAACAAAGGTATTATTTTACTATTTTTCATAAGGTCAGGAAACTCCCCACAGTCGATACAGTTCTTAAAGATAAGAGCTAAACTAGGTGCTACAATGTCAAAAATAGACTTAGCAACTTCTACAGAATTACCCCACAGATCTGCAGTCTTTTTTACATTTAAAGTGTGAAAGGTTTTAATTATGTCTCTACAGGTAATATGTTCAAAAAGAAATTCCGAATCACAAACATTAACATTTTCCTTTAGCAAAGACTCAGCAACAGAAGGTGATGAGTTTAGGGATTTAGTAGTTGAAATGGGAATATCTGAAAATAAATTTTCAAAGGCCGCGGCGACTTGAGAGTCTGATTTTATGACATTGCCATTGACGATCGACAGGCTGTAGTCAATATTTCGGTTACCAGACCTTCCCGTTTCACTATTAATAATATTCCAAGTCGTTTTAATAACATTACTACTGTTTTTAATCTTCGAACTTAAATAACGCGACTTGGCCATACAACAAACTTTTTTAAATAATTTTGAATAATTTCTAACATATAAATTAAATTCAGTTGTGTTTACATAAGTCCTTTCATTGTACAGCTCATAAAGCCGTGTTCTACTTTTATGAATACCAATGGTAGCCCAATATACATTAAAAAAATCGTCATAAAGATGATTAGGATCAGCATGAATTGACAAAACTGGTAATTTATTAATGAGTTTATCTTTAAAAGCTTCCAAGCTACTTGCAGTTTTGGGGTTAAAAGTGATATCCTTTTTAGCCACTTTGTTGGTTTCATTTGGGATAGTAATCCTCTGCCCGCAATGATCTGAGTCTAGTAAATTTATAATTTCTTTGTGGCTTGGTATAATATCTGTATAAATATTATCTAGGCATGTGGCACTAGTAGGGATTATTCTTGTAGGCTCCAAAAATAGGTTTACAAGATTGTAGGACTGAAACAGACTAATTATTTTACTACAAGAACCTGAGTTATCTAATAAATTAACATTAAAATCCCCGCAAGTGATAATGGATTTATTCGTGTTACAAATCTTGTGTAACACTTCATCCATTACCTTTTCAAAGCAGTCATACAATCCTGAAGGGGGTCTGTATACACTTAATACAATGAACTGCTCCAATTCTATACAGGCTATTTCTACTGTCCGCTCAACAGATAGGCTCACAATATCTTTACGGTCTTTAAATTTGAGCTGGTTACTTACTTAAATTAATGAGCCCCCATGTATTGCATTAACTCTGCTGAACGAACTACCAACCTGGTGATTATTAAAATTGAACAATAACTGGTGGCTTTTAAGCCAATGTTCTGTTAAACAAAGAATATCACTTGACTATGGTATTGACTATGGTGATGTGTGTTACTATGACCTGAATGCAGATCTCCTCAATAAACTTGACCGCCTTCTCAATAATTGCATTCGATTCGTTTTCAATCTTCGTAAGTATGACCATGTATCCGCGCACCGATTGCTTTTAAAGTGGTTACCCATTCGTCAGCGCAGAGAGGTGAGGGCTCTATCTATGTTGTTCTCTATTCTCGACAAGCCCACTTCTCCTTCTTACCTGACTTCTCATATTCAATACTTATGCTCTGCCCATAGTAAAAATCTTCGTTCCACCAACAATCGTCTACTGCGATGTCCTTCTCACCGCTCTGGTTTCATTCGCTCTTCTTTCTTTGTCCAGGCGGTCTTTCTGTGGAATGCGCTACCTCTGAACATCAGGACGGCAACCAGTCGGTTGTCTTTTAAAGTGAAGGCACGTGAGCATATACGTAAGAAGTTGGCTGAAACATCCCAGGGATGATTTGCTGGATTCGTTTTCTCCTCTACTGATCGTTATTTCTCCTCTACCGATCGTTATTTCTCTTGACAAAGTTTATTATGTTTATTATGTATGTATGTATATATTTATGTATTTTATAGTTATTTTCGTGTTATTAATCCCTTTATGTTGCACCTGCCATGTTTTATCTCTGCATCACCCTAAGGTTGACTGGTAGAAAATGCCTCAGGCATTAAGTCCGCCTTTGTACGGTATTTAATTTTTTTTTGTACTTGTGCATAAAGTTTTAATAAATAAATAAATAAATAAATAAATATCAATACTGTTAAAATTCATAAATAATTCTACTTCTAAATCTTTGTTCATAAATCCTTGAATATTTTGATGCACCAGGTTACTAATTTTAAACATTTATTTGATTTTATTTTGCAATTCTCAATTTGTACACTATTGCAAGAGGTGTCCTCTATTGTCTTAAGTTCTAATTTAAATTATTATCAATGTCAATTTTTGATACCAAATTAATGGTTGAATTATTTAACATGTCACAGCATTGCTCAATAGAAGCAATTTGTTTAGCCAAATTCTTGGCTGTAATAGAAAAATAATATGATAGCGACACAGCTATCTGTCTTTTACAATACTTTGAAAGAAAGTACCTATCCATGAAAAATCTATCTTTTGTTAAATATAGGTGATTACTAACATAATTGTTAGTGTCAATTAAATGAAATAAATTATTATTGTATGTCAAATTATGCAATGTGTTATTCATTTCAAATCTAAAATTGTTTTCTTCCTGTGGCAAACTTTGGCTGTATGGGAATGTGAACATCACAATTTTTCTTAAACTAAGGTTGCACAATGATCTATAATATTGGAGTAATTCTCCTTTGTTCACATTACTATTACCGACAAATATTAATAATATAGTATCCTGGTTAAATTTACATTTTATAACTTTTTTCATTATGTCAAATAAAGAACAACCAGGCATACAGTAGTTCTTGAGTGTCCTGGATATTTATCTGTCAATAAGTGGCCTAAGTCCTTTCCAATTTCATCACAAAATAATACTATTTCTGTATTTACACTATGTTTGGGCAAACAGTTAGTAATTGATACTGGCAACCTAGCACTAGACTGCGGTATGGTGGTATCACATATTGTCAATGAATGTTCCGGTGTGGGTTCAATAGATGGTGGTTGACAATGTTCACATTTGTCAGTTTGTGAGCTTACCAGCTCATTCATTGCCAATACATATTCCCTCATTTGGTTTTCAGAGGCTGTATATTTGATGGTCATAGAAGTAAGTTTCTCCTGCAGTTGGTCAAGTTCATACTGCAAGTCTTCTGTGTCAATTTGGTATTTCCTAGTACTTTTTTCTAAGTTAAATGAATACATATATAATTGTTTCCGTAGATTCAACCTTTCTCTATTTAGTTTTACATTTTTGATGAAGAACTTTTGTTTTTTGACCATTTTCTTAGTTTTAACTATGTATTTGTTAATTTTTATGTATTTTTTAATTTTATTTTTACTAGTAACTACCCTCACTGATTTACTTGATTTTGAATCATCATGACCTGTTAAATCTATTGTGTAAGAGGGGTTTATTCCAGCAACCATTGAATGAATTAGATGTCGGAACTAAAGAACTCCAGGACAGATTTTTATGCGCTTTGGCATGAGTAAAGGGAGAAGCAATGTCTTCAAAACTTAAGTGGTGCTAACCGTGGCCGAGCTGGTTGTAGTAGCGGACATATATACATACATGTGAGTACTGGAGCAATTCACAAATCTGTGTAGCTGAGCGTGTCTGTGCACAAATATACATGTCTTGAGCAATATCTGGTCTAAGAGTTGGTATCATACTTACAGGCTTCAATATCAAGGCTGGTAAAAGCGACAGTAACGACAACAAAATGTTTTGATAAAGATAAGAAGATGATAATGATTCAGTGTCAGGTGCAAACCAGATAATACTCTGTTTCTATCCGGAAAAAAATGTGCTAAATATTTATAGAATTTTCCTGTAAGTTTTTGTATTATTTAATAACAAAAAAACATTTGTACACGAAAAATTTAATGATACCAGGATTACAGAAATGCGAATTGCAGCAACACAATGGTGTAGTTAGTGAGAAGCTCCGCCAGGTGCAGCAGTAGAAACACGTCTACGCAGAACAGTCGACAGGCGCGCATCTTACTGAACGACGCGCAGTGCATGCGCCGGACGTTCTTGCATAACTTCTTGTTTTCATCTAAAATTTAAAGAATACACCATTTGTTGTTTCAATTGTTCGTAACTGACGTTTGTTAGAGTCTACTTCAAATTGCACGTACCTGTACAATTGGACATGAGAATATAAGCGCATAAGTCCTGAGAGTCCTCCACAGCTACATAGAACGCGTCGCAGTACAGACTTAGTATAGTTTGTAACACCAAGTTTTTAATTATCCAAATGAAAATCAGCACTGATGATAACAATGCTAAATACTGAAAAAAACACATATTTATTACTTGATAACAAATGGTGCTTAAAAAAAACCCAGCTCCGGGGGAAAAGCGATATATCTCAAATCATCAATAATAATAAGTACAAAAATAATAACCGGTCATGATCGTGATCCTTACTGGCAAACATATAAAAATAGCCAGTTTTATTATGCAGATTATGAAGTCGTCTATATAAGAAATTGATAATTAGTTTTAATTACTTTATTCAAAAATATTATGTTAAAATGCGAGCTTGGCTCATATTATATATTTTTACAATGCTTAAAGTCGTTGAAAGTACTATGGATATATTTATTGTAACAGAAACTTCGAGAGTTCGACAACAAAATAGTCAGGATTTAACAGCACCGTCACGTGAAAATACCATTGTTAACAGCGATACTATGATATTGATTAGATAGTTTGGAGTCCTATATTATCGCCATCAGCGCCATCTATACTATCAATAATTATATAATCACGTGAGGACAATTATTGAAGTTTTGCGAGAAGAGGTGAAATCAAACCAGAGTGTATTTATAACATTACTATTTTAGAGCTATGAGGAACAGGGTGTAAAGTTCACTCATCCTCTATAGAAAAGGGAGGATGCTCCGACCAGACGGGTGTCGTGTATGACGGGCAACGGCCCAACGATAGATGTCAGGATCTTGTATATATATGTTAAGGTTCCAGTGAATCGGAACCGGGTGCCGCATAGTTCGTGGTGAGTTGGAACTGGGTGGCGCTGCGTTATGATCCAGTGAATCGAATGTGGTACAGCGCGGGTTGTACCTTGCTTCGACGAGGAGAGGGTAGAAAGGGCTCTGTTGTGGACGGGCCAAAAGTACAGTGTGCTGTTTCAAAGTTGCTGTTGAGGCTGATGGTGATGACCAGGAATGTTATTATTTCAGTACTTATTTTTATTGATGATTTGAGATATATCGCTTTTCCCCCGAAGCTGGGTTTTTTTTCTATGGAGCTTGAGCATTCTCCTTTTAATAAGTAATTTTTATCAGTAATTCTTGTTAGTTATATATAGGAAATCACAAATAAAAAATACCTAGTACACATAATGATATACATACGTCTAAGGGTAAGTCAGAAACCAAATGGACAAAGGTATCAAAACAAAAATAAAACATACACGCTCCTCCGGTCTGCTTAGTGTTTGATAAAATTCTATTAACATCTGAATATGTGTTAACGAATGGAATAAATTATACACCGTTAAGTATAGAACCTGAAACCAAATAATTACTTGTAGCAATTATTAGTCGGTTGAAAGAAACTGAGACACAATAGAAGTTTTATTGTAATTAAGTCTTACTTACACTCACCCCCTTACTAATAAACGTATATCGCCTGTATAGTTACACACCGATTTCTCTCTTTTAGTCGTCAGTAATTTGACATTGGAAAGAAGACAAAGCGTTGTGTAACTATACAGGTGATATACAACGTTTATTAGTAAGGGGGCTAGGGTTCAGCAAAGTGTAATATTAATTTCAAAATAAGAGTGGTAATATCGATTAAAAAAAATAGACAATTAGTAATAGTGGTACCTATAATAAAATATAAGTACTAACCATTGGTTGAGAAATATTTTTATAAATCTGGTAGCTTTTTAATATTTGGAGGTAAGTTTGAAACAACCTTTCGTGGCAGGTTTCATCTCGATTATCACTGAACGAGTGTAAAACCTGATGATTCCATAGAACAACTTTATCCTCAAGCAACTTTATAAATCGAATTGCATAAACTATGTCAGCGTCAAAACGAATTAAAATAGCTAATTGAACAATAAATAAATAGGCATACTTGGGTATATGGCAAAATTAAAACAGGTTAAGAAAATGTAGAAACAAATAATCATAGCAACAGAGAGCCAACTGTTCCTGATAAATCTCTTGGAGTTGTTCTCATTGTTCAGAAATCTATGAACCTGTTGAATGGTCAAAACGAACAACACATAACTGTCTCCTTGAATCAGAGTAATAATGAAGTTAATAAATAATCCGAAAATATGGTAGCAGAAGTCGTGGATCGTCGAATAGAACTGCGTTTTAACAGTGGCGTGTATTCTCTCAAAGTCGATGTGAATGAGTCGAAATAAAAATAAAAACATACAAAAGACTGCGCCGCACATTAACAGGACTTTATTAAACAGATCATTTGCAGTTATGACATCGTTCTTGATGCGATACTTTGGACTTAACAAAATGGTTTGGAAAAGTGTAAAAGGCATAAACAAGGACTGCACATCTTTATCGATATTATTCGGTAAACCTTCTGTTTGAAGACTTAGATGAATATTTTGGTAATTCCTTCTTTTGTTAGACATCTTTTCGAAAGCACTTCCCACACAAAAATGTTTCCCAACATAAGAACACCACGGTAATGTATGTCGAATAATAATAATGTCAGTTACTTTTCATTATTAAACCGTAAGGGTTATTATTGATTATTTTTGAGTAGTGTCTGGAAGACTGCCTCGTTGGTCTAGTGGTCGCAAGCGCTACTGAGCATGAGGTCCCGTGTTCGATTTCCAGGTCTGTTAGGTTAGGTTATGTTCCCGAGCTGCTGGAGGAGGTGGTTGCAGCCCTCTTTCCGGCAACAGCGGAGCATACCCCGCCGCCGATGATTTTGCCCACAGCCGCAGAGTCTACAGAGGAGGAGAATGCCATCAGCGTCCCAGAGGTGACACAGGCAGAGATGAGGGCAGCCGTGATGCGGCTCCGGGCCAAGAACGTGGCTCCGGGGCCCGACGGGATCCACGGCTGCGTGTTAGCCCTCGCTCTGAAGGAGCTTGAGCCCCAACTGAGAGGACTTTACACGGCGTGCCTTGAGTGTCCTGCTCAGGAAGCCGGGGCGCCCTGCGGACTCACCATCCGCGTACCGGCCCGTAGTGCTGCTTGACGAGGTGGGCAAGTTGTTCGACTGGATAATCGCAGCCCGCCTCGTCGGCCACTTGTGCAGAGAGGAGCCTGGACGATAGCCAGTTTGGGTTTCGGCATGGGCGCTCTACAATCCACGCTGTGTCGCGGGATAGAGTCCTCGCGGAGGAAGCGGTGTCCCGGGGCGGGGTGATGACATCTCCAACGCCTTCAACACCCTGCCCTGGAGTTGTATTCGGGAGGCACTGCGGTATCATGGGGTGCCTCCCTACCTGCGCCACATTGTTGGGGCTTATCTGTCGGAGAGGTATATCACCTACATGGGACGTGATGGCGGAAACCAGCGCCGCATGTCGTGCGGTGTTCCGCAGGGCTCGGTTACAGGCCCGCTCCTGTGGAACATCGGGTACGACTGGGTGCTGAGGGGCGAGCTCGGCCCGGGGGTAGACCTGACGTGTTATGCGGATGACACGCTGATCACTTCCCAAGGGAGCTCGCACAGGGAGGCAGCGTTGCGCGCGACGGCTGCGGTCTCACAGGTGGTGAGCCGCATACGTCGCCTAGGCCTGGAGGTGGCCCTTAGTAAGTCGGAGGCCATGGTGTTTCATGGCCCCCGGCGGGCGCCGCCACCCGGCTCACATATCGTGGTCGGGGGGACTCGGATCGCTGTCGAGTCTACCATGAAGTACCTAGGATTGGTGCTCGACAGCCGGTGGGACTTCGGGCCCCACTTCCGACGGTTGGCGCCCAAGTTACTGGGCGCTGTCAACGCTGCTTCCCAATCTGGGGGGGCCGAGCGCCGCTTGTAGGCGGCTCTACGTGTGGATCGTGCGGTCGATGGCCCTTTACGGGGCCCCGATCTGGGCGGCTGACCTGACGGCCGATAGCATAGCAGCAGTATTGCGTAAACCGCAGAGGGCGATGGCCGTCAGAGTCATCAGGGGGTATCCAACGATCTCCTACGAGGTGGCTTATGCACTGGCCGGATCCCCGCCCTGGGACCTGGAGGTGAAGGTGGTCGCGTCACTTCATCGGTGGCGTGAGGAAGCCACAGCGTGGGGCGAGCGACCGATGCAGTGACATATGGAGCTGCATCGGTCTCAGCTTCGCGAGGTCCTGGTGGCGGAATGGCGGGAAAGGCTTTCACGCCCCATCGCCGGCCTCGACATCATCGAGGCGGTCCGGCCGGTGCTCGAGGACTGGCTCGAGAGAAGACACGGCTCCCTGTCGTTTCGGGTGACGCAGGTGCTCTCGGGGCATGGCTGCTTCAGGAAGTACCTGTGTCGCATAAACAGGGAGCCGGACGCTCGGTGTCACCACTGCGTCCATTGTCGGGAGGACACGGTGCGGCATACATTGGCGGAGTGTGCCGCGTGGGAGGAGCCGTGACCTCGATTCAGAAGTTGGAGCCGACTTGTCACTGCCGGCCGTCGTTCGTTCGATGGTTGGGAGTGCCGAGTCGTGGGACGCGGTGGTTTCCTTCTGCGAGTCAGTCATCTCGCAGAAGGAGGCTGCGGAAAGGGAGAGAGAGATCTCGTCCACTCACATCCGTCGCCCCCCATCACACAGGACCCGAGATGGCGGCGCGTAGTGTTCCACGCGCGCCACTCTAAGACGTAACGGGGGGAGTTTGCACACCTCACTCCCCCTACGGGACGGGGCCCGCAGAGTGCGGGCCGTCACCAGTCCGGGGCAGCGGAAGTCGCAATTTGCTCCCGCAGCCCCCCGACGCAAATGTGCGAGGGAAAACCGGGGTGGTTTTAGTCAGTAAGAGTCTGACAGACCCCTTTGCCCACCCCAGGGCGGAGGACATCCATGAGGATTTCCACCCCGAGAAAAAAAAAAAAAAAGGTTATGTTAGGTTATGTTAGGTTCCGCGTGGGAGGAGCCGCGCCGTGCCCTCGTTTCAGAAGTTGGAGCCGACTTGTCACTGCCGGCCGTCGTTCGTTCGATGGTCGGGAGTGCCGAGTCGTGGGACGCGGTGGTTTCCTTCTGCGAGACAGTCATCTCGCAGAAGGAGGCTGCGGAAAGGGAGAGGGAGATCTCGTCCACTCACCCGGCCCGCAGCAGGCGCACCGGGCGTCGGCGGAGGGCAGATAACGCCCTCTTCCAGCCCCCCTAAATGGGTCCAGGGGCGACGGATTCGGGGACATCCGTCGCCCCCCATCACACAGGACCCGAGATGGCGGCGCGTAGTGTTCCAGGCGCGCCAGTCTAAGACGTAACGGGGGGAGTTTGCACACCTCACTCCCCCTACGGGACGGGGCCCGCAGAGTGCGGGCCGTCACCAGTCCGGGGCAGCGGAAGTCACAATTTGCTCCCGCAGCCCCCCGACGCAGGTGTGCGAGGGAAAACCGGGGTGGTTTAGAGAGTTCAGTAAGAGTCTGACAGACCCCTTCGCCCACCCCAGGGCGGAGGACATCCATGAGGATTTCCACCCCGAGAAAAAAAAAAAAAAAAAAGGTTATGTTAGGTTATGTTTTTTTTTTTTTTTTTCGTTTGGCAGGAGTGGGAAAGCCGGTAAGAGTCCGGCACTGCCCAGACTGGCTCACCAGTGAGGCAGTCTGGGCGTCCATGAGGATTTCCCACTCCTGCCAAACGAAAAAAAAAAAAAAAAAAGGTTATGTTAGGTTATGTTTTTTTTTTTTTTTTTCGTTTGGCAGGAGTGGGAAATCCTCATGGACGCCCAGACTGCCTCACTGGTGAGCCAGTCTGGGCAGTGCCGGACTCTTACCGGCTAAAACCCACTCCTGCCCTTGCTCAGTGTCCCTCTGACATGATCAGAGACCTTGTTTACAGTTGTTCTGATTTCAGTCGTTCTGTTTTTATTTATTGTTTATGTCAGTCCTGCTATAGGAAGGGGAGAGTTTCTGAAAGTAGTCTTTTTCCGTATCTTATACCGTCTATCAATGGGTTTCTATTTTAACATCTTATATCGTGATTACTTATAAAACTTTATCTGTATACTATTTTCCTTTTATATTTTTAGTTGTATTATTTTTTATTTTTAAATATTTTGAGTCTACCTATGCATATTTAATTTTTCTATATATTAACTTTATATCTTAGTCTATTATCTTTATTTATGTTATGACTATCCTGATATATAATATAACATATCACATAGACATATTTCTTATTCTATACGTATATTTTATCCTATCAGTTTTTCCTAATAATTTAATGCTATGTTTTCCTTGTTTACTTTTTATTATTACCGGCAGACTCAGAGTTGCTATTCTTAAAATAGTTTTTAATTTAATTTTTTCCAATTTGTCACTAAGGCATTTCCGGCTCTTACCCTGTGCTTCTTTCTGTTTCAGGTGTTTTCCTGCCTCTTCGTGACAACGAGCACTTTTGACCACAACGGTAAGTTAGATTTGTCTTTAATTATGGATGACTTTGATTCGGTAACTGCTTTTAAATGGGTCAATTTCTCACGAAGTTGACTCCAATTTACTTGCAGAAAATAAAATGTTTGGTTTCTAAAATTTTTTGTATTTTTGCGTTTTTGAGCATTAATAATTTTGAACACTTTACCGTTGTGGTTGGTACTTCCGGGAAACGCTACATGGCCCTCAGCAATACGCCACTGACAGGCGTGCCAACGCGTCCCATTTAAGGCGTATTGGGCACTCGTTATCAAAGGCGTTGTGGTTACTTCTTTCCCCTTTAGCTGAAACGCAATTATGACATTTCGGCGCTTCCTCTGCCAGCCGTGACGGGCAGTCAGCTCGCAGGTGAGGGTCGCCGCAATGACTGCAAAGGTCGGCGGGCTGCGTGCACAGTTTACGGCTGTGGCCGTAACGCAGACAGCGAGTGCACTGCACCAGTGGTGACTGGTCCTGCACTCGCACTCGCTGTAAGTCAATGTGCACGCGACCCGCCATTGTCAGCCGCTGCCACACAATCGGGGACACCTGCAGGATGACATGGCACATATGGGGGTTCCTCGTCCTACGACGGTACTTCACCCCTAGCCTCAGATCCTCCGCAGGGATGTCCCCGACCAGGTGGGCGTTCTGCCGTTGCAGGGCTTGGGTAACCTCCACATCCGTGTGACAGGAGAGGACATCTTTGATTATTATGAGCGGGTCTTTATTCTTCATTTCTTCAACAACCAGGTTACCCGCTCTCCTGATCCTCTCAGTCACTTTGTTCATCTCTTCGCGGGTCCTGAACCCAACCACCACCTTTTGGTCCCTCGCTTTGCGCAGCCGTTCCACCCGAGTGCCCTCATTTCGGGCATCGACCGCGGTCCTAAGCTTCTCAAGAACCTCTTCACCGGTGTCCTGATCATTAACAGATGATACGACCACCGAGTGAAGAGGCTCTTGGATGTTCTGCTTTGTACCGACGGCGGCCATCTCCGCAAAAGTTGGACCCTGGCCTGCAACATAGCGAGGGACCTGCTGAAGATGCTCCGACAGAGCCCGAGTGTGATGTTGGCACTCTTCCAAAGCCTGCTTATGCTCCTTGAGGCCTGCCACAAGGGTCTGCATTAGCTCCGTCGGCTCATCCGTGGTCAGTTTCACTGGCGTGACTGTCGATGTGGCTGCTGGTATGACCGTAGGTGCTGGTACCACAGGGGATTTGTTTGACTCCGACTCCTTCACAAGTTCATAGAGCCTGTTTATAGCTTCGAGCACCCCAGTCTTAATCTCAGTCTTGAGATTGCGAGAGTTGCCCAAATGAAGCTTAGCTTTATTAAGGCAAGCTCTCGCTTCTGCTGTGAGACTGGGGTACCCGGACTCAGATCTCTTTAGTGGTCTTGTGGTGTCCATCTTTCCTCGGAGCGTCTCCAGAGTGCTGGCGGCTGGTGGCGCGGCAACACACTTTGGGTTAGCCGGGGATTTGGCCTGGGGCTCGGCCTTCCCGGCCTCCCATTCCCCGATGCTACGCCTCACGCAAGGAAGCGGGGGTCCAGCCTTCTCTGTCGAACGCGGCGAACCCCTGGAACCCGAGGAGCTCACGTCTTTGGCCGGAGTGCGATACATGGTGGTGGTTTTGGTAAACGTAAGGTTCATAAAAAATTGAGCAGTCAGAGGACACTGGTGTTACTTCTGTGTCCCTGTAAAGGGGGGACAAGCACAGAAAGTAACTAAAGTTAAAATTAAAATAAAATACGTCCTACGGCCGCACGACCGTCAGGTCAATAAGAAAAATAAAAATCCTAGAAATATGTTTAGCTCCGTCAAAGAGACGTCCAAAGACGATACAACACTTTATTTCTGTTCAAGTAAACTAGATAAGGGCCAAAGAGTAGCTATGAGAGTTTAAATAAATGTTTGAATTTTGGCCAGAAACTGCAAAGTTTACCTGGCCAGTGAGAACAGGGAGGGTGGGAGGGCAATTTTTTGACAGGGAGGGTGGGAGGGCAATTTTTTGCAGTTTTACGTTAGCTAGGCGCACGTGCGAGGTGTCAAAAGACGCGTCTCCGCGCGGGCTAGCGAGCTATGGAGTTATTGGAATTTTGACAGAACAAAAATTTTGACTTTTGGTCGAAAAACGTGTTTTTCGCCTGAAAAATGTGTAAAAACCGGGAATTGCGACTACCAAACGGGACTCGAGCTCGCGGAACGCGCACCAGAGTACAGGTAAGGCAGACAATTATCTATTTAAACTAGAATCAAAAATGTTTTTGGAGAGAATTTTCAGATAAAAATTATTTTAGATTTTCGTAAAGAAAAAATATCAAAAATTTTTATTAGTCCAAGAACGAAAAAATATTTTCGCGCTTTGTCAATTTTAACTAGTCAGAAAGTAGGACGGAGCCTATTAAAGATCAAAATTGCTGAAAACAGCTTCGAAATGCGTCACCAGGATTGTTAGGTTATGTTTTTTTTTTTTTTTTTTTTTTTTTTTTTTTTTTTTTTTTTTCGGCAGGAGTGGGAAATCCTCATGGACGCCCAGACTGCTTCACAAACGAACCAGTCTGGGCAGTGCCGGACTCTTACCGGCTAAAACCACACTCCTTCCTTACATTCATCCACAGACTGAGCGTCCGTGCCTTTTTTTGCTGCCATACATTTTTGTCTCATGAGCTCCACGTACAAGTGGTGACTCCAGAGAACAACATTACTTTTATTAACTTATCAACTAAACTTATCAACTAGAGTGGTTAGGTTATGTTAGGTTATGTTAGGTTATGTTAGGTTATGTTAGGTTATGTTAGGTTATGTTAGGTTATGTTAGGTTATGTTAGGTTATGTTAGGTTATGTTAGGTTATGTTAGGTTATGTTAGGTTATGTTAGGTTATGTTAGGTTATGTTAGGTTATGTTAGGTTATGTTAGGTTATGTTAGGTTATGTTAGGTTATGTTAGGTTATGTTAGGTTTTGTTAGGTTATGTTAGGTTATGTTAGGTTATGTTAGGTTATGTTAGGTTATCTTAGGTTATGTTAGGTTATGTTAGGTTAGGATAGGTTATGTTGGGTGACCCCCCCACAGTGCTTGCGTCCACGTCGCGTCCCCTGGGCAACGACCCGGTTCTGACCACCGTAACGGAGTGGCAGACCGGGCTCGGCTAAAGTGCACTGTGAATCGTAGGCATTCATGCGGTCGTCTACGAATACTGAGGATTTTAATTTTAAAAAAAAGATGGGTAAGCCAACGCGGGATGCGTCTGGCCGATTTGTTGGGAATCGCTCCTCCCGGGGCGATTTAAACGGCCCTTCTCAGGGCCAACCCAACGGCTCGTCTCAGGGCCAACCCGACGGCCCTTCTCAGGGCCCCACCGGCGGCGCATTGGCGCCGAAAGCTGACCGCGCATCATCTGCGGCCAGCTTATTCTGTAGGCCAGACGAGTTCTCGGACACCGACGACTCCAATATGGACACGTCGACGGCCGAGAGCGATCGCTTCAAGCGGAAGCGGTCTGAGGGCTCCTTGGGGTCAACTGGTGGCAAGTCGAAGAAGAAGTCCAAGGGCAAGGGTAAGGGCAAGACGACCAAGGCGGGTCCTCATGCCCCCACCACAAGCACGGAGGCAGCGTCTGGGTCGACTGCCACTCCAGCAGCCCCCCAGAACCCGCAGGAGGAAGACGCCCTTCTTCCCTCCACCACCCCGGCCAATCAGTCGTGGACGGAGGTGGTCAAGAAGGGCAAACGAAGGAAAAAGGGGAAAAAGCAGGCCCCCAAGCCCTCTGCGACTGCTCCTGCAGCCAAAAGGGCTCCAGCCGGCGGGAGGAAGTTGGTTCCTCCCAAGACCGCAGCCGTAGTGGTGACGCTCACCGCTGAGGCTGTGGAGCGGGGGGAGACGTACGCGTCTATTATGACGCGTGCGCGTACCAATGCCGATCCCAAAACACTGGGGATCGGCACACTCTCCTGCCGCCGGACCCAGGCTGGGGCTCGAATCTTCGAGTTCCCGGGGGCTAAGGGCGGCGCTAACGCGGACCTCTTCGCAACCAAGTTGCAGGACGTCATCGCGGACGCGGCCAGTGTAGCCAGGCCCGTGAAATCTGTGGCCTTGGAGGTGACCGAGCTCGACGACTCGGTCACCAAAGAGGAGGTGAAACTCGGTGCATCTCGAAAGAGCTTTCATCGCACAAAAGAGGTGTATACGTGCGATTTGTAATGTAGACCCACTTACATCCTGTAAGCCACTGTTTAGAAAACTTAGAATACTTACATTAACTGGTATTTATATTGAGGAAGTATGTAAATTTACCAAATCTCACCCTGAGATGTTCGAAAAACTGGGACATAAATGTAAATTCAAAACTAGATATCTTAAAGATTAATTACTCCGAGAATGAAAACGGAACTATATGGGTGAAGTTATTATCCTATGTGCATACCGGGCCTTAGAAGGTACACTTATATAATTGCCAAAATTGTGTATTGTTGTTTGTATAATTATGATATGGGTCAAGGTTATAACCAGATCCCTAACCAAATCAAAGAACTTCCAATGGTCCGCTTCAGAAGGGCTTTACGCAGTTGGTTAATTAAAAATTCCTTTTAAACCTTAAAAGAATTCCTTCAGTTTAAATTAAAATGATATAAGTGTAAACGAAAAAGGAGAACATTCACGGTCCATACATTTTTGGGCTAAATGTGAAAGTGCCGGCCAAACAAAAAAAAAGTTATATTCTGTTAGAACATGTTATTCTCTTCACTTTTTACTATGGAACCAAATCTGTAGGGCCATTCCCTGCGCTGATATACGTCTTTGTAAAATACTGTTTTCAGTATGTTTTAGTTAAGAGAATAACAGTAATCTAATTATAATAATAGCTGTTTATGGCAGTAATCATTACAGTCATCATCTTTTATTGTGAAACTAAGGTTCTAGGGTTATTCTCCACATACTACAGTATGAGAAATAAAGTATTTTTTTTCGACAGTACTATTATTAGCTGATTGAAATAGTTATCACTAATATTAACTGGTTTTAGGTCTATTTCATCATATTAACCGAAAGACGTCCACTGCTGGACATAGGCCTCCCCCAAGCCCCGCCACTTCGATCGATTCTGTGCTTCCTGCATCCAGCGGATTCCTGCGGCCTTTACTAGGTCATCGGTCCATCTTGTGGAAGGCCTTCCAACGCTACGTCTTCTGGTGCGCGGTCGCCACTCCAGAATCTTTGGGCCCCATCGGCCATCTGGTCTGCGAGCAATGTGTCCTGCCCATTGCCACTTAAGTTTAGCAATTCTTCCGACTATGTCGGTTACCTTGGTTCTCCTGCGGATCTGTTCATTTCTGATTCGATCACGTAGGGAAACTCCAAGCATAGCCCTCTCCATTGCTCTTTGGGTGACTTTTAGCCTTCTGATAAGGTCCATTGTGAGCGACCACGTTTCAGTGCCATAAGTCATCACTGGCATCACGCACTGGTCAAAGACTTTCGTCTTGAGACACTGTGGTATCTGGGACGAGAAGATATTGCGTAGCTTCCCGAACGCTGCCCAGCCGAGTCGGATTCGACGCTTGACCTTTTTCTCGAACTTACCTAGCTGGACAGTTTGTCCTAGGTAAAAAAAAAATACTCGTCTACAACTTCGAGCGTAGCGTCTCCGATCTTTATGAGAGTGGGTATTACATGGGCATTTGACATGTCCATTGTATTGTCCATGTTCATTTTAAGACCAGAGTGTGTCTTGGAGGCTCTACTGAGGTCATCGAGCAGTATACTGAGGTCCTCCATGGTCTCAGCCATGATCTTATATATCTTCGGCAAACCGAAGCATAGTGATATACTCGCCATTGATGTTGATGCCTAGTTCTTTCCAGTCCAGAACCTTGAAGACATCCTCCAGTGCAGCGGTGAACAGTTTCGGAGAGATAACGTCTCTTTGTCTCACACCTCGCTGCAGAAGGATAAGTTTCGAGGTCTGGTCGTGGAGTCGGACTGACATAGTGGCGTTTTCGTATAGTCGATAGTCGATCTGGCTCTTGAACGGTGCCAGATCGACTATCGGTACTATACGAAAACGCAGTCAAGAGACTGCAGTATAGGCAGTAGTAGGCTTTCTCGTGATCCACAAACGTTAAGCAGAGAGGCAGGTTACTCTTCGGACTTCTGTATAACCTGCCGCAGCGTATGTACGTGGTCCATGGAGCTAAAGCCTTTACGGAATCCGGCTTGTTCGGGAGGCTGGAAGTCGTCAAACCTGCGCGCGAGACGGTTCGTGATGACTCTTGAAAACAGCTCGTAGATATGGGTCAGAAGTGTGATAGACCTATAGTTCTTAAGCAGGGCATTGTCGCCCTTTTAAAGAAGAGTACCATCACACCTCTGTTCCATGCCTATGGCGTTTTATGGACATAAAACCAGTTAATACTACCTATTTCAATCAGCTTAGACTAGTACTATAAAAAAAACTTTATTTCGCATACTGTAGTTATGTGGAGAATAACCCTAGAACCTTAGTTTCACAATAAAAGCTGATGACTGTAATTATTACTGCCATAAAAAGCTATTATTATAATTAGATTACTGTTATTCTCTTAACTAAAACATACTGAAAACAGTATCTTACAAAGTCGTATAACAGCGCAGGGAATGGTCCTACAGATTTGGTCCCATAGTGAAAAGTGAAGAGAATAACATGTTCTAACGGAATATAACTTTTTTTTTGTTTGGCCGGCACTTTCACAATTAGCCCAAAATGAATGATGTCCTTTGCATGTCATTATATTTGCATGTCATTATGTTATGATTAAATATGTTAAGCTACTATTATATTACCACTGTACGAACTTTTGTAACCATATTTATCTACAAATAAATCTTTGACTTTGACTTTGACTTTGAAACTATCAATGGATAACTAATTTTTACCCGACTGCCCCAGAAGGAGGGTAATGTTTTTCGAGAGTATGTATGTCTGTATGTATGTCTATTTCTTTGGCACGCTCTGTAGCCTAAACGTCTTGATGGATTTTAACATATGAGGTGTAGTTAGATTCGTCTTAATTGTAGGAGTGTCATAGGCTATACAGGGTGTTAAAGTAATTGCGTGCCATAGCTTCAGGGTGAGTTCAGTATCGATAAAGGAACCCGTAAAAAATAAAAATAAAATACCTTTAAAAAAAAAACCGAAAATGATCATAAGATGAAACTAATATAGTACCTACTAATTAAATAACGATCGTTTAGAATTGATTAGAAAATTGCTTAAAATATGTTTTTATTTTGTTTAAATGCTAATTCATAATTTCCTAGAGTTAGAGACTTACCTACCTACTATCGAACGCAATGAAATACCTACGCCTGAACACTTCGATAACGCCGAGTGATGGATAGGTAACTAGGTACGTAAATATTACAATTCTAAGTATTTCTTCTTCCTACTTTAGCGTGCATATCTTCTTCAAAATGTAAACCTACAAATTAAAAAAGTTGATCTTGCAATTTTATTTTTTTATTATATTAATATTTTTCCTCGGTTCCTTTATCGATACTGAACGTACCCTGAATCTATGGCACGCAATTACTTTAACACCCTGTATAATATTTAGGGGAAGGTTTTTAAAATAAATAAATTATAACAATATTGGTATCAAATAAAAGCTAGTAACGAGTCAATGCCAAATTTAGATATAATATATAATATAATAAAACTAAAAAGCTTGAAATAAAGAAAATTATTCATAAAACAAAAAACCCGACTGCAAAAACACATAACTGAAAAGAGAAATACAAGCATTATAATCTATAGAATTTTGGTATCGCAGGCGGGGACAAACAAACTTACACCATATATCCGGTTATTAGTTTGTCCGGTGGGAAAAAAGGCCAGTAATAAGCATTTATTACTGGCCTTTTTTCCCTAAAAAAGGGAGAAATCTCTAAAAGAGGAAACACTGGGCTCCGGTCTTGTGAGGATTTTTTTTTAATTCACACTGGCTGTTTATATAAAACAACCAGTGTGAATTAAAAAAAAATACCTAATACGCGGGACGGTCCGCAACGGTGACGCGAGGCGTCCATATTTAAAAAAAATCACAAATTGTTTTAACTTCTCAGTTCATTTTAAAATAGGTACTTCTCATGTTATCAATAATTTAAACACTATTTTTTACTTTCCATATATTCGAAATAAAAGTAGAGTGTTTAACACGAGTGAAAGACATCAATTCCTACTCGGACTATAGCCTATAGTCTAAATACCAGGATTACAGAAATGCGAACTGCAGCAACACAAGGGTATAGTTAGTGAGAAGCTCCGCCAGGTGCAGCAGTAGACATACATCTACGTAGAACAGTCGACAGGCGCGCATCTTACTGAACGACGCGCGGTGCACGCGCCGGACGTTCTTGCATAACTTCTTGTCTTCATCTGTAATTGAAAGAATTAGTACATTACTGTCGCAGCCCGCAATTAGGGCGTTGATGGACGATCGTAAAAATGGGGGCCGAGGCAAAGCCGAGGCACACATACGTGAGTCCATCAATGCCTAGTTGCGGCCAAGGATTGTATAGTACTTTTCTCAAACAATGCGCGGAAATTCAAACCAAGTAAATTATTTATAAATTCCAGAATCAATGTCGAACAAAGAAAAATTTTCACGCGCCAATATGTTCATTTGTTTCTTCTTACTTTAAACAGCTCTATTTGCTAGGCCTCTTTGGTTGCCATGAGTTGAAATAAAAAGTTAGTTCCATTTTTAAATAACACGACAGATATCCTCTGGACTGGCAGCCGGGTCCCCGTGGTCCGACGTCAAAAACGTATTGACTGACGGGAGGACAATTTGGACCCCACCGGCCACTCAGTTAATTTTGAGTATTATTTGTATTATAAATAGTGTTTACTTTCGTGGAACAGGTTTATAATTAAAGTCTATGAACGAACGATGACATAAAACATGACATGACCGACATCTGACAGTAAATTCATTGAATAAATTCAATATTTATTCAGTTCATACGGTCTGCGCGCAAAATGGCCGCGCGTGTGGTGTTTGTCTCGTGTTTTGTTTTCGATTTTATTTTGTTTTAGTTAATTTCGGTAGTCCTCAAGCCTTTGTGTAGTGTTTTCCCATGAGTAAATAACATCATAAGTTCGAATGTACATTCAGATTTGAGTATAGTGCAACGTAATAAAAACTGTGATCCAAATAAAACGTTCGTGTTAAAACTTTTAATGGCGTGGTCAAACGTGGTGTTATTTTTGTTAAAAATAAACAATTATATCAGTTGAATCTCTGTTAGCTATTGTATAAATGACGAACAAAAGATAAACTTCAGTGTAAGAGTGTTTGTGTGTGAATTATTGAAGAGAACAATAGAAAAAACAGGTTCCGTTATCGGGCCGGCGGCCCGTCGGGAGGTGACGTCATCGCGTGGTAAGTCATACATAAATTTTTAATTGAAAATAATGTAGGGGGACGTGTAGTTTTTTATGTAATTCTTTAACGTTAAATAATATATCAATTTAAAAAAAAAAAAATAATTGATAAAAATGTTTTCAATATTTTTCAATTATTTTTTTCTTTACGGTAATGGGGAAAAAGCCCCCTCCTCGTGACTTTACATTAAAATTAAGAATATAATAGGAAAATAACATTTAGTTATCTAGTTTTATTGTGTTAGCTTATTTTATACCGATTCCAACTACGTAAGTATTATAAATAGCTCCCATACGAAACTTTAGAGATATAGTCGTTCTAATCTCTAGTGGCAGGCTTCGTGGGGGGTCTCGGGACCACCCACGCGCAGCTTGACAGCTGACGGTTTTGCGCCGGCGCGCGCGTGACCGTCCAGAGGATATGAGTTTTCATAGTAATTTATTTGGCCGCTAAACACGACAGATATGGATTTTCATTCTACCAATTGCTGGTACAGCAATTTCGATTTATCTCGAAGAAGGTTGTCAAAATAATGTTCGATTTCCAAGCATGTTTGAGAAAACACCATTTGTTGCTTTAATTGTTCGTCACTAACTTTTGTTAGAGTCTACTTCGAATCGCACAAACCTGTACAATTGGAAATGAGAATATAAGCGCATGTGTCCTGAGAGTCCTCCACGGCTACATAGAACGCCTCGCAATGCAGGCTCAGTATAGTTTGTAACACCAAGTTTTTAATTATCCAAATGCAAATCAGAACTGATGACGACAAAGCTAAAAACTGAAAAAAAATACACATATTTATTACTTGATGACAAATGGAAATTTTTATCACTAATTCTTGTTAGTTATATATAGGCAATCACAAATAAAAAATACCTAGTACACATAATGATATACATACGTCTAAGTGTAAGTCAGAAACCAAATGGACAAAGGTGGCAATAGAAAAATAAAACATACACGCTCCTCCGGTCTGCTTAGTGTTTGACAAAATTCTATTAACATCTCAATATGTGTTAACGTTTGGAATACATTATACACTGTTATGTATAGAACCTGAAACCAAATTATTACTTGTAGCAATTCTTAGTCGGTTGAAAGAAACTGAGACACAATAGAAATTTTATTGTTATGACGTCATTTAGAGTTCAGTAAAGTGTAATATGAATTTAAAAATAAAAGAGTTAATATTAAATTTAAAAAAAAGAATAGTGGTACCTATAATAAAATATAAGTACTAACCATTGGTTGAGAAATATTTTTATAAATCTGGTAGCTTTTTAATATTTGGAGGTAAGATTGAAACAACTTTTCGTGGCAGGTTTCATCTCGATTATCATTGAACGAGTGTAAAACCTGATTATTCCATAGAACAACTTTATCCTCAAGCAACTTTATAAATCGAATTGCATAAACTATATCAGCGTCAAAATGAATTAAAATAGCTAATTGAACAATTAAATAAATAGCTATACTCGGGTATAAAGCTAAATTAAAACAGGTAAAGACAATGTAGAAACAAATAATGATAGCAACAGGGAGCCAACTGTTCCTGATGAATCTCTTGGAGTTGTTCTCATTGTTCAGAAATCTATGGACCTGTTGAATGGTCAAAACGAACAACACATAACTGTCTCCTTGAATCAGAGTAATAATGAAGTTAATAAAGAATCCGAAAATGTGGTAGCAGAAGTCGTGGATCGTCAAATAGAACTGCGTTTTAACAATGGCGTGTATTCTCACAAAGTCTATAAGAATGAGTCGAAACAGAATTAAAAACATGCACAAGACTGTGCCGCACAGTAACAGAACTTTATTAAACAGATTATTTGCAGTTATGACATCGTTCTTGATGCGATACTTTGGACTTAACAAAATGGTTTGGAAAAGTGTAAAAGGCATAAACAAGGACTGCACATCTTTATCGACATTATTCGGTAAAACTTCTGTTTGAAGACTTAGATCAATATTTTCGTAATTCCTTCTTTTGTTAGACATCTTTTCTAAAGCACTTCCCACACAACAATGTTTCCCAACATAAGAACACCACGGTAATGTATGTCGAATAATAATAATGACATCTACTTTTCATTATTAAACCGTAAGGGTTATTATTGATTATTCTCGAGTAGTGTCTGGAAGACTACCTCGTTGGTCTAGTGGTCGCAAGCGCTACTGCTGAGCATGAGGTCTCGGGTTCGATTCCCAGGTCGGGCAAAGTTTTATGCGGTTTTCCATCTGGAATTTCTTAGTAGCAGCCCGGAGTCAGGATTTGTGCCCGGTTGATGGCAATAGGCTCGTTCCCTATGACATGGGACTTAAACATAACTGGCGAATTGTGGCTGCCCTATCAGAATACCAGCGCTGTGACATTTTTTATTAAATGTCGCAGCATCGTGCTCAGATAGGAGCCCTTTGGCCTCGCACAGGACTCTGCTTCTATTTTTATTGTTTTTTAAATTATTTTTTTATTAATGTCTCAATGTGTGTTAGTTTAGTTTGTGATCTCCTGTGCTAGTCACAATAAATACTTTTTCTTACTTTCTTTCACTATAGGTACACTTCTGCCCAACACTTCAGGGAAACAAGGCGTGATGTTATGTTAAATTAATAACAAACAGAGAACATATTATTGTTCATGCTTTTTGTGATCTACTCAAGTGACTTTAACTGTGAGTATTATCACAATTTACAAAGAAGACTGTGGTATTTTATTGAGATACCTCGTGTTCAATCAATTATCCACTTACGACAGTTCCGCTTGATTTTTCAAATAACAGTAACGTATTTCTACTTAGAAATACTGGAAGTACGGGTAGAACACATACTCGTAATATATTATAATATATTAGTCTTATACATATCATCTTCATCAGCCTATTAATGTTCCCACTGCTGGGACACAGCCCTCCTCTCTGTGAGAGGGAGTGGGCCGTAATCTACAGGTTGGTAGATGTTAAAACTCTTCGAATTTTCGGTGCTAAGACATGCCGGTTTCCTCACGATGTTTTCCTTCACCGTTTTGAGAGCAGCGGTGATGAAATTATTTACACAAAATAAAGCACATGTCTGGGTTCGAACCCACGACCTACAACTCGTAAGTCAGGGCCGTTACCACTGGGCCACCACTGCTCTATATACATATAGCAGAACATTATTCATAAAATTGTTAATTCAATAACAATAATAATTTTATGTGACGCCGACCTTGATAGAACTCATCAATCAGTGTAACTGTAACACAAACACTTGTCATTTACAAATTACTGAAAAGAAACACGCTTTTATCACGCACAATTTTTGTTTAAATAATTAAATCATTAGACCCTCAACAAGTGCAATCTATTGGACTCATCAAAATGAATCGTCTAAAACTCGAAGGGTTACTAGTAGCCACCCCCTGGCTCTACCATTACACTGTAAATAACAAGTGCAATGTATTGGACTCATCAAAACGAATTTTATGAGACCAAAATACTAAACTAATTTACCAAAACTCGAAGGGTTACTAGTAGCCACCCCCTGGCTCTACCATTACACTGTAAATAACAAGTGCAATGTATTGGACTCATCAAAACGAATTTTATGAGACCAAAATACTAAACTAAATTACCAAAACTCGAAGGGTTACTAGTAGCCACCTCCTGGCTCCACCATTACACTGTAGATAACAAGTGCAATGTATTGGACTCATCAAAACGAATTTTATGAGACCAAAATACTAAACTAAATTACCAAAACTCGAAGGGTTTACGAGTAGCCACCGAAGACTTTCACTATCCACCTCCTGGCTCTATCATCGGATCAGCTCCAATAAGTTACTAAATTATAGTATTGTCATTCGAAATACATAAATATACAAAGTTGCATTTCGATTCGACAAAAAAGCGTGTAGGTTAGCTCTTTGGTAACCTGATGATGTTTATTGAATTCATCTGTCATTTATTCCTATCTAAATTGGCGGCAATTTGAAAAGTACGTGCAAAATTTTCGCTCTATGTGTTTATCATCTAACACATAGAGCGAACATTTTGAAAGTTGTAATAAACGACGACTTTCATGGTAGTCTTTAGTCAACAACAAAGTTATGATAGATTTAGATTAGCCTTTCATGATGAAGCTCACGTGTCACTGTTTATACCTGGTTCATGAGTCTCTTTGACTTAACTAAATCTTTTTGACATTTACATAATAATATCTAGTATTTGACTAATTTGCCATTTGAATGCTATCCCTATTTATCTAATTCAATATCTATCAATGTGTGATTATAAGCGAACCAAAACCCTGACAATGTATTTGTACGCCGGGAACGGCAGAATATTATGTACTTCATTAAAACTGTGTAACATCTCTGTAACTATATTCTTACAAATAAATGGACTATTACTATTATTACATGAGTTTAAAATAATTTACTTCCAAGTTTTTATTACATTGTTTGTTTGCTGGTTACAAGTGAAGCTAATAAAAGCGTGTTATAACAAAATAATTCTGTTAACACGAAACAAACGACATTAAACAAAAATTCGGGAGGTGTAGTTGGACACCCGGTTAAAACGAAGTTCCATTCGCTTCAGCCTATAATGTTCCCACTGCGGGGACACAGGTCTCCTCTCTGTGAGAGGGCTGTAATCTACCACGCGGACCCAGTGCGGGTTGGTAGATGTGACACGTCTTAGAACTTTTTGTTTTTGTAGTCTTTAGCAAGCTAAACGTATTCTAGATGGTTCTGTATTAACCGGTCAAGCCGGACCGAAGCCCCAGGCGCACGAAAACTCCCAATACCGTCAAGCCTCGTTGTGTCCCCGGGAACACGGTACGTTCATGCAGATTGCAGCTCTATTTATATGTAATATACGGGCTGATATGGTCTGTGGTTGGTTTTGATTTATGGTAGGATAATATACCTGTCGAATAAATCGACCATAACGTCAAAATATGCAGAAACAACTCTAAAAAAAAGTAAAAATTGAACATTTTTGGTACGGCAAAATGGCGTCCGCGCATGCGTGCCGTGCACTGCACTCCGCGTTCTATTTATTTGTTTTCTATTGTTTTTTAAGTGTAAATCGACGGGAAATGGTGTTATTTCAATAATTAAGTAGTGTCGTCATCGTATTTAGATAAAATTTGCACAAAATAACATCGTAATTACCTATTACGGACCCATCAAAAAATGTAAACAAACTCGGTAGTGAAAAAACGTGTTGATGTGGAATTTTGAGTTTTGTGTGTGTTTTGTGTATGTAATCGCTGGTAAGTCATTTATTTTATATTCTTGAATAACTAATAAATAATAAAAATGCATAATACAGAAAGAAAAAGAGTTCAATATTTTTTTGTCAACTAAATAATGTTACGTAATGATACGGTTAACGATTTATTGAACTTTTTTATTTATATGTGTTTTTATTTATTATTATTGTCCGTAAATAATGGTTTTGACCGATAGTATATGTATTCATAATGTATCCTGCGAAGTTTCATGTGAATCGAACCAGTAGTTTTATTATAAATAATCAAAACAATGAACAAAGGAATTTCTTATAAGAATCTTATAAGAATGTTTATTTATCAATACTAGCGTTCGCTTACAAAGATTCTAAGTATTATAAAAAATCCTTTGTCTAATCAGGAACCCAAAACCATTAACGATAAGACTATTTACTTAACAAAAAGCTCTCAGTTTTTGTTTATATTAGCGAGCTCTTATCTCTGACGCGCCGCGATCGTGTCGCGCGGCTTGACGGGTGTCGCAAAATCGCGTCGCGCGGCTTAACCGGTTAAACAAAAACAAAAACCTTGGCACGTAAAACTGACTTTTTTGGGTATAACGTTTTTTTGGTACGTGGCTATTTCTGCCAGTTTAGGGCGGTGCCACACGGGCGTTGTCTGTTGCGTTGGCGCTGCGTCGACTAAGCGGTGACGCCCCGTCGTTCTATATGTAATCTGAACGACATGCCACACGATGCGTTAAAATGACGGACGGCGACGCAACGCACAAGGATAGGACGGAGACGATGTGGGGAAGCGAGCTGCGTTGAAACGACGGAGCTTTGCGCAGTATTTAATAGCATATCAAAATTGACAGCGCAGCGCCGACGCAGCGCTTCTGTGGCATTGACTGCGTTGAAATCATTGCTATGCGTTGCGACGATGCAGCGTAGCCGCAACGCCCGTGCGGCGCCACCCTTTGGAGAACTCACGGCGCGGTTTGCACCCGCGCCCGCCGCGGTCGTGGATCTGCGGTTTTATTTCAAAACTCACGAGACCTGTGATTTGCGCGGGCAGGCTAGGGTTAATTTTCAACCGCGCCCGCCGCGGTCATAAGCCGCGTCGTGAAAATTAATATCTAAATTTCCATGTACTACGTGTTCGTACGAGTATTTGCGGTGCCGCCACCGCGGCGGGTGCGGGTGAAAATCGCTCCGTGAGTTCTTAGCCTGCCCGCAGCCGTCGCGGTTGAGAGACCCGCAAACTTGGCGGGCGATAATCACAAGACGGGCGCAAAAATGGCGTCGGATTTCTGTACCCCCCGCCCCGCTGGCTACTGCGGTCACCCGCCTCCTCTGGCGGGCCGCACGATTCTACAAGTTGCCCGCCGGTGCCGCGGGACCCGCAATCAACCGCGCGGGCCGCGGGTGAAAAGCACGTCGTGAAATGTGCTCTTACTTTTTGCATATAAATCTACATCCTACAGAAGCTGCGGGCCCGCAAACGCGGAGGGCGCGGGTGAAAACCGCTCCGTGAGTTCTTAGTTTTGATTCTACAAATTGCCCGCCGGTGCCGCGGGACCCGCAAACAACCGCGCGCGCTGCGGGTGTAAAACGCGTCGTGAAATGTGCTCTTACTTTTTGCATATAAATCTACATCCTACAGAAGCTGCGGGCCCGCAAACGCGGAGGGCGCGGGTGAAAACCGCTCCGTGAGTTCTTAGTTTTGATTCTACAAATTGCCCGCCGGTGCCGCGGGACCCGCAAACAACCGCGCGCGCTGCGGGTGTAAAACGCGTCGTGAAATGTGCTCTTACTTTTTGCATATAAATCTACATCCTACAGAAGCTGCGGGCCCGCAACCGCGGCGGGCGCGGGTGAAAACCGCTCCGTGAGTTCCTAGCCTTATTACTCCTATCTATGCTGTTTACTATAGCTTAATTATCGGTATGGGAAGTTATAAAATAACTTCCCATACAGATAATTAAGCTATAGTAAAAAAAAAAAACTTCAAGTGTTGTTTTAAAAATAATTATGTATATTAAGGTGGAGTGGAGCTAATTATTTTGAAAAGGCAATGAAGCAATAATAATTATAAGGTATAGTTTAAATAAATAACAGTTAAACTTTACAGAATAGTGAACTGCAAAAATACAATGGCATAGTTAGTGATAAAACTCATCAACATTATTGCTAGCGTAGCGTCTACATAAAACAGGCCACACGCGGTCATCTTACTGAACGAACGATTTGTTTGTAGCACGTTCTTGCAAAGATGTTTATGACTCTCTGTAAGGAAATCACAATATTATAATACAAATTGGCTTTGAGCTCATTGAAATTATTTGGGGGTACATTTTGCGAAAGAGACATTATGAGAAAGAGACATTTTACGACCAGTAGACATTTTGCGAAAGCGACATTTTGCGAATGAGCCCTGAATCTCTCCTGATCTCTCCTTTATCTCTGTAAAACAAAATCGCTTTTCGTGACTGTGTGACACTTAGATTTTCTAAGCTACACAATGGATTTAGACATGTTGTTTTGAGAACATGCCGCCGCATCAGTCGATTTTTGCCGTGAAAAAACGGGCTGTTTTAAATATTGCACCAACTCTGAATTAGAAACTAAAAGCTAAAATACAATAGACGATGCATATTTAGTAACTTAATCCGCTTAACTGTTCTTAAAGAGTCTTAGTGAATCCTGTAAGAAATCGACACGTGTTTGAGTTTAGAAATTGCAAAAAATAATACAGGAAACGTTACACTGTTGAACGAATTAAATACGAGTATTCCGAGGTCACCTTTGTTGCGATTGTTTGCTTAGCGCACTGATAACGATCCTAGCCGAGGTGGGCCGATAAGTGATCCTATATAAGTGGGGTTGTCGGGCGGTTGAATGAAGCTCACTTTACGTTCGGCCCGTGTCGTGGCAACACTTCGTGTCCGAGTTCGCAACAAGTCAATCGTCATCCTGAGAATGCCTCGTTGAGAGGCGAGAATAGTTAAGCGGATTAAATTACTAAATATGCATCGTCTTTTGTATTTTATAATGGAATTCTGCAAAGTCACGCCTGAGCCAATTAACTAACTAAAAGCTGTTGTATAAAAGTTCAATGACTTCTTTTCAAGTTTTCAGTTATTTTAATGACATTTTCATTAGATTTTATAGTTTTTCTTACTTGGACAGTTCCTGTTCTTCATGAGCTGTATACACGCCGTCTCAGCTTCCTCAACAGTGATATAAAACTTCTCGCAATTTGTGATAAACACGAGAACTAGCACTATATTCTTTGCTATCCAACTCACAACGTTCAGAAGATAAAACGGCGAGATCTGGAAATGAAAACATAATTATTTTGTTTCTCAATAGTAACTAGATAGTTTATTGATCTACTAGGTTTTGGTTACGGCTTCGCCCGCGTGGAGATTGGAAATAATCTCACGAGAACGTACTGTATCTGAAAAGTATCCTATATCCTAACCTAGATCATGGCCTACATGTGTATGAAATTACATCGAATCGAAAGAAAAACAATCAGTGTAGATGCGTAGGAATCAGGAAATGTCGTGAAGAAAGTTTTTAAGTTTGAATGTCGATGGCTATAAGATTAGGGGAAGACCAAAGAAACGATGGATGGACTGCGTGAAAGATGATATGGCTAGAAAGGGCGTGACTACTGAGATGACGACTAATAGCGAAGACAGGGACATGTGGCACCGACCCCAATTGAAAAAAACTTATGATATATAGCTATATCCCTAGGGATATGACTATATCACGGCTATAATGAGAAAAACAATTCCGTTTTCAAAAGAAGTATTACTAACAAAAACTGGATCAATTTGGGAATAAATCAGTTTCTAAGCTATTTTAATAAATTATTTCAAGATTGTTATCCCAAAAAATCAATTAGGATAAAGTCTAACAAGAAAAATACAATAAAGTGGATTACAAAGGGTATTAAAATATCAAGTAAAATGAAAAGGGTCCTGTGCTCTGGAACACTAAATAATGTCAGCGTCAGAAATTATAAAACCAATTACGTTCGAATCCATAGGAAAGTAATTACACAAGCCAAAAAGCAAGCTATATCAAGGTATCTAAATAGCGCAAAAAATATAGCGCGAGAAACATGGAAAATAGTAAATGAACATACTAAGAAGAAGAAAAACAAACAACGTAGAAATCTTATATTAAATGTAGATAATAAAATAATTACTGATCCTCAGGATGTTGCAAATATATTTATAGAAAGTTTTGTATTCAAGTCATCAATATCAAATGAAGATAAAGATAAAGCAGCAACTTTTCTGATGGACACGACGAAGAGAGTTGAAAGTGATATAAATTTCAAGCCAACAACACCAAATGAAATAATAAAGTTGGTTAGTAAAATGGCTAATAAACATTCTTGCGGGTTCGACGACGTACCAATATCGATTATAAAGGAGAATATAGACGTATTAGCTTTTCCTCTATCTGATTTTTTCAATTTATGCATCGAAGAGTCAATTTTTCCTGACCAGTTGAAATTGGCCAAAGTGATTCCGATACACAAAAAGGGCACTAAGACCGATCCAAAAAATTACCGGCCCATATCCTTATTACCAACTTTATCAAAACTCTTTGAAAAAATTATTAAAACTAGACTTATGCTACATTTAGGTATGAACAAAATTATCAATCTGAGACAGTTTGGATATCAGAAAGGTGTTGGTACCTCGGAGGCTATGAATACTTTAATAAATGACATAGTTAGTCAATTAAATGAAAATATTAAAGTAGTTGGACTATTTGTCGACCTCAGTTCTGCTTTTGACACGATAGATCATGAACTACTACTTACTAAACTCGAACATTATGGTATTAGAGGCAAGACATTACAACTTATGAAATCGTACTTACAAAATAGACGAATGTATGTAGAAATCAAACATATAGACGAAAATAATCACGAAGTGACATACAAGTCAAAAATGACATATGTGAAACGAGGTGTGCCCCAAGGGTCAATTTTAGGACCTATACTCTATATTATTTTTACAAATGACTTTCTTAATTTCATGAATAAAACCCAGCCGAATGAGAAACTTGTTGTTTTCGCAGATGACACAAACGTAATAATTGGGGAAAAGGACATAGAAAAATTGACATTAAATACAAAAATAATTATAGATAAAGTTTGCGAATGGTTTACAGCCAATAACTTATTACTAAATACAAGTAAAACTAACCTCATGTTATTTAGGACTACGACTCGTAATAATGACAACTTAGATATAAAAATAAATGGAGACAATATTGAATTAGTGGACAAGGTTAAATTCCTAGGGGTTAACATAGATTCGCATTTAAATTGGAAACCAGAGCTTGCTGTTATTGAATCATCCATATCGTCAGCATGTTACGCACTTAGAAGTCTTAGGGATGAATTGAATATAGAACAATTAAAGGCTATATATTATGCGCTGGTCGAGTCTAGGATTAGGTATAGCATCCTGCTCTGGGGAAATAGTTATAGTTATAACTGGCAGAGAGCATTCGTCTTACAGAAACGAGCCATAAGGACAATAGTCAGAATTTCACAACGTGTCTCATGCCGAGATTACTTTAAAAAATTAGCAATATTAACAGTTCCTAGTCTGTACATATTGGTCCTCTTAAGTTATTTTGCCAAGTATCTACATGAGTTTGAATCGCAAGAGGAACGTGAGGTTAGAGAGAGCACACGAAGAAAAATGTTTAAACAACCAATAGCACCAAAATTTAACATAGTAGAACATTGCTCGAAGTATCAAGCTGTAGAGATTTTCAATAAGCTGCCTTCTGATCTAAAGATCTTGATTTATAACACCCACTTGTTTAAAGCAAAATTAAAGGTCTTTTTATTGGAGAAATGTCTGTATAATATATCGGAGTTAGTGTCACACAATAATAGATGAATTATATTGTATTTTTTTTTTTTTTGTTTTTGTTTTTAATCATTTGACATTATATAATTTTCAAATAATTTGCCGACATTAAATATAGCTTTAATCATAATGTTTAAAATTGTCTGACATTATATTTAAAACTGTTTGACATTATATTTAAAACTGTTTGACATTATATTTAAAACTGTTTGACATTATATTTGAAACTGTAAAAAAGCTGGATACTAATTCATAATTTGTATATTCATAGTTCTATTTTTTGTATCTTGTATTTGTATGAAATTCAACACAATGTAAATTGTTTATGAATAAAACAAACTAAACTAAACTAAACTAAACTATAAACATCTTACTGCGACATATACATAATATATGCGAACCCCTTATCTATGAAACAACTACTTACGCCAATTTTTTTTTTATACAGGATGTAATTGAAAACATGCGACAACTCTTAAGGGGTCATTTTACTCATCATTATGAACAACTTTCACTATGGGACCAACCCTGAAATCGCGAAAAAAAAAACAGCTGTTCCCTACATTTTGACGAGCTATGCAAACATAAATGTAGGGAACAGCTGTTTTTTTTTTCGCGATTTCAGGGTTGGTCCCATAGTGAAAGTTGTTCATAATGATGAGTAAAATGACCCCTTAAGAGTTGTCGCATGTTTTCAATTTCATCCTGTATTTATGAAATTGTTCTATGCTTATAAATTACAGGAAAACCCATAAAAATTCTATGGTCTCGAAATAACATGGAAAATTTCTCAATATCATCGTACAAACTTACATTTGCGGTTGGTACGTATGAGAGAATAATATGTTTTTCAACTAGAATGTTAAAATTCTTGGTATAAATTCATCTTCAAGAACCCTTCATTGTGTTTATTGTTTTGTGTGTAGGTCCATATATAAATAAATCAAAATAATGTTGTAATAATCAAACAATATTTGATTTATTCTTTTGCATAAATTCAAGAAATTACTAGGATGTAAATAGAGAAAAACCAAATATTATGACATAAGCACTTACATTGATTCCAAATAGTACTTTTTTTTTTGATGTGTAGATAATCAAATAAATAAAAAGTAAACTGCGGCAAAATGTTTCAAGTACGTGGCTTAATGTCTGTAAAATAAAATAAACAATGTTTGGCATTTTCGCCAGGAAACACAAGCAACAGTAAAGTAAGTTAAGATGAGGAAGCTGATTATCATTTTATGTTGACCGTATTTCTGATCACGAATGCCTAGATAAGTATCAAGTGGATATTTGTGAACTCGTTATGGTTTATGCCAGCCTGGTATTTGTGTTCACATTTTTACAATGTTTGTTGTAGACTGACTTACGCATTTTGTCTAAAAGACGACAACTTGGTAAGCAAGATAGAATTGAACCTGTTCAATATTACTGATAACGAGGGACATACATATAGACATTATCTAGTTAATAAGGAAATACAAGATGTTATCGAAAACCACAAAAGGGTTCTGTGAAATCAATATTATTAACAAAAGAGACCAACTCTGAAATAGCGAGAATAAAATCATTATGTTCAGATAATTTAACACAATGTAGATTTGAAACAGCAGTTTCATAATTTCTAGTTTCCAGTGATTTCAATTATTACAACTTGTATATGGTAGGTATTTAAGAACAACTCTTGCTGAGGACAAAAAGATTCAACTAAAATAATACTTACCAACATCTGGAAAATGTGTTTATACAGATTGTAAGCTTTCATAATGTTCTGGTAAATTCTAAGCAAATTCAGACATTGTTCATTACTTCCCGAACTGTCATTCAACATCAAAATATTTTTAATCCATTCATCGAGATATTTTCTCAATAATATTATTAGTCGAATGGCCACCATATAATTTAAATCGAATGCGATAGTCATTAGGTCGCAAGAATAATCAATGGTAACCTCTAACCAACTCATATTATCATAGAAAATGTAAAAAACAGAAAATACGGAAAAAGCAGTAGTTATAGTAGTAAATATTGAGATCCAGTTCCATATAATGTAACTCCGGATACTCTTACTAAAATCGATACTCTTATGGATAGTTTGGATCATTAAAATAAGAGAGACATTGCTATTTTTATGTACAAAATCCCAAATGAAGAACATTGAAAAACCAATTGCATGAACAAAGTAGTAGAGAGAACTAATGAATTGGACGAAGTAATTTTCAAAACGTTTCATTTTTACATCTGTGATGTCTACGGTGAATATACGATAAAAACACAACGCGTTCATGAATAACGCGAAGCAAAACGATAATAATATGTACTTGTTTCCTATTGGATAAATATGATTACGTTTTACACAATATTTTGATGAGAAAAACAAATTAAGTGTAAAATTAAAAGAATAAGTCATTCTTTGAACGTCTTTGTCGAGCCCATTATTTGGTAGCACTTTGATTGCGGGCTTTGGATTCATTTCAAGTTTGTGTAAGTAATATCTTTTTGTTCTTTAACTGGCCGCTGTTCGATTCCGTCTGACTGTAATGACTTTGTATTAAGTATGTAATGTATGGATAGCATCAATGTTTGCCGTGTTACTTTAGTGAAATTAATAGGTGTTTTAATTTCGTTTCCATCATGTCTGACAGAAGAAACTAGGTCAGTTTATAATTATACTATGTAGCTGTGCCTACGGTTTCTCCCGTATGATTATGGGAAGACAAAATTGCAAGAAGCAGTGTACTTGATGATGAGAATGATGATGAACAGAACAAAATGAAAAAAGATTGCTTCACAATGTTTATTATTATTAAACAGCAACTTTACAAAAGTGTAAACTGGAACAGTACAACAGCGTAATTAGTGATAACTCCCATCAAACAAATTGATAGCGTAGCGTCGACATAGAACAGGCCACACGCGGTCATCTTACTGAACAATCGATTTGTCTGTAGTACATTCTTGCAAAGATATTGTTGACTCTCTGTAAGGAAAGGATGTTGTAAGTTAGAAAATGATGGGTAATAAAAGTTAATTCTGAAATCTGAGTTTTAAAATATTATGTATTTTGTGATTTAGTATAGACAGAACTTAACACATCAAAAGTAGTTGTCAATCTGATCTGAACCCTTAAACAGATCCAGCGACATCGGTGGAGTTGTTGTTGGAGTAGTGTAGCATAATAGTTTATAATGTTCTCACGACTTACGACTCGTAGTCGCGGCCGCTACCACTGGGCCACCACTACTTCTGGGGGCCAAGTCTACTAATTTACAAACGTCACAATGATCTCTCGATGGTGAGTTTTTGACAGATTTTCCATACAAAATCTGTCAAAAACACCACCGAGAGACCATGGTGACGTTTGTAAATTAATAGACTTGGCCCCCTGGTGTATTGTATTTGTTGTCAAAACCTTCTTACTTGGACAGTCCCTGTTCTTGATAAGCTGTATACAGGCCGATTTAGCTTCTTCGACAGCTATATAGAACCTCTCACAGTATATACTATGTATAACAACCAATGCTATATTCTTTGATAGCCAAATACATGACACAACTACACTAAATAGCGGGGCCTGGAAATCAAAATATAAAGATCAGTCTGAATTTGTAGTTCTGGCTGTGTGGGTTCTGGTACTGTTACACGTGCTGGTAAAATAGAAGGTGGTCTGTTTTATCAGCACTTTTAGTATGACCACATCTAACTCTCTACGAAAAAAAGACATAATTATCTCTTTGTGACTAAGAGCGACTTGACATTATTGCCATCGCGCCACACACATCATTTTACAATCTGTTATTTTGTCGTTCATTCCTTGCATTAGCACGATGATCATTTTATCCGTGCTGCTAAAACAGATCTCTGTCTATTTTATCAGCACGTGTATAAACATCAGCTTTTGGCAGAATGGAAGGGTTAGTAAAAGTGTAGGTCAGGTGCCTTGTACTCGCAACCGGCGGCGCCGCGCGTGAATTTTCCAGATGTATGGACGTGAACGAAGCTAAAGGAGTATGTAAAGATAAGAAAAGAAAAAAATCGTATAATGTATTTTATGACTCCGTATCAAAGTTGCGACAAACAAAGGCGCGACAAATGCTAGGGCGACAGTACGAAAGGTCGACCATCAGCGGTGCGACAGAACATCAGCTCGACGAACGTTAGCGCGACAGATTGTTTTCACGACAAACGATGGCACGACGAAACTTTTGATCGACGAACGTTATTGCGACTGATTGTTTTCACGACTATCGATGGGACGACGAAACTTTTGATCGACGAACGATAGCGCGACACAATTTTCGCTCGACAAACTAAAGCACGACAAACATTTCTATAATATTTTGTTGCCAATAGCAAATAAGAAAAAAATGGGAAGTACTAAGTACTTTCGTATTTAATGTTTTAATTGGCAATATTCTTTATTGTCAATCTTAAATGACTGCAGTGCGCGAGTGCAGTTACGAGCAAGGTAGGTGAAAACCATGTACTTATAAAGAACCTAAAACTTTACATTTTTTTTCTTATTTGCTATTGGCAACAAAATATTATAGAAATGTTTGTCGTGCTTTAGTTTGTCGAGCGAAAATTGTGTCGCGTTATCGTTCGTCGATCAAAAGTTTCGTCGTCCCATCGATAGTCGTGAAAACAATCAGTCGCAATAACGTTCGTCGATCAAAAGTTTCGTCGTGCCATCGTTTGTCGTGAAAACAATTCTGTCGCGCTAACGTTCGTCGAGCTGATGTTCTGTCGCACCGCTGATGGTCGACCTTTCGTACTGTCGCCCTAGCATTTGTCGCGCCTTTGTTTGTCGCAACTTTGATACGGAGTCGTATTTTATGTATACTAGGTGGAGACGACAATACAACAAAAAATTTAACGGCGCGTCCCTAATGACGTTCCCATTCTGTATACAAAAATTTAATTGGATATATTCAATAGTTTAGTCAATATAGCTTGGCAAAATCCATAGTCGGCTCGGGTTATTTCGTTTATCCACCACAAAAATCCACACTAAGCTGGATATTCTGAAAAGTATGCCCGAGAATCCACCTTAGGCCTAGTTGGATAAACGGAATTAATTGGCTTAGGGTGGATCCGGCATAGATTACATTTAGTTTATTTGAAAAACCCATTTTTTTTTTTCGAAGCTAGGATTTTTTTGACAGTTCCAAAATACTCTTATGCATTAGTAGTACCAGTATTTTCATTTATTGTTGTATTGTAGTCTCCACATTGTATAATAAAAATATCAATGACAATATTGCTGCCTTATTGCCTTTTCTTGTTGGCATAAGCGGCAACTACAGAACGTGCTACGATCCTAACATTCTCCTTTTGCTTCGTCCACGTTCATAACGATCAATTTTAAATTGAAAAAGATTGCCAGTCCATTGCTTCATAAGATCGACAAAAAAAATCTGCTCAATTTTTTTTGTCGAACTCATGAAACAATGGACTGGCAATCTTTTTCAATTGGTTTCAATTTAAAATTGATCGTGCATTGCGTAATTGGGGGGCTGGTTATACACAAACACTACAGCAATCCTTTTAAGAAAGAGTGCTTTTGAATCAATCCAGAATATGTGTTATACTTACACTACCTCCTGCTAATTCAAATCGTTTAAACGTGAAGATTGCCACATAAATAAAAAGTATACTGCAGTAAAATGCATCTACTACATGGCTTAGAGTCTGCAAAAAAAAAAACGTTAGAGACTAAACATTTTGGGCCTTTTTCCAGCAGTAGGTTGCTGAAATGATGATGATGATGAAACACTACGTCTAGTAGATGTCTATCATCCAAGCTGTAGAAGGAGAACACGGAATGCTGGACATTATTGTATATTTATGTTTCACAAGCGGTTGTCCCTATTTCATCATTTTTTTATACAAATATCCAGGACTAAAAGTACGCCTACGTCCTCGTCCAGATCGCAGGCTGCCTATCTGTCTAACATATCGATTGGTTCAGTGGTCTAGGCGTGAAAAGGTAACAGACAGACGGATAAACAGAGTTAAGTGCAGGCCACACCGCCAGCTAGCGGGCAGGCGGGCGAACATCGTTTCACCTCTTTACATACTTCGGTTTACACCGCGAGCTACAATATTTCGCGTAGTTTGTATAGTTTCCTTCGTTCGCTTCGCCCGCTAGCTGGCGGTGTGGCCTGCGCTTAACTTTCAAATTATTAATATTAGTATGGATGACGAAGGCCTGGGATCCAATTCAAATTAAACACGATCTGTAATTCTAGTCTTCAAAGGTTTTAAACTTACCAATAACTGGAATATATTCTTATTGAGATTATAGGCCTTTAAAATATTTTGGTATATCCCGAGCAGTTGGACACATTGTTCATCATTCTCCTGCCCGCCATTTAAAATTAGGACATCTTTTATCCATTCATCGAGTAATTGTTTTAACAATATTATTACTCGAATGGCAACCATATAATTGATATCAAATGTGATAAACATTATGTCACAAAAAAAGTCAAGAAATATCTCACCGGGACTAGAGTTATCATACAACCCACAAAAAGAAGCATATATGAAAATATCACAACAAACAATAGTTAATAGTGAGATCCAGTTCCAAGTGACGAAAGTACGGATGCTCTTACTGGAGTCAATGCTCTTGAGGATAGTTTGGATCTTCAAAATAAGAAAGACGTTATTGTGCTTATGTACAATGTCTAAAACGAAAAACATTATAAAACCGAATGCATACAACATATAATAAACAGCACTAAGAAGTGTGATGAAGTCATTCTCAGTAGGTTTCATACTTCTATCCGTCATATTAATAGTAATCATTCTATAGACACTCAACAAACTCATGAACAAAGAAAAGCAAAACGACATCAATTGATACTTGTTTCCTTTTGGGTAAACATGATTATTTTCTACTAAATATTTTGAAGAGCAGAATAAACTAAGTGCAAAATCAAAAGAATACGTAATTCTTTGAACTTGTTTTTCGATTCGATTATTAGGTGCCTCTTTGAATGAAGGCTTTTGAATAGATTCACGTTTTTGAAACATTGTTATTCATTTCCAAATGTCTGTTGCTCGATGACTTGTGTCAGACTCAGTTATAATGTTAATACGATTGGGTATATATTTATGTACTGATCGTATCAATTTGCTATTCTAGTCACATTAGTAAATTAAAAAAGTTCTTTTAACTTTATTTGTTATTTACACCTACTATGGGTACACCTCTGCCTTACCCTTTGGGGAAACAAGGCGTGATATGTTAACTTTGTTCCTGAAAAAAATGTATTAGAAAAAGACAAATTATGTATGTTTTCTTCCTAAGATTTTTTTTTATTGCTTCTATAGAAAGCAGTCAATGGAATTAAACTGTCTTTGCAAATGTTTGCAGTTATCCCTTTTGTGATCACTCATAGTCCACAGTCCATTGACTATAATTATATTTAGAAACATATTTACCACAAAGTATTTAGTAAACAGTCGAGTTTGAGGTCGGCACAGTATATCTTACTCCTTCATAAAACCTTATTCGCATCATCTTATCGTTAAGTTTCTTCCTAGCTTTATCATCTTTTAAATAATCATATTTTATTTGTCTTTGTTCTTAAACCCATCCACATACATATCTCAACACTTTCTTTTGATATGCTCTTCATTTATCAAACTTTTATCGTGCCCATATCCAACGCCAATAAGATATTGGCGTTGGATATGGGCACTATGTTGCTAATTGTTGTTAAATTAATGAGCTATTTGGTTTTTGCTAAGATATACTTTACACATAAATTTACAATAATCCTCTATTCCCCGAAGGTTAGGTAGAGGTATATCAATAGTACATTCACATTTCATCAATTGTTTAAGTCCCATGTATGTAATAGGGGGCGATATGCGTTAGTAATTCAATGAGTATTGTACGTGTCGATGTACTATTGTCAGAAAAGCAATATTGCAAGAGTACCTGATACTTCAGGTACTCTTGCAATATTGCTTTTCCATAATATCCACGTGGACGAAATCCTAAGCACAGCTAGTTTATAGTTAATTGATCTAGCTTCTCTTGCCACACGTGCTGGGTACAAAATAATAACACTTATTAATTTCACTAATGTGACAATACAAACATTGATGCTATCAATAAATTAAACCTTATCACTAATTAGTAAGCCATATTAGTGATCTTCGTCTTCTTCTTTGGCTCTACGAAGCCCTGCCTCTTTAATATTGCTTATTACCGAGTTATTACTATTACCAAGCTGAGCTGTCAGATGTTAAATAATATCATTTATGCGACTAGTGTAAGATTAGCTCGTCTTTTTTTTTTTAATTTTCCTGTGTGTGTGTATTATAATCTTTGATATATTTTCCTACAGAGAGTCATAAACATTTTTGCAAGAACGTGCTGCAAGCAAATCGTTCGTTCAGTAAGATGACCGTGTGGCCAGTTCTAAGTCGATGCGACGGCGACTCTAGTAATAGTGTTGATGAGTTTTATCACTAACTACGCCATTGTAATATTGCAGTTCACTATTTTGTAACTTATTTGTAAGGATTGGCCCAATCGCAGTAGACCGGGAAAGGTGGAAAGAGGGAAGAGAGGTCTTTGCCCTGCAGTGGGACAACACATGCTTATAATATACAATATATTTGTTTAGTAAACAATAAAAGCTTACAATGCTTGTTGCGACACATATTATTTAATATATGAAAAGTTTAACACATTTTTATTCACATTATTGATAACGCCTACTAAATATCTGAAAGCTGTGGAATATCACTTCTCCTCAAGCACCTCAGGGCATGTTGCCCCCTTGTCGCTACGTTATTATGTGCTAGCGACTGTTTTTTTTTTTAAAGTTTATTTAATCCATAATGTTAGTTTTATTTTTACATAACACTCCATGGTCCGGAGATATGTAGACATATAAAAATAATAATATATAATAGATCAGATATACCACTGCCATATCCCTATGTTTTGTTTGGCGTAATTATTATATTATTTAAATATTTTTTCTATAATTAATATAAATATGACTAGTATCATTAACCAGGGAAAAAACTACCACGTGACCGCATTTCCTCTTAAAACAATTCCTTAATCTTCTCATTCGTTATGCTTTGTAAAGGATATCAACATTATCATACGTTTGCAATGAGCACCTATCCGTCGATATACACATTTTTAAGAGAAACATAAACATTATTGCAAGTCAATGCCAGTAGCTATTTTTTAATCACATCGAGAACTGAAGTAAAACTACGGTATGAGTAGTAATAAAACTGAACAGGCGCAAAGGGAGAGTGGCATCAATGATGAATACTCCGCATGCATCCATTTTTTTAAAGGCTGCATTCTGCACACGTTGAACGTTCTTACATACTCTTCTTTGTGTTTCTGTGGGAAAAAGATTTTTTTATATTCTACTATCTTACTAAAGGCATTAAGCACGCTACATCACATAATATAATCATCAACTTCCTGTCTCCTATTTCTTTTATTTCGGTGTCCTATAGTGCTTTTTCTTGCATATATAGAGCAAAAAGCGTGTGCATTATTATGAATACCCATTTGATTTTATTAAATGACACGTGGAAGTAGGACGGCATATCGTAATTATCGGGAGCGAAAAGAGACAAGACGATGCGTAACTAGGCTAATTAGCCAAGTTTTGACGTTATGACGCACTTGAGGAGCGTGTATATACCTCTTTTTACTTATCATTCTCTAAAAGTGAGGATCCCCCAACCAGATGGATGTTGTCTCATGTGCAACTGCCCGACATTTTGATGTCAGGACGTTGTATATAATTATGCTGGGCGCGCTGAAAACTATGCTTGTGCGATGCAGGATTTTGCGTGAACTCCGTGACACCATACACTCATCGGCTCCCTCAGTTGTCCTGCCGGTGTCCTCTTCTTTCTATGGCTAGCCATTATCATCTATCACACAATCCTCCATTACCTCTTTCTGTATTTGCCTCTTTTTTCATTGTCGTAAATATTATATTTTATCTATTTGGCGAAACATCATCATTCTCCTGCCCTTATCCCAATGTTATATATGGTCGGCGCAACATGTCCCTTTTTTCCATACTACTATTCTCTATTAGTCGTCATCTCAGTAATCACCCCCTTTCTAGCCATATCATCTTTCACACAGTCCATCCATCGTTTCTTTGGTCTTCCCCTACTCTTATAGCCATCGACATTCAAACTCAAAACTTCACGACATTTTCCTCATTCCTCCGCATCACATGCCCATACCATTACAACCGATTTCCGCACAACTTTTCGGTCACCGGTGCCACTTTCAGACTTCCTCTTATGTACTCATTTCTTAATCTATCCATTCGTGTAACACCACACATCCGTCTTAGCATTCTCATCTCAGCTGCATGCAATTGCCTTTCATTCATCCTTTTTGTGGCCCAACATTCTGATCCATACAAGACAGCAGGTCTAACTATTTGGTGAAACCAAAACTAAAAAAACTTTACTTATGTAGAAGGTTTTTGTGAATGAACTTTTATAATTAATATAATTAAGTTTTACCTGAGAGTCCTCTTCTCTTCGAGAACATGATCATCGTACTCTGAACTTCTCTAGTGGCGGTATAAAGCCTCTCGCATTCAATGCTCAAAGATGTTAGTATCATAATGTTCTTCACGAGCCATATCTGAGTAATTACTATGAATATGGCTACCTGAGAAAATAATAACACAACGTAATAAGACACTTTCATACCTGTATTTACGGGGATAAGGGATGGGGCACGTGGTTAAATAATAACAGCCGCACGGGTCGGTTAAGCTACGCTTGCCACGGTTGGTTCGTGTATGGGTGAAATTCCATTACATCCCCCCTCCGTAACTTGAAAAGCACGTTAAGTCGTTGGTTCCGGGTGCCATTCATAGATCTTTGACAGTCATAACGGGTAGTCAGAAGGTCAAAAGTCTGACAACTAGTCTAACCAAGGGGTATAGTGTTACTCATTAACTGAGTTATGGAGGTCAGTTAGGCAGTGGGGCCATGTAAAATATTGGTATTCGGTTAGACTGAAAGCTCTAACATAGTTGGGAAAAGGCTAAGCTGATGATTCAAGGAGGAAAGGCAAAGGAGTAAATAAAAATCGGGAAACGGCTATATTCTAGCAAGTCACGTTACCTAAATAACGATCTCTTTTTGGAATTTATGTTATTCAGTTACTTACACTGAGTCCCCCGCCGTCTATAAATAGCTTCATTTGTATTATAACTGCTATATTCATAAGACCATGGGAAACTACGAATATTGTGTAGAATGCAATCTGAAAATTGGATTCACATATTGAAAGTAAAGTAAAAATCTTTACAATATTGTTAGAATTAGATGCGGGAGGCCCGCGACAGGAATTGATGAGGTGCAATAGAAAAAAGCTATATTAATAATATAAAAAGTATTAATGTAAAAAGCTATACTCAGAATTGGGTAGATACGGTTTGAAGAAGAGAGAAATAAAATCACAGAATCTTACCAAGTGTTTAAACTTTTTCTCTATGGTCCTGTAAATCTGCAAGATGTTCAGATAAACATCAAACATACATTCCCAATAAGACTCAGATTTAGAATTCCCTGCTTTTTGAGCATCTTCGGTCCAAACACATAGTGCCTTGCAAGTCAACTTGATCATAAACTTAGCATATATCAAATTAATATCAAAAGTCAAACTAAAGTAGTAATAGAACATATGGAAGATATTAGTATAAGGGTAGAACATAAATGTCATATAGACGATAGACCCAATTATAATACCACTTATAGTGATGACAGAAACCCAGTTTTGAACAGTAAACATGAAGAGATCTTTGCCGTTAATCTTAAGGGCCCTAATCACATGTTGGATTTTTAATACCAACTGTATATTGGTGTTACTCCACTTGATATTAATATAGTAATTTATTATGAAACCGAAAGAGTAGCTCAAGTAGTCGTAAAAACTGGTCCAGTTAAGAATCAAGGCTAGAGATTCCCAGTCAGTAATGGAAGTGATCAGGCCATATAAACCTACACACCGGGAAATTATCAACCCGAAAACTCCGATACAGTTGTAAATACAACTGTTAGAAGTGATGAAATTGTCACGTATAGAATACTTAGAACAGACAAGAAGGGATTGCATCAGATGCAACGGCTTTAGAACTGCCAGAAAATCATTCTCGATGAAATTATCGAGCAAAATTTCACTTGTGTACGGATTTTTCGGATTTTTATCTGGTAGAATAGGGCCTAATTTTGATCGGCGTTTACCTCTGAACTTTGACAACACGTGTGTTGTACCGAACATGTCGATGTTTTATAATGAAGTGATATGAAACTTCATCAAAGTCATTCTGAATGCATTTATTTAATCGATTGTCGTTTAGAATTCTTCAAATGTGTTTGTAACTGTAATTTGTTAAGTGATTGGAAATTGCAAAGGACTCTCTTTCATTGGCCTGCGTTAGAATTTTAATATAAAATTTTATGATCAAATAAATGTAACATTGTGTGATTTTGTTGGACTACTTTAATATAATTATTGCTAATCAGGCTTATGCATTTGAATTGAATTTAATAAAAACAACATAAGAACAATCCCAACAAAAACATTTCATGTAAAGTAGGTTGCCACTCACATAACACTTTGACTGTTAAAAAGTTATCAGATGTAATGTGTGATCGAATGTCTAGACATTCGATCTGATAACTTTTAAGCCCCTAACTCGATAAGGCCTAATTCTACAAACCTTAGTCAAAATGTATGGCTTGACCGTTTTGCAGCCGTCGTTCTGTCACTCCTATGGGCTTATAGTAAGAAATTATGTCACTGTTCTTTATCGTTGTGTCATGCAATAGTTCAATGACAAACCAAGTCACATTTTGTCTAAGGTTTGTAGAGTTAGGGCTTCTCGAGTTATGGGCTTGGTTACTTATGTACTACTTACTCTGACTGCCTCGTTGGTCTAGAGGTAGCAAGCGTTACTGCTGAGCACGAGGTCCTGTGTTCGATTCCCGGGTCGGGCAAAGTGTTATTGGGTTTTTCTATCAGGAATTTCTCAGTAGCAGCCCGGAGTCTGGCTTTGTGCCCGGTTGATGGCAATAGGCTCGCCCCCTATTACATGGGACTTAAACATAACTGGCGAAATGTGGATGTACCTGCTACAGGTTCACCTCTGCCCAACCCTTCGGGGAAACAAGGCGTGATGTTATGTTATGTTATGTTATGTTATGTTACTTACTCTTATGAAAACTTTTATTTTCTTTTGAAGTTACTAATGTAATAAGAAGCAGTGGTGGCCCAGTGGTATCGGCCCCGACTTACGAGTTGGGTCGTGGGTTCGAACCCAAGCAGACGCTTTTCTTTGTGTAAATAATTTCATCACCACTGCTCTCAAAACAGTGAAGGAAAACATCGTGAGGAAACCGGCATGTCTTAGAACCAAAAAAATCGAAGACATGTGACATCTACCAACCTGCACTGGGCCCGCGCGGTGGTAATAAGATAATCATAATATTGTCTTATTTTATTACATTAGTGTATTGAAACATAATTTTAATCGCGATCCCCTAGGAATATCGGAATAAAAGGTATCCTCTGTCCTAACCCAGGTCATGGTCTACCAATGTGCAAAATTTCATCTAAATTCGTTCAGTACTTTTTGCTTGAAAAAATAACACACATCCATCAATCCGTCCTCGCAAACTTTCACGTTTATAATATTTTGTAGGATAATGATATGACCATTTAAAACCTTTTTTCACCTTATGGAACACGATTAACGGACAGACAAACAGATAAATGCATTTTTCTCCTTACAATGTTTATTTTTCTTTAATACGAATTTTACATGAAAGTGAACTGCCACAATACAACAGCGTAATTAGTGATGACTCCCACCAAACATATCGGTAGCGTCGCGTCTACACAGAACACGCCACACGCGCTCATCTTACTGAACACTCGATTTGCCTGTAGCACGTTCTTGCAAAGATGTTTGAAGCTCTCTGTAATGTAAAGAATAGATGAGGTTTACATTTGGATTTGAATTTCAATTTGTATACTAGTCAATATTTTTCCTGCATTCCGTATGACGATCCGTGTTTCAAAACTTCTTGTAGATATTTTTAAAACATTCTTACTTGAACAGTTCCCGTTCTTCATAAGCTGTATACACGCCGTCTCAGCTTCCTCAACAGTTATATAGAACCTCTCACAGTATATGCTGTGTATGATTATGAGTATTATATTCTTCATTAGATAAATTATTGAATTGACATCAAACAACCCAGGCTAAACAAAATTATTTCAAATTAGAAAATGCTAGACAACTGATAAATATTTTATATTATTGCACAAACTACGATACTGGTAATATTGTTACCTCTAAACACAACTGATACATTCAAAGTATTCAGATATTGCTAGAAACCGACGATTTAAAACAATATTGAATCAATGATAGCTCTGTAGCTGAGAAAGTATGTTGATAAGTTGAATGAAAGAAGACAGAAAAACAGAAGGACAAAAAAAACTAAGATGATTATAAAACTAAGTCAATATGTAAATGTAAGCTTGCAAAGTAAATATTGGCACACTTCGTTCGTAAAGAAAGATAAAGAAAGAAAGAAAGAAAGAAAGAAAGAAAGAAAGAAACAAAGAAAGAAAGAAAGAAAGAAAGAAACAAAGTAAGAAAGAAAGAAATAAAGAAAGAGTTAAATAAAGAAAGAAAATACATTTAAATGATATCCTACTTACGTCGTTGCCTGAGAGTAGTTTTCTTTTTATCTCGAAGATAATGAAGTAATAGTAAAGCATAACGAGGAGGAATTTGACTACCAATTGGCTTAGTCTGTGAAAAAAAAAATAGTTTGTAGCAAAGCCCATGATTTGAAGATAGATGCACTTGAGGAATGTTACATTGAAAAAGGTGTGCCTTTTTTCTGATAATGAAGGGTTTCGATTAATGGTTTATTTTGAACGTTTACTGTAGTAATAATTAAAGTAAGTAATGTTTCAAGTAAAAGAATCATGAACTTACCAACACCTGAAAAATTCTATTGTACAAATTGTAAGCTTTTAATATATTTTTGTATATCTGTAGCAATTTCTGACATTGTTCATTATTGTTTTGATCGACGTTCAAGGTCAGAATTTCTTTTATCCATTCATCGAGATATTTTGTCAATAATATAATAACTCGGATAGCGATAACAAAGTTTATATCAAATGTTATAAACATTACGTCACAAAAAAACTGAAGGGCAATTTCCACAAAACTTGTGTTTACACGAGACATAAAATAGTGCACGATTAATAAAAATATATCTCCACATATAGAAGATAATAGTGTGATCCAGTTCCAAACAATGTAACTCCGAATACTCCCTCTAAAACTGATGCTTTTCTGGATAGTTTGTAACTCTAACATAAGAAAGACGTTATTGTGTTTATGCACAATGTCCAGAATGAACAAAGTTGTGAAACCAATTATTAGGATAATGTAATAAAGAAAGCCAAGGAGTGAAATGAAGTCATTTTCAGCTTTTTTCATATTTACATTACTTATGTCTGAAGTAAACCCTACATATATACACATCGCATTCATGAATAACACATAGGATAATGCCAATAACTGATACTTATTTCCTCTTGGATAAATATGATTAGACTGTACACAATATTTAGAAGAGAAAAACAAATGAAGTGCAAAATTAAAAGAGTGCACTATTCTTTGAATTTCTTTTTCGAGCCGATCAAATGAGAGCACTTGGAACGAGGGCATCTTTTTCATCTCTACCTGCCCGTTGTTCGATGACATTATGCTTGATGTGATCCTATTTATATACTAATCCTTTCAATGTTTATTGATTATCTCGTCATTACATTAATGAAATTGTATGATAATCTTATTTATTTCCGGAACAAACCTTTACACACAAACCGAGCAGAGACTCGGTAGGCATGAACCTTAATTTATTAAAATAGGAAACAAGTACATTGAAAATCATTGATCATTCGTATTGAATAATTAAATAATATACAGTATGACAAAAGCGTGACCGGCATCAATAATTAAACTTTCAACTACAAACTCTATTTGCAACAACTTTTTGTCGCAAGGAGAGTTTTCCTAGAATGCCTCCTGGGACTTAAGAGGGTGCATCCTAAAAGTTGGCAACGTCGTAAATAGCTGTCAAATATTCACCTGTTTTGATTAATTTGTAAATAATACTGTATGGAAATAAGAAATGTGGCTAACTATCTAGAATATAAATAATGAATTGCAATAATTAATATCGTAACACCGAATATTTACCGAATATTTAGTTTTAGATGTAAAAAAAGTATTTGGAAACTTTCCAAATGAATTTTTTACATCAAAAACGGGTACAACATCAAAATCAATGTTATGATTGCATTTCATAATCAATATTCTAGTTCGCTAGTTAGCCACATTTTTTATTTCCATACAGAAATATTATCAAATTAATCAAAACAGCGAAATATTTGACATCTATTTGCGACGTTGCCAACTTTCAGAATAAACACTCTTTTAAACATAACTTGCGAAATGTGGGTGTACTACTGTTGAGGATTACACGTCTGATATGATATGTATCGTGGCAGTAGTTGTACTAGTGTGTTTGGAAAATGGTATTAAAAAAAAAAAACACCATTAATTTAGCGTGACGACGCACCAGTGTTCGTGTTCGCATCAAAAAGACGAAGATTAAACTGCATAGTGTTGAAAATAATGAATGCCCATTCATGACGAAGTAGATAAAGCGGTACATAGCAACTAACTAGATGCAAACAGCGAAGGACAGGGTGTTGTGACATCCCGGTCCTCGGCCTATGTCCAGCGGTAGACTGCGATGATTGATAACAACAAAAAACGTCGATATCTGATCAGACCACTGTAAAATGAGTAGGATATGCGTCCCGCCTCCCAAAAATAGCTACATACAACTTTAAAATGTATCATGATTGAATTATTATAATCAGCGATTTCTTTTTTTTTATGAGGCATGCTTGCATGCGAATTTTGAAGTAAATTAACAGACAAATGCTATTTTCTATACAATTTTTATTTTTATTTAATACGAATTTTACATAAAAGTGAACTGCCACAATACAACAGCGTAATTAGTGATGACTCCCACCAAACATATCGGTAGCGTCGCGTCTACACAGAACACGCCACACGCGCTCATCTTACTGAATACTCGATTTGCCTGTAGCACGTTCTTGCAGAGATGTTTGTGGCTCTCTGTAAGGAAAGATATCGGATATTTAGATTTGAACTTTGCGTATTGTGGCGGCATCTACATTGCAAAATCCTGAAGCGCACATGCAGAGTTTACCGAAGAGAGTTTACTGGCATATAATAACGTCTCGACATCAATCGTCGGGCAGTTCCCCACCAGACACAACACCCATCCGGTCGTTGGATCCTCCCTTTTCTATGGAGGATGAGTGAACATTACACCCTGTTCCTCATACCTTTATTACTATAGAGGTATGAGGAACAGGGTGTAATGTTCACTCATCCTCCATGTTTTGATTTAGTACTCTAAATCAAAACATTTTATGTAATTCACTTATATTATGCATTTGTTTCTAAACTTTCTCTTTCTCGTATTTTATGTAGTACCTGTAATTTAAAAACATTCTTACTTGGACAGTTCCCATTCATCATAAGCTGTATACACGCTGTCTCAGCTTCCTCAACAGTTATATAGAACCTCTCACAATAGATGCTATGTATAATGATGAGTATTATATTCTTCAATAAAAAAATGACTGTATCAACACCAAAGAACGCCGGCTAAACAAAAATATTTCAACAGATTAATAATTTTATAATAAGCCACAAACTACGTTCATATTGTTGCCTCTAAACACAACTCTGAGACTCAAATATTGTGGTCGAAAGAAAGAAAGAAAGATTTATTTAAATGATATCCTACTTACATCGTTGCCTGAGAGATGTTTTTTTATCTCGAAGATAATGAAATAATAGTAAAGCAAGACGTGGAGGAATTTGACAACCACTTGGCTTAAAGTCTGTGAAAATAAAAGGATAAATTATGATTGTATAGTCTGTTTCAAAAGTATCTGAAAAAGGTGTAATAGTGTGTCCAAGTTAGTGTAATAGTGTGTTCAAGTTAGTGTAATAGTGTGTTCAAGTGTAATAGTGTGTTCAAGTTAGTGTAATAATGTGTTCAAGTGTAATAGTGTGTTCAAGTGTAATAGTGTGTTCAAGTGTAATAGTTTGTTCAAGTTAGTGTAATAATGTGTTCAAGTGTAATAGTGTGTTCAAGTGTAATAGTGTGTTCAAGTGTAATAGTTTGTTCAAGTTAGTGTAATATTGTGTTCAAGTGTAATAGTGTGTTCAAGTGTAATAGTGTGTTCAAGTGTAATAGTTTGTTCAAGTTAGTGTAATAATGTGTTCAAGTGTAATAGTGTGTTCAAGTGTAATAGTGTGTTCAAGTTAGTGTAATAATGTGTTCAAGTGTAATAGTGTGTTCAAGTGTAATAGTGTGTTCAAGTTAGTGTAATAATGTGTTCAAGTGTAATAGTGTGTTCAAGTGTAATAGTGTGTTCAAGTTAGTGTAATAATGTGTTCAAGTGTAATAGTGTGTTCAAGTGTAATAGTGTGTTCAAGTGTAATAGTGTGTTCAAGTGTAATAGTTTGTTCAAGTTAGTGTAATAATGTGTTCAAGTGTAATAGTGTGTTCAAGTGTAATAGTGTGTTCAAGTGTAATAGTTTGTTCAAGTTAGTGTAATAATGTGTTCAAGTGTAATAGTGTGTTCAAGTGTAATAGTGTGTTTAAGTTACATTCTTACGCAATCATTCATCATCATCTGCCTAGCCTTTTCCCAACTATGTTGGGGTCGACTTAAAGTCTAACCGGATGCAGCTGAATACCAGTATTTTACATGGAGCGACTGCCTATCTGACCTCCACAACCCAGTAACTGGGTAATACGAGTCAATACAATCATTCACTAAAGGGAATTAATAACACAATCATATGTATTTAGACAGTAACAACTTTATATTTTACCACTTTTTCCAACAATTACTGTTTGACTAACGTGATTACATTGTAATTAAATAAATATTCGACAAATAAAATTGAAGTTTTATAATTACCCTCAAGTCTAACGCTGGGATGGATAACAACTGGTTTTCTATATCTCTCTCTCTCTCTTTCTCGCACCCTCTCGCTCTCGCTCACACACCACTACTATCTTCCCCACACTTAGTTGTGGAGACTTACGAGGAAAGTAAGATTGAAAAACCTGTGCCATTTTTCCTGATCACAAAGGTCAAGTTTTTAATAAAGGTCGTTTAGTAGGTACTTCAGTCTATTTATAAGTTCGTAATGTTTCAGATATAATAATCACTTACCAATACTTCAAAAATGTGTTTATACAAATTATAAGCTTTTAAAATGTTATTGTATATACGCAGTAATTTTTGACATTGTTCATCATTATTATTTTGATCAACATTTAATTTCAGGATTTCTTTTATCCATTTATCGAGATATTGTTTTAATAATATTGAAACTCGGATGCCAATAATATAATTGACATCAAATGTTACAATAGTTGCATCACAGAAAAATTGAATGGCAATTTCCGCATAGCTTGTGCTTATACGAGACATAAAATAGATCACATGTAAATAAATATCTCCACATACAGAAGATAGTAGAGTGATCCAGTTCCAAAAAATGTAACTCTGAACACTTTTTCTAAAATTGATGCTCTTATGGATAGTTTGTAACTTCAAAATAAGAAAAACATTGTTGTGTTTGTGCATAATGTCTAGAATGAACAACATTGTGAAACAAATTGATTGGATGATGTAATAAAGAGCGCCAAGAACTAAAATAATGTCATTTTCTGATTGTTTCATATTAACATCTCTGGCATCTATAGTAAACGTTCGATAGATACACAACGCATTCAATAATAACATATAGCAGAACGACAATATTAAATACTTTTTGCCCCTTGGGTAAATATGATTATTTTGTACACAATATTTTGAAGAGATAAACAAATGAAGTGCAAAATTAAAAGAATGCACAATTCTTTGAACTTCCTTTTCGAGTCTATTATTGAGTAGCACTTGGAATGTGGGCTGTGGGGTAGTTTTACGTCTTTTAAATATTTTTATCATTTTCGTCAGCAAGTTGTTCGTTGATGCTTGTTGAAAAAACGCTTTCGTAATAAATTAATTCAACGAAGAAAGTTTGTATATAAATGTTTTGTAATGTCACTGTCAATGTTTATTGATTATCGTAAAACATTAGTCAAATTAAAATAATTATTTAGTTTATGAACCAAACTTGACCATACAAAGCGGTCATTTGCGAGATGGAATCGTTGGGTTTGTAAATTATTAAGAACGAATAATTAATGATTCTTTGAAACTATGCTATTTCCTGATCACTTATAACGGAATACTCTCGTTTCAAACTAACTAGACAAGCTGTTGGAATCCACATTCGTCGAAAGCTTATTTACTTATAAATGACCACATACCATAACGATTTAGAATAGCTTTGCCCATCACTATTCCTTTGAGGATGAGTGACATAATAGCTAGAAGAAACTGCGAATTTGGACAGTTCGCAGTTTCTTCTAGCTACTGACTGCTAACGCTACGCTACTACCTACTAACTTTTACCTTGTGACGTGAAGACTTCTTTGAATTTGCATCCAAAGTGGGACGCAATTCAAGAAACGGATGATAATAAAATCGGGGTATACAGTTTCAATTCAATTCAAAATATTTTATTTCACATAAACCAACAAGGGTACTTATGAAACGTCAGAAGCACGGTACCAAATGGTCGTTTCCTATGGAGAAGAGCCGGCAAAAAACTCCACGGTTACTCTTTTAAAAATAAATGATTTTACAATGGTTTTTTAAATTACAGTGTTAATAGGTATGAGAGGACAGTGTAGGCCTATCAAAAAGTACCAGATACTTAGCAAAATATAAAATGGTCCACATATCTACAGTCGGTTAAGCCTACAAAGTTCTCACATTCACAAAATCTAAAGGAAAAGAATTTACCCATATAAAAGATAAATTTGATGGTACAGCTACATACATAATGTCCAAAATGTAATTACACCACTCGATAGCTAAAGGATCAAAGAATTCCCTTTGTGCATTAGCATAAATGAAGAATTCGTCTCAAATAAAATATTACTCGTAACGTATTACCGTACATTTATTAACCGAAGTTATATTCATCTGAGTATTTAACAAATTACTATTGCTTGTCTAATTTTATAGAATAAGGCCGCGTACATACCAAAGCGATACTAAGTCGGCCCCCGGCTGTGAGCAACTACATAATCTACATAGTTCAAAATATATAAAAAACCGAAAATTTGCTTTTTACATTTTGGTGTGAAAACGGCCGAAAGATTGTTTTTAAAATTATATACACCTATATTAAAATTATTAATACCATTTTAATGATTAAAGTTTAGTTATTTAGAGTGCCTAAACCACGCATTCATTAAGTCTATAAGTAAATGAAAATGTTCTTCCTTATATTTTAATATAATTGAAACATTATAGTAATAGCTTAGCTTTCGATACGATCTATACATATTATAATCGCTGTAGTATTTTGTATTTATAAGTTTATTACTATAAGAATTTTTCTAAGCTTTAAAGCTCTAAGAATGTTTCTAAATTACAAAGTCATGCCAAAGATTTCACCAACCGAAGTATTACTCAATAACAGACTAGATAAAAAAATCCAAAGGATGTTCTACCCTTTCAACTTACTACAGACTCTGTTGTTCTCATCAAAATTTACTATTCGAGACAATTATATAACTCTCAGTGGGAAAAAGTATTACACACTCGTTTTATCTTGTGTTTCCTTCTTGTTTGCTATTGGTGTCCGCCGGTTAATTTCTGATGAAATGAATCACAATTTGGGGAATGTTACTAATGCAGTACTTATGTTTGTTTCAATATTCTTGTTCGTGTTCTATAGTTTTGGCCTTATTGTGTTTTCTATTCTTGACGTCGTTCACAGCAATGACAACATTTTGCTCATTGTTATGATCCAAATTATACATAAGAGCATCGATTGTAGTAAGAGTATCCGCAGTTGTATTATTTGGAATTGGATCTCAGTATTATTAATTTTTAGTGTTAATATTTTTATATTTTTTGCACATTATAGTATGTATAAATACTTCAATTTCTTGCATTTTATTTGTGATTTGACGTATATAAGGATTGATCTCCAGTACGTTTATCCAATTCGAGTTCTTATATTGTTAAACAAGTTTCTTGGTGAATGGCTCAAAAACATTTACATGATGAATAATGGTGGGCAGGAAAATGACAAAATATGTTGTATGAAATTGTTTAAAACGTATAAAAGTATTTTGAAAGCTTACAATGTGTACAAGAAAGTGTCGCAAGTAATGGTAAGTTTGTTTTGGTCTGAGTTTACAAAAAAAAACATAAATATAATAACCGAAAAACATATCAATAAGTTAATCTTAGAAAAGAAAAACGTAAGAAACACTGGCGATAATTAATGTTATAAAATAATGTAACTATCTAATATGGCAGTAAATTTAAAAAAAATGTATTGAAAAATAAAGACGTATTGTGCCTACCACAAATAAATTGGGACAGAAGTATAAACTAAATATTAAACTAACAACTAACGTACCTAATCTTTTTTTGCAGGTAATGCACAGTATCCTCAATATATTTGTACGCACCTTGTGTTACGTAGAAGTACTGTTACAAACTGCGGCACAACATCATGAGGTAAGTATGAAGATAGTGGTTTTTTGTTCACAAAATTAACGAAATATCAACTCTATCTTCTGCTCTCCTGGTAGTACGATCCTAATAAGATAAATGTATGTTTAACGCTCGCCCCTGTTATGCAAAGGTGCGATCTTCTGATTTATCAGTACTAAGGTGATAATGATAAGCTACATCATATTTACCAATAAATACCCAGGATGTCCCTACTGGTAGAAGCTATTCTAATGCACCTTTTTCTAGACATATAAAATTACTTTTCAGTCTACAGATTGGAAGATCACAAGTCTGACAATATTATGGCTAGCGAAGGACTTGTTAATTGTTATCATTCAAAACGTGTACTCTGAGAAGTTCTACATCGCCATTGAGAATGCTGAGACGGCTTGTATACAGCGAATGATGAAGAGAAACTATACAAGTGAGTTAAATCTAACAAGTTTAGAGGTATGAGGAACAGGGTGTAAAGTTCACTCATCCTCTATAGAAAAGAGAAGATCCTCCGACCAGACGGGTGTCGTGTCTGTTGGGCAACTGCCCGACGATTCATGTGGGGAAGTTATATAAAAAACTGATCGCGCAGTAAACCCTGCTTGCGCGATGCAGAATTTCGCGTGACGACAGTGTGATACGTGGTTCGCATGTGGCGATGTATATGCCACTATAGAAGTATTAAAATGCTGCAAGCATTACTGTGAATGCAATTTTCTATCTAATCTCAACATGTGTACAAAATTACAAGACGATACCTACGAGACTGTTAAAGAATTCCCTTGTGCAGAGGTGATCCAACATCAGGTCATATGCAGATAACCTGAGGCAGCAGCTCTGGATACTGCAGCCAGCGTATACAATTTTTCGGTTTGATATACCAAGATCGGTCGATGACATTTGAAGATCAGCGGTCGATGTGGCGATGGTTGGCCTATGTTCAGCAGTATTGATAATAAGCCAAGTGGATTTAATCCAAAACTAGCTTGCAAGAATTTATTAATAACACATAAAACACGGTCGGCTTCCAGTCTAACCGGATGCAGCTGAATCAAGTATTCAGCTACATCCGGTTAGACTTAGAGAAAAATACTTAAAGATAGAAGAGCACAAAGGTTGCTTATATCATTAGAAATCATTCCAGCAAAGCTGCGACAGCAGGCCTCTGCTGTCGCAGCTTTGCTGGAATGATATGACAAGGAAAACATAGACTCAGTGTGTTAAAGACAATAAAGTTAAACCTATCGTAACATACTAACGAAAATATTGTCTTTTTTATTTAATATGGATACTTTTCTTACAGAGAATCAACAACGTCTGTGCAAGAACGTGATACTGACAAACCGAACGTTCAGTAAGATGACCGCGTGTGGGTTGTTCCATGTAGACGCTACGCTAATTTTATCTCTACTGGGACTTGTAACCAACTATGTTGTAGTACTGTTACAGTTTGCTCTTCTGTAAATTTAGTTATTATAAGAATATGTCCAATTACATATACAAGGTGGAGATTACAATACGACAGTAAATTAAACATATGTGTGTCTTTGTATATGTTAAGTATGACGGTCCCAATCTGTCTTACAATGTCAAATATATCCAATAGTTTAGTCACTATAGCTAGTCAAAGATCGGCAAAACCCGTAGTCGGCCGAACTACTGTTGAGTTTGTTGGATCACTTTTTTGATTTCGATGTCAGGATTTATTTGATAATTTTACAACAACATATTTTACCTGTGGAACCTTCAGAGTCTGAAGACTAAATTAATTGATTTAGAACGATTACTGAATCGAGAAAATATTCATGTAGCTGTTTTAAGCAATACGTGGTTGGATGAAGATAGCTACATACATAAGGTAAGTGGGTATAATTTTTATACATATAAAGGACAAATATGACTCGTACGTAGGAGTAGCAATTGTTTCACACAAATCTCTAAAAACCTATATCGTTCCTGTATGTATGACTAATTCAGGTATAGTAATAATTAAATTAAAGCATAATCTTCCTCAAAAATTGGGCTATCCGATGCAAAAAGAATTTTTCAAATCCGACTGGTAGTTTCGGAGTATACCCCCTACAAACATACAAACTTTACCTCCTTATAATATTATTATATTAAAAAAATATAGATATAGAAAATAAGATCAAGTTAAGTTATGTGTGACTAAGGGCCTGTTTAACCACCTACAAATAGCCACTACTTACTGAATAAATAAAAAAATGGAACAGAATTTGTATGAAATTATCTGCCAAGTAAGTTAATAGAAACTTAATCGAAGGTGGTGAAACAGGCCCTAAGATTAGTTAATTTAGTTAAGGAGTAAGTTATTATTTGTAAAAGCACGATAGGATTGATATCATCGCATTTATGTGTACAAAAATACCTTAATTAAATAAAGATTATTACCACTGTTTGGATTTATTTTCGTATTGTCGTCCCCATATTCTGCATCTATTTCCGTGTATTGCATTCCGTGTGTTTCATTTTAGTGTTAATGAATTATGTTTTAATTTAGTTTTTATTATGAATTATGTACTTATAATTATGAACTTATCCATGTAATTTCGCTTTTATCATTTGGTATTCGACTTCATTGAAATTCAATTGTTTCAATTTGTTGAAAACGGTCATTATATTGATTACTATAATGCCTTACATATGCAAGAGTATTTCATTTCACCATTATGATAATTTCATTCATTCATCGTCTAATGCCCGGTTCCTATATTTTACGAATCGTTATTGTACATAGGTAACCGATCGTTTTTGGGTCATGAATAACGAGCCGCTATAGACGTTCCTAAAAGTTTTTTCGTTCTCTACCTGCGACGAACACATGTTGGTTACCCGCTGACCGAAGCCCTCCGACGACATCTGTCCGGCCGTTCATGCGTTTCGTTGTATCACACCAGCTTATTTGAATTAAAATTGAATGGAATGAAAATTGTGCTTATTATAAGTATTCATGATAATTTGATTTGTAAAATAAATATTATTTCATAATTTGATCTGATTTTGCTAAAGAAATAATTTGACATCATTAAAAAATATTTTAGCCATTACTGCTGTAGTGAACAAAACGCAACTGTGGCGATGAAAATGAATAACAATACAACACTGTGTTTGTAATTTGTAAACAATCTTTCCCAAAGAATAAATACTATCCTAAATTCTTCCAATTATTCCATAACTAGCAATGATATAATAATATCATTGATAACTAGTAAATAAATTGAAAACACTTAAACAAAAAAATATTGTCATCCCTCGTTTGGTAATTAAGTACCTACTACGATTTCTTCCACGTTCTTTATCAAAATCTGAGCTATTCCAGTCGGATAACATTTCTAGATCACTCAATTCACTATCTGAATGAGACATTTTAATTAATTGTAACGTTATTATGGAAAACACGTAAAATTTTAGTACTCAACCGACCAATTTCGGGCGGTAAATAAATCACATACGCCTCGTAACTCTGACAGCTGGTTAAAGTTTCAAAAAAGTTATAGGAACACTACAAGCTGTCATCTCCATACATTTACCCTACTATCCGTTATTCGTTCCCCTCCCATCCGTAGGTAGCCAGCCAACGGTAACTTCACTTACGAAACGTTTTTTAAAGGAACACTTTTGAGTGACGTCTCGTAGACAAAACTGCCATCCGTAAACGAAACGAATCGTTTTGCGAGTATAGGAACCGGGCGTAAATGAATAAAGCAGAAGTCGTCAATAGAAAAAATGATTTTAATAAATAATAAAATCAAACCAAAGAGTATAATGGTACTTCCAGAAATATTACTTGATAACAGAATTGAAAAACACATTAAAAAAATGATGTATCCAGTGAATTTGGTGCTCTCACTCTTTCTACTGTCGAAATATACTATAAAAGATGATTATATTACTCCCAAAGAGAAAAAGTTTCATATGTTGACATTCGTTTGTGTGGCCTGTGTATATGGATTGAGTATTAATCGTTTGTTTTTCGGAGAATTGGAAGACACAATGGGAACCAACAATTATGACGTCGTCGCTATCATGTTTGCATTCTTTATGATTCTCTTTAGTGCCGGGTATACCATTCTGTTCGTTCTCAACATCATTCACAGTGACATTAACATCTCAATCATTTTATTGATTCAAAAAATTTACAAAGGATTAGACTTCAGTGAAAGTCTCAAGAAAGTCACTCGTTGGAGCTGGATCTCCATTTTAAGTGCCTTCGGCGTTAACATCTTTCTTCAGTTTTTGTATGCTGGAATTTATGATGAATTCTATTTAGGTGACATGATCTTAAATTTTATGTTCATTAGCTTTGACATCAACTTAGCTTATGGTATTCTGGTTATTATATTGTTGAGAAAGTATCTTGAGAAATGGATCACGGATGTTCTCATAGCTAACGATGGTAAAGAAAACATTGCCGTCGATCTTTTTGGTATCTATCGAAATATTCTGGAAGCTTATAACTTATATAAGAATATTTTCCAATTAATGGTAAGATTGTATTGATAATTATTATTTCATTAATAGTAATTCTTTTCTACTATCCATAGCTGCACTTATGTGTGTTATGTCATAACTTTCAATTTCTGTAGCAAGCTTACAATTTAATGATTATCTAATTTACAGTTGGAATATTCATTGTTTTTCCTTCCACAGATATTATTCCATACTGTTGATACATTTTTCCGAAGTTTATGCTATTTTAGTATTTTGTTGCATATCCTGACAAAGACAGCGGGTCATAATGATAATGTAAGTATTAAAATATATCAAGCTAAGGCTGCCTGTCCACCGAAGCGGAGAGGAGAGGAGAGGAGCGGAGATGTGTCAATATTAACCAATAGAATCAAAACTCCGCTCCAGAGGTGCGATTCTATTGGTTAATTTTGGCACATCTCCGTTCCTCTCCTCTCCTCTCCGCTCCAGTGGACAGGCAGCCTTACTCTCATCATCTTGCTTCTTTCAACTTCTATTTATTAGGGGGCCATAAACTACATCTAGCCTTAAACTATCAGACCTGCGCAATACGGTTATTGGATAACACGATACCCGTAGGAAATATTGGTTGTCAGACTTGCGACGTTTATTCCTTATTTTAAATTTTCAGGAGGAGATGCAGTTTTCACTGACCATCTTTTTAGCAGCCATATGGCTAGCAAAAGATATATTTCTAGTAATTATACAATGCGTGCATTGCGAGAAGTTCTATATAACTATTGAGGAAGCTGAGATGGTGTGTATACAACGATTGAAGAATAAAAATTATCTAGGTGAGCGCAAGAGTCGATATTATATGTATGTGTATATTGATAGATGTTTTGAAAATGATATCGACGGTTGCATCATCCCACTGGTGGAGGTATAACTTTCAACTATTACAAATAATGATTACAACACCAACGATCAACGATTGACGGTAAACGAGTGCTCCTACTGTTTAAGGCATCGGACCATGTTATTTAAAAAAAATTGAAATTAGGATAAATAATGACCTTTCGTTTAATTATTTGACCCTTTGAGCGGTTTGATATTTTATCTGCATGTCCTAAGGGCTTGTACACAAAACTGCGATGCGACGGCGCATCGCAAAAATCAGCGATAATATAATAAATAAGATTTTGTTCCGAAGCTTCTGTGTTGCGAATTCGCATCGCGCCGATTCCCAGTTTTGTGTACAAGCGCTAAAACAAACACTCATGTTCACTTAATGGTAAGATTGTAATTGTTCAAACAAATAATATTCAAAAACATTTGTGATACCAAACTGCACTGGCCGCGTGTTGGATAACGGCCTACTCCCTCTCAGAGAGGGAGGTCTGTATCCCAGCAGTGGAAAAAAATTATAAGCTGATCATGCTATGCTTGCTATGCTCATGCAGGGCTGATTTTGCTGCATCCATAAATTACATATCCACTTGATGAATCACATCCTACTTTTTTACAGATTACGAAGAAAATCTCTGCAGCCACGTGATACAGATAAACCGAACTTCGTTCAGTAAGATGAGCGCGTGTGGCTTGTTCTACATTGACGCATCACTACCAATACAACTGATGGGAATTCTTACTAACTACATAGTTGTGATGCTACAATCCACTTTCCTGTAGATTTTGATATCATTGCAACCTACTATTCTCTCAAAGTCAAAAAGCTTATTTTAATTAGACCATAGATACGCCCGGCGCTTGGCGTGGTAAGACGCCGTGTTCGGGTTCGCAACAAGTAAATCATCATCCGGAAAGATATCTCGTTGAGAGGTGAAATACGTGTCGATTTCTTACAGGGTTTTTATGACTCTTTAGGATTAGGTTACAAAATATATCTACGTGTATTGTATTTTATAATGGATTTCCGCAGGGTCACGCCTGAATCCATTAAATATCTTTAATTTGATAAGGCTATAAAGAGGATGACTACTGATAATAAGGCTCATAAATATGAATCGAAGAAAATATACTTCGTCGACCTCAAATAAATTAGGATAAGAACAGAAGGATGATCATCAATAATTATGTAGATACTTTTGATAGTCAACAATAATTTAGAAAGCATTTATTTCAATTTAATCATTTACAGTCACTTTTGAATCGTCAAGGAGTCGGTCAGTCAGAAATATAAAGCTAGTTGTCCATTCTAAAGCGTCGTAGGTACCTATGGAGAAGAACTGCGCTACGGTATCATTTTCTGGGGGAACTCAACTGATCGAGATATAGCATTTAAGGCCCAGAAAAGATGTCTCCGATCATTGTTAAAACTTAAATCGACAGACAGTTGCGCGCCTTATTTTAGGTTACATAAAGTCTTGACACTTCCGTGTATCTATATTTTCGAAGTAGCTATGTTTGTCAAGCAAAATCCATCTCGTTTTGAGCGCCTGGCTGTTGTATTCCCAAGGAATAGGCGTGACAACAGCAAATTATGTCAAGTATCATGTCGAACCACTTTAATGCGTAAGAGCGTTTCTTGCATGGCCCCAATTATTTGCAATAAATTACCGAGTTGTTGGAAATCTTTAAATACAGCACAATTTAAGAGTAGATTACGGAATTTTTTGATAGATAAAACATACTACAGTGTAACTGAGTTCCTATCGGAGAAAAATATTTGTTAATTAGTGATTCTTGACATTTTGATTTTTGTTGCATGACATTTTTTTGATTTTTGACATTTTGATTTTTGACATTTTGATTTTTGTTGCATGACATTTTTTGATTTTTGACATTTTGATTTTTGACATTTTGATCTTTGACATTTTGATTTCTGACATCTTGATTTTGGTTAATAATAATAACAAAACGTCTCATTTCTCAATTTTATCAGTATTATTAATTCTCACGCATTTTTAACAATAGTGTTTCAATATAAACCAAACCGGACACCGTAAGATCACTAAAAAACCTATTAAAGAGATCCAAATACAACAAAATGAAATAGAATTAAATTAAAAACTACCGAATCGGAGGTGACATGACATATGTCACCTCCGATTAATTATCAATGGACAGAAAAGGAAAATAGGAAAATGAAGATAAAATGTTGACAAGATCGGCCACACGTCGAGCACGCCTTCCACCTCCGGACTCGTCGCTCAGCTCCGCCTCGCCGCCGCCGGTACCCAGCCCCACTGTGAGCGCTGGGACGACACCAGCCGCGGCAGTTGCGTCGAGCTCGAGTGACGAGTATTTCTCTCCGCCCACGACACCACCACCTGCTCGTCGACGGGGAGGACGCCGGCCGCCGGACGGCTTAGGACCTCGAGGCCCACCGGCCTCTGACAGGGTCCCAGCTCCCGGCGGAAGTGTGCAGCGCATGAGATGGACACAATCCATCAACGAAAACGTCATGCGCTCATACTATGGGGCTACAGAGGGGGGAAACAACCTGACCGCGTACCGTGTCCGGATGCTCTCTCTTTTTCAGGTGCTTGAGCCAGCAGTCAACGTTTCGGCACAACGACTGTTGGATCAAGTGCGGGTCATCCAGCGTAATCACATGTTGGATGACACTGCACTTGATCGCCTGCGAATCGAAATGCAAAGTAGCCATGTCATCGCCCCCCCGTCGCAGACTGCAATAATACCACCGCAGTTAATTACAAGTCAAGCTGACGAGGGGATTGATGACAGGGCTACAAACGTAAATACCCAGTGCAATGAGGAATTGAGGAGTGCTTTGGAAGGTGCGATTCGGGAATACCGGAACATGCCGCCCGAACTTAGACCACGTGTACCTCGTTTGCCCATGCATAACAAAAATAGGGCGCTGGTGGCGGTTCTGGATTCGCAGCTATCAAACTATTTTGATGGCTGCGAAGACCTCACCGATACTCATTCAATTCTGTACTGCGCGGCTGTAGCGGCATGTCGTGTAGCTCACGTCAAATTTGCTAATGACTCTGGAGCTACACGACCGAAACCAGCCGTACCAGCTTGGCAGTGCAGGATTGAGCACCGTATTGGTGGGGCCAGAGCGCTCATCGGCAAACTAATCTGCTTCAGGGAGGGCAAAAATCGCCCTAGAGTGATGCGCTTTGTGAGGCGGGCGTTCTCAGGAACTGATATCAGCCCTGAGGACTATATGTCCCGTGTTACAGAGCGCATCGACTTCCTGAAGCAGAAAGTGTATGCATGGGCAAACCGTATCCGTAGGTATAAGCGGCGAGTGGAGCGATACACCCAGAATCGCACTTTCCAGAGTGACGAAAGGTGGGTTTATAGGGCTTGGGAGCGACCGGCCCAAGGTGTGGCTGACACGCGCCTACCAGATGATGATGCCATGTGTTCTTTCTGGCGGAGTATCTGGTCGGTGCCTGTCAGTCACACCGAAGGTGACTGGACTCGGGAAGTCGAGCGAGCTTGCGATCCAATTCCAGAAATGGGGGCTATTACCATCTGCCCCCAAGATGTAGCTCGTGCAGTCCGTCCGTTGCCTAACTGGAAATCTCCAGGACCGGACGGGCTGCACAACTTCTGGATAAAATGGTTCACAAGGTCGCACGCTCGCTTGGCGGCTCAGTACCAGACTGCTTTGGAGTCTGGTTCGCTACCCCAGTTCCTTACGACAGGACTCACCCACCTGCTCCATAAATCCGGTAGCACCGCGGAACCCAAAAATTATAGACCGATCACGTGTTTACCGACGGTATATAAAGTTCTTACATCCATTTTGAGAGCTAAAATTAACAATCATGTAGACACCAACTCAATCATGTCTGCCTCTCAAAATGGATGTAGGAACGGGTCCCGCGGTACTAAGGAGCTACTCCTCATTGATATGGCCATTAGCCAGCAGGTTCGCCGCTCCCGAAAGGATCTGTCGACATGCTGGATAGATTATAAGAAGGCCTATGACTCGGTGCCACATACATGGCTCATGAGGGTGCTGGAGTTGTATAAAGTAGATGCAACTCTGCGCACCTTCCTGATGTCGTGTATGGGGCAATGGAGGACGGTCCTTCGCTACCCAGGATGTCGAAATATCCAAAGGAATAGCGAACCGATAAGGATCGAGCGAGGCATATTTCAGGGTGATAGTTTGAGTCCGCTCTGGTTTTGCTTAGCCCTGAATCCTCTAAGCACACTGCTGGAGGATTCAGGTCTAGGCTATCGGCTGAGGAGAGGTGGTCAGGTTATATCTCACCTCCTCTACATGGATGACCTAAAGCTCTTTGCCCCCAACAATTTGCGACTGATGGAGCTACTGAAAATAACTGAAACTTTCAGTAGCGCCATCAGGATGGAATTTGGTGTGGACAAATGTGCGGTCATGCATGTAAAACGAGGGGAGATTGTGGAATCCGTGGGAACCCAACTCTCGGATTCCATAAACCTTAGAGCCCTCTCCCCATCCGAAACCTATAAGTATTTGGGTATGTCGGAAGCGTTGGGCATTAATGTTACTGACATGAAGCAATCGTTGAAGGAGCGCTTCTTTGGCCGCCTGAAGAAAGTATTTAATAGCCTTCTATCGGGCGGCAACAAGGTGCGCGCCTTCAACGGCTGGGTCATGCCGGTTTTGATGTACTCTTTCGGCATACTCAAATGGACTCAGACCGAACTCGACGCCCTGGATAGGAGGGTCCGTACGCTGTTAACTGCATATCGAATGCATCACCCACGGTCATCGGTAATGAGACTGTATATCCCGCGAAAGTGTGGAGGTCGAGGCTTTTTAAACGCTAAGACCCTCCACAATCGCGAGATATGCAGTCTTAGGGAATATTTCCAAGAAGCCGACGTGGGGATGCATCGAGATGTGGTCGCGGTGGACAAGGGCCTTACCCCGCTCTCCTTGGCTAAAGAGAACTGGCGCAAGCCTGTAGTGCTTGACACTAACGATCGCAAGGAGGTATGGCAGAGTAAGGAGCTTCACGGACGCTATTTCCGGGCCCTACATGGACCCGATGCAGATTTCCTAGCGTCCGTAGCCTGGCTGCGTTTTGGTGACCTCTTTGGGGAAACCGAAGGTTTTGTCTGTGCAATTATGGACGAAGTTATGATGACGAACAATTACCGGAGATTCATTGTGAAGGACGGCACGGTTGACATTTGTCGGGCATGCCACCGTCCGGGAGAATCAATCCGACACATTATCTCCGGGTGTTCTCGTCTAGCTAACGAAGAGTACTTGCATAGACACAACCTTGTAGCCAGGATTATCCACCAGCAACTTGCTCTGAAATACAGCCTTGTGGAATCTGAAGTGCCGTACTACAGGTATGTGCCCGACCCAGTTCTCGAAAATGGCAATATCACATTGTACTGGGATCGCTCCATCATCACTGACAGGACTATTGTTGCCAATAAACCTGATATAGTGGTGGTGGACCGAGTAGAGCGGCGCACAATGATCATTGACATAACGGTCCCGCATGATGGGAACCTCGTGAAAGCCGAGAAAGATAAACAAATCAAGTATCTTGACTTGGCTCGCGAAGTTGTCGACATGTGGGATGTGGACTCAGCGATCATTGTGCCGATAGTCGTATCAGCCAATGGCTTAATTGCCAAGAGCCTCGACCAACACCTAAGGAGGCTCTCGTTAGGCAGCTGGGTCAAGAGCTTGATTCAGAAAGCGGTACTCCTGGACACGGCTCGCATTGTCAGGAGGTTCCTCTCTCTGGAGCCCTGACCGCCGGTAGCTTGGACCCTGTTCCCGATACCGGTGGGCTACTATTTTTTATATTTTTAAATGTTTTTGTATTATTTTGTTTTTATAAAAATATTTAAAAATGTAAATTATATGTATATAAATGAAATAAAGGATTATAATAATAGTAATAGTAATGAATTGATCTAAATAAGTGTAATAATAGTGTTTATAAATAATTTCAAATGTTTGCATGCCGATTGGTAAAATATGGCTGAGCTAAATGTAATCTTAAGAACTATTATGTATTACCCATATTTGCAAAATAAAACTATTCTATTCTATTCTATTCTATTCTATTCTATTCTATTCTAACTAGCAAGAAACTCCACAAACACTCTTTTAAATAAAAAATTGTTACAAAATATTGGTATCTCGTTTCTGTGCAGCCTAATGTATGTTTTTCGGTTGACTATGATGATGACATCAGTGCGCCATATACAAGAAAGAAAGAAAGAAATCAATTACAAACAAAATTAAAGTTTAATATTTACAGTTTTGTTGTGTTATTTACATTTATTTTGTACTTTATGAAAAGTGTTATTACTTAATTATCTTATTCACAAACAATACAAAGAACACGAATTTAACAATGAATTGACTGTCTAACTTTAAACTTAAAAATTATAATTTGTGACGAAAAATCTTATATTTATGAGAAATTGTGTGCCTTATTTCTAAATATTATCTTCTGTATTCTTATTATTCTTATTTTTTTTCATTTATGTCTTTCATTCGGCATCATTCATTCGCCTATCGAATGATCAAAAAACTAATTGAAATGAGCATATGAACGTTTCTTTCTATGTAATTTTATCGGTATCGTGTTAACGAGGAATGAAACAAAAATGATCATTCACTCAATTGAAGCGTCTGATTATTAGCTTTACAATAACAGATTAATAATTTGTGACGCTAAATAGTCAAAAGTTATAACACTGAATATTTACAGGGTTCATACAATTACACATTCACGTCAGTAAATTCACTCTTCACTTTGTTTCTCAACACAGCTTAGTATTTTAAAGTCTCTGCCAAAGGTTTCCCCATCACCCAAGGTCTGTGGTAGTGGCTGGTTCAGGGTTTCTGGTAGGAATAGTGAGGTGATCCCTCCCATCACACTTAGAACGCCCATTATAGTCAGTGGTAATGCTCTGGAGTAGACAGCCTGAAAAGGTAAAGGACATAATATATTATTATTATTAAAAAAGATATATACCGTAATAAAGTTATATGAAAGCGGTTTATAACTGTCTTACTAGGAATATAACTATGATACGAGCACGATCTAATAATATAACTATTAGGAAACTCCGACCAAATAGGTTAGGTTAGGTTAGAACAGTATGACCAAGTACGCGCGAGCCGAGCGAGCGAAGCGAGTGGTGCAGCGGTAGCGGCCGGCGAACCCTATGCTGAAATTGGTCGCAGTAACAAAATTAGGGCACTCGGACAAAATTATGAACTGCTTAGAGATATTATCACGGTTTCAACCATCTTACTGCGACATACGCATACCAGCAACAAAAATAAATGCAACAGCACACAACGTTGTGTAAATACTAATTTACACAATGTTGTGTGCTGTTGCATTTATTTTTGTCCTAGTTTTGAACTGATCTGGTAGATAGTGCCTAGTATAGTTACTAGGTACTATCTACCAGATCAGTTCAAAACTAGGACAGAATTTGTATCAGATAAGTCCGGCTTAATTAAAATCAATAATAAGAAGGCCTATTGAAATAGTCCTATATTGAATAGGCCTTTTCAGAATCGATGGTACTTTTTATATGTATTATTACTTGGCCCTAAGAGAAGGCCATGCAAATCAAAGCAGTTATATCAATGCTGATCGACTTACCAGATGCACTATATACGGAACAGCCAGCAGCCCAAGTCCAGATATAAACGAAGCTGCTCCCATTGCCTGTGCTCTAAGTACAGTTGGTAACAATTCTCCAATCAGTACGTAGAAGACAGCAAACGATGAAGCAGCGAACAACCGGCCCAGCATTGAGAGAGTTACTGTTATCCATGGCCACGCTGGAAAGAAATGTAAATATTTAAAATATTGATACTGTTAAAGAAATACATGAATAGAAGTATGAGGAACAGGGTGTAAAGTTCATTCATCCTATATTAAAAGGAAGAATCCTCCAGTTTTATCTATGTCGTTCGCGCGGCAAACTATAACTGCGCGATGCAGAATTTTTGTGACGTCGTGTCTTTACGGCGTAGTTTGTATGTGGCGGTGTAACCACTACAAACATACTAGCAGTGCTCCGCGGTTTCACCGGCATAAGGCACCGGAATATTCTTGCAATATACAACTATCTTCTAAAATTATATATGCTCTGCCACTAAATAACAGCTAGCTATTCAGACCGTGTATTTTTACCCCGTATCCTATTTAAAAGCGATCATCACGTCGCGCAAATATACGATCATTAGAATTTTTATTTGGTGAAACTGAACGCATAGTGGCGCCGGAAAAGGGCGCTTTACGGTTTCCCGAATGCACGCGACCGATTGTTTATTTGCACGATGCATTGCATATTAGTAGTAGTAGTATAATAGTTATTCTAAGCATAATTCACTTACATTCAGGAACAAGAATACAGCTGATGCAGGCTACTCCTCCGACACACATGAACACACAGAGCACCCACCGACGACCGAATCGCTCCATGCAGCGCCATGCCATGAAGTACGATGGTATTTCTACGGCGCCACCTGAAATGTCAGAACACTATTAGTATATTTTTCTAGTGTGCCTCATGGAAAGTAAAGTGTCTAACGAGCCTCTGCGAGTTGCCTGCGGCCCCTTGTATGCCTTCCCTAGATAGATAAAGATTATGCAATTACAGCATCAAATAAATAATGTAGGTACATTAAAAAAAATCTGTTAACACGTTATGTCAACGTTTTATAAAATAAAGAAAGAAAAATATAATATACGTTTTTCTTTCTTTACCGTAAGCAAGGAATGTATTAAAACAAATTAAAAACTAACATTAAATTAAAATATAGGATCATTGTGTACCAGACGACCGCGCCAAATAGATTCATTTCAGCTATAATGGCAATCAGATTCTATCTGACGCCGCTTTTTAAATTAACCTTTACGGACTTTAATTCCTTGATCAATTAAAAAGACAATTAAAAACAGAGCTCCGATGGAATATTAGGGTTGAAAGAAACATTACTCACCTATGAAAAACGCCAAGTAATCATTGACACCTAAATTAGGTGTATTATAACTCATACTGTTGTACACAACTCCTAGAGCAACCCAATCGAACGTAAGAATGAAGAATTTTTTCCTTATATTTGGATATCTGAACACATCTAATGGAGAAGCTTTACAATCTCCTTCAGAATTCTGATCATCCATTCTCTTATTCTCCACAATATCTTCTTCGCCCTCTTCTTGTATAAATATCTTACTAACTAACTGTAAAGATTTTCTTCTAAGAGTACTGCCTGGTGATTTAGTGTACTCAGTCTGCGTTGCTTTCTGTTGATGTTCAGCATTCAGATTCGTTGCTTCTGTAATGTTATGTTCTTCTTCTTCTTTTTTCAGTCTAGTTTTTTTATTTACGATTTCTGCTACTTCTAGTGCTATTATCTTTTCTAAGCTTTTGTTAGATTCTTCTGTTTCAGATATTTTTGAGAGGTCTGGCTTAAATGTTAGCATGTTGCTTATTCTTCTGTCCAGATTTTCTTCTTTTCCGGGTAGTTCTGTGTATCCTGCAACGTGGCCGTTCATGTTTGACATTGTTGCTAATTCTTCTTGTGTGGTTTCTTCTTCTTCTTTTAATTTCTTCTGCAAAAGAAATATATAATACTTGAGTAATATTTAAACTTCAGACAATAAAACGCTACCTGCTACGATCTTTACATACTATTTTTGCTTCATTTATTATATTATTATTTGGAATTCAAAGATTTAAGCATTCCGAATGTGATCGTGGGTTAATTAATTTGTACTTACATGCAATTCCAATAAGAAGCCTCTTTCCAGGTGTATACCATTCTTTCTAGCGAGATTCCTCAGAACTTTTTCAGCTTCTGCTATTCGCCCTCTGCCAACTAACCACCTTGGAGATTCTGGTATTAGCCAATAATATCTGTAAATAATATAATATATGTAAGTCTGTTGTAGGACTTATTGTTTCAATTTATTGACTTGAATTAAATTGAATACATCACTGATGATGGATAAAATATTTTCGCAAATTATGCCGCTTATGTGGCTGGGACTAGAAACCACAGGTAGGTAGCCGAACCAAACAACTCGTGGCTAGTAATTACAAGATATCATACATTTATTTGCATGAAATTAAAATAAAAAAGGGCGTGCGATTTGTGAACAGACAATCTAAAATCAATATGAACGACACTAGCGAAAAAAAAAATGTTCGTCATAAATCATACCTTTTCTAAAGTAGACCAAAGGCCGAGTACTGTCAAACACGACTCTGCTACTATTTTAGTAACTAAAGAAAAAAAAAACTCACCCATACAGCAGTATAAAAGGGAATGTAGTGACCAAGGACAGGTGGTACCAGTCTTGCACAGCATAAGCCAGCATAGATAACAGACACATGCCGCCAGCGAATAACATTCCGACGACAATACCTGAAATTATAAACTATCATTAATTTAATGAAAAAAGATAAAACAAAAATATGAGGGAAATACAACGTTTGGTCGTTGGACCGCTTTCTTAGTTTGGTCGTCGCAAGAACAACTAAAGAATCTGGTTTCGTCTCTCGAGTAACGCAAAATGTGATTAGCATTTTTAATGAGGATTATATTCTTGATGCAAGCCTGGGGTCTAGATTAATTAACCCGGTTAATTGCAATCAGCTCACCGCTCATTATTATTTGACGATGATTAGATGTTTTCTTACCCGTATGATTCCTCTGCCCAGGCGGCATTAGCTCCAGAGCCAATATAAAAGGCAGCTGATACAGTGCTGGGAAGAACAGTCCACCAGCTACTCGGAGGCCTACGTAAGTCCAGAAGGATGTGGCGAATGATGATGCTATAGCCAGAGGAACTTCGAGAAAGACCATCAGAAGAATGGTGGGACGACGTCCGTATCTGCAAAAAGGGGCAATAAAATGTTATATATAGCACTTATAAATTAGAACTCTTAGTTTCATTTAAAATTATGTTCCGGTTAAACATCTTCAGCGCCATGTGTATCTTTTGTCACACAGTGTCTGGAACATTGTGTATTCAAAAGTAAACACATTTTTCTGCTTGTTAAAAGCGTTGTGCATATATTTAGGTACACGTTCGCTATATATTTATTATGCATAAATTAAAGCGCGGGTCTGTCACAAATTTGTCAAAGATTGAAACAACGTCCACTTAAGGAGTGGCGGTGAGGGTGTTAAAAGAAATGAGTGCAAAATTATAGGGCTAAAGAGCAGTTCGAATTTTGTTAAGATTGGTCACTTATTACCAAAAGATTTACCTGTCAGACATCCATCCAAAGAAGAGGTTACCGAAAATAGAGCCGACCCAGAAGAGAGTATTGCACATTCTGGGTAGCCAATCCATGTCGCAGACAAGTGAGAACTGGAAATTGAAAAGGGAACTGATTATTCGCTTATGTTGCTAGAAGAAGTAATACTAGACTCGGCGCAATATACACGTTTAGCTAGTGACCGCAAAGGTGCAGACCGTGTGGCACTGTGTTCAAACTCTGAGTTGGACAAAGTGTTACTGGCTTTTTGTACACTAGTAGTAGGACATTCATGGTAGCAGCCTGGAACTTAAATCTGAGTCGAGGCGCGCCTATATTATTGTTCTCCGGGCTTGTGTTCTGATATTAGTATTGGCTCGCGTCGACTTGACTCGTCTAATATTATAATAATTGATTTCAGAATTATATTTTGTTGGTAAGAACTTAAAAAACCAAGCTTGAAAACCTTATCTTAAAAATGTAAGGTCTGAAATCCGTATGAACAATGTTCCAGTAACGCACTCGTGGAAAATCAACCCTAATTATAATGGTGTTAAAGATAAAATTGGCGAAACGGTAGTGGATTATTATGATACACTTCTGGGTACCGTTCGGGGAAAACGGTTGTGATGTTATACGAGTATTAGTTGACTTGCCAGTCTACAGGGGAAATGGTACTCACATCTGTAACAAGTGTATCCTGGTACTGATCTGTACTGAACCGCCAGCCGTTTGCACATGGCGACGTCGTGTTCCTCCTCACGGACAGCACAGCATTCGTTATGTTTGATATCTGGAAATTGAGAATAAATAATTGAAACGAAAACTGTGATTTAGTCAAATACCTCCTGCCAAGTGCGTGTCGGACAACGCCCAATGAACGGTTCCATAGTTGGGATGAATTTATGCCCAGAACAAACTTAACATTGTAATTGAAAAACATGTTCTATACATTCCAACTGCAAAGGAGGATGCAATAAAAACACCCAGAATCGATTAAAATAATTCATGCACGGTGAGGAAGGGCAAACATAGTATGTCACAAATTATGCTATTTGTTTTTGCTGAAATGGTCCCCAAGAGAGAGCTTACCTCAGAGTTATAGAATCACATTCACATTGGGTAACGGAATCTATCAACGTAATTCATCAACTTATAATTCTCGTATCAAAATGAAACTTTTCATTTATAATGTAGTTTGGATAACACAACTATAATTTGGAATCTCGGAGCTGATCTGATGGTGGAGCCAGGAGGTGGATAGTGGAACTCTTCAGTGGCTACTTGTAAACCCCTCGAATTTGGGCTCATATGATTCGTTTTCACAAGTCCAATAGATTGGGCTTGGTAATGAGGGTCTTGTGATGGAGCCAGGAGATGGATACTGGAATTTTTCAGTGGCTACTAGTTAAACCCTTTGAGTTTGGGCTCATATGATTCGTTTTAATGTGTCCAATTATATTGCACAAGGTTTCAAGGGTTTGATGATGGAGCCAGGAGGTGGATAGTAGAACTCTTCAGTGGCTACTAGTAAACCCCTTGAGTTTGGGCTCATATGATTGGTTTTGCCGAGTCCAATATATTGCACTTGGTGTCGAGGGTCTGATGATGTTCCTAGGAGGTCAATAGTGGAATTTTTAAGTGGCTTCATATGATTCGTTTAGACGATCCCTAAGAGTAAAAAGATGTCGGGGCTCTACATTCACATAGTATATTTTTTGTTACGAAACCAATCTATTTATTACCGTATTACAACGGTGATATTATGAAAACTGCCTCGTTGGACTAGCGGTTGTAAACGCTACTGCTGAGCATGAGGTCCTGATGGGTTCGATTCCCAGATCGGGCAAAGTTTTATTGGGTCTTTCCATCTGGATTTGCTCAGTAGCAGTCCGAAGTCTGAATTTGTACCCGGTTGATGGCAATAGGCTTGCCCCATAGTACATGGGATTTAAACATGGGTGGACGAAATGTGGGTGTTCTATAGGTACCTACACCTTTGCCTTACCCTAAGGAAATACGGGCGTGATGTTATGTTATGTTTTATGAATATTATTATTGCACGATGATAGCTAGCAATCTGTCAAAATAAAAAAAACAACTTAGACTGCCATCAGACGGACTGCATCGCAGTAACCCTGCACAGCAGATTATATTCAACTAAATGCAGTTGTACGTTCGACTTCGTTCAGTCGTGATATCACGCGGTCGGCTGCAGTCGTGTGAAGTCAATATGAACTGCATACAGTCGTGACTTCAACACTGACACCACCTGACACCACTGCTGACACCAGACACCAGTCTTACCAAGGGGTATCGTATTCGGTATTACCCAGTTACTGGGTTGTGGAGGTCAGATAGGCAGTCGCTCCATGTAAAATACTGGTATTCAGCTGCATCCAGTTAGACTGGAAGCCTACCCCAATATAGTAGGGAAAAGGCTAGGCAGATGGACAGTCATGACTTCAACTTTACGCGGTTGGCTACAGTCGTTTAGTGTCGACGCACGCTGTCCATTGCTAACCGCATACAGTTACCCCCTTACTAATAAACGTTGTATATCGCCTGTATAGTAACACAACGCTTTGTCTTCTTCTTTCGAATGTCAAATTACTGACATTACACAACGTTTATTAGTAACGGCGATATACAACGTTTATTAATAAGGGGGTTAGTGTGCAGTTGAACGAAGTTGAACGTACAACTGCATGCAGTTGAATATATCGACTGCGCGTGGTTGCTGCGATGCAGTCCGTCTGATGCCAGCCTTAGTAGGTACTTCATACCGCATTTATTTTTAATTTAAATATAAATGCAGTATTAAAAAAAACTAATCAAACACACTTTTATCACGCACGATTTAATTATCAAACTCGAGGGGTTTACTAGAAGCCACCGAAGAGTTCCACTATCCACCGCCTGGCTCCATAATCAGACCTTCATTACCAAGCCCAATCAATTGAACTTGTGAAAACGAATCGTATGAGCCGAAACTCAAGGGGTTTACTAGTAGCCACTGAAGAGTTCCACTATCCATTTCCTGGCTCCATCACCAGACCCTCGTTACCAAGCCCAATCAATTGAACTTGTGAAAACGAATCATATGAGCCCAAACTCAAGGGGTTTACTAGTAGCCACTGAAGAGTTCCACTATTCATTTCCTGGCTCCATCACTAAACCCTCGTTACCAAGCCCAATCAATTGAACTTGTGAAAACGAATCATATGAGCCCAAACTCAAGGGGTTTACTAGTAGCCACTGAAGAGTTCCACTATCCATTTCCTGGCTCCATCACCAGACCCTCGTTACCAAGCCCAATCAATTGAACTTGTGAAAACGAATCATATGAGCCCAAACTCAAGGGGTTTACTAGTAAACACTGAAGAGTTCCTCTATCCATTTCCTGGCTCCATCATCAGACCCTCGTTACCAGGTCCAATCTATTGGACTTGTGAAAACGAATCATATGAGCCCAAAATTAGCTGGCAGACTTTACTTTAACAAAAAATAGCATTTTAAAGCTTCAATCACATCAGCAATATTTTTGAACGGCCTACCCAACGACATTCCACATCAAGGGATTGATGAGCATCATCATCATTGATGGCATAGGATGCTAGTTCTGTATTACTCACCAAATCATTCTGCAGTTCATTGCCAACTGTTACCAGCTCAAATATTTTCACCGTATGAAACGTATTGGCTTCTTTGATTGTCACTTTTCTGGGAACAAAGAGATATAATACATAGTTATAAGAAAACAAAATTCTCAAAAAATCTTATATTATTTAGCTCGGCTCTAAACCTTTGGATCAATCTACTCATAATAACCACGAGCTAATCAATCCTGGCAAAATAAAATCATGCAATAATTATGCCCTGTACCAGGATGGCATACAGATGAAAGAGTTGAGACTGTCATAAATTTAAAGCCACTCCGCTCTAACCTTTGGATCAATCTACTCATGGGCATTTTATAACCATGAGCTCCTCAATCCTGACAAAATCAAATCATGCAATAATGTATGCCCTATACCAGGATGGCACACAGATTAAAGAGTTGAAACTGTCGTCACTCTGCCTTTCTGAGACACCGAAATTGGCATACGGAATGAAGAGGTGAGAGTTGACACTGTCATCAGTTTCACCTCCTCCATGTTGGAAAATTCTTTCTCCGCGGTACCAGGTTGTCATAAGGATTGGAGAGGTTAAATTGTAGTCAATTTCCGTAATGATAATTTTCATTTGATAACGAACATCAACAAAATGTAATATGCTAATGGGTCTATACTCCTATTTGTTAATAACCACGTTTGATGTACTCGTAATTACTTAATTTTTACTACACCCGTGGGAGACCATCAACACATCAGTCAACAGCCGTCCATTATTCAAAGTGACGACAAACGAACATTTAATTACGATGCTACTCCTATAATAATAAGCTGGAGTGGTTTGTACTTTGTACTCACAAAAGCATCTAATTTTGAGTAATTGCCAAACATTCCTTTATATCAACATGTTAGCTATAGTGTTGGTAGTACAGTATTTATTTTTGCATCAAGTACACTGAAAGTTAAAATAATGCCTTTTTCAAAGAGTTTTGTGGTCTATTGCTCGGTTCCTATAAACAAAAACGAATAGTTTTTTTTACCAATGGTAACTTTTATTATTGCCTTACGAATCTATATATTTATATACCCAGTTAGGTATATAAATATATAGATTCGTAAGCTAATTTTACCTGTGATATAATAGCTACTTCGATTTGGGAGGGTCTCCTATGCAAACCTCTGAGGTGTTAGGTTCATTGTCGGTTTGCTTCGCTATTGATACAAGAGTCCTTATTTGAACCAGGGATGTTGCAGATGCCGATTTTTTCACATCCGCGGATGCGAAATGCGGATGCTGATTTTTGAAGGCTCACATCCGCGGATGCGGATGTAAAAGATCTTATATAAATATAATATATGAAGGAAGAATTAAAACAATGATAAAGTAATTACTTATTAACATTTTTAATAATGAAAATTAGTATTAAGCTCCTATTTTTTTTTAACTTCACTTACTATTTTTCATATTAGCAGCACAAACAAACACGTACAAATCGCGCCGCGCGGCCTGAGAGGTTAATGATTTATTTACAAGAAACAAAATATGATGCACCACAAACGCGTCTGATATTGTGTCACCAAGTTTTTCGCTCCCATTGGTCATTGTCACGTGCGAACGGTACGCGCCATTCGCCGGCCCCGCCTAATTTTTTTCTTGTCGCAACTTTTATTACATCTGCATCCGCATGAACATCCGCATTGATTATTGCGGATGCGGATGCAGATGTCCAAATCTATGCGGAAGCTCCGCATTTGAGGATGCAGATGCGAATATCCGCAACATCCCTGATTTGAACCAATAACGGCCCGCTATTTATTGGAATCGGCCCTTTATATTAAATTAAATATAACTTTATTTTAGACGTAGGTTCATAATTTTGTTAGTAATTATTTTATTGTGCTTAAATAAGTAGGTTAGTATTTTAAGTTTTTATAAATTATTTATTTACGTAGACATATGACTGTCCCCACCCAGTGTTCCTGAAAGGGACAGTCCGGTCTGGCAGCGATTATTTTTAGAATGCTGTTGTTGCAGGCGCTGTAGTAAGGAGGCCGCTTTCTGTCGCATGATGGCATGGAAACCATCTGTGCGAGCCTCCGCGAACATTCCCGAAGTGCTACAACGCCATGGCAGTCCCAACAGCATCCTAAAAGCATTATTAAGTTGAACACGCAGGTTGTTGTAGGCTCAGCGCGTGTACCCCACAGGCCACTCGTGTAAAAGGATTGAGAGAACGCCTTATCAAGGGTTACTTTGACATCTGTAGTACAACGAGCGAACCTGCGGGCAAGCATATTACTCCTCAATATATCCTAGGTAGTTTACTCAGTGGCAGCCCTCAACAAAACTTTATTTCGTTCTAGGAGTGGTAACTTACTTAGTGTAACTTGAAAAGCTTGAATGTAGAAGACAAACTATGACTTATTTAATAGCATCTTCCGTAATTAAAAATAGAAATATGAATTCAACTTTTATAAATGGTGCGGTATCAAACCATTTATCATAATAATGAAGCAGTATACAATCATATTTTTGAGTGTATAGTCAGCTGCAGAAAAATCTCACCCCCTAGCAATATAAAAACACATTGCTAGGGGGTGAGAATTCTCTGCAGCTGACTGTACATAAGTGGCATGGCATTACACTCTAACCACTGGACGATGCATGCTCGACTATAATATAAAGTCGAGCATGCATCGTCCAGTAGTTCCAGTATGGTGTGACCATGTATGGTGATTTCCATAAAAGACTACCTTCCATACACATAAATCAAATCAGCTGTTATGACAATAACAATATTGTATTTACATCATCATTAAACGAGTGATTTTTTTGCACAAAAATTCAATGAACATAAATTCTTAAATTACAACATGTCTGCCTCTTCAATTAAAAACCACGTGTTTGACGTTTTTTGTAAACATTTTGATGGATGACTTGTGAAACGGATCGTTAGAGCGATAAAATTATAATGATTAATATAAATGAGCGTGTAAATATAGTTACAATATGTTTCAATTTATGTTCTGACGATATTTAATTGTCTTTTTTGTTTGATTATTTTAAGAATATGTACCTATCTGTATGATTAAGATAAAGATTGATTATCTTACACCGTCAAGATTGAGAAAAAATACATAAATATTTGCTCATAGCGCCGGCAGTCCCAATCTTCGTCACGAGTGGACACGACAAGTTTTTTTTTAAAGATTACTTGAAGGTACTGTGTTTTGTATATTTTTACCTTCTAGTACTTATGTTAGCCGCTCCTACTATGCCAATTGGTATGTTTGTAGTAGTACTGAGGTATCGGGTTCCTGGCAATAGTGCAATGGGCGAAGAACAAACTTTAAAGACAAACAAATTCTAGAATTTATATTTACAGGAAGGGTAATCAAAATTAACGGTATTACAAGCAATAAGATTGGTAGTAACTAGGGCAACAAAGGTTTGCAAGCACTACATGATTAAAATTTTCTTACAATATTTGCGGTACTCCGAATACGGCTTACCATACGTTAACGTTCGATATTAGGTATAATCCTGTACGAAGGTGCACGAGTATCAAGTACGCAGTCGACATTGGAGTTTCTACTTTCAAGTAGGCTTAAAACCTAAGTATAATTTACATATAACATGTACACACGTTTTTGTTACTCGTCAATCAATTGGTTGTTTTAATTCGATGAACAAATCGTGATGGCGTGGAGGCCTGCTAGAACACGAGCTTGAGGGTTTAAAACTAACAAGTACCAGTGTGACTTTCTCAATTTCTAGGTCACCTGTCAATCCAAGGATTGGCATTCTAGTTGTTTTTGGCTACATAGTAAAGAGGCATGAGCTGATGTACTACCTATGCATCTTCTGCACTGACTTATGTATGATATATGAATAATTTATACCTAAGTACGTCCTCATCATCATTCTCCTCATCTCCTGCCGTTATTCCAATTTATTTGAGGTCAACACAACTTTTTTTTTTTTTGAGGAACTCGTGGCTAAGTAATATCAGCCGCACGGGTCGATCCTTCAGGTTAAGCTACGCTTGTTGGGGTTGGTCAGTGGATGGGTGACCATCTTGACATACCGATACTCCTCAGTGCCTCGGAAAGCACGTTAAGCAGAGTCGTCAGAAACACGAAAGTCTGACACCAATCTTACCAACGGGTATCGTATTACCCAGTTACTGGGTTGTGGAGGTCAGATAGGCAGTCGCTCCATGTAAAATACTGGTATGCAGCTACATGCGCTTAGACTGGAAGCCGACCCCAACATAGTTGGGAAAAGGCTAGGCAGATTGATTGATTGGCGCAACTTATCTTTTTCTTCCATTCCTCTCTCATCTCAGTAGTCACCCCCTTTCTAGCCATATTATCTTTCAAACTGTCCATCCATCGTTTCTTTGGTCTTCCCCTACTCATATAGCCATCGACATTCATACTCAAAACTTTCCTCAAAATATTTTCCTCATTCCTCCGCATCATATCCATACTATGACAACCAATTTCCGCACAACTTTTCAGTTTAACTTTTTACCTACGTGTTTGGCAATTTGGGCACCTTGCATATGGTGGAGAGTATTAGTGATCAATGATTCGTACATGCTGTGGTTACAACGATCAAGGTGTTTTACTAGATTTTCGAGAAAATCACTATTGAAAAAGTATCGTTGGAAAAATCAAGTGTACACACACACAAATTGTTGTCAAATGTAAAATATATCGATCGTCTAAATTGGAAATAACTAATTATATTTCGGACAGTGAAGAACTAAAATTAACTATGGAATAGTTTGCCAACTGTCTTGTACTGCCACTTCTACATAGTAATGTAAACCGAAAAACAATGCTGACAGTGATATCACAAGAATAGCCAATTAGCCACTACTCAAAAACTCTAAAGTTACAGTTACATCGGTCTTTATTAAAATAATTGTCTCACTACAGCACGCTTAGCATAACCACTTCTATCTGTTCTCTACAGAGAATAGATAGTTTGGAAAATCCAAAAGTGCACGCCTCATACATAACACTCATTCATAAACGAAAAAGAAATTCAAAACATAGTTTTTAACAAAAATGAACAATTTATCACTTTTCATGAAGTCGTAATGTCAAAGACTGACAAAGATATTTACTTGGCGGTTGCTAGGCAACATCAAGACAAAGGTTGAAAATATTTAGATAAAGATATTATATTTTAGTTAGTATTTTATTAATTATAATTAAACTACTTTGAATAAAAGAGCCATTTTCAATAGGGTTCCTTCTACGGCTGAAACGAATGTATAAAAAAATAATTGACTCAATTAATTGATTTTATCGCAAGCTACAATGTTTTCAGGGTTCATAAATTGACGGACAGGATTTTTTTTTCAACTATTTTGATGCTTTTTCCATTTCTGCTGCATTAAATCAATTGTTAAAAAGTACAGTATTAATCTCCATTTAATCATCTATACAATGGTATATAAATTAAGTAGGTTCTGTGTACTAGCAGGAGTGTAACAATAAAAACAGTTACAGAAATGGGGCAAAAAAAATGTTTCGATCGTAGAGCACACTCTAATGCTTCGCATTAAGAGTCGTGCAATATTACCTCGTTCTACTCAAAGTGGCATATCTACAATCTATAATTCTGTTTTTCGTTTCTCCAGTTTCCCCTTCTTAACAGAGTAGAAGAAACAGGCTACGATTAAATAGATATTTTGAATTTCCTAGTAGGAAAAAAAAGACTCAATCAAGTCTCTTTGTGCATTACGTCAAAAAACTAGAGTCCCTTTTGGCTTGGCGTTCGACCATATTACCAAAATAAGTAAAACTACCAGGCTCTCATAAATCAAAGTTACCTTTCTTCAATATAATCTTTCAGCGCCTCACGCAACTCCTTGGGGTCTATATCGTAAGCTTGACATGACTCGTACGTTCCCTGCTCTCCTGGTACTGTCAATGAACGGAGCAGGTCATCTGGAAGGCCTAGGTTGTCTAGTTCTGGAGGCGGGGCGCACCAATGTTCTGGAGTTGCGTTGGTGAAGACCTGAAAAGCAAAGAAAGGTAGTTGCTATAAAAATCTGCTTTTAAATAGGTTTTTCATTCAACTAAACTATAATTGGCCTATTGCCAAAAAAATACTATCGGATCCAATAGATTGATGGAGTTCAAATTTAACTCAATCAACTAATCGAAAGCAATTTGCTCTAAACAAAACAGATAGAACGCCTTTCAATTGGTTCGCCTGGTTTTTATCTCAATTAAATAACCGATTTAAATTCATCATCATCATCATCAGCCTATTAATGTTCCCACTGCTGGGACACAGCACGATTTAAATTACTGTTGCAAAAAAGAATACAAGAAAATAAGTATGCTATTCAAATATACTTGTGAATCTGGTTTGCTTTATGGCCGTTTCAACTATTACACATCAATAAAATTGTAATAATACAAATACTTTAAAGTGTGTCATCTTTTCAGACAGATTTACGACGAAGCGCCACTCATACAATATTCAAAGCATTACGTAACATAATTTGTATGACAATAGTTAAAATCATGATCGTGTCAAACAATATTATAGAGAAACTAGTTTTACCTAGTAAGGTATAAATAGGAATCGTGAGTACCTATGCTTAGTGAAGTAATCGGAATACTCGAGATGTTCAGATGAAATTCTTGAGTATGCTATGTGCATGACTAAAGTGAATTGTGTACTATGTACGGTCTGTTCCAAAACTATTTGATTAAATTGTAAACAAATAGATCCGAAAATTTTCCTACCTGTGGATGCCAATTGTAGTGCCACTTACAAATTAAATGTTTTGATTTGATTATTTGAATACTTTTAAGCCGAAACTCTAATTTGCAATCAAGAGGTTTTTCATTTGACAAAAAAAAAACTGCCTAGCCTTTTCCCAACTATGTTGGGGTCGGCTTCGAGTCTAACCGGATGCAACTGAATACCAGTATTTTACATGGAGCGACTGCCAATCTGACCCTAAACAATCCAGTAACTGGGTAATACGATAACCCTTGGTCAGATTTTCGGGCTTCTGACGACTTGTAACGACTGTCAAAGATCCACGAATGACAGCCGGGACCAACGGCTTAACGTGCTTTCCAAGGCACGGAGGAATCTCGATATGTTAACCCGTTCACTGACCAACCCCAGCAAGCGTAATGCCTGATGGATTGAACCGTGCGGCTGTTATTACTTAGCCACGAGATGCTCTGTTTTTCATTTGACAGTTGAGGTTAATTTTATAACCTCAATTTTCGTCGATGATTTTTCAATTACTATTTAATAATGAAATGTAACAATAATTGGTGGAAAAGTGGTGAGATTTAAAGTTGAATACTTCGAAATACAGATGAATGTCTTACTAATTCTCTTTAGTGAGTAATTGCGTAAGAAGTTAACCTGAACAGAGTTTGTTTATACTTTTATCAGGTATTTTTCGAACATACAGTAGTGCATTGAGTTATGGTGTAGTTCCACCAACTCGATCGATGTCATAATAATGATGAAAAAAAACCGCGTGACGAAAACGGCATGTCCTAGAACCTATCAAAAACATTTGTGACAACCACCAAACCGCACTGTGCGCGCGTGGTGGAAAGCGGCCCACTCCCTCTCACAGAGAGGAGGCCAGAATCTCAGTAGTGGGAACCTAGGCTGATTATGATTATCGGGAAGTTGAAAAAGCGTTTGGCTTGTCGTAAAATCGGGAATTCTTATCTAAAAGGTCATCCCGCATCGCCGATATTAATCGTACTTATTATTAAAATATTTAAAATGACATCGTGCTACAAGAATTTCGTTGGCAAAATAATAAAAACAAAATGACATAGCGAAAGAATAGCTCTTAAAAACCTACAGACATTAAAATATTATAATGTCTTTAATCTGCATAATTAAAAAAGGAGTATCTTTTCCACATTCCTATGTCTGTTCTACATATATACACTATTCTAACTTTACTTTATATATACCTACCTCACAAATTCTAATAAATGAAAATCTTAAATTCAACCAACAAGTTCACGTGATCAGAGGGCTGGCTCGTTCTTTGGCCAAAGAATTAGCATTGGCATTCAACGTGGTAATGCTGTCAGTCTGCTGGGCACGTTTCCGGATGACAGCGATGCGAACGAATACTTCGAGTGTCCTGTTGTTTTTGTATTTACTTGTATAATTAGTTAGTTAGTCATTTAATTTAGTACTAAGTGTAAATAGTTAGGTGTGTTAAATATTTTCTTAAATAACTTTAAAACGATTTATTTATAAAAATAAAAATTATAAATAAAAAAATTCTATTTTTTAAACCTAAAACGATATTCTGCAAGTTGCGTTTTATAAGTAACAAAGGAGGCTGGAAGATGTTGAAAAAAGAATTGACTGCAGCGGAGTTGAGAATGTTGAGATGGGTGTGTGGAATGATGAAAATGGATAAAGTAAGAAATCAGTAAATAAGGGGAAGTTTGAAAGTGGCGCTAGGGATAGAAAGGAAATCGTATGGGCATGTGATGAAGAGGCAGGAAACGCATGTGACTAAAAAGGGATGATCATATAAATGTTGATAGATGGAGCGGGAGAGGAAGGTCAAAGAAAAGATAGATGGATTGTGTTAGGAATGATATGATAGAGAAAGGAGTGAATGATGGCGTGATGGTTGCGCCGACCCCCAGTAATGTGGGACAAGGGTAGGAAGATTATAATGATGATGAAGTAAGAAGGAGGCATTAAGGAAATATATTTGAAAAATCATCCCCAAGAGATAAAAGTTTTATGAAAGATAGATAGATAGATAGATAAATCGTTTATTTGGTGCACGCAAAAGAAATAGCACAACATACATAATAAACACGATTAAACAATAACTAAATACATGAATAGATACAAAGTGCCAATAAACAAAAAATGGTGTCACCTTGTTTCGCAGACAGAAATTACATAGAATTTCGTTTCGCACCAAAATGTTTCATATTTATTTAGTTCTTATATTTTTATTTCGAATATTATTGTTTCAACAACTATTTACTTGGATGAAACATTATTTCACAGAAACACAATTCAATTAATTTTTATTATGTTTGTGATAAACTTGACAGATTTGTATACGCAATAAAAAGATTAAGAGCCACGGTATCAACAGAAGCTGCTCTATGTGCTTATCACGGCTACGTTTCGTCCGTACTCGCTTATGGACTTTTGTTGTGGGGTAATTCGGTGGATATTTTAAAAGCGTTTAGAGTACAAAAAAAATGTGTCCGTGCAATCTGTGGAGCCTGGTTTACGGATAGTTGTAAACCCTTGTTTAAAAAGTACAATATTCTGCCATTACCGTGCATGTACATTAGAGAATTATGCCTATTTGTAAAACAACATCCGGAACATTTTAATAAACATAAAGATGTAACTAAACGAAATGTAGCTCCTAGAAATAAAAATAAATTTAAACATGAGCTCTGTTTACCGCAATGCAGGCTCAAATTGTATAAGAGGAACTCATACATAAATGCGGTTAAGGTATATAACAAATTACCGGACTCTTTTAAGGATTTACCTTTGATCATGTTTAAAAAAAAGGTAACGCAATGGTTAAAAGAAAAATGTTTTTACAATCTCAATGAGTACATGTCAGATTGCGGAGAAGGAAAATGAAATATATATTAATTAATTAAGGTTAAAATTTAAGGGTAGCAATACATTGACATTATAATAGTTATGACATTATTAAAATTCTAAAAATTCCGAAAATTCTAATGCATGCATCTTATTTGCTGTCGCTGTATTTTTTATTTAATTGACATTGTGAAATAAAATATTCGCACACCATAAGTAATGGTAGAATGTAAAGGGGCCATTATAGTTGTAAGATCATACAGTGTAAACCTACATTCTTGCGAATAAATGAATTTGAATTTGAATTTGAATTTAATCACATTTTTTTATTTAACAAACTTTTCAAACAGTAGAATTATTTTTTAACGAATATTATTTGTTCAGTTATTTCAACGAAAATGTAAGAATAGACGTTATGCTATAAACAACAATAGTGTGTGTGTGTGTGTGTAGTGTAGTGTCTAGTAATAACTATTAGGGCACTCCGACCATATAGGTTAGGTTAGGTTAGAACTGTGAAAACTACGCGCGAGCCGAGCGAGCGCTACATCGGATTTGGTCGCAGTGTCAAGATTAGGGCACTCCAACAGATAACCGCTTTCATATAACTATACTACGGTATATAGTGTGTGTGTGAGTGTGTAGTGTATTGTCTTTTAATATAACTATTAGGGCACTCCGACCATATAGGTTAGGTTAGGTTAGAACTGTGACCAACCACGCGCGAGCCGAGCGAGTGAAGCGAGCGGTGCCGCGGCAGCGGCTGGCGAGCGCCACATCGAAATTGGTTGCAGTATCAAAAATGTAGGGCACTGGGGATTTTCTTGGTAATAAGCTTTATACTAACTAAACAGTATGAGAATAAAGAATATTTGATTTGTTATTCTATGATATGAATATCGAAACTTTTAATTTTATTTGTAACAAAAATCGTATTGATTATTCTGTGAAATGATAATCTATGAAAAAATTTATGTGAAACGAAATTCTATAAAACTATTTTCTATAAAACAACGTACAACCACAAAAAATAAATAAAGAAAACAAGACATTGTGTGAAAGTTCGTGACTTTTGCATCGGCTTGTTTGATATAAATTCTTACCGGATTCTTTATAATAATAGGAATGATGCCCGGGTAAAAAATAAAACTATTAAGTATGTCAGTAAGATAATAAAAAAATATTAGACACGTATTTTTTGCTTTATCATAAAAAATACTTAGATAAAACGCATTAAAATTAGGGAGTGGGGGCTCGCTACGTCACAAGTAAGTATAAAATCTACATTCTCGTGACGTCATAGTACATTTTTACTCAATGTATCGCCGTAATCTTTTGTTTACGTATAAACAGAAAAAATACTTGTCCAACATTTTTTTAATTTTTTTTTTGTCATGGTCCCTTTTGTATCCTACCGATATCCACGGAGAGCAGTGGTGGCCCAGTGGTAACGGCCCCGACTTACGAGTTGTAGCCGTAGGTCGTGGGTTCGATCCCAAGCGGGTACTTTACTTTGTGTAAATAATTTCATCACCACTGCTCTCAAAACGGGGAAGGAAAACATCGTGAGGAAACCGGCATGTCTTAGAATCAAAAATTCTAAGACATGTGACATCTACCCACCCGCACTGGGCCCCCGTGGTAGATTACAGCCCACTCCCTCTCACAGAGAGGAGGCCTGTGTCCCAGCAGTGGGAACATTAATAGGCTGATGATGATATCCACAAAAATCGCACATACAAGGAAGCATAGCTCAAAAGGGAGAAGGCATATACTCAGCAGTGCGTGGAACAAGGCTGCTAGTGATGATATCAAAGGCAGGAAACTCTGAATAATTTTGAATTTCTACTAAGCGTAACGAATTTTTCAATAATTAAGTTTATTGATAACACTATCAATAGTGTATGCTATTACTTCTGTGATTTTTAATCATTATTGCTGATAAAGAGTATTGAATTTGATTGTGTAAGTATATACCTATGACTAATTAGGTTTCTTAATATTATTTTCAAAAGAAACCGAAATATGGCGTATGAAATGAAATGGTGATGAAATAAGGCACATTTCTCCATTCTTGCAAGTTTACCAGTATTTTGTAACAATCTCTTCTGCGGTCTGATCTAGCGAATGTTACATTCATTACAAAAAAGGGAGCGTTTTTAGCGAGTATTCTAGTGAGCGTTCTAGCGAGCATTCTAGCGAAAGGACAGTAAATTTTCTTTGAGCTTTTTGCTGAGCTGGGCTACTGACTAGAGCGTTCTTTAGAGCGTTTGTTAGAATGTTCGTAAAAATGTTCGTAGCTATGTTTGGCTTTATGCTTGGCTCTGTTCGTTGTTCAGTTTGACTTTAAAAACGGCGAATACGCGCTGTTATGTTACAAGTGAATGGTCAAGTCTATCAGCACCTTAACATAACCAGATGGAGAGAGATCGTGAGGTAAGTAACGGCTACACCTGCGTTTGGACACAATTCATGGCACATCACAATCACTCACAATTCATCATGCCCGCTCTGTCAAGACCGAAGTGAAGAAGTAACAATGTTTTTGATGTAAAAGTGTTTCCATGGAGTTTCTTGTCCGTTCTTCTCCATAGGTACCTACTACGCTTTGGAATGGGCAACTAGTTTCATATTTCTGACTTACCGGCTCCTTGATAATTCAAATTGTTTAATTCAAATAAATGCTTTAAGTTTGACTCTTTGAATACGATTTTATATGGAACTAGATATCACCAGTATTTCATAACTGACCATCTCTAAGAAAAAATGCGAAAACAAACATTTACGTAAAAATAACATCACGACTGTTCTTCCCGAAGGGTTAGGTAGAGGTGTACATATATAGTACACCCACATTTCGCTAGTTATGTTTAAGTCCCATGTAATAGGGGGTGCGCCTATTACCATCAACCGGGCACAAATCCAGGCTCTGGACTGCTACTAAAAAATTACTTCCGGAAAACCCTATTAACAATTTTTCCGACCTGGGACTCAAGGCCAGCACCTCCTGCTCAGCAGTAGCGCTTGCGAACGCTAGACCAAAGTTGCGGCGTCGCCCATACGGCGAAATCGTTGAAATCGATCAATCGATCGGTCGAATCGTTGAATGACTTTTCAATTAGAATTTGATACGGTGCGGAACCGCACCGTATCGAATTCTAATTGAAAAGTCATTTATTTAAACTAGGCTGAGAATCAGCACTTTTCGAACGTCAAAATTACCTAAGACAGTCCCCCAAAACGCCCGCCCTTCACCACTTCCTAGTGCTTTAGCTGGGAAGAAGAAGTGGCACAACAAACTCCCCAGCAGCACAGCTGTCTGTTCAGTTGGAAAAACTTGATTCTATACAATAGTACTATCGTGTGGACTGTACCTTATCTCCGACAAACTCCGATAATGATTTATACGCGATGTTTACGAAATGTGTCAGTTTTACCGTCTAGGAGGCACCTATTATCTTATCACTGGAAGTACCCACTTATTTTAGTACTTGTATTTACTATAATTTATCTCACTTGGAAGGATTTTGCGGTGTTTATAAGTCATTGGCTTTAATAGTTTTAAATGATGTATAGCAGTACAAGGATCTATTGGTGCGTGGCTAGAATCGGAGAATCAGAACTAACGCGTCGCCATCTTGTTTTTCCAATACAATTTTCGTGATAATTTCATAAATGTTTTACCAACAACGCCCCCCTGTCAGGGGTCGTCCAAAATCTCGTGAAGCTAGGGAGGGGGGAGGGGGTTTGAAAATATCACGTAATATCACAACGGGTAGTGAGATAGCACGTGTATTTATTTTTCTTTCTTCCAATTTAAAGATATAATATTCTGTACTAAATTTTTTAAGGTACTTTGCACCAAAAAAATACACGTAACTTTGAGTAGGGGGGGAGGGGTTAGTCTAAAACCCCCCCACGTATTACCAGGGGGGAGGGGTTATTAAGTTGCTAAAAAAATATCACGTGATTGACGTGACACGCCAAAAGATTTTTGTTGCGCTGTTTAGTTTGAATTTGTTTTGTTTCAAATATTTGCAAAAATCAAAAATGAGGTTAATAATATTGATATATTGATAAATGGAAACATCAAATACCTAATTAGCAGTTGACCGTTTGACCCACTCAGGGTGGAAGTGGTACCAAATTTTTTTTTTTATGCTCCTCTACAAAACATAGTGAGAAAACGAGTGTCTGAGATATATTTCTCGATGGCATGTGAAGCCAAGTTAGAGGCGGCTATAAAACTCTGACACCAGGTTAGTCACTAGCTACACGAAAAGAAGAAGAAGAAGCAACATTAGATGTCTCCAGATCACCAATCACTCAGGCCGAGTATTATAAACGATGAAGGATACTTGGCTCGTGTTTTGGCTTAGACATTTTCTATCTTCCACTTGTAGTTGACAGTTAGAAGGTTATAAGCTGGGTTTGGAACCAGTACAGATAAAAAAGGTGCAGGTGTACTTACCAGTTCTTGCCCGTTCCGTATCTGAGTACCGGTTCCAAATGGAACGGGTACTGGTACCAGTCAGATAAAAAATGTGCAGGTTCTGTACCGGTACTTACCAGTTCTTGCCCGTTCCGTATCTGAGTACCGGTTCCAGATGGAACGGGTACTGGTACCAGTCAGATAATATCGGTTCCAGACGGGTACCGGTACTACACTTAAGAAGTACCGGTACCAAATTTAGGCACCCGCCGCGTACTACAAAATTCTCGTATTTGTACCTAGAAGTTATTTTTCTAATGTCTATTATGAGCGTTTACGACGGACGGCATTTCATACAAAATTTCATGCCCTTGTTTTTCGAAATGACTGAACCGATTTTAATAAAACTTCATACGCTTATGCAGGATACAAAGGTCTAAAAAGTAAGTTAAGAACATTTTCGAAATGTCTTATTTAAAAACAGATAACTGGAAATCTCTGCTTCTATGAAAAATTTAAAATTGGTCTAATTTGGCTGTAACACTATTTTTCGAAAATGTTCTTAACTAAGTTTTTAGACCTTTGCGAATGACGTTTCATTAAAATCGGTTCAGTCATTTCGAAAAACAGAGACCTTTAGTCTTGAAAGCTGGGTACTTCCTAATGTTCTGTTATTATTTTGCATGTCTCAATAAGCCTACCCCTTTGTCTACGCTGTTCTAGTGTGATAAGGCCAAGGTCTTTGAGGCGCTGTTCGTAAGGTAGATTACACATGGTGCAGACCATCTTGGTTGCCCTTCAATGTACATTATCAAGTAGAGTAATGTCTTATTTGAAATATGGGATAAATGTTTGTAAGCATATTTGAACCAGCACAGACTAGCGTAAGAGCTCTAACACACTGAGTCGCCTTGGCTACCTCTGGCTACTTACCGTAGCCAAATGAATTTGTCAAATAAGTAGCCCGTAACACGCAGGCGTCCGTCCTGGCGATTAGTTGGCCACTGAGTGAGGGAGGCGTAACTTACTTGTATACAAAATACTGGCGACTTGGCCAGAGTATCCTGTCTCCACGAAGGGCCCAGTGGTCCTGGCTATGCTTCTAAATTAGCGACGTCAGACGCCAGACTGTAGACAAGTGAGTTAACTGACATACATTTCAATACGAATTGTTTGGATACGCAGCCGGCGACGACGTCGTTATAGTTTCCTAGTGTGTTAGCGCTTAGCGCTCTATATAATTATTTGACCATAATTTCTCATACCATCGCAATTTACTCAATTTTTTTTTGCCCAAATTATACCACCGCTAGGCAAAGACCTCCACACTCTCCTTCCACCTCTCTCTGTCTGAGCTGCCAAGGATTAATATTTCTTATAGAAGCCAAGTCCAGCTCATTAAATAAAATAATTTATTGATGTCGGTTGGAAGTTGACCCCAACATTATACCGTCAGAATCCAGTTTGTAAAAGGTTACGCCGATCTTGATTGAGATGATGATTTATGAACAAGACCCTGCCCCCTGCTTCTGTTCACCGCGTATTCAATGTGACGTCTCCAATTTGTAATGGCTGCCACGGACACTCCTTGGTTCTATGCAACGTTACTATTATTGTAACGAGATTTTTGCTAGCATTTCCTGTACATTTTTCCAAATACTTCATGTTTAAGTTCAAAAATGCTGTCAGATAGTCCTGCAACAATATTTGTTTTCTAAATAATTGCCTTAAGATTATGGCTTTCGTCAACTTTTCAAAATAAGTGATGAAAGCTATTTTATTTCGATTGATTCGTGCTAAAAGTATTGCTTTCATCTCGACACTGACCTTGTGAATAGAAAATTAGATTTAAGCCAACTGACTTCGTAATTGCTTGGACACTAACAACTCCCATCAACAACAACAATGCAACAACGACAATTCCCAGTTAAACTTTCTTGAAACTTTCTAACTGCCACATACGCTGTAACATCTAACTAATTGAAGTGCTCGCAAGATAAGTCTGCGTGCGGCTGAAATAGGAACGAATAAGTAGATATGCCGCGTGTATGTATCGTCAAATTAAGTATAGAATGATTTAATTAATTAATATTATTAAGATTAATATAAATTAAATATTATAGTTTAAATATTACAGTATAGAAGCACGCCACCAGTCGCGCGCAGACTTATCCTGCGCGCACTCTACATTTTATTTTGTGTAATCTTTGAAAATAAATTTTACTTTAAATTATATTTTTTTTAATAGACAAATAGACTTTATTAAATAGATTTTATGACATGCAAGTTGTGACATTCAATTAGGGGCAGTATTAAAGTAATTACGCGATATAGTGTTACTGCATTTTCAATAGATGATTGATGGTGACGCGATAATCGATGACTGTCACTGTACCAGCGAGGTAGTGATATTCATTATTGGTACTGCTGTACTGGTAATCTTATCTTTTAGTTTTGAAGTGTCAGTATCTAACTCTTCAACAATTCATTCAACAATCAGTAGTCACCTTTTGAGTGGAGATATTTAATATGTACTTGTAACATAATGTCTTAAGCTAGTTACTTATATAAATTAATTTTGTCCACAGTTTGATAACTAAGAACGAGTATTTATATTTCCACCTTGATCTAAACCAGCGGCACTGTATGATGGCGTCTGTGACAGCTAATAATAATAATTAATTATGAAACTATAGCATTTTCATTCGTTAATTATAGTTCCAGCGCAGCTGTACGACATTATTGCGACCCGTAGGTATAACACTGTAGAATTTAATATGTTGTCCCCACACATGCAAACGTCATATGGTATTCAGTACTACTATTATAGCGTGGGTGGAAGGGAAGGTGGTCGTTTCTGAAGGCCCGCTTTTGTAACAACTATACGGGGTGGCAGGGACATCGACGCGAAGCCTGTTACCGAACATGATCCTGAACATCAACAACCTGAACCCCTGCGTTGAAAATTTTCGTTGGTATTAAAAAAAAATATCTGTTGTTCCATAGAAAAGTGCAATACCTACGCGGTCAAAATGTATGGAATAGCTGTTTTTTTTTAAATAACCTACGAAAAATCCATGATATCAGGCTTCGCGTTGATGTCCCAGCCACCCTGTATATATTATTTATAAATAATTTTAAATTTATTGCATATAATTATATGTTTCAATTTTCGTTTTATTACTGTAAATTATTAAGTGAAAATTATTGTGTTTAGTCTAATCTTCTATGCTGATTCATTTAACTGTCGGTTCGCGATCTTAAGGCGACGATAACCGACTTTTAATGAGTTTATACTGAAGACCACGTCTAAACGAGTAGTGTTAATGATTTACATAAAATATATGTTAAATTAGAGCATTTTTTTAATAAGTAACTCAATAAAGGAATATTTATGGGGAAACAGTCATTAGTATACCAACAAAACTCCAAGGATTTTTTTGCAATTGAAAATTGTGCAGTCTTGTGTCAATCAATCTTCCTAGCCTTTTTCCCAACTATCTTGGGGTCGGCTTCCAGTCTAACCGGATGCAGCTGAATACCAGTATTTTACATGGAGCGACTGCATATCTGACCTCCACAACCCAGTAACTGGGTAATAAACTGGGTAGTAAAAAACTGAGAATCACGCAAAATCTGTGAAGCGTATTGTTCTGAACTTAAACCATTTTAAAGATAATTGAATTATAGATCTTTTAGTATACGTGTTTTACTAAAAATACCTTTTGTTTTATGTATAATAAATTAATAATGCGTCTAATTTGGGAAAGCGCTCCTTAATGGGCGAGTCCTATTATTGGCTGGGCGGACGACATTGCGTGAGCTCAATACAGAACACTCAAGGTCACCACTCAAGGTCACTGGGATATATCTGCGTCTTAAATCTAAGATCTGCAAAAGGGCGTTTACAAATTTGCCATTCGTGCTCAGACAGACAAGATACTTCAGCAACATAGCAGTCAGGGTTTTATATGACACACTACATAGTCTGAAGTCATCTGGAACAAAGTGCTATCATAATGCCTCCACATGGAGTCAAATACTCTGTTATGTTGGAGCGTATTCAGAACAAGTTTACGCACCACTTGTACAGGAAGCTTAACGGGGTATATCCGTTTTACCCGTTGATGTACCCCACTCTATTTGTACTGGGGTGTGGGTATGGTCGGGTACAATCAATTGACAGGAGTTTACACTTGTCGCTTACTTAGTCAAGTTACTCCGAGGCATTGACTAATAATTTATAATCAATAGTTGCTGCAGCGCTTGAGTCTTTGAGTACCGGACCACGTTCACTATTGCTGGACGTTCCGACAGCCAGGACCAAATTACTCGCCAAAACACCACTAACTGCTCGGGTAAATAAATTAATAAATGAATTTGATATGAAGATCGTAAATTAACGATCTTCACATCTTAAAATTGATTTATTTACATGTCGATAATTTGAGTGAATTCGTATTATAAGCTATACCTACCTAAAGTAGATTAGTGTAGGTAGTTGTTAATGTGGGACAGATGTATTTTAACAGCTGTAATATTATTTTTTCGTAACAGGTATATTACCGTAGGTTTAAGAAAATACTTATAATGGTTATATTTTATTCAAAGTTATGTTATACAATGTGGAGACTACCATATAACAAAAAATTTAAATACTGGCACTACTAATGCTTACGAGTACTTTGGAACTGTCAAATAGATCCTAGCTTCGAAATAAAAAAATGAATTTTTCATACATTTCAGGATATCCACCTTAGGGTGGATTTTTGGGGTGGATAAACGGAATAGCCCGAGCCGACGATGGATTTTGCCGAGCTATAATGACTAAACTATTGAATATATTCAATTGAATTTTTGTATACAGAATGGGAACGTCATTATGGATACGCCGTTGAATTTTTTGTTGTATCGTCGTCTCCACCTTGTATTAGTAAATGTTCCTAATAGTTTTAAATAGTTTGGAAAATCCAAAAGTGCACGCCTCATAAGTTCATAACTCTCATTCATAAACGAAAAAGAAATTTAAAACATAGTTTCTAACAAAAATTAACAATTTATCACTTTTCATGAAGTATGTTTTGACTGCTTTTTTACCCATCAATATGGGTAAAATTTCTAAACTCGCATCGATATCAATCTCTCTCATATCGACCTCCGGTCTCCGGAGGGGAATAATGTAGCGGTTACACCACCACATACGAGCTACGCAGCAAAGACATGACGTCACACAGATCCTGCATCGCGCAGTTAGAGTTTACCACGCGACCGACATACATAAAACTATCCGAAATCAACTTACGGGCAGTTGCCCGCCAGACACAAACACACGTCTGGTTGGAGGATCCTCCCTTTTCAAATGAGGATGAGTGAACTTTACACCCTGCTCCTCATACCTCTAAAGTTTTAAACTGAAATATGACAAAATATTTTACGGCGCCATTCGCCATATACTAAAACATTCAGAAGTGAAGTGTAGGTACAAATAGCTGCCGTTTGTTTTTATGGCGGATTTTTTTTATATTAAGTATCTAATATTTTGAACGCTGATATTAATGTTTGTTTTATTATATTATGGTTTATGGTTATTTGTCATCAAATAATTATTACAATTTGTGGCATTTTTCCCTTTAAGATTTCCACGTCCGAGCTCCAGGAAACAAGGGAAAAATGGATAACATTTGTGCAAAAAAATCATCTCACATAATGTTCATCATTAATACAATGGAAATTAGAATAATGTTCTGCAGTTAAAACTGTGTTAGGTATCAAGTAGGCAGAAGAAGCAGACTGTGTCGCATCTGCGGGTGCATTACTCTATGAGAATCTCCTCGCAACGCGCATGCACCGCAGTAGTCAAACGTCAAAGCATCCAAGGGACACATTTTTTGTTCGCGGTGTCTTCTTTGATAGTATATTTTAGTTAGTATTTTATTAATTATAATTAAACTACTTTGAATAAAAGAGCCATTTTCAATAGGGTTCCTTCTATGGATGAAACGAATGTATAAAAAAAACATTGACTCAATTAATTGATTTTATCGCAAGCTACAATGTTTTCAGGGTTCATAAATTGAAGGACAGGATTTTTTTTTCAACTATTTTGATGCTTTTTCCATTTCTGCTGCATTAAATCAATTATTAAAAAGTACAGTATTAATCTCCATTTAATCATCTAAACAATGGTATATAAATTAAGTAGGTTCTGTGTACTAGCAGGAGTGTAACAATAAAAACAGTTGCAGAAATGGGGCAAAAAATATTTTTCGATCGTAGAGCACACTCTAATGCTTCGCATTATGAGTCGTGCAATAGTAAATATTTTTTACTAAATAAAGACAGTATATGTAGGTACTCGTATAAGGGACAGCTCTTTCTTAGGTTATGAACTTGTAATAATAGTTATAAGGGAAAGATAAATAAATAAAAACGAATAAACTGGAGAAACCTCAACCCCTGTCGTACAGGATGTCCTAGTTCAGGGGTCGAGCGAGACCTCATTGATGTAACGTGTACTGAAGTATAGAAATGAATTGTCCTTTTAGGTTTTTTTTTCCATGTAAAGTACATTCTTTTTTTTTAAGATATAAAAAACATAAAAAATTGTTGTCGACGGTGTCGGGAGCATGGTCCACGCTACCGGTGGTTAGGGCTCCAGAGACAGCAACCTCCTCACGATGCGAGCCGTGTCGAGGAGTACTGCCTCCTGAATCAGGGCCCTGATCCAACTGCCTAACGAGACCCTCGAGAGATGATGGTCAAGGCTTTCAGCCATCAGGCCATTGGCCGTTACGACAATCGGCACAATGACAGCCAAGCTCACATTCCACGTGTCAACAACTTCGTGTACTAAGTCAATATATATTATTGGTTTCTTTCTCAGCCTTCAAGAGGTACTCGTCATGTGGAATGATAACATCGACTATCATTGCGCGGCGCGCTAATCGGTCTATCACCACTATAACAGGGTTATTGGCGAATACTTCTGTCAGTAATGATAGACCGATCCCAGTACAACGAGACATCATGGTCATTTTCTAGAACTGTTGGGCGTATACTTGTAATACGTTCTCAGAGTTCACAAGTTTATATTTCAAAGCAAGTTCCTGGTGAATAATCCTGACCACTTGGTTATGCCTGTGCAAGTACTCGCCGTTAGCCATACGAGAACAACCAGAGATAATAATTGATGGACTCACCCGGACGGTGGCATGACCGATACACGTCAACCGTCCCGTCTTTCCTAATAATGTTTTCGGTAGTTAATAGTCAAGATAACTTTATTCTTAATTGCACAGACGAAACCTTAAGTTTTGCTGAAAATGTCAATACGTAGCCAGGATACGGATGCTAAGAAATCTACACCGGGCTCATGAAGAGCCCGATAGAAGCGCTCGTGAAGCTTGCTTAACCATACCTCCTTGCGGTCATCGCTAGTACCTACCAGGTTTGCGCCAGTTCTCTTTAGCCATGGAGAGCGGGGTGACTCCCTTGTCTACTGCGACCACATCACGGTGCTTACTCACATCGGCTTTAAAAAAATATTCCCCGAGACTGCAAAACTCGCGGTTGTGGAGGGCCTTCGCATTTAAAAAGCTATTACTATTAACAACGACATTTTAGAAGCATTAATTTCTTAGTTTAGCCTTTGTGTCATCTTCGTCCAGTTTGCCTCCAAAATCATGTAAGCTAATCTTGATTGGTAAAACAAAATACCAACAACTAGTCAGTTACTGCCTAGCCTTAGAAAATCTTTCATCATGCTTTATTGACATTGCTTGGTTGAGTCTCGCACATACCAGGCAAGCATGGCACAAAAATGATGAGGCCTACACTCAACAGTGCAGTGGGTGGAACAAGGCTGCCAATGATGATAATTAATTGACATTTCGCTTCACGTTTGAAAGTCTGTGTCTAATTCTATTTGAAGGCGTCATTGTACGATTTATCTGATAAATAGAAACATAATTAGTAATCCTTTCTCTAAATCACTTTCACAACTTTCGCGACGTGACAAGCAACTAATACGGTCTACATCTGTGACTAGTACCAGTAAACAGATGTAAATGACTAGGCATACATGATTCGAAAGAGCATGTAAAGAGCCTCTATGACTTACGATACTTGATAATGTCCGGTGTACCCAGGACAGTCAGTCTCTCTACTAACCTTGCCGACTAGAATAGCTTCTGTTTATAATGGTGTTAACTAAGAATTGGAAATACTATCTAACATCCTGATATTGATCTGGAGAATTTACTAGTATTTATGACTACTAACTGCTCGACGACGATTCATATAGACCCGTCACTTTTCCTCGGCGCGTTGCTATATGAACTTGAGCAATGCGAAATCGCATTCAAAATGAAATAGAATTAGTACTTGATTGCATTTTGGACGCGTTTTCGAACGTTGGGTATTTAGTTTGAAAAATGCCTCGTATAAAGCTGATACAAAGATGTAGCCTTGAGGTACATATCTATGTACCTTACAGAGAGGAAAATGAAAATCGTTGGGCAGGCTAAATATAGCTCCAAGCCCATCATTTTCCATTACTCTCGAATAAGTACTATACGGATCAGTCAATATAACAACTACTTCTATTATTGGTGATATCACTTAGTACAATATCGCTAATGAGCTGAGTCTATAGAAAAGTTATTTCAGGAACTAAAGTAATAAATTGACGTGAGGAATATGGATTCAATTCATAGCTGTCATAAGCGACTGCTGAGCATGCGGTTTGCTAATCAGGTCAGGAAAAGTGGTATTGGGTGACTTAAGCACCACTAGGTTGGTCCCTGTTTCCGATACCATCATAATCGACAGCTATGTTCTAGCCACTGCTAGACCTCCTCCCGTGTCTTGCTTCCCTGGTAAGTGCGAGTCTCGTCGATACCGGTAGGATACAATTATTTTAAAGAACTTTCTATAGTAGGAATTTTATATAAAACAAGCAGTGTCTCTAATGGTATTCCCCATTAGCAAAAATAACGGATTTCTATATCTACATCCTTTTTTCCATCAGGAAGGTCTTTTTTTTCTTTTTTTTTTTCTTTCTTTCATCTCTCTCTCTCTCTTTCATGATTCTTTTCTTTTTTTTTTCTTAACTCCATCAGAGAATGAATTTTCTAAAATCCTTCCTTTAGTACTCTCTTTCGATAAATAAGAAACCCTTGTGTGCAAAACTTCATGATCCTAAACCTAGCAGTACCGGATGTGCGTTGTCTGTCAGTGAATGAATTTAAGATTTTCATTAAGTAGAATGTAAATAAAATGTATGACAATGATAAATCTCAACAATGAAATAAACTTGACATCAAAACAACATGTTATTTAACTGGAATAAGATAATGTCACTGAACTTTCTCTCAATATTTGTTGTGTTGTCTTCCAAACCAAAACAAATATTTTCGTTTAACTGTTGTTTATTTTACTTCAACAAGTTTATGCTGTGTTAGTGATGGCACCGGCATTTGTAAACCTGAGGGCCTATACTCAATGGTTTTCAAACCGTTCCATATTATTGCAACGACTTTCACGAGCATCGACATAAGTATTTCGGTTGCATATATCGCACGCTGAGAACGAAATGAGTGATTTTTGAATAATGAAGAAAATAAGGTTTTTAATTTATTAGTTTTTGTGTACCAATAAGTCTATTTATCTTAATATGACACGTGTAAACATTAAAATAAATATGACTTATTGGGATAATTTCTCAGCGTGCGATATATCTATCCAATACATTTTTGGTGTGTAACATCTGGGAAAGATCTCGTTTTCCTGCAATCTGTGGAGTGATTTTGTGAAAAGGGACGGAAGTGTGTAACAGAAAGCCCCCCACGTGCGCTATTCAATTTGACCAATGAGTGCGTGCGGTGCTAGAGTTGGCCTTCAGATGGTACTAACCCTTTTTCCTAGAGGTTTATCAGGATGATGACCATGATGATGATGAATATTGTTTATATCACATTATATCTTTGACCAAATAAAAAACGAAGACAGAGCGCTGCGAACAATACAGTGAAGCATGCCAAAACTACACCTCCGCTCTGTGCATACACGCTCACACGCACACATTTACAATGACACTACAATCAAACTACACCACACAAAGTGCACACAACCGGCTTCACGCCACTGTTGACAGCGCTATGTTTTGGATTTTTATTTTGTCTGAGTATTATAATGTCAGTCAAGAGAAGTTAGTTTTAGTTGAATTTATTGTATTGGAACAACATTTGATTCAAAGATCTTACCAACCGATGCACGATGTTACGTATGGTACTATATGTGGGCTCCTATAGTACCTTCTAAGTATGTTATAAAGTTGTAAGACGAAGGAGACTAGTCTCCACGACACAGGGAATCCTAGTGTGGAGATAAGTACTATTTTAATTTCTACTGCTTTCTAGAACAATAAAGTTTTTATTCATTTATTTCATTTATTTCATTTATTTCATTTATTTCATTTATTTCATTTATTTCATGTATTTCATTTATTTCATTTATTTCATTTATTTCATTTATTTCATTTATTTCATTTATTTCATTTATTTCAATTATTTTAGGCGACTACTATAAGGCTTGCTAGTTTATTTTTTATTTTTACATTATCGTCATCGTTGCTTAGTCTAGGCCCTCTGGTACCTAAGTACGAATATGCGGGTACTCAACCTTGTTCTAAATACTTCTTACATACCGGCGCTATAAAGTTAGCTCTTTCCAGGGTGAAAATAGTAGCGAGCAGTTAGCAAGATGGTAGCTTGGCCGACAGTCCTGGGTCAATCTGCCTAGCCTTTTCCCTACTATGTTGGGATCGGCTTCCAGTCTAACCGGATGCAGCTGAATACCAGTATTTTACATGGAGCGACTGCCTATCTGACCTCCACAACCCAGTAACTGAGTAATATGATACCCCTTGGAAAGACTGGTGTCAGGCTTTCAGGCTTCTGACGACTCGTAACGACTGCCTAAGATCCACGAATGGCAACCGGGACCAACAGCTTAACGTGCTTTCCGAGGCACAGAGGAGTCGTGGTATGTAAAGATGGATCACCCATCCATGGACCAACCCCGGCAAGCGTTAACCTGATGGATCGACCGTGCGGCTGGTATTACTTGGCCACGAGCTCCTCCGACAGTCCTGGGAGCGCAGGACAAATGAGGCTATGTAATGCATTCCAGACGAAATGTAATGAACCCAAAGATAGGTTATCTTAAATAGCGTGGAAGTTTGAAAACTGACAAATACTATGTAGCTTTTTAGCCGACTTCCAAAAAGGAGGAGGTTCTGTGTTCGTCTGTGTTTTTTATGTCTTTCGTTACTTTCGTCAAGTATGGATCGATTTTTAATTTTTCCGTTGTTAGAGGATCTTGCGTGGTGGTCCCATCATTTTTTTATTAACTTTGCTTGAGTTGTTTTTGAGTTAGTTTCAATAATACGTATTTTTCGCACTTTGGATAATGTTTTAATGCTGTCACTATTATTTACAAAACAGGTAGGTAGTATTCGAATTTGAATTAGTGGACCCCAGCGAAAAAGCAAAAAAAAAATACATTTTATAAAAAAAAAAACAAATTTGTCCTCCATTCTTATAACCTAGGAGACTTCAAGCCGTCGAATGAATAGATTACTTCAAGGCAAACGTGCACCTTCATCAACCGCATGATCGCTTAACATCAGGTGTGACAATGGTTAACCACGAGAGATACTATCCCATTAAAAAACAAATACATCAAAGACTTACCTGAGAAAATACGAGGAACGAAGTAGGTATAGCTGCCAGTCCACATAATAAATAGAACAACACTACATGCCAGTGGCCAGTCTTAGTGGCCAGGATTGCGGCCTCGTCCAACTCCTTGGTCCACGTCATTGTCACCTCACTATTTTTAACACTTTTTCAAAATTAGAACTGTTTCCGAGACCCTCCAAACTCGAACTCGACATTTTTTGCAAGGCAGTTATTTTTTATTCGGTATTTATGGAACCAGTTATTTCATTATTTATCTTTTTTGATTATTATTTCTTGGACTTGTTTTTTGTTATTTATGATTATGACGCTTGCGATTTTTTTGAAATTTTTATGATTTATTTATTAGCACATGATAGAGTTTTTATAGTTCCTACCTTTTTATTATGTGATTTATTGTGAAAATATACAAATTATCCTCATACTTTAATTATTATTATTAGCTAGGTGTCTAGTTTATTTTATTTATGAAATAAATAAAGTGTTTTTTTATTTTTATAATTAAAATGTTTATGTTATAAATTATTTCTTCGGAAAATCACTTCGAAAGTTAATTTCTTTTAACAAATAATTACGATAACTTTTAAATTGCCACTTTGACAACACACGTCCATATTTCAAACTGTTGTAATCATACTAAATGTTCTCCGTACGATCGGTCTGACCACGGGAGGTAACCCGATCACGTCTGATAGCCCAGTGTTTGTTGAAGACAATAGCAATTGTAAGCAGTTTTTATTTAGCAGCGTTATATCGATAGAGTAGACTGAAGAATTACTATTTTGAATATTCTCATTTTATACTCACGTTGTTTCTACGTACTAAAATGACTGTAGAGAAAGTACCTAAAATGAATTATCAATTCTCTATAATTTATTGATGGATATATAATTAATTTGAACTCTCACGTATTTTTTCCAATTTCGATTAGTTACTTAAAACAACCGTTTATTTGAAAAAAACTAGTAAAAAGACTGAATGTTCATGAGTTTTTGAACTATGGACATGCATGACTATTTCAATTAAGTATCGGTACTTATTGGGATATGTTTAGTACCAAACTAATAATAACATCACTAAGGGCGGATTTCATTCATGAAACTGAACGCAATCAGCATTTCTAAAACGCGTTCAAGAGCTGTCAGTGTCAAAATTGCTATGAAATATTGTACACTGACCATTCTTGAACTCGGTTTAGATGTACCTACAACTTCTAAGGCCTGACTGGCCTTAGAAGTTGTAGGAATTGTAATGTATGTTTGAGCAAACTTATTATAGTTAGTGAAAGTGAAAACCAGTTGAGTTTTGATGGTAAAGTCTGTCATATCAGAAACAATCCGAGCAATCCTGTAAGGGTGTGGTGCGAGTGATAGCGGGGGCGTTCTGCTAGGAAACTATTTTATTTTATTGGCCAAATCTTTTGACCAAGGACCAACTTATTTAGTTTAAAATGTAGACTGTAAACTGGTATATTTAAAACTTCAAATAGAAATAAATCAATAGTAGGTATGTATAAGATAAAAAATACATGTTGTCGTCCATATTTTTAATAAACCTTCAGGAAAATTGATAAAAATTATATCAATATTAAATACATAAATCATTTATAAAACCGCGGGGAAATCCTAGTTATTATCAGCTGAGATATTATTCACCACAGACGCGCGACTTCGCGGTTTAGTGACGTAAGCCGCGCATGCGTCACTCGGCTTAAAGATGATTAGGAACGACATATTGTATAAAACGAACGTGTAATGATGATCGTCCATTTCGGATGGTACAAATATAAATAAACAGGAGCACCTATAAAAGCAATTCTATTGGTATTAACTTTTATCTGAAAAGGATAATATGTAGTATTCTTATTTCATAAACTTAATGAATAAGTGTCTAATAATTAAAATTCCAGCGTTTAATATTGTTGTCAAAAGAACTTAATAATTAACTTTAATGATTTATTGAGGATCCCAATCTCACCAGTTACCTAGTATATACTTCCTGTCATACGCGAGTGAAGACACAGAAATAAACTAGTTTTTCTATAAAAATAAATTGATCTCGCTTACATTAGGACCTAACCTCTACCAGTGGCGCTTTCAAATCAAGATTTAGACCTGTTTTCAAGTAGATATCGTACTAATGTATTAATAGATTACAACTAGTTTAATGGCGCCGCTCAATATTATAGATAATTAATTATATGAATTATCTGTTTAATGTTATTTGCTTGTAGTTCGATTATGCTAATCTGTGCAATAATTCATTATAATTAATTAACTTTTTATGATTTGGTATTAAGTTTAGGAGTTCCCCGTCAAATAGCAAAATGTTTGATGTATTTTAGTTGTTCAGCCGCGAAATTTGAGATAGTGAGAAGTGAGGTAGTAAAGATTTTGTTGTTATTGGCTTCCAGTATACCTTACCACGTTTTTTTTACAAGCATTCTTGGACACTCTTGTTAGTACCTAAGTAGTCAGGCTCTCAGGAGAGCAGTGGTGGCCCAGTGGTAACAGCCCCGACTTACGAGTTGTAGGTCATGGGTTTGAACCCAAGCTGGCGCTTATCTTTGTGTTAATAATTTCATCACCAGTGCTCTCAAAAACGGTGAAGGAAAACATCGTGAGGAAACCGGCATGTCTTAGAACCAAAAAATTTGAAGACGTGACATCTACTAACCCGCACTGGGCCCGCATGGTAGATTACAGACCACTCCCTCTCACAGAAAGGAGGCCTGTGTCCCAGCTGTGGGAACATTAATAGGCTGATGATGATGAGTCAGGCTCTCTGTTGTAACGTGCCCGTGTGCTGCGGAATGAATGAATCCACGTAGAGCGACTGTATATAGAACGTCTTCGGGGAGATCGAATAAGAAATATATAGTCCACCGGTAAGTATTAATATACTTTTACTAATACTTTATTACAGGTGAGTATCCGGCCATCGCGACTTGGAGTACCAGTGGGTGACACCAGTGCTGCTACACTGCAATAATGAATGATAGTGTTGGCCTAAGAACTGCGATCCCTCTGATATTGCAGATATCTATCTACCAGTAAATCTATGGTAATTGTTGCATAAAGTTTTTTAGCTAGTTTTTGTTGTTGGTTTGCTGCGCGCTGTGGTGTTTACTGTAAGTGCAGCAAGTAATTGTTAAATAAATAAATAAATCTGCAATATTAGAGGGATCGCAGTTGCAATGCCATTCTAGAGACAAAGCTGACATGTGTCATATGCCTGTTGCATCCATACCTAACTTTCAGACCGAAACATAGCAGTGCTGCTTGGAGGCAGGGATGTGTATGGTTTATGACATAGTAGGTATTTCATCTGACGAGCTGCTTCACAAAGAGACCTTCTATTCTAATAATATTCATATTTTTTGCGGGTGAATTTAATCAATGAAACTGAACGATTTCGGTCATCTAAGCCGTCTTGAAGAGCTGTCAGTCAATGTCATCATTGTTTTCGAATATTGACACTGACAGCTCTTGAACTCGGTTTAAAAGTGCTGGTCGCTTTCAGTTTTATCGGTGAAATTCGGCTTATATGTCGTTCTTTCGTTTGGTTCTTTTTTGTTTTAACCACAAGCACAGAATAAATAATAGTACTCTAAAACACACTTTGAACTTTACTGAACAGAATACGTACGCATGCATACAAAAAACAATGAATAAGAAATAGTTGTATTTATTTTATAGCCTCAATATAAATGTTTTTGTATCAAACAAACATGTTTGCATTGGCACATTATGGTATTATGTTTATTTAAAATAAAGTAAAAACACTGCAATAAATTAAATTGATTTTTGTTTTGATAACAAATAAATAAGTTGAGTATTTTATTGAACCGCTCGCTCTTGAATAAAAGAAATCTATTTATAACTCCCTTGTTACATTTTGTTTCCTTGCAGTGAATTTAGTGCAGTGTTTTTTTGTTTAAAGGTAAACAATGTCAAGCAGTTTGAAAGGCAGTAGTTATTTTTACAAAAAAAAAATGCTATTTGATCATTCTTTTTGACAACCTTCATTGAGCAAAGTTGACTTTTCGCGTTAATTGAATAGGCGCCAGCAAAATTGTATGGAATTTCATTGTTGGTGAGTTTTAGCCACCAGTCCTTTGAAAATCCATTATTGTCGAGTTTTGTTTAAAAAATAGTCAGATGCAAAAAGATTTTATTCAGAACTATCTGTGCCCCGCGGTTGTATCCGGATAACTCTCGTCTAGCGTCTCCCAGGTCATGGTCTAGTCTAGTTGCAGTAAGTATTCAATATATTATTATTGAAATTTATTTTGTAACAATGGGCCAATAAAATTATTCTTACAGTTTTTAAATGTAGGTACTTACTGTGAATAGTTTTTAAATGTACTGTTTTCAACTCCTTTAAGCAGTAACTTCCTGAAGATATCTCACAAAGCAGAATATTTATGAAAGTACCAGGACATCAACGGCTTTAAGAGGCTTGCTGCGTTCAATGTTCAGGCTGAAGTGCCAGCTGTCTGTGGTCCAGACATTGTTTTTTTTATAAAGTTCAGAACTAGCCAGTTCCAGGCAGAAAACAACTTTGCTTACCAGGATTGCATACGAAAATAGGAGTTTAGTAGTTCCCAGACATACCACAAACGAGTATCAGGTCATACGCCAGTTACATGAGCAAACAAACCAGCAATACGGATGTTTGAGCATAATTTAGTGGCTCGAAAGCAATTGCAGAGTTCCTACTGAGGGTCCATGTTCTTTGAATTGAATTATTTATGTCTTGTATGAGCCAAATACGAGTGCTGATTACTTTATGGTATATGCTGATGATTTTGGAATGTGGGAAAGATGGTGCTTGCTTTCCATCCGTGGGCAATTGTGGAAAGTTATTTTCTTTCTGGGAAATAATCGAATAAGATTACCTACATAATATTCTATAGTATGGTGAAGGGATTCTCGAATCGCGACCCTCTCACTTTTTGGAGTCGGCCTAATATTGGAACCTTTATCGAACTTACAAATGAATTAGTCAGACCTAATCACTAGACAAAATAGATTATTATTAAATAATAATATCGTACGACATGATAATGAGAAAATATTTGTTTAATTCAGCGCAATATAGATTATCTTTTAAGATAAACACTCGTTCAGACGACGCAATAAGCCTACACAAATAAATCGAAATCACTTAGACACCTGAAAAATTATTTTAATGTACCTAAACAGATTGTAGATAAGAAGATGTCCATGTGAAATAGCTCGTCTTGGAATAGTACCAACTGTTTCAACCAAGAAATCACAATCATTATCGTTTTATCGATGATTCCAATAGCTATACGACACGCCCGTATAAAAATGTTCAAAATCTAGTTGCAATCTTTTCTCAGCGAATATCTATCCTATCAAAAACTTGTCACAAAGGAAAATAGCTCGAATTTACATAAGTAATGTGTAAATTCGAGAAGTTTTTGACAGTTTAAGGGATCTCGCGCTCTAGACGGCCACAACCAAGGAGTCGTCTATTTCATAGGTTTAGGTAGTTAAAAAAAGGTAAACAAAAAAAGCCACGTGACGAGACAGCTGTCAAGTAACCGACTAGACGTAATACCTGTCACTTCAGTTGTCAACCTACGTTACAGTTGTACTCTTCAATTTAGAAGCGCTATATATTTCGTTGACGTTTAGAATTTGGGCTCTTTACAATAGACAAATTACAAAATATTATATTGTTAATATACAACGTGAAATTTGAATCACAGTTTTGCTAGAACAAACGTTGTTCAGACCATGGTCTTCTACCATTCTATAACAATCAATTTAAAAAAAAAAGTCAATGGTATTTAAAAAAAAACACAAAAAAGACTAATTTATTTATTAAAATTTCGGCCCGCATTGGCCCGACATCCTTGTAGTCCACGTGGACTCCTCATAACTCTTTTGAATGCCATATTGCTACCGCGATGAGTTCTTAGATGTTACGGTTAATGTTTGAACACGTTTGAGCAACATAAGACTTATTTGAGAACGCCTAGTTTAGTTTGTTTTAATAACATATTGGATGCTATAGAATGATAGTAGACCATGGTCTGAACAACGTTTGTTCTAGCAAAACTGTGATTCAAATTTCACGTTGTATATCTAACAAAAATATTAAGCAGTTACATCAACGAAAAGTAGTTTTTTTTTTAATTTTAATTTATTTCATGAAAAAAAGAATAATGATAAAGTTTATAAAAGGGGAAACTATTGTAAAAATCTAAAATAAATTTAATTTATTTTTATCATATTTTTAAACAAGAAAGTGTCATCTATAAAAACCCTTTTTACGATTTTTTTACCTTTATTTAACTTCATATTATTAAGTACCTAAACCTATGGAATACATTCGCCTCACGCACTAGACGGCCACGACTCCGGCCAGTCGTAGTCCGAGGCCCGGTCTGCGGCTAGTTGGCCGTTGCGACCAAGGGCATGATTCGTATCGGTTTCTATAGTTTATCTGGTCGCTGCGACCACTGGTCGTGGTCGTGGCCGTCTAGTGCACGAGATCCCTAAGACTGAGATTAGAATGCAATCAATCTGCCAATCTGTCTAGTCCTTTCCAACTAAGATGTTTTCCAGTCTAACCGGATGCAGCTCAATACCAGAATTTTACATGGAGCGACTGCCTATCTGACCTCCACAACCCAGTAACTGGGTAATACGATAACCTTTGGTAAGACTAGTTGTCAGACTTTTGAGGTTCTGACGACCCGTAACTACTGTCAAAGATCCATGAATGACAGCCGGGACCAACGGCTTAGCGTGCTTTCCGTGGCACGGAGGAGTCTCGGTATGTAAAGATGGTGGCAAGCGTAGCTTAACCTGATGAATCGAACTGTGCGGCTGTTATTACTCAGCCACTAGCTCCTTATAATTTAGAATGCGAACATTCGAAAAATACGGGAATTTATTGTCACTTGAACTCTGCTACATTTAACAGTAGCTTCGCAGAAATCCTTCAAAGTGCAAGTTCGATCACAAAACAGCATGTATCTATTGCTGTGTTCCGAATATAGGTAAGTATATGGATGGCCGGTAAAAAGTTTAAGAACGTGAGACTTAAAAAAAAAATCTCTCATCTAGGAGACTTGGTGCATTACATAACATAACATAATCAGCCTTTTAATGTTCCCACGGCAGGGACACAGACCTCCTCTCGGTGAGAGAGACTGTGCCGTAATCCACCACGTGGGCCCAGTGCGGGTTGATAGAAGTCACATGTCTTCGAATTTTTAGTTCTAGGACATGCCGGTTTCCTCACAATGATTTCCTTCACCGTTTTGAGAGCAGTGGTGAGGAAATAATTTACACAAAGTTAAGCTGCCTGTCCACTGGAGCGGAGAGGAGAGGAGATGAGTGGAGATGTGCCAAAATTAACCAATAGAATCGCACCTCTGGAGCGGAGTTTTGATTCTATTGGTTAATATTGACACATCTCCGCTCCTCTCCTCTCCTCTTCGCTCCGGTGGACAGGCAGCCTAAAGCGCCTGTCTGGGTTCGAACCTACGACATACTACTCGTAAGTCGCGGCCGTTACCACTGATCTCCATTACTAAACCTTCAAATCGGTTTAGAAATGTATTTTTGGACCATCCATATCACTCGAATCCCTACTAACTAAACAAACAGTTGAAAACAAATTCGGACAGTCTACATCACACACTAACTACTCAGACATAAGACATAAAACAGATGTTGAAAATGTACCGCACATTTGAATTAGTACGATATGATTTACAAGATTTCATTGCTATTGATTGCTTTGTTTATCAACTGAAGCTATTAATAGTCTACATTATGTTTCATAGGTCCAGACCAGACTAATGGCGATGAGCCAGCTATATGGTTATGGTATATACAGGATACTCACCAACCAGTGACAGTGTTACCCAGTATCTGAGTTGTGGAGGTAGATCGAATATTAGGCAGTCTCTGACTTCCTTTTATCAACTATGTTGGGGTCGGCTTCAAGTCTAACCAGATGCAGCTGAATACCAGTATTTTACATGGAGCGACTGCGTCTTTAACCGCCACAACCCAGGAACTATAAGACTGGTTGTCAGACTTTACGGCTTCTGACAACCCGTTTCGGTTTCTATAGTTTACCTGGTCACTGAGACCACTGGTCGTGGTCGTGGCCGTCTAGTGCACGAGATTCCGAAGACTGAGATAAGAATGCAATCAATCTGCCAATCTGCCTAGCCCTTTCCAACTAAGATGGCTTCCAGTCTAACCAGATGCAGCTGAATACCAGTATTTTACATGCAGCGACTGCCTATCTGACCTCCACAACCCAGTAACTGGGTAATACGACCTTTGGTAAGTCTGGTTGTCAGAGTTTTCTGACGAACCGTAACGACTGTCAAAGATCCACAAATGACAGTTGGGTCCAAATGCTTAATGTGCTTTCAGAGGCACGGAGAAGTCTCGGTATGTAAAGATGGTTACCCAGCCACGGACCAACCTCGGCAAACGTAGCTTAACCTGATGGATTGACCCGTGCGGCTGTTATTACTTAGCTACGAGCTCCTCGAGGTAGGATAGGCAGTCGCTCCATGTAAAATACTGGTATTCAGCTGCATTCGGTTAGACTGGAAGCCGACCCCAACGAAGTTGGGAAAAAGCTAGGTAGATTGATTGCGATACTGGATAAACCATCAACACAATCATTGTGCGTACTGCCGGGAGTAGAACTCCTTAGCATAATCAGCTTATAATGTTCCCACTGCTAGGACACAGGCCTCATCTCGGTGAGAGGGAGTGGGCCGTAAACCACCACGCGGGCCCAGTGCGGTTTGGTAGATGTCAGTCATGTCTTCGAATTTTTGGTTCTAGGATATGCCGTTTTCCTTCCCCGTTTTGAAAGCAGTAGTGATGAAATTTACACAAAGAAAAGTGCCTATCTGGGTTCGAACCTTCGACCTAAAACTCGTAAGTCGTGGCAGTTACCAGTAGGTCATCACTGCTCTCATTCGATATTAGTCGAACGCAATTATGACAGAGCCTTCCCAAGGTTTTAACTCTTTCCTACACAGCCATCACATTCTATAAAAAAAAAAACGCTTACGATAGTTTTCCTCATCTTTGATAACGACCAATAATTTTAAGTGTTTCTACGCACATCCTTATCAGAACTAACGGAAATATTTGAGGAATGTACCGTCATGAGTACTATCTCTTCTTTAGATAAATATCACATGAAGAAATTATGCATTTTCTTTCGCATTTTCCGCCCCGCTCCTGACTAGACACATAAATAGTCTCGACTAGTTTTAGACTAGTCTCGACTAGTTTGGGACTAATCTCAACCAACTTCGGACTAGTCTCGACTAGCTTCAACCGAATTTCGTTTTCATTTTCGGTTTTCAGCCATTTTCGGTGGACATAACCAAGTCATTTTAGTCAACAATTGTAAAAAAAAAATATGGCAGTTGACAACTGTGAAAATGGTTTCGTTTTCGATTTTAGGCTGAAAATGAAAATCATGTCGAATAGTTATCGTTTTTGTTTCCAGTCGAAAAAAATAATCCATTCGGTCGGACTCTACTTGGGACTACACAAAAAAACGCATCCAGCGGATTCCTGCGGCCTTTACAAGGTCATCGGTCCATCTTGTGGGAGGCCTTCCAACGCTACGTCTTTCGGTACGCGGTCGCCACTCCAGAACCTTTCGGCCCCATCGGCCATCTGTTCTGCGAGCAATGTGTCCTGCCCATTGCCACTTAAGTTTGGCAATTCTTCGGGCTATGTCGGTTACCTTGGTTGTTTACATTATGGCCACATTATTTTTAGTAAGAACGTAACAATCAATATTATAGTTATGATTGACTGGTGAATATTATTATAATTATACCTATGTACAAAGAACTCCATTTTGTTAAGTAAATATGTACAGAAGGAGCGGTAACATTACGATGGATGACACGTTTTATTAGGGTTCCGTAGTAAATTGAGCAAATTATATGCCGAATGTCAAAAGCATCAGAAATAATTTTGTTATGACAAGGACATGTTTACTATGATATGGGGTTTGGTTTCCGCACTTCAGTCCTTCAGGTGAATCATTGTACGAGGGCCATGGCGACCGTTAGACGTTATTTCAGCCAGCCCACTTCCCTCCAGAAACTGAGTAAGTCTCCTGGCCTGTTCAGAACATCTGTGAAAGATCTGGGTGACCCGAGGGTTTCATTTCTAATCTGGGTGACGCCTGTGCATTCAAAGAGCACATGCGCAATGGTTTCCTCAGCCTCCATGCACGCCCTGCACAAAGGACTGTCCGTTATGCCTATTGTGTGTTGTGCAAGCACATGTTTAACTGTCGCAAATTATCTTAGGAATTTGCGATGGCACTGCTGAAATGACCAAAATCTGTATAAATAAAACACAGGGCAACCTGTGCCAAACTTTTTTCTTTGGGGAAATCCACAATGATACCACAGTAATCACTACATTTCCAAACGTTAAAGTACGATTAATAAGGGCGATCAAGCCTATTTCCAATTGGTCACAAATCCAGACCGATATTGAGAAATGCCTAGACTACTTTTAATTTTATTTTTACGTCTTTGAAATTTCTCAGGACCTTAGGGTCCCGGACCTTTGGAAGGCGTACGAGGAGCCGAAGCCAACTCGCAGAGGCCCGTTAGACGTGTTAAATGAAACGTGGCACCAACCGACGATTATCCCTGTATGCACTATGCTAGTGCACCCAAGGAAAACCCCCGGTTGGCTATTGCAAGATATGGAAACAAAAAATATAGGGCTATGGGTTTGGGTGGCTAGAGTGGATTGGTTATCCTAGAACTATGGAAGGTCTATGGCCCCTGCCTGATCAATGTTTTATAATGTACACAGATAAAATGGCAGGGGGTGACTTGCACAGGAGGCAACATGTCCTGAGGTGCTTATGAGGAGTGGAACGGTATTCCACGGCTATCAGGACAATCCCGGAAGTACGGTCAAGATCCCTACCAGCATCTTACTGGAATACTTCCTTCCTCCGAGCACGTTTGCTCTTGCGAATCTCCACTCAAGCCGGCCAATTAAGGCAAGAATAAGGTGGGAGCTCTGTTCCTCGTCAGTGTTCTCTCCATAATGTGTTCACTAATTTTATTATTATTAAGTACTTTTGCTGAAAAGAAACGGTCATCATCATCAGCATCCAGCAGATTCCTGTGTCCTGCGGCGAAAAAAATGGTTGTCAATGTTATCTACTTACTACGGAACCTACGATAGTACGTTTTGCATCAATGTTGAACAAAGTCAATACAAATATTTATCTTGCTGATTAATTCAAGTAGGACTTATTGTATTTGTTTTAAAAATATAATAAAATCCGTTTCGTGTACCAGAGTCACAGACACGCCATAAATAAATAAATCAATATAACTGTTTAAAAACATAAAAATTAAATTAGAGTTGGGTTCAGTCTGAATCTGAACCATAACAAACAACAGTTTTGCTACATTTCGCAGTTCTTACAAGCAACCAAGATTTGATTCCTGTTTCGTTGTGAACTGCAAAAATAAAGACTTGCTTAAATATTCAATATTCATAATTACTTACCTATGTATTGTAAGTAAATAGGTGCGCGACAGAGCGTGCAAGACCTTTGCCGTCGCCAATCATGCGTGCACCTGTGATCTATTGGTTGATATTACACACGTGTGAACGAAAATTACATACTTTTCTGCAATTCTGATAGCCTGGTACCCTGGTATGTTGTACTGTCTAGCAGTGGTGGATTATGAGACAACGGGAAATCTCCACCACTAGTGAGAGTATAAGTGGTTGTCAACGGGAATTCGCTACCAAGAGTACATAGATCAAAGGGCAGTGAATAATTATTGTTTCTGTGATTGTTTTCCACGATTGCTTTGATTTTTTGATTGATTGCTTTGGCTTCAGCCTATCCAAGATGGCAAAAGCGTGAAGATAAGAAACCCTTCCAGTCCAGTACACCTATGATTCTCGGCGCACGATAGTGCAGCCAAACCCAAAAAGCAGAGGGGCACTATCCACAGGGCTCAAAACCTTAAATCAAGGTCTAATTCTACAAACTCTCTAATAATATCTTGGTCAAAATGTACATATTACGGCTTGGCCGTTCCATTGAACTATTGCATGATGAACATTATAGACCAACAATGACTTAATTTCTTCAGCCCATAGGAGTGTCTGTGCGATGGCCGCGAAACGGCCAAGCCGTACATTTTGACCAAGATGTAAGGTTTGCAAGTAGCGTTAGGCCTTCTAGAGTTATGGGCTTGGCCCTTCATTAGTTCTGATAACTTTTTAACAATGAATCTTTACATTAAATGTTTTTGGTAAGCTAATATTTACCAGGAACCCATAAGTTAGCATGCACTGTATTTTATTGTTTCACGGCCAACTATCCAGACTATAGAAGGCCCAAGATTCAAACCCCTTTAATCCAGTACACGTGACCAGAATTACCAGGAGAACATGCGTCAGCTGGCAGTGAATAGTTCCGCACACATCGATTAGTTAATAGACAGCAAATTGTTTCTAATTGGGACGTAGGTCGTAGTTGTCCTATTGCGCTGGACTATTGTGTGCACAGGTATATGAGGAAAAAGGTTGAGTATACAATTATACTTAGGTTTAGTAAGCTAATGAATGGAGTACACAAACCCACGCTCGGTCTGCGTGGTGGATTAAACGGCCCACTCACAGAGGGGAGCCCGAGTTTCAGCTTTATAATATGTTCTAAAATTCTAAATTAATGCCTAAATATTATTGTACTGTTGTACTTCCAACTCTCTGCACTGATCGAACATTCAAATTCCAATAGTGCGCTTTAGTTTGATAATGTAATTAATTATAGTGAAATCGGACATTACTATAGTTTTAACCAAATTCGTACCCTGACCTCCAAGGAAGACTAACTGTCTAGTTTAGGGCTCACCGGCAAATTATGCTTTGTAACCAGCTGCTGCGGTGTGAAATGCTGTGTGTGCATTTCACGCCGCGGCAGCGGCCGGCGAATGCTACTTACAAGTTGGTCGCAGTTACTCTTTAAACCATGGATACCCTACATTATTGATATGGCCAAACGTCGACTGACATATCATTAAACGTTGACGTTTAATTATGGTCAATTTCTTGAAATACTCAATTCAAAAGAGAGAGAAAATAATTTCATTTCAGCAAAATTATTATATAATAATTCATTCATTCATTTTTATTAATATTTCTGCCCAATCTGCATTTTGCACACTCATGTTGATTTGAATTCCGAATACGTAAACTCGGACCAAGCCAACAAAGTAATACGATACCACGATTTAAAAAAAAACCGGTACAAAAACCAGAATCGGTATTCTATTGACGAACATCGATGGAATCTGTCCATCAAGCTGTCAAGTTGACACACAATGACCGGTATCGGAAATCTCCAGACGGTTTTAATCGCAAGGAAAATATAAATGGCAAAGGTACAGTACCCTTGTACAGTAGGTACCGTAATTGCATATCACGCTTTCAATCAGGAATTGAGGGTTTTGAAGGATTGCTTCATATAATAGGTTTGAAAAATTCTTTGGTTTGCTTAACAACGTAAATAACGCTTTGAACGTGGCTCTACTGTCAAAATGAAAGACATTGCAATCAATTGTCATTTTACATCTGTGACGCAATTACCCCGCAGATCTACACCTATATGTCAATCAAACTGCCTAGCCTTTTGCCAACTATGTTGGGGTCAGCTTCCAGTCTAACAGGATGCAGCTGAATACCGTATTTTACATGGAGCGACTGTCTATCTGACCTCCACAACCCAGTAACTGAGTAGTAAGAGACCGTTGGTAAGACTGGTTGTCAGACTTTCGGGTTTCTGACGACCCGTAACGACTGTCAAAGATCCACGAATGACGGCCGCGACCAATGGCTTAACGTACTTTCCGGAGCACGGAGGAGTCTCGGTATTTTAAGATGGTCACCCACCCATTCACAGACCAACCCCAGCAAGCGCAGCTTAACCTGATGGATCAAACCGTGCGGCTGTTATTACTTAGCCACTACCTCCTCAGATCTACCCTTTTATGTAGTCCCAAAAAAACGTTTTTCAAGTGTGGGACCAAAAGCAAAGCTATCATAGTTTACACAAAATTAATGTTTGTTCAAGATGAGAAAGAAAAGAAAAAAAAAGACGTGTGGCACTCGGGGACTGCCCCGGCGAAGCTATTGCATAGCATTTTTTATCAACTTACGCAATTGTAAAATATTAACCCGAATACAAGAAATACATATACAATGATGACATTGACAGGAACTGTTATTCACATTTATAGTTTTTTAAACTTGACACAACGTAATGGCCGGGAACATCAAACTAATAAAAAGGTTTTAATTTAAATATTAATAGTCAAGGATCATTCGTCTAAGTAAATTTGAACTTTATTGTCAAACAGTTAAACATAATTTTCAATACAACACTCTCGTATCATTCGTCTAAGTAAATTTGAACTTTGTTGTCAAACAGTTAAACATAATTTTCAATACAACACTCTCGTATCATTCGTTTAAGTAAATTTGAACTTTGTTGTCAAGCAGTTAAACATAATTTTCAATACAAAACACTCTTTTCTTTGGAAAAACAAAACACTGTTTTCGTTACGGAATTTCTGGATTAGGTCTCCACGCTCAAGGCCCGCGATAGAAGCTATGAAATAGCTTAAAAAATAAAGAGAGAGGGAAACAGAAAGATCCTTTCAACCCACATAATAATACTCTACTTCAATACCTACTCCTCAATTTGCCACTGACAAATGACGGCTGTTGGCGGTGCGTGATCGTGCGTCTACACCAATCGACACCTTGACCATTGCTGGCGTCATTAGTGACGCACGCAGACTGGGTATTGAGACAAATAGAAAAAATCTATTAAGTGAGTTGATAGAATAAGTACCTTTTATGTATCTACTTACCGGTTTTTAAGCTGGTACAAAAAATTTGATGATTCTAAAGTTGCCAATAGGTACGTCAAGATCGTAAAAAGAGAGAGAGCGGGGAATCCTCTTTTTTAATATTCAAAGATTCCGCAGTCTTTTTACACATGATGCATCCGTCGTACAGTTAACCGCACGGCCGTAGAATCAATTTGACTCTGAGCTGGCTTAGCGTAATACAGTGTTTCAATAGCTACTGGTTTTGTACCAGTTACCTGATTGTACGAGACACAAAATGCTGGAGACCTCATTTTTCTCCACGGTATGAGCTATTGTCGTGTTACCTTGCCGGATAAACTTTCCATAAGATTGTAATAACTTACTAGAGAGAAAGTGACTCACAGACCTTCAGTCGACCGTCCACTCAGGATGTGCACGGAGAGGTTTACCAGTGTTAATTTGTTTGCCAGCATTTGTTTTGCCCGTATCGTGGCCATCGTGGGTCGCAGTGAACGATCCTGCCTTATACATTGTGCTATGCAGCTATGCAGATGTAAAAGCTAAGCTACGAAGCTATGTGACCGTTTCCACTAATGCTTAGCTGTGTAGCAGAGTGAGTAAGATGTGCTATGAAAATGCGCCGCCGCGAGGTAGCTGTGCGAGAAAGATGTGCAGCTCGAGCTATGCGATGCATACAGTAGGGAAGGCACGGGGAGTGGCTGCGGCTGCTCTGCACGTAGCTACACCATCCATAGCACGCATCCTTCAATATAAAAAAACATAGCTTAGTAGAACCCGTTTCCTTCAGTTCTATGATATGTGGACCAATGAAAATGATATGGTGGATATCAAACGCATGCACAGCAACGTAGCGTAGCACATATCTCTGGTGGAAAAGAACCCTGAAGCCGATATCTGACGCTTTACTATGTGCACGTCTTTAGTTTAGCTGTGGGCTGCTGTGGAGCGGCGCTTAAAAGGTACCGTTCCGTACCGGTCCGCAGAAGGCAACTACAGGCGACGTGTTGCCGTAACACGACTGGTTTCTATAAATTTCTATGAAATACCATCCGTGACTAGCGACACGTTGTTTGCAGCTACGGGCGAGTGACAGGCGACACGTGCAGCCCGACCGCAGACCAGTAGTGCCGCCAACGCTCGAGCGACAACAGGTTTTTCTATCTTCTATCTACCGACTGGAATACGGGCTGCTGCTGCCTGCGCCTGCGGTCGGGTTCGGAATCATGGCTGCAGCGACATGATGCCGCGACATGACGCTGCGACACGTCGCCTTTTTTTTTTTTTTTTTTGGGTGGGAAATCATCCAATGACTTCTCCCGCTCTGGGCGGAGCGGAAGGGCGTGTCAGACTTTTACTGACTAAAACCCACCCGCGTTCCTTCCCTTGCCATGCCAGGGGCCACGGTTTCCCCTTGGGACTACCCGCAACCCCGGCAGGCATCGGCCCTAACGGACCCCGTCAGTTTTGCTGACATCTCTTTGAGGCGCGCGTGGAACACGACGCGCCGTCGACCCGGGCCTGGTCCTTATCGGACGGCGAGCTGCCCTCTGCTCTCCGTCCGCAGGCCCGCGCCTACGGTGGCCGGAAATCGGCTATCAATTCCCGACGCCCGGGAAGTCTCCTACGGCGGCGGCGGCTAGGGCTGGTAGGGCGCGGCCTCTGCCACTCCCTCGCGCGCTCCGCCTCCTCCTTCGCGAGCATTACTGCTTCGCAGAAGGAGGTGACGGCTTGCCATGCCCTCTCGCTCCGCACCATGGCCTGGACCAGGGCCGGACGCGAGAGGTCACTGCCGCCGATGCGACACGTCGCCTGCAGTTACCGCCTGCGGTCGGGTACGGAACGGTACATTTACCTGTCGCACAGATAAATACAGATGGGACACAGCTACAAGTAGGTAAGCGGTAAGCTTGAGTCGAATTCAGTGGGCGTAACGTAGTCCGAAGATATAAGACTTACGCGTCATGTTCGTGAACGGCCGTCTGCCAAGGCTTATTTTAAATTGTTTCCATGTTACCATGGATTCAGTACATGATTCTGAACCCCCCAGCGCTGAAATTTTTCGTCGGTTATTAAAAAAAAAATCAGCTGCTCCATACATTTTGACCGCGTAGGTATTGCACTTTTCTATGAAACAGCTGTTTTTTTTTTAAATAACCGACGAAAAATTTCAACGCAGGGGGGTTCAGAATCATGTACTGAATCCATGGTAACCGGCTTCGCGTCGATGTCCCTGCCACCCTGTATATGTATGTACCCAAGATTTTGTAATATCTTTATTTAAAAGAGTGTCCTGGGACTTTCTTGCCCGTTCTTTTCCACACAGATCTACTTTTTGGAATGGGCAAGTTGGGCAACTAGCTTCAACTTTCTGACTAACTGACCGACTCTTTGACAATTCAAAAGTGCCTGTAAATGGTTTAATTGAAATAAATACTTTGAGTTTGAGCTTACGTGATAGGAAGAGAGGCAACTTTTTGGTGAATATAACTAGGTAATTAGCACTGGGCGACCTGGATTACACTAATTTATTGTGTCGAATCAAGAGTCGCTTTGATTGCAATGATTTTGCAGAGTGTTCGATCTGCAATAATCTGTGCTTGTCGCGGCGTCGTGACATATTGAATGCCTTTATAGTTATTCCTTGATGAATGACGGAATGACGGCCTCAATAGTGCGTGAGCTTGCGTCAATACCTTGACGATTGTTGACGACACTAGTGACGCACGTGTTATGAACTTATGATACAAGAGAGATAAAGGAGATACTGCATGAATAGACATTCGATAAGGTCATGCTAAGGAATGAAAGGATGGGTAGGTACGTTTCACTGTGAGCTGCATTTGACAAACTATTGTAAAGGAGTTGTACAGGTTGTACTGTCTCGTTGGCCTAGGTTATGTGGTCGCACGATTGCTGAGCGTGAAGTCTTGAGTTTGTTTCCTAGGACTGTCAAAGTGTTGGGTTTTTCCATTAGGAATGAAATAGGTACTCAATAGTTGTAAGGAATCGGATTATATGTAGGTATTATAGCAATAGGGATGTTCACAAAAAATTAAAGAATTGTCCTCTAGGTAGATTATTATTAAATATTGAACACGTAGTTTTCCTTAATTTATGTAATCAAAAGATTACGCCAATACATTAAGTTAAAATGTGGCATGACGTCACTCCCTTTAGATTTTATACTGACTTGTGACGTAGCGAGACCCCACTTCCTTCAATGTGTTTTATCTAAACCATTTTTTATTAATATGATAAAGCAAAAAATACGTGTCTAATATTATTTTATTATCGGACTGACGGACTAAATTGTTTTTTTTTTCCATTCAACATTACTATAGAGTCGCCCCAATAGGTACTGTCACACACCTGTTCCTCCAAACCCTTCGGGAGTAGGAGTGAAAGTGAAAGAGTGTCCTGGGACTTTCTTGCCCGTTCTTTTCCACACAGATCTACTTTTTGGAATGGGCAAGTTGGGCAACTAGCTTCAACTTTCTGACTAACTGACCGACTCTTTGACAATTCAAAAGTGCCTGTAAATGGTTTAATTGAAATAAATACTTTGAGTTTGAGCTTACGTGATAGGAAGAGAGGCAACTTTTTGGTGAATATAACTGTAGGTAATTAGCACTGGGCGACCTGGATTACACTTTATTGTGTCGAATCAAGAGTCGCTTTTTATTTCAATGATTTTTCAGTGTTCGATCTGCAATAATCTGTGCTTGTCGCGGCGGCGTCGTGACATATTGAATGCCTTTATAGTTATTCCTTGATGAATGACGGCCTCAATAGTGCGTGAGCTTGCGTCAATACCTTGACGATTGTTGACGACACTAGTGACGCACGTGTTATGAACTTATGATACAAGAGAGATAAAGGAGATACTGCATGAATAGACATTCGATAAGGTCATGCTAAGGAATGAAAGGATGGGTAGGTACGTTTCACTGTGAGCTGCATTCGACAAACTATTATAAAGGAGTTGTACAGGTTGTACTGTCTCGTTGGCCTAGGCTATGTGGTCGCACGATTGCTGAGCGTGAAGTCTTGAGTTTGTTTCCTAGGACTGTCAAAGTGTTGGGATTTTTCCATTAGGAATGAAATAATTATATACTCAATAGCAACCAGGATTTTTTTGTCCATAACTTAGATTATTTAAAAATATTGGACATTTATTTTTTGAATTTTTTTCTTTTTTTACGTAAGTAATCAAAAGATTACGGCAATACATTGGTTTAAAATGTGGCATGACGTCACTCCTCAGTAGATTTTAAACTGACTTGTGACGTAGCGAGGCCCCACTTCCTTCAATGCGTTTTATCTAAACCATTTTTTATTAATATGATAAGTAAAAAATACGTGTCTAATATTTTTTACGGACGGACTAAATAGTTTTTTTTTCCATTCAACATCCCTATAGGTAAGGTCGCCCCTGTAGGTACTGTACACACACCTGTTCCTCCGAACCCTTCGAGAGTAGGTGTGATGTAATGTTTTGTACAGTTGTTAGTAAATATCTAAGTGTTGATGGTCCAGGTAAAAAAAAAAAAAATATGCTAAAGAGATCTCTGGAACGCAACTTTTAACAGTATTGTTTTAGAAGCATTGTGTGTAAGTCTGCTTCTCACTAAAACTTAGGAGCTGAGTGTTACATCCACGGTTTGTTACCAGACTCTCTGGTGGTCCCAACGTAGTGTGTACATTGTGTTTTCTGCTGGCGTTGTATTCAGTCTGACGTTGTATTTGTATAATAGGACAAACCTGGCAACGCAAGCCTGGCATAAAATATTGTAAAAACAAAAGAATTACAAACTTTCAATACCAACTTTTACCTCCCCCATTTAACCCAAAACCCTTCTATTGTACTCACCTCCGTTATAATATTCTGTATAAGAAACAGAAACACTTATTTATACAAAATTTCATGCTTTATAATACACCCAGTGTTGACTGTCAGTGAATCAAAGATTTTTAATAAGTAGAAATGACATCTCATCAACTAGGATTAAGTGCTGAACATTTTCCGTCAGTCAAAGAAAAAAGAACCTCCGATTTTACTCGTTTCGACTCAATGCAAAATATTTTCTACAGACCAACAACGTAAGTAAGTTCATTAGTATAGTTTGAACGTGTTAGGTAATTTGTCCACTATAATCATTAGTTTCCGTGGTGTAGCGGTTATCACATCTGCCTAACACGCAGAAGGCCCCCGGTTCGATCCCGGGCGGAAACATAGCTTTTTGGTTTTGTTCATCTTTTTTTTAAAAGGTTTTGACTATAAATATTTTATTGTTTAACTTTCTTGACTTGATAAGTATAATAGAGATAACTAATGGATATCCATTTATAATCAATTTTAATTTACGAACTTTCTGCTCTTCGTGTTTATGCAAGTGTTTGCTGAAAAACTCATCAAATATCTGCATTTTGTACTTAATTATTGAGTGTTGTATTATTTTATAGCATTGTTTATTGTATTTGAAGTAACAAAATATTAGGTACTTTGTAATTTTTAGATGAAGAACTATAAGCGCCATCTATTAGCGAATGGACGTAGGTGAATTGAATGAAACGGTCTTGAAAGTTATGCTACTTGCCGCTAGATGTCGCACGTAGTTTGAAGTTACTACAAAACAACACAATTCGTTTCCCTTGATCCTGACGATTGCTGAAATTTTGTAGAATACTGAGTAATAGATCAATATAAAATTACGTAAAAACTTCATGCATTATATTTTGAAAAAGTTCTAAGAATTGGTGCACACGCACCCCAACATTTTGTACTCAGGACGAATAATTTACAAACAATAATCATAGGTACGAATTATTAATTTTAATATAAATAATTTAGTTGTTAAACGGTCCCAAGATGCAATAGCTTATTTTAGACTTACGAAGTTACGAGCGACGCTTAAAGCGCCTAAATATAATGAATAGCAATTTGGTAAAGAGACAACATACTTCTATTCTAATTTATTATGGTGGTGTACATACTTCAGTAATAAATTATAGTCACAGTAGTCGTTTATAAAGCTATTTTCATTGATAGTAATCGCAAGGACGCTATTTGAACCTGTACAAGATGAAATTTAATTCATTCGACACCTCTTAAGGGGTCATTGTTGTCATCATGATGAGTATAGTGACCTCTTAAGAGGTGTCGCATGAAATCAATGTCACCCTGTATAAAATAACCTAGAACCAAAATTGCAAGTTTAAAGGCTAATCATATTAATAATATATGTAATAAAAATTTCTAAGGGGCCTCTGCGAGTTGGGTTCGGCCCGCGTACGCCTTCCAAAGGTTCTAGGGTTCCGAGATATGTCAAAGACATTATAATATGTAATAAATAACCATGTATTCGCACCAATATAATCGAACATATTGATATTTTCTTAGCTGTCCACAGACCCTAGTCTGTGAGTATTGTTTGTTTAACTAAGCATACATTAGTTATCAAAGCAAATGCGTTTTCAGGAAAAAAACTGCGCACCCAGATCGTTGCACGATAAAAAAATGCAATGTCTGATAAAAACTGCAACGGGTTATCTTTGCAAAAGGTTGACGGCCTCAGGTGTGAGGTACCTATTTTCTATTTAATAGTATGCCTATTTTATAGAACGAATAAATTATTGGAAGGCCTCCCACAAGATGGACCGATGACCTTGTGAAGGCCGCAGGAATCCGCTGGATGCGGGAAGCATAGAATCGGTCGAAGTAGCGGTGCTTGGTGGAGGCCTATGTTCAGCAGTGGACGTCTTTTGGCTGAAATAACAACAAATTATTGAGTCGCTCTATATTGCCCGGCATTAGTATTTCCTATGTTCCTGTACTGTGCTGTGACGTGGACACTTAGGGTAAATTGAGAAGAAGTAAAAAGACGCTCTGGAAATGTGTTGCTGGGGGAAAATCCTAGGAGTGTCGTGGACAGAATTTTGCACCAACACATTTGTACTCGAACTGCCTCGTTGGCCTAATGGTCGCAAGCGGTAGGTACTGCTGAACATGAGTTTCTGGGTTCGATTCCCAGGTCGGGAAAAGTGATATTGGGTGTTTCTATCTAGAATTTCTCAGTAGACGCCCGGAGTCAGGAACTGTGGCGGTTGATGGCAATTTTTATTTTTAAACTTTTTACCCCACACTAGGAATTTCTCCTGTATTGTGGGTGCGTTTACAAACATTAAAACTCACTTACACAAGCACCCAGACCCGGAACATCTACTTGTAGGTCATACAAATATTTGTTCCGTGCGGGAATCGAACCCGCGACACGCAGCGCAGCAGTAAATCGCTAAACCACTGCACCAACCGTGCCGTCGAATCGACAATAAGCTCGCCCCCTATTACATGGGACTTTAACATAACTGGCGAAATGTGGGTATACTATAGGTACACCTCTGCCTAACCCTTCGGGGAAACAGGGCGTGATGTTATGTATATGTTATGTATATGTTATGTATATGTTATGTATATGTTATGTATATGTTATGTATATGTTATGTATATGTTATGTATATGTTATGTATATGTTATGTATATGTTATGTATATGTTATGTATATGTTATGTATATGTTATGTATATGTTATGTATATGTTATGTATATGTTATGTATATGTTATGTTACATCAGTACTCCAAGAACTCTGCATCAAGCAGCGTTTATCGGCCACAGTAGAGACTCGAATTCTCTAATTCTTTGGGCATGTTTCAGGACGGGGAAACGATTCCATAGAACGTCTTGTAGTGCAGGGCAAGCTCGAAGGAACAAGAACACGCGGGAAAATGTCAGGAATTTATGTGGCTTGCTGTCAGTACAAGGACGAAAGCTGTAGCTCCAATAAAAAAAATCCAAAAAAATAAAATAGAGTGCGCTGTCAACACAAACTCTCCGTCTTACGAATTTTCGATCAGGAACATTTTTAACCGATCCTAAAAAAAGTGCACAACGCTGCTAAAGAAGTTTTCACTTCAAAAAATTTACCGTTGATAATGTATAATTTAGTTTTATTGAATTATTACTCCCTATTAACATGACAAGCTTTGTGCACGATAGGATTTCCTATCGGCAAACATGCCGTCTTCCATACAAATTTTCATCGCCTATTTAAACCCTGCTTCCTTAGTGCTCACTTTTGTTATAAAAGGAACTCTTGTGCAAAATTTCATGGTTCTAAAATAGACCCAGCTGTTTAGGCTGTTCGTTATCATCTTAGTGAACATTTAGATTTTATAATGGAGATAGGTCTAGCCAAGAAAAAATGATGTGGTCCATACCTTACTGCATTTAATAATTATTTATTAACTAACATTAATTTTAATCAATCATGATGTCGCAAATCATTTGTCACTCAGATTGACTTTCGCGAAAATTTTTCGACTCCTACGCATAATGGCTAGGTGGCGCGCGCGTGGGCCGCTCGGAATTGATTTCGCCTTTACACTATATTATTTGCGTGAGACGTGTTGTCAGTTATGTGGTCCTAGTACTTAGATGAATATGACGAGGCATACGCTGCCATGAATAGGGCAGTATCTCAAGTAGTCTTCGAGCAAAAATAAGGTAACTGAAAATTCGAAAAACGACACCTATTCGAAAAACGACAATTGCCTATAGAGGATAGCGGTAGCAAAATTCAACTTTGCTCCCTAGGATGTTTGAGGTTTCTCTCTTCTGATTGGTCCACTCCGTGCTTTTGATAGCGTAGTTAGGTTGGAGGCGCTCGCATGAAGGTTTAATGTAAAAAAAAATTGAGTAAGTAGCTTTTTATTTTTCTCAGTAGTGATGAAAAATAGTGTGTATCATTCGGGGACAAAATATTTTGTTCTCGGCGGCGTATATTGAATTCCTCGCTAATCTCAGGATTCTACGTTAGAATCCCTCGCTATTACGCCCTGGAAGAACAAAATATTACTTTGGCCCCTTGTAACACAAATAAGTATTGTTAACCACGGTGCTTTTGCGCCATTGTAATGCAGATATACAACAGCAGTGCGTGGAATAGTTCAAGAAACCACGTATCACCGCTAACATCATCTCATAGGCTTACTATCCATCTTCCTAGTCTCTATTAACTTTATGCGACCCTAGTCTTGAGGAATCTTCTCAGCTCTTATACCTATGAATAAGATGCAGTAGATTAGGCTCGAGGGGCTTGTGGCTAAGTAATAACAGCCGTACGGGTCGATCAATCAGGTTAAGCTACACTTGCCGCGGGTTCCGTACATCGGAAAGCACGTGCCGTTGGTCCCGGCTGTCATTCGTGAATCTTTGACAGTCTTTACGGGTCGTCAGAAGCATGAAAGTCTGACAACCAGTCTTACAGAGGTATCTTATCTTGTAACTGGTTTATGGAGGTCAGATAGGCAGTCGCTCCATGTAAAATACTGGTATTCAGCTGCATCCGGTTAGACTGGAAGCCGACATAGTTGGGAAAAAGATAGGCAGATTATGATGAGATTAGGCTCCATCGGCAGCCTCGTCACCCTTGCGGAAGGACTCATAATGTTTACCCCTGGGTATATACTACCCTAACATAGTTACTACCCTAACATAGTTATGACAATCGAAAGTCTTGTTTAACGTTTTACGAAGTAGGTTGAACTCCATTTAAATAGGCTTGGCCGGAGAAGCTTAGATTCGATGTTCTTCCTGCGTAATATTTCAATACATATAACATAATCAGCCTATTAATGTTCCCACTGCTGGGACACAGGCCTCCTCTCTGTGAGAGGGAGTGGGCTGTAATCCACCACGTGGACCCAGTGCGGGTTGGTAGATATCACACGTTTTCGAATTTTGGTTCCAAGACATGCCGGTTTCCTCACGATGTTTTCCTTCACCGTTTTGAGAGCAGTGGTGATGAAATTATTTACACAAAGTAAAGCGCCTGCTTGGGTTCGAACCCACGACCTAAAACTCGTAAGTCGGGGACGATACCACTGGGCCACCACTGCTCTAATATTTCAGTGATCTTACTAACCACATATAACATCACGCCTGGATTCCCCGAGGGTTAGGCAGACGAGTAGATATAGTAACTTCACCCACATAAAGGGGGCGAGCCTATTGCCATCAACCGGGCACAAATTCAGACTCCGACCTGCTACTGAGAAATGCCAGATGGAAAAATCCAATATCACTGCCCGACCCCGAAACGAACAAAGGGGCCTCATGCTCGCAGTAGCGCTTGCCACCACTAGACCAACGAGGATAGTTACCTATTTGGAATAATTTTGTTGTTTATGTCCAATTAAATTGATGTAGTGACAAGCTACTACCTCAAAATTGATAGTCTGACATTTGTGGTGTCTGTACAATGGAAATATATGAAAAAAAAGTAGCAGGGGTTGTTATTATATCGATGCTGAACCCGAGATTATAATAAATTTTTTTTTTGTCTGTTTGTCGGTTTGTCTGTTTGTCTGTGTGTTTGTGCACGCTAATATCAGAAACGGCTTATTCGATTTAGATGCGGGTTTCACTAATATATTGTAGTAAGCTTCACTTAACATTTAGTGTTTATTTCATGTCAATCGGTTCATAAATAAAAAAGCTATGTCAATTTAAAGAATCACATCGAACATTTGCTATAGGTTAGGCATTTCTTTCCTTGATTTTCGGTATACTTATCTTAATTTTTATTTAGGGGTTGTATATAAATATTATAAGTATTTGGTATAGGTTAGGCATTTCTTTTCTTGATTTTCTTTATTAAGTATAAGTTTATTAGCTCAGGTTAGTAATTAATTTTTCTAGCAATTCTTTTGTTTTATAAAGTTAGTACGTTTGGTTTACACGTCTTAACACTTATTACTTAAACTGTGATAATTTTAGACTGTATAATAATCTGTAAGTATTTATAATTTAATTGTTTACGATATTACGTGTTTACTAAATAACTGTGTGTTAAGTAGTAAGTACTATTTTATTGTAAGAATGCCTCGAAGAAGATCCAACCTCTCCCAATGTAGCAGAAATGCTAAAAGGATGAGATTAGTTCGATCACAGGAATCTGAGGAAGGTCGTGAGGCAAGGCTCTCTGCAACTCGGGAACATCAGGCTAGGTTTCGTGCTGCAGAAACTTCGACTCAGCGGGAATCTCGACTGAGTTGAAATCGTTCTCGAATGGTCGAGGTCGCGAAATTTTTTTTTCATACTAATGGGGTCAAGTCATGAAAAAGGTTGAAAAACACTGCCCTACATTAATCCTACTGTAGCGGTTAGACCGCCACATACAAAAATTACGAAACAAAAAGACATGACGTCACACAATTCCTACATCTCGCAGTTACAGTTTACTGAGCGAATAACATAGATAAGACTATCCGAAATCAACATAATATGGGCAGTTGCCCGCCAGACATAACAACCCGTCTGGTTGGAGGATCCTCCCTTTTCTATGGTGGATGAGTGAACTTTACACCCTGTTCCTCATACCCCTAAATTGGTGACCCCGAGAATGAACGTCAACGCAGCCTTCGTGCAACTACTCCAGCGTGACGTCATCATCATCACTCCCGCAAGCTTTCGTGAGGCGAGTCACACAGCCAGCCAGCACCCACGGCTTCAACGGGTATCCTGACCACCAGCATGCAGCGAACGCGCATTCCTGGTCATCACCCTCAGCCACGCCACCCCGACTCACTGGGGAATCACCGCAATCACCTCAAGCACCGCAATCACCTCAATCACCTCAATCACCGCAATCACCACAATCGCCGCAATCACCGCAAACAGTTCCGACCCACCGTGATCTGTGCGGCACACGGTTCCGACTCACTGAAACCACAATCACCATCGCCGCAATCACTGCAGACAGTTCCGACCCACTGTGAACTGAGCGGCACCCGGTTCCGACTCACTGGAACCACAGCTGGTGAAGCATCGCAAGATCCAAGACTCAGCCCACTATCGACCTTCGGTCTCCGGAGGGGAGTGATGTAGCGGTTACACCGCGACATACAAACTACGCAGCAAAGACATGACGTCACACAATTCCTGCATCTCGCAGTTAGAGTTTACCAAGCGAAAAACATGGATAAGACTATCCGAAATCAACATACGGGCAGTTGCCCGCCAGACATAACAACCCGTCTGGTTGGAGGATCCTCCCTTTTCTATGGTGGATGAGTGAACTTTACACCCTGTTCCTTCATGCCCCTAAATTGGTGACCCCGAATATGAACGTCAACGCAGCCTTCGTGCAACAACTTCAGCGTGACGTCATAATCATCACTCCCGCAAGCTTTCGTGAGGCGAGTCACACAGCCAGCCAGCACCCACGGCTTCAACGGGTATCCTGACCACCAGCATGCAGCGAACGCGCATTCCTGGTCATCACCCTCAGCCACATCACCCCGACTCACTGGGGAATCACCGCAATCACCGCAATCACCTCAATCACCGCAATCACCACAATCGCCGCAATCACCGCAAACAGTTCCGACCCACCGTGAACAGTGCGGCACCCGGTTCCGACTCACTGGAACCACAATCACCATCGCCGCAATCACTGCAGACAGTTCCGACCCACTGTGAACTGAGCGGCACCCGGTTCCGACTCACTGGAACCACAGCTGGCACTGTGAAGCATCGCAAGATCCAAGACTCAGCCCACTATCGACCTCCGGTCTCCGGAGGGGAGTGATGTAGCGGTTAGACCGCCACATACAAAAATTACGAAACAAAAAGACATGACGTCACACAATTCCTACATCTCGCAGTTAGAGTTTACTGAGCGAATAACATAGATAAGACTATCCGAAATCAACATATGGGCAGTTGCCCGCCAGACATAACACCCGTCTGGTTGGAGGATCCTCCCATTTCTATAGGGTATGAGTGAACTTTACAACCTGTTCCTCATACCCCTAAACTACTTATATTATAAATGCGAAAGTTTGTGAGGATGGATGGATGGATGGATGGATGTTTGTTACTCTTTCACACAAAAACTACTGAACGGATTTTGATAAAACTTTACAATAATGTAGCTTATACATTAGAATAACACATAGGCTACAATTTATAAAGATTTTATGTGATTTGGCCATAATATAACGATAAGTATCAAGTAAGTGGGAAAAATTCCTGCCCTCTGAGATCTATCTTTGCGTGCGCTGCCTTTTTTTTTTTTTGGGTGGTTAATCATCGAATGACTTCTCCCGCTCTGGGCGGAGCGGAAGGGCGTGTCAGACTCTTACTGACTAAAACCCACACGTGTTCCTTCGATCCTTGATATCTCTTTGAGGCGCGCGTGGAACACGATGCGCCGTCGACCCGGGCCTGGTCCTTATCGGACGGCGAGCTGCCTGTTGCTCTCCGTCCGCAGGCCCGCGCCTACGGTGGCCGGAAATCGGCTATCAATTCCCGACGCCCGGGACGTCTCCTACGGCGGCGGCGGCTAGGGCTGGTAGGGCGCGGCCTTTGCCACTCCCTCGCGCGCTCCACCTTCTCCTTCGCGAGCATTACAGCTTTGCAGAAGGAGGCTTGCCATGCCCTCTCGCTCCGCACCATGGCCTGAACCAGGGCCGTACGCGAGAGGCCACCGCCGCCGCCGATCGCCTCCACGAGGACACGGCGGTGGTCCACCCAAGCCGGGCAGACCTCCACCGTATGCTGCGTGCGCTGCCTAAACCGTTAGAGTTACATGAAGAAAATGTATTGTGGGATTGTTTGTCTTAAAGAGTTCTAAATAAAAGTCCGCGACAGCATCTATCTACCTTTTATGTGGAAGCCTTTATAACCAAAATAGTGAGCAATAAATACAGTTAAATTGAATACTTTAGTTTACATTGCATATTTTAGAGTATTTAATTCTTATCAAAATAAATACCTTCATCGCTTTTGGTATTTAATGTAGATAATGTTTGTCTTTTACACTAAGTAATTTGGACAAATAGTTTAAAAGTTAGAACGATAAGAATGACCTGCGATATTGAGTCGACGGCGCACAGAACGAGGGTGGAGGGGCGGGCCAGCCAGGGGATGACGCGCCAGAGCGCCAAGTGGAAGCTATTGCTTAATAATTATGTTCGAGAAATAACGTAAATAACGCAATTAATTATTGAACTGTCAAAATGAAACCCATTGCTATTGTAAGTGCTACGCAATTACCCCGCTGATTTAGGACATGTTACACGTTCCTGTGGGATAATTTCCGACATCCACGCGGGCGAAGCCGCGGGCAGAAGCTAGTACAATACTATATACTTACGTATATTCTATGAATCCTTATCATAATATAATCCTGTAAACAGTGCGTTCAATCGATATTATTATTCACAGGTCATTTGCTTGAAGGTGAATCGATGCTCATCTATAGAACGCATTTACTTTTATACCTACTAATAACAAAATATGAGTAACTGTCTGGCTATTATGTAAAGATATAACAGAAACCAAGCTACTTACAATTGTGCTGTTATACTGGACACTAACACGGCTATTTTTCCAAAAGTGCGTTTTGGTTAGTATAATCACATTATAGGCTGATGCCTATAATGTTTCAACAGCTGGAACATAGGCCTCCTCTCTGTGAGAGGGAGTGGGCCGTATTCCACCACGCGACACACTTCCTCTCATAGAGCCCGGATCCTTCTCTCGCAGTACGGATTGGTAGATGTCACATGTCTTCGAATTTTTGGTTCTAGGATATCTCGGTTTTCTCACGAGGTTTTCCTTCTCCGAATACTGACTTTTGTTCGGGCTGGAAAAGGTGAAAATTCACAGGTAACGTCAGACTTCTGTCTATAAAACCATATTGTGGCCTTCCTAAGCATTCTAAGGACATTGCAGACAGTTCAAACTTAAAAAAAAAGTGTTTATTCACAGACATAATAATTTTACAATACATATTAAAGCGCAGGCCACACCGCCAGCTTAGCGGGCGGAGCGGGCGAAGCGAACGAAGGAAACTATACAAACTACGCGAAACATTGTAGCTCGCGGTGTGAACCGAAATATGTAAAGAGGTGAAACGTTCGCCCGCTCCAAGCTGGCGGTGTGGCCTGCGCTTTACTCTGCCAAACTGATAAGCAGTTTGTTGGCAGACATACATCGCTACTTTTTTTGTACATAATTTAAAATAACACTTTTTCACATATTGCTTTGCAAAATTTTTGCTAAGCTATTGCCTGCTTCCATTATCCGTTTTGACGTCAACCAACGGGTAGGAAAGAGATACGTCAATATACCAACGGGTGGAAATTGAACTCACGACTCTCCGTACCTCACTTTAACCACTAAGCTACAACAGCCTCCTCACAAACCACTAAACAATTCGCGGTCTTGAGCACAATTTTCTAAACTGATGTTATATTTTTATAACAAAACTAGGTTAGTATGACATAACACTAGGAAGCGATCACAATAGTCGGTTCTTCTCATTTTGCACGGAGTTGCGTCAATCTCGGTGCAACTTTAAGATTTCGTGTACAGGATGATGTTTTTGCGTGGATGGACGACCTACAGAAGACCGCGCGGAATACCTGTACCCTAATTGCATAATACAGGATCAATCAGAAATCTCAATCGTTTTGAAACAGATTGCTAACCCATTGTTACATATGGTAGAAAAAAAAACTGCTCAACAACGTAAATAACGCAATGAATGTTGTTGAACTGTCTAAACAAAACAGATTTGTCGTAATCGTTTACGAAAATATGTTACGTAATTAGATAGCTGGATGAGACTCGTACACGGAAACATCTGCTGTCATCTGCATGGCACAAAAAGGAGGCGGTCTCTAATCAGCAGTGGGTAGAACTGTCAATGATGATGATAATGATGTTTTTTAAGGGAAACGTCACGCAAGGGCGCAATACTGTTTGAAGGGTGTGACAATACATGAAAATATTAAAGGAACCTACTAAGACCTACAAGCCTAACAGGCCCACTCTCAGGCCCAAGCTAACTCTTAGCCCTTTAAGCCCTACAGCCCTAACCTATAATATACCTAGTAGGTATGTATTTCGTTTGCATTAATGAACTAATACTAGGGTTAACGTCAACATAATAAATAAGTATAAAAACTTGTTTGTAAGCTTTATTACAAATAAGCAACATCTTGTGATCTTTATGTAAGTTTGTAATGTCTTCGGAGCGTAAAGCTCAACTCCCACCGTGCGCCATATCGCGGACGCACGCGCACCAGCCCGCACGACGCACCGTGGGAAACCTAACGTGCGTGGGTAGCGCAGACGCGTGCGGGCTGGTGCGCGTGCGCGATATGGCGCACCGTGGGAGTTGGCTTTAAGATTAAAACTTTAAATGCGGTACTAACAGACACGTAAATATTTAAACATCAATAAAAATAGTTCTATTAATTAAGTATCAAAGTAATATTTTTAAATTAGTCATGTGATATATTTATCTGACCCTTCATATCATATCGTTTACAATATTTTTAAACCCAGCCTTTATAAAGAAAAGTAAAAAAAAAAACTTTTGCTCACACCCGTGGGAAAACTTATACTTAATACAAAATGTTATGTACCATTTCTATATAAAAATGATCATTCTGTATACTACTACACCGTTCCGGTCTACTTGCCCAGTTGTCGGCGAGTTGCCGTGTTATGTAACACCCTGTAGCAACCGCCAGACACTTTTATTGGTACAACGCCATCTACAACTAATTCGGTCTGTGGTCTATTGGAACCACCTTGAGTTTATGGAACCCTAGTATCTAGCAGACATAATAATCAGCTGTTTCTTTGTAGGCTGTCGACATTTTGCAAGCCAATAAAATAGAGAAGAGGGAGGGAGATGATAACTTGCTGCTATGCTACCTTGGTACCCTGCAGACATTATGATCAGCTGTTTCTTGTAGGTCAAAGTCGAAAATCACCGAGTCGTGATAGGCTGTGATGAGGAGGCCTTTCTCAATAGGCATCGCGGATCTATTTGAAGCACCTTAAGCTCATGCCATCCTGGTACCTCGAAGAAATAGTCATCAGCTGTTTCTTGTGCAATAAGGCCGATTTTAGCAGTCATTGATGATACCTCTCTCAGTTATGAAATACTTATGCCAGATGGTGCTTATAATTTTATTAAGCCTAAATAAAACTATCCTGTAAAGTAATATCCCGCTGCATGCAGTGTTCAGAAGGCTTCTTTTAACAAAGAATCCAGAAGCATAGATCTCATCACCATCTTTGGCTTCCAAAGTCAATTTCCTTACGATTTCTCCGAAATTCAGTGTTGTCAAAAAAAATGTAATAAGACATTTTCCAAAAAATCTACCCCACTTTCTCGTGTTACCGAAGTGGCTCTCTTGTTGAATATTTTCTTAGCAAAACATCACGCTAGTAATTCTCCGGAGGGCAGGCAAAGTTGTATTAGTAACTTAGTACACCCAAATGTCGGCAGTTATTTTTAACTCCCGTGCTGCAGAGAGGTTGAGCCTATGACCAACATCCAGGCACAAACCTGGATTTGGAGCTGTTGTTGAGAATATCTGAGAATCAAACCAATGACTCCAAGATAAACAGTGGCGCTTACAACCGCTAGATTCACAAGGCATTGCACCAAATTAAAAAGGAATAAAAATAATATCGTCAAAAAGTACAGAACACAGTTTTAAATTACAATGAATGAACGACTCATGTATCAACGAACGAAATCGCTGCACCAGCAGAATGTTGCATCGACCACCTTGCTGACAAAATACTAACGATTGTTGTGTTCTCAGTAAGCAAAAAATTCCAATTAAAGTCATTATTCGATTGTTTTTCTTTATAAATTAGTCACCGGTCACCTGGCGGATTTAGTTTGAAGTTCGGGGTGGAATTTCATGGTGGTCTTGCTATCATGACACTCATTTGCATGGGAATTATGCCACATTCTTTTGTATTTTAGTTAATCGGCAATTATCGTTTCGTGTGTCATCATCTGCCTAGCCCAACGTTGTTAGGGGTCGGCTTCCAGTCTTACCAGATGCAGCTGAATAGTTAGTCAGTAAAACATTCTTTAACGTTTATAGGGTTCCAAAAGGAAAAAACGAAACCCTTATAGGATCACTTCGTTGTCCGTCCGTCAGTCTGACAAGAACCTTTTTCGCAGAAACGTGTGGAAGTATCATATCAAGTTGATATTAATATCAAATCCGTGGGTGCCAGCTCTAAAAAAAAACGCAATAAAAAAATACGGCCATTTATGTGACATATTTTGATACTCGCAAATACATTAAAACCTACAGGGTACTTCTCGTGACCTAGAATCATGAGGTAGCACAACACAAAAAATATATTGTTGTTGTGTTATTTGTAGATTTAACGCACAATTTTTTATTTTTTTTTCTATTACAAACATACATTTGCAGTTGGAGAATTGATCGTGACGTATATCGATGCATGGGAGAACATGTTTTTCAACTACAATGTTATTTTGTTTTTGGGATAAACTCATCGTAAATACGGAGCCCTTCATTGTGCGTGGTCCGACACGCACTTGGCCGGTTTTATTTAAAGATGCACATGACGAGTTTTTCAGAACAGTAATATTAACAGAAAAAATATCTCACATCGTGCATACCTTTCAGGAATGGAATCCGTAAAGATTAGCCCTTCCGTGCCGTTTTTTCTAAGTCGGTAAAAAGTTCCCCTTTCTAGCGCCACGCGGGTTTTCCTCGGGAGTGTATCGGAGGCTGCGCGGGAGTGGGTCGGCGACCCGCCGCGCGGCGGCCTTGCACGTGCGACTGTACAGCCAAACGACAGAGTGGATCGTGGCGGCAATATCTCCTTAGGTACTGCTGTACGATCATAAATGGATCAATATAGATTATGACAAAAAAAAAAACGTGTGGCACTCGGAGACTGCCGCGGTAAAGCTATTGCTTAGCTGTTTTTATCAACTTATGCAATTATAATACAACCAATGCCACCTAGAGGCGAGTTGCTGAACTAAAGAGACAAGCGTGATATTTCAAAAAGTCATTAAAAGTTCTGCTATTCATCGATAGATGGCAAAACTAAAAAGTATCACCGCTGTCCCGGACGGAGTGGAGGGTGTTAGGTTATTTTCGTTACAGAATTTCTGGATTCGGTCTCCACGCTCAAGGCCCGCGATAGAAGCTATGCAATAGCTTAAAAATATTTTGTGCGTAGATCATGGTATTTATTTGTAAACTGGCTAGTTTCAAAATATACCTAATTGAAAATAAAAAAATTAACATAAACATAAAGAAATAATTAAGGGCTAATTTATCCAACTTTTAAATTCGTAGATTTTTATTGACTATTGATACAAAAACTTTTGTAATGAATAACTGTTAAGAATTCAAAATAAATTCTCGGACAATAAGAAATATATTATATCAGGTATTAAAAAAATCTGCCCTTTGTTTAAAAAATTAATTGAAAGTTAAATAATTACTAAATAAAAATGCATGTAGCAACTATGTCGCTCGGCTGTACCGGCGCGTACAACGACCGGAGCGTTGACACTAGTCTATGCAGTTTTGGTAACAACACACCGCATGCTCTCTAACTTCCCTCCCTCCCTCTTACAAACTGATGGTATCCTGGTCCTCCTGGTACGGAAATATACCAGAGGAAAAGGGCGGTGGGTTTGGGTTTGGCGTTCATCCATCCGGGGAGAGTGAGATTGAATGAACTATTCATATTAAAAAAGTACAAGGCTAACAGAAATTACAGGAAATCTATAAAATGTAGAAAGGGGTAACTTAGTCATGCAGGGGAAAAAGAAGGCTTATATCATAGGTAGTAAGATCATTCTTGCTACTGAAAATTTGGAAAAACCTTAGACTAGATAGAGTTAGGCTACCTGTCCACTGGAGCGGAGAGGAGAGGAGAGGAGCGGAGATGTGCCAAAATTAACCAATAGAATCGCACCTCTGGAGCGCAGTTTTGATTCTATTGGTTATTATTGACACATCTCCGCTCGTCTCCTCTCCTCTCCGCTCTGGTGGACAGGCATCCTTATGAAACGCTTGCAACCGTTTCTTTCTAAAAAGATAATAATTTCTAAGGAGTTGGGATTTACAGCGTATAGCTGTTTGCAAAATTAAAACAGAAAATAATAGGTCGAGAAAAATAGCTCTATTTCACGGCTTATCTCCTAGTTACCCAGGAGCGTAAGAATAAAACATTATTTTATTTGTTTATCTTCCTCGTCAAATATACACTTAAGAAAAGTAGGTCATAATGTGCGTAAACGGACTAACAAACTCATTTACTCGCTTATTTAGTTATTTAATTAGTCATACTGTCACATTTCATTCTAGAGAAAAAATTACTTCTTGCAACCTTGGAGTTTTGATATGATTACTGCATTGATAAGCCAAAAGAATTAAAATACAGTAAATCCTCAGAATATTCCCATTATTTTGTTTTTTACCTTCAGATGTTTTCAAATTAATCTCAATTTAAGAGCGTTTATCTTAAAAGTTGGCAACGTCGCAAATAGCTGTCAAAAATTTACATGTTTTGATTAATTTGGCAATATTACTGTATGGAAATAAGAAACGTGGCTAATTAGCGAACTAGAATATTAATAATGAATTGCAATTATAACACTGAATTTGATGTTGTTACGCGTTACGGGTCAAGTTATAATGAACGCCTTGTATTTATTTATTTGAAAGATATGTTTCATTGAACTGCCTCTTCCTTCTTTTCAGCGTTTAGTTTTACCACCTGCTTACTGTCGGTGTCTGTGACAATAAGGTAACAATATTGAGTAAATAGTTCCTAAATACCGAAGTACGATCTGTTACCCGCGACTTCTTTCTATTTTGAAATTTCGCGTTGTTGCATACCTTTTTAGTTAGTCGAGATTTTCAATTCATATTCTTTAGGCACCTTTTTATGGCATGAGCTATCCAAATGTAAAAAAAAATTGCCTAGGTTTTAAGAGGGTTTATTCTGAAAGTTGGCAACGTCGCAAATAGATGTCAAATATTTTGCTGTTTTGATTAATTTGATAATATTTCTGTATGAAAATAAAAAATGTGGCTAACTAGCTAACTACGAGTAGAATATTGATTAAGAAATGCAATAATTAATACCGTAACACCGAATATTTAGTTTTAGATATAAAAATCATAACCCTTCCTTTTGGCGTTGCCGTAGTCGGGTAAAAAAGTATTTGTACATTTTCCAAACGCCTATTTTTCACTTAAAACGGGTACAACATCAAATTCAATGTTATAATTGTAATTCATTATTAATATTCTAGTTAGCTACATGTTTTATTTCCATACAGTAATGTTGCCAAATTAATCAAAACAGGTAAATTTTTGACAGTTATTTGCGACGTTGCCAACTTTTAAGATAAACGCTCTTATGAAGCGTGGAAATTGATTCACTGTTACAATATATAGTAGATCATATCCAAGAGGAAAAGTAGCCTATTTCCTTGTCCAGGTCCAGACTACCTAATCTATCTTTCATAACGATTAGTTCAGTGGTTTAGGCGTGAAAAGGTAACTACAGACAGAGTTATTTTCGCATCTTAAATAATAGCACGTAATACATATTATTTATTTTTTTACATACTTTGCCCCACACTAGGAATTTCTCCTATAGTGTGGGTGCGTTTACAAACATTCAAATTCGCATACACAAACAGCCCGACCCTGAACAACTACTTGTAGGTCATACAAATATTTGTTTCGGTGCGGGAATAGAACCCGCGACAAGCAGCGCAGCAGTCAACCGCTTAACCACTGCGCCAACCGTGACGTCAAAAGTATAAGATAGTTAAAATTATGCATAATAGGCGCCTTTTTTCAACCGCTCCTATGTCAATTCACACTACATAAGTACCTTCCTTGGCGCTTGTACCAAAAAGGCTTGTTTTTTTTTCTGCTGCAGATAAGTGCATCGGCCTAAGGGCCAAGGGCCTCAGAGCAGGCCCTTAACCTCGGTGAAAGTACGACTTTAGACCATCTCGCTTATTTAGTTCATTCACTCTGGAAGGGACAAGGTGATGGAGTCGCTAGGCTAACTTATTTTTATTTTTTTACACTAAAGACTATTGAGTTTTCTTTATTACACAAAATAATCGTAGTCAGTGTTTTTTTTTAATGCGGACAGAATGAGAAGCTGGTTTCAATAGCTTCTGCGGTATGGCACTTATTGCATTATTATTACTTGTTGTGTTATAACTTATTATAAACGTAAGTTCACCAAACAAAAAAAAAACATGTTTTCATTTATTTTTATGAAATTAAATTACCTTCTTTCCCAAAACAGAAACTAACTGTTACATAAATTGTTGACTTCGATAATAATTTAAATTTCTTGTTATATTAAGCAAATAGAATAGAAAAGAAATCATTCACATATTTACTAATAAATAAATAAATAGCATACTTACATTCGCAAACCAAAATCAAATTTCCCAATAAAAAAAAAAACTTTACCACTTTGAAGTCTCCACAGACGGCCCTGCGCCAAATTTTCAAGGCTGCTAGAGGCGGAAGAAAGCTTGGAAAGCGACAGTGGAATGCTCTGCGGTGCTTACGCATCCCCCCCTCCCTCACCCCTACCTGCCGAGGGGGGGGAGTGCAACGCCTTCAGGGCATTTCTTTTGGAAGAAAAGAAGTCATAAAAATTGTACTACAATAGTTTCTTTGTGGATTGATGTTGTTATGGATTTAAATTGAGAAAAACTTCGGTTTCGGCTTCGGAGGTTCGAAAATCTTGGACACACAAGTTTTAAAAGCAATGGAAATTAAACTTACGAGTAAAAGTAACTTAAACACTTCCGACATTAGTTAAAAATGAAGTCTTCTCGCTCTCGCGTATTCGCACGAATCATTAGAATAGGGATGCTGACAATAAATTTTGTTTTTGTCCGTCAGATATATTATTAAAAAACGTTAGACACATATATTTTTTCTTCTTTTTCGTATGCTAAAGATGACGGGAATACAGTGAGTTAAAATGTGGCATGGCGTCACTCTCCGGTAGATTTTATACAAAATTCTGACGTAGCGAGCCCCCACTCGTACTTTAATGCGTATGAAACGCATCATTTTTAATAATATGATGTAGATAAATAAATATGTAGCTTAGCTGATTCTTCGATTTACACCGCGAACTACAGAGCTACTATGAAAGGACTCTGTAGCAATGTGAGCTAAGCTAAGCTAACTTATAACTTAGCTCGTAGTGACACTTGCTCTTAAAACAAACTCAAGCTAGATTTACGTCGATCTAGATTGTCTAGATCTGAATCCACAACCTTTCAATCTTGTTGTCAACCGTCGTTGAGTCATTGACACTTGTATAGGGATTAAGTTATTCAAGATCAAAGGCTTTGATACTTGTCTAACTTAAGTCTGGTTTTAGATTAATTTAGTTTTAAATTAATGTCTATAAAGACTAATGAAAGTCTAGAGCAGGAGTCACCAAATGGGGAACCGCGGTCCGCATCTGGACAGCCGCCGACCTATTGTGTCGATAGGTTGATATGTAAAGTAAAAAGAAAAATCTAAAAATAATAAAATTACTTTTTTGCACCAACTTTACTTCGGACTTCAGAGCTCAAAGTGAAAAAAATTATTAATTACTTATTTTATATTTTTTGTTCATTACATAATATTTGTTTAATTAACTGATTCTTTTCGTTTTATTTCTTGATTGCTCAATTTTTTACCCGGGGCACAGGCCTCGGTTTGCCACCCCCCCCTCCCGCCTCCTAGAACAGGGGCTGTCCATACACCATAGTAACAATATTCGTGCTATTGTACGGTTGCAAAGGACACGGAAAAACTGATATTTCCCTTTCCTATGACAATATGCAAATGATGCTTAAGAACACGGAAAAATTATGAACACGCAATTTAAACGACATCGTGATGATCAAAGTTTCATCACGTTTTGGAGCGTGATAGGCTACCAAGGATCCAGACGATTTCAGAGATAATTCTAATTATGTCACTAATTGATGGATGATTAAAGATGAGAAGAACAAATGTTTTTACATTGGGTTTTGTATAAGGGTTTTCACTTAGCGGCTCACTTGATAAGTGGTCACATCACAGCCGTCTATGGGCATCAGGTGGCAAGCTCCAACGAAAGATCCAAAATGATCTCCGAGTCCTCCGACTCACTGGCGAACGACCATAAGAGAGACTGAAGTTGTGGTGAGACAGTGCTTCCTTAACCAAAACCTTTCGTTCCACCCGCTGAAGATCTCCCACCTGGCCATGAGTTGCCTTGGGTAACCTGGAAGTCTTCCGGACCCAGGTTGGCCGAACCAAGGAAAATCGGTTCAGGTGGAGATTCATAGATGACTCCGCCTTCGAGTGTAAATGTGGTGCAGTCCTGCTTGTCCTGTCAGCTGTAAGTTGCAGGAACTGGTGGACGCTAGTGATGGCCTTAACACGTGGCCGAATTTTGCGCAGAGTCTATTTAGATTGCCATCGACACGCTAAGAAGAAGATGGACATCAGAAATACCGGAGACATCAGATATGCGTCTCCATCCTAGATACCATAGCTGAAATGTCTCATGTGCCAGTAATGAGGAATTTCATGAAAATTTATGCCCGTAGTTAGCGCCTCTTGACAAGAGATCCATTTTGACAATGAATGTAAAACATTATGACGACTGTTAGGTGGTACAACACTACTACTCATTATTTTAGTGTAGCAGCACTGGTTTCACTTGCTCTTAGGGTCGCGCCACACCTGCCGAACGTTCCGCGGCGGAACGTTCCGTCGCGTCATGTTTGCTTGTATTTCTATGGACGTAACGTTCAGCTGATGTGTCATATATAGGTAACTTGAAAAATATTAGGAGCGTATTCAACCGAACCTTCCGCCGCGGAACGTTCGGCAGATGTGGCGCGACCCTTAGTTGCAATGGGTGACATACTCGCCTATAACAATGTCTGAATAAAAGTATTCTTACTATCAACGGATTGTTGTTGAAAACTTTAACAAATCCGTTCAAGCCTTTTTGTTGTTTACCACTCACAAACAGACAGACGACTTCTAACTTTACTTTAGACGGTGTAAAGATGAACCTAGAACAATTTTCTTAAGGAATCCTAATTACAAACAATGTTCTTCCTTGCTTGGTGACGCATCAGATTTAATTAGTTCATTGTTATAGTACTTATCACGTAACCTTATTTACCTGTTACTGGTCGGCTATTTACGGATATAAGTCCTAAAGAATAGTGTGTTTCAGCACTAAATGTTTATGAATTCCTGATTGACATACTTATTTTTTTGGAGAATTTTACTCTCTACAATCATTGACCTATCCTTCACAAGCGATCCAATTCCATAAAAATGAGACAAATGAGACAATGTCGTTCCTAAGCAATTATTGTCTTTAACTTGAGTAGTTAAGGTTCATTTTGATGTTGAATGTCTGTCTATATTGCCCCATACTATCGCCTCTACGCCGATCTCGTGGGATAGTTCCCAGAAGATAATTGTAATAGAATTTTATACTAGTTACTTCTATTCGATTATGTTAGCCTAGTACTCGCGGTTTGTTGTAAACTTATGTGCAATAGTCGCCCTTATGATCTAGTAAATAAACACATGGATGGCTATATGGCTAGCAAATTACTAATGGAAATTGATGGACAAATTGAGTTATTTTGTTGGATATAATGACTAAATCGATGGATTATAATGTATTCCAAAATATGGGCCAACTGAATAACGACATTTAAAAATTCTCTGTCACAATCTCATAAATTCAGATTATCCGATCATTTTTGTTCGTAGCATACTTTTTCAACAATACTCGTAAATCTTGCGCATTGCGAAAACGGCGATAGTTGATTACCTAGCTATTACACAAATCTAATACTGGAAATATACCTAGACAAAAAAGTCATAAAGAAACACAGATTGCTGCATTTCACCACTATGCAGTAAGATCGATCGATAGGGTGTTTTTTAACCGACTTCCAAAAGGAGGAGGTTCTCAATTCGTCTGTATGTTTTTTTTTTTTTTTTTGTATGTTTGTTCCGCGATTTCTCCGTCAATTATGGACCGATTTGTTTGTTGCCGACCGAGTTGAAAATTGTTTTTTTGTTTGAAAGGGTATGCTCCCGAGGTGGTCCCATATAAATTTTATTAACTTTACTTGGATAGTTTTTGAGTTAGCTTCAATAATACGTATTTTTCCCAATTAGTTTATATGGATGATATAATGATAACTTCCAATCACTGTTATTTTAGCAGGTTAGTGGTATTCGAATTTGTATGGGGTAGGTACCACAACTAAAAAGTGCGAAATAAAAACTTTTTACAAAAAAAGAACAACCGACTTCCAAAAAAGACACTACAAAGTCAAAAATAACTTTAATTTCGGAAGTCGGTGTATGTGTTTTTTAGACTTTAAAGATTTCATGTACCTAAACTTTAAACATTCTTATTTTGGAGTTAACGAATTCAGTCTCAATAAGTTAAAAGGAAAATCTGATCGGGACTAACAAGTGGGCTAGTTCCATTTTGGTATTTCCCTAAAGGCCAAGCCCCCTGCAAGCCATTAGATAAGTAAAATCGCCTACGTATCGAATCTGAGATGCACGAGCTCTTTGGTCATTATGTAGCCCTGGTACCAGTGATTGGCTTTATTGATATTATTGAGAGTTCAGTGATGATTAATTTGATGATCAACATCATCACCTTCTATGAAAAAGTTGATTGATACCTAGGTACTTGTAATAGATTTTCCATTTTCAGTTTTTAGGGTTCCGTAACAGAAAAGGATAAAATGGAACCCTTCTAGGATCACTTCGTTCTCCATCCGTCAGTGTGTCAAGACCCATTTTTACAGGAACGCGTAGAGGTATCAAGTAAATTAATATCAAATACGAAAATCTATGTTCCCTTGGAGCACTAAAAAGATCAAGTTTCCAAATCAAGGCAATAAAAAAATACGGCCATTGTTATTATATTGATACTCGCAAATGAATCAAAACCCACAGGGTAGTTCCCGTTGACCTAGAATCATGAAATTTAACAGGAAGCAAGATCTTACAGCACAAGTAGAAGTAGTTTGTTTTTGGGATAAAGTCATCATACCTACGGAATCCGTCTTCGTTCGTGGTCCGACACGCACTTGGCCGGGTCTTTTTTTAACCAATATTTAAAGAACCTGAAGGAGGTTCTAGTAATTCCGGATGCTAAGTTTTATTTTCATTTCTGATGAAACATTATTAATAGATACGCAATTGTTTTGAAACTGGTAAAGTAAAAAAAAATACATTTTCTTATTGCATCAGCTAAAATATTGATAACTAAGTTATTTATTGCTCAATGAAATTTATGAATGTAGTTGGTTATTTAACAATCTTCCGCTCCCGTTCAATGTCTGCAGGAAACATTAGACCACAACATGACTAGTCTTGTAGGTTTTATACACAGATTTTGACGGGTTGTTAGATACAATTCATGTTTTAACAATATACCTTAAACATCGAGAGGGAAATCGATGACAGCAAATTTCGTTACTTCTTTGCACGAGACGAGAGGCTTTTGCCCTGGCAAGCACGATAAGCAAGATATTCTTTAATTGATTAGTGTAGGTAGTTACTTAACTTAGTAGTTGTGAACATGTTCTCCCATACATCGATATACGTCACGGTCAATTCTCAAACTGCAAATCCTTTATATGTGGAAGTGGTGAAGGGCGGGCGTTTTTGGGGGACTGTCTTATGTAATTTTGACGTTCGAAAAGTGCTGATTCTCAGCCTAGTTTGAATAAATGATTTTTGAATTTTGAATGTGCTATGAGACCTTGCTTCTTGCCAAATTTCATGATTTTAGGTCAACGCGAAGTACCCTGTAGGTTGTGATTTATTTGCGAGTATCAAAATATGTCACATAAATGGCCGTATTTTTTATTGCGTTGACTTAGAAGCTTGATTTTTTAGAGCTCCAAGGGAACATAGATGAACATATTTGATATTAATTTAAACTTGATACCTCCACGCTTGCCTGAGAAAAAGGGTCTCTTGACAGACTGACGGACGGACAACAAAGTGATCCAACAAAATAAGGGTTCCGTTTTTTTTAAAGTAAAAACTTCTTCTTCTTTTTCGGCGTTGTGCACTTTTTTTGGGATGGGTAAAAAATTGTTAAACTCGCGTCAGGACGTGACCGTAAGATCCGTTGACTAGCAACCGACAAAGTAAATATCAAAATACATAGTCTTTGACATTACATAAAGATTGCGAGGTAAAATTTTTTACCCCTATTGATGGGTAAAAAAAAACAGTCAAAACACACTTCATGAAAAGTGTTTAAATAAATTGTTTCTTTTTGTTAGATTATATTTTTTAAATAAATAAATATAGGTACTACTACTACTAATGAATATTGTATTTAACCACATAAATTATAGTACCTACTACTTTTATACTGATAAATAAAGCAATTCGTGAGAAATTATTCCTTAACCATTCCAAAATATTCAAAAATGCACAACGGCCGGCACTCCCGGAGTGCAACCCGTTGGTTTTCCTTTTCAGGTACGGAACCCCTAAAAATCAGGTAAGGGTAACTTTATGACCACTAACCCTCTTCTCTTTTACTCGTAAGGTCGTAACTTTGAATTCCAATTTTTTTTATGAGGAAAATCTATGCAGCTACGCCAGTCGCAGAATCGAGCCTTATTAGGTTGGGTACACCTTTCATTAGTACGAGACCTCTATTGATCTTTTTGAGAAGTAAAGGGCAAAGACCTTTTCTCCTACTGTGAACCAAAAACAGGTTTCTTTTCTGGGAAAAAAGGGTATAAAAAATAACTTAATTCTATGTGAACGACGTCATGAATATGACTCTAAAATAATCTTGATACTTTCATCTGAGTGTCCAAAAATAGTACATAAATATGAGTGGCTGGCTTCACTACGTGCGGTGCTTCATCAAACGCCTAAATCCGCATTTACATGCGACGCGTGCGCTCCCTCCCCACCACTGTGCGCTTGCGCGGACAAACTTTCACTTTCATTTGTAGGGCAAACGTTTTACTTTGACAAAGTTGTCGGGGTCCCCTTCATGTTGATGTAAAGTCAACTTTGAAGATTTGGAATAGGGTTGGATTTCATTTGAGCCTAGATTTGATTATGGAACTCCGTTACAACTGGGAATTCAAATGACAAAAGTCGAAAGTGAAGATTCGAACTTCAACGGAATTGTAATTCTTGTCCCGTTACCTTTAGGTCGGTTTTCGGATGATGTGGCGATGCTTTTAAGATGTTTTGCTAAAAAGATGCGCGAGTTCCGATATTCAGAGCCTTTGACGGATCCACGTTTTGTGTTATGAAATAGAATTGACACGAACTTTTGTGTTATTTTTCTCTAAACTCATTTTTTTACAATTAAGGTCTTGCACCGTTTACCGTCTTGAATGGCCTTAATAAAATTTCGATTTCTTCCTGAAAAAAATATAAAATGCCAGACTTTCATGACATGTGTTTGTACGTTTTTGAGAAGTACCAGGGCTTCAATAATTAATTTATTAAACCAAAGGGTATATTACTTGAGCAAATCAATTCTTAATATTCTTAGGAACTACATTTAGGAATCCAAGTATTTAGTCATATAGATATAATACTAGGTTTAATAAGAAAATATGAATTAAATTAATTTCTATTAACAGTTTTACATGGTGTTAGTTTTTCACCAAGTTTACATCAAAAGAAACAGGAGCTACAACTATTATTAAACTGACATCAAATTACACACAATAGTTTTTTGAATACTGCAATATGTGGAGTACAAACACACCTACTTTTCAGTTCTTTCAGTTCCGACCTAACGTCATTTATAACTAAAAGGAGTTCCAGGATGTTCAAAGGAAAAATATTTATCAGAATGGTGTCAGTCAGATATGCATTAAAAGTTAATTTTAAAACGGAAACCGAAGATGTCCTACTTACGGCTTGAGGGTGAGTCAGAAAAAAACCCGTTATAACTTAGACGCCTATCACACCGATGTGTAACACCAAATAGGTACGTGACAAACTTTTAATCAACTTAATATAACTGGTGATCAGCTATACAGGTATTCCTAGTGCAGACACCAGTCTCTCACAAACTTTGTCATGTAATTTTTAAGCTTGTTTTAAATAATTTATCATGTCATTGTTTGTGAAAAGAAAATAAATTATCTGAATTTGAACATACCGCTCGTATTGCCCGAAAGGGTAAACACATGTTTAAATCATAACATAGCTTCATGCCGGTAATTCCAGAGGTGTACTATCAACGGTGAAGGAAAACATCGTGAGGAAACCGGCATGTCTTCGAACCAAAAATTCGAAGACATGTGACATCTACCAACCCGCACTGGGCCCGCGTGGTAGATTACGCGGCCCACTCCCTCTTACAGAGAGGAGGCCTGTGTCCCAGCAGTGGGAACATTAATAGGCTGATTATGTATGTATATGTATGTACATACATCTGCGCGGAAGAAAGAAGAAATTCACGACTCTCTCTCTCCCTCTTTCATATGATGGTGATGACATGAAGTGACTTGACGATGCATCTCAAAAGTAAGGATTCGCTAGACTTTCGACTCCAGTGTCTCAATTTACAAAATATTTCTACAATTATACCCAGTACTTATTGTAACAATGCATCTGCTCATACAGAGACGGCACGAGCATTGATCACCACTCTTGCTCAAGAAAGGTTGGCGATTTCAGACTTACATAATACATACATAATCAGCCTATTAATGTTCCCACTGCTGGGACACAGGCCTGCTCTTTGCGAGAGGTGGCTATAATCTACCACACGGGCCCAGTGCGGGTTGGTAGATATCACATGTCTTCGAATTTTTGGTTCTTAGACATGCCGGTTTCCTCACGATGTTTTCCTGCACCGTATTGAGAGCAGTGGTGATGAAATTATTTACACAAAGTAAAGCGCCTGCTTGGGTTCGAACCCACGACCTACAACTTGAAAGTCGGGGCCGTTACCACTGGGCCACCACTGCTCTCTCTATATTAACTATAAGTCCACCTTTCCTCACGATGTTTTCCATCGCCGATGTCAGTAATGTCTAATATAAACTCAAAAACTACATATGAATTGAAAAGTCACATTGGCCGGATTTTGAAACCACAACCTCGTGCATGTAAGGCGAGTCTTTTAATCACTGGGCCATCAAGACATAGACAATAATTTTATTATCCAATGATTGTCCACGCGTAGTTTCCATACCATGCCGCTTCGGTGTGACACACGTCCGTTATGCGTACGCGCCGTTTCGCGGATGTATCATGGCGGATTCAGGATCTCTCACACTCTTGCTTTCATTTGAATGTTCATACTTTTACCTTGACACGCATTGTGTGATAGTAGCGGTATATCGGTATTGTTATTAGATGACTCGACCTCATCTCTTGTATTTACAGGAACTGGAATACGAACAGCTCATCTATATACCTATATAAATAACTTTTTACAAAAGAAATTAAAACCGATTTCCAAAAAAAACCACTACAAAGTGAAAAATAACTTTAATTTCGGAAGTCGGTGTCTTTCTTTTTTAATTTTCGTTTTTTGCCACCGACTTCCGAAATTAAAGTTATTTTTCACTTTGTAGTGTTTTTTTTTGGAAATCAGTGTTAATTTTTTTTGTAAAAAAATTTATTTTTCCTTTTTTAGTTCTTCGGGAGCTTACTCTTTCAAACAAAAAAAGAATTTTCAAAATCGGTCCACAATTGGCGGAGATATCGGTGAACATACATAAAAAAAAAAAAAAAAAAAACACATAAAGTCGAACATAGAACCTCCTCCTTTTTGGAAGTCGGTTAAAAATGAATCCCTATTTCCTTGGTCACGGCATCACGCGAGAACGGCTGGACCAATTTCGCTAATTCTTTTTTTGTTGTGTTTATTATAGTATGGAGATGGTTCTTATGATAGGTAGGTGAAGGTAGGGTAGGTAGGTAGGTATGCAAGTAGGTAGGTATGTATGTTGGTAAAGTATGTATGTAGGTAGGTAGGTAGGTATGTAGGTAGGTAGTTAGGGTAGTTAAGCGCCCGTGAATAAGTGCTTACCCGAGCGAAGCCGGGGCGGGCAGCTAGTAAATATATAAAAATCATTTGCTGTGCATAAGTTTCGCAAAAAATCGAAACTGACTCTACCGATTAGGATTTTTTTAATGTACTACTACACAACATTACTTGTTGTTGTGATCTTGTTCTCGTAGCTGTAATAATCTGTAGTCGTAACTTATTTTCGTTGCTTATATAAATATTCTTATATATTTATTATATATGTATTTATGTATCTATTATATAGCATATATTTATAAATATCTGTGTGTCTAGTATAGTATATTGCATCTTATGTTATTATTTTTGCACCAATGACAACCCCATTTTTATGTCCACGCAATCACTATCCATTCCAAGGTTGTCTGGAAGAGATCGCAGAAAGCGATAAGGCCGCCCATTGTATGTTTTGTAGTGTTAAATATATTTTTTGCTGTGTGTGTGTTTTCTGGTGTACAATAAAGTATATAAGTATAAATAAATAAACTATACTCGGGTGGTTTAGGAAATGACATAAAAAGAAATATAACTGTTTATTCTGTAAATAGGATAACGGAATCAATTCACATGTCATATTAAAAAATAAAATAACTTGGATAAAGTCGGCGTTTCCTATGTGACTACTCTAAAAAGAACGGCCGAAACAAAATCAGAAGTCTCTTTTAAAGTCCAGATATAATCAGACCATTGTGAGAACCATGTAGATTAGTGTCTGAAATGGTCTTTTGAGGAAAGAATCACACAGATTTGAATGGACCGGTTCAGTTATTGCAAGCATTTGTCAGTAATCGTGAAGCTCGACTCAGAACTTAAGGAGAACAACGACGAAAAAAGAAAATTAGGAAAAACTCAAAGGAACAGCCGAAAATACGAAAAAATCATAATTTTGTCTCAGGTGGTACGAAGTTCACTGGGTCATCTAGTGTTTTATATAAAATACTAACTGACCGGACAAGCGTTATCCTGCTTCCTAGAACTCGATCGCAGCGCCACCTACTGGGTCCAATTTTGAATCTTAAACATCAAGAGACCCACTCAAATACACACACAAAAAATAGGTCCAGCCGTTTAAGACGAGTTCAGTGACATACACGCGTACAGAAGAATTATATGTTTCTGTAAAGATAAGTCAGTCAGGAGCTAGTGTGGCTCACTGGCGCAAAAAACAATATAATAGGTACATTGGCTGGTCTTTCTACTTGCTATGTCTAGTTGCTATTCACCACAATTACGCGCTGGTCGCCTCTAGGTCACATACATGATTCAGTTAATCAAATCACGATGAGTTTACCTATACCTAGAACAAATCTAGTATATCTGTCACTTTTTTACTGTAATCGGATACGGTAGTTAAAACTGACAAGTACAAATTGTACTTTTGTGCAGTCTGAGGGACAAACACGAAACTATGATGAGTAAGAGAAGAGAGTTATTAACTCTCTTCTTTTTGGTTAATTTGGCAAAATACTGCATAATGATACAGAGGAGCTATTGGGTAAGTAATAACAGCTGCACGGATCAATCCATCAGGTAGCTACGCTTGCCGGGGTTGGTCGGTGGATGAGTGACCATCTTTACATACCGAGACTCCTTCGTGCTCCGGAAAGAATGTTATAAGCCATTTTTCCCGGCTGTCATTCGTGAATCTTTTGGTCGTTACGGGTCGTCAGAAGCCCGAAAGTCTGACAACCAGTCTTACCGAGGGGTATCGTATTACCCAGTTACTGGGTTGTGGAGGTCAGATAGGCAGTCCATGTTAAATACTGGTTTTCAGCTGCATCCGGTTAGACTGGAAGCCGACCCCAATATAGTTGGGAAAAGGCTAGGTAGATTGATTGCATAATCACAGAAATCCTTTAACATTTATCTTCAGTTGTAGAAAAAATCGGTTTTATTAGTGCTTAGGTCTAAGTTCACTAAAGAATTCCATCGACTTTAAAAGTTACACTTATTATTATAAAAAAAAAAAAAAAAAACAAACATTCAACACATTTTCACAGTACTTTAAACGACTTCCTTCCACCAAGGGGGTGGCATAAAAAGACAATTGTGTTACATAACCTCTCGCAAATCGTTGAATGTCGGTCAGTCGGTTGTGCAATAGTGAAAGGTTGCATAAGCCAGCTTAGGCGAGATGAAGCTCTTGCGCCAGACCCGAGGAGCGGCGTAGACGCGACATGGCTTTGATAGAGGAAATTAGCTAATAAAAATAGCGAATTTCTTAGAATTTTGGACGTCAATGGTAATTTTGTTGGTAGGTAGGTAGGACAGGATAGGTAGATAGGAAGATAGGTGAGGGTAGGTAGGGTAGATAGGCAGCGCAGGATGGGGTAGGTAGCGCAGGGTAGGGTAGGTAGGGCAGGGTAGGTAAATAAGTACCCATGCGAAGCCGGGGCGGGCAGCTAGTTTTGTAACACAGATTGGTCAAAATCAAGATGAAAAGTCAGATCAGTCAGATCTGCTGAGAATCAGCAATTTATGACACGACGTCAAAAAAAACTTTTTCACAAAAAAACAAAAAACCCGACTGCAAAAACGCATAACTGAAAAGAGAAAAACAAGCATTATAAATTAATCTATAGAATTTTGGTATCGCAGGCGGGGACAAACTAATAACCGGATATATGGTGTAAGTTTTGTTTGTCCCCGCCTGCGATACCAAAATTCTATAGATTAATTTATAATGCTTGTTTTTCTCTTTTCAGTTATGCGTTTTTGCAGTCGGGTTTTTTGTTTTTTGAATAATTGTCTTTATTTCAAGCTTTTTAGTTTTATTAATATATCTAAATTTGGCATTGACTCGTTAATAGCTTTTATTTGATACCAATATTGTTATAATTTATTTTAAAAAAAACCTTCCCCTCCCTTTTTTTTGTATTTGCAGATGCAATATATAAATATTATATAGCCTATGACACTTCTACAATTAAGACGAATCTAACGACACCTCATATGTTAAAATTCATCAAGCCGTTTAGGCTACAGAGCGTGCCAAAGAAATAGACATACATACATACATACATACATACATACATACATACTCTCGAAAAACATTACCCTCCTTCTGGGGCAGTCGGGTAAAAAAACAACCGACTTCCACTATAAAGTGAAAAATAACTAAAATTTCGGAAGTCGGTAGCAAAAACGAAAATACAAAACCAAAGACATGGATATTCGTTATATGCCACCGACTTCCGAAATAAAATAACATAAGACAGTCCTCCAAAACTTCCTCCACTTCCTAAGAAGTGGCGCAACGACTCCCTAGTAACTAATGATGAAGATTTCTTTAGAGTTTGCTCATTTTCCTTAATTGTCCCACAGTCAAAATTCCGAAAAACATGTTGTGTTTGTGACTGAACAAAATTAATAATTTATTTTGTTGGTAATTCAAATTCAAAATAGATACCAGATAGTAGATAATAGATACTTATAGATAATAGATACTGGTTGAGTAGAGAAGGGAAAAAAATACGAATAAGAATTTCGACTTATATTTGTGAAAAATAGAGAGGTCGCGCGCATGTGCCTGCAATAGAGAGGTCGCGATGTGATGGTCATAGGCAAATTATATCCTGCCTCAAAATTGTTATTAAGACCTATCTTTTGCGTGTTAGCGTTAGGCAAAATTACAACAAACAGTGGATTATCAAATCCATTTACCAAACGATTGATTGGCATTCTGATGGACGATCCATCAGAAGCATTTTTAATAAAAATAAGCGAATGATTCCAAAAATCGGGTCCTATCAATAGTTTGGTCAATGACACGTATTTTGTAGACCATTGCGCAGTGATAAGCTCTGTTCGTGCAGTATCTGTCATAAGCAACTCAATTATCTCTAACTAATTACGTAGTTAAAGAAATTATTGATAAATCATGAAAATTACGTGGTGAAAATTGTTATAGAAATATTAGGAAATTCGAGATATAAAATGTTAGTAATGAGAGAAGACCTTCTAGGGATCAATGTGAGAAGAAATACACGTAAGTTCCAATGAAAACATCAGATTTTATGAAAATTATCATTTTCTTCATGCAAAAAGAGAACAATATATTATTTTTCGTTCATTTGGCACTGAGATTGACCATTTTGTTAGTACAGCAACAATGTCCATATTGTTGCGTCATGAAAAGTACTAGGACAGCATAAAATGGATGAGCCACACCGTTAGCGAATTCCACCTGGTACCCGTTACATTGTAATAATTTTGTGTAACATACCAGGGCTACATAACATTACAGAATTAGTCAGTTCAATCCTTACTGAGATAGAGATATTCTACCGACTTTCGCTTCTGCGATCCTCGGACAATCTTGTGATCGAAAGAGGGGATGTATGTAGGTTGCGCCAAAGTCTTTGTTCCCCTCCTATTTGCGGCAATTTCAAGCTAAATCGTGATGCTGTGCACTAATTTATTCGCAAAATTCGTTAAAAGGTAGTTTAATTATTGTAATTTCATGCATAATACCCACATTATGCATAAAATTAGAATTTATAAGCAGGAGATCGTTGACGTAAAAGAGAGAGGATTTTAGGTCGAAATTAAGATTAAGATCCGATTAATCTATTTGGTTAATAATTTATGCCTATTATAATTAACTAGCTTCTGCCCGCGACTTCGTCCGCGTGGAATAGTTACTTTGGGCTAACGCAAAAAAATCCCCCCGATTATTCATTATTATACATTCTTCATTAGTGCTCCGCTCCTATTTGTCTTAGCGTGATGATATATAGCCTTAGCCGATAAATGGGCTATCTAACACTGAAATAACTTTTCAAATCGAACTAGTAGTTCCTGAGATTAGCGCGTTCAAGCAAACAAACAAACAAACAAACTCTTCAGATTTATATTTAAAAAAGTATATATATATACAGGATGGAAGGGTAAACACCGTTGTCACTCAAACTATGGGTAGTTGGCTTAAATATAAACATAAAAAAACGAGTAAAAATAAAATTACGTTATTTTCTTTAACAAATATTAAAAAGGTTATTGTCCGACACCGTCCGCAAATTCATGGATATGCGCCCGCTCGAGTGACGTAATCGATCGCCGCCCGTCCTACCTACCTACACAACACATGAATAAATACAATACAACCTTTTCCTGGCTTAAGACAGGCAAAAATACCTACCTTAGGAATTGCGTGACGATTCTAAATGTACATCTTTAAAAAAAAAAGTTGTGATTTTCCATTGAATTTATGTTCTATAAACGAAACCAAGCCACTGGTTTGAAGGATAACGGTGTTTACCCTAACACCCTGTATATATATAATTATAGTAAGTATATAGATATAGATTATAATTGTTTTACATCATTTATTGCTGTTTCAGTTCCTGATAAAACTATTCATGAAATAGGAAAATATACATATTAAGGCCCGTTTGCACGATTATACATTTCATTATGTTTCTATCAAACATAATATTATGAAGTTGACAGACACAGTCAAAACATGTTTTGCAAATAGGCCTGATTTTCAGCCTGTTTGGGTGTTCAATCCAAAATTACTGGTAACTTTTTGGAAGTGTTTTTACCACCGCATTACCTAAGTTAAAAAAAACAACGACATATTTTTGTGTTCGATAGGTAAGAACACAAAAATGTGTCGTTGTTTTTTACGCTAAAAACGAAAATAATACCGGAGTAATTATTTTTCTTCGATGAAAATTTCAGCTAGATAGCTATTAGGGTTCTAAAGATACATCCCTGTGACAGACAGACCCAGATACACATAAAACGTAAGCTTAGAAATAGGGATCGTTGACAGTCTTTGATTACGGAATCCTAATAATATAACAATGTAAGAAACTATCAAACTCAAGAACTAGTTTCTAGTTACATGACTCAAGCCTAATCTAAAACAATTAAAATTAAAATGTTCCAAAAGCCATTGAACTAAAAATCCCAAATATATTTTCTCGTGAGAACAACGAAAAAAAATTACATAAAAATATAAAATGGTAGTTCCATGTGTTACATAAGTTCTTAAGATCAATGATACGGGGGAAGTGATACAAGCTTGTGTGTTAGTAGGTGAGAGAGTTGCGCAATTATTGTGCTGATACAGTTTTTTAATTACTCTTTTTGGTTACGTGATGAACATTGGGTTCTTTTTTGTATTTTTTTTTTGTGTGAGACAGCAGGTATACGTGATATGGTTTGTGGGTACTGTGAATAAAAGACAAAAATTATATCAAATAATAACAGACGGATAGGAAACGAAAAAAAAAATGTCTTTTTATTTATTAGAAGCCGGTTCCGAATCAATAATAAAGTAACTTGTAAAAGTATTTTTAAAATAGTAGTAGCAGAAATTGGTACTAACTCGAAAATCAAAAAAATTACAAAAATATAACAATTTTTTAACGAATGAGCATTAACATAGCATAACATAACTTTTTTGTTAAATAACCGGTGAAATAAACTATATTTCGAATATTATCAGAGATTTGCATGATAGCAAACTAACAATTAAAATTAATGTTTAACTACTGTGTCAGTGGGTGAGCGCTGTTGCACAATAGTTGTGCTATAATATAATAATGTTATGCGCGTGCGCGTCTGATACAATTTTTTTTTAATTACCGTTTTGTTACGTGATAAACATAGTATATATTTCGGTCTTATTTTTTGATAACGACGTGTAATTGTTTTTGTTTTATTTATTTATTTATTTAATACTTAATGCACAGAAATGTACAGAGGCGGACTTAATGCCATAGGCATTTTCTACCAGTCAACCTTTGGGTGATGCAGAGACAAACTGTGGTAGGTGCAATTGCGAAAAATTGAGGAATAAAAATAATATTACAAAATTTTATTCAAATACTAAGATACACATATACCTATTACAAATTATAAATATAATATATAAGCTTAATCATATATACGCAAATAATCACAAATAATAATATATAATATAAATAATTGAATATACTAAATCAAAAGTTTAGTAAAACTAGTAGTAGTAGTTTAGTTTAGTAGTTTAGTTAAGTTTTAGTATTTTCGTTTTCAAAAAAAATGTGTCTGTCCGTTGAACATATTTATTTTGAATACTATTTTATATAATTAGATATTTATAGAAGTATGAAAGCATTCCGTTTTTCATGAATGTCTTTTAAAGTTAATTTTTCTTAAAAATAAAATGAAAGTACATTATTTTACTACAAGTATAACTGGTATAAAAATTAAAGTCAGTATGACAATGTCAGTGGGTGAGATAACATGTTGCGCAATACCATAATAATATTTTTATTGTTTTAATATACATGCAGTCTGATACACTTTTTAAATCTTTGGTATCGTTTGTAACGTAATAAATGCAATTTTGTGTTCTACTTATCGTGTTTTTTTTTTGCAAAGCTATTAAATGTCGCGTCTACTTAAAAAAAATCAATGATGACTTCAAAATAAAATAATGTTAATGAAAATATTTTACTTAGTTTAAGTTGTGTACAAGTTTATAGTTAGTAGATAATGTTTGATTATTTTGAAACGTGAAATAATAATATTTAATATTTATTTATTTTTATGAAAAAGGGTACACCCTTTTCCGTTTTTCTTCTTTCATCGGTCAATCAGTTTATAGAACGGACATGTGCGGCAACGTAAGATAAACAAAAAATAAGATAGCCCGTTTCATCAATCCGTAAGCCTAAAAAACATAATATAATAATTTCATTAAGTTCTGTAACTAAAACAAATCTTATCAAAAGCAACCCACCAGTTTTCGAGATAACATCGTATATACAAACAAAAACACTTAAAACCATAAATATTAATCAGCCGTAAGATGTGGTCCGGACAGTTAAAATTTAACTGCAAGTCAACCAAAACTGGCTACGTCACTAGGAGTCAAGAAGTTCGACAGAGGGCGTTGTCCGCAGTGAAATTCGGCGTTATGCCGTACCCGGCGGCCTTCACGCCGCTTTCCATTGTACAGTACCTTCGTTTTCTGTTCGCCTAGTACTCTGTTTCACTTAGTATGCACAAAAAAATGTGGCTCGGCGGTTTGTTTACATAAAAAAATGGTAATTTAGTTTTTATGGGGCCAGAAAAAATATAATGTTTCTTGTGGGTTGTTATGAGAATTTTAATTTTTATATTATGTTTGGGTGTTTCTAGGCGCCTTTATTATGGTGTCTTTATGGTGTCCGTAGCTAGTGTAGCTACATTCATAAACAGGCAATAAAGCATAGATAGGATCGCAAAATGCATAAATTAGTAGATACCGGTTGCTAGCTGCACTATGATTCATAAAGGCTACCTTATTTCCGTCCGCGAGCTAGCTAAACAGTTACTGTAATAATACCTGTTACGTGAAAACTATGCTATGACTATGATAAAGGTCCATACTTTGAATTCTATCTTCTTCAGTCAGTCAGCAATGATAGTATCATAGCTTACCTACTGCTCAGTGAGTGCCAGATGCTTGACAATATTGTCTGTATCGTCATTCACTCATGGAGACCTAGTATCTCAACATTTGTTAGTGTTTTCGGTTTCGTATTTAGTTTCCAATTTTGTAAAAGGTTTATACAGAGTATGTATTCTAAACTCTGTAAAGTGCTTGTTAAATTGGTTCCCATACTTATAAACAATCGTAGGACGATAATGCCATAAAGCAAGTTGGGCTAGTAAGTTGATTCAGAATGACATCATCAATGCATTAGGTCAATGCTGTAGCCTATTTATTGGTTACTCCTGCTACAGACTTGACGAAAGGAGAGAGAGGTCTATTACCGCTTAAGGACTTTCTACAGGCTGATGATGATTTTTACCGTGTGCATAGGAGATTCCATTCAAAGAGATACCAAAAAGATTGTCTGTCACAAAATGTGATTTTTCAATATTTTCAGACAGTGACATTTTCCGCCTGCATATTTGACTTTGTAACATTTTCAGAGCAGATTTTCCTTTATTGCTTTTAGTCAGAAAATAATAATGTAATAGGATGTCTTCGGGACAGCTGTTGATTCTAGCCCATAAAAGATAAATAGAACTATGATTTTGGATTCTTACCACAAGTAACAATAATCGGGTTAGCATTTAGCAAAGAAATCTACAGATCGATTTCCTATATGACTTTTGAAGCCCTTTTCCGGCCTAAGTCCAAATGATATAATATTCCTATGAGAAAACCCAATTTTCCGGCGGCAGTGCGGGGCGAGGCAGCGGCGGGTGAACGCTCTCCATTCGACGCTATCATCCGCGGTGCGCGCGCGCAACGGCCTTTATTAGTGTCCACGAAGGGCGTGCGATGTGCGTATTTTTTATTTTACAAACTTGTGACGATATGTATAAGTTTAATATATTAATGTTTGATACACATAAATCTTGCAGAATACATTCTCTAAATGATCGTGAAAATCAGATCAAAATCCGTATTCTAGTTTAAAAGAAAAACGCGGTCACACATACACACGAAAATCGGCTTCAATTTATAATATGTATACATATAGATGATGGTTGATTTTCAACGCGGTAATACACTTTTATCGAGAATAACATTAAAACTAATAGTGCTGCTTAATCCTGCTGGAAACGCTGTAATGCCAGCCTTGATTCTTTATGTAGATAAAGTAATCGATTTAGAAATAGGTGTACAGGAAATGCAGATAAAAATAGGTATATTAATTATAGACCATAAATGATGGAAAAAAATACTGGCTATTGTTGCTAATCGTTGAAGGAAAAATAAGATTACATTGAAGAAGGAAAAATAGTGAGCGCCTGTACAGTTAATTATTTTTCCGAGAACATCGATAGATATGAGCTACCGGTATTTTTTACTATTTTATAAATCAATAATTAATACCGGTAACTCACATAAACGGCGAAAAACTTATAATTTATTTTATAAAAACTTCAATAAAGTACACTAATAAAGGTCCGGCCCTCCAACACGTGTCCCTTCTATCTCTGTGACCCACTTACGCACACACACACACTTTCTTGCATGTGTGTGTACGTGGGCTGAGAGCTTTATAGCCGTAATGCATTAGTATGCATTCAAGCGTCGATGTGTGCGTCAAATTTGGAGTAAACAGCTTATATGTGTGCGTTTATCTAGGATTACTGTGTACGTACTGTGGGTTCGGCTGTTTTTTTATTTAAGCATGATTTTTACTGGTTTAAAAAAACTGCGAAAGTACTTTTTTTATGGTTTTACAAACATAGTGTTAAAAAAAATATTTGAGTTAATTTAACTGTTAAAAATAAAAAATAAAATATTAACAAGTAAAAAAAAAATAACTATTTTTTTTTTAACTTGTTAATATTTTATTTTGAAACAAGATAATATTTACATAATAATGCTAACAGACTTAAAATAATAATAATAATAATTATGTACATGCATATAAAAAGGAGGGGAAAGATTATTAGGGCATTAAAAAGTAGAACTGAAAAGAATTACGTCGTCAAAAATAATTATAATACATCGAATTTATATAACTGAAAGTCACTTATCTTAAGGTAAATATCATCAAAACCCACATTAAGTGATAAAATCTAAATAGAATTATCTCAGAAGGGCAATAATGCGTCATCTAAGCGAAAACCGCACTTTAGTTGCAAACACATTAAACAATACACTATCCTCCTACGGTGTGGCTACTAGAGTAGACCAAATAAAATAATAATTTTGAACTGAGTATCTGAACTCCACAACACAATGACTGGGTAAAGTTTAACCGAGACCAATGTACAGCGCCTTAGATAGGTGCCTGGCGAGTCGAGGGGGCAGTGCAAGTCGTTTATTCGTCAACGCTCACGTGGTCCCGCTGCACATTCGTCAACGCTCGCGTCGTCCCGCCGCTCATTCGTCAACGCTCACGACGTCCCGCCGCTCATTCGTCATTGCTGCCCCCCCCCCCCGCCTTGCCGCGCTTTCACGGTACAGTAGCGGTCTCGGTCAAACTATGTATTATCTAGTCATTGTGTTGTGGAGTTCACATAGGCAGTTCTCGTAAAATACCCTACACCTTATCTGGTTAAACTGGAAGCCGACCCCCACATAGTTGGAAAAAGGTCTACAAGGGGGCCTACCACCACCTCTTATAGCAGTATTATTTTAACCTCACTTACGTGTGGGAAAGAGATGGAGCTACACGACCTGTATGGCTCCATCTCTTTCCATACTGGAGTATGATTTAAATAGTACTGATATCAGTGGTGGTGGTGACAGTCGACAACATCAGACGTAGCAGCATTCATTACTTCTTATTTATTCTTCTTCATTACTCAGCTCTCTCCTCGACCAGTCTCTTCAATCCTTTGCCTTGAATTGATAGTCAGCCAGCCAGCATGCTTGCCATAGCTAATGTAAACTCACAAAAAACCCATAATCGGTGGAATTTCTTGCCCATTCTTCTCCATACGAAAACTACCTCTTGGAAGGGGCGACTAAAATCATTTTTTTTGGTTATAAATCTTTGACGTCCAAAAGTTCTTTTTATGTGCATAATTGAAATAACTTATTTTGACATAAAAGATTTAATTCAAAATCCTGAAAGTTGTGCCTCTTGAAAATGAAATTACCTTTGAAAAGTCTATCATCATCATTCTCCATCTCCTGCCCTTATCAATGTACAAACTCATGCGCATTTTTTTTATCCATATACATAGACGCATACGTGACTAGGATGTGGACAATGCGGTGTTATGCATGTGTATGTAATAAATTGATGAATGTTCGCACGAATTACTATTATACAATATGTAAAAAAACACCTGTGCGTTCCGAAAGGTCCTGCAATAACATTAAGTACCAAAAAGAATTAAAAAATATTATTGTTGTTGAAAACAAAAAAGTGATTGCCATTTAAAATTCATATTTTTAATACCAAAATTACCTCAAACTTATACATTTTTTTTTTTTTCATATTTTCTACAGGTGTCATAAAAAACTTTTAACAAAAAAAAAACAACCGACTTCCAAAAAAAACACTACAAATTGAAAAATAATTTTAATTTCGGAAGTCGGTGTCTTTGGTTTTGAATTTTCGTTTTTTTGCCACCGACTTCCGAAATTAAAATTATTTTTCAATTTGTAGTGTTTTTTTTGGAAGTCGGTTGTTTTTTTTTTGTTAAAAGTTTTTTATTTTTTCACTTTTGAGTTTTGGTACCTAAGTTCGGATAACACCAGCGACACAATTAACAGTGACAGGAAGTTATCATCTTATCATCCTTAAAATGAATTAAGTCCGAACACAAGGTGGCTACTGTAAAACGTTGAGGAGTTCCCTTGACTGTCCTTCGTCTTCATCATCAAACCCCTAATGACAGTCACAACCCATCTAAGTGTAAAGTTCTCATCAATACAAATTAATCAAGCCCAAACACCAGGTAATTGCTGTAAATCGTTGAGGAGTTCCCTCAACTGTCTTTCGGCTCCATCACCAGATTGACTCCAGACCTTCATTAAATAGTAGTGCTTTAAAATACTTAATGAAAAAAATTACAAACGCACTAGTCGCCACTACGATTTTGAAGGTTCGCCTCGATTTGTCTGGGATGCCATCAACAGATCCTGGTTTCCTTATAAATTTTTTTGAGGATTTCCCGCATGTCGTCATGAATTTCATCATCAGAAATACTTATCATTTGAGAAGTTCTGGTGGCCATCTGTGGACTTCTTCATCAGTTCCACTTCACCAAATGATACTTTCTGAATGCAAATGCTTAACTGGTTGCTGAAAATACCGAAATCGCTATGTGTATGCCTATAATATTTGAGGAGTTCCCTCAATTTGTCATGGATTCCATCATCAGAACTAAATTTTGATAAAAATGGGACCAATCGGGAAGTATATCCTTTCAAATAAAAAAGAATTTTCCAAATCGGTTCATAAATGACGGAGATATGAGGTAACACACATTAAAAAAAAAAAAAAAAAAAAAAAAAAACATACAACCGAATTGAGAACCTCCTCCTTTTGGGGAAGTCGGTTAAAAAGTAAACGACCGCCGCCCGCGCCCCTATATCCCGGCAAATACCGACATTTTCTTTTCCGCAAAGAAAAAAAAATTGTGATATATTTTTTTCTTTTCCCACAAAAAAACTCTCAGTACGATATCTAACAACACCCTAACGGCTCGGACAAGTTAATTTTTTACATGTTGTACCTATATTACTATGAGTACTGTATGAATTTCTATTATTGTGATAGACAACTGACAAAAAAATATCTATTTTTAATAGATTATCTGTATTGTCGTTTATAAGTTCGATGAATAGTCCTAGTAATCAAATGAATTTCAGTCATACAAATGGAGTACGCCATCTGACCTATTTGACCCTTCCTACTGGTTAATAATTTGAGCAGTTATAGCTTAGTTATATGATCGTCAGACTGCCAAGTCATAGGTCTCGAGTTCGAACCCAAGGAACGCACCTCTTACTTTTCGGATTAATGTGCGTATTGTATAAATATCACTTGCTTTAAAAACGGTGAAGGAAAACGGCATGCCTGAGAGATATTTCTCGACGGCATGTGAAGCCAAGTCAGAGGCCCATGGGCGGCTTTAAAACTCTGACACCAGGTTAGTTACTAACACACACGAAAAGAAGAAGAACTGGTTAATTTTGAAATCCTATACTTAGACCAATAACAAACCATTAGGGTCCTGACTATCCGCAACGACTGTTCGTATGACAACTGCATCTTCAAACTCAAACGCAAACTCTTTATTGCATTCATGTGTGTTTAGGTGTTACATTTATGTAAATAAGTTCCAACATGAAACTTCTTCTTTTTTTGTCTATGGACTTTGGTTGAATAGGTACTATTCAAAATGTATGGTATATTGTTTGAGCCCAGTAGGTGGCCACGTTGATTAGGGCATCAGTGGCTTTCCTTAGGTCATTAAAATACAAAAGAAAAACATAACATAATATCACGCTCTGTTTCCCCGAAGGGTTAGGCAGAGGTGTACCTATAGTACACCCACACTTCGCCAGTTATGTTTAAGTCCCATGTAATAGGGGGTGAACCTATTGCCACCAACCGGGCACAAATCCAGACTCCGGGCTGCTACTGAGCAATTCCAGATGGAAAAACCCAATAACATTTTGCCCGACCCGGGAATCGAACCCAAGACCTCATGCTCAGCAATAGCGCTTGCGACCACTAGACCAACAAGGCAGTAAAAAAAAAACAATAGTCATTTATTCAAACTAGGCTGAGAATCAGCATTTTACGAACATTAAAATTAAGTAAGACAGTCCCCCAAAACGCCCACCCTTCACCACTTCCTAGTGCTTTAGCTGGGAAGAAGAAATGGCGCAACAAACTCCCCAGCAGCACAGCTGTCTGTTCAGTTAGACAAAAAAAAATCTGTATGCAAATACTACGCAACACAAAAAAGTGCAAGTGAAGGATTTGACAACTGCGACCTATTTCAAATACGCCGAAATCTTTATTGATCTCCGTCAAGGTAAAACAGCCAGGCTTCAAAGTATTGTTGGACACTCTGGTCAGCTTATGACAACTAGGCTGACTGAACTGAGGCTGAGAGACTGTTCGAAAATGTCTCTATGGTTGTAAAAAGAATGATTACGCTTTATGTAACTGATACTTTTAAAATTGTAACCAATAAACGTATTTTTTTCTTTCAAACACATGAGGGCTTTAAACCGGTCAGCTTTCATTCATGTTAATTAGTAAAAACCTATATTAAGCGCTGCCCACATACAAAACGGTTTTAGATATTATACGGATATTTCCTCTTACTACAAGCCACTAAAGTAGTTTTTACATAACATTCTAAGCGTAGGCAGTTGCTTGATTTACTTTTAAAGCGACTTTTGAAAGTTATGTAAACTCAGATTAAATTAAACAACGATGTCAAGTGGTCAACCCATACATGATGTACTACATAACATTATTAGCCTATAATGTCTTTACTGTTAAGACTCATATTGCCTCCTCTCTGTGAGTGAGTGCGAACCGTCCTTTTTTTTATTTTTATTATAAATGGCATCTCGTAGCAACTAACTTAAAGCCTCCAGCCAGGGTATAATTTTAATTATAAACTAGTCAGATGCTCGCTAAGGGCACCCCCTGTGGGGTACGAACCTCGGCTTAGGGCAGGACTGCAAGATGGGACAGGCTGGATCATAATAGGATGAACCGAACTGTACATCCGTACGTTTTAACTTTTGTACCTTTTTAGATAGCTGATTAAAAGATATCTTATCCGTAGTTCAACAACGTAGGTGATTTTTGAAAATGGTTAATAAACTTATTCCTTTATTTTTAACTGCTTGATGTTTTAGAAAATTTGGTTACATCAAAAGGTTTATTAAAGTATTAAGTACTGGTATCGCAATGAAGGCCATTCAATTTGAGAGTTTAGTGATGTGACGAATACTGGAAAATTTTCAAAAAGTCTTAATGGTTTAGGGGTATGAGAAACAGGGTGTAAAGTTCACTCATCCACCATAGAAAAGGGAGGATCCTCCAACCAGACGGGTGTTATGTCTGGCGGGCAACTGCCCCGGTTGATTTCGGATAGTCTTATCTATGTTTTTCGCTCGGTAAACTCTAACTGCGCAATGCAGGAATTGTGTGACGTCATGTCTTTGCAGCGTAGTTCGTATGTGGCGGTGTAACCGCAACATAACTCCCCTCTGGAGACCGGAGGTTGATAGTGGGCTGAGTCTTGGATCTTGCTATGCTTCACAGTGCCAGCTGTGGTTCCAGTGAGTCGGAACCGGGTGCCGCATAGTTCACGGTGAGTCGGAACTGTCTGCGGTGATTCTCCAGTGAGTCGGGGTGGTGCTGCGTCGTCATCCAGTGAGTCGGATGTGGTACAGCGCCGGGTTGTGGCTGACTGCTTGCGTCGACCAGGAGAGGGTAGAATAGGCTCTGCTTGTGAGACCGGCCGGAAGTGCAGGTGCTGTGCCAAGGTTGCTGTAGTGGCTGAGGGTGATGACCAGGAATGCGCATTCACTGCATACTGGTGGTCGGTATACCCGACGAAGCTGTGGGTGCTGGCGGGCTGTGTGACTCGCCTCACGAAAGCTTGCGGGAGTGATAATGACGTCACGCTGAAGTAGTTGCACGAAGGCTGCGTTGACGTTCATTCTCGGGGTCACCAATTTAGTGGCATGAGGAACAGGGTGTAATGTTCACTCATCCACTATAGAAAAGGGAGGATCCTCCAAGCAGACGGGTGTTATGTCTGGCGGGCAACTGCCCCGGTTGATTTCGGATAGTCTTATATCTATGTTTTTCGTTCGGTAAACTCTAACTGCTCGATGCAGGAATTGTGTGACGTCATGTCTTTGCTGCATAGTTTGTATGTAGCGGTGTAACCGCTATAATGGTTTTCTCGAATCCCATGAATTTTTGCCTAGGCTTTATGGGGTGCATTACTGTTGCCATTGGTTCACACTATAACGTCCCAAAAGGAATACGTCAAATTACAAGTCACCATGTATTTCCTCAACGCGGGCCCATTGCGGATAGATATACCAATTTTCTCACTATGTGTTCCTTCACAGTTTTTTGTGTAGTGCAAAAGTCGGTAAGTCTTTAAGAAACTTGCAGATACTTGCATTGCAAGCGTACAATTCTTTGGAATAGAACAGGCAAAAGTCTCCATGGTTATTCTTTTACCATAAGTAAGAACTTCCAGAAATTGCTACCTAGAAACCAAGAAGGTCTTAAATCTTCAGCTGTACCACGCTATCATTACTTATATGCAGCGATAACGTAAATTGGTTCACAGGCAGCGCATACGCAGCCCGCAAAATAAACCGGTATAGATTAAGTTTTATTTTTATTGCGAATTGTTTTATTGGCTTGCATCTCATTACTGCGCTAGCTACTTGTCAAAATTTTATGGTTATCGATCTAGATATTCTATCGAGAAAATTTAGTAGAAAATACTCGTACGTGAAATATCGAAAATACAGTCAACGGTTTCGTCCTATTTTTATTATTTGCCTCGATAAACAGGCTTGTCCCCATGAGACAATCAATCTGCCTAGCCTCTTCCCAACTATGTTGGGGTCGGCTTCCAGTCTAACCGGATGCAGCTGAATACCGTATTTTACATGGAGCGACTGCCTATCTGACCTCCACAACCCAGTAACTGGTTATATTATGATACCCCTTGGTAAGACTGGTTGTCAGTCTTTCGGGCTTCTGACGACCCGTAACGACTGTCAAAGATGACACGAATGACAGCCGGGAGCAACGGTTTAGCGAGTTTTCGAGGCACGCAGGAGTCTCGGTATGTAAAGATGGTCACCCTGGATGGGTGACTTTAGTATAATTATATGGCTTTCTAAAGATAAAATATCTTACGCCATTTGTCTGAGTTTTTATTACCTCTGACAACTCCATATTTAGCAACAAACGAGTTGGTAGGTTAAAATATCTGGGTAAAACTGAAAGTGATGCAGACGGGTTAGTTCCCGTCTAACCGCACGTTGTCGTTTAACTGGGCCAGTTAAAAATAACGGCTAACATTCCCGTCTCAGTTAGCGCTCCGCTTTTGCCAAATGTTTAACCCTGATCGGTTCAGGGTGTAGAATGTGGATCGATTATGACCTCTTATTGTGAGGGCAAGTGTATCTTCAAATTTAAATTCTTTATTGCGAACTAAGTGTACAGAATTTTGAAGATGTTAACAATAGGTAGGTTCTTAGAAGTCAGTTGCCTGTTATGGCATTGCAATTTAAATAGTCAAACCTGTTGACAGTTCTTTGCTCCTGGTACCTTTGTGATCGTGTATTCCCGTTGTGGGGACAACGAGAATACGAAACGGGCATATTCATTGGGTATTGGCTAATTAGGTCCTGTATTTAATCGGCCTTATTGGATTTTGTGTGCAGCGGCGGGATATCCTCAGTTTTTGATGGAGAAAAAAAAGGTTTTTCACGTACAATGGTCCACTTGAAAGACTAAGTGCGGAAACCAAACCCCCCACCACATAGAACATAGAAAGGTTTTTCTTCGGTGATTAATTTGTACTGTTTTACCAGTCAAGCCCCTTTAAGAATTTTAAAGGGGCTTGACTTGATTTAAAAAAACGATGTGACAACGGCAGACTACACTGAAAACACATGAAAAACGTGAATTTCAGTTTTTTTATAAAGCTATGTTCTCTATACGTTTGGTCCTGTCTATCTTGCTTACTTTTTCGTTCAGGGATCCAACATGCGTGTCTTCGCTATCTCTTTATACGAGATTTTTTATTCCGATCTTTGGAGTTTTATCAGTAATCTCTGGCTGATAGCTCTCGGTCAATAATAAAATTAAAAAAATAATCAAATCGCCTAATAATGTCAATAAATGTAATGGAACTGTTATAAGTATTACGATCGGCACGGTTACCGCACGCGTAACGTCCGGCCTGCTGGCTTATAGGGCTGGCACTCGGTGAAATGTGGTCTATGGTCGGGACTAAAATCTTTTCACATCACCTGCTCGATAATTTCATGCAAACCTAACCTAAAGTAAGTCATTATAGCCCTAGGTTCTAGCCGGGCAATCACATTGCATCGAATTTTATTATTATCCGCTGGTCAATAATTTGATTTAAAAACCAAAATACTTACAAAAAAATCGAATTCAGTCCGCCACGAAGTGCAATTTGAGCACTTTCGGGAGACAAATAGTTGGGTAACTTCATATAATTGCTGACATACAAACAGTTGCGATTTATTGGAAAGAAAATACGTTAAAAGCTTTTATTCAAACCTTAATTTTAAGCTAGAACATTAGACGAGTTTGTCAATTTAAATTAATCAACCTGAAAACATCTTTTGCTCAAGATGAGCGATAGCTGTGGCCAAATAGTAACTTTACTAATGAACAATGTAGCGTACACAGTCGTAATTTATTACCACATCATTAGTACATTTTGCTAATATGTCAGCGTACTATAAATCAACATAGATATAGTTATTTTACTCTACAATGTATTTTATACAAAACTCTGACAGCCCTACCTGACACGACGGTGCAAGTGCAGTGAGTATTTATATCGGCCCAAATTCTAAAGTGGGATGCGTTTGTGGGCCAGCCCTGCGTATCCCTCACGCTTATACATCTCGCCGTTTATGTGCTCCTAGTACCTGTCGACGATTTATCGATAGATTGCGACGATTAAACTCGTATCTATCGATTGAGATGGACAATTAGATTTTTTATAGAGTTTTTTTTTATTTACAGGTTAGTGCCGACAAATAGAAATCGCAATAAAATAATGGATTTAAAGAAACTGTTAACAACCTGACAGTTTTCATGCAAGTTTTCAAACTCGAGACACTCATTTCAGTTGTTGATTGATGCTTTCCACATTTCAGTACCAACGTTTCTACTTCGTTTTTCTTCACAGCTTATAATTTAGTTTCACACGATGCAATCTCGTTTACGTATCAATTTGTTAGTTCCTAATGATTTTCAGCAAACTTTTACTGTCAATTTTGTTTTCTATCTTGGGTGCATGTTTCAAAAATGTCTTAAACCGTAAAGGTTGATTTACATTTCCATTAGGTACTTGAGTAGCGCTAGCGAGTTAAGTTCCTCGATGTCTATACGTGACACTTCACAATGACAAACTGACAGGACTGACATTTGGGCACATATCTTGCTATTTGATTGAACTAAACTTGCTACGTCAATTCATCTGCCTAGCCTTTTCCCAACTATGTTGGTATCGGCTTCCAGTCTAACCGGATGCAGCTGAATACCAATATTTTACATGAAGCGACTGCCTATCTGACCTCCACAACCCAGTTACTGCCCGCCTCTGTACATTTGTGTGCTTGAAGTATTAAATAAACAAATAACTGGGTAATACGATACCTCTTGGTAATACTGGTTGTCTGACTTGCGGGCTTCTGACGAGCTGTCAAACGACTGTCAAAGATCCACGAATGACAGCCGGGACCAATGGCTTAACATGCTTTCCGAGGCACGGAGGAGTCTCGGTATGTAAAGATGGTTCACCTATCCACGGACCAACTCTGGCATGCGTAGCCAATCCAGATCGATCAACCCGTGCAGCTGTTATTAATTAACTAAATTCGCTACAAATCTAATGCAAATATAAATCAGTACTTGACATAAAAAGTTCTATGCCATTTGCATCACAATTCGATTAGTTGATGAAGATGTGTCATCCGTTCGCAGTCCTGACGCCCTAATACCAGTACCTCACGAAACAGGAAACAGAAGACTGATCATAGCACCCGGAAGCCTGAATAACCTCGGTTATTCATTAATTTAATAACGCCCTATAAATTATTGAATGCTGGTAAAACAATGGAAACTCGAGTTTTTTTCCTTTGACTCGTCACGCGATTCTAATGTCGTTGTAAGGTTGTGGAATTGGATAGAAAAATATGGAATAATTATAATGTCAGTTTCAGTATTGCAGTGCAAATGCCTCTTCTTGTAGCGTAAAGAAACGAGCATAGAGCAGCATCTTTTAATGTATTTTATCTCTTTCCTTGCTTGCTGCCTGTTCCCAATTTTAGACATTTCTAATTTCGCTCGATGTTTCGTCACAAATAATAAGGATAAGGTAGAATAAGTAGAGTAAGAATGAGTATCAAAAAAAGTTTGCGATATAAATATATTATAATTTCTTCTTCTTTGTATATTCTTTCAGGCAGCTTTTGCTAGTGATCACAAACTTTTTTCGAAGTGTATAGAGTGCCGCGAGTTTCTTGTGGCACTCTAGTGTCACTGCCTCGGCCCGGCTAGGGTGCCGTGAGCGTTGCATTGTCACTGTCACTTGTTATTTAGGTTAGAACTGTGACCACACAACGCACGAGCCGAGCGAGCGTAGCGAGCGGTGCCGCGGTAGCGGCCGGCGAAGTGCCAGGGTCCGTTTAGGCACAAGAGAATGTAATGTTTTGGGAATGTGGTGTTTTACAGCGACAATCAAACGAAATACCAAGTGACGTGACTTAGTGACAGTGACAATGACAATCCAATGCTTGCGGCACTTTAGCCGGGCCGAGGCGGTGTTACTAGGGTGCCTGTAGTGGCACTTTATCCGATAGGGATAGAGTGCCAATGGTGACACTCTATACACTGCCAACTTTTTTTGATGTGTGTACATAGTTTGAGCTGCAAAATTGCACGATGTTATTTTTCTGCTTACTCTTGATTTACTATTTCAAGCGCATCTTTTGCATGTTAGTCAAGCGATCACCATTTTTGACTGCATTGCATATCACTTAAGATGCAGATGTATAGTATGCCAGTGACGTTGAGTGGTTAGCTTGCGTGTTTTGTACTGAGCTCACGCAACGCGGCGTACGTCCAGCCAGTAATAGGTCTCGCCCATCAAGGAGCGCTGTCCCAAATTAGACGCATTATTAATTTATTATACATAACAAAAGGCTTTTTAATAAAATACGTATACTAAAAGTTCAATAATTAAATTATCTTTAAAATAGTGAAGGTTTTAGAAAAATACGCTTCATAGATTTTCCGTGATTCTCAATTTTTTATCCGCCTGAGACATAACTTTAAAAATTAATTTCACAATGTAATATAAATATAATCTAAAATATTCATTAAAAAAAAGCTCTAATTTAACAAATATTTTTCCTAATTATAAACACGACTCGTTTAGGGCCCTCGCCGACGGCGACTTTTTGTAGCGATGCAGTAGCGATGCTGACGCGCATGTGAATCGATACAGCCGCGATTCTGTAATTATGTATGAAGAATCCTGCGCGATAGTAGCGATGCAGAAGCGCGTTTATAAAACGCGCGACAGCATCGCTACAAAAAGTCGCCGTGAGCGAGGGCCCTTAGACGTGATCTTCAGGATAAAATCATTAAAAGTCGGTTATCGTCGCCTTAACATCAGGTGAAATAGATAGTGGTCACATGCAGCCTATCAAAACAAACAACTCCTACATTTATTCATAATAAAACCTTCATACATTCAATGTCTATGACTTGAAATGTTTATGACGTAGCATCGCAGGTGTAAGCACTATAAGAACGTCGATGTAGGTAATTTGAAGAAATCGCCGGTTTTGAACAGAATTTGATACGAAGTGTAAGTGTCAACTTACAGGATACAATGCTGTTGTCCAAATTGGAATTTACGTATTTCGGTTATAACACAACCCCGTATTTAGAAAAGGGCCGGTAAACAGAGCTGTTTCGTACACTGACATCGTGCTAGTTATTTTGCATTCCCATGTAATCTGTTACGAGCGCGAGCGAGCCTCAATCAATCGGTCTACCCTTTTCCCGACTGTGTTGGGGTCGGCTTCCAGTCTAACCGGATGCAGCTGAATACCAGTATTTTACATGGAGCGACTGCCTATCTGACATCAACAACCTAGTGACTGGGTAATACGAAACCCATTGGTAAGACTGGTTGTCAGAGTTTCGGGCTTCTGACGACCCGTAACGACCGTCAAAAATCTACGAATGACAGCCGGGACCAACGGTTTAACGTGCTTTTCGAGGCATGGAGGAGTCTCGGTATGTAAAGATGGGCACCCATTCACGGACCAACCCCGGCAAGCGTAGCTTAACCTGATGGGTCGACCCGTTCGGCTGGTATTACTTAGCCACGAGCTCCTCAACAGGGGGCGAGCCATTTTCCATTGAACCAGGAAAATCCAGACCCAGGATTGCTATTGCCATTTACTAGATGAGAAATTCCAGTAATAGGTGCATTACCCGACTCTCGTTATGGAATCTGTCTCATAAAAGGTTTTCTTACCTCTTGGTCGTGGTCAGAAGATGGGTTGATTGCGGGACGTACCGTCTCTAAACTGGGTTGGGTCCGTGGCTTAAACCCCCAGTGGTCGAATCACCTGTGGCCGTCGCCCCCGATTCAAAGCAATTTTTCATCAAATGTACTGTCAGGCATTGGAGGTCAGATTAGCAGTCGCTCCATGTAAAATACTTGTATACAGCTACATCCGGTTAAACTGGAAGACGACCCAAAGTCAAAGCATTTATTTCAAATAGGCCCTTGAAGGCACTTTTAAACGTCAAAATTTACAAAATATAGTATTAACTTAGAAAGTTGGGATGGAAGATCATTGTTGCGGGATCTACTGCCCAGAGTGCGTCTTCATCATTGGCAGCCTTGTTCCGCCCACTGCTAATTAACAATAAGCCTCTTCCCTTTTTATGCCTTGCTTCCCTGGTATATGCGAGGGTGGGGAAACAGGGAACAGTACATAAATAAAATAAAAGATGACTAAACATTATAGAAGAAAGTATCACACGTCTATAATTACATCTGAATCCAATTGACAATATAAATACAATGTCTGTCAAGGTGATCAGGGATACAATGCTGGTATTTTAGTAGCTGTCTACTGCCAACAGTTGGCGCCAGGTGTGTGGCCAATCTTTGGTCTAACGTTGCATAAGAATGATGACTCGGTTCCACGCCCACCTGACCTGGATGACTAAGAAATAAACTCAGGTTAACTGTTAAGAAGTCTTCTTAGATAAAACATATCTGAAATCAGAATAAGATCCGAAATGAATGAATGAATGGATGTGTTATTGGGTGTTCTCATCTAGAATTTCTCAGTAGCAGCCTGGACTTTGGATTTGTGGCCAGTTGATGGCAATAGGCTCGCCCCCTGTTACATGGGACTTAAACATAACTGGCGAAATGTGGGTGTACTAAGTGCACCTCTGTCTAGCCCCTCCGGGAATACAGTCGTGATGTTATTCTATACTAAATGAAATTATCAAGAAAAGAACTAATGTTACCGACATATTTTGCAGAGTTAGCATATTGAAGAGACAGTGGGCCGGTGATGTCTGTTAAGAAGTTAAGTGAAGTGGTGATGTCGGTTGTTGGAGCAGACGACGAGTCCTGAAATGGACACCGCGTATCGGCAAGCGTAGGGTGGAACACCTCCCACCTTAAAAAGGTGGCTGGGATAGACTGGACGCAAAAGGAAGAGGACAGGTTGTTGTGGCATTCGAATTTGATTATTTATAGGAGTTCGAATTATAGAAACTAAAATAGATAAAGCTAAAGCTATTACAATTATTTTAGGAGTTTATTTCACAATTCTCCGTGGCACATCTTGACAGAGGCCTATAACCAGCAGTGAAGTGTTATAGACTGAGTTAAAATTTAACTCAGTCTATAACACCACAGGGCCAGGGCAGGGGTTAGTAGTGGCCCTGTGGTAATGGTCGCGACTTACGAGTTGTAGATCGTAGCTTCGAACCCAGACGGGCGTTTTACTATGTGTAAATTAATTCATCACCACTGCTCTCAAGACGGTGAAGAAAAACATCGTGAGGAAACCGGCATGTCCTAGAACTAAAAATTCGAAGACAAGTGACATCTACCAACCCGCACTGGGCCCGCGTGGTGGATAACAGCCCACTCCCTCTCACCGAGAGGAGGCCTGTGTCCCTGCAGTGGGAACTTTACAGGCGAATTATAAACAGGACAAGCAGAGATCACGATTCTTCACTGGGGTCGATAATTGACCGAAAATCCATAATGACTGAGCGTCTCGGGTGTCCTTTACGGATCAATATTGTTTGTATATTACTAATATAGATAGTAGTAGTTGTTCCGGGTCCGGCAATTTGTGTTTGTAAAAAAGGCCACGATAAAGGAGAAATCCTAAGTATACTCGTAGCTTCTACACTCTGAAATGACGCGCCCCCTACCGCATTTACGTACACGGTAATGTCGATTTCTATAGGTATCGCGGTAGTGGGGCGCGTCATTTCAAAGTGGATGAGCTATACAGGGCAACAGAGAAAAGTGCGTAAATCTTGCTCTCAAGCTGTGTTCCCATTGAGGGGCAAACGTGCGTGGCTGCCGCGCGCGACCGGCCGCGCTGTGTTTGACGACTGCCGCGCGCGAACGCTTCTATCTACCTGCCGCATATTAGTGTAGTGGCACACCTGCGGAACGTTCGGCACATCGCGTCTTGTGACGCTTGCTCATGAACGCGACGTAACGTTCGGCTAATGTGTCATAGGTAACTTGAAAAACATTAGGAGCGTATTCAACCGTACCTTCCGCGCCGTACTTTCGGCAGGTGTGGCGCGACCCGTATAGGCTAGGCAGATTGATATTGCCAACTGAAGGGCGCGGCGTGTCTCGGATGTGCCGCGCAGTACTGCCGCGCAAACATTGCGACCAAGCTGCGCTCTATGTGTCCTGCAAACGCTGCGTGTTGCTGCCGCGCTCTTGCCGCTCAATGTTTGGACACACCTTAAGGTGCGCCGGATTTGAGCATCGTCACTCATGTAGGCTCAAAACATATCTTCTAAGATATTTTTTCATCTTGTGCTATCTCCAGATTATATTTATCATACTGCCACACCGCTATTTACGAATATAGATAAGAAATCTATCCTCCAACCTTTGGGCCAATGTTGGTCAACCTGATGGTATGTTGGGCAAACATGCGGTTGGCACCGGATATGCCAAGTATTCGACACATCCAGACATGTCTTATTCATTGCTGAGTTATGCAGGTTATTGGTAATATCGAAGACAGAAGACATAATATAGAACAGCCTGTAGCTATTAACTGTAGGGCATTTCCCTAGCTCGTTCATTGTCGGTAGGACAAGGGGTGTTCCTTTTCTCCAATCGAAAAAGATAAGCATTGATCGTCAAATAGTTTTGACCACTCTAAGCCATCGAGTCCAGCACCCGTATTCTGTGAGCAGTCATGATGTCAACTGATGCTGGGTCATGTCACTATTCTTCTTTTTTGTTTGGTTTGTAAGCTAACCTGGTATCAGAGTTTGAAAGCCGCCCATGGGCCTCTGACTTGACTTCACATGCCGTCGAAAAATATCTCTCAGGCATGCCGGTTTCGTCACGATGTTTTCCTTCACCGTTTTTAAAGCAAGTGATAATTAAACAATACGCACATGAATCCGAAAAGTCTGAGGTGCGTGCTTTGGGTTCGAAATCGAGACCCATGACTTGGCAGTCTGACGGTCACACCACTAGGCTATCACTGCCACTGTCACTGTCATATTGACAGCTCTCTTCACTAAGTTTTCCCGGCGCGATTTTTACTGAATAAATTGACAGATTACTTCGCATTTCTTTATAGACATAATTTTGACAGGTATTGAACCCATCCATAGGTCTTGAAAACACCCAGAGCTCTAGCATTTACTACATACACTAGCATTTCTGGTATTAGTTACGTCAGGCGTTACCTGTAGATCCTGTGGCTTTTCTACAGAGTTTAGAATCGCCGCACCGTCTCCGGCAACATCTAGAGATGGCGGTACTAAAACTTCGTGCTGCTGAAAGTGAGTTGAGCGCCCAACGTCTGTCATGTACCACCTTCAAAGCTGTCAGTTTTAAAACGTCATTTCTTTCTAGTGTCAGTAAACGGTGACTTGCTTGGTTTGTATGGGAAGTGGTGACAGTGCCGCGGCGGCCGCCAAGGCGTCTCCGTACTCTTTGGGCTTTTAAAGGTACCGTTCCGGAGGCGATCGCAGGCGACGTGTCGCCACGAATCGACTGGTTTCTAGGTATTTTTATGAAACTGACGTGTCGCTAGTGGAGCGCCAGGGAGTTTTGACCTCAGATTTTAGTAGTAATGAATAAATTTTTAAGATCGAGGTGGGATTTTGTTATTTATACTATAAATTGCAATGTATACCAAAATTTTTTTTTGTCCTTTTGGTTTTAGCAATGAAAATGTAGCAGTAGGGTACCCCTTTTCAAGAAAAGTGCGACCGGTGGCTGCGTCCTCAATTATTAAGATAGAGAAATGAAAATGGTATCTAATGTTTTGTTACTGAAAGGGTCATAATACTGCAAAAAATAATTGTAAAATGTGTATAAGGTATTTCGAAACCAGTAGCGTCGCGACGACACGTCGCTTGCTGCTGCCGCCTGCGGTTAACTACGGAATGGTACCTTAATACAAAATAGAATTATAATAGGGTTGTCAAAAAAAAACAAAAGGTATATTTTTCTATTAAATAGGTATATATTAAATTTAATTGCACCTATAACATCGAAGTTACGTGTTTTTGTAACCACTAGCATTATTGTCAGAGAAAATTAGCAAGGCCTCATTCGTTCCTACCAAATAGGACTTTTAAAGCGACATATACAAAGTAGGATCGAAATAATATATATAATTATGTTTATTTGATAACAAAGTCATTCCGAAAAGCAAAAAAATATTGAAAGACAAAAAAAACGTATTCTTTCGTCTGTACTTATTTTGTGCAAAGTTGCTTGCATTGGTTTTTCTTTTTTATGTCTATCAATATTTTATTCAATATTTTCGCGCATAATAACAAAATATTAAGGAAAAAAATTATAGTCTTTGGCTCAGAAGTATAGAAAGATTTGATCTTGTAGCACCATCTGGACGACCGCGACGTAGAAAAAAAAAATTTAAAAATAAATCAACATTTTTTTTATAACATCAAAGCATTAGAAAACAAGTCAAATCAAAGGCCCTTGATACGCAAAACGCGGGAAAAACAATCTGCTATTTGCACTTTTTTGCAAATTGCAATACTTATTCGCCTATTTAGTACTTATAAATTGAAGCCAAATCAATTTTTTCTTTAGTTTTTTACATTTAAGTTTCTTAATTTATTTTTATACAAGTAGTTGAAAAATATTTCAAGTGCTTATTTTATATTATATTTTTAAATAAAAGCAGGTAAAAACGGGACGGAGTATAGTGTATATTATGACGTCTACACACAAGTTATTTAAATGTACTTTTTTTTCAATAAATAAAATATATTATGTTACTTACAGTTTTTGTGAAAAATATTAAATAGGCTTGTTTAAAAAATAAATATGCTTAGAAATTAATGTTAATAAAATATAAAACTGTCTGTTTTTAATTGTATGCAATTTTTTTTACAAATTCCTCAAAAAGTTTTATTATAAAAATACACATGCGTATGTAAATAGTGATTATTTTATAATACAGTTTCATAAAATACAAGATATGTAAAAGTTTCTCGTTTACTCTATTAGTGTGTAGATGCCATTTCTTATATTCATTATTAAATTGTAGGATTCAATCTGGTAACTATCTGTTTCGAGACCCGTTTTACAATGATTGCCATCCCTAATTTTATCAAAAAAACTACATTCAAAAATATTATTTTTATTTCTTACAACACTGCCATCAGGGCTGGCACTCAAAGTTAATATTTGCATTTTGTTTTTTTATTAAAATAATATACATTTGTTTTAAGCAGCCTAAAACCCGTGCTTGTAGCTACCGTAAAACAAAATTAAGTAGCGCATAACATTTACATCAATAAGTATTTTTAACATAAATTACTCCTTGTACTTGCCATCTGGTGACGCCATAATAGATCATGATTTTATCATTTAAAACATCACTTAATCTTAAACTAAGTAGACAAGAAAAATATCTAACAAAAAGAAGTTAAAGGTACTTTAATAGGAATAAAAATTTTAGACTCAACAAAATAATATTAACCCAAAGAAACATTAAACCTATACGCTTAGCGCTACGCCTTAAGTAGAATTATGTACACATTAAATATTTAAAAAAGAAAAAAATAGTTGTTTTTCTCAACAATCAATAAAATTTCTTACGTCAGAACGGGCAAATACAAACATAAAATTTAATTTTTAAAGATTATTTAAGCTACCACAAAGTATTTACCTTTTATGTCCTCTTATGTTTAAGGAGTTACTGAAAACAATTACAATTAATTCTAGGCATTTGATTACTGATTCAAAATTATATACAACCAATTTACATTAAAATAACTATACTATTCTATATATTACAGTAAACTATCATAATTGTTAACGAAAAGTAAAAAAAAACATCAATTATTTACTGTCTTCGTGGTATAAAATCTGATCAGTCATATTTGTATGATTTTTTATTAATGCTACGTGAAACCAGATGTCGTTTTTATGATTTAATTTTTTTTGTATAATTCGCCCCAAAAATTTTATTTTGCCAAACTGTTTATTTACGGAAAAGAAAACTTATAAAAAATCTTAGATTAAAATCAAAACGATCATAATTCAAGTGCACAAAAAATGCATATTAATAAAAATATAAGCAATAACAATTATTGTTATTTACAATAGTTTTCATTTTAACAAGTAATCCTTTACTTTTTTGCAACAATTTTGGAACGACATCAATTAATGGGGTGTCATATTATAAACAAAATCGATGACAAATGATGGAATATAATGACAATGAATTGACGTAGAATTATGATGCAGCCTTTATGTAAACTTAGACTTTATTGTTATGATTTTAGAGTACATTTTCGAGACAACAATGGCAGTGATCATGTTTGCTGCGCGGGTCCCTGCCTACGTTTGAGATCACTTCTTTACGGCTGGGACACACCAGTAACATCAGATGATAGGTATTACACGTAAGACTATAAAAACACGTAATAACATAGATTTATTTTATCTTGAATAAATAATAGAAGTTTTAAAATTAACATGTAATTTATCAAACTGACAGGTGACAACCCTATCCCAATAGTGGTAGCGGGGTGTTATGAACTTATGACGCACTAGCAAAAATTATGTAATTTTTTTCTTTAATAACATTGTCATCTTGATTGAAAAAACGTATATTTATTTAAAACTGTTCGCAAAAACTAAGAATATCCTCACTTAATGAAATAAATGTACTGAATCACGGCGCAACGCAACCGAAAAACGAGAACTGGTTCAATCATATGCATCTATGCTGTTACGTATTCTTCTAATCTTACGTTATTAGCTTAAAATCTAAACTATCCGTGTATATTTATAAAAAAGTAATGTAAAAATCACATAGTAATTCCGCTAACTAAACTTACTAAATAGAGGCGTCACGTTTTTTTGTTAAGTTTAGTTAATGCACAGTATCACACGGGCTTCCGGTATGCCGATTTTTACTCGATCTGTAACAAAAAGAAAAAAAACATTAATATTAAGAAGAAAAAACAAAAAACATAATGACACTAAGAAAATATTAAGTAAGTACAGTGTTTAACAAAGCCTGTCGTAAAAATTATAGGGAAAATAAAAATCGACAAAAAAAAATCAATCATCAACAGCCGAACTGAACTACCGACTCCTAACCTAAAAACGACTTTCAAACTCCACATGACCGCAACCAAATCGTTTAAAAACGGTTTCATGGTCCACACAAGTATGCCAGCACTTGAGAACCATTACATCACCACGGAAGCTTGCCGACCGACTTTCACAGGTTATGCAACGCCAAATTCAACTTACATAAGACCCCAAGACCTAATGTCCCAGTAATATTGTTACGTCACGGTAATTTTTGAAGTTGAATGTTAGTAGAAAGTGGGACGTGCGAAATGTCAACACTAATTTGTCTATTCACATTGGCACGGATTTTTTTAGTTCATCATCTTTTGGGTTAATTTTTTTTAAATTATTATAAATGCATCTTTGACATTGTGACATCACTATTATGTAGAATTGGGTTTCCTTCCTGCTATTGATGTAAGCAACTTGAATACTGCTTCGAGTGTTGTTCAAGTCGACGTAGGATAGAGGACCATTACGACTTTCCGGTCCTAAGGACTTGTTCAAAATAAATAAACAATTGAATTCTCGAAGGCACAACCCTACCTTCTCTAAAACAAGTGAGCTTGTATAGAAAACTTGGTTATACTCGTATTGGTTCCTTATGATTTTCTTTTAATTATAACTGGGCTGTTTATAAAATAATTAATCATTTTTACTTTATGCCATGCGGTTTTCCTAAAGAATCCTACCTCATGTACAAAAATACGAAATTACTCTCTTAGTTACAGCAATCCACGTAGTAATCTTAGTTTAGATTCATCTATAAGTTCTCCAGGTATATTGGTGGGACGAGACGAGATGCTTTTAAGTACTTGTCCTGTCCATGTCCCACACAAAATAAAATACTGCAAGTTTTGTTACTTTCTAGCAGAGTTAATATTACAAAAGGCTGACTAATGGCTGCACCACAGGTTTTAGAACATCTGTTGTCCGAGGAGTGGCATCAGAAGTATTAATGTCAGTTACTTAATCGTCTCAAATAGGCAAACGGAAGACGATAAACTTTGCGTTTAGGAAGCTTATGTCATAGAAAAAGGCACTGACATTTATAAATGTGAGAACTCTGAAGGCTTAGATTGAAAACAATAACCGGTGTAGAAAAAAAATCGAATAGATGGTACAGTCAGCTGCAGAGAAATCTCACCGACTAGCAATATAAAAATACATTGCTAGGGGGTGAGATTTCTCTGCAGCTGACTGTACAAAAGTGACGTTTTAACAGACAGTAAGAGAATATGAAATTCAGTTTAATTTTTTTATCTACAACGGGGAAGCTCTTGGACCTGCATCTCACCTGATGGTAAGTGATGATGGGAAGCGAGCTATACCCAGAATCCTCAACCACAGAGGAACTGTCTATCTTACCTCTTGTGTGCCCTTATATACGACTACGTTAAAAAGAGAATTAGTCTCAAATAAACTATAAATAGATTGTATGAAAGATGATATGTCTTGAAAGAGGGAATACTGAGATGGTGGCTAAGAGACGCTATGGAAGCAGAGCTGTTCTACCACAATAAATCGAAATAAAGAGAAGAGGCTAATGATGATTCGTCTGATTAGTCCCAGATATATCGACATGAATTGATAAAGAACTTTGGAGATATAGAATTCTTCATCGGATGATAGCAAATCAATGAGCGATTGCTGAAATCTAAGGTAAGTATGGGTATCCAAAATAAATACAGAAAACCTCAAGCGGCGGAAATATAACAACCTTATTGGTAGCTATATTTTTGAGCCGTTTGGGGTTGAAACACTGGGGCCGTGGGGTCCGTCTGCTCATAGAGTATTTCGGGACATCGCCAAGCGGCTGGTCGACTCCTCACGTGACCAGAGGGCTGGCCTATTCTTCGGACAAAGAATCAGCATTGCCATACAACGTGGCAATGCTGCCAGCCTTTTGGGCACTTTTCCTGTTGACAGCGATGCGGACGAATTTTTTGATGCCCTATGATCGTTCCACCCCCTTTTTTATATACTTGTACATATTACTATTATTATTTTAATTTTGTTAGTTTTTAAATCATGTAAATATCTATGGTCGTCAATACTCGATACTTTTTTCTAATTTACGTTACTCAGCTAGCTAGTAATATTACATGGCACTTTAAGTTAAAATCTCGTAAGGTAGAAAAGCAGACTGATACAATGTATCAGTCTGCTTTTCTAACTTACGAGATTTTAACCTAAATTCGATAGCAGTATAATATATGTCATGTCATGACATAGGTATATTATACTGCTATCGAATTTCTAAATACTATAGCTTGATTATTTCCTTTATCAAAAGATTCTGGTAAAGTGACCACCGTCTTCACCCGTAGGGAAATCAGATTAATTAACAGTGTTTGTTATTCGTGGAGCCGCACTGGTCATTTACCTTAGTAGGGTACATGAGATCTAGACCTCTATTATAACTAATTCACTGAAGAAAGTAAGTAAGCTTTCAAACTTGGTTTTTACTTCGCGTAAAACGTGAGAACACTAAGCAAAAGCTTAATTTATTTGCATGATCTTTTAGTATTTTATCTTGGGACCTAGTTAAAGAAACCATCTTCTCCTTCCAAACGAAGTACCAGGCTCACAGAGATCCTAACAGTTCAATTCGATCATAAAAAGATTAAAGCAATCAAAAGTCAAAGTACCAAGTACTATCGTGGTATCCAGCGTCGGCGTATGAGTGCATTACCCGATGCGTTTCGGCGGCGGGTCATTGACCTTACTGTGTGATTTTTTTATGATACTAGCTTGGGACTCGGTTCGTATGTGACCTCGGAAATAGATTGTGAGTTTTTTTTTGTGTTCGGTGAAGTAGAGCGATGTGTGTGTAGTGACATAATATACACACACGTGGATAAAATTAGGTCGTCATTATTTAAACGCAGATTCTGGTTAGAGGGACTTTTCTATAGAAACGGTTTCCTTTTATATGTTTTTTGTAATATCTTGTTTTTTTTTTTCAGTTGATTCTTACAGCAAATGCTGTGTATTTGTTGTACAAGAAAGACTTTTAAACAAGTATAGGCGGACCTGTTTATCAACAGTTAAAAGTAAACAGAAGAACAGAACGAAAGAATCTAGGAAAACGTCACATTTGAATACCCAGCCTATCTGTCAAGCGTGATGTTTTAAGAATGAAAATCATGGAAAAGCCATTTACAGATATTTAAGTGGTGGTTGCAATAATAACAGGGACTCATAATTGACACAGAAAGGGATTATTCGACTAATGTCAGATTCTGGAAATATCAGATTCTATAAACGCCATATTTGTCGACTAATGTCAGATTCTATAAATGCCAGATTCGTACCTAGTTACGCGTATAATAAATTATGGTACCATCACTCAAAGTGGCAAGTGGTACAATACTGGAGAAACACTAGGAGTGCATAGAGAGCAAGACTCAGAAGTCACTGCTGAAAATATACCTAATACCTTAAATAAGACGTACCAGGAGCGCATAAGTAAGAAAGGACCGGGAATTGATACGAATCTATCGCATGCATCATAGTCATACATTTCCGCCATTCTACTCCCACAACCCGAGTAGAATAGTAAGCAATTGATACCATCTGTTTTGCTTTCGTTTCACGAATAGACTATAAAATATGGTATAGATTTGAGCAGTAAATACCTAAATACATTAAACACATTATTTTGTTTAAAAAAATAAACTAGTCATAAAACGTAACACAAATAGATTATCGTATGTACAATTTAAACGTATGCAAAGCGAGCAAGCATTATTTATGTGTCAATGCATTCAACTCTATAATGCACAATAAGGTAAACTTCAATAGAAAAGGAGTCAATAATGTGCCTTGTGGTATCTCAGCTACGGCTTAAAGGACAACGAAGAATGAAAGGACCAAAATGGATATGGATGTTTTATTAAACTGAAATTTTATCAGAAAACGAGGAAGTTTACCAAGGAAAATACCAAAGAAGTAAAAAATTAAAATAAGAGCCACAGCAGAAGACTAGCTACTTTTAGCATTGACGATCGGCGATTTTGCGACTGTATCGATGCATTTAGCTTCTAAAAAGCGGCTAAATTGCCGATTCCCGATGCTAAAAGTAGCTTGTTTGCTGTGGCCCTAAGATAGGACAAGCACCGTCAGCCACGTGGTATTTTGTACTATAATCACTAATCACCAATCCAAAAGCAGGAAGGAAAATTAATAATCTTTGGCGCCAAAGGACTCAGTCAAAATTGAAGGTCAATAGGAATTCAACGGATGCCTGCTCGTAAATAGAGAAATACAGTAGTACGAGTAGTAAGTAATGAAAGAACAAGAAAGTATATTATTTTGGAGGACAAATGCAATTCCACTAGGAGTCCATGAAAGAAAAGATGCAGATCATAATGCAATTCTTAAAAAACACAAACACGCCGCAGACCACGTTACAATTCTTACAAACATTACGTTACTTATACAATAATGACATTGGCTGCACGCGCATTCGCGTGACGCTTCCTACATCCAGTTCGATGCAAGTGCGATGCACGCTGACGTAACAGAATCCCAAATGTGGGCCAAATTAATAAAAAAAAACATGGTCACGCCCACTACGGTAGCTCACGCACACGAGCTCGCAGTGAAAGTGCGTTGGACCGGCCGGCGGCGCTTGCGCCGTTCAAAGCGAGCCGATTGTCATTTTAAATGCGGCCGTCGAAGCGGACACACGGCTGATAATTACGTTATGATTTGAGAGGTCAATGTTTTGGGGGAATAGAAGTATGCTGCTCAAATTATGTAATGGGTGTTTAATACGTTACCTAACAGACTTGAATTTATAAGTAGCACGCTTAACACTTTTAATTTCATATTCGTGTTAAGCACGAAACGATTCATAAATAAATTTCGGTTTAGAACCGAAAACAGTGACTATCGATTTTAAAAATATCGGGTAATCCCAATTACAACAAACCAATTTTATATGACACACAAAAGACTACTACAAAGATACTACGTTACAAATACTATGATTCATTAATAAATAATTTCACACGTGATTGATCTACTATCCAATGACAAATTCCATAAAAAATCATTGATAGATAAGATATCAATGAATGAGACCAAAACAAAGCGTATCAAAACAACTGCATATAGTCCATCGTAATGCTTCCTTTACAATATCCAACATCAGTATACACTGATACATTTTTCAGTACGATATTGGACCCTATACGTAAGTATGAAGCAAGAGACATTAAATTGTATTCAGCTATCGTAAAGCTTATAAATTCTAAATTTGAAGACATAGAGAGAAACATGCTTGACGCTACAGATTTGGTTATAGATGAACTAAAAAGCATACATAGAGTAGTCTTCTAAGAAGCCTAGGACGACTTTGATATGAAAAGTGAAAATAAGAAAATTACAAACAACATGAAACCAAATAGATTCTTTCCAGTACTGTTGACAGAGCACTTGTAAGCAGAATCGTACCAGTTGTCATACCAATAGTAGTTAATCTCAAAGATAGGTACCAAAGATAAGTGGATGGAACATACAATCAATGAGTAATATTTTTTTCTCATGGAATGCGTTTGATAAACGAGACAATTGATTGTCAATAATGTCAACAGATTACGTGGCAGGTTTAATATTATTTTCGTTCCAAAGAAGGTAGGCATACTATTTTTATGAAGCTTATTAGAAAAATAGGTATTAATAAACTACCTTAACACTAGGGTATCATAGCAAAGATGAAACTAATTCATTCGCGCATAGCAAAAAAGAAGCCTACTTTTTTAACATTACTACTACGAAGCCATATGCTCCTAGTACATGACATTCGTCAAGAGCAAGCTCTTTTTTTCTCTATACTCTATAGCAGCGACGCGGGCGGCGGTTAATGTGTGTTTTTTCTGCACATCGTCAAATTCGTTTTTGACTAAGGAAAACCTATTAGGTAACTCAAAATCTTTGTTTTGTAAAACATTCTTTGTAACTCCTGCTCAAATAGTAGAGTCATACATATCAGTAATATTCTTTAACTTTCATTAAATTTCTCCTACTATTTATTTTTGGTCCTTCAATACGCAATCTACTCGCTGAACCCAAATATCTATCGACGATCTATCAGATAATATGTTTGTTTGTTTGTTTAGCGATTTGATAACGAATGTATGTCATTATTATCACTGCGTGCCCTAAATACTCAACTAGCTATGAATGAGTGTGTACTTAGAGTTGGAGTAAGGTTTTTCAAATTGTTTTCGAAGTAAATAACGCTGAAGTGTCTTGGTCTATTAAAGATAGTAAAATTTATAACTTAGCTTAGAAGAAATCTGTCACTAAATAGTTAAATATTCAGTTCTTTGATCCTAGGAAATAAAGTGAAAATGTCAGCCTACTCACGAGTGAAAGCCAGTTATGTGAAAAGTTCTAATAAAGTGGTAATTGTATCACTTACAAAATAAATATTGGCTAAAACAAATGAACCATCCTGTGGAAGAAGATATGAAGGAATATCAATGCAATTGCTGACCAATCAATAAAAATATTTGGTACATTAATTTAAAGAAAATTTATCAAATCCAAGCTAGCATAAACTCTTGTTTCAGATGACATAATAAAAAACAAACAAAAGAAAATTTTTGGAAGTTTCTAATCATAAAAGAAGGAAAAAAATGTTCGACACAAAATTGTATTAGATTCAATTACTTCATACGAATGATCTAATGGCGTTATAATAATTATGAACACCTGTTTGGTCAAAATTTCCTCAACCTGGCATTAATTGTTTCCCTAAACTTGGAACGAATTGAAAAGATCCTATTGTTTGCAAAATTTTCTTAAACGTGTACCGCTCATACTGCGATTCCACAGCGAAAAACATGTGCCTTGCTTGGGAAGCGTGGTCCTCGTAGACAAACAAAGCCTCGTGACTTTAAATGTGCAAAGAAGTATGCCTAAAAGGGAAATATACTTTTTGGTTAACAAAACGAAACCCACCAAAAAGTTTGGAAGTAAAAATGGCGAAACATTTGTTATACTGCTGAAATTCGTTCGTTAAAATATTTTTCGAGAAAGGTTTATGGAACATTGTTTTCAATTGAACAACTGTTCATGTTATGATTTTTTTCTCTTGATTTTATCTTGTTTTCGGGATTAATCTTTTATTTCGTCGATTACGACATCCTTGGTAATTTCTATTCTTGATAAAATCGTTCTATTGTCAAAATATTGGTACAGAAAATTGTCAAATTAATTGATGACATTCGTAGAATGGAATAGGAAAAAATATTAATCCCAGACAACACAACAATGACAGAATAAAAAAAAATATCCGACAAATACAAACAAGAAACATAAAAATCATACATTGCGTTGAGCATGCCCTGATCCCGAAAGGGTAACCAACTACAATATTTCTCTTATAAACTAAACATAATATTTAAAAAATCCTATGATTCTTCGCCCAAAACCTACCAAAATTCCAAGCAAAGGGCTGGAGAGGCTATTACACAATCGCTTTTTATTCCAGAAGAGGAACAATAGCACTTAGGGGAAAAAACTTGATCACGTGATCAACTTTGCGATCAACTTTAAAACAGGTGTTTTGAAACAGGTGGGCGGTAGTTGTGACGTTTTGGATATTAAACAGGAGACAGGTGGCTGGTTTGTGAAAAAGGAAAGAGAAAACGAAGTAAAAATAGCAAAATCATTCGTTTTGAGCAACATTTCTAGGAACTGCTTTTTCGGGAACAGTTACTCGAGAATTAACCTTAGGATTTTTAATGAAAGTTTGACCAACGTAAAGAAAAATGATGAAGATGATTCAAGCTTATCCAAAGATTATGACCCTTTTTAGCTACCTTAAGTATGCAGCAAATATTATGAATGTGGAAGATGTTGAAGATGATGTTAAATGTGGTGTGTGTTTGTGAGAGTGACAAACATTCAAACATGTTAAAGGCTTAAGGAATTAAGAGGAAAGGCACATACACACAATCAAATTCTACGATAATGAAGTGGATACCTAAACTTGAACATCTTGTAATTTCGATAATCGTTATAATACATTTCGCATAATTTTGAGTAGTAATAGTTTCGTGTAAATGATTTAATTTTTATTAAGTTAGGTAGTAAGTTTAGATTAAATTCGTTGTTTCCTCACTTACGTTTATAAACGCCCTTAGTGGAAGCAAATAAAATGAAACTAGGTCGTAAAGGACACTTGTCATTTTTTATTTTCAATTGTAAGGGTGTACAGGACAATTTTCCAAGACGATGTCCTTTACATTTTTTAGGTGAATTATATTAACCACCTAAGGTGGTATAAGACAATTCATATTTTTTATGTATTTTACACCAAAAAGTTGTTTTATACTTTGCTTTACTACCAAAATGAGTTCACTCTGGTAACTGAGTGTTATTTACATCCATATTTTCACGGTAAACTATGTTTAACGTCTCAAATTATGTGGGTCGTAAAGGCATTTTTTTTGCGAATTTCGTAAAACGGAATATACAGATCGATAGAGAATTAAAAACTGAGTAAAACAGTATCAAAAAGTCATTTTCGCCCAAATGTCCTTTACGACCTTTGAGCCCAGAGGTATCGATATATCAACTAAGAGGACGTGAGTCATGAGATAACGCATATAATATATGTAGGTATAACAGTTTCTACATGGGTTTATGAAGTAGTTCTTGGGACGCGAATGAATCCGTGGACAACAACTAGTCAGTAAAAACATAGAATTTCGAAATGAAATCAATAATATTTTGCAATACGTTCATAACATAGCTTTAAATTTAACCCCGAACGAGCGAGACGTCAACGTGATTTCTTCCAAACTTTAACTTTGTAAGGTTTTTCTTCCCCAACATTTTAGGGCGCATTTTATTATAATTTATTATCCCTTTGAATATAATGTTTTTAGGGGAAATTTAATCGATGGTAGCTTACAAAGTTTTACGTTATATATTCGTAACTTACACAGTCATTAATTACACATCATCATCAGCCTATTAATGTTCCCACTGCTGGGACACAGGCCTCCTCTCTGCGAGAGGGAGTGGGCCGTTATCCACCACGCGGGCCCAGTGCGGGTTGGTGGATGTCACATGTCTTCGAATTTTTGATTCTAAGACATGCCGGTTTCCTCACGATGTTTTCCTTCACAGTTTTGAGAGCAGTGGTGATGAAATTATTTACACAAAGTAAAGCGCCTGCTAGGGTTCGAACGCACGACCCACAACTCGTAAGTCAGGGCCGTTACCACTGGGCCACCACTGCTCTTTTTTACTACACTAATTACACATTGTGGAATTCTTCCTCTAAGTGAATTGAAATGTCACATGAGGATAAAGAAAGTAGTAACAAGAGGGATGAGTTTGATTAAAGATGGGAGACATAAGGGTAATTTCATTTCTAGAAAAGCCAGACAAAAAATCAAAGAATCAACATACCCGAACTTTACAAACACGAAACGAAATGGAAAGAAACCAGGCAATATTCTAGAAAGAAACAATGATACAAAAAACCCTACTGCACATGATGATCACAATAATAAAGGCATGTAACCTGCTAGGAAGTGACCAGTTGATAGGCTATCGCATCCAATCTCATGACCTATTTTTGTATATTAAGTGGCCTTGAAAGGGCTCGGAGTCAATTGTGTTAACACTACGAACTCTCTTTGAGCTACTATGGAATAAGGAAATACATACACGTTTTATATAATAAAAGGGCTGTCTAGGAACAGTTTTATTTACAAAAGGTTTGGTTTATAATGATGTAAAATCATGAAGTGTTGTGAAACAATGCTTTTGGGGCTTGTTTTTTAGAGTTTGTGTTTTTTTCTTCTAAAAATAATTAAATACTTATTATCAAAAAAAACAAAATGAAGTTAGTACATTTTCGATTTTTGTTTCTGCTACAGAATCATTTAGTTCAGCTGTAATTTTTCGTCTTGTACACTATTTTTGAGATCAATTCTATATTCAAGATAATATTATTTTAAAGTCTCATTGAAATTCGCGTGTGACGGAATTATTTTATACTAGTATACTATCGGTTCTTCCTGTATGTTATCGTTTATCAAATGGTCATTCAAGCGACAAACGTATAATTAGTTCTGAATCATCTGATTTTAACATTGTAATATATTAAACTAATGATGTTAGCTGAATAGGCTTCCCCATTATCATAGTCAAAAGATTTTTTACTGGAAAAATTTGTGTAAGAATATATTCCAACAAGTCTACGAGAGTTCTCTGAGAGGTTTTTGGGAATCTGAGACAGTTCTTTCATTCTAGCGCTGTGTTGTGTGACCTGACCTGTGTGACCTGAGAACCTACTCTCTATGTTCGTCAACGAAAATACGGGCCCGTCCGAAAGTAATTCGAAATTTTCGGATTGATCCCTTCACCCGAATAATAAACTTTTTAAGACGGGCAAAAACACACGCATTCGGAATAGGGACAATTGTTGAATCGTGATGTCATTCATTCTTAGGTCGGACCCAAAACTAATCTTATATCCGTACGCGATACCGAGAAGAAATCACCCGTAACTTCGGCTGAAACATGAGATTTCGTGCTCACGGTGTCCTCCTGGACAGATAATCATCCTACACACTTCGATATCACTAATTCACGATTGGCAGTACCCGCTTTCCAACTTTCCTCTCCAATCAAAAGATGGTTTAAAGCATCTTCAGCAAAAGGAGGAGAATCATCTATTTTAGGGTTCACAACACATCTTTAAGAAATTCATCATATTTACAATCATCGATAACTTCGATTTCTACCTACCCCGCAGCATAAAGGCGTATACAAAAATATAATCGTGTATGCCGCGTCACAGATTTCCCCGGACATTGCCGAAAACTTTCCAACATGGCCGCCGCTCCTGCGCCTAAGCAGCGACTTATGCAATAACTGAACCATGACATTTATTAGTCTAGTTTGGGCAATTTTTTTGTTGTAGTTTTTTTAAATAGATATTATTGAATTACTTCGGTCCTTATGACCCAGATTAATTAAAACAGTTAATTAGCTATTCGAATTATATCGTACTGATAATTTGTAACCAATCCAATCGCCTTCTGTATCAACAATGTAAGGACAGTCAATTGGACACTATTCTTGTTAGACGTCAAAGTAAATTTAATTTGAATTCGAATTAGATATTACTCAGCACTCGTAAGTCGTAGGCGATTGCTCGTAAACCAATGGCTTGTCATTGCCTTATAGGCTTATGCATTGGATTTCCTTTAGATTTAAAAAACAAAGATAGAAATAAGAGTTTTATATTTGTCGGTAAAACACCAAGGTAAGTTAATTTTTACTATTTTTCAGGAATAAAAAATAATTAAAAATATTTGTAAAACAATCAAAACAAATAAAGGCAACATTCTCTTGCATGACATAAGTCGTTCGTCGATCGTTTGACACACATACTGTTGGGTTGCGCAAAGCGGCGCGCGCGCCGGTTGGCACCGGCCCTCTGTTCTGCTTAGCGCATTTTGTAAGTTGGAAACGGATGTCTGGTGGATTCTAGAATCTAAATTGGCTATGAAAAAAATAATAACTCATTTTTAAAGTTAAGTAAAAAGTTAATTTAGTGACCTAATTTTTTTGTAGGAAGTAATTAGGTTTGTACGTATTTGTTGATAATGAAATTGTTTACTATAGCGTAAAAAATGCCTGAAAGGTTATCACTTAATTGTTGAACTAAATAATTACATTAAGTAAATAACAACGACACGAAAAAATAAGACCAGCACAATTTACCATTCAACCCATATTCGCACGCTAAGAAAAAACTCCGAACATTATGATTTCATACAACATAACGTCGTCCAAAAACACAAAAGGCATATTAACGAAAAAAAGTGAAAGTGAACCACGCACACACGCACACACGCACACTCGCACAGAACGCGCCCACTACCGTGCGTTTACGCACGTAGTGTTAATCTCTAAGTTGATTCATCGAAGTGTAGGTAGACTATTTATTATGTCCACAAAATGTGAATACGTACATTTGAATTTGAATAGCTAATGAACAAAGATTATGTGAGAAATCGATCACAGTGCAAACATAATCCAAAAATAACTTTGTGATCCTATGTCTTTTTGGGATAATAATTTTTTTATTTGAATAATTAGCATTTTAAATGGAATTTCCTTGATTTATTTTAGTGATATCAGCTCAAATGATACATAGATTAATTGCAGAATGATTCTACAAGTGAGACATAGCGATTGTAATTGTAATACAAATTATATTCAAATTATGTTAAAAATACAAGCAGTTCTTGTAGCAGCCCTGTTTTCCAGCTCACATAAATTACGCCCGATGATAACCGTCTTATTTCATTCAATCCAACATGATATAAAACCTATACAGAAAAAACGTTTAGCAGAAAGCGAAACCTCTAATAAATAGTCGCGAAAGTAGAACCCGTTATTATTTAGTCTACGCATTATTATTTTGCTAATCTTTTCAATTCATTGATACTTTTACAATCTTTTGTAGGTACTATGTACACTGGTTTTGGGTTTTACTGACCTACCACAATAGTTTTCTTCTTAATATTGCCTGTCACGCACTATAAACCTTGCATTTTTATTATTTGATATAAAGGTTGTAACTATTATCTTGCTAGGAATTGACAAAACAAGTCTATAAAAAAAAATGCGTTGTTATAACTCATGAATGACACTATCCTACGCCGGAAGAGAGTGAAAATAAAGAATATAAAAAAACTGTATGCGGAAGGTCGTGAATGTTAAAAGTACTAAGAATGCATAGGCTAAGACAAGTAAGAAGAAAGTTTGACTTGAGAGAGCCTATCAAAGGATACGTCTTTATAAAAGCTTGAACCAAAACAAAAACAGAGCTTTAATTCTTTCCTGAAAAAGAAAACCTGATTTATATGGGACATGCATGCTCATGAAAAATGTAAACCGAATATAATAGAACGTTTTATTTAAGCCATGAACATTTTCAGAAGGTAGTACAATTTCAGTAAAAATATTCCTGAAATCGACAAATGGAGAACCTTTGAACTTTACTTACCATCATTCATTAATTAACCTATCAAAGATCAAAGACCGAACGGGGAAGGCTTCGTAGGACAGCAAGCCATGTACTAGGAGCGCATAACTCCAACAGAGTTTTGCCGACACCGAATGGAAACCGGTTTGCCAAAATTTTACGCAGAATGAAGTTTCAAGTTGATGCTACGCAATTAGCATCCACACCTGAATTTAGCTACTAGTGTTCAGTTTCTAAATTTCAAATACATTCAGAACCTCGCGAACTATTGTTCCATAAGCGTGCAAACATAAAATAGTTAAAATCAACAAGTCAAACCGACGGAAGCCATTAAGTAGGGCATGAGAGGCGAAAATTTCAACTTTGACAGTCGAAATTGTGACTTAATTTGTCGGCTATAAGGTCCAGTTTTCTGCGGTGATGACGCAGCGGTGAAAACGAAAGTCGCCGTCAGACAACGTTTTGCACAAACGAATTTGAATACTAAATATTTCGATCCGGCATTAAAGAGTTATGCTCCTTTTCCAAGAGGCCTGGCATATTTTTCCGTATTCCGAGCTAAGTTGACAAATCCAGAAAGATGACCCATCCGGTATGCTTCCTACATCCGAAACGAATTTTATAAACCACAAGGAAATGATAAAGACAGGAAAAACGATCAAAGGAAATGCAATATCACGGAGCGAGATTCTGATCTCTCTGAGAGACTGAAATCACATAGCATTAATACCTATAGAGACATTATGACTGGCAAAATCATAAATGAAAGAGTTGATCCTAATCACACTAATGAAACTACAACTAGATCATTTAACTTAAGTGAAACTAAACGACAGCTAAATCGAAAAGAGACGGTGAGAACAATAACAAAACAAATGTATTTTGTAACCTAGATACTTTCTTAGCAACAGAATTTATTAGCTTCAACGTTAGGCGAAAGAGTCACACCACTATTGTCCGTTTTTTTATTATACAAAAACTAATCGTTCAGATACTTTGACATTTATGCCCAAAATGCTCCTGTATGTAAGTTGTCATCATTATCATCTGCCTAGCCTTCTCTCGACTATGTTGGGGTTGGCTTCCCGTCTAACCAAATGCAGTTAAATACCAATATTTTACAGCGAGCCACTACCTATCTGACCTTCACAACCAAGTTATTGGTGAAACGATACCCCTTGGTAATATTGACCTGTAACTATTGACGTCGTACGTAAGTGAGATATCACAGTCAATGAAGACAGAACACCAACATTGAACTACATAATTATCTCAGTGTTAACCAACAACCATCGGTTATATGAACCATGTCTTATAAGTACGTAATTAAACATAGATCGTAATTAAGCTTATTTAACACAATACATAATCAGCACACATTTGACGTCATTGTAGTTTACAAGTCGGTCAATATTAGAAAAACGTGAAATAAGCATACCTTATTAGTTTATTACTATATTCGTGTCAAGTGAGTAGTTTTAATTACAAAAATAAAGCAATCTAAAATCTTCCATTTTGTATACTTCAACCATAACTGAATCTGACTCCAGCACACTTGTAATACTAAGCTATACCTTGTGTTCAAACATAATTCTATTGATCAAAAGTCAGATAGAATAGATATGCATACAATTTCCTTTTATCTTGCTAACGAGATGGTCTCAACTTTCCAAATTGCAAATCCAGTGGGCATAGATTAGGTCCCTGCGAGATATTTATAGGTAAGTGTTCCAGACCCGTAGATTTTTGTACAATTTACCCCAATGTTGGGCCACCTTGGGCTCACAACGTCTATAGCAAAAAGACCAAAACCAGTCACGCGGAAATTAATTTTCACCAAGAAAATTCACGTGAAGTCTAGCTAGGATACAAATAAGAAGACTATGTACCAGGATATTATAGGTATTAAAGAACTGAAATTAGAATTCAAATTGGCCAAAACCGGAATATTAAAATGTGTATAAATTACAATGTTAATGGTTGACCGCGTTGTCTCTGCACAGTTTATGATTAATCAGTATTATCACTTTTGTTTTCAATGTTACCTAGTACTTTTTTTAGGAAGTTATAGAAACTAAAAATATTTTATATGTCTCTAAAGACTATTTACTTCCGGGATTTTTCGGAATTTAAAATGCGGAAAAATATTTAATTGATAACACTAGAAAGTGCGGAAATGTAGACGTTTTGGGAGCTACATTTTGTAATTTATCAAAACTTTTGAATGCTTAGCCAAAGAATAAATTAAGTTCGATTCTCAATTTGTCACACAATTTTCAAAAGCAGTGGTACGTATAAGACTAATAAAAAGATTGTATACCGTTTCAATAAGCTATTTTTACGTTATCTTACAGCAAACATACATACCAAACTTTCCTTCGTATTAGTAACATTTTCAGCGCGTATTATCTGAAATCCTTCGGCCATTGCCATTTCAGTGCAGATAATCTTTTTTGCAAATATTCGCGTTATCATTTATGTAATACCGCAAACTTATCTATGTAGGGTTAAGGCCATGTTTAAAGGAAGTACGATTATTTTTGTATCACAAGTAAGTACGTCATTTTTTTATTTTTGTTTGTGGTCGTGATGATGACTTTGATTTTTATAAAATTAAATGCTGGTTCGAAGAATACAATAGTTGTCTTTTGAAATAATCATTTTTAATAGAAGCGATTTTTCAGTTTCAGTTGCTTTTTCGTATTCCTCTACCTTTTATAACGCTACATTTCTTTGAGTTCTACCAGGCGCACAGAAGATCAAGCGGGCACCATGTGTCTTTGAAGTTGAATTCCTGCAGTAGTATACAAGCTATACATTATGTCTCGCGTTGATAATAATCTAATATGCGTATATCGTAACCTAATCACATACACTAACATATGGCCGCTTAGAAAGTGACAGTAACTTCATTTGGTTCGCAAAGTGCGTACTAGAGTCGCGATTCGAGTTAATATTCAACCTTAATCCATGATAATAAGAACCAAAATAAATAATTAAAGGGATGCGTGATTTTCATCACATCGTAAATTGAAATAATAAACAAATGAAGTGGGACACGTGGTCCTTTCACTAAATTGAATCTGGTCCTTTTCTTCTACAGTGTGTTTATACAAAGATGCTTTTTTACGGAAGCGAAAATCAATAAACTAACTTAAATTGGACTTTTAACTTAACGTAAGATAAACGTTTTGTTATGACAATCTTGATCTATTCTTGAAAACGAAGTAGCAGGACTCCATGAATCGTAGCTGGCAGCAGTAACGTAAGCAGACTACCGTTAGGAAACATACCGAGCTGTCATAAATCCTACAGAGATTAAAATCCAGTATCGTACTGCCAAAACCAGAGATCGTAAACTGTACTAAAGTTCAAAGACAACTTCTGAGAAGTGTTGAGACCCTAGTATAACATCGCACGAATATTATGCAAACGAAAAAGCTGATAGGCAAGGTACAGTTAATATAAAATAAATATTCATCAACGGGACTTTAATGAGTATTAGCAAAACACATAACTTTCCCAATGATTCAGATTAAACGTGGCCGTATTATTGAAAATCACGTGCATTTCAACGTAACCATTGTAAACGAACTATTATAAATTGAGTTTTGAAAAAACAATAAATGATTGAGAACACGTGAGCAGAAAATCTTAGTAATATGTTAGTTGTAATGTACTCGTAATTAACCATAACATCCTGACTCAAAGGACCTATTTTATGATTGTTGATGAAGTATTTCCTGAACAAATATAAATTCTAATGTATGATAATCTTTGAATAGAAGAAATCAATATCATTGATGGCTTCTGTCCACATTTGACACACTTTAATATTATTGAGACCGTCAGAGTAATCAATCAATTGATTTCAAAGTAAAACCAGTGTACGTCGTTTGCAGAAGCCAGCGCTAGTTATCGCTCAACTGTAGGAAAAAAGTCACCTGAGAGATGATTAGCAATCTATCACTTAAGCCTTACACCACATGGGACATTATTGCAACATTCAGTTGCAGTAAGCTATGCCTATCAGCGATCTACACACATCGAACAAAAAAATACCCAAAGGACCAGAAAAGTTATCATATCTCTAAAACATTTAACACTAGAAATTGAGTTGGGAACATAACGATATTGGACAACTAACACGAATTCGTAGAGGGAAATAAAATAACTATAAGCATTCTGTGATAAGGTGATAGCCCTTATGATTCACTTCCTAAATATTTAGTTCTTCCCCAATAACGAGAAAAAAATTGCTATGTGCGATATAAAACGCAGCATGCATTTATAGACATCTTTGGAACATGGCTAAAAAGCTTAAAAACTATGAAGCTATAATCTATAATACTACTATTACGACTACTAGATAAAATGATGCTAATTATAATTAAGTTAAAATGAAGATGCTTTTAAAGCTTACACTGTCACAGAAACGATTAGTTTATGATGTAATTTTAAATGCAATTGGATCATTTAGTCAAATTATGTTTTCGCAGAAAACTAGTCATGCTATTATAATGTTTAAAGGAAGAGAGTATTATGAACCAAAAGTTGAATATCATTTAGAATTAGGATGTCAGGAAGTTAAAACTGAATGAACCGAAACCCAAATAAAATTCTTCCTCACGTGAACATATTAAATAACGAAAGAGCGAACATAAAAAACTAATAAACACCGCACGCACTTCCAGTCACATTCACAGCAATGCCCCAAATTCAGTCGCTTTACAATCAAAGAAACACTCATACAGAACGACACTTCAGAACTACTACAATAAACAAATTGCGTAACGCTCTCATAAAATACAAAAAACCTTTTTCTTTACACCATGTGATTTACGACTTTCCATGCTCCGCACGAAAATAATCACACACACAATTTTTGTATCGCACACAACGCAGGCACGAATGCAGTTGGAGCACACGTGTGTGAATACTCACCTATAATGGTCAAAGTGAGTGATCCTGCGCTTGCGGTGCTCCTAGCTGCAGCATCGATCGGCACAGCTCGGTGATCTCCGGGTGGTTCAGGTTGATCAGATGCACGTACATCTGTTTGTGCAAACTCAGTTCCCCTGACACCGCCTCCAGCCTCTTTAGTAACACATCTTTCTCCCTGAGGAGTGTCTTCACTTTTTCCTCCACTTCCCGGGAACGCACTTTTGCCTTTTCGCGAGACTTCCTCACTGCTATGTTGTTCCGCTCGCGTCGCCTTCTGTACTCATCTGTACCTTTGTCTAGCACTTTTCCTGACGACGAGCGTCGCGGAGGAGCAGCCTTGTGTTTTAGTAGCGGAGGGAGGAGAGGTGCTCCTAGGGGCGGTAGAGGTGTGAATCCTCCACCGTATGGTCCACTGACACCGACAGTCGGTTGAGGATTATATTGACCAGTATATTGCGCACATGACACCGATCTTCGATAATCATGGGGCTCGGGAGGCTCTTCCTTTATGGGAGGTGCCTGCTCGTGCCCCTGGTTCGTCTGAACGGGAGCGTAAGACGCCCCCGAGTGAACCGGCTGTGGCATGTACGCCAATGTGGTCCGATTGTACCTTGGCTGAGGAGATTTGCCACCAGGAAGAATTTCCTGGAATAAGGCCATACTTTCCTCACTTCGGAACTGGTCCTCAATGAGGTGTTGTAAATCCAAACTAATTTCCTGTCCATTGAGCTCGTCTAGGTCCGGAGGCGGGAAGGTCTGTCGTTTATCCTCTACTGTCTTCTTGAGGTCTGGTTGTGGTGGTGGTGGTGGCGCTGCGGCCTGGTCGTACATCTGCGGGGACTCCATACCGCCGCCCGGGCCAATCACGGGCCCAGCGGCGCCGGTAGCCCGTGGCTCCACTTCAAAGCACTGAGAAGCCGTCACTAAAGCACATGCACCGTCAAGTTAAATCCTTTGCGTATTGCGTTCGCGTTGATCACGTGTAGGTGCGGAGCGGTAGTGGCGCGCGTGCGGGCGCGTCGGCGGTCGGGCGCTAACTGCGGCGCCGCGCCGCCCGCGCAATGCACGCAAGGTTGCCCGGAAGGAAGCGCTGAAGTTGCCGCTGAAAGTTCGCGAGTAAAAGTTTGCGCGGCCGCCTGACTATTTGGGTGTTTACCCTATTAATTTTTGTGTGCTAATATTTTTTTTTAGATTATATTTTCGATCTTTTGAGGCAGGTTTATGAGATGATTGATAGTTGAAAATATTTATATAAAAGTAAAAAAAATATATTTAGGAACAACCACAAATTAATTAAAAAAAACAATTTTTTTTTATTATTTTACTCTTTACATTATATTGTATTTAATATTTAAAATAGGCCTATTTTTTGGCCAAAGAATGCTGCCAGCCTTTTGGGCACTTTTCCTTTTGACAGTAATGCGGACAAATTTTTTGATGTTCTATAATTATTTCCCCTCCTTTTTGGCCTTTTTTATAATTTTAATGTTAGCTTTTAAATTATGTAAATATTATACTATAAATCCTAACTAATAATATAACTCCAATCAGAAAAAAAAAAATATCTTACCAAAAATTACTTTTAAGTTTTAAATTAGATTTCTTTATGCTCGTACTAGAAAATGTGTGAACTAATCCAAAGTATCGTTTAAGTAATAAGCAAGACTCATTAATTAGGATAAGTTAAAACGATTGCACTTAATAGGTAGAGCGATTGTATAATTACTGTTGCACTTTTACGATAAGTTCATTAGTAGATAGATAATAATTATGTTAAGTGAAATTAGGTAAGGAGATAGTTAATAGTTTCTTCCTAAGTTAGATAAGAATGAATAAGAAGTATTCATTCTTATCTAACTTAGGAAAATATTATTTTATTAAAAATATTATTTTATTTATTGATTTATTTTTAGCCTATAGCGTCCTACTGTAGGGCAAAAAACAATACGTAATAACATAAATATTACGTATGTTTATTTATTATGTCTATTAATTATTAAATAGCTGTACTTGTTACTTACTGGTCCTTTAACAAGTTTCCTTCGAACGAAAGAACCAACATTTTCATGTAGTGGATTTTTTTTTACTTTTCATTTTGGCTTTTCAAGTTGTTCCGTCAACTTCATTGTTTATAAGTTTTCATTGTTCATAACTTAGGTTCATATAAGGACAATGTTTTTAATTTTGTAATGCAAGCTTTGTTCATAAAAAGTTCTCAACTTTTCCGTAACTCTTGGGAATTTTGAAAAAAGTTACCATAACACCAAGGTTTACTGTTTATAAACCACCTTAGTTTTTAAAACTTTGGTGATAATGTGAAATTTATTTATAGGTAATGACTAGCCTAACGTGGTCAAAGGCAGGTTGTTTTTTGTAAGTTTCCTTTTGTTTTGCAATTTTTTCCAGTTGCTATTCCCGCTTTTAATATTAGTGTGATCTTTAATATTGTATATCTTTCAGGTATGAATATTGTGACTGTCAACGTAACGTATTACTTATCACACGTAAAAAAACATACCCACATCAAAAAAAGTTTGTGATCAGTTTGAAAAATCGAAATCTTTTTTCTTACGATAGACTATACTATAATTTCTTCTTCTTTTTAGATTCCTTCAGGCAGTGTATTTTTATTTAAAAAAAGTTATATCGCAAACACTTTTTCTTGATAAAGTTAAATTTTATAAATATATCAGGTTTTGCTAGTGATCACAAACTTTTTTTGATGTGTGTATTTGTGTGTAAAAAAACATAGTTTTGAGGTATTGGAAGAGCAACCATGACGTTTCATTCGAGTGTCACCAGGAAACGACTCTGTATTTTCACTCAGTTATGAGAAATATTATCTTTCGAATCTAGAGAGCACACAAGTATCTTACACGCCCCTTTTTGTTTTGGTTGGGAATTCACCAAATAACTTCTCCCGCTTCTCCCGCAGCGTGTCAAACTCTTACTGACTAAAACCCACCCGTGTTACTTCAGTTTGCCTGTACGTTGCCAGGGGCCACGGTAATCCTTTAGGACAAACTACTTCACAAAACATTAAACAAGTGTAAGCCCGAATTGGTTTGGTCTTCTATTGTCGTATACAGTAACTTTATTAGGGTAAATAATAATATACCCGTGGTAGACATATGGTTCATTCAGCAAGGTGGTTGCGGTTCCCTGTACGTTGCTAGGGGCCACGGTATCCCTTTAGGACTTTCCCGCAACCCTGGCAGGCATCGGCCCTAGCGGACCCCGTCAGTTGTGCTAACATCTCTTTGAGGCATCTTACACGCCCCTGCCATCCCAATCTTGGGCCAAAATCACCCAACAATCGATTGTCCACGTTCCTCCGATTGTCACATCTCGATGATATTATTCGATTGCGTAGATACGAATCGATGTTCGTGCCGATAGCTGCGTTCTGCTGGAATCGTCATCACGTGTCTAAAATCACATTGTAACGATTCACGAGAATCTGTTTTTTAATTGATAAAGGAATTTCGAAATTCCCAAGAATAAAAAATACTATCTTTTGTACGCAGCATCGTGGTTTTGATCTCTGTGAAGGAGCTTGTCCTGAGAAATACACTTACACATACATACATTCAACTAACGCTTACTTCCTACGGGGGGTAAGCAGAAACTACAGCCCCTTATGTGTACTAAGAATCTAAAATCCTTACATACTCATTTTTCTTTGTTTACGTTCATACATCAGCACCTGTACGTAATACTCGATCAATCAGAATTTGAATCGTTTTGAAACAGATTACTAATCCATTGCTTCATAAATTCGAAAAAAATCTGCTCGACAACGTAAATAACGCAATGAATATTGTTGAACTGTCAAAATGAAACAGATTAGTAAAATGTGTTGCGTAATTAGATAGCTGGTCATACACGCACGCCGAAAGAATACCAAAAAAAAAAATGCAAAAATAAGACGGAAATTATAAAATATACAAACTAATACAAAGTAGCCAAAATGCTCATATTTGATAAATAAAATACAGTTAAAAGTTTTTCAATATTGGTAAGTATTTGACATTTCTCGGGACCCTGTTAGACGTTTTTAATGAGTCACCAACCGACGATTATCCCTGTATACAAGTGCATCCAAGGACGACCCTCAGTTAGTGTAGGATTATTGCAGGATAAGGAAATAAAGATATTGGACTATGCGTTTGGGTGGCTGAAGTGAATTATCAGAACAATCCCATAGCCCGGAAGATGGCACTTACTGGAATACTTCCTTCTTCTGTGCACGTTAGCTCTTGCGAATCTCCACTCAAGCCGGCCAATAAAGGCAAGCCAGAGATAAGGAACAAGACTTCTCCCGGGAGATAGGGTCCGTAGGGTCGCTACTGCCCAACAGCTCGCCACATGCTGCCCTGTCGGTTTCTGTATATCTCTTGATCTGGCTCCTCATCCTAGACCTGTTCCGGTAAAGTAAACGCTACCGACACAGACTTAGAATTCGGAAAGCGCAAGCCCTACCACGACGTCAACGTAGAGATACGGCGGTGGGGTTAGTATTAATATTATTAGTTTTTCTATTGCTTGATATACCTACCTAATCCTGTCGCCAAATACCTTTGGTCTGTTCTAGTTTAAAGGGCATGGTTACCGGTGCGGTTACAGGCACATGACATATTTATTTATTTTATTTATTTATACACACTTACAACTATTATTACAGGTAAAATACCCAATGCAATAGTGCAGCAAACTCAACACACATACACTTATATTTTAGCTCAATTTCTACAAACTACCTACGATGCCTCTGGTAATTCCCTCTGCTTGTTTTGATCATCTGTGAAGGGCCACACATCCCAAATTATTTGGGGTCGACGCAAGATGTCCCTTTCTTCCATACTTCTCTATTAGCCGTCATCTTGGTAGTCACCCCCTTCCTAGCCATATCATCTTTCTATGGTGTTCCCCCTTTGCATAACAAAAGCATTTAAAAGATGTTGATCGGGAATGATTATTTCTTTTTAAAGTATAATGTTTATTCACAAGCACATGTGTTGCTTGACCTAATACATAACTGCTGATTTTAGCACATATTTAGTTTTTGTAAACGGTGCAGAATTTGATATTTATTCGCGAAAATATTATGAAGCTACCTAATTGTTAATGAGCAGTTAGTTACTCAAATTACTAACATAATGTGCGGTGTATTTATACTTCAGCATTAATTAAATAATATCATGTTTCGAACAGGCCCAGTGGTAACGGCCGCGACTTACGAGTCGTGGATTCGAACCCTAGCAGGCGCTATAATTTGAGTAAATTATTTTATCACCACTGATCTCAAAACGGTGAAGAAAAACATCGTGAGGAAACCGGCATGTCCTAGAAGCAAAAAATCGAAGACATGTCACATCTACCAACCCGCTATGGACCTGCGTGGTAGGTAGAGAGTGGGCTGTGCCACTCTCGAAGAAAGGAGGCCTGTTGTGTCCCATTATAGGGAATTATGCTATTATGCTATGTTTCGAACACACTGACAATAAAATAATATTTTTTAAAAATTAGGTAAGTGTAACTAGTTATGATGGACGCAAGGTTGCAATGGATCTAGGGGTTTCGAGAGTTGGGTTTTGAGTTCGATAGTTGAGGTCGGGAAGTCTTATGGGATTTTCTTCTAAGATTTTTTTGTAGCAGCTTCCGAGCTGCTACAAAAACCAGATTCCAGATTTGTGCCTAGTTATTAACAGTAGCTATGTTCAATAAAGAATACACAGGACTCATAAAACTAAACTGATGAAATGTGGGTGTGGGTGTTATACACTGTCTGGGCAATCTATGATGATTATGTTGTTTTCTTTTTTCATTTCAAATAATGGATTTACAATATATATTTTGCATCACCATCATTAATTTCATCAATCATTTGTTTGCAGAAAATAAAAGTTGGTTTATGGGAATCCATATTTTACCTTTTTAGGGCACGCAAATTAACTTTACACAATTTATATTTTTGTAGGCATACAAATATTAATTTTTAGTTAATTAAATAACTATAGATATAAATAACTAACCCGATCGTGATAATCGTGATAATTATATGACTGCACGTGTCATTGCCGTTCACACAGACTGCGCAAACGCAACACAGCAGAAAGTAAAAACTAGTCACTAGGCCATTGTCTCCTAACTAACACAATCAGTTTTCCTCTGAGGCTTAGAATGTATTAACTGAAAAAGTGTTAATTCAATATACTTACAGATTTAAAAGCAATTAGCAGTGATAGCCTTGTGGTGTAACCATCGGATCAGGTCTCGAGTTCGAACCCAAGGCACGCACCTCGAACTTTTCGGATTCATGTGCGTATTATATCAAAATGGGCGTAAAAAAGGATGAGATAATTATCGCCACTCCATGAAATCGCAGATTGTTTATAAGCAAACAAGATTACGCGGCCAGCAACTGTTAAGCCATTTTCCAATCAGTAAGTTAGGATCGACTGAGGTCCAGGTGGGGCGTCAACGGATGAAAAGCAGAAAGCGTATTGTTTTCATAATAAAATTATATCTGTTCATAATTTATCATAATCATTAGAATTAGGGGACTCAGGAGTAACCCCTTTTTTGTTTTTTGGGTGGGAAATTATCAAATAACTTCTCCCGCTCTGGGCGGAGCGGGAGGACGTGTCAGAGTCTTTCTGACTAAAATCACAGTCTAAACATCATACAGTAGTCCGACGAAGACGTCTAGACAGAGCAATTGTGCGGGGCGAGACGGGGGAAGCGCGCTCCCGAAATTTTTACGCTGCGGGGCGTGAAGGGCGAGACGGGGGAAGCGCGCTCCCGAAATTTTTACGCTGCGGGGCGTGAGGGGCGAGACGGGGGAAGCACGCTCCAGAATTTTTTACGCTGCGGGGCGTGAGGGGCGAGATGGGGGAAGCACGCTCCAGAAATTTTTACGCTGCGGGGCGTGAGGAGCGACACGGGGGAAGCGCGCTCCAGAAATTTTTACACTGCGGGGCGTGAGGGGCGAGACGGGGGAAGCGCGCTCCAAAAATGCTAGCTGTCGCGACAATGCCTACACGATGTCGGCATTTACAACAAGATCAAAGGCGTCATCCTACTGTAGGTTTTTATACTGTGCTAAAACCCACCCATGTTCCTTCAGTTGCCTGTACGTTGCCAGGTGCCACGGTATCCCTTTCGGAATTTCCCGCAACCAAAATAGGCATCAGCCCTAGCGGACCCCGTCAGTTGTGCTGACATCTCTTTGGGGCCGGTGGCCAGGAATTGGCCTAGGATTCCCGACGCCCAGGGCGTCTCCTGCGGTGACTAAGGGCGTGAGGGCACGAAATTTGCTGGAGTAAACCCCTCAAAGTATCACCTGTAGTCCTAAGTTGCCGTCCACAAGTAAAACTGGCGCCTTCACAGACACAAATCAGCATTACAGAGAACTTACAACAATTGGTATTTGGATTACGACTCGTTATCAATAAAGGAACCCAGTTCAACGGATAAGTGTCTCTTGATTATGGCATTACACATTATTTTATAATACGCCTAGACTGTTATTTTCCTTGGTACAGCTAGTGCATACTAAAGCCCTAGTAACAGTCCCCCCCTCCACTAGGGTGGGGGTGGAGGGGGGTGCGGTGAGCGGCCCGACTGCTGTGACGCAACCCTGCGCCCGCGCAATGTAATGCGTTTGTGGTGGAGTGGCGTACGATCGGAAGTGGAACACGTCTTGAAGATTTGTAGAAGAATTTATTCTTTGAACTAGCTGCGAAGATCAGCTAATTTGTAAATATTTGAAGTAAGTTATCTTTGCTTGGAGAATAAACAAGGAAGAGATGGATGGAAATGTAAGGTGGTTCTGTACCCCACGTGTTATGTCCTATATATGTTATTAGCTGATGATGAACATGTAAACTAATAACTACAATAGCTATAAACAGCGAATCATTACCCTCAAATAGCCTAGTTCTTCAATTTTCTAAACAATGCAATTCAGCAGCAGAGTCAACGTCAAGAATTTATATTGTGTTTAGCAAGGCAAGCAACTTTACGGCTGAACACGAATTAAAATAAGACATCATAATATTATTTGTTGATAAAAAAAAAACTATTAAGTTTTTAATATTCTCAATATTCGTAAATTAAAAGTAAAAAAAAAAACAGTTTTTATATAAGTAATCTGAAAGATACAACTTATTATTAATAGTAATATAGGACATAGTAAACTTGATGAAAAAAAAATCAAAGAAATAATGGGTGCGTCTCATATCATATAAAGTTATTTGGTATATTTTCATTTCAATAACGTTCACAAGATATAATAAACGTGAGATATACCAACTGTTGATATAATTTCTTTACATATAACATTTATATACTCTAAAACTTATTTCGTATAACGTTATTGGATATAACGTTTATTTAATCGAAAATCATTAGGTCTATCGTTTAAATTATATATTGATACCATTTCAAAGCCATCCAACTCGGATAGGTTAGGTTAGAAGGCTAAAGACTTTTGCAGACCAGCGCGACACGACACGAACAATACAATTTCTAAGAAAACTTCACGGTATAACAATAACCGGTGTCGGTCTGGCTGCACACAGCGGCTGGTCTGCATGGAGCGGCCACCGAGCGGTGGTGAACCATTTGGGTTAGGTTAGGTTAGAACAGTGACCATTAACGCGCGAAGGCGAGCGAACGAAGGGAGCGTGCCGCGGCAGCGGCCGCCGAGTGCCAGATCCCCCCTCTCTTGTTGGTGAACCATTTGGGTTAGGTTAGGTTAGAACAGTGACCATTAACGCGCGAAGGCGAGCGACCGAAGGGAGCGTGCCGCGGTAGCGGCCGCCGAGTGCCAGATCCCCCCTCTCTTGTTGGTGAACCATTTGGGTTAGGTTAGGTTAGAACAGTGACCATTAACGCGCGAAGGCGAGCGACCGAAGGGAGCGTGCCGCGGTAGCGGCCGCCGAGTGCCAGATCCCCCCTCTCTTGTTGGTGAACCATTTGGGTTAGGTTAGGTTAGAACAGTGACCATTAACGCGCGAAGGCGAGCGACCGTAGGGAGCGTGCCGCGGCAGCGGCCGCCGAGTGCCAGATCCCCTCTGTTCTTGGTGAACCATTGTTTAGGTTAGAACAGTGACTATTAACGCGCGAAGGCGAGCGAGCGTAGCGAGTGACCATCTTGGCAGGTGGTAATCAGTTAAGTTTAACTACAGTATCTACTCAGGTTATTTACTGTGATAGAAATTACATATTAGACTAAAATGTTTTATGTCTTTTGAGTGGTATATCAAACGATATTATATTAAATGTATGTTATGATTATAAAAATTAGTTATTTTAAAATTATATCAATCGTTTATTATATTAACTGATGATTATATCAAATAAAATTATAGATTCAGTTGTTATATCTTGTAAATATTAGTCATTTTGTAATTATACCATATATTACTTACCCTGAAATAATAAGGAAAAATCACACAAATGAAGAAAAACAACCAACGTCCAAAAAAGACACTACAAAGTGAATTTATAACATTACTTCTTCTGTGTCAGCCTTAGTAGGTGGCAAAAAACGAAAATTAAAAACCAAAGACACCGACTTCCAAAATTTACCTTTACTCTTAAAGACGCTACGTCTTTTTTGGAAGTTGGTTGTTTTTCTTCATTTGTGTGATTTTTCCTTGTAATAACAATCTTTGACCTTTTTTCTTCATCAATATTACTATGTCTGTTTTAATAATAAGTGGTATCTTTCAGAGTATAATTATAAAAACAGTTTTATTTGTCATGTGTTTTTTCACTTTTATGTTATAGACACAAAGAAATACAGTCTAATTGAGAACCTTTTCCTTTTTGAAGTCGGTAAAAAAATCATCATCATCATCATTTTTTCAGCCAAACGTCGACGTCTACTGCTGGATATAATAGGCATTCTTAAAGCGTCGCGTAAAATAATATTCGTGCCGAGCAAAAATCTAACAATGGCCAATACTCTATACACGAACGTCTCAGTGAATGGATAAGTAGGCGAGCGACAGCAGAAAGTGGTTGCAGTGACGCAACCGCGCCGGTAACCCAGTCACCGTGCCTTACCAGACGATGGTGCCCACCATCACGACGCGCCATAGGAGGTGGTAATGCCATTCGTAGCTAACATGATCCAAAGGAACGCTAAGATGAGTCTTCGACCGTGTAAATACAGAAACATTCTTCCTTGAGAAAAGGGAACTTTGTGGGGTCTGTCTATTAAAATTGGGCACGTTCTCATAGTCTTGTGTCACTACGATCACTAACTTGTTCATTGCGCATGATGACTGTAGGAAAATCTTTCTAAAATTGCGAAGAGGCGGTAATGACATTCGTAGTAAATATGGTCCTGAGAACCGCGAAAATAAGTCTTCGACCGAGGAACAGCTACTCACAGAAAAGTTCTTCTGTGTGAGCAGGGAACTTTTTGGGGACTTTTTGAACATCCCCAAATTCTTCAATTTCCATAAACATATATGAAAATTGGAGACAAAAATCAAATTTCAAAAATTTTATAGTCATTCAATCAAACTAGGCTGGGAATCAGCACTATTCGAACGTCAAAATTACTTAAGACAGTCCCCCAAAAACGCCCGCCCTACACTATTTCCTAGTGCTTTAGCTGGGAAGAAGTGGCGCAACAAACTCCCCAGCAACACAGCTGTCTGTTCAGTTAGACAAAACTTGATTCTCTGCAAAATTATTTACATTACTCAACAGAAAACATATAAAATATATCTGCGATACGTACGGACGGGACGTCCAAAACGTCTTATTTTACGGCTATCCCTAATTCGCATAGTACGCATGATGACTATAGGAAAATCTTTCTACAATGGCGCAGAGGTGGTAATGCCATTCGCATATTGCAAATATGGTCCTAAGGACCGCAAAGATAAGACTGCGTCAGAGGAAGGGCTCTTGCACAGAGAGGTTCTTCCGTGTGAGGAGAGATCTTTTTGGGGAATTTTTGAATGTCCTCAATTTCAATAAACAGATATTTAAATTGGGGACGTTTAAATAGTCTTATTTTGCTATCACAAATTCGTTTCATGATGATGATGACTATAGGAAAATATTTCTAAAACGGCGTAGAGGTGGTAATGCCATTCGTAGCAAATACGGTCCTAAGGACTGCAAAGATAAGACTGCATCCGAGGAAGAACTAGTGAACAGAAAGGTTGTAAAGAGTAGTCTTTTTAGGATCTGTCAGTTTTAATTTGGGACCTTCTAATGGACTTATTTCAGTGCGATCAGTAACTCATTTATTACGCATGTTTATGTTTTTATTTCTAAAATAAACTTATCTATAAAAGCTAGGGCATTCTTCCAGCGTCAAAGATTTGATACTTTGTAGAAAATTGCACTCAGATCCTACCATTATAGTGATCTTTACTTACTTATGTTTATTATTGAATTTTTTAAATATTTGTTATTAAATTTCTGTTTTGACATTCATGTATTTGTAATTTGACTGTACAACGCTTTAAGGGTAATAATTGTTAGTTTCTCTATTTCCCACCGAAAGTCAGAGAAGTGACCACCGTCACGTCCCTCTGGGAAAGTATTTTTATATAGCATCCGTAGGAAGATTATATTACTTCTGTGAAAGTGTGTGACTCAAGGGCATGACTTGAATTTGGAAGAGATGACGAAGATGTTCTAAATTGTTGTCTTTAGCTGTCTGATCGTAATTATCATGATGACGTGATGGTAGGCATATCACTATTGCATTGCATGATGTTTATCTATGCTTAGTGAGAATTTGAGTAGGTGCATATACGTTTAGGGTCAAAATGCTTCCATAATGCTCCATCTCGATCCTTCTCTTCGTCAAATAATACTGCAGTGTTTGTCATCTTGTTCACATTCGACACCTACGTGACCTATGACATATACACGATACAGCTCTTCTAAATCATGTCTTAGTCCAAGGGTTTCTTCTATAACAAAAAAAAATAATCAAGCTATAATAATAATTTTGTAACTATGTTTTTTTTCTATAAACAGAAAGTTCATATTCAGACCAAACATCTGAAGTTTTGAACTTGAAACTCTAAGACTTTGACACTACAAAAGTTTTGTTGGGTATCGTAGCCTCAGCCAAGTTTTCTAAAAGAACTACTAAAATAAAAGAAATGGTCCTTCTGACCTGAAAATCAATAATTTTTAGTTCAGAAATGAAAAAAGTTACTTTTTTATATATACTTTATTGTACACCAGAAAACACATAGAAAAAAAATACAAAACATACAATGGGCGACCTTATCGCTTTCTGCGATCCAGGCGATTTATGTATAATATTTTTCTTTCGTAAAAATACTGAAAACATTTCCCGCAGTAGTTTGATAGAGGGTAACTTTAATTCACGCTATGTCTAACATTCTGATAAATTGTATTAGAATTTTACTTCAAACTTATTGAAATTTTTCCTCATTTCTTAAAAACACCATTGACATTTATCATTTTCAGCAAATCCTGAATGAATCATTATTAACGACGGATCTTACCAGATCTTCAATGATTCGTCTTAGCCCTGACCGGATACCATCACACGTCAGCAAGTTGTGTAATCACCAGAAATAATTATAGAAAGTGGTCCTTTTGGGTATTACCATAACTTTTTGGGACTTGACACATAAATATTTACTAAAGGAAGGCTTTAGAAAGGAATGTTAAGAATGCATATTTGGCTTCTTCACGTAAGAAAGATCGCGATAGAAAACGGCAGAGTAAATAAAAGTGCAGCAAATAAGATTCACTTTTGATTTTAAGAACTAGGAAAACATGCCAGAGAAGATAAATTACCAAGATACATAAGAAATGGCGAAACTAAAGATATGTTCCAATTTACTTAAGAAGAATAACAAGAAAATTCGAAAATTGTTCTTTTTTGCTGAAAATAACCACAAAAGTTAACCTAACGATTCAAACAAAAAATCAATCAGACTAAAAAATTAAGTAAGACATCGAAATAGTTTTAGACAAAAAGAACTTGAATGTAGGTAACCACGCCGAGTACTAGGGCGTCATGAGTCGAACAGCGTTACGCAACCGGCCCACTCTCACTTTCGCGAGTTGAGGCCGCGCCGAGCTTTGTGCCGCCTCGCCGGTCCTAATATCATCAACAACCTACTGCTGTGCTCTGATCGCCTGGTATTTTACTTACCTCGCAATAATAATAAAAAAAAGTTTGTTAGCGGTTTCATCTCAACAGTTAACTCACTGATAAATTAACTGTTGGATAATATTGGAATAATTGGCCGACATTCTGAACCAGTCATTGATTTTACTCAATTTATCGTTTCCATCATGGTACTCAATTAAATTAAATTTTTAGTGCTGTAGTCATTATACCAAATTTTAGATAATTTTCAAATTGCCTTCTTAGTTAAATTAATATCAATTAATAACTGTCTCTATTAGCTTGTCTGTATGTATGTATTTATTAGTTTATTATTAGTCATTATTAGTACACGTCGCGTCATTTAGTTTTAATGCAAATAAATTGATATCTTTTATAATTTGACAACTTCAAACTAATTATCTTAAATCAATATGCCAGCTTTAATAAATTAACTTTTAAGTGCTGCGGAGCTTGACAAGTATTCTATGCTTCAAATTAATTTGGATCGCATCTATGTTATTAACTTTAAATTTATTGCAAATAACGTTTTTTTCAATTCTATATGAAACACCCAAACCCATATCCTAAGTTATTTTTATATCTTCAACCCTCAGATATCCTTCAAGCCGGTTATTTTAAAATCTGACTATATCTCGTCTTTACTTTTAATGCTTCCTTTTTTCAGGAAATAATTCTTCAACAGCGACCTGCTTGGTCTTTCTTGTCATACGATGCTAGAATGGTCCTTGTCATATTTCATTCTTATCTTGAATTACTGGAAACACCAACTACTGACAAAATAAATTTTACTGAAATCTTCAAAAATCAATAGGTACAACTTAATTTCAATTCTCAAGTCACATCTGAACAATACAACTGATATAGGAGGTATACCTACATTCAAATTTTATGATAGTACACAGCAACATGATTCGTTTGAAGCGAAAGTGTGTCATACCTCATACCCACGCTGCGCATGCGCAGGAGTAGGGATGTGGTATTTCCCACTACCTTAATATTATGAGATAGACGTTATAGGTATTAAATAATGGACTTTGACTTGCCTTTACTGGTTTTAGTGATGATGTGCAGAGGATTTTGCGAGTAGAAGAACATTTTGCGGTATTGGAAATTATAACCAATAGACTTGAAATGTTAATTGAGGGAGAAGGAGAGGAAGATCAAAGAAAAGATGTTAAAGAAAAGGAGTGGAGGATATCATGAAGGTTGAAAGGAGAGAATGGAAGGAAACAACATGTTACGCCGACCCCAAGTAACAAGGCAAGGGCAGAAAGATGATGAAAGCATCATGAGATAAAGACAGTTGGGTACAATGATTTCGATAAGGTGGATGAAAGAGAATAAACAGAATTGATTTATAATTTTACACGAAAAGCCGTTGAAGTAATTTTCTCGTGGTTGAAAGTTTTTGAATGGTTGTCATTTCATTTTCATATTGTGTTGTAATATATTTGTCATATTCATTCAAATTTTCAGTTGCGTTACTTGCATTTAACAAATCAGGGACCAGTTCAGGCCATAACTTTAAATGTGAGAGAGCTGGCTCTAAATCTACCAACCTACGTCCAATTAGATGACAGTTCCGTTTCTGGGAGATATATTGGCTACTAGGTTAAGAGTAGGCTGTCGATACACTCAATCACTAAAATTTAGACTGATAATGTTGATTGGGCAGTGACGTAGATGCTCTCGATCATGTAGATTCGACGAATAAAGTCATAAAGAGAAAACTTCTAAAACAAATGACGTTTCTGAATCACCTTATAAAGACAGGTTCTGACTTGTCCAAATGGAAAGTGAAACTTGCATAATATTGAGATATCTATTTTCATTTGTATGCCTTATCTGGTGATATATGAAAAATGTACTGCTTTGTGGTTTTATTGCGTTCTATATTTTTTTACACTTTCGACTCACTTCTTCACCCACTTCATAGATATCATATGCCATGCCGCCATACATATTGGAACTGAACCCTCCAGGAGGGTCCCCGGCATTACGTTTGCGCTAAAGTTAACCATCGTGGACGGTCACCGGCATTAGGTTTCAAACCGTGTTATGAAATACTGTAGAACGAAGTAAAATAGTGTTTTCTGGGGGTCTTGCATATATAGGTATTTTCTAAATCTTGTTAAAATATACAACAGATTTTATTTTCACAGTTTATTATGCTGTATTCGCTAAGAAAAACCTACCTTTAAAATGAGCCCTCCGCGATCTCCCGGCATCCCATATGCGCACTGAACGTGTTAAACGATGCTTCAAGATTGACAGCTTTTAAGTCATAAAGAAATGAGATGTCCTATTCTCCTGTTGCAATCGCCTGAAAGGTTATTATTGGTTTTATAGTTAATCTTCTGATATCTTTCAGAATGATGTTATTAAGAGAACGAAATTCTTGCTAAAATAATAAAGAGCGAGCCTATTACCATTAACCTAGCCACCAGTGTGGTGAAGAAGAAACTTAATGTTTTTCTGACATTACTCACAGGAAAGGTCCTGCAAGAAGGGATATTGTCTGCATATTTTTGACGTGTATCATCTTTGCTCTTGCTTTCCAGCAAATCTGTCCTCTCGCTTTCCTGACCTGTGAGAGTGACTTCGTAAAAAGGGACGGAAGTGTGTAACAGGAAGCCGGGAAGCGCGCGCAATTTGATTTGACCAATTAGCGTGCGCGGTGCTAGAGTTTGCCGTCAGAAACGACCTTGACGAGGCTCGGCCCCTTTAATGTTGCTTATTACCTTAATGCGTCTTATTATGTGACAACTGTAAGGCTCGCTCGTTTTTATTTGTATAAAATACTATCATACAAACTTTTTCCCTTACGGGTAGAACTTGGCTTAAGAGTGCTATTCCCAGCAGTAGACCAAGTCGGGCTATAGATGACGACGATGATGACATTATAATTTATCCACCGTTAACCTTCTAGGAGAGGACCCCTCACTCCTCTTCTACGAAAAGAGAAAGACACTTCATGCAAACAATGAGGCGAATTTGAATGAACCTCATGTCATTAGGTAGCAGTGAATGAAGTGTGTAGGCAGGACAGTGGGTGTTCTCAGTTAATTGAGTAGGTTGGCGAGACAGTTTGATAGGTGAATTAAATGATGTCACGAGATTTTCTGTCAGGGTAACAAAAATAGCCTTTAGTAAGCTGATATGCCTTCAGAGTGCATTGTAGATGCGGTATCATCTAAAATATGAAGCAGTCACCATCATCTGACTAGCCTTTGACTATGTTGGGGTCAGTCCAGTCTAAGTAGATGCAGCTTGATACCAGCATTTTATATGGCTTCGCTGCCTATCTGACCTTTACAACCCAGTTACTGGGTAACACTTACCCTTGGTAAGACTGTTTGTCAGAGTTTCGGGCTAAATACAGAATAGTAGGTTTTTACATTTGTATGCACTAATTTGGATACATACTTGTTAAATACCATATTGATAATCTGAAGCAATGCCAGAATCAGTTGCAGATCCTGGATGGAGAGCCAAAAATGGCGATATCTACACGTGTTTATGGCGTGGCGTTCAAGTTTAGAACAGATTTGTTCCATTAAAATATAATTTACAAACGATTTTTATATCTGTTCTAGTTTGTCAAACGCTTATCATCCTGCAAGTAGTAATAAATGAGGGAAGTGGGTTACCATGTATGACAACTTTAGGACTGTACTGTTGACTTTGATTTGTATGGAAACAGAGGAGCCAGACAACAAAGAAAGAAAATAAAGAAAGAAAGAAGAAGGAAAGTTGATTAAGATGGACGAAAAGAAAGCACGAGCTAAGAAAGCTGAGTCAAGCTAAGCTGTAATGAGATAAGCTTGTGAAGAACCTTGGTACAAAACTAACCCAGTGCGAGTATAGCTTCAGCCAACGATGCCGCCCTAAACAAACCACTTCCAACTAAAAAAACTAAATTAAATCAAAATCGAACTAAGTCATTACAGTTCAACCATGCAGACAGTGGCATTAGCATACAATATATTTATATGTGACGGATAATTAGTTGGTCAACACTGAACATACTGACCCGCCGTCTCCATTGTCAACGACCTTGGTACTATTCAGATGGGCTATATGTGTTAAGACGTAGTAAGGGTCTGGAGCAATGACATCGCTGTCGAGTTCTGACAACCTGGTAGTTGAAAGAGATTGATTTTCATTTGACACGTCATCTCCAATGTCTACACTGAGTTGGTATTCTTCTATTTGGGGAAGATGCAGGGTCTGGCAAGCAGTGTGCTGACCTTTGTGTTTTACCTCTGTGAACTTCTTCGTCCCTAGTAGGTACCTGAAAGAAAATGGTTTTTATTTGACCCATCGGTCTACATTGTTAAAAATTTGTAGAGCTTTTCAGGAAGAAGACGTAGTTCGAAGTGGATCAAATCTGACATCGCTTTTGGTTTTTGCGGTTCTGATAATTGAAAGAAAATGGTTTTCTTTAGCAACATCAATTCTTATTCTTATTCGTCATCATCTTCTGCGTCTGTAGTGGATCTTCATGTCATTCAATTTCTGGGTTTTATTTTGTACCTTTCTGTTTCTCTAAACTCAATTATTATCACAGACCATCATCTGCTAGTAACAGTATTCTCTGGACATAGGCTAGTCATAATCTTATTAGCCGCCATCAATCATCATTCTACCTTTCTGCGTTCATTTCAAATCCTCGAATAATTTCCCCATGATTTCCCAGCATACTCGACACGCTCCACTCACTCATGCGATCCTAGTATCTAACTAAACATAAATCCATATTTACTCTACCAAAAAAAATCATAACAACAACAAGAAAATCTATTCTGATACAAATAAACGTTGGACTAACACAAGAAATTCGCTGCGTCCGTGTTCCACACAATGTTATCAAACACACACATACACACCAAAGGGTATGTGACCTAAAAAATGTAACGAAAAGATGCAAACAATCTTTTTAAGTTTTTATAACAGGGCCGGAATTGGATCTATCAAGAGTGATAGAGACAGATGCATGAGATAACGACACTGTAAGTTAGGAGCCTGTTTAAAAAAAAGAGTCCGGAAAAAAAGAAAAAAAAAGATTATTTTACAAATAATAAAATAAAGCTAGTCATTAAATAAAATGAAATCATAAAAATACTGATATTATTATTATGACCACTCGTTTTCCACCAAACAGTAATGTAAAGCAAAAGTAAGCGTTTAATTTTTACTTGTGATTTCTAGATTCCTCTGCATTAGAGTATGTTGTCGGTGCAGCACCTTCCGGCGTTTGTTAACTCATTGACCATTAAGTACACATTGTTTCATTGAAAACTCCAAAATGAAATTACCTTCCATTCTATGGATGACTTTCCACTGGAATTCTTTCAGTAGAAGCTATGGAATTGTATTTCTGCATCGGTAACAGCAAAATATTATTATACATCTGCAAACAGCAGCATAGTCTAAATAGTACAAACTTGCATCTTTCTTTCTTTTTCGTGAGCATAGTGACTAACTTATCAGAAGGCTAAAATTCACCCAAAGGGCAATGGAGAGGGCTATGCTTGGAGTTTCCCTATGTGATCGAATCAGAAATGAAGAGATCCGTAGAAGAACCAAAGTAACCGACATAGCTCGAAGAATTGCCAAACTTAAGTGGCAATGGGCTGGGCACATTGCTCGTAGAACAGATGGCCGATAGGGCCAAAAGGTTCTGGAGTGGCGATCGCGTACCGGAAGACGAAGCGTTGGAAGGCCTCCCACAAGATGGACCAATGACCTTGTGAAGGCCGCAGGAATCCACTGGATGCGGGAAGCACAGAATCGGTCGAAGTGGCGGTGCTTGGGGGAGGCCTATGTTCAGCAGTGGACGTCTTTTGGCTGAAATGATGATGAATGAGTGACTAACCTGGTGTCAGAGTTTTTATGCCGCCCATGGGCTTCTGACTTGGGTTCCCATGCCGTCAAGAAATATCTCTTAGCCATGCCGGTTTCCTCACAATGTTTTTCTACATCGTTTTTGAAGCAAGTGATAATTATACAATACGCATATAATTCTGAAAAGTCAGGAATGCGTGTCTTGGGTTCGAACTCAAGACTTATGACTTGGCAGTCCGACGATCACGCCACTATGCTATCACTGCTACGGAAACAAACTTGTATTCAAAAGGACATTCAACCAGGAAAGCAAAGCTAAAAAGAGATGTTTAAAATGCGCATAAGTCCGCATAACTCAATGAATATCGATAAAAATCTTAGACGCCGGCCCTGCGTCTTTCTATTAGTATCTGGTCGACCTATTTTAGGGATTGCAACAGAGGGCTACACACACAAACAGACACTTGTGTGTGGTCGCGTGGTAACATCAAGCTGTATCTGTGTGCATAGATAGTGCGTAGACGCTGAAGCGAGGTGTCTTTTTATTATAATTCGTAAATTATTTAATAGTTTGATAAGGTTTTGATGTGATTTCATTTGTTTTTTTAATGTATTTTGTTGTTATAATATAATATTTTGTTAGAAAAACTTGTTACGTGGCAATGATAAATTAATGTTTGTACAAATTTTTTGCACTTCTTAGAAATTATTTTGTAAAAAATGGATGAACGTTAGCCAGAGTTCCCTATAGAACTAAGTTAAAAGGTAGTGAAGAAAATATTGCAAACTATCAGGCACTTATTATTTATTATTTACGTGTTTAAAATTATAGCTGTAACATTTAATTTTTGCCAGTTTCTTCTCAATTCATCTTAGTAGTAACTTCAAGAAAATAATGTAATACCTAAACAATACCAGAGTATCATAAATTCATAACTCAGTGATTGTTTATATAACGTTTGTTTACATATAATTACCGACAACTATGTGAACTATGATTCAACGTTCAGGCTTTGATACACTGCAAGCTTTTTTCGCTTACAATTTAATATCGAGGTGCGATTTTGAATCTGCTGACTATTTTGGTACTCTAACATTTACACACAAACCTATGTGGGGGCTCTGCGGAAATACTAGTCACAATGAACCAGTATTAATGTAAGTTTGCAATAAACGTGTTGACTTTGACGATGACTTATTTTTGCGGAACCCCCACAGAGGCTTTGCGGAGTCCAGGGGCTCCGCGGAGCATACTTTGAGTAACACTGATCTAGGGTAACAGTCTTTACACAAATTGCCTAATAAAAATAAAAACAAATTAATAAATTGCCAAATTACCTTATTATAGCGAAGGATGTATCTGCCGCTACAGCCTACAGCTACTATAACTTCGTATAATTATTTTATAATATCCATTTCTAAATGATCTATATTCACATAAGCACACACTGCAACAAAACTCCATGAGAGTCGTGAAATGTGTGAACTAGATTTATGGATCATTCATTTGACATAAACACATATTCACAACTATTTGTGTATCATCACATAATTAATTTGAAACATAATTTAGCATCATGACAATCAAACCCAAGTTCCTACAAGAGAATGAATAGGAATGTTGAGTGACGAATAAAAAAAATCTATTTAGTCCGTCAGTCAGATAATAAAAAAATATTAGACTTTATTTTTTTGCTTTATCATATTAATAAAAAATGGTTTAGATAAACCGCTGAGGAGCTCGTAGCTAAGTAATAATAAGCCGCACGGGTCGATCCATCAGGTAAAGCTACACATGCCGGGGTTGGTCAGTGTATGGGTGACCATCTTGACATACCGAGACTCTTCCGTGCCTCGGAAAGCACGTTAAGCCGTTGGTCCCGGCTGTCATTCGTGGATCTTTGACAGTCGTTACGAGTCGTCAGAAGCCCGAAAGTCTGACTCCAGTCTTACCAAGGGATATCGTATTACCCAGTTACTGGGTTGTAGAGGTCAGATAGGCAGTCGCTCCATGTAAAATACTGGTATTCAGCTGCTTCCGGTTAGACTGGAAGCCGACCCCAACATAGTTGGGAAAGGGTAGGCAGATTGATTGATTGATTGGTTTAGATAAAACGCATAAAAGTAGGGGAGTGGGGCTCGCTACGTCACAAGTCGGTATAAAATCTACCGGGGAGTGACGTCATGCTACATTTTAACGTATTGCATACTCAATATATTGCCATAATTATTTGATTACGTAAAAAAAGAAAAAATATTTTTTGTTTTTTAATAATCTACCAGAATAAAAGTCCCTATTCAAGCGATTATTTATTTTATCACTATAACTTCAGCACGCGTAGCATGAGCACCGCTTTGTCGACGGACGGAAGAGTAGACAAAAATTACGTTCCGTGTAGACAGTACGACGGCAGCAAAGTAAAAAGAGGCAACTGCACTTTTTATGAAATTCACTGTTTAATATAATTCGACTCAGAATTCTTTGTTTCGTCATAGGATGTTTTTACCGTTTGATTGGTAGGGTACCAAAAGAATGTTCTCGAGAACTTAACAGCAAAGTTCTCGCAAGGAGAATATTCTCGAGAATTGCCCATCACTAGACGGAAGAGTAGACAAAAATTACGTTCCGTGTAGACAGTACGACGGCAGCAAAGTAAAAAGAGGCAACTGCACTTTTTATGAAATTCACTGTTTAATATAATTCGACTCAGAATTCTTTGTTTCGTCATAGGATGTTTTTACCGTTTGATTGTCAATTTTACTGATATTAAGTCACGTTAAACACAACTAAGTACAGCTTATTTTTTTCAGTGTGTCGAAGTACCGTGTTTTGGAACAAATAACATTACAGTAATATTGGCCTTAACATTTCCTTGGTAATATTAACTAAATGATGTAAAATAGGAGAAGATAGCTTTCTTCTTCTATTAGTTATCACAGTTTTGCGTTTAAAACGCTCTTCTGTAAAATCATGATTTTGCAGATAACCCTGTATACTTTGTGACCGTTGAGTAGAATATTTCACTACCATAGACAACTGTCAGTCGTCAGAGTAATTTTGACAATTAGGTATAGAAAACTTTCTTCTGAAATAGTCTACATATAAAATGACCTAGACAAAGATAGTTAAAAACGAAAGACAAAGTGACAGATTGAAGAAAGATTTCTACGGTGCGATGTCAAAAATGAAGAAAGGAAATGTCACTTTGTATAGAAAGAGCTGTGTATACTCTTCGTAGACATAAAGTGCCGTGCTACGCATGCAGATTGCTGTGCTCCTGGAGTTCGTTGCGCTATTTCTTCTTTCCAACTAAAGCGGAAGTCGAAGAACTGGTGAAAAGCGAGCGTTTTGGGCGGCTGTCTTATGTAATTTTGACGTTCAAAAGATTCTGAGCCTAGTGTAAATAAATGACTTTTGATTTTATATCTCTGTCTTTATCGCTTTCAATACAACACTGACTTAATCTATAGGCTATGAGAAAATGATTTTTTTCCTCCATAGAAGGTCATGTAGTAATTACGTCATTAGAAATACATTAATTAATAGTGATCATACACTGTCAATTAACTTTACTTGCAAATGTCGAGTGTGGTCTGCCTGCAGTGGTTTGCAGAATAAATACAGATAAGTGGAAGTCCGGCTCTGGTCTTCAAGAACTTGATGGTTAAAGTAGATTTTAATCAGTGTGTTTATGTAGCAGATGGTTTGTCAAATCTGCTGTTTTACATAACCGCTCGCTATTTTACAAAACAGCTCCGTTATGTTAAACAGCTGAACAACGTTCCCATTGCGTTGCTTTTAACAAAACTTTAAGGCAGAATGGCATATCTGCGGTCACAATAAGCGTTTGGTATGGCATCGAATGCCGAATCGGTCGGAGTAAATAACCTAGGGCACCCTGACCAATTGGTTTAGGTTAGGTTAGAACTGTGATAAACCACGCGCGAGTCGAGCGAGCTAAACGAGCGGTGCCGCTGCAGCGACTGGGGAATGCTACTTCCAAGTATGTTGCAGTTATTTGTTTTGTAAAACAGCTAGCGGTTATGTAAAACAGTGGATTCGACAATCCATCTGCGATATATATACCATTTTCATAACCTTCTCTGCAAGACGCTTTTCATACCGAAAAGCTGTGCTGTTGTACAATGTGTACGTCATTGAATGAAGTTTACTTTTATTGTACTCCTCCAATGAAAGTCACAAATTCTGATAAGCTGACTAGAAGAATTATAGGTACCTAGCGAGCGGCATATGTGCACGAATGCTTTGGTAATTGGGATGATTGAACTTCGTACCTCTACTACGGTGCTATGGCATTTTCATTATCACCATCAGCCAAAGCACTGCTGAACATAGGCTTTTCCTAATCATCGCCACTTACAACGAAGAGTACTTAGGGTGATTGGCATTTTAATTCATCACAGAAACCCACAATTAGTAGTCACACAAACTAAATGCATGCTACTTGAAATACATACTTGCAAATGACCAAGTTGAAAGTCTGCTTACGTATACCACCTGATCTAGGAACGAAAGTACAGAATGAATTAGTTTTTAAATATTCTGCTGATCACATACATAACAAGTTGATCCCAGCTTCTAATGAATAGTACCTCACTAGAGTCTAGCTTCCAGATGAAACAGAGCTAAAGGCACACATTGACTTGGATAAGAGAAGGACAGAGGTAAAGTAGGGGTGGAGTTTAATACAGTAAGTTTTCATCACAATGAAATGAAACTGTTTATTCAGTAAATAGGATATCGGAATCACTTTTACACGTCATATTAAAAATAAGCTAGATGAAGCCGGCTTTTCCTAACTGACTACTCTGATAAGAAAGGCCGAAACAAACTCAGAGGTCGCAGTCTTTTTTAAAGTCCCAGACATAATCTTGGTCAAGCCATATGAGAACCATGTAGATGTCTGTCATGTCTGAAATGGTCTTTTGAGGAAAGAACCACACAGATTTCAGAGCGGAACTCAACTCTGAACTTAGTTTAAGGAGCTCAACTCAATGAACAAAAGGACATTTGGGTAGGCCGCATCAACTACTCAAACTGCCAGACCATCATTAAAACTAACTGAGAAATAAAACACAATAGACGATGTATATCTAGTAACTTAATCCGCTTAACCGTTCTTAAAGAGTTAGAGAACCCTGTAAGAAATCGACACGTGTTTCGCCTCTCAACGAGGCATCCTCAGGACGACGATTGACCTGTTGCGAACTCGGACACGAAGTGTTATCAACGCGAGCCGAACGCAAAGTGAGCTTCAACCGCCCGTCACCCCCACTTATATAGGATCGCTTATCGGCCCACCTCGGCCGGGATCGTTATCAGTGCGATAAGCGATCCTATATAAGTGGGGGTGACGGGCGGTTGAAGCTCACTTTGCGTTCGGCTCGCGTTGATAACACTTCGTGTCCGAGTTCGCAACAGGTCAATCGTCGTCCTGAGGATGCCTCGTTGAGAGGCGAAACACGTGTCGATTTCTTACAGGGTTCTCTAACTCTTTAAGAACGGTTAAGCGGATTAAGTTACTAGATATACATCGTCTATTGTGTTTTATGATGGATTTCCGCAAGGTCACGCCTGAGTCAATTAACTAACTGAGAAATAAAATTAAAAATGAAAAAAACCCATATAGCTAATCAATCCCTGCAGTGAGGTTCTGTCGAGGTCCTATCATAAAACCCGAACTAATGGCGAAGATGATGGTCTTCTCTAGACTGAATGGCTCGTGGTTGAACACCTAGGTACAACACTGCTAACATTTCTCCAATGCGTTGCATATACAATACAACCACGCTTTAGGGCGCTGTTGCGACTGCCACGTTATTGCAGTGCTTCTGCAAAGTTTGCTCGAGCCAGAGTAGATAGCTTCTCACACACATTGTAATACTTTTATTTATTGGTTGAATACGATGCTTTTGGCTACTTTTGTGTATGAAACACAATAGACGATGTATATCTAGTAACTTAATCCGCTTAACCGTTCTTAAAGAGTTAGAGAACCCTGTAAGAAATCGACACGTGTTTCGCCTCTCAACGAGGCATCCTCAGGACGACGATTGACCTGTTGCGAACTCGGACACGAAGTGTTATCAACGCGAGCCGAACGCAAAGTGAGCTTCAACCGCCCGTCACCCCCACTTATATAGGATCGCTTATCGGCCCACCTCGGCCGGGATCGTTATCGTTATCGGGATCGTTTGCGTTCGGCTCGCGTTGATAACACTTCGTGTCCGAGTTCGTAACAGGTCAATCGTCGTCCTGAGGATGCCTCGTTGAGAGGCGAAACACGTGTCGATTTCTTACAGGGTTCTCTAACTCTTTAAGAACGGTTAAGTGGATTAAGTTACTAGATATACATCGTCTATTGTGTTTTATGATGGATTTCCGCAAGGTCACGCCTGAGTCAATTAACTATCTTTGTGTATGAATTTTATGTTTTCTTATTTAAATATGCGTTTTGTTTGTGCAGAATGAACAATTTTTCTTTCTTTCTTTTTCTTTCTCATCTGTAGTACGGAAAAAGAATGCATCTCTTCTCACAAGGTTGCGAGACAGTAGCAACAGCCTCCTCCTGAAAGCTAAGCTTTATTGCTGATGGGACGGCCGAGAGCCCCATAATGTGGCACCTTATAAAATCCACCCTGGTCGGTCGTAGAATTTAAGTACTTAGTCATTTAAGTACATATCAAATAAGTAAAATTGTTTACTAGCATCTAGAATTGTAAGTATTTTTTTGTAATTGGATCTAGTTGTCTATAGATATAGAAGGATTGAATAACCGAAAAAATTATGGTATCAAAAGTAAGCGGTATGACGTCATACCTTTAAATTTCGATACCTTAAAATAAAGGTACCTTTATATTTCGATATTGTAATATTGCGGTATCGTTACTTTTTCCAGTATCTAAATTATAAAATAAAGGTTGTCTTTGTACCCTGCCGCCCGCGCCGCGCTGAGGCGTCACGCGTTGTGTCGGCCGCAATGGTAAGGGAGTAGGTACTTGATCGAAAATTTACTGATTTTCGTGCCTCGGCAGCCAGACAAAGCAGGTTGTTTTGCCATTTTTCCGCCATTTATGTTTCCGCGTCTACTTTGTTTGTCAACTTAATCACAAATGTGCTCACGTCAAAAACAGTGAAATTAAAAAGGCACGAAAATTGCAAATAAAAACAATACAACTGACGCGTCGCCGTTCGTTCAAGCACATAATTACGTTCAAGTTTCGACACAATAGCACCACAGTATAAAAAGATACAGTAGGACGACACCTTTGATCTCGTGGTAAATGCCGACAACGTGTAGACAGTCGCGACAAATATCAATTTCCGCGCACGGATGAAAGGTCAACAAATCAATTTTGTTTATTTAATAGGGAAGGTGCGTATTTACGCGACTAAGTTTTTAAATTTTTATACCAGATTTTTACTTGCAAGTACTAACTGCCGACCCGAAATACATGCAAGACTTCAAAGTATTTTACTCGGCTACTCATTTCGTTGACGCTCGCTCGACACGATTGTGCTCCTTATTTATGTTTAGTTACGGATCAATGTTCTATTCAAGCATTTTGTCTTCCAACAAGGCTTGGAAACTTCATCAAAGTATTTTACTTAGCTACACGCTCTGTTGACCTCGACGCGATTCTGGTCCTTATTTATATTTAGTTAGGGATCAATCTTCTATGCAGGAATTTTTCTTTTAACAACGCTTGGATATTGGAATATATTTTTTTACATACGCGTTTATAGTCCTTATTTGTATGAGATTACGGATCAATTTTTGATGCAGAAAGAAAATACTTTAAAGTATATCGAACCCTGGTTTTTGGTTCTGGTGGCGCCAAAAGCGGTTGGGTCATGCCGGTCCTGAAGTATTCTTTCGGCATACTCAAATGGACTCAGACCGAACTCGACGCCTTGGACAGGAGGGTCCTTACACTCTTGACCGCAAACCGGATGCATCACCCACGTTCATCGGTGATGAGACTGTACATCCCGCGGAAGAGCGGGGGTCGAGGGTTTTGAAATGCGAAAACCCTCCACAACCGCGTGGTGTGGAGCCTCAGGGAATTTTTTTTTAAAGCCGAAGTGGGTATGCACCGTGATGTGGTCGCAGTGGACAAGGGACTCACCCTGCTCTCCATGGCTAAAGAGAACTGGCGCAAACCTGTAGTACTTACTACAGATGACCGCAAGGAGGTATGGCAAAGCAAGGAACTTCACGGGCGCTTCTATCGGACTCTTCATGAGCCCGGTGTAGATTTCTTTGCGTTCGTATCCTGACTACGTTTCGGTAACCTTTTCGGGGAAACTGAAGGTTTCGTCTGTGCAATTATGGACGAAGTTATCTTGACGAATAACTACCGGAGACATATTATGAAGGACGGTACGGTTGACGTGTGTCGGGCATGCCATCGTCCGGGTGAGTCCATCAGACATATTATCTCTGGTTGTTCGTGTCTGGCTAACGGCGAGTACTTGCACTGGCATAACCAAGTGGCTAGGATTATTCACCAGCAACTTGCTTTGAAATATAAACTTGTGCACTCTGAGGTACCGTATTACAAAAATGTGCCCGACCCAGTTCTTGAAAATGACCAAGTCACGTTGTACTGGAAACGGTCTATCATTACTGACAGGACTATTGTAGCAAATAAGCCTGATATAGTGGTGATAGATCGATCAACACGCCGCCAATGATATATAGTCGATGTTACCATCCCACATGACGAGAACCTCGTGAAAGCTGAGAAAGAGAAACAAATAAAATATCTCGACTTAGCACACGTGACACGAAGTTGTTGACATGTGGAATGTAAGCTTGGCTATCATTGTACCGATTGTCGTAACGGCCAACGGCCTGATGGCCGAAAGCCTCGACCAACATCTCTCTAGACTATCGTTAGACGGTTGGATCAAGAGCCTGATTCAGAAGGCAGTACTCCTCGATACGGCTCGCATTGTGAAGAGGTTCCTGTCTCTGTAGCCCTAACCACCGGTAGCTTGGACCCTGCTCCCGACACCGCCGGACCTCTATTTTTTTTATTTTTAAATGCGTTTTTTATATCTTTTTAATGTAAGAAATATTTTAAAATGTAATTAAGAAAGAAAATAAATAAACGACATAATAATGTTGAATTGAATTTTAAACTAATGGAGCTACTGAAGGTAACTGGAACTTTCAGTAGCGCCATCAGGATGGAATTTAGTGTGGACAAATTTGCGGTCATGCATGTAAAGCGAGGGGGTTTGTGGAATCCGTGGGAACTCAACTCTCGGATTCCATACACCTAAGATCCCTCTCCTCAATCAATACCTGGTCTACAAGTATTTGGGTATTTCGGAAGCGTTAGGTATCAACGCTGCTGACATGACGCAATCGCTGAGGGAGCGCTTTTTTAGCCGCCTGAATAAAGTCCTAAATAGTCTTTTATCAGGCGGAAACAAGGTGCGCGCCTTCAACGGTTGGGTCATGCCAGTTTTGATGAACTCTTTCGGCATGCTCAAATGGACTCTGACGGAACTTGACGCCCTGGATCGGAGGGTCCGCACACTGCTGACCGCAAATCGGATGCATCACCCACGTTCATCGGTGATGAGACTGTATATCCCGCGGAAGTGCGGCGGTCGAGTCTTCTTAAATGCTAAGACCCTGCCAGCCATGAGGTATGCAGTGTCAGGGAATACTTCCTTGAAGCCGATGTGGGGATGCACCGAGATGTGGGCTCAGTGGACAAGGGCCTTACCCCGCTACCCTTGGCTAACGAGAACTGGCGCAAACCTATAGTATTAGAAACTAATGACCGCAGGGAGGTATGGCAGAGCAAAGAGCTTCACGGGCGCTTTTACCGGGCCTTACATGGGCCCGATGTAGACCTGTTAGCGTCCGTATCCTGGTTGCGATTCGGTGATCTCTTTGGGGAAACCGAAGGTTTTGTTTTTGCGATTTTGGACGAAGTTATGATGACGAACAACTACCGGAAATATATTGTGAAGGACGACACGGTTGACATCTGTCGGGCATGCCACCGTCCGGGGGAATCACTCCGACACATTATTTCTGACTGTTCTCGTCTGACTAACGGAGACTACTTGCATAGTAGCCAAGAGCCTCGACTAATATGCGGAGGCTCTCGTTAGGCAGCTGGATCACGAGTTTGATCCAGAAAGCAGTACTTCTGGACACGGCGCGTCTCGTTAGGAGATTCCTTTCTCAGGAGCCCTGACCACTGGTAGCTTGGACCCTGTTCCCGATACCGGTGGGCTACTATTTTTAAATGTTTTTGGTTTTATAAAAATATTTAAAAATGTAAATTATATGTACATAATTTAAATTAAGGAAATAATAATGTTGATAACGATGTTGCTTTAAAATAAACGAATTAATTCATATTGTTTACTTGGGACAACCCTAGCTGTCGCGACAATGCCGACACGTTGTCGGCATTAACCACGAGATCAAAGGCGTCATCCTACTGTATATTTTTATACTGTGATGATAGTGCTCTGTGTCTCGACACGATCGCGTTGACAACGGGCTGGCAACTCAAGCAACGTCGGTCGCCGCACGCACCGCTCCCCCTCGCCCAGCGGCGCTGCCACCGCGTCGCGCTCGCTCTTCGTCGCATTATTTTTTTCGGTACCGAAATGATTTCGGTAAAGGTATTAGTAATAGCGGTACCACAACCGTAATTCTCAACCGTTTTGGTTCTACCTTTAAATCGAAGCTGTATCGTAATTCTATACCGGTACCATACCCTTATACCTCTACCGCTTTCAACCCCTGTCACAAGTCGGTATAAAATCTACCGGGGAGTGACGTCATGCTACATTTTAACGTATTGCATACTCAATATATTGCCATAATTATTTGATTACGTAAAAAAAGAAAAAATATTTTTTGTTTTTTAATAATCTACCAGAATAAAAGTCCCTATTCAAGCGATTATTTATTTTATCACTATAACTTCAGCACGCGTAGCATGAGCACCGCTTTGTCGACGGAATCACGGAAGAGTAGACAAAAATTACGTTCCGTGTAGACAGTACGACGGCAGCAAAGTAAAAAGAGGCAACTGCACTTTTTATGAAATTCACTGTTTAATATAATTCGACTCAGAATTCTTTGTTTCGTCATAGGATGTTTTTACCGTTTGATTGTCAATTTTACTGATATTAAGTCACGTTAAACACAACTAAGTACAGCTTATTTTTTTCAGTGTGTCGAAGTACCGTGTTTTGGAACAAATAACATTACAGTAATATTGGCCTTAACATTTCCTTGGTAATATTAACTAAATGATGTAAAATAGGAGAAGATAGCTTTCTTCTTCTATTAGTTATCACAGTTTTGCGTTTAAAACGCTCTTCTGTAAAATCATGATTTTGCAGATAACCCTGTATACTTTGTGACCGTTGAGTAGAATATTTCACTACCATAGACAACTGTCAGTCGTCAGAGTAATTTTGACAATTAGGTATAGAAAACTTTCTTCTGAAATAGTCTACATATAAAATGACCTAGACAAAGATAGTTAAAAACGAAAGACAAAGTGACAGATTGAAGAAAGATTTCTACGGTGCGATGTCAAAAATGAAGAAAGGAAATGTCACTTTGTATAGAAAGAGCTGTGTATACTCTTCGTAGACATAAAGTGCCGTGCTACGCATGCAGATTGCTGTGCTCCTGGAGTTCGTTGCGCTATTTCTTCTTTCCAACTAAAGCGGAAGTCGAAGAACTGGTGAAAAGCGAGCGTTTTGGGCGGCTGTCTTATGTAATTTTGACGTTCAAAAGATTCTGAGCCTAGTGTAAATAAATGACTTTTGATTTTATATCTCTGTCTTTATCGCTTTCAATACAACACTGACTTAATCTATAGGCTATGAGAAAATGATTTTTTTCCTCCATAGAAGGTCATGTAGTAATTACGTCATTAGAAATACATTAATTAATAGTGATCATACACTGTCAATTAACTTTACTTGCAAATGTCGAGTGTGGTCTGCCTGCAGTGGTTTGCAGAATAAATACAGATAAGTGGAAGTCCGGCTCTGGTCTTCAAGAACTTGATGGTTAAAGTAGATTTTAATCAGTGTGTTTATGTAGCAGATGGTTTGTCAAATCTGCTGTTTTACATAACCGCTCGCTATTTTACAAAACAGCTCCGTTATGTTAAACAGCTGAACAACGTTCCCATTGCGTTGCTTTTAACAAAACTTTAAGGCAGAATGGCATATCTGCGGTCACAATAAGCGTTTGGTATGGCATCGAATGCCGAATCGGTCGGAGTAAATAACCTAGGGCACCCTGACCAATTGGTTTAGGTTAGGTTAGAACTGTGATAAACCACGCGCGAGTCGAGCGAGCTAAACGAGCGGTGCCGCTGCAGCGACTGGGGAATGCTACTTCCAAGTATGTTGCAGTTATTTGTTTTGTAAAACAGCTAGCGGTTATGTAAAACAGTGGATTCGACAATCCATCTGCGATATATATACCATTTTCATAACCTTCTCTGCAAGACGCTTTTCATACCGAAAAGCTGTGCTGTTGTACAATGTGTACGTCATTGAATGAAGTTTACTTTTATTGTACTCCTCCAATGAAAGTCACAAATTCTGATAAGCTGACTAGAAGAATTATAGGTACCTAGCGAGCGGCATATGTGCACGAATGCTTTGGTAATTGGGATGATTGAACTTCGTACCTCTACTACGGTGCTATGGCATTTTCATTATCACCATCAGCCAAAGCACTGCTGAACATAGGCTTTTCCTAATCATCGCCACTTACAACGAAGAGTACTTAGGGTGATTGGCATTTTAATTCATCACAGAAACCCACAATTAGTAGTCACACAAACTAAATGCATGCTACTTGAAATACATACTTGCAAATGACCAAGTTGAAAGTCTGCTTACGTATACCACCTGATCTAGGAACGAAAGTACAGAATGAATTAGTTTTTAAATATTCTGCTGATCACATACATAACAAGTTGATCCCAGCTTCTAATGAATAGTACCTCACTAGAGTCTAGCTTCCAGATGAAACAGAGCTAAAGGCACACATTGACTTGGATAAGAGAAGGACAGAGGTAAAGTAGGGGTGGAGTTTAATACAGTAAGTTTTCATCACAATGAAATGAAACTGTTTATTCAGTAAATAGGATATCGGAATCACTTTTACACGTCATATTAAAAATAAGCTAGATGAAGCCGGCTTTTCCTAACTGACTACTCTGATAAGAAAGGCCGAAACAAACTCAGAGGTCGCAGTCTTTTTTAAAGTCCCAGACATAATCTTGGTCAAGCCATATGAGAACCATGTAGATGTCTGTCATGTCTGAAATGGTCTTTTGAGGAAAGAACCACACAGATTTCAGAGCGGAACTCAACTCTGAACTTAGTTTAAGGAGCTCAACTCAATGAACAAAAGGACATTTGGGTAGGCCGCATCAACTACTCAAACTGCCAGACCATCATTAAAACTAACTGAGAAATAAAATTAAAAATGAAAAAAACCCATATAGCTAATCAATCCCTGCAGTGAGGTTCTGTCGAGGTCCTATCATAAAACCCGAACTAATGGCGAAGATGATGGTCTTCTCTAGACTGAATGGCTCGTGGTTGAACACCTAGGTACAACACTGCTAACATTTCTCCAATGCGTTGCATATACAATACAACCACGCTTTAGGGCGCTGTTGCGACTGCCACGTTATTGCAGTGCTTCTGCAAAGTTTGCTCGAGCCAGAGTAGATAGCTTCTCACACACATTGTAATACTTTTATTTATTGGTTGAATACGATGCTTTTGGCTACTTTTGTGTATGAAACACAATAGACGATGTATATCTAGTAACTTAATCCGCTTAACCGTTCTTAAAGAGTTAGAGAACCCTGTAAGAAATCGACACGTGTTTCGCCTCTCAACGAGGCATCCTCAGGACGACGATTGACCTGTTGCGAACTCGGACACGAAGTGTTATCAACGCGAGCCGAACGCAAAGTGAGCTTCAACCGCCCGTCACCCCCACTTATATAGGATCGCTTATCGGCCCACCTCGGCCGGGATCGTTATCGTTATCGGGATCGTTTGCGTTCGGCTCGCGTTGATAACACTTCGTGTCCGAGTTCGTAACAGGTCAATCGTCGTCCTGAGGATGCCTCGTTGAGAGGCGAAACACGTGTCGATTTCTTACAGGGTTCTCTAACTCTTTAAGAACGGTTAAGTGGATTAAGTTACTAGATATACATCGTCTATTGTGTTTTATGATGGATTTCCGCAAGGTCACGCCTGAGTCAATTAACTATCTTTGTGTATGAATTTTATGTTTTCTTATTTAAATATGCGTTTTGTTTGTACAGAATGAACAATTTTTCTTTCTTTCTTTTTCTTTCTCATCTGTAGTACGGAAAAAGAATGCATCTCTTCTCACAAGGTTGCGAGACAGTAGCAACAGCCTCCTCCTGAAAGCTAAGCTTTATTGCTGATGGGACGGCCGAGAGCCCCATAATGTGGCACCTTATAAAATCCACCCTGGTCGGTCGTAGAATTTAAGTACTTAGTCATTTAAGTACATATCAAATAAGTAAAATTGTTTACTAGCATCTAGAATTGTAAGTATTTTTTTGTAATTGGATCTAGTTGTCTATAGAATAAATCAATAATAATAAACGAAGTACTAGCGATAGTTTCCGGGAGCCCATTATTGAGTGTGCAACCCCCTACCATTTTATCCGTCAATAATATATTATCATTGGTCCGGCAGGGGACATAGTCCTTCCATAGTTCAAGGTAACCAATTCACTATAGCTACCCAAACCCATAGCCCAATATATTTTGTTTCCATGTTCCGCAATTTATAGTCCTGCACCAGCCGGGGGTTTTCCTTGCGTGAACTTGTATATGGCGTACAGGGATAATCGTCGGTTGGTGAGCACCATGTATCTATCACATAGTTAATTTATCTGTTGTTGCTTCATTTTTAACAATTTTTACCTATTTTTTGTATAGTAATTTTATTCTAGGTGCATCGTCTTCACATGTAATTTTAATACTAATGTACCCATACAAAATATTGTAAAGTATTTTAAAAGAGTAACGGTGGAGTTCCTTGCTCACTCTTCTTATGTAAACTACATTTGGGCGACTAGAATCAATACAATTTTTTTGTAAATTTTTGTTTTGTTTATTTATTGGATCTCCAACAGAAGCTACACAATTTCATTCAAGTCATTTTGACGTTCAAAAGTGCCTTACAAGGGCCTATTTGAAATAATTGATTTGACTTTGACTTTGTTGGTGTCTCATTCCATTTAAAATTGTCAAAGGGGCCTCTGCGAGTTAGTTTTGGCCCCCTATATACCTTCCAAAGGACCGGAACCCCATGGTCCAGAGATAATGTTAACACTCACATTGTACATTTCCACTGCTGCTACATAGGCCTCCTCTTTGTGAGAGGGAGTGGGCTAGTGTAGGTTGGTGGATAACCCATGTCTTCTTGGTTCTAAGACTAAGACTTACCGTTTTCCTCACGATGTTTTCTTGGACCCCTAGGTCTATTTTAGCAAAACCGTGAAAAGGCTGTTACTACCTTCTAAGCCACCACATCTATTTTACTCGTAGAGTACGCACAGTGAGTTTGTGTAAATTATAAATACAAAAGGACGCCATTTACTTGAATATTTGCATTTTTTAACAAAGTTGAAGTGTTACTGTGTCAATTAGATTTAGTTCGTACTTATGTAAATGAATGAATCACCTACTATTTACTTTATTGCTTAAATGGATTTTTCCGTTACCTTCACGCTTTATCTCTTATGTGGTAAGTTGTAGTGGTGGCGAATAGTAAAATACATGCGTCCAAAAGTATGGACTCGTTCCCGTGGACCCCGACCTCCACGCGGGCGAAGCCGCGGGCTAGTTCTATACTATCCTGTATTACTATACTTACTATACTATACTATACTAAGGGTCATTTTCGCAGTGCACGTGTTACCACTGATTAGCGGTTGACTGTTTGGAAAATGTTTGTGTTCTGTTCATTTATTTCCTGTTTTTACAGAGTTCATGATCATCTACCTCATTTTCAAAGAGAAAAGATTCGATTCTTTGTATATTTGTTTCTTACGCTTTCACGCTAAAACGGCTGAACGGATTTGGATGAAATTTGGCACATGGGTAGACCATCCACCACTTTTTATCCCGATATTCCCACGTGATCGAGACTTATGCGGGTGAAACCGTGGAGAGCAGGTAATAAATAATATTATTATTATACAGTATGATAACTAACAGAGGGCGTTCCCGTTAACCCGCAATAGTATAGCGTCCATACATGCTGGAAAAAAAATTGAAAGTGAAAAAAAAGAAAGTATTTTAATTTTTTTTTTATAAAATGTTCTTATTTTTTTTTTATTGATACGTAAAAGTAACACTGTACACGCTCACTTGTCTTTCAACTAGGAAAGGCAAGTACGCGTGTACAGAGTGTTTGTTTTACGTAAAATTAATATTTTTCGTGAATATTTTATGATAAAAAAATGAAAAGGGTTTTTTTTCGATTTTAATATTTTTTCTAGCATGTGTGGACGCTATACTAATGCGGGTCAACGGGAACGCCCTCTGTTAGTTATCATACTGTAGTGTGTCACTGTTTGTTTTCTCTAACAGGTACCTAAATTATATAATTAATCCAAAGGTTGTCTTTAAAATATCGTTTTTAGCAATAAGACCACCCATTGTGCCACCCCATGTAAAGTTACCTACCTACTTCAAAAAAACCCATACCTTTGAGCTTGGTAGGTACTTAGTTTATTTTTAATTTATCTTTTTGACGGCACGGTTGGCGCAGTGGTTAAGCGATTGACTGCAGCGCTGCATGTCGCTGGTTCGATCCCCGCACGGAACAAATATTTGTATGACCTACAACACGGTAGTTGTTCCGGGTCTGGCTGTTTGTGTACGTAAAATATGTTTGTAAACGCACCCACAATACAGGAGAAATTCCTAGTGTGGGGCAATGATTAAAAAAAATATATATATTTTGCCTTATTTTTAATCAACTTTAATTATTCTTTACTTACTTCCTACCTATTAAAATTATAGAAAAACAAAAAAAACGTAGACCGCCACTAAAAATAATTTAAGAGGGTTTAGGTCGTACGGCATTTCATACAAACTTTCAAGCCCTTATTTTTCGAAATGACTGAACCGATTTTAATGAAACTTCATACGCATATGCGTATGAAGTTTCATTAAAATTAAGTTAAAAACATTTTCGAAATGTCTTACTTAAAAGCAGATAACTGGAAATCTCTGTTTCTATGGAAAATTTAAAATCGGTCTAATTTGGCTGTAACACTATTTTTCGAAAATTTTCTTAACTAAGTTTTTAGACCTTTGTATCTTGCATAATTATGCGTATGAAGTTTAATTAAAATCGATTCAGTCATTTCGAAAAACAAGGGCTTGAAAGTTTGTATGAAATGCCGTACGACATAAACCCTCTTAACTCTACAACGTAATTTTTTGTGTATACTAGGTAAACTCATCATTATGAAGAACTTTCGCTATGGGACCAACGCTGAAAAAAAATCATCTGTTTCCTACATTTATGTTCACAAATCTTGTCAAAATGTAGGGAACAGCTGATTTTTTTTACCCCTTAAGAGGTTTAGTATAAACCACAAATAACGTTGTTATATAATTTAATTTTGTATTCGATTTTTCTTCGATTATTACTTACGACAGTAGTTAAGTAAACAGTAATTGTACATAACGTACAGAATTCTATAAAAAACCACACTTCAAAGTTTTTCCTGTAAACTTTTCTTACTAAAAATAATTACAATGACTAGATTTTTTTCGCAACGTGAGGTTTGTCAAATCGATTCAAAGATGAAAAGAATTGGTTACAGTATCGAAGCAAGTTATGTAACAACTAATTTGGTAAGTCAACTGTTATAAAATCTTACATAATAGAATAAAAACTAGATCAAGAGGTGGTATTTTTCAGTAACTAGCGAAAAAAATAACCTTTTTTATTCGTAATCACACGAGTGTGAAAATAAATATCTGAAACTTTTTAAGTTAATATTTATGTAGTTTTTGAAAGATTTTATTTAACATTTTTTTACTTAATTTTATCTCGTTATTTATTTCTTCAAACTTTCTGCTATTATGTAGGTCACTATACTCCGTTGGTTCACGTAGTTAAATAAAGGTAAACCACGGACGAGATAGCTGTCAAATAACCGAATAAACGTAATACCTGTCACTGCAGTTGTCATGCTACGTCACAGTTGTACTATTCAATTTAGCAATGTTATACATAATTCGTTGACGTTTACAGAACCTGTCTTTTTGGGCTCTTTAAAATAGACAGATTACAAACAATAATAATAGTATTATAAATCTATTAATTTAATCTGTTGTTTGAGCACAATTTTAGTTAGCTAAAATTACATCAGCTACAGTTACATCTACGAAGAGTAGTTTAAGAATAAATGACGAATAAGCGACTGCTGAGCGTGGGGTCCAGGGTTCGATAAGGACCAGGCCCGGGTCGACGGCGCGTTGTTTTCCACGCGCGCCTCAAAGAGATGTCAGCACAATTGACAGGGTCCGCTAGGGCTGATGCCTGCCGGGGTTGCGGGAAAGTCCTAAGGGGAGACCGTGGCCCCTGGCAACGTACAGGCAACTGAAGGAACACGGGTGGGTTTTAATCAGTAAGAGTCTGACACTGGGAGAAGTTTGATGATTTCCCAAAAAAAAAAAAGCCCTGTATTACAGAACCTCAGAAAAGCCTCAAGAATGACTTACTTGAAACTAATTTCAACCAATTTAATGGGTACTTGTAGTGGCTTTAGATTCTTCAGTTATGTTTCCCCATTAAAAATGGCCTCAAACTGTCGAAATAAGTGACATAACGAACTTAAACTTGAGGACGTACCTACCTATTTTATTTCCGACCAGTTCTCGGTACTCTAAAATACTCTAAATAAACGTTATTATGCAACTAACTGTGTACTGTCAGCCTCTAAAAGATGTAGCATCGACAAGAATTCATTTATTTGTCTACAATCTCTATAATATTGTCACCAGCCACAAAATATATTACACATTGGGTACTGCTACACCACAGATGAAAACAGATAGTTGACTCCGCAAAATCAGTTAAAATAAAAAAGGACTCTTGCTACGACACAATAAAGTGATATTCAGGGCGCACAGCGCTAATTAGCTACAGTTAGATTCTCTGAAACTCCATTTGAAATAAGATTAGACATTTAAACAAACCTTTTTTACAGTCCGTTCAACCGATTCTGACTTTTATACTGTAGGCGTATGGATGGTATAAAAACAAAAAAGTGGTTACAATACCTACTGTTTACTGCAGCTGCCACTGTCATGCCACCCAGCGCAATAGAACTCAAAATCTGTTGAATGGACTGTAAAAAAGGTTTAGTTAAATATCTTATCTTATTTCAAATTGAGTATAGAAGTTGCTATCTTTCTATCGCGTAACTTTTAAGCTCCCAGAACTCGTCGGGCGAGCCATAGACGCAAATCAAACGTCAAATACACACAAAAAGGATCAGTATACGTTGGCCGAGCGCGCTCGGTCAAAGGGTTCGCCCAATGTGTAGGTTCTGGGGGCTTTAGATTTTCTAACTACGTTGCACTTTTTTCTTTTTTTTACCCACTACGCGGAAGCTCTTGGCCTGCATCTCACCTGATGATAAGTGATGAACAGGCCGAAGGTGAAAGCGAGCTTCACCCGGAATCCTCAACCACAGAGGAATTGGCGATTTTATCTCTATCTGTCGAAACTTAACAATGCTGTTAACATTATTGTTATGGCGATAGACTTTGATAAGATGGTGGTAACTAGCCAGGCGGACTTAGAACAAGCCCTACCACCAACCATACCGAGCAGAAAATTTTGCTCCCACTGGGAAACGAACCCGGGACCTCTGGGTCTGAGGCTGGTGGTTTAACCACTAGACCGCAGATGCGGTTAAAACAACACTCACTCGATTGGCCCAACAAGTCAAGCCTACCTAAAATTCGGAGTGAAAGATCTGTAATAATCTGTGGCTACATATTGATACAGTATTACGAAACACAAATTAATTCAAATAATTTCTTGTCGATGTTTACAACTTTTTGAAGCTGCCTGTACCAAGTCGGTAATGCTAAGGTTATTATGTCAAAGTAGTTTTACATAATCTAATTGGTATTTTCACAAATTATTTCGGATGCTTCACAGTTGAATGAAGCTTGTCTGACGAAGCGTTACATTTGAGAATTTTGCTTCCTAAGTGATTTGAAATTCGGAACTTGGAAATTGTTTCTATTATAATGGTATACTCGTAGAATCACAAGTTTTTGTAGTAAAAAACAGTAAAGATCCATGTTGCTAGGGAGTTTGTTGCGCTACTTCTTCCGAGCTCAAACACTATGAAGTGATGAAGGGTAACCTTTGGTGTTGAAAATGATAATATAACAGTAGAACCCGGTGTCTGTCTGTCTGTCTGTTTGTTTGTTCGCGCACATCTTCGGAACTACTGAACGGATTTTCATGTAGTTTTCACAGGTAGACAGAGATTAATTTGGAGTAGAATAAAGGCTTTGTTAAATTAAAATCGGATGTTTAAAAAAAAGTTATCATCATACAACCTAACTAAAAGTACTAGACTTGCATGAATTCGTTTAGTTTATTAATAGTAAATTACGTTAAGTTAATACATGTTACGTCCCACGTGTACCTAAGGGTAGTATTGTACCTGTTACCTAAAAGTAAAATTGAAACGTTTCATGTGCCAGTAACATCTTGGGCACCCATACCTACAGCATGCATGGGTGATACGCGGAAACGAAGAATCATACTTTAATTACTTTATGCACCGAAATATCTTCCTAAGTAGCTTTATTCATACCGAACAACAGTACTTAAAGGTAGGTCAAGTTTGCACCTACCTCTGTCTGTAATCATTATGATGATCGTCGAACATCATTACTTACGCACATTTCTCGCATCTTCTGCGATCCTAGTACCAGCGTGACGCAACTATCAGTTATTTTAATCGTTCAGATAAGTTTATAGTCGCCGCTAACTTATGTTTGTTATCAATATACATAGAATAAATTAATTAATGTACAGTAAATTAGCATTCGACAATGGATCATTAGTTAAAACTAACTCGTCATTCAAATCCATTTTCGAAATTACTTCAAATTAGTCATCGAGTCCATAAATGATTAAACTATTGGCAGGGTGGTCTCAATTTAGGACCACCTCCTCTATTGTTATTAATTTTATTTTAATAATATTCATTCGTTGTGAATTGTGAGAGTCGAAAGTCGAGTACAAAGTTGTATGCCCATCCCATGAAAGAACAGACCAACTTCTGTCCGTCTATGCTATTTAAATTCTAGCTTTAATTCCATTTATTGTGCAGTGCTCAATATCGATTTACACGTTCAAATGCAATAAACACTGCAGACGCCGAAATCAAAATCTGGCACTTATAAAAACCCACGTTTTATTGATCATATTATTATTACATTGAATTCAACAAAAAAAAAAAACATGTTGCAAGTACTGCACATCTCAAGTTTTTGTCCAGATTTTCAAACTCTGATACCTTGTTCCTGCATATATTATACTCTTGCAATTTACTTGGGGCAGACGAAAGCAGGTCTTCTTCTCTCTTGAAAATACATAGTTATACTCCTTCAAAGTCTTCGCATATGTCACAATCGGTTTATCGTTTCTTTGGTACCTATGTCCCTCATCTTTATTTTCATTGTACGTACCTATTTTATTTTACTTAGTTCTAGCAGTAATAGTACGCCAGTAAGGATTACTCCTGGTCATGTCATTGTATTGTTGCTTGGTAGATGTTAAAAGGCGCTGTGACTGCAGTTGCCCCTTGAAGCAAGGCTTGTCTTGTACCGTTTATAATATATAAGCACTAATAATGCTTACGATGCTAGACACAGGTTCTTTAGCAAAACATATTATTTATATGTTTTTATTTTTATTTTAGGCCAGCTGACACGCTGAGAAGTGGTGATCATTGCTGCAGCTGTCAATACGAGGTATTAGGAGATGCGATGCCATTCCAGAAATAGAACTAAAATGTCTAATGTGCCTGCAAATGCGCAGGCACTTATTACCTAGTACCTACTCTAAAATAGAACCTATTGCGGCTTTTTTCAAACAATTATTCATGAAAAGCATTACAGTGTAACGAAAGTACCTCATAACCCTTCAATAATTTACAGCAGCCATCAAAATCATAATTGTCTTGTGTCATACACATGTTAGTAAGCTGGTATGACCCCCAAAAAGGAAGTTGGGATTATGGAATTATTTTTAGTTTTCACAACAAACTGCTAACTCTTGCACCATCTACCATCGAATAGCAACACTAATAAAAATACCGCCATCTCTTATCGAATGAAAAAAACTTATATCAACATTGAAATTACTACAAGGAGTTACTGTAGTAACTCCTTGTAGTTCTACTCCTACTTGATTATCAGTAAAACGCCAACAACATTCTTAACAATCTGAGAGCTCGTCTCTTATGAGTTTCGTAAATAAATCATAGATGGCGCTGTCTTCAAGAACATATTATTCAACAAGAAAAATATAAGAATCCTGTCGAACAAAAATAAAAATCCAACAGTTTATTATCAATTTTTATTTACTACCTGCACCTATATAAGCTATGAAGCTCTCAACACTGTCACTCTCGTTTGACTTAGCCCTCTGAGGAAACATTTCTCTGCTCTCATCATTTATCATGACCTCGTGCAAAGCTAAAGTCCTCAACAATTTATCAGATTCAGTACCTTCATCATTCTCTATTATTCTATCATTAATCATATTAGTTAGATTAATTTCATCCATCATTTTATCATCTAGATCACTCACATTCATCGAGTCATAATCATTGGTTCTTCTTGTGTGAAACCCCGCTTCTGTTAGTTTCTTTTTTGCTAGTTGTATAAATGTTGGCGACCTCAATGTCTGACGGAGCCAAGATTTGATTTTATTCTTCTTGTCTTCTACTCGTGATTTGAATCTGTAACAGTTGAGAAGTCAGGCTATAGTTTAGTTATTCCTACTATAGTTTGACCGCGATCGCTGTGAGCGTTAACGAATGAGCGGCCTGCACTGCCCCCTGTCTTGTCGCGAATATACGGCGCCATACACCGGTATCGGTCAAACTATAATCAGACATTGACTGCGCATTTATTTTGTTGCAGTGAGGGCGGTTTTGGAAGTGTTAAGTCTACCCACTGACGTGAACTTGACTATCTCAAATATCAGAAGCATCACATGTGCGTTGCCATTTTAGAGATAAAGATGAAATGAGAGAAGTTCTTGTAACTATACCGGCGCCTAAATAATGCTTGGCGGCAAAATTAGAAGGAAGGAAAATATAATTATGTTTGGTAAACATGAGACAAAACAAAACAAACACAAAAAGGAACGAGTGAGGAGAACATTAAATGCGTCACATCCACGCAAAACGGCCATCTTTCAGCATAATGCTTTGACACTATGCGAGACAGAGCCAAAACGCTGGTTTTCAGCGACAGCCTGCGTTGTGATTTCATATTATGGTAGTGACCTCTCACTGACTGCTCTCATACTTACTTCTTCAACTCCTTTTCCCGTAGCCTTGCCTTCTGTATCTTCGGCATCAGTTCGGGCACGGTGTGCGCTTCGTTATTCGTGATGGTGTTTTCCACCCAGTCCGTGACCTCGGCCACTCGACTGTAGACCCCTGGGGAGCGAGGGTCACCGCATTGCTTGCCGCCGAAAGATACTATGCCGAGGAGGACGCCGTCCCGAACTGCTGGGCCGCCGGAATCGTGCTAAAGAATTAAAAAGGATGTTACAATGTTTAAGTAGTTACATAACCAAATGTACGGCTTTGTAGAGCATCGTCTCTATAGTTGCGTTACAGTGTAAATAAATAAATAAACAATAATATTCCACTAACATTACATGCATCTTTCCCACCGGTGGCGTATCCGGCACACAGCATCCGTGGCGTGATGTAGAACCGGTACGAGTTCTGGCAGTCGTCCAGCCGCATCACAGGCACCGGGACGAACCGCAACCGTTCCGGGATGTGGCCGTAGCCGGATTCCTGTTTACGGATAAAATGTTGAGACATAAGGGTCGGGCCACACCTGCCGAACGTTCGGTTGAATACGCTCCTAATGTTTTTCAAGTTACCTATGCCACATCAGCCGAACGTTACGTCCATAGAAATATGACGCGACGGAGCGTTCCGCCGCGGAACGTTCGGCAGGTGTGGTGCTAGGTTTAGACTAATACAAGATAGACATCACTCGAATGTAGGCGATCAACCAAGGTAATAGCAAACACATTGAATTAGACTTGGCATGAGGAACAGGGTGTAAAGTTCACTCATCCTCCATAGAAAAGGGAGGATCCTCCGACCAGACGGGTGTTGTGTCTGGCAGGCAACTGCCCGAAAGTTGATTTCGGATAGTCTTATCTGTTGTTCGCGCGGTAAACTCTAACTGCGCGATGTAGGATTTGTGTGACGTCATGTGTTTGATGCGTAGTTTGTATGAGCTGGTGTAACCGCTACAAGACTTACGATAGACGGGACAAAGCGAACTACATCAAAATCTACTTACCGATAATAATCACTATAATTTAACTATTTTTTACGATATAATCACTAATGTTTGGCCACATCATGAAGTAGTCGTGCGTTTAACTATCATATTGGCACACGTTAAGTATTCAATGAGTGTATTCAATAGCGCATAAACAACACGTATACTTAAAAAAAACTGTTCTCAAGATTTTTTAACTGATTTAAAAAAGGAGGAGGTTCTCAATTCAACTGTGTTTTTTTTTGTTTTTACTTCATGTGGCTGACTTGTGTGGTTTAGGAGATAATATCGGGGTACCTTTGCCTAGGTTTTCTTTTTTAGGTACGTTTTCTAAAAATGAAACCTAGCTAGATCGATTTATAGCCCCCGTAACCCCCTGCATACAAAATTTTATGAAAATCGTTAGAGCCGTTTCCGAGATTCAGATTATATATATATATATACAAGAATTGCTCGTTTAAAGGTTTAGATTTAGATTTTTTTGCCACTTTGCAAGAGGCTTTTTTATATTGCTCATCAATGTATTATCTAGTTTTTGGAAAGAGAGCAAATGACCTAGAGGCCGTAGCCCAAAACGGTGGTCGGATCAAATTTCTGAGTATCAGTGCCGCCCTCCACCAACCACTGATCGTGACAGATGGAGAAAGACCGTTGACAATTTCAAACGGAGTCACGATTCTCAGCAGTGAAAACGAATGAAAACAAAACAGAGATCTAGTTTTTGCTAATGGCCAAGTCTTTTTCACTCACATCAGTACTCCCCCATCCGGAGACGATTAGGATATCATTCTCCTTCATCAGGTAATCCTTCGACGGTAGGTTGAGAACAGCGATATTCCTGCCTATTGGCATGGGTCGGTCTAGGCGCAGCAACGAGTAGTCGTAGTCTGCGTTACCAGGCACGTACTTGCTGGGGAAGAATACCTGCAAATGTAGAAAGGGTGTTCTAAAAATCTGCTGCCTAGTCACACGAGTTATTCAAAATCAAAATCCTACATGGGTACTTATGAAACGTCAGAAGCTAGGTGCACCGTTCCAATTGGTCGACGTTTGCTATAGAAAATAGCTGGCAAGAAATTCCACTCTCTCTCTAAAAAACTCTCTTACTCTTACTCTCTCTTACTGTTACTCTTTAAAAAAACTGTGTGTGTGTCAACTGCGACGCGCGACTGAAGTGTACTTAATACGATTGTCTTTGAATATGCAATAGGCAAAGAAGGTAAATAAAATCATATTTGAAAAAAAAGGACAGAACGGCTGGTAGCATTTGTAAATTTTGGTAAGGGTATGCATGTATAGAATTTTGGTCCTTTCTCTCTTAAAATTTCCATACCGGGAGCCTTTTATGAAAATCGAAACTCCAGAAAAACAAATTGCGCCAAGACAAAGTTCAGAATATTAATTCGAATATGTTTATTCAGGTGAAGGTTGCGGGAATCCACTGAATGCGGGGAGTGCAAGCCGATGCTTTGAAGAAAAGAAAAGAAGCCTATGTCCACAAGTTTCTTTTTTAAATAATTTATTTGTTTAAAACTGGTCTCTTTACCAATTTTGTCCTTTCCTACTTTAGTTAAATTGGCCACCAGGCCTTCAATTGAGTTTTTTTTGTATTGAATCCCTTTTTTGCTAAGAAGCAAAAAAACCAAGCTTAAAGTTGCACGATTTTCATAATTTGTAGGTCACCTTCATCTTGCCTACAAATGCTCTGTTTCTAAGACTCACCTTATTAACCCGAGCTTGGTAACCTCCTCGGTTGTGGAAGGAGCTTCCCGCTCTGATGATGAATGGCTGCAGCTTCTTCTTGTCTCCGTCGTAGGCTCTGCAATGTAAAGGAGTATGAACTGAGCAAATGCAAATTATGAGAAAGATAAACAGCAATCAACCACTACACGATTTAAAGTATGGTCATTTTTTTTAAAGAATATAACAATCTTTAAAAAAATATGTTATTGTAAAAAGTATTAAGAAAAGTTTTAAGTTTTATTAGTTATTGCAAATAAAGTATTGAGTATTGAGTATTGTATTGATAGTTATTATCTTTTAATTGAAAAATTAATGATTTTCACATGCCGGACCCAAGGCACCCCTGTAACGAAGGCAGTTAATTATGTTACTTTGTATATAAGCAATGAGAACTTTAATTTATGGCTAGATACAATTACTGCGACAGACATAAAGTTTTATAGCAAAGCCAAATGTAATATTGGTCCTCTTTAGGTCTTTCTTCGTAAATAAAGCCTAGCCTACTCAACCGATTTCAACAAAATATAGAGCAGGCTTGTACGAAGATCCTCTTGGCCTCGCAGAGGACTCTGCTTCTATTTTAATTTTACTTTGTTTTATGTTTTATTGTTTTTTTCATTATTGTTTTTGTGTGTCTTAGTTTAGTTTGAGATCTGTGCTTTTCCCAATAAGCTTTATTTTCTTTCTTCTTTCTTTTGAAATGTCTATATTAATCCTGAAAAATACTAAAAGGCTGTCGCTTGACGTTCACATGTAAAAGAATACGAATTCATTTTGATATCAAAATGACATCTTGTTGGATTTTTTTTCTAGTTCCACAGACCGTGTACCCAATGGGATTGCTCATCGACAAAAAAGCCGAAATTCCATTCAAAAAATCATCCCCAAATTAACCCCCTTAAGGGTTGAATTTTCAAAAATCTGTCCTTTCACTATCGTTATTTGGAATTCTTCACTTTAATTTTTACTTTGAAATATTTGTTTGAAATCTAGAGTAAAGTTGGTGTAAGTTAAAACTCAACATATTTGTTTTAATATTTTTAGGATTAAGTTTTAGTTATAAATACTGTTTACTTAAGGTCTCCAAAAAATCGGATACGAACCGCAGTCTGCCATTTGATGTATGATGATCCTGTTCTAGTAAAATAATCCACTCACGGTTCGAAGCAATGTCCTGCAGTGAGCACCCACTGCTCATCAATGATGGATCCTCCACACCAATGCTTAGCATTCCTGGAGATGGCCACGTTGTAAGGATACATGCTGATGGTGGTTTCCATGCCACCCACGATGCGACGCACAGCAAACGACCGGAAAGCCCATGCTATATTGCGATCGTCATGGTTCTCGGGAAATACTAGGAGGATATAAAATGTCAAGAGTTCACAGAATTGTCTTTACTGTGAGATTGCTTATTTGCGCCTTCGCTCAAGAACGGTTGACGAGATTTTGACGTTAGAGGTTTCGATGATCGATGCAAGTTCTCATCATAATTTTGTAAGGAGTATAGTTTACTAGTGCGTCTAAAAGACTATAAAATGTAAAGGACCCTTTCATTTTATAGTCTCTTAGATGTAGGTACTAGGAACGTCTTTAGGGAAAAGATCTTTGCACAGTTCCAAGGTCAGCCACTAATGTTGCAGAACTAGACTAAAAAATTAATGACATTGCTACATATTCTACAATATATTGTTATCCTAGTACTTCAAGTGATTTTGCTAACAGGAGAATCTTGCTTGGGGAGTCCTATGTCCAACAGTGGACGTCTATCGCAAGAATGATGATAGACTTATATTAGATACCTAAGGGGTCAAAAACGACCTAACTAAAGTGTTCGAAAGGCTTGTTTATTATCATTTACAGTATTACTCACATGTTTGTGTGGAGTTCGACCCGCTCCCCCTCCGCTGGACGAGCTCGTTAAAAACGGATCCGTCCGTTTTCAAAACTGATCGGACAACCCCGAAACAAACATGTGAGTAAGAACGGAAACAATAATGAACAAGAATTGGTTTCGTGAAAGTATTATTAGAATGCAGAAAATTATTATTTAAACTAAACTAAACTACAGTGATCTAAGAACGAATTGTAAGAAATTGCAATTACTTGTTCGGAGCGGGCACGAGTCATTGCAATTTCTTTCGATTAGACTTACTTATATCAATTCTTATAGATTTTCTTTATTATTTTAATTTCTACGTTCATATGGGTTATTTTAAGATAGGTATATAGATTAAGAATATTAACAGACCTGGAAAGTCACCTCTCTCCTCGCGGGCCACCTTAAACCTCGTAGACGTCTCATCATTCCTAAACTTATATTTTTCTTCTAAAAGAGATTTTATATCTTCTTCATTTTCATCATTGTTATGTCTTAAAACAGTTTCTGTCAATGCATAGGGCGCTGGTTTTTCATAAATGTTAATGCCATCTTCATTTATAGTTAACAACTCGTCGTCTTCTGTAGATACATCTGTAGCTTCTATTCTAAGCACATTGTTCACAAATATTGAAATAACTACAGTTTTAATTATGTTTGCGTTAATGTGTATAATCATCTTGGTTTCATCTTAAATTTTTAATCCAAGTTGCTGATTTCCATTTGTAATGAATTTTTGTGTACTTCGATAACATGTTTTATGCCTGCATTTTATGACTGCGTCGTCGTAAAGACAGATGGGATTTCTAAAGAAATTATTGATTTTCTCTTTGTGTTTCAGAGTTTAGGTTAATACAGTCTTTTTGAAACTGTGCGAAGTTATTAGTATTTCTCTTTCTTACGGTATTTGAAGATCATCTGAGTATTTTCTCGTTCAAAATGTGTGTGTTGGAAACACTTGTTTATATGAATCTTGGTAAAAAAAATAATCTTGAAGTTATATGGAAAGTCATAAAATAAACAATAAAACCTGAAGGTTCAATCAAGCAAATAACAAAAAGGTATAAAGTTAAAATAGAAGTTTGCTGGCTGCGTTTGTTCTTTAAATCTTTTATTGATGTTATAAAACATTGTGTTTGGGTAGTTATGGACTTTTTATTTGAATCCTTTAATTCTGAGTATCATGCATGGTATTGAGTGACCATTTAGGTATACCTGACACTTTAGATAGATATACAGTGAAGTATTTAAAAATACTGCCTTATAGTTTTGCCCTTCAAGTGCTTATATGAAAAACACCTGATTTACGGATTAATAATATGGTACTATTCACAAGCCTTTTTAAAATAGCATGATCAGTACCTAATCATAAAAGAACCTCTAATAATACTTAAATACTTCTGGTAGACCCTGCGCAGCCAGCTTCGCTCAACCTTGCTTACTGAAGACCTAATCTAACAGAAGTGTAGCGGTTACCACTAAAGAAGGATTGCAACCAAGAAATTGATTTTAGTACGGCTATATTTTTATTGGTTCTACTCGTATATCTCTATTTTCATCGTAGAAAGTTATAAAGAATTCAATAATTACAGGAAGGTTGTTTGAACTACGTTAAAGTTGGTCTATATGCCTCAAATCAATAGCAATGGTTTATTTATTTCGGGTCGTTACTATTTTTGGACTAGGCGTGTATATGTTAAAAGAGGTATTGATTTGTTTTACCATTAAGGTCCCGTGTGGTATGGCCCGTCTTGAACTTCCTAAGCCTTCAGATCAGATATTAGGGGAAGCTTGCTGATATCATTAGCATTTATATAGTTAACAGTGGTCAGAGTTGTTATGTATTTAATTATTTGATTTGGAACTAGGTTCAATACTTTGTTTCACTGAATTTTGAAACGGCTAACCCTTCAATGCTTCATAGTTGAGCTGGAAAGCTAAGCTGTCTGTTTTGTTATTATAACTTGTAAATATATAGGTATTATAGGTAAAAGTGATGGTAAGTTTAATGAAGAAGAAAAGTAAATCAAACAAATGAAATTATCACAGTATCGAGAATCTAGGACATATTTAGCTATACAGGTACGGGGTATATGGAAACCGTTGTTTGAAAAGCAGTTTCGACGTGAAAACGTCTTTTCGTTTGAAGTACTGGTAGTAAGTTCAATATTTCTGACCGTAAAAAACATAGAATGAAAGAAAAATAGGTTTATTTATCACAGAAACACGTGCTGTATGCACGTGTTTAACACGTGTTTAAAAAGACAAGAGTAAATAAAATAGAGAACAGAAATAGTCGGCAACAACAACAACAGCGGCAGTAACATGTAAGATTTCAATCGCTAATAACTACAAGACTTTTAATGCTACAGTAATGGTTGAGCACGCAAAAGATAGGTCATATTTACAACAATTTTGAGCCAGGATATAATTTTTCGACGTCACATCGCGAGGGCAAGCGCATGCGCGCGTTTTTTTACACCATAATGTCGAAATTCCAATTCGTATAGTGCAAAAACGTTTTGAGCTAGAACAGTGATTCAGGTGTCGTTCCCAAGAGTTGACAAAGGACTACCAGGACCTAAAGATATCCAACTAAAATAGAACATAAAATAGGTGTTCAAAAGCATAATGAAGTTGACAATAGCAAAATAATTACATATAACGACTCATATCGGCCATAAATCTGCTCAGAAATTGAAAAATTCTCAATCGTAGAAAGCTTGCATCTTAAGGAATGCAATGAACATATTTTTTTGTAATTTCTAAAGAAACATGTTATTATTTCACCACACGTTTTCACGAAACTCTGGGCCCGGGCTCGAACTGCGCCTAACTAATTTTTTTCTCTTCGGTTGGTACTATTTATACTACATATAACAGTTCACGTTATCGTAAATAGATAGTCATAATCATTCAGCTAAGAAATCGAGGCGGCATAGGAACACTTCAATGTAAAAGTGGTTTGCATTGCACAATACAGTTCACGTGTACTCGAGCCACATCAAGTTACGAGAGGTCGTAAAAGTTTACAGTTGACACGTGTTCAACCAGGTATTACATTATGTTTTCCTAGTATCACCAACTATTTTACAATGAAGAATAGCGCATATTTCAGTGTGAGGTTTTGCATATTTAAACAATATGCAAAACATCTATTTTACACTGAAAAATATCGGGATTATATTATGCAAAGCAACGAACAAAAATATGTAAATTCCCCAGATCGTAAGCAAAAAGGTCATAATATTAGATGTAACGGCGGAATACCAAAAAGAACTATGCATAGTGTTTAGATAAACGTCACTGTCACTTTTGTTTACATAATTTTATTATTTTTAGAGAAATAATGAATGTTCTTAGTTTTTTTAATATAAATTAAATAGAATATCAATTCTATGACAAGTCCTATTGCTCTTGTGGTGGCCTTATCTTTTCTTATCAACGAAATTCACATACTGCATAGCTGTAAGTATTATGTATATTCTGAAAATAGTCAATTGATGCTTGTACCTTTGAGGATTAGGTGGCACCTACCCAGGCAAAAACGAATAGGGTTAGACTGAACCACAAATTATATTTTTAAACCCCGACGGAAAACCAGGGGTGTTATAAGTTTAACGTGTGTATCTGTAGGTCTGTCTGCGCCATCGTAGCTCCCAAACGACTGAACCGATTGTGTTTTTGTTTGAAAGGTGACTTGATCGAGAGTGTTCTTACCTATGATTCAAGTAAATCGGTTCAGCCATTTGTAGATTATCAGCTCTTTTCTAGTTGATGAATGGATGTGAGCATCTTCCACAGGTCTGAACGATTTGTTTGGTATTCTGTTACTTCAATGATATTAGAAGAACATGGTAACCTTCAACTGATACTGAAATGAAATGAAATGAAATGAAATGAAATGAAATTGTTTATTCTGTAAATAGGATATCGGAATCACTTTTACACGTCATATTAAAAAAAATGTTTAAAATAAGCTAGATGAGGTCGGCGTTTCCTAACTGACTACTCTGAGAAGAAAGGCCGAAACAAACTCAGAGGTCACAGTCTCTTTTAAAGTCCAGACATAATCTTGGTCAAGCCATATGAGAACCATGTAGATTAGTGTCTGAAATGGTCTTTTGAGGAATGAACCACACAGATTTGAGTGGACCTGTCCAGTCAGTGCAAGCATTTGTCAGTAATCGTGGAGCTCAACTCAGAACTTAAGGAGCTCAAATCGACGAACAATACCAAAGAAAGGACATTTGGGTAGGCCGCATCAACTACTCAAACTGCCAGACCATCATTAAAACTACCTGAGAAATAAAATTTAAAGAGGAAAAAAAACCCACATAGTCCTCACATTCACAATAATTAAAAATAATTTAATACTTTACAAAGTAATCATGTCATTTTGTATATAATTTTAAATAATGTCAATGTGAATATAAATCTGGTTTATTTTGATGTTTATAAGTAATAATTTAAATTTCAAGTATTATGGTTTTATCACAAGGCTTAGCAGAGCGAGCAGCTCAATCCCAAGCTTTTTTATCTTCTAAATAATCTGAAATTTTATAGTACCCTTTTTTACAAAGTTTGGTTTTAATACAGCTTTTAAATCGTTTAATAGGTAAGTTTCGAATGTCAATGGGAAGTTTGTTGTAAAAGCGTATACATTGACCCATGAACGAGTTGCCTACTCTGTGGAGACGTGTGCGATGTACAGCAAGGTTGTGTTTGTTCCTGGTATTTAAACTATGAATATCGGACATTTTCTTAAAATTTGATATATTTTTGTGTACATACAATAGGTTTTCAAAAATATATTGTGAGGCTACAGTCAGAATATTTATTTCTCTGAATTTCTCTCGAAGGGACTCTCTTGGACCTAGGTTGTAAATGGCTCGGACAGCCCTTTTCTGTAGAACAAAGATAGAATTAATGTCCGCACAGGTTCCCCAGAGAAGAATGCCATAAGACATCAGACTATGAAAATAACTAAAATAAACAATTCTGGCTGTATCTACGTCAGTTATCTGTCTAATTTTTTTAACAGCATAGGCGGCCGAACTTAGCCTTCCTGATAATTTTTCTATGTGTGGGCCCCATTGTAATCTACCGTCAATAGTTATTCCAAGAAAAACTGTTGACTCAACAGGGTTCAACTCTATTCCGTTAACTTGAACATTGGTAGTTAGTTGCCTGACATTTGGCGTTGAAAATTTAATGAGTTCAGTCTTTTTTTCGTTCAGGAGAAGATTATTTACATTAAACCAATGCACAACTTTAGAGAGTGCATCGTTAACTTGTTCAAAGTTGACTAACTGACGTTTGATTTTAAAAATGAGGGATGTATCATCTGCGAATAATACGATCTTGTGATTATCCCTTATATGGTAAGGTAAGTCATTAATATAAATTAGAAATAAGAAAGGACCTAGAATTGAACCCTGCGGAACGCCCATGGTGACCGCGGATCCTGCAGATCTCTTGCCATTAACATCGACCCTCTGAATTCTGTTGTTCAAATAAGAAGTCAGAAGGTCAAGAGCCTTGTCCCTCATACCATAGTGGTGCAGTTTCCTGATGAGTGTATCATGATGTACGCAATCGAAGGCCTTGGACAAGTCACAGAAAATGCCAAGAGCATCTTGCGACTCCTCCCAGGCCTCGAATATGCTCTTCAGTAATTCCACGCCCGCGTCTGTAGTTGAACGACCCTTTGTAAAGCCAAACTGTTTCAGATGCAGTAAATTATGTGCATTGAAATGTCCTAACATTTGGTTTAAAATTAATTTTTCAAAGATTTTGCTCAAAGTAGGTAATATCGAAATAGGCCGAAAATTTGTGGGATCAGTTGTGCTGCCAGATTTGAACAGTGGAATCACTTTGCTAAGTTTCATCAAATCAGGAAATACACCAGATGCAATACAAGAGTTAAAAACGATTGCTAAAAAGGGTGAAATAACATCAATTATTGAAGACATGGTATGTACTGATAATCCCCAAAGGTCAGCAGTTTTTTTTACATCAAGATTTTTAAAAGATTCTATTATGTCTTTAGCAGTAATAATTGTGAATTCAAAAGTCTTGTCACATTCTGGTACACATTCTTTAAGTATTGAGTAAGCAGAAGTGGAGGACGACGATGACAGAGTTTTGGTTGTTAAAATGGGAATATTAGTGAAGAAATTTTCAAACTCAGTTGCCACCTCCACGTCCGTCTTAATATCTACATCATTGATTTTTAGATGGAAGTCACGATTCCGTACTGTCGTTCTTCCCGTTTCTGAATTAATAATATTCCAAGTTGTTTTAATTTTATTTCCAGAAGATTTTATTTTATTTTTAATATGTATGGCTTTTGCTGAGGAACAGGCTCTTTTAAAAGTTTTAGAATAATTCTTAACAAACTCTTTGAAAGTTTCATCATGGTTATATGTTTTTTCATGATACAATTCAAATAACCTCTGCCTACTTTTATAAATACCTGGTGTTGCCCAATCACTAAATATAACGCGGTCACAAACAGGCAATGTTTTTGAGGTGAAAACCTTCCTAAACTCACAATTGATGACGTTAAATAGGGAAGCATAATCTTGATCCGGGTCGTTATGATAAGGCAAACCCGGTAGTTTTTCCATTAAATTATTTTTAAATTGCATACTGCAGCATCAACTGGAATTTGCAGGATACCCAACACCCTTACCAACTGACACCGCATGTATCGTGTTTCGGATTTCCGGCCACCGTAGGCGCGGGCTTGCGGACGGAGAGTGATGGGTAGCTCTCCGTCCGATCAGGACCAAGCCCGGGTCGACGGCGCGTAGTGTTCCACGCGCGCCTCAAAGAGTCGTCAGCGAAGCTGAAGGGGTCCGTTTGGGCCGATGCCTACCACTGGGGTTGCGGATAAGTCCTTAGGGGAAACCGTGGCCCTGGTCTAGGCAAGGGAAGGAACACGGGTGGGTTTTAGTCAGTAAAAGTCTGACACGCCCTTCCGCTCCGCCCAGAGCGGGAGAAGTCATTGGATGATTTCCCATCCAAAAAAAAAAAAAAAAAAAAAATGTATCGTGTTTGGGCTCATTGGAATGGTCTCAATGAATAGGTTATAGATAGATGGTGAACAGGGTCTGATAATGGAGTATGAAAAAGAAATGACGAAACGTTTGTGTCGAGGGCTTGTTTAATTTTTAATTTATGCTTGTTATAAATTCTATTCTACTGTATAAACCTACTTGCAGGAGCTGTACAAATAACAGTAAAATATCTGCACTGTGCTTCCCTACCTATCCCATTCGTTCCACCTGCTATCTCACTTGTTAGTGCTCGATCACATTGAACTCGCGGGCGCGGTGGCGGGCGTGGTCGCGAGCGCGGCTTCTTTCACCGCACCTGCGTTTGTACGTGAACACTTGCATATTATTCTATGTGTTTGATATTTCGTGACCGCGCCCGCCACCGCGCCCGCGAGTTTAACGTGATCGAGCACTGACACGGTAGCACCGCGTGCAGCGGAGTTCGGAATCATACCTTTGGTCTGTCCACTGGAGCGGAGAGGAGAGGAGAGGAGCGGAGATGTACCAATATTAACCAATAGAATCTAAACTCCGCTCCAAAGTTGCGATTTTGGCACATCTCGGCACATCTCCGCTCCTCTCCTCTCCTCTCCGCTCCAGTGGACAGGCAGCCTTATAGTTGGTTTCCTAATTGCTCGGCATCAGCCATATAATTCATCCTCCTTCCTCGTTATTAATTCATTAATAATATCTTTTGTTACAGCTAAAATACTCAGAAACAAATTCTTTACGTCCAACCTGGTCTGCCTATTGAGCGTATGCCTAGTTCTTGGCAAGATTGAAGTCTTTCCCCAGGTTGTGTCGAGGAAATGCAATTTACTATTTTTGATTTTAGAGGTAAGTCCATTAAGGCGACGCCGAGCTACTTTTAATGATTTTATACCGGAAATTACGTCTAAACGAGTGGTGTTAATGATTTGGAAAAAACATATGTTAAATTAGAGCATTTTTTTTTATAATTTAATCTACGAATATTTTAGATTATATTTACATTACATAGTGAAATTAATTTCTAAAGTTGTGTCTAACGCGGATAAAAAACTAAGAATTACGCAAAAGCTGTCAAGCGTGTTTTTCTGAAACCTTCACCATTTTAAGGATAATTAAAATATTAATCTTTTAATCTACGAGTTTTATTAAAATACCTTTTTATGTTTAATAAATTAATAATGCCTCAAATTGGTGACAGCGCTCCTTGATGCGCGAGTTCTATTACTGGCTGGATGTACGACGCGTTGCGTAAGCTCAGTACAGAACACGTAAGCTAACCACTCAAGGTCACTGGCATGTATCTGTCTCTTAACCAGTTATCTTCTGTCAGCCAAATAGATGAATGACCTACAAATCACCGCGGGTAAGACAATATGGATGAGACAAGCACAAACCAGGGAACCACGACATGAAAGGAAGTCAACCTGAAAACAGCAGTGGGCGGAACTCGCTGTCGCTGGTGACGACTAGTGAGTCGTTTTGAAAGGATCAGCCTAGCTTACTGCATTCATGTTTTGCAAGTAGCTGGATTTTTTTTAGAAAACTCATAGGCCTTCTCGTTTTTCAGCATATGCACATAAGCAAATTTCCCTTTTTTTTCAGATACCGATATCAATCATATTGTTAGAGGGATTCCTGTTCTACTTATGGAAGCCCATTCAAGATTACTTACTCTATAACGCTGATAGTATCCTGGTAAATTTGGCTGAGGAGAGAGGTCTGGAGTGGCTCGTTTGCCATCTGTGCTGTGGTCAAAGCAAGTGCTCCATCATTTTTTCAGCCCTGGTACTGAAATTTTTGAGCTTCCTCCTTTTGTTTTCTGTTTGTGCTTATGTGAAATAGTGATATTTTTACTAGTTTAATTTTAATCAAAGAAGTCATTAATAAAAAATATATTAACAACTTTATTTATTCATATTTTATTATTATTTTCCTCCTATCAACTTTTATAAAGCCTAGCTATAAAAAAAACACGTTAACTACGTAAACATTTTGTAGCCTACATATGTTGTACAAACTTTCATCATTCTCTTAGCCTTTTCCCAACTATGTTGGGGTCGGCTTCCAGTTATACGGTTTGAGCTGAATACCAGTTGTCACACTTTCGGGCTTCTGACGACCAGTAACGACACTTTTTCTCTTCTTAGCGTGTCGATGGCAAAAATAACGACACTGTCAAAGATCCACGAATCACAGTCGGCGGGGCCAAAACTGACTTTTAATGATTTTATCCTGAGAACATGTCTAAACGAGTAGTGTTAAAGATTTGTAAAAAATATATGTTAAATTAGAGCATTTTCTTAATAACTTGATACACGAATATTTTAGATTATGTTTATATTACATAGTGAAATTAATTTGTAAAGTTATGTCTGACGCGGTCGCGGATAACAAACTGAGAGTGACGCAAAATCTTAACAAGCGTATCTTTCAGAAACCTTCACCACTTTAAAAATAATTTAATTATTGATCTTTTGGTTTACGTGTTTTATTAGAATACCTATTGTTTTATTTATAATCAATTAATAATGCGTCAAATTGGGAACAGCGCTCCTTGATCAGCGAGTCTCATTACTGGCTGGACGTACGACGCGTTGCGTGAGCTCAGTACAGAACACGCAAGCTAACCACTCAAACTGCTAACAGGGGTTTATAAGCTTTTATGTTGTATTTAAATTAAAAACGGTTTGTAAAGGAGCCTGATTGCACAATTTTGGTATGAATTAAACACAACTCGTTAGTGCTATAGAATACATTATTTCAAAACAGTCCAAAAGCTGAATATTTTCCGTCTTCAAAGGGTGATTCATTCCGCATCCAACGGACTGACTAATTTCACGCTATTTGTACTAAGAAGAATGAAATAGGGAGAGGAATGAATGTACTCAGTGAGCCATTGTTTATTTTGTAAAATGAGTTTGTTTTGTAAAATGAGTTTGCAATATTTTGAAAAGTGACGCGGCTGAAATAAGCAAAGCAAACGGTTAATAAAAGGGAAAATGCAATATTATGATGGTTATGACACTTACATAATTTATTCGATATGTCTGTTAGGCTAACCCATAGATACTAGCACCTAATAAGTAGGTATACATAGGTACGGCTTATTTTTTTAAACTTGTGGCAGCTGACGACTAATAGAGACTTGTATGGAAAAAAAACAACCGACTTCCAAAAACACACCACAGAGTGAAAAATAACTTTAATTTCGGAAGTCGGTGTCTTTGGTTTAAAATTTTTGTTGTTTGCCACCGACTTCCGAAATTATAATTTATAATCATCATAAAATATAATATCATCCACATACTAAGTGGGAAAAAATACGTATTATTGAAGCTAACTCAAAAACTATCAAAGCAAAGGTAATAAAAAAAATATGGGACCACCTCTAAAGCATACGCTCTCAAACAAAAAAAATAATTTCTTAATCGGTCCACAATTAACGGAGAAATCGGTGGACATACATAAAAAAAAAGTGTGGCACTCGGGGACTGCCGTGGTAAAGCTATTGCATAGCATTTTTTATCAACTTATGCAATTGTAAAATATTAACCCGAATACCCGAATACAATAAATAGCAATGGTGACATTGACAGGAACTGTTATTCACATTTATAGTTTTTAAAACTTGACACAACGTAATGGGAACATCAAACTAATAAAAAGGTTTTAATTTAACTATTAATAGTCAAGGATCATTCGTCTAAGTAAATTTGAACTTTGTTGTCAAACAGTTAAACATAATTTTCAATACAACACTCTCGATAGATCATTCGTCTAAGTAAATTTGAACTTTGTTGTCAAGCAGTTAAACATAATTTTCAATACAAAACACTCTCCTTAGGTTTAGGTATTTTCGTTACGGAATTTCTGGATTAGGTCTCCACGCTCAAGGCCCGCGATAGAAGCTATGCAATAGCTTAAAAACACCTTTTTTTGGAAGTTGGTTAAAACTAAAAGAGACATTTTGCGTCGACCCCAAATAAATTGTGTGGCAAGACAATGTAGATGATTACGGCTTATTGCATTAAAACATGTTTTCCTAATGAACATAACAATTATGTTTTGGTGTACCGTTACACAATCATATAACATAATAGGCCTGTTTTATCCGAAAGGTTAGGCAGAGTGATACCGATAGTAGTAGATACATACAGATTTCGCTAGTTACGTTAATCTTCTTTCTTTTTCGTGTGGTTAGTGACTAAGCTGGTGACAGAGTTTTAATGCCGCCCATGGGCCTTTGTCTTGGCTTCACATGCCGTCGAGACATATCTCTCAGGCATGCCGGTTTCCTCACGATGTTTTCCTTCACCGTTTTTGAAGCAAGTGATAATTAAACAATACGCACATGAATCCGAAAAGTGCGTGGCTTGGGTTCGAACTCAAGTCCTATGACTTGGCAGTCTGACGGTCACAACACTAAGCTGTTGGGCCCGGACTCCACCCAAGACGAGACGAAAGGAGAGATGTGTTTTAAACAACCAATAGAATTTCGTTATTAACACATCTCGTCTCCACACAGTTTCAGTGGAGACCACTGAGCGGAGATGTAATGATATTTGTATGTCGCGATTGAAGCGGAAATGTGAGCTGTGCCTCGCCGAGAGCTGGGTGGCTGTACAAAGCTGAGATGTGAGCTGTGCCTAAAGAGCTAGCTACGGCGTGTAGCGGAGACGAGGAGAAGGCCCGGTATCCACCAAAGCGGAGAGGAGAGGAGACGAGAGGGGAGGTGTTTGAATAAACCAATCCGATTTCGTTTTTTCCGCATCTCTTCTCCGCTTAGCTTGGGTGGAAACGGATCAAGCGGAGAGGAGAGGAGATGTCAAATTTTTATATATATAGAATTTTGTGCGGCAAGCGAGCAAGCGGCGCGGCAGAGCGGAGAAGTGTATAGTCCGGCCGCCGCGCCGGGCGGCGTACGCGCTCGCGCATCTCGCACCCCGCTGCCTTCTCCCCACGCCTCGCACACTCTCTGCTACACAAAGCTCACATCTCTCCGCTACACTTCTCCTCTCCGCTTTGGTGGATACCGGGACGAAGAGATGTAAGCGGCATGCAGTGAGTGGTGCCGTAACAGTTCTGCACTAGCCAGCAAACATTTTCGCTCTAGCCAGCACACATTTTCGCTCTAGCCAGCACACATTTTCGCTCTAGCCAGCAAACATTTTCGCTCTAGCCAGCACACATCTGCGCTCCAGTCTAGCCAGTCATCTCCACACAGCTTTGGTGGATACACCCTAGCTGAAAAATATCTCTTCTCGTTTCCCCTTCGGACATCTCCGCACATCTCCGCTTTGATGGAGATCGGGCTGCACTGCTGTTACGTTACGTTAATAAATAATGTAATTAAATGTCAATAATAGGATGCTATGTAGGTACCAAGCCACCATAAAAGGCTGGTAGTGATCCGGAAATTGGTTCAGTAACGCGACACTGGGTGGGCCCTTGTCAATTAATATTATGAGCGACATTCACTGTGTAAACAAAACCCGTTTAGTTGTTATAGTCTATGCTCCTCGATGCAGAAGTTTTTGATAATAAAACCGTTATCTTAAATGGCCTATAATTTCATACAATTTCTGTTTATCTATTTACTTGGCCACCTACAGCTACAGGGCCCTAGTAACATGAAAGTAATACCATCGATTTGAAAATAAGAAAAATTACCGGCTAAATGCGTGTCACAATGAAGGGTTCCGAAGTTGGGATGAACTTATCCCAAAAAAAACTTAACATTATACATAGTTGAAAAACATGTTCTCCCATACATCGATATACCTACTTCACGGTCAATTCTCCAACAAATGTATTTTTTTTTTTTTTTCAAGGTTCTAGTTCAACAGCAAGTACCTACCCTGCAAGTAGGTTTTGATTTTTCGTGTCACGTAAATGTCCGTATTTTTTTAATGCGTTGACTTAGAAGCTTAATTTTTTTAAAGTTCCAAGACATTATAGACCTTCATATTTGATATTAATTTTAACTTGATACCTCCACGCGTTCCTGAGGAAAAGGATCTTGACAGACGGACAACGAAGTGATCCTATAATGATTCCGTTTTTCTTTTTGAGGTACGGAACTCGTAATCACAAAGAAACAACACTGGGATAAAACAAATAACAATTTAACTCAGACTGAGGCATAACCAGACAGTGAATTAAAGTTTAATTATTTATTTAAAAAGCTGCTTCATCTTTAGTACTTCATTCCGACAGTAGCGGTGGTTCTCGGTGGCTCAGAGGATTACAGACCGGCTTTTAAAGCAACAGGTTGCAGGTTCCAATGCCGGTATGTACCTATGTACCCCTATGAGTTTTTTTTTATATGAATGAAAGTAATACTTACTACCTGTAAGAATCGTTGCACACGCACTTTTTTTTGCCGTGAGATACTATGTAAACCATAGAACCTGGTAGAGATCCCGGAAAGCGATGAGGCCACCCATTGTATATTTTGTATTTTAATTTATATTTCGATATGTATTTTTTTGAGAAGAATAAAGTAAATCTATATTTAAAAAACACTGTGATTATGTTACGGCGCGTTACGTAACATAAAGAAACCGTGCGGTGTACAACGGGCCTTAGGGCAGATTTTACCGAAGCTAGATACAATTTCTTTTGTGAAATAGAATTGACGTCTAAGGCCCTTTGCACATGGCGCGGTTTTTTACGGTACCTACTTCGTATAAATCATCATCATCATCATCATCATCAGCCTATTAATGTTCCCACTGCTGGGACACAGGCCTCCTCTCTGTGAGAGGGAGTGGGCCGTAATCTACCACGCGGGCCCAGTGCGGGTTGGTAGATGTCACATGTCTTCGAATTTTTTGGTTCTAAGACATGCCGGTTTCCTCACGATGTTTTCCTTCACCGGTTTGAGAGCAGTGGTGATGAAATTATTTACACAAAGTAAAGCACCTGCTTGGGTTCGAACCCACGACCTACAACTCGTAAGTCGGGGCCGTTACCACTGGGCCACCACTGCTCTCTCTCGTATAAATCGCGCAGTAAAAAAAACGTGTCTGAAGTTGAAGTTTGTTGACAAACTTCCATTAGTGATCCGTACAACACTGATGACCGTGCCTACACACGGCGTATAAACCGTAGTTTTTCATGGCAAGAAAAACTTGTGTACAAAGCGCCTAACAGTTTTTTTTTTGCAAGAACAGTCAAAAATTTGGCCGAGTGCACTCGGCAAATACACGCAAATCAAACGTCAAATACACGCAAAAAGGCCCAGTATACAGCCTTATATAATCGCTTGACCGTTACAGTGGACATCAGGTGGGCATAACAATTAAAATTCTATTGTGTCTCGTTAATGACAGCTGAAGGTTTAAGACTAATGCTAGGTACACATGCAGCGACTTAAGTTAACATCTCTCCCGTCCACACACAGATTTTGACATCGCTAGCGACAAATTGACTGTCAAAATCTGTGTTTATTTGCATTAACCTAGGTAAAACGTTTCGACGAATTCACCCTAAAGAGAAGAACGAGTAGATAGAAATTAATGGTTGTGATGAAACTGAAAATTAACTTGACAATAATTGGAAAAAAAATCTTGGCCAGCTCAGACTCATTAGGCTAAAGTAAAGTAGCATAAGTTACTCCTTATAACATCTGCTATCTGCCAGTGAAAGTCCCGTCAAAATTGGTCCAGCCGTTTCGGAAATTAGCCGGATCAAACAGACAAACTTTTTTTTTGTTATAAGTAGTTAAACCGTATACTTTCGCATTTAGTAAAAAGCTGTTATTTTGACATTATAAACAGACAATTCAATTTAATTTATTTTTATTGGAAAATAACGTTTTCTTCCTAAGAATATATTAACGTTAATCTATGAATAATTATTTCTTCTGTGTCATATTCACAGTTGCAATTACAGACACAAATCGTGGACAAACCCTCGAATCAGGAGTGTTCCATCCAACGGTTCTAATTATGCATCCGTAAGCCTAACAAATAAAAAATAGATTACTCAGCTCGGACCCTGGCGGCGCTAACAGCTTACCCGTGCAGCAGACAAGACAATTAAAAAAAGTAAATCGATGTCGTCAATCAAACGAGTTTCTAAAACAACCCATCAAACCTATATGGGTCAGTTGCTGAAAAAAATCTTTTAAATTCACTCAACAGAACCCTTATCACGTTGGTTTAGAGTTCAATTTCTCGTGTAGGATTGTAAAAGGTGGTTGTCCCCGCAGCATCCAATGTAATACGACGAAGATGAGTCGCCCCTATCTAGTAGATAATTGTGTAAGTGGGAGCGACAATTTATATTGGACGGGTAATAGGAGCTCTTGCTGCGAGCGTCGGGTTGCTGGTGAAAAAATGTTCCTTGTTTTTTGGGAAAAATAAATTTTGTTATTCAGTAACAGCCGGAGTTCGGATTTGTGCTCGATTAATGGCAAAGACTCGGCCCTATTACATGGGGGTAAAACAACAGCCTCGAGAAATGTGGGTAAATATACGTCTCTGCTTAACCCTTTGGGTAATAAAGGTGTGATGTTATGTTTATTTTCGAATAATTTCCTACAATAATCCTGACTACTATCCTGAAGAAACTGTCCTTCAAGATACAGGATTTTCCTAGTTTGAAGGGCAGGCAGGGCTCTTAGTTACTTATCATTTTCTATACCTAGAGATTTTTTATTTTGTAAGGTTAAATTATTATATTTCTTTATTTAATTTTTTAACATATTTCTTACATTTATAAATATTTTAATTAAAAAAACACAAAACCAAACCATTTAAATATATAAAAAACAGTGTCCCATCGGTATCAGGAACACGGTCTAAGATGCCAGTGGTCAGGGCTCTAGAGAGAGGAACCTCCTCACTGTGCGTGCCGTGTCTAGGAGTTAAATTATTATAATTTTTATTTGTTTTTTTTTAAATTAAAAATATAATAAATTATAATATACAAAAATAAATATTAATAAGAAAAAACAATACAATTATTTGCCGCCCAGAGCGGAGAAGTTACTTGATAACCACCGCACACAAAAAAAAAATGACGGTCTTACTCATTTGTAATAGCCATACCCATCCCATATTTAAACAATACTGAACATCAGTGTTACCTAGGCTACGTTTTTGGTTAATAAATGATAACTTACTTTAAAAACAAAACGAATAATATAAAGCCGAAGGTGAGTTTGTTCGTTACGCTTTTACGCTAAAACGGCTGAACGGATTTGGATGAAATTTGGCACAGGGGTAGACCATGACCTGGGTTAGGACATAGGATCGGACGACTTGTATTGACAGCAAGCCACATAAATTCCTGACATTTTTGTTAGATGGCGTTACTTAGTATTCACTTCTATCGGCAGTAACCAAAGACTGCCCCGCATTTTTTTTTTTTTTGTTATATTCGTCGCACACTGAATGCAAAAAATCTTTACACATTTTGATGCTACATATTTAATGGTTAAAAAACGTTATCATATTCACGTGGTTTGTTTTACTTGTTACTCTAAACAAGTCTACTAAAGTCCTTCAGTAAAGTGTTAGTAATGAATGAATATTTGACGTAGCCAGTCAGTTCGGAGTGGCAACCCCGTATAAACTGTTGCTGGGCGGCAAGTGACTCGCTCCCGCCCACCATGAGAACGCTTGGGAAATATATAGAGCTGTTGTGTGTACGCAAGATATACATGCTAGCTTATTATCCTTTATTTTAAGTAATGTCATCACTACATTTTACGACGGATTAAAACATTACTATTGCTTTAATTCACTTCATTGACACAAAATTATTTTAATAAGCAGTCTTTTTATTCATTAATATAATCTGTTTTAGAAATAACCTACATCGAAAAATGATTGCACATAGGAACAATATGCTTCCTACAAATCGCTTTTTTGGAGCCCTTGCAGAAGTTCGTGGTCATACGAGCTACAATATTTCTGATCTAGTCTACAGTTATCAAGATATCCGCGATGATTTTCTTCAAATTTTGTTGCAAAGTTAGGCTGAAATACGAATTTTACACGATTTATCGGCGATCAGTACCCTAATTACGTAATACACGATCAATCGGAATTTGAATCGTTTTGAAACAGATTGCTAACCCATTGCTTCATAAGTTCGTAAAAAAAATCTGCTCAATAACGTAAATAACGCAATGAGTATTGTTGAACTGTCAAAATGAAACGGATTAGTCGGAATCGTTTACGAAAATGTGTTGCGTAATTAGATAGCGGGTAACTAATGATCCGAATCAGGATGGTATAAGAAACGGGTGGAATGGTGGAGGTCAGAATCTTACCAAATACTAAATGCGCAAGGTATGCGTCGTCATTTTTACGAATAGTTAGTGACCCAGGGTTGAGAACAATTTACCTTTTTCTTTAAATATCCATCCCAGTGTAACATCCAGTTAAAGTTACGTGAAAGTATGTACCTTCAGACACCAATAAAAATACGTGTAATAAAACTGGTACTGACAGCTCTATACACACCTAGACCACCCTTAACTAACCAACAGGCGACAGTGTGCCCCCGACCGTGCGATCGCTAACACGCGTACCAGGACGCCAGCAAGCGCGGGAGATGCACAGGTACGACAACATTATTTATTCCTAACACACAAACAAACATTATCACCTGAAATGTTTACTTAGCACTTTAATATTAGTACTAGACGAGCATAAATTAACACAGTTAAGTGTCTTGAAAAAAGAATCGTGATCTTGATGTACGTCTCGTTGAGAATTGAGATGAATTTGTGTTATGTCTGCGTCTTTGCGTTCCTAGTGATCATTTTTCGGTTTTGGTGCTAACTGCGTATGCGTATACGGATGAAAGAAAATTAATGTCATTGTGCTTGAAAATCTTGGAAACAAAAGAGTTCGAGATAAAAAAACAAAAGTTGGATATCATAAATTCTGAGAACGCATCTTGCAAACAAATCTAGGTCGATTCAACAATTTCACAGAAGCGATTTATTATTACAATTCATTGAAATTGAACTTTTATTTATCTACTCAAATATAACCTTTAACCTTTTCAGTAAAACGTGGGTAACTGATGATAAAATCGTTGGGAACCATGTTGTTCATATACACCTACAATATACTTACGATCACAATGTTATTTCATTGTCAATTTACATCCAGAATTTAATTAAAACGTTACAGTACATTGTCATTTTGCGAGAGGTATGTACGATGGTGGATTGTAATTGAGTTTGCCGGCAATATAAACAAATTGATGTTTATATAGCCATTGGTTGAAACGCTCTGAAGCAATCGTGAGGAAATTTGACAGTGTGATGAAAGTCATTGAAATAGCTACAGTCCTTTCATTATTTTTCCTCTGATTTAGCATCACAGTAATCGAGTTTGTACGTTGCAATAAGATTGCTTTTTGGATGCTGTTAGAGGTAAAATAAACTGTGAAATTACTGTAAAATTTTTACACCAAAATGTATATATTACTGATAGTACCTAATTAAATTACCAAATGAAAAAGTGAGAAAACAAATAAAAAGTTTGAGAGATGATAATATGCCTGGAAAAAAGTGAACTTTGAAATGATGGCTTACAGAAACGTATCCAGGAAAAACAAAAGAATTTATCCAAATGAACTTTTACAAATAATAATAACTTAAATTAACCTCACTTTTAACCTACAGTAGGTCAGTAAACTATGTTACTATAACTTAATCGATATTTTTGTATTTATTTGTGGACGCTTGTTATTTTAGCCATTAGCCATTTCATTGTGTATTATGTATTGTTTCGTTTTTTACATACCTACAGAATTCTATATTTAAATATTTACAAAACATTAAAAAAGGAAGTAGAAGGAAGGCCTCTAGGCTCAAAGCCAAGGAGTTTGGAATTTATACATTCTATTTTTGGCAAATAAAAAATAGTGGTCCGCCGGTTTCGGGAGCAGGGTCTAAGCTACCGGTACCGTTGGTTAGGGCTCCAGAGACAAGAACGCCCTTACGATGTGAGCCGTTTCGAGGAGTACTGTTCTAAATCAGGCTCTTGATCCAACCGCCTAACGAGAGCCTCGAGAGATGTTGGTCGAGGCTTTCGGCCATCAGGCCATTAGCCGTTATGACAACCGGCACAATGACAGCCGAGGTTACATTCCATATGAGCTGCTTCGACCTTGTACAAATAAAGGACCGAAGAATGATGATAAAAACCAATCAAAATAGTATATTATCAGCTTTATCTGACACCGGGATTTGAACATGAAAAATGCATTTTCCATTAAATAAGCGAATAATAATTGTGACTGGGAAAAAAATATTCAGATAACCATTTGTTAAACCAAAAATGTAGATTTAAATCGTGTAAAAGAACTTGACGTGTGTTGGACCCATGTCAACGTGAGTGTATGCCAAGAGCGTGTTTTGTTTTGAAAATCCTTTGGGTCCTTTTTACCCAACCGCAAAGAAGAGTTATGTTTTAACTCTCAGTGAAAAAGAGAAGGGTCTTAACAAGAGTTCAATTAAAAAAATGATTTCTGTACAACCACAGATTTAAGATGGTTCACTCCACAAAATCATTTAAATAAAAAGCGACTCTTGCTACGATACAATAAAGTGCAATTCAGATCGCACAGCGCTAATTATCTACAGTTATGTATATTCACCTAGGAGTTGCCTCTCTTTCTTTCACGTAACTCTTAGATCTTCTGACTACGTTTCACCCACTGAATTGACCGAGCAAGTCGAAGCTGTCGCGTACTTGTAGTTTTATACCGAAAAGGCGGTGTACACCATCTGTAACATCTGTGGTACAGCCAATCACATGTTTCATGGTGAAAATTTGACCCAGATGACTTTCGTGCGTTGCGTGGGTTGCATCTTTGGACTAGTCTTAAGGGGACTAAAGGGCCTAAACGAGCCTAAACGCAAGATTTATAATGCCTAAAAGAATATGATCTTCTGCAGTAAACAAAATTAGAAAAATATATGATATTCTTCAGGATATATGCTAGAAAGATAGTGTGTTGAAAACATTATAGAACTAATTTGATAAGATAGAAAAAAAACATGAAGACACCTCTAAAAATTTATTTTAACGATAAAAAATCATAAAATAATAAAAATACCTAAATTATAAAGTTTATTAATCAAAAAGTAACAATACAATTTAGCCAAATTCTGTGAGCCACAAACTAAGCATCGCTTGTATCTTGTGGCTCAGGAGTGCGATTTACAATATTATGGTTACCTTCCAGTGTGAGGGTGTTATTATAGACAGGTCTTAGAAGACAAAACATTAAATAAAACATTTGTCAAATTCTAGACATGCATAATCATTCTGATTTTTTGTCGGATTATTCTACAAACAATATATTAGTGTAACAGTGTTTAAATGTTTTGGTCCAATCAATAGATTTTTTGTTAATAAATAATTGCTTCATATTTCGCAATAATCTACCTGCGATAAGTCATTGTGCTTCTCTTTCTTTTCTATGCAATTCGATAGTGACTGTGCTTTAGCTGTTGTAAACCTCATAATCAACGGGGAAGTCATTATATGCGTAATAATTACCTTTTTTATGAAGTAATCGTAATTCTAGTTAATTACTCGTAAAACTTTGATGATGTTAGCGATGTTTTGATGCCATTTACGAACTACACGGCTGATATGTTTACTTTATTGAATGACAAAAGTTTGCTCAAGCCTGAACTAATCAAAATTTCGTTAGATCACGACAAGCTACATGTGTTTTTTTATCTGGTATAAGAGGTAATGGAGATTCTTTTGACTGGTATCAAGAGAAAGATTGAGTCACAGATGAATTTGAATTGAGCTCTTGTCAAACTCTACTTTAACATTAGTAAAGGTGATTGCTACACTATAGCCCGCGAAATTCAAAATTGCTTACCTTATATTTTGAATTTCATAGGCGTTTACCTTAAGTAATCAATTAAAAAAACAACGGGTTGCACTCAGAGTGCCGGCAGAAGTGAAAACTTGTACATTACCGTGCGTTTTTGAATAAATATGTACTTTTCATGAAGTATGTTTTAACTGTTTTTTTTTACACATTAATGTGGGTAAAATATTTCTTACCTCGTAAACTTTACGTAATGTCAAAGACTAATTATTTTGATATTTACTTTGTCGGTTGCTAGGCAACGGATCTTACGGTCACGTTCTGACGCGAGTTTAACATTTTTGCACAACGCCGCTAAAGAAGTTTTCACTTAAAAAAATCGAAATCATAAGTCATTTATTCTAATTAAGCAAACAACACTTTTTGAAAGTCAAAATCACATAAGAATTATAACAAAATTATTACCAAAAAATTACAAGTAGTACCGAAAAATTCTGAAAAATGTCAAAAGCGCGCGTCAATGTCAAACCGCGGAGCTTGAACGATAAAACGTGTATAAGGCTGCCTGTCCACTGGAGCGGAGAGGAGAAGAGCGGAGATGTGTCAAAATTAACCAATAGAATCGCACCTCTAGAGTGGAGCTGTGATTCTATTGGTTAATATTGACACATCTCCGCTCCTCTCCTCTCCTCTCCGCTCCGGTGGACAGGCAGCCTTAACCGTGGTCGGGTCCCAAATGTCCTGATTTCATTAAATAGTCATTCAATAGGATTACATGAACTTAGGGAGATATATTGATGATTTTTATGATTATAATTCTATAAATAAGCAATTGATACCACTGCAAATCATATTTAGATCAAGATACAACCTGATAACTGCAAATAGCAAAATACGTAAGATAATTTGAATTTCGCGGGCTACCCCGCACATCCCACTTAATAATAATAATAATTAGCCCATATTATCCCACTGCAGGGCAAAGGCCTCCCTTTCCTTTTTCCACTCGACTCAATCCTGAGCCAATATAGACCAATCGCTCCTATAACCGTCAAGTTCGTCCCGCCATCTACGCTTGGGTCTTCCACGATGCCGCTGGGCGTTTTCAGGAACCCACTTAAAACTGAAAAATTCATATCTTTACTAATAGGTAGGTGTAACCTCAGTCATAAACAAAACACATAAATAGCCCAAGCTCTGCACGTGCCATTATAATATTGCTTCTCCTAGAAATTGCTCTGCATATGTATCGGATATTTTCAGTAAAATCCCTTTGTGCTCTCGTATATTCTGTAGAGTGCAGTGCATATGATACGGGGATATTCTAGTAACTATAATATGAACATCGATATACCTACATAGACAAACTTACCAGATGACGCGTAGAATGTATAAGAGTTGACAAGCGTGTTTCAAGTTATGTTTTTTAGTTCCAACATTTTTAATAGCAGTGATAGCCTAGTAATGAATCCGAAAAGTCGCAAGGCTAGGGAAAGAACACGGATGGGTTTTAGTCAGTAAGAGTCTGACACGCCCTTCCGCTCCGCCCAGAGCGGGAAGCGGAAGTCATTTGATGAATTCCCACCAAAAAAAAAAAAAATTATATGGGACCACCTCGCAAGCATATCCTTTCATACAAATAAATCAAATTCGGTCCACAATTGACGGAGAAATCGGTGAACATACATAAAGTCGAATATAGAAACTCCTCGTTTTTGGAAGTTAAAAAAAATCTTTCAGTCGCGAACCTAACCCAGTAAAGTGAAGAGATAATAATTAGTGAGATGTAGAAATAACGACTTTTTCTCTTATTACAATAGTCACTGTAATTTTCAATGTTTTTCCTATTAAATTAAAATTGGATCACTGCGCATTTGTTATTACAGGCTTGCAGAAAAGGGACAGGTATTGGCTACACACGTTTAGGCGCAAAATGTCCAATTCGCAAAATGTCCAGCGGTCGAAAAATGTCCAGTTCGCAGAATGTCCAATTCGCAAAATGTCCAATTCGCAGAACGTCCAATTCGCAAAATGTCCAATTCGCAAATTGTCCAGCGGTCGCAAAATGTCCAATTCGCAGAATGTCCAATTCGCAAAATGTCCAATTCGCAAAATGTCCAATATTCATCATAACGTGGTTACCTCATCAATCAAGAGCTGGACTTTAATAAAAAACGTTATTTTTTGTTAAAATCAGGTTTATTTTTATCACATTTCTTTTAATATCTACAACATAAAAAAACCGGTCAAGTGCGAGTTGAACTCGCGTGGACAAGGTTCCGTACGATGAATATGTTATATATACAGGGTTATTTGTAAAACACCAGCAACCTCTTAAGGGGTCATTGTACTCATCATTATGAACAACTTTTACTATGGGACCAAACCTGAAATCGCGAAATAAAAATCAGCTGTTCCACATTGACAAGATATGAGAACATAAATGTAGGGAACAGCAGATTTTTTTCGCGATTTTAACTTTGGTCGATGAATATATATTATAACATATTCATCGTAATGGAACCCTCTACACGCGAGTTCAACTCGCACTCAATCGGTTTTTTTTTTAACTAAGTAAGTACTATTTTATTTTGTACTTTTAAGTCTAGTAGGTATATTCATTTAATTTAAAAAAAAACAACGAAGTTTTGACTTGCCCGGTTTACTATAAGGAGCCACTAAAGAAATCACCTATCCACCTCCTAGCTCCATCATCAGACCCACGACACCAAGTGCAATATATTGGACTCATCAAACCGAATTATATGACTTAAAACTCGAAGAGTTTACTAATAGCCACTTAAGAGTTCTAACTATCCGCCTCTTGGCTCCATCATCGGGCACTCGAAACCAAGTGTACTATATTGGACTCTTCAAACCGAATCATACGAGCCCAAATTCCAGGGGTTTACTAATACCACTAAAGAGTTCCACTATACCCTCCTGGCTCCATCACCAGACCCTCGACACCAAGTGCAATATATTGGACTCGTCAAACCGAATCATATGAGCTCAAACTCGAGGGGTTTACAAGTAACCATTGAAAAGGTCCACTATCCACTTCCTGGCTCAATCATCAGGCCCTCGAGACCAAGTGCAATATATTGGACTCGACAAACCAAATCATATGAGGTCAAACTTGAAAGGTTAACTAGTAGCCACTGAAGAGTTCCACTATCTACCTGCTGGCTCCATCATCAGACCCTCGAAACCAAATTGCAATATATTGGACTCGTCAAACCAAATCATATGAACCCAAACTCGAGGGGTTTACTAGAAGCCGCTGAAGAGTTCCACTATCCACCTTCTGGCTTCATAATCAGATCAGCTCCAAGAGATACTAAATTATTGTATTGTCATCGAACCTCGATAAATCTATAAAGTTTGAATGAAACGTTTAACCTAGGACAAACTGTCAAGTGAGGTAGGTTCAATTTCGAGAATGGGGTCAATCGTGGAATCCGGATCCACTGGGCAGTGTTCGGGAAGCTACGCAATATCTTCTCGTCTCACATATCGCAGTCGGGACCAGTGCGTGTTGCCAGTGATGACCTATGGAGCTGAAACACGACGTAATAGCTCGCAATGGGCTTCATTAGAAGACTGAAAGTCGCCCAAAGGGCAATGGTGCTGTGCTTAGAGTTTCCATGACGACGTGATCTAATCAGAAATTAAGAGATCGGCAGGAGAACCAAGGTAGCCGACATAACCCGAAGAATTGCCAAACTTATATGGCAGTGGGCAGGGCACATTGCTCGCAGAACAGATGGCCGATAGGCCTGGGGCCGAAACGTTCTGGAGTGGCAACCGCGTACCGGAAGAGGAAGAGGAACTGATAACTGGAAATCTCTGTTTCTATGAAAATCGGTCTAATTTGGCTGTAACACTATTTTTGAAAAATGTTCTTAACAAAATTTTTAGACCTTTGTATCTTTAAAATAAAGGAAATAAAATAATTAAATGTCGAATGAATCATCCCTCTGACGCACTATTTTGCTCATTGGAAACAGGCTACATGGTTTCCACTCCCACAATGGTGCACGAGCTAAAACTGCCATCGGATTACGTCCTGTTTTAGGCTGAAAAATCCAGTTGTCTCCAACTGGCGGCAATTGGTTAAAATCTCCTAAAGAAATAATAGATTTACCAGCAACTGGGATGTCTGTATGGAAAATTTGCTGTAATCTGCGATAAATATGATTGAATGTCCTATTTCCCAACATAGATATTTCGTCTAAAATGATTAATTGAACTTTACATAGCTCACTGGCTAATGTGTTAGCAGTGCCTACCGACAATGCCGGCATAGTACTAGTGCACCGTGAAATCGGCAAACAGAATGCATCGCGGAAGGTACGAGAAGTGAAGGATGCGTCGCCTAAGTACACGTTGGGCGAGCTCGTTGAACGTGTACTGGGGCCTTAGTCGAACTAGCAGTAGCAATAAATTATCCCAAGAACTAACTTAACATTGTAGTTGCAAAACATATTTTCCCATACATTCCAACCGCAAATACAATATTGAGAGATTTACCATGTTATTTTAAGACCATATACTTCTTATAGGTTTTCCTGTAATCTATGAGTAAAGAACTATTCTCTGTATTTTTTTCATAATTTTAGGCACAGTAGTTTCGGAGATAAGGGGGGGGGAATGGTAAATTTTCATCTATTTTCGTAAATATCTCTAAAAACATATATTAAATAATTATAAAAAAATATATATTTGAGATCCTTGTAACAATTCCTTTCATTTGATATGTCACAAGGTACAATTTGCGAAACTTTTTTTTTTAATTTCCTTCTTTGCCCCACAAAAGTGAACCCCATATTCAAAATTATTTTATTTTCGTTACATCCGTGTTTGGGTCACTGAAATACATATGTGTACCAAATTTCAAGTTAATCGGTCCATTAGATTCGGAGCAAATTGGCTGTGACAGACGGACAGACAGACAGACACACGAGTGATCCTATAAGGGTTCCGTTTTTACCTTTTGAGGTACGGAACCCTAAAAAAAAACGTGATGTCGCGTAAAATTTAATGAAAATAGAACATAAATATTATCCCAACTCCAGGACATAAAATCAACATTAAAAAAAAGTTAAGTCGCCTCAATTGAATGAAAATATAACGTATACAGGGTGTCAGGGACATCGACGCGAAGCCTGTTACCATGGATTCAGTACATGATTCTGAACGCCCCTGCGTTGAATTTTTTTGTCAGTTATTTAAAAAAAACCGCTGTTCCATACATTTTGACCGCGTAGGTATTGATATATACTTTTCTATGAAACAGAGCAGATTTTTTTTTATAACCAGCGAAAAATTTCAGCGCAGTGCTTTCAGAATCATGTGTTACCATGGATTCATCCATGGTAACTGGCATCGCGTTGATGTCCCTGACGCGCTGTATTTTTTTTTTATGTTGTAGATATTAAAAGAAATGTGATAAAAATAAACTTGATTTTAACAAAAAATAACGTTTTTTATTAAAGTCCAGCTCTTGATTGATGAGGTAACCACGTTATGATGAATATTGGACATTTTGCGAATTGGACATTTTGCGAATTGGACATTCTGCGAATTGGACATTTTGCGACCGCTGGACATTTTGCGAATTGGACATTTTGCGAATTGGACATTCTGCGAATTGGACATTTTGCGAATTGGACATTCTGCGAACTGGACATTTTTCGACCGCTGGACATTTTGCGAATTGGACATTTTGCGCCTAAACGGCTACACATTCGCTTTGTCTCTTTCTAGAGAGTGATCACTTTTGTGAAGCTAACACTCAGTGTATTCTCTATGTGAGTACAGTACGACACAACTCAGATGTAGCATAGATTTGAAAATTTTCATTCATTCATATCAATTTTACGAATGTATTTGGCTATAAGTCTTTACAAGGTATTGCGTTTTCGAAAGATCATTTTCACCTAAAGCAGTAATAGCAATTAGTGATTTTGAAGGCGCACTCAGTTCGGATGGTGATCGGTTTTACGAATTTTGCCGATGCTACATCTAAGTTGTGTCGTACTGTACCAACATATTTTTCATAGCACTGATAAATCTGTCTCATTTTTTGTGCCTATAAACAAAAGACAACGACAATAATTTTAACTGTACTCAGCATCAAACAAGACTGCCTCTTACCCTTTATACTTAACCAGGGTTAACTTAACTAGGTAAGGTCGTTAATTTCTTGCCTAGATTCCGGTTACTAACAGGCTTGCCGCTTCTCTAGGGGGCCATAAGCATGGGATTACTCGGGTTGCCCACTGTATCCTTATGCGTGCTAATAGGATACTCACTGGGATAGATAAAGCTTTTTAGTAAGAGTTTATACCGTCCAATTAGATATTAAATTGTGTAAAGTCAAGTGGAGTTATTAAGTTAATGTTAATTTAGTCAGTATCATTATCTGGCCGTTTTTTTTTTCAACTATGTTGGGGTCGGCTTCCGGTCTAACCGGAACTGAAACTGATATTTCAGCTACATGCTGAAATATCAGTCAATCAATCTGCCTCGCCTTTTCCTAACTATATCGGGTTTGGTTCCAGTCTAACCGGATGTAGCTGAAATACCAGTCAATCAATCTGCCTAGCCTTTTCCTAACTATGTTGGGGTCGGCATCCAGTCTTACTGGATGTACCTGAAATACCAGTCAATCAATCTGGGTAATACGATACCCCTTGGTAAGACTGGTGTCAGACTTTCGGGCTTCTGACGACTCATAACGACTGTCAAAGATCACGGAACATAATATAATGACAACGGCTTAACTTGCTTTCCGAGGCACGGAGGAGTCTCGGTATGTAAAGATGGTCACCCATCCACGGTTAGACCCCGACAAGCGTAGCTTAACTTAATGGATAGACCCATGCGGCTGTTATTGCTTAGCCACGAGCTCCTCTCAGCGGTTAGCATCATCATCTGCTTGTTTTTTCCCAACTACGTTGGGGTCGGCTTCCAGTCTTACCGGATGTAGCTGAAATACAAATATATGATGTTAAATTAATAAGTATGTCATCCTTGTTATAGATAAACTCACATGTATTCCTTTTTTTTTTTGGTTGGGAAATTATCCAAAACTTCTCCCGCTCTGGGCGGAGTGGGAGAGGGCGTCTCACACTCTTACTGACTAAAACCTACCCGTGTTCCTTCAGTTGCCTGTACGTTGCCAGGTGCCACGGTAACTCTTTAGGACTTTCCCGCAACGTATCAAGGAACCCTCCCTAAGTTACTTTGTTCCAATTACTATTTCTGGTGTATCTAGCAACATTCTGACAACCTAATTGAAGAAAAGTTCCCAGCATCGACTGTTCGCACCTCCAATACAACACCGCAAATGGAGCCCAATGCTTACATCTTTTCCCTTGGATATTATAATCAGAAACTTCAGGACGCTACAATATTCACCATCCCACTGGTTTTCGCATAGGTACCGGTAGAATCGCAGTTCGTTATTGTAAATAGGTACCTACTGCATAAGACGTAAAGTCGGGAAAGTTACTTGTTCATCAAATTGACTAGCAACTTACATTGTACGTATATACATAATAACATACATTATAAACCTATTAATGTTCCCACTGCTGGGACACAGGCCTCCTCTCTGTGAGAGGGAGTGGGCTGTAATCTACCACGCGGGCCCAGTGCGGGTTGGTAGATGTCACATGTCTTCGAATTTTTCGTTCTAAGACATGCCGGTTTCCTCACGATGTTTTCCTTCAACGTTTTGGGAGCAGCGGTGATGAAATTATTTACACAAAGTAAAGCGCCTGCTTGGGTTCGAACCCTCGACCTCCACTCGTAAGTCGGGGCCGTTACCACTGGGCTACCACTGTTACGTCGTACGTATATGGCTTAGTGCAATAACACGGTAAATTGACGTAGTGTGTCAATTTGATTATCAATAAATTTTCTCGCTCGTACATTGAAGTATTGGCACTTTTGGAGGCTAAATTAATTCGACCAGGTTCCGTATATACGAGTACCTCTTTTAGGTTTTAACTTCGTTCACATTCATACACACACGCCGGGAGTACTACGCACCTGACCTTTTTGAAGGACTTTACCAGTAAGGTCAGAGTTTGTCCTTGTACATCATTTCTACATCCGCGTTATAAATTCCTTTCATGAAATTCTCTTCTCATGACCATTTAAAGCTATAGACCTATTTTGGACATGGCAACATTATGGGCAATGGTACAATTTTGCTAGTAAATGCCAAAAAAAGCAACTTAAATTTAAAATGTAGGGTAGAATTTATAGCTTACGGAAAGCTTCCTTAAAAGTTCCGGATGTAAGGAAGCTACGCGATCGTAGCAAAGTGCGCGCTACGCCGCTACGCCGTAGCTCGTAGCGAGACATAAGTTAAAATATGCACGAGTACATTAATACAGAATTGCTATCTTAATTAAACTACTTACATTTTTTAAATTGTTTGAGTAATGCAGAATCTGCATTACTCAAACAATTTAAAAAAAGTAATTATATGTTTTTACTTGGTTGAAGTTTACTTACACACACGTATTTACATGTTTTAAAAACTAAGAAACTTAAAATAATATTAATAATATGTACAAGTTATTAAAAAGGGGGGGGGGCGGGAAATAATCATAATCATTATTAAAATATTCTGTACAGAATATTTTATTCTTATTAAATATTAGTTATTCTAGCACTGTAAACAAAGGTCAAAATCTGTAGTTCTGAGTTTGAAGTGTGCTGTCAATTCCTAGCATTAACTTCAATCTCACTTCACCAAAATTTTCATGGTGAGACTTTTACTGACTTTTACCTTCAATTTTGGGATAATTTTATGTAGGTACTTACGTTTTTTGCGTACTTGTGTGAAAAAGTGATTCCTCCATAATATAAATAAAAAAACATGCGGTGCAGTCTTTGGAGACTGCCAATGGAAGTGAAAACTAAGTAACGCCATCTAACGAAAATGTCAGGAATTTATGTGGCTTGCTGTCAAGAACGAAAGCTGTAGCTCCAATAAAACAATTCCAAAAAATAAAACAGAGTGCGCTGTCAACAAATTCTACTGTCCCTCCATCTTACGAATTTTAGATCATGTCACGTGTCCTGACGAATGACGCCTGACGCCCGACGCGAGTTTAACATTTTTTACCCATCCCAAAAAGTGCTCATCGCGCCTAAAGAAGTTTTCACTTCAAAAATGAAGATACAACTCACAGGCAGAGGTTGCACTAACATCCGCAAAAGCTTTCAAACAATTAAAACTTATACTGAAAAATCATATTCCGCCATCACAGGGTTAAAGAAAATGAACAATGCAACTTTACTCACATCCCCGACAAGTTGCTATTATATTTTCTCCAGGCGTAATACAACCAACAAACAAGGTTTCTCTTTTAAACCATATTTTCTTGGTACAATACTATTACTACGCTAAAAGCCTTGAGAGCCTTTCTCAAAGAAACTTAATATCGTGACAGCTTGAATTCAATCTCAGATAACGCGAATGTAATTTCAAACACGTGCCGGTGAACATTTTTGAGACTAGTTTCGCGAAACGGAAAGGCTTTACTGTTTTATTGTATTGGTATTTTTCTTCTTTTTGTATGGTTAGTAACTAACCTGGTGTCAGAGTTTTAAAGCCGCCCATGGGTCTCTGACTTGGCTTCACTTGCTGTCGAGAAATATCTTAAAAAGACCCTAAAAAGGTTAGGTTGACAGACTGATATCTGCCTAACCTTTTTCCTACTATGTTGGGGTCGGCTTCCAGTCTAACTGGATGCAGCTGAATACCGTATTTTACATAGAGCAACTGCCTATCTGACCTCCACAACCCAGTAACTGGGTAATACGATACCCCTTGGTAAGACTGGTTGTCAGAATTTCGAGCTTCTGAAGACCCGTAACGATTGTCAAAGATGCACGAATGACAGCTGGGACCAACGGCTTAACGTGCTTTCCGAAGCACGGAGGAGTCTTGGTATGTTAAGATGGTCACCCATCCACACCAACATGCCAACCCCGGCAAGCGTAGCTTAACCTGATGGATCGAACCGTGCGGCTGTTATTAGTTAGCCACGAGCTCCAGATAACCAGATATGTAAATGTTAATTTTGTTTAAAAATATTGTTTATGAGAATCCGCTTACATAAAACTGGTTTCACTTTCAACACTTCTGGATAAATTCCGGTGAACTTATGTGGTAGATAACTTCATGCAAATTCTATTAAGTTTTTTAATTAACTTGGTAGGTTACTCTTTAGCACATTGTAGCTCCAAAACTTGTAAATTATGGTTCTCCTACGTGACCACTTACCAAATCCAATTAACGTTTCACGTAATTGTATTTCTGTCAATCGTTTTAATTGACGGAGACAAAATGAATGCCTCTAATTGTGTTTAGCGGTACGTGACATTGGCGAAATAGTGGTGACGCGGTCACAAAAGCCACTAATCACGAATCTTAGTTGAAGTAGGCATTTAGTGCTGTTTCGTGCAATTGGCCCTTATTTTTTTTATGAATAAACTGTGCTTGGGATACATGCCCCCCTAGTATGTTAAATATTTTTCTATACATATGTACCTATATGATCCTATAACAAAGAATAATACAAAAATACATAGGTCACCTACCTAGCTTTATCCTAACTGTTATGGGGTTGGCTTCCAATCTTACCGAATCAATCGGAATATCAATATTATACAAGGAGCGACTGCACTCTCTGACCTCCACTACCCAGTTACTAGCTAATACGATACTCCTTGGTAAGACTGGTTGTCGAACTTTCGGGCTTCTGACGACCCGTAACGACTGTCAAAGTTCCACGAATGACAGCCGGGACCAATGGCGCAATGTGCTTTCTGAAACACAAAAAAGGTGTTCTAAAATATCTGCATAATTAATCTAGATTATGTATCTTTAATCATTTTGTTCTGTTTAGTTTTTTAACTTATAACGCTGCGAAGATAGATACCTTTAATAAGCACTCTCCCTCGGGTCACCTTCAAGACTAAATCGCATATTGTTGACACGAATTGAAGTGTACTGTCAAACACTTGATAGTCTACTTCAGAACGAGTTTTAGGAATGAACTCATACTTTAACCTCAATGAAGAGAGGTTCATTGACATTCACATTATTTTATATTGGTACTAACGTACCTAAATAAGTTCAAAGTTACAGTTACTTACGCATAGATAAATCGTATAGGTATAGCTTGGAAAGGTCACATTACAAAAATACACAATCGAATAATATGAGTCTGTTATTTGTCCTACTACAGGGCTTCTTCTCGTATAGAGAAACAGACAGACTGACAGACGGACACGAAACTATAAGGGTTTCTTGTTGACTACGGAACCCTAAAAAGCTTATTTAAGAGTTTTTTAGTCCGTTTCCTCACGATGTTTTACTTTCGTGTCCAAGATTAACTTAACTTAGCAGTTCAGATGAACTGCTAAGTTAAGTTAATCTGTTAATCCTTGCACTGGCCGGATCCCCGCCCTGGGACCTGGAGGCGAAGGTGCTCGCGTCACTTCATCGGTGGCGCGAGGAAGCCACAGCGCGGGGCGAGCGACCGATGCAGCGACACATGGAGCTGCGTCGGTCTCAGCTTCGCGAGGTCCTGGTGGCGGAATGGCGGGAAAGGCTTTCACGCCCCACCGCCGGCCTCGTCACCATCGAGGCGGTCCGGCCGGTGCTCGACGACTGGCTCGGGAGGAGGCACGGCTCCCTGTCGTTTCGGGTGACGCAGGTGCTCTCGGGGCATGGCTGCTTCGGGAAGTACCTGTGTCGCATAAACAGGGAGCCGGACGCTCGGTGTCACCACTGCGTCCATTGTCGGGAGGACACGGCGCGGCATACATTGGCAGAGTGTGCCGCGTGGGAGGAGCCGCGCCGTGCCCTCGTTTCAGAAGTTGGAGCCGACTTGTCACTGCCGGCCGTCGTTCGTTCGATGGTTGGGAGTGCCGAGTCGTGGGACGCGGTGGTTTCCTTCTGCGAGACAGTCATCTCGCAGAAGGAGGCTGCGGAAAGGGAGAGGGAGATCTCGTCCACTCACCCGGCCCGCAGCAGGCGCACCGGGCGTCGGCGGAGGGCGGATAACGCCCTCTTCCAGCCCCCCTAAATGGGTCCAGGGGCGACGGATCCGGGGACATCCGTCGCCCCCCATCACACAGGACCCGAGATGGCGGCGCGTAGTGTTCCACGCGCGCCACTCTAAGACGTAACGGGGGGAGTTTGCACACCTCACTCCCCCTACGGGACGGGGCCCGCAGAGTGCGGGCCGTCACCAGTCCGGGGCAGCGGAAGTCGCAATTTGCTCCCGCAGCCCCCCGACGCAAGTGTGCGAGGGAACACCGGGGTGGTTTTAGTCAGTAAGAGTCTGACAGACCCCTTCGCCCACCCCAGGGCGGAGGACATCAATGAGGATTTCCACCCCGAGAAAAAAAAAAAAAAAAATCTGTTAATCCTAGGTTAGGTATGTCCTTCCAATTGCACGTCATCGACTTATTTCTTCAACTACTTCACCAATTACAGACCACCCTGTAAACATCATCGCTTGACTTAGCTTAGAAATAATTACATTATACCTACATAACTCCACAGCCCAGTGCAAAAATAAAACTGAATTCAAATAAATAAGCACTTATGAAATGACAAAGCTAAGTGCACGGCTCCAATTGGTCGTTTCCTATGGAGAAGAGCCGGCAAGAAACTCCACGGTTATTCTTTTAAAAACAATTGGCTTTTACAATCTTTTCAAATAACAGTGTAAGTAAGTACCTAGAGTGCGCGCCACGAAAGAATGCCGGCGGAAAATTGTGGAACTTCATTATTTTTTATGCAATGTGATGCCATGACAAAGACACTAGCGCCACGTCAATAGGACTTCAGTGGTGGCGCGGAATGGATGGCGCTAAACGGATGAATAAAATAAACTTAATCGTCCGATTATCGGACGAACTACTGTCGGTTATCACACTTATCACGAATAGAATAAATTAACAACCTTAAACATATCACAGACAGCAATTGTTTATCTGTTGTGTCAACTTCACAGACAGTTAACGTGCTAAACAGCCTTGAGCCGACCTTCGGAACACCCCATTTACTCACCCTATTCTCATCTCAATGCTGCAGTAAAGAAATAAACACCGACTAGGTGAGAATTTCGCTTAACTTCTACAACGTCGGGACCGATAGGCATCTATTGAAACTGCTATCAAGATCTAAGAATTGGCTTCAATCCCCCAAATCTTTAACTTTGATTGAATCGACGCCGAATGGTGCGATGGGCACAGTGGCAAGGCAATTTGATTTCTGCAGTCCGGGTCGTGTTTTTTTGTATTGTTTCAAACAAATTTTTTTATTTTTTTATGGCCGACTGTGCCCGACGGGGTCGTATTTTGAAGTGCCATCATACCTACTAGTCAGCGAAAATGAAATGCTACTATTCGTCATCTCTCTCTCCTACTGGTATTGGTATTGCATATATTATGATTTGTGTCTGCAAAAGCACTTGTATCGTGGCAGGAGTATATGTGTTTAAGCAACGTTCTAACTCAAAATATTCTGTTTGTGTAGTCACCTGTGCGCAAGATTGATGGGGATTGACTGCACAGATTGTGCTCAACAAAATTACTCGTTGGGTGGAGTTCTTTCAACAAATCCTAATCCCACGCAATTTTTTTTATTTACTAACCAAAATTCAAACATCACTTCAACAAAATATCCTTTAAAGTTTAAAACAATTAGCTAATTATTCAAAACGTTTTCTCAAAGGGATGGAACTCAAAAAGCTCCACAAAGCATTCTCAACGTTTTACAAAAAGCGTCAGTGTACTCTTGTGGTTTCATGCGAGCCTGGTAGCGGTCTGTGGTATTTTGGTATCTGAAAAGACCGCTTAGCAAATACGGTGGAGCTTTGTGAAGATATCTTGTTTTTGTGAAGGGGCTGGAAGTAGGCACTGATATTCGCTGTTATGTAAGCTGGCTGGAATTTGGATGTAATGTGCACGTGCTTGTTTCCATTTCGTTTAGTTTTCGTAGTGAACAAGTAATAAAAGTAGAACGAAACAAAATGTATCTAATTTATATTTAACATAATGTCTTAAAATAGAAAAAGTTTAGATTTTAAAATTAATATAGAAAAAACCCTAAAAATTGGAAGGAATATTTAATAAGGGAATCGAACGACAAAGTTTCTACAGAAAAATAAAGTGCGCTTCAGAAAAATAAAGTAAAATTGATCCCCCGAAGATAACTTGACAATTTCACGCTTTACAGCCCCAAAGCGCTGATTATTTGTGATATGGTAACAATACGGGTTCCTCCCCAGCGACTATTGCAATCAGTTTCATTATTATGACATTTCAACTGATAAGTTAATAGCTTCATTGTTGAGAGGGGAGATATGTTGAAACACACGGAGCAAATCGTTGCAATGAGCTTTATTTTAACCATCAGAAATTCAGAATTAACATTGGGCAGTTAGTAAAGTTGGGTTCGCTTTCAAAATATTATTGGAAAGAAGTTCCCTTTCGCGCGTTGCGAAAGGGGGCTTGACGGAAAAAATTGGGACCAAAAGTTGTAACGACACTCTTTTTATTTTTTATTATAACGCCATCTGTGAGCGACCACAGGTACTAATTAGTGGCATACCTTTGTGAGGTTATTTTTTTTATTATAACGCCATCTGTGAGTGACCACAGGTACTAATTAGTGGCATGCCTTTGTGAGGTTCATTCCATAACTTCGTTCCATCCGGGTGGGTGTCCCTTGACACCTCTCAGCTTTTTATTTACTTATTTACACCAAATTCTTAGGCGAAGTTTTTGGTTTTGTGGAGAAAAATAACGAAATTCGTACGTGATTGAATGGCAACACCCTTCTCCCTGTAGGTACTTATACATATTGCTATAAATTTTTCTGCCAATGCCAAAACCCTTTGACATAAAAAGATTTTCTTTCACCAGCCTCTAGACTCAAGTACTAGGCTTCCAGAGAGCTATAGAAGTTAAGTGGCTGTATTTTAAGGCCGGAAAACGTTTCGACACTTTCTTAAGAAATTGGAAATTGAGAGATGACCTTTTTATTGTCGCCGTTAAATTCTCTTAAAATGTAAGTTTTGCAATGTTAAGAGCTTTTTTTTTTTTTTTTTAATAGTATAACGTATATTTTTAGTATTTTTTTTTTTTTTTTTTTTTTTGATTGGTATATAATGTGTATTTTAAATTAACAACTAACATGAACTTCCAAAACTAAAAATAATTAACCTAACTTAGGTAACTAAAACTATTAGGAAACAAACAATAAGGCATCGAAAAATTCCTCCGCATCGCTGTCGACTGGTAATGTACCCAAGAGACTGGCGGCATTGCCACGTTGTATGGCAATGCTTAGCCTCTGGCCCAGGTAAAAACCAGCCCTTGGGTCACGGGAAGTGTCAACCAGTCGTTTGGAAATGTCATTGAACAGATCATGAGCACTCGGACCCCACGGCCCTAGGGTTTCAACCCCAAACGGCTCGAAAATATAGTTACCTATGAGGTTATTATACTTTCGCCGCTTGAGGTTTTCTGCAGCCGCAGCGGCAGCGCCAGCACAGCACGCTGAGCCAGGAAGATGGGATGGCGCAAGAGTATCGACACACGTTGCGTCCCACACTAAAGGCCTACCCATCTTCCATGGAAATAAAGACATACCGTCCGGTCTCTTGCCATCGTCACGTGCCAAGCCATTGGGTTCTAATACAGCTGGAACGCCGACGGCGACAAGAGCTCGTCGGATGATGTCATTAATGTTCGCGTGCCGCGCTAAGCGGCCCGCACTTCGGTTGCAAGACAGGCCGTGGTGTCCGAGGCTGTTGACAACTTCGCCACAGTGACAGCGATGAGGAGAACAACAGGGAGCTCCTAGTCGCAAGGAAGCAGCGATGCGGAAAGTAGTGTCGTCGAGCAAAGTACCTAAGTTCGACGACGGTAGTGCATGAAGCCAGAGGCCCGACTCCCACTTCCCCACAGCCAGCAGGCGCGCACGCTCCGCAGGAGTAGCAGACGTGTCAAGTAAATTGTTCTGTACTACTCTGCAGAGCGGCTCATCCCACCGTCTCTGGGAAAAAGGGTGGTTGGGCGGATCTGAATTCGGGCAAGCGAGTCTCCAGGCATCCATAGCCTCGGTGAGGCACGGCACATCAAAATTAACCAGTGTAGGGGCTAGGATTTTCCTGATTAATCTTTCAGTACCGTGGACCGAAGATATGAAAGCCGGTAAACTAATACTAGAAATTTTGCGGACGCCGAGGCCTCCCATACGAATGGGAAGTGTAGCTTGTGCCCAAGCTCGGTCGTCCAAGGCCACATTTAAGATCGAAGTTAATGTTTGTCGGATAATTTGGTCCATTTTGTCTAAAAGAGGGGTTTGTGTCCATAAATGGGAAGCGCGAAGGAAAGAGCTTTTAACATTGCATTATTCTTAAATGTTTGTAATTTTTATTTTCATAAATGACCAAGTTTTGAGATTTTGTACGAATAAGATATGAATATTCTTCTATATTCTTTTGTGAATTTCTCACCAACATTTATCAAAATATATGCTGACCCAAAGAAAAATTATCCAAAGGTCAAAGGTTCGGTAAATAACGGTTGTATTGGACCAATACTTTCGGCAAAATTTTGTTACTGTTGACAAAGAATTACAAATTACTGGAAGAGCTATGTTTTCTCACATAAGAAAAAAATATTTTTTTCACCAGCCTCTATACTCAAGTACTAGGCTTCCAGAGAGTTATAGAAGTTAAGTGGCTGTATTTATTTAGGTATAAAAGGCCTTCTACACGGTTGCCAACCGCGTCCCGACAGAGGTCACCTTCGTGGTTTACAACCGTATAGTTGGTGGTTTATGACCAAATTTCGTTTGACCTTCCAACGACCTTGGTTTGAAGAGCTGCGCTAGTGACCAAGGGCGAATAGAGGACGTTGGGCCGGCGGCCGACCGTGTATTCGGCGAAGTGATTTCTCCCTATTTATAGGGAAAAATTGCCAATAATAAGCATGGTGTACGGAAAATATAAAAAATTATTACCAACATGTTGGGATATAGGGGTTTAAGGGTTTCCTAAAGGGGGTCGAAAATTTCATTATTTTTGCGATAGGACGCACCATTTTCGAGATATAAGCAACAGTAGAAAAATAAAATACAGTACTGGTTTTGCATTGGAGTCGAAGTGTTGGTGTGAATTTTAGTTCATGCCAACTAATTTTATTCCACACGTTTTTAATCGCTTTTAAAAATAGTCAGATTTAGTTGGATACACCAAATTTTTTGGTGAAAAAAAATCCCTAAACCAAGCAATTTTTATATTGTTTTAGGGAATTTTAGGGATAATTCATAAAGAATCTGGGGAAAAATTAAAAACGTAAGTGGAAACACTGGCTCGTGTATCACGACAGAATGGCATGTTGGCGACCATGTAGTTGCAACAGCTCTGCCCGGTCGCCAACCAAGGTGACCTCTGTCGGGACGCGGTTGGCAACCGTGTAGAAGGCCTTTAAATCACAAAGTTATAAAGTTGGTAGTGCGGAGTACTCGCAACCGGCGTGGAAAGGAGTACATATGGATCGTAGCAGGTTGCGTTCTATAGTTTCTGCCTACCCCCATAAGCAGAAGGCGTAAGTTATGTTTGTATAAAGTTGGTAGTTATTATGTAGTTAAAATAGGTATTAAGTAATTGGAGGTGAATTAAATAATACTGCAATTGAAAAAAAAACTGCATATTCTACAAACAAATTGAGAAAAGTTCAATATCCTTTGATGTCGTTCAAAATATTTTATCAGGACTTCATAACCTCGTAAAGTTTGTTTCGATATGGATGTTACTTCACCCTCGATGAAATCTTAGCTGGAATCTTCCGGAAGATTCCGTACAATCGCCAACAATAAATAACACCCTTTCAACTCTGTGCTTTCAGGCTGCACGAAATTACACTTCTTCCAAGTTTATAGTTTCCTAGTAGCTAATAACTAGTTGTGTCTGTGAATTTACCCCTGGTGCAAAATAGATATCGATTTCTGTGTGAAACTCTTGAGAAAATTATTGTTTTGTACACTCGAGAGCAATGAATCCGGGTCACTTAAAGAATCCTAAAAATCTCGGAAACTAAAAATGCTAGGTTAATGCAATAAATTGTATTTAATAGACAATGTAATACTCCTTAAATGAAGGTATTAAAACTTCTTAGTTATTGTAAAGTTATATCATAAAAAAATCAAATTTGAAAAAGGGCCACTTTCGAAGATGGAACTACGAAATTACAGCATTTGGTTTTGCTTTTGTTTGTAATCTGTCATTTATGTGGGTACATAAACCATGTTGATAGTGCTCTATATTCATTATTCAAGCTGAAATTATGTCGCTTACGCCTGAAGAATACACCAGAATACTTACAATGCTGGAAACCGGCCGGAGTCAGCGCGATACAGCCAGGACTGTCGGTGTGTCGCTGTCAACAGTACAAAGAGTTCTCCGACGTTACGAAGAAACTGGTTCTAACCTACGCAGACCAGGAACGGGCAGAACCAGGTGTACCACAGCACGAGAAGACCGATACTTGGTGAACACCATGCTTCGAAATCGCTTTCTCACAGGAACTGAACTCACAAATCAGTTTCGACGCCTCGGAGGAAGTAACCCAAGTGCATGGACAGTAAGACGTCGGCTTGCTGAATCTAACTTAAAACCCCTTAGACCTGCAAACGGCCCTAAACTGGAGCGTGGGCATCGTATTTCAAGACTAAGATATGCCCAGAGCCACGTAAATTGGAGTATTGAAGATTGGTCAAAAGTTATGTTCTCCGACGAATCAAAATTTATGCTCTACAAGCACGATGGAAGACACAGAGTGTATCGAAGACCAGGGGAAAGATTCAAGCAAGCATGCATCGAAGAAAAAGTAGCCTACGGTGGTGGGTCTGTACTTGTGTGGGCCGGAATTTCTTCTGAAAGTCGCACAGAGCTGGTGATCATAGAAAACGGCTCTTTAACTAGCGTAAGATATGTGGAAGAAATCCTCAATGATCACGTTGGTCCATTTATGGTCAATTTAGGTGAGGATGCTATATTTATGCATGACAATGCCCGACCTCATACAGGTAGGATTGTGAATGACTACCTTCAAGAGATGAACATTACTCGTATAGAGTGGCCAGCGCGCATGTCAACCCGATCGAGCATGCTTGGGACGAGCTAGGCAGATGCGTAAAACAACGAAACTCTCCCCCAATCACGCTTCGTGAGCTCAAAATTGCTCTCACAGAGGAATGGGAGAATATTCCCCAAAATCGTATAAGGAACTTGGTGTACAGCATGCCAAACCGCGTAAACGCAGTAATGGAAGCACGAGGAGGCAATACGAAGTATTAAAATTCAAGAAAATCGTAATAAAGTTCAAAAATTTCATGTTTCCTATTTTTGTTTTAAGGAGAGATCAGCAGTTTTTTTCTTTATGTAATTTTGTGTTAATAAAATGTATGGTGACTCATATTTTTTTTACTTTCATTTAAGGAGTATTACATTGTCTATTAAATACAATTTATTGCATTAACCTATCATTTTTAGTTTCCGAGATTTTTAACATTCTTTAAGTGACCCGGATTCATTGCTCTCGAGTGTATTTCTCATAATTTTTACCTAAGTATTTTACATGGGTAAAATATCAGGCTGTTTATGACACTGCAGAGTAAAGCCAAATTCTCATTCAGAGAAGAAACGACCTGCTTATGAGCCCTATTACATTTTGACTGATTTCGACGGTGATTTTGGCGTTAAATAGGCAACTTTGGCGTTCTTATTCTGAGTAACTGAAATACTTCGACAACTATGACTTATTGAGTGGTGGAGAATAGTTATTAATATAGTTCATAGCGGCCTCGCTTTTTGCAATTTTTTCTTAATTATTTATATAAAGCCAAAATTCCGAAGCAAGTTTTTCAAAAAATGCGTGTCGCCACTCTTTTGAGCTCGTGGGTAGAACTATTGTACATAAGTAGCAAATGAAATTAAAAAATTAAAATGAGATCTTTTAAAAAGTGTTGTCTTAGCGGCCTCAGAATTTTGAAATATGTATGGAATATCTAAAAAAAAATCCAATTCAAAATCATAAAAAACGCTCAGAATTTGCTGTAAATTTCTCCTTACTCATCATCATCATCAGCCTATTAATGTTCCCACTGCTGGGACACAGGCCTCCTCTCTGTGAGAAAGAATTAGCTGTAAATTTCTCCTTACTACATTCATATTTTTACGTAAAATTTATACCAGGTTAAACGTTGGTTCATAGGAAATTAAAATTTCATACTTAAAGAACAAAAACTTAATGATATAACTCAAAATAAGAATAATTACAACTGCCAAATTGCTACTTATGCGATGCATCGGGTGCTCGAACTGTCAAAACGCAATTTTGTGATAGGCCTCTTAATGTGTCTGCGTTTCCAAACTTTGTAAATACTTTGTAAATTCCAGAATGTTCCTAGAAATAGAATCGGTCGGTATATCTTTGGTGTCCAAAAAAGATTCGAAAAGGAGTCCCAATGACAAATGCCATATTTATCAGTATAAAAAGATTAGTTCGATTAGACTCATCAAAAAAAATCAAAACATATTGGTTCCATTACCTATATTGCCTTTTGCCATCCAGCCTGACTATAAATTCAAGCCAGAACCGTAGAAGACTAGAGTGAATTATATTAGATTGAGCGTATGAGGCTACCTAATTATTCAGAGAGCTGTCAGATGGAACGCTTCGTCAATCACTACACACGATCAATCTATTGTCAGTTAATTCGAAGCTTCAGGAATGAAGCAGAAATGAACGGAGTTTACGTCAACTTGAATGAATGATGCTATTAAGTGATTGTATTTTAACGGCTATAAAACGCTGTTAGGTAGGTAACGTAGTTAAGTTGTAATTCTCTATGGCTCTAGGGAACTGTTCAGCTACATCACTTTGTATGTAACACGAACGTTTTTAATGGTAATGCTTTTGCCTCAATGTTTTAACTTTTTCTGAAAATATAAATATAGTCCTCCAACCCGTTTTTCGGCCACGGTGGCCAATCTCAACGGAGACTAGCCTTCGGCGCGGGAGATATTATATTACACAAGTGTGTGCGCAGACACAGGTGCACTCTCTCTTCCCTCACTCTCACAGTCCGATGGGACGGCAATCCGACACGACCGGAGAGATATCAGGCGTAGGACCAACGGCTTAACGTACTTTCTGAGACACGGGGGTATCACACCGCCAACTTCCAAACTCCGGGCTGTTACTAAGAAATTCCTATTGGAAAAACCCAATAACACTTTGCCCGACCCGGGAATCGAACCCAGGATCAGCAGTCGTGCCAACGACGCACTTTCTATAAATAAGTAGGTACTTACTAGGTTTTATATTGGATCTTCTTCTTATCTTATGGTTAGTGACCAATCTGGTGTCAGAGTTTTAAAGTCATAGGCGTCAGACCTGGTTTCACATGCCGTCAAGAAATAAGTCTCTGGCATGCCGGTTTCCTCACGATGTTTTTCTTCACCGTTTTTGAACCAAGTGGATATTGAATTGTCTCAGTCTTGTCATCGCAGACTTGACTGCTGAGCATGGTGTTCTAGTCAATGGGGTTCAATTCCCACGACGACGGAATTGAACCCCAATTGTGCAAATGTCTTTGTCCATTCGGATATTCCCAGTAGCAGCTCAGTGATTGAATGTACGCCCGTTTGATAGCATAACGAGTTCGCCTTATGCCTCTGTCTTCCTCCTCGGTCCCATATAGGCGTGCTGTTATGTTATTAAAAGATGAAGATATTTGCAACAGGTCCAATCCAGCTGTTTATCTACAATTTATGCAGCAACTGGTCGCCCTTGCACACGAGCGCGTTAATTTTCCTTACAACGGAATTCTGGCAGGACGCCATGACAGCGTTTAGCAGGAGCCAGTTGATTTATTCGTATATTTCATGGTCGTAATTCAATTTCAGAAGCATATCTCGAGGTGATCTTTTATCTTGAATTTATACTGAAGCAGAAGCTGTTCCCTGAACGCCAAATGCATTATAAAATAATAATAAAATCATTTTATTTCGGATAACTGAAAAAGATCCATAAATTGTTAGTAAACATGTTTGCACTTAATCACTATTGTTAGTAACTTAAACTAAAGACGAATTTGTGAGAAGACCACCCAACATCTAGACACAAAGAGACAAGGTAATGGTCTAACTATGGTATAAGTCTTCGCACAAATTGCCTTATTATGGCGGAGGAAGTGTCTTCCGCCACAGCCTTCAGGATGCTATTGTGACTGCCTCTTAATCTGCTCAGGAGTGAGGCCGTTTTTTTGCGGATGATGGCATGAAATCCATCAGTGGTTTACCGCGAACATTTATACAACATGTCCCGGAATTAACGCATTTCACCAAACACTCCATTTAGAATGTTATGTTATAATCGTAATACATGCTCTGATTTTTTAAGTGATAACTTCTTATGGGAGGGCAAACCGCTTCGTAACGTAACGCGTTACGGCGCCAGTCTGTTTGGCTTCCCTTTCTCTCACTCATCTGCAGCAATAGTTCAATTGTATTGAAATGAAATGATTATTTGTGTCCGAAACATGAGTAAGCACACACAAAGCATGCAAGATGTTATCATATTGTTATGTTTGCATTGGTTTGAATGACGCTGCAGTAGACTTACAATAATCTTAGGACGTATAAAACATTGTTTATTAATTAAATTAGTTATACTGATTTGTGAGAAAATTGTGGTCTCATTACAAATCTACGCACGCACACAGTCGCACACGCATATGGGTCTAGCGTAGTAGGTACTTCGACCATTTTGGTTTGTTTTGGCTGTATAGCGGAAGTGTGACTGTAATTTATGTAGTTTGCATTTTTTTTTTGGGATAAAAAATTACCTATTTAATAATAACAGAAATCGATTCAGTAAACGATTCTGAACAAACTACTTTCATAATGTGTATTTATGTTATGTATGAGTCAAACTTTTTCTCTAATTTTCATGTAATTTGTTGGGATTAAATTCATTGGTTATTAGTTTATAAATCCAGCGTTCCTACTTGATCGCTAATTCTCTATGACACATCTCAAGTCTGTAAATGATTACAGACTTGAACAAATATTTGAACACTAAACACTTGATAAGTTTACCGACGGTTTTGTTAGCCCAACAGCAAATATGCGAGCTCGTTTTTTTTTTTAAGGCTATTGGTTTTTTGAGTTTGTTAAAGTCTCATTCATCATTCTCCTGTTATCTTATCCCAATTTATTTGTGGTCGGCGCAACATGTCTCTTTTTTCCATACTTCTCTATTAGTCGTCATCTCGGAAGTCACCCCCTTTCTAGCCATATCATCTTTCACACAGTCCATCCATCGTTTCTTCGGTATTTCCCCTAATCTTATAAAGAAAGAAATTAAAATTTAGCACAGACACAGACAACGGCACACTACCCAACATATTGTGCTACAAGTAAAAGAAAAAAAAAAAAACTAATAAAAAGCTATAGCCATCGACATTCATACTCAAAACTTTCCTCTCGACATTTTTATCCTTCCTCCGCATCACATGCCCATACCATGACAACCGATTTCCGCACAACTTTTCGGTCACCGGTGCCACTTTCAGACTTCCTCTTATGTTATTATATGAGTTTGTTAAAGACTATTATACTTTTTATTACGAAGTGTAAATAAATAAAAACACAAGAAAGACACGCATAGATCATGACATTGTACTACAAAGACGGCTATATTACATATCAAGCTATATTTTCCAGTATAAGCTGACCTCTCATTGTACGGAAATCTTGTACAATGTGAGATCAGCCTATACCGGAAATGTATGGCATGATATGTAGCCGTGTGTACTGAAATCTGAAACAGCAATTCATCCCGAAGTGTGAAACAAAGGGTAATTGTGTTGCCTCACTCAAAGCCCCTCGAACGTCAAAGGATAAAATATGGCGTTTGCGATTTGGGACCCCATTACGGTGCCGGGTTTTCAAAGGCTGACTAATATTGCTTTGATTACATTTAGTAATTACCCATCCGCTATAATATTGTCCAGTATTTTGGATAATTCTATATTTTCTATAAATCGGTTGGTACAACTACCTTCATAGAAGAAGGTATTCATAAGAGTTATAATGAATATCTCGCGATAAAATGGTGCAGGTTTGGCTGGAAATAAATGTATGTACTCGTGACCAACAAACTATTTACAGAAATTGCAATTAATGTTCATTTTACTAAAAGCATCAAAACTGATGAATTGATGTTGAAAATGTATTTCTCTTAATAGACACCAAAACCATGCTAGACAAGCAGCCATGCATTATAAACGAGCCCGTCAGTTTAAACTCCTAACATGCTGTGTACCAGGCAATCATAAACAGTGAGAAACCACTAATAATTCAACGTGACAGAACTACACCAGCTTTCAGTAGAATTTCCATCCAGAATCAGATAAGAGTAACGTAGTAATGTAATTTTAAGTGGGCTTCGAATAATGGGTAATTTCAAAGTGGAACATTGCCTAAATACCCATTGGTCACAGAAATAGTTTCCAGGTCACTATGGTTTTGTAGCGGTTACACAGCCACATACAAACCACGCATCAAAGACATGACGTCACACAAATCCTGCATAACGCAATTAGAGTTTACCGCGCGAAACACATATTAAGACTATCCGACATCAACCATCGGGCAGTTGCCAGCCAGACACAACACCCGTCCGGTCGGAGGACCCCTTTCTATAGAGGATGACTGAACTTTACAACCAGTTCCTCATACGTCCTCAGCTCTATGTATAAGAACTCTTCCGAAGAAGTACTTAGCCCCATATCTATTTCTGTCGGCAAGCAGCTTCGCCGTGTTCCAGTTTTAACGCTACGGATGCCGGTGTAATTACAAGTATTGTCTCTTGCATTTTCTAGACTACCCAGATACGCCTACATTCAGTGACTTACTGCTATTTGGCAGCTGTTCACCTTAAGTCTGAAGATCCACCTCCACATTTTCGTGCCAGTAACAATTTTCAAAAGTGAGAAAACTTTCCAGACTTCTTGGGGTTCTTAGGACGATACGATAAGGCTATTTAAGGCGACAATAACCGTCTTTTAATGATTTTATACTGAAGATCACGTCTAAACAAGTAGTGTTAATGATTTGGAAAAAATATATGTTAAAAAAGAGCATTTTTTAATAACTTAATAATGGAATAGTTTAGATTATGTTTATATTACATAGTGAAATTAATTTGTAAAGTTATGTCAAAAGGGGGGAAAAAAACTGAGAATGACGAAATATCTATCAAGCGTATTTTTCTGAAATCTCGACTATCGTAGATACTCAACTGTCCGAAAGACTGATGCAGCTCGATAACAATTAAAATTTTATTGTGTCTCATTAGTGACAGTCACCCGGATAAACATAATTTAATTATTGTTTTTTTAGTAAGTATACGTGTTGTATTACTCGTAAAGTACCTCTTATGATATATGTATAATAAATTAATCATGTGCGTCTAATTTGGGACAGCGCTCCTTGATGGGCGAGTCCTATTACTGGCTGGACGTACGACGCGTTGCGTGAGCTCAGTACAGAACACGCAAGCTAACCACTCAAGGTTACTGGCTTATAGCTTTCCGAGATATGGAGAAACCATAATATACCTATTTAAAAGTGGCCCACCCGCGGACTAACCGCGATTTTCGCAATTTAACCTCTCGGCTTGATACTGACGGTTCATAAAAATTGCTCAACTTAAGGGGGACGCACCATTTCATAAAATTAATTTAAAAACTTTTCCATCGTTTTGTCATAGTGCCAGTTACACACGCCAAAAAAAGTTTTTAATTCTAATATTTTACGTGCTAAACTAGCTCAGAATTTCCGAACAGCACTATATTTTAAACTGAGTTTGGTTTATAACCTTTAATTTTCTGGAAAAAAACGTTTTTGTTCAATGACAGGGACATTTTCTACCCGAATCATATTTCTTGTCCCACCTTTTATTTAAAGGAGAAAACCATTTTTGTGCGATCAGAAATGTATGGCCATATTTAAAGGTGTGTACAAACCATCAAACTAAACAACTCCCTCCACGGGACTAACATTGAAATCGGGAAAAAATAATCATCTGGTCTATACATTTGGATCAAGTAGGTATTGAAGTTTTGTATTTTTTCGTGGTTATGATGAGAAAGGTGTTCAGTTTGAACACATTTGTAATACATGCTGCGAGGCGCAATTATTACTATTGGGCATTAACATTGGTTGGCAAATTCGTTTCTTGTCGTGTTTTTATGTATTTCATTAATGTTTTTTATGGTTGTCCATTTTGACTGTCAAAAAGTGCACGTCTGTCTTCTGCGAACAACACGTAAAACTGGTTAAAACTCGAATTTATTATAATACGGCAGTTAAATATCGTGATGTAATGCTTCACAAAAAGAAACGAACAAACTTCCCCAACTTTCAAAAGGACTTTAGGATTTATGTGTGCAAAAATACAATCTTGAAACTTATCAAAAGACCGAAAAGTTAAACGTACCTACTTATTTGAATCTCTACCGAAAGAACAGAATATAATAATATAGATAGCCGCCGATCAGGGTGTCAGGGGCATCGACGCGAAGCCAGTTACCATGGATTCAGTACATGATTCTGAACCCCCCCTGCGTTGAAAATTTTCATCGGTTTAAATAACCGACGAAATATTTTCTCGCACCGGGGTTCAGAATCATGTACTGAATCCATGGATTACCATGGGTTACCATGGATTCAGTACATGATTCTGAACCCCCCTGCGTTGAAAATTTTCATCGGTTTAAATAACCGACAAAATATTTTCACGCACCGGGGTTCAGAATCATGTACTGAATCCATGGTAACTGGTTCCGCGTCGATGTCCCTGCCACCCTGTATATATTATTTTTAATTGTTTCCTTTTTTTTTGTTTTTTTGTGTTACAATTATCTCGTACTGTGTGCCTTTATGTCTGTGCTAATTAAATATATTTTCTTTCAATCTTTTATTAAATAAAAAAAACGATTTTAAGATCTCTAGTACTTCTTGTTAGCAATTACTCTAGTACTACCTTCGTCGTTCATTCAGGAAGAACGATATAACCAATTTCCCATCAATTTGTACCGGATAGTTAATGGTTATTAACTGTTATCATTTAACTGAATTACCTAACATTAATTGTACATTTCGCGATAACAACTTAAGTACCTATCCGAATCTCTGACGTTTTATGATACCCCGCCCGCAATGAGCCCGCGTGGTGGGTTGCATTGCAGCCCGCTCGGCTCTCAGAGAGGAGGCCAGTGTCCCTCTACTGTGAACATTATCGTCTGACCGCCCATTGTGTCACCCTATGTAAAATTTCTAAGTACATTTATATCTGTAATTTTTATGGTGTACATAATAAGAATATTCTATTCTATTCTGATTTATGGTAAATCTTCAGGCACACACATCTCATATCACAAAACGAAAAATTAAACCTCCGCTTAATTCTAAATCCCGCTTGATAACCATCAAAGAACATTAATCTGTCTTCCCTTCAACTAATGAATGACGAGCCCGCTGTCTCAGACAAGCTATTACACAAGTTTTCACATCACAGCCGCAGACGCTGGCAACACTGGCGTGCCACAAAATCATATGCCAGAGATAAGACAGAAGTTACAGACTTTACAATTTGCCAAATAGGTTTTCTTCATTTCCCGCTTTGTCCTTTTACTTTTCATACTTGACTTCTATGATTTTACAGCGCTTATAGGGAATCTAGTTTGTAGATCAGACAACTGTTAAATAATTTTTGAGAAAGGCGAATGTGACAGAACCACAGATACGTTTTCCAGTAATAGAATAATAACGATAATGGGTCAATTAATGAGGTAGGTAATTAATTGAGACGCTACCCGATAGTGGGTAATTTTGCCTCAATAAATCTCAATAAATGTACGTAATATAAGACGGAAAATATACCAATGTTTCTTGTAGTTTTTATAAATGTATGTCTGCATTTTCTCAGAATTGAAATAAAATCTTGAAGTTTTCTAAGTAAGTGCTCATTATTTATTTATTTATTTATTTATTCATATAACAATTCGCATTGTGTCTGAAATATTTGTACATTAATTAACTTATTAGATATAGCAAAAAAAATAAATTAATAAATTATGAATTTCAAACAGTAGTTTCACCAAAACAGAAAATGTGAAAAAAAAAAAAAACCAATAACATGTGATAAATATTAAGCAATTAGATAAGTCAAACCGTAAATCGATAATATGTCAATAAATTTAAAATAGTATTAATTAAATGATTGTAAATATTATTGTGTCAAATGATTGTAAATATTATTGTGTCAAATAAAAATAAAGTCTAATAGTATTTAATGTCATAAGTTAAATAATAAATATTAAAACTATCTACTATCATTCGTCACCAATTCAGATACAGAGTATAAACATTTACTTAAGAGGAATGCTTTAAGTTTAGCTTTGAATAGAGTACCTTTGTAAATCAATGATCTTATGTCAGTAGGCAACTTATTAAATAATTCTACTGCTTGGTATTTAGAGCAATGTTCAGTAATATTAAGTTTAGGTGCAATTTTATTTTTATAACCTTTCTTCTAGTGTTCTCTCTAAGTTCACGTTCTTCTTGTGATTCGTGCTCGTGTATGTATTTTGCAAAGTAGCTGAGTACAACTAGAACATATAAACTTGGTACTGTTAATATACCTAATTTTTTAAAATATTCTTTACATGACTCTCGTTGTGGGATTCTAACAATCGTTCTTAATGCACGTTTCTGTAGTATGAATGCTCTTTGGCAATTATACCCGTAACTGCTTCCCCAAAACATAATGCTGTATCGTAACCTGGATTCTACCAATGCATAATATACTGCTTTTAGCTGCTTTTGATTAATATCGTCCCTGAGGTTTCTTAGCGCGTAACAAGCTGAAGATATTGAGGAGTCAATGGCGGTGAGCTCTTTTTTCCAATTTAATTGGGAGTCTATATAAACCCCTAAAAATTTAACTTCGTTTACTAGTCCAATATTATCCCCTTTGAGCGTGACATCTATGCTATCATTGTTACGGACGTTGTTTTAAATAGCATAACATGGGTTTTGTTTGGGTTTATTATTAAATTATTAGCTGTAAACCATTCATAAAGGTTTTTTAAACACATATTTACATTTTCTGACAAGTCATTTATGTTTGGCGACCCGATTACGGCGTTCGTGTCATCTGCAAACATCACAAGTCCTGCGTCGGGTTGGGTATTATTCATAAAATTGAGTAAATCATTCATAAAAATTAAATATAAAATTGGTCCCAAAATTGAGCCTTGAGGCACACCGCGGCTTATTTTGGTTATTTTTGATTTATATATTATTTCACTCACACATTTTACGTCACAATTGTTTGCAGTAATGTCTTTTACTTCTACGTACATTTTACGGTTTTCTAAATAAGATTTGAAAAGATTTAACGCTTTACCTCTTATTCCATAATACTCTAGTTTAGCCAGAAGTAGCTCGTGATCCACTGTGTCAAACGCAGAACTTAAATCAATAAATAATCCCGCTACCTTCATTTTGTCATTCAATTTACGAATAATGTCATTTACGAGATTATCTATCGCATCTGAGGTGCCTATCCCCTTTTGATATCCAAATTGTCTAAAGTTTATTATTCTATTTAGATTTAAGTGGGCCATTAACCGAGATTTCATTATTTTTTCAAAAATTTTCGATAAAATTGGTAGTAAGGATATTGGCCGGTAGTTTTTAGGATCCGTTCTTGTGCCCTTTTTGTGTAGCGGAACCACTTTTGCCAATTTAAGTTGTTCAGGAAAAACAGACTCTTCAATACATTTATTAATGAATTCAGATAGAGGATAAGCTAATATTTCTATGTTATCCTTGATCACCGATATCGGCACTTCATCGTATCCACAAGACTTTTTGTTCGTCATCTTACGTACAATCTTTGTTATTTCTTGTGGTGTCGTCATATTGAATGTCATCTCACTTTCCACTCTTAATGTTGAGTTTCTTAGGAAGGACATCGCTTTTTCTTCTTCCGTTTTCAAAAGTGATGATTTATAAACAAATGTATCAGCAAAAATATCCGCTATTTCTTGTGGATCTGTAACCACCTTGTTGTCAATGTTTAGAACGAGTTTTCTTCTAACTTTATTTTGCTTTCTCTTTGTCTGATCATTTACAATTTTCCATGTCTCCTTAATTATATTTTTGGTTCTGTTAAGATGACACGATATTGCTAACTTTCGAGCGTGCTTTAAAACTCTTTTATAGATTCTTACGTAATTTATTTTGTAGTTAGAAATACTAGTATTATTGGTGGTGCTCGAACATAATATTCTTTTCATTTTGCTTGACACCTTGATTCCCTTAGTTATCCACTTTATTTGATTATTTTTCATCAGTTTTACTTTACTAGTTTTCTTTGGGTAACATTCACGAAATTTTTTGTTAAAATAATTGAGAAATGTATTGATGCCTATGATACTATTATGTTTCTTTTGAAAGTTATTTTTAAATGCAGCATTATTATTTGTGTTAAATGTTCTTTTATTAATCAATATGGTATGTTCTGATTTATTTGTGTTTTTGTCAATCTTATCAAGAATTACATTACAAAGAAGGCCGCCATGGCCATCTGCCAAACCATTATGATCTACCAAACACTGCTCTATGTCGTCCTCGGAAAGATTAGTCAATACATTATCAATGCATGAGTATGAATTGTTTCGAATAAAAGTAGGAATATTTACAAGGTGCCTAAAATTGTAAGACGTTAATATACTAATAAATTCACAAGATTTTTTACTTTCCGCAAGTATGTCAACATTGAAATCACCACATATAACGCACTTCCTATTAATAAAATGTTCTAACAATTTTTCAAGGCTCCCTAAGAAGCTGTCAAAATTTTTGTCATTAGGACTTCTGTAACAGCAACAAACATTTAATCCTGTCTCAAGATCCTTTATACCACAAACCTCAAAACTTTCAGATCTGTACAACTTCTGTATTGCATCAATATTTTCACATTTTTTATTAATATACGCTAAAATAAGACTACCACCTCTTTTTTTGTTTGTCCTTGTGTTATACGATACTAAATTATAATTGCTTAATTGGAACAAAATAACTGATTTATCATTCAAAAAATGTTCTGTTATACAAACATAGTCCAAACCTTTACAATAAGTTTCAATATATGATTCAAGTTCAAGTTTTTTATTATAAAAACCACAAACGTTTTGGTGAAATAGTTTTAAACAGATCGTATCTGATAGCAAAGGGTCTGAAATATTTTTGTGCATCGAATGATAATTTCGTGATTCTACTTTATTCTCGAAAACAAATGATATCGCGATAACGGGGGGAATTATTAATCTGTGTAGAAGTAGTAGAATCTATGAATAATCGGGGTGATCTATCGTCTAATTTCTCCTTGTCGTCAAAAATACCATCTGTTTGTGTGCATACATCTCGTGATTGCCTTTTTAATACTTTATTGCTATTTTTGAGCACATTTTCCATGTAATTTGAATAGGCAATCGTATATTTCCCATGTAGTATTTCCCTATATATTAACTTGCATGCATTTTGCTTATTAAAAGTTCTACGGTAATTATCATGGTAATTGTCTAATAAAATAAATTTTGAATTTTTGCAGTTACTACAGATAAATTTTAACATATTATTTAGTTTCAATACATTCACATAATTGTTACGATAGACCTTACTGTACTGACCTTACATTTGTATTTAGCATATTCCGCAAAGTGTGATGTAGAGAGCTTAAAACTTGTAGGGGATTGTTGTCATTGGAACCCGCTATTATTACAATGAAATCGGAGTCAGTAAAATCCTTACACATAGCTAAACTTGAACTTAATATGTCACTTAGAGGCGAGTTAATTACGTAGTGGCGGCTTAATTACGAGTATACTAAACACCTAAGAGCTAAACACGTATACATCCTATTAATTATTCCAACTATTTATTATTCTCGTCGGCGGAAACAGGTTGACCAACCTGCGTTTCGCCGACGATATTGTTTTGTTTTCATCTTCGGCAGCTGAATTAGGCGAAATGCTTAATGAATTGAATAAGGCAAGCCTTGAAATTGGTCTTCGAATGAACATGTCAAAGACCAAACTTATGACTAATAGCGTCAAACAAAAGCAGTATGTGGAGGGTGTGGAGATTGCATATGTCCCAGAATATATCTGCCTCGGCCAAATAGTCTCCTTCCAGGCGAGACAAGAAAAAGAAGTTGCTCGCCGCACCGGAAACGCCTGGAAGAGCTATTGGTCGATGAAAACCCTTATGAAAGGAGATCTTCCAATTTGCCATAAACGCAAGTTAATGGACATGTGCATTCTCCCTATCCTTACATACGGCGCTCAAACCTGGTCTTTGACAGTTCAACAGAGGACCGAGCTCGAGGTTTGCCAACGAGCGATGGAGCGCAGTATCCTTAGAGTTCGACTTACCGACCGGATACGGAACACGATACTACGCTCTAAGACACAAATCGCTGACGTCACCCAAAAAACAGCCAAGCTCAAGTGGGACTGGGCCGGACACGTTTGCCGCATGTCGGAAACAATGTGGGGTAAGACCACTACTACGTGGGTTCCTGAAAACGCCCAGCGGCATCGTGGAAGACCCAAGCGTAGATGGCAGGACGAACTTGACGCTTATAGGAGGGATTGGTCCATATTGGCTCAGGATCGAGTCGAGTGGAAAAAGGAAAGGGAGGCCTTTGCCCTGCAGTGGGACAATATGGGCTAATTATTATTATTATTATATTATTTATTATTATAAATACGAAAGAGAGTTCGTTTGATTATATTTTTCGTTTGTTTGTTACGCTTTCACGCTAAGACGGCTGAACGGTTTTGGATGAAATTTGGAACACTGGTAGACCATGACCTGGGTTAGGACATATGATACGTTTTATCCCGATATTCCGACGGGATTTAGACTTATGCGGGTGAAACTGCGGGGCATAGCTAGTTCTTATATTGTTAATTGTTAATCGGACATCATAACTAATTCTAGACATGTATTTGTATTTTACTTTATTTCTGAAATGTATTGTGTTAATTATTAGGTATTGTTCATAATCTCAACAGCAAACCAACATTGTGCTTTGCAGTGCCCTGACAGGGTTCATGTACAAAAACCGACAATTAATTATTGTAAAATGTGTGATGTGCATGAGAGCAAATAAATAAATAAATAATATAATTGAAAAAAGTGTAGAACTATACATTAAGAAAATCTTAAAAAAAACACTATAAATGGTGGCCACTTTTTTCCCAAATTCCCTTCCAAAAATGGCAGCTCAATTTTCAGGCAACAACAAAAGTGGATCCACTGCCTCAAGATGTCTGTCGTGTAGTGATAAATATCTCGCATTGTTCCGAGACGAGTTGAGCACAACTATGACGCCGCATCCGTTGGGCTCTGACAGAATGTGAGTTGGGTAGCTACATGTACTTATTTACATGTTACGGTAACCTTTCGAAAGTCTGATAATAAACTGATAATCACTCTTGAAAGCATGTTTGTAGATTTGATCTAATTAGAAAAACTAGAATGCAATCAATCTGCCTAGCCTTTTCCCAACTATGTTGAGGTCTGCTTCCAGTCTAACCGGATGCAGTTGAATACCAGTATTTTACATGAACCGACTGCCTATCTTACCTCCACAACCCAGTAACTGGGTAATACGATACCCCTTGGTAAGAATGGTTGTCAGACTTTCGGACTTCTGAAAACCCGTAACGACTATCAAAGATTCACGAATGACAGCTGGGACATACGGCTTAACGTGCTTAACGTGCACGGAGAAGTCTCGGTATGTAAAGACGGTTACCCATACACGGACCAACCCCGGCTAGCGTAGCTTAACCTGTTGGATCGACCCGTTGCGGCTGTTATTTCTTAGCCAAGAGCTCCTATTGATAACTAACTAGGAGGCATTATTAAAAAAGCCTCTATGAGTCTTATACTCAAGTAAGTCTGGAACTTTATTTTTTTCAACATTCAAGATATATTTATTTGCAAAACATGTGTACACATCAAATGTTACACAAGAATAAAAACGTGCATGCAGGATATCATAAAGAAAAGAAATACAGGTTCAGACATGTTTGCCATATTATGCTATGGCGTGCAAATATGAGTAGTAATGATTAAATAATTAATTTCAAGTCAATATAAATAATTTCAAGTAAATTTCATACGCAAACAACATCAAATTTTACCATATTTTCTTTGCCATACAGTTTAGTCTCATCAGTAAATCATGGCAGTTCCATTTAGTTTCTTTCTTTTCTTTTTTTAGTTTCAAAATGATCAACATGAGCGTTAAGTCTGTCATTCTTACTATATTTAAAATGCGAAATTAGCTCTGTATGTCTGTCTATCTGTTACCTTTTTACGCCCAAACCACTGAATAGATCGGACATAGGCTACTTTTCATCCTAGATTTTTGTAAAAATACAAGCAGACAAAGTCACGGGAAGAAACTAGGTCATAGATAATTGCAGGTTCTACGTGGCGTCGCTATTTCCTGCAGAGAGGAACTTAATTAACCATTCATTAACTATCAAACGGTCTCTGTTTACCGAACCCAATAAATGTCAGTCAACGTTAAATGGGTTTTTCAGGAACATCAGTGCGGTTCCCAGTTCGTTGTTCGTGTCCGTTCCACGCTACCAACCGTAACTTCTGCTCTCCTAGTACAAATTGGTGTAATTAATGCTTCTATTGCCTTTGTATTTTTTTCTAGTTTAAGGTTTTAAATACACCGATATTTTAATCAAAATGATTAAGGAGATCTCGTTGTACACCTTCCTAAATTGCTGGGTCTAGAAGCATATTGAGTTCTATAAATAGTGAAAGTGAGCAGTGAGCTTAGCAAGGGTTTTTGAATATTCGTCTCCGTAAAAGGATTAATTTTAATTATTTATTTCAAAATTTAAAATTCTAAAGTCATTTATTCAAACTTGGCTGAGAATCAGCACTTTTCGAACGTCAAAATTACATAAGACAGTCCCCCAAAACGCCCACCCTTCACCACTTCCTAGTGCTTTAGCTGGGAAGAAGAAGTGGCGCAACAAACTCCCCAGCAGCACAGCTGTCGATTTTACTTCAGACACAGTGATTCATATTTTTGTTAGTGTTAGTAACCAAAGATACACACCACAATCATACTATTATTTAAACTAAAATTAAATACTTTAAAAAAATTACATTACTCACATAATAAGAACACAATGATCTTTAAATTAATTTAAATGTTTCTAAACATCAATACTTATTATTTTAAAATCTTAAAATTCATTAAAATCATAAAACAGCAAAATCAATATAATTTCATCTGTTGCTGTTTATTTTTTGACATGCAAAAAAAATATTAAATAGTGGATAAAATTCTGTATGAAACATCTGTATAAAACACATCACATCACAAACTCATACACGGGTTGTTGCGTGTTCTGTACTGAACTCACGCAACGCGTTGTACGTCCAGCCAGTAATAAGACTCGCCCATCAAGAAGCGCTGTCCCAAATTAGACGCATTATTAATTTAATATACATAAAACAAAACAAATTTTAATAAAAAAAGATCAATAGTTAAATTATCTTTAAAACGGTGAAGGTGTCAGAAAAATACGCTTGATAGATTTGCGCGATTCTCAGTTTTTTATCCGCGTTAGACATAACTTTACAAAATTAATTTAACTATGTAATGTAAACATAATCTAAAATATTCCTATATTAAGTTATTAAAAATGCTCTTATTTAACATAAATATTTTTTCCAAATCATTAACACTAATCGTTTAATAGACGTGATATTCAGTATAAAATAATTAAAAGTTGGTTATCTTCGCCATAATAATAATTGTCATGTGTTTTGGGAGTTCATCAAACTCTGGATTTTATTTATTAATGGGTCTGCTCTTGACCTAGATCTACAATAGAAAAAGTACACTCAAATAAGTAGGTATTCACTCTTACTTCAATACTTTTTATTTAGATCTTATTGGATTTGTCAAGAGTAATACAGTCTAGCCTTTTCCAATAAAGCTGACTAGCAGGATTGCAAGATTCGATTTCGAGTCTAACCAGATGAAGCAATATTGTCTTCTATCTTTAAGAGGGTGCATCCTAAAAGTTGGCAACGTCGTAAATAGCTGTCAAATATTTACCTGTTTCGATTAATTTGGAAATATTACTGTATGGAAATAAGAAATGTGGCTAACCAATTGACTAGAATATTAATAATGAATTGCAATTATAACATTGAATTTGATGTTGTACCCGTTTTAGGTGAAAAAAAGGCATTTGGAAAGTTTCCAAATACTTTTTTTACATCTAAAACTAACTATTCGGTGTTACGATATTAATTATTGCATTTCATAATCAATATTCTAGTTCGCTAGGTAGCCACATTTTTTATTTCCATACAGAAATATTATCAAATTAATCAAAACAGCGAAATATTTGACATCTATTTGCGACGTTGCCAACTTTCAGAATAAACACTCTTAAGTCTTTATATAATAACAATATTTATTATGCGAGTGACTGTAATATTGTCCAATAACCAACACTAGGTAACACAGATATTCCAGAAGAGACCAAATCAGACTTTTGCGTATTCTGATATCCCTCAACGACTGTCATTGATATCACAACGAGGAACGACGGGTTTATCGTACTTTTTTACTTCTTCTATTTAAAATAGGGACGTGTTGTTGTTGAGTGGGGAAAAAAAACAATTTTGTCCGTCAGTCATAATAACAAAAAAATATTTAACACGTATTTTTTGCTTTATCATACTAATAAAAAATGGTTGAGATACAACACATTCAATTTGGGGAGTGGGGTTTCGCTACGTCACAAGTCAGTATAAAGTCTACCGGAGAGTGACGTCATGCCACATTTTAATTCAATGTAGGTATTGCTTACTGTCTTATGTAATATTTTTTTATAAACCACCTGACGGACAAAAAAATATTTTTGTTAATTTTCCTATCGTCACCGATCCGATGTCTGATCACGGCCAGCTCTTTTCAACCTGCCAGATCCTTTGATTCATGTGGCTTTTATGTACCTTCTACTTCTCTTCTTCGTCGTTCCCTCAATGATGCTGATCGCGACCACATACGACGCGTCTCCAAGCTATGCGGTCTTCTGCAGTGTAGACCGCTTGGTAAATACTGCGTCCAACAGCCTTCTTGATCGCGTCTGACCAGCTCACCGGTGCTCTGCCTTGAGCGCGTTTTCCTTCCAGACCATGTTTAGGTGAACGCATAATACAGGGTGGCAGGGACATCGACGCGAAGCCGGTTACCAGGGATTCAGTACATGATTCTGAACCCCCCTGTGTTGAAATTTTTCGTCGGTTATTAAAAAAAAAATCTGCTGTTCCATACATTTTGACCGCGTAGGTATTGCACTATTCTATGAAACAGCAGATTTTTTTTTATAACCGACGAAGATTTCAACACAGGGGGGTTCAGAATCATGTACTGAATCCATGGTAACCGGCTTCGCGTCGATGTCCCTGACACCCCGTATATCCGAAAAAGCTGAGGGCACGCTCTATACGCCTTGCATATTAAAGATACCTACAATATGCAAGGCGATATTGTTATGAGATATTTATCTACCTACATTCCTATTACATCCACCATCCTTAAACAAAATTGCCATATCCGTTGATGTTCGACCGCTGCTTATTCCCATCGACTATGATAAGTGCTAAGTTTACAACATCCGCGACATTAACTGAAACTATACAACTTTGTCGTAGCAGTCGCTGACACTTTATGTTAACTTGGTATCCCTCGGGATAGGAAAAGAAAAGGTTTTAACTTGTAACGGTGTTGGAAAATACGGGGTGGCAGGGACATCGACGCGAAGCCGATTACCATGGATTCAGTACATGATTCTAAACCCCCCTGCGTTGAAATTTTTCGTCGGTTATTAATAATAAAATCAGCTGCTCCATACATTTTGACCGCTTATGTATTGCACTTTTCTATGAAAAAGCAGTTTTTTTTTAAATAACCGACGAAAAATTTCATCGCAGGGGGGTTCAGAATCATGTACTGAATCCATGGTAATCGGCTTCGCGTCGATGTCCCTGCCATCCTGTATAATGATGACTAATATTATGGTACAATCGGGTTTTGTTATAAAACTAGCGACCCGCTCCAGCTTCGCACGGTTTTTAGAACTTGACAAAACATCGTTATTTCTTAGTTATATGTTACTTTAATACCAACGTGTTATACACATAAACCTTCCGGAATAAATTCTCTAAAAGATGGTGAAAACTTCATCAAAATCTATTGCGTGGTTTAGAAGAAAAACGCGGTCAAGACAAACACGAAAATGTATAGGTTTCGATTTTTTATTTGTCAGTTTTCAAGACTGCAGGGGATTCTGTATTCAATTCCATACATTTTACTCCCCTGTGTTATGAGCCGTGGACGTTTAGGATATTATCTTACCGTTAGACACCGTAAGGCACCATTAGAACCGTTAGAAATTACATACAAAAAGTTGTGCGGAAATCGGTTGCCATGGTATCGGCATGTGATGCGGTAGAATGAGCAAAATGTCGTGAGGAAAGTTTTGAGTATGAATGTCGATGCCTATAAGAGTAGGGGAAGACCAAAGAAACGATGCATGGACTGTGTGAAAGATGATATGGCTAGAAAGGGAGTGACTGCCGAGATGACGACTAATAGAGAAGTATGGAAGAAAGGGATATGTTGCGCCGACCACAAATAAATTGGGATAAGGGCAGGAGAATGTTGATGAGAAATTACAAAAACGCCCATTTCGTTTTTCAGAAAATCATATACCTAAACACTTTATATATGAAAAAAAAAAGTTACTTAATTGACCCAGAATTCTCTGAGAAATGCAGACCATTATTAAATTGTTAAGTACATACCATGACAGACTCATGCACATTAATAGGTATCTCTGTAAAAGGTAAGTATTAACCAATTAGAACAACCATCTGTTCATGATTACAATTAAAAACACGACAAAACGAAGTATCCTCCACCGAGATTGTAAAAAAAAAAAAACAAAAACAACAAAAAATAATAATAAAAAGAAGCGTTCTGTAGATTGCTGAAGTAACCGGGCGTCAGCCGATCAAACTCAAAATAACGGCGTCCTCCACACGTTCAAATCAGACGTTCATCCCTTGAGAGTAGCACCTTCGACCCGTGAAGGGGCTGGACGTACATATGAGAAGTTACATAACCTAACGTTACGCAAGTCCGTACTAAAAGCATCCGTCCACATCAAGTTAGGAAGGGAAGAAAATCCACTCGTAATGAAACAGCAATGAAAAGATTAATAGCCTCTACGCTACGGCGTGGCTATATAAAGTAGTAAAGCTCATAAATGGATGAACTGTAACTGGAATGAGAATAAGCTTCATGCAATTCCGGTTATACAGGGTGTTAAAGTAATTGCGTGACATAGCTTCAGGGTAGGTTCAGTATCAATAAAGGAACCGAGGAAAAATAAAAATATACGTATCGTCCCGTTGGCACCATTTGGCGCCACTTAAGATTCTGGCATATGTCATATGCTAGCATTCGTGATTTAAAAACTATTTCTGCTTTCAAATATCGATATATTAATTATTATTAATATATAATTATATTTAATATTTATATATATATTTATATATATATAAATATACGTGTATTTCCTTAATAATATTAATTCTTGCACTACCCTACGGGTTAAAAAAAAAAAAACATAAAAATAATATTGCAAGATCAACTTTTTTAATTTGTAGGTTTTCATTTTGAAGGAGATAAGCACGCTAAAGTAGGAAGAAGAAATCCTTCTCCTCTAAATCAATCTCCTCCTTCACCCGGCGTTATCGAAGTGTTCAGGCGTAGGTATTTCATTGCGTTCGATAGTAGGTAGGTAGGTAATTCTAGGAAATTATGAATTAGCTTAAATTATATTTTTATTTTGTTTAAATCAAAATATAAACATATTTTAAGCAATTTTCTAATCAATTCTAAACGATCGATTAGTAGGTACTACATTAGGTTCATCTTATGATAATTTTCGGGTTTTTTTTACTTTTTTTAAAGGTCATCATCATCATCATCAGCCTATTAATGTTCCCACTGCTGGGACACAGGCCTCCTCTCTGTGAGAGGGAGTGGGCCGTAATCTATCACGCGGGCCCAGTGCGGGTTGGTAGATGTCACATGTCTTCGAGTTTTTGGTTCTAAGACATGCCGGTTTCCTCACGATGTTTACCTTCACCGTTTTGAGAGCAGTGGTGATGAAATTATTTACACAAAGTAAAGCGCCTGCTTGGGTTCGAACTCACGACCTACAACTCGTAAGTCGGGGCCGTTACCACTGGGCCACCACTGCTGCTTTTTTATAGGTATTTTATTTTTATTTTTTACGGGTTCCTTTATCGATACTGAACTAACCCTGAAGCTATGGCACGCAATTACTTCAACACCCTGTATAGGTAGGTATGTAAACTGATCCAGGATTCTATTCCCAGGTCAAGCAAAGTGTTATGGATTTTTACCCATCATCGACTTGTCTTCTATTACACTTACGTTGGCCCAACATGACAAGCAAAATTTGTTCGCATTTAAAGTGCAATTCGTTTTTGGAACGAAGTAAGAGTTGACTGGTAGAAATTATCACGTAAGGAAAAAGCGTTATGCCCCCACAATGCGACTTTCTGTCCCTGTGTGTGTGTTGAAAAAATTTATGCTAGATGGCTCTGTATAAAACGCGTCTGTTTATGGGTGACACAGTCAGTTTCAGGGTCTCAGTTTCAAGTGTCAAAAGATTTTTGGAACGAAGTTCTTTGACGCGGCTTGCAGTAAGAGTTGCCTGGTACAAATCAACATGTAAGAAAAGCGTTATTCCTTGTTACATTTTCTCTCTCTGCGGCTCTTTCTTTTAAAAACTAGTGTGTGTGCGTGGAAGTATCGCGTAAGGAACTTCCTGACGGGGTCGTCCAACCGCAGTTTTTTTTAATTTATTTTATACCATTCCCCCTCTAAAAAGCTTATTTTATTCACTGAAAACAGTGAATAAAAAGCTCTTTTAATCACTGTTTTGGTGTTTGAATTTAGAACACACCAATGTATTCGACCTCTATCTCAATGCTATACAACCTCCTTAACACTTTCGACTCCACCCATTTTCATAGAACTCATAACTGATCATTCCGCCATAAAAGTCTATGACTTTTATTATTCGTAGTTGGAAGTGAAACCTCCGGGAGGTTTCACTTCCAACGTCCGCGAGGGCTCCAGGCATCCCATACCCAAGTAGGTGAACCCTCCAGGAGGGCTCCCGACACTGAACGTCTACATTTAAAATGAGCCCTCCGCGAGGGCTCCCGGCATTCCATATACAAGTAGGTGAACCCTCCAGGAGGGCTCCCGACACTGAACGTCTACATTTAAAATGAGCCCTCCGCGAGGGCTCCCGACATCCCATATCCAAGTAGGTGAACCCTCCAGGAGGGCTCCCGACACTGAATGTCTACATTTAAAATGAGCCCTCCGCGAGGGCTCCCAACATCCCATATCCAAGTAGGTGAACCCTCCAGGAGGGCTCCCGACACTGAACGTGATAACGTTTTATTAAATGTCTATCATCATGAATCACTCCCTACGGTCGTGATTCAGTCGTTAGAATCCTTCCCTTGATCGTGATTCATCTATGGCCCTCGCATTAAATCCGTCCTTTATTCATTAGTTGCATAATATAGGTACTATTTTCTATCATACATTTTTTTTGTATTAGATTAAAAAGAAAATTTAGTAAATCTGTTCAGAGCTGAAGATGTATTGCGAATTCCCTCTCACAAGCCTTCTGTCAAATATGTCTGTCTAGTTATAATTCGCAGCTCAAAGTTTTATTAGCCGAAACGGTATTTTATTGCGCGCCACATAAAACATACGTGAGGGACTAGGATATCATGATGATGCGTGGGGTATATTTTTATTATAGGGTTTCTCTAGGGCAGATACTGGTCACTTCATACGTAGATGGTCTTTTCCTCGTATAAGAAAATAACAAAAAAAAAATACTGTGGGAAAGTAATAATGCCTCTCACAATTTTGTCAAACGAAGCCAGTGAAATTAAAATTTTCTTACGTTTTTTTGCAATTTGCAAGTCAGTGTCAGGATGTCATCATCATCATCTGTTCCCACTGCTGGGACAAAGGCCTCCTCTCTGTGAGAGGGAGTGGGCTGTAATCTACCACGCGGGCCCAGTGCGGGTTGGTAGATGTCACATGTCTTCGATTTTTTGGTTCTAAGACATGCCGGTTTCCTCACGATGTTTTCCTTCACCGTTTTGAGAGCAGTGGTGATGAAATTATTTACACAAAGTAAAGCGCCTGCTTGGGTTCGAACCCACGACCTACAACTCGTAAGTCGGGGCCGTTACCACTGGGCCACCACTGCTTGTGTCTGGATCAGGACTGTGTCAGGATGTATCTTGATTCAAATATAATTCGCGACCGTAACAAAATATATGGCTTTACAGAATTATAATCATAAATCAGCAACTCCGTATGTTAGAATAATCCTAAAATCCTAAAATAAAAGTTAGATTTCATGAAATAGTCATTCAGTAGGATTAGGTATATGAATTTAGAGAGACGTTGTATTGATGATTTATATGATTATGATTGATAGGACTAGAATTATATATTATATAATTCTATAAATAAATATTCGACATGTCCTATCAATCGTGAATCATAATTTAGATCAACATACAACCTGATACTGACGTACAAATTACAAAAAACGCTAGAAATGAAATGAAATGAAATTGTTTATTCTGTAAATAGGATATTGGAATCACTTTTACACGTCAAATTAAAAAAAAAAAAAAAAATAAGCTAGATGAGGTCGGCGTTTCCTATCTGACTAATCTGAGAAGAAAGGCCGAAACAAACTCAGAGGTCGCAGTCTCTTTTAAAGTCCAGACATAATCTTGGTCAAGCCATATGAGAACCATGTAGATTAGTGTCTGAAATGGTCTTTTAAGAAAGAACCACACAGATTTGAGCGGACCTGTCCAGTCAGTGCAAGCATTTGTCAATAATCGTGGTAAAAAAAAAAGGGAAGAACCCACATAGTCCTCACATTCACAATAATTAAAATATAATAATACTTTACTAAGTAATCATGTCATTTTGTATATAATTTTAAACAATGTCAATTTGTATATAAATCTGGTTTATTTTGATGATTTTACATAAGTAATAATTAAAATGTCAAGTTTTATCACAAGGCTTAGAGAAAATTTTAATTTCGCCTTAAGAACGGTTTCCTAGAAAAGAGGGCCTCCACATAACGCCCACAGTGACGGCCGTCATAAAAATGATGGCACCGCGATTTGACTTCACGATGTCAAAAAACATCCACTTACTGTCATACTTACCTATATCTATGGATAACGTTACAGTGACGTCATTCGGCCGTAAATTGCGGACGCTATGTGGCGGCCACCGCAGTCGTAGAAAAGCATTTTTTTTTTAAATTACCTATTTATTAAAACATTGTTTTCCATAAATTTTAACTGCGTAGGTATTGCACTTTTCTATGAAACAGCAGATTGATTTTTTATAACTGACGAAATTATTTCTACGGTAGAATCTTATGTGCTCCTGGTGTGTACGTCGATATCCCTGCCACCCTGTATAATGGTAGAATTTCATCTAATTTGAATTCCATTAGTGTCTTAGTGACTGTAGTAGATTTAACTAATTAAGATAGTACGTGTACAGTTAGTTTAGTGCTTAATTACTGGATAATACCTACTTCCGTTCATTTGAACGGTAAGTACGCTTTAATCTCGCCACGCCATTTCGCATGAAATTGCATTTTAACTAGGTACTTACCTAATGCACGCTCTTTAGGAAATCCAACTATTTATCTCGCTTTCATGATTATTTCGTAGCATTATTTGTTTAAATGCGTTTATTAGTAAGTAGCACTTTTAAAATTAAATCAACATTATTTTTGTAGTGTAATATATTCCTCTCGCTTTCCTGCAATCTGTGGGAGTGATTTCCTAAAAAGCGACGGAAGTGTGTAACAGTAAGCCAGGGAAGAGCGCGATATTTGATTATTTTGATTTGAGCAATGAGCGCGCGCAGTGCTACAGTTTGTTGTCAGAAACGACCATGATGAGGCCCCGCCCCTTTAATGTTCCAAATTTTACTTATTTTCAAGGTGAGATGTCACATGTTACACATCTTATCCGTCTTATCCGCCTACTGTATGGCTCGCTCGTTTTTATTCTATTATGGCCTAGTACAAAATAAATATCAAGAAAAATACCTAAATGGAGCAAGGTCTGCCATTTTTGGGGCTTCCAGAAAGAAAGGGAAGAATTTCCTAAAAATACGCACTGTGCTAACTAATTTATAGAGTTCCACCGAATTATTTTTTGTTTTCGGTTTCGGTAATTTACGGCAGAAATTTTCAGCCGAAAATGCAAATCACGCCGAATATTGATTTCGTTTTCAGCCGAAAAAGAAAACCCATTCAGTCGGATTCCACTAATTAATCAATCAAGGACGTGCAACTACCGCGTATACCGCGGTTTTCTATATATTCTGAACCGACTATAATTAAACAGTAGCAAGTCAATGAATCGATTTTATTAATCGTTTCTTTTCGCAGTTAAATAGAGTATTCATGAAAACTTGATGGAAAGTGGCTCGCCGGTCTTTTCAGTACAAGACCCGGGAAAACTTTTGAGCTTGAAATAAACTGTCATGTTTTGACATTTCAAGTGTACACGCGCGGACACGGTACTGCGGGAGACAAAGACGGTGTGCAAGAGACGCTCGGGACGATGACTCGGCGCGAGCCAATCAGCGATGACCAACGCGGACCGCGCTTCACTTCTCGTCAAAATCTTAATAGCGAATGGTCATTGTTTTCTATGTTAGCACCGAATATTTTTGCCTTTTACATTATATCTATGTTCAGGCTTTACCAAAGGCCTTCAAAAAGTGGCAACTTTTTATGTGTTTTTACAATGACAACATCGCCACCGCTGTTTGTGTCACAGTGACGTTGTGATTTTTATAATTCATCTGTAGAAATTTCCCGCCAATTACTGCAATTCGGGCCTTTATTTGCACCATAATAACCCCAAAGATATAACAACCTATATTTTATAAAGTCCTCTAATAGTTTTAACCACGTGAAACATTGGTCCTTCGAGCCGGATTTAACTTAAGTTAAGTTCACGTAAGTTTTCACAGGTGACATTTTAAAGAATAGGTGGGTAGGATAGCTAAACACAGGTGATATTCATATATGAACCATCACGTCTCAAAAACAATCTTCATGCGATTCGTTCGCGATATTTTCCATGGAGTCACATCCAACGGGCGCTGTATGCAAATGTCATCCACAATTAATACCGCCCGGCGCGCAATGTATTACGTGATCGCGCATATTCATCGTCTTACCTCGGTTTTCACTTACACATTCATCTATATGGGAATTTAAATGGATCATATTGCCAGTTATTCGTCCTGGATTTATTGGAAGGATTTGAAATTGAGATACATTTACTTTCCCCCGACGCAAAAAGAAGAGTCTTATAAGTCTGTGTGTCTGTCTTTAGCACCGTAGCTCTTGAACGGGTGAACTGATTTGAATGCGGTTTTTTAACTTAAAATCAGGTTTTTCTAGCGATGGTTCTTAGATATGTTTTATCAAAATCGGTTTAGCCGTTTGAAGATAATCAGCTCTTTACTAGTTGGTGAATGAATGTGAGCATCTTCCACAGGTCTGATCCATTTGAAATTTGGTATTTTGTTACTTCAATGATATTAAAAGAACATAGTAACCTTGAATGAAGTTCAAGGTTACTATGTCAGGCATCACCTGGAATTTGCAGGATACCCAACTCCCTTACCAACTTACAGCACAGGTGTTTGGGCTCATTGGAATGGTCTATGAATAGATTATTAATTCTTGATTGTTACCATTTTGGCAAAGTGAGTGTGGTAATGGTAACGCCTATCAAAATCATCATCATCATCAGTTTATAGCAGTCCTCAGCTAATCTCATCCATCTGGTACCAGGCTACCAGCCCCATGACGGAGATCATAGCTCCACCTAAACCTCGAGTGCGTCCTACCATACGTTTGCCGTCAAGTCTATCACAATGGTCATCAGTTCTACAGCCAATATACCCGGTCCATTATCGCTTCAATTTGCTTATTCTGTTGACTCGGCATAATTATGAGGAGTAGTTTTTGCCCAGTGGTCGAAATTCGACCATATTTAATTAAAATTTTAAGTTTGACAGGATAGTTTAGGATATTTCATACTAATTCCATGCTCCCATATGATTATTCTAAGGTGAGATTTAACATAGTATGTGGTATACGCATGGTGTGCGAGTAATGTTTTTTTAATTAATTTTATTCATTTCTAATGCATAAAATCTTCCTAGCCTTTTTCCCAACTATCTTGGGGTCGGCTTCCAGTCTAACTTTCCAGTCTATAGATATTGCTTCATAGATTAGTTTTGGTGGGTCGTGGGTTCGGCCCATCGATGTAAGAAAACAATCTGTTTACCCCACATTATTAATTGGGTTTCGTCTCAGAACATTTCCAATTAAGAGAAAGATTAATGGCTTAAGATAAATACTATAATTCTAAAACCACACAAAACAGTTATCTATAATATTTTAGTCCTTATCAGTGTTGAAATAAATATGTTTTTCATTTAAAAAAATAGGGCAGACTCTCTTTCGGATTTCGTAATGAAATTGTAGGCAAGCTGACTATTTCTCATCTCGCGTAAATTGTAAAACGTGGGTCTAAAAGGGCCAAGGACAGGACATTTCGGGGGTGGCTAGTAATTGCTGGGCGACGAGATGTTTCATTACTGCGGAGACTGGGATCCTAAAAACAGAACTTGACAAAGCGAATGAAGTTTGGTACTTATTACTGATTACTCGTAACGATGTGTCCTAGATATTCCGATGTGAAAACGGGACCGACTCCGACATCCGGAGCAAACTCGATGTCTAAACGATGACCTATCCAAGGACTAATCATGGCATGTGCAGCTTACTATCCACAGAGTACTTTTTATAATAGGTTCCATTAAAATAGATGGACAAACTTTTAGTAATCATTCAGACCACCAAAATAAGGACATGGTAAAAAAATATAATAAGAAAAACGCATTAGATATTACAATATCAATCTTCCTAGCCTTTTCCCAACTATCTTGGGGTCGGCTTCCAGTCTAACCGGATGCAGCTGAATATCAGTATTTTACATGGAGCGACTGCCTATCTGACCTCCACAACCCAGTAACTGGGTAATACGATACCCCTTGGTAACACTGGTGTCAGACTTTCGGGCTTCTGACGACTCGTAACGACTGTCAAAGATCCACAAATGACAGCCGGGACCAACGGCTTAACATGCTTTCCGAGGCACGGAGGAGTCTCGGTATGTATAGATGGTCACCCATCCACTGACCAACCCCGGCAAGCGTAGCTTAACCTGATGGATCGACCCGTGCGGCTTGTTATTACTTAGCCACGAGCTCCTCCATTATTACAAGAAAAATAAATCAGCTTACGAAAATACACTAAAAATGTTGGCTACCCAATGCCATTTAGTATTTTTGGTCCAAATAAAATCACAATTTTTTCGCTTGGTATATTTGGTTAGACGTACTGAACACTGTGTTAAAATTTGTCCATCAACTTTAATGGGACCTTGTTTGTTACTATCGCAGATGTACGGTTCCATTTCTCTGTAAATGAACCTCGAGCCCCACTAGTATAAGGAGTGGTAATAACTTAGTAAACCTCTTTTTTATACATGCACAGTTTAATAAAGTAACAGTATTTTGTCTCGGCAGTGACCTTGAAATCATTACCTACGGCCGCTCGATAGATAAACCTTCCGCGTCCGTGCGTAACTGCCGCACACTCAATACGTGCGTACTGATATAGGTACACTGAGTTTTCTATCCGCGTTGTTTCGGCAGTTTTCTAAGAAGATAAATTACTGTTATTACTTATTTATACTATGGTACATGTCACCTGATACACCAAAATACCTTTAAGAGGGTTTACGTCGTACGGCTTTTCATACAATCTTTCAAGCCCTTATTTTTCGAAATGACTGAACCGATTTGAATGAAACTTCATACGCATATGCAGGATATAAAGGTCTAAAAACTGAATTAAGAACATTTTCGAAAAATAGTGTTACAGCCAAATTAGACCGATTTTTAATTTTCCATAGAAACAGAGATTTCCAGTTATCTGCTTTTAAATAAGACATTTTGAAAATGTTCTTAACTAAGTTTTTAGACCTTTGTATCCTGCATATGCGTATGAAGTTTCATTAAAATCGGTTCAGTCATTTCGAAAAATAAGGGCTTGAAATTTTGTACGAAATGCCGTACGACGTAAACCCTCTTAAACGAACAATTCTTGTATATATGTATATATAATGTATATCTGAATCTCGGAAACGGCTCCAATGATTTCGATGAAACTTGCAATTTAGGGGTCTACGGGGGTGAAAAATCGATCTAGCTAGGTCTCATATCTGGGAAAAATCGTTTTCTTTATTTTCAAGGCCTCGGAAATCTGATAAAACGTTGGTGTACAGTCACGAGCACCAATATGTATACACTAAGGAACTTTTAAAACTGATTTGCTCATACTGTGTTGATTAATATTTTGTGATGTTACGAATATAGTATTTTGGAACCCATATAAATATGAAATAGACCTTATAACAACGTTGCAGTCAATATTCCACGAGAAAATCGCTTTTGAATTTTGCTAAGTGGATACATATTGGTGCTCGTGACTGTACCTAGAGGATATGTTTATATCTTCAGCCAAGCAGAGCTCGGTTGACAAGTTAAAAATTAAGTAGTCAGCTCTATTATTAGCCCAGTTTACTGAGAATGCTCTTTATGCACTCTCAAATTTGCACACACAACATCACTTTCAGTTTTCCATTTTTCAGCCTGTTCAAAAATACAGAATGTATCGAGTACATTCTCATCTCGTGCACAATGTGAAGCGCCTAACAAAGGCCAAGGGCAGAGAGAGGCGGCCGCGGCGGCGGGGGCGGGGGCGGGGGCGGGCCGAGGTTTTTCATTCATTCGGATAACAATACCAGTTATAATTAGAGCAGCCGGGTTTGATATTAATGTAATAGGTGCAATCAATTCATAATAACCGCTTTCGGATCAAAATACTCATTCATATCGGAGTAAACAAAAAACAAATTGACTGGCTGAATTATCACTTTGAACGTTAATGACACTGACTTATTAATTATAAATTTTCAAGAAAATCGTCTATTTTTATAATGTTTGTAAATATGTGAGCACCTGACTGTATCTATCACATAATTAATTTATCTGTCGTTTGCTCCACTTCAAATTCTTTTTACTTTGTATAGTAATTTTATTCTAAGTGCATCGTCTTCACATATAATTTATAACTAATGTACCTATACAAAATATTGTAAAACATTTTAAAAGAGTAACTGTGGAGTTTCTTGCCCATTCTTCTCCATACGAAAACTACCTTTTGGAAGGGGCGACTAGAATCAATACTCTATTTTGTAAATTTTGACGTTCAAAAGTGCCTTACAAGGGTCTATTTGAAATAAATGATTTGACTTAACTTGACTTAATGCTAAAGTTCAAAAAATGGGCGAGCTATTTTAAAAGCAGATAGGGTTAGCCTTCTATGGTTAGCCTAGAAAAGATAGTTTTCCAGGCATTGACCGCGTGAGAAAAGTAACGTAGACCAAGAAACAAATGAACATACGGGCGCGTGAATGCTTTGTTCGACATTGATTCTGGAATTTATAATTAATTTACTTAGTTTGAATTTCCGCGCATTGTTTGAGAAAAGTACTATACAAGCCTTGGCCGCAACCAGGCATTGATGGACTCACGTATGTGTCACGATCGTCCATCAACGCCCTAATTGCTGACCTCGACAGTAATGTACTATTGTTCAAATAAAGATTCAAGATTTGATTATTTCGATTTTTTATGAAAGGAAAGCGAGAGGAAAAGATACTACACATCAAAAACTCAGGGTCGTATTTTATATCCAATTTCAACAGAGTATCTAGAGCTTTTAAAAGGGATCGTTCAGAGAAATTCTGCTATCAAACGTAAATCTGTTGGCAATCAACCTTGCCTGTTCCGGTTTAAAGGGTTTATGTACCAGTGTGTAATTATATACACTCGATCCATTTCAAAGTTCTATTTTACGGATTTGCCGTCTTTTACCGTACGCAACCGCAACATTCTAGTAGGAGCAACCGCTTCGAACGAAAGGTAAATTGAACCACGTTTAGATACCGGATAATAATTAATGAAGATTTTACGAACCTACTTATCCCTAGCTGTACCGTGGGTGGTTGGAATTATTGGAAAATAAGGTTAGGTTCGTTTCTACACCAGGTTTTAACGAGGCCATGTATTCCATAATAGAAGGTATTAATTTACTCTGAAATTGAGCATTTAGAGATATGAGGAACAGGGTGTAAAGTTCACTTATCCTCTATATGTAGAAAAGGGAGGATCCTTCGACCAGAGGGGGTCGTGTCTAGCGGGCACCAAACGATTGATATTGGATAGTATTATTTATATGTCGTTCGCGCGGTAAACTCTAATTGTGCGATGCAGGATTTGTGTCGTCAGGTCTTCGCATTTGGCGTTGTAGATGTCCGCCACAAGCACATTCTTTAATCACTTTTCTATACGAATTTCTTTCAAAAAAAATCTCATGTTGTCGCTGAAATCGTTGCTATTTATAATCTATCTTACTCAAAATAACCACTGTATCACATCGTGCTCTATGATACATAATACAGAAAATATATATTCCTGTATCAACCACCATAACAATACGTGACTTACTAGTTGAAGGTCATAGGATCGAACTGAAGCAGGCGCTTTACTTAGTGTAAATAGTTTCATCACCACTGCTCTCAAAACGGTGAAGGAAAACATCGTGAGGAAACCGGCATGTCTTAGAACCAAAAATTCGAAGACATGTGACTTCTACCATTCCGCACTGGGCTCACGTGGTGGATTATGGCCCACTACCTCTTATAGAGACGAGGTCTGTCCCAGCAGTGGGAACATTATAGGCTGATTATCCCAGCAATACGTGTGGCGTCGAACACAGAATGTGAATAACTCCAATCATACGTAATTATTATTATTAATGCGATCCGTCACGAACGGCGATACCTATGTTCAATTATATTATTAAATACTTGCGACGCACGTACGTAATAACGGTACCGGTGGCACATGAGTAGATAGTTAATGGAGACCTAACTTCATACGATGCTACGATAAAACCAGCCTATTAATATTGCCACACTGCAGAGCAAAGGGTTTTCTTTTGCAAAGAAGGCATGAGCTTTGATCACCAAGCTCGTGATTTATATTCAGATGTCCAAGAGAAACTTAGAAAGTACCCGGATTTGGCGCAGCGATACTCACATGGCGTGACTGTACGGTCGGAGCTCAAGCATTACTGTAACAAGATTTACCTTGACACCAAAAAGTGACGTTTAAACTGCTATTTAAACTTTCATCGAGTCGCGTTAGGAATGAGTTAAGCTGGAAATCAGCACATTTTAAACGCCAAATGTTTCAAAAGACATCCCGATTTAAGCTCAAATCGTTCACCGCACGTAGTTTTTATGCTAGCATCAAAGTGCAACCCACTTCACTTCCACGTCTGTCGTATATTTACTCAAATACTTGTGTTCTACGTTATAAGCTAAGTATAAAATCTTACGGATAATTTATGAGTTCTATCGATGTATATTTGATTCATGATAGACGTTTTTTCCGAATGGAGCTGTTCAGATTATGTACCTATACATTAGGTAAGTACTTATGTTTCCGTAATAGAACCTTGACAATAATGTAGAAATGTAGCGTGTACATAAATGCTACAAATTATCACGAATATAATGTTTTCACGTTAGCACCATTGTAAACTTAGCCACTACAGCTAATAGCATAGCAGCATCAGCATAGTAAATAAATAAATAAATTCTTTATTGCCATAAACAGGAAACAGAAAAAATTTAGAGGTTAGAGTACCTGTATTTCAGGAGCCAACGACTTCCATTAACACTTTCGACAACACCCATTTTCGTCGATCTCATACACCATGCTGCCATACATATTGTAAGTGAACCCTCCGGGAGGGTTCCCGGCATTACGTTTGCGCTAAAGTTAACCATCGCGGACGGTCAACGGCATTAGGTTTAAAACCGTGTTATAAAACAATGTAAAACGAAGTGAATTAGTGTTTTCGGGGGGTCTATGTTCTATGTTCTATGTTATAGGGTTTGGTTTCCGCACTTAGTCCGTCAAATGAACCATTGTACGTGGGCCATGGCGGCCGTTTGGGGGGGTTATTCCATCCAGCCCACCTCCCTCCAGAAGTTAATTAAAGCTCCTGGTTTGTTTAGAACATCAGTGTAAGATCTGGGTGACCCGAGGGTTTCTGTTCTAATCTGGGTGACGCCTGTGCATTCAAAGAGCACGTGCGCGACGGTCTCCTCGGCCTCCATGCAAGCCCTGCACAGAGGACTGTCCGTTATGCCTATCGTGTGGAAATGTTTGTTTAGCGAGCAGTGTCCTGTGATGGTCCCCGTCACCAGGCGCAGGCCATTTCTGTCCAGGTGTAATAAACGCCTGGTCAGCTTGCTATCCAAGAATGGCATAGCTTCCTTGGACTGCCTGCAGCCTGGTGTCGAATTCCACCAGGTCTCCGCTTGTGTGTGGGTGAGCTCCTGTAGCCACCTGCGTATTTGGTTGAAGGGGATGGGAACGATAGGTTCGGGTCCACAGACTGCCGTGCTGGATCCTCGTCTAGCCAGTTCGTCAGCTGCGTCGTTGCCTAGCGATCCACTGTGTCCTTTTATCCATTGTAGTGTCACCGTATTGCGGCTAGATACCGTTAATTGTTCTAGTTCATTGTGACATTCTAGTGTTAGCGTTGAGGTAATACATTTTTTCCGTAGGGATTGGAGAACTGAGGCACTATCGGAGAGTATACGTATATGCGTGTCCGCAACTCTCCTGGCTTTTAGGGCGTGGACCGCTTGTATGATGCCCACACACTCTGCCTGATAGACGGTGTTGAACATTCCCAGCGGGCTGGATATATTTATGTTGAAGTCGTGTGAGAAGACTCCTGCTCCGGTGCCGGAGTTGGTCTTCGATCCATCGGTGTATACTCTCATCTCTTTCGGGCCTGAGTAGTCACACTGTTCTTCCGTGAGTATTATGTTGTAGTGCCTTTGAAAGTGGTGCGTTTTCGGGGCTTTATCACAGGGTGATGCCATCATTGGTCGTCGTTTGATCGCTTCTTCCCTTATGCGTGTGTGCTTAACTCTGGAGTCTTTGCTTAGGGTTCCTGATAAGTGGAGCCTAAAGGCAGCCAGGCTCGCCTCCTCCCGCACGATGAGGTGCAGAGGCGGCAGTCCCAGTATTGCCTGTAGGGCGGCAGTGGGTGCAGTTCTCATACTGCTAGTGATTGCCACACAAGCGAATCGCTGCAGTTTCTCGAGTTCTCTTTGAGCTGTACTCAGGTCTGTCCTGGGCCACCAGACCAGTGAGCCGTATGTAATGATTGGTCGGATAACTGTGGTGTATAACCAGTGGGTGACCTTGGGGCTAATCCCCCAGTTCCTGCCAAGCAGTCGCTTGCACTGCCACAGGGATATGCTGGCTTTTGTGGTGATATAGTTCGTGTGTTTAGCCCAGTTCAATTGTTTATCCAAAAAGACGCCCAGGTATTTGGTTTCAGTTGAGAGGCTTAGGGTTGTTCCAAAGAATCGTGGTAGTTGTAGCGTCGTCAGTTTTCTCTTTTTTGTGAAGAGAATCAATTCGGTTTTTGTGGGGTTCACTGAAAGCTGGTGGTTGTTGCACCATTCCTCTACTATTTTCAGGGCTTGACGCATGAGGTTGCATAGGGTGTTTTCGTGGGTCCCGTTTATTATTATGGTTATGTCATCGGCGTAGCCTACAGTGAAATAACCTTTATCATTTAGTGTTTTGATGAGGCTGTCCACTACTAGGTTCCATAGAAGCGGTGAGAGGACGCCCCCTTGCGGGCAGCCCTTAGCAACGATGGCCCTTGTAGTTTCATTGACTGTAACTCGTACAGCTCTAAGTTTGAGCATGTTGGTGATCCAGCCACTCAGGGTCGAGTCTATGTTGTGTCTGTCTAGGGCCGTGTTTATGCTACTGAACGTAGTTTTGTCAAAGGCGCCCTCAATGTCAATGAAGACGGCCAGTGCTGAGCATTTGTGGTCCACTGCGCATTCAATCTTAGAAACCACGCTGTGCAGCGCTGATTCTGTTGACTTGCCTGTGGAGTACGCATGCTGTTGTTTGTGAAGTGGTTTTGCCCGGAGAGGTCCGTCTCGGATGTGCCTATCACAGAGTCTCTCGAGGGTTTTCAGAAGGAAAGATGTAAGGCTGATGGGCCTATAGGCCTTTGGTTGCGTGTAATCGGTCTTGCCGGGTTTGGGTATGAAGATGACTTTCACCTCGCGCCATGCGAGAGGTATGTGTCTAAGTGCTATGCAGGATCGGTAGATCTCCACCAGCCATGGTGTTAGATAGTCTACCCCCCACTGCAGTAGGGCTGGGAAGATGCCATCCAGCCCTGCCGACTTGTATGGCTGAAAGGTGTTGATAGCCCACCTTACTCGGTCTTCTGTTACTATGGTGCGGGCTCTAGACCAGTCTTGATCCGTTGGGGTCCATTCTGGTACAGCATCCCAGGTTCTGTCCTCTAGGACTCTACAGTCTGGGAAGTGAGTTTCGAGAAGGACCTTACTGGTTTCATGGTCAGTTAATGTGTATGAGTTATCGGGTTTCTTTAGCGCGCCAAGAGTTCGGTCCTGGTCGGTTGATAGGATCTTCCTTACCCTTGCGGCTTCATTGTTTGTCTCGATGGATTCGCAGAATTTACGCCATGCTGTCCTCCTGGCGGTTCTGATCTGCTTTTTGTATGTATATTGGGTCTCTTTGTACGCCTCCCAGTCGTCAGGGAGTCTAGTGTTTTTAGCTCTGTTAAATTGCTTACGCAGCGCATCTCTGAGTTTACCAAGTTCAGCATTCCACCAAGGGTTCCTTTCGTTCTTGGTTCGTGGCGCTCTTAGTTTGCAGCATGCGTGGTATGCTTCAGTTAGGTATTCGGATAGTTTTGTCACGGTGTATTCTAGTTGTGCCTGGTCTTTTATATTTACTTGTGTTAGGTGTCTGGTTAATAGGGAGGCCAGAAGGCGTTTGTACCCGGGGACATTGGTGCGTCTCGGGTTTCGCCTCGGTTCGGGTTTCCTAGTATTGGTAATAGTAGTAATGGTACCTAGTAATGGTATTTCGGGGGGTCTTGTCGCTATCAGCAGTAACAACCTTTTAAATTTTAAGTGAATATTTGTAACCGAGACCAAAAATTTTTAAAATATTGAAATTCTTGTATTTTAAAACCAACGCATAGAATAATAAATCTTGTTAAAATATACATCAGATTTTGTTTTCACGGTTTATTATATATTGTATTCGCTAAGAAAAACCTACATTTAAAATGAACCCTCCGCGAGGGCTCCCGGCATCCCATGTGCGACTAGGTGAACCCTCCAGGAGGGCTCCCGGCACTGAACTAGCTAGCTAGTAGCTATTTGTCGCGTATTTTTTATGTGTAACATCTTTCCTCTCACTTTGCTGCAATCTGTGAGAGTGATTTTGTGAAAAGGGACGGAAGTGTGTAACAGGAAGCCGGGGAAGCGTGCGTTGTTTGATTTGACCGCCAGCCGTCAAATGGTACCAACCCTTTTTCCGAGAGGTTGTAAATGATGATGATGATGATGACGATGACTGTCTTATGGAAAGGCATGCTCGTTTTTTTTAAATTTGTATCGTTTAGTAAAAAGAGAATGCGACTGCGTTCGAGTTGGTTTATGACAAGACCTCGCTATTTGAATATTGCTCGGTGTAAAAAGTTAAAAAAACATGAAAACTAGCCCTTGTTCGTAACTTGATTCAGTGGTGGATTTACCAGCAGGCTGACCTAGGGGCGGCAAAGGAGCCATATTTTGCGATGGATTTCTGATGTCTTGCAGTAAGAAGTCTACAAGAAATCTTTCCGATGACTTTTCCTCCTTATTTTTTTTTTGTCGGTTCGAAGTCATCAATTAATTTCTGCCGCTCTGGGCGGAGCGGGAGGGCGTGTCAGACTCTTACTGACTAAAACCCACCCGTGTTCCTTCTGTTGCCTGTACGTTGCCAGGGGCCACGGTAACCCTTTAGAACTTTCCCGCAGTTAGGACTTTCCCGCAAGACTCTTCTCTCTTCCGTTTCATTGTACATTCAACGGTATTACCTCAGAAATATTCCCAAAAACTACATATTTCTTGTGCAATTTCAACGGGTGTGTCGACACAGACTTTTGGGTACTTTTCCTGTTGACAGCGATGCTGACGAATTTTTTGATTCCTTAAGGTCATCGCTCATTATACCAGCACGGTTCCGACACGGCAAATATCTTGTCAATCAAGTTAGGATTTTAAGTCATATGCATTAAAGTCTATTTTACGATGGTTACACAAAATAGTGGACGGCTCGCCGACAGTAAGTGGCCCGTTAGGAGCCGTCACACGGTGCGCCGACAGCACGCTTCAAGCGAGGAGCCCGCTCGCTGGCTCCTCGCCGTCCACGCGGTGACGCCTCGCAGTACGCGCGGTGACGCCTCGCTTGTGAATGAACAACAAACTTTCACCTCACCGGTGGCGTGCCGTCAGCGAGCGGTCGCCTTGCTTACGGTGCGTTGGCAACTAGCGGTCGCCTGGCTTACCGCGCGTTGACGACTAGATATTTCGAAGCGGTGCCGGGCGTTACTGTGCTGGAGCGGTGCTGTTATAATGGGCGATGACCTATATGAGTATTTCCTTCCTTTTTAAATGCTTGTACATATTATTATTTTAAGTCAGTTTTTTTTTGAAATTATGTAAATACGTCTTTATATACCAAAATTTCAACCAAATTATTGAATTTTAAAAATAATTTAGGTACTGACAGTTGTAGAGGTAAAGGCGACAAAAATTTACTTGGGAAATGTGTAAATCCGCCGCTGACTTCAATACAAACATCAAAACTGCTCAGGGTTGAAGTTCACAAGAAACCTTTCATCGCACACATCACACACCCCCGGAGGAAAAAAATCTTGCAAACTTCTTGTGAATCAGGTTGCGCTTTGTCAGTCAGTCACGGTTAAGCTTTTCGGTTCGGGTATGATAGGGGTTTTCGAAATTTGAAAAGTCCTGACAATAAGCCAGACATTTGAAGAAGTTCAGGTATGGTTAGGGTTTTCGAAATTTGAAAAGTCCTGACAAAAATCCAGACATTTGTAAAAGTACGGGGATTTTACTTTTAACTCTTTATTTTTTCAAAGGAATCGTTACCTAAAAAACAGTAAAAGTTCGGGCAAATGACAAGACCAAACAAATGGTAACCTTGGTCACGGGACTGTTTTAAAAATTCAACCACGACTATTATTGAACAAGATTTGTGCCTGATGCTTACTGGCGTTTAAAAGTTAAAAACGAACTTTTCCTAACCTAGACAAACTCCAGGGTTTCCAAGCTCGATTGCCTTTCCAAGTTGTGATTGAGAAACTAAACTACCCTCACAAGTCAGTAAATAATACAAGGAGGTCGTTATTACTTCGGAAGCTCTCAAACTTGACCGTCGGACTTAAAGGGTTCTTCAAAGTTATGAGGGCCTGATCACTTTGCAGTTGTTATGGCCCTATAGGTTATGCGACTTTTGAATGGTCAGCGTGAGATCGGGATTCAAACAAAGTTTCTTTCAAAGTTGAAAAAAGTCTTAAGGTTCTGTAATGAGGGTTTTCTGAAAATGAATGAAGTTTACTAGGTGGCAGCCCTCAGACGTCAGCTCCAGGCACTTGAGAAAAGTGGCGCCTATATTTTCTTTGGTCTTGACTGAATGATGAACAAATGAATGAATATATACTAATACTAATAATATTATAAAGAAGTAAAGTTTGTTTGTAGAGAGCAGTAACGGCCCAGACTTACGAGTTGTAGGTCGTGGGTTCGAACTCAAGCAGGCGCTTTACTTTGTGTAAATAATTTCATCACCACTGCTCTCAAAACAGTGAAGGAAAAGATCGTGAGGAAACCGGCATGTCTTAAAACCAAAAATTCGAAGACATGTGACATCTACCAACCCGCACTGAGCCCGCGTGGTAGATAACGGCCCACTCCCTCTCACAGAGAGGAGGCCTGTGTCCCAGCAGTGGGAACATTAATAGGCTGATGATGATGATGAAAGTTTGTTTGTTTATTTGTAAGTTTGTATGTAGGGGGTAATCTCCGGAACTACAAGCCGGATTTGAAAATTTTTTTTTGAATTCGATAGCCCAATTCTTGAGGTAGGTATAAACTCGCGGACGAAGTCGCTTGCAGAAGCTAGTATTTTATATTTTATATTCATTATCGAAATGGAAGAGACCTCTTGTCAAAGTGGCGCCAACTGGTGGCGTGGATTTTCATGAAAAACCTCATTACACCGGCTCCTAAATCATTGAAATCGGAACATTGCAACGCTGCATTGGGGGCAGAAACTCTGACGTTACGGGTTGCAATTCGGCAATGATTAATAGCTATGACGCCAATTTCGATTCAGCATCAATAAATTTCAAGTTGACAGTGGATACGGCTGTTATGAATTGAAAATACCTATACCAAAAAGTTCAGTGCCCAAGTGAATCGTATAACAAATATAGAATTGACGCTAAAGTCACAAGTAAGTCTGAACTCTGAAGCATGAAGAAAAGACTCGAGGTCTAAGGGGAAGGGGATCTAAGACTAGTCACCTATCCAGGGATTGACTGCGGCAAATGTAGCGTAAGGCCTGTTACAGCATCTCCAGATAAATTTTGGTGGATAATTTCATCCAAGTTTATGGAATTGAAAAGGGTATGATTAGATGGTTTGGTCATGTTGAGAGAATGAATGAAAGGCGACTAACAAAATGTATTTACAAGGCAGATGTGACTGGAAACGCCGGGAGGGGACGCCCTAGGAGGACAATACTGACCTTATTGGTGATGTTCTTCAGAAATGACTAGTACTCGCAACCGGCGAGCGTGTATGACCAGATGTATGAACGTAAACGAGGCAAAAGGAGTATGTAAGGATCGTAGCAGGTGGCGTTCTGTCTACTTATCCCTATGAGGAGCAGGCGTGAGTTTATGTATGTATCTTTGTTAAGTTTATGGAAGTTCTTGTCTGTTCATCTCCATAGGAACGTGCTACGAATTGAAATTGGCAACTAGCTTCATCTTTCTAACTGACCGACTCGACAGTAAAAAAATGTCTATAAATGGTTTAATTGAAATAAATGCTTTAAGTTTGAACAAACGTTCCATTTGTCAATTAATCTGGTCTTCTTTTCGTGTGGTTATTTACTAACCTGGTGTCAGAGTTTTTAAAGCCGCCCATGGGTCTCTGACTTGGCTTCACATGCCGTCGAGAAATATCTCTCAGGCATGCAAGTTTCCTTACGATGTTTTCCTTCACCGTTTTTGAAATAAGTGATATTACGAGTACTATACGCACATGAATCTGAAAAGTCAGAGGTGGGTGCCTTGGGTTCGAACTCGAGACCTTTGACTTGGCAGCCTCACGGTCACACCACCAGACTATCACTGGCTAATTAATCTGGTACCTAGATGCCTCTCTTGATACAGTAAAACAGGTCCTTTTAACCTCCAAGAAAGATCGATTCCCGCTGGTAATATTCCACCATTTCTGAGTACTTTTCCTGAGAGTTACGAAATCCACCCACTCGACTCCCTTGAAATCAAAACATAAGCGGCTATCTCTTTGACAATATTCTCGCAGTAAGCAGCATTAATTCCGAACATTTCCGAGCAATTCCGAGTACATCCGAGGCGTACCCAAGTTATTATATGCGTACCTATTAGTGCCGTTTGTATTTCTGTTTTGCACGAACTCGCTGGGTTTAGGACGCGTTCATATTGGGAGAATAGCTGGTGCTTTATGAATATAGGCTGTATAGGAGGTGCATCTGCGACATTTACTAGAGGACAGAAAGACAACAAAATGCAGTATTCACCACCTCCATTGGTTTTCTACACCGTTGGTCTCGTGCTTCCCAGCGCCACTCCTGAGCGTGGGGTCCTGGGTTCCATGTCCACGTCGCGCAAAGTGTTATTGAGTTTTTCCATTTCACAGGAATTTCTTATAAACAGGGCTTTGGAAGTTGACTGTGTGATACGCCCGTGCCTCGGAAAGCACGTTAAGCCGTTGGTCCTGCGCCTGATTTCTCTCCGGTCGTGAAGGATTGCCGTCCCATCGGACTATGAGAGTGAGGGAAGAGAGAGTGCACCTGTGTCTGCGCACACACTTGTGTACTATAATATCTCCCGCGCCGAACGCTAGTCTCCGTTGAGATTGGCCGCTGCCGCGCTGTGGCCGAAATACCTACGGTCCGGAGGACTATACTAGGTTTTCTTATCTGACTCATAATCTCATACGAATTCTGTTCCAGTTTTTAGTAGATATTTCTTATCCTGACACTGTGATATAGACCCTTAGTTTCTGAGGTACCAAAAACGGTTTGATTCGTGGTTTATAATAATTTCAAGTGAGCGGTTCTAAACATTTATGTTCGCAATAACTCGATAAAATGTAGGGATTTTCTTTCGCAATTTCAGAGTTGGCCACATTGAAAAAAAAAACTAATTTATCAGTATCATTTAAGAGGTTTTCAATCGTTGTAATTACATCTTGTAGAGTGTCACCGAGGTAACGACATTGATGAAGCTGATAACACGCTCGCAAATTGCGATGTATCCGATCGGGATGCTAATAAGATATGCAAATATGAAGTGTAATCTCTATATGTGTACATGGATTATACATTAAACTAACATCGCGAACCCAAGTTGACAAAGACACATGAGACATTTCAGCGTTGTGTTTGGGTTGGCCAAGCATTTGCAATGTCTCTGGTAACACAGATGTCCACTTACCCTCATCTATTTAAAAAAACTTCAGGTGACAGGCGACAATCCGACAGTTCAACAGTTTCGGTTTTATTAAACAGTCCTGTCGTGAACAAGTTTCATAATTTTATTAATTTTTTTAAATATGATCGTCGCTTTTCAGTGAAATACCAGTTAGGCCGCCTGCTTGCTTGGTTTCTTATATAAAAAGTCATGCCTTCTTCACATAAGCAGAAACTACAGAACGCCACTTGCTACGATTCTTACATACTCCTTTTGCCTCGTTTACATTCATACATCTGGTCATACACGCTCGCCGGTTGCAAGTACTACGCACCTGTCCTTTCTGAAGAACATCACCAATAAGGTCAATATATGTCCTCCTAGGGCGTCCCCTCCCGGCGTTTTCAGTCACATCTGTCTTGTAAAGACATTTTGTAAGTCGCCTTTTTTCTTGTTTTTGTTTTCATCAAAATAACTGAACCACTGTGAACGCACCTTTAAAGATAATAAGATAATGCTCTTGCCTCCCGCAAGCAGCTTAATAATGCACTCAAAGACCTCGTTGGCTCGTTTATTCATAAATGAGTGAGATTTTGGTACAAATCCTTAATCTGATACAGATACGGGAACTTTGCAAATGGAAACGGAATTAAAGATGATGCAAACAGGATAGACAGAGGTGTTGTTATACTGAACTACTAACTACGAAAAAAAGTCATCAATTATATAAATTGAAGTCTGTCTGTGATGTCCTGTACCTTTTTCAGATGACTTTTTTGACGTAGTTTGGTTGGTTGTTTTTATAACTTTTATTTTTACACGAACACGGCATATTTTTTTTTTAATGTTTTTATGTCTTCTAGAGGACGCCCTACTCAATTTAATGTGTGACGTTACATAGCCTATAACCAGCCCGGGCAATCAAGATACTTCCAACGACACCTCATTTTAGACGTTTTGAGGTAGAACATCCGGTCAAAATCATAACCCTCATGTTTGCTTTGCCGTAGTCGGTTAAAAATAACAAACTTTCATCCCCTACATAATCCCTTTAGGGCTGAAGTTTCAAAATCCTTCCTTTCCTTAGTGCTTACTTTCGCTATATTTTATGGAACTCTTATGCAATATTTCATGCTTTTAGACCCATTAGGCTGTGCATTGGCTGCCAGTGAATGAATGAATTTAAATATTTATAAATATGAAGGGCCAGATAGTGTCTTTCAAGAATAGACAAGACAAAGAAGTCGAAAGACGAGTCCAAAACGCTTGGAAGACCTACTGGGCCCTTAAAGAACACATGAAAGGAAATCTCCCTATAACACTGAAAAGAAAACTCATCGACATGTGCATCCTGCCCGTCCTAACCTATGGTGCACAAAGTTGGTCTCTTACTGAACAACAGAAGTCCAAACTCAAGATTTGCCAACGGGCAATGGAGCGCAGCATAATAGGTGTCAAGCGAACAGATCGGGTTAGAAACACCACCCTGCGCTCCATAACTCAAGTAAAGTTGAAGTGGGAGTGGGCCGGCCACGTCGCACGAATGCACCCGGAGAGATGGGCAAGGATCGTCACTCACTGGACGCCTGAAGGAGGACATCGCCGTCGAGGCAGACCGCGCCGAAGGTGGTGTGACGATCTTATCATGTTTCAATCAATCAATCAATCAATCAATCATTTATTTGCAACGAATGTAGGTTACATTAAATACAGATGGAATAGATAGGAGTGAGCCATGTACATTCTGCCTGGAAATAGGCACGCAAAAGTTATAAAAATTGTTAAGTCTCTATCTAGAAATAAAATTACAAATTAAAATGTCACAGTTAGAATTATTACAATTATACATACATTAATTAATGTTGAAAAGTGTCAAATTAAAATATCACTATAGAAAAAAATAAAAAATAAAAATCATGTCAAATTAAAATATTACTAAGTATAGAAAAAATAAATAAAAAATAATGTCATATTAAGTCCATATTTCCAAAACAGTATTAATTATTTATTAAATATACACAGGCCTTCAGGCATTTCAGGCCATGTTTGCGGGGCAACATGGCCTGAAATCGCACAAAACAGAGAGATTTGGAAGGAGAAAGGGGAGGCCTTTGCCCAGCAGTGGGACACACTATAGGCTAACAAAAAAAAAAAAAAAAAAATGAAAATGTAATATACCTACTACAATCAGCGATTTCTCTGACAAGCATGGTGGTATGGAAAATATTTGACGCAATCCAGAGACCTTGAGAAATCGAACTAATTATTATTAACACAAATATTCAAACACCTTGGTACCAGGGTCCCATAACATACAAACAAGTAAACATAGACTTCGCTCAATTCAAATTACATTCGAATATACATACAGTATTGATTGATTGTGCCTCACCTGTGACTCGTTTGATAAATTACGCTCTCTGAAAGGTACTAACTGATTTAACATTAAGATATGGAAGGTATCGATATAAGTTTCCTTCCGATATGATATATTCGGGTGAAGATTAGATAAGTAGGTACGTATGTTTTCGACTGTGTGGTTTATGGGCAATTTTAGTTCGAATTCGCTGGAATATCGAAAATGAAACTAATGGCCGGGGTTAGGAAACACTAACTTTTAAGTGTCAATTTAAGCGGTGCCAGGTTTAGTGCAACCGGAAAATTGATTTGCCTACAAACTAGTTAGAACGTTGTATATCCGGCCACAATGCAGGTACAACACGTCAAAATACCAGGAACACATACGTGGCAAGATATGTTCAGTTAATCTTTAGCGCATACAAAGGCCTTCAGTAATTCGCGACGTTTTTAATCCCGCCAAACATTCTCGCCGTTAAATTTCCAGCCAGTTCGTGGAAAAAAGTGATTACCTACAGTTTTACGTCCCGTGAAATATTATGTGCCTTTATTAAGTGCCCAATGGTGCAGGCGCGAACTGGTGAACGAGGGGTTGTTAGTTTTATCCATACCCGTTGCACTGTTGACGAGAAATCTACTCCTAGCAAAAAATTCTTTGAGCAGTTTACTAATATGTTCTGCGATTTTGGCGGTCTCTCCAATTCTGAAGCTATACCGCTTGATGGCACGCTTCTGCCAGATTGCTCCGACTTTCGGTATCTCGGTTCACTCGTGCAAAACAATAGCTTAGAAGATCGGGCGGTTAAGCACAGAACTGGATTAATGAAATGGCAGCAGGTCACGGAAACAATCTGCGACTCCCGAAATTCTCCTTAAAAAGGGGGAGATATATAAAACAATGGTAAGACCTGCTGTCTTGTATGGATCAGAATGATGGGTCACAAAAGGGATGAATGAAAGGCAATTGCATGCAGGTGAGATGAGAATGCTATGAGGGATGTGTGGCACCGGTGATTGAAAATTTGTGCAGTAATCTGGTGTCATGGTATGGGCATGTGATGCGGAGGAATGAGGAAAATTTCGTGAAGAAAGTTTTGAGTATTAATGTCGATGGCTATAAGAGTTGGGGAAGACCAAAACAACCGGTCAAGAGCGAGTCGGACTCGAGCACCGAGGGTTCCGTAAGAAGCTTCATTCGTATAGGTAGGTATCGAAATAGTTCTGTGCCCAGAAACTGGTCCTCTAAATTGTATGAGCGCTATATCTTAATTGGCGTCAACTATGTATGGGAATCATTTTCAACTATTTTTATTTTTTGGAATTTTTCCTTTATTTGTGCTGTAAGACCTTACTAAAGGGTGACAGGGTAAATAAAAAAGGGTTGTTAACACTTTGAAGGGCTGTAAACGAGACACAATAGAAGGAAAATTTTGGTACTTTTGACTAGTTTTCGCGAAATCTAAATTTGCCCATATCTTTTTATCGTGTTGACTCAGGATCTTGACTTTTATACACCTAATAGAATCTATAGACTTCAGTATCTGGTATAAATTTCAACTTGCTAGGTCAACCCGTTCCTGAGAAAATCGGTGGTGACACACGGACAGACAGACGGACAAGAGAATGATCTTATAAGGGTTCCTTTTTTTACCTTTTGAGGTACGGAACCCTAAAAACGATGGATGGACTGTGTGAAAGATGATTTGGCTAGAAATGGGGTGACTACCGAGATGACGACTAGGTAATAGAGAAGTATGGAAGAAAGGGACATGTTGCGCCGACCACTAATAAATTGGGATAAGGGTAGGAGAATGATGATCAATATGTTTTACAGGTTTAGCTGTGAAACGTATAGATACTGCTAGAAAACATTGAAAAAACGACTATTTATTTAAATTTATTTACTAGCTACGCCCCGCGGTTTCACCCGCATACCGCCGCCGCCGGTCCAGAACCCGTGGGAATATCGGAATAAAAAGTATCCTATATTCTAATCCAAGTCATAGTCTACCCATGTGCCAAATTTCATCCAAATCCGGTCAGCTGTTTAAACAAACAAACCACTTTCGCATTTATAATATTATATAGTTTGGACCACAAAAACTTTCGGTCAGTCTCATTTAACTTTTAATTAAGATTTCAAAGCACAAACAAAAAGCTCTGACCTTTCGAAGAATTTAAACCCGTAAACAGAAACAAAAGCGTCATAACAAAAACACCTTTCCCGTTTTATTTGTCACAAAATCGTGGACAAAGTAGAATGAAACAAATTGCTATGAGAGAATTTGTAAGAAAAACTCTCGCTCGACATAATTTTCATTTAGCAAAACATTGAACAGTTCCGCTGGGACACAATGAAATATTGTTTTGCCAAGTTATTTAATTAGTACGTTGAAATAATTAATGTCTCGAGGTAACTTGCAGGTTCACGAACCTACGGTACCTAATAAACATGGGAAAAACTACTGTGACTTTCTGAAATAATCTGTAACTAACACATAATGTATCTATACATCCAGGGCGACCAAGCTCTGCTCTGGTGACAATAGAAAATGCTCATTTATGAAATGAGCATTTTCTATTGTACAGGAAAGTATACTAATTCTGTGACAAATTTGCATGCTGCCATGATAGTAGGTACTTACTAATTCCATGCTACCTTGTCATTATTGCCATTTTGTTCTAAACTTTGGACTATCAAGCTCTTCTCGGGTGAAAGTACGGAGATCACGAATTTTCCCAGATATGAGACCTAGAGATCGATTTTTCACCCCCGTATTTAAATATTGAAACTTTCAACGAAATCATTAAAGCCGTTTTCGAAAATGTGATTACAAATTGATATACGGGGTGTCCGGGACATCGACGCGAAGCCTGATACCATGGATTCAGTACATGATTCTGAACCCCCCTGCGTTGAAATTTTTCGTCGGTTATTAAAAAAAAACTCAGCTGCTCCATACATTTTAAACGCGTAGTAGGTATTGCACTTTTCTATGAAACAGAAGATTTTTTTTTTTTATAACCGACAAAAAATTTCAACGCAGTAGGGTTCAGAACCAAGTACTGAATCCATGGTAACCGACTTCGCGTCGATGTCCCTGCCACCCTGTATACAATGTGGAGACTACCATAACAACAAAAAATGAAAATACTGGCACTACTTATGCATATGAGTACTTTGGAACTGTCAAATAAATCCTAGCATCGAATAAAAAAAATAGTTTTTCAAACAAATTAAATGTAGAGTATGCCGCCGGTCCACCCTAAGCCTATAAATTTCGTTTATCCAACTAGGCCTAGGGTGAATTCTCGTGCATACGTTTCCGAATATCCACCTTAGGGTGGATTTTTGGGGTGGATAAACGGAATAACCCGAGCCGACTAAGGATTTTGCCGAGCTTTAATGACTAAACTATTGAATATATTCAATTGAATTTTTGTATACAGAATGGGAACGTCATTATGGACACGCCGTTTAATTTTTTGTTGTATTGTCGTCTCCACCTTGTATACAGGGTGTCCCCGGCAACCTGTACCAGTGAAGGTTTATGGTCAGGGGACACTAATACCCATTAATTGGACCATGTATGTTCCGCGATATTTTGTAGTTTGCGAGAAATGATTTACATGTCATTCAGTCAGGTGAAAGTATTTTTTTTTCAAGTTGAAATCAAGTGTAAACTTTCGAACTTAAACTTTAATCTTGTGAAAAAAGTCTGAGCTACTTGTAGTTAGAATTTGGGTTTTTGTGTTTTCTAACAGGTTTCAACATTTTAGCCTTAAGACTGACAAAAAAAATCTCAATGAAACACGACCCAGAAAAAGTAAGAACTAAAACCACCTTCAATTTAAATTCTCCGAAACTACAAAATATCGCAGAACATACATGGGTTCAATCGTTGGGTATTATAAGTGTCCACTGAACACAGAAGCCCAATTCCCGTAATTTTTAAGAACGTTCGCATTCGCATCTCATTCGCAATCTGTCAAAAATACAATGTATTTACTAACATTTTTGACAAGTTTACATTTTTGACAAGTTTGACAGATTGTGACTCAAATGTGAACGTTTTTTATGTACGAGAATTATTGGCCTTCTGACCTTCGCTGGTACATGTTTCCGGAGACACCCTGTATAAACAAATATTGTTCGTTTAATAGTATAGGATTATAAACTAGCTTCTGCCCGCGTGAACTTTGGCCCCAACCCACCGCGTCGCATCGCATCGCCCGCCCGCGCTATTACTTCGTTTTCGCTTAGCTTTGTTTCTGACTTTTTTCTTTTTCTCTAACCTGAATTGGGCTTTCCAATGCAAAGAGAATGTTTCAAATCCGACTCGTAGTTACGGAGATTACCCCCTACATACAAATCTCTTTATAATATTATTAGCATCTGCCCGCGACTTCGTGCGCGAAATTCATTTCTTGTTTTAACATTAAATATATCCTACTTGGTTTCACCCACATGTCTCAATCCCTACGGAATATCGGGATAAAAAAAGTTCTATGTAATCCAGCTATCTAATTGCGTAATACATTTTCGTAAACGATTCCGACTAATCTGTTTCATTTAAATCTAGGAATAGGATATGGATGAAAATTATATAACCTGAACTTAACACCTATGTTACTTCTTATCGCGGTAGTAATATGTACAAACTAATGATTGAAATACTATCTTCAATTCATGCAAGCCTAGTACTTAGTTACTGCTCAGTAATTGTGTCTCGTGAACAGAATACCGTTTTGTATGCATACAACGTACTACCGAGATAACAAGTCCTAACTTAACCTAACCCAGGAAGTTTTTAGGTAATTTAGTATAAGAAGTTTATCCAGTGAATCTACCATGTCATGTGCCAAATTTCATCTAAATCCTTTCAGCCGTTTTAGCGTGAAAGCGCGCGTATCAAATAAATAAACAAACAAACTTACTTTCGCATTTAATATTATTATTTAGGTTTTATTTACCATTGAAAAACGAGCCTCAAATAATATAGTGGGATCAACGGGAGTTAAAAATATTTTTCGATCGTAGAGCGCACTCTAATGCTTCGCATTATGAGTCGTGCAATAAAATTACTAAATCATTCCCGGTCGTCTCACTAGCAAACTCAGTGGGACGATCGGGAATAAATTTAAAATTATTTATTAAATTCCCGTTCGTCCCACCAGTGGACGACGGCAGTGGGACGGGAAATACACCCATCCAAATATGTTCAGCCGTTTTTACGTCAAAGCGTAACAAACAAAGACATAAACAAACAAACTCACTTTCGCAGTTATATTATAAGTACAATACGCACATGAACGCGAAAAGTCAGAGGTGCGTGCCTTGGGTTCGAAGTGTTCGAACTCGAGACCTATTCTACCGTGCCTATGAGTTGGCAATCTGACGATCACACCACTACCTAGATTACTATTGGTACCTAATGCTACATAAGTTCTGGGTTGGCACAGTCTATTTAGATACCTATGCCATCGACAATCTTAGAAACGGAACACATTAACTTGTCCATTTTGTATAAATTCGGTTTGACTTCGGTTCTTGAAAGTTAAGATGATAAATACTACCATTCCAACAGATTTATAATAAGATATGGGGGAATAGCTTCACGATCTATTGGGCAAAATTCCAATTTAAAACTTTGAAGAGGAAAAACAATACTTACCGGTCTTCTGACGCGACTGGTTTTAAGATCAGTAAGTATTGTTTTTGAAATCTCATCTCTCTCTCAATTCCTAGCATAATGCGGAATGACAGCAGCTCACTTCACTGATATTTACAAGATAAGGCTGCCTGTCCACTGGAGCGGAGAGGAGAGGAACGGAGCGGAGCTGTGCCAATCTTAACCAATGGAATGCATAAAATCCCCGCTCCGCTTCAGTGGACAGGGATTTGCGAACTAGTTTAAAAATTCCTACAAAACCGGGAAGCGGAACGGGGAAGCGGAGTGGAGAAGCGAAGCGGGGAGGCGGAGCGGGGAAGCGGAAAATATCAGCCGCGAGTTATTGCAGCCAGCTCAAATTACTCGCCTCGAGAACGCGGCCTAGCTCCGCACAGTCCGCAACTCCGCTGCGGTACCTCGCTCCACACAGTCCTTAACTCCGCTCCGCTGACTCGCTCCACACAATCCGTAACTCCGCTCCGCTGACTCGCACCGCATCCATTTTTTTTTTAAACGTTGCCCCCCACTAGGAATTTCTCCTGTATTGTGGGTGCGTTTACAATGGACAGATATTGTCCACAACTCCGCTCCACTCCGCTGTGTCTCTCCGCTCCGCTGCCTCGCTCCGTTTTAATGTACAGACAGCAGTAACCTACACCAGCAGGGATCAACATCAGACTAGAGCAAAGTTAATCTAGGTAATTCGTATACAACAATAATGTGTTTGTTTGTGTATTTTCGTGTATTGAAACACACTGCTAGGACTTTTATGAGCTCCACCTTTATCTTTGAGCAATAAAAAGTTTTTTATTGGAGATTCGCACATAACATATACAGTTTGATAAAGTTCTTATAAGTGTGTTACAAAAGGTAAATGGTCTCTGTATGTTTCGTATTTCAACCCATTTTTTTTAGTTTTCTTTCTTACGTTTCTTAAGGTGCTTTCGAAATAATAAAGGTATCTTATTTAGAGAAACACGAGTGAAGAGCGAAATAATATGATACAAACTCTACGACTATCCGGAGACCCCTTAAACGTGTATGTTTAAGGGTCCCCGGATCCAAAGTAAGTATTATATAATTTGCGATTTGCAGGATAAAGTATCCGAAGGTTAGAAAGGATAAAAACAAGAAAATAGATTTGTCATTATGGGGATAAAAACACCTGGGTTCAGTGGATTTATTTATTAAAAACAATGTTGTACAGAAACTATGGATGGACTGTGTGAAAGATGATATAGCTAGAAAGGGGGTGACCACCGAGATGACGACTAATAGAGAAGTGTGGAAGAAAGGGACATGTTGCGCCGTATTCGCACGTAGAGAAACGTTCGATCACGTAGGAAACCCCAAGCATAGCCCTCTATTGCCCTTTGGGTGACTTTCAGCCTCCTAATGAGGCCCATTGTAAGCGACCACGTTTCAGTGCCATAGGTCTTCACTGGAAACACGCATTGGTCAAAAATTTTCGTCTTAAGACTCTGTTTATATGAGACGAGAATATAGTACGTGGCTTCCCGAACGCGCTGCCCAGACGAGTCGGATCCGACGATTGACCTCCTTCCCGAAGTTGGACTACCTAAATGGACAGTTTGCCCTAGGTTAACATAATCGTCCACAACTTCGAGTGTTGAGTCTCCGATCTTCATGAGGGTGGGTGTTACATGAGCATTTGACATGACCTTCGTTTTGTCCATGTTGCCACTACATATATCGTCGGCAAACCGAAAGTGAGCGATTTTCTCGCCATTGATAATGTTGCCAACCCCTTTCCAGTCCAGCACCTTGAAGACATTCTCCAGTGCAGCGGTGAACAGTTCTGGAGAGATAACGTCTTTCGTCTCACCCCTCGCTGCAGAAGGATAGGTTTCGAAGTCTGGTCCTGGAGTCGGACTGACATAGTAGCGTTTTCATACAAACACTTCAGCACCTCGATGAACCAATTCAATCTGGCACCGTTGTAAACTGCAGTGCAGCATTCTCGTAGTCTATAAAAGCTAAGCAGAGAGGCAGGTTATACTCTTCGGTCTTACTCGCCGGTTAATATTACTCTTACTTCAAAATGAAAAAACGGAACCCTGAAAATATCACATTATTCTTGTGGCATAACTTTTGTTTCCATAAACATTTTAGACACCATAAGATATCGCCACATTTTAAAATGGAGAATTGCCAATTTAGTTAACTGCGTTATGCAATTAGCTCAATGATAAATTGCGTTGGAGATAAAATGTGTTTGTCTGTACGGAGAAAATAAAAGAAAGCTTATTTATATAATTATCTGCATTTTCCCCAAGATGTAACGATTCCGATTTCGATGCTGATATATTCGGCCTGCCGAATATATACAAACAAACAGGTCGAAAAGCACGCGAAACGACGACGAGCGCGCAACATTGTCGCTCCGTTGCAGGCGGGACTGGCGGGAGAGTCGCGCATCGCATGCTTAGCGATAGCGACAAACGCCAGTGTTTGCGGTTTACTGAGCATTGACTGAGCGATTTATTGTTTCGTACCTGTTTCACGACACCGCTATTCACGATTCTATTTATTCACACAGTGAAGTGAAGACTATAACGCAATATTAAACAGTTGCGGCCGAAATTCAAAATACAAAAGACATACAAACCCCCGAGGTACTTACATACTTCATTATTTATTTGATTTTTTATATACAAGCTATCGATATCAGCATCGGTATCAGTATCGCCGATTATTTAGTACAATAATCGGTATCGGTATCGTATCGGGGAAATTATGTATCCCACGGAGATAAAGCTTGGTCTTCATCATCATCATTCTCCTGCCCTTATCCCAATTTATTTGAGGTCGGTGCAACATGTCCCTTTCTTTCATACTTCTCTATTAGTCGTCATCTCGGTGTCACCCCCTTTCTAGCCATATCATCTTTCACACAATCCATCCATCGTTTTTTGGCCTTCCCCTACTCCAGTGGTCCGATACCGCGGCTCGCGAGCTGCATGCGGCTCTTTAGCCTATAGAGTGCAGCTCTTTGGCCTATAGAGTGCAGCTCTTTGGCCTATAGAGTGCAGCTCTTTGGCCTATAGAGTGCAGCTCTTTGGCCTATAGAGTGCAGCTCTTTGGCCTATAGAGTGCAGCTCTTTGGCCTATAGAGTGCAGCTCTTTGGCCTATAGAGTGCAGCTCTTTGGCCTATAGTGTGCAGCTCTTTGGCCTATAGAGTGCAGCTCTTTGGCCTATAGAGTGCGGCTCTTTGGCCTATAGAGTGCGGCTCTTTGGCCTATAGAGTGCAGCTCTTTGGCCTATAGTGTGCAGCTCTTTGGCCTATAGAGTGCAGCTCTTTGGCCTATAGAGTGCAGCTCTTTGGCCTATAGAGTGCGGCTCTTTGGCCTATAGAGTGCAGCTCTTTGGCCTATAGAGTGCGGCTCTTTGGCCTATAGAGCGCGGCTCTGTACAAATGTCGATGAGCGCGAGCGTAGATACGCGCGGGGTCGGAGATTCGGTCATTAAGCAAGATATCAAGTTTCATTCAAAATTCAAACTATATTTCAAAGATTTATTTTCACCAAAAATTTACAGGATATTCTTTACTGTACCTTTCAAAGTTTTCCATGGTTAACTTGTTAATAAGTAAGATGCTTTCATCATTATTAATATCAGCTGATATGATGATGATGATGATGAGGGCATCCTACTTCTGAGCAAGTTCATTTTAGGAAGCGTTGTAGAGTGAAAGAGGATGGGAGTTTAAAGGAGAAGAAAAGTGTATTGATACCATAGAAATATTATCTATGATTGATACAGTTTGAACCATAGATGTAAAATGGTTTGAACACACTGAAAGGATTGGCTCTCATAAGAAATATTTTAGTCGTTATAGTACTGATATTTGGCTTTATGACTAATATAATTATAGTCATGGAGATTATATTTCTTTCGTTCTTTTCTTTCTTATATAAAATAATCCTACAATCACTTACAATAAACGGTGATTTTATGAACCAATCATTTCAAAATGATTGCTATGCTAACAGAACTTTGTTTGATAGTGAATTCTATTCATAGAGCCATTTCTGTTAAACGTTTTGTCTTGTTTTTTGATTCTTAGAACCAACATAGTATAATACAGTTGTTAGAAAGTGCCTATAAAACAGCGGTAGTTAATAAAAACTCTCGTAAAAAGTACCAAAGTTTTTCTTATTCAGACCTCTTTCAAAAACATATTTATCGACCCTTCTATACCTGTCTCTTTCTCTCTTTCAGCCAATCCAAATTCAGCTTAAATTAAATAGAAACCTCTACTAACACTTTATGAGAGAGGGAGGCGAGCGTCAATTGGATTTTCCCTTCCAACGCAAAATGATTTCCGTCTGCGCGAGAACGGATATGGAATGTTGAACATTTCCACCCATATCTTGCTCATAGAGACTATATTTTGCAAACACCTTGAATTCATGATTGCCTGGTACCTACGTGGTCTGATGTACAAGTTGCTTGGAAAACCGTTAAGTTCAATTCAATCGAGAATATTGGTTGGAAAATTGGAAAGCTTGTAAAAATATTGACTATAGCGATTTTATTCGTTATTGGAAAATAATCATAAAATAATACACAGTGGAATTTACAATTTGTCATAAAATTCTAAGATAACAGCTTATAATTTAGCATTTATTCTTTTCATAACAAAATCGGGTTTGAAATACGATTTCAATTTACACAGCCTCGGTTACGAGGCTATATATTTCGAAAGAAAGGGAAACTATTTAGTTTGAGGAACTTCAATTTTATAAAAGTTATCGTAAAATACTTATAAGAAATTCTTCATAAGTGAACACTGTAAAAAATATAGATCAAAATTTTTCTATCGGACTTTAGGTGTCATTATTATCGTATGCTTACGAATAATTATAGCATCGAAAGATTTTTCAAACATGAAACTTTTCTACATTTCATTACGTCTACTATAATTATTGTAATATGTTGGAAGGTGGGAGGTATCCCATAGTAAGTATTTTTATTTTATTTTTTTATTTATTTATATCAATTGCTTGCTACACTTACAGTAGTATACCTAGTATACTAGTATACTATACCTAAGTCTTTGCCTACCATTTCAAGGAATACACGCACGATGTTATGCCACGTACTCCAAAAGGGCTTCACAATTAGACTCGAGTTACAAGTAGGCACAAAATTAAACAATGTAGACAGAACACTGTTTTTTATTTTCTCTCATCATTACCTCAAAGATACCCTTTTCACCGTTTGAGCCAACAAAAAGAAACAACTCACATACTGAGACAGAGTTGTAAAGAATAATAAAATTAAATGTTCTGTTAAACGTTACGTAACTCGTAAAATTCAGAGACTGTTTCATTTTCAGTGCGAAGGGACGCCTTCGGAGATATAATAAACATGATTGTTTTTTCAATGCAATAATAATATGACTGTGATCAAATCATTGATTGTAATACACAATAAACAATTATATGTATATACAATTTCTAGAGAAGCCCTCCGCTTGACTGTCACTAATGAGACACATTGTTATCGAGCTGCATCAGTCTTGCGGACAGTTGAGCACTCTAGCAGATCTATTCTAAAAAAAATAAAAAAAAATAAAGATAAACAATTTTCAGATCCTACAGGATGATCGGCATGAACAGTATAATAAGAAAATTGTTTATATTTTTTTTTTTTGCATGGAAAATGCTTTTTCGATCGCTTCAGTAGGTATTAGGGAACCCCGTCAAGGAAAAGCGGGGGGTAGCGCAAGAAAAGAGCGAGCGAGTGCAGATAGTATAATACTGAAATAATATTATTTTTTCTACAATGTTTATAATTTTATTTTTATTTTAAAAAATACGCTATTTTTTTACCGTAATTTCTCAAAAATGCAAGAAATATCGAAAAATATCATAAAATTATCCTGGAGAATTTAAAGGGCTTCAAAATGATACCATTCTGGTTTCGATAGGGTTATAATTAAGGGTAGATGTGTACCCCTTTCGGAGAAACCTTTTTTACCCCTTCTGAATTTTAAGTGCCTTAATGAAATTAAGTCATTTTCAATATGCCGGATTCTTGCCGGGTCATGGAACCATGAGTTCTGTGGATTCTTTTTTTTTAAGTTGATCTTTTGGCCCACTGCTGGGGAAAGGTCTACCTCACACTTATACTTATAATTTATTCAATTATTTTATTTATTGACAGACTATGGGTCTCCATGAAACCATGAAATTTTGTACAAAAGTTACTTCTTAACATAAAATATGTTATAAAAAATAAAATTACTTACGAGAACTAACGAAGGATTTTTGAAAATGCATCCCCTAAATGGGCTATTTAAGGGATGTGAGTTCAATTCACAACTTTATTGTATTCCATAATTTGGTAGATTTAAAATCATTGATACAATTGTCGTGATTTCTTTAATTTAATTTGAAAATAATAAGTATATTTTAATATCGATTTATAATATCCACTGTGGCAACACTATCAAAGCACAAATGATTAATATTGTAAGAAACTTTTAAATGTATTTTCATTATGGCAACTGAATGTATTATTTTACTTTGGCAACACTTAGAAATAACGGTTATGATATTATCGTTATTTCTGGGTGGGGTCAAAAGTCGTTTTAAATGGTAAAATGTAATGCATAGTCAGTCTTCGTTTGATTGTGAAATTGTACAGTTGTCTGGATTAAAAGTATTAGCAAGAAAAGAGCGTTTTCTTTATAAGTCAGAAGTGGGATGAACCACGAGCTATATGTTGGTGAAATCGTGAGTAGTTTTATGAATTCTTAACATTATTAATTCTTTTTGTCCCAGTTATGTTCAGTGAGCAATGAGTATGGTTAGTTTGTAGTCTCATGATTCGGTAGCAATCATTGTGGCGTATTTCCCAGATGGTTCATATTTAAATCATAGTTAAAAGTAATTGGGCTGATGCACGTGCTACCTTTGGTCGAGGCAACTCCTCGATAAGGTTATCGTTGCGTTGGACTAATTTAAAATAATATAATGAGTAAATGGTTGGGCCGATGCACATGCTACCTTTGGTCGAGGCAACTCCTCGATAGGGTTATCTTTGCGTTGGACTCATTATAAACAATAAGTAAAATAGTTGAACCAGTGCAATGTGATACTCTTGGTCGAGGCAACTCCTCGATAGAGCTATCATTGCATTGGACAACCAGGAAAATAAATAAATTAGAAATTTTGCGAGTGAATGTTGGGAATTCCGCCACGAGATTTCACTTTGAATATTATCTAAATAGTATTTTAAGTCTGCTCCGTTCACTGAATTTTCTGAGCAGCTTTATAGTTTGTTGATGGTACGGTGGTATGCTGGCTTGGTTATGGTTTGTTTGTTGGTTTGTTTAAACAGCAGCTTAGATTTTGTTTATTGCGGTTATGACTAATGACTGCATGAGCTATTTATTATATAATAAAATATATATTGTCTCCTATGCGGCGTGCACTCGGGTTCAGCCATGTAGGTGAGCTGTTCAGAGATGTACGAGTATAGTGTAGACCTCATGCTGCGTGCACTGTGGTTTAGCCGTGTGGGCGACCTGTGATGTACGAGTATCCTATGCTGCGTGCACTGTGGTTTAGCCGTGTGGGCGACCTGTGATGTACGAGTATCCTATGCTGCGTGCACTGTGGTTTAGCCGTGTGGGCGACCTGTGATGTACGAGTATCCTATGCGGCGTGCACTTTGGTTCAGCCGTGTAGGCAACCTGTGATGTACGAGTATAGTGTAGATTCCTATGCGGCGTGCACAATGGTTTAGCCGTGTGGGCGACCTGTGATGTACGAGTATAGTGTAGATTCCTATGCGGCGTGCACAATGGTTTAGCCGTGTCGGCGACCTGTGATGTACGAGTATAGTGTAGATTCCTATGCGGCGTGCACAATGGTTTAGCCGTGTCGGCGACCTGTGATGTACGAGTATAGTGTAGACCCCTATACGGCGTGCACTTTGGTTTAGCCGTTCAGGCGACCTGTGATGTACGAGTATAGTGTAGACCCCTATACGGCGTGCACTTTGGTTTAGCTGTTCAGGCGACCTGTGATGTACGAGTATAGTGTAGACTCCTGTACGGCGTGCACTTTGGTTTAGCCGTTCAGGCAACCTGTGATGTACGAGTATAGTGTGTAGACCCCTATACGGCGTGCACTTTGGTTTAGCCGTTCAGGCGACCTGTGATGTACGAGTATGGTGTAGACTCCTGTACGGCGTGCACTTTGGTTTAGCCGTTCAGGCAACCTGTGATGTACGAGTATAGTGTGTAGACCCCTATACGGCGTGCACTTTGGTTTAGCCGTTCAGGCGACCTGTGATGTACGAGTATAGTGTAGACTCCTGTACGGCGTGCACTTTGGTTTAGCTGTTCAGGCGACCTGTGATGTACGAGTATAGTGTAGACTCCTGTACGGCGTGCACTTTGGTTTAGCCGTTCAGGCAACCTGTGATGTACGAGTATAGTGTGTAGACCCCTATACGGCGTGCACTTTGGTTTAGCCGTTCAGGCGACCTGTGATGTACGAGTATGGTGTAGACTCCTGTACGGCGTGCACTTTGGTTTAGCCGTTCAGGCAACCTGTGATGTACGAGTATAGTGTGTAGACCCCTATACGGCGTGCACTTTGGTTTAGCCGTTCAGGCGACCTGTGATGTACGAGTATAGTGTAGACTCCTGTACGGCGTGCACTTTGGTTTAGCCGTTCAGGCGACCTATGATGTACGAGTATAGTGTAGACTCCTGTACGGCGTGCACTTTGGTTTAGCCGTTCAGGCAACCTGTGATGTACGAGTATAGTGTGTAGACCCCTATACGGCGTGCACTTTGGTTTAGCCGTTCAGGCGACCTGTGATGTACGAGTATAGTGTAGACTCCTGTACGGCGTGCACTTTGGTTTAGCCGTTCAGGCGACCTGTGATGTACGAGTATAGTCTAGATAGTTCTATGCGGCTTACTCTAGTTCAGCCACGTAGGCGAGCTTTATGGAGATGTATGCGTATAGTTTATAACAGCCGCGTAGGCGTGCTGTAGTTCAGAGTTTAAAGATAAAGATGTACGAGTATAGTTTAGAGTTCTATGCGGCTTACACTCTAGTTCAGCCACGTAGGCGAGCTTTATGGAGATGTATGCGTATAGTTTATAACAGCCTAGTAGGCGTGCTACAGTTCAGAGCTTAAAGATAAAAATGTACGAGTTTAGTCATTTATAACAGCCGCGTAGGCGAGCTGTAGTTCAGAATTTCAAAATAAACATGAACAAGTACCTACAAGTATAGTTTAGAGTTCCATGCGGCTTACACTCCAGTTCAGTCATGTAGGTGAACTGTAGTTCAGAATTTTATGTGGATACTTATGTGATACTATGCAGCCATGTAGGTGAGCTTTAGTTTAAAGCTTAACGTAGACACTAGTTCAAAGCTTAACGCAGATACTTATGTGATTATATGCAGCCATGTAGATAAGCTGTAGTTTGAAGCTTAACGTAGTCAATTACGTGATCCTATGCAGCTATGGAGGTTAGTTGTAGTACAGAGTTTAACATAGGCACTTATGTGATCGTATGCAGCCATATAGGTGATCTGTAGTTCAGAATTTAACATAGGCAGTTATGTGATCTTATGCAGCTACGGAGGTTAGCTGTAGTTCAAAGTTTAACATAGGCACTTGTGTAGTTCTATGCAGCCATGTATGTGTGCTGTTAGTACGTCATGAAATTGATGGCCGAAAGGCAGTAGATTGTATAAATTATGTAATGCTCGAAAACAAAAGAACTGTCTTGAAGAAAGATCACTGCGTCTTTAAATGAAAAATATCTTACTTACATAGAACTGCGTCATATTTTTTTAACTTGTTTTGGCAACATTTTTGTTAGAGAAAGCGGAGGTTAATTGAATTGAATTTTTGAATAACACAAGACAGAAAGCAATCATCTGGTCAAGAGTTGTAAACTGTTAACGATTGTCAATGACAACAACTCAAATCCTAGTTCAAAATTGCGATTACATTTTATATATTTTCTAGTTTTTTTTGCCATATTCTTATGTAAGGAAGAACACTGAAAAACTAGTCACTTTTCAGATGTTTCAAAACTTTCAAATAAGATATCACCATTGTTCTTTTTAAAGATCTGCCAATCATGAAACGGTTTGCGAGTTCTATTACCAAACCGAAATTTCAGAGTTGATGATATTGAAACCAAATTAGTGTTAATAGGTCAGCATTATATCGAACTACTGTTATGAAGGATAATAAGATATTGTTTTTATATACCCTTCAAATAAAGTGACTTGGAATCGATTGGAAATATCAATTGGTCTATAATTATGTTGAGGTAGAGACGACCATAGTTAGGGTTTGGTGTAGTAGGAGTCAATGCTAAAGGGCATTACTCGGGCGATATTATATTGACTAGAAGTACACGGATAAATCCAAATCAAGAATATCACTTACATCAAGGCTGTTATAAAATAATTCATAGTAAAGCAGTTACGTAATTGTAACTTCTTTTACAGCAGTCCTTTCAAAACTCCTTACCAGATACTTTAATTGCGAGTGTAAATCCCGCTACAGAAACTAAAACCTTGTCTATCAGTAAAGATTTTATCATTACTCAAGAATTGGATCTCAACAAATCTGATATTAAAAACGGCTAAGACATTAATCAGTTCACTTTCGAAAAGCCCTATAAACTTTTTGCCAAGAATAGGCAATGTCTTGCCCAGACCGAGTGAGGTTAGTTGCACAAATTAAAGCGCAATGAATAGTTGCACAACAAGCCCTTGCTTACTCTGTATGAATTAGATACTGGGCTACATACAAATGCCAGCTGTTTGGGGTTCTTACTCTTAATCTTTTTATTTTTGAAACCTAAACGCAGATCATTGTATAGACGTTCCAATAACTTTGTGATTAAAAATCATAACGATTTGGGCCATTTCGGTTTTACACAAACCATAATTATTGAACGAATCCAAAGACAATAATGGTTTCTTAAATAAAGACGATAAATAAAATAAAAAAAATTAATAATTATGTAGCTTGTATAGATTGTGCATATAGCAAAGATAATACGTCAAGAACGCGTAATGGGCAATTTTGCATCATATTTCCATGCCATATACTTAGACCTTTTGACGTTCGAAAAGTGCTGATTCTCAGCCTAGTTTGAATAAATGACTTTTGAATTTGAATTTGAATTAGACCATTTTTAACCGTTTGTCTATACTTTATCCATAGTCAAATCAAATCGAATCAAAAATATTTGTTAGAATAGGGTACAATAGATAGCAATAATTTTAGTTTCAGCATATTCTGCCATGTTATGGCGTGCAAATACATTTCATGTCAATTCAAGTCGTTATAATTATTACAAATTTACATTAGGTTCCATTGACTTATTCTCTAAATATTCCTTATGAGTGTAATATTGTTTATACAGTAAAAGTTTAAATAGATTTTTTTGAACAAGGTCAATCTTGAAAAGAATTCGGTAAATGGATAGATATTATAACAGACATGCAGTAGACATTTATCATAAATAATTTTTAATTTTATTGGTGGCAACTGGAGTCTATCTTTATGACATTTCCGGCTATTTACCTTGTCGCCAATAGTTTCAAAAACAAAAATTGACGATTTATTGATGCATTTACAAAATATCTCATTGTTAGACCAATTCATAATTCTCAAAAATTTACAAGCATCAACTAGAATAATTTTCATTTCAGATCATGGCAAAGTTTTCACCTCGAAACAGATTAAAGACTTTGTGCTAGGGAGGTTAAAAATGTACTAAACGCAGTTGCTTGTCCTCGAGCAAATTGCCAAGCCTAAAGGTTCAACCAGACGATTCTGACGACCTTGTCTACTCAAAGGTTTGGCAAAAACGAACGCATCTTGGACCAGCAACCGGTTAAAGTACGATGGGCTATCATCCTCAGTGCCATTATCGCGACAGTAATAAAGTGCATCAGAATTGTTTATTCGACATTAGGTTTAAAGGGTCGTCTGAAAAGAACTTCCAGAATAATGAGCCTAATATGTAGGTAGGTTTAGTCCCACCCATTTTTTTTAAATATTGACGAAATATAAGAATTAAAGCCTCTAATAAAATCTTGTTTAATGCTAATAAATTATATTTGAATCATTTATCAATTCGGTTAAATATACAAAAATCAAACCGTTTAAGATAATTAATTATAAAAGAATATGTTTAGTAAATAAAAAAAAAAGTACTGAAACTAATTCCAAAAAGATGGCAAAAGTAATAAATATGCCAGAGTTAAAAGGTGTCACCGTGGATCCACATCAAATCGTTAGGAATAAAAAAATCCTCTGGTTCGGTATTGATTTGTCCGACTTTAATAATTATAATTTAGAATCTGACAAATACCGGTTAACACGAATTGCTATTTATTTATATAATAGTTGTTAACATTAGTTTCAACCCCGTCGGTTTCGTGCTGCGAGCGCGGCTGCTGAGCGTGGGGTCCTGGGTTCGATTCCCAGGTTGGGCAGGGTGTTGTTTGATTTTTCCACTAGGAATTACTTGGTAGCGGCCTGGCGATTGGACGTTGGACACCCTGTGCCTCGCAAAGCACGTGAAATGGTGGTCCTGCGCCTGATCCCTACCCGGTTGCGTCGGGTTGCTGTTCCGTCGAACTGTAGGAGAGCAGAGAGTGCATCTGTTTGCGCACACACTATGCCTCCTGCGTGCTTGACTGGTCTCTGTTGAGATTGGATGCCCCGTGGCTGGCTTCTGTTGAGATTGGCCGCCTCGTGGCCGAGATGCGGTCAAGAGGATCTATACTAGTGAAGTGATGTGAAGTGCATACTCGTTTCTTTAATCAGGTATAGGTAGGTTAGGTACTTATGCATTGAATGTATAATGTATAGTATATTGTATTGTATTTATTTATTTCTGAGTACATGGTACATTAGGTCTTACATGAATTACTGTTTCACATATACTAACATTGCTGGTGTAGAAATATTAAATGATATGCTAGTTACATGCAAATCAGAAGGAACAAAGAATAAATGAGAATGTCAAAATAAAAATTACAATGTCCAAGAATTTATAATAATGTCAAAGCAGAATTAGAATTAGAATTTATTTATTTGTAAGAATGTAATTTTACATAGTATGGTGTTAATAATATTTTTGTTAGTTCTTTACATTTTACCACAAAATTTATGGTGTACAAATATTTACTTGTCATTCTTAACTAAGTACAAAATTAATTATAAGATTTGCAATTTACAGTAGATAAGTCCAATATGAATTAGTATTATTAAAATTAGGGAATCGTTACTTTAAAATGTCAAAATTAAGTGAATGTCATCTTGGATTTTAACAATATTCCATAAATTCGCCAATGTCATAAAAGTTAAGTCTATGTCATCTTAGAGTTTTACAATAGTCCATATATTCGCCAATGTCATAAAAGCAATGATCTAATAGCCAACTTGACAGCTTTTTCTTGAACATGGGGATGGGAAGTTCCTTAAATGAATTAGGTAACTTGTTATACACCTGAGGAGCAATTCCCGTAATTTTTGGGAATGTTCGTATTCTCATTCGCCATCTGTCAAAACTACAATCAATTTACCAACATTTTCGACAAGTTTGACAGATTGCGACTTGAATGTGAACGTTTTTTATGTACGAGAATTGGCCTTCAGAACTACTGTACTAATTTCATTATTAAGATTTTAATTACATTATGAAAACGTATGATTTAAAAATTCATTGACGAAATAAAAACGTCTGAGAGCCAATCAAACATTTTACATTTATTAATTGGTAACGTTCTCAGGGCAGGTATATCTTGATTATATATTTTTGTATAGTTACTTATATTTGTTATTTGATGTATTGCCTCAGTGTCGTGATTATGCGTGCTTCGGAGTTAGCACGCCGTCGGATGGCCGAGTGTCGTGATTTCTTTAATTTAATTTGAAAATAATAAGTATATTTTAATATCGATTTATAATATCCACTGTGGCAACACTATCAAAGCACAAATGATTAATATTGTAAGAAACTTTTAAATGTATTTTCATTATGGCAACTGAATGTATTATTTTACTTTGGCAACACTTAGAAATAACGGTTATGATATTATCGTTATTTCTGGGTGGGGTCAAAAGTCGTTTTAAATGGTAAAATGTAATGCATAGTCAGTCTTCGTTTGATTGTGAAATTGTACAGTTGTCTGGATTAAAAGTATTAGCAAGAAAAGAGCGTTTTCTTTATACAATTATGGATGGACCCTGTCGGGCACAGTTAGGGTTGCCCTACTATATAATATAGTATCCTACTATATTAGAGGTAATTTCTGAAGAAAAAATATAATAGATGAAACTACTATATACGAAATGAGTTAAAAAGTGAAGCGAGTTTTGTTCACTGAATAGATTTATATTCTAATGCCAGTTTTCTCTTACACTAGGTGTAGGATGCCTAAATAAAAGCGCGCAGTTAGATTTTCAACGCAAGCCTCAGCGCGGAGAGTTGAAAATCCAACAGTGCAATAATATTAAGGAAATAAGGAGTTCTTCTAGGTTTTTCCTAGTGATAGTGAAAACGGGTATAAGAGAAGCCGTGAAAAGGTCAAATTTAAAACATTTTATTACACATAAACCTACATGGGCCCTCTTGAGACGTCAGAAGCTAGGTGCACGGTTCCAAATGATCGTTTCGTATGGAGAAGAGCCGGGAAGAAACTCCACGGTTACTCTTTTAAAAATAATTGGCTTTTTTGTTTTCAAATTAGAGTGTTAATAGTAATGAGAGGACAGGTAGCGGCCTGTCAACATGTACTAGATATTTTAGTGTCATCAAACCCGTCTTCCATCAGACAAGCAAGGTCCTTCTCAAACGACCTTGTCAAGCTACAATGTACCGTCAAATTAACGGCCATACTTCGTTCTCTCACATTTTCTTTTGTGATTAATGTCGCAGTGGCTTTTAAGACAGTTTAACGAGTTCTCAGCGAGCCACAGAGAGTGATTGCGTGGATTCTCTTTCATGAGCATTGTAATTATAGTGGCTTGGCGTTGGCTCGCTTGTGTGCTCATAATATTTTATGTGTGTGCTTTCTTGCGTAATTATGGTTAGTGAAATGAAACATGAGCTACAATGACTGTATTTCTAACTCATCATAAATATGCAGAGGTAGGTACATATGTCAGCAGAGCTAGAGCTATCTGAGAGCAATGGTGGCCCAGTGGTAACGGCCGCGACTTACGATTTGTAGGTCGTAGGTTCGAACCCAGACTGGCACTTGACTTTGTGTAAATTATTTCTTGACCACTGCTCTCAAAACGGTGAAGGAAAACATCGGGAGGAAACCGACATGTCCTTGAAGCGAAAACTGTGTTCGAAACACATGTGACAACCCGCACTGGGCCCGCGTGGTAGATTACGGCCCACTCCCTCTCATCAAGAGGAGGCCTGTGTCCCAGCAGTGGGAAACTTAATAGGCTGAATAAGTAAGGTACATCTGTCAACACCTTCAGGGGTACTAGCGAAACGTAAGTATTGCGCCAGTTATGACAAAGTCCCATGTAGTAGGGTTTGACACTTTTGCCATAAACTGAGCATAAATCCAGCCTGGGCTGCTACTGAGAAACATCTGAAGGAATAACTCTCAACATTTTGCCCAACGTGGAAATTGGACTTAGGAGGCTCTTTTAGCATCAAAATGTACTCCAGTATAAACAGCTCCACTATTTTTATAGATGAACCTAAGGTCGATCTAAAGACAATGTCATGACACATGTCATAATATTACTTTATGAGACACTAAAATGTTTCATGTGTGTAATGTTGCATTGTATTTTATTGTTATAGACATTTTATTGCATTGAGGAGGTATAAGATCAGCACTTTGAAATATAAAGATGACCGAAAGCGAATAACTAGTCTAGAATCTTCTTCATAACCCAAGATTTAAGATTAGTTGTTTTTATGAGACTCTTAAAAAATAAAGTTTATCTTTTATGCGATAGGGAAGACCCTTTCCCTTAAGTGTCCTAGAAGGGATAAAAAGCTACCAGATTTATAATTTGATTCCTGACAAGCTTATGTAAGACGTATATCGTATTGGGATTACCAACTTACCTATTATATCACTTAAGTAATTTGTGAACAGCTTGTTCATTTCAAGAAAATCAAGATGTTGAATTACCAATAACAACCGCCAAATGCGAGTCGGGCGCACACACAAAGTTCGAAAAAACGCCGAAAAAACACGATTATTTTAGGGGGAACCCTTTAATTTTTAACTTTGTTATTTTTTGTAGCAACAATAGCAAAATACTAAGTATCTGTGAAAATTTTCAACTGTCTACATATTACGATTCATGAGATACAGCCCGCTAACAGACAGACAGACAGACAGCGGAGGCTTAGTAATAGGGTTCCATTTGGCATTCTTAGGTTACGGAACCCTAAAAAGTAGGTCCTGCCCTATCCTCATGATTCTGCAAGCCCAAAATGCCCAAATCCAACAGGATCATTATGCCCGAAATCCTTTCGTATCCTGTGTGAAGTACCAGGAAAACATTCCTGTACGGAGCTAATTCCGTCGCTTCAAGTGGTCCTATCGATCGTACACTAAACGTTCTTATTATTTATTCAGGGCAAGTGACCCGTGAATAGTCGTGGGTTTACTCCTCCACAACCGGGGCCTTCCGTACGTTTTCCTTTAAAAGGGTAACATAAAATGAATGGAGCGAAAGTAGAATAAAATTACGATTATTATCATTGCTTTATCGCGTAAACTTCCATTACTAACTAAACATTTTAATTTCAGTAAATGGACCGTTATTTTGAGAATCGAAACGTTTTACCGTCGTCGTGGGTTCGTTCGTCAGAAATTTTAATTATATGTAAAAGATAATTTCATCATCATTTCAGCCAAAAGACGTACGCTGCTGAACATAGGCCTCCCCCAAGCACCGTCTATCTATGTTCTATGTTATGGGGTTTGGTTTCCGCACTTAGTCCGTCAAGTGGACTATTGTGCGTGGGCCATGGCGGCCGTTTGGGGGGATATTCCAGCCCACCTCCCTCCAGAAGTTAATTAAAACCCCTGGTCTATCTAGAACATCTGTGTAAGATCTGGGTGACCCGAGGGTTTCTGTTCTGATCTGGCTGACGAATGTGCATTCAAAGAGCACGTGCGCGACGGTCTCCTCAGCCTCAATGCACGCCCTGCACAGAGGACTGTCCGTTATGCCTATTGTGTGGAAGTGTTTGTTTAGCGAGCAGTGTCCCGTGATCGTCCCCGTCACCAGGCGCAGGCCATTCCTGTCCAGGCGTAATAAACGCCTGGTCAGCCTGCTATCCAAGGATGGCATAGCTTCCTTAGACTGCCTGCAACCTGGTGACGAGGTCCCAAGCACCGTCACTTAGACCGATTCTGTTCTTCCCGCATCCAGCGGATTCCTGCGGCCTTCACAAGGTCATCGGTCTATCTTGTGGGAGGGCTTCCAACGCTTCATCTCCCGGTACGCCTTCGCCACTCCAGAACCTTTCGGCCCCATCGGCCATCTGTTCTACGAGCAATGTGCCCTGCCCATTGCCACTTTAATAAAATTAATGTAAAATAAATTAATTAACAATTTATTCATGTGAAATTCGTGCTACCTATTCGATAATTGTACCGTCTCGGTTTTAATGCAATTTGGCAGCAAAGTAGCCTGGTACCTGTCGAGAGATAATTCAATACACAGGGTACGTCCTGACCTCGGAAAATTAAAACTAGGACTGCTAAGCTACAATTTACGCGAAAAGACCAAAATAATTTCGTGAAAATTTTGTGGAAGGCCACGTCTGAGGAAGTAATTCCATCATAACTATTTTTATATCCAACCAATGTTGGTCTATTCACAGACATATTTCTTTTTTTAATTATTCGTTAGTAATATTAATTACAGACATAATATCAATCTTCCTAGCCTTTCCCCAACTATGTTGGGGTCAGCTTCCAGTCTAACCGGATACAGCTGAATACCAGCATTTTACATGGAGCGACTGCCTATCTAACCGCCACAACCCAGTAACTGGGTAATACGATACCCCTTGGTAAGACTGGTTGTCAGACTTTCGGGCTTCTGACGACCTGTAACGACTGTCAAAGACCCACGAATGACAGCCGGGACCAACGGCTTAACGTGCTTTCCGAGGCACGGAGGGGTCAGTATGTAAAGATGGTCACCCATTCATGAACCAACCCCGGTAAGCATATCATAATCTGATGGATCGACCCGTGCGGCTGTTATTACTTAGCCACGAGCTCCTCCATTAATTAAAGACACAGTTTATATAAACATACAGATGCACATATTCAAATTCAAATTCAAAAGTCATTTATTCAAACAAAGGCTGAGAATCAGCACTTTTCGAACGTAAAAATTACGCAAGACAGGTCCCCAAAACGCCCGCGCTTCACCACTTCCTAGTGCTTTATCTGGGAAAAAGAAGTGGCGCAACAAACTCCCCAGCAGCACAGAGAGAAAATATAAAATCATAAATAAAAGATAACAACTTTCAACGGTTCTATGAGACATTTCAGTTTTGTGTCAGAGGATACGCACCTGCTTTTCTATTGGCATTGCGATGTAAAGGGAACTACTCACCATCAAGTAGGCTGGGTCATGCTCGAATACCACTCAAACCATAATAAAACTTCAAATTAAATTGAAGCCTGCCTCGTATAATGCTAGTAATTATAATTTTGCACATGACTTATTTTCCTGTGGACACCAACAATCACACTTTAAATAAACTATGAGTGAGGACACACGTGCGTTATCGGTGCGTTGCAGTACGACGGCACCGCCATGAATTCAACACACGAATTTGTTATTCATCGTGTTCTTTTTTATTCTTTTCTTGCGTCATGTCTACCGCAAATAAACGTATTTTCTTTCTTTTCTTTTTCTTTTTATCATCATCGAAATCAGCCTATAATGTTCCCACTGCTGGGACACAAGCGTCCTCTCGGTGAGAGGGAGTGGGCTATAATGTACCACGCGGGCCCAGTGTTGGTTTAATTGGTTCTAGGACATGCCGGTTTCCTCACGATGTTTTCCTTCACCATTTTGAGAGCAGTAAAGTGCCTGTCTGGGTTCGAACCTACGACCTACAACTCGTAAGTCGCGGCCTTTACCACTGGGCCACCACTGCTCCCTGGGTAGCACGGCTCCCTGGGCCACCACTGCTCCCTGGGCCACCACTGCATATACAACATGGCTACTTAAATATTAATCTAGTCATGCAGTAACAGTTGGTGTAGGCACACCCATTATAGATAATCACAGTCGTGGTCTGTCTGCAGTGTACGTTTGATGCACCTGTGAGGCTCCCAGGTAGGTAGGTCCTTTATGCGGCCACTATGCACATTTGCACAAAGGACATAGCATTTATGCTACAGTAATTATTAACCAGTGACCCGCTCCTGTCGCACGGTTTTTTGACTTGACAAAACATTGAGATTTTTTTATTATATGTTAGTTTAATATAAATGTATTATACGTTCTGTAGTTCCTGCCTACCCCTATGGGAAGAAGACGTGAGTTTATGTATGTATGAAAGTAGTTTGTCCAGAATCGTTTAGTGAATCAATTTCTGTCATTTTTCGTAAAGGAATTTTTATATCCCAAAAATAATTAAAATTACGTATATGACAGTCACACCGCCGCTGTACAGTCAAAACAAACCAAAATGGACGAAGTACCTACCACGCTAGACACTTATACGTGTGCGTCTGTGTACGTGCGTTACGTGCGTAGATTAGTAATGTGATCAGAATTTTCTCCCATAATTAGTTTAACTAATTTAATAAAACAATAGTAAAAATTCTGTGTATGTATTATGATCATAATATTCTAATTGGGGTGGCCTGAATTAACGCACATCACGTTAATTCCAGGATATGTTGTAGATTATAGAAGGGCTACTATAAAACTTATGTGAGTATAATAGTTATGAAAGCATATTACTAAGTAAATACGCAATGTGCGCAATGTACTGTATGTATGTGTCTTTGATCTCTGGCCCTGACCCTGACATCAAGCTATGGACAACGTCAAACTTTTATTACTTTTTCATATTGAATACGAGGCTTTAATTTGTAAATGAGTATTTTAAGTCATTTGTGCGTCTAGTTTGTGCAGAATAAACAAGTTTTCTTTCTTCTTACTTTTATTTTCAAATAAAATAATAACGTTCCTGATTGCGAGTTTGTTTTTCGGGATTTCTCGACGACTTTCGGGCTTTAACGGGGCTCTGTCCCAATCTCCCAATCATGATATCGGACCTTTTATCTCATAATTCGAAACAAGCGTCCGAAACTAACCCCTCTAGTTTTGGTGGCAACAGGCTGTGATAGCAGCCTAGTATATGCTAATTACAATTAGAGCTAAATGTCATCAATTTGCCCGCCGGCGGCGGCGGCGGCGGCAGCGGTAGATGTTATTATGATTAATTTGCTGATGCTAAAATACTAAATGATTTAGTGCTCACTTATCAAAATTACAGAGTTTATTCGTCTTCGTAAGTAAGGTGACCAGAGTAATTCGACTTCAACAATATATTTGCGTAAAAAAGCACAACGCACAAGCGCAAAACCAGAACTTCAGATAGCATCTGTCTGGCAATTAATTTTTTTGCGGCAGCCGTGAGGCACACAGTATTTTTTTGTTTGTAATTTATGTTTCAAAAACTGTGTCCAAATAAACGTTTTCTTTCTTTCTTTCTTTTTCAGTAGCCTTTTTTTGTTGTGGAAGTCCTCATGGATTCCGAGGGTTAAATGAACTTCGTTATTACATAATTATGTTCTGTGGATACCCCTGTAGCGGTTAGACCGCCACATACAAAAAACTACGAAACAAAAAAAAAGACATGACGTCACACAATTCCTACATCTCGCAGTTAGAGTTTACTGAGCGAATAACATAGATAAGACTATCCGAAATCAACATATGGGCAGTTGCCCGCCAGACATAATACCCGTTTGGTTGGAGGATCCTCCCTTTTCTATGGTGGATGAGTGAACTTTACACCCTGTTCCTCATACCCCTAAATTGGTGACCCCGAGTATGAACGTCAACGCAGCCTTCGTGCAACAACTTCAGCGTGACGTCATCATCATCACTCCCGCAAGCTTTCGTGAGGCGAGTCACACAGCCAGCCAGCACCCACGGCTTCAACGGGTATCCTGACCACCAGCATGCAGCGAACGCGCATTCCTGGTCATCACCCTCAGCCACATCACCCCGACTCACTGGGGAATCACCGCAATCACCTCAATCACCGCAATCACCTCAATCACCACAATCGCCGCAATCACCGCAAACAGTTCCGACCCACTGTGAACTGTGCGGCACCCGGTTCCGACTCACTGGAACCACAATCACCATCGCCGCAATCACTGCAGACAGTTCCGACCCACTGTGAACTGAGCGGCACCCGGTTCCGACTCACTGGAACCACAGCTGGCACTGTGAAGCATCGCAAGATCCAAGACTCAGCCCACTATCGACCTCCGGTCTCCGGAGGGGAGTGATGTAGCGGTTAGACCGCCACATACAAAAAACTACGAAACAAAAAAAAAGACATGACGTCACACAATTCCTACATCTCGCAGTTAGAGTTTACTGAGCGAATAACATAGATAAGACTATCCGAAATCAACATATGGGCAGTTGCCCGCCAGACATAATACCCGTTTGGTTGGAGGATCCTCCCTTTTCTATGGTGGATGAGTGAACTTTACACCCTGTTCCTCATACCTCTAAACCCCTAACCTAGCCTAGTCTTCGTGTTGTAAATTGTAACAGTAACGTGAATTCGCTGCACCGTTGATCGCGTGCGTGCATGCATGCATGATCACGCGACCTGAACCAAGCCACATGGTTAGAAACTCATTAAAATGTATCAGATGTGCCAATTTAATGGCTAGATTTTTAACGTAAGCAAAACATCTATACTTTTATTTATTACACAGGGTGGATTTTTGAGATGAGGCAGCAAGGACAGCTACCTTAACCGTTGTAGCTACAGGAAAATGGCCTTAGGAGACTGTTCTTAACTTTTTGAGACATATTGATCTGCATTCTCAGATTTTGAAAAAAATGTACAGTCTGCAAGGTAATGGGCAGTTTTCACAAAAACTTTTTTTGATGCCAATCGATCCTGTTTCATATAAGGATCAAAAACCACTATTGGACCAACTGAGGTTTGAGTACTAGAAAAGTCAGAAATCACAAAAAACTTTTCCCATACATTTCGTAGGCAATGAGACTCCAACTTTTATTCCTTACACGCGATTTATAAAATCGTCCTCAAGACTCAAATCTCAATCTTGCTGTGGTAATTTGGCCGTAATAAACCCAATCAAATCTCAACAAGAGGCTTAATTGAATAGGCTTTGAGTGACCGAAAAATTTATTGAAATAAATAGCTTCTAGTCCGTTCTGTAGGTACCATCATTATTTGCGAAGATTCATGTCAGAACAACATCATATATTATTGTGACAGACAAACAAACATCTTTAATTAATTACGGCCTTGTTTGGCACCGTTTATGCGTACAGGACCCTAAAAAAACGTTCCTAATGTGCCATTAAAAAAAACAATAATAACCTCCAGCTACCAGGCTAACATAAACCGTAAGCATACAGATTCAGCCAATCTTCCCAAGAGTAAACATAAATCTTCGTAAATCGGGATTACCTAACAGTTAGCTAGAATTTATTACCCGGGATCAATTTAACCCTTTCTAAATAAATAGAGTTACGGTGACAGTTATGAACTCTTTTGGGACTTGATCAGATCTTGTATTTTTTCGGTCGTCGAACTATGCTGGATTTTAGGAATAACAGCCTCGTTGGTCTGTGTAGTTAAGCTGCACTTGCACAGCCACTAAAGGTAGTCAGAAGCAAGAAAATCCGAGAACTGGTCCCACCGTAGAATGGCAGTTCAATCAGCATGAAGTTTTCCCACTGCTGGTACTCAGACCTCCTCCTTGTGAACGGATCGTACCGTAATCCACCACGCGGGCCGAATGCGAGATTGATGGGTGTCACATGTCTTGTGAAGTTGTGAGGAGCTCGTGGCTAAGTAATAATACCCGCATGGGTCGATCTGGTTTGCCGAGATTGGTCTGTGGATGGGTGACCATCTTTACATACCGAGACTCATCCATGCCTCGGAAAGAATGTTAAACCGTTGATCCCAACTGTCATTCGTGGATCTTTGACGGGTCGTCAGAAGCCCGAAAGTCTGACAACCAGTCTTACCAAGGGGTAACGTGTTACCCAGTAACTGGGTTGTGGAGATCAGATAGGCAGTCGCTCCATGCAAAATACTGGTATTCAGTTGTATCCGGTTAGACTGGGAGCCGACCTCAACATAGTTGGGAAAAGGCTAGGCAGATTGACATCTCTTCGAATTTTTATTATCTTTTTCTCGATGTAGAAAGTCGGTTTTGACAAGACACTCCTTCTAAAATACTGATACACAACCGCATCTGTCAAGAAACAATGTAATTTCATTATTTCATTCACATCCCTTCACCCGCGTTTCGTGCAAATGCGTTCCGTTTCTAAGCCGTTTTAAAGTACTTACAAGCTAACATTAGCGTTGCGTGCTCTGCAATATTTATTGAGTTTACTGCCGAGCGCGCTGTTAACTTAAACAGTGGCCACCACTTACTCACGGTAACTATTTCACACTAGAAATTGGGTTAGTTTGAATGAGGTGGTAAAACTGTGGAATTATGATAATTTTGCTATCAAATTGTTGGCTGAAATTGTTTTGTTACTTAAATAGATTCTGTGACTAGTTTTGAAGAATGAATTAACTCGTTCATTTTTGTCTGGTCTATTTACTACTCCTACCTAGGTGAGATATTGGTCAGATTAAAATTCTAATTCAAATCTTTTTATTGTGGGCATGGGTTATACAGACAGATGTTAGGTTAGGTTAGGTTACAGTTCCATTATGTCCTGCCTAATAGGCATACAAGAATTACGTCAACATGAGGTATAAAAAAATATGATTGTATTACTATGGTATTACTTACAAAGAAAATCGTACAAAATTACAATTAGGTGTATGATGACAGATTGTAGTAGGTACTAATTATTAAGAAAATCTTGGATCCTGTAGTAAGCGTTGACAATTAAAAAATTACGCAATAGGTATCTTATTGTTTTTAGATGCCATTCCAAAAACCTTTTGCCCAGAAGAGTAGTTCTATGTGGTACTCGTATAGGTACTAGATATTTTCAGAATATATCTTTTTGATTTTAGTTCACCGAATAGATTTTTGTTTATTTTACCAAATACGAAATTCGAACTTACCGACTCTTTGGTCATTCAAAAGTGATTGGAAATTATTTAGATAATTTAAATAAATACTTTGAGCTTGATAAATAAATAATTTGAGATTTCAAGTGAGAAATTAATGTCAGAAATCAGCAAGATAAACATTAAACGGTACTTACATAGGGTATACCCTTGTTTGGTATAAGAACGTTTCGTCGGATGTTACTAATTCGAACAACGTTTAAGAAAATAATCAATTTGTATAATATCGATTAACATAATTTTCATTTCATCGAATATTTATTTGCGATAACAACATTTGCGCTATTGATCAAAAGGTATAATGTTCATTTGATGTAGTGTTCAGGTGGTATAACATGTATTTTATCGAATATTCAATTGGTGTTTTATTCATAACTATTAGGGCACTCCGACCATATAGGTTAGGTTAGGTTAGAACTGCGACCGGCGAGCGCTACATCGAAATTGGTTGCAGTATCAAAATTATGGCACTCCGACAGATGAACCGGTTTCATATATCTTTCGACTAAATTATTATTAGTCTAGAGAAACATTAGTTTAAATTAAATTAGTGCATTTGAAAATTCGATCAAATGACATTATTTCAAGGAAATAAATATGCTAAATTAAAATATACCAATTAATTATTCGGTCAAATGAATAATTATACGAAATGACTTTATTGCAATTAAAATTAGCTGAAGTGATTTTCGACGAAACGTTGTTATACCAAACAAGGGTAAACTCTTACATAGCCCCAAGTGGCTTATTGGTGATTCACCCGAATTTACTCGCCCGAAAGAATTTAATTCCCTGAGGCGATTCGCACAAAGTTAATTTATTTGTAAGCGAATGTATTTCTGAAGAAGTCGATTCGCCTATAAATAAATTAACTTCGTACGATACGCCTCAATACACACTGTGATGCGGAAGCGGTGCGCATCTCTGTACCCTAATTACGTAATGCACGATCAATCAGAATTTAAATCGTTTTGAAACAGATTGCTAATCCATTGCTTCATGAGTTCGAAAAAAAATCTGCTCAACAACGTAAATAACGCAATGAATATTGTTGAACTATCAATATAAAACAGATTAGTCGAAATCGTTTACGAAAATGTGTTGCGTAATTAGATAGGTAGCTGGTTAGTAGGGTGCGGGGCAGCACCAATGCAACAGCAGCCTGCAAGGTATCTGCTGGGCCTGTCACCTTGCAGCAGTGACGTCACAAATTGTTTCTGTGTTAATGTTTTACTAACATATTTTATAACTTTACCGTTGCTTGAATTAAATGATTAAATAAAACAAAAATTTATATTATATTAAAGAATCGATTCGCCCGTCATGCGGGCGAATCAACAATAAGCTATTCGATACTTAAATCATAGCAAGAATTGACACAGAGTAGCCGCAACTCCTCCCACAGTAATTAAGAAAAACAATTAAGCAATTAATGACCACATGTAAAGTTACTACTAAAGGGTTAAACCACTATAGGTGCCTGGTAATTAGTGACCGATACTTAAACACGTGACTTTACTCATCATTATGAAAAACTTTTACTATGGGACCATACCTGAAATCGCGAAATACAACCAGCTGTTCCCTACATTTTATGTTCGCATAATGATGAGTAAAGTCACGTGATTAAGTATCGGTCGCTAATTACCAGTCACCCTATAGAAGTCCTTTCAGAGTTTCACTGCAATATTAGTAGCATTAACATAGCCTACATGCATGTCCCTGCACATTCAGGGGCTAAAGTCTCGACATAGATAGCGCTTACTTAATTTTTTTTATTCAGTCGCAAAGTCCTAATGCCCTGAAGGGTCAAAATTGCTTGACAAGTACGTGATTTTTTCATGTTTGTCCATCGATTTTGCGACCGAATTTGGTCATAAAGCAATCGCTATGTATGTCGTGACTGCAGTCCCTGGGCAGACAGACACGCTAAAGCCTTGGTGTCTTGGTAATATTTTGTGGCTTGAGCTATTTCGTACGAGAGAAAACTAAGAAAGACATCCGCAATATTTTTCTGTTGATGTTTGTTATATTTTTTTGTATTCGGGTAATTTTTAGACTTTATTTTACAATCTTATTTATATTTTCGTGCATTACGAAAATATAAAAATAATCATAGTGTTGATAATAAGTACAAAAAGTGTCAAACGTAAATAAAGCGGTCAAGCCAAAACTGTTAGCTATTAAAGCAGAAGAAAATCTAAAAGTACGCAGCAATCTACCAATCGATCGACAGTCTTCCTGATCCAATTTGTTTTAACGGAGTCAATTAACTGCTTGTCAGCGCTTCATCGGTTTTTTTTTATTTATGGCTGGTGGGGAATGTAATCTACTACAGACTCTGTAGTCCTGGTAATGGAAGGTAACTACGTGAGGTATCCGAAACTAATTCACACAGCAAAACATCATTTATAAACCGGTTTTTTGAAGGCTTAAATTAGATATTATAACTTGTTCATAAACATATTATAAAACAATTTCGTTTTTGCGTTTGTCTGTATGTCCGCGTTTTTCTTCTAAACCACGCAACACATTTTGACGAGGGTTTCACCATCATTTAGAGAATTTATTCCGGAAGAGTTATGTGTATAATACGTAAATTATTAAAGTTACGTTTACCTAAGAAATCTTGATGTGTTTGTTGTCAAGTCCCAAAAACCATGCGAAGCAGGAGTGGGTCGCTAGTACTATATATTAATATTTTAGTGTTACTTTGCTTGTATATTGCAATTAAGGCTTTTAACTGAGTAAATATAATTTCGAATTACTTAGTTCTCGAATTATAGTGGTATATCTCTCCAATTAAGCTAAATAACTATAATGCTTCTTCGTAGGATAGACAGTTTAATAGTCCAAATGGGCTTGAACTCATGACCACACACTCGCCTTAAGGCGAAAGCGTCAAGGTAGCCCGTGAAATTCAAATTTTCTTAGGTTTTTTTGCAATGTGCAGGTCAGTAGCAGGTTGTACGAGTATGTTGATCTAAATATTATGATTCACATCCGTATCAAATGTTTATTTATAGAATTATAATCATAAAAATCATCAATACAACTCTCTAAGTTCATGTAACCCTATTGAATGACTAATTCATGAAATCATGACATTTGAGGATCAGGAGTTGTATTGCTGATTCTAATGATTATAATTCTGTAAAGCCATATTTGTTACGGTCGCGAATCATATTCAAATCAACATACAACCTGACACTGACCTGCAGATTGCAAAAAACGAAAGATAATTTGAATTTCGCGGGCTACCCTAGCGCATCCCTCTTAACCATTGATTATTATTATAACCCTTTAATAATGCATGAATAAACAACAAAACCTGATGACCTCCACAGCTAAAACCCTCGGAAAATCCTCCATTACAAGATTAACACACAATATTTTAATTATACTTAATTGCCTTGTAAATGCGTCCGTCCGCTGGGACACATTATATACGTATACAGTACATAATGATGAACACCGCGTAATTTGACCAATGTACGCACAAATTGGATTAAATATAATTGGACTATTACGGACTGTTTTTGGTTGTATGAAATTCACTTTGGCGTAATGAAATGTTTGGTTGAAATGTTTATTAAAAGACTCAAACATATGCTAGTCACATTGGCGGCCTCAGAATTTGAGGTTGATAACTTGATAGAGAGTTATACCAGCCGCACGGGTCGATCCATCAGGTTAAGCTACGCTTGCCGGAGTTGATCTGTGGATGGGTGACCATCTTTACATACCGAAACTCCTCCGTGCCTCGGAGAGCACGTTAAGCCGTTGTCCCGGCTGTCATTCGTGGATCTTTGACAGTCGTTACGAGTCGTCAGAAGCCCGAAAGTATGACAACCAGTCTTACCAAGAGGAACCGTGATACCCAGTTACTGGGTTGTGGACGTCAGATAGGCAGTCGCTCCATGTAAAATACAGGTATTCAGCTACATCATGTTAGACTGGAAGCCGACCCCAACATAGTTGGGAAAAGGCTAGGCAGATTGATTGACCTACAATAAGTAGGTATACATACAGGCTATGAAGGGTTGGGGAACAATTAATTTAATCACAGATACTCACTTCACTTCTCCAGAATGGTTTCCATTTTAATTTTTCACTCTTTACACTTTAAACGCTTAAGAGGTACGCTCTTGTGGGTGCACCTTCCAGCTCTCTCTACTGAGGGCTAGCTCCTTGACCCGCTTATGAGAAAATGAAGGTCGAGCCGTATAAGGGCGATATAAAGGTACCAATACTTTTATAAGTACGAAATGTACGGTCGACGAGACATGCCAGTATTTTATGAATAAAATTACGCCTGTATTCACCAAAGGGATAAGCAGAAGTATACTAGTATACTAACTCTAACTTGTTGTTTTTTTAGAACGGTACCCCACACTAGGAATTTCTCCTGTATTGTGGGTACGATTACAAATATTTAAACTCACATACACAAACAGCCAGACCCGGATCCACTGCTTGTAGCTCATACAAATATTAAAGCATTTATTTCAAATAAACCAATTTACAGGCACTTTTGAATTGTCAAGGTATCGGTCAGTCAGAAAGATTAAGCTAGTTGTCCATTCCAATAGGTATAGATAGGAGTAGGTTCCTATGGAGAAGAATGGGCAAGAAACTTTAAATTTTACAACACAACAAAAAACGCTGTCTTAAAAATAACAATAAATAATACTCTTTTTATAAATCTATGTATGTACTCTGAAAAAGAAAGAAAAGAAAGAAAATACGTTTATTAGCGGTAAACATGACGCAAGGAAAGAAAAAAAAGAACACGAAAATAACAAATCCGAAATACTTCCTTAATTTCTTCTCGAAAAGTTGGCAAACCTAAAAGCCCCCCCGAACGAATTCCTGGCTACGACCCTGTGCCCGACCCGGGGATCAAACCCGAAAACCCATACTCAACAGTCGCGTTTCCGACTGCTATCTTAATCAATTCATCGATACTAGAAATGCGAAACAAGTATCTCAGACATTTAGATTAAATGTTCCTGCCGTAAAAAGTATGTCCTTTCCCCAGCCCAGGTACAAAACCTACATAACTAAAATACCTTAATCCCTGTAAAATTAAAACCGCACCGAGGAAATTGCGAAATAATTGCGTTCGTTTTATCCCTTGCTTCATCGTTATTACCTTTAGTTATGTAAGATATTTAAGGATTCACTCTATAAATCGTACACTTTAGAAACACGATTCCTTGTAGTTTCTGAATAGACACTGAACAGACAGCTGTGTTGCTGGGGAATTTGTTGCGCCACTTCTTCTTCCCAGCTATTTTAAAGCACTAGGAAGTGGTGAAGGGTGGGCGTTTTTGGGAGACTGTCTTATGTAATTTTGACGTTCGAAAAGTGCTGATTCTCAGCCTTGTTTGAATACATAGGTTTTGAATTTTGAATTTGAATTTCCTCTATAGAAAAAAAACCAAAGTTATCTCTAAAAAATAACATAAACCCTTAGTACGGCGTAAATAATTCAGGGAAGGTCATCAGTTTTTTTAATAATAACAAAACTACATGTTTTCGATAACGTATACATTTTACATTTTCACAATTCTTTAGCGGCGTTGTGCACTATTTTGGGATGGGTAAAAAATGATAAACTTGCGTCAGGCGTCAGGACACGTGACCTGATTGCAAATTCGTAAGACGGAGGGAGAGTAGAATTTGTTGACAGCGCACTCTTTTTTATTCTTTTGGAATTGTTTTAATGGAGCTACAGCTTTGGTTCTTGTACTGACAGCAAGCCACATAAATTCCTGACATTTTCGTTAGATGGCGTTACTTAGTTTTCACTTCCATCGGCAGTCTCCAAAGACTGCCCCGCATGTTTTTTTTTATTAAACATAACATCACGCCTTGTTTCTCCAAAGTGTTAGGCAGAGGTGTACCTATAGTGCACTCAGATTTCGCCAGTTATGTTTAAGTCCCATGTTATAGGGGGTGACCCTATTGCCATCAACCGGGTAAAAATCCAGACTGCGGGCTGCTACCCGCAATTCCATCTGGAAAAACCCAATAACACTTTGCCCAACCTGGGAATCGAGCCCAAGACCTCATGCTTAGCAGTAGCGCTTGCGACCACTAGACCAACGATTATATTATAGGAGGATATACTAGCTGCGTCCCGCGGTTTTACTCGTGTAAAGTTGTTTTTCCTTTTAATCCCAATGTTCCCTTAGGATTATCGGAATAAAAAGTAGCGTATTTTACGCCCAGTAGCTTCAGCTATCTTCTAGTGAAAGTCCCGTCAAAATCGGTCCAGCCGTTTCGGAGATTAGCCGGAACAAACAGACAGACAGACAAAAATAAAATTGTGTTTTGTTGCATGGATCGTATATACTTTCATATGCATTTACTAAAAAGCTGTTATTTTGACATACAAACAGACACTTCAATTTAATTATTTGTGTATGTGTGGCCCCGACTTACGAGTTGTAGGTCGTGGGTTCGAACCCAAGCAGGCGCATTACTTTGTGTAAATAATTTCATCACCACTGCTCTCAAAACGGTGAAGGAAAACATCGTGAGGAAACCGGCAAGTCTTAGAACCAAAAAATTCGAAGACATGTGACATCTACCAACCCGCACTGGGCCCGCGTGGTAGATTACAGCCCACTCCCTCTCACAGAGAGGAGGCCTGTGTCCCAGCAGTGGGAACATTAATAGGCTGATGATGATGATGATGATGATGTGTATAGATTACGATACTGTTATATTAATTACATATTTAGGATGATGAAGAAAATACCTAAATTAGCGCACAAACCGCCCATTCTTAATCCTGCTCCATCCCATTCATTAGCGGCAAAAGGTGCGCCCTTGAATACTTTACTTAGCAGCCTTGGGCACAGACTATTCGCTTAAAAAAAGTCCAACCTTACTTTTAGTTACTCGGCTATCTAACCCAAAACTTTGGGCACAGCTGCCCTTAATGCTAAGCGATAAAATATAATTAATTTGCAGCAGCTTTAGCTATGGAACATGAATTTGTTTCATGTTCAGTTAAATTTAAATTAATTATTTTTCTTTATTAATTAATGAAGTGAAAACTTCTTTAGGCGCGTTGAGCAGTTTTTGAGAAAACCATGATTTTTATCATGGAACTTGCGTCATCGTCACCGAACGCTTTCCATGAGCTATATGTATACTGTGTAATGTGTACTTTCTGGGTGAATAAAAAGAGTGAAACTCGCATCATCGTCACCGCACGTTTCCCATGAGCTATAATGAATACTGTGTATACGATACAATTCACAAGTTACTTAGTTTTCACTTCTATTGGCAGTTCCCAAAGACTGCCCCGCATGTTTTTATTATTTTTACCTGCCTCCATTTTACATGGGACACACGTGGCGAAATGTGGGTCTATGTACCAAAGATGTTACTTACGGAGCTTCGATTCCGACTCCGACTTCGGTTCCGATTATTTCGAATCGGAGTTACGAGTATACCGAAGATCGAAACCCAGCCACGCAAGTGACTGGAGCGCGTAAACAACTTATAACTTTTCGCCCGGGTAATTTTTTATACACGCTCGCGCTCGATATCTCAGTCTAAAAATTGTTTTGTGTATGTCACACGCGTCACGTTATTTGGTAAATTAAGTTAAGAGCGGTGTATTAAGTAGTTTAATTGTTGTGATAAGTTAATTTCAATAAAAAGCTAAAAAAAGTGTTATATGGAACATCTTAATTCAACCTCCACCTCTTTCTCCGGTTCCGGCTCACGGTCTGACTCCGGTTCCGACTCCCACTCTGACTCCGGTTCCGATCAATTAAATTTAAAACTTCCAACTCAGTAAAACAACCTTCGTAACATCTCTACTATGTCCCAGGTGTACTGAACACCCACGTCTCGCCAGTTATAAGAGAGTTATACCTAAGAGCAGGTGCTCATGCCTAATTATATATAAGGACTTTTCTATCCGACAAATACTTATCATAGCTCTGGCAAATGGAACCAACAAAGGAGGACCCTTCATCTCGTGGCCCACTCACCGTCACCAGCGAACGGAAATAATTGTACCTACTTTACATCTCTGAATAGGTACTTTTTAAGGATTCATTAGTACCCTTTCTGGGGGTGAAAATAACAACTCTATTTCCATCCCCTGGAGGGATTCTAATTAATTCAAAGTAGTAAGGTACCTATACTTTTGAAATAAATTAATACTCTCGTTTCCCTTGCACGAAAGTTGTTGCTATTTTTACCCGACTACGGTAAAGCAAAAAGAAGGGTTATGATTTTGACTAGTATGTATGCATGTATGTTCATAACTTCTAATCATAATTTGTCAAATGGTCAAGGTAAAGCCGTCGTCGCATGCAATTATAATTTTGTAGGTAGGTATATAGACATGCGACCACGGCTTTACCTCGACCATTTTTGTACCTATGTCTTAATTTCTGTCTGAAATGTTTTCTTGTTTCATACTTTTTAGAGCGTTATTTTTCAGTAGTTGGATTTTACTTTTTGAACTTACTTTTTTATATGGTCAGTTCCACATTCAGTCTTACCGTCTGTTGGTGACACACCACAAGCTAAATCATCTACGACAGCCGAATTACCACTAGAAGCAAATTGTTAAAAGACAAGTGTCATCATTTCGTGAACGTACTTGCATCCGGTCAAAATGAACTGGCGCAAATTCATCTCTCAGACCAAATAAAAACCAAGACAGAACTGTTAACAGTGAAGTGAAACATGTTTGCACTTAGTAAGGTGTAGTTTGATAGTAGCTTCATTGATAATAGTCTTCTGTGTGCGTGTATGCGTATAGAGAGCAGTGGTGGCCCAGTGGTAACGGCCCCGACTTACGAGTTGTAGGTCGTGGGTCGAACCCAAGCAGGCGCTTTACTTTGTGTAAATAATTTCATCACCACTGCTCTCAAAACGGTGAAGGAAAACATCGTGAGGAAACCGGCATGTCTTAGAACCAAAAATTCGAAGACATGTGACATCCACCAACCCGCACTGGGCCTGCGTGGTAGATTACGGCCCACTCCCTCTCACAGAGAGGAGGCCTGTGTCCCAGCAGTGGGAACATTAATAGGCTGATGATGATGATGATGATGATGATGTGCGTGTATGCACAGAGCGGAGGACAGGTGTAGTTTTGGCATGCTTCACTGTATTGTTCGTAGTTTATTTCGTCTGAGACTCGTCTGTTCAGATTGATTGCTTTCGATTGAGCCTTTAGCCACCGACAGCCCGCTACCGTGTTTTATATTTCGTGTTTCTAATATTTTCTTTTGTAATACAAGTTACAACCCACGCTTGCCAGCGACACGCACCCTTACTACCCTCGTTGAGTGCGCCTTGACCGCTCATCCAACATAAAATTGCCACTTCACAAGACATAGGAAGGTTAATGTGATATAACATCAATTCTGTATCATCTGAAGTGGGGTAGGCTGATAAATGAAGTGAAAAAAAGAAAAAAGAAAGTAAATACATTTATTTAGCACAGACTAAACAGCACACAACACAACATATTGTACTACAAGTAAAAAATAAATTTTAAAAAAAGAATGAAAATAAATATAAAGTGTAAAATGCGTTGTAAGATATTAGCAGGAATGTGTGCCTCGCGGTTGCGCCAAATAAGCCCAGTTCAGCAAAAATGCCAGACAACTAGTGCCTGACGCTGGTGTTCAACTGTAGGTACCTGAAGTGTGCAGTGACGGATGCAGCAGTTTTATACTGCAATGTGTGTAATAAGATAGTAATAATTATTAATATTTCAATAGTTACATATCTATATCTTCTATATCTATACATATAATAAAATCGTAGCGAGGTCAAAACTGTACATTGAATATTTTTGAAAAAAAGTAATTGCTACGAAGTCTGGGATCGATTCTAATGCCGAAAATATAGTTTTTAGAATTTTTGTCTGTTTGTCTGTTTGTCTGTATGTATGTTCCAGCATCACGCAAATTCTACTGGACAGATACTGTTAAAATTTTGCATAGATATTCCCTATAAGTCTGGTCAAATGGTAGGGTACATACTATCACGCTCTTTACTATGGGGGATGAGCAATATTACATTATGTTCGTATTCTTCTCCGCAAAATTGTAAATGGGTGCGCCAAAAGTTTAGGATATTGCAGGTAGTTACCGATCTAACATTTTAAATGATTATCATCTCGCTATACCTTTATGGAGCTTAGCAGCCAATCATGAAATATAAGAACGGCTATTTTAACTGTTTTCCAACAAAGCAAATAGCTAAGCGGCAGGACGATTGCTTTGTAAACCTGTGGTTATGAGTTCGAACCCCGATTATGGGTATTTTTTTTAATTCATTTTTTTTATTGTTTGTAATGCATAAGCATGTTTTTAATCTTTTTTTATTATTTTAACTTATATTTATATTGACAAGGATGAAATGAAGCCGAAAAATATTGAAAGAAAACCTAAAAACGACGCCGCTCGCCTTTGACAGTTTGGTTTTTTTTATAGTTAAACTATTTCACGAATTCCTTTTAGTTATTGCAATTTAAACCTTATGATTAACGTCATAACGGCGACAAGATAGGACTTCGTCAAATATTTTAAATAAGTTACCTGGTGTTCATATAGTACATAGAGTACTCGCAAGATAATTCTGCGCACGGCTCAAATTGGAACTAATCGTATGCCGCCGTCTTTTCGTTTATGTGAGGTCAAATTAAGTATAGAATTATAAAAATCTGCTCAATTTTTTTTGTCGAACTTATGAAGCAATGGACTGAATAATTAAGTTAAAGTCGACGGTCGTAGCAGGAGGCGTTCTGAAGTTTTTGCCTACCCTTATGGGAAGAAGGCGTGAGTTTATGTATGTATGTAAATTAAAGTCACTGCGTGTGTACCTAGAATTATTCACCAGATGTTATAAAAATTGACTAAGGGCAGATTTTTCCAACGCCAGATAAGTTTAACTTCTGAGGAATAATTTTGAATTACTGACAGTTTTTCCATTAAAAAAATCTGTTGTGGTAGAAATATGGGCATCATCTATCCGAGGACTTTTTACGAACTTTGCGGCGCGTACTGAAGCTGACATTGAACAAAATGACGTTCTAAACAGTTGTCTTGATTCACTTCAAGACGTGGTAATTTCTATAGGTGTCAATCCACTGATAGAGTATGGGTTACCGGCTCCGCAATCATTGGCACATCAAGACCGTAGAATACGCCGCCGAAACTAATTACGATCCGGGCGCAATGAATGACCACGTCTCTTTGTTCACCTCAGAGCAAAGGCACATTTTCAACACCGTTCTCCAAAGCGTTGGGCTCAGTCAGGGTAAAATGTTTTTCTTGGATGCTCCTGGCGGAACAGGAAAAACATTTATTACCACTGGTATCCTTGCAGAGGTCGGGAGGCAAGGCAAAATTGCAATTGCAGTAGCGTCTTCCGGAATCGCTGCCACACTGCTTCCTGGTGGCAAAACAGCGCACGCCATGTTTAAGATTCCCATCGATTTAGAGAGCAACGAAACGCCTGTTTGTGGGGTGTCACGCAACAGTGACAAGGGGCGCGTGCTTAGAGATTGCGCTTTCATCGTATGGGATGAATGTACTATGGCAAATAGGAAAGCAGTGGAAGCTGTAAACAGAACCCTGCTGGACATCTGCAGGAACCAAAACATGATGGGTGGTGTCACAATTATTTTTAGTGGAGATTTCCAGCAAACACTACCTGTGGTGACGCGAGGAACTAGGGCTGACGAGGTGATTGCTTCGCTGAAAAGGTCGACTCTATGGTCGCAACTTCATAGACTGCGTTTGACCATCAACATGCGAGCTCGGCTTGGCGGGAATTCACATGCTCAAGAATTCTCCGATGTTCTTCTAAAATTTGGTGAAGGCACTCTGCCAGAGGAGAGCGGCCAGGTGGACTTACCAGAGACTCTTGGTAGAGTAGTTCCCAATTTAGAAGATCTGATTCATCTGGTGTACGGGGAAATCAGTCAAATACCGTACCAAGAGAATTCTTGGGTGTGTGAATGGGCCATTTTAACGCCCAAAAATTATCAAGCTGCAGCGATCAACCACAGTATACTCTCGCAAATCGAAGGCAGTGGAGTGATATACACCTCCATTAACACTGTTGTGGAGCAAAATGACGCCACACATTACCCCGTAGAATTTTTGAATTCGTTAACGGCAAGTGGACTTCCTGCGCACATAATCCAGCAGAAGGTCGGTGTCCCGATTATGCTCCTTCGGAACTTAACTCCGCCGAAGCTGTGTAACGGAACCCGGCTCAAAGTCGTGTCTTTGCAGAGAAACATCATCGGGGCGGAAATTCTAACAGGTTGTGGCATTGGCGACACAGTATTTATCCTTCCAGTTTAAGCGCGTCCAGTTCCCTGTGAGCGTATGCTTTGCGATGATTATCAACAAGTCACAGGGGCAGACACTTAAGGCTGCGGGTGTCGACCTCAGGACAAGCTGCTTCTCACACGGACAACTGTACGTCGCTTGCTCCCGCGTCACCAGTCCTGACTCTCTATAATTATATTTTAGCTGCTGAAAACAAAACAACAAACGTAGTATACAGGGAAGTTTTATAAAAATGTGGCTGTTATTAAAGTATATTGTGGTGTCTTACGACTTCCACGCGAACGAAGTCGCGGGCAGAAGGTAGTATTAAATAAAATTGCAAGACAACAAAACAAAAACACCAGATGTTACAGGTTTCATGTAGGGTGTAGGGGGCGTAGTAACACTAAAGCTGTTTTCAGACCAGCGCGACACGAACAATACAAAACTTCACGGTATAACAATAACCGGTGTCGCGTCGCGCAACAAATCGCGCTTGTCTGAAAACAGCTTAATTCGGAACAAATCTACTTAAACTTACTGAAAATGTAAATGAAAAACTTTAAAAACTCTTGCTCGAATTGGTAATGGAACTTGGGATCCCAAGTTCAGGTTGTCGCGCTTGTGACTAGGAGACCAGCATGCATATAGTGAAGATTATTCATGATAAATGATTTCAGTTCTGTAATTAGGTTTGTACAAACACTTTCAATCATATTTTCCTTTGTTCCAAACTCAGAGTCTCCTTTAGTCCAGACATAATCTTGGTCCGATGAAAATTGTTCATTGTACAATTTGTAAACTGTGAAATCATCTGGCTTTCTCTATGTGTATGTCAATACGTTGTTTGGCTTCCCACAAATTACTGACAGACGAGAGAAGTAGGTCGCTTCCTTGTAGTATCGTGTCGTGTGTCAGTTTGCCAAAGTTCTTGTTTTCTCGTAAAAGGATTCACATCTCGAGGCACATATTTTTCAATTTTTAGCCATGATCTGAATAAAAATAACATTCAAATGGTTATAATTATTAGAAACTTTCACATTTTAACAGGGAGTACTTGTCATAATGTGAAAATTCCTTTGATATAGTTTCCTATAGTTATTTCGGCGTAACGCCATAATGATGTACAAGTATTTGCACAGTTATTTTACCTCTGATTTTGCATCACAGTGATCTTTATTCTCGTTGCTATGTTAGAATATTAGTAATGAATTTATTGCTGTCAGACGTAGTTAAAACTAGTTAGTACGTTGTTAAAGTAGGTAATGTAACTGTAAAAAATATGTCATTATTATTTTAGAACTCATTCAGTCGTAGTTACTTGATATTTTGCATTCAAAATGACATTCTGGAACTTCTGTCCGAAAACTAAGCTTAGCAATAAAACCAACCGTACCTAAATTTTTTACATAGATTTGAAATATCTACCAAGACCCCATAAGAAAGAAGAGCTTCATTCACACAGAAGTTCACGCCGCGTGCCACAGAAGGCGCGAATACCCTACGTACAGAAGTGCCGTAAACCATTTAAAATAGAAATTCTTGGCATAAAGGTACTGGCCATAGGCTCATGCATAATGTAAACCACGATAAGGAGTTTAGAAGTTTACTATTACCTCTACCTCTACTGAATCTGATAGTGATACCCGGAAAATGCTTTGAATGGCAAGTAAATAACAGATACCATGCAAAGTAAAAATAGGGATATCTACTTTGTTATAAGCTTATAACAGTGCATTAAATTCAAACTATCTATTATAGGTGAATGGCGCCATTTATCCACGTTAAAAGATTATATTTTTTATATAATGTAATAGGTTTAGGTTATCATAGAAGGTCATAGACACGACTTCAATAAAAGCAACAGTTTCAATAATTGTCTTTCAGTTCGTTGCATGGGTTTATTATGCAATCATAATAAACCCATGCAACGAACTGAAACCCAATTAAAACTACCTTGCACCATAAAGCGTGGTACCAGGGCAGAATAACATGCAAGAGCTTATCTAGCAAACAGCTGACGTACCGAAAGTGCCACGAATGGCATGTAACAACGAAAACTTTCAGCGGCCGAAGTGACTGCATTAGTTATGAGACTTTATCGACTGTCGATATCGATGTCCCGTGGGAAATAGAGGCTAGATAATGTAATTCGTTGAGTTTGGTAATATGATGTTTTATTGAAAAGTTTTGTGTAGTAAAAGCGAATTTTCTTCCTTTAAGGGACACACGATTTTCTTGAAATTGCAAAAACAATGTTATGTTAAAAAAATAAATAAAATGTAGGTCGATTTTTTGTAGGCAAGGATGACCTACTCAAAGTTTAAAATCAGTCACGTAAGCCCAGGTACGCACCGGCGTATTTTTATCGCGGCGATTTTTTTTTCGCGTATGGATTTTCGACGCTCTGCTTAGCACCGAGAGTTGAATATCCAACAGTGTGTTTTCTTGACGCGCTGGGATACGCGCTGGATGCGCTCTGTTGGATTCTCAATGCTCGACTCAATACCGAGAATTCAAAATCCAGTGTACCAAAAAAAATCGCCACGATAATAATACGTCCGTACGAACCTGGGCTAATAGATGATCTTCTAGCCCATACATATTATCCAGAAATAAATTACCAACCCTATCGACTTCACCTATTTATACATTTGACCCCATCACTAGTATTGCACGCTCGTTGCCTGCAACAAACTTTAAATTTAGGTCTGACCTACAGCCTATTTCAAACTCTGTTTCGGTCTAGACATAATAGCTTCGAAATGAACCTTTTTCTAAGTTTTTCAGCTGAAGTTAGTGAGTTTTGGATGAAAATTACGAAAACGTGGTCTGAAATATTTAGGTCGATTCTGGAATTAAAAAAGTTTTTAAGACTTCGAAAGTTTTTATAACGTTACTAAGTTCTTTGTGTGAAGTGTTCAGAAAGTTATATAAATACAGGCCATAGCAAGGTCACTTTCTCTCCTCTCATATAATAATAGAGGCTGAGGCGATAGACGTGCCATCAAATAATTTTAACTTTGTGATTATTGGGAAAATAATAAAACTAAATACTATAAACTCAAAACTCTTGATTTACTATGTACCAAAAAAATACATTTTGGAATAGTAATAATTTAAATTATGATTAGTGTGACTTCTATTGTTGCAGATTAGTTGACAAATAACTTAAGTAGTTCAATATGGAAACTGGAAATCAATCAGCTGCATTTCAAAGTCTTCAACAGCTAAAAAACCATTTGGATCGGTGACCTGCCCAAATTATTTTGTCGTGAACCATCATGGGTACGCGTGCCATTGGTTCGCCTCCCCTGATGTAGGAAACAGCAGATGTTTTTATTTTGTAACCGACGAAAAATTTCAGTGTAGCTTGGTTCAGAATCTTGTACTGAATCCATGGTAATAGGTTGTGCGTCGATGTCCCTGCCACGTTGTATATTCATTAATGTATGACCGCTCGCAGAAGCTATTTTAGTGCACCGCATAACTTTATAAGACACTGACAGCCGTTACTTCAGTTTACAACTATTAAAAATAATACGAACTTCGTATTATTCTTATCCGTGTTTCTGTTCATACTCAAGAACTTTCAAGAATAAATTACTCGCGTGGTCGAATTCACGAAGTAACTTTGTAAAAGCGTGCCCCTCCCTCTTGTACCAGGAATGTAGGAAAGGAAAGAGCTCGGGAAATATAAAATGTAAGTGATTTCGACGATCACTCCGGCGTAAAGAGATCGTCTAATCATGAACACTGACTGAGATGGCTGTTGAAATACTTTTTTACATTTTAAATGAGCTCTCGGGAACATAAAGACGCTTGGCGTAACAGTAAAATATTAGTTTAGATAAACGAGAGGTTTAAGGAGATGTAGGTGATTGGACGAGATTGATTAGAAATAATAAACTATGTACCTACTATGTGGCTTCTATCTCTTACGCACTGTGGATTCGCATCGTAAAGCAAAAACGTGAGAAGCAGCCATGCGTAACGCGTAACGCAATTCATGAATGAACTCATTAGGCTTATCAACTTATCCCAAAATCTTTTAAAGGATATTTCGACGCGCATCCTTAAATTGACTGCTAAGCCGATATATTCAATGCTGTGTGCGAAAAGTCGATATTGAACCACTCAGTTAAATAACCATTTTCTAAAATCTTAGAAAGACCTAGAAATAGCCATCGTAATTTTTTCTTGTCAAATATCTTCCTATACCTATATATCCAGCAAAACAAGATTAAATTCCTTTCCATTTTCAAAAGAAGTCAGACACGGTCGTTTCGAACACCGCCCGAGTAGTCCCGACCGACCCAAGTCGTGTCCCGATCAATTCGTTCCGACGCTACGGAAAAAGTTCATCTATAAGATTAGTTAAGACTCAGGATTGGCAATAAACTTTCAAGGTCAGCTCCCGGATGCTTTTTCTTTCATGAATTAGGGGGCGATTTCATTCGGCAAGAGCGAGGCGATAATAAGACAAAATACAACGTGAAATTTGAATCACAGTTTTGCTAGAACAAACGTTGTTCAGACCATGGTCTACTACCATTCTATACCATCCAATATGTTATTAAAACAAACTAAACTAGGCGTTCTCAAATAAGTCTTATGTTGCTCAAACGTGTTCAAACATTAACCGTAACATCTAAGTACTCACCGCGGTAGCAATATGGCATTCAAAAGAGTTATGAGGAGTCCACGTGGACTACAAGGATGTCCGGCCAATACGGGCCGAAATGCAAATAAATAAATCAGTATTTTTTGTGTTTTTTCAAATACCATTGACGTTTTTTTTATTATTAAATGGTATAGAATGGTAGTAGACCATGGTCTGAACAACGTTTGTTCTAGCAAAACTGTGATTCAAATTTCACGTTGTATAGGGAAGTTGTTTTGAACAAGGCGGTTTTTCCACTTGCAAGATAATTAAATGAGAAATGCTCAGATCAAATAAAAAAACCAGGACAGAGCGCTGTCGACAGTAAAGTGAGGCTGGTTTCGTAAACATATGTGAGAAAGAAAGAAGAAGAACATGTCGCAAAAAAAAGAAATAAAATACGAATAAAAACAATTTGGGGGAAAATATGCGTGCACTTAATGAGGTGTAGTTTGATTGTAAATGTGTGCGTGTGGGCGTGTATGCACAGAGCGGAGACGTAGTTTTGGCATGCTTCACTGTATTGTTCGCACCGCTATGGAAAAATGTCCTCCACAGATTACGTTATCCGATACCATATCTATAGTAAGTAACTACCAAATAGACTGCACTATCAAATTCAAACCTGCATAAATTCGTCGTATATTCGTATAAGATCTACCATGTCAGATTCTGCTTATTATAATTGCAAAGCATTGCAGTGCAATGCTTCATACGTTACCTTGTAGGTCGTCAATCGTTGATCACCTATTGTGTAGTTTAGTTATGATTATCAGTCTTTATTCTGGGAGGGAAATTATCAAATAACTTCTCCCTCTCTGGGCGGAGTGGTAGGGCGTGTCAGAATCTTACTGCCTAATACCCACTCGTGTTCCTTCAGTTGCTTGTATGTTGCCTGTATGTTGCCAGGGGCCACGATACGTCCCGTGGAACACAACCCGCCGTCGTCGACCCGGGCCTGGTCCTTATCGGACGGCAAGCTACCCATTGCTCACCGTCCGCAAGCCCGCGCCTACGGTGGCCGGGTATCGGCCTGGGATTCCCGACGCCCAGGGTGATGATTGTCAGTCTTTATTTTACGACACCGTAGTCCCCAGTAAACCATGCGTGGTCTAATAGGGTGGGCGATACCGCTGTAATAGGCACAGGGAAGAACACTTGCATTTACAGGACAGCTCAGACCAAATCAAAAACCAAGACATATCGCTGCGAACAATACAGTGAAGCATGCCAAAATTACACCTCCGCTCTGTTTATTCACGAACCCGGCCTCGCGTCACTGTTGACAGTGTCTCGGTTTTTTATTTGGTCTGAGCAGAAGAGTACGAGTTTTATTTTTACCCGATTACGGCGAAGTAAAAAGCAGGATTATGATTTTGACCGGTATTGAAAATAGAAAAATAGAAAATTGTTTATTGTCCAGGTAATACAGTAAGCAGGTTTACATGTTAAAACCAAGTTGAGACGACATGAGTAGCTTAAAATATTACCTATTGTTACAAAATATTATTTGCCAGTGAGCCCCAAACTAGACAGTCTGTAGCCAGGCAGTCTGTAGTCTGTCTGTCAATCTGTGTCTGTCAGTCTGTGTCAGTCTGTGTGTGTCTGTGTGTGTGTGTGTGTCTGCCTGTGTGTCAGTCTCTGTGTGTGTGTGTGTGTGTGTGTGTGTGTCTGTGCGTGTGTGTCTGTATCTTGGATGTGTGTATGTATGTTCATCTGTTCCCTCATAACTTCTAAACTACTCATCATAATTTGACAAATGAGGTATCTTTGGAAGCGTCTTGATCGTCCGCTGGTTATAGGCTATACGCCATATTTAATGTGAGGACATAAAGTTATAAATTTAAAAAAATTATTCACGGACAGAAAAATTCAAAATCCGTAGCCACACGTAATCTGTTTGATTTACTTACACGTATGACTCCGGATTTTGAATTTGTCTGTCTGTGATGTCTTGTTTTATACCATTTTAGTTGACTTTTTTGTCGTTTTTACGGTTTTACTTTTATAACTTTAATTTTTGTGATACACACTGTCGACACAAGAAATTCCTAATTTTTCGCCGAGAGTTCAGAAAGCTCTCATCCTGAATTAAACCACACCTTAACAAAACTAAAGTTATTAGCACACTTGAAGCTCGAACTCGCTAACTATCGTTAGCCTGTGATAAACTAGACACAAAATGGCCGCCGCGCTAGAACCGAAGTGTAGCCACTTATGGCTAATGGCTCTGTACACAATGGACAAGATCGTTCGACATAATTCTTCATAATTTCTTCTTTCATTCTTTCACTTCTTAATTTCGTAAACATCTTGTTAAGTGTGCTAACGTGGGCTAAAGTTCGCACGGGCGTAAATATATCGCGGCGGGATTTTATCGCACACTGGATTTTCAACTCTAGGCATTGAGGCGAGCATTGAGAATCCAACCGAGTGTATTTAAGCGCGTCAATGCAAAAAAAATCACCGCGATAATAATCGTTCATGCATACCTGACCTTATGGTCGAAATTGCTTATAGTACCCAAACAAGTAAATTCAATATAAACTTGGATGGTGTCTGTCTGGTCTTGATATCTTGAATTCTTGGCTCTGAATTCGTCTACTATTTTGTGTTCTGAATTTCCAAGTTATTTGAAGTTATTGGGCTTCACTTCGAGTGAAAAAATCCTTGTCCAAGCTAGGGCTATGTCCAACCTGGCCTATTCATTAGATGACATAACACATATCATCACGCCTTTTTTCTTCAGAGGGTTAGGCAGAGATGTGCCTTAGTACACCCACATTTCGCCAGTAATGTTTAGGTAGGTAATAGGGGGTGAGCCCATTGCCATTACATTGAATTTATTAGGTTTTGATTTTTCATAAAATTATAGATTAAAAAGATCATTAAAAAGTTTGTAGAAGTATTTTTTTCCACCTACATCTTTTTAAGATAAGGAAGAGCAAAGAGCTACTGCCAACACACTTACTAACGTATATCTCATATAGCCAGAGAATTCTTTAAAAAATCTTTCACGAAACTGAAATTTCGCTGATTCATGAAGTAAATGATCGGCCGGCTAATGACCGTGGGAACAATTTCCTTGAGATGATTTGCGCATTCTTAATTAGAACTTTCCAAAGACTCTTTAGCAATAACTTAGATGAAGTTGTAATATTTAAGTTTGTGGCCGAACGTCAAGGCAACACTTATTCTTTATTGACTGCCAAGATGGGTTCTGTATTTGGTTATTAGCTTAGTGAGGGTAGAATTGAGTGGATGTAATGCTAATATTTCTGTCTTAGCTTATTGATTCCACTACCGAACATAGGGCATTTGACAAACTTATTTAGATTTGCTTATTCTGTGAATAGACAATATTTTCTAACGGCCTCCATATTTAGACAAGTACATACACAAAATAAAGTAAAATCTCACGAAAAAATAATCCTGCAGGAACTTAATTTTGCACTAGTTTCCCTTTGAACTTGGTCTCATAAATAATATTTTCTCTGACAAAACGACTTCCTGCTACCAGGCTAGCATAAAAGCCAGGAGTTGTTAGCATACAAATGAGTGTAATCTGTGTTTCGTTGCAGGAACCGCATAGAGAGAACTGCTTCCAAACGATGGCGGGGTTCCGTACGAAGAGTTGCGTCTGCTGCTGTTTGTAAGTTACCTTTACCTTTTCTTTAGCTGTTAAAACTGAAGCTGTACAGAGGTGCGTATGACGAGCGATGAGTGTAGCACATTGAGCCGCTAAGATATCGCTGCAAGAACAACCGGCGCGCTGAACATTTTGTGCAAAACGTCAAACTTATACGGCCGTGCAAATTGAGTAAACCAGTTGGTACAGTAGTCAAATTCTAATTCTAATTCAAAAGTCATTTATTCAAACCTGGCTGAGAATCAGCACTTTTCGAACGTCAAATTTACATAAGACCACACATAAGACAGTCCTCCAAAAACGCAGTCGATCTAGGTACATACGTTACTATGATTCGTTCACCCAAAAAATGCCAATCGATTCCGAATCTTTACACGGGACAGGATTCTGCCTATGATACTAATGTCACGCTAAGAACGGTTAAACGGAAACAATCTGAATGGGATCTTACGCTGGCTATTGTTGACCTGTCTGTTGAATTTAAGAAAATTAAAAGCGACTTCCGCGCTGACATAAATACTTAACCAGTTTTCGAGCTTTACCTTGAGTATCCAAAGAAATGAGTTTAATGCTCTATGCACAACCTCGTCACAATTACAGTCTGAATTTAGGGTTCTCCGTACAGAATACTCTATACCAAAAGGATTATTTCCACCAAACGGCTCGCATCGCATCGGATCGGAACGGATTTAGCAATCTTTGAACGATATTAAAACGTGTACACAGTATTTAAAGTCTATATTACCAAGCCGCGCACAGTAGCTTGACCGCGGGCGTTTTGAAAGTATGCTGCGACGCACGATCGGCTCCGTTCGCCTGTCGTCGTATCCGATTGGATCCTTTCAGCTTGTGCTTCTTTCAACACGGTAGGAATGAAACTATTTTGACTAGGCACCGAAACGGATACGTTCACAAGCGACGCCGCGACGGTACGGAGCCGATCGTATGCGTCGACATCCTGCCGGACGCGATCGGCTGAGGCCGCATTCGTCCGTATCCTTTCCGATCCGATGCGATGCGAGCCGTTTGGTGAAAATCATCCTTAAGTCGGCTATGTCGATAGTTGTTTATAGAGTGCGCGCCACGAAAGAAGGCAGCCGGATGAAATGTGGAACTACATTTATTTTATGCAATGAGATGCAATATTGTAAAAATTAAAAATCCAAGATGACATGGACTTAATTTTGACATTTTGAAGTAACGATGACCTAATTTTAATAATATTAATTCATATTGAACTTACTGTAAATCGCAAATCTTAAAATTAATATTGTACTTAGTTAAGAATGACAATTAAATATTTGTACACCATATATTTCGTGGTAGAATGTATAGAACTAACAAAAATATTAACACCATACTATGTAAAACTAAACTGAGAGCAGCGGTGGCCCAGCGGTAACGGCCCCGACTTACGAGTTGTAGGTCGTGGTTTCGATCCCAAGCAGGCGCTTTACTTTGTGTACATAATTTCATCACCACTGCTCTCAAAACGGTGAAGGAAAACATCGTGGGGAAACCGGTATGTCTTTGAACCAAAAATTCGAAGACATGTGACTTCTACCAACCCCGCACTGGGCCCGCGTGGTAGATTAAAGCCCACTCCCTCTCACAGAGAGGAGGCCTGTGTCCCAGCAGTGGGAACATTAATAGGCTGATTGTATGTATGACTCCAGTAGCGCGAACTCTAGATTTAAGTGTATTATCTATGCTCTAGTCCAAATTCCAAATACGACCGCCCTACATGTCACTGTCAATGTTAAACACGATGACGTTGAGTTTAATCATTATTATTACAGCTAGGCATTCGTGCTGAAGTGTTAGCGTACCTAATGCTAACATAATTAGTTTAAAATAACTCTAAACATCCTTGAAGCTTCTAGCCGGCTCGTCCACAGGACCGTACTATTTCTATTCTTTTGCATAATCAGTCTATAATGTTCCCACTGCTGGGACAAAGGCCTCCTCTCTGTGAGAGGGAGTGGGCTGTAATCCACCACGCGGGCCCAGTGCGGGTTGGTGGATGTCATAATGTCTTCGAACTTTTGGTTCTAGGACATGCCGGTACCGTTTCCTCACGATGTTTTCCTTCAACGTTTTGAGAGCATGCATTTCTATTCTTACTACTTCTAATTGACGTTTTACAAAAGCCAGAAAATATTTTTAACTAGCTGCGCCCCGCGGTTACACCCGCATAAATCTGATCCCGTAGGAATATCGGGATATATGTATTAGCTGTAACTTTTCCTAAAAGTAATAAAATAAGTAAAATAAAATATAAAAGTATCCTATGTCCTAAACTAGGTCATTGTCTATTCCATGTGCCACAATCAGTCGTTTTAACGTGAAAGCATAATAAACAAAGAAACTAACAAACAAAGAAACAAAAAAACTTACGTTCGGATTTAAAATATTAGTTAGGATTTAAAAAAATAACCTTGAGTTTAAAGGCTCACCAGGCAGCACGACATGTCCTGGAGATGCAAAGGATTTTAGTAAGCGGAAATGATTTTGAATCTTATTTTCATACAATTACCACTTATATTTCGTTGATGTCGTCACAAGGAGACTTGAGCATACCGTGGGAATCTACGGTATCGAAAGGCTTCGGCATACAAATGTTAATGCTTTGCCGGGCCGCCTATTAAGCGCCGGCCTTAAAACAAAATGTACTACAACTACGAAGTTCCGATGATTAGTTCGACGCGTAGTGGATTCGTAATTTGCTACGACATTGTAGCTGGCGTAGCACGTAGCTATAAAGTTATCGAATTTGCTACGCCGTAGCAATATTTCAGTCTTTTAATGCCGAACTTTGTAATAATATTTATACTCCATTTGAAATAAGATTAGACAATTAAATATACCTTTTTTACAGTCCGTTCAACCGATTTTGACTTCTATACCGTCGGTATAAGAATGGCATTAAAAGCAAAAAAGTGGTTAGAATATGCCATTTTTCATGCCAACAACGCAATAAAAGTCAAAATCGGTTGAACGGACTGCAAAAAAGGTTTATTTAAATGTCTAATCTTATTTCAAATGGAGTATAGATTTGTGAATATTCTTAAAATAGTACTTTTAAAAAGGAATAACGTATGAATAATGTACGCGTGACTTGAAAACCTTCCCCATTTTTTCGTCGGCTAAAAAGCTGGTAAGTATCATGGATTAAAAAACATTTTCTGTTTAAAACTAGAAAAAAAACATTTCCTAGAATAAAATACTTTTCCTACAATAAAAACTGCGCACTTCACTCTTACATTGTTACTTTATTAGTTAACATTGTTTACGTTCCATTTTAGTTTCAATTACGTCTAAAAGCTTCGAAGTTGTAGCAAAGTTTATTTAGAATGTTATATGTTACACACATTCTTATTCTGTCCACCAATTTTCCTAGATATGCGAGCCTTTTATACGTGAATCTTTTATTGGAACGAAGTTCTTTAACGCGGCTTGCGGTAGGAGTAAACTAGCAGAAATGGTCAAAACGAAAAAGAGTTCATAACATACTTGCGACTATCTTCTCGAAATCAAAAAGTAAATCCAAGATGGCGGCTTCCGGATTTTTTTTGTCATGGGCGCCGTTTTTATGGTTTTCGAGGGTGATAAAGCTGGTAGTGATGTTAAACTGTAAACCCATGAAAATTATGTTTTAGTTTTAAATCATACATGAAAAAGAACATCGTCCCTGACAGCACACGATCGCACACGTTTTGATTTGCTAGATAGATTCCGCAAATTGACTTCCAAAGAAGTATTTATTTAAGAAAAAGATCTTGGCAATCCATATTTAAGGGCAACAACATCACAGCTACTTATTATACGCCGCGCGTCGTCGTCATCTGGCGTATCGGTAATCGGAAGTAGCATTATAGCTTTCTTTGTGTAAAGCGGGCCGTGACTTGAAAACCATTGGAAAGCACGTAATAATACGAATTAAAACGAAATACACATAAGAGCTCGTTCACACGAGGACGAATCGTGCTTTTTGACGAATCGCCTTTTTTTTTCACGTTTCGTTATTTTTTTGACGTTGGCAATGATTTTTCACACGCATCACGAATCGTGAACAATGACGGACACGTCTTAAATCACGGATCGTCTTTTAAAATCACGTTCGTCAAAAAATATTAACCGTGATTTTTTGTGACGGATCCGCTGAAGCGCTCGTCCAAGACCTATTCTCTATTCGGATATTTTCGGAATCGCGAAAAAACTTGTTTCCGTATGCAATGTGAACACGTGCATCGTTTTTTTTATATCGGGTCGGACGGGTCCCGTATGTAAACATCCATCATTTGTGAATTCGGCTTGCTTATCTTTAAAAATAGAACAGCTCGATGAAAACCAAACGCATTCATTTGTTTCTTTGCTTATTGTCCACCGCCACCATCAATGGCACGTCACCGAGGAACGAGATTATTCCAATCGAACGTGACGTCCCGGCGACGCGGCGCTGGTGTGCGGTGGACACGCGGTCATAGTAAATATAATTAAATATCGCTATTTCGACGCCGTCATCACGTTCTTGTTGACAGTGCCAAGGACAAACAGCCTAAGACTACATTATCATTCTGTATCAACGTTTTACTCGAAGAAAGGTTCGAAGGACCAAAGTTCGAGCTTTGGTCCTTCGAGCCGGATTTAAACCAGAGTGACATAAAGGTAATGTTGTTATTTCTGCTCTCATAAAAGTGGTGAATCTCTCACATTTATTGGTAAAAGGAACTATTCAATTACGTTCCTAACTCTAATATATGTAACGTTTTAACTGTCAAGCACCGCAGTTATTTTTTTAATGATTTTAATAAGATTTTAACAAGAATCCGTCTGGCCATATATAGAAACACCCCACAAAAAATACTAGCCCTTATTTGGCAGTAAAAATAGAGATTTAACCGCGTGTACCGGCCGTGTACCGATGTACACGGTCGGGCTTTAGCGCAGTGTATCTGTGTAATTTCCATTTCGAAGTCTATCGATTTTCGTTTGTGTAATCAGCGGTTTCTAAACTCCCAGACCGTTAATATCTAGTCTAGACTACATAGACAATGCGAGGCGTACTTAGGTATCGTTAACGCGTCAAGATTGTAACAAAATATTACTGATGTTGAAGAGTAATAAACTGTTCATCTACTAGGACGTAGCCAAACTCAATACATGTCATTGTTCATGTCACTCTAGTACAAATAAGTTGAAAACTCATGTGGATAATGTTCCCAGCACAACAATGTTATGCGTTATTCAAACGCCCTTCCCCATCGGGGTATAAACCCGTGGCCTTTATAAACGGTTTTTTATTGTCTCATATTGCACGTTCCACGTTTCATTTTATCCTCCTACATAAGCTTATCTATTATCCCTAAAACAATCGAATCTTATAATCGAATATTCACCCAATTCTCGTATTTCGGATTGAGTTGAAATTTCGCACACCCGTGTAGGTTTGATGACTATACAATATCATGGTGATACCTTATGACGCAGGCTGAAGGTGGTCCAATACATAAAAAACTCTACTGATAACCACGAAACAATAATCTACACACACAAAAAGAGAAACCAGAGTCTAACCAAGGTCAGCAATGTTCAAATATGTTAACAAATACAGCAAAAACGGACCAAAGCCGACAATCTGCATCCGCAACGACTGTACCGAATTTGTAAATGTTTCCGGATGATAATATAAACAATGCTTTTTGCATTTCCTGCTTTCCTAGTCCATCCGTTACTGAATTTCAATTTGATTTTGCAATTCAAAGTAGATCGTTTGAATTAATTATTTTGGGTTTTTGTTGATAGAATGCTTTTAGATACTCTTTCTTGCATTTGTCCCTGAGATTGTCGATTTTCGAAAGTAAATATTTAATGGGGCAGAATTATTATTCCCTTTGATATTTGCACATCTATTTGTACGAGTATCATGAATATCTTGCTGTCAAGCAAAGAAGGATAATATGAATATTTATTTAAGGACCAGAATTTTAAAAGAATTTTTGGAATAAGCAAAGGAGGAAAACATATTATTATGTTTATTTGTTTTCCAGATAACCTATCCTGTTTCACCCACGGCTGCAGCACCGGCTGGGTATCGGGAGTACTAGGGAGCGAGGCATTAACAGGAGGTGCCTGGTTAGCCGCACTACCATGCCTAGTCGCGTTGCCAGCTGCGCCTTTCTTTGCTGTGCTGGCTGATGCGAGAGGTCGCAAAGCCGGAGCTTTTTGTATCTGCATTAGTTTTATTGTGAGTACTATTAACTTTTATAATATTCACTGTCAGGTTCTCCAACTAGATGACCCGCAGTCTCAGCCAAACGAAACACAGAAAATTAACACTGTTACTAAATGGTTGTATGACTGCTGGAGAAAACCAAGTAGTAGTGTTTCCCCTTAGCTCTTTGGCGAAGTAACTGCAAGGCGTTTCCATGAAGCAGTTGGACAGTTAAACAACATTTGGAATTTATTAGATTTAATAGAAACTGCTGCCATGACTGCCATGTCGAAAATTGCGTACCTACTTATTTAATTTCACGTGTTTTAAAATGTAACCTTAGATACTAAAAATATCCACGCTGTTCCAGATAAGCTGGTCGCTAGCAGCATGGTGTGGTCCCCGAGGAGTATGGGCGGCCAGGGTAGCAGCGGGGGCGGGAGGTGCAGGTGCACTAGCATTGGCACCTCTGTACTGTGCAGAAATAGCCCCAAGGACCAGAGGATTGGCAGCAATGCCAGCGTTGGCTTGCAGGTAATCGACATGCCATGCTAATAAATAAAATTGGATTCATAAACCTTTTTTGGGCATTTTCATGGTCCGTAAAAAGTATAATTATTCTTCCAGCTCAAGAAAATTTCCGACTGATGAACTAGTTTCTACCAGGATAAAATGAAGCGAAGGACCTAGCAATTTCCTTTTTACTCCAAAACTAAAACAATCTTCAATCACGTTTCAGTTGCGGTATTCTGTTCGCGTACGCAGCTGGCGGTGTTCTGTCAGCACATGCGCTGTCTCTATCAATGGCGGTGCCACCTGCTGTGCTCCTTGTGTCACTCATCTGGCTTCCAGAAACACCATCGTTTCTCATCAGCGTTGGAAGGATACAGGTTTGTCAAAAAAGGATTTCAAAGGATTAAAGGAAATTACAAACTTAATTTTAAGTTTCACATTGAAATACTTATTCTTATCTGCAATGGCAATATTATACTATCAAATTGCCGTTATCATTGAATGGCATGACGAATCAATACTGCTACTTGAGATCCTGCCCTGAATTGATCTTGTTCTTATAGACATTAAGCTTGCACCAATAATCACACAATTAACGCAAAGCGTATTTAAAATAGCATCTCTGTCTCTGTCATATTCAAATACTTTACAGAAACAAAACAAGGCATAAGGGAGAAATAAAATTGAGTAATAATTGTTATTAATAATAAATATGAGGAGCTCGTGGCTAAGTAATAACAGCCGCACGGGTCGATCATCAGGTTAACCTACGTACGCTTGCCGGGGTTGGTCGGATGAGTCACCATCTTTACATTCCGAGACTCCTCCGTGCCTCGGAAAGCACATAGCCGGCTGTCATTCGTGGATTTTTGACAGTTGTTACGAGTCGTCAGAAACCCGAAAGTCTGACAAGCAGTCTTACCAAGGGGTATCGTATTACCCAGTCCCTGGGTTGTGGAGGTCAGATAGGCAGTCGCTCCGTGTAAAATACTAGTTTTTGGGAAAAGGTTAGGCAGATTGATTAAGTAAATATGGCATGGCACACTGGCCGGTCCTTCGAAAAACTTGGAAGACACAAGCATTCATGAAAACACCTTATAAAATATATCCTAACTATCATACATTGTTACTCCAGGATGCAGCCAAAATAATGTGCTGGTTCGACGGCTCAGATTTCCGCGAAGACTTAACTGACGTGATAGAACAGCAAGAAGTCAAGATCAGGACTTCAGACTGCTACGGGAGACGCGAGCGCGTCCGTCGCCAGGACTCGGACACCTTCCAGCCAATGCTGAAGAGGATTAGTGGGCTGGACTCCAACTCCGAGAAGAAGAGGGAGCAGTCGGCTTGTCGGGAGCTGTGTAAGTTCCAGATGTCTTTATGAAATTTACAAAACTTAGTTAAATGAGAAAAAAACAACGGGTTGCACTCCGGGAGTGCCGGCAGAAGTGAAAACTTAAACATTAACGTTTTGCATTTTACAAAAAAATGCAAAACGCTAGTTTTGCATTTTTTTATATTTTGGAATGGTTAGGGAATAATACTATAATATAATGTGGTTAAATACAATATTCATTAGTAGTAGTAGTAGTATATTTATTTACTTTCAAAATATAGTCTAACTAAAATAAACAATTTATTTAAACACTTTTCATGAAGTATGTTTTGACTGCTTTTTTTTACCCATCAATATGGGTAAAATTTCTTACCTCGCAATCTTTACGTAATGTCAAAGACTATTTACTTTGTCGGTTGCTAGGCAACGGATGTTACGGTCACGTCCTGACGCGAGTTTAACATTTTTTACCCATCCCAAAAAAAGTGCACGACGCCGCTAAAGAAATTTAACTTCAAAAATGACTTAGGAAATCAAGAAAGCGATGTGATGCCAATTATTGACCATGTAGAAAAACAGAAAGTTAACTCACGTGGCATAGTTCTGGAACTTAAGCCATATAAGTACAGGAGCAGAGGTGGCCCAGAGGGAACGGCCGAAAATTACGAGTTGTAAGTCGTAGGTTCGAGCGAACTCGTAATTTTTCTACAACCAATAATTCAAAGACATGTGACATCTACCAACACGCACTGGGTCCGTGTGGTGGATTATGGCTCACTCCCTCTCACCGAGAGGAGGCCTGTGTCCCAGCAGTGGGAACATTACAGGCTGATTTAGCTTATGCAGCTGTAACTTACTTTCGTATCAAGCAGCCCTTTTTCTTTTTTGTTTGGGTAATCATCAAATAACTTCTCCCGCTCTGGGCGTATCAAACTCTTACTGACTAAAACCCACCCGTGTTCCTTCAGTTGCCTGTACGTTGCCAGGTGCCACGGTAACCCTTTAGGACTTTCCCGCAACGTATCAAGGAACCCTCCCTAAGTTACATACTTTGTTCCAATTACTATTTCTGGTGTATCTAGCAACATTCTGACAACCTAATTGAAGAAAAGTTCCCATCATCGACTGTTAGCACCTCCAATACAACACCACAAATGGAGCCCAATGCTTTATCAACTTTGATTCAACTCAATTCAATTAAAAATCTTCATTCCCCAGTTCGTCACCGTCGGTCTCGTCGCGCGTTATTCTCCTGCCTGGTAGTGCTGAGTGCGGCTGCGGGCAGCGGCGCCGGCGCAGTCAACAGCTTTGCAGCCGCCGTGCTGCGACACTCCACGCATAGTGTGCCGCATCTCAACCTGACGGCTTATAACTATACTATGTTTAACGGGTAAGTGCTAGCTGGAGATGGATCAAAGCACCGCGCAACTTGGTTGCAAGTTGGTCCTTACTATAGTTTTTCTTTTTGGTGACTCGGCATACATTTAAAAAGTTTCGAGCAGTGAACTCTGAAAGCTTTGAATATTAAATTGATTCACAGTTTTTAAGGACAGACTTTATGGCCACCCAAATATAATAATTGTTTTAAGGCGCAGTTAAACCTTATAAAAGCTGGTTGATGTTTTAATTACATCTTCTTTAAAGGCATCCATTATGTATGAATATATAGGATGAAATTGGACGTAGATCTTTTCAATACTCTTCGATCAAGAAAGAGTCTGCTGGTACCTACTTTAACTTCAATCTTTTAAATAATTTTTAGGACCGCTCCTCGCCCACTGTTCGAACCGTCTGAAGCTGGTTCAATACTATGCGGCACTGCGTTGGTCCTGGGAGCCGCAGTTGCAACTGTTTCTGTAGACAAACTTGGCAGAAAGGTAAGACTTTTCTATCGTAGACCTTAATTTTTGTCAAAAATCAATAATTGTTTTTTACTTCTTTCAGATGCTGCTACTCTGGTCCTGTTCGGGTATAACATGTTGCCTCGCAATCCTAGGGGCGTACTGTGACCCTAATCTACGTCTGCATTCCTTGTATTCTCACCGCTTGTGGCCTTACAAACGTACGCATAACCTCAAAGAAAAGGGTCTGCAACTGACTGAGAACTTCACAGGAGTCAATACAAATCCAGAATGGAAGAATTATACCAACGATATTACCAGATACAGAGATAATCTGGGTAATGAAAGCGTTCCTGGAGAATGGAAAGTTGAGAATGTGACGAATGGCGAAGATGTGGATACGGCAGAGGAGAATCTTTGGGCACCTGTGGCTTTAATGTCAGTGGTGCTGTTTTTGTACAATATTGGATTGGGATCCGTGCCTTATGTACTTATATCTGAATTGTTTACCATCAATGTGAGTACAGTGTAACTTTTTCACGAGTCAAGGAGATTTTGGTCTCAGTATTTGAAAGCAGTCTTGCTTGAAAAGTGTTAGGTATAACCTTGTGAATTTTTATCTCCACAGGTAAGAAGTCTCGCTTCCAGTCTCCTAATATCCTGGATGTGGCTCAGCAGCTTCTTTCTCCTCCGGTACTACGGCACTATCGCCATCTCAGTGGGTCTCCACGGCACTTACTACATTTGCGCCTCCATCACATTCCTGGGCTCCTTGTACATATTCTTCATCATACCTGAGACAAAAGGCAAGGCCCAGCAACAAATCGACGAAGATCTTGATGGACCACTATTGGTGCTCAACCGAAAGAGGAAGAATCGTGATCAACGATGACAGAGGTTCCCTAAGGTTTTCACAGTGTTCTCATTGTTATAAGCTGCTGTCAGTTCATGGTGCCCTGGTAGGGTAGGACTTTGCCAAAAGAATGTCGCTCAATTGATAGTAGCGATTGATAAACATATCGAGGTAAGAGTGTTTCTGATGATGTTTAAGTTTTATAATTGAATGGAAGCATTATTTTGTATGCAACTATACACAATACGAGGTAGCAAAAAGATGAATTAACATGGTCAATGTTTTATGAAAGATTGCAAAAAGGAAATTCAGTTTCATATACTTTCTTTTAAAGCTACATTAATGCTACAGATCAATAAAAACATAGCTACCCAAGTAACACAACTGGGTGGTAAAAAAGCTCCATATCATATCTGTTTGTAACCTTGGGTGAAATATATAGGCATGAATAAGTTCTATATAGGTGGAGAGAACCCATATGCAAACAATATAGAACCACGGGGAGAAAAATTGCAGCTTAATTTTGGTTCCAAATGAAATCCATAGGAGTTCTCACGATCACCTTAAGTGGCAATTAGAACTATGGGTGTAAGTTGTGCGCAGTGAACGGTTGATTGAATGATATGACGTTTCAATTCATTCATTGAGTGACAAATGAAACGCAAAGTTCTTTTTAGGGGCGATAAGTTATGTGTTTTTGAATTTGTACTGTGAACAGCCATTTCATTTGGATTACATCTATTTGATGAGTATTAAAATTTCACGTCTACTGATATAATGCAGGCATTGATTTACAGTACAAAATCCTTGCGAATGTTTTGTTACTGTGAAAGTATAGTATGGTTTCTTTGTAAATTTTGAAGCGCCTGCGATTTGATCAAGAACAATTAAATAAAGTGTGCTAAATCAATTGGCGAAATAATAGTATAAAAAATAAAACTGTTAAAAACCTAACGGAATGGTTTTAGACTAAGTATAATGTCAAAGTACATCAGTTACAATTAACAAAACTCAGTGATTATGCGTCAGTGTGATAAAACACTTTCAAAACAAAATATTCTCAAGGACAACCATTTTCTAAACATGGCGATGTTTATGGCATCTCATAGTTTTTATTTTCATTTATTTGTTCCCTATTTGGAACTGTAAGGTCTAAAAATTACTTATTTGTATGTTGCTAGTGGCTGACCAGTGTATGCTACTACCAGCAGTAATAATTAGCTCGTACAACCTGCCGATGATAACTACCACATCGCTTAATTTTTTTCCATTTCACGGAATTCATTTTTGATGAAGTAGTTTAAACTATGAACTTTACAACAACAGAAACAAAAAATGCTATCAACAGAGTGACGCGTAGGACGATCTGACTTAAGTAATAATAGGTCACAATTATGTATTTCGGGAACTGGTACATCGTTAGTGGTTTTAAATAAGTGGAAATAGCTGCTGTTGGTTTTCAAGAACCCACTATTGAAATTTATCTACGCGTTGGAGTGGCATATTAGAGTACAATAGGCCTGAAAGATGCAGTCACGTTAGGTTCCAAAAAGGTTGCAAAATTATCCCTTTAACCACTACAGGTGATATACTACTCTGTTATACTACTCGTTTGGAAATAGAAGTGCTAAATAAGGGTATGTTACTGTTTAAATGGGACAGTTGCTTACAAGTGATTTAAAGGCCTCATATGCCACTGTTGCTTCTAAATTTGTATCAATTAAAACCCGTTTTCAACTTGAAGTAACAAAATCGACTCTATGCAACCATAAGAAATAAAGTATAAACAAAATACACTCTAATGCATCTACGAGTGATAGGAGGTACTCATATACAAATATGAGTAGTGTTTGAAGCTATAAGTTTTATCAAATACTGTTATACCACTCATTTACAACTTAAAGCTATAAGATAAGTTGCAAAATTCACTAATGTGTTACTTGGGTATTCAAGTGAAATAAATTGTAGTTATTCTCTGTCAATAGGGATGCTGACAAAAAACAAAATTGTCCGTAAGGTATGAAAAAATATTGGACACGTAGTTTTTCTTTTTTACGTCATCAAAAGATTACGACAATACATCGAGTTAAAATGTGGCATGACGTCACTACCCGGTAGATTTTATACTGACTTGTGACGTAGCGAGCCCCACTCCGGAACTTTAATGCGTTTTATCTAAACCATTTTTTATTAATATGATAAAGCAAAAAATACGTGTTTGATTTTTTTTTTATTATCTGACTGACGGACCAAATAGTTTTTCTATATCGATTGACAAGAAACTAAGTCATGAAGTTAATTTCACCTTTTTGTTACACTCAGTATAGTCAGGCCCCAAGGTTTTAAGGATATCCAAAATGTTTGATGTGAAAATAAATAGGCGACAAGGCCATTAAATTATATGTGATAGATAGATAGTTATTATTGTATTATTGGAATTGATGTAATATAATGCAGCAAAGATATTGAAAAAAAAGTCAGGGAAATTAATTTATTAATCAAAATAATAAGCGTTGTAAAGCCGCACGGGTCATACGATCAGGTTAAGCTACGCTTGCCGCGTTTGGTCCGTGAATGGGTGGCCATCTTTACATACCAAGACCTCTACGTGCGTCCGGCTGTCATTAGTGGATCTTTGACAGTCGTTATGGGTCGTCAGAGACCCGAAAGTCTGACAACCAGTCTTACCAAGGGGTATCGTATTACCCAGTAGCTGGGTTTTGGAGGTCAGGTAGGCAGTCGCTTCATGTCAAATACTGGTATTCAGCTGCATCCGGTTACTCTGGAAGACGAACCCTGGGAAGAGGCTAGGCAGATGATGATAGCCATTTCATACAACTATCAAAAAATGACAGTTGTGATTTGAATAGACGTCAAATTTAACTTCGTAGTCAATTTTTAACACTTAATTTCCCTGACTACTATGCGATCACAATAAGAAAAGGACTGGCCTTGATTTTTGTTTACTAAACTTATACTATTGACAGCTATTGATACAAATCCTATATTATAACTTAGTTTGACAGCTGTCAAAATGCCCCATTCTTATTGTTAGGAGTATAGTGCATAAGTACTTTATCGTACTGCCAACTAAGTACCTATTATGTGTTCTAATGCAATGTTAAGTGTATTAAGAGGGTGCATCCTAAAAGTTGGCAACGTCGTAAATAACTGTCAAATATTTACCTGTTTCGATTAATTTGGAAATAATACTGTATGGAAATAAGAAATGTGGCTAACTAACTAACTAGAATATTAATAATGAATTGCAATTATAACATTGAATTTGATGTTGTAACCGTTTTAGGTGCAAAAAAGGCATTTGGAAAGTTTCCAAATAGTTTTTTCACATCTAAAACGAACTATACGGTGTTACGATATTAATTATTGCATTTCATAATCAATATTCTAGTTCGCTAGTTAGCCACATTTTTTATTTCCATACAGAAATATTATCAAATTAATCAAAACAACGAAATATTTGACATCTATTTGCGACGTTGCCAACTTTCAGAATAAACCCTCTTAAACAGTGGAAATTCGTTTTCAAAATAAGAAATAACTTTTTTTATAGAAGCAAAGGCGTGTTATGTACCATAATAGATGTTGCTCACACAATGTCAATATTTTTAATAGGTGTGATAATATTTTTCGATTAGTCTGTTTGTGATAAATAAGTACATGATTATCAGGCTAGTGATTTGGTGCATATTTATTAGTGTGGGACGCCTTCTAGTACGCTTAACATGATCACAATAGAAACGGCTTTTGTCTACAGAAGAATAGACAAAATGACAGATAAACAATCACAATCTGTCATTTGTCTATTCTTCCGTAGACAAAATCCGTAGAAAACCCGTTTCTATAGTTGTCATGCTACGCCTGCAGCTAGCTGGACCGACGACCTTAAAAAGGTGGCTGTGACAGACTGGATGCGGAAGGCGGAGCACATAGTGTTGTAGCGTAGCCCTGGGAGAGGCCTAGGTCCAGTAGACTGTGGTATGCTGAGTTGATTGATAGAAATATTAAGTAATGTATATTTGTTTAAACTGAGGTTGTCAGAAATTATTTCAAAAAAGCCTTTTCTGCACATCATTTTATGTTTTTGGCAAGAAATTGGTATAAATATTTTTACACTGATATTTACATAACAATATTATGAAAAAACCTCGCGTCCTAACCAAAAATATCGTCGGCGTGAATTAGAGATCGTTGCATTCATACGTCACTCATAAAATCAGAAAACCCGAAGGCCCTCTGTCGACGCGACGACGACGCGTTCGGGTTCGCTGAACAAAATGAACGCGACGATCGCATACTCGCGCAGCGATCGCTTTGGTTAAGACACGGCCTTATTCTAGCACCAAATCGCTCGCCCGATAACGATGTAGACTATAATTATAATAAAAATACCAAATATTTTATTGGACATAGTTTCAGTGGATTTTAAAATAATGTTCTATAAATGTTTGTCAGCGAATAATTCGTTATTTTAGTTGGGCAAGTTATTTATCATTGTAATATATCATAACATTTACATTATACCTACTAATCAATGATTTTTTTTAAATTATATGGAATTTAGTTACAAAGAAATATTTGATGTTTCATAATTATTTTGACAAATAATTATTTTTATTAATCATACTACTTAAGACTAAAAAATATGTTCATAAATGAGACAAAAAAAAAACAAATTCTTCTTCACTAACTGTGCGACTTACTAACTACTTTTTGTTTACATGAAGTAATTATTAAGTCTTACATTTATTACTATAAATAATTATAATTATTACTCTAAGCAATTATTATACTAAAATTCAGTGTGCCCAACTATGTTAAAAACTGTTCAATCCGCACAAAGTACCTATGTACAAACGTACATAGTATAGTATAGCTCAAGATAGTAAGAAATATAGACGGAGCATGATTTTTAGCCAAATTTTATCCAAAAATAAAAATATTTGTGGAATTGAATGTTGATAATATTATGTACTACGTTTTGTATGGATGATTAAATAAATGGCTTTAAATGTGCGAAGCGTTACTTTATTAATATTTTTGTAAGAAAAAAATGTTTCGAGAACCTTAGAAATTGATTAAACTAGAATGGTCCTAAGAGTCATTAAAATACAGATAGTTGTTATAAACATTTTAATTTCCAATAATAACTTTACATAAATGCGTATAAATGACCTAGTTCTTACCTTGAGATTCTCCGTTGCAAAATCTCTCTAAATTACATTTACTTAAAGTCCTTATTTGCTCACTTATATTGCAATCTCTAACATAAATATAGATAAATTAACTTTTTTTTTTATGAGAGCCTTGTTATCATACAAAATATTTAGTAAAAATTTATTAATTATTCTAACTTACTATCTTCGAACATAATCTCTGTTTTTTGTGCGTAAACTTATTTTTCTTCCCGCGCACTGCACTTTAAAACTTTTTAAAACAAGTTTCCCGTACTTCCAAACATACAAATATATCACCAAATAATTTATGAGCTCCTAGTACCCTATTCACACAGCCATTACCGGGTATCTGGCCAGAAAAAATCATTACTTTTTAAAATAATTTGTCTCTTATAAATATGTCTTTAGTGTTTAAATTATTATCTAGAAGGACCAAAAAGGAACAGAATAATCGACTAATGGAGACTCCAATAAAAATGATGAACACTCTTCGTCCCAAGTCGCGTGTCAGATTAAAAAAAATTATTTAAATGCTATTCATTTTTTATCTTTGGAACACTAAATGTCGGATACATAAATAAAAAACTATTTTTCCGGATTCAAAAGACGTATCTCAGTCTACACATCACAGTCGCCACTTGCTTCTTACGACTAACGAAAATCACCAATGTACAGACACCCTATTTAAAATTACAGAAGAATACATTTAAAATATTATCACTAATACATTTCCTAAAAATATATACCAATCATCATTTTGGCATCAAGAATCACAGCCTAATAAAACCCTGCATTAAATCATCAAATAGTTTTTGAGTTAGAGGAACATATTCCCCTGTCTTTTGATCCAAGAAGTATAGAGGATCACTAATGTTTTCTAAATCAAATCCTTGTTCCATTAGCTCTTTCTTCTTGAGCTTGAAAGTGGCCGTGAGTGGTGATGCTGGCAGGATCCTGACGAAGAGTGGTCGAGCGAACACTGGCAGTGACGAACGGAGACCCTTGGCTAGTGAGGTGAGGTCGAGGTTCTTCTCTGGGTCGGCGATCGCCGCCATTCCTGCTTTGCCTTCGATGTTTGGAATCTGTGAAAATGTGGAGTATAATTTTTTGGATCAACAAAACAATAATCTGAATACTCCCAAGTCTAACATCACCTTATTGGTTGGTTATTCATAAGCAGCAGTAATCAATAATATTGAAATAAAGATCAATGAGGCAATGGAGAATTATATTAACGCGGATGCGCTAAGATAGCCCGCGAAATTCAATGTTTCTTTTTTATTTTGCTGCTTGCAGGTCAGTGTCAAATTGATGTTAAAATATGATCCGCGACCGTAACAAATATGGCTTTACAGAATAATAATCATTAGAATCAGCAATACAAGTCCATAACATATCCATAGTTAGAATAATCCTCAAATGTCGTGATTTCGTGAAATTATAGTCATAGATGAACTTAGAGTTTCTATCATCATAAATCTTGAAATAAATATTTGATACGGTCGCGAATCATATTTAGATCAACATACAACCTGATACTGGCCTACAAATTGCAAAAAACGTAAGAAAATTTGAATTTCGCGAGGTACCTTGACGCTTTCGCCTTAAACAAGTCGTACGCCCGATGTATTTTTCCATCGACAAAAACTACGAACTTAATCTGCGTTCGCAATTCATTTGCTAAACATGTAAACAAACACGAGGTTTAGGAAAAACAACTGTAATACCTACACATAAGGTTCAGTTTCCGCTACAGCTTATTATTTTTTATAACTTTTTCAACAGTATTGGTCGGTCTAAAATGAACTTTATTTACACTCGCATAAAGTTGATGTTTGCCTAAGTGGAAAACTCGTCTTTGTTTACATGTTTAGCAAATAAAGGAGAATGCTCAAGCTCCATAGAAAAAAAACCCAGCTTCGGGGGAAAAGCGATATATCTCAAATCATCAATAATAATAAGTACTAAAATAATAACCGGTCATGATCGTGATCCTTACTGGCAAACATATAAATATTGCCAGTTTTAATATGCAGATTATGAAGTCGTCTATATAACAAATTGACAATTAGTTTTAATTACTTTATTCAAAAATATTATGTTAAAATGCGAGCTTGGCTCATATTATATTTTTTTACAATGCTTAAAGTCCTTGAAAGTACTATGGTTACTTATTGTAACAGAAACTTCGAGAGTTCGACATCAAAATAGTCAGGATTTAACAGCATCGTCACGTGAAAATACCATTGTTAACAGCGATACTATGATATTGATTCGATAGTTTAGAGTCCTATATTATCGCCATCAGCGCCATCTATACTATCAATAATTATATAATCACGTGAGGATCCGACACTTGAACTTTTGGGAGTAGAGGTGAAATCAAACCAGAGTGTATTTATAACATTTTTTATTTACTGTTTTAGAGGTATGAGGAACAGGGTGTAAAGTTCACTCATTCTCTATAGAAAAAGGAGGATCCTCCGACCAGATGGGTGTCGTGTATGACGGGCAACTGCCCAACGATAGATGTCAGGATCTTGTATATATGTTGAACTTTGCTTGCGCGATGCAGGATTTTGATGCGTAGTTTGCATGTGGCTTCACAGTGCTAGTTGAGGTTCCAGTGAGTCGGAACCGGGTGCTGCATAGTTCGTGGTGAGTCGAAACTGGGTGGCGCTGCATTATGGTCCAGTGAGTTGAATGTGGTACAGCGCCGGGTTGTGGCTGACTGCTGGCGTCGACGAGGAGAGGGTAGAAAGGGCTCTGTTGTGGACGAGCCAAACGTGCAGTGTGCTGTTTCAAAGTTGCTGCTGAGGCTGAAGGTGATGACAAGGAATGTTCGTCCGCTGCATGCTGGTGGTCAGGACACCCGTTGAAGCCGTGGATGCCGGCTGGCTGTGTGACTCAACGATTGATGTCGCGATCTTGTATATATGTTGAACTTTGCTTGCGCAATGTAGGATTTTTGTGACGTCATGTTTTTTATACGTAGTTCGCATTTGGCTTTACAGTGCCAGTGGACGAGCATTCCTGGTCATCACCATCAGCCTCAACAGCAACTTTGAAACAGCACACTGTACTTTTGGCCCGTCCACAACAGAGCCCTTTCTACCCTCTCCTCGTCGAAGCAAGGTACAACCCGCGCTGTACCACATTCGATTCACTGGATCATAACGCAGCGCCACCCAGTTCCAACTCACCACGAACTATGCGGCACCCGGTTCCGATTCACTGGAACCTCAACTAGCACTGTGAAACCACATGCAAACTACGCATCAAAATGCTACATCACGCAAAAAAAGTTCAACATATATATGTCGTGGCCAGATCTTAGAATTGATCATTTCATGAAATGTTCGACCATTTCAAGAAGTGGTTGTGTTTCATGAAATGGCCAGCTAGAATTGGCCATATCGTTTAAACGTCAACGTTTAATGATATGTCAGTCGACGTTTGGCCATATCATTAATGTAGGGTATCCATGGTTTAATGTGTAGTAAACATTGCTAACTGCGACCAAATTGGAAGTAGCGCTCGCCACCCGCTGCTGCGGCACCACTAGCTTCACACGTTCGGCTCGCGCGTGGTTGGTGACAGTTCTAACCTAACTTAACACATTTCGTCAGGGACTCGGGGTGCCATGAGCGGCGTGAATTTTTAATTTTAAGTGCTATGTTGCTCACCACAAGGATCTTGGCACCCCGACATGGGTTAGGTTAGTAACTTCCAAGTTGGTCACTTTCCATAATTATCATATTTGGAAATCCAATAAAAAAAGTCCATTGAGTTTCCTTGCGTGGTCACCCTACTTTGTTTGATTTGTTGGTATGCCGCCGCCATGATGCACAACAAAAACAAAGCGACATCAACGCCTCTACCGGTGGATAATCGTAACTATTTTACGATATGATCACTAATGTTTGGCTACATCATGAAGTAGTCGTGCGTTTAACTGTTCATATCGTCAAACGTCGAATATTCAATGATCTGGCCAGACCACAACATGATGTGATCAGCCGTCGATGTTCTATTTCATGAAATGCGACCATTTCATGAAATGGCCGAACACTTCATGAAATGATCAATTCTAAGATCTGGCCACGACATATACAAGATCCTGACATCTATCGTTGGGCCGTTGCCCGTCATACACGACACCCGTCTGGTCGGGGCATCCTCCCTTTTCTATAGAGGATGAGTGAACTTTACACCCTGTTCCTCATATCTCTAAAATAGTAATGTTATAAATACACTCTGGTTTGATTTCACCTCTTCTCGCAAAACTTCAATAATTGTCCTCACGTGATTAATCATTATTGATAGTATAGATGGCGCTGATGGCGATAATATAGGACTCCAAACTATCTAATCAATATCATAGTATCGCTGTTAACAATGGTATTTTCACGTGACGGTGCTGTTAAATCCTGACTATTTTGTTGTCGAACTCTCGAAGTTTCTGTTACAATAAATATATCCATAGTATTTTCAACGACTTTAAGCATTGTAAAAAATTTAATATGAGCCAAGCTCGCATTTTAACATAATATTTTTGAATAAAGTAATTAAAACTAATTATCAATTTCTTAAATAGACGACTTCATAATCTGCATAATAAAACTGGCAATTTTTATATGTTTGCCAGTAAGGATCACGATCATAACCGGTTATTATTTTAGTACTTATTATTATTGATGATTTGAGATATATCGCTTTTCCCCCGGAGCTGGGTTTTTTTTAAGCATCCTCCTTACGAACGCAGATTACATATAAGCTGTCACCCCCTATTTAACCTTATATGATGGAGGATTAGCCTTTTAGAGCATGAACTTCCAAAAATCCATACTAAGTGCTCACTTTCGATATACAATATGTAAAAAAAAAATTGTCCGATCAGTAGGAGTTTTGTTAGGTATCGTACTGAGAGTATATTTAAGTGGAAACATGAAAAAATAATATTCGCCACTTTTTTTATGGGAAAGGGGTTTGAAGATTTTGGCCCTAAAATCAGCCACCATTTTGATTTTTTTTCAAAATCGAGGTGCACAATAAATGTCATATATTTGGATAGAGGACACTTATACAAACATAAAACTTGATATAACATAACATCATAAAGCGTCACGTTTCTGAGATATTCAAAGATAAAAGTAAGAATTGTTATAACGAATTTATTTATTTATATTGTAGTTACTTCATGTTGATTAAGTTATTTACACATGAATTAATTGACTACACCTAGTGGATAAAACAAACGATTTTTTAATCATATTCGGTATAAATAATATCATCCAAGAAGGCAGCGGGAGACTGAATAGGATTTTCTTGGTGTCGCGCCCATGCCTTGCATCATATAAATATAACACACGTCTTCATGCGGTGGGGGTATACAAATAGTATACATATATTTTTGTCTCTTTCGCTCTAACTAAAATATTACCTATACATGATGCAAGTATGTTTTCATAGTTTTATATACTTAACTGAAGGGAAAAAAGCAAAAAAATCCTTGTTGCAGGGTTCAGTTTTCGACTTATATTTCAGTGAATAACTCCGAAACGTGACATTTTAGGATATTATGTTATACGACATTTTTTGTTGGTATAAATGTCCTCTATCTAAATATATAGCTTTCGATTATCACCGCGATTCTGAAAAAAAATCAAAATGGCGGCCTCACGTTAGGGCCACCCTCCATACAAAAATCTTCAAACCCCTTTACTGGGCTTCAGGTGCAGGCGGCCGTCGATTAGCGGGTGACTAAAGTCATAACTTATGACCCCTGTTGAAAATGTGCTAACTTTTAATGGATTTGGTGATTTTAGTACAAAAAATGTAAATTTTAAATAGCAATACCTTTTTATTTTCAAATAATAATACTTTTTTTGTTAATTTTTGGTAATATTATTGCAGTACCTATAAGCCCCTTTCGGATGGGACAGGTTTTTTTTTACATACTGTATAAGGAACTCTTGCGCAAAAATTCAAGCTTCTAAGGCTGGTTTTCCCCTCACCCTGACCGTCGTCGGCGCTGACAAGACAATGTATATAGGTAGGCTGGTTTAAGAGTCACGCTGACCGCACGCTGACCGTCGGCGCTGACAGCCGAAACGTATGAACTTCAGATGTCAGTGCTGAGCGGTTGGCGTAATTTCATAAGAATACTAAACTTTATATATTGTCTTGTCAGCGCCGACGACGGTCAGCGTGAGAGGAAAACCAGCCTTAAAGTTTAGTATTCTTATGAAATTACGCCAACCGCTCAGCGCTGACATCTGAAGTTCATACGTTTCGGCTGTCAGCGCCGAGACGGTCAGTGTGCGGTCAGCGTGACTCTAAAACCAGCCTAACCCAGCGTTAAGGCTGTGCGTTTTCTGTCAGTCAGTGAATCAATGAATTTAAGAATTTTAATTAAGTAGATTTAATATGAAGATATAGTTTTCAGGTTAATTACCTTAACTCCATACACGACAGCATCCTTCAGTCCAATCAACGTGCTGATAACTCCTTCAACTTCTGCTGTCGATACATTTTCACCACGCCATCTACAAACACATTCATGAATTCATAATGGATGGATTGTGCGAAATATGATATGATTACAGCTAGGAAGGAAGAAGTGATCACTGAGATAAAGCGCCAAATTAGAATTAGAAAAGAGAATGGTGATTGGTCAGAGTAGGGTTGCCAACCGTCCTGTTTTCCCACGCGTCTTTTTGTGATTCCCTGGGCTGTCCTGCATAGTTTTTAACTAACGTGCTGAGTTTTTAAAACATCCTGGTAAAGTCCTGTATTTCAAAATTCGCGTCTTCAACATTTATCGGTCTGCCGCGTTTGAATGTCATAGAAAAGTCTTTTTCATTTCTCATGCTCGGAAAGTAGTGTTTGTTTGATCCGTATAGCGGGTGGAAGACGCTGCTTCCCCTCTAGGGCGGGAAGACTCATAGTAACTGCTTCCCCCTCTAGGGCGGGAATGAATATTGAAAATAGAACTTTTGGTTAGGTAGTCGAATAACAAACGCGGGGCGAGAGGTATTTAAAAAATAAGGTTGTAACGTGCACTCTGCTTGTTGACTCTTTCTGGCTACTATTTTCGCGCAATACACTCGAGCTCTCTTTATCTAACATTTAGATAGAGTGCGTGAAAATTGAGTTTCGTTGAGCCTGTTTTCATTGAGTGTTGCTATTAACTACTGCTCATAAACTGCGTCCTGTTTTTAATCCGAAGTGTCCTGGTATTTTCACCTTCTAATCCTGGTCATCAAAATTTGGGGATGGCAACCCTAGGTTAGAGTATCATCGCTACCAGGCTGACATAAAATCAAGAAGCTCACCTAAAAGTGTCTCCAGTGCGATCCTTGAAGTAGAAGTAACCGTAGTGGTCCATGACAAGAACATCTCCAGTATTGAAGTAACAATCTCCTTCACCTCTTACATTGCGTACCATCTTCTTCTCCGAGGCAGTCTTGTCGGCGTACCCCGCGAATGTTAGGATGGCTTTCTTTGGATCTATTTTACCTAGGAGAAGACCTGTAAAGAGAGATATGGTCAGTTTTCTATAGTTTTCTGGGGTTAATTAAAGAGTTTTGGATATTAAAGGCTTACCTGGTTCATGAGGACCGCAAGTTATACATCTGCCATTAGCGTCTCTCAGGATTTCTCCAGTTATCTCATCACACCTGAAAAATTGAAAAAGAAATATGTGGTTACAGATTTTTCCACACTGATCCTTCCATGAATCTCTGTACTTGTAGACGTAAGATTTATTGAATTTGTTTTACCTGACTAAACTAAGCGGGTAGATGGTTGAAAATATTCTGCTCAAGAAACCGATTGCTCCCACTTTCGAGTCCAGGTTTACTGAAAAATACAAGAGAAATACGTGAAAAAGTGAAAATAAAGTTACTTTGTCATTTTATATTCAAGGGAAATACATTTTTGACAAGTGAGGTCAAAAAGACCAATCCTGTTAAGAAAACAATCATCTAAAAATCAATGTAAACGAAACTCACCAAGATTGCTATTCCCCTCAGTAGCTCCGTAGAACTCCATGACCCTTTTGATTCCGAATCGCTCGACGAACTCTGGCCAGATCTGTGGCCTTAGTCCATTGCCGAAGATCACGTTGACTTTGTGAGCGCGGTCGTTCGGACCAGGAGGCACAGCCAGGAGGTAACGACAAATCTCGCCTATGTATTGGGTTGCCTGAGAAGAGAAGTTATTGTTATCAATACGAGTTTATGCAAATGAGACCTTTGCGAATTGGACATTCTGCGAATTGGACATTTTGCGACCGCTGGACATTTTGCGAATTGGACATTTTGCGAATTGGACATTCTGCGAATTGGACATTTTGCGAATTGGACATTCTGCGAACTGGACATTTTTCGACCGCTGGACATTTTGCGAATTGGACATTTTGCGCCTAAACGCTTTTGAGAATGGGGCCATTTGAGAATGGGACTTTGTGCGAATGGGACGTTGCATGGGACATTGTGCGAATGGGACCTTTGGAGAATGGGACATTTTGTGAATAGTACGTTTCGCGAATGGGTCATTCTGCGTCAACGGGACTTTTTGCGAATGGGACATTCTGCGTCAGAACCAATTCAAACATGTTAAATATTCTCGGAAAAAGAAGAATGTTACTGTGCTACTTATCACTCCAGAATAAGCCCTATAATTTTAAATGTAATTATTTTTATTTATCCCACTGCTGGGAAAAGCATTCCGTCTTTAACAATATCTTTGAATATACCAACGGTAGTAAAAAAAAGTTATGAAGACTTACAGTGCATCCATACTTCGCCGCATCACTCCAGTAATTTGAAGCAGAGAATTTTTTCCTCAACACGATAGTGCACCCAGTGACGATGCCTAGGCCTGCTCCTAGTACTCCACCTGCCGTGTGATGAAGAGGTAGAGGATCATACACCACGTCGGAAGGTTTGAGCTGCGCCGAACTCTGCACTCCTAGTGGAATTAGCAGGTACCTGGAAAATAGAAATAGTACTTATTTGGTACCCATAAACAAGTTCTTAAATGTGATTTGTCCGAAAGGAAATGTTCCAAAATATCCAGGTTTTTTTTTTAGGGTGGGAAATGATCAAATAACTTCTGCCGCTCTTTGCGGAGCGGGAGTGCGTGTCAGACTCTTACTGACTAAACCCACCCGTGTTCCTTCCCTTGCCTTGCCAGGGGCCACGTTTTCCCCAGCCTTACTAAAAAACATTTAAATATTTTCAAAAGCTTAGCTCACCTAATATTAGTAATGATAGCCGCCTTCGGGAAGCCAGTAGTTCCACTGGTATAAATATACAGTAGCGTGTCCCTTGGCTTTGCTTGTCCGCAGTCGACCACAGGATCTATTGACATTTCGCTCACTTCAACGGTAAGAGGCACCGTATCCTGGAGAATTGGGGCTGACTCCCTGTCCGGGGAATTGTACTGGAAGAGTGGGATGTCCGGAATTTCTGGCTGGATTTCTTTTATGGCTGGAATTACAAAAAAAGGTACTTAAAAGTAACAAAATTTTTTTTTTTTTTTTTTCTGGTAGGTTATTATAAAATATTAGACACGTATTATTTCTTTTTTTACCTTTTCAAAAGATTACGGCAATACATTGAATTAATATGTGGAATGACGTCACTCTCCGGTAGATTTTATACTGACTTGTGACGTAGCGAGTTCAAATGGTTTAATTGGTTTAAATGCTAAAATGGTTTAGATAAAACGCCATAATATGACAAAGCAAAAAATATGTCTAATATTTTTTCATTATCTGACTGACGGACTAAATTGTATTTTTTTAAGTGAAAACATATTTAGGCGCGTTGAGCACTTTTTGGGTGAACAAAAATCATGGAACTCGCGTCATCGTCACCGCACGCTTCCCATAAGCTACATGACAACTGTGTATACGATACAACTCACAAGTTACTTAGTTTTCACTTCTATCGGCAGTCCCCAGAGACTTCCCCTCATGTTTTTTTTTCCCAGTCTTCATCCCTATTGTTATTTTGGGGGTGTTACAGCATAGATCAACATATCCTTATTTATCTAATGTCACTCTTGCATGTCTTCTTTCATAAGGTTCTATCTGCCGTCTCGTCCATCTCAGATGAAGATTAATTTAATAATTTTGTATTCACAAATACACGTTTAATTTAATCAATGTGTAGAATGTGTCCTCTTTTATTTAACCAGTTATTCAGGCATTTATACAATAAAGTTATTCAGGCATTTATACAATAAAAATTATGTTTATTATACACGTTTTTCTGCATTTTAATTATAACTAAGATCCTAACTTAATTAATTAATTAAGTTTTTCATGAGTGACATTGTTAACTTAAAGAAAATCATTATTGTATTAATTCTGCATTTTAATTATAACTAAGATCTTAACTTAATTAATTAATTAAGTTTTTCATGAGTGACATTGTTAACTTAAAGAAAATCATTATTGTATTAATGATATACGTAATTATATAATGATATATTAATTTCTATATTAAAAACATTATGAATGCCGTAAATGAGTTGGAAATATTTTTTTTATTTTTTTTTATACATACATACAGCTATTTGATACACACGCATCAGCTAATTAGCTGCTAGTGTGTCTACCCAAATAATAATAATAAATAATACATCCCCTGCAACTAAAATAAAATCACTTACCATCACTCATTTCGTCTCCGAACACAACAGCTTTGCATCCTGCTACCCTGATACAATGGATCAGTTGACCTCCCTTCAGATGAGTATTTATCAACGCAGTGGTGACCCTGATCTTGGCTAGACCTAGCCATAGGAACACGTATTCAGGCTGGGTCTCCATGAACAGCGCTATCACCTCTCCAGGTTTAAAACCTTGACGTTTGAAATACCAGGATATTTGGTTGCTGAATTCGTCACCCTGGAAGTAAATGGAGAGAGTAAGCTTAGTCATCTTTTGGATGCAACTGCATGAGTTTTCAATTTAAGAAATTGGTTGTAATAGTAATGTCACCGGGACTGCCCATGAACAACTGACTATAAAACATTTTTGTTCTGCTCTAGGCAGGATTCAATAGGTTGCTCCATTGAATCCATTGTATTTTTTAAACCACTTATTAAAAAATACAACGGATTCAATGGAGCAAGCTAATGAACCCTGCTTAGAACAAAACAAAAATGTGTTATTTAAATATTGGTCCTAGGAGCCGAGTTCAGAAAGAGAAAATAATAATTTATTTAATATAGCCGATGAGCTAAATAGCAAAAATATACATAGTACACGTGTATAAAACACTAGGTTATCATAAAAGAGTAGAGGGTTACCTCGCGGAAACTCAGCGCCCTGTCCTCCATAACAAAAACATTTTTGTCAGGATTCATCCGGACTACCTCGGCCCACCTCGTGACCACTGTCTTCCCTTGACGCTCCCACATCGTTATTCTAAATATTGTATATAGCAGTACTCGAAGACCTCTGGAAATAAAAAAAAACAATTTATTAGACTAGGTATCTATGACTTCTTAGGGATCAAAAGATCTCCGCTCGAGTTCAAAAGTCATTTTATATGCTTCAATACAATCTTAAGGAGGAATGCAGATATTTAATGTGTCTATGCATCTCCAAATTACACAATCATCTTTTGCTATGTGTTACGAAGTTCTGACGCTAGATCTTATAAGCTTGAATTTTCTGACGGCAATATGTGAACAAGGCACGAGACGGACAACAGTTTATAACTCTTCTACTAACTACTCGTATTGCAGTGCAGAAGATATAGCACGTTAGTACCGCAACCGTAGCACATAGCGTCACGCTATAAGTAGTTCATCATCATCATTATTGGCAGTCTTGTTCCACCCACGATAGGCCTCCTCCCTTGCCATGCTTCCCTGGTACGTGCGAGTCTAATCCACGTCTTTCCATAAGTAGTTTACGTGTAGCCAAATTGTTGAAAAGTTCTCCTTCGCAGGACTTCCTATTCAATATCAAGTTTTCTTAACCTTGATATTGTTCTAAATAATTGGCACTTAACATGGCATTGTTACAATTTTGCCGATGCAATGGTTTTGGGCAACGAGACGAAAACAGTGTTTGCATCGTTTGGCCAATGTAAGTGTCAAAATCGAATCATCATCATCATCATCATTTCAGCCGAAAGACGTCCACTGCTGGACATAGGCCTCCCCCAAGCACCGCCACTTCGACCGATTCCGTGCCTCCCGCATCCAGTGGATTCCTGCGGCCTTTACAAAGTCATCGGTCCATCTTGTGGGACGCCTTCCAACGCTACGTGTCTTCCGGTACGCGGTCGCCACTCTAGAACCTTTCGGCCCCATCGGCCATCTGTTCTGCGAGCAATATGTCCTGCCCATTGCCACTTAAGTTTGGCAATTCTTCGGGCTATGTCGGTTACAAAATCTAATGCTAAACATAAATTGGTGACACTTAGCAAATTAAACATCCCCAAAGCTATTTTTCGGGGGACTCGCGGCTAAGTAATAACAGCTGCACGGGTCAGGGTAAGCTATGCTTTCCAGACGTCCGTCGTCCATGTATGGGTGACCATCCTTACATATTATAAAACAAAGTCGCCCGCCGCGTCTGTCTGTCTGTCTGTCTGAACGCGATAAACTCAAAAACTGCCGAACGGATTTTCAAACGGTTTTCACCATTGGACGGAGTGATTCATGTGGAAGGTTTTAGTGTATAATTCATTAAGGTTTTGTGTAAATTAGCTGAAATATGACGATTATTGTTGAAGATGTCGGAAAAAATCATGCCGACTGGGAGCTTTACTGGCGTGCGCTGCGTAAGTCGTGAGAGATAAATCAAATTTATGTTCTAGAGTATTGTATATCTTAAAAATTGCAACAAAAAAGTCCGCGATGGCATTATGTCTATCTTTTAAGGGTGACCCACAATAACCATTTTTATCTTTCAAAATTGTATAAAATTTTCATTGTTATTTCCGAAGCTATTTTGACCGGTATCTTATTAATCCTTATCCAATTAAATAGGTTATTTAAATTGGGCATTCAATTTCGATTAAAATATGCCTTTACATCACATCATTTAAATGAATAGTTTAAGAGATATCACAGTTTCAAAATTACGCGTAACAAAATAATTATGGTTGACCACGCGGGCGCTGTAGTAGCCTACCACTGCGTCCGCTGAAAGTTAGTCAATGATCTTTTCCTTGGCTATTACAATGTATTCCCGGTAGAACGTTCCCGTGGGATATTTTGCGACATCCACGCGGGCGAAGCCGCGGGTAAAAGCTAGTTCATTACATAAAGAGCACGCTAAGCCGTTAGCCCCAGTTGTAATTCGTAGATCGTTCGTAGGTCTTTCTTCTGACTGGGCAGCACGAAATTCTGACAAGTCCTACCAAGAGGTATTGTGTTGTTACTCAGTAGGTTGCAAAGGTCAGATAGGTAGTCGCTCCATGTAAAATGGTATTCTGCTTCCGGTTAGACTGGAAGCCGATCCTAATTTAGTTGGGAAAAGGCTAGGCAGACGATGAAAGCTAAAATCGCCTTTTGCCATTTATATAATAACGTATAAATATTACCTTTTAGGCGTTAGTAGATAATATTTACCTCATATTAACTCTACTTATCAGTTCAGTGATATGGGGTATTATTGATTAATATAGGTATCCAAAAATATAGTGGTAGGTCTAGTGTAGATAGGGAAAATTACACTATATTATGGACTATATAACTTCGGAGATTTTAAATTGCAGTGTGACGGGATATGACTGACCATTTATTCGCTTGGAGCTCTGCTCACCCCACAATAAAGTAACGTTACATACATCCATACATTCCCACATGCAATCCACCAGGCAATCATAGAATTACATAATACTTCGATGTCGAGCGCACTCGCATGTTCGAGCTGGCCAATCATTTAATCATTGAAAGCAACTACAGTGTGGCCTGACACCTCTTACTAGTGCCAACATCTTGCTGCTCTCCTGGTCTAATGGTGGGAATCCGGCATACCTTAATAAAGAGTTATTTATTACATGTCGTTAAATCTTTGATATATTTAATAGAAAAATATGGGTCAACAATGGTTTCATTGAGAGCAGTAGTGGCCCAGTGGTATCGGCCCCGACTTACGAGTTGTAGGTCGTGGGTTCGAACCCAAGCAGACGCTTTTCTTTGTGTAAATAATTTCATCACCACTGCTCTCAAAACGGTGAAGGAAAACATCGTGGGGAAACCGGCATGTCTTAGAACCAAAAATTCGTAGACGTGTGACATCTACCAATCCGCACTGGGCCCGCGTGGTGGATTACAGCCCACTCCCTCTCATAGAGAGGAGGCCTGTGTCCCAGCAGGGCTGATTATGATATGATGATGAATAGTTTCATTGTTATTGACCCATATTTTGGTTATTTACCCATATTTTGGTTATTTACCCATATCAATTTGTCAATTTACTGCAAGACTGGCTGCGAATTGGTAAAGGAATGTGGCGGGCGACGATGAATTGCAGATTTACCATAATATTTGTATGCAAAACACCAAAAAAAGACAGGTTTGAAAAATTACCAGGTGGTTGGCATTGCTAATTCTTTGTCTGAATACAGTAGGTATGGCAATATTTTTTGTATATTATCAGTAAATCAACTACATTTTGTACAAAGATGACAAATAAATAATACATACATACTCGTACGTATATTAACTCACGCCTTCTTCCCATGGCGTGGACGGCAGAAACTACAGAACGCCACCTACTACGATCCTGTACATACATACTCCTTTTAATAATAAATTCAGTGCAAACTGCAAAGACATATTCCGCCACTTAGTACTCTGGCACATTTGGTTAATTTCTATAATGCTCAATATTGCATAGATCCGAAAAGATAGTCTATAGAATATAAATAGTAAGTACTGGAAGTAATTTGGCAGTATTACTGTGTGTGAGGAACTAACGAACTAAAATATTGAATAAGAAATGCAATAGTAACACCGAATATTTATTTAGTTTTAGATGTAAAAAAGTATTTGGATACTTTCCAAACGCGTTTTTTACACCTAAAACGGGTACAACATAAAATTCAATGTTATAATGTCAATTTATTATTAATATTCTAGGTCGCTAGTTAGCCACATTTCATATTTCCATACAGTAATATTGCCAAATTAATCAAAATAGCGAAATATTTGACATACATGTATTTGCGCCGTTGCCAATTTTCAGAATAAACCGTCCTAAGTTAAGATTTCAGAAAATACCGCGAACTTAGACCAAAATATTCGTGTTTTAAATATTTTGGATCTTTTCCTATTCTGAAAATGCTTGACTACCTACTGAACTAATTAAAAATAACTAATCTTCAAATTGGTAGGTAATCCCATGTTAGCAAGAATAAATTCTAGGATGCTACTAGAAAATACTAGAAAGATTCGCATTGGAATGTAAACCGACCGCGGCCCCCTTTTAAACAGTTTATGTACTAGGACATCAGGAGAGGCCAAGGTCCAACAGGCAATTGCTGCAGACACCTTGTGGCCGCACAATGGAGAGCTATCAACTGCGTCCGGTGCTTCACATTACCCGGCACGGGTTATGTGCGTCTAGTAGTTTTGGAGAGACAGGAACAAACTAAATTCTCCTCTACATTCCGTTTGCATTTTTTTTATAATCTGTAATTCACAAGTGAATAATACATGTACTATGTATGCTCTATGTATGCAGACGGAATCGATGTTATTAATCAACATTAACTGCGAGGTCACGTTAATAAGTCAGAATTGCATTTCGTTGCACCTGTCTGAAGTTGATTGCTTGATAAATGTGTGTTAAAGTACTACGTGTTTTATGAGAGGCAATCAATTCAAACCAATTTAATTTCAAACAATTCAAGTCAAACCATTGAGGTATTATTGTAGTAACGTACAGTCAAACGCATCAAGGTATCCCAGAATATCACATACAAACGTCCAACATAAGCAGATCGGAACGAGTGTGTTATATTTAGGTTACAAAAAATATTATTGTCAGCATAATACGGACTATATTTTCCATAATCGCGATGTTTTCATAAGAAGTGAGGCTATCCTTAATTTTAATTGAACAAAACAACAATACTATATTTACTATAAACAATGCCATAATTATGCGTAAACATAATAAACAGACTTTGATCAATGGCATGTTTATGTCTCGTTCTATAGGAAGAAATACTGCAACAAAACCCAGGTATTGTTTGTTAGTAAATGTCAAAGAATGGTGGACTTCGCACCGTTTACACATACTAGGGGACAATGAATTGACAGAGCATCGAAGACATGCGACACCGGACTGACCCTTGCACCGTTGATAACGTGTAATAACAAACATGCGCGAAAGCAATTGGGGTACTATTCTGTAACGTGGTCCTTTTGTACGCAGATTTACGTTCATCAACAATTTGCTGCTTATGTTGCCCGAATAGATTTATTACAATAGTATTAATACCGGGGCAACCAAAATACTAGAGAATCAAATAGAAAGCTCTTTCTTGGATATTAGTGAAAAATGTTTGTTGTGTTCAGTATATTAGGTAAATCAAAGAAAAGAAAAGTGTTTTAATGCGTACCAAAGAAAATTAAAGTGTACTTAATAGCGTTAATTCTAAAAGTTGGCAAACTCGCAAATAGCTGTCAAATATTTACCTGTTTTGATTAATTTGGCAATATTACTGTATGGAAATATGAAATATCACTAACTAGTGAACTAATACATTGATTATGAAATGAAATAACTATTATCGTAACACCGAATATTTAGTTTTAGATGTAAAAAAAAGTATTTGGAAACTTTCCAAATACCTTTTTTACACCTAAAACGACATCCAATTCAGTGTTATAATTGCAATTCATTATTAATATTCTAATTCACTAGATTTCAAATAAAATTTCAAATATTTGGTAATATTAACAAATAATTAATCAAAACAGGGAAATATTGTGTGCAGACACAGGCGCACTCTCTCTTCCCTCACTCTCATACAGAATGGAGAGAGATCAGGCGCAGGACAAAGGCACGGGGGTACCACTCCGCCCACTTCCAAACTTCGGGCTGTTACTAAGAAATTCATAATGGAAAAACCCAATAACACTTTGCCCGACCCGGGAATCGAACCCAGGACCCAACGCTCAGCAGTCGCGCTTGCGCCCACGAGACCAATGGGACAGTCAGGGTAATTAGTACATAGATGACAGTTTGGGGCCTATTTAGTTTTGACCAGGGCTTGGAACCGGTTAAGAAATACCGGTTAATATAGTTCATAAAACCGGTAAAATACCGTTCAGCGATTAACCGGTTAATTACGAAAACAGTTTCGCCTAAACCTAAATAATTTTGGTTACCGGTTATTACAGAGAATAGAATTTTAAAACTCGCGCTAACCTGAATAAACCGGTTTTACTCAGACGCACGCCTGCCGCCGCCGTTTTTTACATTCTCACGCGCTTGTTTGTGTTTTGTTTTCTTTCGTAGTTCGCCGCAAAGAGAATTTGGTTTGCATCTTTCATACAAGAAGTGTCGTGCGGCCGCTACTTAATTCGTGTTTTATAATAGCATAGACAGTGTTATAATAACATGTATCATGAGAAAAAAGGAGGAGAGTAAAATGTATTCCATGTTCGATTATTTACAAGAGACAAAAAAATTATGTAATAAAATTACGAAGTAATGAAAAAAAAAAGTCGGGAGGTGTCGTGGGACACCCGGTGGGAATGAAGTTCTTTTAGCTGCATATTATATATTAATAAAGAGCCATCTAGTATAATTTTTAACAAGGCTAAAAATCTTTCTATACTACAATGGCTCTGAATTAAAAACAATAACATCTGACATATTGGCTGACGTATATATGATATGACTTTGACTTCGACGACTTCAACTTTGACTTTGACTTCGACTTCGACTTTGCCTTCGACTTTGACTTCGACTTCGACCTCGACCTCGACCTCGACTTTGACTTCGACCTCGACCTCGACTTCGACTTCGACATCGACCTCGACTTCGACTTCGACATCGACCTCGAATTTGACTTTGATTTCGACTTCGACTTTAATTTGTAAAACTTTTCTCAAATACATAAAAAAGTGTCGTTACAACTTTTGGTCTTAAACAAAAGTGTCGTTCCAACTTTTGGTACTAATTTTTTCCGTCTAGCCCCCTTTCGCAACGCGCGAAAGGGAACTTCGTTCCAAAAAGACTAGGTAAGGGACGGTCGATCTTTTTGTTTTTATGCAATATGAGTTTGCTCTTGACCTCGATCTCGCCTGACGAAATGCGATGGATGAGAACTATGATAAAACGAGCAAACCCAGAAAATGCCTGTTCACTCTTGCTTTGAACGCAGAAACTCTCCGAAGTACAGTCTGTAGAAAACCGACAGGCAGGTAACATTACGCTGATGAGCTAGGCTGTGAAGCCTAGCCTCCAGTGCCTCGTCGCATATGAGCCTTTTTGCTCTGCATTCCACCAAATCCACCAAACTGGTATATTGCTGAGCCTTCCCATAAGTGGCTACAATATTCCATACAGGAACGGACCTGAGCTTTGTACAAACCCAGAATCTGTTCAGATGTGAAGTACCGGCCACCTCGGCGGTGACCTCTCGCGTCCAGCTCTGGTCCAGGCCATGGTACGGAGCGAGAGGGCATGGCAAGCCTCCTCCTGCAAAGCAGTAATGATCGCGAGGGAGGAGACGGAGCGCGTGAGGGAGAGGTAAATTTCGCGCCCTCACGGTCCTAGCCGCCGCAGGAGACGACCTGGGCGTCGGGAATCGGTAGCCGATTTCCGGCCACCGTAGGCGCGGACTTGCAGACGGAGAGCAATGGGTTGCTCTCCGATAAAGATCAGGCCCGGGTCGACGGCGCGTTGTATTCCACCAGCGCCTCAAAGAGATGTCAGCAGAACTGAGGGGGTTTGCTAGGGCCGATGCCTGCCGGGGTTGCGGGAAACTCCTAAGGGGAGACCGGGGCCCCTGGCAACGTACAGGCAACTGAAGGAACACGGGTGGGTTTCAGTCAGAAAGAGTCTGACACGCCTTTCCACTCCGCCCAGAGCGGGAGAAGTTATTTGATGACTTCCCAACCAAACAAAAAAAAAATACTGCCTCACCTTATTTAGGATAGCCGGGTATCCTAAATAAGGCGAAGCAGTATTTTTTTTTTTGGCTTTTGACTCGGTGGTTGAGCCAAGTTGAGATCTGACGTCAATTCTATGCCCAAAAGCTCCAGGCGGTCGGTAACACCTCGGAAACTAGGTGATAATTGGAACTGGATCCTTTTGCCAGTGAAAAGACAGGGCTGTGTTTTCTGAGCGTTGAAGTTGACCAGAACATCGTCGCCCCACTGTGAAACATTTAAGATCGATTTCATTCACCCCACCATGGCTTCTCTAAGAGTAGCTGTTTCCTCTCTGCTGGCTCTTGCACTAGATAGGTGTTTTTCTAAGACTGTGCTGTCATCTGCGAACCCAATAGCACCCAGCTGTAGCGGGTCGTTAATATAGAGCAGAAATAGAGTCGCAGAAAGAATACACCCCTGAGGAACACCAGCATCAGTAGCCATAATATGATCCGAAGAGTAGCCATCAATGACCACTCTGATCGACAGCTCACTTAGGAAGTTTGAAATACAGTTGCAAAAGTCAGCAGGGATTCTGAATGCGGGAAGCTTACCCAACAGACTAGCATGCCAGACCCTGTCAAAAGCGTTTGATATATCAAGGGACACAGCAAAGGCTTCGCCATGTCTCTCAGTGGCCTCGCCCCAGCGATGTGTAATATACACAAGAAGATCTTGAGTTGACCGACCACGGTGGAAGCCATACTGATGGTCACTGAGGAGCTCATTGTCTTCCAGGCATACTAGCAGCTTATTATTAAGAGCCCGTTTCATTACATAGTATGGAGGCTATGGCGATTGGTCTGTAGTTGACAGGGTCGGCACGTTTACCCTATTTGGGTACTGGCTCCACATTGGCAAGCTTCCAGGTCTGCGGCACCTCTCCAGTTTTTAGAGAGGTGATACAAGCGCGTCAAGACAGGAGACAACTCTGGAGCACAGCTTTTCGGGACTCTTCCACCCTATTCCGTCAGGTTTGCTGGCCTGGTTGGATGTCCAGGCCACAGTGAGGTTCTATGTTATGGAAGGTTTGGTTTCCTCACTTAGTCCTTCGATCTCGACCATTATGCGTGGGCCATGGCGGCCGTTGGTGGTTATTCCAACCAGCTCACCGCCCTCGAGAAGTTGAGTAAGTGTCCTGGTCTATTCAAAAGATCTGGTTGACCCAAGGGTTTCTGTGCTAATCTGGGTGATGCCCGTGCATTCAAACAGCACATGCGCAACGGTTTCCTCTGCTTTCATGCACGCCCTGCACAGAGGACTGTCCGTTATGTCTATTATATGTATAACGAGCACTTGCTTGTTTAGCGAGCAGTGTCCCGTGATGGTCCTCATCATCAGGCGCAAGCCGTTCCTGTACAGTTGTAATAAACGCCTGGTTAGTCTGTTATCCAAGACTGGCTTAGCTTCCCTGGACTACCTGCAGCACGGTGTCGAGGTCACTAGTTCTCCGCTTGTGTGTGGGTGAACTCTTGTATCCACCTGCGTAGTTGGTTGAACGGAATGGGTACGATAGGTTCGGGTCCACAAACTGACGTGCTGGATGGACCTTGCTAGCTCGTTACCTAGCGATCCACTGTCTTTTTATCCATTGCAGTGTCACTGTTGCGCTTGCGCAAAAAAAAGCAACTCGCACTGAGATGTATGGTTCTACGACGCGCCGTTTTCGAGTTAGGAGATTTCGCAATATTTTTTTATACCTTCTTAATTTCCAAAATGGAACTTCTGATGAACATCCTTTCTGGAAAGAAATTGTCCGTCTAGTCGAAAACCATGAGAACGAAATGAGCAAACCAGATGACCATAAACCATATGAATTTAAGGAATAAATACTGTATTTTATTTGTCAAACATGAAAAACTTAAAAAAATCCTTAGCTTTTTCACATCATCTCATGTTTTTCGATTAGAGCAACAATTTTTTTCCAGAATAGATTCTCATTCGAGCTACCATTTTGGAAATCTAGAGCATTAAAAAAAAAAAAATATGATTTACGCCAAGGTTACTGCAATAAAATTGGGGTACACAAATTTTTAATTTTTCTGTCCTCGCCCATAAAGCTACACTCCAACCAGTAAGTTTTTCATTTGATAATAAGGTTTCATTTATTTACGCAAGTCAACCACTAATCCACCTTATAAAATAATAAAATGTTGCACACACGTCGAACGAAACTACTCAGCTAGCAACGCGGTCGAATACAATCTGCTTGTGAGTGCGGAATTGCGCATTCGTTGGCGTAGAGCGAGAGCTTTATTATTGTAGGTGTAAGCGAGATGGCGTATTATGTAGAACTAGTTTTTACCGTCGAAACTCAAATTAACCGGTTAATTTCGCTCAACAGAATCACAATTTGTAAAAAACCGGTTTGTCCCATTCACCGGTTAAAATACCGGTAACCGAAACCTAAACCGCAATCGATTCTGGTACGGGGTCAATGACCAAAACCGGTTTGGAAAATTAACCGGTTTCCGAGCCCTGGTTTTGACTTATCTCAAGTCCTGTCTAACGTATCAATCAGTCTGCCTAACCTTTTCCCAACTATGTTGGGGTCGGCTTCCACACTAACCGGAACCAGTATTTTACATGAAGCGACTGCCTATCTGTCCTCCACAACCCAGTAATTGGGTAATACGATCAGTAGCGTAGCGTGGGTGGGGCGGAGGGGGCGGACGGCAACGGTTTTCCGAAGCCAGTCTCGGTATGTAAAGATGGTTACCCATCCACGGACAAATCCCGGAAAACGTGGATCGACCGATGTGGCTGTTCTAACTTCGCCACGAGCTCCGCCTGTCTAACGTATCATAATATAAATGCACTATGCTACCACTCTATCTACTAATAATAAACAGAAAATGAAAAATTTTGGTCACAACACACAAGAACCAGTAGAAAATGCTTTCCAAATACTTGTTACAAGTCTTTTTGATTTTGGTTCCTAGGACTATATATTGTGTTGTTCCCTATTAATGAGATTAGCATATCTATGTGAAATTAGACACCCTATTCTGTGGTCTGAGAATCAGCTCCTGTGTTAACCACAGTCAAATATAATAGTGTCACAATATACAGGAAGTATTTCATATAGTACCACATATGGAAATCAATTGAATTATCGTTGAGAACTAACTGTTTGTGTTTGTCTCTTTAGGATAAAAAATATTTGATTGTGTTTGAATTGTAATGCGCCCTAAATGGTACTTTTCATTTGGAATTTACTGACCTCAGTCAGTAAATTCCAAATGAAAAGTACCATTCTTCTTAATTAATGTACCATTCTTCTTAATTAATGTGCGACGTTGCCAACTTTTGGGATAAACGCTCACGTTTATCCCAAAAGTTGGCAACGTCGCATACAACTGTCAAAAAATTACCTGTTTTGATTAATTTGGCAATATTCCTGTATGGAAATAAAAAATGTGGCTAACTAGCGAACTAGAACATTAATAAAGAATTACAAGAAAATTATAACACTGAATTTGATGTTGTACCCGTTTTAGGTGTAAAAAAGGCGTTTGTAAAGTTTCCACATACTTCTTTTACATCTAAAACTAAATATTCGGTGTTACGATATTAATTATTGCATTTCATTATCAATATTTTAGTTCGCTAAGTTAGCCACATTTCTTATTTCCATAAAGTAATATTGCCAAATTAATCAAAACAGCGAAATATTTGACATCTATTTGCCTCGTCGCCCACTGTCAGAATGAACGCTCTTATCGTGTACCAGAAAAACATTAGCACCTTCGCCAACCAGGTGGAATTATAATTTTAGAGATAAACCGCAAAAGGACAAAAAATCGAGAAATCAAAATTAAATTATCTCTGTACTCACAGAAAATCCCTGTAATGCGTCTTTTTCCATATATAAAGCCATTGATATCTATCGCCCGTCATGAAAAACGTGCCGAGCAGGGCCACAGCTCCCATGGTTGTCGGGGACCCTCGTGTCAGCCATCCTAATACCGCACATGTCGCCGCTATAGATGTCAGAATAATCCCCCTGCACTTCTCCGCCTCTTCGAAACGTACTCCTGTCTTTCCTGTCATCCTGGTAGTTTCATTTGTTGTGGTGCATAGTTGGTTGGCTGTAACAAAAAAAAAGATTTTCAACTCTAGACAAACAATTTTCCATACTTTTTTTGCTCTGAGTTGCCGAGCAAATAGCTCGTCATCAGCTGATTGCCATATTTTTCATATCCATCAGTTTATAACGGTATTTTATCGCCCCCCATCATGATTATTATTTTAAGTCTGTTAGCATTTAAATCATGAATATACGTGTGTGTAAATAAATTCCAACTGAAGGCAAAAAAAACTAGAAATAATGCAACAGGTGGATAAATAAATACTTTCAAAACAGAATTTAAAAAAAGAGCAAATCTCAATTAACAGCCGGTTTATAGTGTTCCAAAACCATCGCATCATAGTCTCGTAGGAAAGCCGACATCATTTCTAATTACCAATATCAAAATGTCCCTACTTCTGGGACCCAGTCCTCCCCGCTGTGAGAGTGGGCCATAATCCACCACGCAGGCCCCGTGTGGATTGCTGAACTATGATATGCTTACTATCATAAAATTCTCTTGTAACAGCCACACCTTAATAACACCTAGCAACTATAGTTGACGCGTGGCAACAGCGGTCATTGACCTACCTACATTTTTTTGCAAGTTTAATTTCAATAACTGAAATCTTGAACATGTTCCAATAACGAAAAACCATACAAAGTTTATTGTTTGGGTTCCGACAGAGATAATAGGGAAAGGGCAATTTTTTTTATTAAAAATAAAAAAATTACAATCTAGCCTTTAAAGAATAATAAGCAATTTTAATCTAACTTAATTTATTACGTGGTAATTATTTTTAAACTTAGAATAGTGTTATTGCACTTTACACAAGTCCGTTTCACTTTCCCAGAGTCTGATATGATAATAAAAAATACTTGGTTCATTGTGTTATTAAGGGAAAGGGCAATGACCGCCATATAAGCCCACCCCACCTTCATTTTCTTCTGCTAATTATCGTTCGTTGTTTTACTAAATTAAAGAATTTGCAATAAAATCCTAGTACCTACTATCTTATCAATTATAACTCTTATACGAGTGTTATATATAATATAATATGTAATTATTTGGGACAATCTTATCAGTTCAATATTATGCAACATAGTTTTTGTTTCCCTCGGTGATAACGATTCGCGAATCAACTTAGGTTTGTTGATACAGAAATCTGTTTTTTTTACGGTAAGCGCCATCAATCTCTTCAACTGTTACTTTTATACAAACATTATAACTATGAAAACATCATGTACGTAAGGAAAAATCTAAGTCTTTCAGTAAAAGAGGTCATAGACACAATTATAGGACTAGAAATAGGGACCAATTAGTTCAACCGGGTTTCAGACTGGCTAAAGTAGACTCATCCTTCATGGGGTACTGTTTAAAATGGTACAATAAAATACCTCCCCACATACTGCAACTGAATGAAACGCAAAATTTAAATCTTGTACTTATAAAACGCACAATAAGCTGGTGTAAGCATATTATAAGTTGGGGAGCTGGCAAAAATGTCCAGCTCCACAAGGGCGCATAAACTAATTGATTAGGATTCGAAAATATTGTTGGAGCTGCTGAAGATTGTAAAACTATCTTTATACCATTCCCCCTCTAAAAAGCTTATTTTATTCACTGAAAACAGTGAATAAAAAGCTCTTTTAATCACTGTTTTGGTGTTTGAATTTAGAACACACCAATGTATTCGACCTCTATCTCAGTGCTATACAACCTCCTTAACACTTTCGACTCCACCCATTTTCATAGAACTCATAACTCACGATTCCGCCATAAAAGTCTATGACTTTTATTATTCGAAACCTCCGGGAGGTTTCACTTCCAACGCCCGCGAGGGCTCCCGGCATCCCATACCCAAGTAGATGAACCCTCCAGGAGGGCTCCCGACACTGAACGTCTACATTTAAAATGAGCCCTCCACGAGGGCTCCCGGCATCCCATACCCAAGTAGATGAACCCTCCAGGAGGGCTCCCGACACTGAACGTCTACATTTAAAATGAGCCCTCCACGAGGGCTCCCGGCATTCCATATCCAAATATGTGAACCCTCCAGGAGGGCTCCCGTCACTGAACGTCTACATTTATAATGAGCCCTCCGCGAGGGCTCCCGACATCCCATATCCAAGTAGGTGAACCCTCCAGGAGGGCTCCCGACACTGAATGTCTACATTTATAATGAGCCCTCCGCGAGGGCTCCCGACATCCCATATCGAAGTAGGTGAACCCTCTAGGACGGTTCCGACACTGAATGTCTACATTTAAAATGAGCCCTCCGCGAGGGCTCCCGACATCCCATATCCAAGTAGGTGAACCCTCCAGGAGGGCTCCCGACCCTAAATGTCTACTTTTAAAATGAGCCCTCCAGGAGGGCTCCCGACACTGAACGTGTTAACCTTTTATTAAATGTAGTCATGGTATAAAGTATAGTATGCAACTCTTGAATAAAACGGATTTCTATCGAGGACCATGAATCACTCGCGTCGCTCAGGATTCTAACAATTGAATCACGAGCGCAGCGAGTGATTCAATTATCATGAATCACTCCCTACGGTCGTGATTCAGTCGTTAGAATCCTTCACTTGATCGTGATTCATCTATGGCCCTCGCTTTAAATCCGTCCTTTATTCATTAGTTGCATAATATACTATTATACCATTCCACCTCTAAAAAGCTTATTTTATTCACTGAAAACAGTGAATAAAAAGGTCTTTTAATCACTATTTTGGTGTTTGAATTTAGAACACGTCAATAATATGTTCGACCGCTATTTCAATGCTATCAACCTCCTTAACTCTTTCGACTCCACCCATTTTCATAGAACTCATACGCCATGCCGCCATATATATGGCGGCATGGCGTATGAGTTCTATGAAAATAGGTGGATTGGAAGTCTACGACTTTTATTATTCGTAGTTGGAAGTGAAACCTCCGGGAGGGTTGCATTACGTTTATTTTAAATATAGGTACATCAGATTTTATTTTCACGGTTTATAATCTGTATTTGCTAAAAAAAACCTACATTTAAAATGAGCCCTCCGCGAGGGCTCCCGACATCCCACATCCAAGTAGGTGAACCCTCCAGGAGGGCTCCCGACGCTGAATGTCTACATTTAAAATGAGCCCTCCGCGAGGGCTCCCGACATCCCATATCCAAGTAGGTGAACTCTCCAGGAGGGCTCCCGACACTGAACGTAACCAACCTATTATTAAATGTCTATTTTCGCTTAAATCTTTCTTTTTCTCGTAGTCATGGTATAAAGTATAGTATGCAACTCTTGAATAAAACGGATATAAATCGAGGGCCATGAATCACTCGCGTCGCTCAGGATTCTAACACTTGAATCACTCCCTACGGTCGTCATTCAGTCGTTAGAATCCTTCACTTGATCGTGATTCATCTATGGCCCTCGCTTTAAATCCGTCCTTTATTCATTAGTTGCATAATATACTATTATATTGTATAAATTCAATCTCTTAGTATTATTTTATAGTTGCATGTGTGAGCACTATGTACCTCATTTACTGGCTACGTATTTCATTGACTTGACTGTGAGAGTATGTCATGCTCACTCAAATGTCTCGCTGGTGGTGGCGTGCGTGTTGAATCATTAGGTCCCCTTCAAAATTATTGAGGTGAATGGTGCTGATCCATGCGTCATGTTCGTGAACGGGCGCCGTCAGTGGGGACTGGTCAGTGGTCATTTCTTAGCTGCCACGGCTTATTTTATTTTTGTAATTGTTTTTGTTTTATATTTTTATTATGGACGCTTTTTACGTGCATATCGTTCTCACATGTATAATTTCAACATGAATAATGTAACCAATATTTTGTAACAATATTCTGATTAAAAGAGTGTCCGTGGAGTTTCTTGGACATTCTTCTCCATAGGTACTACTACGCTTTGGAATGGGCAACTAGCTTCATCTTTATATGTAATCAATGCTTTGAGTTTAAGTTTGAATATTGTAACTACTGTAACCCGATCTGAGAGATGGGCAATCAGAAATAAAAGAGTCAAAGAGTCAATCAATTGCTTGACAAAATTCAACGAAGAACGAAATAGAATACCTTCTTGCAATCCAATAACAATGAAAACCATAGGAAAGTCATGAATTTTGCTATGGTGACCTAAGGAAGAAAATTTTATTGGTTACTAGCTGAGCCCCGCGGTTTCACTCGCATAAGTTTCGATCCCGTGAGAATATCGGGATAAAAAATATCCTATGTCCTAACCAAGGTCATGGTCTACAAGTGTGCCAAATTTCATCGAAATCCATTCTGCCGGTTTAGCGCGACAAAAAAACAATTAAAAACACAAACTCACTTTCGCATTTATAACATTAGGTAGGATTGATTGGATTAATTACTTCCCCAAAAGGAAAATCCCACCTACGAGTATGATAACAAACGTGACTTTTCGTCTGTGCATCTTCTGTTAATCCAAGATACCACATAATTACTGTTGGTAAAGTATAACTCGTTAATAAGTAGACATAGGACTTCTTTTGGTCGTTCACCTAAGAGAAAAAGTCTTCATCTATCGATCTATATAAAAATCAATAAAACTCGAAACTGGGTTGACCGATTTGAATAATTATTTTTTTGTTGTGTTCGCCTCAATACAGGGGAGGTCTAGGAAAACCAAAAAATTGGAAAAACCCAAAGGAACATCATCTGCCTAGCCTTTTCCCAACTATGTTAGGGTCGGCTTCCAGTCTAACCGGATGCAGCTGAATACCAGTATTTTACATGGAGCGACTGTCTATTTGACCTCCACAACCCAGTTACTGGGTAATACGATACCCCTTGGAAAAACCCAAAGGAACAAAAACCCGAAATAGAAATTGAAATTTTGCCAGGACAACGTCTGAGGGGTAAGCTAGTCCTAAATAAAAATCATGTGCGAAACGAGTACTTTCAATTTTAAAATCGTTCTTATTTACTTACGCTTTCGTGCCTAGGTCTACAAATGTTGAAACTGTGAACTAAAGAATAAAGATAAACCCTAGCCCCAATCTTTTTTTTTTAAATCGAGTTATAAATAATAATCAACGGTAAAAGGAATGACCTATTATGAACAATTCTGTTGTTTGTTTTGAATTAAACAAACGTGTTTTATATATGCCTGACACAAGCGGTGACTCTACGAGCGATAAAAGGGTGGGTAAATGCTCTAAATACAATATAAACCGGGCCAAGAAAACTACTGACTATTCGTCTTCATCTCTAAAGGAACCCAAAATAGTGAAGACTCGTGAAAAACAAATGAATTCTGTGTCGAGACCTTGCGCCAGCACCATGTGCCGATACATGTGTCCCCTGCACACTAACGAGGCATGACTTTTGAGGACACATGCACCTTGCGCGTCAATTAGCACTGCAATATGAATTCATTGAAGGTCACTACCATTAGCAATAGATAATTTTCTATTTATAAATGCATAGATAACACTTTATTGTTTATTATGCTTTACTATCTATTCTTTAACTGCCTCGTTGGTCTAGTGGTAGTAAGCGCTACTGCTGAGCATGAGGTCCCGGGTTCGATTCCCGGATCGGGCATAGTGATATTGGGTTTTTTTATCTGAAATTTCTCAGTAGCAGCCTGGAGTCTGGATTTGTGCCCGGTTGATAGCAATAGGCTCGCCCCCTATTAAAGGGTACTTAAACATAACTGGCCAAAACTGGGTGTAGTATAGCTACACCTCTGCCTAACCCTTCGCAGAAATACAGGCGTGATGTTATGTTACTATCTATTCCTTTAGAGTAAAATGATGGTAAACGACATCTGGAGAATGCACTCGGAAAAGTGAACAAGGATCGCGATTCGCGATGCAAAAGGTGCTTGGGGACGGAATTCGTCGCAAAGGTTGGCCGAGGAAAAGTTGGCTATTGGCGAATGATTGAGACGTCTGTCTTGACAGTGAACTTATAGAGGTATGAGGAACAGGGTGTAAAGTTCACTCATCCTCTATAGAATCCTCCGATCAGACGGGTGTCGTGTCTGGGCACCCTGCCCAACGATTGATGTCGGATAGTCTTATATTATGTCGTTCGCACGGTAAACTCTAATTGCGGGATGCAGGATTTGTGTGACTTTTACAATCTTTTAATAGAGAAAGAGAAGTAGGCACCTATCTGAAGCACGAATATAGGGAAGATCGTCCCCAAGCGAAGCCTTTGAGACCGTATACCTACCTAATAGCTTAAAATAGAATTTTTCTCTTCCTATCAAGAACTTGTGTTCCACTATTCCGTGTATTAGGGAGACAGCAGATTAATGTGAAATGCGTGCTTTTATGTGGTTTCATACATGGTACACCCTACGACATCGAATCAGAAATGAACAGATCCGTAGGAGAAACCCATGTAACACCCACTCTCATGAAGATCGGAGTCTCTACACTCGAAGTGATGGACATGGACGATTAGGTATGTTTAACTAGCGCAAACTGTCCGGTTAGGTAGGTCCAACTTTGAGAAAGACGCCAATCATCGAATCCGACTCGGCTGGGCAGCCAGCGTTCGGGAGCTACGTACTATCTTCTCGACTCATATAATCATATACCACAGTGTCCCAAGACGGAAAGTTTTTGACCAGTGCGTGTTGCTAATGATGACCTATAGCACTTAAACGTCGCTCACAATGGGCCTCATTAGAAGGCTGAAAGTCACGCAACGGGAAATAGAGAGGGCTATACTTAGAGTTTCCCTACGTGATCGAAAATGAAAGAGAACCAAAGTAATCCGGCATAGCCCGAAGAAATGCCAAACAAAAGTTAAGTAAGTGGCAGTGATGGGCAGGGCACATTGCTCGCAGAACAGATGGTCGATGGGGCCGAAAAGTTCTGGAGTGGCAACCGCGTATCGGAAGACGAAGCGTTGGAAGGCCCCCCACAAGGTGGACCGATGCCCTGGTGAAGGCCGTAGAAATCCACAGGATGCGAGAAGCATAGAATCGGTCGAAGCGGCGGTGCTTAGGGAGACCTATGTCAGTGAAATGTTGATAATGATGACATACAGGCATGCAAAAAAGAAAAGATAAAGCTCTCCCTTCATACTCGTGTCGTATGACTATTAGAGAAGGATGGGCAACATCGTCTTCCTGCTAACTATACAATGCAATCACCATTCAAACTGCTAAGCTGTGTGAGCCATGTGGCAATGGGAGGCCATATTCAGCAGTGGATGTTTACATTCTGATGTCACCAATCTTCAATGCGTATGTCAGACTGGTTTATACTTGTATCTGAAGTAAATTAATTAGGTACTGGGTTGAATTAGGTGTATTACCGGAAGCATGAAAGTAAACGAAGCAAATGGAGTAGTAATGTCCGGCGCCAGGTGACGGGGACCACCACCGGACACTGCTCGCTAAGCAAACACTTCCACACAATAGGCATAACGGACAGTCCTCTGTGCAGGGCGTGCATGGAGGTTGAGGAAACCATCGCGCACATGCTCTTTGACACACACTTTGCACAGGAGTCACCCAGATTAAAACACAAACCCTCGGGTCACCCAGATCTTTCGCAGATGTTCTGAACAGACCAGGAGATTTAATAAACTTCTGAAGGGAGGTGGGCTGATTGGAATAACCACACGGCGGCCGTTGGTGGTTATTCCAATCAGCCCATGATTGGAATAACCACCAACGGCCGCCATGGCCCACGCACAATAGTCCACCTGACGGACTAAGTGCGGAAACCAAACCCTTTAACAACATAGAACATAGTTAATGGAGTAGGTATGTAAGGATCAGCAAGTTCTGTAGTTTCTGCCTGAGAAGAAGGCGTAATTTTATGGATGTATTAGGAACCTAAAGAGTTAGCAATGCATAGTGCTGTCTGCTGTCTCTATAACAGAAGAAATGTCTTGCGCAGGCGACAGAGTCTCACGGTGCACTAATGTTAAGGGGTTCCGTCAAACACATTAGGTATTAAGTAATAAACAGTCGAATTCTGCAATCTGCTTTCTTTGTAAGAAAGCAAATTGCAGAATTCACCAATTGTCTGTCGATTTTAACCGCCTCTGTGGTTCAGTGTTTAGACCACCTGTCTCAGACCCAGAGGGGGGTCCGATTTTCTGCTCGGTTTGGTTGGTGGTAGGACTTGTTCTAAGTCCGCCTGGCTAGCTACCACCATCTTATCTGAGTCCGTCGCCATAACAACAATGTGAACAGCATTGTTGTGTTTCGGCAGTTAGAGGTAAGATAGCCACTTCCTCCGTGGTTTAGGATTCCGGGTGAAGTTCGCTTCCACCTTCGGCCTGATCATCGCTTACCATCATATGCGATGCAGGCCAACAGGTTCACCGCAGCGGATAAAAAAAAACAACGCTTTACACTCCGGGAGTGCCGGCAGAAGTGAAAACTTGAACATTACCGTTGTGCATTTTTGAATATATTGGAATGGTTACGAGAATAATTTCGCACGAATTGCTTTATTTATCAGTATAAAAGTACTGTAATTTATGGTGTTAAATACAATATTCATTAGTAGTACCTAGTAGTACTTATATTTATTTATTTTAAAAATATAGTCTAACAAAAATAAACAATTTATTTAAACACTTTTCATGAAGTAGGTATGTATCGACTGCTTTTTCAAATTTCTTACCTCGCAATCTTTACGTAATGTCAAAGACTATTTATTTTGATATTTACTTTGTCGGTTGCTAGGCAACGGATCTTACGGTCACGTCCTGACGCGAGTTTAACATTTTTTACCCATCCCAAAAAAAAACCTTAGCCCTACCTTAGCTTACCTTAGTGTAAAAATTAAGGATTTTGACGAATGTATTCGTCAACACATGAAAGGACAAACTATACTATTATTAACTCGCCAAAACAAGTATTACTATAAAATGTCATTCATATAATCAACAGTAGTTAAAATGCAGTTCAAATAAATACAACTACGGTACCTGCAGTAGTTGCAACAACACTATTACTAACATAACATACAATACAAATAACAAACAGACTTCAATAAACACATTACAAAATAACTCAATATTATCATAAAACTCACCCGAACAAATAATACTGATAGCGAACTAACACTTGTGTAGTAAACACTGGCTGATAGTGACTGGCGTGTGATTCGCGTTGTCTCTAGTACTGGACTGGCCGTGACCTGGTGGAACGCGATGTATCAGTGAATAGCGTTGTAGCGAAGTAACTGGTATAGAACGTTATTGGAGTAACTAGTTTTATCGTTATTTTTACTAAGTGCGGGGCTCGGGTAAGAATTGGCAGCTCTGTCTTTTTGTGGGTGACGTCAACGAGTAATGAATAAGAGGATGAAAAGCAACATTTTAAATATTGCGTTTTTAGGGCCAGTCAGCCCCGCTATTATTTGCTGACTGTCTAACTCTTTACCAGGGCATGAGCAATTCTCGTATAGCTCGTAATAACCTAAAATCAGTAGTAACACAGAACGTTTAAAGTTATTTAGCGCAAAGTTTTACACCTAAAAATAAAACGAATTCGCGTTATAAAAATGTCTTAGGGTCGCGCCACACCTGCCAAACGTTCAAATTCAAATTATTTTATTTCACATAAACCAACAAGGGCACTTATGAAACGTCAGAGGCTAGGTGCACGGTTCCAAATGGTCGTTTCCTATGGAGAAAGGCCGGCAAGAAACTCCACAATTACTCTTTTAAAAATAAATGGTTTTTACAAAGCATTTTTTTTATTTACAGTGATAATAGGTATGAGAGGACAGTGTAGGCCTATCAAAAAGTACCAGATACTTAGCAAAATAGAAAATGGACCACAGATATACAGTCTATTAAACCTACAAGGTTCTCACATTCACAAAATCTAGAGGAAAAGAATCTACCCATATAAAAGATAAATAAAATAATAAAAATCTATTTAAACCAAATGCATAATTGTAGCTACAGCTGTAACAAAATACAATTGAAAAAAAAAATCTATATATTGAAGGTATATAATGTCAAATAATAAAAGGATTATGTCAAGGAAGTATGCAAGATAAAATAAAATAATCATCGTAATTTGGGAGCAGTTAATAGACATTTATATAGTTATGCCGTTCGGCGCGGAAGGTTCGGTTGAATACGCTCCTAATGTTTTTCAAGTTACCTATGACACATCAGCCGAACGTTACATCGCTTCATGAGCAAGCGTCACATGACGCGACGGAACGTTCCGCGCCGAACGTTTCGCAGGTGTGCCGCTACACTTAGTGTTAAAAGATATCAAATATATGTAACTGTTGCAGGTAACTTTCAACACTAACCTATTTATAACTTTACACAGTTTTCCTTATGTTCGAGACAAACCGGTTACATAATTTCTAACCTTCAAGCATAATTATATTCGTTGAAGTCGCCAAACTTGTTGTTTACTAGTTGGCTGATTTAAATGTTATTTAACTCATATTATTAAAATACTGACTCACTCACATACGTGAACCTCCTAACACAAATTATATTATGCTTAGTTTCTGAACTTAACTAGTAAACTCCAATACAAAATGATTCTGACTCTCTACAAAATCAGAAACAATTTAACAAAAAAACTTTGAAATGTGTGCTGCCAAATAACATTGTTAAAAATAGCAGTTACTAAAAATAACGTTATCGTAGCATCCCGTCCCAACACTATAACCGCTGGACAGGGACACCGCGATAAAAATAATCATAATCTACAATTCGCATGTCGCTTACGTCTTTTTTAACGATACTCTGTTTAAATGTATATAGAGTTGTTGAATAAAAGGTAGTAAACGCATTAGGGTAGTTTTTGATTGTTACGTAATTGCAATCTCATTCATATTCAGCGTGTACAATAAGCCTACCACGATACAATATGATCATAAACTACTAATCAATCTTTAGACGTAACAGCCTGAATATTAATTACTCTTTAATTTATTTTTTAGCGTCGGTATAAAGGAGGATGTACTCGATTTAGGGTGTGTGTTTTTGTTTGTATATTACCTGCTTATCCCAGTCGATTAAGATGAGATTTTTCTTCTTGATTTTTTCAGTAAATTAAACAGTCAACTGGTCCCTGCATCTGATGAAAAGGTTTGGAGATAGAGAATGGAGCTCCTCAATGGATAACCGTACATCAAGAGAGGTGTTCCAGTTTCACAAGAGGTTAAATTCATCTTTCGATGAGATAGTCAAAAGAGAGACTTCAGTATAGTATAAACTCATCATTATCATCATCATTTCAGCCGGAAAACGTCCACTGCTGGAGATAGGCCTCCCCCAAGCACCGCCACTTCGACCGATTCTGTGCTTCCCGCATCCAGCGGATTCCTGCGGCCTTTACAAGGTCAATGGTCCATCTTGTGGGAGGCCTTCCTAGCACGAAGAATTGCCAAACTTAAGTGACAATGGGCAGGGCATATTGCTCGCAGAACAGATGAACGCAGAATACAAGAATAATGTACCCAGGATTTTGTAATATCTTTATTTAAAAGAGTGTCCTGGGAGTTTCTTGCCCGTTCTTCTCCACAGAGATCTACTTTTTGGGATGGGCGACTAGCTTCAACTTTCTGACTAACTGACCGACTATTTGACAATTCAAAAGTGCCTGTGAATGGTTAAATTGAAATAAATGCTTTGAGTTTGAGTTTGATGGCCGATGGGGCCGAAAGGTTCTGGAGTGGCGTTGGAAGTATAAACTTAGACCGAATAAAAAACCAAGGCCGCTGTCAACATTGAGGCTGGTTTCGTAAACATGTGTGCACTAAGTGAGGTGTAGTTTGATTGTAAATGGCTGTAAATATGTGCGTGTGAGCGTGAATGCACGGAGGTGTAGTTTTGGCATGCTTCACTGTATTGTTCGCAGTTCTATGTCTTATTTGGTTTGAGAGTATAAAGTACTCTGTTGGAGAGACTGAATGAAACTAGGGATTGATACTCATTTTAAAAACTTCTATGCTGTTCGATAAGTTAGTGCAGCATTTACTGCACTTCAGCTAAGTTTCAACAAAGCTTTTAATCTACTGCTGATTACTACTGCTAAATAAATTTGCTAGACACAGGCTTGGTCTTCATTACAGAGGACCTACTTTCGAACAGTTTATCCGTGACGAGATCAATATGTTACCCACGGACGAATAAACTTCAACCTACTGTACATTTTGTAATGTACAGTAACTACGATGCCGATGGCTGAGTCTGACACTGGGTTTCTGGAATGTAGTCCTAGAGTGGGATAAATGTTGTTGGATTTCCCAGTACGAAGTGTTGTTATTTGTCCAAAGAGTTGATACCTAACTATGGAGTTTTTTGCCCCATTCTTTTCAATACGAAACTACATTTTGGGCAACTAGATGTCATTCTATTTTCTTGTAAAATTTGAGATTCAAGAGTCTTTACTTGAAATAAATAATTTGACGTCCTTTCGTAACTACATTTAACGAAACTAGCAAAGTGTAGGTGCAGTACCTACACCTCTACCTAGCCCTCCGGAAATACAGCCGTCATGATATTGCTTAGATACATGCGGGCTTCCATATTCGTAATCTCGCAACATCTCTACCAATCGTATTTGGTCAACTATTGACTGTTCGTCTCGTCTGATCAGTGGGGACCTTGACCTCATTGCATCGAGTCAACGGCCGGTAACTAGCTACTAACGTTTGTGGACAGTTGTAGATAAAATGTACCGACTGTTTGTAAATATGGATTTGATAAAGTTGTAGTGTGGGATAGTTTTATATTGTAGGTAGATACAGTAAATAATTATGTAGGTACGTATAAACTAGGGTCAGGTTTCAGTCATGTCTAGACAGAGCAGTTATGAATGCTACTGATAATGCAATAATATATACTCGTTGCTGACACAATTTAGATTACCATCGACACGCTAAGAGAAGAAATTGTAGCTGCAGATCCGACTTTACTACACACTGCACTATAAACCAAATGACTGAAGAACATCAATAAAGTATTTCTGACGCTAGACCCTCAGATTACAGAAAACAAAATGGCTAGACTATGATAAGACTTTTTGACTTTGATACCAATTCATCATGATCATTTCCACCTGAAAGACGTCTCCTGCTGGACATAGGCCTCACCCAAGCACCGCCACTTCAACCGATTCTGTGCTTCTCGCATCCAGCAGATTCCTGCGACATTTACCAAATCAAGTGTTCATTTTAAGACCCACTCTTTCGGAAGCTTTACTGATGTTATCGAGCATTGTACTGAGGTCCTCCATATTCTCAGCCATGACTACTATAATATGATCGGCAAACCGAAGGTGAGTGATGTACTCACCATTGATGTTGATGCTAACCCCTTTTCAGTCCAGAACACAGCGACGAATACTTTCAAAGAGATCACGTCTCCCTGTCTCACATCTCGCTGCAGAAGAAAAGGTTTCGAGGTCCGATCCTGGAGTCGGGACTGACATAGTAGTGTTTTCATACAAAAACTGTACCGATAGTCAATGTGGCACCGTTGAAGAGACTGCAGTACAGTACAGCCCCCAAGTCTCGATCGAATCGAAGGCTTTTTCGTAATCCACAAATGCTAAGCAGAGAGGCAGCTTACACTCTTCGGTCTTCTGTATAATCCAATTGCGCGTAATGTATGTATTTAAATTTGGGTCACCTAGGCCCGGAAACTATAACCCAAATTGGCACACAGAAATTCGTAGCTGAGTTATCGCTGCTAATTTAATTCCCGAACGGAAGCGGTCTACAGATAATTTCTTTAAGCTCTGCTTATGTAAACTACAAGACCTATTGATTTAAATATGCACGTAGGTTTCGTAACACTTCTAGAAACATTGTTCTTCAAACACGCAGGTAGATATTAAATTCAGCCGTATTTGGTAATCTAAGAATCTGGAAGGTGACATGACCTAGCACGGTCCGGAAAATCCTTACTTTAGGCTACGGTGGAAAATTCAAAGTAGCTACAATATTTCTTGTATTTTTCCTCATTGAAAATAGGCAAGAACCTAAAACAATTTGGTTTTTTATTAACAAAACAGTCTTAATATAAAACTAAGAAACAAAATCAGTTTTTCTTCATAAACAATTCTTGAATAGCATAAACTGGCAACCCTTTCGTCTCCGGCAAGAAGTAAAAGAAGAAGATAGCAGTAGAGAAGCAGACAAAAGAGAAGAAATAGAAGACTGGGGGCAGGCCTACAGAAGTTACTAGGAGGTTGAAGACGAACAGAATGAGAAAGCTGAGTATCCACGCCCATTCCACTGCTAACATTGACATGATGCTTTTTACCTGAAAAGAAAATATGTACTAGGTTAACATGATTGAAAGAAGGCTTTGGCTTACGACTGAAGCTAGGGAAACACAAATTATTTTATAACCGTCTATAAAAACTTACTAGGCAAGAAGCAGGTCTTTATTGGAGAAAAATCGAGATTCCAAATTTAAACCGATAATACGAGTAGGTAATGATAATGACTAACCTCGGGTAAAAATACTTCAGCTAAAACAACGACGGGCACAGTTCCTGCCCCAAACGTATAGAAAGTCGTGAACATGAACATTGGTATCGTCCACTTTGGGCCCCACTCTGTCAAGATCTGGGTTCCTAGTACTATGCAGCAGAAACCAGCAGCGACGGATGAGTAAATAAGGAGCGGCTGAAAAAAAAAAGGAATCGGATGAATACATTTATTACCTGTATCACAACCACATTCTTTCAGAACTCTGAAGAAGATGGACTGAGATGGAGGATAGATCTATCTCACCAGCTTCACATCCGCTTCAGTATCACCTTGTCAGAAAAGGATGGTGCTACCTATCTGGTATAGTTATATCCCTTTCTGATACCGTGTAGATTTCCTGGTTCGGAGAGATGAATGAGTTTACTGTCTTCGCGACCAAATTCTTCTTACAGAAATGAACTAAGGGAACCAGGAGTTAAGAAACATGAAGATAGCAGGCAAGAATCACTCATCTCCTCTGACACCATTTCCCAAGACTGCCAACCACATGTGTTCGGTTGGAGATAACAAAGGCTCTTCTAACGCCAGCCTTTGGGGACCAGGAAATCAAAAAGCCAAAGGAACATAGTAGAAAGCTCTCACCCGTCTCCCAACCACATCAGTCAAATAGGCGGAAATAGACCCGGAGATAATCATGACGACTCCCATCAGGACGCTGCAAAGGTTCGGAGAGATGACGTCAGCAGGTAAAGCCTCTGCGAATAAGGGTTCTGCGTACACCATCACTACCGGCAGACCTTGGAAGACGAAGGCTACCTTCAGGATCATGATGACAAAGAATTCGCGTTGAGTTGATGGCGAGTTTTCTGTAAAAGCAAGATCTCATTATACAAGCTATAACACAAAATAATGATTAGCTATTTATTGTAATAGACATACTACATGTAAAAACCACTATAGTAGAGGTAAGCAAAAGATTCCATATCTGCAACGAGCATACACCTTCCTCCTCTCATAAAGAACGATATTGTTGATCTGATAGTGGAAATCAAATCTACTTACTGAAAAATTGCCAGCATGACATTTTCTTATGTTCCAACGTCGGCGGTGCATATTTTTCTTCTGTCAATGATTGAACGTCTGCAAAAGCAAAATAATTAATTTTGAAATAGCTTTTCCGCATTTTCTTAGCTGTGTAAGCTGTCTATAATCAAAACATAATGAAAGTGCTTTCTTTGATCTGCCTACTCTTTTACCAACTATATTGGGGTCGGCTCCCAGTCTGACCGGATGCAGCTGAATACCTGTATTTTACATGGAGCGACTGACTGCCTATCTGACCTCCACAACCCAGTAACTGGGTAATACGATACCCCTTAGTAAGACTGGTTGTCAGACTTTCTTTCGGGCTTCTGACGACCCGTAAGGACTGTCAAAGATCCACGAATGACAGCCGAGACGAACGCCTTAACGTGCTTTCCGAGGCACGGAGGAGTCTCGGTATATAAAGATGGTCACCCATCCACGGACCAACCCCGGCAAGGGTAGCTTTACCTTATGGATCGGCCCGTGCGGCTGTTATTACTTAGCCACGAGTTCCTTGCTAGAGGAAGTAAGAAATACCTTCTGAATGAGAGTTGAAAATCCGTCGTAACTTATCCAACTCTTGCACTACTTCTTTAGATGTGGCCTTTTTACTTCTGTAAAATGCTATAGATTTTGCAGCGTCCTGAAATTACAGAAATAGGACTCATTAAATGATGACGAATTGGTACCAGGGTTACAACAAACTCCGGGAGTAAAAAAGACTGTGACACTTCATCAGCCACAACTTACCTCCTCTTGGCCTTTCGCCATGAGAGTCAAAGGCGATTCCTTGAGCACAGAAAGAAGTAGAACACCAATCACAGATAAGGAGAGACACGCGTACACCATCTGGTGGTACGATAAATATCCACCCAGGAAATAAGAGACGAGAATTCCGAAGCCGTAGAACTGCATCGGACCTGAAGTCATGGTTCCTGAAAATAAATCAGAAGATATTTATTAAGTAGCACAGAAAACGGTGAAGGAAAACATCGCGAGGAAACCGGCATGTCTTAGAACCAAAAATTTGAAGACATGTGACACCAATCCGCACTGGGTCCGCGTGGTAGATTAGGGCCCACTCCCTCTCACAGAGAGGAGGCCTGCGTCCCGATGCGATAAGTAAGTAGTAAGGGTCTAAAGGAAGATGCTCGACGTCAACTCAATAGCCCAACTGTAAAGGAAGGAAATAGTCGAAATGGCGAGTGTGAAGCTGGGGGGATCGAAACCATTGCACTTTGGTTGTGGACATCTCAGTATAAACAAAAGTTTGCAAAACTTATCGATGGCGGCAATAACGGAAAGAACTTTAGAGGTATGATGAACAGGGTATAAAGTTCACTCATCCTCTATAGAAAAGGGAGGATCCTCCGACCAGACGGGTGTTGTGTCTGGCGGGCAAGTTGCCCGTAAGTTGATTTCGGATAGTCTTAAATATGTCGTTCGCGCGGTAAACTCTAACTGCGCGATACAGGATTTGTGCGACGTCATGTCTTTGCTGCGTAGTTCGTATGTGGTGGTGTAACCGCTACAGAACCACCCTTGGTTGACTGGTAGAGAATGTCTAAGGCATTAAGTTCGCCTTTGTACCTTATTGTGCGAGAAGTTTAAATAAATAAATCCAGCTAATAAAATATGTAAGTGGGTTCGATTGTACTCGCTTAGCAAAGATATGAGCCCAGTTTTGATGTTAATCTCACCTCTAATGGAGTCCTGGCATATTTCACTGATGTAAATCGTGGTTTCTAGAAAGATAGCGAACCCGAGACCTCCTATCAGCATTGCGGTAAGAATCACTTCCACTTGGCTCGTCAACGCTATTATTGACCAGGCGATCTGAAATAGTTACAAAGTTATCATATGAGAAAATTCAGGTGACGTCGAAGTTAAACACTTTGGTCGACACGGATATCAAATCCCCCACGCTCAAATGTCGCGCTTGCGACTGCTTTCCAATGAGGCCTCTATATCACTTCTTCACTCGATATGCTCCTCTGGTACTCACCACGAAAATCAAGGATGTTAATATGGCGGTCTTCTTCCTCCCCAATCGGTCTAACACCACTCCAGCAATAGGATTGGCTATCAGTGATCCTATGGCTGGTAAACTCCCAAAGAGCGATACTTCTGCTGCCCTCATAGGCCGGTGCAGCGTGGTGTTCTCAGATTTGAAGAGGATGATGGTAGAAGATGGCCATGCCATCATTATACCCATGTTGGTGCAGGAACAGCATACTGAAAATATGGGGACAGTTATTTGGATTATCAGCTATTCTAATAGTCTTAATATTTCGGGAGAGAAGGTTTCTACTTTTTATTTCGGCGGTACACCTATATTAAACTGTTTGGGCCCAGTATGTCGCCACGTTTACTGCGGCGTCACAGCTGGGCGATTTTCAGATCGTCAAGTGTGCAGGTGAAAGGACATTTTGGGACATTCCAGCAGATGGGATATATACCTAGGCTGTCCAAGCGTACCGCACTCGCACTGGGTGTTGGACGACAGGTTATATTGCAAAACAAAACTAAATAAACAGTCGGGTAATACTTACGTAGAATAGTGCCAATAACTTGGTAGAAAATACCCATTTTATTTCTCGTTTTCCTTTTTAAACGGTCACACTGTAAAAACTCAACAAGGTACTGACATATTACACCACTGCGACACTTTGAAACATTGTTATTTCTTAACCAGAAAAGTAAGTTCACATCCACAGTATTTCACTTTCGTGACCTTTGAAAATTTCTTATAAAAGCCAATCTGAACCGTTTTCCAAACGTGGAGTTCACGACACAACTAATACTTAGATACTTCCAGGTTCATAGTCTTAAAGTGGATGTGTACCTACTCTCCTAGCGTACTGATAAGTTCATGATAGATATACGCCCGACAGAAGAATAATTTAACAATATTAACATACCTATCACGTATTTACAACACTTGCGAATACATAATATGTCTTTCAGTCACTAAACACAATACTGCTGAATAAAGGCCTCGAAAGCTACCTAGCTACCTACTCGGCATAATTTGATACTGTTAAAGGTATATACATAAGTAATAGATATATTCCCCGTACGAATGATGTATTTACCTACCTATCTATCTAAACTAATATTATGAAGAGAAAAGATTAGATTTTTTGTATGTTTGTTTGTAATGGATAAACTCAAAAAATACTTAACCGATGTAAAAAATTCTTTCACATTGGAAAGCTACATTATCAACGAGTAACATGGGCGTATTCTTTCTTTCTTTTCGTGGGCGATTGCTTCAGTCGGGAATTGAACCGACACAAACACGAAAACGTAACAGCCGGTAGTTTTGGCCACCAGTAGATAGGGTCAATCATAAGGATCAATTCTTGCTTTTTTAACCTCGATCAAGACAATTAAACCATGAAATATCCAACGCATTGCAATAAGTTACTCTGTGAACGCCTCCTTACTCATATTCGCCTAGTAGCGTAAAATAGGCATGAAAGATAATTCGTATTGGTAGACGCTAGAGTATTTAAAGTTACTATACAATTTTGCCTTACATTAAATTAGCTGTTCCCCATGACATCATCTGCGTGTATTTTGTAAGTATTCATAATTTTCTTTCATACAAATGTCCAAATTGAAAAGCCTTTGTTCTTCTCCAGATCCAGGGGACCTATCTGTCAAAGGAGGGTTATGAATTTATGATTTTGGCTGGCTATTTATTATGACGTAACATAAAATCCAAAATGGCGGCTTATAGCGGATGTAAAGTGCAAAAAAATGTATGGTTAACATTTTATGTTTGGTATCTAATGAAAGGTCTTAGGAGTACTTACTTTCTGAAAATATATTAGTTAAATATATTAGCAGACCTGGCAGACGTTGTCCTGCCCGAACAGCGCCACCTACCGGGTCCAATTGTTTTTTTTATTTTCAGACCATCCAGGGAGGGACCCACTCAAATATACACACACAAAATTTCATCCAAATCAGTCCAGTCGTTTACGAGGAGCTAGGTGACAAACACATTTGCGGAAGAATTATATAAAGATATATAATTATATCACCAAAAATTTTTCTGTTGATTTCTCCCAAACCAAAAATCTTAGTGAACTTCAATGATCCCAAACCCTAAAATATATGAAATAAAAATGAAAGTGAAAAACTAGAGCCCAAATACTACAAAAAGGCCAACTAAAAATGTAAAAAGATGACACAGACAAATTAAAAATTCGGAGTAACACGAACCTAATCAGTTCGATTCGGCTTAATTACAAAATGAATGACCAGTGACTTAATTTCTTAGCATTTTGACCAAGATCAGGCCAGGCGCACTCCGCAACGTTCTTCGTGGTGGGTTTTATAGTATTTATCTGTAAACTGCGTTCGCGATTTCGTTTCCAAACATGTAAACAAATATGATTATTGGAAAAAGAACTTTTGTACCCATACATAAAGTTCAGTTTGCGCTGCAATATCATTTTTTTTTCTGAAATTTTCAATGTACCTAGTTTCTGATTCGCTACCATTATACTATGTTTAAGTAAAGATAGTATCTGTTCTGGGATAAATAAAACACAATAATTATAAATTAACAAATATGTTCTTTATTTTAAGTATTACAATACTGTTTTATATTAAAAACAAATATGACAGTCATTATAATAAATATTATATATATTATTCCATTCATAGGGAATGCGAGTAATGCACAATAGCACAATGCACAATCAGGCTATTTTATCCAAGGAATAGATAATTATTGTTCAACGATTGTTCTAAATGCATTAAACAGCTAATCTGCCCTGTTCAATACATAAAAATATTTAAAATAACTTAAAACTTTACACCCTCTCTAGTAAACGTAAATTACTTTGTGGTGAGTTGAAAATAGTTTGGTTCTCCTATTAAAGGGGTGATAGACGTGCGAACAAGTACGCGCTCTTATGGCTCGGCGACCTTACTCGCCCGTGTGTCATACTAAGTGCGCGCACTTTAAAACCGCCGAGTAAGTTCGTCGGCGATCCTACAGGTTTGAAATTTTGCTCGTAGCCCGCCTTGGCTCGTAGTTTGGTACGTGTGTCATCGCCGCGAGTCGCGACTTGCGACTATTGTGTAATTGTTGTTTAGTTTGGTTCAGAAAATTCGCCAACATCGCGATATAGTAGGAGCAAGCTTCACGTGTATCACCGAAGGCGAGCCGAGTAAGTTGGCGAACTTAGAAAATCGCGGACTTTTAGTACGCATGTCTATCACCCACTGTATGGATATCGACACCAAACTATTTGACGTCTAACAATATCAATGTATAATTGTACAATCGCAAGCACTGGCAGTAATGGGGAAAGGGATGATACAGGCTGACAGAAACAGGAACAGTAAAACAGTAATTGTGCAAGGATCTTTTGGCGCGTGGCTAAAAGCGGAAAAAATGCCGCAACCTTGTGCTTTTTACAAAAATATTAACATCACCTTCCTTTCAAAAGTGCCAAAAGATTCTTGTAGCACTGTAAATACTACTAATATGAACAAGTGTTACTAAAGCTTCGGTTTCTTAGAAAAGCAGTGGCAGCCGCAGTGACAGCTGTCATGAAAATGATGGCAAATGCAAAGACTTATATCGTTAGATTCGCCCTACCAAGTCAAAAGATACTCGCATTTCTGATTCGTTTTGACACCACTAACATACAATGATGCTGTGACTACACTTGATTGTCATGGAAACGTTGACTCTTCTCAGTATGGACACTTTTTGTTGTGATTAAGTAGGGTGAGGGCAAATCTAGCGATTTAAATCTTAGGCAGGATTTGACTTAATGTCAAATACTGATGAAATTGACAGATTTTCATGGCAGCCGGTATTATATGACGGAACCAATTTTTGCTAGAAAACCAAAGCTTTACGGACAAACTTCTTAATATTGTTTTACATTCACACGTCATCGATCCAGTAGAAACCAGTTTTAGGTTAGGCCCAAATCCTGTACAAAATGTTTGCGACCCACTAAACCTATCCTTTTTTGTAAATAGAGCTACCCAAATATTTGCATTTAAACTAAAATTATCACTAACTATTGTACAACTTTGGTATACTAGGGCGCGTCGACCTTGATGCTAAGTATCTGCCAGAATATGATCCAGATGGGCAGGATTACTGCAGTTGTTAAGTTGAACAGCCAGTTGCCGTACAGCTGGAAAAGGAAAAAGAATAATATTTAAGGGAGATGCGCCAAGGTAGCCCGCGAAATTCAAATTTTCTTTGGTTTTTTTGCAATTTGTAGGTCAGTGTCAGGTTGTATCTTGATTAAAATATGATTTGCGAACGTTTATAAAACCCAATAAACCGAAAGAAAATAGTTCTTATAACAGGCTGCTTATAATGACATCAGACCCTAGACCCATCGCCGTCCTCTGGGATCAGAATCTACCAGGCTGACATGAACCAGTATGAGTTAAATAGATACCATAGAATCACCAATTTGGATTTAGAACATATTGGCCTGCACCGCGGCATCAGATCCATTTCTCAGTATGCCTTAAAAGACTTAGACTCAATTTCACCATACTCTGTTAGATATAACAGACTGTTAACACACATGTCAACTGCTGTGATTGGCTGTTGTCATGTCAGTGAGCCAATCAAAGCAGTAACCTGAGTTTAATGACCTGTTAGCAAATTTTTGTGTTTGGTGAAATTGGGTCTTAGTCGGGGAACTGAACTTACCAGGACGGCATGAGGAGAAAGGGAGATATATACATACCATCGAATCTACTATACTAAATAATCTACGATAGAGAAAATAATGGCCTGCATGGCGGCATCAGATCCACTACTCGTATGCCTTAGAAGACTTAAGGTCATCGCTCATTATAGCAGCATGCCTCCGACACGGCAAATAACTTGTCGATCAAGTTAGGACTTTAAGTCAAATGTATTAAAGTCTATTTTACGATGGCTAAACAAAATAGTGGACGGCTCATCGGCAGCGAACCGTCACCCGTCGGGCCGACAGCGCGCTTCAAGCGAGGAGCCCGCTCGCCGGGCGCCTCACCGTCCGCGGGGTGACGCCTCGCCGTAAGCGCGGTGACACCTCGTCAGCCGCACCGCGCGTTGACGACTAGCCGTCGCCTTGCTTCCGGCGCGTTGGCGACTAGCAGTCGCCTGGCTTACATCGCGTTGACGACTACATTTTTCGAGGCGGTGCCGGGGCGATACCGTGCTGGAGCGGTGCTGTTATAATGGGCGATGACCTTTAATCGGAAAACACAACTTACCAGGACGGCATGAGGAGAAAGGGAGTTATATACATACCATAGAATCAACTATGGAGAACATAGTTGCCTGCATAGCTGCGTCTGATCCTCGACTCAGCATGCCGAGGATGTCTTCCTCAGGGAACAGAAACTTGCTGTAGGCGACCATGCTGAGCGATACAGCCACCAGGGGGTGCACGAGGAGGCAGAGTGTGCGCTTTATCTGCAGGTAGAAGGCACTGGAACAGAGTACAAGGACAGTTTTATAAGTTAGAAGAGGGACTCGCGAACTGATATCCAATATTTATTTGATCTACACCAATGCTATAAATTCTCTATAAAAGTGTAGAAAGTGTAAAAACAGTTAGCTTATTGCCAACATTAAAACAACCAGTGTCATAGTAACCATAATATCATCCAAACGAGTGTTATAATGTTGTATTAAATTTCATTATGCATGTCCTTGGCTTTTTCGATCCCTTCGTTACTCATAAACAGCCATATTCTCACTACTCAATTCGTGGTATCTTTATAAATTTCAAAAAAAGTACATTGTCATGCACGAGCGTTTCACTACAGCAGCGTCTTAATTAAAAAAAAAAAAAATATAGGTTATTCGAGTTCACGTCGTATCCCGCAATTTTTGTTCGTTATAATATTGCAAAAATTTATAACTTGTTTTTATAGAGAATTCAAATCATGGGTGTAGATAAAGTCTTGTATGGCACCTGTATATAATTAGGTATTAAAACACACGTGTGATAAACCCACATTCGTGTTTTAATACCCCTTATTATACAACAGTTGCATAAATAACTATTATGACATTAAAAAATGAATAGTTTTTAAGAGCTGTGCCTCGTGATTTCACCCGCATAATTCTTAATCCCGTGGGAATATCGGGATAAAAGGTATTCTATGTCCTTCTGCAGGTCATGGTCTACCCATGTGCCAAATTTCATCCAAATCCTTTCAGCCGTTTTAGCATGAAAGCCAAACCAACAAGCAAACTCACTTTCGAAAAAATAATTTACAATAAAAACTTCAATTTTTTTACTATTCATGGAAAAAGATAATCCGCAAAGAGTCTCTCACCTTCCTTTCCCTCCACCTTTAACCACCACACTGCACATCAGCGCCAAAGGCGTATACACAACCGCTATGACGAATCCCAAGGAAAAGTTATGCATGCCGACACTCAGGCATACCGTGGACAGTTCTATAAGGAGTAGTATGTTGACTAGCGATAGCTCCTCATAAGTTATGCGACCCTTGCTTAGGAACCGCGGCATGAAGGGTGTTACTATAGTTAGAAATACTGATATGGCGATCAAGCCGTAGTATACTGAGAATTCTGAGGGCTGGTTGTAGTAGTTACCTGGAAATAAAATAACATAAGATTAATTAATCATAATTAGGGCCTGTTTCACCACCTTCGATTAAGTTCCTATTAACTTACTTGGCAGATAATTTCATACAAATTCTGGTCCATTTTTGAATTTATTCAGTAAGTAGTGGCTATTCATAGGTGGTGAAATAGGCCCTAACTATTATTTTTTTGTATTGGCGTGTGCTAGCTGACTGAGCAAATTAATTTAATTATTTTTTTTGTGTCGCGTAATGTAAATTATTTTGCATAAATACTATTGTTTAGAATATTTTTTTTCTAACTGAATAGACAGCTGTGCTGCTGGGGAGTTTGTTGCGCCACTTCTTCTTCCCAGCTAAAGCACTAGGAAGTGGTGAAGGGTAGGCGTTTTTGGGGGACTGTCTTATGTAATTTAGATGTTCGAAAAGTGCTGTTTCTCAGCCTAGTTTGAATAAATGACTTTTGAATTTGAATCATCAATCTACTGTATTCTAGGATAGGTAAGCAGAGGTTTTAATTACGCTCATTTTAACAGTTATGTTAATTATGTCATATGAAATAGGGCGCGAGTATATCTAGTCTGTTAACTGGGCAAAAATCAAGACTGGACTGCTACTGCTACTAAAAGTAAAAGCAAAAAACTCAACAAAATATGGCCCCAACGGAGGATCGAACCGAGGAATCACGCTCAGCAGTCAGCAATCTCTTGCGATTACTAGACGAATCAATTAATCTGCCTATCCTTTTCCCAACTATGTTGGGGTCGGCTTCCAGTCTAACCGATGCAGCTGAATACCAGTACTTTACATGGAACGACTGCCTATCTGACCTCCACAACCCAGTAACTGGGTAACATGATACCTCTTGGTAAGACTGGTTGTCAGACTTTCGGGCTTCTGACGACCCGTAACGACTGTCAAAGATCCACGAATGACAGCCAACGGCTTAACGTGCTTTCCGAGACACAAAGGTCTCAGTATATAAAGATGGTCACCCATCCACGGACTGACCGCGGCAAGCCTAGCTTAACCTGATCGATCGACCCGTGTGGCTGCTATTACTTAGCCACGACCCCCCTAAAGCAAACACTAGTCCAATGAGGGAATTAATTAATTGTTCTGATTAAAATAATGATTTTATAATGTTCTCTTACCAATATAACTCAAAAGAAAAGGCGAATTCATCACAGCATATCCAATCAAATGTACCAGGAGATAATTAGCACCAATCTTCACGACGCTCATACTCAAGTCGTCCACTTTCTTCTTCCCTTTAGTTTTAACGACCTTTTTCACCTCCTCGACTTTCTGCTCGCCTGGTTCCTCCGTGTCGGAATCTTTCGCTTTCTCCGGTTTCTGTGTGGTTGTCTTTTTGCTTGCTTCCTTGTCTGTGTCCTCGTCGCCATCTTGTTGTATGGTGGTCACCCATAGGGATAATGCTCGGATGAGCATGGCCACGCACAGTAAGCATAATGATGGCATGTATTGCCCTGCAAAAAAAAAAGATTACATTAACATAACTTCACGTTAGGTTAAGACAAGTTTTCCACGGGCGGCATTTATTCCCGCGGCGATTGTTTTTTGGGAACTGAATTTTCAACGCTCTGCTAAGCACTGAGAGTTGAAAATCCAATAGTGTTTTTTCAACGCGGAGGGACGAGAGTGCGTCACACTGCGTTAATTCTCAACGCTCGGCTCAACATCGAGAGTTGAAAATCGAGTGCGCGATAAAATATGCCGCGATATTTTTATTTATTTTTATATGACTATTTTCGACACCTATGTAGCTTTAGAGCCGACAATGAGCTTACTTTTCATTAAGTCACTAACTAAGGGCCCAGTATCGTAAAATTTTCAAGCGCGTATTCGCGTGCTGTAATTAGCTGTTAATAAATCTTTGGAGCCATGAGGGTGTAAAGTTCACTCATCCTCTGATCAGACGGATGTAGTGTCTGGCGGGCTACTGCCCAACGAAGGCAATTATTAATATTCGACTCACCAATAGAAATAAACCGATGCGTAGCCGCCAGCAGATAGAAGAAGTAACTCTGATGGAACCTCTCCAACAAGTTGTTCAGCGAGCGCAGTATACTCTCCAGGGCTACTCCCAGCCTGTAGAAGTTAGCCGTAGAGAGCGCGTGTGCCCGGGGCGCCGCGCCGCCTGGGTCGTTAGCCTCGCGGCCTTCCAGGGTCACGGCTTCGATGCCGAAGCGGTGGAACAGGCCGTGGTTGCCGTCTGGTACCTGTGCGGGGAAGAAAATAGAATGAAAAATAAAACAACCGACTTCCAAAAAAAAATACTACGGTTACACCACCACATACAAACTACGCAGCAAAGACATGACGTCACAAAAAGCCTGCATCGCGCAGTTAGAGTTTACCGCGCGAATAACATAGATAAGACCATCCGAAATAAACTTACGGGCAGTTGCCCGCCAGACATAACACCCGTCTGGTCGGAGGATCCTCCCTTTTCTATGGTGGATGAGTGAACTTTACACCCTGTTCCTCATACCCCTAAACTACAAAGTGAAAAATAACTTTAATTTCGGAAGTCGGTGTCTTTGGTTTTGAAACTGCGTTTAAAGACACCGGCTTCCGAAATTAAAGTTATTTTTCACTTTGTTGTGTTTTTTTTTTTTGGAATCCGTGCGGGTTCTGTTACTTAGCCACGAGCTCCTCCTATCTACTCTAAAATGATAGTAAAAAATTGCATATTTTTAATGTTGCTGTCACTTACCCCGTCAATCTGCGAGAGTACCATGTCGAACATGGTCCGGAACGAGTTCGTCCAGTCATCCACCTTGTTGCGCCCGCGCATCCAGGAGTAACTAAAAAAAATTTTTTACGATTGTTATGTAATTATTCTAAACATTTTGGTGTCCAACAGAATAATAAAATTGGAATTAACAATAGAATGTCCACCTTTGTACCCGAGGGCGGATCCAGGGGGGGCACAGGGGCACGTGCCCCCCTAATTTTAAGTAAATCTAAAATTGAATCATTTGAATGAACTGGCCTATCTTCATTGAAAAAGAATGAATCCCAGAAACAGCATAGAATATACAATACAGAATATGGGAGACTCGTAGAGGAGACGCTTCTTATCTATCTGGCCCATGTGCCCCTCCCAAAAATAAACCCTGAATCCACCCTTGTTTGTACCTTTATTGTGCACAAAGTTCGATAAATAATTAAATGAATAAATAAATATCCCGATTCGTTTATGTTTATACGAAGGAAGGCATTGGAAGGCCTGAAAACAAGTTGCAAGAATCCACTGGATGCGGGAATCTCAGAACCGGTCGATGTGGCAACGATTAGGGGCCTATGACCAGCAGTGGACATCTTTCGCCTGAAATGATGATGATGAAGATACGTTTATAGTATTTTTTCAAATTAATTCAAAGAATTACCTGTTTCTATAAGAGTGGTGTATCCCAGACTTCAGACATAGTTTGTGAACAAGGTTCACCAGATCTAGATTAGGTAGCTGGCCGTTAAGACCTTCAATTTTCACTTCAATGTACTCTGAAATTTTTAGATATTGTGATTAGTGAGGTGTATATTATTACAAGAACTTCAGTCGTTTTAAGCTTTGACTAACTGATGGATCAATCAATTTGCCTAGTCTTTTCTCAATTATGTTAGGGTCGGCTTCCAGTCTGACTGGATGCAGCTGACCTGGTAGTCAGCTGCATCCAGTCAGACTGGAAGCCGACCCTAACATAATTGAGAAGTAACTATTTAACATGGACCAACTGCCTATCTGACCTCCACAACCAATTACAGTAAGACTGGTTTTGTAACAGAAAAATTGGAATATTATGTTTTGTTATGGAAAATTCACTTACTTATTTTTGGTGTGCTAAACTCCAAATTGATTGCAGCTTGGATAGACCCAGACCGCCCTTTTAGCTTCCCTGGATTCAAACACTTTTTATGTTCCCCTTCGAATCCAAAACCAGGGAAGTAGCTTCCGAAATCCAAGCTAGGACTACCAGGCTTCCAGAAACTTCCGAGACTTGTGTGGAATGTCTCTGCATCACTCTGCAAGCCGTGGTAAGCTTCTAACCATGCTTGCATTCCCAGTTGTTCATGCTCGGTGACTAGGAATATTATGTCTTTCGCCCAGTATTTTTGTGCTGAAAATTAAGTTTTAGACCATATTTTATCCAACTATTCATAAGTAGGAAGTTATTTATTTGACAGGAATCAAGTAGTGTATTGAGTTTAACACCACCTTTAAATCTTTTCTATGTTAATAAAAAATACAATCTCAACATTCTCAACAAGATTACAGATCTCTGCAACCAATTACCAAGACATCATAAAACAATAGGTACTCACGTCTTGCAAACTTAGCAAAGGCTAGCATCAGTGCAATGCCTGCAGTAGTTCCCTTTTGATGTGAAGACAGAGCCCTGTACGGCGCCGTCACTACCAGGGCTTCTAATGATGATGTGCGCGGAGCTCGCAATATGCCGTACACGTTGGTTCCTTTGAAAACCTGGGAAAAATATAATTTATGTGTTACATTATAATTATAACAATATTTGTGAGAGCAAGGAAAATATTGGTATATTTAAGGTCACATTATCTCCTCATATGCTGTTTCTTTTTCTTAAGAAATAATTTCAGATTATTGGGTTTTGGTTTTATTTTTAAGGTGTACGCGAATAAGACACAGCGTTAGTTCAGTGTGTCCTATAAAATGCATTTGTTCTTCAATAAAAGAGGTACATAATATTCAGTCAATAATTTAGATTATAACTCACTTGCCCTTGTCCCATTGGGTAGTTGAGTGTAAAGTTGTGCGTGTACACTTCAAGATGTAGCTGTGACATCTTGCCCACGAGCCATGGTACTGGCATGTCATCCAAATCCTCGTATTTGTCCTGAAAATTGTAAAAGGTTTTATGATAACTATTAAGAGGGTTTATTCTGAAAGTTGGCAACGTCGCAAATAGATGTCAAATATTTCGCTGTTTTGATTAACTTGATAATATTTCTGTATGGAAATAAAAAATGTGGCTAACTAGCGAACTAGAATATTGATTATGAAATGCAATTATAACATTGATTTGATGTTGTACCCGTTTTAGGTGTAAAAAATTCATTTGGAAAGTTTACAAATACTTTTTTTACATCTAAAACTTTCGGTGTTACGATATTAATTATTGCAGTTCATTATTAATATTCTAGATAGTTAGTTAGCCACATTTCTTATTTCCATACAGTATTATTTCCAAATTAATCAAAACAGGTGAATATTTGACAGCTATTTACGACGTTGCCAACTTTTAGGATGCACCCTCTTAAGTACATTTAAAATCACCGAACAACCCCGTAGAGGGTAAAAAAAACCTGACAAAATCAAATAATAGAGTGTTTATCCTAAAAGTTGGCATCGCAAATAGTTGTCAAATTCAAATTCAAAATATTTTATTTCACAGAAACCTACATGGGCACTTATGAAACGTCAGAAGGTACGCACGGTTCCAATTGGTCGTTTCCTATGGAGAAGAGCCGGCAAGTAACTCCACGGTTACTCTTTTAAAAATAATTGGGTTTTACAATATTTTCAAAAAAGAAAAATAGTGTTATTTAGTATGCGAGGACACTGTAGGTCTTTCAACAAGTACCAAGTACTTAACAAAATAGAAGATGGTCAACAAGTCTACAGTCCAAAGCCTACAGCGTTCTCACATTCACAAAATAGAAAAGAATCTATATAAAAGATAAATAACTGTTTGTCTCTGCACCACCCAAAGGTTGACTGGTAGAAAATGCCTATGGCATTAAGTCCGCCTCTGTACATTTGTGGCTTGAAGTATTAAATAAATTAATAAATTAATAAAAACAAAAACCTATTTTAGATGAAATGACATGATTGCTATTACAACTGTAACAAATCTGAATAATTAACATGTCCACAAAAGCAGAGTTGAAAATTAAATAGTAGGTATATAATGTCAAATTAAATTGTGATTATGTCAAGGAAGAATGTAAATTTATAAAACAAAAATACAAACATGGTAATTTGGGAGCAGTTAATAGACTCTTACATATTTGCCGTTAATGAGGCACCAGGGAAGCCACATGTGCAGAGGGAATTATTGCCAAACTTCTTTGTCTTCAACATAGTCTTTAATTTTATAATATGCTTTCTTGATAAGGACATGTTTGATGTGGGTTTTGAACTTCCCATCTCTACTTTTTGTAACCGACTTTGGCAAAAAATTTGTTATAAAAGCGGATACTGTTTATAAGAAACGACTTGCTTGTTTTAGTTAATCTAAATTTGGGTATCACAATTTCATGTTTACTACGTGTATTTATATTATGAAAATTGCTTCTTATTTTGTCCTAAGTTTTTCCGAACATACAAAATACTTTCTAAGGGACTCGCGAGGACCCATTTTATAGATAGCGCGGATTGCCCTCTTTTGTAAAATGAAAATTGAATCTACGTCAGCTGCTGATCCCCACAGCAGAACGCCATAAGACATAATACATACTGTGGAAATAAGCAAAGTATACTAACCTAGCTGTGGCTATATCAGTCAACTGCCTTATTTTTCTTACTGCATATGCAGCTGAACTTAATCTACCTGAAAGAGTTCTAATGTGGGTGCCCCATTGCAATTTTGAATCTAAAGTAATTCCTAAAAATACAGTTTCCGTTATTGCGTCTAGTTTTTTGCCATCATGTTTTAGATTTAGACCCACTTGAGGTACATTTGGTAATGAGAACCTAATAGAACATTTGATTTTGTTCGCATTAAGTAAGCGATTATTAGCTGCAAACCATTTCGAAAGAACAGCCAGACTATTGTTGACATGTAAGACATCCATATCTTTTCTATCTATTTAAAAAATAAGAGAAGTGACATCAGCAAATAGAATTATATTCGATAAGTTAGCCATCATGTAAGAAAGGTCATTTATATAAATGAGAAATAAGAAAGGGCCGAGAATTGAACCTTGAGGCACGCCCATTTTAACTAGAGACCCCGAGGACGTCGCCCCATTAACGTTTACTTTTTGCTGCCTATTTGATAGATAGGAAAGAACAAGGTCAGCAGCTTGTCCACGAATTCCGTAGTGGTGTAATTTACAGATCAGTGTGTTGTGGTCAACGCAGTCAAATATTTACCTGTTTTGATTAGTTTGGCAATATTATTGTATGAAAATATGACATGTGCCTAACTAGTCTAAAATATTGATTATGAAATGCAATAATTAATATCATAAGTTCATAACACCAAATTTTTCGTTTTACATGTAAAAATTACTTTTTTACACCTAAAATGGTTACAACCTCAAATTCAATGTTATAATTGCAATTCATTTAATATTCTAGTTCGCTAGTTAGCCACATTTCTTATTTCCATACAGTAATATTGCCAAATTTATCAAAACAGCAAAATATTTGATATCTCTTTGTGACGTTGCCCATTTTCAGAATAAACAAACTTAAATAGTGTGATCAGAATAGTAATTATGTGCCACATGGCTTCCCTCGCTACAATTAAAATCATTTTTACTTTATGGAAACCCTTGAGGCTACTCTGTCTGGGTAAGACGGAGGGTAATTTAGGACCTGTACCAACTACAGTACAGTGACCATACTCAACATTTGCAATAGCCCCACCACTTCAAATTAATTTATCCACTTGACCGTTACAGTGGACATCAGGTGGGCATAACAATTTAAATTCTATTTTGTCTCGTTAATGACAGCTGAAGGTTTATTTAACTTGCTCATAGTTCTTAAACATACAAGTAAGATGGTATGAAATTCCAACTAACAGAAGACTTTTTGACCAATTTAGCAGCAGTTCCCAAACTAGGCACAAGCTTTATCTTGGTGACCCAAACACAACACAAAGTTAATAATTTAATGTGTTCTGTTAGCGCTTGAAGTTACTCAATTAGATCTTACTGCCCTCCAAAGCGATGCCCACGTCTTTATAGAAATGTCTGTTTCCCCATAATAATGACAGTCTATGATTTTATTTATAAATAATTAACACTCTTACTAATTCCAAAACAATTCTCTTTTCTTCATAATTATGGAGCAGTTCTTGCATGTTCTGCAATTAACAAGATTCTAGAATGACAGACAACTCACATACATAACTAACCACATACTTTTCACATCTACTAAACTTTATCAATACAATAAAATAAATTATTTACCTCCATTTCCAGTATGAATTCATTATAAAACTGTTTTGCAGAGTTTTCCCCATTGAATTCATTGGTTACCAAGCCCGGAAGTAAGGCGTTCTCGGAGAAATATGTCTCGTTGTTAAAATCCTTGTTCCCTAGCATCACGAACCATACTAGAGCACCGACATAGCATAGGAAACAGAGCGGACCATGGACCTTCTTCAAGATCTTCACCCATTTCACTGACCCAACATCAGGGTCTGATAACAGACCCATTTTGAATCTATCTACGATAAGTTTTATTTATAATTTGTAGATTGCTTGAATGTGTAGCAATTTTACAATGGTTTATTCATTATTTTCCAAAAACAGAAAATTTTATCAGTAAAATCACCGTACCGCTTGTTTATCAGTAAATGTCACTTGAATTTGACAGTTTGACATTGACGTTCATTCTTCACTTGTTTCCTCGGATAGGATAGGAATAAGGGCCTAAATTATAGTCTTTTGGAACAAAAACAAACAACATCGTAAAAAATATCACAGTTATTTTTCTATTGTTATTTTTTTCGCCGATACAAATATCCTTTTTCAAACATATTTTGTACTACTTCAAAAGGTACTCTTCTTGTCTCTCTCATGATCAAGAATGCTACCACAGCAGCTGTCAAGCTTATTATACCAAATAGCAGGAACACACCGTCCAACCCGAGAGTGTATACAGCTGGTTTAAACACAAATAATACTGCAAAATTCGCCAAAAACATGCTGCACATAACGATGCCTGTACCGAAACTGTTCATCTGAAAGAAATTGAAAAAAACTCTCTTAATTTATTGTAGGTAAGGAAATAAGGAACCACCAAAATAAAACTTTTTTTTTTATGTTTACCTGAGGGGGAAGACACTCAGCAATTTGTATAAACGGTATATTTACTGCGCCAAGGTGGTAAACGATGCAATATAGCACCATAACTAGGGGTATACTCCACTCAGGTGCCCAGGCCCATCGCAGCATAGTGGCCAAACAAGCCATGCAGCTAGCAGCCAAGAGACACGAGACCATCATTAGAACCTGTGGTGACGAAGAATAGTCAATTATATTTATCAACACAAATGAGGGTGGGCTGTTTGGATACGTCCATTAATTGAATGGCTACATTCAATTAATGGACGTATCCAAACAGCCCACCCTCATTTGACAAAGACAGGATCATAATCGTAACAGCCGAAAGGCGTCCACAGACATAGGTCTACCCAGAGTATCCAATAGAGAAAAATTTTACCTTCCTTCGAAGGTAGTCGGGTAAAAATATTGTAGGTTAAATATGAATGTAATTATGTAACTCACCCGTCTAGGAATTAAATCAACTATAACAGCAGATAATCCACTAATAATTGTCACGACCACTGCCAGGAGTACAGAACAGAGATGTGGTGAAAGACTCGGAGCCGCCTGCATGAAGAACTGCCCAGCGTACGCCTGTACTGCGATCATGCCCATAAATACTGACAAGCTCATGTTCACTATCAGTATTAATAAGGCTCGTTGTGCCGATTTCAAAGAGCCTGAAAAAGAAAAAAATTAAGTAACTACTAGCTTTTGCCCGCGGCTTCGCCCGTGTGGAGTTCGGAATTATCCTACGGGAACGTATTAACGGGATAAAAAGTACCTATGCATCCTAACCCAGATCATGGTCTACCCATGTGCTAATTTCATCCAAATCTGTTCAGCCGTTTTAGCGTGAAAGGGTAACAAACAAATAATCAAACGAACTCTCTTTCGTATAATATTAGCTAGGATTGGACCAATCTTGGGCAAATCTGTATATAATTATCTTTAGACACCTACGTTTCGTTTAGTGGCGCGGGTGGCGCCGCATGTACAAAAGGGTTCAAAAAGTGGGACATGGAGGCCATACCATGTATTGCGGTGCCACACCACACGTGACCACACCACACTGCTAAATAGTCGTACGCTCAAGCGCTACGTAGTACGCCCCAGTCTTCATCTTGCCTGTGCTGTGCGCCTTGCCTGCCTTGGCAAATGGTGCAGCTTGGCCCCAGGCCCTTAGTACTGAGAAAGGCCAATAAGTAATAGGTAATTAGGTCTAAACAATTTGTCTGAAAGATATGAAAGTAAACACGAAGAACCCAATGTATTTCGGATTACTCGTAGTGTACATTAATAATGCGAGGAGAGTGTTATCTTATTTTATTTGCCACTTTTGCCAGTCGCATATAGCTTAGCAAGGTAGCATGTTGCGAAAATCGTTGGCAGCGCTCGCTTGGATGATCTAACTGAATCTTTTGTAACAAATGCTCCTTTTCTACTAGGCTATCATAAAACGTAAGAGCTATAGCGTAGGCACATTCAGCGGGAACAGGCACAAAAGGCAGTGTTGTGCAACAGCGACTCCTCGCAACGGTGTCGTATGTGGAAAGCAAAAAGTTTCATTGTACTAGGAAAGTATATAAAGCAAGAGACTGTTGGTTGCTTGAAAATTGCGCCAGTTTCGTATCGAGGTGTCACGCAACTCGACGACGACGACAGCGCGCAGCGCAATCCATGCGCGATCCGGCATTTTGTCGACGTCAACGACGAATCCATCGACTGCGATAACCAGGAGAACATAAAGTGCAAAAGTGCTTCATTATTGCAATAGCGGGCTCACTCAGAGTACCGCGCAAACCAATCAGCTGTGAAGGGGGTTATTATTGTAATACTACATGCTTATAAAGAGGAGTACCTACCTATTGAATTGGAAACACATTCAATTCAATAATCTGTCTCCATTTACCTACTCAAGTAGTCAACGACTCTCTCAAACATGTTTTTCTTTTTATATTCTATTCAAATGATAAGTTTATTTGCTGAGAAATTATAGGTACCTAATAATCTTGTTTGTATTTTTTTATGACTGGGACTGTGTTTATTTTCTGTTATCTTAAAACTTACGCAACGTGCTCCAAACACTATTTTGCTCTGTAATGCATACGTTTACAGTTTCTTTTTCTTGATTTAACTTTTCTTTTTCATTTCCTGATTGAGAGGTTTCTAAATCTGAAATGTAAAGTAGTTAAATATTTACTAATAAAATTCAATTTACTACAATTTATTTTGAGATAGTAAAAATATCTAAGGGTCTTAAAATTTTGCTTTTCAATGCATTTAGCCATCGAACAGTGATGAGTGGACATACGGTTACCAGGGTTCGCCGATCGAGCCAAGAAAAAATGATTTTGCCGCGCAAGGCCACGCCCATCAATGTATTACCAACATAATTATGTTTGTCTCTTTCTGAAACTCTATTAGCGATTAGCGGAAGAAAGAGATAAACATTTGGGTGCACACGAGGTGGTCCTATTATCAACACTATTATCGGCTTACCAGTTTTATCGAAATTAGCATCATTCGTTAACCGACTCTTCATGTAAACGATTTCGTCTAATATTTCTTGAGTTACAGTATATTTGCCACGGTAAAACTTCAGCGACTTTATTGCTTCCTGTAAAATTATGTCATGCTTGTTAACTCCTCATCTTTATTTTTTTGCATGAATACCTATTAGGTACTTTGTTAGTTTCTTCGTATGCTCTTAATAAGAGCATTTTCCACTTAAAAGAGTAAGTAATAAGAGCCTCTTATTACTTACTCTTTTAAGTGGAAAATAATAATATTTTACTAGCTTTTTTATCTTTCTTCTTCACGTTACTTAACTATTAAAATAACTGCATTTCACAACACTTGACCCACCTTCTCCTTTCCTAACCTCAGCAGATAAATGGGCGTTTCTTTCATACACAACAGTATTAGTACAAAACCGACAGCCACAGTCAGATTCAAGTAATTGATAACGTCATAACTGCAGAACCATCCTTCTGTATACGAAACAAGTGTCCCAACATTATACATGAACATCATGATGCTCAGGAGTGTACCTCTGATAGAATTGTGACTTATTTCACCAACATAAACGACTCCTGTTACAAAATGCAGTCCTGTGCCAAATCCTATCATGTACCGGCCGATTATGAGTTGTGTTACAGATTTTGCTGTTGTGATGATTGACCAGGCTAGCTGAAAATAAAAGAGAATTCCTCATAAGTTAAAAAAATCTCTTTTCTGCTAAAAATAGGTCACCCAACGTACTTACTAGCTATGGGAATTACACTGCAAATCAATATTTTTGTGACCCTCCGCAAATAAATCTTATCTTATTATATCTTAGTAGGTAATTAAAAACTAAATGTTTTTAGGTCAAATATACGCTCAACTGCGGATCATGTGGGATACAGACAGACAATAACTCCCTCCAAACATAATAATATACATAGATACAGCAGACTGCAAATTTTTAATTTGGGAAATCACCGAGGTAATTTTGGCTTGTGAAAATAAATAGCTCTTCGTCATCATTAATACTTACCACATAACACAACCCACTTAGCGTTTCTGTTCTTTTTCGACCAATTTTGTCGTTAATATATCCCGCAATACCAATGGATGAAATAGAACCCAGCATAATAATTGATGATAACAGGTTGCCGTCAGTTTTCGTTATTCTGTATCCCAGTGGCGAGTCCTTGCTTTCCAGTATGGGTAGTGAATAGGAAGTCCATGTATTGCCCACAGCTACCATGAAAGTTGGCATTGAAACTGAAGCAAAATATTTATTTTTAAAGTGGATTTTATTTAATACTCGCTTTTTCCCGCGGCTTAGCCCGAGTAGATTTTGGAAAATATCCAACGGGCATGTACTACAGGGATTAGATACCTAAAAACCCAGGAAAAGGTCATTGACTCCTACCGCTGACCCCACGCCCGCGTCGTCAACCATAATTACATATTTTGTGTCGCGTAATTTTGAATCTGCGATATCTTTTAAAGTATTCATTCTAAATTAAATGCCCAATTTAAATAACATATTTTATTGAATAAGGATAAATATAATACCGGTCAAAATAGCTTCGGAAATAACAATGAAATTATTATCAAATCCTGAAAGATAAAAATGGTTACTGTGGTCCCTGTGTGTCCTTAAAAGACATATGCTATCGCGGACTTTTTTGATTGAACTTTTTAAGGTGTACAATATTGTAGTACATTATTTTGATCTATCTCGTAGCGTTCAGTCAACGTTTGCAATGTAAGCGCAAAGAAAAAGGTTATATACGACATCACATTAGAAACCTCTAAATTAATCAATATTTCGCTACTATATTATGCATGTATTATACATATAAACCTTCCTCTTGTAACACTCTATTAAAAAAAACCGCATCAAAATCCGTTGCGTAGTTTTAAAGATCTAAGCATACATAGGGACAGACAGCGGGAAGCGACTTTGTTTTATACCATGTAGTGATGATAGTGAAGAGGAATACCTAAGTAGTACTTAACCAAACTCTATTATACACCTCTGCTCAACCCTTCGGAGAAACAAGGCGTGATATTATGTTATGTAAAACCTGCTTTTGTAAAACTAACTCATTGAGCAAGGTTCCTTTTAAAAAGCGGTTAGTTTTGTTTGTATTTACATGTTTATCTAAAACTACAGATTAAGTAAATTGAATGAATAGTTCATTGGCCTCACATGTCTTTAGCTTCCTTGAATACCTAATAATGTCAATGAAAGTACCCATGTGTTAATAAACAAAAATGTAAGAGATTGTAAGTAATGACTACAGTTTAATAATTTAATCAGTTAGGTATATCGGATGATAATAAAATTAAACTCACTTAAAACGGTCACTAATATCTGTACCAAAACCCCGTTCATCGTACCTACTGTTTTTTAATTTTTTAATAGGTAATCACTCACTCAATTCACTCAACCGAATTTTAACCGATTGAAGTTATTTATTCAAACACAAATTACAAACGCCCTTCTTTTAATGCTTGTGACTTCACTTCAAATAATGTTAGTTAGAATAGTTGTTTCCTTTTATTTATATTGAAATTATCAAAGAATAGATAAAACTAAATCTGTATTCAAATAAGTAATTATCAGGTAAATTACGAGCATTCTCAGTTTTTCTTTTACTGGAAATAATACGTATTTCAAGTAAAAGAAAAACTGGTATGGTAAAAAAAAAGATTGGCCCTGCTGCGTCAAAAGATGGTCGCGTTTCTGTTTCGTTTTGATACCTCTAACACACACAATGTCGCAGAGATTTGACTTAATTGTCATAAAAACGCCATTATTATTGATCGAGTTATGGACACTTTTGCGCTATTTAGTACCGTGAGGGCAAATCTACTATTCTGATTTTTGGCAATAAGTAAAAGCCCCAAACCAAATAAAAAACCAAGACACATAGCGCTGCGAACAATATAGTAAAGCATGTAAAAACTACACCTCTCTCTGTGCAAACACTCAAACGCACACAAACAATTCACAACCAAACTACACCTCACCGCACTGTTGACAGCGCTGTCTTGGTTTTTTATTTGGTCGAGGCTCCTAGTATCTTTCGCAGTACCAATCTACCTGTGGTTGTACTTAGTTTATAATCTTTACCTAAGAACTGTTCTTCACACCTTGAGACTTATCATCGCGGTAAGCGGCCCCAGATTATTGCCACACTAAAATAATAAATAACTACTTGCTATTTATGTGTAAACATACAAATAAGAACTATGGAAATTGATTAACGTTGTAAATAAGGTAATCAAAATTACAATCATTACTGTGGTAGATAATAATTATAATGGTCTGTTAAAATTAATTTATGATCGTGGACGAAAAAGGGGTTTCTTATAAACGTTGCTTAAAGTTAAGTACCATGATTAGCGGCTGTTTAGCCATACATTTGTGACTTTTGAATGTCACTTAACTTTAAGCAACGTTTATAAATAAACCCCTAAAAGCCCACATAGGTAAGTAGGTAGAGTACCTAATTATAATTCCATAAACTACTTTACCTACTAACTTCTCATAGTGCATATACCTACATACTGACGTTCGTCGACTCGTACTTGCGTAATGCAGATGCTCAGGCGTCAGGCGTGAGAGTGAGACACACAATATAATTTTTGAAGTGAAAACTTCTTTAGGCGCGTTGAGCACTTTTTGGGTGAACAAAAATCATGGACATCGCGTCATCGTCACCTAACGCTTTCCATGAGCTATATGTATCGAACGAAAGATGGACGACAACGCGAGAATCGAACAGTTACTTAGATTTCACTTCTATCGGCAGTCCCCAAATTTAAGTACCTACCTACCGCCAGCTTACTTTGCAATTAAGTACCTACATAAATTATATATAAGTATGTAAACACATTATGTTGATAAGAAGTATCAACATACACACGCAGATATTACGCAAACATTGTTATAACTATCTCACACTGTGTGATTTTAAACTATTAATAGAGTTGCATTCTTCTCTCCAGCAAAAGCACTAGGAAGTGGTGAAGGGCGGGCGTTTTTGGGGGACTGTCTTATGTAATTTTGACGTTCGAAAAGTGCTGATTCTCAGCCTAATTTGAATAAATGACTTTTGAATTTGAATTTGAATTGACGTTTCGTTATGGTTTTTATTCAATTCTACACACAGTCTTTCTCAGTCTAGTCTCTGAAGTAAAGAAGTTTTTAGTCCGTAATAATCAGGGTCCAGGGTTATTGAAAAACAATTAAATATCTTATACATAGGCAGTGAATATAGAATAAGTACCTACCTACAGTGAATTTGTGTAATTTTCAATGCCAAAATCGAGTTTTATTATCACTCACTAATACGACATACGGTAGGTACAGAGAGACTGAGGGTAGACTTAATTGATAGTATTTTAAACAGGTACAAACTACAATTTTATTGAATTACAAAACGGTGATAAGCGACGGAATAGTAGATAGCCATAATAGGACCCCATGCAAACAAAATAGCAAGCGTCACCATTCACAACTTCCTTCGCTATTATAAGAATTCGTAATGAAGCTCCGGCAATTCATGTTTGCCTGGTACCGCGAAGCGCCTTTTGGTGGAATAGTGACACAACTCCGCGGCGCTCTACTTCGTCTGGTAGGTAATATGTCCCACAACTCATAGGGCGCCGATATTTTCTTATTTTATCGTAATAAATCCAATGATATTTTATGTAAAAAGACACCAGCCTTTTTACTTATAATATCATTGAATAAATCATAATTAAGTATTTGGTATTTGTCTCTAAGTAACTACAAATAAAACTGTAGTGTATAATACATATACGAGAAAAATCTTGTCAATTATTATAGAATGCGATACTTCGCGCACTCTCGCAAATAATGATAGATAACAGAGTTCATCAATAAAATAAGGTAAATAAAACATAACTATTGCGTATCTAGTTTAACAAATAGTGTTATTATGTGCATTACGTATTTAGCTCATTCTATTATCCAACAAAAATGTGGTATGAAAAAACTGAGCTGCGGCAGTGCGGCCGCTGCGAATCGTCTTCGTCACACAATGGAGTTATCGTCGTACAACTGTTACGTCAACTTTGACTATTTGTACCAAGACAGCATAAATTAAAGAACTGTAGTTGTTCTGATTAATAATATACATACTGGTGTTATGGTGCCGATTTTCTTGACTAACTAAACTATCACTAAAATTCCCTATGCAAAAAAAAAATCTTAATTAAAAAATAATTTATAATTTATTTATTATGTCGTTTATTCATTGTTTCATTTACATTTAAAATTGTTGTTTTTGCTATTGCATAGCTTCTATCGCGGGCTTGAGCGTGGAGACCTAATCCAGAAATTTCGTAACGAAAATACTACCTAAGAAAAGAGAGTATTGAAAATTATGTTTAACTACTTGACAACAAAGTTCAAATTTACTTAGACGAATGATACGAGAGTGTTGTATTGAAAATTATGTTTAACTGTTTGACAATATGATCCTTGACTATTAATAGTTAAATTAAAACCTTTTTATTAGTTTGATGTTCCAGACCATTACGTTGTGTCAAGTTTTAAATAAATAAATACTATAAATGTGAATAACAGTTCCTGTCAATGTCATCATTGCTATTAAATTTCTTGTATTCGGATTAATATTTTACAATTGCGTAAGTTGATAAAAAATGCTATGCAATAGCTTCGCCGGGGCAGTCCCCGAGTGCCACACGTCTTTTTTTTTTTTCATTGTTTTGTTGTATTCATTTACATTTTTAAATATTTCTTTTAAAAAAAATATATAAAATGCATTTAATTAAAAATATAAAAAATAGTGTTCCGCCGGTGTCGGGAGCAGGGTCCAAGCCATCGGTGGTTAGGGCTGCAGAGACAGGAACCTCCTCACAATGCGAGCCGTGTCGAGGATTACTGCATTCTGAATCAGGCCCTTGAAGGCCCTTGATCCAACCGCCTAATGAGAGCCTCGAGAGATGTTGATCGATTATTATAATACCTATATTATAATTTTGACACATCTAAAATCGAATTTGACAATCGCGTCTCGAGATTCGGCTCGTTTTTAATCGCGTTTAAAAATAGTCCTATTTAGTTGAATACTTACACCAAATTTTTAGGTGAAAAACGTCAAATTCAGAATAGCAAAATTGCCATTTTCACTAAACTAAAAGCTCAGTGCAATGTCACTAACATTGCACTTCTTCTTCTTAGCGTGTCGATGGCAAAAATAACACGAAATAAATACATATTATTAATATAATTATGTTCTAAGTTTTTTAAATTTGTTTGGCCCAAAACTCAGCAACGCGGACACCGTTTGCTGACGCTGCCATTAGGTCCTCAGGTGTGCAGGTGACAGGGCATGCGGAGCAAGATGGGAGGTGAGCCATTGTTTGTGGAGAGACGCCGCATACACACCGAAGGTCTGAGCCGTCCATGAACCCCCACTTGAGGAGGTTGTCCTTGCTACGACCTACTTGGGCACGAAGTCTATTTAATGTTTTCCAAGTAGGCCACGGTAACTTGTGCCCGGGTGGGAGGCTCTCTGATGGATCAATGAAGGAATCAGGGGGCTTAAACAGTTCTTGCCAAAGATCACATCTTGCTGTGGAGGGGTTACCATCGGCAGGACTCACGCACCCAATAAAATTTTTGCGGCTTTTAAGCCTTTGCGGAACTGGTTTACAGTTGTACATTGGATGGCGTGAGTCATCTTGTAACTTCGCTCTCTCAATGCGGCTGGCTATAGTCCTACGGATTTCCGGAGGCGCGATGCCAGCCAGTGGATACAGCATACGCAACGGGGTCGGTTTTAAGCAACCAGTAATAATGTGTCATTTAGAGCTGTATCCACTAACATTGCACTGAGCTATTAGTTTAGTGAAAACCTGATACTTACCTGGAAATTGCAAAAATCGTAGGAAAATTTGAATTTCGCGGGCTACCTTGGCGCATCCCCCTTAGTCAGATATATTACTTGGATAATCAATTTTAGGTGAAAAACGTCAAATTCAGAATAGCAAAATTGCCATTTCACTAAACTAATAACTCAGTGCAATCTTAGTGCTGTCAAACTAAAATATAGTTAAGTTGTGTCACTTTAGTCTATTTCAGAATGGGATCTCCTCGTTTGACAGGACTAAACTAAATTTTGGTGATTTTTAGTCTAGTTTAGTTATAGACATTTGTGGCAAGAGAATCGGCACCAGTATTTTGATGACATCTATTAGCGTCTACTAATAATTTTATAATTGAAAAGAAAAAGTGCAGCAGTATTTTTAGAAAGATGCCTAGCATTATGGCTAAAAAAATCAATCAAAATTCAGATTCTGACCTATACAAGAAGTTTGTATGATGTTCTTAATGGGGGGGGGGGGGGATTCCCATATCACCTCCCAATATTCCATTTTCCAAAAGATGTGCTGCCTTTAACCAGTGAGGTTTTCTAAAGGTAAGTACAGCTTGGGCCCAATTATTGGGATGGGTAAAAAATGTTAAACTCGCGTCAGATTTCGCCGTTATATCCGTTAAATAAATAAAAAATAAATTACAGTACTTTTATACTGATAAATAAAGCAATTCGTGCGAAATTATTCCCTAACCATTCAAAAATGCACAACGTCAACGTTCAAGTTTTCACTTCTGCCGGCACTCTCGAAGTGCATTCCCGTTGTTTTTTTTTTATGTATATGTTCGGGCATAACTCCGCCATTATAGACGGATTTGCAAAATTCTATTTTTGTTTGAAAGGTTATACTTTCGAAATGGTCCCATTGTCATCAGGTCAGCACCTGGTGGTGCGATCCTGGAGTAACGACGAAACTCTTCAAATATTAAAGGCGCACGCACCTATAGCGATTTGGGCATTTTTTATAGTAACTCGAGATCGTGCAGTTGTTCTTGGAAAGCACCATTTGGTGATGTGGAACTGATGATGAAGACCAAAGATGGCCATCGGAACTGCTTAATTATAAGTAGGTATGTCACGGGTTGCGATTCGATTATACTTTAAGAGGGTTTACGTCGTACGGCATTTCATATAAACATTCAAGCCCTTGTTTTTCGAAATGACTGAATCGATTTTAATGAAACTTCACACGCATTATGCAGGATACAAAGGTCTAAAAACTTAGTTAAGAACATTTTCTCAAGCAATTTATGGTCGTCACAATGCATATTATGGAGAAGTGGGGCTGATGGTGAAGTAGGTACCAGGAAAAGTCCCGTCCCTGCATAAAAGCGATATTTTGTAAAAGGTAAATCACCTTTGGTGATTTGATTTCACCTTCAGTGGTTGATGTAAGGCTATTTGTAACTTAGATAAATAACAAACGGACCCACTAAAAAGCGATAAATAAAAACGTGTTTTTTTTTGTAAAAAAGTTTTTCGGGTTTTTCTAACGTTCGTTTAGCGTTAACATTGTATCATAAAGCGACGTTAAAATATCCAACATCATGTTCCTCGATGGAGTACTAGGGCACTATAACGCAAAGGCGGTCGCGCTAACCTACTATGTACATAAACATGCATCGTCGGCGAACCGCGAACAGCAACGCCCATCTTAATTACATACCTACCGATCGTATTTGTATTGTATACAATAGAACATGTTTATTTATGTTTATGTACTACATGAAATTAAAAAAAAATTTGGTAGGTAATGTTTATCAGCATGAAAACTGATTACCTTAAAATAATGTGACACAAAAATGTATTGTCTAATGGTCTATACCACATTTTAATCGCAAACCATTAGCACTATGTAGCTGGCAATAAAATTATTGGGATAAGGTCGTAGCGATTATAATTGACTCTTTTAGTATTATGGAAGCCTAGTATCATGACGTTTTGTTTATTTATTTAAATTGTTTAAATAATATAATAATCATTTTATTTACATAATATCAGTCGTTTACCAACGACACGCCATCGCCAACACGACGTTTGTTGCTATTAAATTATTGGAAATGGCCAGGAAATGGTGAGCATCAAGATGACGGGACCAAGCCCCCAATTTAATATGCATCACATTCAAGAGTTAGTACTACATATGTACTAATTGTACCCTAAACAAGACATTTGTACCTCTAAAGGTAAAGGAATTATGTCAAGATTTCCCTGGTCCCGCCACTTTGATATCAAAGTGGCGGGACCTTTTGGATGCGCTATTCAGAGGCAGGTAATACACACCCGAAGACTTAGTACTACATTTGTACTGGTATATACTCAGTTTTCAATACAATTGTAAGTGCCAAATTAAAGTTATGTGATTAAAACATTGGTCCCGCCATTTTGATGATTCATGTTATCGCTGAATTCATATGAAAAACGTTAAAACTCGTGCAAAATCAAATGTGGAAACTTAGTACGTCATACGTACTTCATCGTGTGTAATTTTCATATTCGTAACCTAAGTACATCAAAAATTATCTATCATTCGTAGTTTTCTTTGAAATAGTCACATCTATGCAGAAATGAAAAAATAGTTTTGATTATGATATATATGTATATTGATCCAATATAAATGTTGCCTTTAGTGTTTTAATAATAAAAGTTCATCAAGTATCATATTTTACTATCGAAAATTTTATTTTTATAGTATTGAAAAGATGTATGCAGAAATGAACCAGGTACCTTAGATCCAGAGCAGACTGGAGAAATGGCAGCAGAAGCTGGAGAGTGTTGGTTTGAAAATCAGCAGAACTAAAACTGAACATAATAATGTTCTGCGATTTCGGCGGTCTCTCCAATTTTGGACCCATAGCGCTTGATGGCACGCTTCCCAATCTGCTCCGACTTTCGGTATCTCGGTTCACTCATGCTAAACGATGGCGAAGTAGATCGGGTTAAGCACAGAATGAACACTGAATGGATGAAATGGTAGCAGGTCACGGGAACAATCTGCGACTCTCGCATTCCCCTTAAACTTAAGGAGAAGATTTATAAAACAATGGTTATACCTGCTATCTTGTATGGATCAGAATGTTGGGCCACAAAAGGGATGAATGAAAGGCAATTTGCATGCAGCTGAGATGAGAATGGAGATAAGAAGGATGTGTGGTGTTAAACGAATGGATAGAATAAGAAATGAGTACATAGGAGGAAGTCTGAAAGTGGTATCGGTGACCGAAAAGTTACCGGTTGTCATTGTATGGGCATGTGATGCGGAGGAATGAGGAAAATGTCGTGAGGAAAGTTTTGAGTATGAATGTTGATAGCTATAAGAGTAGGGGAAGACCAAAGAAACGATGGATGGACTTTGTGAAAGATGATATGGCTAGGGTGACTACCGAGATGACGACTAATAGAAAAGTATGGAAAAAAGGGACATGTTGCGCCAAATTGGGATAAGGGAGAATGATGATAAAGTGTTGACTGACAGAACTTATCCGTCTGATTAGTTTGCTGATCGTGTTTTAAATTGTTACTCCGCTGTTTATTTATTGACGACTTACGCATTCCTAAAGGACCTCTTGCTTGTTTTGTGGACTTGATATTTATTTGTTACGTAGTACTATGGAACATTGTGTGCGACCTGTGCTCGGTCTTTGATTCGACAGTGAGTGCGACATGAAGTCTCAAGAACGATATTAGAAGCAAGACCTCGGTTTGCCGTATAGGTATAACTTCCCCGAAATGGGCAGACACGTCTGTGCAGAGGATCCTCCCTTTTGTATAGAGATGAGTAAACTTTATACCCTGTTACCTCATACCTCAAAAAAATACAAAACACCTTTTTCACTTGAATCTCAATAGCTTTTGACCTGCACGCAATTTTAATAAAAACATGAATTATTAATCATAAAAAAACCTAAATGAACATGTTTATACTAGTCGCAACTTGTTAGAAGGGTTGGGACGCAACTCATATAATAACGCCCATTCTCCTTTATGTGTTAAAAATTATTATCTATTATAATAATTATAATTTCACAGTCATCGTTTTATTTTTGCTGTAATATTTAGTCACACTCTAACAACCCTAATTATTTAAGAATTTAAACACAATAATTATTATAATAATATGATTTTCAGGCAATTGTAAATTTTAAATTTACAACTGCCTATTTTCTTGCTGACTACATTTTTTTTATCAATATCTGTAAATGCAGATCAAAATGTCTCAAAAAGTTAAGGACCGTCTCCTAAGACCGTTTTCCTGTAGCTACAACGGTTAAGGTGTGGCCCTTGTTAAGGTTGTCAACATAATACGATGAAGAACCTAACCGGGTTCTTGCGGCCCAGTGTTGGCCAAACGTTAATTGTGAAAACAATTAACAGTTAACAATTAAATTGCCAGATTTAATTACAATTAACAATTAAAATAATTAATTGTAATTGCAAGATAGACAATTAACAGTTAATTAATTGTGCTTGTAAAACTTTGCAATTACAATTAATTAATTGTTAATTGTTTGCATGTTTACAATTACTGTTAATCCTATCCTACTTCCTACTAACATTATCAGTTTATGTAGCATTCTATGTGTTTGTAACCTGGATTAACACATAGAATACTTTTAATCCTGGGAGTACATTCCCGTGCGTGAGTTTTTACATTCATCAAATAGTAAGTATTAATTGTTATAATAAACAATTGACGATTAAGTTAATTGTAAATAACAATTAACTTTTTAATTGCAATTAAATTAATTGTGAACCACAATTAATGGATTTAATTGCAATTGATTTCAATTGCATCTCACAATTAAAATACAATTGAATTAAATCAATTGCAATAAAAATTGTAATTCTTTGCTTCTACAATTAAAAAATTAATTAAATTGTCCCATTGCCCAACACTGTTGCTGCCCCGTCTCAAAAATCCACCCTGTATAAGTAGTTAAATTGGATCAATATAATAATAATATACATTTTTCAAAACAATTTTGGGTTGTTTCATTTCTGCATAGATGTGACCATTTCAAAGAAAACTACGAATGATAGATAATTTTTGATGTACTTAGGTTACGAATATGAAAATTACACACGATGAAGTACGTATGACGTACTAAGTTTCCACATTTGATTTTGCACGAGTTTTAACGTTTTTCATATGAATTCAGCGATAACATGAATCATCAAAATGGCGGGACCAATGTTTTAATCACATAACTTTAATTTGGCACTTACAATTGTATTGAAAACTGAGTATATACCAGTACAAATGTAGTACTAAGTCTTCGGGTGTGTATTACCTGCCTCTGAATAGCGCATCCAAAAGGTCCCGCCACTTTGATATCAAAGTGGCGGGACCAGAGAAATCTTGACATAATTCCTTTACCTTTAGAGGTACAAATGTCTTGTTTAGGGTACAATTAGTACATATGTAGTACTAACTCTTGAATGTGATGCATTTTAAATTGGGGGCTTGGTCCCGTCATCTTGATGCTCACAGGAAATGGAATGTTATGCAAAGCATTTAACATTTTGTACGTAGGTAAATAGGTAAGTGCATGTGAAAATGATTTGATTTTACTTGCTTAATGTTATTGCTACTGATAGAATTATGTACCTACATAATGAAAAATACTTTAATTAATGAAAACCTATAGTACGAGTAGGTCTAGATGTAACTTGTAGGTGTGTCTCACAAAGTGTACCTAGTTGAAATAACTCAAAGCCTGCGGTGTAATAATTTCGTTCAAAATTCTCAATAAAGAAAATTATTCAAAAAACCCGACTGCAAAAACACATATAACTGAAAAGAGAAAAACAAGCATTATAATCTATAGAATTTTGGTATCGCAGGCGGGGACAAACAAAAGTTACACCCTAATTCCGGTTATTATTGTTATATTATGATTGTCCCCGCCTGCGATACCAAAATTCTATAGATTATAATGCTTGTTTTTCTCTTTTCAGTTATGTGTTTTTGCAGTCGGGTTTTTTGTTTTTTGAATAATTTTCTTTATTTCAAGTTTTTTAGTTATATTAATATATCTTAATTTGGAATGGACTCATTACCAGCTTTTATTTGATACCAATATTGTTGAAATTTATTTAAAAAAAACATTCCCCTCCCTTTTTTTGAACTTGCAGATGCAATACATAAATATTATATAGCCTATGTCATTTCTACGATTAAGACGAATCTAACGACACCTCCTATATTAAAATCCATCAAGCCGTTTAGGCTACAGTGCCAAAGAAATAGACATACATACATACATACATACATACTCTCGAAAAACATTACCCTCCTTCTGGGGCAGTCGGGTAAAAACTAGTCTGTTCATAATCAACTACCAACTGAATAGATTTTCGACATTTTTGCCTGAGTATGGCAAAGCTAAGGAGGATGGTTATGATTTGAACTGGCTATGTATACATAATGTACGTATGTAGGATGTTCATCTGTTCCCTCCATAACTCCTAAACTACTCATCGTATTTTGACAAACAGGTTCTTGTTGGAAGCGGCACGTTGTTGTTCCGCGGGTTATAGACTATATCACATAAATTCCAACATGGTGGCTTATAGCGGAGGTAAAGTGTTACTGATATTTGTGTGGTATCTAATGAAAGGTATTAAATAGTAGAGAACGTTTTGAAAATATATTGGGTGTCTATAATTAATTATTCATACATAAACCCCAAATAAGAATAAAACAATTATGTTTTACTAAGTCTGTCTCCGGGATTCGTTCTGTTAGGATGGCACTCCGTGGGTCCTTTTAATTAAAACACTGAGATTCTGCTACACTGAATTTATTTTAAACTTGCACACAAAAATTACAGTAATTCGGAAAAAATGTGGATCGGTACAATTTTGTGGGTTGACTGCACCGCTATGCATTGCGAGCAGTTTTATATAGTACATTAAATGTAAAGTCAGCAGTAATTGCTGTACGGTAAAATTATGTATAACATCTCCCCCCTTAAGACGGAGCTTTATATTTTACAAAATAAAGCGCAGAAAAAAATTAAAATAAGTACTACTACAACACAAAAAGGAAAGAGAACAAAATATCATACATATGAGAAAATGTGCTTTACAGACAGAAAAGTATGTTACTAACATTAACATAAATAATCGGGCAAATAATAAGTAGAGATAAAATAAAAAATACAATGTAAAGTATACCTAATAGTATGTTTTACATGTTTAATAATAGTACATGAGTAAAGAAACAATGGTGTTCATATTTTGTCAACGTGATACATTTTTAGCTAAGTACAAGATAAAAAGTGTTCAGCGACGCTCAATGTAAGTAATCGGAGAGAGCATAATATGATAACTGTTGATTATTTTACAATAATAATTTTAAGTTTAAGTATTAAAAAAAAATACAATGTTAATAAAAAAATAGAACAATTACAAAAATCTGTTTTAAGATTATTATTCAACGATTTAAATCAATCTTATTAATAGTGTGGCAAACAAAAATCTTAACACATAAAATATGGTAGGAAAGTGTAGGTAATACAATAATTTGAAATATATATGCAGTCTATGATAACATTATTATGAATAAAGTAGTACATTGTTTATGCTTAGACTAAATGTAAACAAATCTTACATAATGAGGGTTTTTGATGTATATTTGAAATCACATAATTTAAAAGTAGGATTGTTAATCATAAACATAAAATAAAAGTTAAATACAATACAAATATTGCATTAATTTAATTAAACATTAACATCATACAACCACTTAGAATTAATCGCAAATCTAACATCCGTTACAGCCATGTAAAACACAGTAGAATGAATAAGAACATGAGGTATTAAAGATAAATTGAAATTATTTTAACGCAAACTAGTTTAGTAAATGTATCTAAAAAATCTAACTCTTTGATTTCTTTCATATAAATATTAAAATAAATGAATTGATAGCGATTATATATATTTATAAAAATAAATGATAAACTACTACTTTTGTTAAAGTTTTTCTTATAATTATGAACCTTAACAAGAAAGAGAAAGAATATTTTATAATTTGAGTCAACGAACTGTTCAGTTTCAAGTTCGCGTTCAGCTGATTGCAACTCAGCGGAATTTGGTATCATTGACAGCTGTTTGAAGTCTAGTGAAACTGGACTCGAAATTAATTGTTGCTTGGATAAATGTAAACTTGAATTATTTAAATTGGAATTGATAGTTGCATTTAATAAATTAGGAGATAAGTAATTTGAATTATAAATATCAGAAAAATGAGACTCAATTGATAAAAGATCAGGCTCAAGAACTGATTGGTTTAAAAACCAAGGAAACACAGTAGAAATCGTAGAACCAGTGTCAAGTAAAAATCGTAAAACTTTATCTTTAAAATTAGGTTTTAAGTAAACGTGAAGTAGATTAATATTGTTGGTAATATTCTCACGTGAGCAATCCCTAGGAAAAGAACTCTGATTTTCACGAGATGAGGAATTGCGGTTAAAAATATTTGAATTTTCTGAACCTTGTGTTTTAAATAATTTAGGAACACGGCCTTTATATAATTTACTAGAAGACTTTGTGTGTGCACTGATCTGTGTTGGAGAAAATTTAGAAACACAGTTAGAAAGACACATAGTATCTTTAGTTGCACTAACCTGTGTTGAAAATAATTTAGGAACACAGTTTGAAGGACTTTTAGCAATTTTATTTGCGCTAACCTGTGTTGAAGAAAATGTAAGAACACAGGATTTAACAGAACTTTTTGTGTCATTTAAATGAATAACAAGAGGTTTCGGCAGACACGGAACCGAAACCCTATTTAGTTTAAATGATTGATTACTTGATTATCATTTAAAGTGTCAACAACATGCACATTAGAATGAATATCATTTGCAGAGCTATGAGTTTTTGGTGCATGTGTACTGGATAGTGTCGCGTTGCGTGAATCATTTTTAAACTTAAGCTTGCGACATTCACCTATTACATGACCTCGTTTTTTACAGTATGCGCACATTTTATTATTGTTGAAATAGGAATGATTATTTTTAAAATTATGATCTTCTGAATTAACTTGACGAATATTAGGTGTAGAATAATTTTTATGATAACAACCGGAAGCGACATGGCCAATATTTTGACAAATTGTGCATTGTTTGAATGATCTTTGAGACATTTGAGAAAGATTATTGATCTTTTCTTCTTCAATTGCATTTGTAATCGCTTCTGATAAAGTTTTAGGGTTCCTACACCGCACAATATGGGAAAAATTTGAATTTAAACCTAACAAAAATGTATTTAGGGCCAAATCTTCCATAGCAGCTAATCTACCTATAAGTTCTTTGTCATCCTCACAGCTGTAATGAACGTCAGATAGAATGCGTGTGAGACATGATTCAAGTCGATTTGAATATTGCGTCACATCCTCAGAAGGCAATTGCTTGCAGTTTTGTAAATCTACAAGTAAATGGGTCGAGTGTTTTTTCTCCCCGAAAGTGGATTTTAAAAATTGTTTTATTTCAGACCACGTGTTTAGTCTTTTTAAGCAAATTGCTAATTGTGCTTTGCCTTCGAGTTGTGAAATAATATATTTACACATAAAATTCTGTTGGTCTGTACTGGCTAGCGAAATTGCATTTTCGCAATTCGTCAAAAATGCGGGCAATGTCTCGCGATCCCCGTTGTAGGTTTTAATAAATTTGGTTAACACTGAAAGTGTGATTTTGTCAGACATTTTATGAACCTTACTAAAAACGTTAAATAATTAAAGCAGTACAGATCATCAGAAACGCACTTAAAATGAAAATGGATTTAAAATATAACATGCAAAATAAAGCTAAAAATTACGAAAAATCACTTTCACCAAAATTCACTTTGTAAACATTGAAATAAAAACTCACATTAAAAAAAATCAGCACTCACTAAAATTTTGGAGACTTCCGAAAACTAAAAGTAGAGCAACACGTGGCTAGAAGTGCAGCGATGACGTCAACTTCGGTGATTCGTCAACTCAGGGAGTCGTATTACACGGTACCTTGAAGTCTCGTTGCGATGCTCGTGAAAACTTGTCACATGGAAGGTCTACGTGAGCTGGTGATGATGGCGAGTCAACCGTCCGATAGTGGTGATAAAAGGACTTTGGACTGATGATGGATTTGATGTACAGGCGGAGGTCGTCAGCGAGACCTCTCTTGTGATGCGGACTCGCACTCGAAAGTGGAGACTGACCGTCGACCACAGGGTAGCAGGAGGTGTTCCGGGGTGACGCGGGCTCACGCTCAACAGCGGAGGCTGATCGTCGATCACGTGGAATGCAGTAGCGCGGGCTTAGGCTTTTGAGGAACCCAAGGCTTATCGTCGACCACTTACCGAAAGGACTACTAGGCCACGGAGCCAACAAATACTATGGTGCAGACGAGTGGAAACGAATTCGCGACGCCTACACCTATAGATCCCAGTACTTAACGATTTTTCCTGGGATCCACTTCTGACACCAATTTGTTAGGATGGCACTCCGTGGGTCCTTTTAATTAAAACTCTGAGATTCTGCTACACTGAATTTATTTTAAACTTGCACACAAAAATTACAGTAATTCGGAAAAAATGTGGATCGGTACAATTTTGTGGGTTGACTGCACCGCTATGCATTGCGAGCAGTTTTATATAGTACATTAAATGTAAAGTCAGCAGTAATTGCTGTACGGTAAAATTATGTATAACAGTTCGTTGGACATCGAAGTGCACAGTCGTTCCAAGTGAGTGCTCCGTCACAACTTTTTTACTTTGACTAGTCGATCAATTTTTTACCGACTTTACTACCTAGTCGCCAAATAAATACATTAAAATAGTGCTTAACTTAGGTGGACTAAGCCTACATGCATTCCTGATCTCAGGCGAGCGATCCAGGGCATACGACGGACCCCCATGCAAGCTAATCGGGTGAGATCTTTCCATATCTTTCAGGGATCTGTTGAAGAGGTTTTTTCGGTAACACTTTACTTCCGCTGATAATTATGTTGGATACAAGTGTTGGTATGAAGAAGCATTTGTAAACACGCGGCAATGACGTAGTGTGTCAATCTAGTCAACAGTCAAATTTCCTGACAAGTACTCTCGGGGACTAACTTTAGTTCATCGTAGTAGGGTAGGTAGGTTCAGCTAGCTGTACAATAGAAAGATAGGTGACTCTTTGATTTTTTACATAGAAATATAAATAACAGATTATTTATATGTCTAGATAGTGTCGCGCTGTAAAAGAACTAAAACAAACAGGCCAACTTTTATAAGCTGGTGTGCGTGACAGCTACGCTTACACTCGCGCCACGTCATTGTGCTGTCATTGTGATTTTCTGGTGTGCATGCATTGAGATGCTAACTTTGGACGCAATTTGTTTCGACGAGTCCAGCTTTGTCTGTCTATCCAGACCAGACATATACCTAAGAACTAAGATCTAGACATATTTATATCTTTGATGTGACTACTATTAAAGGGGCAATTTCCGTAATTTTTAAGAACGTTCGCATCACATTCAATTCTCATTCAAAATCTGTCAAAAATACAATCAATTTACGAGTACTTACCAACATTTTTGACAAGTTTGACAGATTGCGAGTGCGTTTTTATGTACGAGAATTGGCCTTCTGATAGGTGCCACACTTAATCGGAAATAAATAAATACCTATTTAATAACAATGTAAGTTTTATTTGACAGCCTTTGATCTCTTTGTTCATGCATATTATATATTTTCTTAAATTAGAGCATTTTTTTAATAACTTAATCTGTAAATATTTTAGATTATGTTTATATTACGTAGTGTAATTAATATAAGTTATGTCCAACGCGAGCAGTGGTGGCCCAGTGGTAACGGCCCCGACTTACGAGTTGTAGGTAGTGGGTTCGAACCCAAGCAAGCGCTTTACTTTGTGTAAATAATTTCATCACCACTGCTCTCAAAACGGTGAAGGAAAACATCGTGAGACATAGCCATGTCTTAGAACCAAAAATTCGAAGACATGTGACATATACCAACCCGCACTGGGCGCGCGTGGTAGATTACAGCCCACTCCCTCTCACAGAGAGGAGGCCTGTGTCACTGTGTCCCAGTGGAAACATTAATAGGCTGATGATGATTTCCAACGCGGCAAGAGAACTGAGAATAAACGTAAAAACTAGAGCGTATTTTTCTGAAAGCTTCATCATTTTAAAAATAATTTAATTATTTACCTTTTAGTATACGTGTTTTGGTAAAATACGTTTTTTTATGTATAATAAATTAATAATGCGTCTAATTTGGGACAGCACTCCTGGATGGGCTAGTCCTATTACTGGCTGGACGTACGACGCGCTGCGTGGACTAAACACGCAAGCACTCAAAGTCACTGGCATTTAGTGGCGTCTTAAAAGGATACGGGCAAAACTTCTTGACATGATAGGTACCAATATCTAATGACATACATAAACTCACGCCGTCTTTCCATGGGGGTAAGCAGAAACTACAGAACGCCACCTGTTACGATCCTTACATACTCTTTTTGCTTTGTTTAAGTTCATACATCAGCACCGTAATTGCGTAGGTACCTAACACACTTTCAATCACGATTTTGAAGGGTACTGTACTGCTAATCCAAAATGACAGTGTGAGAACGGACATACATGCGTTTATGTACTTATGTCTAGTTAGAATTTAATAAACTGGATCAAGATAGTTATTATAATAAGTTTTATTTTAAAAGTTGTAAAAGTATTACACATAAATATGACTGTTTGTTATTAAAAATACAAAACATTAAATAAGTGTTTGATAAAAGTTATTGTACACATTATTATGACATGCTAAAATTACTTAATAATTTACTTAGAGGTGTATGTAGTTTTGTACTCAACTTATAATTAGGTAAGTACTAAATATTACTAAAACTATTTCCATGCATGCAACCACAGATATAGATAGACCTATATCTGTGCATGCAACAAACAACAAACTTGGATGGAAATGATGAAACAAAAATCAGCTGTGCATTCTACTAGGAGATCATAACGAAGAAGATATTAGCGTGGAAAAAACAACAACGCTAAGGTATTCGCTTTTTATCTTACATAGTTATGTTATCCTTGTCTCAAAATGTCGTAACAACCTGTCGGACATTGTGGTATGCCATGCGGTGGCCGACTGGCCGGCGACAGAAACAGAATATTGTAGTATGCGCGGTAGTCAGCGAGTATAGATAATATTACCGTGGCGAGGTGTATTGTTTACGTCGTACGGCATTACATAAAAACTTGTGAGCCCTTATTTTTCGAAATGACTGAACCGATTTTAATGGAACTTCATATGCATAATGCAGGATACAAAGGTCTAAAAAATTCGAAAAATTGTGTTACAGCCAAATTAGACCGATTTTAAATTTTCCATAGAAACAGAGATTTCCAGTTATCTGTTTGTAAATAAGACATTTCGAAAATGTTCTTAACTAAGTTTTTAGACCTTTGTATCCTGCATATGCGTATGAAGTTTCATTTAAATCGGTTCAGTCATTTCGAAAAATAAGGGCTTGTAAGTTTGTATGAAATGCCGTACGGGCGGCGTAAACTCTCTTAATCTAAAGATTAAGTAGTTGTGTGTCCAACCAGGACCGCACGGATGATGAAGAGAGTCGTGTGAATATTGTTGGAGCTGCGAAATTCGGGCAAGTTGGTGATATCCAACCTGACGTGATGCCCCAAAGAACATCTTCTGCTACCACTGGTGCCCCCGCGTCGGGCTGTGAATACGGAAGACAATTTTGGGATCAATGCTCTCAATTTCTCAATAGCTAGGATGTACGTAAAGCGCAGGCCACACCGCCAGCTAGCGGGCGGGCGGGCGAAGCGAACGAAGGAAACGAACGAAGGAAACTATACAAACTACGCGAAATATCGGTAGCTCGCGGTGTGAACCGAAGTATGTAAAGAGGTGAAACGATGTTCGTTCGCTTCGCCCGCCCGCCCGCTAGCTGGCGGTGTGGCCTGCGCTTTAGTCTGTGCAAGATGATGTTAGTATTTCAATTCATAATTATGAGGATAAAATCGCAGGAACTCGTGGTATTGAAGAAGTTTAGGTTAATTATGAATAATTACAATAATTTAATTATTGCAAAGCATAACTAAAATGTTATTCAAACAGAGGGTGCGGGGCGAGGTGGTTGGATCCAACAAAGTGGGATAAGAAGATTTCATAGGGTAGAAAGTTAAATGCGGAAACTTAGTACCAGGCTGGCATTTAGACTAGGCGCGCAGAAGTAAATAGGATGTATAATAATTAGGTCGTCCTCGTCACTTACCATGCAAACACTATGATGCTTCATCACTGGCTTCAAACACAAACTGGATTCGTGAATGAATTGTTTTGTGGCCGTCATTGCATTTTTACATAAATTCGCTGGAATCAGCTTCTGTGTCGACACCCGCATGCTGTTAAATTTTGTTCGTTCCTTTGCTTTTTCTGGTATCGTCTTCCCGTTTAACTGTAACACGGAAATTGGTAAAATATGAATTTGAAAACCGAAATAAAACTTTAAAAACCTTTGACACACTAGCACTACGTCAACACAGATTATACATATAATACTACGTCAATTTGTCGTGATTAGCCACATTAAGTGTATTATCTATGATTAGCCATTTCATACGAGACAACTGACAAAGAATGACCCCTAAGGGGTGACCGTGGCCCCTGGCTACGAACAGGCAAGGGAAGGAACACGGGTGGGTTTTAGTCAAGAGTCTGACACGCCCTTCCGCTCCGCCCAGAGCGGAAGAAGTTATTTGATAATTTCCCACCCAAAAAAAAAAAAGCGTGTTTATTAAAATGTTGTTGTTGGTCTAGTGATCGCAAGCGCTACTGCTGAGCTTGCGGTCCTGGGTTCAATTCCCGGGTCGGGCAAAGTGAATAACACTTTGCCCGACCCGGGAATTGAACCTTATCTTATCCGTCTGGGATTTCCCAGTGGCAGCCCGGAGTCTGGATTATGTGTGCCTGGTTGATGGCAATAGGCTCGCCCCCTATTACATGGGACTTAAACATAACTGACGAAATGTGGGTTGTAGTAACTATAGGTATACACCTCTGCCCAGCTCTTCGGGGCATACAGGTGTGATGTTATGTAACTTTAAGATCTCTCAAAAATATAATTTATTGGCTGGCACTGCTGGCAGATTGTCAGAATCTTGCGTAAGTTGTATTTAAAGAAAAAAAAACTATACTTACCTACACATAATTAAAAAAAAATAGTTTGGAAAATCCAAAAGTGCACGCCTCATACTTATCACTCATTCATAAACGAAAAAGAAATTCAAAACATAGTTTAAAAATGAACAATTTATCACTTTTCATGAAGTCGTAATGTCAACGACTGACAAAGATATTTACGTTGGCAGTTGCTAGGCAACGGCACCGGATCAAGGTTGAAAATATTTAGATATTGATATTATATTTTAGTTAGTATTTTATTAATTATAATTAAACTACTATGAATAAAAGAGCCATTTTCAATAGGGTTCCTTCTACGACTGAAACGAATATATAAAAAAAAAATTGACTCAATTAATTGATTTTATCGCAAGCTACAATGTTTTCAGGGATCATAAATTGACGGACAGGAATTTTTTTTCAACTATTTTGATGCTTTTTCCATTTCTGCTGCATTAAATCAATTGTTAAGAAATACAATATTAATCTCCATTTAATCATCTATACAATGGTATATAAATTAAGTAGGTTCTGTGTACTAGCAGGAGTGAAACAATAAAAACAGTTGCAGAAATGGGGCAAAAAATATTTTTCGATCGTAGAGCACACTCTAATGCGAAGCATTACGAGTCGTGCAAAAAATATCATCCTCTCTTTGGTTACTCACCACTATCCTCGGCCAGTATGTTGTAATAAACTTGGCATTCAGTACCTTGCCCTTGATATTAGCTATTCCAATTGGTTTTATGACCTCAGAATAATCTACGGGTATCGCCATTCTCAATAGAGAGATGTCAAAATTTGGTTTTCCATAAATGTAGTATGGATGAATTTCTATTTTCTTGATGGGGACCACCGTACCACCTTTTTTGCAGTCCACGGATCCTAGTCTTGCTCTGAATAATTTTAAGGAATCTCTCACGCTGTAAATTCGAAGATAAAATATTAGTAACGAAACATTGAGTGAGAGGAGACCACCATCAGTATCACCAGCCAACCGGTTAAGGTGAAAGGTGAAATGAAGTTTTTCTTTCTTTTTTGGCTTCTGGAAGTATACTTACTGGAAAAACTCTCCAGCTACGCTCAGAATCCATCTTTTATCTATCAAGGCGCCGGAAACGTAATGAGATCCTTTTTTCTGTATTGATACAGAAAAGGGATAGTCGATGAGTGTACTTTCCGAATCAACCTTATCCTCCTCTTTGCTGCTGTTGTACTGGTACTCGCAGGTTACTTCCTCGATGGTGGCCGCCTCGGTAACTGCATCATGCATCAATATCAATTTCCAAGTTGTGGCGTAGCCCAAGTTCATATGGACGTGTTTTTATCGCTACGATTTTTTTTCGCATACTTATTGGATTTTCGACGCTCTACTTAGCGCCGAGAGTTAAATATCCAACAGTGTGTTTTCTTGACGCGCTGAGGTACGCGCTAGATGCGCTCTGTTGGATTCTCAATGCTCGACTCAATACCGAGAGTAGAAAATCCCGTGCACGAAAAAAAATCGCCGCGATCAAAACACGTCCGTGCGCACCTGCGCTTATGATTCATTTTATTTCAATTATACAACGTTATTTTTTATCATTATGAACAAGTTTCACTATGGGACAATAGCTGAAATCGCGAAAAAAAAATCTGCTGTTCCCTACATTTTGACGATATAATATGCGAACATAAATGAAATGAAATGAAATTGTTTATTCTTGAAATAGGATATAGGAATCACTGTTACCGGGTCATATTATTAAAAAAAATAAAAAAATTGCTAGACGAGTTCGGCGTTTCCTATCTGACTACTCTGAGAAGAAAGGCGGCCTAGACAAACTCAAAGGTCACAGTCTCTTTTAAAGTCCAGACATAATCTTGGTCCGGCCATATGAGGACGATGTAGATTAGTGTCTGAAATGGTCTATAAATCTGTGGTGTCGGGGAGTGGGGAGAAACATGATAACTCCAATTTGGTCGAATTTTAGAGGTACTACATGACATTTAAAATTTACAAATTTTATTTTGGTCTAAACCTGGTAACTCATTGCACAGAAGCGGTAGAATTGTATAGGTAAAATTCTGATATCTGTACTCATGTCAAAATATTGGTCTGACACCACAGAAATGTAGGGCTAGGGAACAGCTGATTTGTTTTGAAAAAAAAACAATGATTACTATACCCACCTTTAGCCGTAACATATACATATAAATAGACTCTCAGTAATCGTACTGAACGTAAAAAGATCTGTGAGGATGTTGTTTGGTATCGACCAAACAACATCCTCACGGATCTTTTTACGTGTTGTAGGACCACAGATATAGATAGACATAGATAACGCAAGAGCAACTACTTCGCGTGCCCAGCTTACGTACAATAATCGTAAGCTAAGCTGCCACTTTCGCGCTCAGTCTGCATCGTTGTGCCACGCTAGACGGACGTCAGTAAAATAATTTAAAATGGTTAATTGCTCAGTTATACATTGTAAAAACTTTACAAATGTGAGGAGAAAAAATAAAGGAAACGATTCCTTCCATCGATAAGTCATTTTGTGATTAATATTATGCGTATTTAATATTAAAATCAATTATTTTTAATCTAATACTCTCTGTAATACCAAATTTGAGAAAAACATAGGTCATCAAACGTAAACTGAATATTCGTATTACATTGCGGCTTTTACTTGAAGCGGTTGATGCGACGTTTTGTTTTAACAAGTGATGAATATCGAAGCAAGTGATACTATCGTATATCGCATCGGTTTCGTAGTACAGGAGCTTTTATCATTTTTCTGTCAATTTTAGCGATTAGTGCTGTTCATCGTATGCAACACAAATCGATTCTCAAGAATCGATTTCGGAAACAGAGGAATGATTTTGTATTTTATAGGTAGTAATTATGTAGACAATTTTAATAAATTATCGTAACGTTTAGTGATTTTTTTAGTTTCCCACATGAACCCAATTTAAAAGAAAAATGGATTGAGGCGACGGGAAATAAAGATTGGTTCCCAACAAAGCATAGCATTATAATATTTGTTAAATACATTTTGAGGAAGCATGCTTTGTTGAAGGGAAAAAGTAACGAATATTAACAAAAGCAGCATATCCGACTATTGATGTACTGAAGATCACAACTTTCTTTATCTTTTTGCTGTTGTAGCTCAAGGAATTTTGCATCCATTTTAATTTTATTATATCGTATTTTACTGGGTTTTCGTTTACCTTCTAAAATTTCTTCTCTGGTTTTTTTTTTGTTTCTGAAAGATAATCTACAACAATTACAAGGAATAAGTAGGGAAATACTAACAATTTAAAGAAATTATAAATCCCTTACTGCCTACTAAGCAGATCAGAAATTTTTATTTTCCTCTGTTTATCTCATTCCTCTGTCTATCTCATTCCTCTGTCTATCTCATTCCTCTGTATATCTCATTCCTCTGTCTATCTCATTCTTCTGTCTATATCATTACTATGTCACAAAATCGATTAATTAATCTATTTAAGCGATTCTCAATAATTCTTTACTGTACACGATTACTCAATAAATAGAGAAATGGAATAATAAAAAGGCGATCTTTATTCAAAATTGAGATGAAAAAGGGTAGAATCTCGTTGCTTTTGTAAACATTAGAACTAAATTGAATATAAAGTATTTCAATCGAATATTCACGTATTTATAATGGTAAACTTACTTGAAATTTTGGAAAAGGTATCCAAAAACGACGTGTGAACGTCGACGGAACGCGCACGAGCACACAACCTCAGAATGCGAAGACTTTTAGTTAGCGTACTGCTGGCTGGGTGAGCGAGCAGTATCGATTCAAAGATAATAAAATCGATTCAAAGACGCTGCCGCGTGCGGCGGATTTTATTTTCCCATCACTAAATAATGCTTGTGACGTCATAGTAGGTAGTCAAAAAATGGCACGCTTGGTTTTCATACAGATCGTGATACTTGCGTTATCTATGTCTATCTATATCTGTGTGTAGGACCTTTTGAGAATGGGACCTTTTGAGAATGGGACATTTTACGAATAGCACGTTTAGCGAATAGACATTTTGCGAATATGACATTCTGCGTCAGATCCATGGGACCTTTTGAGAATGGGACATTTTGCGGATGGGACCTTCTGATAATGGGACCTTATGAGAATGGGAAATTTTGCGAATAGGACATTAGTTTTTACGGTGACATTTTGTGAATAGGTCATTCTGCGTCAGATCCATGGGACCTTTTGAGAATGGGCCATTTTGCGGAAGGGACCTTCTGAGAATGGGACTTTTTGAGAATGGGACATTTTGCGAATAGGACGTTTCGCGAATAGGACATTAGTTTTCACGGTGACATTTTGCGAATAGGACATTCTGCGTCAGATCCGTATATTTTTGACATTCTAATTAGTAATTGATGAGTATTATTAATGAAATAAAAGAGACAAACAAATTGTAATAAACCTTGTTACATTTCTGTCAACAATAAAATTGTGGAACTAGAACAATCCTAATGGGATTTTATATTTACCGGTTTCAGAAGTAATCGTATGTTCTTCTTTTTCAGCATTTTCTTTGAGTAATTTATATCTTCTTCTAATAACTGAATTAATATCAGCTTGCTCTAATGAAGATTCGATTTCATTAATCTCGTGAGTCACTTCATTATCAGAATCACAGTCACTGCTGATGCTGATATCACTGTTGTCACATGCTTGGCAAATACGCGAATAACATTGAACTACAAAAATAAGTAAGATTACTTTTAATGAATTGGTGAATTGGTTCATGACTGCAATTACTCTGACAAGAACAGATTTGACTAAACTAACTAATCTTATACTCGAAGGTGAACTGTTAGGAAATCACCAGCGAACAAAGGTTAGCGACGAATCCGAGATTCGTCTTCAACATGCACGTGTTAAATACAATGGTGAAAATGAAAGGAAAATAGAGTAGAAAAAATAAGATAACAATCTTAATCGTCTATTCAACTACAAAATAAAAGATGTCTAAGAAGAAACAATAAAATTGCATTCACAGTCGAAGTCTTTAGCACCTGCCTACAACTATAAAATAAAAATATATTTAAACAATGAAGTACATACTATTGTTTCCTGCTTTTGAAATTCATCTACCTTTCCGTCCATAAAACTTAGATGAATAATAACTTTGTTATTACCTAAGCACCCAATTTATTTTAATCTAATAAACGTTCTTACGAGTATGTAAATCTTTTAATATACTTCGATCATCAAAAAGGTCAGCTGTTCGTAGTACCACACCAGGCGCACATACAATCGAAGATATCAGTAATTCAGTATAGAAAAAGCAAAAGAAACGAGAAGCTATAATAATTTGTAATGTAGCGCCCGCGTAGCACAAGCATTCTCTTGGTGTAGCTAGCCAGCCACGCCTTTATTAAAAGAGGAAACTACGCTTGATGACGCTTGAAGATTCTGAACGAGAAAAAAACTTAGGTACCTAGGTTACACGGTTCACAAACTAATTCGAAAAATTTCATACTCGTATTTTTATGTTGTTCGTGCAGATACAAGTGAAGAAGGAAAGCAAAGAGGTTACATACAACCTAGCGGATGTAACCTCTTTTTAAGCTTTTTGTACTGACACCTGTGTTATTCGATGCATTGTCATCTTGTTCTCATGCATTGTTATCATCGGTAAGAGTAGTACCTACGATGACATTGTTTATCAGCAATATAAATATGAGTACGCTGTATGCTCCAAGCAGTAACATCGATTGGATAGTGAATTAACAGTCATGTGTTATGTTAAGGCGAGCTAGGCGCGAGTCGGTTCCGTACATGCCCCTACGTTCGATAGGTTTGTTTTTATAAAACCGAATTCGCTTCCCAAATCAAATCATAGGATTTGATTTGGGAAGTGAATTCGGTTTTCTCAGACCTGTTTTGTAAAGTCTGACCCCAGTTGGCTTACGAAAAGGTGTGAGAACCATTCTGACGCTGCGCCATTCAGCCATGCCTCTATGTATCGGAAAGATCGCAAAAGAGTTGAGCGTCATTGAAAAGAGAACACCGACTCAGACAGTTGCTGAACCTTCAAGCGTATGCTCGATCCTGTTCTACTGTGTCATCTTTGAAATGAATCTGTCTTCTACTTGTACACACGACTACACATCAAGCTATACATTTCCAGTTTACGCTGATCTCGTATTGTATAAGATTTCCGTACAATGTAAGATCAGCTTATACTGAAAATGTATAGCTTGATGTGTAGCCGTGTGTACTAGTTACCAATTGAAAGAGTCTATCAAGAAACAGGGCGAGGCTGTTTAAGGAGTCTCCTTGAAAATAATCCATAGTTGCAAGCCCATCACTGTTTTATCGGTTACAATAAAAAACGAGTGAGCCTTACTGTAGTCGCATATTATTATAATGTGTAAAATCTGACATCTTGGCTGACGTAGGTGTATAATTATATTTATGATATAAACAATATTCATCATCATCATCATCACCTCTCAGAAAATGGGTTGGTATTGGTACCATCTGACCGCTAAGTCCAAGGTCCACGCGCGCTCATTGGTCAAATCAAATAGCGCGCGCTTCCTCGGTTTCCTGTTAAACACTTCTGTCCCTTTTTTTCACTTCCACTCCACAGATTACAGGATCCCATGGATTGAAGAAGGTAATTGAAAAAAGAAGAAACGGAATTCATCAAAAAATGTAACAATAGACCTAGCTTAGGGATATCAGAAGATATCACTTATTAAGTAAATTGGCAAGTTGAGTTAATACTTTATTAGTCACTACGCTTAAATTTAATATATATTCTGATTTACATAATTAGATTGAAACATTGCCCTGAAATGGTACGAATAAAGCAAGGGTGATAAACGCAAGCTCAATACAATTGCCGTATACATAGATGACCTCATTATTTTATTGAAAGTTGAGGATCAGGATCAACGCAACTTGGGACTTGGGAGAGCCCTGAGTCCATCATTCCTAGCCCTTTAGACTGCGAGAGACAATTTATTAGAACTATCCATTTTGTGCATAATATTTAGAGTTTACCGCTCCACATTCTTACCTGGGAAATATTTTAAACCTTATCATTATTCAACTTTTATATTATAATACGTTGTAAGTATGTCTTTCTTCGGGATTTGGTAGTGATGAACTATAAATTCTCGATCCGACACGTTACGGAACCATAAAAAGTAAGTACAAAAATATTAGGTAAAAATAGGTCCCTTTCTATAACTCAAAGAATGGTTTCTACTCTTTCTTTCACCTACTTATGCTACAACTATGATTTAATTATTACTTATTCTTATTAACTATGTACATCATTAAGTGTCATATTAATAACAAACACCAAAATTTCCAACTACTAAGTTCCAAGTGAGGTTTGAAGTATATTGTAATTTGTTTTGCAAAGTTCCGCTATTGTGCGACGAACAATACCTTGTTGCATAATCACAACTACTGTTTTGAAAAACTAACTCTAAACTTGTGATTAGCATGTTCCGAAACTGGACTCTATAGTTTCTAATTAACTTACCTGAACTTTCAACGTGTTTCAAACACTAAAATATAATAAATGAATAGATAAATAACGTGAAATTTGTGGAACATTTTTAGTACATGAAAGAAATGCAGTGCCTTCAGTTTATAACTTTTTTTGTAGTTTTAGTTTTTAATTTTAATTTATTCGTAGAAAGCGGTAAGAAGGATTTTTTTTTTAATACATTGCTAAACTAACATGTGCGAAAATAATAGTTTTTTCATTAATTCATTGTGTTTTTTAATACTTAAATGTTTTTTTTTACCAAGAGAGCCTATTTTCGAAGCAGGCTAAAAAAAGAGAGACTAATTCTGCTGAACATACATTGCTATACAAAATATTGTGAAGACATTTTAAAAGAGTAACTATGGAGTTTCTTGCCCATTTTTTTCCATACGAAAACTACCTTTTGGAAGGGGCGACTAGAATCTTTTGTTGATGTTTAAAAGAGCCTTTTATATTGTGTCTAATTGAAATAAGTTATTCGACTTTGACTTTATTATGAATTGGATGATAATAACAATATCAGTTACTCCACATCCAATCGCGAAAATTGCGTTTTTTTTTTAAATAAGTAATGTTATATTTCTTATAATGAGTCTTATCTTAGTTATGATTATGACTGTTATGAGTCTTGTTGCTTGAATAAAATTAAATAATAGTTGCAACGTAAATCTAATCCTAATTTTGCTAGTGTTCTATTTTATGGCACAAATTTTGGGCGAAAAGAATCATTTTATTATTTGCTAAAGCTAAAGCTTTGAACTATACTTACTCTATTTTCTACACAGCAGTATTATATTCAAACTTTATTTATTTCAAAAAGTGTGGTACAGCGGTCGCCCACTGATATTTTTTCTAATCTCATTGATAAATGTGACCAAATAAATACTTTGTATGATGTTGCTGCATATGATGTGTTTGCCACTCATGCGCGAACGACACGCGTAATAAGACTTGTGCTGTTATCATTATAATTATGATAATGATGATGACCCGATTGACCCGTGGAGTTTTCTGCCGGCTCTTCTCCGTAGGAAATGACCAAATGAACAAATTAAATCGTGCTCCTAAGCCGCTGACGTTTCATAAGTGCCCATTTATGTTTATCTGAAGCTAGCAACAGGCGTAGAAATTAAATAAGTACACCAGAATAGTGTCAACATAAACCGCCCCAGGCCTCCGGTCCTGGCCGCCCTTTAAATCTTAAGAAGATAGGTACTTTTTAATGATATCCCAAATATGGTCGAAATATATTCAGTAAGAAGCAGTTTAGAGTTGGAGGCTAAGGATGAAAATTTTTGAGCTCGCTTCGCTCGATACAATCTACATTCTCGAACTTTCTGCATAAGTCGACAAAAGAATTCCTATTTATGCATGACTTTTCAAAGAAAAAACCTTCCCTACACAAGGTTCGCTCTTCAATTCTGTATTCTTCTTAATCTCAAACTTTTCTGCATAAGTCGACAAAGCAACTCCTATTTTCTTTAGGATGTTCAATAGAAACCAAACCGCGAATACAAGATGAGGTGCAAAAAATTTCGAGCTCGGGTGGTCGCTCTCCTACATTGTTCTTTTCGTAAATAGCATATTGAGATGAAAATGCCACTCCCTCAAAAAAAAATCTTGTGGATTGCGAGGTCCATGGTGTAAGTGGATTATAAATTACGCACGTTAGGCTGCCTGTCCACTGGAGCGGAGAGGAGAAAAGAGGAGCGGAGATGTGCCAATATTAACGAATAGAATCTTGACTTAGGATCACTGATCTAAACTCAGGGGCGGAGTCAAGATTCTATTGGTTAATATTGGCACATCTCCGCTCCTCTTTTCTCCTCTCCGCTCCAGTGGACAGGCAGCCTTATACTTGTATTTTTTGTTGTTTTGCTAAATTTTACTAGTAATACCATCATAATGTAGGTTTTGCGGCTCCGGGCCCCCGACAGACTTAGTCCTCCACTAGGCGGGGGGGGGTTCAGTCAGGACAGGCTCAATGCCTGTCCTGACTGAACCCCCCCCGCCTCGAAGGCTGGATCCGCCCTTGCACCACCCGTTCACGAGCATGACTGCTTTATAATTATAACTAAAACGGCGTGCGACATCAATGGTTGTATTTTCTATGGTACTATTTTTTATATAATACATTGACAATGTAAGTTCACTGGTACTAAGAGATAAGAAGACTGTTAGAGTTGATTCCGTTGTTTCAGGTACGACCACAAGAAGGACAGAGTTAGAATGTGAATTCCCACCTAAGATGGAAGAAGACCTCACACATGTTAGGAGAAAAAGACTAACTACTGAGACTGGATTAGTCTGTCTCGAAGACTATCCATACACTGTGTCCGTGAGGTAAGAAAAATATATAACAAAATGCAAGAGCGTTTACGTTGTACGGCATTTCATACAAACTTTCAAGCCCTTGTTTTTCGAAATGACTGAACCAATTTTAATGAAACTTCTTAAGCATATACGATACAAAGGTCTAAAAAGTTATGTAGTTTATAGTTATGAACATTTTCGAAATGTCTTAGGTATCTAAAAACAGATAACTGGAAATCTCTGTTTCTATGCAAAATTTAAAATCGGTCTAATTTGGCTGTAACACTATTTTTCGAAAATGTTCTTAACTAACTTTTAGACCTTTGTATCCTGCTTATGCGTATGAAATTTTAGTTTAAAATCGGTTCAGGCATTTCGAAAAATAAGGACTTGAATATTTGTATGAAATGCCGTACGTCGTAAACGCTCATAATATTTATCATACGTTTACCTTTGTAGGAGTGCACACATAAAATGTACCTAGATTATTTTATGTGGGAACTAAAATTCTGCAATAAAAAAAAATTAAATATGTCTATGATTTTATTCCAGATTACACGGAAAACATTGGTGCGGTGGGGCGATAGTTGGAAAACAATGGATTTTGACAGCAGCGCAATGCTTCGATTAGTAAGTTTTTATTCTTTAGAAATCGAAAGGTTTAATAATATTATTCTTAGGATAACATAAACGGCGAAGAGGTTGCGTAAAGAGTTAAGAGCGCGAAAAGATGCTTTGACTGACAATATCTAGCGAAGGGTGCTATGTAACCGCCCTTTTATATCCCACTTGTCCCAGAGATAGCCAGTATGGCGGATCCCAAAAATATGTGCAGGTATTTCAGGAAAAGGGTGAAAATGAAGAAGTTAAAAACAGGAAGGTCACTTTCGAGCAGTCAGGTGCGGTACCTAGTCAGTAACGCATCAGATCTGAGATTGAACTAATTGTAAGCGCCAGTCAGTGGAGAGCAGTGGTGGCACTGGTGGCCCAGTGGTAACGGCCGCGGCTTACGAATTGTAGGTCGTAGGTTCGAACCCAGGCAGACGCTTTACTTTGTGTAAATTATTTCATCAGCACTGCTCTCAAAACGGTGAAGGAAAACCAACATAGTGAGGAAACCGGCATGTCCTGGAACCAAAAATTCGAAGACATGTGACATCTACATCTAACCCGCACTGGGCCTGCGTGGTCGATTACGGCCTACTCCCTCTCACCGAGAGCAGGCCTCTGTCCCAGCAGTGGAAACATTATAGGCTGATGATAATTATGATAAGTGCCAGTCTGCCACCAGCGCAATCAAACTGCTTGACAAAATTTAAAATCTCGTCACTGTAAGTATTTACAGAATCAGGTACGTTAGAGGTAGGATAGCCAGTTCCTCTAAGCTTGAGGATTCCGAGTGAAGCTCGCTCCCACCTTTGGGCCGATCATCGCTTACCATTAGGTGACATGCATGCCAAGAGGGAAGCGCCGTTGAGGTAAAAAATAAAAATAAAACCCTCTTGAAAATCGTAAGTACATTTTCGTTTTTTCAACAGCGTAACAAAAGAGGAAGTTTCAATTCGAATGGGGTCAGTATTCAGAGACTTCGGCGGAAGAATACTGGCAGTCATGGATATCAGGACACATCCTGAGTACAGGTTGGACCAGTACTATCCTGAACATAACTTGGCTATGGTCAAGGTAGGTAATGTTATGATATTAGTTTGACTTGCTTTATGTTGGTTGGATATTCTAAGGCCCATAATAATCTCACTAGGACACCATGGTGGCACAACCAAGGTCGCGCCGCTGCCAGCAAAATATTTGGTGGGTATCTCATCAGGCGTCCGATCGGTTTCGCAACCAAGCATACATTTTGTTGGTAGCGGCGACTGGTTGCGCGGCCATGGTGTCCCGGTGAAATATAGTAGCCCTATAAACGACTCCACCGCTCACGGGACGCCCGCCGCTACTACTGTTACCATAAAATAATTATGTTAGCCTGGTATTACAGGTGAATCTGCCGATAACTCCAAACAGCAGAACACAGGCCGTGTCGCTAGCACTCGCTAATGCCGACCTGCCACCGATGTTTGGGGAGACTGTCGTCACTGGATACGGTTCGGTGGTAATAAAAAACTATCATTATTCTGTTAGTTGTTGTTAATTTGCAATTTCTGGGGAAACTAGCTAAAACATAATAATTATGTGATTTCTTTCGTAACGAACAAGTAAGCGCCGAAAAGCAAGGAGTAAAATTGGTTTTCTGAAAATCATAATTTATCACAGTTGGTGGTACTATTAGCAAAGTAAAATTATTCACGTCTCTCTATTGTTTTGTGGAGCATCAATCTGGTATCTACTTCCGCGGGTACCAGGTAAGTATGATTGAAAAGCGTTGATCCGTTAGTTATTTGGCACTTCGCCATCGCCAAGGCCACCTAGTTGCGAAACCCATTATTATCTGGGAAAAAGTCGAACACAATCTATCTATCTTTATTACTCTAACTACAATTCATGGATAGGCCGAAACATTTCTATAACGTGAAAGAGAAAGATATACCACATAGTACCGTACTTTTATAAAACACGAGGTTCATCATTTTCATTTCAATTTCAACAGAGTTCAAGGGACTTTACAAGTTTACACTGATTCATTCATTGCACGTGTCAAAAGGATCAAGTGTTACGTTACTTCTAATCGAATAGTACTAGGACATTAGAAACTAGTAAGAAGTTAGAAATAATAAAGTTAAAACGGTTTGACAGGTGACTGGACAAATCCGCGAAGGTGAGAATCAAGAGTTGCGGCGGATGATTGTACGAGAGGTACCGAAACCTGAATGTCGCCGTATCTACGGGAACGACTACCACTTGCAACACGATAATCTCTGTCTGCAGAGTATCCTAAAAGGCGTCGCGTTGTGTGCTGTTAGTAGTTCATTTTCACTCACCAGCTACCTGCTATCTATATTCTTATTTACACTATTTACAGTACAATGCTTGAGATCCTACTGCCTCATGCAGCCTGCCCTGCATTATCTTGGCAGTATCTTTCCTACTCTCTCCCTCTCATAATACAATGCAATACTTTTCTTGTCTTTCTTTCGTAAGATTCTCTGAATCCGCTGAATCTGTTTTCATTGGTTCGTGCCAAATTCCGCGATACCTTGACCGAGGAAAGTAACAGTAGTTTCAATGTTTTGGTACCAGGGTGACACAGGTGACCCAGCAGTTCTTTTTAGTGGACTCAATCGCGCCGGCACGCTTTACGGCATAGCGCTGTTTTCCGGCACTGAAGAATGTGCCTACAAGTCCAAGCCAGGAGTATTTGCTAAGGTAATAACTATCATTATAATTTCTTAATTAACTTATAGTTTTTATTTAGCGAATGCTCTGTCAGTCATTACTAAAGCCGGTGCTAATGCCTCAAATCAGTCTTCCACTACCGTTCTAGCCCTCAGTTCCCAAAGTAGTTCACGATATTGATCTGCTTGGAAATGGACAACTGATTACTGAAAATTAAGTTATCATTATTGGTATAATCATCGCCCTTGTTATGCGTAAAAGTGTTTTTATCATGACATAGAAGAAAATCGTTGGAGAACTAGGTACCTAGTTGGGTGTCAACTATGGTAATGACTATTTCAGGGTAGTACCTAGAAGAGTCAGGTATATATTGGTACTAGGAGCTCATAAAAAGTAAGCGGTAAACTAATTGGATCTATGTTTTTTCAGGTAGCCTACAGTCGACTATGGATAGACAAGGTGCTTGCAGATATACCTGAAGCTGAACACGTGCCGGAGAGCGCCGATAGTACAGAAAATATAATCCCAATCGATAATGACATCCTGGACTAAAGTTACTTGTTAAACATAAAGAATTCGCTTAAAATGTGTTTTTTATTTCATAACACGTTCATAGAATTCATTCCATGATTTGTTTTGGTTTTTCGATGTCTCATTTAAACGTGCCGCATGTAGGTATGTACCTACTCGATGGTTGATGATGACTAATAGAACTTTTCGTGAATACCTATGCTTACTAAACTCTAGGTCAGTCTAGGTATCTGACTGAGGTATCTTCACATACTTACATCATACACCTAGGATAACCTACGGATGGAACGCAAGTATGCGTACAGAGCCTACAGAACTTAAATAGTTATGAATCAGAAAACAGCCACATGTAAAAATATTGCAAAAATATTTTTGGTCCATGGGAGCAAGTTCTAAAAAATTAGAGCATTTATTTGTCAGAATACCTATTGTACAAAGTTGTTATGTGCGTTATGTATGGTACGATCATAATATTCTGTATGTATGTTCATCTGTAACCTCATAACTTCTTAGGTTGCCTGGAAGAGATTGCAGTAAGCGGTAAGGCCGCCCATTGTATATTTTGTAGTGTAAGTATTACTTTTTCTTTTTGTACATAAAGTATTTATATAAATATATAAATTTCTAAACTAGGTACTGATCATAATTTGACAAATGAGGTACTTATTGTACTTATCGTTGGAAGCATCCTGATCGTCCGCTGGTTATAGGCTATGTGACGTTATGGTAGATCAGATCCACATTGCCCGGCGGCAATCGCAACAAAGCCGGCGGCCATTGTGCCCATTGTAGGTGCAGCGCAGCCGACACACTTTTTGTGCCATCGAGTCTGCGCACAAAATGTCTGCATGGCATGCAAAAAGTCCGTCTCGGGTTTTACGCAGGCTCAACGCACACGACGCACATCTTCGATCATTCTGTCGGCAGAACTGTAGGGACGTACGGTAGATGCTATGGAAATGCAGAGATTGCGATGTAAGTACCTGTTATTAAATAGGTACTTGAAGTACAGAAAAAGAAGAAGAAATAGAGAGTTTTGGGTACATTCTATACTTTCGGAGAGATTACTGAAAGTATCATAAATTGATGGCGCGCGTTGAAGCCAGCGTTCTATTTTTTTTTTTGAACGGAACATATATTGTAGTGATGAGTGGCATCTCCTCTAGTACGTTAGTACATAGTAACTCAATGAAGATAACTGATAATATCGATTCACAGCAACACTTGCCGGCGGCTCTTGCCGGCCGGCTTTGCTTGTGGTCAAGCCGGCAGTGCCGCCGGGCTGTGTCTAATGGCGACCTCTAGAGTAAGAAGTGACGAACGAAACAATTTTCTTTTTTTTATTCCATGTTGGGTATCAAATGAAACGGCTTGACAAGCACATTAAAAATATGTATATATATACTTATATCATATTGTATATGTAAATAAATATGTTAAAACATGCAAAATTGAGACTGCTACGTAGGTACGGCGCGGCTGTAAAATTAATACCTAAGTATTAGGTATACAATCAAACCTAAACAAAAAATATTAACGGCTCTGCAAATACTATAGCACGAAAATATGACCCTAAAATAATTTAAATAAAAAGTAAGTTCAAAAACTAAAACCCGACTACTGAAAAATCACGCTCTAAAAAGTAAATATTTCGGACAGAAATCTAAACATAGGTACAAAAATGGTCAAGGTAAAGCCGTAGTCGCATGCCTGTCGACTACAAATAATGGCAATAAAAATCGATATTGGATTTTGCTTTTGCTATTTGAATAGAAGCATTCATCACGCTTCGTTTTAAACTGTGCCACAGACGATTTAGGTTAGTTAATACTCTGAGATCTGTGCACTTTCCACCGTAGAATGTAACGTTAAAAACGTCACAATCATATGTCAATCTGTCAACTATGTAAAATGCAACTGTCAAACAATAAATAGAGGTTATGTTTGGCTACGGTAATAATTTTGATTTTACGTAACTTTAAGCGGTTTTCCGACATAACTATTATGGTAGACTGTAGTAGAAATAAATTAAACTATAAAGTTTTCTCACAAATGTGTTCAAGCAAGGGTTTGTTGTGACATTCAGTCTATTTTGGGACTGCAACTATTTAGGCCGAATTGTGTCCAAAGGTTAAGGTTTTGGATGTGATTTAACAGTTTGAGCGGTTAAAGCTGACCCTCCCTCGGTTCGTGACGCTCTGACATGGATGAACTGAAACACAGAGCTGGTGAAAAACTCGAAGCATTGCATGTAAGTAACTCTTGCTAATTTATGATGTCCTGGTAGTTTCGCGCGAAAGTGCGTCGGTTATTCACGTCATTTTTTTAGCATACAATAAAATTTAGAAATCGAAAGTTTTTCACAAAAGTTTTGTTTTCAACTGCCCATCTGTTTGTTTGTTATGACAATGAAATGTCATTGCCCTACTTTACCTGCTAACGACCATGGACTTATATAATTCGTTTATTTCAGTCATTTGAAACACCAGTCCACGTCAATTTTCGTTTCATGACATCATTTTATGCTATATATAAATACAATACAATACAAAATTCTGTCAAGTTTAATTCACAGGAAGTTCCTTTAACTTCCTGTGCCAAATACCTAATTTATTGATACTAAAAACCAACAATGCGGAGTATTCAATATTTTATCTACTAACTACAATTTATTGTAAACAAATTCAAGCAATTCATACTACATTTTAGTTAAAAAATGTGCAAAAATAAGGGTATCATTTGCTATTGTCATGAACCTTAGAAAAGTATAGTTTGTGGTAATTTAAAAAAAATTATACCTATTATATTTTAACCCAAAAATTAATTCTAATTCATTAAACTTTATAAAATATTTATTTACTGGGTACAATGTTACAATACAACACAATGGTGGTTAACAAATAAAATAAACAATCTAACACTAAATTAAATGACTAACTATACAGACAAATACAAGAGGACACTTAGGCATACTCGACAGCATCGCTGTCATCCAGAAACCAGCCGCCCAGAAGACTCACAGCATTGCCATGTTGAATAGCAATGCTAATTCTTTATGTTTTAATGAGTGTTCAGAAACACATTATCTCAACAAAACTAATAGCAACAATAATTTGATCACTATACAATATTTACTGGCTTGCATTTTTCTTAAATAGTAAGCATTTATTTCACATGTATTTGATCAGGTAGCTGCCAAAACTGCTGCAGACAATGGGAAATCCAGAGTTAGTGATGCTGTCCAAACTACAGTGGATACTGTTCAAAGGGTATTTACTTTATTTTACTATGCCTCTTAGTATAAAGCTGAGGAGCTTGTGGCAGAGTTATAAGTCACGCGAGTCAATCCAACAGGTTAAGCTACGCTTGCCGGGTTTGGTCCGTGGATGGGTGACCATCTTAACATACCGAGACTCCTCCGTGCCTCGAGAAGCACATTAAGCCGTAGGTCCCGGCTATCATTCATGGATCTTTGACAGTTGTTACGGGTTGTCAGAAGCCTGAAAATCTAACAACCTGTCAAGGGATATAGTATTACCCAGTTACTGGATTGTAGAAGTCAGATAAGCAATCGCTCCATATAAAATACTAGTATTCAGCTGCATCCGGTTAGACTGGAAGCTGATCCCGACATAGTTTGGTAAAGGTTAGGCAGATGATGAATTAAAGTCTATTTTACGTGTGTCGGCTCGCCGGCTGCTCACTGCTTCCTGGGCAGTGAGCAGTCGGCGAGCCGTCCACTACTCTATATGTATAAATAAATAAATAAACATTTTATTTCTCTTCCACAAAGGCGCCTTAAAAAACTATTCAGATTATATTATATTATTACAATATCTGAATAAATCCTTTGTGGGAGACTATAACCATCGTAAAATAGACTTTAATGCATTTGCTTTAAAATCTTACCTTGATTGACAAATTATTTGCCGTGTCGGAGCTGTGCTGTTATCATGAGTGCTGACCTTAAGGTCTACTTCATAACTTCCTCTTTGTCTGCTTTAGATTCGCGACGCATTTCACAACGTCTGGCACAACGAGCTGATCGCGGAAGGTCGCGAGCGCGCGGCGGTCTGGACGAGGGAGGCCGTGCGACGGATCAAAGAGGGGGCGCCTCCCCTGTCGCCCGTGTTACTGTATGAGGAGCTGGTGGCCTTGTGGCATGATAGAGGTTTGTTGTAACCATGCTTAAAATGTGATGACCAGAACCCTGGCATTGAAAATTGAAACCATCTAATTGTGCCATAATTATTTATTAAGGTGAATTCATCGACATAGTCCGCGAAATATTGTTTTATTGATTTTTTTCCAACATACACACACACACACACACAAACACCCACACACTCATAAGACACACATCCATCACACACTACTGTCACACTATTGTCACATTTATGGGTATATCTAAATATCTATAGGTATATTTAGAAATAGCGTAATCTATTTGTAGTATACAGTTCAATAAAGCGGAGAATATCATGATTGACGCGGGACCGTCGCCGTAAGTGATTTATTTCTCAGACAGTGCAACAAAAAAAAACTTAAAGCATTTATTTCAATTAAACTATTTGAAGACCCTTTTGTCAAAGGAGTCGGTTAGTCAGAAAGATGAAGCTAGTTGCCCATTCCTAAGCGTAATAGGTTCCTATGGAGAAGAACGTGCAAAAGACTTCATGGACACGCTTTTAAATTATATTGTTTACATCTTTACAATTTGTAGGAATCGCAAAATTCGCGAGAAGCATTATTTCAGTATGCTCATTCCTTTTTGAGAGATGGCTTTAATATGCTCAGGCCCCCCTCAAGCCCCTTCAGTGCCCGAGTACGAAACCAGCATTGCCTTGCTTTTCACAGACTTTCAAGGTATGTTTGTATGAAAACGCCACATTGTCAGTGTGACTACAGGATCCCGAAACCTAGCTCTTCTACAGCGTGAGGCAGGATTAAATTTTAGTTTCGAGACGGTTTTGTGTCCACTGTTTCGGACGGACGCGATTCGAAATCCGGCCAGTCCGGTCGGTTTTGCGGAATGCCGTCTTTAATACGTTCAGTGCCGGGAGCCCTCCTGGAGGGTTTACCTAGTCGCACATGGGATGCCGGGAGCCCTCGCGGAGGGCTCATTTTAAATGTAGGTTTTCTTAGCGAATACAGCATTATAAACCGTGAAAACAAAATCTGATGTATATTTTAACAAGATTTATTAGTCTATGCGTTGGTTTTAATATACAAGAATTTCAATATTTACAAATTTTTTGGTCTCAGTTACAAATATTCACAAAAAATTTAAAAGGTTGTAACTGCTTATAGCGACAAGACCCCCCAGAAAACACTATTTCACTTCGTTTTACAGTGTTTTATTTAAACACGGTTTTAAACCTAATGCCGTTGACCGTCCGCGATGGTTAACTTCAGCGCAAACGTAATGCCGGGAACCCTCCCGGAGGGTCCACTTACAATATGTATGGCTGCATGGCGTATTAGCTCGACGAAAATGGGTGGAGTCGAAACTCCCTGCTGCCCTTCGGGTGAAGGCGATAAGGCACAGTTGATTTGGACCTGCGAGCTACAGAAACATTCAGAAAAGTGATGCAAAATGCTCCAAAACGTGCGGCGGCTTGGTGAATGTTATACAAAATCAGAAAACAATAAATAATCGAACTAACCTGACGCACGAACAGAACTCTTTTGCATGCATAAAAGTTAAATATATTTTCTCTAAAACCGCTATATTTATTATACCTGTCTATTGAGTATTCTATCTATATATTCTATCTATCTAGTCTATCTATCTATTATATCTATCTATTTATTCCTCACATAAAAGTTATCTGACTATTGAAAAAACAGCCTTAAGACAACTGCTTAAAATATCTCTGTCTCTTGCAGTATGGCGTCGCAGCATGTTAATCTTCGCATGTGGAGTAGTAGCGGGTGGAACCGCCGGCATGCTGATTGGTCTGAAGGTAGCGCGACGCATGCCCAGCGGGCCGCACGCGCGTGCGCTGCACTCGCAGGCTGACCAGTCTGTTATCCTGGTAGAGGATTCTCTGGCACCTGGTAAGGCTTAGCCCACTTGCAGTACAAATCACTCAATGAGTTTATTAGCGCTAAACATATTTGAAACATCATTCTCACAGAACGATGTTTTAAATTCGTTTAGCATTTAGCGTTTATTCTGAAAGTTGGCAACGTCGTAAATAGATGTCAAATATTTCGCTGTTTTGATTAGTTTGGCAATATTACTGCATAGAAATAAGAAGTGTGGCTAACTAACGAACTAGAATATTAATAATTAATTGCAATAACATTGAATTTGATGTTGTAACTGTAGCGGTTAGACCGCCACATACAAAAATTACGAAACAAAAAGACATGACGTCACACAATTCCTACATCTCGCAGTTAGAGTTTACTGAGCGAATAACATAGATAAGACTATCCGAAATCAACATATGGGCAGTTGCCCGCCAGACATAACAACCCGTCTGGTTGGAGGATCCTCCCTTTTCTATGGTGGATGAGTGAACTTTACACCCTGTTCCTCATACTTCTAAATTGGTGACCCCGACGTGATGAACGTCAACGCAGCCTTCGTGCAACTACTTCAGCGTGACGTCATCATCATCACTCCCGCAAGCTTTCGTGAGGCGAGTCACACAGCCAGCCAGCACCCACGGCTTCAACGGGTATCCTGACCACCAGCATGCAGCGAACGCGCATTCCTGGTCATCACCCTCAGCCTCATCAGCAACCTTGGCACAGCACCTGCACTTCCGGCCGGTCTCACAAGCAGAGCCTATTCTACCCTCTCCTGGTAGACGCAAGCAGTCAGCCAAAAAACCCGGCGCTGTACTACATCCGACTCACTGGATGACGACGCAGCGCCTCCCCGACTCACTGGGGAATCACCGCAGACAGTTCCGACTCACCGTGAACTATGCGACACCCGGTTCCGACTCACTGGAACCACAGCTGGCACTGTGAAGCATCGCAAGATCCAAGACTCAGCCCACTATCGACCTCCGGTCTCCGGAGGGGAGTGATGTAGCGGTTAGACCGCCACATACAAAAATTACGAAACAAAAAGACATGACGTCACACAATTCCTACATCTCGCAGTTAGAGTTTACTGAGCGAATAACATAGATAAGACTATCCGAAATCAACATATGGGCAGTTGCCCGCCAGACATAACAACCCGTCTGGTTGGAGGATCCTCCCTTTTCTATGGTGGATGAGTGAACTTTACACCCTGTTCTTCATACTTCTAAATAACCATTTTAGGTGCCAACTTTCAGGATAATTTATTTGTGTTGCAAGAGGGCCTAAATATAAGTGACAAATCTTATGCTATATTATAAAGATATCACCTCATTTGTTCAAATCAATCAAGCCAAATTCATTAAAAGTTTATGCAAAAGTTTATGAAATAAAAAATTGCTCTATCTTTTTACTGACATTTTTTTTTATGTGTGCCTTAGTAAAAGTTGCTCATAATTGACTATTCAGTGTTACACGTCTCGATACTATCTCTGTCGGACACGATGCCAGGTGAGACAGCGTGGTTTTTGGCCATGCCCACCATTGAGTTCGAGCCCGCGACTAGTTCCACCTTAATGGTGGAAATTTGGTCCAAACCCCATACATTCTTGGCCAATGTGCTCTTTACTCTTGCGTTCTAATTCCGCATGGAAGTCACAGGAAACTTACATAGAGGCTCCCTAAAAATATGTATTTTATTCAATTTCGTTCGTCAGGTGCGGGTTCGGGCGAGGTGTTAATCCGTGTGCAAGCGTTCAGTATCTGCACGGTAGACCGCGGCGCGCTCCGCGGTCGAGCACATCTGTTGCGGTCGCTGGTGTACCGCGGCCACGTCACCGTAGGAAGAGGGTTCGCGGGTAAGCTCCTGGTTTCTTATGGTCACCTGGTATTTTATTTGCAATGCAGGTGCAGGCTACAAAACAAAATATCAGCGACGAAATAGAATAAATAGTTTTTGAAATTCTCGGTGCTCTCCAGTGGTCCTTCTACCGCAAGGCAAATATGGCATTTCTGTGCTGTTTTATTTAAAATACAGTTCACAAAATTTTAATTCATGTAGATGAGTAACTAACTATTAGTGCTAGATATGTCAGTTTCTTACCCTTGTATGTACACATGAAAAATATTTTTGCACGTTACTTACTGATTTACCTTGTGGCCTTTATCAGTACCACGAAAGCATTCAATATCTAAAGTACCGATAACTTCCTAAAACCGATTGAAAAATAAAACAGGTAATCTAAACGTAATTATTATTTTGTTACAGGCGTAGTCCTAGATGTCGGTCAAGGTGTGACAGACCTAGAAATGGGTGATGAAGTATGGGGATGCGTCTCAGAATGGAGTGGTGGCGCGGCCACCGAACTGCTAACTATACGCAGGTGAGAATTGCATCCTAAAGAGCTATGCCAGCCTGGTAATGTCTAGGTGAAGTCCATGTCCTAGGGAAGTCATAATTGTTCTAGCGCTAGAAAGTGACAGAGTTATGCAGGACGAATGACGCTATCCTTTTTTTGCAACCTGAACAATATCACTTTTCGTGAGACTTCCTGATGAGATATGCATGCCTGGTAATGTTTAAATGGAGTCGGCAAGTAATCCATATTTCCATAGATGCGTCAGTCATATTTTTGAAGTTAAAACTTCTTTAGCGGCGTTGTGCACTTTTTTTGGGATGGGTAAAAAATGTTAAACTCGCTTCAGGACACGTGACCGTAAGATCCGTTGCATAGCAACCGACAAACTAAATATCTGAATAAATAGTCTTTGACATTACATAAAGATTGCGAGATAAGAAATTTTACCCATATTGATGGTTAAAAAAAAGCAGTCAAAACATACTTCATGAAAAGTGTTTATTCAAAAATGCACAACGTTAATGTTCATGTTTTCACTTCTGCCGGCACTCCCGGAATGCAACCCGTTGTTTTTTTTCCATAATATTCGTAGACGGCCTCAGCACGGGAGCTATGCAATCTTTCAAGAGTCTTGGTGATAACGTTCCTTCTATCTTTGTTCTCCTAGTACCCGGGTGAGCAAGCGTCCCCGCAATCTAGCAGCTGACACGGCGGCTTCATTGCCGTGGGCGGGGGGTGAAGCCCTAATAGCGCTTCGGGACCTATCTTACACACCTGAGAACTGTAAAGGAAAACGGTAAGCGCTTACAATGTTTATTATTCAAGGCAATGGCACGTAAAATTTTATCGGAGAGGCAACCGGATGGCGATTGGTAATCTGGGTCTTGAAGTGGTATCGAACCCCCCCCGTACCATCCGAATGGACCCCAAATGTTCGGGGGCGGAGATATGGTTAGGAGGGCATTTTTTTTTTTTTTGACATGGCCTTCCAAATTTAAACTCTAATTCAAAGCAAGGAATTGTGTGTATCAATGCAATCCGGTTTTCTCAAAATTGACCCTCATTTTCAGTTAAAAATCATCCGGTAAGGAACGCGTAAGACATTATTTCAATTATAACGATGTTGGGGGGTGGCAATTTTTTTTTTACTATGTCAATAGGATATAAACTTCAAAGCAACCGCATTTCCATCCAGTTGCCTCGTCGAAAAAAAATGTTATGACCTCCCAACACCATATCTCCGCCCCCGCCCATTTGGGGTCCATTCGGACGGTACGGGGTGATTCGGTATGACACTTCAAGACCCAGATTCCCAATCGCCATCCGGTTGCCTCTCCGATGAAATTTTACGTGCCATTGCTTTAACTATATAGCCTGACTAGAAAGCAGAACGTGACCTTTCAAATCCCGTACATTTCATTTAGTTCTCAATTTCGCCAACTTCAATATGATTCGCGTTACTCTGGATTTCAGAGTCTTTCTTCGTTTCATTCTGACTTACAAACATGACCTAAAGTTACCAGGATCACATAATTAATAACAAATGGTATTGCAGGGTGGCAGTATGCGGCGCGGCCAGCGGTGAGGGCTGTGCGTTAGTTCAGCTACTGAGCACGTGGGGCGTGCACGTCACTGTTGTTGCGCCAAGGCACGCCGCAATCACCTTGAAAGACTTGGGTAATGACACTTCTTCATCTTTTGTGTTTTCTTAGTGCGTTGTCAGCGTCAGAAATAGGACATTTCACTTATGAAACGGAAAGAAGTGCCGCTCACTTTATTTAGGCACTTAACTACAAAACATTATATGTTACCAGGCGCGCAGGACTTCGTAGATATCGAGGGCAACCGCGAGTCGGGCGCGTGGACGAGCCTGGAGGCGCGCGCGCGGCGCACGGGCCCGTGGGACGCCGTGCTGGCCTGCGCCGCCGCTGAGGTACCGCCGCCCGCGTTCGCCAACAAACCTGCTCTGCTCAAGTATGTGGCCCTAGTACCTAGTGTCTAAATTATCTTGAGTAAAAACTTATGGTGTTATGTTTCTTGTAAGTTAGCTTTGCTATGACAAAGTTTTATTTTCCACCAGGGCCACAGCACCTCGCAGAGCTTTCCTGGACCTCCGACCAGGCCCGATGATCACCGACCGACTACCGACGCCCTTCGCCATCATATTTGCCACTACATTCTACACGTACAGAGTCTTTAGGGTAAGTTCACCCTTTTAAGTTCTGGTAAAGATAATTCAATCACTCTTAACCAGCCAACGAGTCAGCTGACGAATGTTTATTAAATGTAAAAACTGCATAATTTTCTTTTAACAGTGGCTGCTAGGTTGTGGTTCTAATACCGACTGGCTAGAAGATAGGTTCAGGCTGAGAGACGGACTGGACACGCTCACCAAATTAGTAGACCGCGGAGCGCTGGCTCCTATACTTGATAAGGTAAGAATGACCCCATAGCTATCAATCGTTTGCCCTAAAATATTAGGGCAAATAAAGGGCAATAATTGGCGTTAACTATGTAGGTTATGTATGGGTACACTGTTTAATTTTCAATTTTTTTTTGTGCTGTAAGAACTTGCTTTTTACCAAATTTCGTGATTCTAGGTCAACGGGAACTACCATATAGGTTTTCGACCCAAAACCTATAGGGTACTACCGGTTGACCTAGAATAATTGTCAATTTTGGTTAAAAGCAAGGTATTACAGTACAGCACAAGTTAAGGGAAAATTCCGATTTTTTTTTTTTTTTAAGTTTTGGTTCTTACACGGTTTCGCGAAAATCGAAATTTGCCCATATCTTTTTATCGTGTTGACTCAGGACTTTAATTTTTATACACCTAATAGGGCTATAGACTTCAGTATCTGGTATAAATTTCAACTTGCTAGGTCCACCCGTTCCTGAGAAAATCGGTGGTGACACACGGACAGACAGACGGACAAGAGAGTGATCTTATAAGGGTTCCTTTTTAGGGTTCCGTACCCGAAGGGTGACAAACGGAACCCTATTCATAAGCCTCCGCTGTCCGTCTGTCTGTCAGCGAGCTCTATCTCATGAACCGTAATAGGTAGGCAGTTGAAAATTTCACAGATTGTGCATTTCTATTGCCGCAAGAGCAACAAATAATAAAATTAAAAAATAAAGGGGGGTCGCCATACAATAAAATTAAATTTTGAAAAATAAATAATCTGTCCCTGGCATGTGGGGTATCATTGTCTAGAGCTCATCAAGTAGAAAATAAATATAATTTTTATTTGTTTTTATCTTTAAAAATGATGAATTAGGGGGCCGTAGAAGTTGTCTGTTTTAGACCATTTTTGTACGAGCTCTATCTCAACAACTAAACAAATTAGGAATTTGAAACTTGTGTGTATCATGTACCATATACTGTTTATAATCAACAAATACTAAAAACGCCGATTAATAACGTATTTTATATAATACGGGCGATTTACTGCAACTTAAAAATAATATTTTGTATTTCATGCTAATATTATGCGATATAAATTCCACAGATAACTATTTACTAGTCGGAGTAATGACATGGAATTAGTAAGTACCTACTATCATGGCAGCATATACTATTTCGATTATTTAAATTTCGATCATCCAAAAAGGTCTACAAAATAAGCTCTCTTCAAAAGATTTTAAAACCGGCCAGTATTTTTTGAGTTTAAGAACTTTATCGACTTTTTTCAAAGTATCCCTAGACGGTGTTGCCGTGTTGATGTGTGTACTCGTACCTCATGTTAAAACTACACTCCAATAGACAATAATATTCAGTATCATTGAAATGAATGGTGGTACAGGGTACTATTCAGTTACCTTAAACCGTTGTGGATACAATTTCATATTGAGAAAACTTATTTGTGTAAAAATATTCAGCCACGGCGGCCAATCTCAATGGAGACTAGCCTTCGGCGTGGGAGATATTATAGTGCACAAGTGTATGACAGACACGAGTGCACTCTCTCTTCCCTCACTCTCATAGTCCAATGGGATGTGTAAAAACAATTTTTATTTTCGCTTGAGTTTAGATTTCGATTTTTTTTTTTGTTGGTACATTGGCGTGTGCTAGCTGTCATTATGGCAAATATATTTTATTTAATGTTTTGTGTTGAGTAATGTAAAATATTTGCATACTATTGTATATAATCAAGTTTTTTTTCGTAACTGAACAGACAGCTGCGCTGCTAGCGAGTTTGTTGCGCCACTTCTTCTTTCCAGCAAAAGCACTAGGAAGTGGTGAAGGGCGGGCGTTTTTGGGGGACTGTCTTATGTAATTAGCCTAGTTTGAATAAATGACTTTTGAATTTGAATTATGACTATCAAAAATAACGTAATACCTGTATTGACGGAATGTTGTAATTAAAATTTGGCGTACTACTTACATTCTATTTTGTACAATATAGTCTGATGTAGCAAGAGAAATCCTTTTATTTATAAGTAACTAGCTTTACCCGGCCCGGCTTCGCACGGTTAGCACTAAGTACTTATCTACGGCGCACCTACCTTTCCTAATTACATATTTCTACCTAATTACCTACCCTACCTACCTACCCTAACTGCTACCTAACCTAACCTACCTACCCTACATATCTACCTGCTTACCTACCACATATACCTATTTCAATCAATCAATCTTCCTAGCCTTTTTCCCAACTATCTTGGGGTCGGCTTCCAGTCTTACCGGTTGCAGCTGAATACCAGTATTTTACATGGAGCGACTGCCTATCTGACCTCCACAACCCAGTTACTGTTACAACACATATACCTATTTATACCTAATAATACTATGTTAGTAGCAAATAAATAACTTTGAATTTAGTTAATCCATGTTACTAAAATAAATGAAATAGACTTCTACACCTATAATTTAACACAACAAAATTTTTTCATTAAAATTAGACAATTTCTTTACAAATCTTTATGTTTTTTTATAGCGCCTCTGTTGTTACCTTTTCGAAAGTATTACAAAAATGCATAGTGTTAAATCTTGTACGACATGGTATGGAACCCTTCGTGTGCGAGTCCGACTCGCACTTGACCGATTTATTTTACCTTTTGAGGTTCGGAACCCTAAAAAGGTCTCCCGCTGGTATTGTGGCGTTGCTTGCGCGAGGCTTTTGCCCAGCAATGGGCTTCTTTCTACAGAATCAAGATAATGATAAGGCCTTTTTCGATAAATCTTTTCATTTCCATTGCAGGTATACCTCCCACAAGAGTTCGAGAGCGCACTCGCGCATGCGTGCAGTGACGATGCGATCGGTACCACAGTCATACGATTCCCTTAGTACTAACTTACATCTCAATAATTCATGCTGCCCTGGCAGGCAAGAGCCATGTTTTGGTACAGCTAGCAATTACAAAGATCTACGTTATATCCTATATCTCGATAGCTACATAGCGCTGTAACAATGCACAAAAGTTGATAACGAACGACGGTGTTGGTGAATATTGTGCTTAAAAGTTCTTGCTAGGGGTACAGTTAGCCGCACGTCCATAGAATGCCTTTATTTCGTAGAAGTAAGCCCACCGTTTACGCATGCACTAAATTAAATATCCGGAACTTATTTATAGCACAAACGTGTTGTCTTCATCTGTCTAGCTTTTTCTCAACTATGTTGGGGCCGGATTCCAATCTAACCGCATGCAGCTGAATACTATTATTTTACATGGAGCGATTGCATCTGACCTCCACAACCCAGTTACTGGGTAACACGATACCCCTTGGTAGACTGGTTGTCAGACTTTCGGGCTTCTGACGACTCGTAACGACTGTCAAAGATTCACGAATGACAGCCGAGACCAACGGCTTCACGTGCTTTCCGAGGCACGGAGGGGTCTTGTAAAGATGGTCACCCATCCACGGACCAACCGCGGCAAGCGTAGCTTAACCTGATCGATCGACCCGTGCGGCTGTTACTTAGCCACAAACCCATACGAGTGTTTGTGCTATAAATAAGTTCGGGATATATCTATCTTCGTCTAGCCTAGCGAGACGTTAAGCGCACAAATATAAAAATCGTTAAACTTTTTGTACTGAAAATACTTCTGAAATTCAGTTCATGCGTTTTCTATCAAATCATCAATATGTGGCTTCATAAACTGTTACTAGGACCACAAAAAACGTAAAATTATAGGAACCTTTACGTAATGTTCCTATGGAATATTGTTCCTAATTTGAAAATAAATGTAGTCATAATTTTTTTAGATTTGGAATCGATTTACAAGATCAAATGATCATAATAAAATTAATGAAGTCAATTCACGACGACTAATAATGGAAAACGATTGGAATTGATACGATATTCACAATTTTTTAAGATAATTTTTAAGAGGGTTTACGTCATAAAGCATTTCATACAAACTCCCAAGCCCTTGTTTTTCGAAATGACCGAACCGATTTTAATGAAACTTCATACGCAGGATGCAAAGGTCTAAATACTTACGGTCTTATTCATAAAAAGTTATCGAACATCTAAACACTTGCTAAAGTCTGGTTTGCAAAAAATGGTATTCATAAACGCATTTTAGCACCAAAACGTTCTATAAACCTACTATAAAGTTATAGAAGCCAGAACCCTAGTTTAACAGTACTATAAGGAAAAAATGGCAGACTCAACAGCAGCTGATTACTAGAAAACGACATTTGACGTACAAATCTAACCTGTGTGTCTACTGTCTACAAAATGTCAGTTTTGTAAACAATCGTACATGTTTAATTTATTTTGCATTTCTGTTTAACTAATTTAGTTTATTATTATATAAAATGCAAGCTTTGCAAAGCTTGGATACTATTGAAAGAATTGTACGTCTTGAGAACCGTCCGCTTCGAAGAAAGGTTTACAGAAATAGAAGTGATCCATTTTCTTTGGACGACGACGATTGGAAGCATTGTCCTTATTAAATCTACAGCGACTTTCATAATTAACCTTGTTCGTGAGAGGATCTTATGTTAGAGGCATATCTCTTCAATCCTATTTTAACGCCTCAAAATAGAAGCGGGAAAACATATCACGAAGCACTGCAACAACATAATACTGTGGAACGCTGCTTTGGTGTGTGAAAAAAACGCTTTCAATGCCTTTTACATGAATACTAGGAAATGTGAAAACAACCATAGTGGCAGTATACTTCACAACATTGCAGTTCACCATGGAGACATGCAGTTAGAGGGTAGTAATATCAATGAATATCATACAAGTGAAGTAATTCAAGAAGTTGCAAGGGGAAACGCAAATGCTAATACTATTTTACAAACTTTTATAAGAAGACATTTTAGCGAGTAGTTAATTAATAAAAAAACTTGTTTAATATATCAGTTTAATTTATTTTGTAATACTCTAATTTGACTTTTCGATTTTTTCTTAGAACAAAAATTTTTCTTTTTCGTTTGCCCTCTGTGCCTCATGTAATTCTTTTCTGCAGGCTGTTTCAGTTTCTGCTATTTGTAGCAGCGCCATCCTTACCATTCTAACCTGAAATACAAAATGAATGTAATAGTTTGTTTGTAAATTATAGTTATTACCAAATTAATTAAATCAGTAGGGGCATAAGAATAACTAATATTACGAGTCCTTAATAGATATTCTTAGGGCCGCGGGTTTTTGTTACATGAGTTTTGTAACAAAATTCTTGACATGCTTAGTTAGGAAATATGTAACGTAAAAGATAGGTACCTAATTCGTAAACCATGCCAGGCCGCTACTTTTTGCGCGTTGGTGTTTGCGTCCGTATTTTGATTTTCCATTAAGGAGACCCTCTCCTGACTAATTCTTTCAAAACAATCTAAGGAACAGAAGCAAAAGCAAGCATGTAAGTATGAGAATGTTTACAAAACAAAACTTACTTTGAATTTGTTCTAGCTGTAATGGTACAAACCTTATCCTCCTCCAACCAAGTTTCACTTCTTTGCCTTTTATTGGAACTAGTCTACGGTATTGATTCCATTTGTTTATTTAGTACATGCATGTAATTATTCAAAAATTTTCGTCGCTTCAATACCAAATTCATTGACAAATACGTGTTTTGAAAGACGCGCCGTGTCAAAAGAGTCGAAACTGTAGACAATAAAATAGTTTACAGTACGTAATAATGTCTATGGTCACAATTTTTTGGTGCGCAGACAGACATTCTCATTTGACGACTCGATGTGTTGGTCAATTTGTTGGACGACTTCATTAAAATGGCAATATTTTGATTTATAACGACATATTAGTAATAGAAGGTTTATGAAACGTTTATGAATACAAAATGTTATCGAAGGTTTTATAGGCTTATCAAGCATTTTAACTAAGTAATGTCTAAAACCTTCGATAAGGTTTTTTTATGAATAAGACCGTAAGTTAAGAACATTTTCGAAAAATTGTGTTACAGCCAATTTAGACCGATTTTAAATTTTCCATAGAAACAGAGATTTCCAGTTATCTGTTTTTAAATAAGACATTTCGAAAATGTTCTTAACTAAGTTTTTAGACCTTTTTATCCTGCATGTGCGTCTAAAGTTTCATTAGAATCGGTTCAGTCATTTCGAAAAACAAGGTCTTGGGAGTTTGTTTGAAATGCCGTCCGACGTAAACCCTCTTAATTTTTCTTCGATATTTTGTAGTGCCAGTATGTCTTCAAAAAGGAATGAATATTTCCAGCACAAAAGTATAGAGTAGTAGTCATATCATTGTGAAAATGTATTTATTTTTAGTATTTTTATTGTTGTTTTTATGTGTCATCACAAGAATTAGCACAAATGTTGCCAGCTGTGAAAATATTTAAACAGAACAATTTATGTTGTTTATTTTTAGAAAACTATATCTTTTGTTTATTCTTTAAGTTTTACTTATAATTTGAAAAACCTTTAAAAATCTGTATTGTTGTAAAACTATGTCTCGAACTAATACCCACCAGAAGTCACAACATTACAAGACTGTAAAATGTAAACAGATCTGTAAATAATGTAAATAAAGTTACTAAATCGAATAGGTGCTCAAAACAATGTATATAGAAAGATTTTGTATTCAATTTATTGAAATCCAGACTTCAAGGTTCGGCGCAAACGAGCTACCGACCACAGCCACCGGTAGCCCAGCGACAAGCAGTTCACATGCCTTTGGATACGTTTTATAGCCACCGGTGGCAGTGGTCGGTGGCTCGTGTGTGCGCAGCCTTACTGTTGTTATTTTAAAGTCCCGGCCGCACTAAATGCAACACGTTGCAGCAACGCGTAATACTTTGTATTAAGCATTGCAACCGTTTCTATAACACACAATGTATGAAAGTTGCGTTTAATGTGATTGTAAACGAACCAAACAGAGCTTTTTATGTGTAGTCTTATTTTGATAGTGCAAACACATTTTATAATATTGTGAATTTAATTAATGCGCTATCAAAATATTGCTTTAAATATAACCGGAATAAAAAAAAAATTGTATTTATACGTGCCATTTATGACTAGCCATTGAATGTCTACATCGATAAAAATGTATAAATGATTGATGCTCTTATAAATTGCGTTGGCGATATGGTGCTCCGGAAAAAAATCGTGTCGCGCAAGTACATACATATATTAATTATAATTCTATGTACTTTTTATGTACTGAAGACGGACTAAATACGGTAGGACTACTTTAACATTAATCGATTTAAGGCGTGAGAGTGGGAGGGACGAGGTGTAGAACCCCCTGTGAAGAAAAAGTTGCGGAACCCCCCCTATTTGAGATACCTATGATTGTTTTTAAATTCTAACCTTTCTTTCGATTTTTTTTTTTTGTATTGACATCGGTTAAAGGTCGGAAGTGGTGGGGGGGTGACGAATTAAATGAAAAGGGAAGTAGAGGGATTATAAGGATAGTATATTTAAAATAAAACAAATTATAAAATTAACAATGACAACACAAAATGGCGTCGTTTTACGTACATATCGGCACTAGACGGTGAATTATTGTTTGTGTGTTAATTTAAATCAGCGAAATATACGTAATATAAATGAAATATCAAGTACCTATCTAAATCCCTAAATATACGTATTTATCATTAATACGAAGTAAAACATTTTAGTGCGTTGACCTTACATAAAATGAAACGTTCAATGGCGATACAAAAGTGAAAATTAGAACTTTACGTGGTACGTAGAAAATCAAAATCGTAGAAATTTAGTAATATTTTGTATATTTCTACGATTTATATTTTTTCTCGTACAACAAACTTTACGTGGGGCTCAAGTTCTAATTATATGATATTTCTGTAAAGAAAATATGGACTCCCAATTCGATGGATGTTAAAGTAGTCTCAGCCCTAAATACTTACATATCATAATTATGTATAAGCCATTGTGGTAACTCGAATATTCGCAGAGTTCACAACTATAGAATTATAGCATCAATGCGTTTACTTCATCGATGTAGACCCCATTGGGCTCAGAATATTGTATCTAACATAACGGACAATTGTCTCAGATATATTGTAACTTGTATTTGATTTGCAACAACCTCAATAACTCGTCCAAAGGTAGATAGGAAACTAACTTAAATTGTAATGTAGATAGATAAATGTTATTTTAAAATATAAATGTTGTTAAATATACTTGTTTTTTTAATTACCGGTAAAGCCGCGTTTTGACATTAACGCGCGCATTATGTCACTTTTGACATTTTTCAGAAATTTTCGGTGTTAGGCTGCCTGTCCACTGGAGCGGAGAGGAGAAAAGAGAAGCGGAGATGTGCCAATATTAACCAATAGAATCTTGACTCCGCCTCTGAGTTTAGATCAGTGATCCTGAGTCAAGATTCTATTGGTTAACACATCTCCGCTCCTCTTTTCTCCTCTCCGCTCCAGTGGACAGGCAGCCTAACTTGTAATTTTTTGATTATAAGTCTAATTGACGAGAATATCCGTCAGTCGATAGAGTGAAACAGCCGACAGACGTTATTAGCCATTATTTAGCAGTAAAAATAGTGATTCACGCCGTGTGAGCCGACTGTAACCAATTGGTCGCAGTGGGGCTTACGCGGTCATATTTCTTGTTCCTTGCCTCCTGTTTCACGTCGGATTCTGAAAAAGATACACACGATTGGAATTGATAATTGAACCTTTTTTGAAAGCGGTAATAATATGGATACTTGAATGGTTGCGTATAACTTGATTATTTGTTTATCTTTATTAACTAAGCTTTATAATGTATAACTTGGATACTAAGATACCTACCGTTGTAGTATCTGTTATACATATTGATGGCACCAACATTCCCCAAAGAGGGGAGATATTGTGTCGCTATCTTTTAAAATTGCTCGCAGCATTGCATGTGAAATACCCTAACAATTAATTATCTAGGTACGATCCACTTTTCAACCTTATTACTAACGGTTTAAGAGCGTTCATCCAAAAAGTTGGTAACGTCGCAAATATTTACCCGTTTTGATTAATTTGGCAAAATTACTGTATGGAAATATAAAATATGGCTAACAAGTGAACTAGAATATTAATAATGAATTGCAATTATAACACTGAATCTTATTTTGTAACCATTTTATGTGTAACAAAGGCATTTGGAAAGTTTTCAAATACTTTTTTTACATCTAAAATTAAATATTCGGTGTTACGATATTAATTATTGCATTTCATAATCAATATTTTAGATCACTAGTTAGTCATACTTCTTATTTCCATACAGTAATATTGCCAAATTAATCAAAACAGCGAAATATTTGACAGCTATTTGCGACGTTGCCAGCTTTTAGGATGAACGCTCTTAAGGCTGAAAAGTAGTTCACCGCGAATGTCCTCTGTTGTACACTCAATTTTATCTAAAAACACAATGAAACAGCTCGTATGTAGAACCACATTTATTTAGCGAACACAACCGAGTACTGAACAGACATACATTAGTAATATAACATTAAGTACACATTATTGAACAGTGCAACGTTTATATACAACCACCGACCACGCCCACTACCTGCAGCAATATTCAAGTTTTTACTTTATTTTTAGTACAAAATAAATTGCTCTATGCTTAAATATTATTGTTCAGAGAATTTGTAGGGCATTTTAGATAAACTTTACAAAATTAAAGGTATTAATAATTGTCTATGCCCTTTGCGGTCTAACATAACTACATTAATGAGGCTATAATGGTAAAAAGTCAAACAAATATAATATAGTATAAATCCTTATCACACTGACGATTTGCGAGCGTGATTCCAGGGAGGCGATTTTTTATCGCACTCGCTGCGTGTGCGTAGCGAGCACGCCACGTATGCGCAACGTATTGCACGCCGCGTTTGCGTAACGAGAGTAATTGACGTGAGTGTACAAGAGAGTGAGACAAGCGAGTGTACGATTTTGTGAAAACGCGGAGAACACGTCGCGTGGTCGCGGCTGGTTCGCTTCGCACTCGCGGAGAGCACGCTCACAAATCGCCTCGCTGGCAACACGCTAGCAAATAGTCAGTGTGATAACGCTCTTAGTTGTAATTTAAACAATGTATAGAGAAATCAGTTCTATTAGATATCTAATAACATTCACAGATAAATAAGATAATTACTAACAACATAATCACAATATATTAATTATCATTTTTTACTATAACTAATATAAAAATTATGAATACAATCATAATAGAAGCCATCTTTTATAATGAGAGCAATTTAATTAAACTAATCAACAGTTATGTATCATTTATGAAATCGAATATTTACTTCGACCATTCAACTTTTATAAAAAGACCTCACCGTTATATTATTTCCATCAATCTTACAAAGGGTTAAAGTTATACAATTCTAAACTGTGATTTTTAATTTGCGAGACCAAAATGACAGCTGCGTTCGACCTTTTTTTGAAAAAGAAGTCTATAAATAATTAATATTACAGCGACAACACGACAACAGTGAAGGTCCTCCTGCAGAGAATGATTCAGTGGTCCTTGTTGCGAGTCAGTCGGAAATTAGATTATTTACGAGGATATTTTTATGTCGACACCAAATGTCTTTTTAGTCGAGCAAATTAAAAAGAGTCAAGAGTATAATTTTTTGTAACATTCCACATTTTGTTGTAATCATACTTTAGGGGTATGAGGAACAGGGTGTAAAGTTCACTCATCCACCATAGAAAAGGGAGGATCCTCCAACCAGACGGGTTGTTATGTCTGGCGGGCAACTGCCCATATGTTGATTTCGGATAGTCTTATCTATGTTATTCGCTCAGTAAACTCTAACTGCGAGATGTAGGAATTGTGTGACGTCATGTCTTTTTGTTTCGTAGTTTTTGTATGTGGCGGTCTAACCGCTACATCACTCCCCTCCGGAGACCGGAGGTCGATAGTGGGCTGAGTCTTGGATCTTGCGATGCTTCACAGTGCCAGCTGTGGTTCCAGTGAGTCGGAACCGGGTGCCGCTCAGTTCACAGTGGGTCGGAACTGTCTGCAGTGATTGCGGCGATGGTGATTGTGGTTCCAGTGAGTCGGAACCGGGTGCCGCACAGTTCACGGTGGGTCGGAACTGTTTGCGGTGATTGCGGCGATTGTGGTGATTGCGGTGATTGAGGTGATTGCGGTGATTCCCCAGTGAGTCGGGGTGATGTGGCTGAGGGTGATGACCAGGAATGCGCGTTCGCTGCATGCTGGTGGTCAGGATACCCGTTGAAGCCGTGGGTGCTGGCTGGCTGTGTGACTCGCCTCACGAAAGCTTGCGGGAGTGATGATGATGACGTCACGCTGAAGTAGTTGCACGAAGGCTGCGTTGACGTTCATTCTCGGGGTCACCAATTTAGGAGTATGAGGAACAGGGTGTAAAGTTCACTCATCCCCCATAGAAAAGGGAGGATCCTCCAACCAAACGGGTTGTTATGTCTGGCGGGCAACTGCCCATATGTTGATTTCGGATAGTCTTATCTATGTTTTTCGCTTGGTAAACTCTAACTGCGAGATGTAGGAATTGTGTGACGTCATGTCTTTTTGCTTCGTACTTTCGTAGTTTGTATGTGGCGGTCTAACCGCTACAATACTACAGTAGGCGCTCGGTAATCCGGCGTTCACTAACCCGACACGTCCAATAATCCGGCGTTTTCTAACTTGGCTCTCTCTACTCTATAATCTACTATAATTATAAAAGTAGATACGGATTACAGAGCGTGCGCATTGATAGTTGTCGTTCTGCATTTAGATTCTACGAGTAGATATTATTACGTAAACTAATAAAGATTTTTTTACCTTGCAAATCCGTGTTAAAATTATTTCTTACTAGCTAGCTGACATTTCCTATAGAAATCCAATAATCCGGCATTGGCGAAAAAAAAATGGATCATCGAGTGTCTACTGTATTTTGATTTATAACAATTCTCTCACAGTTATTCTCACTATAAAAAATTAAAACCACAGATTTTAATGCCATTCTCATTAACATCTGGCCTCATAAGCCTTGAGATACGTTGGTCCCTACCAGGGTATCATAAAAACAGAATATTGCTTCACCACCCACACCATTCCTTATTGCGCTACTAAATATCATTTATCTTTAAGAAACCTGTTTGTTGTTATTATTCGTGATAAAATTATTATATATATTATTTATTTTTAGCCTGTGTTGTCCCACTGCAGGGCAAAGGCCTCCCTTTCTTCTTTCCACTTCTCTCTATTTTGAGCCAGTGTGGACCAGTCCTGTCTGTAGGCGTCAAGCTCGCCTCGCCATCTTCTCCTGGGTCTGCCTCGATGTCGTGGTACATGGTACATGGTGGTAGATTTGGCCCATGATTCATTTGACATGCGGCAAACGTGTCCGGCCCAGTCCCACTTAAGCTTGATCGCCTTTTGGGTGACGTCGTCGATTTGTGTTTTGGAGCGCAACATAAAATTATAATTAAACTTTTTTTACAACATAAAATTATAATTAAACTTTTTTTACAACATAAAATTATAATTATACTTTTTTTACAACATAAAATTATAATTATACTTTTTTTCCTCCGCATAACGCCTCTACCAGGAGCTCGTGGCTAAGTAATAAAATACTTATTTCATAATAATAGTCACGATTAATAACAACAGAACACCCACCATAATAAGAGATTCACCTACAACGATAATAATTATTAATAGTCAGTAAAAGCGACGGGAATGTTACTCGTTATACATTATATTATTATCATAGTTTGGAGCCAAAGTCAGATTTAGTCGAACATTTATTATTTTAAGTTAAAATTGTTTAATAACAGGCGACATAGCTAATTAAGTCTTTGAACACATTTTTATTTCATGTTATAATTATTATTTAGGCCTAGAGGGATAAATGTCTGAAGATAATATTTAAATATAGAATTGCATAAGTAGTTTATTTTATTTAAAAAAAATCGAATGCTAATTTATAACAACAATTGCATCTGTCTATATCGACTCATCTCGAAAACTTCTAAACATTTTTTGGTACGCCTATTATTATTAACTAACTAACAAACAAACAAACTCACTTTCGCATTTATAATATTAGTTAGGAAAATAGTCGTACCAAAAAAAAATAATTTTTTTTACGTTATCTGGTACATAATTTAATATGAATGATGTTCCATTTATTTATTTATCTATAAGATTCCTTTCCGATCATTGTGTAGCAGGCCCTTAGCCAGAGGCCTAAAAGTTTAATGGATAATTATTATTATTACACATTAACGATGTCGCCTGCATATTACTTCTGTATATCAACTATAAGCTAGTATATCGAGCGAAACTACGGCTACAGGCCTCTAACACAGATTGGTTGTCCTTCACCGTTGAGAACTGGAACAAAATAATATTTAAAATTATTTATCATTAAATCAGTACCCTAATTACGTAATGCACGATCAATTTTAAACTGAAACAAATTGCGAATCCATTGCTTCATAAGTTCAAAAAAAAAATCTGATCAAATTTTTTTTTCGAACTTTTGAAGCAATGGATTCGCAATTTGTTTCAATTTAAAATTGATCGTACATTACGTAATTAGGGTTCAGGTCCAAAATACAAAACTTAAGAGTGTTCATCCAACAAGTTGGCAACGTCGCAATTACCTGTCAAATATTTACTTATTTTGATTAATTTGGCAATATTACTGAATGGAAATAAGAAATATGGCTAACTTATTATAACACTGAATTTGATTCTGTAACCGTTTTAGGTGTAAGAAAGGTGTTTGGAAACTCTCCAAATACTTTTTTACATCTAAAACTAAATATTCGGTTTTGAATTTCATAATCAACATTTCAGTTGACTAGTTAGCCATATTTCTTATTTCTATACATACAGTAATATTGCCAAATTAATTAAAACAGCGAAATATATGTCTGGAAAGTTACGCTACTGGTGAAAATTGTGGGTATCATTACCCAACAAAGATCGTTGATCTACCGAGTCTGGGGGCGTGACGTACGTGACGTACGTAGGGCCATTGGAACTTAAAATTATTATAATAGTGTACCTTGTTCAGTACAGGAACAGCTCGGGGAAGTACTTGGTGTAGGGCGGCACGGCCTGCGTGTAGGACTTCTGTCCGCCCGGCGAGCACGAGCCGGACACCGGCAGGAGAGGCTCCGAACTGATCGAGTTGAAGATCTCTTCGAGTTTGTCTTTGATCTCGTACTGGAAGTGGGAGCAAATAGGTTATTATACTCCATAGGTTTAGGTAGTTACATAAAGGTAAATAAATCGTAAAAAGAGTTTTTATAGGTGACACTTTTTTGTTTAAAATACAGTAAAAGTAAAACCTAATAAAAAATCTTTTATTAATGTATGTTAAACTTTATCATTTATTCTTAAACTACTCTTCGTTCTTATAATAATAAAATAATATTTTGTAATTTGTCTATTGTAAAGAGCCCAAACTCTAAACGTCAACGAATTATAAAGTTGGTATAATCAAGAGTACAACTGTGACGTAGCTTCGTAGTAGTTCGATATTTGTATGAGAAAAGGGCTTTGCGAAGCAGATGCAGCCAAATTAAATTCAAAAATTCATGTTTTCAACATTAATTAGTCAAGAATTGATTTTTTAACGTTATACAGAAGTTAAGACCACGTTGAGGCCTTAAAAAAAATTGCTTGCTTTGGCAAGAGAGGCTGTGGACGACCACCAATAATTTGGCTTCGAACCATAAAAAACGATATGATGGCGAGCAGACAACAAAAGAGACAATCTACAACCGTACAGTGTGGCGCAGAAGTAGTAGGAGAGCTGACCCCAAATAAATTGAGATAATAGCTAGGAGAAAGAAGGAGGAAGAAAGAAAAAATAAATTAAGATGACTTATTGAGTGTTAGAATACCTTAGGCTGCGTGATGTGCAGCAGCTGGTCGAAGGGCGCCGTGCGGAAGGCGTTGTTGAGCGTCGCGCGGCGTCGCTCGGCGTCGCGCCGCTCGGCCGCGCTCGGGCCGCCAGCCGCGCGACGCAGCGCCTCCAGGCTCACGCCCGACTGAGCGCCGCCCGACTGGAAGTCAACGTTGCATACAGATTTAATACGTCGTTGATCGCCTTCAGTGGTGTACTGCCGAAAATAGTAATACCTACAATTACTCAAAGTCATTTGAACAAATTCACACTAAAATAACGTATCGTGTCGTGATGCTTCAGAATGAAAACAATCAGAAACCTATTGGATTCATATATTTATTATAATGTGAAATCATGCACTACTATTCTGATGTCATCCCATCTGAATTGTGTGCACACATTAGCATCATAATCAACCTATAATGACTGCTCTACACACATGTTGCACCATGCACACCTTGAATCAACTTTTTTCACACACATAACATAATCAGCCTCTGTGAGAGAGAATGGGCCGTAATCTACCACACGGGCCCAGTGCGGGTTAGTAGATGTCGCATGTCTTAGAATTTTAGTTCTAAAACATGCCGGTTTCTTCACGATGTTTTCCTTCACCGTTTTGAGAGCAGTGGCGATGAAATTATTTACACAAAGTAAAGCGCCTGCTTGGGTTCGAACCCACGACCTACAACTCGTAAGTCGGAACCGTTACCACTGGACCACCACTGCTCCCTTTATTCACTACTTCCAGATAATCTAACGAATACGTTACAACTATAATTATACATTATGCTATCTGTTTGCATATTGGTAGCTTGGTGATAAATTAATCTATAAAGATCTATGTTCAGTAGCACACGTTTATCATTCATTATAATAATGAACCCGCACTGGGCCCGCGTGGTAGGTTAAAGCCTACTCCCTCTCACAGAGAGGAGGCCTGTGTCCCAGCAGTGGGAACATTAATAGTCTGATTATGTTCACCTCTCAACGAGGCTCTCAGGATGACGATTTACTTTTTGCGAACCCGGACACGAGGTGCTGCCACGACAAGTGCCGAACGCAAACAAAGCAAAGCGTTTTTTTTTTGCGTTCGACGCTTGTCGTGGCAACACCTCGTGTGTGTGTCGTTGAGTCGTTACTAAATATACGTCCTCTATTGTAGTTGAACTGACATTACTATTACACGGCAGTTACCGGTCGTTTGCCATGCGGTCGTCTCATATCGTGTTCACTGCTGCGCGTGTCTTCGTGTCCCCAGTCCCAGAACTCATTGTCACTGCGCTATAGGAGGAGAGGGGGAGGGATGTGGAATTATAGAGGATACATAACAGGATGAGGATATAACAGGGATTGTTTATATGTAAATTGTTTTCACCGTGTTAAAGTATTAAATTAATTTGTTAACCGATCTCCTCGATCAGAGTTTTTGTGCTTAGGTGTTTTAAAAATATGATTGCGTTCAAAAATTTCTTTACCTATTGTTAAATCTGTATTCTACAGTGTAAAATTGAATTCATGGGCATCCTCTTACGGGGTTATTGTACTCATCATTATGAACAACTTTCACTATGGGACCATCGCTGACATCGCGAAAAAAAATCAACCATAGCTCGTCATAATGAAGGGAACAGTTGATTTTTTTTCACGATTTCATGATTGGTCCCATAGTGAAAGTTGTTCATAATGATGAGTACAATAAGAGGATGCCCATGAATTCAATTTCACTGTGTATAAAAATGGTCTACAGATTATAAATAAAATACCATAGACAAAACCGTTCGGGTAAACTTTTACAGCAGATAATTATTTATACAAAATGTATATTTCGTTTTTTTATATTTATCCGGTTTATAGTGCTTATCTGCAGGCCTTGAACATAAATGACGGCACTTAAAAAAAAATTCAACGTCTAGTCGTTATTTCATCTCACTTCTCAAGGCCAATCAACGTCAAAAATGTAGGCAAATTCGAGGCAATTTTTTACAGATTGAGACATGATTAGAATGCGACCCTTCTTAAAAATTGGGAATTGCTCCTCTATTTACTGCTTCTAACAGGGAAAACCTTTATAAAGTACCGTACAGGTATCGAAGAATTTTAGTTACTGCCACGACTTAGGTTAACGCTATCTGGGTAACCAAGAAGAAGAACGATGTTACCTCATTTAGAATAGAATAGAATAGAATAGGTCTTTATTTGCTTAGAATGTAGGTACATAAAAATAAGTTGTTAAATTATATAATAGCATCCGAGTACATCCTGCCTTAATATAGCATGCAAATGTAATACAAATTAAGGATATTACAAACAATTATCATTTAAGAAATCCTGCACAGAATAATAGCATTTATCCACAAGAAAATCTGTGAAACGTTTTTTAAATTTATGCAACGGTAAGTTTTTCATTTGGTCAGGTATTTTATTAAATATTAAAGGAGCCATACATATAACATTTCTTTTTAATAAACTAGTTTTAAATGCGCCCGTGTGTAACAGATTCTGGTATTGAGATCTCATAGCTGTACTTCGTTTTCTAGTTTCTACTAAAGTTGCAAATAGACATCGATTTTTTATAACAAATATTGCTAATTCAAGGATATATAGACATGGGAAGGTTAATAATTTATGAGACTTAAATATAGGTACGCAACTGTCTGTTACTTTAAGACTAAATATAGCTCTCAGGCAACGCTTTTGCGCTTTGAAAATGCTTTCTCGTTCACTACAGGTTACTGGTTACACAGGCGATGCGCGCCCTTTGACTAATGCCGACGGCTCGTGTAAGATACAGGCAACTTTTTTACGGTAACCGGTATTAATACTGGTTGAATTCAATTTAAGGTAACCTTTAAAAATATAAATGTTGTAACCGAAAAAATACCCGTATTGATCATACCGGTCTCGGGCCCTGCACCCTAATTACGTAATGCATTTTCAGTCCATTGCTTCATACGTCCGACAAAAAAAATTACTCAATTTTTGTTGTCGAACTTATGAAGCAATGGACGGGCAATCTTTTTTAATTGGTTTCAATTTAAAATTGATCGTGCATTGCGTAATTGGGGGGCTTCTAACACAAAAAAAAAACACAAAATGAAATATATTTACATAAGTGCCAAAGTTCTGCATGGTGGGGCGGTGGTTGTGATTGTACTTCTCAATGAACATGCGATACTCCTCGTCCAGATCGTCGAACTGAGTTTGCTGGTCCACGAGAATTACTTTTATTATTATACCACTATTGAACTATACATTGCGGCTTGTGTATCCTGGCATAGATAGTGGTTAATAACCACTCAACTAAAACAAACTGGAAAATCGTTTTCATAGTTAATTGATAAAGGCGTGAGTTTGTAGAAATCCATTATAAAATACAATAGACGTAGATATAATAGAGAGAGCAGTGGTGGCCCAGTGGTAATGGCCCCCGACTTACGAGTTGTAGGTCGTGGGCCATTACCACTTTCGCTTTACTACCGCGTAAATAATTTCATCACCACTGCTTTCAAAACGGTGAAGGAAAACATCGTGAGGAAACCGGCATGTCTTAGAACAAAATATTCGAAGACATGTGACATCTACCAACCCGCACTGGGCCCGCGTGGTAGATTACGGCCCACTCCCTCTCACAGAGAGGAGGCCTGTGTCCCAGCAGTGGGAACATTAATAGGCTGATGATGATGAGATATAATAAAAGAATCCTAAAGAGTCATAAAAAACGGCGTGTTGCGTGTTGTTGTCTCTGCGTCCGGCGCTCGGCGTGGCAACACGTCGTGTCCGGGTTCGCGACAAGTCAATCGTCATCCTGAGGACGCTTCGTTGAAAGGTGAAACACGTGTCGATTTCTTACAGGGTTTTTTATGACTCATAGGTTACTAAATATATCTACTTCTATTGTATTTTATAATCTTTTTCATGTTAAAGTCATCATTACCCCGCGTTTACTCGTAATCGTAATCTATACAGGGTGGCAGGCACATCGACGCACAACCTGTTATCGTGGATTCAGTACATGATTCTGAATTCCGCTGCATTGAAATATATAGTCGGTTATTAAAAAAATAATTAGCGGTTCGCTCTCGCTCGGTAATCCAGCGCTCACTAACCCGACACGTCCAATAGTCTGGCGTTTTCTATCTTAGCTCTCCTACCATAGATATCCGTCTCCTACTCGGTAATCCGGCTTAATACAAAAGTGCGATTACAGAGCGCGCGCATTGATCGTTGTCGTTCTGCAGTCCGGTCCGATTCTACGAGTAGGTATATTACGTAAACTAATAAACATTTTTTACTTTGCAAATTTGTGTTAAAATACCTTACTAGCTAGCTGATATTTCCTATAAAAAAAAATGGGCGAAAAAAATGTGTGCACTGTATTGCACTTTTTTACGAAACTGCAGATTTTCTTTACAATCTCGCTAGTCTAGAATCATGTGCTGAATTCGTGGTTACTGTCTGCGCGTCGATGTCCCTGCCACCATGTAACCAAGTTGTGATACTTGTTTTCAACAAGTCTTTTAAAACACTTGTGAAAAATATAATAATTAACGCACTGTACTAGAAATTGTCCAACTGACAGCACGCGTAGCATGACAATCATAGAAACGGGTGTTGTCGACGGAAGAATAGACAAAATTACAGATTGATTCATCTGTCATTTTGTCTATTCTTCCGTCGACAAAACCAGTTTCTATTGTGGTCATGCAGTTGTTAGGCAGGAACGCATTTTCTCGACAGCCGGACTGTAGTAGACACAAATGTAGGATACAATGAACAAGGGAGGATATCATATGAGGAGAAAGTAGGATATAGGACATAATATTCAAACACTTATTCTATTCAGATTGCATATTATGAAGTACTAGGATCGCATAAGATTGGGAGACTAGTGAGTTCAAAAAGATTGCTACCCCACGTATCCCACCGGAACATACTATCGAGATATAAAGTATCCTATGTCCTAACCTAGGTCATGGTCTACCTGTGTGCCAAATTTGATCGAAATCTGTTCAGCTGTTAAGTCGAAACTGAGTTCGTTTGTTACGCTTTCACGCTAAAACGGCTGAACGGATTTGGATGAAATTTGGCACATGGGTAGACCATGACCTGGATTAGTAGAACATAGGATAATTTTATCCCAATATTCCCACGGGTTCGATACTTATGCTGGTCAAACCGCGGCGATATTCTAAAGATTATTTCATTCAGTTTTCATATAAAGTACTAGGACCGCAGAGGATATGAGAGTAGTAGGAAATACTAAGTTACTAACCCTCTGCACGCCGGGCGAGCTGTTGGCACTGTCCACTTCAGTGCCGGGCGCTGTGATGTCGGCGAGACTGTCGCGACCTTGAGCGGCTCCTGTAAATTTGGAAGGAATTTAATCTTAATTATCGTCAAGCGACCATGGACGGGAAATAGATTTTTATAAAAGGAAGGAGGAGTGGAAAAAAGGAGTGAGTTTGATTCCCTATCCATTACACACTTAAGTAATTGCCAAGAACAGCTCATGCTATGTTTAAAATATTATCAAGTCAGCAAGTTGGTACCGGTGGGGCTGACTTTCTAAGATGCTTTACGTATCGCCACTCGTGGAGTGCACGCTAGCTCTGCGCAGTAGTAAGTGGATGTACATACCAGCAGTAAGTGCATTTACCAGTAGTAAGTGCATGAACCAGTAGCAAGTGCTTATAAAATGTGTACGCACCAGCCTCCACCCAGCTGTGCCGGTGCGGCAGCGCGACGTTGCCGGCCGTGTAGGGCGACGACGCCGACAGGCGCGTCGCGTCCACGCCGTGCGACTTCAGCAGCTCGCACAGGGCCATCTGGAATGTACAAAATACACGTTAGAATAGAACTATTCATGTAATCTTCCTATCTCTTCTATTTTTCTTTTTCCTTGTCTTTTTTTTGTGACTCACCTTTTGTTTTTAAAGGGTTTGATCTGTCAATATGGTGCCAAAGTGTATGTTTACTCTTGGGCTTGGTTGACAAAATGGTAATAGCGAACTAAATCACTCGAAATGAGATTTGATAGCAAATTGATTTTCAAAAAGCGAGGGTAATTGACAGAAAAACTGAAGATAGAAACATGACATTTGAAAAATCTTGCTCCATAAAGGATACACAACAACCTCAAAAGACTTCGTCAGGATATTGAAGTTAGTATGGAAAAATAAATTAGCTTCGTTAACACAGGCGACGATGCGGCGACGTCGCGACCAGATGCTAATCAAATGATAATATGCAAGATAGTTAACATTATTTCAGTTACAATTCCCGGTCATAAACACAACACAAGGAGCATCAGAAAGCGACTCACAGGTTTGACAGAACTCCTTCTAAAAGTTGAAGTGCCATATTGAAAAGAACAGAGAAAGCAGTAGTGGCATAATTCCATCCTAACATTCTATGATGGAATTATGCCACCACTGGGAATATATATTTAATAAATAACCGGTACTATAATTATTATTAAGTAACCAGTATGTCAAAACGTCAATCAAATAGTTTTCTGACAGCTGCGCGGCTGCCGGCTGAACGAAATGTTGCCATAAATATTTTAAATTAAGTATTGTGTATTTATTTTATTTATATCTCATTGTATGCTGCACCGGTCGACGTCGTCACGTCTCACGGCTCGGATGTGACGCATATTTTCCCACAACATGTTCATTTTTGTTTTGAGTTCTTTCTTAGCGTCATTGTTACCCCAAAAAAACGAATTAATTTTTTTTTTTTTTTTGGTAACGGCCGCGACTTACAAGTTCTACGTCGTAGGTTCGAACCTTTCCGGAAGATTTATGAATAATTTTATTTAACTGATCTGTAGCACCTCTGTCGATATTTTGTCGTCACATCGCAACCGTTGAATGGAGGGGCAAGTCGTACTTAATAACATAAATGGTGTGATACTGTTTACCTGGTCCATCATGAGGTAAGGCAGCTTGTTGGGCATCTTGGAGGGTGGCAGCTCATCGTAGTCTTCCAGCAGAGGAGGCAGCAGGTGAGGGGCGTCCTCGCGACGAGCCGCGATTATCTGAAACATACAATTATTTTAGCAGTCAGTCAGTGCTTTGAAGGATTGTAATGTTATTACTAGTTAGTATCTGAAACTGACTGCGTTCAAGAGCTGTCAGTGTCAAAATTGGTGTGAAATATTGCCACTGACAGCTCTTGAACGCGGTTTAGATGTGCTGAGCCGAACGCAAAGTGAGCTACACCGCCCGACAACCCCACAAGAATCCTATATACGTGGGGTTGCCGGCGATGTAGATCACTTTGCGTTCGGATCTTGTCGTGGCAACACGTTGTGTCCGGGTTCGCAACAAGTCAATCGTCATCTTGAGGATGTCTCGTTGAGAGGTGTAACACGTGTCGATTTCTTACAGGGTTCTTTATGACTAAGAACAGTTAAGTGAATTAGGTTACTAAAATATACGTTGTCTGTTGTATTTTATAATGGATTTCCGAAAGTCACGCCTGAGTCAATTAACTATCTAAAATTTCATGAATATTCAGAAAAATACGGGCGGTCACATGCTCATGGGCGACCTTGCAATCTATACTTAATATATAAAGCTGAAGAGTTTGTTTGTTTGTTTGCTTGAACGCGCTAATCTCAGGAACTGCGATTTGACCCGCTTTGAAAAATTATTTCAGTGTTAGATAGCCCATTTATCAAGAAAGGTTATAGGATATATCACATCATAGTAATTACCTTATTGATATATTCAGCGAGGCGCGGCAAGGCCACGACGTGCGGCAGCAGCGCCGCCAGCGCCACGCTCGCGGCCTGCAGCTGGCACTGCTGCGCCACCGTCAGCACCGGGTTCGACAGGCTGGACTGCTGGATGCTGGGGGGGGGGGGGGACAGACGTGTAACATCTGACGTATGCCTAGCGGCGCGAGACAGAGTCTACAACACAACGCTCGGACCGGCTGGAGTTACGCAAAGTTCATGGATGGCGGTCAAGCAGTGAAGACGTTAAGAAACTGTCGCGCGTACCGAATAGTTGTGTGTGTATTGCTAGTGTGATTAATTTGTTCGTAAATTATAATTTGATCTGAACTGCAAATGCTTTTTCTATTGCACAATAACCAACACTACCCAAAGTACGCCCACAGTAGTTAAAATATGCCTGATAATAACGAAAGAAACACATACTCTCCTCCGTAATATAAATGATATAAACAATATTCATCATAATCATCTAGAAACACTATTTAGACGATGCAAGTCATGTGTTGCTTCTATTTTATTGTATGCAATAGGCAGGAATTTTGAATCGTGTAATCAGGAGACTTAACATATTACTACACAAAACTAAGAAACCGGCCAAGTGCTATTCGTACTCGCACACGAAGTTTTCCGTAACACCACAGAAATTTTTTTGTTTGTTACTTTAGTAAAAAAACACGTTTCTTGTAAAGTGAATCCCCACTTTGATTTTTAACTTTCTTATTTTTATTATTTGTTGTAGACAGTAATAGAAATACACAATCTGTGAAATTTTCAACTGTCTACGTATTACCACTGTTTAAACATCATACAGTCGTTTCACGAAGACGTCTAAACAGAGCAATCGTGCGGGCCGAGACGGGTACCGAACTGCTTACGTTGCGGGGCGTGAGGGGCGAGACGCGTACCGAACTGCTAGCTGTCGCGACGTTGTCGGCAATTACAACGAGATCAAAGGCAATTTCTTACAGCAGGTTTTTATACTGTGGTATTATTGTTCATGAGATACAGTCCGCTGACAGACAGACAGACAGACGGACGGATGGAACACGAAGGCTTAGTAATAGGGTTCTGTTTGGCATCGAACTTTACACTTTATATTATATTTGTTTTATTTTATTTATGTTTTACCTGTAGTATGCACAATATGTTGTGTTGTGTGCCTTTTACTCTGTGCTAAATAAATGTATTATCTTTCTTTCTTCTTCTTACAGAACAGTACAGAACCCTAAAAAGGAGTAAAATATTGAGTGTTATCAATAACTTACGCCAGTATAAGCTGCATGATGTCACACACAGTCTCCTCAGAGCCCAGCTCTATACAGATGAGTGCTAACGTCGTGTAGATCGCCTCCACGTTCTCCATCGTATTGGATTCGAGTTGGAGACCTGGAGACAAGGAAAAATTACAAAACAATGGCCGCAAATCAATCAATCTGCCTAGCCTTTTACCAACTACGTTGGGGTCGGCTTCCAGTCTAACCGGATACAGCTGAATACCAGTATTTTACATGCAGCGACTGCCTATCTGACCTCCACAACCCAGTTACCGGGTAATTCGATACCCCTTGGTAAGACTGATCGTTTCTGGCTTCTAACGACCCGAAAAAAATTTAGATGAAATATGGCACAGGGGTAGAACATGACCTGGGCACAGATTATATAATGCTACGTACAGATACCCAATCCCATACAAAGAAATGACACCTCTCTAAGTCGGGCTATTGACTGGCTATAGCGAAAATGTGGAACAGTTATGACAAATTGAGTAAAACGCCATCTATTGCAAAGAGCCCTAAACAAAAGGTTTTATCTTATTTTGTTGAAAATACGAGATTTATGAGTTACAATAGTTAAATCAGCATTAAACAAGGAAGTTTAGATTTTTACTAATCTTACTTCAGCCAAAATCTTCCGTTTATCGCTTTTTAGTGACTGTTAATTTCATAATTGTTACCTATGCTGCCATCTATGATCGTTTTTCAAGACTAATTATAATTTGTTCGAATTGAGACCCCATGACATGGAGAAGGACATAGGATACGTTTGATCCCGATATTTCCACGGGATCGAGACTAATGCGGGAAAAACCGCGGGACACAACTAGTAAATAAACGTGCTTACCCTCATACAGTGAGCTGAACAGAGCGTAGCCATGCTTGCTGATGAAGATGAGGTCCTGGCGCGAACACTTCTCTACTATCAGACCCAGCTCGATATACTGCACGCTGCAATTAGAACGAAACATAATATCAAGTCTTGTTTCTCCGAAGGGTTAGGTTAGAACGAAATTTATGTTCTAAGGCCAGGCGCGCACTAGCGGCCAGGCCGCCGCGGCAGAGAGATAGTCGGTGGGGCCGCTGGGCGGCGGTGAGCGTGCTCCATGGCGATTTCATACTAATGTATGTATCTCGCTGGCTGCTGCGACTTGGCCGCTAGTGCGCGCCTGGCCTTCTGCTACTTGATCGAGTGATGGCAAGCGTAAGGTTTAATTCCTGGTCAGCAGGAAAATGGTACACATTTGTTTCTTTTAGGTAATAAATGTGAAATTAAAATATATCGTTTTGGTTTGGCAAGCCTTATTCATGGAATAGGTATTTTTCCTCCGTGACTTTTATCTGTAAAATGGTGTCGTATTTATTTACGAATCTAAAAAAACCAGCCTAGTGGATGGTGAACTGGAGAACACGAAGGGTTCTGTACCGTATTAAGATCGAGCAAAAAACATTTAAGAAAAAGTTTCTAGTGTGGCTCTAACTAACGTAACTTTATTTTTATTTTATATTGTTGGTTGTTATTTATTTACTTTATTTAGACCTGATTTCACCAAACTATTCTTAATGAGCCATTATGAAATGTTCTGTTAAAATTGACGAAGACGTCAAAAAGGTTTACGTTCTACGGAGGGATCTTACCAAGGCGTTGCTAAATCAAACATCAAGTAGAAGTATCTGTCAGTATGTTATAAAGTACTCTGTGGTATCTGTCATCGATTGAACAAATATGACCGGTCTGACTTGTCATTCACTCTCGTTAGTACGAGAGCTCACGACCAAAATCATACCACATCGTTTTACGACCAAAACCGTATAAAATCGTTAGTTTAAATGATTCTGAACCCGACTCGGTGAGCAGTACAGGTCAGAAACGACACAGTTATGGGAACCCATTTCTGCTATGTCAAAAAAAATAGGCAGACAGTTTCATCACTGTCTGATATTAAAAATTTACATAGGTTTCGTAATTTTATTACGACAAAGTTTCTGAAAATTGTGTTTTCTGTAGGTATCTAAAAGGGGTTATAGACGTGCGAGCAAGCACACGGTCTCCGTCTTATGGCTCGGCGACCTTACTCGACCGTGTGTAAAGTTCGCCGGCGATCCAACAGGTTTGAAATTTTGCTCGTAGCCCACCTTGGTTCGTAGTTTCGTACATCTGTCATAGCCGCGAGTCACGAGCCTGCATTTTGTTTCGTCATTTGTGTAATGTATGTTTAGTTTGGTTCAGAAAATTCTAAAACATCGCAATACAGTGTGAGAAAGCGTGTTTCACGTGTGTCACCAACAATGTCGGGCCAAGTACGCATGTCTATCACCCACTTTAGATCTATCGTTCAACTACATTCTGAAAATCAGACAGATTGCTATGAAACAGTTTGTTTTTTTTTTTTGACATAATATTTAAAAATGCGGTCAGCTCAGACGTGATGCGGAAAATTGAGGAAATTAGGATTTGTTGAATTCAGAATAACCAAATCTATCGATTTTATACGTTTTTGTTCGTAAAACGATGAATCATAAATTTTGGTCATCGGCTCTCGTACCATGTTTATAAGCAACCAAAACAGAATGTCATGGCGTCTAAACAAATAATTATCTAAATATACCTCATTGGAACTAGCCGTATAATAATGTAATGCCACTGAATTGAAATGTCATAATTTGTGTTAAAATCGAAAGAGCATCTGTGTAATTCTTTATTTGTCGGTTTAAACGTCATACGCATATTATATAATATACTGTCATACCATATGTTTTATGTTTTCGGTGTCGCGCTTGTGGAATTTTAATTGTGGTGATTTTTAATAACATTTCACCTTGGTTCCCCGAAGGGTTGGGCAAAGATGTACCTTTAGTACACCCACATTTCGCCAGTTATGTTTAAGTCCCATTTAATAGGGGGCGAGCCTATTGCCATCAACCGGGCACAAATCGTGACTCCGGGCTGCTACTGAGATATTCCTGGTGGAAAAACCCAATAACACGCATGACCTGGGAATCGAAACCAGGACCTCATGCTCAGCAGTAGCGCTTGCGACCACTAGACCAACGAGTCAGTGATTATAACTTTGTAATTTTAAAAATTTTGTGTGTTGTAATATGTCGTAAAGAAATCGCGGTCCCAATTTCTGCGCAGTGAAAAAGAAATTTCAATAAGACTCATTACAAAACATAATAATATTGTAGTGATGATTGCTCATGATAAAAGAGGGTTGAAAGATGCTCATAGAAGAATTCAACTCCCTGAGCAGTTTCAATGTCCGATATACCAACTAAATAGGAGTTGGTTTATTAGCGAAATCGAATTGTTTCTGTAAGCAAACAAAATTTCAGGTTTGCTTCATCCATACCCATCTTATACGACATCTCGTAGACGGTTTGTGTAACATTCACGGTAGAGATGATGGGGTTGTCCTATTACTAGTGGGAAGAAATGTGTGAGCTTTTAAACTAGGTGATAAATTACACATATATACCTACATAACATCACGCCCGTATTCCCCGATGGGTTAGGCAGAGGTGTACCTATAGTACACCCACGTTTCGCCAATTATGTTTTTTAAGGCCCATGTAATAGAGGGCGAGCCTATTGCCATCGACTGGGCACAAATCCAGACTCCAGGCTGCTACTAAGAAATTCCAGATGGTAAAACCCAATAACACATTACAAACAAGGTTACAAATTAGCATCCAAATATTTATATTAAGTACCTAACACCTTACGAAAGAAGTTGTACTAAATAACAAAACAGGCATATTTTTATTACAATTCACATCGTAAGACCATTTAAGGTACACACCGATTTGATGAATATTCAAGTTTATCTTCAATCATTCAGCGCAAAACATCCATAGCTACAAAAATCTGTCGATAAATGAAACCTTGTCCTGAAATCTACATCGTCATATTCTTCAAAATAGTGACGTCGTCGCTTTTTGTGTGTTTTAGGACGTCGAATAATATTACAAGTTCTATTTTTTTTTATATCACCTATTTCGTGTTAAAAAATAAAATTATCACCAACTCACAACCAGTTGACGGCCCGTTACAAGCATTAGCAGACCACTGGAGCAGTGATTAAGTTTAACGCCATGTTAAGAGAATTAACCATTCGTTAGTACGTGGTGAAACACTCACTACGCCTAACGGGCCGTTATCTACGTAATGGGACGTTAAAACTAACTAACAGAGTATGGTGAAACTAGCTCTTAGGCAACCAACGGCGATACATATAGTATGTTACAGAGTATGTATATTACAGTACTGTATGACTAATATAGGTTTCCCTGTATAACTAGGATAACTATTAAACATGCAAACTTAAAAATATATCTATAAATTTAAAAGAGCAATTTTTTTACGTAGGTATACTACTTATAGTTAAGTTTAAATTTTAAAGAAAAAAGTTAGATGATACAAAACAAAAAAAAACAAAAAAGATTAAAAATTGTGAGATTGATGGTTTGTATTTGCCTTCGTTTATGGTTTTTATTATTTGTTTTTTGAATGTAGGTTTATTACAGTTAAATATATCGAACATGTGAGACAATTGTTGTAACTGTGCGTTTGCACTAGCGAAACATCACGACAAAACATGTTGAAATCTCTAGTTACTGTCAAACATTGTATGGAAAATTGAGATCCCAACATGTTTTGTTGGAAATGTTTCGCCAGTGCAAACGCACAGTTATAGAGGCAATAGAAATACACAATCTGTGAAAATTTCAACTGTCTACCTATTATGGATCATGAGAATCACCCGCTAACAGACAGACGGACAGCGGAGACTTAGAAATAGGGTTCCTTTACTTCCGTAGGAAGTAACCTAACCTTCAAAGAGGTTAGCAAATTATCAGATCACCAAATATTGTTTTGTATTTCCGCTTTAAAAAAAAAGAAATAATTAGTTTAACATGATGGGTTACCGATATCCATTATATCAATATGTGAAGCCAGATACAAAATAAAGTCATAATACTCACGTAGCTCTAAGCAGCCGCGTGGCATTAGCCCGTCGGTCCAGCAGCGTGTGCAGTATCCGCTGCAGCAGGCTGCGCGTGCGCGCCTCGCCCGCCGACGCCACGCGCAGCAGCGCCTCCAGGAAGGCGGCCGGGAAGGCCTTGGACAGTTCTGTCGTACGGTACGTTGTGCCGACCTGTGGATTTAAAAAAAGAAGGTTTTACATTATACTGTATTATTTAACTGATGACAGCGATATTAAAATGGTAAGTAAAAATAAGTATCAAAAAGTTTAAATGAACAATCCTTACATATTATAAAACAAAGTCCCCCGCCGCGTCTATCTGAACACGATAAACTAAAAAAATTCCGAACAGATTTTCAAACGGTTTTCACCAATGAATGGAGTGATTCATGCGGAAGGTTTAGGTTTTAGTAAAATAATATAATTAATTGAGGTTTTGTGTAAATTGGCTGAAATATGACGATTATTGACGAAGATATCGAAAAAAATCTTGCCGACTGGGAGCTTTACTGGCGTGCGTCGCGTAAACCGTAAAAGATACATAAAAATATGATGTTTTACAGAATGGTTCATCTTAAAAAGTCCGTGATGACATACGTCAATCTTCTAAGGATGACCCACAGTAACCATTTTTATCTTACGGAACGGAAAGTGGTAATACTAATAAATAGGGTCAATTTCTTTAAAGGGATGTATGCATGAAACCAATTAGGTATCCTTCATCATTAGGTGTATTTCTGACTTCATATCTCCCGACATATGAAGTCAGAAATACACCTAGCTTTTGACGAGCATCAACCAAAGCCAGATTTAGACAAAAAGAAACGGTTAGCGACACTAAACCGTCACGCTCAGGTCGGTGACGCTGAATCGCGTATACTCAGCTCAAAACACACATACACACAAATATGTTTTAGATAACGTCCTTCCAACGCTACAATACCAAGTTTCTCCCACGTCCTACCTTCAGCAGAGACTTGAGCAGTATGCTCTGCAGCATGGCGTCGGCCTTGGTTCCTTTGTTGGAGCGTTGGCTGGAAGGCACCTTGTTGATGATGAACATCATGATGTCTATCTTCTGGAAGTCCGGCAGGTGGTCTGCGAACTCTCCCAGAGCGTTGATGAGGGCTTCCTGGTAGAGCTTTTCATCAGTTTCTTTCTGTACATGGAAAATAAACATGCTTGTGATTAGAATATAAAGGTTATATGGACTCAATCAATCTGCCTAGCCTTTCCTCAACTATGTTGGGGTCGGCTTCCAGTCTAACCGGATGCAGCTGAATGCCAGTATTTTACATGAAGCGACTGCCTATCTGACCTCCACAACACAGTAATACGATACCCCTTGGCAAGACTGGTTGTCAGACTTTAGTGCTTCTGACGACCCGTAACGACTGTCAAATATTCACGAATGACAGCCGGGACCAGCGGCTTAACGTGCTTTCCGAGGCACGGAGAAGTCTTGGTATGTAAAGATGGTCACCCATCCGTGGACTGACCGCGGCAAGCCTAGCTTAACCTAGATTCAAATTCGATATACAGGGTTATTAATGTTTTACTAATAACCCAGTATATCGCATTTTAATCCTAAAAGGTCATTTCTATTTTGTGAGGTTAATTTCAGTGTAAAAGTATGAAAAAATAACATAAGAAACTGCTTTCAGTCTTCATTTGGAGTCAATGTTTAAAAATTGTCATTACTATATTGCAATACTAAAATTGCGATAGTTACTGTGCTCACTTCAGAGTCTCGAGCGACAGACGCTCTCAAGTTGGTCAGCAGGTTGTTGATGATCTCCAGTACTGATGGACCTGGAATTAGAAAAGTATTTTTAAAATAATTTGAAATGAAGAGACTAAAATGATCTCCAGTCTTATACTTATATGCTACTTGTTGTAATGGATACTACTTGCTCTAAAATAAAAAAAAAATATAAAAAAAACTTGTTTAAAAGTACTTTCTACAATCGATTTTACTCTCGATTCTAGTTTCGAGTTTTGAATTATTTAGAAAGAGAGAAAGCAAAACCGGGCAATTGTGCTGGCACGTGGCTTTATCGTATTGTAGCGATTACACCGCCACATACGAACTACGCAGCAAAGACATGACGTCACACAATTCATTCATCGCGCAGTTAGAGTTTACCGAGCGTAAAACATAGATAAGACTATCCGAAATCAACTTACGGGAAGTTGCCCGCCAGACGTAATACCCGTCTGGACGGAGGATCCTCCCTTTTCAATAGAGGATGAGTGAGCTTTACACCCTGTTCTGTTCCTCATACCCCTAAATTGGTGACCCCGAGTATGAACGTCAACGAAGCCTTCGTGCAACTACTTCAGCGTGACGTCATCATCATCATCACTCCCGCAAGCTTTCGTGAGGCGAGTCACACAGCTAGCCAGCGGGTATCCTGACCACCAGCATGCAGCGAACGCGCATTGCTGGTCATCACCCTCAGCCACATCAGCAACCTTGGCACAGCACCTGCACTTCCGGCCGGTCTCACAAGCAGAGCCTATTCTACCCTCTCCTGGTCGACGCAAGCAGTCAGCCACAACCCGGCGCTGTACCACATCCGACTCACTGGATGACGACGCAGCGCCACCCCGACTCACTGGGGAATCACCGCAGACAGTTCCGACTCACCGTGAACTATGCGGCACCCGGTATAGGTAGTGCTATGGCCACAATATTGCTGAGCACGGTGGCCCGCGCGGCGCGGACCCTCGTGTTGTCGCGCGTCGCCCGTGTTGTTGTACGTACCCACGCTATCCCCAGCAGCGATGGCCACAATATTGCTGAGCACGGTGGCCCGCGCGGCGCGGACCCTCGTGTTGTCGCGCGTCGCCCGTGTTGTTGTACGTACCCACGCTATCCCCAGCAGCGATGGCCACAATATTGCTGAGCACGGTGGCCCGCGCGGCGCGGACCCTCGTGTTGTCGCGCGTCGCCCGTGTTGTTGTACGTACCCACGCTATCCCCAGCAGCGATGGCCACAATATTGCTGAGCACGGTGGCCCGCGCGGCGCGGACCCTCGTGTTGTCGCGCGTCGCCCGTGTTGTTGTACGTACCCACGCTATCCCCAGCAGCGATGGCCACAATATTGCTGAGCACGGTGGCCCGCGCGGCGCGGACCCTCGTGTTGTCGCGCGCGTCGCCCGTGTTGTTGCCGCCCGCGTCCAGGTGCTGCATCAGAGCCTCTACCACGCTGTACGAGTATTGCGCCTGGAAATAAACACACAAATTGTAATAAGCCAATGTTATTCTAAAGCTTTCATATCGCGAAGAAAGAAAGAAAGCGCGTTTTAACCCACTTCAAAAAGAGGAGTGTCACAGAGGGCCTAGTCTGAGTTTCATTTTACCTTGTCGATCAAACGCATCGAGCGCGTTCGGCGTTCCGATTGGCCCTTCACAGGTGAAGGCCGGCCGGCTGCCAATCGGAGCGCCCAACGCGGTTGATGCGTTTGATCGAGATGGTAAAATGAAACTCACACTAAGCCCTCAGTTCGTCGGAATCAATTTCTTTTTTGCTTTTTCCACGATTACTCGAAGACTCGAAGTACCGATTAGAAAAATTATGTTTTGTTTGAACATTTTTGTTGTGTTTTGTTGAATGTTTTGGTATATTTCCTAACTTAGCTTGGGTAGTTGTTGAGTAAGCTTCAATAATACTTATTTTTTCCACTTAGTCTGTGGATGATGTTATGTTAACTTCCTGTCAACGTAATTTATGTCGGTTGTTTTTTTTTGTAAAATAGTTATTCGCAAACATGCTTGAAAATTCGCACATTATTTTGACAACCTTCTTCGAGATAAATCGATATTGCCGTCCTGGTCAAAAACAATCGAGCATCAGGCCGGCAATCTTAGTATGAAAATCCATATCTGTCGTGTTTAACGGCCAAATAAATTACTATGAAAACTCATATGTAGTGTTATTTAGAAATGGAAATATCTTTTTACTTCAACACATGGCAACCAAGGAAGTAATTTATCAAAGATTTTATATAAATTTCGAACTGGCTTAGCAAATAGAGCTGTGAAGAAATAAATGACCATATTGGCGCGTGAAAATTTTTCTTTGTTCGTCATTGATTCTGGAATTTATAAATAATTTACTTGATTTGAATTTCCGCGTAGTGTTTGAGAAAAGTACTATACAAGCCTTCGCCGCAACCAGGCATTGATGGACTCACGTATGTGTGCCGTGGCTTCGCCTCGGCCCACATTTTCACGATCGTCCATCAATGCCCTAATTGCTGGCCTCAACAGTAATGTACTATTATCTTTTAAGTATCCTGTACACTGTGAATACCACAGATATAGATAGACCTAGATAACGCAAGTATCACGATCTGTATGAAAACCAAGCGTGCCATTTTTTGACTACCTACTATGACGTCACAAGCATTATTTAGTGATGGGAAAACAAAATCCGCCGCACGCGGTGGCGTCTTTGAATCGATTTTATTATCTTTGAATCGATACTGCTGGCTGGGTGAGCGCTGGCGCTAGGCGGGGGCCTAGCGCCAGCGCTCACCCAGCCAGTAGTACGCTAGCTAAAAGTCTTCGCATTGAGAGGTTGTGTGCTCGTGCGCGTTCCGTCGACGTTCACACGTCGTTTTTGGATACCTTTTCCAAAATTTCAAGTAAGTTTACCATTATAAATACGTGAATATTCGATTGAAATACCTTATATTTAATTTAGTTCTAGTGTTTACAAAAGCAACGAGATTCTACCCTTTTTCATCTCAATTTTGAATAAAGATCGCCTTTGTATTATACCATTTCTCTATTTATTGAGTAATCGTGTACAGTAAAGAATTATTGAGAATTGTTTTAAAAACAGATTAATTAATCGATTTTGTGAAATAGTAATGAGATAGACAGAGGAATGAGATAAACAGAGGAAAATAAAATTCCTGATCTGCTTAGTAGGCAGTTAAGGATTTATAATTTCTTCAAATTGTTAGTATTTCCCTACTTATTTCTTGTAATTGTTGTAGATTATCAAATTACAGAAACAAAAATAAAAAAAACCAGAGAAGAAATTTTAGAAACTAAACCCAGTAAAATACGATAAGTATAATAAAATTAAAATGGATGCAAATTACTTGAGCTACAACAGCAAAAATTTAAAGAAAGTTGTGATCTTCAGTACATCAATAGTCGGATATGCTGCTTTTGTTAATATTCGATACTTTTTCCCTTCAATAAAGCATGCTTCCTGAAAATGTATTTAACAAATAGTGCTATGATTTGTTGGGAACCAATCTTTATTCCCGTCGCCTAAATTCATTTTTCTTTTAAATTGGGTTCATGTGGGAAACTAACAAAAACACTAAACGTTACGATTATTTATTAAAATTGTCTACATAATTAGTACCTATAAAATACAAAATCATTCCTCTGTTTCCGAAATCGATTCTTAAGAATCGATTTGTGTTGCATACGTTGAACAGCACTAATCGCTAAAATTGACAGAATAATGATAAAAGCGCCTGTACTACGAAACCGATGCGATATACGATACTATCACTTGCTTCGATATTCATCACTTGTTAAAACAAAACGTCGCATCAACCGCTTCAAGTAAAAGCCGCAATGTAATACGAATATTCAGTTTACGTTTGATGACCTATGTTTTTCTCAAATTTGGTATTACAGAGAGTATTAGATTAAAAATAATTGATTTTAATATTAAATACGCATAATATTAATCACAAAATGACTTATCGATGGAAGGAATCGTTTCCTTTATTTTTTCTCCTCGCATTTGTACACTTTTTACAATTTATAACTGAGCAATCAACCATTTTAACTTTTTTGACTGACGTCCGACTAGCGTGGCACAACGATGCACACTGAGCGCGAAAGTGGCAGCTTACGATTTTTGTACGTAAGCTGGGCACGCGAAGTAGTTGCTCTTGCGTTATCTAGGTCTATCTATATCTGTGGTGAATACCTTAGCAAAATGGTCAATGATTCTAAAGAAAACAATTTTCCTTTTTTGTTGGAATCGGCATCGAAGCTGGTAAGGAAACTAGCCTTTGCCTGCGGTTTCACCCACATAAGTCTCGATCCCGTGGGAATATCGAGATAAAAAGTATCCTATATCCTAACCCAGGTCATGGGCTACCCATATGCTTAATTTCATCCAAACCCGTTCAGCCGTTATAGCGTGAAAGCGTAAGAAACTCACTGTCGCATTTATAATATTAGTTTGATTTGATTTACACACAATGAAGTTTTTTTATAATAATGTTTATAAAGGCAACAACTCAGGCCGCGTAGTCACCGGCTACTAGCCGTACCGTCAGCACACACAGTGTCGCGAGCTAACTTGCCCCTCGTTCGGGCCCTTACTTTGCTCAATGCTCTTTTGACATCAACACCGGAATGTGACTTGTTTGCTGGGAGGTGGATAGATGTGTGTTGTGAATGTTTAAGTTTTTGTGAGAAGATGGATGAAAGATAGTTTTTTATTTTTTTTTCTTTCTTTCTCTTGACTGCATTTAATTGTACAAGTGTTATTTTGTTTGTTAATTTTGTTATTTCTCGTGTTCATTTAAGTTTTGTTTTATTTTTATTTTTATTAATGTGTAATTTTCTAGTTTTGTGTATTGCTCTGTACAACGCCTTGGGAGTATATCCTGTAATTTAATTTAATTTATTATTCAGTTTCGGACAACAATACAATCCATCTTGTTAGTGAAAAAATACCTTATAACTAATGTTTACTAACATTAGTTATATAACTAATGTTAGTAATACAAAAAACACACAATCAACACGCACACATAACAAATTAAATTAAGTGTCCGAGGCAGGTTGGTCAGAGAACGATCAAGCAAGAGAGCTACCTAGTTGACCATCCTCTCCACAAAATGCCTCAGAACAGGGGAGTAAGGACTCTCCGCCACTACTTTCAGGATACTATTGTTACTGACCCGCGTTCGATGCATCAGGGAATGTAATGTTGTGCATGAAAACTTAAATAAATAAATAAAGTACACATCAATTTTTAAACTCTTAATTAAGTCAAGTCTTACCTGAATAGAAAACATGATAATCTTGAAAGTGTGTACGGCGAAGTCGTTCGGGATCCACAGCTCGTGTCGGTCGAAGTGACTATTACAAAGAGAAAAATCATATTTTTATAATTTATTATATCCTACGTGTACTGCAAGCCTGGTCAAGTTACTGATCAGGGAATCTGCGGTTTAATCATGTTATGTATAAGTTTACTAAGAATACATATCGAGTAAGTCAGTAAACGCAAGAAAATCTTTCAATCCAGTGAATATAAATAAAAACCAGATTTTATTGCGGCGGTCGGTTCGTGGGCCCTGACCATCCATTACATACTAAGACTCCTTCGTGCCTCGGAAAGCACGATAAGCCGTTGATCCCGGCTGTCATTGGTGGATCTTTGGCAGTCGTTACGAGTAGTCGGAAGGTTTGCGACCAGTTACCAAGGGGTATCGTATTACCCAGTAACTGGGTTGTGGAGGTCAGATAGGCAGTAGCTCCATGTAAAATACTGGTATTCAGCTGCATACGGTTAGACTGGAATCTTACTCCTACCTATTTAGGAAAAGGCAGACAGATAGATAGACTCACGTGAGCACAGGTCGCAGCACACTGCGGATGTGCCCGAAGGAGGCGCGGCCCACGAGCTCGCGCAGACAGATAGATAGACTCACGTGAGCACAGGTCGCAGCACACTGCGGATGTGCCCGAAGGAGGCGCGGCCCACGAGCTCGCGCAGACAGATAGATAGACTCACGTGAGCACAGGTCGCAGCACACTGCGGATGTGCCCGAAGGAGGCGCGGCCCACGAGCTCGCGCAGACAGATAGATAGACTCACGTGAGCACAGGTCGCAGCACACTGCGGATGTGCCCGAAGGAGGCGCGGCCCACGAGCTCGCGCAGACAGATAGATAGACTCACGTGAGCACAGGTCGCAGCACACTGCGGATGTGCCCGAAGGAGGCGCGGCCCACGAGCTCGCGCAGACAGATAGATAGACTCACGTGAGCACAGGTCGCAGCACACTGCGGATGTGCCCGAAGGAGGCGCGGCCCACGAGCTCGCGCAGACAGATAGATAGACTCACGTGAGCACAGGTCGCAGCACACTGCGGATGTGCCCGAAGGAGGCGCGGCCCACGAGCTCGCGCAGACAGATAGATAGACTCACGTGAGCACAGGTCGCAGCACACTGCGGATGTGCCCGAAGGAGGCGCGGCCCACGAGCTCGCGCAGACAGATAGATAGACTCACGTGAGCACAGGTCGCAGCACACTGCGGATGTGCCCGAAGGAGGCGCGGCCCACGAGCTCGCGCAGACAGATAGATAGACTCACGTGAGCACAGGTCGCAGCACACTGCGGATGTGCCCGAAGGAGGTGCGGCCCACGAGCTCGCGCAGACAGATAGATAGACTCACGTGAGCACAGGTCGCAGCACACTGCGGATGTGCCCGAAGGAGGCGCGGCCCACGAGCTCGCGCAGACAGATAGATAGACTCACGTGAGCACAGGTCGCAGCACACTGCGGATGTGCCCGAAGGAGGCGCGGCCCACGAGCTCGCGCAGACAGATAGATAGACTCACGTGAGCACAGGTCGCAGCACACTGCGGATGTGCCCGAAGGAGGCGCGGCCCACGAGCTCGCGCAGACAGATAGATAGACTCACGTGAGCACAGGTCGCAGCACACTGCGGATGTGCCCGAAGGAGGCGCGGCCCACGAGCTCGCGCAGACAGATAGATAGACTCACGTGAGCACAGGTCGCAGCACACTGCGGATGTGCCCGAAGGAGGCGCGGCCCACGAGCTCGCGCAGACAGATAGATAGACTCACGTGAGCACAGGTCGCAGCACACTGCGGATGTGCCCAAAGGAGGCGCGGCCCACGAGCTCGCGCAGACAGATAGATAGACTCACGTGAGCACAGGTCGCAGCACACTGCGGATGTGCCCGAAGGAGGCGCGGCCCACGAGCTCGCGCAGACAGATAGATAGACTCACGTGAGCACAGGTCGCAGCACACTGCGGATGTGCCCGAAGGAGGCGCAGCCCACGAGCTCGCGCAGACAGATAGATAGACTCACGTGAGCACAGGTCGCAGCACACTGCGGATGTGCCCGAAGGAGGCGCGGCCCACGAGCTCGCGCAGACAGATAGATAGACTCACGTGAGCACAGGTCGCAGCACACTGCGGATGTGCCCGAAGGAGGCGCGGCCCACGAGCTCGCGCAGACAGATAGATAGACTCACGTGAGCACAGGTCGCAGCACACTGCGGATGTGCCCGAAGGAGGCGCGGCCCACGAGCTCGCGCAGACAGATAGATAGACTCACGTGAGCACAGGTCGCAGCACACTGCGGATGTGCCCGAAGGAGGCGCGGCCCACGAGCTCGCGCAGACAGATAGATAGACTCACGTGAGCACAGGTCGCAGCACACTGCGGATGTGCCCGAAGGAGGCGCGGCCCACGAGCTCGCGCAGACAGATAGATAGACTCACGTGAGCACAGGTCGCAGCACACTGCGGATGTGCCCGAAGGAGGCGCGGCCCACGAGCTCGCGCAGACAGATAGATAGACTCACGTGAGCACAGGTCGCAGCACACTGCGGATGTGCCCGAAGGAGGCGCGGCCCACGAGCTCGCGCAGACAGATAGATAGACTCACGTGAGCACAGGTCGCAGCACACTGCGGATGTGCCCGAAGGAGGCGCGGCCCACGAGCTCGCGCAGACAGATAGATAGACTCACGTGAGCACAGGTCGCAGCACACTGCGGATGTGCCCGAAGGAGGCGCGGCCCACGAGCTCGCGCAGACAGATAGATAGACTCACGTGAGCACAGGTCGCAGCACACTGCGGATGTGCCCGAAGGAGGCGCGGCCCACGAGCTCGCGCAGACAGATAGATAGACTCACGTGAGCACAGGTCGCAGCACACTGCGGATGTGCCCGAAGGAGGCGCGGCCCACGAGCTCGCGCAGACAGATAGATAGACTCACGTGAGCACAGGTCGCAGCACACTGCGGATGTGCCCGAAGGAGGCGCGGCCCACGAGCTCGCGCAGACAGATAGATAGACTCACGTGAGCACAGGTCGCAGCACACTGCGGATGTGCCCGAAGGAGGCGCGGCCCACGAGCTCGCGCAGACAGATAGATAGACTCACGTGAGCACAGGTCGCAGCACACTGCGGATGTGCCCGAAGGAGGCGCGGCCCACGAGCTCGCGCAGACAGATAGATAGACTCACGTGAGCACAGGTCGCAGCACACTGCGGATGTGCCCGAAGGAGGCGCGGCCCACGAGCTCGCGCAGACAGATAGATAGACTCACGTGAGCACAGGTCGCAGCACACTGCGGATGTGCCCGAAGGAGGCGCGGCCCACGAGCTCGCGCAGACAGATAGATAGACTCACGTGAGCACAGGTCGCAGCACACTGCGGATGTGCCCGAAGGAGGCGCGGCCCACGAGCTCGCGCAGACAGATAGATAGACTCACGTGAGCACAGGTCGCAGCACACTGCGGATGTGCCCGAAGGAGGCGCGGCCCACGAGCTCGCGCAGACAGATAGATAGACTCACGTGAGCACAGGTCGCAGCACACTGCGGATGTGCCCGAAGGAGGCGCGGCCCACGAGCTCGCGCAGACAGATAGATAGACTCACGTGAGCACAGGTCGCAGCACACTGCGGATGTGCCCGAAGGAGGCGCGGCCCACGAGCTCGCGCAGACAGATAGATAGACTCACGTGAGCACAGGTCGCAGCACACTGCGGATGTGCCCGAAGGAGGCGCGGCCCACGAGCTCGCGCAGACAGATAGATAGACTCACGTGAGCACAGGTCGCAGCACACTGCGGATGTGCCCGAAGGAGGCGCGGCCCACGAGCTCGCGCAGACAGATAGATAGACTCACGTGAGCACAGGTCGCAGCACACTGCGGATGTGCCCGAAGGAGGCGCGGCCCACGAGCTCGCGCAGACAGATAGATAGACTCACGTGAGCACAGGTCGCAGCACACTGCGGATGTGCCCGAAGGAGGCGCGGCCCACGAGCTCGCGCAGACAGATAGATAGACTCACGTGAGCACAGGTCGCAGCACACTGCGGATGTGCCCGAAGGAGGCGCGGCCCACGAGCTCGCGCAGACAGATAGATAGACTCACGTGAGCACAGGTCGCAGCACACTGCGGATGTGCCCGAAGGAGGCGCGGCCCACGAGCTCGCGCAGACAGATAGATAGACTCACGTGAGCACAGGTCGCAGCACACTGCGGATGTGCCCGAAGGAGGCGCGGCCCACGAGCTCGCGCAGACAGATAGATAGACTCACGTGAGCACAGGTCGCAGCACACTGCGGATGTGCCCGAAGGAGGCGCGGCCCACGAGCTCGCGCAGACACGCCTCGGCCAGGCGCGCCGGCTCCTCCTCTCCCGCGCCTCCCTCCATGCACAGTACTGTGTCGTATTTCTCAGCAGTCTGGGGACAAAGATATACTAGGATTAGCCTAGTTTCAGTAATTATTCGTATGATTGATGTTTATAATGGTCGAGTTATCATTTTTAACTCCAATTTGACTAGACTTGAAAATCTCGAAACAAACAAGTGATTTTTTTTGGAAAATACAACATTGTACTACAATGATTCGTCATAAAATACATGCTTTATGAAAAATAAATGTTTTCGTCGCTAAATCTGACAGTTGATAATTTACCTGCATATTATAGAGTAGAGAAGGTACGATCTTGTCCATATGCTGTGCCTCCCAGATGTTTTCCACCAAGTCATCCGACACGGTCTTTCTAATCACGCCCTAAAACAAAAGTAACATTAATGGTTAAATTGTAACTCATTTCACTCCCTCCCAAAGAGTGTGACAACCGAATTTTGGGAGAACATTGAGCAATGACCCAGTGGTAACGGCCCCGACTTACGAGTTGTAGGTCGTAATTTCGTCACCATTGCTCTCAAATCGGTGAAGGCAAACATTGTGAGGAAACCGGTATTTCCGAGAATCAGAAATTCGAAGACATGTGACATCTACCAACCTGCACTGGGCCCGCATGGTGGATTCCATTCCCTCTCGACGAGAGCAGGCCTGTATCCCAGCAGTGGGAACATTATAGGCTGGTTATGATATAGCATTTCTTGCCGAAATAATCTTTGGTTGTCGTTTAATTCGTCGATACAAACAACAAATGCAAATAAAAAAAACGAAAAACGACGTATATTTATTAACCTAATCCGCTGAACTGTTCTTAAAGAGTCATAAAGAACCCTATAAGAAATTAAAACTTTTCACCTCTCGACGAGGCAACCTCAGGATGACGATTGACTTGTGCCAACCCGGACACGACGAGTTACCACGACAAGCGCCGAAGACAGACACGCTTGGCGCTTGGCTCGGCTCTTTAAGAACAGTTAAGCGGATTCGGTTACTAAATACGTCATCAATTGTATTTTATAATGGATTTCCGCAAAGTCGCGCTTGAGTCAATAAATGAACTAAAAAAAACGAGTCATACCTTTTTTTTTCGAAATAGAGTACAATGATTTCGATTTTGACTCAGGAAAAAAAATTCTAATAAAATGTAGGAAGGAAATGAAACGGCGCATATTACGCACTTTCGAGTGATATTGCCGGATGTAAGAAAGCGTTATCAAAGTATTTTTACAGAATTTGTAATTTTATGCGAATATCTTTGTTTTATAAAATAAAATTGTGCAGAATTTAATATTAAGATAATAAATACTAGCTGCGCCCCGCGGTTTGACCCGCATAAGGCTGCCTGTCCACTGGATCGGAGCGGAGAAAAGAGGAGCGGAGATGTGCCAATATTAACTAATAGAATCTTGACTCAGGATCACTGATCTAAACTCAGGGGCGGAGTCAAGATTCTATTGGTTAATATTGGCACATCTCTGCTCCTCTTTTCTCCTCTCCGCTCCAGTGGACAGGCAGCCTAAGTCTCGATCCCAGGTCACGTTCTACCCATGTGTAAAATTTCATCCAAATCCGTTCAGCCGTTTTAGCGTGAAAGCGTAAGAAACATACAAAAAATCAAATCTTTTCTTTATAATATAGTTTAGAAGAACACGCTGAATATATTATGTGATACAGTCGGGGGGACTAAGAACTGCTCGAAAAAAATTACTAGGTAGCGTGGATACTTTTCGCGGTCCTCTCGACTGCACGCAGAAAAGTATACCGCTTAATCTGTACCTATCGGTACCACATACCTGTAAGCCCTGGATGCCCGCGAGGCGGATTTTATCCCTGGTCGGCTTGTCGATGTGGTTGCTGTGGCACATCGCAGAGAACTTGGACACGAAGAAGTCGTAGCGGCGGTGGTAAGACGGCGTGTCTTCCTCTATGTTGGCGAAGCGGACGAACTGGGGGAAAGAGGGTAGGTCGGGTTTTCTTGATAAGTATAATAATAGAAAAACAAACCATAAACATAAAAGCGAAACTATTCCCCATTTGAAATAAGATTAAATATTTAACTAAACCTTTTTTACAGTCCGTTCAACCGATATTGACTTCTATTGCGTTAGTGGCAAGACAAATGGCAGCTGCAGTAAACAGTTGGTAATGGAATGGAACCACTTTTTTGCTTTCAATGCCATCCTTATGCTTACGGTATAGAAGTCAGAATCGGTTGAACGGACTGTAAAAAAGGTTTTTTTAAATGTCTAAACCTATTTCAAATGGGATATAGATGTTTCATACGCTTCGAAACTGTAGGATTAAAAAATATTGCGCGATTTTGGATACTTTTGAACCATTCATATAGAAGAAGAAAATACATTTATTTAGAATGCACACAATAATAATATACAGCAGATAAAAAAATCAAATAAAAAGTGTAAAGTGCGATGTAAGAAATAAGCAGAAAAGTGTGCCTCACGGCTGCGCCCAGAAAAGGCCCAGTTCAATTATTAATATTATTTGGTTTACTCAGTTACCTGTATACCAAATTTCATTGAAATTCGTTCAGCCGTTAAGGCGTGAAACCGTAACAGACAGACAGAGTAACTTTCACATTATACAGGGTGAAATATTTAGTCGGTTATTTAAAGAAAAATCAGCTGTTCCATACAGTTTGACCGCGTAGGTATTGAACATCTTATAGTTGAGTGAAGCGAGATTTGGGGGGTAAAAATGCTATTCAGTTTTCATAATTTATTATGCAAATGATAGAACTATGACTAAAAGTAATATGATAGAACAATGATACTATGTGTATTTTACTCGTGACGTAACCTATTATTATGATTCACGGCTAGCACTATGCACGGTAGAAATGATGTCATTCTTCTATGATAAAAGCGGCGAATGACTTCAAAAGGATAAATAGATAGAGAGCTAAGTAATTGTAGCGGTTACACCGCCACATACGAACTACGCAGCAAAAGACATGACGACACACAATTCCTGCATCGCGCAGTTAAAGTTTACCGAGCGAAAAACATAGATAAGACTATCCGAAATCAACAGACGAGCAGTTGCCCGCCAGACATAAGACCCGTCTGGCCGGAAGATCCTCCCTTTTCAAATGAGGATGAGTGAACTTTACACCCTGTTTCTCATAACTCTAAATTGGTGACCACGACGTGATTTGAACACACAACCTTCGTGCAACTACTTCAGCGTGACGTCATCATCATCACTTCCGCAAGCTTTCGTGAGGCGAGTCACATAGCTAGCCAGCACCCACGGCTTCAACGGGTATCCTGACCACCAGCATGCAGTGTTCCTCATACCTCTAAATAATCAACAGACATCGTTTAGAGATATAGTTTCTAAGTCATGAACCGCGCAAGCTATGTGACTCTTATGTACAGTAACAATCAATCAATCTGCCAACACTTTTCCCAACTATGTTGGGGTCGGCTTCCAGTCTAACCAGATGCAGCTGAATACCAGTATTTTACATGGAACGACTGCCTATCGGACTTCCAGAACCCAGTAACTAGGTAATACGATACCTCTTGGTAAGACTGGTTGTCAGACTTTCGGGATTCTGACGACCCGTAACGACTGTCAAAGATTCACGAATGACAGCCGGGACCAACGGCTTAACTTGCTTTCCGAGGCACGGAGGAGTCTTGGTATGTGAAGATGGTCGGACCAACCCCAGCATGCGTAGCTTAAACTGATGGATCGACCCGTGCGACTGTTATTACTTAGCCACAAAGCTCCTCTCTTATGTAAATTGACATAAGGTTTAAATTAAAATCATTGACGCATTCTCGTAAATACATTACCTATGAATCAGATTTTTCATTTATATTTTATTATCCTTTTTATTGACATGCAAATGAAAAGAACATTATAACATAACACTTGTATATCTATACCCCGAAGGGCAATGCAGAAGTGTACCTACAGTACACCCACATTTCGCCAGTTATGTTTAAGTCCCATGTAATAGGGGGCGAGCCTATTGCCATCAACCGGGCACAAATCCAGACTCCGGTCTGCTACTGAGAAATTCCAGATAGAAAAATCCAATAACACTTTGCCCGACCCGCGATTCGAACCCAGGACCTCATTATCAGTAGTAGCGCTTGCGACCAGTAAACAGTACTTTTTAAACTGCTTTTAAATCTCAAGTATTTTTAAAGTAGGTACTTATATTTTTTTTTTTACACTGTTTATGTTATGAAGAGGTTATACTCACACTCTGCGTGGCCAAGATCTGCAGCTGAGGGTCGGTGGACTCCAGCAGCTTCTGCACCATCTTGAGGAAGCTCTCCACGAACAGGTTGAGGGTCTGCGAGTGACACGCGACGAGGAGCTGGTCCATCGCCTCCATGGCTATTATCACGAACCTGGGGGGAAAGTCATGAAGTTAGACGATGTTTTTACAACTGACCAATGCTAATATAGCTTTTAGATATATTAATGGATAATTAGAGGACATTTTTCTTTGAGCTGATTACCAAGTACTGGGATGATTGGACTTTTACCAAGCGTGATGATTTTGCATTCGTTATGCCCAAGTGTTGGCGATTTTGAAAAAAATAAACTCCTGCATGTCATAATTAATGACCCCTGTTGAAAATTTGCCCATTTTTAATGGAATCGGGATAATTTTTACAACAAAAGTGAATAAAATAGCAATAACTTTTTATTTTCAATAATAATAAGTTTGTCTTTTTATTTTCAATAATAATAATAAGTGTTATTGCATTACCTATGTGCCCTTTTTGGATCGGACAGCGTTTTTGAAACACATTGTATTATAATGGAAGGTCTTCAGATAACTTAGAAACCACATAGAAAATAATAGAATACTCTTTATTATGTACAGACGCCAGCACATCAAGTTACAACAATCTGTCAAATTTCTTTAATACATTTTTAACTTTATCGCTAATAAATAAAGTTCAATGTTGATTGGGAAAATTTGACAGATTGGAGTAGGTGCTGGCGTCTGTACACCATACAAATTACAGACCGTACCCATATACACCACTCCCTTTATATACCACCCCTCTCCTACCTACCTATACCTAGTGGTGACACTGGACAGCATTTCCCCAAACGTGTATACATATTCGATACGTTGCAAGTGCTTCAGTGTGGTCAAGGCTTTACATTTACAGCAGTCTATCTCGTGTACAAATCAATACACTCTACATAGATTTATCTGCGAATGATCTAACTCTATTGTTGACCAGGCACTTTAGATTGGGTATCATTTAATAGCCGTACTTTTTTATGATATAAACATGGAATTACTGTTTCAATACTTCGTTTATCATCCTCATACGTGCCAGTGAGAGCGATGTAAAATTTAAATATTATTATTAAAATTAAAAACTAAAAACTAATTTTTTCAATTTAAATTTTTGTTATTTAAAAAAATACGATTACTAATTATAAGATATAAGTATAATAAGAGTATATATTATAAAGTATTCAACTTTAAAATAAGGCTCTTCAAGAAATCTTTTTCTTGTGACTGAGCCGGAAAGGCCCAGATATTGTATCAATTGAATCTACTTCCTTACAATTTTTTTCAACATTCGTGAATGGAAAGGGGATCCCTAAAGGAATTTAACGTATTCAATCAGACGAGCTCTTTAATATCTGCTACCGAAAATGAGCGTGTTTTTCACTGTTTCTAAAGGTGCGTCCTGATAGTGCGCTGCAAATGCATCTTTTATGTCAGATGCCTTAGACTGAGGCACGCTTCGCATGCGTGTCTTACCACTCGAAGCACATGCCTCACACTGGTCCTTGTTCGTTGACTAAGGGACGAATTATTAGTAAAAGATAATTTTGGGGATGAAGACAATTCTCCTTAACCCTGAGGTACTTACTCGGTTTTGGAGAGCCAGTTAAGATAATAAAATTGATCACATCATTGTATTTATAAAGTGTCGCACAGTTAAACGAGACAGCTTCAATACGGAAACGATAATGTGCTGATAAGTTAACTGAAGATAAGTGTTAAGGTTAATCTCATGGAAAGATGAAAAAAATGGTCCTACGATTCTAAATGTTGCTGTAGGAGGGGTTAGGAGGAAAGGTCTCTTTACCCAGACCAGAGAGGCAATTCCTGTAATTATTAAGAACGTTCGCATTCGCATCTCATTCACAATCTGTCAAAAATGCAATGTATTTACAAACATTTTTGAAAAGTTTGACAGATTGCGACTTGAATGTGAACGTTTTATAAGTACGAGAATTGGCCTTCAGATGAGGGATATAGAGACGACAATACCTACAACAAACAATTAAACGGCGTGTCCCTAATGACGTTCCCATTCTGTATACAAAAATTTAATTTAATATATTCAATAGTTTAGTCAATATAGCTCGGCAAAATCCGTAGTCGAATCGTTTATCCACCCTAAGGTGGATATTCTGAAACGTATGCCCAAGAATCCACCCAAGGCCTAGTTGGATAAACGGAATTTATAGGCTTAGGGTGGATCTGGCATAGATTACATTTAATTTGTTTGAAAAACTCATTTTTTTATTTCGAAGCTACTAGGATTTATTTGACAGTTCCAAAGTACTCATATGCATTTGTAGTGCTAGTTTTTTCATTTATTGTTGTATGGTTGTCTCCACATTGTACACAGGGTGGCAGGTACATCGACCCGAAAACTGATACCATAGAACCAGTACATGATTCTGAATTCCATGAGTTGAAATATTTCGTCGGTTATTAAAAAAACAATCTGCTGTTTCATAGAAAAGTGCAATACTTACGCGGTCAAAATGTATGGAACGGTTGTTTTTTTTTTTTAAATAACTGGCGAGAAATTTCAGCGCAGGGGATTTCAGAATCATGTACTGAATCCATGGTAACAGTTTTCGCGTCGATGACCTCACATATTTTGATATAATTAGAATTTCGTTTTCAGATTTGGTGGGAAAACCTTCTGTAATTATTATTTTAGATTTCTTCGTATAATAAAGTTATTGTTCAAGGCTCACCCATGTCGTCTCCTATAAATATCTCTGGACGCTTTCTGGAACAGGTACTCGCCGATCCTGTCGAGTTTCTCGGGACTCGACAGCGAGTAGAACGTGAGCTTCTCCATGTTGGACTTGACGAGGCCATCCTGCGGAATGGCGGGGAAGATGTTGTCTACTAGCCGCTTGTAGCGCGGCCGCAGGGCGGAGCAGCAGCCGCAGCAGCCTGGAGAGATAAAGAACTGGTTTGAAAAGGAGATTGATTTTTGTTTTGATAGTTCTAATTCCGTAAAGGGAATTAGAATTAACCATAGTTATTTTTCTAAAAAAAACGTTAGTTACTCCTTATAACATCAGCTATCTGCCAGTGAAAGTCCCGTCAAAATCGGTTCAGCCGTTTCGGTGATTAGCCGGAACAAACAGTTATATTTTTTCTTTTTCATATTTATGTATATGTATAGATTACTCTTTATTGTACACCAAGACCAATTATAGGGGAATTAAATACAGATCTTAATGCACCTAATATGATTTTATTTAATTTTCTAGAAGTAATTCGCTACATTATTTTGCAAATTAGATACTTCTAGTTCAATCTATAATATATTTTAAATGAAATCCTAGCTCCTGTTAAGAATTGGTCCTTTTGTACGTGGATAGTCCTTTGGGTGATTAAGGCCAAAATATTAAGGACCAAAAAACGAGGTCCGTCCAGCATTCTGAAGAGCATTGTTTGTATTGGTTTGATGACATTTTATCAGTTAATCATGGTTCGTTCACTGGCTTCAAGAACCCTCAGTAACTATTCATGTACCTATGTGAAGCGGTCAATAACCTGTTCTCTTGTGCTATCAGACGTCATTATCTAAGACTTCACCACATAATAGTTTGTTCTTCTTCTAGATTAGTTACTAATATGATTTGCTTGCCAGTAAGGTTGCCACTTGTAAACTAGAATGTTTTTGATATTTGAGTAAGTTGATTGGCCCAGCTTTTCAATTAAGGCATAGTACAGTTCGATTCAAACTTAATGGCGACTCGGAATAGCTACTCGCTGCGCAGTACCGCACCCCTCACTCCCGCTGACCCATGAATTCGTTACTGCGCAGCGAATCGCCTCATGTTCCGAGCCGCCATTAATTTTGAATCGGGGTATAGGTACCTAGTTGTTTCTTGCGTTCTTTTAAAATATATTTCTCTTTAGGTACATATTTGAAAGACACTAGAAATGAAAGACATGTGGACAGCGTATTAATTTAACTTGCAGATTAAAATATAAGTACTTAATTCAGAAAAGATATTAAAGAAGTCATATTAATTCGAGTGAGTGTCACCATACGCATAAATATGCTGAAGTACGCATACTAGATTCCCAGCTTAGAACAGACGCCATTTCCATATTATTAAATTTTCAACGTACAGAACGATTCAAAATTGAATACGCGAGACAGGAATTTTGTCAATATTCTTTTATCATGAAAATATTTTATTTCGCATAAACCTACACGGGCACTTATGAAACGTCAGAAGCTAGGTGCAAGGTTCCAATTGGTCGTTTCCTGTGGAGAAGAACCGACAAGAAACTCCACGGAATTGCTTTTATAATATTTTAATTTCTTATTATCAGACAATATCAATAGATACAATAAAATCTGATAAGCTGAACAATCGTGACACAATTATCAATTTTCAGACGTTAAGTGGTCCTTATTGAGTCCTTATCATATCGATACTTACATGTCATGTACACCGTCCTACTGACTATAAAACACGCTCGATGAGCTATCTTTCTCATTGGCATCATTTTGGCATTAATTTATGGCACTATTTTTCTAACACAGCACTCTTTATCACATAAATCACAATTTTTGGAGATTCACAGCACTCTTTTGGGTAACGTTGCACATCCCTTTTTTTGAATCCATCTACACTTATGATATCCTGGTATTCGTGGTAGGTTTCTGTGTGATTTCGATTTTATTTTTGGACAATCATGAACAGCTTTCAATGAGAAGCCATTTACTAGTCAATTTAATAAACTTTGTGTGGTCCTTTGAGCATTAAGAAGTTTCTAATAAATGCAAAATTCTATGATGCTATGTCGTAAAAAGCGAATAATTTTTTATACAAGTACGGAAGCATGCTGTGAATAGGTACCATACCATTTGCGTAGTACAGTAATAAATGAATATGAATTTTAATTTATTTTAACGGTCTTTTAAGTACTTTAACGATGAGCATTGAAGCCTTGTTCATAGGTAGTCCAAATAATCACTTGGTATATTTTTAATGTTTCAGGTAATAATTTACCCAGCAGTTTATGTGGCCCTGGTATTTAAATAATATATTACACAAGGTAAGCTGTTTTTAAAGGTCAGGTTTTAAAATAATAAGTAATCTTTGTACAAGTGTATTAAATACCGACCAATATGTATTTTTAGCGTCGTATCGATATTAATGAGGAAAAGTTATTATAGATAGAATTTATTTATTTTATAAGCTCTTATTAATATTTTTATCACTGATAGCACGTTTTTAGATGCAATAAATAAGCATGAAATAATTTTTTTAATGAAATATTTTCAGGATTATTTTAATTTGTTTACAAATAATTTTCACAAGAAAACTACTGACTATACTTTTCAGACGGTTAATAAATAAGACAGGACCTAGTTTAGTTTAACTCACAAAAATACTATATTTTTTAAACACATTACTTAACACTTTTTTTTAAACGCGTCGTCATCACAATACTTTTTTCTCAGTTCTATAATGTTTTTACTACGAGTGTTATCTTATTATTTTTCGTTAGACGGCACAACTGTGTCATACGATTCAACATCGAACACTGGGATCATGCTCTAGTGATAAGACTACCGTGATAACAGAACTAGGGCCACTCCACACTGATATAAAAGATTTATGATATCGGAATAAAAAATAAGTTTTCACTGAAACGTATTCTATGATGATCAATAATGGCTATTGGTTACGACTTTTAAACCTCATTGAATATTCTCATGTTACAAGGACGTCTACGTGTTGTATTTATACATAACCTTTTCATGTAAGTTAGAAAGAGGATGTCTAACCCCCTTACTAATAAACCTTTTATATCGCCTGTATAGTTACACACCGATTTCTCTTATTCAGTCGTCAGTAATTTGACATTCGAAAGAAGAAGACAAAGCGTTGTGTAACTATACAGACGCTATACAACGTTTATTGGTAAGGGGGAAAGTCTAAGTTATCCCACGAAGATAGAATGCAATGAACAGCGGCGACATAAACTGGCGGAACTTTACAGTTCCCTATTTGAAATTATGAGTTTAGTATTTTTTTTTTGATTTGTCGTTATTAGATATCGAGAGGTACCCAAAATGTCTGCACCTGCTAAATAAACAGCATCACCCGCCACATAGGGCAGGAATCACGCGATAGCATGCGCTTGCACAGCTTGAATCAGAAAGCTACAGTACCTAACGGGATGTTCATAAGTGCAAAGTTCAACTTACTAGTTACTACTAGTGGTTGACTGATAACTGTATCAGTTAGTGATATCTAAACCTCTATTCATCGCAGTCTTATCTGAATGGGATAAGTTAGACTTAGACTTCCTCTTCCCTCTGACAAAAAATAGACGCAGATCTTTGAAGGTGAAGAGATGTTAGTCTACAGGCTGAAATTGATGATGAAGAACATCATCCATATTAGCCAATATTCCATCTAGATTGATTTTATAAGTTTACTTTAGGACGTACTTAGGTACTTAAACTAATCCGTATCACAGATTAATACAGATGGGACCCTCCGCAAAATCATTTAAATAAAAATCGACTCTTGCTACGACACAATAAAGTGCAATTCAGGTCGCACAGCGCTAATCACCTACAATTGTATTCATCTAGAAGTTGCCTCCCTTTCTAACGGACTACGTTACACTCACTGAATTGGCCCAGCAACACGGGCCCGCCGCGTACTTGTTGCTTCATACCTTAAACTGCGGAGTGTCCCATCTGTATTGATCTGTGTCCGGACCAAAAGACAAATATGGTATGTAATTAAGTTGGTATGTCCTTGTGCCCAAAAAAGATCATTATTGTTATTTACTAAAACTGTCTATTAGATTTAATCGCAAAATAACAACCAAGATACTATCTAATTCGGTTAGGAGTAAAGTTTCTACAGGTGAAAACAACATTTAGTCATGTATTCTAGATACCTACATAGGTTTGTTTTGTCTAGACTTTGGATTTAGTATTAGGTCATCATAACGTGAGAGATCTATATATCGTGCATCGTCGTCGCTAAGACGGATCTTTCCAATTAAGTTGTGTTTAAAATCTATACATCTTGCACAACTTTATGCACATTGATGGTAATATTGGCACTGCTCACGTTGAGTTTTCAGTCATATAATCTGAAACTCATTAAAATAATTCTAAAATAGCTCAACAAGCCAGTAATCTCGGAACGTTCTCATTATAGGTGCAGTAAGGTGTATTTCCGGCCATCAAAAAGTTTTCCAATTCCTATGACGGACGTTTAGATATGCACCTACCTAAATATGATTGAAATTCGGATTGGCTATTAGTATAGGGCGCATTAAGATGACGGAGACAAATGAAAATGATATGTTATGCTTAAGAAAAATTCGTGCATGCGAACAACGCCTTAGTTTAACAGAATTTAAGAACTAAATCAATCATTTTTCTTGGTAGGCGCAGAGTATAAACTTTATAGTAGGTACGAGATTAGCTACGCTAAGATACTGCAAATATTGACAGAACCCTTTAATATTTTAAGTTTAGAACACGCGATAATTGCCTAATAACTTTATCGGTCATTAAAAACATGAATATCGGCAAGAAAACTATAATTTTGGAAGCTCTGAAAAACCTGGTCCTTTCTTCCATCCCAAAAAACGTCAAACACTACAAGGACCAATTTTTTTTTAATAAGTTGTCGATTTAAACACCACAATATTCAAAAACCACTACAGCATCAGCTTACCCCATTAAAATTCAAACAAACCATAATAAATTAAGGTACTTTGAACTTTTTCTGGCAACTAAGATCAATCACAAACACCAGGGCCACATCACCGAAAACATATTCGCTAAACAAACCTATTGATTTTAAACCTATAATAAGTATCGGCACTAATCGGCAGTGCACGGCGCTCCGGTCGCGGGCTTAGAACTGACTAGCTAAATATAAATCATTGCCCACTCACCGAAAATAGACTGTCCGCTGGAAAGGGATGAGTTAAAGGGTGACATGTGACATATTTGTAGTTTGTTGATCTTTATCTATACATAGAACGATTTATTCCCTTGACGTCGAGTCCCGCCACGTCGAGTCGCCGCCACGTCTACTTGGAAAACCTCCCGCTTTTATTCCCGCCACGTCGAACATCGCTTAGGTGGTTTCATTCCGTGCGGACTAAAGGCACACGTCCATAGCCGACAAGCAACAGCAATAGGCGACGTGTCGTCGACACACTACTGGTTTCTATGAAAAACGACGCGTCGTTTTTCATAGAAACCAGGACGTGTCGCTAGCTACGGAAAGTATTTCATAGAAATAGATAGAAACCAAACCAGTCGTATCGCGGCGACACGTCGCCTGCTGCAGCCCTGTAGTCGACTACGGACTTGTACCTTTTGAACTTGCCATTTATTTTGGGAAGCAAGGACCAATTTATTTTTTGGAGGCCAGCACACATCATTTCAATTTTAATCAAGTGCATATTTCCAGTGCATTCATGATGATGTCATCTTGCATATCTTAGTTTTCAGCTGGTTTAACGACCCTCATAGCATAATTCTACCTAAGTATACGTAAGTGTGCCTACATCACCCTCCTTGATTTATTGGAATTGAAACGATAGATTTCTTAGCTTACCTATGTACCCTTTACATGGGTAGTATAACGAATAATAAAAAAATCGGGCAGTCTTTGGGGACTGCTGATAGAAGTGAAAACTAAGTAAATTTTTTATTCTCGCGTTGATGTCTTTTGTTCGAGCGTTAGGTGACGATGACGCGAGTTGCATGATTTTTGTTCACCCAAAAATTGCTCAATGCGCCTAAAAAGCTTTCACTTCAATAATAATAAACTGGCACCCTTAAACGGGTATTACACTACACTGTATCAGGGCCAGCTGATTATTAAGGGAGCAAAACCCAATTAGGGACCCTTACTCTTATTACATCGCTTTTATTAAGGGTTTAGGGACACTGATACAGTGTAGTGTAATACCCGCATTAGAACCTAAACATAGGGGAAATGTGAGCATACTACGAGTATCCAACTCTGCCCACCCCAAGAAATACAGGTGTGTTATTATGACGAATAATCAACCTTCTACATCTAGACTTGAGATTTCCACTAAAGATTCAAGAGCGCACAGTTCAGAAGACAAGCTGTTGACAGACAGACAATGATAAATCTACACATAAAATATCTATAATCATATGATCTAATTAATGCCAAAAATCGATGTATTAAGTGCTAGTGTTACAATCTTCTCTGTTACTCTGCTAACCCTAATTTAATAGTAACATAACATCAAGGTCGCTCTGCGACCCATGTTTGGGAGGAGGATCTGAGGGATAGAATCCGGAACAAGGTTATCCGTCAGAGAAACCAAGTCCACATAGCTCACAGAAATAAGCAATCTGACGTGGTAGAACCAATGACTGTTGGAAAGACGTGTTCTCGAGTGGGGACCGCGAATCGGCAAACGTAGGACGCCCTCGGGCTTGGTGGGACGACGATCTTCGCAGGGTGGCTGGTAGCAGCTGGATGAGTTGCAGGGAACCGAGCTGAATGGCGTGCAATTGGAGAGGCCTATGTCCCGCACTGGACTGCTGTAGGCTGATGATGATAGCATCATCCTGTATTCCCCGAAAGGTTAGACAGAGGTGTACCTATAGTAGTATTATATTATCTGTGCTATAGTACACCCAGATTTCGCCAGTTATGTGTGTTGTTTTTAGATGGTAAGTGTGATAAAAAATTTATTAGTTCATAATTATTAGACTTTCCATTTATTATCTTGTGAGATTATTGTAATTAAAATAATGATGTAAGTTTTTATCTACAGGTTTAAAATGAACATAATATCTCATTATTTAATGAAACATCTAAATTATTGTGATCCAATTCCTAGTACAGGAAAATGTTGTATGTTCAACACAGCTATTGTATTGCATAATGTTGGAGTGAATTTAAACATCTAACATACAATTTTATTGGCTGTTAGATAATTTTATTGGAAATGCAACAAGCAAGTTTGTCACTGTAAAAACATTTTTAGTAAGGTTTATTTGCAGTAACTTGTTTCAAAATTCAAGTTCAAATACAGCTCCTTTACATACAAATTATGTGTAATGACTGTAATGACAAACCAAGAAAATATGCAAATAAAAAAAACTGTAATATTCAAAAAAGTTTTTATTTTATTAAAGTTAGTTTACAGTCTAATGTTTTCTCTTATCATCTCTAGCATCTCTGCTTGACTTAGAACGTTCATAGTCATCGTACTTCCGTGACATTCCACGGCCACGCTTGTCATCCATCCTGCTTCGTTCACGAGAACGGTCCATCTCCCTGTCCCTTGAACGAGACTTGTGCCTTTTGCTACTACTGCTGGAATAACTCTTGCGTTCATATGGGGAACGTGATCTCCGATCCTTCTTAGATTTATGATTGCTATGGTACTTGGAAGACAAGGGAGGAGTTTTTGGTGACTTGTCTTTCTTAGAATCTCTTCTATTACTCTCTTTAGATGTTGATGCAGTCGGTGAGTCAACCTTCTTCTCTTCTGCCTTGTTATCTCGTTCCTTTTGAGCTTGGATATGCTTATTTGCCTGGTACACTTTCCGTAACATGTCAACTTTGCACTCTAATTCCTCAGGGTTGACTTTAGTTCTCTTGTACAGTTGAAGAATGCGAACAGATACTTCTCTTATATCTTCTTCTGGTACTTTGAATAGCAGAAACCAGTGTGGGTTGTTTGGTAGAGGCAAACCAATCTTGCGTGCTGTTAGATAAATGCAAGCACAAGCAATAGTCTCCGGTGGGAACCTCATGAAGACATCAGTCCGCAAGGCATCATTCATGTAGTTCCATGCCATTTGCATCAGTTGACGGTTCTTCTCATACTGCAGCACCTGAAGATACACCACAATAAGCTTGTGAGGGTGCTTGACATGCACGCAGAACCCCAATTCCTTCAGAATTCTTCGCTCAGCCTTGATAACTTGGTTCTTTAATTCAATGTAGTTTTGATCCACAATGAGTGGAGCAATATTCTTCTGAGCCCTCACTTGTTTGATGTGATGGAAAACATTGATCACGTCTCTTATTCTACACGGTTTTTCTTCAACCTTAGATGCTAAATAAATGCTGCCCATAGCCATAGTTTCCATGGGATATCTTACAAATGATTTTGAGTAGTAGAACCGCTGGAGGTAGATTTGTCCGGTCGCCATAGCGACTTGGGGCAGCTTGAGCAGGATTCCGGCGGTTTGGATCATCTCACATCCTAGAATACGGAGATCAGTCTCCGTTTCGATGTCAAGGCCGTCAGTCTGTGAGGGCGTTTCCTTGAATACATTTTCGGGCAAAAGGCAGTTGTATAATGTTAAAACAATCTTCCCATAGGTCTTCTGAGCTTTTGCAGGCGTTGTCGTTGCCGTTTTGGCCAGATTTTGCACTGTTGTAGCTGTCATTTTGTTAATCCGAAACCTTTCACTTGTTGAACAGTTTTGTTAAGAAACTTCATGTAATGGTGAACCAAATCACATTTCTAGTACATTGTATCACATTTAGACACAGTTTATTTGATATTTTGAGAGAAATTCCTTCCAAAACGTAGGAAAAACGCCATGAAAACACGCTAATATTGATGACAGGTAAAGGAGCAAGATGGCGCCACCCAACGTCATATGTCAAAGTCCAGTTTAGTAAACAAAATTCTCAAAAATCTGCCGTAAATTATGCAAATAATTAAAATAGGACATACCTGCCATTGTTTCTTTATGCCTTAGATGCTATGGATATTACTACAAATAGCTTTCTAGCTAAAATCTAGAATACAAGACAAAGTCTCTGAGTCAGTCGATCGATTTTTTTGGGGCGCGTTCCAGTTTTACCAGATAACCAGAGACAAAGTTTGTTTACGAGTAGTCTACTCTACTTACTTTTGGAAGGATTAAAATACAAATGAGAAAACTTTAGTGTATATAGATTTTAATTTATCTAAACTAAAACTAAACTTATCCAAAACTTTACTTTTATCCCAAGATTTTAATATAAGTTTTTACTATTTTTAAGTTTCATAAAACTTTGTAGTGGCTACTCTTTGGAATTTCGTAACGCAACGCAACCCGGAAATGCTCGACAACGTGAAGTTAGCGCCACTTTGCGCCCTTGGCGGCAAATACAAGCAGGTAATCAATAATGCAGATGGCAATAACAAAAGCCAATTCTTGAACATGCGCCAATAACCACACAACCACACCAATAACACTTAATCAAATTATTATTACTTTGGCTAGGTGTAATATTAATTTGGACAAAATACTTACAGCCTGGATCTGTACATTTTTGAACGAACGAATCCAGAAAATCATGGCCCTCCCCAGCTTCAAAACAACATTTTACGAAAGACATTTTTTAAAAGATATAAATTCAACAGTTTAAATTTAACAGAGAAATATAGAAGAATTTGTGTAAAATTTATAACTTCATTATTATGAATAGGTACTAAGTCAACACGGCACATAAAGGCAATTTTTTTTTAACACTTAGGCAATATCTAACAGGGATTTCAAGATAAAAACATTTTATGATCTTCACTAACGCAATATTATTATAAAATTAAATGTTTTCTTATAACTATTACTCAAAAATATAATATTGCTCTATATTGTAACGATAAAATTGACTAGAATTAGACAAAATTTAACAAAAATTAGGTCAACGATGTCACATTTCGGAAGCTAGGTGTTTTTTTCCCATCTAAACTGAATGTCAATGCGATCATAATAACATGTTATGCGATGGATTTACAATGTTCCAAATTCCTGTCACGTCCCTAGTAACGGGGGTCTCGCCAAGTTTGTAGTATAATGCGCGGGAACATAAATTCAAGTTTCCTTTAAATAACACTAGAGGCGCTAGTAGTAAGTTAACGATTACATCTACTCGACACTAGATGTCGCTGATCTTATATAATGTATGACTATTTGACAGCAGATGGCATAGCGGTAACTGGCGGCAAGCAGCAAAAGTATTTACTCAAGTTTTTTTGTCATCGCATTCGCAAAATAATTATGAATGCATTACTTCTGCCCGTGTCTTCGCACGCGTAGAGGTCAGAAATTAGCACACGAGAACGCCACCATAAAAAGTATCCTAAGTGTTAATCTAGGTTATAAAACTATCTTATGGACGCGAGGGTTTAAAACCGAATCCGTGTCATCCGTCAAAGTGGCAATGGCGTGCCAGGAATCGCTGTTGCACGGCTGAGGCGGCAGGAACGGCGACACGCGCTCGAGCGGTGGCGTGAGCGGCTGCAACAGCCGCAATATTCGCGTAAGCGCGTTGTCGAACGAAGCCGTCCTACCGCACTTCGAAGCCTGGCTGAAAAGAGGGGAGCGCATCTCCTACAGGCTCACTCAGGTGCTGACCGGGCATGGTTGCTTCGGTGAGTACCTGAACAAAATTGGGCGAGAGGACACGGCAAATTGCCATCATTGCGGGGGCGGCTTAGATTCTGCACAGCACACGCTCGAGGAGTGCCCTGCGTGGGCTGCTGAAAGACGGGTCCTGGTCGCCAAGATCGGGCGAGATTTGTCTCTGCCAGCAGTAATTGGGTCTATGCTGGCAGAGGCGGAGAACTGGAAGGAAGTGGCCGCCTTCTGTGAGACCGTGATGGTTCAGAAGGAGGCGGCCGAGCGGGATCTTGAGAGGGCTGATCCCGCTCGTAGGAGAAGGCGTCGGGGAGGCAACCGCCTCGACACCTAACACGCCGAAACCCCGCCTGCAATCTTGAAGGCAGGCGGGAATTAGGGATCACGGGCGCTCAGAGTGGGGACTCTGTCCGCCCACTAAGTGACCTCAGGGTAGATGGCGCACAGTGGTCATGTGCTGCCTTGCACAGTTAGGTTTTGGGGAGACCCCTTTACAGTCTCCCCAGAGATGTGCCCTAACAGGCGTTGCACAGAGGGGGTTCCGGACGTGTGAGTCTATCTGGCAGGCCCCAACGAGATTTATCAACAGGTGATAGATTTACATAAGGACATTATTTTGTACCTATAGAAAATAAATAAGATATATTTTGTACCTCGACAGTTTTTGATTAAATGACGTTTCTATGAAGTGTCTAGCTAGCGGGCCGCTTATGATTATTTTTATTGTTATTATACTTTCAGATCGCCCAGTAGTGCTCGGAGTTAGAAAATATTATGTACCTTACAAATCCGAAATTTCGACTTTCTGTGAGCTATACTTTAGGAGATATTCGTTACTTAGACAAACGTCCAGCCAGCGGGCCACTTTTTAAATACTACTGTTTTATATCATACAATAGCAGTAGGAGCTTAATCCTATTATGTACCTTACAAATCCAAAATTTCGACTTTCTGTGACCTATACTTTAGAAGATATTCGTTACTTAGACAAACGTCCAGCCAGCGGGCCACTTTTTAGTATTAGGATGAGGATTTTTAGTATCAAGTTCCTTATGCTATTGTATGATATAAAAGAGTAGTATTTAAAAAAGGGCCCGCTGGCTGGACGTTTGTCTAAGTAACGAATATCTTCTAAAGTATAGCTCACAGAAAGTCGAAATTTTGGATTTGTAAGGTACATAATAGGATCAAGCTTCTACTGCTATTGTATGATATAAAAGAGTAGTATTTAAAAAGTGGCCCGCTGGCTGGACGTTTGTCTAAGTAACGAATATCTCCTAAAGTATAGCTCACAGAAAGTCGAAATTTCGGATTTGTAAGGTACATAATATTTTCTAACTCCGAGCACTACTGGGCGATCTGAAAGTATAATAACAATAAAAATAATCATAAGGGGCCCGCTAGCTAGACACTTCATAGAAACGTCATTTAATCAAAAACTGTCGAGGTACAAAATATGCCTTATTTATTTTCTGTAGGTACAAAATAATGTCCTTATGTAAACCTATCACCTGTTGATAAATCTCGTTGGGGCCTGCCAGATAGACTCACACGTTCCGGACTGGTCTTTTGAGAGGAAACGGTGCCCCTTCCATGTGTAGATGGTGACCACCAGGGTGGTTTTAGTGAGGTAAGAATCCCACACTCCCCGGTCTTATCCCCAAAGACCGGGCGCCTTTTGAAGGTTTCCCCCCGAAAACAAAAAAAAAAAAAAAAGGTTATAAACTATCTGTGTGCCAAACAACAACCGTTTTGTCGTTTTTGCGTGATTGAGTAATGAACATCCAAACATACAAACTTTCATATTTATCTTATAGTAGGATAGTAGGATTTGCAAGAGAACACGGCAGAATACCATATGTATAAATAAAAAAATAATTGTAATTCTCGAATGATTCTCGTAGTTCGCACTGATATGTGAGAAGAAGTAGGTTGTGTACTAATTAGAAATAGTTCCTAGTTAGTAGTTTAGCCGTAACCTGTACAGCCCGTACTTATCTAAGATCTAAAATGATACAGAGCGTCTAGATGCGGTCAATAATGTAATATTTTATGTTCTAATCAGGTATTAGTGGACACGAGGTGGGTGGAGCAGTGACACTGACAATACGAAACCGGGTGCGTGTTGCCATAACTACAAGGTACAGTCGAAGAGTCGAGTGCTACTGTGGAATGAAATATACAGACGCGGTTATGGAAGCATTCATCGCATCTGATCGGTAAATTAAATATTGTTGATATTTGATGGTTGTGAGTTGGTTTTTTCTTTCTTCTCAATTGGCTGAGCAGAACGATGCTAGCATTCGTAAAAGTTTGAACATTATTAATCTGTGGTTTGAACACACATAAAGCACCCTTGGTCAGTAATTGGGACTGACTCGACTACTGAGAACTGCGGTAGGTTCTGGGATTGATATCTGGTTCGGGTCAAGTTTATTGGGTTGACCATTACGAAATTCTCGTTTGTGTCCAGTTATTTCAAAGAGCAATGCCTCATACATCAAATAGGACTTACTAGTGAAATATAGGTGTGCTATATTTCTGTCTATCCTGTCGAGTAATTCACACGTGTTTGATTGAACACATAGATCATCATTCTCCGGCTTCGCAATTTATTTGTGGTCGGTGCAACATGTCTTTTTCTTCCATACTTCTCTATTAGTCGTCATCTCGGTAGTCACCCCCTTTCTAGCCACGCCATCTTTCACACAGTCCATCCATCGTTTCTTTTGTCTTCCCCTACTCTTATAGCCATCGACATTCATACTCAATACTTTCCTCACGATATTTTTCTCATTTCTCCGCATCACATGCCCATACCATGACAACCGATTTCCGCACAACTTTTCAGTCACCGGTGCCACTTTCAGACTTCCTCTTATGTACTCATTTCTTATTATACTTTCGTGTAATCGCTTAACACCACACATCCCTCTTAGCATTCTCATCTCAGCTGCATGCAATTGCTTTTCATTCATCGCTTTTGTGGCCCAACATTCTGATCCATACAAGACCACCACCAACCATGGTTTAACCATTGTTTTATTTATCTTCTCCTTAAAGTTTAAGGGGAATGTGGGAGTCGCAGATTGTTCCCGTGACCTGCCGCCATTTCATCCATCCCAGTGTTAATTCTGTGATAAACCGTCCGATCTAGATCGGGTTCATAAAACTCGTGCATTCGACTATACCCTATATTATCCGTTGCGTTAAATAGGAAAGCCATGTTATTCTCATTATAAGCTACATGTAGCGTCTGTATACGACACGCCTTTAGAAAGTCCACATAGGACGCCGTAAATATTATATTTTATTACTTATTCTAGGTTTAGAAATGGCTGCCCAGTGCAACGGTTGCAATGCTGTCGTCAGCCTGGCTTATTTGGCGGAATAAACACATTACGAAACTTTCAGGAGAAGTAAACAAATATGAGCGATGTTTTCATCATTTTGTATGTAGCGGTTGACTTTGAACTCATAATTATTAAGTATCTCAGGGGAAAGTACTCATGAATACTGTCAACTTTTACTATGAGGCCAAAGCTGAAATTTTGAAATCTGAGCCGGTTTCATGCGTTTTTTGCGATATTTCAGTAAGAGTTGATTGATTTCAAAGTCAGCCGCTATTTATTTATTTACTTTAGAATAGGTAAGCAGGGTAAGTATTTCTGTTGTTATGAAAGAGATTTCTTTCTTCTTCTAGATCGATCGATCAAAAACGGGCTTCCTTTTTTGTAGAGTCCAGCTATCTAATTAAATTACGCAACACATTTTCCGACTAATTTGTTTCATTCTGACAGTTCAACAACATTCATTGCGTTATGAGCAGATTTTTTTTACGAACTTATGAAGCAATGGATTAGCAATCTGTGTCAAAACGATTCAAATTCTGATTGATCGTGTATTACGTAATTAGGGTACAGAGGTCCACTGGGATTTAATGCTCGGTTCTCCGAGTCTCATCATGGGGTTTTATTTAATGACATTAATTTTAAAACCGTAGAATTACATAGGAAACGACCAATTGGAACCGTGAGCCTAGCTTTTTTTTTTTTGAAGTTTAAACTTCTTTAGCGGCAGTTGTGCACTTTTTTTGGGATGGGTAAAAAATTTTAAACTCGCGTCAGGCGTCAGGCGTCAGGTGTCAGGACACGTGACCTGATCGAAAATTCGTAAGACGGAGGGAGAGTAGAATTTATTGACAGCGCACTCTGTTTTTTTTTTTTTTTTTTTTAATGGAGCTACAGCTTTCGTTCTTGTACTGACAGCAAGCCACATAAATTCCTGACATTTTCGTTCGAATATGGCGTTACTTAGTTTTCACTTCCATCGGCAGTAACCAAAGACTGCCCCGCATATTTCTTTTTAAAAAGGTTGCCCCACCTGTGTTGTGGTGCGTTTACAAACATTTAAACTCACATACACAAACAGCCAGACCCGGAAGAAACTATTTGTTCCGTGCGGGAATCGAACCCGCGACACGCAGCTCAGCAGTCAATCGCTTAACCACTGCGCCAACAATGCCGTCTCATAAATGACGTATGTTTTGTCGTTTCATAAGTGCTCATGTAGGTGTATGTGGCATATTTAAAATTTTAATGTGGTATAATGAATGGCGGAGGGACGATCTTAGAAAGAAAGAAAGAAAATTTACTGCAAACAAAACACATTAAACAACCGACTTCCTAAAAAAACACTACAAAGTGAAAAATAAATTTAATTTCGGAAGTCGGTGTCGTTAAGGTTTTGAATTTTGGTTTTTTTGCCACCGACACAGATAATATAATACTACGTACGTACACCGACTTCCGAAATCAAAGTTATTTTTCAATTTGTAATGTTTTTTTTATTAACTTTGCTTTATATGGGACCACCTCGGGAGCATACCCTTTCAACCAAAAAAACAATTTTTAAAATCGGTCCACAATTGACGGTGAAATCGGTGAAAAAATAAACAAAAAAAACATACATAACGTCGAACATAGAACCTCCTCCTTTTTGGAAGTTGGTTAAAAAGAGACATAAAATACATGCAAAGTAGCCAAGTAGCCGTTGTTACACATTGCAGGGTGGATGGTAGCAGCTTCATAAGCCGAGGTTCGAAATTGAAAGAGGTCGTCTGCAGCAGTGGTGGATTGATGGTCACTAACCTAACCTAATCTGAAATTCTATGAACCAAGGTACACGCCACAATACATGGCGTGGGATTTTGCGGTTATATCTATATTAGGAAATAATGGTAAAAAGCATCAAGACCTCTAAATCTATATTTGAACACAACATTCATAGTTCGCAGAAGTTCTTATTAAACACTATGATGCTGTCGGTAAAAACTGGTAGGCAGTCCTTTAAAACCATACACAATAATATGTAGAATTGGTAGGTATTTGCTTCAACTAGACTAGGGAAAAGATTGAAGCACATGATGAGGACTTTTCCACAAGCTGGGTTTGGCGTTGAATTGAAACCCTAAGACCGTGGGGTTCAAGTGCTCATGGCCTGTTCAATGAAATCTCCAAACGAGTGGTTGACACTTCGCCTGACCCAAGGGCTGTCTTTTACCTTGGCCAGAGGCTAAGCATTGCCATACAACGTGGCAATGCCGCCAGTCTCTTGGGCACATTACCAGTCGACAGCGATGCGGAGGAATTTTTCGACGCCATATTTTAGTTTGTACCTAAATAGTTTTAGTTTAATTATATATATTTTAGTTAGTAATAGATAGATAAATCGTTTTATGAAAAAATAAGGGAGATATAAAGTTAGAACCATCTAAATAGAAAAATATAGCTGCTGGGTGTCCAGACATTGAACAAGTGAACAACCTGCCACCAATGCTTTTCTTGCGATTAAGTGTTGCAGGAAGCACTTGGCAGATTGCCGAAAGCAGTGAACCAGGACCACTTTATCGTATAGTCCCAGTCGCCCCCACATGGATTGCCACCAGGTGGCAATTGGGAGAAAAAAATCCCAGTTGCCACCGGGTGGCGACTGGGACCTTATTGCCCCCACTTCAAATCGCTGTACATTGCGGCGTGGATCGCCAAACCCCCTCATCGCTATCTGTCTTATGGCCGCGATGACGGGGTTGGCGGTCACATTTCCAATGTGTATTATTATTAGTAGATAAGTGATATTTTTTAGGGACATACAAACAAGATTGTCTTTATTGTAGTTGCTTTTAATCACTTATTATTATTAATCATAAAAACCAGGTGTAAATTCGCATCACAGAAAATCTTACAATAATTATACTAGGAACAAAAGCTAGTCATCAGTCACAGATAATCAAATTACATATTTACAATAACTATGTTTTATCAATCAAATTACTGAAACGTAAAAAATTCCTCATAATCATAAAAACTTGGTGTACATTTGTATCACAGATAATCAAAATATTTACAATAATCATGGTTTACAAAAAAAAAAAATACTAATAAAACCACATTGGAAATGTGACCGCCAACCCCGTCATCGCGGCCGTAAGACAGATAGCGATGAGGGGGTTTGGCAATCCACGCCGCAATGTACAGCGATTTGAAGTTGGGGCAATAAGGTCTCAGTTGCCACCGGGTGGCGACTGAGACCTTATTGTCCCAACTTGCTTATTGCTCCATGTGGGGGCGACTGGGACTATACGCACTTTATCAGGTACACAGAATACAGACCACATATCGCGAGAATTGTTCATTTACTTAGTTTATTAGCTGCATTATCAAATAATGTATGTAATTTCATAACAATGATTAATAATGGCTCTATAATGATTGGCGTGAAGGCATTATCGTCAGTATGAATGCGAGATTTTTATGCTTGTAAGCTCATAAAAGACTTTCGGAGAACTGACCACAGGGCGCCAACTCACAAAAAACGAAACCTGTCGACTAATGACTTCTAACGTCCACACATGACATCATTCTCTCATGTCTCTAATCTCAACATTAACCAATTTGGCAGTATGACAAACACCTTCGTTCGCCCAAAAGTATCTCCAAGCCGTTTTCCTTGCAAACAGCCTCATGCATATGCGGCAAAGCCTTTTAGCTACGTAATAGGTGCTCTCTCACTCGCCAATTTGATTTAACTCATTCAGTCGACCTCGAGGTACAGCCGAGAGCGGGTGTACGCCATCTTGTATTTTGAACTGTCAAACTTCGCGCCGATTCTGTGATTGTGTTAGCACTAATTGCCAGTAAAAAAAAATTGATAATAGTGTAGTGAAATTAATTGCAGTAGTGTAAAAAAGCGCATTTTTTTTGGAATTTATTCGTGTTGTTTATCTCGGAGCTATTGGCTGCGATCTCGGTCTGTGATAGTGCTGTGTTTTTATGTTATTTTCTTCTGTTTGATACCGTTTGAACTGTCACTGCTTGTGCCCGGAAAGGATATTTTTCGGTAAGTTTTTTTAAAATTTAATTGGGGTGATTTATATTATCGCTTTTAAAGTATAAAATGTTGATACAATTTCGCTTCCTGTTTAACATTTTATTTTGCACAAAAAGTTTTTATCTCGATTAGATCGTTTTAGAACCTGACTAATTGCGCCGGATACTTAATGATCGAGATATAAGAGTGTTCTAACATATGGATTAATGTCTGTAATCGACGAAAAAGGACTTTGCAAGGACACTTGCGACTGGCCACTCTAATAAACACGAGAAATATTCCACATTTGGTCTGCTACAGCTACATAAGCGAGCGTTTAGATTTTTGTACTGAACGCGTTGTTCGTACATTGTTGTTATTTGTATCGTGTAGTTGCACAACGAATTAAACGGACCTTTGAAACAGACTTGAGACATTCTACAACCTTTGTCGGTCATGTAGATTTATCTGCAGCAATGTTAAACTTTTTATCACGTTCGTTTGTAAATTATCGTTATTTAGCGTCGAGTAACTTTTGATTCCGGATTCGACAGTTCACAGCGTTTTGTGGGCTAGAGATAGGGTCGTGAACTTTTTTTATAGGATAGTATTTTCGAAGCCATTGCCTGTTAAAACTTAGATGGCAAAAAAATAAAAAAGGACCGGTATGTTTCAAAAAAATTTTTCTTTAAATGCATATTTTTTGCTACTATGAACTTTATTAACAGGTTTTTTTTTTGATGTCTCGAAATTATTTTACACTCCAAATTAAAGTAACAAAATACCATTAAATCAGCATTTATGAGATTAATACCTGTTCTATTCCGATCATCTCGCCATTTTGTGTTGAAATAATAATATAGTAGTTTCGCATACTATACTTTTTCTTCACAAATATAGCTTTTAGACCTCTAATATACCAGGAAGCTATATTAAATAGAACGGTTGGCAACCCTAGTTGGAGACAACTTTACCGAAGTTCTAAAGTGTTAGACTGCTTGGAATGTACACTTATATTACTTGCAAATTAGCCTTGATATCCAGTAAAGAGGAGACGTTGCCACAGTGGGAAATGCCTGGAGCAGACAGGCAAGAGACAGAGCGAAATGGAAGGAAATGGAGGAGGCTTTCACCGCCATTGCGGTCCTTACAACAAAACGCGATAACGCAGTTTAATAACATATAGTAACAAACTAGAATAAGTATAATATACTAACACTACAAACAAGGTTTAGAATTAATGTTAACTATGTGTAAGGAATAAATAAAGCTACATTATCCATTATTATCCAGTAAAGAGGGGACGACAACAATATGAGCATAAGTTACGCGACAGGAGCTGATTCTTATCTTTGTAAAGTATTAAGTAGAGCCATTTTTATTTGGCCTAGAAATATCAACCCTATTTACTAGTGAATTAAATAACAATTGCAATTAGGGTTGCCAACCCAACTATAATATAGTATCCTGCTATATTACAGGCCTAAATACTATATAACTGAAGAAAAGGAAGCGAAACTACAATACTTTTACTTTAGAACCAGTATTAATCTCATAAAAGCTGAATTTATGGTATTTTTTAACCATAATTTACAGTGTAAAAGTAATTACGAGAGATGAAAAATAACCTGCTAATAAAGTACATAGTAGAAAAAAAAAAGTATTTATTTAAAATGTTTTTTAAACATACCGGTCTACCATATATTTTTGTTTTTTTCGCCATCTTCTATGTTTTTACAGGCAGTGGCTTCGAAAATACAAACAATCAACTTGTTTTGATATAAAAAAGTTGGCAACCCTACTTGCAATACTTCGATCCTACTGTACATCCGGACTCTAAACAAAATGCCACCTTGCCTTGCGGGAGTCGAACCCAGCGCAGACTCCAATAGCCACCCAGTGCACTATGTGGCCAGTTATAAGTACATTTATTAATAAAGAGGCGAAATCTTTAAAATGTACTGGGAATGACTGAGATTGAAGTTAGTTCAATAATAAATAATGCATTCAGAATATTCGATTTAAAAATAGTCTTGATCTGAATTGGTAAAAGAGGTTGATACCCTTGGAATGAATATAAATGAGTCTGAGCGTATAATATTTAAGAGATTTAAAAGGACTGAACTTCGAAAGATTTATTACACGATTCCAATCGGTTCATTTTCCTTTCAATCGAAACTTATGAAATATTTTCTAAGGATCTGTTTTTTTAAACATTTCTGTGCATATTGCGGGTTTGATCTTCCATTGATTCTTACAGCCCTAGTAGCATTTGGTTTAAAATGACTATCAAAATTCGCTATCCAGATTTCCATTTATTCCTTCGATATCAAATACGCTTTCAGAACCTCGTTAGCAGTTCGCTACTATCAAAGCGGATTTTTTTGCGCTGGCAGCACCTCCCGAGGCAGGTAATCAAATAAGATCCTCCCTAATTCCCTACGGAACCCTTTGAACGTTAATTAAGGCACATTATAGTATTTTTTGCCTCCAATTTCGTGTTGAGTCATAACTTTTTTAAAGTTTGCGTGTTTCGAAGACATTTTTCTTGCGAACAAATAAATAAGTTGCGCAGAAAAGTGCAGGGTATTTTTGGAATATTGCTACGTAGCAAGGTTGCTTTTTTATTATAATAACAAAATTATACTGTATTATTTTTGATGTACATAACAAATTGTTGAAAAGCATAACATATTCCCGTCTAGAGTCTGGAAAAGTCTGAAACGGAAAAAAGAGGGTTAAAAGAACGGTTGAAAGTGCAGAATGGCATAAGAATTCTAGAAAAGTCAAAGCAAATATTGCCATATTTAAGGCTCCCCGCAGACAGGCGAGGCGACGCGACTAAGTTATTCTTTTGGGTCACGTTACACGTACTTTGAAAATGTCATCTTTCAATTTATGTTTTTAATATGGGTATGTTTTTTTAATTACAAAACCCTTCATGGTAACGATCACCCACTGTTTTTTTTAAGGACAGGTTAGTTGAGTGTAGATAAAAATAAACCAATTTAATCACACAGCTCATCTTTCACACAGTCTCGTCAATAGTCATAATATTAGCAATGGTCGCAAAAAGCGAATCATCGGTGCCGGTGGTCGGGCACTGTTAATTAGTAATAGCCAGTTTTTGTTGGTACAGGCTGTGGTTATACTGTCAGCGATCCTTTCAGCTTTGTCGTGGAAAACGACGGGTGAAAACCTGTTAGCTTCGATCAAAAATATTTAAGGTGATATATTGAAAAAAGGGGTCTTTTTCTTTTTCGTGTACCTTATTAGGTTTAAGGAATAGGGATTCAATATTTCGGTATATGTTTTTTGACTATATGGCCTAGTATCCTGCAAAAGGAATACACGATACAATGAAATTTTCTCGATAAAAAAAAATTGCAAAATTTCATCTATTTTTATGTTTTTTTGAGTATCAAAGCGTATCGCTTATGAGTTATTTAATGGATTTTACTTTATAACATAGAGAGTAATCATATCTAGTTTTAAGATAAGCAGTTTTAGTTTTAATAATACTTTTAATTTATAAAAGACGGCATTTGGTTTTGGCACATATGCTGTTTTATTCCGACCGAACACACAGTATCGTCATCTCTTCTTTCGCCTATAAAAAGTATTGTCATCACTTTCGTTCGTTCATAAATCAGTCGCTCGGTGGAGCTCTTCGACGATGAATCTATGTCATTTTTTTCCAGATCGGTGCTGTCAGATGTACGTAATTTGAATAATTATATTTACAGGAAAAATCGAGTTCAGCAGATTAAAGTTATTTTAAAGTAAAATTAGTGTCGAATAGGCATATAAACTGCGTATAATAGAATAAATTTACGTGACTGTGAACAAAATAACAATTATTTTTGGCTATTTGTGACGTCATATATATAAATTATTTATTAAATATGGGAAGGAAAACCAAAGCAAAACTAAATAAAGTACAACATTTGGAACACATGAGGGCGAGGGCTCAGTACATGAGGGAATGTTAAAGGTAAGTAATCAATAATTGTTTCTATATACATACTTACAATATCTAATGGGCTCATGAGCTACTTTTGTTGTGGGATTGTTCTATTGTTGATAGATGCCCAATTCCCATCCAATCCATTCGTAACAATAGACTCATTTTATTACAGGGAATCAATAGAAATTCATGATGCTATCGAATCGGAGTCACCACCTTCACTCATCAATTTGTACAACTGGCAATAATATATCCTACCATTACAAAGTAATACTGGGTAAGCACTCAATTTTCTAGAACATAATGTTTGTTTTATTTTTAGTAATTATAAAGAAACAGGATAAAACGTATTACTATTGATGTTACAAAAAGGTACTTCAAAATTTTATTGTGTCAATTTGTCGTTCTGAAGTTAGGTTGCGCATGCGTGCTGGCAATGCGCGCTACTGTTTTATAAGGCAGATTGACTAGTGCGCAGTTATTTGTAATCTACTTCAGAGCGGCTTCAGGGCGCACAGTGGGCTGAAAATCGATCTTCATAGACTTAGGGATCTACTTAGTAATTTTTTTCTTTTTTCGGCAGAAATGGGTTTAGCTATCGTATATTGATCAATTTAATGCTATTTCAGTTTTACAATAAACCTTTTCTTTTATTTTATAGCACTTGCTTGAAAAAAATGTATGGAGATATATATGTTACTGTAAAAACTCCGAACTGCGGTAAATCTTAGGATTTACCGGTAAATCCTAAGATTTAGCAAGTCTCACCGGTAAAAGTCCGAATTGGTGAAACCTGGTAAATCTTAGGATTTACCGGTAGATCCTAAGATTTACCGCAGTTCGGGTTTTTACAGTAACATATATAAAAAAGCATAATCGTTTTCTAGGACTGCATCAAGGTAAAAAACAAAAACTCGTTATTGTGAATTAAATTGGGGCAAAATAGTTAACAGGAAAAGAAAATCGAGTTGCACAACTAATGTCATATATTTGGGACACTTATACAAACATAAAACTTCATATAACATAACAGCATAAAGCGTCACGTTTCTGAGATATTCAAAGATAAAAATAACAATCGTTAATAACGAATTTATTTATTTATATTGTAGTTACTTCATGTTTTTAAGTTATTTACACATGAATTAATTGACTACACCTAGTGGATAAAACATAAGATTTTTTAATCATATTCGGTATAAATAATATCATCCAAGAAGGCAGCAGGAGGCTGAATAGGATTTTCTTGGTGTCGCGCCCATGCCATGCACCATATAATACATATACCATATATCACACGTCCTCATTCGGTGAGGAGTATACATATACTTTTGTCTCTTTCTACCTATAAAAAATCCTTGTTTCAGGGTTCAGTTTTCGACTTATATTTCGGTGAATAACTCCGAATCCTGACGCTTTAGGGTATTATGTTATATGACATTTTTTAATTGTATAAGTGTCTTCTATCTAAATATATAACTTTCGATTTACACCGCGATTCTGAAAAAATATTAAAATGGCGGCTTCACGTTAGGGCCACCCTCCATACAAAAATCTTCAAACCCCTTTTGTTTATATTATGTTAAAAAAATTGTAAAACTAATATATTATTTCAGAACTAAACATTTTACAATAACAAAATCCAGTACCAATCCATGACAGTCAGTGCTATTGAATCCAGAACGAATTTCTTTAACGCGGCTTGCGGTAAGAATTTGTCTTTCTTCTTTAAAAATTTTCGTCATTGGTGTCACTTTCATAGTTTTTGAGGGTGCTAAAGGGTCGCCAATTGCGAGGTTAAAATGTAAATCCAAGATGGCGGCTATGAAATATTTGTTTTTGTTTTAAATCATACGTAAGAGGGAACATCGATCTTGACGGGGGTTCCCCGACCGCACACGTTTTTATTTATATTCATGAATTATTGTCCAATAGTTCTAATATTCTGCACAATCATAACATATTTTCTTCTAAATACAGGTACATGACCCAGTTTGTGCCCAAGGTTTTCTGGTGTTTGTACAGCACCCATATTTGACTGAGCTCTTCTTTGAAGCATAGCTTTTATCTTTTACAACTTGATAAAAATTTAATTGTTATTTCCGAAGCTATTATGACCGTTATTTTAATAATCCTTATCCAATAAAATATGTTATTTAAATTGGACATTTAATTTAGATTAAAATATCCCATCACACATACACACACATACATCATATCATTTAAATAAATAATTTAAAAGATATCGCAGATTCAAAATTACGCGTAACAAAATAATTTTATCGTTGACGCGAACGCGGGCGCAGCGGTAGGTAAGAGTCTATGACCTCCTCGGCTTTTAGGTATGTAATCTCGGTGGTACGTTCCCGTGAGATATTTTGCGACATCCACGAGGGTGAAGCCGCGGGTAAAAGCTAGTAAATTATAATTTGCTACACAAGCCGTAAAAAAATATAAATTAAATAAGGATAAATTTATCCCAACTACGGAACCCTTCATTGTGCATGCCGTGCCGGTTTTTATATAAATAATACAGAAGATTAATTAACAATTTTTAATTTCATGTTGTATAACTATAATTAATAAATATTTTAGTTGATAATTATATATTTTGTATTATTTGTGTACTCCTTATCTCGCTATGTGCAAAAGTTTCATAGACCGAGATAAACTAACGTTCCGTACTCAGCACGCACTATTTTCATAGATAAATGTTTCCGTCTTTATCTTGCACTTTTAGTTTGACAGTTGTGCGGTAGTGACAAAAATAATGCTAAGCATGCTAAATAAGTAATATTTGAAATTCCGGTCTGCGATTTCGTTAGTTCAACTTTTGGTCACTGGTTCAGATAAGTTTGTATCGGTGACGTGGCAGCCGACCACTAAAGATGGAACCGCCACTCCCCGCGTGCGGGGGAAATAAGCCACACCCATCAAACTAATATTTATTTTCAAGGTAGGCCCTTAAGGGGAGAGCTGGTGATTTAGGAAATAAGAAACTAGGGTCTAATTAAATCCTTGTTTTCAATTGATGTTATTTCCACTTACACAAGCATCAACTTTATGCTAGTGTAAATAAAGTTGATTTTAGACTGACTAGTACTTTGAAAAGGTTATAAAAAATGAAGTTGTAGCGCAAACTGAATCTTATGTATAGGCATTACAGTTGTTTTTCCTAAAAGTCGTGTTTGTTTACATGTTTGGGAATTAAATTGTGAACGCAGATTATAGACAACATATCATGCGTTCCTATTACTGTGTGGAATCAAGACAGTAATGTAATAATGACAGTTTTGGGCTAAGTTGCTGTTGCGTTTGTAAAAAATCCGGTAAATAATATTTTTTATTGTAGCTCTATGTTTAATTGTTGGGTTGATTCGGTTTATCAAAAATAAATAGTGACTATTTATTTTTGATAAACCGAATCAACCCAACAATACCTTACTTACCTTTACCTTTTTTTAAATAAATATTAGATTACAGTCCATTACTAATGTAATGTAAAACGTGACCAAATGGAATCGATATCGATATTATTAATTTCTAAGAATAATCCTTGAAAATCAAATGTATATAAATTATGTTTTATGCTAATAAGTAGCAAGAAAAATATTATAATTAGAACATCATGACCTGTTCGCACTCATAAATCAAATAAATAATATCATGCATAACAAAAATCTTAAACATTTTTATCTCCGTGAGACTATTTCAAATCGGTTCGACCTTTTTGCAAATCCTACAACATTCTGCCCAGACAAGTCAAGTCAAATAATGTATTTGACTTGTACATAAATCTATATACAAATAAATGAATATCCCTGCTAGTGTCAACTATAAAAAAAAATAGGTATTCCAAAAGGTAGTTTTTTTAAACAATTTGTAGAAAAAAACTAATGGGCTTGTTTCGTACTTTCTGCAAAGGCAGTATATCCACCAGATAAATTAAAAAATGTAATAGCGTTGAAACACAATTTTTTACCAGAAATTGTCTGATGAAACATGCTAACATAAAATCCATCCCAGCTTTTCTGTTTCCCGCTCCCACAATAACCTAACCTTACATCAGCAAAAACCGTGGCTCTGCGCAGGCGTAACGTGGGCTGGAAGCTGCGGCCGAGCGTGTCCTGCTGACGTCATCACCTGAGACTCACTGGGAGTCAGTGAGACAGAGATAAATATGATCAACAAGATCAGTCAGTCACTCAGTTGTATGGGCATGCAGTGTCACGAACGAAAGACATCAACGCGCGAAAGTAGACTTTTGGCAATTTTTGCGTCAAGGACGCAGGACTTACAGGGCCATGAGAAGGACAAATAAAATTGTAAATCCTAACTAATCATAATCCTAACTAATATTAAGAAACTAAGAACTACCACTACTACTACTTATTATCCTAAGAATATTTCTATCTATCTATTATAAATGCGAAACTGAGTTTGTTTGTTTCGCTTTCACCCTAAAACGGCTGAACAGATTTGAATGAAATTTGGCACATGGGTAGACCTTGACCATATTCTCACGGGATCGAGACTTATGCGGGTGAATCCGCGAGGCACAGCTAGTATGTATTAAAATTGAATGATAAAAAAAAAACTGCGAAGTTTTGTCTGGTTTTCTTTTTTACTTTATTTTTATTCATAATTTTTGGGATGTTCTTCAGGCCATTGGCTTTTGGGAAAGGATTATAATGAATATTATTTAGAGATATTTACTAGTAAATATTTACTAAGTCACGGAAGCTTTATATCGGCATTAATGGAATGTGTGTTCAATAATTATTGGAAGACTAGATGACCCGGTGAACCACTTGAACAAAATTTCACCCCAAAACTGAAGCGAATAAATAAAAAAAAAAATAAAAAAACGGTCGAGCCATTTTCCAGTTTTTGCAAGTCTGACGCACCATGGTAATTGATTTTTATATATTTAGATATCATTAGCATTTATGTAAGAGTGGTGCGGTCGACTGTTAATAATGTTCTCCTACGTATGTTCATGGTTATACGTATGATATTACAATAGATATTCATTTGGTTAATACATGTTGTAGCATTAGAAGATCAGCTTCTGCCACTTGTTAAAAGGAATGCTTGGTGAGAATCGAACCCACTCTAGCATAGGATAACTAAATACAAAGAAAAAAATAATAGGAGATTTTAAATATGATTTGTATTATATTTTTTAAAATAAGAAAAAAAAACAGAAACAGTTATGTATAAAAACGTGATAAATAAATTTAAGTATGATTGCGAGCCGCTTATAACTACGGTTGATTTTTATTTTCCGAACGGAGAATTATGCGGTTTAGGGTTGAGTGTACGATCGCACGCGGGTTAAATACGTATAGGCCTTTACTAATTTAATCCCGGAGACGCGAGGTAGAATAGAGCAATTAAACCGGCAATAAATCTGGGTTCAGCGCGGTAGATGGATTGCCTAGCTTAAGATTCAAAAATAAAGTTAAAACTAATGCGATGGAGATTAATAGCCAACGAATCCTGAAGTCCTGAAGTACGGGGCGCCGTCCTGCTGCTGCCCGGAACGATCTCGCCTTGGTTGGCGGAGAAACCCGACGTGGCTAGAAGACGTGGGTCTGTGTTGACGCAGGCTGGGAGTAGAGAACGCCAGGATCCTGTCCAGGCGACGGACGGGGGTCCGGGAAAGGCCTTGTGGCCTTGGTTATCTGCCAAGGTCCGAAAACGAGAGAGTTTTAGAAACGGCATAGGCTAGATTACGCGATTAGTGGGACGCGAGAGTGTATGATTTGATAAACGGGAAATTGGTTGAATACTCACATGTTTGTTCAGTAAATACTTCACCAAAAAATAGTGGTTCTAGATTCTCGCTTGGCTGGCACGAACTATAGGTATAACTCGAGGACTAGACACCACAAATGAACACGATATGCTTCATCAAAACTGCGGCCAGCTAGCACAAAGATACTATCGTGATCTTTTTACATTCGCGTCTTAAACTGAAAACACGACACTTGAAGCAGAGAAAAATTATTTTATACCATGACGTATCGTCCAGAGCGGCTCACAATAGAATGACGCAAGTCAAAAAAATTGTTTTACTTTGAACGATATAGAATTCAAAATTTGAAAATGTACTCAATTCGAAATTTTTAAAAGAAATAATAGTTTATGAAACTTTTACAACTACAAAAGAGGCTTGAACGGCAGCGCAATGCTGCAATACACCCTTTCCAGTAAAAAAAAAAAATTATCGATACTATCGATAAAAAAATTTGACAACCCTAAACGATGTCGTCACTAAAGACGGAAGGCATCATCGATAAAAATCACGACCCTATCGACAAATTTTTGACAACCCTAGACGATGTCGTCACTAAAGACACTTGACATCCCTATAGGGAAAACCGAAAAAATTATGTCTCCCCTATAGGGGTGACAGTTGAAGAGGAGACGAGACCAGGCTAGGGGAAGTCCTGAGTAACAGAGTAAAAATGAAATACTTACAAGACAACTAACAACTAACAAGACTAAACCAGAATTAAAATACCTAGCCTAAGGAGCGCCTACTAAGTGCATTCGACAAAGAGTAAATACGGAACGTTCCAGATCTAAACCTTCTCGACGCGAGCTCAGGCAGCGTCCACCTAAACCTAAAAAATAATCTAAGTGCGCGACTAAAGAAAAATACAGCCTAACAGAATTAAAATAACTCACGGGATAATATACCATGGCGAAATAGACTCTAGACGAAATAAAGAAGCTAAACTAAAGTAAAAAGCGAATCTAAGTATAAGTTAAAATTAATTATTGACACATGCTCAGAGGGCAATGTTGATAAAAGAAGAGGCTAGAGGTTGTAATCAACGAATATAAGCTGAGGAGGACCAGGCTACGAGAGGAAAAAACCTAAGTCCCGAAAAAATAATACCCCAGCCTACAAAAATAAGGGCTATAAACCAGTATTTTAATGTCCCTAATTGTAGGGTATCCCTCCTGATCCGACTTTCAGCTAAGAGAGTGCTTAGAGTCTGATCAGAGGAGTGATAGTAAGGTGGGAGGGTTGGCGCACCTCAAAGAAACTCCTAGAGGTCGAACACAAACCTATTCGTCCCTAACAGCAAAACTCACTAACAAAGTTGTTGAGAGTCAACAATAAAGTTGAGCGATGAGTTACCTCTCCGAACAAACCCAGAGGTTACAAGAGGGAGAGAGGGAACATAACAAAAAGGTCGCTCATAGCGTATTGGTTAGCGAAGAGAAGAAAAATTACGGAGTAAAATTAAACAGAAAACAATATATAAATAGATACAGTATGCTTAGTGTGTTATGTACGTTATTTACATCAGATAACGGAATTGTATAGAAACAGAGAATTTTGGGGATGTATTATTATTAAACTTACCGAGAAATCGGAGAATAAACCACAAAATAGCCAAATACCATAATTATAATAATATTATTATTTTGGTTTCTTATGAAAATGTCAGCGTGATGACGTGACAGTGTAAAAAGAAGTAAAAAGTCAGAGAGTGAAAATAAGGCTGTATAATAGAGAAAGTTCGAAAAGAGTTTGTAACAGATTTTGCGATAAATTTAAATTATATAATTACGTACTTTGAAACTTAGCTTTTTTGTTAAGGGGGGTATCGCGATGATTGTGGCCTGAAAATGGGGGGTTATGTGTAAAAACAATATTTATGAAGAGTAAATTTGGATTAGGTGGTGAGATGAGAAGAAAGAAACAGCGAATTTCGGAAAAGAGGAAATCTAATAGGATGATTGATGTAGATTATGGGGGTGTTATTTCAAAATATCTTTGATGTGATATGACCCGGAATGAACGGAGTCACAATCTTGAAGGAGGTAAGTTGTTCTGGAGAGTACTCTACTCACACGACACTTCACAAAGCGAGGAGCAAGCTTCCCGGAAAAATAATCAGATCCCGAAGACCTGGAGAAATTCCTCCTCCAGACCGTGTCACCGACGTTGAGGGTGATAGCGGAACGGTTGGCGTTATATGTTTTCGAATTTCGGAGGAAAGCAAGAGAAAGATTATCGGCGACCCTAGAATAAACTTGTGCGAGGGAAGATAGGTTTGACGCGTGTTGAGACCGACTTTCGGCTAAATCGGTGCCTTGAGTCTGTCCGTGTGCACGGGTCGGATCTATAATAACTTCCCTACCAAACATAAGAAAGTTTGGGGTAAAACCGGTAGCTAAGTTGATACATGAGTTGAGGTATAATTTGACCTTGGGTAATAATTTTGACCAATTTCTTTGATTTTCGCCGACTAAGATGCTTAAACATGTAATAACGCTTTGATTGTAACGTTCAACTGTATTAGCCTGTGGGGTATAATACGGAGTAAAAATTGGAGATTCAATGTGGTAAGACCTGAGGAAATTCAGCAATCGGTTACTACGGAAAACGGTGGCATTATCGCAAAGAATGGCGCGTGGGACTCCGAAATTAAAAAATATCTCAGATTCCAGCGCCTTAACAACAGAATTAGCGTCGACCTTTTTTAAAGGAACGAGCCAAACATACTTGGAAAATACGTCAACCATGGATAAAATATAGCGATAGCCATAAAAGGCGATAGGAAGGGGGCCAACGATGTCAATAGAAATAAGCTGTAAGGGTGAGGAGACGGCCTTCGGGTACAGCATCTGACCGCGCGGTTGAGTGTTAGAAATCTTATAGGCCTTGCACACCTCACATTGACTCAATGTTTCCGTGACGTCACGAAACATATTTGGCCAGTAGAAAAGTTCCTTGATCTTAAGATAAGATTTCAAGACACCAGGGTGTATTGAAGGGAAATCATTGTGAACTTCCCATATGGCGAGTGGAACTTTCTCTGAAGGCAATACGACGCGCCATGGGTCAGATGAGAGAGGGCTGGTGATAGGCATACGTCTCAAGAGGACACCGTTCTGAATCGCGTAATCGGGGAACATCTGAGGCGTATCTCGAGCGCCCAAATAAATCCTCTTATACCAACGGTCCGTAGTATGTTCGGGACCCTGATCGAACGAGACAGGGCTGGCATAAACCCTGGAAAGTGCGTCTGGGACGACGTGTTGCGACCCCTTGCGATGAACGATGTCAAAAGTGTATTGGGATATGACGGTGGCCCACCGGGCCAGGCGCCCAGAAGGGTTGTTTAAAGTGAGTAACCATTTCAAAGCCATATGATCCGTTATAACCGAGAACTTCATACCATCTAAATAACACCGGAAATGTTTTATAGAATCAAGAACGGATAAAAGCTCGCGTTCGGTAGTGCTATAATTTCGCTCCGCCTTGGAGAATAGGCGGGAATAATAAGCGATAGGATGCTCCACACCATCGATTTTTTGTGAGAGAACCGAACCGAGACCAACCGCTGAGGCATCACACTGCAAAAAGAACGGCTTGGAAAAATCCGGACAAGCCATTACAGGAGTGTTGATTAGCGCCTCTTTCAGCTTGGAAAAAGCTTGATCGGCAGCTTGATTCCAAATTATGGGATCTCGACCTTTGCTTTTTCCGATCAAGGCGGTGAGTGGCGCGATTATGGACGAAAAACCGTCTACGAAACGCCTGTAATAGGAACACATTCCTATGAAGCCGCGCAGAGACTTGGCACAGGTAGGAGTAGGATAATCCCTAATAGCGTCAAGTTTGCCAGGGTCAGTTTGCAGACCCTTTTCGTTAACAATATACCCCAAATATTTGAGTTCGCTCTTGCAGAACTCGCATTTTTTTAGGTTAATCGATAAACCGGCTTCCTGGAGGCGGTTCAACACCTTCTTGAGGAGGGCGAGATGGCTGTGGAAATCCTTAGATATTAGGATCAAATCATCGACGTAACCGAAAACACAATCGTCGCTAGTGGAGGTAAATTCGAAATTTACGATCATATCAGTGAGACGTTGCATCTCGGAAGCTGCGTTTGTGAGTCCAAACGGCATTCTAACGAACTCAAATAAACCGCGTTGAGGGATTATGAAAGCAGTCTTCTGACAACTATCGTTGTCGGCGAGAGGTATCTGCCAAAAAGCACTCCTAAAATCGAGAGAGCTTATGTATCTCGCCCCACGGAGATTATCAAGGATATCTTGAATGCGCGGGAGGGGATATGAGTCTCTGATGGTAACGCTATTTAGCTTTCTACTGTCGACGCAGAAACGAACCGAACCGTCCTTCTTCGTGACCATAACAACGGGACTAGCCCAGGGAGAACGGGATGGACGAATAACGCCTAACTCTAGCATCTTGTCAACTTCGTCGTTGAGGATTTTTAATTTGACGGGTGAGAGCGGATAAAACCTTTGCCTAATTGGCTGTCCGGTGGTGTTGATTTTATGTGACAGCCATGTGGTTTTTCCGAGTCCGATTTTGTCAGACGAGATTATTTCAAATTCGTCTATGACTCTTTGTAGACTTCGCTCTTGATCGGGTGATAAGACGTTACGAGGATGTATATATCGTGGCTCGCTAACGCAAGAAGCGGATGGAAGGGAACGACTAGCGGATGAGAGATACATGTTACCTTTAATATTTTTATCGAATGCTTGACTAAAGACAGATGTCAAACCAAACTTATTCCAAAATTCAATACCCAAGATGACTGAAGAAGACATAGAGCGCGCTACAAGAAACTCATGAGAAAAGATCGTATTATTAAATTTAACTGGAAGGTGAACCGTACCTAAAATATCGATGGGCGAGTTATTGGCAGAAATAACGCGGGGACAGGCGTCGTATAAATTTAATGGAACAGATAATTCCTGGATCAAGGCATCGCTGATGAGCGACATCTGCGCGCCTGAGTCCAATAAGGCTTTGATCAGACGACCGCCTAACAAAATTTCGATAAAAGGTCGGTTATCCGACGAACCATTCGTAATCACCGGTGACACTGTACGAGAAGCGTGTCGCCGGTGGCTTAAACATTTTTTGGATTGCACTTCGGGCAATCCGGAGTTATGACACCAGGAGTCCGACATTTAAAACAAAGGATGCCTGGAAAATGAGGACAATTACGATAGGAGTGACCGTTTTTACTACATTTGGGACATATCTGGGTCTCGCATGCAACGGTTGATACAGCCTTAGGAGAAACTGGTATAAAACTTTCAAAATGGGAAGCCATATCGATGAGCGAACTTAATTTGTCGAATTTGTGGACGGATAAACAAGGGTAGTATTTAGGGTGCATATTGTGCAAAATAATCTGTAATAAGTTCGGTTCAGTTATGGGGAAGGACAATTGGTCGTTCAGGTACGAAACCTGGATGACGAAATCTCTGACTGACTGGTTAGATCTCTGCTTCAGATTCCTGACTTCCTGTTCGGTCCTAAATTCGTAATCTATCGGGCCGAATGTCCTTAGAAAGGACTCTTTGAGGTCTGGATAGGAGAGGTCGGGATGGCGAATGGATCGGAAGTATTTAAGCGGAGACCCTGATAATACCTCGTGGAAATGTTTCAGTAATTGAGCGTCCGATATGTCGTCTGCCTCCTTACGTTCGTCAATCGAGACGAAGAAATCACGGACACAAGAGTCGCCGGAGAAGTCGAGCTTCCACTTCGAGAGTGAAACCTGCCTGCGATAGTGGAGCGGACATTCATCGGTCTTGATAGGCGAAGGAACGCCCGACGACGCTGAAGGCCTGGGCGTTCTAGGCGGGATCGAGCGAGGTCTCGAAATTATCGGGCTTCTACAGATCGGTGTCTCGGTAATGGATCGCTCTTCGTCCGACATATTTAGAGTTGGTAACCCACGGAGGCAAAAAAAATATTAAATGATAAAACGTTTGAGAGAAAAAGTATTGGTAGAAAAATGGTCGTTGTCCTTTTAAAAAAATTCGGATTAACGTGAATGGGCGATCTCCTTTATTTTTGGACTGAGTTTGGAAAAATAAATATTTACGCGGTTTGAAAATGCAAATTTATTCCTGAGCGAATATTTGGTTTGTTTCGACGGCGGGGTCTAGAATTAAGCGCAAAACTAATGTTTAAATAGAATTTTAGCAAGATAGATATGTGATACGTGAGTTATTGAAAAAAAAATGTTCGAATGGAGTATTTCTATAGGAATATATGTGTGTACCTAATTCATACCCTTGGCGACGAGTAATAGACGTGCGAACAAACAGAAAAAGACGATAAGGCGAGCAAAAGAGACGGGTGGGGCTGAATGCTATAGAAAAAAGAAAAAACTAGACATTCAGCAAAATCACCAATCAAAAAACGCTTACCTTAGATGTGATCCCTATGCATACATACTTCAGACACACGCTACGGGGTACTAGCTACGCTAATTACGAGAGACGAGTAAAACCAGGGGATAATTATATATTTGTGGGAAGGAAATGAAAGAGGCAGAGAGAAAATAATATTCGATCTGGTTACAGAGTTTTGAATTGCATCATAGTACATTACATTAAATTATATATTATCATACAATCGTATTTCATCACATTAATTAATTGGTCATTAAATGAAAGGCACAAGGTTAGATAGACGTAATAGGAGCACCAACAGCAGCAAGGCACCAGCGCGAACTGTTCTGTAGTTAGGCTTGCCGAGATTTTATTTAAAACGACCGCACCTGAAACAAACAAAATTGCTCTAGGAATTAGAAATTGTGCTCTTAAAAGGGCACACCACACCGGTGCTATGAAAAAAAAAAATAATTAAATTGCTTATGGGTATTATTAGGTGTTTAATACACAACAATATGATTATAGTGAATAATAATATGTTTTATTTACCTTTAATTCGGGCGCCATCTTGTAGCATTAGAAGATCAGCTTCTGCCACTTGTTAAAAGGAATGCTTGGTGAGAATCGAACCCACTCTAGCATAGGATAACTAAATACAAAGAAAAAAATAATAGGAGATTTTAAATATGATTTGTATTATATTTTTTAAAATAAGAAAAAAAAACAGAAACAGTTATGTATAAAAACGTGATAAATAAATTTAAGTATGATTGCGAGCCGCTTATAACTACGGTTGATTTTTATTTTCCGAACGGAGAATTATGCGGTTTAGGGTTGAGTGTACGATCGCACGCGGGTTAAATACGTATAGGCCTTTACTAATTTAATCCCGGAGACGCGAGGTAGAATAGAGCAATTAAACCGGCAATAAATCTGGGTTCAGCGCGGTAGATGGATTGCCTAGCTTAAGATTCAAAAATAAAGTTAAAACTAATGCGATGGAGATTAATAGCCAACGAATCCTGAAGTCCTGAAGTACGGGGCGCCGTCCTGCTGCTGCCCGGAACGATCTCGCCTTGGTTGGCGGAGAAACCCGACGTGGCTAGAAGACGTGGGTCTGTGTTGACGCAGGCTGGGAGTAGAGAACGCCAGGATCCTGTCCAGGCGACGGACGGGGGTCCGGGAAAGGCCTTGTGGCCTTGGTTATCTGCCAAGGTCCGAAAACGAGAGAGTTTTAGAAACGGCATAGGCTAGATTACGCGATTAGTGGGACGCGAGAGTGTATGATTTGATAAACGGGAAATTGGTTGAATACTCACATGTTTGTTCAGTAAATACTTCACCAAAAAATAGTGGTTCTAGATTCTCGCTTGGCTGGCACGAACTATAGGTATAACTCGAGGACTAGACACCACAAATGAACACGATATGCTTCATCAAAACTGCGGCCAGCTAGCACAAAGATACTATCGTGATCTTTTTACATTCGCGTCTTAAACTGAAAACACGACACTTGAAGCAGAGAAAAATTATTTTATACCATGACGTATCGTCCAGAGCGGCTCACAATAGAATGACGCAAGTCAAAAAAATTGTTTTACTTTGAACGATATAGAATTCAAAATTTGAAAATGTACTCAATTCGAAATTTTTAAAAGAAATAATAGTTTATGAAACTTTTACAACTACAAAAGAGGCTTGAACGGCAGCGCAATGCTGCAATGTGCAGTAATAATAAGCGTTAGTGTTATTAATGTCGTTAGAGATTAATTTAATGTTTGAATAACCTATCGTAATATTCACACGGTGATTATATTTAAAAAAGAGATATTATATTTATTTAATTGCGTTCCACTGCGAATAGAATCAACTCAGCCTATCGTTGTCCACTGCTGGACATAGGCCTGTCACACCCTGTCCTACGTCTTCCGCATCCAGTCTGTCCCAGCCACTTCCTTAAGGTCATCGGTCCATCTTGCTGGGAGACGTCCCACACTACGCTTGCCGATACGCGGTCTTCACTCTAGGACTCGTCTGCTCCACCGGCCATCGGTCCTTCGACAGACATGGCCAGCCCACTGCTACTTCAGTTTGCTTACTCTGCAAGCTATGTCGGTAACTCCGGTTCTTTTCCGGATAAATCCATTTCTGATTGTATCCTCCAAACAAACTCCGAGCATAGCCCGCTCCATAGCGCGCTGAGCAACCTTGAATTTGTGCAGCTCAAACTGCACATAAAGCGAATGATATTCCATCTGAATATCGTTCGTTTATTTAACAGTATCTCCCAGCAAGGATCCCGTATTAGTGATGATACGAAAATATCTACGTTCAATCTAAAATTCGGGAGCTATGACCAAATTTCTGCTTCCGTATTACCTATCTAAATATCGGTACTAACTTTGGCATCCGGCCGAATTTTTGTTCATTAACCATTTATGCCAATGTCAGCGAACACCCATCCAAAAATCTTCTGCAATATTACTTAACCTCAATCGATCTGCCCAGTCGCCACTTAGCCCAGATGTACCTATGTATGTAGTCGTAAGTACTGAAACATACTGAGAGTGAAAGTGAATAGCCTTGATAACCCGACCAGTGTGAGGCGGACTTTACTCAATATTAAAAAAAAGTGCAAGGCAGCATTGCTGTAGGTATTCCGTATTGTAAATAACTTTACCATCTGTTATACAACGATGTGTTAATAGGTTTTTTTTTATAATCAATGACACTCGTAAACTGTGAGGAAAAAACTGTTTTAAAAAACATAGAAATACAAAAACTTTGACACTGACGATGACATTTAATAAACTTGAATTCAAAGCAAAAAAAACTGACATAAAACAATAAAACATTGTTAGTATGTAATCCACGTTCTGTGTGTGAAAATTTTCCAAGATTTGGTTCGTTTACTTCGATAGTTTTTTTTGCTTTTTCTTCCGAAACAGTTGTTATTTTTATAGTTTTCGCAACTTAGAAGATGATTTAATTAACGTGTCACTACGTCTAGATAAGATTCAGACAATTCATCTGGCAAATTATTTCATACAAGTAGTGCTCTATATGTCGACTAATCTGAAGGAATGTGCCTATTGATTTTATTTAATCGATATCTTAATTATTATTGTCGTTCAAGAATAGATCAACAAGTCATTAAAAATATAGAAATCAAAATTTAGATAAAAACTAAGATATCAATTACAAACAAAATACTGTTGTCAGTAAACGAAGCACATTATCATAAAAAGTAATTTAATTCAAATTAACTTATCACATAACAATTATGCGTGAGAGTTTTGCTAACAATAATAACAACGTTTAGTGTGAGAATACCAGGGAATCATGAATCCACAGAGTTAAGACAATACTAGATGACAATAATATTTTGTCGTTCCACACCTAAACAATTGACAATACAGACGTTCTTATATTGTTTATTGTCGCGAATGTTAAACAAAATCTGTATGACAGATGTGACAAATATCTTCTGTTCTGGCCCAGGATCTGAAGACATATGTATAATTATGTCACATATCAGTATCTAGGACACACCTGGGGCTCACTCCTTACAACTGTTGAGGCTCTGGGGGATATAAACCTGTGGAAAGTCGAACCTAGGTGGACATGTATAGTAAAAAAAATATTCATACTGCTCGATGGTAAGCGCATTGTTTTAAAATCTGTATGTGTTTTGTCAGAATTAGGTTTTAAGGGAAAGAAAAATTGGAAAAGTTTCCTGATTGAGCGTCCTTGTTCCTATGGAATTCTTATATGGATTATTTATAAAAAGAGTAACGGTGGAGTTTCTATTCTTCTCCATACGAAAACTACCTTTTGGAAGGGGCGGTAGAATCAATACTTTATTTTGTAAATTTTGACGTTCAAAAGTGCCTTCAAGGGCCTATTTGAAATAAATGATTTGACTTTGACTTTGACTTAATTTTAGACAGGACAACGTAACTATGTCGGGTCAGCTAGTTCGTAATAAATATTATATTTTTCCTTTCTTATTTTTAAGAACTCGTCTAACCAGATTTAGCTTATTTGTCAGCGAATATCCAAGACGCCTTTAAGGCCCCTGATTAATATGGGAAATAAAAATATATTTCAGATAACATTAATTGAACATTTGACTATAATTATTTACACAGTGTCGGTATACATAATTAGAGTTCAGAGACCTCGTGAGTACCACCTCTAAGGTCAAAAGTGCGAAAATGATGTCATATTATGGTAAAAATTGCTCATCTGGTAAGTTTATGACTTTTTATTTTATTCCCGCACTGTTTTATTATTTTGTGTAAGATTGTGGCGTGTAATTAGTTTTTTTTATATCTTATTTTGTTTGCGCTCGAAATATTATGTAATTGTGTATTTTATTTAGGTTTTCATTTGACTATTATCTCAACTGACTTGGCCTTATCAATTTATAAGTTTTGAATTTACTACCCAAAAATGAAGAAGGCAAACGCTTTTTGTCAAAAAGTGACTAGTTTTAATTTGTGGAGATTCATATGAAAAAATATGACTTGAAAGAATGAGGAGATCACTTTACTGTACCTATGTGTCTGTTTGTTACAAGCAAAAGGCTTTATTTATCTCAGTAACGGACAGGGTTTTTAATTTTTTTACCAATCATAAAAAGTTATCAAAATTAATCAACCATAATTCCGGAGCCTCCCCATAATACTCTTGTTACACACATTTTAATTTTCCAATGTTCCTTCTATACATTCCCAGGCATTTAAGAACCACGTCCATCAGATGGAGATATCAAAACGTGTAATAATAGCCCCGCACGAGCGCTGCACTCCGCGTCAATCATTTTACACATTACACTCAGTATGTGGGTGTGCTCTTTACTTTTTATCTGCAACCTTGATCGGTTGCGCTCCTTGCGTTCATTTAGTCCTGGTATTTTTTTAAGGTAAGAGGTCAAAATATAACGACTACTTTTAATCCTGTAACTGCAAAATATTTAAAATTATAACGAAAAATTATAATTTGATTTCATGTGATTAATAAACAATGGTGTCTCATTAATTATGGATGATCTGTAAAGGATCCATCAATTTGCTCATTACACGTCGTGTATTATGTGGGTGTAGTCCTGTACTCTTTACTTTTATCTGCAGACCTTGATCGGTTGCACTCCTTGCATTCATGTGGTCCTGGTATTTCTTGAACTATGCAAGATGGTAATGATGAATTGTGAAATGGATGACGGGATTATAGGAGAGGTTATTTAAAATATCTGCACTCGGGTTTCAATCCTGTTGATTTTAATTTACCTGGACCGAAACCTAACTCGGAAATCCTAGATAACTATGATAAATAATGGTTATCACAATATATTTTTATTACTATACTATGTTTTGTAATAATAACACTAAACTCGCAAAGAATGCAACGCCACTCAAAGCTATGTTCTAACATTTCATGCACTGCAAACTGCCGTTCGATTATACTACAAACAAGATCCTCGACCACACCTAATATATTCTAAAGAGATTCAAATCAGCGTATTAAAACAACAGAAATTGGCCAACAACGCTGTATGTGGAGCGGGCTGCAAACATGTCGATGTCGACATTCGACCTTCGATGTAAAGATCTGCAGGTGGACGCTTATCTGTTAGAATTTAGATCTATTAGTCGAGGAGCTAGATTTATGAGATGGTATTAAGTATCAAGATCTCCGATTTGAAAGCTGATATTGTAGGCACATGTTCAAAAGGCCAGAATCAGAAATGCATCGACTCTTTGGCGGTGCAACCTATAACATAAATATCTAATCGAGAAATATTGGTATTCGAGCAAAAAATACAACGATAAGATTCCTTTCATCATTATGGCAAATGAGTCAAAATTTAGATAAATTTGACATCGCCTAACATGTCAAAATCTATATTGAAGTGTCAAGTAGAACAAGATTTCCTGAAGTAGCAATACAATGACATTTGATTTTTGCTGTGAAATATTTGCAAACATCATCCAAATGCAATGCTATATTCTTTGCACTTTGCTGTCAAAAAATATTTGCAAACTGTACAGTAATCAATCAGCTTTTCTATTGCAGAAAAAACCTTCATTCATTATTTTCCCATGTCACCATAATACCAGAAGGTCATGTGTCAAAAGGGTTTCATTTGTAAACAGACCTCCAGTGACCTTTGGCGTGTAATTTTAGAAGACGTGCACAAACCTTGTCCATGCGACACATAATTCATTTACGAGAGAGTTGTAAAGAACATATCTTTAAAGTTCGTGACGATACGGCCTTTAAGACGTACAGGGTTGCCCTCTCTGTCTCATTATTAGACAGGGACTATCCTAATCTAAATAATGACAAACATTAATCGGAATTTACTCCTCTGAAGTCCAGAAGACAGGACACGGAACACCTTTGACACTTCTTGGTTATTCTCAAAAGTAAAGAAATTCGTACTTTCAAGTGTGTCACCTTCAACAACTTAAGAGGGTTTGACACTGGTCATTCAAGCCATGAAGTGTAAAACATAACTAAAGAAAAGAGTATTACGCTTTAAATATTCAATATTCCTCCATAACATTAAAATAAACTTTACTTAATTCGTAATTAACAAAATCATGTGACAGCCTTTCTTAAATACATCTAAATACCAGTATTTACAACATCCTAGACCCATGAGGCAACCTTATCCATAAACGGTAACATAAAGTGCGCTAACGCAATAGCTTAGTAACGATTTAGTCCAGTTTTTGTTTGCTCTGTCTCTAATGTGTGCACGTCGTGCAAACGTCACGTCGTCAGGTGTCAAATAAAATGTTACCCACTTGGGCATAAGCAGTGCTGGTAGAATGGTATTAAAATGTAGGTGCCAACTAGCAAAGCGAGTTGTTGAAATAACCTGTTTTTAGTCGTTTGCTCTACTACTACTAGTTTTTATTTATTTTGACTTAAAATATTCTGTTGCATGGAGCGGTTTTGATAATTCTAAAATGTTGGTACTATTTATTATACAGATACTTATTATTGGCACATACTAACAGTCTTCCTGTATGCAAAAAAAACTACAACCATTCGTTTTTTATAATACTAAATCCTGTGATAATAGGAAAGCAATAAGCATAGCTCAATACCTGAGGTAAGCATAATATTGTTTGTTTAGAACAAGGCTATCAATGATTACAATCACGAATTCACGACAGAAACGTTAACTCATTAAAACGTTTTTTAATAAGCGCTTTTTGGGTAACGGTTAAACATAATGTTTAATAACTAGTTATTAATATCCGCTAATGTTTGGTTAATTTATCACGTCTCGTTAGTTTATCCTTAGGCTGTAATTATGTTTGATCAGAGTTCATTTCTGCGGGCATCTTGCCGATTGAGTTGTAAACTTTATAGGTATATTATGATCATGAATTTTAATCTCTGCATCGTAATACTCGTAGATAAGTTTAAAGAAACTATGAATATTCATGCTTTTGGAGATGAATAGATACTGTATTTTAACCAAGTAATACATTTTAGTTGAATTAAAACATTACCTGCGTGATATTATTTAGTCTAGCTTTGTTGTCGAGTCAAAAGTTTCAGTGGTTAGTTTTGTTTTACATTGATATATATCAATAGGTTAGTAGCCTAAACTTACGAAGAACGATAGTTTAACTATGGTTAAACTAAACGTTAGCTAACTGTGTTTTAATGAATATTATTCTTGCTATTCAATCTTTATAGTGAGGGGAAATTAAACAGTGATTATTTTTTAATAATCATGTCTATACAATTTTTTCCTTTATGGGCATTACATAAGAATGATTACGGATATAAATGGGCCTTTAATCGGTATTTAATAATGATCATGTGTTTTATGTTTCCTACCTTCCTAGTAGGATGTGTTTATGGAGATTTTTATTACTGATACGATATTTTAATATTCAGTTTTCTTTCCTGCATTTACTTTTGATTTACAGCCAAAGTATAACTGCATGGTCTGCATGGAAACTTATTATGAACATTTTCTATCATTCAAACATGACCAAACAAAACAAGTTAAAAAATCTTGAAATGTTCAATAAAATTTAATGACATATTTGATAGCGCAAATGCGGGTAATACTTGAATCAATTCAACTCTGTGTTTAGACGAGGCAAAACTTGCATGCAATAATTGCATACGTGTAAACAGAATTCGCATGCAATAATTGAATGGCAAAACTTGCATTCAATTATTGTATGCCATTTTATGTAAATCGCACGTGTGTAAACACTTGCATGCAATTGATGAGTGGCAATAATTGAACGTGCTTTTGAGCATTCCTGAAAGTTGCACCGTGTAAGGAGTTCCAGAGCCTCGAGTATATGGGCTCCTCGACAGCTTTAATAAACAGGAAACGTTGTCATAATCACGATGGCTGATCGCACAACAGTTTTCATGATCCCAATCAGTCTGATAAGGGTCATTACAAGGGTAATTTAGCTTTTACCCGTTCATTCAAGCGGCATTGTGATGCCTATGTTCAAAAACATACGAGCCTCTTTAAAACAGGCTAACATTATACGAGTAAGTACATAAAGATTTAAGTACATAATAATACCTTTACAGAATTTTTAACACTTAAAATATGTACATACTTGTAATTCTATTCGCATATGCCACACATATATTTTGGCACTGTTTGTTGTAATGTCCAAAATTACAACATTGGAATATTAAGTAGGATTGTTATCAAACTGTGTACGTTCTGTGCATAACATGCCATATTGTTATGTTAGAATTTATTCAAACATTTGTAAGAATTATGTGTTCGGTTTCTTTATAGATACCGAGCCATTTAGTTTACTATTCGAAATTAGCATTCCTTAAATAACTGCTTACCGATGTAACAATGTCAAAGAAGAATAGTTACAGGAAACAAGAAAATTCAAAGTAAAAGCAGTCGAGATTTGAAATCTTACACAACAAAACTTATTACAAAAAAACAACGGACTTGAAAAAAAAAACTATAAAGTGGAAAATAACTTATATTTCGGAAGTCTGTGTCTTTGGTTTGTATTTTTGTTTTTTGCCACCGACTTGTTGTCGAAAGTAATTTTTCACTTTTTTGTTGCGCTACCTACCCCACACAAATTCAAATACCACTACTTGCTATGTAAACAACTCGTCCACATAGACTAACTGGAAAAATATACAATACATAGAGATAAACATAGAACCTCCTTCTTTTATGAAGTCTGTTAAAAACGTATGCTTTATCTTGGTAGACTTCATATTTACTCTTATCATATTTATCGACAAGGTGACACTTTGATTCTTAGCTGGGCTGCGAACCACACTTCAAATCCCAAGGCATAGGCCTTTAAAGAACCCACCACGAGAAGGAGTCTCATATTGTTACTCAACTCTACGATAAAATAACAGCTATTTCTAGCCACTGGTCTACGTGTTAACCTACCCAATCAAACAAGCACTAACCTAATTCCATAAAAGTCTTTACAACTACTTCATTCACCATAAATGCGAATCATTCGAATTTCAATCTAGTGGGCGCCCGACGAGTGACGTCAGAGCAATAACCGCTGCTGATTGGTCCGTGCGTCTGTCACCTTGGCTCGTGCGTGCCCACGCGCAGAATATAGTTATTTAATTCAGTTTTTTACTGTATTCTTGTATATTTATTGGCTGGGTTGCTTGTAGGAAGTGGGTGAGTACGCGGAATTTCTCTTTGTCTTAAGTTTTTCCTATAAATGGTATTGAATGAGTCGCGGAACTTGCAGATCACCTGCTGTGTGATGTAGGTTATTGAGATTATTTATATACGTTTCCTTTCCCTTTTCTGGATGGACTGCTTCTGTAGGATTCTATCAAATAATATACATAACATGACGCCTTGTTTCTGCGTAGGGTTGGGCAGAGGTGTACGATGTACCTATACTACACACACATTTCGCCAGTTAAGTTTAAGTCCCATGTAATCGGGGGCGATCCTATTGCCATCAACAAAACAACTATCAAACAACTGTCTGTCTGTCTGTTTGTGTTGGTCTATCAAATAACTTTTGTAAAAAAAAGCTTATTTGAAGCTTTAACAAAGTCTAGTCTACTTCTGGATCTTGATTCTAGATCCTGAATCCCGCGTTACAAACTTAGCTGAATTTTAAGTGGTTTTAGAAGACCTAATTTGACTTTATCAGCAGAGCGTTTGGTAAAACAAGTTAACTGTAACCTACATGAAATCTGAAAATAGGGAATGTTGAATCGACTTTGAATCGACTTTGAATTTACTTTGAATTTATTTGAATTGACTTTGAATCGTTATTTTTGTTACTTTTTTATTTTTAGCGCAGACAATAAATGTTCTTCTTGAAACGTACAGTAGTAGGTACTCTTAATGTCACCGGACGACATTGTACGTTGAACTACATCAATATATCAACCAGAAGATGAAGTGCCCTGAACTTTAAGAGGCATTTGCTTTTGCAAGCTTTAATTTATTTTGAGAAGATTCTGTTTATGTATTTTCGTATGCTAATTACTTGTAAGGTCGACGACACAGAAGCAGAAAGTTGGTAGAGCTGGTCGATTGAAAGAAAGGAGTACAGTTTGTTCTGCACAAATAAAACGCACATTGTAAAAAAAAAACGGTAATAATAATACAGCCAGTTTTTATGAATGAATTTTATAAAAATATTTTTAAATGTTTTTTTGAATGAATTTTATAATAATATTTAAAAATGTATCGAATAAGTATCTAAATGAATAAACGAAATAATACAGGCAAAAGTGCAATATTCGAAAGAAAAATTGAATAAGAAGAATAAGAAGAAAAAGCGTGATACGGATTGTCGTAAGAAGATCATGGCAGGCATTATTGTAGCATGAGTTGAGGCCAGCGTTGCCCGACGTCCCGATTTTTCTTTTCAAAATTAAACGTCCCGTGCAGGACAGGCTCAGTCCAGCTTTTCAGGCATAGACGAATAAATAAGTAATTTGTAAGTAATGTATTACTTGTTTTATATCCCTCTAAAGACTTAACTACCTTACAGGGTAAACCAGACTGCAGTGATCGTTATTAGCAAAGTAAAGTAACGTATTTTTATTAAAATACATTTTGTATGGCTATCTATAATCATTGTAAACTTAATTTGATACTCAAATAAAAGCATAATCAGTATAAAAAATTAAAATGACTGATTATTTACGTTTTCTTATTATACGAGTTACAGGTCTTCCTCTTTTCCGAGTGCCTGTACCTGTAGGGCCTGTAACTAGATGGGTGGACGACATCACACGAGTTGCAGGCAAAAACTGGATGACAGAAGCCAAAGACCGAGACCGATGGAGTTCTCTGGAGGAGGCCTTCACCCTCACTTCTTGAGGGGTTCATGCATGCTTTTTTATTATAATTTTTTATTTACATTTTTTTTTTTATTAAACATTGAATAACTTATCAATTGTAATTACAATTACTCAAATTTAATTTATATTACTTTAACTATTATAATTGTATTTTTTATTAGAATTGGAATCTGAAAACAAATGAAAAGATGAAATGGACATTACTAATTAATTATTACAAAATGATAACAATAACAAATGTAACAATCTTTTAATCACTACACTGTATTAAATACATAATACTTGTAAAAATGTGTAACCAAATTGATAAAAATGTATATATTTCTCATTATTTTCCAATGCATGAAATAAAAGGCTTTTTTATTTTTTTTTTATTTTTTTTTATTTTATTATACGAGTAAGTATCCCGCTTTCGATGAAAGAATCCCGCTTTTTTTTACTCAAAAGGGTTGAAATCCCGCTTTGCCGCCTTGGCCGAAAAAAACATTAGGCAACGCTGATAGGCAGGCATAAGATATACATTCTAATGGATATAGTTGACGCTGTACCATATGACTTACTACAAAACAAGTGGATGGTTATAAGCAAAGAGTTAGACCTAAGGAATGATGGAGAGATTTTGAAAAATATGATTTAGCAAAAACGGCAGCAAACACTGCTACGAATGCTTATAGATATCAATTGGGATTATAACAGGAGGGTGAGGATAAAAACCTAGGTCTTCTTGTACTAATATGCCTTCCTAGTTCCTATGGTCATCAAAGATAGTAAATGACTAGTTGGAGATAAAGAACTTAAAGTGACTGAATGGTGCGCCTCGTCTACTATTGGTGTTATACAGAGTGGCAGGGACATAGACGCGAAAACTGTTACCATGGATTCAGTACATGATCCTGAACCTATTCTGAAATTTTTCGTCCGTAATTTTTTTTAATCTGCTGTTCCATTTATTTTGACCGCGTAGGTATTGCACTTTTCTATGAAACAACAGATATTTGTTTTAATAACTGGCGAATAATTGCTACTCCGGGGTGTTCAGAATCATGTTCTGAATCCATAGTAATAGTTTTCACGTTGATGTTCCTGCCACCCTGTGTAGTGCATGATTGCTTTACTTAAGTTTACTTAGTTGAGAGACTGTGTTTTCGTCTTAACTAAAGTTATTTTGCTACTATAATATACAATGTCGCCCATGCGCATGTGACCGCCCGTAATTTTCTGAATATTTATGAAAAAATATCGAAAATAAACTTCAAAAGGGGGGGTCTATCTATAACATTTTTCATGTTATTCAATTTTTAATTTTTTAAAGATTTGCTTTCTGTTTTTTGACACATCTCCGAAGTTTATGGGTCGATTTGGATTCTGTTTATTATTTCCAAAAGCTTATGAGTTATTTTAACAGGTTAATTAAAAATTTTACAAAAAATTATCGACTACAAAAAAAAAAACGGAATCGAAGTCATTTTTTCGGTAAAAAATTGTGTATTTATTTTAAAAAAACTAGTGAAAAATGTTATAGATAGACCCCCCCTTTTGAAGTTTATTTTCGATATTTTTTCATGAATATTCAGAAAATTACGGGCGGTCACATGCGCATGGGCGACATTGTATATACGTAGAGTAGACAGATGTATTCTCTTGTGGGCGAGAAGCTATTAATGAAATGTTAAAAGTTGTAAATAACTCATAATTGTTTCCAAAGCGTTGGTCAATCTATTACTTTAATGCTTAAGTTGCGATCTGTTAAAACTGAAGATGCCTCATAGATCGTCTTCCTACACTTACTTTACTATACCCAAACTAATAATACACAGACGAAAACACTTATCACCTTCTCATAAGGCCGCAAATCGAATATCACAGTGGTAGTACAAATATGGTTCGGCAATAAATTATGATTGTGCTGTATTAACATGCTTTATATCGTCGAGATAAGGTTGGATGTGGTTTGTTTTAAGTGTATTTGTAAGGCTGTGTTGTTATAAATAATTATTGCAGTGGAGCGTGGGCGCGGCAAGGTGACACGGTGACGTCATTGCAACCTGCGCGTACGACTGTACTTTATTTACTTACAATTTGATCATAATTTAATGTTTTGAAGCTATTGTCTATTATTCTATTATTTTATTGTATTGGTTTATGTATTGTAGAGTTCTTTTTATTGATCCCATCATGATGTCCCAGCAGTGGGAAACAATTTTTACTGACTAAAACCCACCCGTGTTCCTTCCCTTGCCTTGCCAGGGGCCACGATTTCCCCTTGGGACTACCCGCAACCCCGGTAGGCATCGGCCCTAGCGGACCCCGTCAGTTTTGCTGACATCTCTTTGAGGCGCGCATGGAACACGACGCCGTTAACCCGGGCCTGGTCCTTATCGGACGGCGAACTGCTCATTGCTCTCCGACCGCAAGCCCGCGCCTACGGACATCGGCTACCAATTCCCGACGCCCGGGGCGTCTCCTATGGCGGCGGCGGCGGCTAGGGCTGCTAGGGCACGGCATTTGCCTCTCCTTCGCGAGCATCTTCGCAGAAGGAGGTGACGGCTTGCCATGCCCTCTCGCTCCGCACCATGGCCTGGACCCAACCCACTGGACACGTCCACTGGACTGAATCGCCCCCACGAGGACACGGCGGTGCTCCGCCCTAAAGTTTAAGAAAGCGACGATTCTGCTTCGGTTGGCGGAGAGATGAAGCCTAATTTAGGCTTCATCTCTCCGCCAACCGAAGCAGAATCGAAATAGTCACATATTGAAATGAAATGAAATTGTTTATTCTGTAAATAGGATATCGGAATCACTTTTATACGTCATATTAAAAAAAAAAATTGATCGCGACCGATCGCAGAGAATTGCCAAATACGCGATATTGATCTTACTGAGTTATCTTGTGTCTTATCGGGAGCATCCGACTAGTTTCGGACTTAACCGGATCTCATAATCATTAACAGCTTATCATGCTGCAACAGAAAATCCATAATATACTCCTAAACACACATTCAATGCCCTATTATCGAGTAACAGCTTTGTGAAGAAGCCCACACGTACATAATTATATTCTGTACGTGCAGAACCGTGGCGCAAAGGATCAGGCGCCACCTGCCGCATTAAACGTGAACTATGGCGCTACGTGGGATCACTGCGTGCCAGTATTTCTGATGAGGGAGTTACCTACGATCATTATGATTATGCAAAAAAAATTGTTTTAAGCTCGTGGATGAATAACAGCTGCGTGGATAAATGATGAATGACCATTTTTACGCTCTTGGATCTTGAAGACCAGAAAAGCATGATACAACCTTTTGTATACTTTCGGGCTCACTAATGGACTCGGAGTAAAGTTATGCCAAAATTTAAACTTGAAAAATGTACGGTTAAACCGAAGGTCCTTGGCAACATGAAAAATACTGACATTTGACAACATCAATAAGACTGGAAGGAGACCCTAACTGATTTAGAAAAACGTTAGACGGGAGATGGTTTTAACCACAGAACAGGTAAAAGAGGTTTTGACGCTGTCTTCAATCAGTGCGTCCTGCCCATTAAATGACTGACATGACTTACAGAGCCGAAACGTGGACACAGTACAATTAGTTCATAAATTCAAGGACTTTCAGCGACCTAAGAAATGAGCTGTGCTTGGAATATCTCTGAGGGATAGAATCCGGAATGAGGCAGAGAACTAAAGTTGATGACATAGCTCACAGAATAAGCAAGCTGAAGTGGCAATGGGCAGGCCGTAGAACCGATGACCGTTGGGGTAGACGTTCTTAAGTGGAGACGCGAATCGGCAAACGTAAGGTAGGACGCCCTCTGGCATGATGGAGTGACGATCTACGCAGGGTAGCTGGTATCAACATTGTGTGGATCGCCCGGAGGATACAGTGGAGCATACGGTGGAGGTCTGCCCGGCTTGGGCAGAGCACCGCCGTGTCCTCGTGGACGCGATCAGCGGCGGTGACCTCTCGCGTCCAGCCCTGGTCCAGGCCATGGTACGGAGCGAGAGGGCATGGGAAGCCGTCACCTCGATCTGCGAAGGAGTAATGCTCGCGAAGGAGGAGGCGGAGAGCGTGAGAGAGAGGCCAATTGAGCGCCCTGGCTAGGTGGCTGGTAGCAGTTAGATGAGGGTTGCTGCGAATCGAGCTGAATGGCGTGCAATAGGAGAGGCCTATGTGCAGCAATGGACTGCTGTAGGCTGATGTGTGGGTCAGGATGACTGGACCAAGAGAGATTTTGGAAGTTTGAGCAATACCAAGTTTTAGTACCTGTTTAGTACTATTTGGTACCCGACATCAAATAATTGGTACCTCGCTAACGAAGGAAAACTATTACGAGGAAAGTGGCCAGCCATTCTGACTTCAGAATGGCTGGACCAAGTCGGTTTCACCTATTTGTGGGCGTTATATGAAGTTCACCTTTTTATCAATATTTAGTACCTAATTGCTACCTCAACATATGTTTTTCTTAGATTTTTTCGATAAGCCAAAAAAAAGTTATAGCTAGAAGAAATTTTGCATGTAATCTAGAGCACGTTGATTTCACCTAGTTGTAGGCATTATAATTTTACTAAGGGAACAAACCAGAAATCGCGAAAAAAACAATCTGCTGTTCCTTAAATTTATGTTCGCAAAATTCGTCAAAATGTATGGAACAGCTGATTTTTTTGTTATGTTAATTATGGATCCCTATTTATTTATTTTAAACATGTTTAGTTCTGTTGTACTGGCTTAAAAAAAACCGGGCAAGTGCGAGTTGGACTCGCCCACGAAAGGTTCCGTACCATCGCTGCATCGTACAATATTAATGAACATGTATTAAAATGTATAAAAAAAACACGATTTTTGTATGGGGTACTTTCATTCTTTTTATTTATTTTTTCATCTCAATCATCAAATGACTTCTCCCGCTCTGGGCAGAGCGGAAGGGCATGTCAGACTCTTACTGACTAAAACCCACCCGTGTTCTTTCCCTTGCCTGTTCGTTGCCAGGGGCCACGGTTTTCCCTTAAGACTTCCCGCAACCCCGGCAGGCATCGGCCCTAGCGGACTCCTTCAATTTGCTGACATCTCTACAACGCCTACAACTAGGTGAAATCAACGTGCTCTAGATTACATGCAAAATTTCTTCTAGCTATAACTTTTTTTTGGCTTATCGAAAAAATCTAAGAAAAACATATGTTGAGGTAGCAATTAGGTACTAAATATTGATAAAAAGATGAACTTCATATAACGCCCACAAATAGGTGAAACCGACTTGGTCCAGCCATTCTGAAGTCAGAATGGCTGGCCACTTTCCTCGTAATAGTTTTCCCTCGTTAGCGAGGTACCAATTATTTGATGTCGGGTACCAAATAGTACTAAATAGGTACTAAAACTTGGTATTGCTCAAACTTCCAAAATCTCTCTTGGTCCAGTCATCCTGACCCACACTAGGCTGATGATGTCCTTGTGTGAAACCAAATCCAATATCGTGGAATACGAAAAACATGAACCACGACTGTTACCCAGAACCGGATAAAGCTGGTCTCACACTTATACGAACAAAGATTAACAAGTCCTTACATTATGTATGACGTATGAATATGTATGACAGTCAGTTCACACAAGTTAATGAAGGATTCCGAAACGGGCGACTGGCATTGTGATTATGTTGACGTGTGTTGGCGCCCTTTGTGTGGATGTGATTAGTTCCTGGAGTCGTGTGTAAGAGCCGTCGCATACCAGGCACCTACGCGTCTAGAAGATGGATGTTACGATTTGCAAAGAAAAGATGATGACTGTATCGTTTATAACGTTTGGTGCTTCATATGGTGAGGAGTGAGGCTCAGCCCTCCAAAGAAATATTATACAAAAAAAAAAGAACCGTCTTCCAAATGGAAGCTTTTTAATTTAAGGTACCTACGCTACACCAATTCGTATACCACTACTTGCTATGTAAAGTGATAGGAAGAATTATAACTTCATCAAGATACACAAAGTGGATTATAGACGCTAACTCAAAAACTACCTAAGCAAAGTTATTAAAAATATATGTATATGGGACCACCGCACAAGCTTACTCTACCAAATGAAAACAGAACTTTAAAAATCGGTCCACAATTGATGAAAATATACATGAAGATACTTAGGAAAAAAAAACCATACAGACGAACATATAACGTCGTAGCTTCCTGTTTTGAAGTCGGTTAAAAACAAAAATTGTTAACGCAAATATATTTTCTTTCATTCTTTCTTCAGCAGTAGAAGTTATGTTCCTCTCGTGGAACAATTCGTCCAGGAAAGTAATAAATGTCACCTACTTTTTCTGGCGTGAAGCAGCATTGTCATGTTGTGATTTGAAAGACGTCCTTGGTGTTGATTAAATACAGAGGAGTTCTTTCTTAATACATATGTCATTAGCAGTTCAATCATCAGCAGAAACCTTCTACCAGGGTCTCATAAGTAATGACAAGTATTAATTGTCACAATCACAACGCACTCGGCTCAATGGCCTCCGATGCACGCACGCATTCAAATGAGACACGATCGCTGCAGAATCGCAATTAGATCCGACGGTGATAAATACGTAATAAGGACCATTCAGAGGTATTTATACATGATGTATTACTCTATTGATAGATGCCTTTAGTTAATAAAGATACAATCTATTAACTTAAGAGAATTTTAATGAGGTCAGTAGTTTCTATAGTGCAACACAAATAAGGGATTGGAAATCAGTTTTCATTCCATTCAACTTATAACTAACCTATGACTAGGTTTTGATAAAATAGGCAATAAAAATAATAAATAGTCCTCCAAACCGAATTTCGGCCATGGCGACCTATCTCGGAGGAGACCAGCCTTCGAAACGGGAGATATTATAGTGCACAACACAAGTGTGTGCGCAGACACAGGTGCATTCTCTCTTCCCTCATTCTCTTATGGCGTTTGTGCACCACACGGAATTTTACCGTCCGGCAGTCCGATTTTTTACGGTCCTATATGAATGTTTATAAATTCTAGTTTGGTCGGAATCGGACTGCCGGACGGTAAAATTCCGGGTAGTGCACAAACGCCCATAGTCTGATGGCAAGGCAATCCGTCACGATTGTAGAGAGATCAGGCGCAATTGAGACCAATGTCTTAACGTGATTTCCGAAGCACGCGGGTATCACACCGCCAACTTCCAAATTCTGGGCTGTTACTAAGAACTGCAAGAACCCAATAACACTGCCCGTCTCGAAAATCGAACTCGGGTGCCCACGATCAGCAGTCGCGCTTGCTACCACGAGATGACGAGACCAACTGAGCAGCAAAATAAGCAATAACCAACGTAAATGGGCAATAATACTGCCGAGTTTTTTATTGCCCAACAAGGTGCATCTCCTATTCAATAGCCAGTCAGCAAGGTTGCAGGGTCAGCAGTGGTGGCCCAGTGGTAACGGCCCCGACTTACGAGTTGTAGGTCGTGGGTTCGAACCCAAGCAGGCGCTTTACTTTGTGTAAATAATTTCATCATCACTGCTCTCAAAACGGTGAAGGAAAACATCGTGAGGAAACCGGCATGTCTTAGAACCAAAAAATTCGAAGACATGTGACATCTACCAACCCGCACTGGGCCCGCGTGGTAGATTACACCCCTCTCACAGAGAGGAGGCCTGTGTCCCAGCAGTGGCAACATTAATAGGCTGATGATGATGAAGGTTGCAGGGTCTACCTAACATACTAAAGTATCATCATCATGAAAGGTCATTTGCAACTTCAGAAGGTAGTGAAAAACACCAAGCTTCTGAACGACATGACTTTTGACGGGAGTGTCGAAGCGCGTACGGTGTTGCTTAGACGTGTTTTTTGCAGTAATTAGCTAATTACTTCGTAATCTATTGTGTACTAAACGGTCGGCCGTTCGGCCGAACCGGTTATCAACCGCGCTAATATACACCTTATACGAAATGAGTACAGGCGAGAATCATAATGAAGAATTAATCAGTACAATTACTATGGAGGATGAAGAAAATACACATTTAGAAGACATAACACAATTATTTGAGATGGAGGGTAATGAGACGTCGATAGATGAAATGCGACCTGGGAAAAGAGGAAGGGAAGAGGATGAATGGACCGAAGTTAGGAATAGTAAAAACAGGATGAGACAGGTAAGAGGGATAACAGAATTACGTGTCACTTGCAAAGATAAATTTCCTAAGCAATTTGCACTGGCTAAACTATTTAAAGAACAAAGAATAATGAATATAACAAAAGTTATACATATAAACCCGTACAAAATCACTGTTGAACTTAATAATGCCGACAGCGCTGAGAAGTTAGCAAGTTCCGAACATTTTAAAGCATTAGGGTGGAGGTTCCAGCGGCCTTTTGAAGTTGGTTTATCATATGGAGTCATTAAAAATATCGAGCTAGACATTTCTGAGGATGAGCTACTTTCATGTTTAACAAGTACATACAAGGTCGTGAATGTGAGACGCTTACAACGAAGAGACAGAGAAGCAGACAGTTGGACCGAAAGCGAGACATGGAGAATAGGATTTGAAGGACCATCGTTACCCTCTTATGTACTCATTTATGAAATGAGAATACTGGTAGAACCTTACGTTTTTCCTGTTGTTACGCAATGCTCTAAGTGCTGGAGGTACGGGCACTCTGCTAAAATGTGTCCAACAACGAAAAGTGTATGTCCGAAATGTGGAGGTAAACACGTTAACTGCGAAACAATTTCTTTTAAGTGTGTGAATTGCACAAAGAACCACATGGCATTGGACAAAACTTGCCCAGTTTACATTAAGGAAAGGAAAATACGTAGTATTATGAGTGATTTTAATGTTTCATATAGAAAAGCATTGGAGATGTATGTGCCTCCTCCTGCACCCCCCTACGAGACAGACGGCAATAGGCAGACAGTTACACCTGCCTTTGAGACAGTCCCAGTTACGCAAGCTCCTACCTCAAGTACACCTATGTCACCCGTGTTACAGTCGAGAGCTACATTCGCACATAAAACCGCATACCCTATACCAAGTAAAGAAACAGTGTTCACCAAACGAGATACTACAAACGGACAACAAAACAAAAATGTACCACAAATGGACAAAACACCGACGGAGAAGGAAGAAGAAGCAATAAAGAAAAGTAAGAAGGAAAAACGTAAAAAGAATGCACCCCAATCTGACGCTTCCAATACCCAGGATTGTTATATGGACTTTCAGGAGGATACGTGCAGGAGAGACGCAACTGGGGAAGAGGATGCTAGTAAAAATAAGGATTCGGAAGACGATAGTTCATTTGGATGGCTGATAGACAAAATTAAATATATTTTATTTGTGAGAAATGATAATTTCAAGGTCAAAATTATATCTGTTGTTCAAATTAGCGTGGAGTGGGCAATATCCTGTTTCCTTAATAAGATTATACCTAAAGATTTTTTCTCTTTTAAAAAGTATTTCCGTGATGAAGACTGTTAAAATAAATATTTTGCAATGGAACTCACAAAGCGTGTTACCCAAAAAACTAGATTTGGAACAAATTCTGTTTTTAGAAAAAGTTCACATTGCGGCGGTATGCGAAACTTGGTTGGATTCTAACTGTTATTTTATAGTAAAAGATTATAACGTGTTTCGCTGCGACAGACCTGACTCATATGGAGGAGTCGCAATTCTAACTCATAAATCCATCAAAGCTCAACAATGTCATATTTCTATTTCAAATTCGCGTATTGAGATGGTCCATGTCAAGATTATTAATTGTACTTTCATTCAAAACGTAATCTCAATTTATTGCCCTCCTAACGTCCGTACTACACAAAATGAGTGGGACTCGTTGTTTGCTATAGCTAACTCTAAAACTGTAATTTTAGGAGATTATAATGGTCATCACTCAAGTTGGTCCACGAAAACAGATCAAAGAGGTACTCAAATTTTTGACTCCTTAATTGACCATAATTTCGTTACTTTGAATGATGGGACGCCGACTCGTGTAAAGCTAGTTAATGGAATTTTACAAAAGTCGGCACCTGATTTATCTATAGTTTCTTCAGACATATCATTAGTGTTTGATTGGAACGTAACTAATGAGTCTTTAGGCAGTGACCACTTGATAATCAAACTGAAGACGTTGGATAACTGTGTACCACGAATAGTTAAAAAACGAAACTTTAAAAAAGCCGACTGGGTAAAGTATCGTGAGTATATTCAAGAAAGACTACCTGAGTATACATTGCCTGTTAGTAGTCCCCAAGAAGCGTATAATTTATTTTTAAATATCATCAACAAAGCCGCTGATGCAAGTATTCCTTATTTTAAATTTAACCAAAATCCCAGTAGTCAATTTAAACCGAAACCTTATTGGTCTCCGATATTATCTAAAGCGGTGGCGGAAAGACGACTGGCTTTAGCGTACCTTAGAAAAAACCCAACTCCAGATAACTTAGAAAAATTACAAGACAAAACTCGAGAAGCTCAAAAACTAACTAGAGGTGCCCGTGATGAGGGATTCCGTAAGTTTTGTTCTTCAGTGGACGAGGTCACTTCGGTTAGTGATATGTGGCGACGCATGCGCTGGTTGAAGGGATACCGTTCAGCTGGACTCCATGTGGACGAGACGTTGGCTGAACAAGTCCTTTTTAATTTAGCTCCTGATTTTACGTGCCCCCCACTACCTACTTTTTGTTCTCAAAATCATATGTTGGAAATTGCTATAACAAGACAGGAGCTTGACAAATGTGTTAAATCTAAAGATACCGCACCGGGTTGCGATGATATTTCTTTTTCGATGATTAAAAATCTTCCGGTCCTTGCTAAAAATATTTTGATACAACTTTATAATTTATTTTTTTCCTTAAATTTCGTTCCTGAGCAATGGCGTCAAGTCCGCATAGTACCAATTCCCAAACCAGGTCGAGAGTTGACCTCCGCTTCCGCAATAAGACCTATTTCGTTAATGTCCTGTTTGTGTAAAATCTTTCATTCCGTTATCAATAAGAGAATTGAGTGGTATTTGGAAAGTGGAGGATTTTTTGCTGAAGAGACTGTAGGTTTCAGAAAAGCGCACTCATGTTTGGATAACATGAATTTACTAACCTCAAAAATACAAATTGGTTTTTCGAAAAAGCTTGTCACGATCGGATGTTTCCTTGACATTGATAACGCTTACAACAACGTTGACGTCACTACTCTTCTGTTAACCTTGGACCAACTTGGTGTGGGAGCACAATACTGTAGATATCTATGGGAGTTTCTTAAGGAAAGACATTTAACGATTAATGGCATGGATAGTACAGTCACTAGAATTGCCAGAAGGGGCTTGGCACAAGGTGACCCCTTGTCGCCACTACTATTTAATATTGCGACCATTCATATTTGTAAAGCAATACCTAGCACCGTATCTATCTCGCAGTACGCCGATGACTATGTACTTTATATGACTTCTCGTAACTCCGATGAAGCAGCCGCTGAGTTACAGGAAGCGTTGGATGTGTTACGTGGTCAACTTGATACCCTAAATCTAAATATATCACCAAATAAGAGTAAGATTTGCATTTTTAACAGGGGCTTTAGGAGACTTTCAGTTGACTTGTCAATTGGATGTAATAGATTGGAGGTTGTTGACACGGTTCGATACCTTGGTGTGTGGTTGGACCGTTCTCTTAGGTGGGGAAAGCATATCAATGAAATTTGCCAAAAAATTCTAAAATTCATTAAAATTATTAAAGTATTAGCCGGTTCAAATTGGGGTGTGCACCCAAAATATTTAAGAAAACTTTATATATCTTTAATTAGAAGCCGTATTGACTATGGAAGCTTTTTCTATGACAACAGTGCAAAAACTCACTTGGAAAAATTAAATAAACTACAGAACCAAGCTATGAGAGTAGTGGGTAGTTTTATTAAAACTACACCCATTCACGTGATGGAGAGCGAGTTATGCCTACAACCGTTATACCTACGTCGACGATTCTTGGCTAGCAAATTTTGGCTTAAAACGAAAGCTTTGCGTGTAAATACTGAAGGTATCAACTTACTTTCCGAGCTATCCATATTGTGTAAAAATTCTTCATATTGGCAAAACAAAAGAATCCCCCTGTTAATCTTGGTTCATGACTCACTACACACTTTAAACGTTTATTGCAGTAATAAATTAGATATGTTTTCCCTGGACACATGGGTTAGTAGCATAGATAGCGACAATTTTATAAAACACGACGTAAGTTTTATGAGCAAACCAAAAAGGCAATACAATCCTGTAAGCTTGAGAAATTTATTTATTGATTACATGAATTCCGAATACTCGACTTGGTTTAAAATATTTACAGACGGATCTAAGGACGGTGATGGTATTGGCGCCGCCTTTTATGAGTCTGAGGGAAATACAATGAAATTCCGAATAAATGCCAGTGTGTGTATAATGGAGGCGGAACTGATTGCGATCGCAGAAGCTCTGTCGTATGCAGAATCAATTCATCAAAATAATATTGTCATTCTCACAGACTCCCGAAGTTCGCTCCAACACTTGGCTCGGTGTACCTCGACATTTCGAGGAACACCGATAGCCTACACTATACTGAAAATTATTTTGAAATTACAATCTGATGGAAAACACATAGTTCTTCAATGGATTCCATCACATATCGGAATAAGAGGCAACGATATTGTTGATTTACTAGCCAAGCAGGCCATATGTGATGGAATTCCTGTAAATTTTTCTCCTTACTTTACTAACCTTATACCTAATATCAAACGGGATTGTTATTCGCTTTGGAAGGAGTACTTCGATAAAAGATCACAAGAAAAAGGAATCTGGTACAGAACGATCCAACCGCACCCCTTGAACTCACCGTGGATAGATAATCAGCTGTTGAACAGAGGTGATACTGTTATCGCGCTAAGACTTCGTTCTGGACACATCCCGTGTAATAAGTTCTTATACCTTATGGCAAAATCAACATCGAGTAATTGTGATTTCTGTGTTAATTCCGTTGATGATGTTTATCACATATTAACCGAGTGTGTCCGCAACGAGGAATTTAGAAATAGCTTGGACTGTAGAATTAGAGAGATTGGTTACTGTAATAGTGCTCTAGCTGTACCTTTGTCCGATGCAGCTAGAGTACTTTACAAATTAGCTATGATAAGGTTTTGTTAAATAGGAATAAGTATGTTTTTGTTAAACCAACCAGGGCGGCATAATCGCATGTGCGACAAAGCCCTTTCATTTTGATTAAAAAAAAAAAAAAAAAAAAATGACTTTTGACGAGCGTTCATGAGATCTAATTAACATTCAATATTAGCAGTCATTAGCGCTCCACGTTTCCTGCTCTCGATTGAATCGTTGATGTATTTAGATTAATTAGACCCGCAAAGGCTCTTAAGTTATTTTAATTAAGATTTTGATGTGAATTATTAGCCGATATTTGCTGCTAGCTTTTTCTCGCGACTTCGTCTGGGTCTAATACTAGCCTTAGCCTCTTCCAGTGGGCCAAGTCTACTAATTTACAAACGTCACAACGGCCTCTCGATGGTGAGTTTTGACAGATTTGCCATACAAAATCTGTCAAAAACTCACCATCGAGAGACCATTGAGACGTTTGTAAATTAGTAGACTTGGCCCCCAGGTCTCCAAGCTATCTATGTATCACGATCGGTTCCGTGATTTAGGCATAAAAGGTTGTAAAGTATATCCTTATATCCATCTGCTTTTTATTTGATCAATTGGAAAATGTATGTTATTGGTTTGTAAATTAAGTGTAAGAATAAGTTCCTGTTGATCCAATAACGAAGATAATCAGAACTATATTTTTTTGTCAATCGTTCTATTCGTTCCTACGCTTGAATGATTGCTCTATTGTCGCTTAATCAGAGTCATAAAAAACCTCTCAAGATCAATAATAATGACATTTCAGTGTTACTTCCACCCACCCTCGCCATCTTGTTTCCTATTGACTCACAATTATATCGCGTAGGTAAAGTGGTGACACATTACTTTTTATTCAACTCTTAAGTAAGCAATTTCATCACGCTAACGTTCTTTGCACAACCATATTAATTCGTTGACATCAATAATTCTCATAATCAATCTCTAATTGACTATCGAATACCATTAAATTGTAGGTCAAAATATGGCAAAAGAAATAGGTAGGTAATGCTATTTATTGCAAACCCATCAAAAATGATAGCAGCAATAAGGAAGAGTAGTTATAAAATCAAAATAAACATTTTAATGCAGTCGATGTGACCTTGACACTAGTCCAATAGCTATATGACAGACACGTCACGATTTAATAATTAAAAATAATAATCCTGACACCACCTGACAAGGTCAGTGCGTTTGGTCTTCAAATGCAACTTTGTATGGTAATCAAATTACAAACTTATATCAAAGGGATAGTGTTGATAATTGTTTACAGTTTACTCAAAGAATGACACATGTGACAATTGACAGCGTTCGATGTGGCCTTGCAGTGGCGTGCTTGCGCCTGCGGTCATTCTGTCGTTATAGGCAAGTTACGTAATTACGTCAGAGGTCAGATTATATAATAATTTTCATACTATTTAGCATAAGGTACCTACTTTTTGCAGCAGTGGTGGCCCAGCGGTAACGGCCCCGACTTACGAGTTGTAGGTCGTGGGTTCGAACCCAAGCAGGCGCTTTACTTTGTGTAAATAATTTCATTACCACTGCTCTCAAAACGGTGAAGGAAAACATCGTGAGGAAACCGGCATGTCTTAGAACCAAAAAATTCGAAGACATATTGTGACATCTACCAATCCGCACTGGGCCCGCGTGGTATATTACAGCCCACTCCCTCTCACAGAGAGGAAGCCTGTGTCCCAGCAGTAGGAACATTAATAGGCTGATGATGACCTACTTTTTAGAGAAACCTACTATTTTTGTGGACAATTTGGTTGAACTGGATGGCGACTACAAAAAGCTTAAAAAATATTTCTTGCACTGATGTCTGAATAAGATAGTCAATTATACTTAAAATCGTAAGTAATTATTTAAACTAAGTATATTTTTTTTGCCATTTAAAAATTTTACTGTACGGCACTCGTTAATAGTACAGCTATTTACTTGTAAGTTAACCTTCAGAACTGACAGAAAAACTTTGAACTTGAATAATTTACTAAACATTCTAATGCATTGCAATAAAATATTTTAATATGATAAAGTTTGATGTTTGCATGTTGTAGCCACATAACACTAAAATTAATGAAACTGCTGCTGTTGAAATATTTAAATAACTATAAAGACTAAACAGTAAAAACTGTAGTTTACACGTGTGAAGTTTCACGTAGTAATTAATTTAACTTAAATATGTGGCGATGCTTGGGGAGCCTTTTTTATTTATTTTTTATTCGTGAGAATATTGTACAGGGATATTTACATCCTGTGTCCTTAAGTCTAGCTGTCGAGTCTGACATCTAAATAATGATGATGATGATGATGATGAAGATTATGATAATGATGTCGAAATCACTATGTAAACTGAGCCTAAACGAAGGGTTATTCAAGTATCACGTTGAGATTTGCGTTCTTCCAACAATCTTCTTCTACTTTGTCCTTCTCGTACTTCTGACTTTGTTCATTCTTCTTTTCATATTCAGTCTATTCTTCTATGGAATGCGCTTCCTCTTGATATCAGAACGGCCACTAGTCGGTATGCATTTAAGCGGAAATTGCAGAGTTACTTTCAAAACAAATAGCGTAGAGTTATCTCAATTACCTCTTTTCCTTGAATTTGTATGTATGTGTATTATAAGTTAGTAATCTATTTATATACTTGTGTACCTATCTCATTTACAATTAATTATGTTATGTTTTTATTAATTACTTTATATTATTAGTATCTACTCAATACGTAGTCATTCAGAGCACCTGCCATCCTATCTCTTCACCACCCTTGGTTGACTGGTAGAGAATGCCTAAGGCATTAAGTCCGCCTTTGTACGTTATTGTGCGAGAAGTTTAAATAAATAAATCAATTAGATCTAAGAGACTGAGTTTGGTAAGGAAGGAAAGGACTCATACCCAGAGTGTACTCAAAATCGTTTATTAAGAATGAAAAATTGCCAAAGGTAGAAAATAAAACTGGTTTTTTATTGAAATGAAATGAAATTGTATATTAAGTAAATAGAATATTGGAATCGCTTTTACACGTCATATTATTATTTATTTTTTTAATTAGCTAGATGAGTTCGGCGTTTCCTATCTGACTACTCTGAGAAGAAAGGCCGAAACAAACTCAGAGGTCACAGTCTCTTTTAAAGTTCAGACATAATCTTGGTCAGGCCATTATGATATTACTTGATAAAACCTGGCAATTGGACCCAAAGCCGATATATCTCTCAATAAAATATCTACCGATAGATACAGATCAGTGATCTAAACGAAACTATTCAGCATTATTAATTTTAATTACTATATCGTGAGGTGTCTGTCCTATAGCTTCTAGTTAGCGACTGATGTCAAGGTTGTGTTGACTGCATAATATTAGTTACGAGTGCTTAACGCCATTGTTTAGTTAGAAATAACATCTGGATATAAACATTTTCAAAGATGTACTACAACAACTGAGAGCCTGAGAGACAAGTGGATATTTCTTGATGCTGCAATGACTTTCAATAGAGTTTACATTATGCTTCATAGTCCCATATTTTTAAGCTATTGCATAGCTTCTATCGCGGGCCTTGACCGTGGAGACCGAATCCAGAAATTCCGTAACAAAAATACCTAACGCCTAACGAGAGTGTTGAATTGAAAATTATGTTTAACTGTTTGACAACAAAGTTCAAATTTACTTAGACGAATGATCCTTGACTATTAATAGTTAAATTAAAACCTTTTTATTAGTTTGATGTTCCCATTACGTTGTGTCAAGTTTTAAAAACTATAAATGTGAATAACAGTTCCTGTCAATGTCACCATTGCTATTTCTTGTATTCGGGTTAATATTTTACAATTGCATAAGTTGTTAAAAAATGCTATGCAATAGCTTTACCGCGGCAGTCCCCGAGTGCCACACGTCTTTTTTCTCATTCCATTTTTCCATCATTCACTCTGTCAAGGACCTCTAGTTTTTTGGCTACCATACGAGTATCTAGTCTGCCTAAACAGTCTCCATCATGGTTTTCGTTTGCCTACGATTGTTTCGTATCATTTCTAATTTTTTCATCTATCCATCAACTGCCATTGCTAAATCTTTTTTAGTTATGGCGCTGATAGAAGAAATCTCTAAAACATAGAGTGAGTTCTATAGATCGCTTATAATCAACCAATAATTATCCCATTGCTGGGACACAGGCTTCTTCTCCGACAGGGCTCTTCCCTCTTTAGATTGCTTAGTTTTCAAAATGTTTGGAATTTGGATATCCGTCATGTCCTCCGATATAGGAAAGAAAGAGTAAACCAAGTGAGTAAGGAACTTTCCACCTTGCATCCGGGACCTGATTTTGTTCAGCTGAGACGGCAGTAAGTATGTAGGTATGTATCATCATGAAGTAGATACAATTTTCTCAAGAGGAACTTACAATTTTTTTATCATTTATTGTGGCAAGGTAGTCGATATGTGATGTTTATCTGCCGCATTTGTGGTTTCAGTCCAACGTGGCAGGAGGATGTACTAACACATATTCTAACACGACTGATTTTATTACAAACATGACTCTAAAACTATTTGAAGTTATCAGCAATTGACACACTTGTTTTATATTCTTGTATGCCTGGTACTGTCAAATTACGTAACTGCATATAAGACTGGCTGCTATTGCCAATATTCGGGGTAAAATTCGAAGTTTTCGGAGAAAATTTAAATAACCGTCTTGAGAATCCGCTGGTAAATTATAATTATTTGACATTTAACAGAACGTAACGTCACGCCTTGTTTTCCCCTTGGGTTTCGAAGAGGTGTATCTATTTCGCCAGTTATGTTTAAGTTGCATGTAATAGGGGGCGAGCCTATTGCCATGAACCGGGCACAAATCCGGATAAACCCAATAACACTTTGCCCGCCCTGGGAATATGTTATTGGTTATTTCCTATTTCGTTTGATACTTTTCCATTTTCTGGGAACACCCATGGGATTCCCACACAGCTTGATATGTGTGTGAGTAAAGAACTTAGCGTCCATCTCCGCATCAAAAATGGCTCTGAGCCAAAAGCAATTTAAAATAAAAACAGCAATAAGTAAACCTCTTTAATATATGGGTTCCTAGTACCAAGACCCCACGGTTTGAAGCAATAAATTGTATGCTTACTTTACAAAATCCCCACATATTTTAGGTCAGTTTCCTGACTGATAGAGCAGTTTACTTAAAATATTGCATGTCGCAAGACCGATTTGGTGCATGCAAGCCTTGGCGAGTTGGCGATAGTGACATTCACTGTTATCGTTTAAATTAAACAAAATATCTGGCCTCATTATTGTTTGCATAGGCTTATTAGATTGCTTGTGGTTCGGTTAAATTACAAGAGTTTTCAACTGTGTTTGTTCGAAAGCCTCTATGTAATAATATAGAAGGCACGTTCTTAGTGGACGTTTCTGTCGATATATTGCAGATGATTACAGAGGTTACTGCTTGACATCAGATGGGTCATCTGTCGGTCAACATAATGCCTTGTTTGAAATAAAGGGACAGTGCACTTGAAACTGATTCCAGGCTATTTTGAGATCTTGGACTTTACAGTATCGTTTGAGATGATAATGTTCTTATTCTTCCTTTAACTTCTTGGTGAAAATAATAAGAGGATTTTTGCGATTCCAATGTATGGGGACGCACATAGACTCCTCATATAATTTGAGGAATTCTGGCTGTTATGTTAATGCTCTACGAACCGATTAGTGCTTGCAGTATCCTTTGTTTTAACTATTCAACATCTTTATTAATAATGATAATTTCAAAAATCTGTATTATAAATTATTGTATGATCTTGTTTTCCGTTTTTTTTACCTGTAGTCGCCCTTGAAGGAGGTATATGTGTAGAATTTTTATATGTTTAGTGTTCTTCCAACGAATTTCCAGTACAAAATAAATCTTAGCTTATGTCTTTTAGACGGCAATTGTCCGTCTCAAGGTCAGCCGTAACAACTATGATTATCATAACAAAGAGAAAAACACACAACGTGACCGCCATGTCTCAGTGAGAAATATTAACTATAGCTGATAACTAGGTAATGTTAGGTCTTGTAAGTTGTTTTTTCTCTAGACTGGGTTTTGAATCCTTAGCAGTCAGTTGTTATGAAAGAGGATGACGCTACTGTCCTTCCTCTAGATGCTATCTCTTAGCTTATTCGGGTTCCGTATTCGAAGGGTGCCAAACGGAACCCTATTACTAAGCCTCAGCTGTCCGTCCGTCCGTCAGTCCGTCTGTCTGTCAGCGGGCTGTATCCCATGAACTGTAATAGGTACCTACACAGTTAACACAGTTACACAGTTGAAATTTTCAGATATTGTGTATTTCTATTATTTAAAAAAGTCTGGTCTCTTTCTTTCCTTTTGTGTGGTGTGTCAAAATTTTAGAGCCACCCTTGGGCCTCTGACTTGGCTTGACACGCCCCGTCGAGAAACACCTCTCAGGCATCGGTTTCCTCACGATGTTTTCCTTTGCCGTTTTTGAAACAAGTGATAAATATACAATACGCACATGAATCCGAAAAGACAGAGGTGCGTGCCTTGGGTTCGAATTCGAGACCTATGAGTTGGCCGCCCGACGGTCACGCCATTAGAAAGAAAGAAAGAAAAAAAATAGGTTTATTTGTCACAGAAACACGTGCATACAAAGAGACAATAGTAAAACAAAATAAAAAACTGAAACAGTCGGCAGCTGCACGTCATGACTGTGATAAGAAGGCTTCCACTTAGCATAAACTGAAAATCAGCGCTGTGCTGTGGGTCCCCCATAGCACAGCGCTGATTTTCAGTGGTCACCCGAAAATGACGTACAGAAATCCAGTCAAGTTCAGTCATTTGTAAATAATAAATAGTTTGGAAATTCCAAAAGTGCACGCCTCATAACACGCATTCATAAACGAAAAAGAAATTCAAAACATAGTTTCTAACAAAAATTAACAATTTATCACTTTTCATGAAGTATGTTTTGACTGCTGTTTTACCATCAATATGGGTAAATTTCTAACCTCGCAATCCTTACGTAATGTCAAAGACTATTTATTTAGATATTTACGTTGTGGGTTGCTAGGCAACACGTTCAGTCAAGGTAGAAAATATTTCGATAAAGATATTATATTTTTGTTAGTATTTTATTAATTATAATTAAACTACTTTGAATAAAAGACCCATTTTCAATAGGGTTCCATCTATGGCCGAAACCAAGGTATTAAAAAAAAATTGACTCAATTAATTGATTTTATCGCAAGCTACAATGTTTTCAAGCTTCATAAATTGACGGACAGGATTTTTTTTTCAACTATTTTGATGTTTTTTTCATTTCTGCTGCATTAAATCAATTAGTAAAAAGTACAGTATTAATCTCCATTTAATCATCTATACAATGGTATATAAATTAAGTAGGTTCTGTGTACTAGCAGGAGTGTAACAATAAAAACAGTTGCAGAAATGGGGCAAAAAATATTTTTCGATCGTAGAGCACACTCTAATGCTTCGCATTATGAGTCGTGCAATAGGCTACAAAATAAAATAAACAGGATAGGACAGGATTAGGATATATATATCTCGAATAAGTGGTAACAACATGTTTCTTTGTGAATTTGTGATTGATTACTATCAGGCTTCGCATTATGCGCACTATCCTTTTAAAATACTCAAAAAATCGCAACATAATTTAAAAACCAGTATTTTTTCCCGGATACGGGCAGTTGTACGTTTTTCAACACATTAGAGATATTATTTAGAGCAGCGGCCGCAAGGTCGGTTGGTCTGAGCCGCCTTCACTTTACCGAGACACTTATATACTATAGTAAGCACTGAATGTTGTATTTACTCGGCTATTTGTCTCTGTGTACGAACAGTTACTGGAGTACTTTGATGATGTTCGTGCAGAAAAAGACCATTTCCTCAAAACACCATTTCAGACACTACTCTATATGGTCCTCGTATAGCCTGACCAAGATTATGTCTGGACTTTAAAAGAGACTGCGACCTCTGAATTTGTTTCGGCCTTTCTTCTCAGAGCTGTCAGATAGGAAACGCAGACCTCATCTAGGTTAAATATAATTTATTTTTTATATGACGTGTAAAAGTGATTCCGATATCCTATTTACAGAATAAACAATTCAATTTAATTTCATTACAATTTAATTTATTTTTTTATATGTGAATGCAAAGCATCAGGTTGGATTCCCTGGTTAGCTACATGTACATTGTGACTTTTCTAAATCTGATTATAATTATTAACCTATGGCTCTAACTGATTTGAAGGAAACCGCGGGGTAATTGCATAACACAGGAACAGTAGCAATAGCTTTCATTTGGACAGTTCAACAATATTCATTGCATTATTTATTTACGACGTTGAGCAGACAAATATTTCGAAATAAAAACAGAAACAAACAAATAAATAAAGAAAGAAAGATAGATAGAAAGAAAGAAAGAAAGAAAGAAAGAAAGAAGGAAAGAAAGAAAGAAAGAAAGAAAAAAGAAAAAAAGAAAGAATTAAGAAAGAAAGAAAGAAAGAAAGAAAAATATTGAACAATGGATGAGCAATATCCTACAAAATCATTGTGATTGAATTGTGTCTACGCAATATGGGTGCTGGAAGTAATTGTATAAAAATGCAGTATCAAAGCGTGATGATTACAATGATCTTCATTACAGGGGGCCAAGTCTACTAATTTACAAACGTCATAATGAGATGAGTTTTTGACAGATTTGCCATACAAAATCTGTCAAAAACTCACCATAGTGACACCATTATGACGTTTGTAAATTAGTAGACTTGGCCCCCAGGCGACGTGTCTCCGCGACACGACTGATTTCTAAGAATTTCTATGAAATACCTTCCGTAGCTAGCGACACGTCGTTGGCAGCTACGGGCAAGCGACAGACGACACGAAGGACGTCCCGACCGCAGACCTGGGGGCCAAGTCTACTAATTTACAAACGTCATAATGGTCTCTCCATTGTTATTTTTTGACAGATTTGCCATAAAATCTGTCAGAAACTCACCATCGAGAGACCATTGTGACGTTTGTAAATTAGTAGATTTGGCCCCCTGGTCTGCAGTCGGGTCACTACTGGTCTGCGAGACCAGTAGTGCCGCCAATGCTCGAGCGATAACACGTTTTTCTAACTACCGACTGGAACTACGGGCTGTTGCCGCAGATTGCGGTCGAGTACGGAATGGTACCTTAAAGCATTTCCAGTTAAATGAGACAGTACCCGGGTGTAATTGTTGCAGTATAAAGGTGTGCTTACAGTAGCACGTTTTTCTAGAATTTAAGAAGAAAAACAAAATAGAATTATGTAAAACATGTTCGAAACAATAGGATCCATATCTATCTCTAGACTTAATACCAGGGGGCCAAGTCTACTAATTACAAACGTCATAATGGTGTCACGATGGTGAGTTTTTGACAGATTTTGTATGGCAAATCTGTCAAAAACTCACCATCGTGACACCATTATGACGTTTATAATTTGTAGACTTGCCCCCCTGATTGAGTGCAAATTGGATAGAGTTGCAAAAACTGCAAGCAAATTATACATATTGAAACACATTAACTTACTATGTAATTACATAGATATACATAGTGAAGCTATTAACATTTTATCACTACATAACGAGTTTAACATTAAACTAGGAAGTGTTGAGAAGGACACTCGCTCTACTTGTAAGAAAGAGAATTTAAATTTAACGTATCTATGTATACTTAGCGGTTATTTGCCGAGATATGTGGGTACTTTAGTTAAGTAGTAGGTAGGGTTACGATTAGCATTTTTGCAATATATGATAAAAAGGTTTAAATTAAACTAAAAGAAACCAAAGCCTAACTATCGTTAAACCTCTCCGAACTCATCTCGGGTGACCTCTGACAATCAGCGCTGTGCTGTGGTTCCCCATAGCATAGAGATGTCAGCAAAATTGACGGGGTCCGCTAGGGCCGATGCCTACTGGGGTTGCGGGAAGTCCTAAGGGGAAACCGTGGCCCCTGGTACAGGCACGGGAAGGGAAGGAACACGGGTGGGTTTGAATCAGTAAAAGTCTGACACGCCCTTCCGCTCCGCCCAGAGAGAAGTCATTTGATGATTGCCCACGCCCTTCTTGTCACAGTCATGGCGTGCTAGCAGCTGCCGAATACTTCTGTTTTGTGCTCGTGATTATATTTAAATCTATTGTGTTTTATTGTTTTACTCGAGTTAATTATCTTCTTATTAATATTTTTGTATGAGTGTGTTTCTGTGACAAATAAACTTTTTTCTTTCTTTCTTAGTTTCTTTCTTTCTTTCTCTTTCTTTCTTTCTTTCTCAGAACCAACCAGCGCATTTCCGTAAAAAGCAATTTTATTGGTGCCTTAAATTAAAAAGCTTTGTCAATAATTACGTTTACAAAACCTTACAGGGCCATTTCAGGATTGCTTTCGAAATGCAATGGCATTACCATTGCGTTTAAAAAAAAACAATTCTCCACCAGCCACTGATTTCGTACCAAGATCAAACAATAATATATATTCATATGCAGTAGGTAAGTCTTGGTACCTAATTACAGTAATTTACATCGTTTGCTGTACGTGAATTAGTAAATGTATCTATTAGTGAGTGCTATATCGAGGTTAGGATATCAATCAATGAAGGTTGTGTGAATTAGCACTTTGAAATTATTTCGCTGTTTTTTTATACATTCAGTTATTATCATGGTCTGATGATTAGTATACAGCTATAATATGTTTTAAGGTTATGTTTATGAAAGGCATGTCTTTCACATTAACCTTTTTTTAGCAGGCAGATGAGGACCTTTACGAGAGTATACGGCAGTTTATAAATCCCACCTAATTTTAGTTTAACACCCAATTTCCTAGGGAGTTTGTTGCGCCACTTCTTCTCCCCAGCTAAAGCACTAGGAATGGTGAAGGGCGGGCATTTCGAGGGACTGTCTTATGTAATTTTGACGTTCGAAAAGTGCTCATCCTCAGCCTAGTTTGAATAAATGACTTTTTGATTTTGAATAATATGATTCCCATTTTTAGGGCTGTATTTTGATGTTCAACTTGCTGAAACGCGCTTTGAAAAGTTAAGGACTAGGTTTCAAGAATATAGGTGCTTTTATCGAGATCCAAAAATACAACCGCAACTAACAAAATGTTATTATTTTCTATGCGTTTATATTATTCGTTAAAGTATCATATTTTGACTTGAAACTAAGTAATTCAAGGAACTCTATATGATATCCAACCTTAGTTTCATGCACAAACTATCAGCTGGGGGATCTAAATACAAGTTTTTGTGTTGGCAACGCGCAAACATGTACATAATGAGTAAAAAGTCAAAATGGACGCGTGCGCAAGTAAACAGTATAATTATTGAGATAAAACCGTGTTAGTGAACCCGTGGTAGACCTTGAAATTTGTATTACAATGTTACGAACGTATTTTTGTAGCTTTACATAAAATCACGGTTTTTTGTTGGGACCATTCCTTACCTTGTGACGTTTCACGAGACACGGATGAGTACCAATTAACATTATGTTCCAGAAACATAATGTCAATCTGCCTAGCCTTTTCCCAACTATGTTGGGGTCGGCTTCCAGTCTAACCGGATGCAGCTGAATACCAGTATTTTACATGGAGTGACTGTCTCTCTGACGTCCACAACCCAGTAACTGCGTAATACGATACCCCTTGGTAAGACTGGTGTCAGACTTTCGGGCTTCTAACGCCTCATAACGACTGTCAAAGACCCACGAATGACAGCCGGGACCAACGGCTTAACATGCTTTCCAAGGCACGGAGGAGTCTCGGTATGTAAAGATGGCTACCCATCCACTGACCAACCCCGGCAAGCGTAGCTTAACAGGTTAAGCTGGATCGACCCGTGAGGCTGTTATTACTTAGCCACGAGCTCCTCTAAACGGGCCCTTAATGTGCTAGGTGTACATAAAATACTGAAGTTTGGGTTTCCCCATACGTGAAATGAATAGTCGAAATGCTATTATTTGATGACATCTGTTTCACATAAAATTCATACATAATGTATGAGTATTCGAAAAAGGGATACGTTCAAACACATCATTGTATTTGGACAATGATTCGGTTCACGTACGGGAAAATCCGATCAATACGAGTAAGTAATATTTTCGACTCCGTATCAAAGTTGCGACAAACAAATGCGCGACAAATGCTAGGGCGACAGTACGATAGGTCGACCATCAGCGGTGCGTGAGCACATCAGCTCGACGAACGTTAGTGCGAAAGATTGTTTTCACGACAAACGATGGCACGACGAAATTATTGATCGACGTACGTTAGTGCGACTGATTGTTTTCACGACCATCGATGGGACGATGAAACTTTTGATCGACAAACGATAGCGCGGCACAACTTTCGCTCGACAAACTAAAGCACGACAAACATTTCTATAATATTTTGTTGCTAATAGCAGATTTGATGTTTGTTGGTTAATGATTGTACCTCATTAACCAACAGCTGTGATCTATTTGACTTCTCTATTATATAAAAAGCGGCCAAGTGCGAGTCGGACTCGCCCATGAAGGGTTCCGTAGCAGTTCAAACCAATATGGAAGTTACAAATGGGGACACACATTTTACCACTCTGGAAGTGTCTCTCCCGCAAACTATTCAGTTTAGAGAAAAAATATATTAGAAACCTCTATATCATTTTTGAACACCTATCCATAGATACCCCACGCGTATGGGTTTGATGAAAAAAAAAAATTAAGTTTCAGTTCCAAGTATGGGGAACCCCCAAAATTTATTGTTTTTTTTCTATTTTTGTGTGAAAATCTTAATGCGGTTCACAGAATAAAAACAGTATAGTTCTTATAGTTTCGACATGACGAATCTATAAGGGTTCCGTTTTTTGCCATTTGGCTACGGAACCCTAAAAATCAATTGACGAGAACGAGAGAGAGAAAGAGAAAACGAGACTAATGCACGGCGCATTAGTCTCGCAATATTTTTTTTGTTTTGTTTTGTTCACCTGTATGCTGGAGTGGTTTAGGAAAAAAGAAAATTATGAAAAACCCAAAGCAACAGCCAAAAAATTTTAACAGGATAACGTCTGACAGGTCAGGTAGTAAATAATAAAAATAATGAAAGGAGGTCCTCCTGGCCCAGCTATTTCTGCATTGCATGATGTATGAATTGGAACACATGGGGCTTTTTACAAATTATACGTTCCGGTGTAAAATTTGGTAAGGCGATTCCGTGTGGCGAGATGCCAGTACACATGTCTGATGGTCTGCATTTCCTGCTCGATAAGTTTGATAAAAGACACACAAGTTATATGTTCCTGGTAGCTTCTAATTCCTTACAAGTAGAGAACTTGTGGATTAGGTACTAGGATTATCTTTAAACCAAGGACAGCTTTGACGAAATCAAGAAGACGTTACTGTTTCATCAACATTTTCAAGTCCTGGACAATCTCACACTTTACATTCAAAAAATATATTACTGACTACTACGACCACTCCTTATATATTTGAACGTGGGCTCACACAACACCTATACCATTTTTTGCTGCATGACAAATCTTTTCCGATACGTCCTTCTAACAATTTGGCAACAATCAAACGGTACAGTATTCATTAAAAAAATAACGTAAAAGAACACGTGCAGATGTGAAATTGAATAATTTCATTAGTAACGGTTTGGCTTTTAGAATAGAAATGAAAATTACACCCATGGTGAATTCAAGGACATTTTGTGTGTAATTTTGGTAAGCGCTCACGGCAATTCGTGTAAAGGTTGCTTTGGCATTAAGATCAAGTTGCGTTTGCCATTTTGTTCCGTATGCCTGATAACAACTAGAATAGTTACCTCACCTGTGGGTGTCCTAAAAGAAGGCTTAGGTTTTGTCCGGATTGGAGAATCGTTATAGGTGCATGTTTCGGTGTTTGTGGTGATACTTGTCCTGGTATTTTCTACTGTAAAAATCTCACAGTGAACGGTTTAGTGAAGTACCTAAGCTTTCAATTCGTATTCAATAATAGAAAAAAAAAATCGCAAAAAAAAACAACCGACTTCCACTATAAAGTGAAAAATAACTAAAATTTCGGAAGTCGGTGGCAAAAACGAAAATACAAAACTCGGGTCTTTGGTTTTGTAATATTTTCGTTTTTGCCACAATTTCGGAAAATCCGTCGAACACACATAAAAAAAAAGTATTTCAACGAACTGAGAACCTCCTCCTTTTTTTGAAGTCGGTTAATAAAAGGGCGGCAAAAAAATCTGACACCTGTCACTAATCACAAGAAAACCAAGAAGAATAGTGTCAATCCCTAGTATCAAGTTAAATGACATCTCAAAGAAGTGAGATGTTATTACACTTGATACTAGGGAACTTCACGTAAGTTTTCACGACTGTTCATCGAGTAACCATAAATATGTGTCGGGGCAAAGTCTTCATTTTGAAAGACACATAATCGACTATAGTGTGTTTATTATTAAAAAAAAGAGTGACCGAGTTCTGCTCGTTTGAAAATAGAGAAACCGATTTTTCCCAGATATGAGACCTAGCTAGATCGATTTTTCGCCACCACACGTAAATCCCTATATTTTAACTTGAATCGAAATCGTTAGAGCCGTTTTCGAGAACGTGATTATGTTGTTTTTGTTAATAAAAAAATATAATCTTGTCACAGATGATTATAATTTCTAACATGGATATATTAATTTAATACTAGAGAACACTAATTGTTATTTATTACATACATTTCATAAAAACGTGATTTAAAAATACTAGTTTTTATTATAAACCAGTTTCCACAGATGTTTGTTTTTAATTAAGGTTTTCTATTAAACGTCGTGGCATATTAGTACTAGGATAGCAAAAGGTATAAAGCGTTCGATAATTACTATTGGTCAAGGTCGACGGCGTTATTATTGAATGCGATTGAAAATTGAATGTCACGTGTTTACACGCGCGAACGATTGAATGGAATGAATAGATTCGATCAGTAGATTTATTTGTCAATAGGTAATTAGGAGGTAGTAAAAAGTTTGACGTTTATGTTAACTAGTGTTGTGAGCGTCCGGGATATCTATTCGAGATTGTTCATTTTTTTATAATTTTTTTTTATTGGCCTGCTGTGTCTTTTATTTTAAAGGTTCTTGATTTTTGATCACATAATTAATATATAATGTCAGAATTTACTTTAATGGACAAAAAAGATGCTAGAGTTGAAAAATATAGAATCTGCATATTTAGTAACTTTTTTGCTATAACACATAAATTGATCCGTTCTCAATAAAAAATAGAATGTAAACGGACAACCACAGACTACAAAATTTTCTTGACATTTGAATAAATTGTAGCAGATCGACAAACAAGCTACACTGCCTTTAATAGCCGTTCGTTAGTAACCAAACTGACTATGTAATTACATAAATAACAAAATAAATAATAACTTATAAACACTTCTAGGAATTGTGGCAAGTAATTGTTTTAAATTGACATAATATGGTAAATTCTTCGGTTCGGTCTACATCTTGGGTGGCGGTTAAAATGGGAATGCGTTCAACCTTTTTTTTGTAGGCGCATCCCTACAAATTGGCATGTCAATGATTGAAGTAGTGATGTGCGTTCGATAATATAGGTGCTTCCATTTGAATTAACTTGCAAATTTCTGTTTTCATATTTTTTTAATGATATTTGGCAAACCACCGCACACTTACAACTCAAGGGATTTCCGAAGCGTTGACAACGTCACGTGCCTATAATTTCGCCCAGTGTTATTTGAGGAACGCACAATTTAAGTTGGTGCCATAATCATGAAGTCATTTCTTTTATTCCACAAAAGGTTATTATGAACCCCTTTAAGAAAGTGCCGAAATCTTATGTGCATGTATTGCGCGAGTGCTATTTACGGCAAATTTATCTTGCGCTGTATTTACAATCGCTCCATAATCACCTTTTTAACTTCCAAATAAGGGTATCAACAAAACCCACTATCAAAATATACGATGAGAACGAAAGTAATTTGGCTCCGAGCCTCCGAACTCCGTACTCCTTAAAAGTAAAACCTTTTTCTCACGCACAAAAAACTGCTTCGTGATTCCTTTACGATCGGTAGCGAATGAAAATAAACGAGAAAGACATCCTTACTTTCTCGGTGACCTCAGAATGAACAAGGTGAGTCCCCGGGCAATAGGTCGTTGGACCATGTGACCATATTTGGGCCATGCGCCTGTTCGATAGCATAGGGATGGGAAAGATTCGAAGAGAGTGATATATTTTTCGACGTATTAAAATAAATCGGAAAAAATAATCATTCATCATCAAATATATTGCCAAATTAATCAAAACAGGTAAATATTTTACAGCTATTTGCGACATTGCCAACTTTTGGGATAAACGCTCTTAACCGAGATTTATGTATTTATTTATTTAGTTATTTAGCTTCAATAGCAGTCGGTTCCTAAAATATGGTTTCCCAAAGTAATACCACAAGGGCAAGTGCCGTTGGCTCAATATTGTTGAGCAAGGCATTTAATAGTTTATTGAGTCAAAAATCTTCTCATCAAAATAGACTAAATAAAACTGCTCTTCAAACTAAGCTTACATAATCTTAAGTTTTTTTTAAAGTGTGTCGTCCTGTACCATTTTTTGCCCGCGTTTTGTTTTGTAAATAAACCCGCAATAACATGGCACATCACTACGGGTGGCATATCAACGGATTGACGTTGACAAGGAGCTCAACAATACCCAGAAGTTTGTCTTTATTGATGTTAATATTAATGAGGAAGTTTAAACTCAACGAGGTACTGTTTAAAAGAATCCCAGTTTATTTATTTTTATATGCAAAATACGTTCGTTTTTGTACTTTAGTTTGTATGGATCTTGCCAACTCATGGATTTATAAATTACAATAACTGAATTTAAAATGTAACTACCAGGGCAGCATAAGATCGGAAAGCTTAAATTGACACAAGTAAGATCCTCTGTTCCTTTAAGGGGCATTCGATTCGAAATTTACATAAAATAAAACCTTCACAAAACATGGTAATATGGTCGAAAAAGCACGACAATTGTCTCGATCGATGGCCTGAAGTTGTTGACCGAACGACCGCTGAATTTGAACAACACTACATCTTTGTTTTGGTAATCGGGCGGGAACTAAAACTTTCGCCGTAAAGAGTCGGAATTATTACGTTATGTAGCTTTTGTTTTTGAAAATGGATTGAAAATGTAATGAATGCTACACACAGTGCCGGCAGCATGGCCGCCGGCCGGCCTTGCCGCCGGCCATGCGGGCACAAAGCCGCAGAAAACCACGCAAAGAAAATGAAGGAGCAAAAGCCGGAGGCACGTGCCGCGCGGCAAAAGCCGGCGGCCATGCCGCCGGTACTGTGTGTAAGAGCCATAATGGATAAATGCCTGAAATTGTTTATGGTCAAGAAATACATCTTTTTGTCACCCAATTGTTGCACTGCTACCTAATTTGGCTATTTTAGAGATTCCAATTTTAAAATATAATAGTTGTTGAAAAACAACTACTAAAGCCCGATTCCACGAAGTTATTTACTCACGAATTACAATAGAACGTAAATATAATTAAATTAAAACATTCTCTCCGTTCATTCAGTATTCCGACATTCGTTTAAAGTTGACAGAGACGGTCCAAATTATGATTAGTGCTGATTGAGTTTATGAATTTTCATACAACCGGACCTGATAAAGATAAAATCATTAGGAAAAGACATTGCCTAATTTTGTATGGAAGTTGGACCAAGTGCTGCCTAGAATACTCACATAGTGCATTTTGTTCCTCAGACCATCACTAACCTGTATTTCAAAGCGCATATAAATCTATCCCAGGAGTCCAAAGAAAAACAGTCTCTTGTTTTGAATATTTTTATTGGAAAAAATTAACTTAGTAGCAACAAATGTACAAAGTCAACTATTAAACAGTTATTGTGCATTCAATTATAATTGTAGTAGGGAGCTCCGTGGACGATTTTAACGATGGGTTCGTGGAAACTGTCCATACGGTCGGGTCCAAGATCTTTAAGACCCGTCGTACAAATGGAAACAAGAAGCTCTCTGATCCTATTATTCAGCTCATGAAGGAGAGGCTCGAGATGATCCTCCAATCTTTAGACGATGCGGTCAAGTACCGGCAGCTCAATAGACGGATCTCTAAGTCCTTGAAAAGCGACCTTCACCGCTTTAGTGCAGACTGCATTAAGGATGCGATATTGGGCAGAGCCAGCTTGCAAAACTGAAGACCGATGATGGCAGGATCGTATCCGCCAAACTTGAACTATTGAGAGGTTCTATGGCCAGTTATACACGTCAACCAGTAACCCCGTTACGAATGTGGCAAACGACCCAAGAGCTAGATTAACCCGACACTATACCGAAGATATCCCGGACGTCAGCTTGTACGAGATTAGGATGGATCTAAAGCAGCTTAAAAACAACAAGGCGCCGGGTGATGACGGAATTACGGCGGAACTCCTAAAGGCCGGTGGGAAACCCGTTCTTAAGGCTCTCGAGAAGCTGTTTGATTCCGTCATACTCGGGGTAAAACACCACACGCATGGAACAGAGGTGTGGTAGTACTCTTCTTTAAAAAGGTGTGTGAGTATGTCAGTCCGACTCTACGACCAGACCTCGAAACCTATCCTTCTGCAGCGAGGTGTGAGACAAGGAGACGTTATCTCTCCGAAATTATTCACCGCTGCACTGGAGGATGTCTTCAAGGTTCTGGACTGGAAAGGGCTAGGCATCAACATCAATGGCGAGTATATCACTAACCTTCGGTTTGCCGACGACATAGTTATCATGGCTGAGGCCAAGGAGGACCTCAGTATAATGCTTGATGACCTCAGTAGAGCCTCCAAAAGAGTAGGTCTTAAAATGAACATGGAAAAGACAAAGGTCATGTCAAATGCCCATGTAACACCCACTTTCATAAAGATCGGAAACGGAGTATGTTTACCTAGGACAAACTCTCCAGCTAGGTAGGTCCAACTTCGAGAAAGAGGTCAATCGTCGAATCCGACTCGGCTGGGCAGCGTTCGGGAAGCTACGCAATATCTTCTCGTCCCACATACCACAGTGTCTCAAGACGAAAGTCTTTGACCAGTGCGTGTTGCCAGTGATGACTTATGGCACTGAAACGTGGTCGCTCACAATGGGCCTTATCAGAAGGCTAAAAGTCACCCAAAGAGCAATGAAGAAGGCTATGGATCCAAAATGGATCACAAGTGACGTAAGACAGCAAAAAGTAGTCGGTTTTTTTTTTAATTCTGGCATCTCGCAGCTGACCACTAAGGTCCTGGCTGGTTAACCGAACTTTCCTGTGGCTGCCTTTAGCTACTACACTAAAAGTCTCCATCCAGGGGCATAAACTATTCTAAATTAAAATTAGGCGAACGCTCGCTAAAGGCACGGGAGAGGGGGGGGGGGCGCGGTTGCTGGGTCCATAAGGGAGTATAGAGGGGTATTTATAAATACATTTTTGAGAAAAAATATATCAAAAACGTTGTTTAATGCAAGATTACTCATTATCACAAAAACTGGATTTATTTATTTTTCCTGGGACCAATTTTTTTTTTTTAATTTTTTTATAGTTCATGTGTATGCTACAGTACCACTAGACCAACTCACATTCCTAGGCAGCACTTGGTCCAAACCTAGGCAATCTCCTTTTAATTGATCCTCTAAAAACTTATTTATCATATAACGATCTACGCTTTTTTTTAACAAATGACGAATATTTTTAGGAAAACAAAATGGGTATTACGTGAGGGTCACAAAAAAGAGGCGCAAGAGTAGATTTGCGTAAGCAAGTTTTTGTTTATGTATGTTTGGATAGTTTTGATCGATGCACTTACAACCGAATAATATTATTAGAGACGATCAAAACTGTGAGTCGGAAGCGCTGGAGCCTTTTTTGACATCCATTTCTAAAAACGGATTTTGTAAACTATTTTGATCGTTTGCGAAAAAATCCAAAAAAGCCTATGTCTCAAAACTAACTTTAATCCAACCTTTTCATCACTCATAACATCATAATATTACCACACACTGGTCATCAACACTAGGTATCATAATGATTGCCATCGAGCTACCTTTCTCCTCACATTAAAATACCTTGGGGCTTACAAAACCTAAACTTGTTCTTGATTTGTCACCATATATGCAGTGGTTGTACCAAAATGTACGTCCTTGCTACCTTATAAGAAGACTGTGCTGCAAGAATCACGATATGAAGCTGGTATTAAGGACAGAAGCCAGGTACATCTTTTGGCAGGCGGGTTTTTAAGAGAATGTATATGAGGTGTTCTCGAAGGTGAAATTGCTCATTGGTTAGCTATTACACCTTCGCAACAGTCATGGGTCCCTAGTACTTCCATGTAATGATGTTGAAATTGTTTATAACCGGGAACAAATGTAATCTCCGAGAAGCGGTAGCAACTGAGGATTCCCCTCATGTAAAATACAATAACATTTTCCTCGACCCGAAGATTAATTCGATCTAATCCCAAGACAGCAGTGGCTCTTGCAACCAGAAGACAAGAGTTCACTAGACCAACTGTTATGCCCTGATGAATAAATCCATCTATCTGATTTTAAGCTCCCTTTTAATAGTTCATTTTGATGTCTTCTGAGATGGCACGTATGAAATTGTATTATCCAATATTTACATACTGTGGTGGCGCGATTTATCAGTGTTCATCAGAAGGCCTATTCCCAAGGCAAATGGTCAAGTTGTAGACGGAATCTCATCTCAGCAACAATAATTATCAAAAACTCACAAATCTGGTTAAATACACATATACTTTTTACAGATTGAAATGAAATGAAATTGTTTATGCTGTAAATAGGTTGTCAAAATCACAAAAAAACAAAAAAAAGCAATTGGAGACATTTTATAACTGATTTCCTGAGAAGAAATGGCGAAACAAACTGAGACGACTGAGATTAAAATGCGAATTGCCCCTCTGTTCTTCACGAGTGCAGGCAGATAGCCTAAGAGATTTTTTTTTTGACTTGGGTATCTCGTAGCTGACCTCATGACTACTTAACCGGACTTTCCTATGGCTGCATTAAACACTCTGCTTCTACACTCAAAGCCTCCAAACTATGCTAATTAATACTAGGCAGCTGCTCGCTAAGGGCACCTCCTGTGCGGTACGAACCTCGGCTTAGGGCGTCGCAGGGGGGAGGACTGCAAGATGGGACAGGCTGGATCAATATAGGATTATTATTATGGTGGTTATTTAAAACTACAGGCTCAGCATCGACGCGGGCTGGCACATCGTCGAGCAAGGGTCGGGGTGTACCGGGGTTGCGGGAAGTCCTAAGGGGAAACCGTGGCACAGGCAAGGGAAGGAACACGGGTGGGTTTTAGTAAGCAAGAGTCTGACACGTCTTTTCGCTCCGCCCAAAGCGAGAGAAGTCATTTGATGATTTCCCACCCAAAAAAAAAAGGTGGGGGGGGGGGTAAGCTATGTATACTGATTTCAAGATATATGTAGGAACAATGTTATTTTATATCTTCCAACTTACGAAATAAGGATGATTACGCAATTAAATCTGGCAATATTTCACTTCATTACACAACATAAACTTAAAATCGATCTTCCACCGCGCATGCACTTAGCACGTAATACATATAATTACTGGCTCCAGTAATAAATCGTTATTGATTCCATCAGATCAGAATACTCCTATGAGCTTTAAGCTCGCTCACGATCGATTAAATTAAAATGTCATCCTCGAATAATATATTCGCCAGTCTTATCTATAAACAGGTATTTTTTGTACAGTTACTCCTAAAAGTGCTTGAATGAAATATAATATTTTGCTCGTCTTCTCACGACTTTAGCAAAAATAGCGCAATAGTAAAAATATTTAGCAGTACGGTCTGCGCAGGGTGTTCTTAAATTCGTGGCGATTTTAAGAGTTTTAATATTTCAGGCGGGAATAATGAGATTCACAAAAGATTCAGGTGGGGAATAATGACATCTCCGATACTGACTGATGTCCTGGTACCTAAATTGTAACGTTACTTTGAAATTCTTACAAAAAACAGTTGTTGGCTTTAAAATAATAATATTACATTGCAGTTCTGCAATTTTGTTTGCGCCTGTACAATAGATGTTTTGGATTACTTTTAATAAAGTTTCACAAAAAACGTTCCATCCGTTCTGAGCTTATCAATGAGAAACGAGTTCGCCTCAGGCGTTACCACTGATGCACAGTAATATTATATTCATATTTACTGTAACGTACTAGCTGTACGTGAGAATATGCCTGCGTATAAAATATTTAGATGGGTCTATGTGAAGTACTCGACAATATCGTGATTTGGGGAGTTACCTCTATTGTTTTCCTAAAAATTTGTTTCCTAGGAATTTGGCGTCACGACTCACGACAAGCGTCAGTGTTTAATAATAGGTACCTATTCAGATTTTGAGTCCACTCGGGAATTAAAATTTGGCTTATAGTTATAATACAAGGAAATCCACTGATGTTAACGGTTCCAAAATAACAAAATCTTTATACTAAGTAAAAACCACTTGACCTCTTGGATGCTAATCAGGCGTTAATATTGAGCTAATCTCAATTTAGTGTTTGGTGCAATCCACACAGTGTGAGGCCACTATTTTAATAAGCACCATTGAACGGAGAATTTTAAATGTAGGCGTTAAATAAACTATTGTTTAACTCACGTGGGCCTCAAGGTGCAACCGACCTCTGCAGTTCTGTCGCAAATCTTCCTTGTTATTTATGTTTTCCTGGTACCTGATGGTGAAAAAATATGCATTTCTGTTGTCATTTATTTTTAATTGATTATTATATTAGAAACCCAAGGTAGTCCAGTGCACTTTTGGTTTTATTGTTTGTTGGGTTTTGGACATGTTTTCCTCGAAGTATTAGGCAGAGGTACCTACTTAGTACCTACACCCACATTTCGCAGTCCCATGTGCCCCATGTGTTAGGTTTCTAGCAGAAAATTCTCAGTTTTCTTGTGAAAGTATTTGGTACCATTATAAAATACAATAGACGATGTATATTTAGTAACCTCGTCAGCTTAACTGTTCTTAAAGAGTCATAGAGAACCGTGTACGAAATCGACACGTGTTTCACCTCTCAACGAGGCATCATCAGGATGACGATTGACTTGTTGCCAACCCGGACACGACGTGTCGCCACGATATGTGCCGAACCGCGTTCTTTGCGTTAACGTGCAAGTACTAAATATACGTCGTCTATTGTATTTTATAATGGATTCCCGCAAAGTCTCGACTGAGTCAATTAACTATCGGGTCTTATTATACTCAATTGCCTGATATTTGGTCTCATATGAGCAAAAATGGGTTCAGAAACTTACAAAATCAGTTTTTCGGAGTGAGTCTGAGAAAAAAATAAAATAAAGTGTCATTTTAAAATCCATTCACTATTATTTGCACTCATGATTAATTTCGCAAAGCCATAAACTTCGTAATTTAACACTTTTGTGACATTTCAAAGACAATATTTATTGAGTGACAAAACAAGATGTTTCACATAACTGCGTGTGCACTGGACCAAGCGAAAGGTTACTGTACAATAATGTACGAAGTATCATTGTTTGCAGACCAGCCCATTACGTAAAGACTTATCGTAATATTTGCAATACAATGCGAAATGCTGTGACACAAATTAATTTTATAAAATATTCTTTCGATTTGAGATCTATTTACTCGTCTTTAATGGGGTCATCAAATAAGGATTTTGTATAAATTGTAGAGATTTTTACCTAAGTTTATAAAAACTAAATACTAAATACATCACACCATACATAACATCACGCCAGTATTCCCCGAAGGGCTAGGCAGAGGTGCACCATGGTACACGTACATTTCGCCAGTTTTGTTTAAGTCCCATGTAATAAGGGGCGAGCCTATTGTCATCAACCTGAACCTGGCACAAATCTAAGCTCCGGACTGCTACCCAGAAATTCTAGATGGAAAAACTCAATAACCAGATATAGCTAAAAAAACAATTAAAAAACAAACTTTTTTTCCTTGTATAACTTAAGACACTCGAGCCTTCGACTTTGAGAGGAGATCGTGGCTAAGTAATAACAGCTGCACGATTCGATCCGTCAGGTTAAGCTACGCTTGCAGAGGTTGGACTGTGGATGAGTGACCATCTTTACATACCAAGACCCCTCCGTGCCTCGGAAAGCACGAGCCATTGTTCCCGGCTAACATTCGTGGATCTTTGACAGTCATTACGGGTCGTCAGAAGCCCGAAAGTCTAACAACCAGTCTTACCAAGGGATATCGTATTACCCAGTTACTGGGTTGTGGAGGTCAGATAGGCAGTCGCTCCATGTAAAATACTTCAGCTGCATCCAGTTAGACTGCAAGCCGACCCCAACATAGTTGGAACATAGTTGGGAAAAGGCTAGGCAGTTTGAATGATTGATTGTATAATTTAAGACACTTGACCATATGTCAAGTGACTTTACATATGAGACTTTTTTTATTATAGTGTGAAATAGTCAAAAGGAAGGAAAATATAAAATTCAGCTCTCTCATTCAGAGCTTCAATACTAATTGCTTGGGTTATGTTTTGCATTAGCATAATACCCCTATAACACTTCTGCACACATAATGAGTACATCTTTATTACTCAATCACGCTACACTAGATAATGTAGTTCTAATATCAAAACGAAGGCCAAACTAAACATACATTAAGAGCGATTATTCGCCACAAAGAGCATTTTCATGCGAATAAAATGATATAATGGAAGCTTTAATAATGCTTAATTAAAGTTTTAATAAGAACTTACACAAATAAAAACGTAATGAGGTCATTACACCTTCGATGGATCATAATGACACTCGCTCGCTGTGTTGGGTAAAAGTATTGAATGGTGTATGAGAGGAGCGGGTGGCGATTTAGAATATATCTTTTCCACGACTCATAAAGCGAAGCGAAGAGTGCTCTGTGATCGAAAAATTTGTTTTAATTGTTGTACTCCTGCCAGTACACAGAACTTACTTAATTTATATACCAATGTATAGATAATTTAATGGAAATTAATTCTGTACTTTTCAAAAATAGATTTAATGCAGCAGAAACGAAAAAAAATATTAAAATAGTAAAAAAAAATATACCGTCAATCAAGTGTGAAACCTGAAAAAGTAGCTTGCGAGGAAATCAATTAATTGAGTCAATTTTTGGTGTGAAAACTTCTTAAGGCGCGTTGAGCACTTTTTGGGTGAACAAAAATCATGGAACTCGCGTCATCGTCACTTAACGCTCCAACAAAAGACATCAACGCGTGAGCACTTTTTGGGTGAAATACAATAGAAGATGTATATTTAGTAACTTAATCCGCTTTACTGTTCTTAAAGAGTTAGAGAACCCTGTAAGAAATCCCTGTAAGAATTTTTGGGTGAACAAAAATCAAGGAACTTGCGTCATCGGTACCTAATCCTCTAACAAAAGACATCAACGCGAGAATCAATAAGTTACTTAGTTTTCACTTCTATCGGCAGTCACCAAAGACTAGATTTGTTTCACCTGTAGGAAGAACCTGATTGAAAATGGCTCTTTTATTCAAAGTAGTTTTTTTATACGATCAAATGTGCATTATGAGTCGTGCGTGCACTTTTGGATTTTCCAAATTTTTCAAATTGCTGGAGCTATAGACGGATGAAACGCATGTAGCTTAAAGAGTGATGAATATAAATTTTTATGGATGGAGAAGGAGAGGAAGACCAAAGCAAAGATGAATGGACTATGTGAGTGATGGGGAGACAGGGGAGAATGGAAGACAGAACGTCTTGCACCGTCCCCAAGTAAAATAGACGAAGGGCAGGAAGTTGATGATTTCTGGTATCATAGACGGTGTCTATGATGAGTTATACATAATGAAAGGGGAAGGTAGAAAATATTGCGGAAAATGAAGTTTTCCTTTGCACGGCCATTTTTATCCATCTCTTCAGTTTTTGATACTTGGCAAAACTATCGAACGATTCAATGTGTGTTGCTTCTTTGAGTCTCATTACGTTCCCATTTCGGTCCTTGTGTTCCTTCTAGCCATACTCACTGTCCCAAATATTAACATCATCAATGTGAAAAAGAATGTTCTCAACTCGCTACTTGACTTCGACTTGCGTCCGTCGCCGCAAACTAAGTTATGTTACTGGCAAGTGACCATTTGCTTTCGTAATCGGTCCAGTAGCCACGAGCGGCGCGCCAATGTGGGACATATCGACACACCAAATACGTAAACATTATCATGTTCTTGCTCCAAGGAGGTGATAGTTTGGTGTTAATATTAGGGCAAGGATGTGGAAGGCACAAAATCGTGATATGGCTTAATTTGGGAGAGGCATAATGAATAGTAGTGGAATTGTTGTCACAGAACGTTCTACCACGAAGAACAAGAAGCATATATACACATAAATATTGTTATTTTGGCTTGGAGCTTATAAAGTGTAAATATATTATAATCCTACTTCTTACTACTTTTTAATCAACTCTGTAGAAATAAAAATATCTTAAAATTTAATTACAATTACAATAATTACAATACGACTCCTCATGTGACCAGAGGGCTGGCCTATTCTTCGGCCAAAGAATCAGCATTGCCATACAACGTGACAATCAATGCTGCCAGCCTTTTGGGCACTTTTCCTGTTGACAGCGATGCGGACGAATTTTTTGATGCCCTATGATCGTTTGCCCCTTTTTAGGGTTCCGTACCCGAAGGGTGACAAACGGAACCCTATTCATAAGCCTCCGCTGTCCGTCTGTCTGTCAGCGAGCTCTATCTCATGAACCGTAATAGGTAGGCAGTTGAAAATTTCACAGATTGAGCATTTCTATTGCCGCAAGAGCAACAAATAATAAAATTAAAAAATAAAGGGGGGTCGCCATACAATAAAATTAAATTTTGAAAAAAAAATAATCTGTCCCTGGCATGTGGGGTATCATTGTCTAGAGCTCATCAAGTAGAAAATAAATATAATTTTTATTTGTTTTTATCTTCAAAAATGATGAATTATGGGGCCGTAGAAGTTGTCTGTTTTAGACCATTTTTGTACGAGCTCTATCTCAACAACTAAACAAATTAGGAATTTGAAACTTGTGTGTATCATGTACCATATACTGTTTATAATCAACAAATACTAAAAACGTCGATTAATAACGTATTTTATATAATATGGGCGATTTACTGCAACTTAAAAATAATATTTTGTATTTCATGCTAATATTATGCGATATAAATTCCACAGATAACTATTTACTAGTCGGAGTAATGACATAAAATTAGTAAGTACCTACTATCATGGCAGCATATACTATTTCGATCATTTAAATTTCGATCATCCAAAAAGGTCTACAAAATAAGCTCTCTTCAAAAGATTTTAAAACCGGCCAGTATTTTTTGAGTTTAAGAACTTTATCGACTTTTTTCAAAGTATCCCTAGACGGTGTTGATGTGTGTACTCGTACCTCATGTTAAAACTACACTCCAATAGACAATAATATTCAGTAACATTGAAATGAATGGTGGTACATACAGGGTAGTATGTGGATACAATTTCATATTGAGAAAACTTATTTGTGTAAAAATATTCAGCCACGGCGGCCAATCTCAATGGAGACTAGCCTTCGGCGTGGGAGATATTATAGTGCACAAGTGTATGCGCAGACACGAGTGCACTCTCTCTTCCCTCACTCTCATAGTCCGATGGGATGTGTAAAAATAATTTTTATTTTCGCTTGAGTTTAGATTTCGATATTTTTTTTTGTTGGTACATTAGGAAGTGGTGAAGGGCGGGCGTTTTTGGGGGACTGTCTTATGTAATTTTGACGTTCGAAAAGTGCTGATTCTCAGCCTAGTTTGAATAAATGACTTTTGAATTTGAATTATGACTATCAAAAATAACGTAATACCTGTATTGACGAAATGTTGTAATTAAAATTTGGCGTACTACTTACATTCTATTTTGTACAATATAGTCTAATGTAGCAAGAGAAATCCTTTTATTTATAAGTAACTAGCTTACCCGGCCCGGCTTCGCACGGTTAGCACTAAGTACTTATCTACGGCGCACCTACCTTTCCTAATTACATATTTCTACCTAATTACCTACCCTACCTACCTACCCTAACTGCTACCTAACCTAACCTACCTACCCTACATATCTACCTGCTTACCTACCACATATACCTATTTCAATCAATCAATCTTCCTAGCCTTTTTCCCAACTATCTTGGGGTCGGCTTCCAGTCTTACCGGTTGCAGCTGAATACCAGTATTTTACATGGAGCGACTGCCTATCTGACCTCCACAACCCAGTTACTGTTACAACACATATACCTATTTATACCTACTAATACTATGTTAGTAGCAAATAAATAACTTTGAATTTAGTTAATGCATGTTACTAAAATAAATGAAATAAACTTCTACACCTATAATAATTTAACACAACAACATTTTTTCATTAAAATTAGACAATTTCTTTACAAATCTTTATGTTTTTTTATAGCGCCTCTGTTGTTACCTTTATACTTTCGTATTACAAAAATAGTGTTAAATCTTGTACGACATGGTATGGAACCCTTCGTGTGCGAGTCCGACTCGCACTTGACCGATTTATTTATTTACTTGTACATATTACTATTATTATTTTAATTCTGTTAGTTTTTAAATCATGTAAATATCTATGGTCATGAATAAAGTATATCATTTGTTTTTCTAGATATTAAATTTTAAGATATTTTTCTCACTAACTAAGTGTTTTTAAGTAAGCAAAATATGTAAGATCTTTTATGAAAAATAAAGATATTCTATACTGGGTGGCATCCCACATCGACGCGAAAATTTATACCATGGATTCAGTACATGATTCTGAACGCCCGTGCTCGTGAGTTGTAGTTTTTCGAAGGTTATTTAAAAAAAAATCTGCCGTTTCATACAAAAGTGCAATACCTACTCGGCCAAAATGTATGGAACAACAGATTTTTTTTTAATAACCGACGAAAAATTTCGTTCAGAATCATGTACTGAATCCATGGTGTCGATGTCCCTGCCACCCCGTATATGCGCACCGTACCGCTAAATTGATCGGTAAAGGAGGTGATTGCAACCATTTTTTTCCATAACTGTATTTGCAATACATCCCGATTAAACATAAATGTTAATTTTCATTATAAACAGCACAAGACCCTTAATTTAAAAACATAAAAAAGCATTTTAATATCGATGAAATAACAGTTTCAAGTGCGGTCTTCGTTAAAATTCGCGGCTTAGCGACGACACGTCTTGAAATGATCACCTAAATATATGCCTAGATCAAATATTGATAGATGGATCATAAAAAAATCATTAGGGTTTCACAACTAGTCATACAATGATGGTTACCTGATGATCGCGACGTCCATACATCATGATTTAGATTATCATCTGAACTTTGAACTAAGCCTGTGTATGACGAGATTGTATTTAATAATAGCCTTCTGCCTGTGAAGTGTGGTAATAGAACAGCATCTAATGTATACTTAAATTTTGAAACCACTGATAAATTAAGGTGAGCCAGCATGGTGGTCGGTAATAGTGTTTTCTTTCTATAAGAAGAGGCCTTAACCCTGCAGGTCTGCAGCATAGATGGGACACTCCGCAAAATCATTTAAATAAAAACCGACTCTTGCTACGACACAATAAAGTGCAATTCAGGACGCGCAGCGTTAATCACCTGCAGTTATATTCACCTAGAAGTTGCCTCTCTTTCTATCGCGTGACGTTTCTATATACTTAGATCTTTTGACTACGTCACTCACTGAATGGGCCCAGCAAGACGGGCCCGAGGTACTTGTAGCTTCATACCTAGACAGCGGAGTGTCCCATCTCTATTCATTTGTACCTGACGTGGAACACTTACAGGGTGGTACAAAATGTGAGTTTACATACAAAACAAAACTTTAGGATGATCGTCAAGCTCCATGAGGGTTTCCTGTTAAGGATTAACTATGAAGATTAACAGATGAATAGAATAGAAAATGCTTTATTGCACACCGAAAAACAAAGCTTATTCATAGAAGAAGAAGAGGAGCATCATAGTCATAGGGAAAACGCTACGTGTGAATAAGAAGCAAGGTTGAACGAAATGAAAGTATTAGAACCATTAAAACTTGAAACTTAGACGCAACAACACATTGCGCTATAACGTAATCATTTGTTTTAAAATGTATCAAATCTAGTAGCTTTTGTTTTAAATTGGATTGTTTTGCTATTGTTACAGGAAGTTTGGTGCAAAATGCGGTCAAAGCCACGGTTGTTGGTGATGTGAACAACGCAGCTGGTCCAATGTACGATAACACGATAAGGTATGAACATTTAGAATTGTTTCAATATATAAACGCTACTGCAATTAGAATGATGTCCCTAAAAGAACAACTACAATTAACTAGCATAACTTAATAGAACAGCACACTAATTGCGTAACATACTTTCAATAAAATACTGAATGATTTTGAAGGATATTGATAATCCAATGCTTTATATGTTCGAAAAAAAATTCTGCTCAACAATGTTACTAACGCAATGAATGTTGTTGAACTGTCAAAATGGAAGCCATTGCTACTGTTAGTGTGTTACGTAATTATCCTGCAGATAACTACGAAAGTTTTAGTCTTCAAATAGATTTGTATTGTTTCTAAATAAAAAACGCCACTATTTTAACTACATTTCCGAACATTTCATTACTCTATAAAAAAAAATCCACTGTGATTTATATCCTCATCTATATTTGAATTGTCACTATCATCATTTACAATTTATTCTTCAATCAAATCTATATTCTATTTACTGACATATAAGGTAGAAATGGGGAAACATCAAACTAGTATATCCATTTCATAAACCGGGTCTAAGTCGGTAAAACTTTTTACAGATAAAAGCAAAACCGATGATACCGAAACGCAAACTGCCGAGTTGACGGTAAAGCAAACAGTCCCCGAGGTACCAAGTCCCGGGTACCTCATCTACCCAATGACTGATGAAATTGTCAAGTCGGATAATGCCGAAGATGGCGATAAGGTAGCCAAAGATACGAGAATCGATACCGAAACGAAGGAAACGAAAGAAACTAAGCCGAGAACTGTATCATTTAATAGGGACGTACACGTCAAAAGATTCGGTGAGTCAACGAATATCGATATCTAACTGACTCGGTTACATCTCTTTACTTTTAGAGAGGGGACTCTATAGTTTAACATACTAATTTTTTCATTTATCTGTGTATCGGAAACCTGGCAAAAGATGTTGTAAATAACAAAATAATAACCGATTCACCTTGGAACTAATACGTTCAAATTAATAAGACTAATTTTAACAACGTTTCCTCTTTTTGTATGTTATGTATCTTCCGCCGAAGCTTGTTATTTTTAATGTAAAATCCTGTATATCTATTAGTTTTATATTGTCGTTTTGCCTTGATCAGTCTTTGTGATTGGGTTTATACTAATACGATATGCTTATGTACATAATTGTGGAATGTGTATGTTGATGTTTAGAATAACATAATATGTACTTGATTATGCATTCTTCTATCGTATTGGCATTAAAATACGACATCTCATGCCGTTGATAGAAATACACTGTGAGCAAGTTTGGTTTAGTGTGTCTGAATACTATAGAACACGACGTATCTCTCGGTGGCTCTTCAATACATATTATGATTAATAATTTAATGGATGTAAAAGGGTTATTAAAAAACCCCTCTAATTCATCTTAATCTTTGGCACATGAACATAAATATTAAACTTCAAAGTGTGTCATCAATATACCTACCGACACTTGACAGAATATTTAATTGCATAACCCAGACAAAAAGACAATACAAGAAATGAGGCCATACCAACAAAAAATAATAAAACAAACATAATTTGATCATAATTGTCTGCAATTGAACGTGGCGAATCATAATTGGTATATTTTAACGAGCGGTCACAGACCATCACTAGTTTATAAAACAAATATTTTTATAGAAACAGTTTATTCGTGAAATTGAGACGAAAGTGTAAAATGAAATAACAAAAAAGATAACGTTATGCGTAATTGTTGTAACTATGTATTTTGTAAGAACGATTTTATATTTTTTTGTGTAACTGGAATATCAAATAGATGCAGGACAAAGTAAAGCAACAATTCATTGCTTGTTGTTACGAAAGGTTTTTGTTTTGTCTAGCTCATTTTAAAGAGCTTGTTTCAAAAGGTTTTCCTCTTTAAGTATAAACTTAAGTTTTAAAACAGGTCCATCCACATGGGTAAGAAAGAGACCCCTCTGAAAATTCTTTGAATTCTGAAATATAGTAAGACTTTTCAAACAGGCCCCATCCACATGGGTAAGAAACAGACCCTTCTGAAAATTCTTTGAATTCTGAAATGTAGTAAGACTTTTCCAATACTAGTAAATGTAATAGGGAGAAAAAGAAGGAAATATTTAATGAAGTGAAATATTTCGGCCGAAGGAAGTAACCATTTATAGTTTTGCTTCTGATGAAGTGGATCATCTCATAAATGATGAAGTGCTAAATAGGATCACAGTTTTTTTACCATTCAAGAGAACGTTACTGTTCTTTAATCACATGCTCTCTTTAACACATACAAAATGTCTGCATGGCTTTTTTGTAGGCCATTCGTCGAGTTTGTTACTTGTGTTAGTGACATTGTTTCCCCGAAACGACCGAGTTGACTTGAAGTGCGGTTCTTACGAATAGTTTGAGGTATTTAAAAGCTGGTTTTTAGGTAGACATAGACACCATCGACCTTGACCGTTGGTATGGTGGACAACTTAAAGTAAATAAATATTTGGTTTCATAGTGATTTTTTACATTTTTACAACTTTGGGTAGCGTAACCATGTCAGTGATATTTTTCTTTTAGAAGGCTTGCTCTCTGCCAGCGTCTGTGTTCCCTTCCATATATAATTTGTCTGCCTTCAAAGCAATAGTGAACAGGCATTTTCTGGGAACGCTCGTTCCATCTTAGACGTTCGTAGTCTGCCTTCAAAGCAAGAGTGAACAGGCATTTTCTGGGCACGCTCGTTCCATCTTAGACGTTCGTACATCGCTTTCCATCAGGCGTAATCGCAAAAAAAAAAAATGCGTACGACGCGACTCGAAGATAATGCTCCGCATCCTTAAGATATGATTCTTCTCACTTCCAATTTTAATAATAGAAGATTTTATTAGCCGTAAAACTATTTGACCACCACTCACAATTCACACAAAAACCGTGTAAATGTGGAATCAGAAATAATTCCTCATGAATATCCTAACACTGTTTAACACCCACAACCTGATGATATTTCATTTGATAAGTTTTGTTGATTTCACGAATGCTGGATGGATATCGAAAAGCACCGTTAAATCCATGTTATGTCCGCGCTAGCGATACCGCAGCAAGTCCAGGCATCTAGGCTCGCTTGCTATCGAGACATCTGTCCTCGTGTCAATGCTACTCATTCGGTAGGAATGCTGCTCAGAATAATGATCAGTGTCACAAGGATGTTACAAAATACCTATCTTGAGAGATTTGTCTTAGCTCATTTGAAATTTTGGGGGACGAATTCTCTTTGACACGTAGAAACGTCATTTGCGGTTGATATAACCAGGCAATCTTGAAAGTGATTTAGGAAAGTGGAAAGTGACCACTAATCTAACCTTTGTACATCAATGTTACGCAATTGAGTAGCAGAGGTCTGATGGTTGTCGCTTCCTGTAAAGTACTGAACTGTATCAGGATAGATTAAAAGATGACCCCAAAATTGTTGGGAATTTCTTAGTAAGATGAGTTACTACGCTGTTAGTTCCTTGTTCGAGGTCACGTTTAGATCTTTGTATTTCAGTGCTCCTAGAACATTGCCATGTTCCGATATTGATTCCAATTGATCGAAGTCGCATATTATCAAAATCGTCTCAGCCATCGTAATACATACAAACTGTTTTTTCAGCAATCATTGTAACATCTTCATCAATAAACATGTCATGTTTATTTTCATTAAGTTCCACAAAAACTATGACATGAACATCATTGTTTTGTGCCTTATCGTGATTATAACAGAATAGTTAATCAGTAGGGACTGGCAGATAGTCATCTTTACATACAAGCTTTGTAGTTTGAATTTTTTTTAATGGTAATATTTTTGACATCAAGAATTAGTTGAGGAATTAATTCATGCAGGTATGACGACTGCCTGTAGAGATAAAAACATTGTTTTTATAATAGCTCTTTGTAAAAGAATTTAAACTATGTAATGTGTATGTAGGTATGTATAATCATCGTTCTGCTTCCGTTTCAAGAGTACCTATGGATGCCGTTGATATAACATCCTATGCGTATGTAATCTTGGAGGTATAGATCTGCCCTAAATTTGGTTACTACAACTTAGATCCAAAGTATACAGGTTGGCAGGGACAACGACGCGAAAAATTTTACCATGGATTCAGTAAATGATTCTGAAACCGCGTTGCAATTTTTTCGTCGATTATAAAAAAATAATCTGCTGTTATTAAAAATAAGCTGTTTCATAAAAAAAGTGCAATACCCACGCGGTCAAAATGTATGGACAACAAATTTAAAAAAAATAAAGTTTGAACACTGGGGGTTCATAATCATATATTGCATCCATGGTAACAATTTTCGCGTCACTGTCCCTGTTACCCTGTATACAAATATACCAGGAAAATATGACGACTTACGGCATTTCTAGCTGTTGATAAAACTTTAAATTCGCGCAACACTTCCAACTTCACTATCCTTATAATGTCCTTACTTTACAAACCACTTAAATACAAGGACATTCATACTTGCGTCACCGAATTTCCCACACACGTCAAGATGCTAAAGACATTAATCTTTTTTTAGTCAAGTTTTATTCATGGTATTCGGATTATTTTTTATCCTACTTGCAAAACAATTGTTTCGACGATCTAGACGTAATAAAGTCATAGTGATGGACGCGGACTCTGTTCAATCTTGAAATATTTCTATCTTGAACAATAAAGAATAAAATGGATAATAAAATGAAGAGTCAATTTTCAAACATAGGTAAACTTTTTAAAGTCATAGTGATGGACGCGGACTCTGTTCAATCTTGAAATATTTCTATCTTGAACAATAAAGAATAAAATGGATAATAAAATGAAGAGTCAATTTACAAACATAGGTAAACTTTTCAAAATTTAGAGGCATCGAAAGATATAACGGTAGAAAAATTCAACTAGGACTTCTAAATTTTAGAGCTCTATAGTTAGATAACCTTAGGTTTCTGGGTAGCCACACATACATACTATGTACCCGGTGGTAGTATATATTCTCAGTGTAACAGTTTAAATCTTAAGTCTCTGTTAAACACTCCCAGGTTGCAAGCCAATCACAATTACCTAATAATTAATACCAATCCATTCACATACATTAAGCAACAGACAACAAAACACGTTCATAATTTCTTCCCCACACTTCCTTACAATAGTAAAAGTGCCCGCTCTGCCTTCGGGCTACTGACCGGTTATTATACAATACAATATAGCATTACCACATTCTTACATACTCGTCGATCTTGTATGAGGAGATAAGGGTTTACGAAATGAGGCGAGAGCGCCAAATTATTTTATTGGTTTGTAATCACTTGTTGATACATTGGCAAGCCCGCATATTATGTAACTAAGCTTGTGTTACCTTACTGGTCTAAAACAATTGGAATGCTTCGACAGAAAATATCATAATAAAGTATTTTTACCAACAGAGTATCATTATGTTTCGTGAGGATTATTAGCCGTCTCGAAACACAGTGATACTCCGTTAGTTAAAATTCTTAGCAATGTTAACATAACATAATCAGCCTATTAATGTTACCACTGCTGGGGGCCTCCTCTCTGTGAGAGGGAGTAAGCTGTAATCTACGGCACGGGTTGGTAGATGTCACATGTCTTCGATTTTTTGGTTCTAAGACATGCCGGTTCCCTCACGTACGCAATGTTTAGCAATGTTACTTACTATAAATCAATACTGCTTTCAAACCGTTTCGATTTCTACAATAACTTTCAACAGGATATGTATAAGATTTTCAGTCCCATCAATTTTTGACCTTTCGCAGATTGAATGTCATTTTGTTTTTAGTAGTTAAGTTTTAGTTTTTCACTTTGATATTTGTTAATGTAGCCACAAACCACATATAGGAGAAATCACTGGTAAGTGGAGTAAAGAAACTGCTAAACTGATACATATGAAAGCTGGTTTTATAGTTTTTTGTCTACCGGATAATTACCTCAAACCTGTAAGAACGTTATTTATGTTTGATCAGCATTTCGGTACCTCAGTACCTACTTATCAAAGTCACGTTTAGCAATCACTCCTTTATAAAGCAATTTAATCCATCTCTTTGAAGCCAACGGCTTCAAATCATCATCATCAAAGACAAGGCGTAATTCTGACACAACAAATCGTAAATCATTGGTCGTCAGTAATCATAACTAGAATCGTTATGTTTGATAATTGGATTGGATTCTTCTAATTTATTGTGACTAGCAATAAATCTTATGTAATGTATTTAGAATTACACTTTTCGTATGTGTTGAGAATTTACTTGTTTCTGGAGATACTCGCCTTGACCTTGGTATACTTGATGAGAAGATAATCACTGACATAGGCCTGTGTCACTTTCAGGGCGAAGGAAAAAAAAATTAATGAAATACTCAGACCGGGAAGTCTTTATGCATAGAGTCAACTTATTGTTACTACTATTAACTCACAAAAACATCCTTATGTTTAGTAACAGTTAAAGGAAAAAATCTGAACACATAAAACATTTAGATCAAAATATCAAATAGACACATTACCTCGAAAATCGATTATATCGACATAAGTGGGCCCACAGTCGTACCCTGAGGCACCCATTTGTGTCTTGCGTAGGGGGCGGGTCCTCTGCAATCTGGCGATACTCAAACGCTCCGAAAACGGCATGCGATGACGATATAAGACATATAAAGACAGTTTCTGAGTCGGCATTGACCTAAACGAAGGAGCCTTTTGTGGTCAAGCGTTGCGAAAGCCACAGACAGAAACATTTTCAATGAATGTTAATAATAAGATTGCGAATTTTGTTATAATTAATCATTTTATTAGTTTATTGCGAACGATTTCATTTAATATGCGTAATGGATGTGGCTAGATTGACAAATGAGTTGTTTATCGCTGTTTTGAAGTTAAGTAAGTTGATATTGGAATATAAAGAGTGCGTGGGTGTTGAGTGTCAACCTGTCACTGTTGTGCTTATTTCAATCTTTACCATACGCGTAATGGCTTTATGTGGGTTTAAGCGATGGCTTCTTCGCACTTATGATTGCCTTGTACCAAGTATAAAGTTTTATTAAAAAGCTTTTAAATCTGCGTGTTTTTCAAGGTAACGTTTTACAATTTCGATTCCTTTGACCATTAAGTTTTCAGTAGATTAATTAATTATAATTACTTCCTCACTTCATTCTCCGGTATAACAATTAAATTGATATTATACGGGTTACTCATGCAACCTTTCAAATAAGTGCAGTCATATACAACTGCGGCGTGAACTATAACCGTAAATATTTATTATTATTTATATTTTTTTACGATTACCATTATTTTTCTGTAATAGTATCAACTTGTAGTTATTTCACTGATAGATAAAGATATTTATAAAAAAATAATGGGCATAGCATTCCAATCCTTGTTATATTTTCCTTTAGTCGCAGAAAATCTATATTTTTTCATGGGCATCTTAGCCTCGAAGCTTCTGTACACTATTATTAATATTGGCCTCCGATCTCCACTTTCATTAAGTCCTGTTCTCAAATATGTAGGTCAGGTCTGGCTAAATATTTGATCGTTGTCCATGTGGGCTCATCAAGGATTTACTCTACAAATGTCATTGCCATCAGTCTGTACGCTGTTGTGAGGGCTTACTCGTACGTAACGTAATCGATACTTCTTGATATTACCATAATTGGTGCAGCGTTGGCCCAGTGGTAACGGCCGCGACTTACGAATTGTAGGTTGTAGGTTCGAACCCAGACAGGCACATTACTTTGTGTAAATTATTTAATCGTCGCTTCTCTCACACGGTGAAGGAAGTTCGAAGACATGTGACATCTACCAATCTGCACTGAGCCCGCGTGGTGGATTACGGCCCACTCTCTTTCTCACCGAGAGGAGGCCTGTGTCCCAGCAGTGGGAACATTATAGGCTGATTATGTTTACCATTATTACACTAGTCAAACTCATTGTGTGAAATAATGGATTGTGTTAAAGATGATATGACTAGAAAGGGGGTGACTTCAGAGATGACGGCTTATAGTAGTAGTAGTAGTCAAATTCTATTGTGATGACAGTATTCGGCTCTTCACAATGCTACCGCCACACCAGTGGGTGTCGTAATATATGTTTGTTTGAAGAATAGGCTGTAGCATCCTCTGACTAATAAACTTATCAACAAACTACGATCATTGATCTATTTGCCAAGTTACTCAATATTAATGTATATTACAACAATTTGTACTGCCTTTTGGTGTTAGTAGAAAGAAGCCCACGTTCAAACTGAAATTATGTTAAAATGAATTTGGGTATTTATAATTCCGTGACTTTGATAGGGTTCGAAACTCTTTGCCAACTAAACGGATATATATATTATTATTAAGATTTACTGTATCTACTATCTCGTCATCCCACATAGTAAATACTTCAATTTGACCTTAAATAACTGGTTCGGAGTTATCTATATTAAACAGACACTGCATATTGTTTCGATGTAAGTATGGCACTTTAATCTAAACGTTGCATGTTGTATACGTTAAGTCTGACATTGGTTTGACAATTTGTTTCCGTAGGATATAGGTTATTAACTTATCGTTCTTTGCAAAAAGTGTTTCAAGGCAATTGATAACCATACCTATTTGTGTAAGTAAGCAGTGAGCAGCATTGATCTGTATTGGATTGATCGGAATTGCTGCAGGCGAAATTATTGGCACATGAGTCTTGTCGGTGATAGGTGGAATGTATAGCATTTCATATTTCGTAAGTGGAGGACTTTCAGTTGTAATAAGTCTGAAGGTCTGTCGCTGAAAATCAGCGCTGGGGTTCAGTCTTGTATAGGGTCGCAGCATTATGCTAAGTGATTATCCGCTTTGCGTGAATGTAATGCATATTTTCCCCCAACTTGTTTTGTGTTATTTCTTTGCATCATATTTACCGCAAAATAAACGTATTTTCTGTCTTCTTTCTGAAGGTCCATCACTGACTGTAAGGAACTAGAACATCTTAGAACTCCAAGAAAAACAAATAAAAATAAAAGTTTTAGGTACTCATACAACAAAAAGCCACTAGATTATTATCTTTGCGTTCCATTTCTATAAATAACTCAACCTACAAAAACTGATCAAATCACCCATAGTACACTCTTCTCAAACTGAATCTAGGTAAGATTCGCGAACATCTTTTTTGTGTACGAACTCGCCCACGTTAAAACGGAAGCCTCCAAGGTTCACTGCCCACTAATGACTGTCTGCCTTTGTGTATCAATCTCCTAAACACGGACACGTCAGTTTAGCACCTCTGCTTTAAGTACTATGTGTTTAAAAAATGAGGAAACTCAAAGGAAACACTGACCTTGTGAGATGAAAATGAAAATTCAAGGGCAGTGTTTTTTTGGATTTTATTTTTTTACTTTCCTTCTTTGGGTTTTTTATCCTTTTTGCTTTGTGCAAAATTTTTATACAGCCTTTGCGAGTGGCCATATGAGTCGACAAGCCTTAGTCAGCTTCGCTGCCATTTTAATGATTGGCACACAAATTAAATTACACATTCAAATCTGTACTTTTTATGGTGTACATAATAAAGAATATTCTATTCTATTCTATTCTATTACCATTACATGAACTATTTTTAAATAGTTTGTGTCGAGAAGGAAACTGTCCAGAGAAAGCCCAATGCCAGCAATCAGATGATGTATCTCATCATAACAAAATCATAGTAGTAGGCATATTTTTTGTTTAACTTTAAATAATTATTTAAACAAATATGTTTCAAGTACTCAACACTCTTAGTACACATATTTCACAAACCCACGTAAGAACTGGATTATCCTCTACCAAGGTTTGTTTGTCATCATCTACACGGATATTTGTATTGGTGACTACTTCGATCATGTTTGATCGGAAGGTGACTAAGTTACTTTACGTGTGTTCATCGCTTTAATGGTCTCCTTCTTCTTTTTTGTGGGTATGAGGGAGACCACAGAACAGATATATCTGTTCTGTGAGGTAGACGATACTACTATAGATCATGCAGTAGAATATAGCTTGGCTGAGATAGAATAGATTATTTAGTCATCTAGGTTGGTAGTGGGTGCTGACTGCACAGGGTGCCTTGCCAGTACGTCACTCGGGAAATCTCTTTTGATTGTTTACGGTAACAGCAAAATACAGTTTGTCTTTAGTGAGTATTTGGAGACATAATTCAAAAGTCATTTATTAAAATAAGGTTGAGAATCACCACTTTTCGAACGTCAAAATTACAAAAGACAGTCCCCCAAAAACCCGTTCACCACTTCCTAGTGCTTTTACTGGGAAGAAGAAACGTGGCGCAACAAACACCCCAGCAGCACAGCTGTTATGTTCTGCCTATCTATCTGTATATGCTGTCTGTTCAATTAGAAAAACTTGATTATATACAATAGTATGCAAAATATTAAATATAACGCATAATTATTATATACCAAAACTGTGTTTTTTCTACTTACCATTCTGACATTTCCAATGGTTCTAGATCAAAAAAACAATAGTCAAAATAGTTCTACAAAAAGTCTTCTATTTTCATACCTACCTTATTATTATCTAGACTACTAACAAACATGGAAAACAAACTACGCGTTAAGTAAACTTGTTCTTTGTGACGTATCTATGTGCCCAGATGTTTATAGTTAGCACAGGTGGTCACACAAACAAGGACATTACCTTCTACCAAGTGCAATACTGACATCAATAACTGCGTTTAACGACGTACAGACACGAGGATAAACATGTATTTACTTGGCTAAATTCAAAAGCGAGTTTGTCTATTGCAAGTTTGAGATAAGATCTATTTCATAATAGATAATAGCATGGGTTCGATAAAAAGTGAAACAAAATTACCATCAAAACTTTAGGAAAAAATTGGTTTTGAATTTTGTTTAGTGTTTTTGCTCGTGACCGTACCAAATGTGGCTTTTCGACCTGCATGCCTCGGTCAAATCAACTCAATTTTAAGTTGCCGTCAAGTCTCATCATATGGCGTCACTCTCACTTTATTGTGGAGAATCGTACCACCAGAAATACATAAACATCACAAAGGTCGTATGAGGATTTCGGTGCCGCGGTTATGTTGACCATTGACATCGAGTTTGAATTACTAACTACCTCGAAAAGAATATTTAACTGCTTATTGCTATTCGAGAATTTATGTTATTGAGTACAGAATACGTGTGTAAAGCCGCCCTCCGACGGTGCGCCATATCGCGGACGCACGCGCACGACGCACCGTGGGAAACCTAGCGTGCGTGGTAGCGCAGACGCGCGTTGTACGCGTGCGTGGCGGTGCGTCCTCGTGCGGGCTGGTGCGCGTCCGCGATATGGCGCACCGTGGGAGTTGGCTTTTAGATGCCTGAAAGTCTGTCTTTAGTTTTTTGGTCTGCGGAGATCAACTGACAAAGCCAATCTGCCGAGTCTTTTCCCATAACCGCATGCAGTTGAATACCAGATCAGACGACACAGCAGTTCAGAAAAAAAAACTTTTTACAAAAAAAGAACAACCGACTTCCAAAAAAGACACTACAAAGTCAAAAATAACTTTAATTTCGGAAGTCGGTGCGTTTGGTTTGGAACTTTCGTTTTTTGCCACCGACTTCCGAAATTAAAGTTATTTTTGACTTTGTAGTGTCTTTTTTGGAAGTCGGTTGTTCTTTTTTTGTAAAAAGTTTTTATTTTGCACTTTTTAGTTGTGGTACCTATTCCATACAAATTCGAATACCACTAACCTGCTATGTAAATAACAGTGATTGGAAGTATCATTATATCATCCATATAAACTAAGTGGGAAAAATACGTATTATTGAAGCTAACTCAAAAACTATCCAAGTAAAGTTAATAAAATTTATATGGGACCACCTCGGGAGCATACCCTTTCAAACAAAAAAACAATTTTCAAAATCGGTCCACAATTGTCGGAGATATTGCGTAACAAACATACAAAAAAAAAAAAAAAAAAACATACAGACGAATTGAGAACCTCCTCCTTTTCGTTAAAAAAGAGTTTTTAATAAATTATTATTGTATACTTTAGCTTTAACAATTCCAATTCTTATATGTAGAGACGATAATAGCATTGATCCAACGACTAAGTTACCGTGTTTTGGTGATTTCCGATGCGTTTAATAAAATTCCCTCACTTTTTTAGCACCGTTAGTCAACAGTGTTCAAGTTTATCATGAAATCCAATTAAGACTATTAAAAAATGACGTGCTATCTTACGTGGTTAAGGATAATCTTAATCCCCCAGTCTTCTTAGAACCACCGGTAAATGACAAAATAGAATAAAATCCGTTTATTCACTATAATAATATCCTTGTCGGACTGGTATTAACAGTTATTGAAACCGACGTCTTGTGTAGACAACGGATCATCATTGTCACGGTCACTGAGCGTGTTTCTTATTATAATACATACTAATTATATACGTCAACATATATAAACTGGGAGATTTGGATAGCGCCAGTGGCGCTAAAAATCAAATCATTCATAAATCTTTTTTTTTAAACCTTTATTATTACCTACTTTAAAAGATACTTGGTGATTGAGAGTTTAAATGCATCCAAGGTATCAAGTTGGTACAAAATCTGCATGGCTGTTTCCAGAGCAGAGTGGTATTCTGTGGAATGGCTGTCTTTCAGACTGATTTAAAACTACGTTGTTTAGAAAATAAATCGATAATATAAAACATCTTAGAAAAGGAATATCAAAAGCAACCTAATGCAGGGTTGTTATGATGTACCTTTTCCAAGATAATCAGACAGGAAACACAGGGATACATTTTACCAACTAACTAAAGAAAGTTTACCTGACATTATTATTTATAGTCCTTGACCAGAGCTACCACATTTGTTCAGACCTACCTATTGAAGGCAGTTGCTTCTTGTAATTAAATCGACTTATTGGTTATAAAAGTAGGTTTCTAAAATCCTGGTTGGCGTGGAAGCCAACATAGTTGAACAAAGCTAGTGCGATGATGCAAAGATAATACTCAATAAATACACGTTAAACTTGACACCCAAATCTAAGTAGAACACCGTTATAAGCCTTTAATTTATGAAGGATTATTTACAATACGATTAACATCTTTAAGTAAAAGTATCGTATCTCTGCCTAGACCATCGGCGAATATATGGATAACTAGCTTCCGCCAGCGGGCACACCCGTGTGATCTTTATAAATTACTAGGTTTTGCCAGCGGCTTCGCCCGCGTGCATGTCGGTTATTATCCCACAGGAACGTACTACCAGGATAAAAAGTATCCTATGTTCTATTCCAGGTTATGTTCTACCAGTGTGCAAACTTTCATCCAAATCCGTTCAGCCATTTTAGCGTGAATGCCTAAGAAACAAACAAACAAACTTACTTTTGCATTTATAATATTTTATAAATTATAGCCTACTCATTGATAATATAGCATTAGACTGATAAAAGAATTTTTCAAATCGGTCCAAGAGTTTTAGAGTTTATTCATTAAAAACAAAACTACTTTATTTTCTCTGTAGTGTAGAAAAATTATAGATGTTTGGGAAAAAAATTCGTTGGTCAAGATATCGGCTTAAAAGAGTATACGCGTGTGATGCAGATGAATGCGAAGAAAGTTTTTAGTATAAAAAAGGCAAGCTTTAAGACTAAACGATGGATAGATTTGTGTGAAAGATGATATTGCTAGAAAGAGGGTGAATACAGGAATTACTGTTGATGGAGATGTATGAAAAAAGATGATCAGAAAACGGGGATAAGGGCAGGAAGATGATTATTATGATACCATTGCTAATTGCCAAACCTTTCTCTGCTTACAGCAATCAGCAATCAAATTGGACACAAATATTTTTTGCTGCAAAGACACATTAACAACTATGATTTTCTTAACAGATAACGAGATGATTAAATAAATAAATAAATCTTTTATTTCTCCATAAGTGCATTAACAATATTCTGCTCGAAAACTGGCTTGATTTAGTGCTCCAGAGTGAAAAACCCTGACTTCTAAACTAGGTTTATGTACCTGTATCTTAGAAGCCAGTGTCCCTTCAAAATGATGTGGATTTAAAAGATAGGACACACATTATACACAAAAAATCCATTTGGGCAAGTCCAAGAGAAACAAAAAACATAAAAAATAAACAGAATACAAGAAAAATCAAAATTAAATAATAAAAAAGAAAAACATTAAATAAAATTATGAAAGTGTTGTGTATGTCTCAAGTGTGTTTGTCTGGAGTTATGAGTGAATGGATGTTTGAAGGTGTGTGAATGTAAGTGAAAGAGTGAGTGTGACTGTGAGTAAAGTGTGAGTGACCGAGCAAATGCGCGAGTATATCAATCATAATTTTTCTTTTATAAAAAACCTTAACTATTTATAAATATTTCCAAAAAGTCCCAACAGAAGATTTGGAAAACCCCTCGTGTTATAAAATTGGATGTTGTTCATTTCTGCATACTACTTATTCAGAATCGTCGCAAGCGCATTAAAGTCAGTGACGTCACAGTTCTGCGTTCACGCTTATTTTTAGCGCTGACTTTTGGCGCAAACAACTTTTGAATTCCATTTGGTCCTTTTATGATACTGGTATTGGTTTAAAAAGGGTTGTTACTTTTTAGTGAAGATCACCAGGAAGGAAAAGATGACCTTATCTTTTTGAAATCATGGAATACAATTCTGGGCTTTTTCTGTAACATACACCCGCCATCCTGACGATATCTGTATCTTGCGGATATTTAGATATATTTTCGTACATAACAACGGTAGGAACCGCGGTCTTGCCGAGTAGCAGAGTTATCTTCAAGACAACAATTGGATAAAAAGAGTCATTCAACAATTCGACACTGATTAGAGCAATAAAACTGGAAACATACTCCTTAGCATACCCCTTTTTGCATCATCACTGTATATACCATTACCTATGCGTAATTGATCATTGACAATAGGTAATTGGACATAAGTTATAACCTACGTTAGTGCATCGAGTGAAGTTTTCTGCAACAACACCTCGACTTTAAGTGGTCGGAAAGTTATTTGACTAATTAATAGATAAATCTCGTATCAAAACCGCGATGTTTATCGAAGAAAGCAAATCTTTAAGTGTGCGTGTCAATATCCTTACATCATAGAGCAGTAGGCATGATCTCTAAATCATTAGCTATTGTTAGTTTTTGTTACAGACTCAGGACGCGGGGTTACTAACATGCGTAGGAGTCGAAAAATAAGTTCTTTGCTCGCGATACTACCCGTTACATTATGACGCTACCATTTTGTATTCTTATTGCATTATAATATGAATGCCATATAAGTAAATACAATACTACGATGTACGACTCTTTTTGATGGAACTTGAAAGATACAGCAGTCTTGATATGGTAGATAATTTAGTACTAAAACTAGGTATATAACAAGAGTTAAAAAAATAGATTGGCACAATAGATTTCTAAATCGGTTTAGTAGCATACCTTTTTGTTTTTAGACTCAATTTAATTGCACCCTCTATCTGAGAGAACTTGTATGTCGAAAAATGGATATTTCAGACTTCAATAGAATGTGCTATGCTGAATTTCAGGTCCCGGTTGCAGTATGGCATTCATTTCAAAGTCTTCGCCTAAACTAATAAAAGTAAAGGTTTCACGATTCAAATACTAAATACATTTTGATGAAATTTTTCAGAGGAATAATATTTATAATCTTCTGATATATTGCTTTATTTTTCCACTACTCAACTTAGTGAGCAAGACGAATTATTCTTGAAGTCCTTCACAAAAAATATGTCAGATTTACAAAAAAGATTAATGGTCATCGGTTATTATCAAACAAGTACCATTCCTAGGTATTTCTATTATCTCTATATTATTTCATACAAAAATAACTCTGACAGTTTAATTAATGGTCTAACTTAACTGGTTTGTGTGACTTTACTAAAACTTTTCAAAACATTTTTTTTTGCCATTGCAATATGAGCTTTGTGCTGTTGGGTTAAATTTTATTTTCTACGTGAATATTCTGCATCATAATATTTATAATATTAACTAATTGTTTATGTATGCCTGGTTTGTAATACAAGCAGCTTTTCATAATAACTCATGGAATTACTATTTATATCAAAATGATCAGCCTTTTTTTATCAATGTTTATATTATTTCGCCATTTTGAATCATTGGTGATATTGTACTCTTCTTATCAAATAAAGTTACACTAATAACACATGACTTAATACTTAATATTCTCACAGATACTACCTTCAACTATAATACCTAGTTTCCTATACCTACCTTGAAAGAATAACTCTTTACACCTCTATTATAAAAGCTAACTTGCTAAAATTTGTTTTTAGTTTTCAATACAGACATTTGACTAAACAAATACATTATTTTTGCAGATAAGCCGCGTGCAACGCGGACCACGTCATCCGACCAACCTAAGTTTATCAGAAAGGAACCATTCACACATCTATCAGAAAAAGAATTAATTGACGAAGCTAACAAAGTACGAGCCCAAGCTGAGGGCATCACATGCAGCTCTGACCATCCTCCAGAGAAGTTCTTCTCCCTACCACACAGAAAAAAAAAGGACAACAGAATAGGAAGAAGGAACAGTGACGAAGGCACACCAGAGAAAACTCCTCTCGGACGATCTACTAGTGATGTAAGCGGCAAAAAGAGAAAAGAAAGAACATCACTGTCTACTCTATTCAGAAGAGCGCAAACTACTAAAGGCCCTGATGCACCAGTCGTTGTTGCCACAAAACCAGTTACTGTTGTCAAGAGAAGTAAAAGTGACGTAACCGATTTGAAGTCTAACACAAGCCTGAACAATACACAAAACAAACCAATTCGCAAAAGATCTGGCAGCGAAACTGAGGAGTTCTTAAAGTCATTGAGAAATAAGAAGACTCAGTTATCGCCCATCATAGAAAGTTCACCGAGAGAAGACTACTTCAAGAAAACGTCACCACTAGACGTTTATCAGAAACAAAAGTCTGCACTAAAAGAAAGTAAATCTGAGGATACGAAAACTGAAAGTAAGAAAGTTAATCCCGTTGAAAAGCCGCCTAGGTATAAAACTCCTGACAAACCAGAGCCAAAGGCACCCACAAGAGCTAAGAAGAGCAAGTCACAAGAAAAGGAAAAAGAGAAATCGCCACAGATAACCGAGACACCTAAACGAAAAACTGAAGTAAAGAAAACATTACTTGTGGATGAGATCGATTCAACAAAGAATAAAGACATTCATCCAGTTGAAGTCAAAGATAGAATAAAAGATAGCATAAGAAAAATCGAAGAGAACGTTTATGGTGATAAAGAAATGATACATAGCAGTCAGCAGCCTCCCGATAAGCCGCCTTTGACTCGAGGGCACACTGTCGATCATTTAGTTAGGATCCTAAGGGAAGACCAATCTGCACCGCCACCGAAATCTCATTTGATCTCTCCACCAAACGGGACCAATTCAAATCAGCCATTTTCTTATCTCAAACCAAGTGTTAGCCCTGACCCTAATTTATTCGTGAGGAACACTAGTCCTGATAGAGTACCTTCTCCTATAAACAAGATGGATAAAGGGGTAGTGTACGCTCATGTGGTTAGAGATCATGACTCTCATGTCAACAGACTTAACAAACAGACAGTCCACAAAACCTACTCACCATCCAGAGAAAAATATGGAAACTTCTCCGATGAAGACGAAGGATTAGGTTACGAAGAAAGACATAAGTTCACTAAAACTCGTATGTACGACTATGATTATAAAAATAAAGAAAATGACAATATCAACACCTTTGAGCCAACTTACAACGTCACAGATTCACCCATCAGACCGAGGTTCAGAGAATATAAATTGACTAGTTTCGAAGAGTTTGAACCTACGTATGCAAACGAATATTCTCCAAAAGATAAGTCACCTGATTTAAGTAATCAATATAGAGGAAGAGGCGATGGTATGGATACAAAGAAAAAAACTTTTGAACCAGAAACAACCAAGATGGATTTAGATTTCAATGAGCTAAGTCACAGACGTCAACTTTTGGAATCACGATTAAATGCCCGTAGGCTTGATCGTGAGAGAAATGTTGAAGAGCCTATATCTAGGTATTTACCTGAAGATCCTATATACGAAGCAGAAAAGCGGATGCAAGCAACAGAACGATATGTGAACGAAACAGTTCGTTACTACAGAAACACATTAGAAAGAGATGGTTTTACTGAAAGCAGTGTTACTGAAGACTACAATAAATACGACTCAGACAACCATAAAGTCAAATACAATACTGAGAGTAGGACATTCCAGAAAGTTCCTAAAGGAGAAGTTGATAGGCGCGAGTTCATTGACAGATTGGAGCCTAGATTCAAAGGCAATAAGAAAGCCTTCCCTCCAGAGCCTGAGTACGAGCCTCCGAGCTTAGACTCTATAACAGGCAAACCACTTCTCAGCCCAGATGAATATAAAGAGAAAAAGTACAAAGCGAAAAAGCAACTCACTTCTAGTCATGATGTACTTCAAACAACAGGACAGAAATACAAAGGAAAAGATGAATATTTTGGTAAAAGAAAAGGACATTACTCCTCCAATCCTGAAATTGCTCAAGAACGGGAAGAAGATTATGCAAATCTCCCAAAATATGCCGATTCTTATCACTCACTACGACGAGTAAAGAATAAGGACAGGTATAAAGAAGAATTTGGGATGAGGAGACACGATTCAGGTGACAGCCGGGAATACTATCGAGATGATAGGTCTCCACGTCGGTACGAAATCGATAATCGATTAGTTGATTCGGGAATTGAGAATGATTTCCGTAAAGACTCGAGTGGAGAGATACACAGAACGAGACACAGGAGACATGAGAGTGACGATGACGTCAGAGATACTTCTCTATTCTTGGCTAGTGAAAGGCAACATACGGAGGATAACTATCCTACTGAGCAGATATATGCTAATGGAGAATACTTGGCAAGGGTTAAGGATTATAGGGACGGTGGTTATAGAAAGGAGTACACAGGGCGAGATAGGAGTACTGATGAAGGATCACAATTTGAGCCAAAAATTGACAGATACGATAAAAGTCCTAGCAGACTTGAGGATAAAGTCAGTGCGAAACCGCCGAAGGCGAAGAAGTTAACTGGACTTGAAAAGGTACACTACTCTAACAATATTTTTGTTAAATTATATCCTTTAATAATCACTGATTAACGAAAACTATTTTGTTATGTTTATTTCAGATGAAACAGCTGTTCTCTCGCGACTCTTCTAAGAAGAGCAAGAAAGAGAAGGAAGTAGTCCAGCCAAAGACGCGCACACGGGTGCTCAAGAGCCCTGAACATCTTGCCCGAGACGACTCCGAGTACAGAAGGTATGAATTATTTCGTCATCATTAATCACAACATAACACACACGCAACTACACACACATGTATGTCACAACATTTTATTTGTTTTTTTTTGTATCAGCTGAGAGTCACAAGAGTTGCCAGCTGGCAACTCTCGGGTTTCTCCTTTATCAGTTTCCAATTTTAATTTACTCTTTATTTGATTAAAGCGGGCACATGCACTTGTGTTTATTATTCTAGCGTATGACACTCGTGGGCTGCAGCTGAAAATCAGCGTCAGGTGGTGACCTTGTGTTGTCATCTGACATTATGCTGAGCTGAGGCCCTTTTGGCATTAAAAGCAAATTGTTTATAGTTTTAAGGTGTTTATTTTTATTTATTTTTGCTGTAATGCCAATAAACGCATTTTTCTTTCTTTCTTTCTTTCTAATGTTAAAAAATTATAAGGGCCAGGCAAAACTGTAAAAGTTACATAAAATATGTGTTGCAGACTTTCTGAGTGACATGTGACACAGAATCCACCGCTTAGTGCATCGTCTGCATTGTACCCTCTACGGCTAGAGGCTTTTTTTGCTAGCCAGGTTGATAAAGAAGGAACTCTCAATGCTTACACTGAAATATTGGTACAATCCAGGGCAAGTTATGTTAATTATTTGCATACTCTTAACGCCCAAGGTTTAAATAAAATCCTTTTTTCACCTACGACACACAACTCACCCAAGGTATGGCACATTCTTTAGGTCAATATGCTTTTATAGCATTCTCTAGAATAACACTAAACATTGTCTATTCCAAGACATTATTAGATAAACTAAAACCACAACATAAAATCAGGGCACAACTTTCATCAGATAAAACTGTGAGTGACATGAAAATCCCACGTGACGCATGCCCGCTCCTTACCCGCGTCCTAGATGAGCGACTTTTGCTATGCGATGCGACACAAAATGATAGAACGGGACGTGATGTGACAAAATTCAAAATAAACGGTGACGCTATACCTTGTGATGTTATGTTATTAAACAGTACCAACTCATGGAGAAACAAATAATTGAAAAAAATGCTACACGCTTTTAAATAACTCCCCTAATGCTTTCATTAGAGTATAAATTACACGAAACACAGTGGTAATAATTGCTCTCTCAATTAAGCATCCCATTATGCAAATTCCGTAGAAAATAGCTATCTAATTTGCGTAACACATTTTCGTAAATGATTAAGAGTAATCTTTTTCATTTTGACAGTTCAACTACATTCATTGCGTTATTTACGATGTTGGGCAGATTTTTTCGAACTTATGAGGCAAGGGATTAGCAAACTCTTTCAAAATGATTCAGATTGTGAATGATCGTATACTATAATGCAATTAGGGTGCGGATAAATCCCATATTGTTACTGATTATTTTGCTTTCATATTAGGATCAATTTCACCAATAAAACTGAAGTTAATCGGCACATCTAAACCGCGTATTTAACAACTGTCAATGTCATCATTACTAGGGATTATTGACACTGACATCTCTACGATGAACAACGTGATTTAGGTGTGCTGATCGCGTTCAGTTTTATTGGTAAAATCAGCCCCTAAGAGGTATTGTAGTGACAGTATTTTACTTTGGTCATTCGCATCGCATGGCATAGCTTCGTTGCCTTATTTGCTTAGGTGGGACAGTGAATAAAGGAAAGACTAAGTAGCAGTTTGTTTTCGTATACAAGTACAGGTAACTTAGTTATTCTAAGTAAGTGAGTCACAGGAAATGCATCACTTTATAACAGGAAAACTATTGCATGAAAATATCGTCATGATTTGTATCATAGCGAAATAAGGTTGAGATTTCCCGTCATAATAAAGCGTTACAAAGCATTGTAATAACTTAATGCGTGTACATACATAGTTTAAGTTGCAACTATAAATGAAATACTCTAAAATTATTCAATCAATCTGCCTAGCGTTTTCCCAACTATGTTGGGGTTGGCTTCCAGTCTAACCGGATGACTGACCTCCACAACCCAGTAACTGGGTAATACGATTCCCCTTGGTAAGACTGGTTGTCAGACTTTCGGGCTTCTGACGACCAGTTACAACTGTCAAAGATTCGCATTCATTTATTAAAACCTCGTTTTTTAACCCAGGTACACCGACCCAGAACCTAGTGACATCGTGGTAAAGAAGATCGACTACGACTGCAAGGGTGACGACAGGAGGTACAGGAGCTCCAGAGAAGACCTGGACAGGTACAGGAGTTCAGACCCTCGCGACAGCGACCCGGAGCGCAAGTACGATCCTGAACGGAAGTATGAAGCTGAGAGGAAGTACGAGCCAGAACGGAAGTATGAAGCTGAGAGGAAGTACGAGCCAGAACGGAAGTATGAAGTTGAGAGGAAATACCGGGAGGAGTATGATGGAAGGTAGGAATTTAGCGGTAACTTATTAGAGAATACAAAAATTTATTGGGAAAGGGCTAGGCGAGGATACAGAGGCGAGTAATATAGGACTCTATCAGGATGAAGTGAGATAAACGAAATGAAATGAAATGCAATTGTTTATTCTGTAAATAGGATACCGGAATCACTTTTACACGTCATATTAAAACATATTAAAAATAAGCTAGATGAGGTCGGCGTTTCCTAACTGACTACTCTGAGAAGAAAGGCCGAAACAAACTCAGAGGTCACAGTCTCTTTTAAAGTCCAGACATAATCTTGGTCAAGCCATATGAGAACCATGTAGAGTAGTGTCTGAAATGGTCTTTTGAGGAAAGAACCACACACATTTGAGTGGATCTGTCCAGTCAGTGCAAGCATTTGTCAGTAATCGTGGAGCTCAACTCAGAACTTAAGGAGCTCAACTTGACGAACAATACCAAAGAAAGGACATTTGGGTAGGCCGCATCAACTACTCAAACTGCCAGAACATCATTAAAACTAACTGAGATAAAATAAAGAGGAAAAAAAACCCACATAGTCCTCACATTCACAATATTTAAAATAATATAATACTTTACAAAGTAATCATGTCATTCTGTATATATCTAAACAATGTCAATGTGTATATAAATCTGGTCGAAGTCATCGCTTTCCGGGTTCTTAGCTAGCACACATATCAACTCGGAAAGGGATTGTCACCGTATCAACTCGAGCCGTTCAGTATTATTCACAGATATAGATAGACATAGATAACGCAAGTATCACGATCTGTATGAAAACCAAGCGTGCCATTTTTTGACTACCTACTATGACGTCACAAGCATTATTTAGTGATGGGAAAATAAAATCCGCCGCACGCGGCAGCGTCTTTGAATCGATTTTATTATCTTTGAAATCGATACTGCTGGCTGGGTGAGCGCTGGCGCTAGGCGGGGGCCTACCCTGGGGGGAACCCAGCCAGCAGTACGCTAACTAAAAGTCTTCGCATTGAGAGGTTGTGTGCTCGTGCGCGTTCCGTCGACGTTCACACGTCGTTTTTGGATACCTTTTCCAAAATTTCAAGTAAGTTTACCATTATAAATTCGTAAATATTCGATTGAAATACCTTATATTCAATTTAGTTCTAATGTTTACAAAAGCAACGAGATTCTACCCTTTTTCATCTCAATTTTGAATAAAGATCGCCTTTTTATTATACCATTTCTCTATTTATTGAGTAATCGTGTACAGTAAAGAATTATTGAGAATCGCTTAAATAAATTAATTAATCGATTTTGTGACATAGTAATGATATAGACAGAGGAATGAGATAGACAGAGGAATGAGATAGACAGAGGAATGAGATAAACAGAGGAAAATAAAAATTCCTGATCTGCTTAGTAGGCAGTTAGGGATTTATAATTTCTTCAAATTGTTAGTATTTCCCTACTTATTCCTTGTAATTGTTGTAGATTATCTTTCAGAAACATAAAAAAAAAACCAGAGAAGAAATTTTAGAAGCTAAACGAAAACCCAGTAAAATACGATATAATAAAATTAAAATGGATGCAAAATTACTTGAGCTACAACAGCAAAAAGATAAAGAAAGTGGTGATCTTCAGTACATCAATAGTCGGATATGCTGCTTTTGTTAATATTCGTTACTTTTTCCCGTCAACAAAGCATGCTTCCTCAAAATTACGATAATTTATTAAATTTGTCTACATAATTACCTACTACCTATAAAATACAAAATCATTCCTCTGTTTCCGAAATCGATTCTTGAGAATCGATTTGTGTTGCATAGGATGAACAGCACTAATCGCTAAAATTGACAGAATAATGATAAAAGTGCCTGTACTACGATACCGATGCGATATACGATAGTATCACTTGCTTCGATATTCATCACTAGTTAAAACAAAACGTCGCATCAACCGCTTCAAGTAAAAGCCGCAATGTAATACGAATATTCAGTTTACGTTTGATGACCTATGTTTTTCTCAAATTTGGTATTACAGAGAGTATTAGATTAAAAATAATTGATTTTAATATTAAATACGCATAATATTAATCACAAAATGACTTATCGATGGAAGGAATCGTTTCCTTTATTTTTTCTCCTCGCATTTGTAAAGTTTTTACAATTTATAACTGAGCAATTAACCATTTTAAATTATTTAACTGACGTCCGACTAGCGTGGCACAACGATGCAGACTGAGCGCGAAAGTGGCAGCTTACGATTATTGTACGTAAGCTGGGCACGCGAAGTAGTTGCTCTTGCGTTATCTATGTCTATCTATATCTGTGGTATTATTTGTATGTAGGGTTGCCATCACCTAAATTACGGACCCGGACCTTCAAATACCCGGACATTTGGGTGAAATAAAGATTTTTCTCCGGACGCCCCCCAAATTTTTTTGACAATAAAATAATGCCATCGTTATGTATCATATATTTTTTTATTAATAGAAAATCTGCCTCAACAATACAAATAAAAGGCTTAATTTACTAATCGATTGTACTTATACTTACACTATTCTCTGTCTGAGTTATTAGGTTAAAAATTCGGAGCGGGTCGCGCCACTCGGGAAATATGCGCTCGTGACCCCCGAATGTTTAACTTTGATGATTATGCTTTAATTTATTGCAAATAATTCATTAATCGGATTTCCCCTGACACAATAGTGTCCGGGTTTTACCTGGACACTATTTAAAAACCCCGCCCGGACGCTCCCCGGACGCCCTCCAAACTAGGACAAATCCGGGGAAACCCGGACGGATGGCAACCCTATTTGTCACTCCCTACTGCAACGCACATCAATCGGAATCGTAACGTAATCGCCTCGCCTCGGGATAAGCTCACGAACCGCGGCGATACAGTGACGATCGCTTTCCGAGTTGATATGTGTGCTATGACCTTTCCCCCACCAACCTGTCCCAGCAGTGGGACAAAGAGCAATGTTCACAACTTTGACGTCCACTGTGTCCCACTAATTGATTTTGGTGGGGAAAATTACAACCGGTTAATTTTTTAGTTCACTTTTTCCCACTAGGGCTGGCACTGTTGGATTAATAAAATATAAGTAGGTGAAAATAATATTATTATTATTTATATATGTCTACCTATCTCGGGACCCTGGGGTCCCGGACCTTTGGAAGGCGTACGAGGGGCCAAAGCCAACTCGCAGAGGCCCGTTAGACATGTTTAATGAAATGAGGCACCAACCGGCGATTATCCCTGTAAGCACTATGCAAGTGCACCCAAGGACAAGCCCCGGTTGGTGTAGGACTATTGCAGGAAATGGAAACAAATTTAAAGGACTATGGGTTTGGGTGGCTAAAGTTGACTGGTGACCTGGAACTATGGAAGGACTATGGCCCCTGCCTGATCAATGTTTTATATATACACGGATAAACTGGCAGGGGGTGACTTGCACACTCAATAATGGGCCCCCGAAAACGGTCGCTTGCACAAAGTGTCGTAGCGACAAGGGGGCAACATGTCCTGAGGTGCTTATGAGGAGTGGAGCGGTATTCCACGGCTATCAGGACAATCCCGGAAGTACGGTCAAGATCCCTACCAGCATCTTACTGGAATACTTCCTTCCTCCGAGCACATTTGCTCTTGCGAATCTCCACTCAAGCCGGCCAATTAAGGCAAGAATGAGGTGGGAGCTCTGTTCCTCGTCAGTGTTCACTCCAGCCGGCCAATAAAGGCAAGCCAGAGATGAGGAATAAGATTTCTCCCAGGAGATAGGGTCCGTGGGGTCGCTACTGCCCAACAGCTCGCCACATGCTGCCCTGCGGTTTTCTGTATCTCTCTTGGTCTGGCTCCTCATTCTAGACCCGTTCCGGCAAAGTAAACTCTACCGGTACAGACCTAGAGTTTGGAGCGCGCAAGCCCCACCACGACGGCAACGTAGAGATACGGCGGTGGGGTTATTATTATTATTATTAATTAGCCTGTATTGTCCCACTGCAGGGCAAAGGCCTCCCTCTCCCTCTTCCACACAATTCTGTCTGTGGCTAGTATCGGCCAGTCCTTTCGGTAAGAGTCAAGCTCGTCCCGCCATCTTCGTCTCGGCCTGCCACGATGTCGTCGTGCGTTTAGTGGGACCCAATCGGTGGTTCTCTTAGCCCATTTTTCATCTGACATGCGGCAGACATGTCCGGCCCAGTCCCACTTAAGCTTAGCGGCTTTCTGGGTAACGTCCGTGATCTTGGTTTTGGCGCGCAGTGTTGAAAATAATAACAGTATAATAAAAAAAAAAAACAAATATAAACTACTCGTAGGATGGCTCAAAACCAATGGGCCAAAGTTTTACGCTCTCAAAACATTTTAGTTTACTACCATACTATTTTGATTATTGACGAATCTTTTTATTAAACTTTTAATTTTCCCAGATACGACAAGACTCTGAAAGAAGACAGAAGATACAAGGAGCGTAAAGAGGAAAAGAGACGGTACCACTCCTCGGACAGAGAGAGTGACAGGCAGTCGAGACCTTCTGATGGAGAGAGTGACTTGAGGAAGTCCAGGTCGAGGCCACTGGACTCACCCGCTTTGGTAAGTACTTATATAATTTCACAGGGTCTTATACTAATTGATAGCATTTTCCCACCTGATGTTAAACGGTAACCTATGCGTAATTAGGGTCGCGCCATACCTGCCGAACGTTCGGCGCGGAAGGTTCGGTTGAATACGCACCTAATGTTTTTCAAGTTACCTATGACACATCAGCCGAACGTTACGTCGGTTCATGAGCAAGCGTTACATGACGCGACGGAACGTTCCGCGCCGAACGTTCCGCAGGTGTGCCGCTACACTTACAAAGAATGGAGGTGGTGTGACAGTCGGACTGCCAAATCATAGGTCTCGAGTTCGACCCCAAGGCACGCACCTCTGACTTTTCGGATTCATGTGCGTATTGTATAATTATCACTTGCTTCAAACAACGGGGAAGGAAAACATTGTGAGGAAACCGGCATGCCTGAGAGATATTTCTCGACGACATGTGAAGCCGGGTCAGAGGTCCATGGGCGGCTTTAAAACTCTGACACCAGGTTAGTCACTAACCACACGGAAAGAAAAATACTAGAATGTTTTATTTTTAATAATCTAATTTCTAACTCTGAAGATCTGTAAGAACTTTTAACGTTAACGCTTTTTCAAGTCGTTTGGGTATCGCTTGAACACGTTACCTACAATTGTGGATAAGTATTTGTCGACTTTTGACTTTTTCTACCCCGGAAATTGACAAGTGCCTGTAATTTCACCTTGCCACTCTTCAACTTCCTGTAAACACCTACCTAATTATTACCTCTTAAAGTTATCTTTCGTGAAAAGACCAAGGATTCACGAAGAGAATATAAATTGGCCAGACTCAAGTGTTAATTGGGTTCTCGTCCAAGCATCGGCGCGCAATGCGGAACAGAATGCAAGTCGTCATCGCACAATACTCTTGTGCTGACCTATCGATGTTAAAGGTCGGAGGTTCAAGACGAGGCACTACTATTTGTCTCTGACTGTCTGTCTTGTTAAATATGATTTTACTCGCATTTACATCACTATTACACTGTCCTCCGCCCCTTCACTTTTCAATCAATCAATCTTCCTAGCCTTTTCCCAACTATCTTGGGGTCGGCTTCCAGTCTAACCGGATGCAGCTGAATACCAATATTTTACATGGAGCGACTGCCTATCGGGCCTCCACAACCCAGTAACTGGGTAATACGATACCCCTTGGTAAGACTGGTGTCAGACTTTCGGGCTTCTGACGACTCGTAACGACTGTCAAAGATCCACGAATGACAGCCGGGACCAACGGCTTAACGTGCTTTCCGAGGCACGGAGGAGTCTCGGTATGTAAAGATGGTCACCCATCCACTGACCATCCCCGGCAAGCGTAGCTTAACCTGATGGATCGACCCGTGCGGCTTGATATTACTTAGCCACGAGCTCCTCACACCGCCCCTTCACTTTTCAATACTGATAATCCAGACCGTTTCCACTGAAGATCAGAGATTTGAAATTTTGTCATATACTTAATTTATATTTTTCGCCTCACCCCGTCTCACCGGTGGCTAAGTACCTTTAATGACAGTCAAAACAAAAAATAGGTACTCGATTCAGGAACTAAGCTCATACCTAATATTTAATTGACATTTATTACCAACTTTCGGTTCTGTTATGTCACACAGCTCTTTAATAATCGTTTGACATGCTCATGTTTGGACAAATCATCACAAAATACAATTTATCTAAAAGTTGTCAACTCACGATATTTAATTATACTGCATCTTACATGTACTTGGGTTCTCTTGGTCGTAAAAACAGCGAAACACACGTAAACATTATGTGCGTCATGGTGGTCAACCACAATGCGATCATTATCAGGAGCTTTCAATGCCTATTGTCCCATGGGATTGAGGAGTGCAGCTAGCATGTGCTCCAGAATCTGAGTTAATGCGAACCAGCACTTGCGCAGCTCGCGAATTTTATTACGTTAGACGTAAGAATATTTAAATTTCGAGGGCTACAACTGCGGATACAACTTAAAATCAAAGATCAATCTAAGCTGTAGCGGTTACACTGCCACATACGAACTACGCATCAAAGACATGACGTCACACCAATCCTGCTTCGCAAAATTAGAGTTTACCGCGCGAACGACATTATTAGACTATCCGACATCAACTTTCGGGCAGTCGCCCGCCAGACACTACACCCGTCTAACTAATCGGAGGATCCTCCCTTTTCTATAGACGATGAGTGAACTTTACACCCTGTTCCTGATATCTCTAAAAAGCTAAGCGGATGAGTTTACCCTTCAGTCATCTCTCGAGTAAGTTCCAATAGTAAGAGCGTCATTACACAACTGTTCGCATAAACTCGGTGCTTCGGCCGTCACTTGCAGTTTATTGATTGATACCTGTACTATAGACTACACCGGTGAATTACGCCTTTGTTCCATAACCCATGGTTATGCGAAGTATTCCTGTTCTTTGAATATCAGCACCAACTTGCACCTTTTGCCTATAGTAACAATAGAACGAGGTATCTTTCTTTTGTTTTGAGGCATACACGCACGCTCATTCTAAAGTCTTCATTTGTCACATAGCTTGCACCTGCAGTGCTGCTTCCTGAGCAGTGGTGGCCCAGTGGCAACGGCCCCGACTTACAAGTTGTAGGTCGTGGGTTCGAACTCAGGCGGGCGCTTTACTTTGTGTAAAATAATTTCATCACCACTGCTCACAAAACGGTGAAGGAAAACATCGTGAGGAAACCGGCATGTCCTAGAACCAAAAATTCGAAGACATGTGACATCTACCAACCCGCACTGGGCCCGCGTGGTGGATTACAGCCCACTCCCTCTCACAGAGAGGAGGCCTGTGTCCCAGCAGTGGGAACACTAATAGGCTGATTATGTATATGTATGTTGCACCTGCACTTCTGGATATAAATGATGGATATAGCAAACTATATGAGAAAAGCAAAACCATAAACTATCGATTAACTACTTGTACAAACCACATAACCTAACGACATGTCATTCCTATTACGCTACTTTTTTCTGCTATTTTCATGCTGTAAGGTTTATAAATCAATGCATTTTCGCCAGGTTTGGCTTGTACAGCGTACGGGGACAACGGGAAGTTAATTATTTGATTAAATTACCTTTGTCCCCTTTAACAAGGACATGGCCTACGGGGACAACGGGATTACACGGTTGAAAATGTTGCTTTTTGTCTTCAGTTCAGTAAAAATGAATCCCTATTTCCTTGGTCACGGCATCACGAGTGAACGGCTGGACCAATTTCGCTAATTCTTTTTTTGTTGTGTTTGTTACAGTAAGGAGAAGGTTGTTAGGATAGGTAGGTGAAGGTAGGGTAGGTAGGTATGCAAGGAGGTAGGTATGTATGTAGTTAAAGTAGGTAAGTTGGTAAGTAGGTAGGTAGGTAGGTATGTATGTATGTAGGTAAGTAGGTAGGGTAGGTAAGTAGGTAGGTAGGTAGGTAGTTAGGGTAGGTAGGTGCGCCGTAGATAAGTGCTTACCCGTGCGAAGCCGGGGCGGGCAGCTAGTTCATTTATAAATTTCTCGGAAGTTAGTAGCCCATTATTTAAAAACTCCTTCCGCTTGACTGTCACTAATGAGACACAATCAAATTTTAATTATTATCGAGCTGCATCAGTCTTTCGGACAGTGTTTTATTATGCCATCAGATTTTTTATGTTGTCAAAACTTCATATGACATGCTCTTTGACAGTTCTTTATGAGACCTTTGAGGCGAGCAGTTAAATTAAAATCACATTCATACGGACTAAGTATAAAAAAATACAATGATTGAGCAATAATGAGGTCCGTGTCTTTCTGTAAGACGTTCAAAAAGCATTAATTTAAGCCCATGAGTTAGAATGATTTAATTCCGGAACGAACAAGGCATGTAATAGTCGTAATGTTATTAAAATATAGCTAGTAGTTGTTATTTCGAATGCAATCAATGCGACAATTAAACCGAAGGAATGTTTCAACACTGCTTCTAGGCGACTGCAATATTTGTTTATACTCTAAGTTACATACTTTTGAAGCCGTAACTGTCCTAAGTCCTAATGTAGAGCTTTAATTGTCATACAGAACTTTTTACCCGACTTCGGCGAAGCAAAAAGGAGGGTTATGATTTTGACCGGTATGTATGTATGTATGTATGTATGTATGTATGTATGTATGTATGCATGCATGTATGTATGTATGTATGTATGTATGTATGTATGTATGTATGTATGTATGTATGTTCATCTGTAACCTCATAACTTCTAAAACACTGATCATAATTTGACAAATGAGGTATTGTTGGAAGCGTCCTGATTGTCCGCTGGTTATAGGCTATATGACGTTACATTAAATTCAATATGGCGTCCTCTAGAGGACATAAAGTGACGAACGAAAAAAAAATTTTTTTTTAATCATACCATGTTTGGTATCAAATGAAAGGGCTTGACGAGCACATTACAAATATGTATATATATCATATTTTAAAAGTACATAAATATGTTTAAATTGTTAAAAACATGCAAAAGTAAGACTGTGCTACATACGGCGGCGCGGCTGTAAAATTATACCTATTATACAATTTAACCTATACAAAAAATAAATAAAGGCTTATGCAGACCAACGCGACTTGTCGCGCGACGTGACACGAACAATACTATTTCTAAGAAAACTTTACGGTATAACAATAACCGGTGTCGCGTCGCGCGACCATTCGCGCTGGTCTGCACAAAGCTTAAAGCGGCTGTGCAAGTACTTTATTACGAAATTATAACCCCAAAACAAATTAAATAAAAAGCAAGTTAAAAAACTAAAACCCGACTACTGAAAAATCACGCTCTAAAAAGTATAAAACAAGAAAATATTTCCGACAGAAATCAAGACATAGCATAGGTACAAAAAACCCGACTACTGAAAAATCACGCTCTAAAAAGTATAAAACAAGAAAATATTTCGGACAGAAATCAAGACATAGCATAGGTACAAAAATGGTCAAAGTAAAGCCGTAGTCGCATGCCTGTCGGCTACAAAATTATAATGGCATGCAACTACGGCTTTACTTTGACCATTTTTGTACCTATGCTATGTCTTGATTTCTGTCCGAAATATTTTCTTGTTTTATACTTTTTAGAGCGTGATTTTTCAGTAGTCGGGTTTTAGTTTTTAAACTTGCTTTTTATTTAATTTGTTTTGGGGTTATAATTTCGTAATAAAGTATTTGCAGAGCCGCTTTATTCTTTTTTATATAGGTTAAATTGTATAACAGGTATTAATTTTACAGCCGCGCCGCCGTACGTAGCACAGTCTTACTTTTGCATGTTTTCAACAATTTAAACATATTTATGTACTTTAAAAATATAATAATATATACATAATTGTAATGTGCTCGTCAAGCCCTTTCATTTGATACCACACATGGCATGATAAAAAAAAAAAAATTTCGTTTCTGACTTTATGTCCTCTAGAGGGCGCCATATTGAATTTAGTGTAATTTCATATAGCCTATAACCAGCGGACAATCAGGACGCTTCTAACGATACCTCATTTGTCAAATTATGATCAGTGGCTTAGAAGTTATGAGGTTACAGATGAACATACATACATACATACATACATACATACATACATACATACATACATACCGGTCAAAATCATAACCCTCCTTTTTGCTTCGCCGAAGTCGGGTAAAAATGGTCAAAGTAAAGCCGTAGTCGCATGCCTTTATAATTTTGTAGCCGACAGGCATGCGACTACGGCTTTACTTTAACCATTTTTGTACCTATGCTATGTCTTGATTTCTGTCCGAAATATTTTCTTGTTTTATACTTTTTAGAGCGTGATTTTTCAGTAGTCGGGTTTTAGTTTTTTAACTTGCTTTTTATCACCACGCGCTCACAGGGATGTAAAATTTCTCACGTTTTAACGTTTTACCTCATTAAGTAGGTAAGTGGTGTGGTTTTCTTAATAAAAACTTTTTATTTTTACGAAAAAAAACAAGAGACTTCCAAAAAAAGACACTACAAAGTGAAAAATAACTTTAATTTCGGAAGTCGGTGTCTTTCGTTTTGAATTTCCGTTTTTAGCCACCGACTTCCAAAAAAAAGAAACATACGTGACGAATATTTATGTGTAACCTCCTCCTTTTTGGAAGTCCGTTAAAAACATGCTCATGGACTTGAAAATGTCTAAAATTCTAGATACTGTGGAAGCATCTACATACATCGCCTCATGCGAAGTATCAAAGACCTGTCGTCACACAAATCCTGCATCGCGCAATTATAGTTTACCGCGCGAACAACATATTATTACATAACTTTCCCGACATCAATCATGGGGCAGTTGCCCGCCAGACACGACACCGGTCTGGTCGGTGGATCGCCCCATTTCTAAACAGTATGAGTGAACTTTACACCCTGTTCTTTATGAAGAACAGTAGAGACTGGGACTGGACTGGGGAGTATTTTAGAGGTATGCCTCTAAAATACTAATAGGGTTCGAGCTTGTTTTCCTTTGCTTAAGAACGGACCCCCTTATCTTTCAGGCCATCATGAACTTTCTGAACCCATGTGCCCTCAACAAGATAATTACTCTATTCTGTTTCTCTCTACATTTGCATCCAAGATGGTGCAGTTTTACTTTATTCTTCCAAAACTGTTAGTTCCTGCATTGAAAACGCTTCGTTCTATGCCTTGGAGTACTAGGGCTACATGAAAGTGAAAGTAAAGTGACAGCCCGCACTCCTGGTCGATATAAGAGGTGGCCTATATTTGAGCCGCAAACGTTCGCAGTTTTTACGTAAATAGTTACGCTATAAAACACACGCATTATTAGCCGAATAACAAAAAATAACGTGAACCATTTAGTGTTTATTTGGGTATTGGACTAACTGTCACCGTGCTCCATCAATCTGACTAGCTTTTTCCCAACTATGTTGGGGTGAGCTTCCAGTCGAACCGGATGCAGCTGAATACCAGTATTTTACATGGAGCGACTGCCTATCTGACCTCCACAACCCAGTTACTGGGCAACACAATACTCCTTGGTAAGACTGGTTGTCAGACTTTCGGGCTTCAGATGACCCGTAACGACTGTCAAAGATCCACGAATGACAGCCGGGACCAACGGCTTGACGTACTTTCCGAGGCATGAAAGGGTCGGTGTGTTAAGGTGGTCACCCATCCACGGACTGACCGCGGCAAGCGTAGCTTAAGCTCGTCGATCGACCCGTGCGGCTGTTATTACTTATCCACGAGCCCCTTACTATTGAGTTCTATCAGAGCCTTTATTGTTGAGTAAGCGACCCTGGACCGCTGGATCAGCAAGTTTGGTTCATCAATTCTTTTTCCTTCTCTACCTTGGCTTGCTCTCATCCTCATCTTCTGACCATAGCTTGTAAAGTTGTAAGACTGTAAGGTACTAAAGGCCCTGCGGTGGGTCAATCCGAGGCTGTATATTATTTTCATTTAAATCCACGGTTCCAATTTCAACGGGTTCTGTTTAAAAAACAATAACACCAAATAGCATTAATAACACGACACCAAATTGAAAACATTTCTGTGACTTGAAATATTAAAATTGAATCCATAAGATTAAGGATTAGTCTCTGAGAAGCACCTTAACGAGCGGGGTCAGTGACCCGAGTTCAATGTCGTGTATTTGACACCGACAGTGATGTCATACGTATATTCACAAGCGCTTGAATTCGACGTCGCGCTCGCAAAATAAACACGCGAAGAAGGCTCATACTTACTTAAACAATATAATAAGCACGTCTCAGGTAAAATACTTCATTATCATCAACAGCCTATTTCTAGCCATGATAGGACATAAGCTTCTTCCCTTTTATGCAATTCTCCTCCTTTTTTCGCCAGTACTGTCCAAAGTTCCACTTTTCTAATCACATTTCACCATTGCCACTCTTCACAAGGATCGCCGAAACCTGATGTCCTAACTATAACTTTAACTAAAATTATGGGTAAGTAATATATGGTATAATTACAAAATGACTAATATTTACAAGATATAACAACTGAATCTATAATTTTATTTGATATAATCATCAGTTAATATAATAAACGATTGATATAATTTTAAAATAACAAATTTTTATAATCATAACATACATTTAATATAATATCGTTTGATATACCACTCAAAAGACATAAAACATATTTAGTCTAATATGTAATTTCTATCACAGTAAATAACCTGAGTAGATACTGTAGTTAAACTTAACTGATTACCACTTGCCAAGATGGTCACTCGCTACGCTCGCTCGCCTTCGCGCGTTAATAGTCACTGTTCTAACCTAATCCCAATGGTTCACCAAGAATAGAGGGGATCTGGCACTCGGCGGCCGCTGCCGCGGCACGCTCCCTACGGTCGCTCGCCTTCGCGCGTTAATGGTCACTGTTCTAACCTAACCTAACCCAAATGGTTCACCAACAAGAGAGGGGGATCTGGCACTCGGCGGCCGCTACAGCGGCACGCTCCCTTCGGTCGCTCGCCTTCGCGCGTTAATGGTCACTGTTCTAACCTAACCTAACCCAAAGGATCACCAACAAGAGAGGGGGGATCTGGCACTCGGCGGCCGCTACCGCGGCACGCTCCCTTCGGTCGCTCGCCTCCACGCGCTAATGGTCACTGTTCTAACCTAACCTAACCCAAATGGTTCACCAACAAGAGAGGGGGGATCTGGCACTCGGCGGCCGCTACCGCGGCACGCTCCCTTCGGTCGCTCGCCTTCGCGCGTTAATGGTCACTGTTCTAACCTAACCTAACCCAAATGGTTCACCACCGCTCGGCGGCCGCTCACGCAAGTTTTGTGTGTGTATGCAGACCAGCCGCTGTGTGCAGCCAGACCGACACCGGTTATTGTTATACCGTGAAGTTTTCTTAGAAATTGTATTGTTCGTGTCGTGTCGCGCTGGTCTGCAAAAGCCTTTAGCCTTCTAACCTAACCTATCGGAGTTGGATGGCTTTGAACCATAATGATGGTATCAATATATAATTTAAACGATAGACCTAATGATTTTCGATTAAATAAACTTTATATCCAATAACGTTATACGAAATAAGTTTTAGAGTATATAAATGTTATATGTAAAGAAATTATATCAACAGTTGGTATATCTCACGTTTATTATATCTTGTGAACGTTATTGAAATGAAAATATACCAAATAACTTTATATGATATGAGACGCACCCAAAATTATAAATGCGAAAGTGAGTTTGTTTATTTGTTATGCTTTCACCCTAAAACGGCTGAATGGATTTGGATGAAATATGGCACAAGGGTAAACCACGACCTGGGTTAGGATATAATATATTTTTTATCCCGATATTACCGCGGGATCGAGACTTATGTGGGTAAAACTGCGGGCTGTAGCTAGAACAGAATAGATCCGCTGTCTTCTGTTAAGCGACCCGCTTAATTATGTCATTGACCCATCTTGCCATCGCTCTTCCCCTCTTACGCTTTCTATCGCCATTCAAAAGTAATAACGCACTTATTCGATACCATCGCTTACTATGCCCCTTTTTGCACCACCAGAAATGGGAATCAGTAGTGCTATTCTGTATAAATCTCACCGTAAAAACTTAGATAAAGTGAGTTTGAAGTGAGCTGCCAATTCCTAGATTCCCTAGCGTCAGTTAGGATAAAGGTACAATTCCGTGGTCGCTATGAATTTCTATGAAATACCTTCCGTAGTTAGCGACACGTTGCCTTCATAGAAATACATAAGAATGAACAGAAACCAATCGTGTCGCGGCGACAAGTCGCCTGCAGTTGCGGCCTGTGATCTATGCTATGGAAATGTACTTTTTTTTTATATGTGGGAAATTATCAAATAACTTCTCCCGCTCTGGGCGGAGCGGGAGGGCGTGTACTGACTAAAACCCACCCGTGTTCCTTCAGTTGCCTGTACATTGCCAGGGGCCACGGTATCACTTACGGACTTTCCCGCAAACGGAATTGTACCTTAAAAGTTCACTTCAAGCTCACTTCACTTTAACTCTCATGGTGAGATTCATACAGAATAAACCCACTGCTTAAGGAACTTGGAAAACGGCGATCTCCTCCTATTTTTCGTTGCATTATGTAATTATTACTTATCACTCCTTAGGAGGAGCTCGTTGCTAAGTTATAACAAGCCGCACTAGTCGATCCATCAGGTTAAGCTACGCTTGCCGGGGTTGGTCAGTGGATGGGGACCATCTTTACATACCGAGACTCCTCCGTGCCTCGGAAAGCACGTTAAGACGTTGGTCCCGGGTGTCATTGGTGGATCTTTGACAGTCGTTACGAGTCGTCAGAAGCCCGAAAGTCTGACACCAGTCTCACCAAGGGGTATCGTATTACCCAGTTACTGGGTTGTGGAGGTCAGATAGGCAGTCGCTCCATGTACAATACTGGTATTCAGCTCTATCTGGTTAGACTGGAAGCCGACCCCAAGATAGTTGGGAAAAAAGGCTAGGAAGATTGACTATCACTCCTTAGACATTTACGATTATTTTTTTCTACATTTTTAATACAAGTTACTTATCTTATTGAGGTCAAAAAAAGGTTTGCTGGCCGTACTCCGCCGCAAACCACATCTCCAATTAGACGGTTCGTGCTAAACAATCACAATTTACTCTCAGATCTTTCTCAAATTTTACTGTTTTTCAACAGCTGCCTACTTAGCGAAAATGTCTGGAAACGGGACTGTTATTTTTTGTTTGCTTAGAGACATGCCCAACAGCTGTCATGCTAATAATCGGAATATAATCGGAATGGCTAATATTCAATATATGAAAATAGCAGTGCATAGCAGCGGTGAACAGCGATAATAAAAAGTACTGTCCAAATTATCTTAGCATTTAAGCTTCCAGTCCTCCATCGATGCAGATTTACCTACAGCTTTTGAAGCAAAAACCAATCACCTGAAAAAATGAAAGTTTTCATAGAATCGCATTATTATTTAAAACTACGCACAGCCTCCACATGTTAATCAGAGCAAAGTACCGAAACAGAGCAAGACATGTCACGATCATTACATTTGCTTTGTTTTAAGAGACACAAACTCACAAATATGTGCATGGAGCGTTAAAATAAAGTTTCTCAGTACCAACGTAGCAGCCCGGGTGTCCGGATTTGTGCCCAGTAATTTGGCAACGGCAAGATATAGGCTCACCCCCTTTTACATGGAACTTACACATAACTGGTAGCATGTACGGGTACCTTGTATACACAGGTACGTACACCCATGGCTACCTCTTCGGCGTGATGTTCTCCGAATCCGTGAATGTCGAAAAACAAAACACAATCAGAGATAACTTTACTAATCATGTTATTACAGCGAAAATTGATTTATGACCTTTCAATCGTCCTTCTGAAATATTATGCCTAAGTAATAACAGTCGCACGGATCGATCCATCAAGTTATGCTACGCTTGCCGGGGTTGGTCCGTGGGTGGATGGGTGACCATCTTTACATACCGAGACTCCTCCATACCTCGGAAAGCACGGTCCCGGCTCTCATTCGTGGATCTTTGACTGTCGTCACGGGTCGTCAGAAGCCTGAAAGTCAGACAACCAGTCTTACCAGTAAGCCGACCCCAACATAGTTGGGAAAAGACTAGGCAGACTTTTGAATCGTCATTCTGAAATCAACTTAATACATAGCACTTAAAGTTGTTATTTCAGTTATTTCCAGTTTATATTATGTGTTGGCTTTAGTAATGTCTTACCTTCATTGTACCAAAATAAGCCAGTTAAGGCCACAGACCATATGGCAGGCGAGTTAAGGTCAACAACACACTCATTGATAAGTTACTCATTTATGTTCCGGATGCTGTGTCATAAAAGAGTTATAATTAGTGTCATTTGACATGCTCCACGCATTTATGCCTTTATGTGTGATCAGCAGGCCCTGTTAATCAAAACAATCTTATTTAAAATTGGCTAGTAAGATAGCTTTTTAGATAGATACTGGCAAATATAAATAATATATTATACAACATGTAAAAAAAAACTGTCCTAACCGTAAGGCTGCCTGTCCACTGGAGCGGAGAGGAGAGGTGCGGAGCGGAGATGTACCATTATTAACCAATCAAATCTAAACTCAGGGGCGGAGTCAAGATTCTATTGGTTAATATTGGCACATCTCCGCTCCTCTTTTCTCCTCTCCGCTCCAGTGGACAGGCAGCCTTAGGGTGTTGTTAGATATTCTACAGATAGTCTATTTATGTGGTAATTTTCAGGAAAAAAGAAAAAAAAACATCCCATTGTATTGGGCTATTTTACCGGTTTATTAAATAAATGTATGGGGTGCGGGCGGCCGGCGTTTAGCGTGTGTCTACAAGGGTTAGGTTAGGTTAGAACTGTGACCACACTACGCACGAGCTGAGCGAGCGTAGCGAGCGGTGCCGCGGTAGCGGCCGGCGAAGTGCCAGGGTCCGTTTAGGAGAATGTAATGTTTTGGGAATGTGGTGTTTTACAGCGATCTAACCTCGACAATCAAACAAAATACCAAGTGACGTGACTTAGTGACAGTGACAATAACAATCCAATGCTTGCGGCACTTTGGCCGGGCCGAGGCGGTGTTACTAGGGTGCCTGTAGTGGCACTTTATCCGATAGGGAAAGAGTGCCACTGGTGGCACTATAACTCTATACACTGCCTTTAATTAATATATACAAAAAATATTGTAAAACATTTTTAAAAGATTACTCAATCATATTAAAAAGAGGAATCAATTATATTTTTCTGTACATTTTGACATTTAGCAAAAGTGCCTTTTATGTGCCTGTTTGAAATAAATTATTTGACTCAGACTTTGACTTTACCGTCACTCGTAGAGGAAATATCATGCAAGTTTAAAAAATGGTAGACTTTTGAATATTATCAGTGTATCTCTGATAATAGTCATTGAACCCGGAAGTACGTTATCATAGACTAACGTTATTTTATCGTATTTGAATTACCAAAAACATAAGAGTGGATTGAACTTTAGTTTTGTAGGAGATATGGAAATAATTGTGTGAAAAAAAGCACCTTATTTTATGAAAGAGTGCACATTTTTTAAATCAACATTATGACTCAATCAAGATTCAATCATCACGCTATTTTTTGCTGACCGTAGACTGTCAGTATTCATCAACAGTATTTTTTAAACTTTTTGCTTTGTAATATCATACCGGAGAAATTATATAATAGGTAGGTATGGTCAGCGACAAAAGTCGCTAGATTGTATTTCAGCAGTTTTTATTATAACATAGACTTAATATTCTTCCGTCTTTTCCGATATTAAATATTTAGCTCTATAACTGAAACGTCATTGCTCATACTCGAGCAGCACGTTGCGCGACTCGACGCGTCTACGGCTGCCGCGTACAATTGTCGACAGCAGCAGTTGCCTCTGTCGTTGGCAACGTGCCGCTTGTGTAGGTATGTATATGAGCACTAAATCGAGTTTTGTCGCTGAAGCTACATTTTAAACAATTTAAAATGCAAATACTTGCCTATACAAACGGATGGTTCCGTCGGCCTAAGAATATAACAAATTATCATAGTAAAATGCCTAATGCCCATGGGACCTCGAAGACAGAAAAATCTAACTGGATCTTTCAATCTTCCGTGTTAATAAAACTGTGCTAGCCACGGCGTGTCCATGTTTAGGTGACCATTCTTTACACACCTACACACTTATTGGTCTCTAGTGGTCATAATATGAACATCTTTAGTCGTAAGTATCGGCATCGGTAGTCGTAACAAGTAGTCAGTCAAAACTAGTCAGAAGCCCTGAATAGTCTGACAACTGCCGATCGTGACGCTGGCAGAACAGTCGAGATTGGCTGAGTTGCCAAAGAAAACAAAAAAAAAAAAAAACTGCCGGTTGATTCGTTTATCCCAAAAGTTGGCAACGTCGTAAATAGCTGTCAAATATTTACCTATTTTGATAAAAATTTTGATTTTCTTACCTACTTCGATTAAAAAATGTGGCTAACTAGCGAACTAGACTATTAATTATAATGAATTGCAATTATAACATTGAATTTCATGTTGTACTCGTTTTAGTAAAAAAGGCGTTTGGATAGTTTCCAAATTCTTTTTTACATCTAAAACAAAATATTCAGTGTATATATTCTTACAAATTAATCAAAACAGCGAAATATTTGACATCTGCTTGCGACGTTGCCCACTTTCAGAATAAACGTTCTGTGAAGTGGGCTCTGAGGCTAGGAATTGACAGCCCACTTCAAGCTCATTTGTCTGCCGTCACGTTATCATTCACTCCCTTTTCATTCGGCTTATTCCACAAATCCCCCCTGAAAATCCTCCTAGGGCGAAAGTGGAATCTATAAAAAAAGTCTGAAATTCCCCCTGATATCCCACATTTTTTTTTTTTTTTGCGTGGGAAATCAGCAAATGACTTCTTCCGCTCAGGGCGGAGCGGAAGGGCGTCTCAGACTCATACTGACTAAAACCCACCCGTGTTCCTTCCCTTGCCTGTTCGTTGTCAGGGGCCACGGTCTCCCCTTAGCACTCACCTTAGGGGGGAAAACTGGAATCGAAAAAAAATCTTATTCCACAGATCCCCCTGAAAATGCCCCCTGAGGGGGAAAACTGGAATCTAAAAAAAAGTGTACAATTCCCCCCTGATAGGATTATCAGGGGGGAATTGTACACTTTTTTTTGTAAAGTAAAGTCCGGTTTTTGTAAAAAAGAAGGAAACCGGAATCTGAAAAAATCGACATCCAGAAATCCCCACTGAGGTCCTTAAAATTTCAGGAATGGCTCTGCTACCGATTTGTTGGCCGTTGCTGGTTGCCAAAGTATTTACCGCGGGCGCCGCGGCGCGGCAGATATTTTACATAGATAACCTAGAATGCAGGAGCGAGCGAAGCGAGCTTAGGAATAATATTGATTTATTCCGTTCTAATACCAACAACTAATACCACTGGTATTTGTTTCAACTCACATTTATTTTCAGTTCCGAATAGATGCCACTCTAATTGGAATAAGCCCTAGTAATTAGAGAGGTCAGAGGACAGTCTCTCCATGTCAAATATTGATATCCTACCGCGTTTTTTGTTCCACTAATTACGGACAAAAAACACTTGAGATTCTCGTCTATCTCACTCGAGAACCCTAGAAGTTATATTTATTTATGTGTAGTGTCAATGAACTTGTACAGACATGCTAACATGTAGCGGGTATGTGAGAAATAATGAGGTGATCTCAGTCTACAAAAACTTTGTGTATGTACCTATGTAGTGTGTACAAACATCGTGTTCTTACCTATTTTTATTATATATCGAGTACTTCCCTCTTTTTCTAAGGAAGCTGATTGTTGTTCTTTCTGGAATTAGTGACAGAATAAGCATGGCACCCCCACCTGTAAATAGCCGATATCAAACAGCCGCCGAGCCGTCGTCACCAGAGATTTAAAAAAAAAAACTTATTTTGAGCGGATTTGGAACTAAACAAGTAGGTCTTGTGAGAACCTCGATAACCTATAAACAGCCTGGATGGATGATCTCCGCTTTCATCTTCCTTGTCCATAGTCTTAATCAAAACTGCGCATGCGCTATACAGCCAAACTTACCCAGGTTTTTACTACTACCATAATTATACGGTCAGGTTGTTCCTCTCCACCCGATCTTCAGATACTCATACAATTCCACTAAAACCTGATCCCATCTTTCCAGGCTGAACGTTACCGCGAGAGACGCAGGCTGGCCACCCCGAGCCCGACGCCCTCCCCCCCGCGGAGACAGACCGCCCCCGCACCCGCCGCCGGCGGCAACTGGTTCAAATCCCTGGATAGGCTTACCAGGAAGAAGGGGAAGAATACAAAGGTATTGCTTTGCTAAGGTAGAGAGGCTTTTGCCCGACAGTGGGATAATATGGGCTCTTAATAACAATAATACGGCATAACCAAGTGGCCAGGATTATTCACCAGCAACTTGCTTTGAAATAATATAAACTTGAGGATTTTGAGGTACCGTATTCCAAGTATGTGCCCGACCCAGTTCTCGAAAATGACCATGTCACGTTGTACTGGGATTGGTCTATAATTACCTACTGACAGGACTACTGTAGCCATTAAGCCTGTTATAGTGGTGATATATGATAGTCGATGTTACCATTCCAGTCGAGAAAGAAAAACAAATAAAATATTTCGATTTAGCACACGAGGTTGTCGACATGTGAGCTCGGCTGTCATTGAGCCGAATGTCGTAGCGGCCAATGGCCTGATGGCCAAAAGCCTCCACCAAAAGCTCTCGAGGCAGTTAGGCTGTTGGATCAAGGGCCTGATACGGCTCGCGTCATGAGGAGGTACTAACCACCGGGTTTGGACCCTACTCCCGACACTAGCGGAGCAAATTGTTTTTTTTTTTTGTATATCTACATATAATAATAAATTATTAACTTATTGTTTTGTGGTACCGTAGCCCAAATACAGACTTCCATTGCACCAGAATGATCTTTAAGAACTACTGATCAGTAGCTCAAGCGTGAGTAACTTATGAGGTCCACATCCGTCAAGGAACGGGCCAATTTCGGAATCCGCAAGAATCGGGTGGTGCACACGTGATTGTGTACCGACGATCCTTTACGCTAGGGGCGGAAACCGGTAAACATATTTACCGTCGACGCTTTAGCGGTGGGTCGGGGTCTTTCATGGATCTATTAGAGGTGATATCATTTTATTTATCATCACCACGTTTTTCAGACGGATCCCAGTTCGGTGATAGTCTTTTAATAACAGTTGCAGGTGTAGAAAGGGTGGTCTGTATCCGACAACACTTACGTATAATTATTATTTTCGACATCCGTGATTATATTTTTGTTTCATTATATTATTGATTGAATTTACAATTATAACACCTTTGCAGACTCATCCAAGGCGGTTCTATAAGTTGAATTATTATTTTATAGATCTTTGATAAACGTGCTCAGAATAATTCTGCCTTCAACTGGACATAGGTCGCTCTCACTACTGCTAATAATTTTTGGACGTCTCCCATACTAGTCCTTTTAGTCTGAAACAAAACACAACCAACGTATAACCATTTCTAAACTCTCTTTACTTTCAGGTCGAAAAAGAAAGCATAATAACAACAGAAGATGAAGCACCACGCAAGACCTACCCAAAACCTGCGAAACCTCTAACATCACCAGCGAAAAACCTTCGCTTCTTCGGCGACACAGATCCAGACTCAGACGCAAACGTCAAGCCCTCTACCGAAACTAAACGATACACTCACACGAAACATGGAACTCTACGAAAAACCATATCAAATTCAAGCACAGGACTTGATGAGGTAGACCACAGCGAACTAACAAACAAAAGCTACTCCCTGTCAAACTTACACCGAGAAGACAAAAGCGAATCACCAAATGGAAAGCAATATAAAAGGAACCTTCAAAATATATCAGAAATACAAAGTAATTCGGAGAACGAGAGCCAGTTCGATAGGAAAGTGAATGCCAAGCCACCGATCAGTCCGTATGAGAGGTCTAGAAGTCACAGCAGTTCGAAGACTTTGAAGGCATCTAAAGCAGACGTGAGGAGGAGGCAGGAGGATAGAGGAAGCTCGTCTGAATTGAGAGGAAGTAAGCAGGAGCTTAGCAGGGATATGAAGTGAGTATATGAATCAGTGTTTCGTGTGTCCCGATCATTGTAAATAGAATTTGCGTTTGACCACCATCAAACTTAACGTTGAGCATGTTTGCCTAGAAGTAACGAAAAAGTAATACCTAATTGGTTTAAAGTAAAAACTCCCAATTTAAATACTTTTACGCTAAACGTACTTTAAAACGTCACTCTGTGTCTGTCAATCGTTCGAAAATGACAGAGACAGAGTGATGCAGTAAATATATTTAGCATTAGACGCATATTTTAGTGCATTGTGGTGCAAACGTACCTTAATAAACTTAAAAAAATTATTTGTGAGTATTTATGAAATTTAATTTTAATTGTCGACTCCCAGGTTGTAGAGCAATAATTATTTTTTCTTTTTGTAGGCACCGGCGTAGGACACCAGTTACCAACTCCGGAGAGAGCAGCACTGAAGGTGACTCTAGCCAGCAATCACAACGCAGCGTCGTGTACCTACATGCTACTACCGGTAAGTTCAGCATAACTATGTAGGCGGTTTGATGGGGGACGAAGAGTCATGGCAAAGATTGGGCCAACCCTTCTAAAGTCCTAGAACACACAGACCACGGGTAGGTAGTTTTTTAATGCAGCGTTCTTTTTATCGTACACTGGATTTACAACACAGTGCTCAGCGCCGAGAGTCGAAAACACAACAAGTGTGTTTTTCTGAGATCTGGGATCCACTCTGTTCATGGTTCTCAATGCTCGGCTCAATACTGAGAGTTGAAAATCCAGTGCGCGTTAAAAAACGTACGTGTCGGTACGTCTGTAGGTAGATAGGTACGTACTCTTATATTATAACTAACGCCAAGCAATAAATTCATCAACATGGTTGCCTTTTGTGCTTAAATTCTTAACAATTTGAAATCTTCTAAGGATTATACGGAGCATCATTCTGATCATTCTCATTTCTATCCAATGTGATTAATTAATCTGTGGCATACCCAAATGCATGGGCAGGACACATTGCCCGCAGAACAGATGGCCGATGGGGCCGAAAGGTTCTGGAGTGGCGACCGCGTACCGGAAGACGTAGCGTTGGAAGGCCTCCCACAAGATGGACCTTGTAAAGGCCGCAGGAATCCGCTGGATGCGGGAGACACGGAACCGGTCGAAGTGGCGGGGCTTGGGGGAGGCCTATGTCCAGCAGTGGACGTCTTTCGGCTGATATGATGACGATGATGATGATACCCAAATGTCCTTTCTTTGGTATTATTCGTCGAATTGAGCTCCTTAAGCTCTTAGTTACTGACAAATGCTTGCACTGACTGGACAGGTCCATTCAAATCTGTATGGTTCTTTCCTCAAAAGACCATTTCAGACACGAATCTACATGGTCCTCATATATGGCCTGACCAATATTATATCTGGATTTTAAAAGAGACTGTGACCTCTGAGTTTGTTTCGGCCTTTCTTCTCAGAGTAGTCAGATAGGAAACGCCGAACTTATCTAGCTTATTTTTAATATTTTTATAATATGACGTGTAAAAGTGATTCCGAAATCCTATTTACAGAATAAACAATTTCATTTCAATCTTTTCTATTTCAGTTGGTGACATCCCGGACCCGGGCCGCATAACGCGCAACCGCTCCCGCGACGATGTCTCCTCCGTCAACTCCTCCAACCTTCAACTACGCAGCACCACGAAGAGCTTCTCAATATTCGCGCCCTGGACCCCGAAACACTACAATGAACAACATGACGTGCACTACGCACAACGACCGAGGAAAACCAAGCCAAAAGAAATTGTTAAAAAGGCGTCCTCAACAAAAACGTTAACAGAAGACAAACCCGCGACACTACAAAAAAATAAGTCATACAGCCAAACAACACTGACTCGACGACCACAAAATAATCGACTATCAAGCTCTAGTACAACACTATACAAAAAATCCGATAAAAGAATTAAAGATACTAGCAACACTACACCAAGGAAGTCAGTTGCTAGAGATGGCAAGAAAAGTCAATCGAGCGAGTTGATTAGTCGGGAAAATGATCGAGAAAGGGTTTCAAGATCAATATCAATGCCTAAAGATAATAATAAAAAAGCAGGCTGGTTCAAATTGTCGAGCAAAAATAAGAAACCAGAAGTAAATACTAGAGTACGTTAACAATATTCTCCGACTGGAATCGACTATATTGATTATTCGAACTATATTGATTAAGTTCAACATTATTTACAATTTTAATGACTGTTTACAGTGACTAAACTTTTAATTTTAAAATCGCAAAACCTGTAAAATTTATGTTTTGATCGAATATACTAAAAATACCAATACCTCTAAATAATTTGACACTGAAATGAGTGCCATACTCGAAACTATTGTAAATGTGCATCAGGCGCTTGAAGTCACTAGGCTCTCTATTGGCCAATTAATGAAAGTTGACATCAGAAACTTAACAAGTTGCTTTGTGTGAACGAGTGCATCAAGTCGACTTGTGAGTTTAGTCAACAAAATCTGTAAAAAAAGTCAATATGTGCGATGAAACTTGCCTAGCTTGAGTTCTCAAAACGAGATAAGTAGGTATTACGTAATTTATGTAGTTGGTAACTACCATATTGTTTTATTTAAAAATATATACAGGGTGGACTAAATATACACGTCATAAAAAAAATTAGATTTCTCATGTCTAGAGGTATTCGAAAATACCTCACGTATGTTCCGCGATTTTTTGTAGTTTTCGAGTTATTATTTTTTTTGTAATATTTTCAAGTTTTCTTGCCGGTGGAGCTTCAAAAATTCATATATATTTTTGTAGTGAGTATTTTCCAGTTTTTGTTTTTGCGACAGTATCGTCTTGAATGTTACTTTCATACATAAAATAATAAACTTGCTAACATTTCTGCAAGTTACTCAAAAAAGTATCGATAGCAGGAATTTATGTTTTTAGTGGTAAGACTGAAATTTTCAATTTCAATTTAAAAATACAAAAATGAGAATGAATTCCATATAATTATTCTAGCTGACTTTAAAAACTATGCAGGTTCCTAAACCCAACCAAAAAATAAACTTCACTTCTTCATTCACTGTAATCTGCCTTCGAAGGTAAGGCTAAAAATCATTAAGCTTTAAAATAGGTGGTCCAAATAGTGACGCCATAAAAAAAAACTGGAATATACTCACTATAAAAAAGACATGAATTTTTGAGGCTCCACCGGCAAGAAAACTAAAAAAGAAAAAAAAACTCGAACACTACAAAAAATCGCGGAACATACACGCTATTTTCGAATACCCCTGGACATGAGGAATCTATTTTTTTTTTATGACGTGTGTTTTTGGTCCACCCTCTATATCGATGGTACCTACCTACCGTTAAGCTGGGAACAAATTGTCGGACTCGTCCGATAATTTGTTCCCAGCTGTTGGTCCCGGCTGTCATTTGCATGTCTTTGACAGTTGTAAAGCCCAAAAGTCTGGCAACCAGTCTTACCAAGGGGTTTCGTGTTACCCAGTAACTGGGTTGTGGAGGCAGTCGCCCCATGTAAAATACCTATTGGAATTTAGCTGCATCCGGTTAGACTGGAAGCCAACCCCAACGTAGTTGAGAAAAGCCTAGGCAGACGATGAGTCGGTACCTAGCTAATATCTTAAGTTCATCATGAATGAAAGTCAGTCTCGAAATTGACAAAATTACCAGAAAGTTTGCTTTTTACTAGCAGTACTGCAGTCGTAAAATATTAATAAAAAAATTACAATAACTAGTGGTTACTTCTCAGTGCCATTGACCACTTTATATTAATGTTACCATTTTCTTATTTTTTTAGTCATTACGTAAAATGCTTTTATTACTAATAAGATATTGAAAATATCTGTGCATAATAATTTTAATTTAATTTTTCTTCTATTATAGTTAAGTTTTCTTTCCATTTTTCATTTTTAATGCTTTTATGTAAAACTAAAGTGTCGAGTATTGTTGTGATTTGAAATCAAAATTGGCGGCTGCAAAATACCGTTTGTAATATTTTAGTATCTATTTTGATGAAAACCTAATGTAAGCTCGATTGTAACTTGAATGATTTATAAATAAACGTCTAATTATAATGTGTGTTGTGTCATTTAAAGTTAATCGATTTTTTTTAAGAAAAATGTGTGTAAGTAGGTACCTTAGTAAAGTAAGTTGTCACGCATCCCATTCAAAATATTTTCAACCATTTGAACAATAGTTAAAATAATTTTTCACGTCCATATAATGAGCGAGGCGAGCGCTACTTCCACAGACTACAATTATATATAGGGGCTACTTCCAAGTTGGTCGCTTTCCATAATATCATGGAAATCTAATGTCTATAAATTTTTTGCGTGGTCACCCCACTTTGTGCACAAAATCAAAGCGACATCAACGCCTCTAGCGATGGTAATCTAACTATTTTACGATAAATGATAATTAGTCGCGCGTTTAACTGTTCATATCGACAAACGTTGAGTACCTATTCAATGATCTGGCCAGACCACAACATGATGTGACCAGCGGCCAATGTTCTATTTAAAATTAGCAACCAGTTTGATTTTGTTAATCCTCTAATTTGTAACATGCTTGTTTACAAAGTTTACTCTTGTTTACAAAGTGTAGCTACTTACGTTACCACATAATTATTACGTTACAAATGAATCTGTAAAGTTATTACAAGCCGGTATAAGCACAGAATTTTACAGATACATAATATAGCGTAAACTTATATGTAAGTGGTAATAATATGGTTCTACAAAAATTGTTTTTTTTTTGTAACGAATGCAATTTTTGTTTTAGTATCGTTACTTACTTTGGAACGTTAACATAAATGTTATCATTTAGCCCACGTTCGCACGGACGTGTTTCTAACGCGGAGATTTTTTTCTCGTATTGGATTTTCGACGCTCTGCTCGGCGCTGAGAGTTGCATATCCAACAGTGTGTTTTCTTGACGCGCTGAATGCGCTCTGTTGGATTCTCAATGCTCGGCTCCATAACGAGAGTTGAAAATCCAGTGTACGAAAAAAAAAATCGTCGCGATAAAAACACGTCCGTGCGACTGGCCTTGGTGTAACATTAGTGTGACCAGTCGGAAAAGCGTGGAGTGCTTTGTCTAAATTAATTTTATGTAGACACAGCTAAAAAGCGCACCACGCTTTTTGATTTAATTATTAGTTATAAAATAAGTGACAAGCTACATTGGCAAGTACAATTCAAATTAATTATTCTTTTGTAGTTCGTATAAGAAGCTGTGTTTTTTAAAGTGTTTTTTAGTTTTTTGAAAACTACTATGTATTATCTTTGAATATCTCAGAAACGTGACGTTTTATGATGATATATGTATAACAAGTTTTATGTTTGTTTAAATGTGTTCCCCTATCCAAATATATGACATTTATAGTTTCTTCCATGCTAGAGCTTGAACGAGCGCAGAGAGCTATTCTGAAAGTATCCTTATTCCGACCTTTCAGATACCCTACGGATATGTTGTATAGGGAGGGAAGCTAAGGTGTTACCGGCTCGCCAGCAATTCATATTGCATACGGTTGTAAAACAGCATGGCCTCACTACCTTCAGAAACTCACTCTCCCACAGAAGTAGACGATTCGATCCCATAGTCCGTCAGCACACACGGCTCTCGACTACCTCCTCCCAGCGATCCTTTTGCTACCTTGGTTGTTTTCTTTATAATAAAATAAATAGGATACTCCCAATTTATAACCTCACCAAAGGCAAATGCAAAATTAAGTAAAGCACTTGGCTCCAGGAGTTGAATTATGAAGAAACAGAAAAACTATTTGCTGTCCCAAAATAGGCAACTTCATTCATTCTATTCCCCCCCCCCACAACACACTACCCCCACACTACCACCACACTCACAGATACACATTCATACCTACTAAACATACCTACTAACATTAGCAAAGCACCAATAATTAATACCATTTTCTTTTTCTTTTGTCTTTTTATATTTAAACTTACAAGTCTATACTTTTAGAAATTCTTATCGCACCAATTATTGTACACAAAAATTTAAAATGTAAGCATTACCCAAGAGGTGGAGACCTGGTGTCCTGAAATACAGACCTCCCGTCTAGCTTAGGCACCAGTCTCCCACAGTATATTGTGATGTAATTTTTTTATTAGTTTTGATACCTCTCTAATGTACCTATATTGTGGTGAGAAAATAAACGATTATCTTATCTTATAGTGTACCTCGATTTTGAAAAACATCAAAATGGTGGCTGATTTTAGGGCCAAAATCTTTCCTTTTCTGACCCTTTGAAGATTTTTTAGGGAAATTTAGGGATAATTTATTTCGGGTAATACTTACAAGTCTTACAACAGAAAGTTTACGTTTGGAATTGGCTGATACAGCTCGACACTACTAACATTATTTTTAATGGCAACACCACTCAATTATATAAATAAAGCCTGCTCAAAGTCGTGTCATTTGTACACGATTTTGTATGGGTTTCGATTTTTAAATTGGCGCCTAAATACGGTTGAAATTTTAAATAAAATCATGGAAAAGTGGTTAAAAAGTGCAGTTTTGTTTAAAACATTGTTTTTATTCTAAAAATACCATTTCGGGGAATTTGTGGGGAATTAATAAAAAAGAAGCGGGGAATTTCGGGGAATTGATAACGCCGTCAGCGTTATCAATTCCCCGGGGAATCGATACATTTTTATTGGCAGCACTGTTCACAGCACTGTCAATTTTTTTTCGTCTACTACTAGCTTTGTTTATTTATGCGTTTGTGACTTTGTGCTATTTTTCATGTTGAAACCGGTCCACAATCGTTATTGATAACATGTATTGTACCTGGAAGATTAAACAATTAAAAGACGAACTAAAAAAACGAGGAGAAACGATAATTGGAAAGAAAACAGATCTTATTGAGAGGTACTTATACTTTATATCTAATTAAATATTTTCCGTCAGTGCTATGCTGTAGATTCAGATATTTTTAATTTACTTATAAAAAATGCTAGAACATTACTTTTTAAATAAATGGTATTATTCTTTATTTTTTAGGTTAGAAGCATATGACCGAAATTTTAATTTCGACAATCAAAGCCCTCAAGCTTCTGAAAGTCTGGCAATTGAACTTCCTGCTGTAGAACTTTACGAAGACGTTAATTGCTCCACCATATTGCCGAAGATTACCAAACATCATATTCAAAGTTACTTTGACAGGTAATACTTAACTTATTTATTATTTATTTATTTCCAACTTGCTTCTGCCCTCGACTTAGTCCGCGAGCCTATAACCTTCCTCCAGAATTGGGCTATCCAATACAAAAAGTATTTTTTCAAATCCAACTGGTTGTTCCGGAAATTACCCTCTACACACAAACAAACAAACTTTTACCTATTTCTAATAATTGTATTATAGATGATACAGGTAAATTTTTTGGTACCCTCATTTGATCCTTAACATTATGGTTTTTGTTTCAGATTTAATAAGAATATCAGTGATGCTGTACGATTGTATGAATCAAGAAACCTGCTTGTTTTGCGATCAACAACATCCTGCCAAAATACATATCTAAAAGGTAGGCTTATTCTCACTAAAAAATCAATTTAAAGTTGGCTAAGAAATATAGTGTGGCTAGGTGACGTTCCATGGCTGATAAGTGATAATAATTCTAAGATGGTGAAGTTTAATGTTGATGACGTGTAATTTGCCTATTAAACATATCAATACTTTCAGGTTATTGCAAGGCATCTAAGAAACAGCTTCGATACGAGGTAAACATCAAATTAAGTAATGATGGAATGCCTGAAGAAGCAAGCTGTGAATGTGCCGCAGAAGAAGGAAAAAAAGCCCATTGTAAACATATAGCTGTTGTACTTCTTGCTGCTGAAAATATTGTTCAGGATAAAATAATTCTCCTACATGTTTCTACGTCACAACTACAAACATTCCCTAAGCCTTCAAAGAAATATACAACACCATTGCGAGCCTCCAGATTGCCATCCAAAAGAGATACACATAATACTGTTTACTCTCCATACTTGAAACAAAACCCTAATTTTGATAAGAATGCGTATCAATGCAGGTTTCGGTCTTTGATTTTAAATTATCCAAACTCATCAATGCCTCTAAAACAATTATATCCTGCAGCTAACCAACGAGGAATATGTTTTGACCATAAATATATGTAAAAAGGCAGTGGATGTTTTTTTTTTGATTCCATTAATGTACCTACCTATGTATTTGAAAAAGGAATTATAGAAATTGAAATAGAGATTATACGACAAAGTTCCAATCTAAAGTGGCATGTTTACAGAAAAACCTACATAAGGCTGCCTGTCCACTGGAGCGGAGAGGAGAGGAGCCGAGATGTGCCATTATTAACCAATCAAATGTAAACTCAGGGGCGGAGTCAAGTTTCTATTGGTTAATATTGGTACATCTCCGTTCCTTTTCTCCTCCGCTCCAGTGGACAGGCAGCCTTACAGCCAGCATATTTTTTCACACTGTGCCATTTGAAAAGTGAAGTTTATTGCAGTCAATATTAAATAAAAATGGAATCCAGACAAGAGCCATGGCATTTGATTCAATTTGTTATAAAGAGTTGATTACAGATTATTTAAAAACATCGTAAGTATTTCCGAACATCGTATATTAGAATTTTGCCGCGCACGCGCCTTGCGCCAACCAATCACAGCGACGTGGCACAGATAATATAATACTACGTACAAATACCCAATCCCATACAAAGAAATGACACTAAGTCGGGCTATTGACTGGTTACAGCGGTACAGCGGTATGTGGTACAGTGATGTAAAACGCCATCTATTGCAAAGAGTCTTAAACAAAAAGGTTTTATCTTTTTTTGTTAAAAATACGAGATTTATGAGTTAAAATAGATAAATCAGCATTAAGCTGCCTGTCCACTAGAGCGGAGAGGAGAAAAGAGGAGCGGAGATGTGCCAATATTAACCAATAGAATCTTGACTCGACTTGACTCCGCCCCTGAGTTTAGATTTGATTGGTTAATGGCACATCTCCGCTCCGCTCCTCTCCTCTCCGCTCCAGTGGACAGGCAGCCTTTAACAAGGAAGTTTTGATTTTTACTAATCTTACTTCAGCCAAAATCTTCCGTTTATCGCTTTTTAGTGATTGTTAATTTCATAATTGTTACCTATGCTGCTGTAGCGGTTAGACCGCCACATACAAAAACTACGAAACAAAAAGACATGACGTCACACAATTCCTACATCTCGCAGTTAGAGTTTACTGAGCGAATAACATAGATAAGACTATCCGAAATCAACATATGGGCAGTTGCCCGCCAGACATAACAACCCGTCTGGTTGGAGGATCCTCCCTTTTCTATGGTGGATGAGTGAACTTTACACCCTGTTCCTCATACCTCTAAATTGGTGACCCCGAGTATGAACGTCAACGCAGCCTTCGTGCAACTACTTCAGCGTGACGTCATCATCATCACTCCCGCAAGCTTTCGTGAGGCGAGTCACACAGCCAGCCAGCACCCACGGCTTCAACGGGTATCCTGACCACCAGCATGCAGCGAACGCGCATTCCTGGTCATCACCCTCAGCCTCATCAGCAACCTTGGCACAGCACCTGCACTTCCGGCCGGTCTCACAAGCAGAGCCTATTCTACCCTCTCCTGGTCGACGCAAGCAGTCAGCCAAAAACCCGGCGCTGTACCACATCCGACTCACTGGATGACGACGCAGCGCCTCCCCGACTCACTGGGGAATCACCGCAGACAGTTCCGACTCACCGTGAACTATGCGGCACCCGGTTCCGACTCACTGGAACCACAGCTGGCACTGTGAAGCATCGCAAGATCCAAGACTCAGCCCACTATCGACCTCCGGTCTCCGGAGGGGAGTGATGTAGCGGTTAGACCGCCACATACAAAAACTACGAAACAAAAAGACATGACGTCACACAATTCCTACATCTCGCAGTTAGAGTTTACTGAGCGAATAACATAGATAAGACTATCCGAAATCAACATATGGGCAGTTGCCCGCCAGACATACCAACCCGTCTGGTTGGAGGATCCTCCCTTTTCTATGGTGGATGAGTGAACTTTACACCCTGTTCCTCATGCCCCTAAACTGCCATCTATGATCTTTTTTCAAGACTAATTATAATTTGTGTTTGCGGAGTTTAGATTCTATTGGTTAATATTCACACATCTCCGCTCCGCTCCTCTCCTCTCCGCTTTAGTGGACACTGTCCACTGAAAGAAATGAGACCACTTAGGCTGCCTGTCCACTGGACAGGCAGCCTAAGTGGTGTCATTTCTTTGTATGGGATTGGGCTGTACGTAGTATTATATTATCTGTGCCCGTATCAAACTATCTATAATTATACAATTATACTGCTATGCAATAAGATAGATAATTATCTGTTCTGTTGCCTATTGAAGGAATTGTGGTTCTACAAGTTTCTGTTGAGTACTTCACTTTGCCTCACCAGGCCGCCCTACTGGTGGGGCAAAATCACAGAACAGAAAAAACAGAAATGGAATGCCTAAAATTTTGCAGTTTAATCCACGTTAGACAGCATACGCCATCTATTGTCGAGTAGTGTAATAAAGTAAGTCCGCCATCTTTTGCAAAGTTCGTCTATTCACTTATAGATGACGCTATTGTTTATTTCACCGTTTACATTAAGCTTCAATAATCAAAATAATTGTCCAATCATCTAAAATAATGATTGGATTGTATTTGGATTAATTATTTGGTACATCCAGAAATTAAACAGCGTTATTGAGAAGAAAATATTTAATTATCTATGTCTATGGTTTGGTCTGGTCTCACAGAGTATTATACATATATCTAAAGTCTGAAGAGGTTTTGCAAAAATAAACTACAAAACTATTATATCTATATTTGTTTTTTATATTTATTGTGAATTAGTAGTAAGATTCAATAATATTAAATATTCAAAGTATGTCAAAAAAATATTTTTTGTTTGTTACAACCTTTTTACCTCCAAAAACACGACGACACGACGTGTCCCAAACGTTTGACGTCTTGCTTTTCGCACCGCGAAACGTCAACGGTGGGAGAAAAAAGAATGTCTGTCATTTGATATTTTCTGCTCAATTTCCACCGGAAAATTTAAAATAAGTTAACTATTCCCTAAAATTTCATGCAATAGTAAGCATGGCGCGCCGATATAGAGACGCGGCTGCAAAATTGCAGCAAAACGTCCAGAAACATCTAAAAGTAATGAAAGAACTGTCGTCGTCTGAAGATGAGGATCCTTGCGAATCCAACGTTTTGGAAAGCATGTTCCAGAGCTACTGGCGCGGCGGCGGAGACACTCAAATGCTGAACAGAACCAAAAACCTCCTTGAAGAAGCCATAAGCGGCCGTTCTGTTACGTGTCTTATATGCATAGGATCGATAAAAAAATCTCACGCTGTATGGACTTGTGATCATTGTTTCTCATACTTCCATCTTTCTTGCATTCAAAAATGGGCGAACGATAGTATAAGCTTGCGCAGTGAAGAAAGTACGGGCCCGATAGCTGTTATAAAACAACAGAAAATCGAATGGTGTTGCCCTAAGTGCCGAAACTCATATTCTAAGGAAGAAATCCCTCGTAAATATCGCTGTTTCTGCGGTCAAACTGATGACCCACCCCACCATCCTTGGCTCATTCCTCATACATGTGGTGAAGTCTGTGGGAAGAGGTTGTCTACTGGTGAAAATTGTAAACACAAGTGCTTACTGCTATGCCACCCTGGTCCCTGCCCTCCGTGCCCACAAACTGTCAATGGCGTATGTTTCTGTGAGAAGGAACGTAAGAGAGTGAGATGCAGCGCTGCTAAATGGTCCTGTGGCCAACGTTGTAAAAAAACGCTTTTGTGTAAGACTCATTATTGTGAAAATGTCTGTCATGCAGGTGATTGTGCTCAATGTAGCTACACTAGTATTCAGCAATGTCAATGTAGTTCAGAGAAAGCTAAAAGACCATGTAATGATCCATTCTGGCAGTGTAAGAAACCTTGTAACAAGCTATTTTCCTGTGGCTATCATAAATGTGACCGCATTTGTCATTCAGGCAACTGTGGAGATTGCCCCAACTCTGGTACTTTATCATGTCCCTGTGGGGCTAACCAGCGCTTTGTCCAATGTCCAGATGTTATGGAAACCTGCCTAGGTACATGTGGTAAGAGGCATGAAGATTGCGATCATAAGTGCCCAGAGAAGTGCCACAACGGTAACTGCCCACCTTGCCAAGTTTTAATTGAAAAGAAATGCCATTGTTCCACACATACAAGGGCTCTACCATGTAGCAAGGATTTTAAATGTGACACTAAATGTCGAGGAATTAGGTTATGTGGCAAACATGGTTGTGGAAGAAAATGCTGTAATGGAAACTGCCCCCCATGTGAGAAGACATGTGACAAAGGCCTCCACTGTGGTAGGCATAAATGCACAAATATTTGTCATCGTGGACCATGCTATCCATGCCCTCTAGAATCCAAAGTAACTTGCAGATGCAAAGAAACGTATGTAAGAGTCCCATGTGGACGGGAAAGACAGACCAAACCTCCTAAGTGCAACTTGCCTTGCAAAATTAAATACAAATGCGGTCACAGCGAAGAAAATAAACACTCCTGTCATTTTGGTGACTGTCCACCTTGCAAAGCAATCTGTGACAAGCAGTATCCTAAGTGTAGCCACAATTGTAAAGCGGTATGCCATGAATATGTTGCTGTACTGTTCAAACAAGTTGAGAAACCTGCTACTCCTTGGGAGGTACAACCACCAAAGACTAAGATTATGACCTTAGATTGCCCACCATGCGAAACACCAGTACCAATGGTTTGTTTTGGAGAGCATGAGACAGACCAGCAGCCTTGCCACACTGCTTCACAAAGGCCTTGTGGAAGAGAATGTGGACGACCTCTTGCTTGTGGAAACCACAAGTGCACTTTACTCTGTCATCTTTATAGCCCTATGGCTGAATATCCAAATGTGCCTTCAACTTGTAAGCAATGTAACAGAGAATGTTCAGTTCAACGTCCTGAAAAATGTGCCCATAAATGTTCTATTAGGGCCTGTCATCCTGGTCCGTGCCGCCCTTGTGAAATTCTTGAACGCTTAGCATGCCACTGCGGCGTAACAGAGATATACTTACGCTGTAGAGAATTGTCTGCCGCTACTGAAGAGATGTTATCATGCAAGCAACAATGTCCTAAGAACTTAGACTGTGGCCATCGCTGCCGTAACACATGTCATTCAGGAGCTTGCGGTAACCAAGTATGCACTAAGAAAACTAAAGTGCTCTGTCCTTGTGGTTCTTTAAAGAAGGAGGCTCCTTGCAACTCAGTTAGAAATGGAGACACTAAAATATTGTGTGACAATACGTGTGATGCTAAGAAAGCTGCTGCTAAAATAGAACAAGAGAAAGAGACACAGAGATTGAAAGAGCTAGAGGAAGAAAAGAATCGTAAAGAATTAGCTGAGTATGAATGGAAACTAAGTGGTAAGAAGAAGAAGTACAAGGAAAAGAAGATGGTTGTTGGTAAAGATGACAGAGGATTCCTAAAGAGGTATTGGGTACCAATATCATCGTTCCTAGTTATGATACTAGCGGCTATTTATTATATATTTTATGTAGGATTAGAATAGACAAAAGTCAATTATTATTCCAGTAGATTAATTAGTTTTTACTGAAAATACGTAAAAATGCTAGGCATTGCTAGATATTATCTGTACCAAATTTTAGGGTTATTAGGGTTAAATTGTAGTTATAATATAAAGGGTAATATTTATTTAGAATTATGATAGTGTTATTTGTTTATTTAGGACTTAGGTCCTTTCCACACTGAGTGAGTTTGATTTGCACTGATTTTTTATGTACACGAATATTTTATTTTAGTTTTACATACCCATACCTTAAAGGACACCAGAAAAAAAAAATTACTACAAAACAAACAGTGGGTGGCCTTATCGCTGTCTGCAATCTATCCAGGCTACCTTGGTTATAGGTATTGTTATTTGATTTGAACTCTTGAATTTGTTATCAGGTTGTCTTCATTTCTTTGGTTTAGTTAGATTATGTGGATTATTTAAAATACTTCATTTGTGATTATCTTATTTTTTAGGTGTACATCTTTCCCTACCCCTTCTCTGGGAATACAGTAACCTTCGATGGTGAATTGTGGGCATTTTTTTCCAAGTTATATATTAATGTAACTAACAATATTGTTGATTGGGCCCAACAACTAAACACTTTAATGCTCAATTAAATAGATCAGTTTTACATAATTAATATTATTATGGTGACTTCGGTCTGTATGTAATCTTCGACGTCGTACCTACCGCTAGACTGCCGTGGCGTTTAAATTTTTATGTAATTAGTATAAATAAATAAAAAAAGGCAATAGAATAAATGTTGGTGAAAAGGACATACCTCACACTGGGCAAAATCATTTTGTCCAGTAAAGGCGAAAATACACATGCCTGTAAGATGGATCAGTAGCTGGCATGCCAGTTACACTGTGCAAGTAAATGTTACTGTGTATATTTAATGTATCCACAGTGTGCCATTTACTCGCACGCACGCAGGCACTTTTGAAAGTCAAAATTTATAAGAAAATAGAGTTGATTTTGCCCCTTCCAAAAGGTAGTTTCGTATTGATAAGAATGGGCAAGAAACTGCATAGTCATTATTGTTTTGTTTGGAAAGCCCTTGAATTCATTCATTCGGGTTATTTGGTACTTTAGCAGCCAGTTTAAAATAGAAATTATGTATGTTATAAGGAAATGGTCATTGTCCTTACATCGTACAATATAATGTTGGCTGGTCATTGTTTGTATTTATTTGGAAAAATCTTTTATTGGTGTTAGAAAATTATTTTCATTTACGTCATTTGGTACTAATCTGCGTTGCACTATATTTGCCAAAAATGTAAACAAACACGAGTTTTAGGTAAAATATCTGTAATGCTCATAAGGTTCAGTTTGTGCTACAACTTCATAATGTTTTATGTCTTTGTGAACAGTACTAGTCAGTCTAAAATCAACTTTATTTACACTTCTTAAAGTTGATGTTTGTTTAAGTGGAAATAAGGATTAATAGACCATACGTCTATCAGCCCATCTAAAATAGTTGTGGAAAAAAGTCGTAGTTGAAACAAAAATCATGGTAAATGTACAACATATTATGGTTGTTAATTCTTGTCTGGTTGATATTGGTTGGTGGGGTAACATGTAACTTGATATTGGATATTGTCTTACATTTCTCAAGTCAAGAGATTATAGAAATATTTTACCAATAAGAAATTATTTGTTCCTACATTTGATTTTATTATTTGTATGTATACTATGTATTAACTATATTCTTTTATAATATTTGGTATGCCTCATGTTAGAATTTTATAATTTCTTAAATTATGTCCAGTTAGTGTAATGGCGCGTTCACATTAGTGATTCCGCGATGACGTCGTGCCGTTCTCTCCTCAAATACTTTGAAATTCATACTTTATGCCTGTTGTCATAACGTACAGTCAGCCTCAAAAGGATGTATATTTAGGGGTATGAGGAACAGGGTGTAAAGTTCACTCATCCACCATAGAAAAGGGAGGATCCTCCAACCAGACGGGTTGTTATGTCTGGCGGGCAACTGCCCATATGTTGATTTCGGATAGTCTTATCTATGTTTTTCGCTTGGTAAACTCTAACTGCGAGATGCAGGAATTGTGTGACGTCATGTCTTTTTACTGCGTAGTTTTTTTATGTCGCGGTGTAACCGCTACATATACATCGAAAAGAAGTCAATAATATTGTATCAATGTGATAATTGTAGCTACACACATTGATTCAGTATAATGGATGACTTCTTGTCGATGTAGGTATACATCTTTTTGAGGTTGACCTTACAAATTTTTAATAATCAAGCATGCCTCAGGGGGCGAATAGCAACCACGTCGTACATGCGTGTGCTTGGTTATTACGAATATGTACATTATGACAAGAGGCATAAAGTATGAATTCCAAAGTGTGAGGAGAGAGCAGCTGTTCGAACGTAATCAGTGTGAGAAATTCGTGTCAAAAAATATATGAAAGCACCTTAAGGAAAGGATATTGTGATTAGATAGATAGTATTATATTCTAGATTTAGAAAGTTTAGAAAAATAATATTGGTGTTACAAATGATCTTTAAATAGTCTATGTTGTATGTAAAGTGTACTTAGACTTCACTCTGCTAAGTAAACGTCCCATACGAATATGAACCTTATTCTTTTGCTTATAATTTTCATATTCGTATGCTATGTGAGGAAGCGTTTCATACGAATATGAACATTTCTGATACTCGAATAATGTTCATAATCGTAAAACAAACGCTTAGCAAAGTGAAGTCTAAGTATTCTTTATACAAGGTTAAATAAAACTAGTTAGTGAAACTCCGTAGACGTGATGGGTGTCGGTATCTAAATACAACAAAAGAAAAAATAGATTTGATTATTCTTTTTTTGGGGTCTACGACCGGTAGCACTTACGCTAGTATGTACATGTGGTTAATTGAAGTATTAGTTAAGAAAATCTTCTTTTTTTGTTTTATATTTCAAGATTTCGATACCTATTACTTCTGTGAAATTTACACAAAAAAAATTTTTTTCAAGTAACTACACTACAAACTAAGGTCGTTGAAAATTTTTTACGGTAAAACTTTTTTTTGTTCCTAAATATCTTTAGATATCAATTTGCGTCACGTTTGCGGAGTTTCGCTAGCTAATTTAATTTGACCCTGTAGATCTAAGGACAAGATTCAGAGATCTCACTAAGTAAAGTTAGCGTTTCAAACGAATATTAACCCTATTCTTATGCGAATAATGTTCATATTCGTACAAGCAAATGTGAACAAGTGTATCATACGAATGTGAACATTATCGTTATACGAATACTGTTTATATTCGATTATGGTGATGCTTACTTAGCCAAGCAAAGTCAATGTGAGGTCTGTAAATGCCCTCAGGCTAAGAACTCACGGAGCGATTTTCACCCGCGCCCGCCGCGATAGCAGCACCGCAACCAATCGTGCGAACACGTAGTACATGGAAATTTAGATATTCATTTTCACGACGCGGTTCATGACCGCGGCTTGCGCCATTGTTTTGCACCCGCCGCGCGGCGGGCGCGGCTGGAAACCGCTCCGTGAGTTCTTAGCCTCAGACTCCGGTGTAATACTAAGAATTTCTTAATTAGTAGACCAAAATAACACTGCCCGACCTGTGGGTTAAACCCAGAGGGCCTATCACCACCTCTAAAGCAGTATCATTTTAATATTACTAAGAGGGTTTATTCTGAAAGTTGGCAACGTCGCAAATAGATGTCAAATATTTCGCTGTTTTGATTAATTTCATAATATTTCTGTATGGAGATAAAAAATGTGGCTAACTAGCGAACTAGAATATTGATTACGAAATGCAATAATTAATATCTTAACACTGAATAGTTTGTTTTAGATGTAAAAAAAGTATTTGGAAACTTTTCAAATGGCTTTTTGTCACCTAAAACGGGTACAACATCAAATTCAATGTTATAATTGCAATTCATTATTATTATTCTAGTCAATTAGTTAGCCACATTTCTTATTTCCATACAGTATTATTTCCAAATTAATCAAAACAGGTAAATATTTGACAGCTATTTACGACGTTGCCAACTTTTAGGATGCACCCTCTTAAGTGTGGGAAAGAGATGAAGCTCTACAGGACGTATAGCCATCGTCCATCTCTTTCCCCCACTGAAGTAAGATTAGGTAGGCCCCCAGGACTGCACTATCTCATGCTCTTTGTTCATGACATTACAATTATTTTATCTAAGCGAAAATAATTATAATTGTAACGTCCTATTTATTGGTGTTCATTTTGATTGTGATTATTTAATTTTATAATAAATGATTAAACAAGTAAGTATGTATTTTTTTATCGGATGGAAAAGTGGCCGCAGCGTCGATATTTCATCTACACTGCAGGATCTTTCTGTTGTGTTGGCAAACGCCAGAGCAAGGGCGAATCCAGGGGGGGGGGGGGTGCTGGGGGTAAGCTTAATGTAAGATACTGGTATTCAGCTGCATCCGGTTAGACTGGAAGCTGAACTCAACATAGTTGGGGTTGACTGCCTCGTTAGTTTAGTCTAGTGGTAGCAGTTATTGGGTTTTTCTATCTACAATTTCTCAGTAGCAGCCCGGAGTCTGGATTTGTGCCCGGTTGATGGCAATTGGCTCGCCCCCTATTACATGGGGCTTCAAAACATAACTGGCGAAATGTGGATGTACCTGCTACAGATACACCTCTGCCCAACCCTTCGGGGAAACAAGGCGTGATGTTATGTTATGTTATGTTATGTTATTCGGACTACACGGTCTACAGTGTTAGTAACTAAAACAGAACGGTTTGCAAGCGCCTACTAGCGGGCTGTCTGCCCGGGCGGCTATCGATTGCAGGATAGTTCAAATTCAAATTCAAATTCAAAAGTCATTTATTCAAACTAGGCTGAGAATCAGCACTTTTCGAACGTCAAAATTACATAAGACAGTCCCCCAAAAACGCCCGCCCTTCACCACTTCCTAGTGCTTTTGCTGGAGAGAAGAAGTGGCGCAACAAACTCCCCAGCAGCACAGCTGTCTGTTCAGTTAGAAAAAAACTTGATTCTATACAATAGTATGCAAATCATTTACATTACTCAACACAAATCATTAAATAAAAAAATATATTTGCCATAATGACAGCTAGCACACGCCAATGTACAAAAAAAGTACAAAGTCGAAAGTTAAACTCAAGCGAAAATGAATACTAAAAAAACTAAAAACGTAAACAGAACTTAATACCCGAATTATAAAGCCTCCAGGTATAAGGCTGCCTGTCCACTGGAGCGGAGAGGAGAAAAGAGGAGCGGAGATGTGCCAATATTAACCAATAGAATCTTGACTTAGGATCACTGATCTAAAATCAGGGGCGGAGTCAAGATTCTATTGGTTAATATTGGCACATCTCCGCTCCTCTCCTCTCCGCTCCAGTGGACAGGCAGCCTAAAGGGCGTGCCCGCTTACATATAGCTAATAAAACTGTAACTCGAAGTCACATAATTATGATAAACTAGGACCATCGAAGAAAAATAAATCAACAGTTAGGCAAGAATAATATAATGATCTTCTGTCGAGGTCGCTAGCTAACCACTTATTGCAATAATTAATTAAACAAAAACATTGTAATGAGTCGATTATGTCAATAATAAATGAAAATTAAATGAAAATAAATTTACTTATACAGTCAAATAAAATAACAATTATAATAACTCATATGACCTGTCAGTAGGTAAGCTAATTCTGGAGAAAGAACATAGTGTTGGGACAGCTACGCAGCCTGCGGGGTAGCGGGGCAGATTTCCAGTATAAGCTGACCTCGCATTGCACGGAAATCCTATGCAATTCGAGATCAGCTTATACTGGAAATGTATAGCTTAATTGATATGTAGCCGAGTACCTACATGTATTTTACAAACAGAATTACATGCTTGATATTACTTTTGCAATACGCCTTGGGATAATTATTCTGTAATGTTGTGCATGCAAATTTAAATAAATAAATAAATATGTAGTAAAAGTAACACCAAATATTGGGTTTTCGGCGACTTCTCACACGTCGTATTCTCTCAAAATAGCAAATTCCAGGTAGATAAGACTCATCAAACATATATTGGTAGCGCAGCATCTACCTCAATGATATTTAAACTATAGATACGTTACCCGCGCTCTGTAGTGGCAAGATGAATGCAAGGTAATTACCGGACTTCGATTTAGTCGCGTACCAACCAGTGCCGCGGCTGCACGTTATATTAAAATAACTTGTGTGGATAACTTCCTACAAATGAGTCATATAGATGCAAAGGTAGCAACATCCAGTTTTACCAAAATGGCAGGAAACAATATTTTTGTTTTAAAGCAGTAATATAGCTATTATGGTGCTATTTTTTACATAAAAATTTAGAGAATCATGTGATTAATACAAGAAAAATTTAGGATATTACAGTAATATCATATTTCTTCTAAAAACTAGACGTTTGGTTTGGATCTTTCTGTTTCTGCGCCCAACTCGTGGATATTGCTACCTTTGCAGCCAAACCTCTGGGATGTTGCTGCATTTGCAACCGCCGATTTTAGATCATAATTAGACTGAATAATCTTGATACTTTTGGTACAAAGTACATACAACAGGTGTCTACGTCAGGAGTTTACTGTATCTAAGGGACACCATACCGATAAATGAAGTTATGAACTTAAACCATTATTCTGAATAAAAAATCTGTGGATTTCTCATTGGGTAGGAAATAAAATCGCTATTAGATACATATTGGCACAGTAAAGTAGATTTATAATAATATATTTACTAAATATTGATTTACTAAATACAATTATGTTTTTATTTTATTTTAAAATCATCAGCAAAGACATCACAATAACATTACATTCAAAAACACAATCGAATTAAAAAGCTCTTACTTTTTGTGTCATTTAAAAAATATTTAAAGGATCTAAAACGTTGAATCACACTATAACTTAACGCATTTTTTTAGCCTCATTTCTCTTCCATTTATCGGGGTCAGCTTGCTTTTTTCTACTAGACTTTTCGTTACATGGGGTAGGAAAACACTCCATCGTATTGTTTTTCACGTTTTACTGGGTAAAATATACCTAATTCTGTTTAATTTTACAAAAACAAATATCACACCAAAGAACAACAAAACGGTAATCGCCATACTAAATAAAGTGTCATGGTGGCCAAATACAGACACCTGATTGGTCGAATCGGATGTTGCTGTCTTTGGCTTTACTCAAATGGATAATGCTGTTTTTGCTACAAACCTAAGATTTTAACGGTCATTTTATACGGGATATTGCTTCTTTTGCTAAAAACTAAATATATCAACCAATTAAGCTGATTTTACACTGTCAGACTGCATTCAAAGTTGCTATCATTAAAAAATTGGATTTTGCTGCCTTTGCATCTATATGACTCAAATAACAAAAAAAAATGCCGTCCTGTGTGTATAGGAAATGTAAAAATTATACTGCAACTCTGAAAGATAAAAAAGTATCATTTCATGCGTAAGTATCAAGAAAAAATTCTTTTATTTTATGTTTTTCGATGCCTTCTAATGGCGTCTGGCGCCTGAAGTAAGTCACGTGCCGTTAGGGGAAGACGGGGTATTTTACATCAGTGTGTATAAAACCTACATTGTTTTTATTTTGATGAATTATATTATTTGAATATAATATTATGTGTTACGAAAACTGATGATCAATATAATATAATTAGATTACCAAAAGATGGGCTTATGAGTGAAAAGTTTCACATTTTTTTAATAAAGATTTTTAAATTTATAATAGTACATTTTGTTTTAATAATTAAGTACCTAACAGTAATTACTCTTACGAAATCTGCATTCATATTTAGATCGAAAATAATATTATTTTACCTGTAAATCTACTACCTATATCAACAAGAGAAAATAGAGTGTCCATTTATTCCCCACATGCCTCCTTTTGTACACGTTCGGCCAATGAGCATGCACCATAGAATGACAACGTTATGAAAGAAATATATTTATCTCTCTCTAACAACAGGAATTCCGTAGATGACATTTAATTTTCTTTCCCTTTCTTTGTGCGTCTAAGTACCTATCTAGCTACCGATAGTATTTACGCTGTTTTCGAGTGCCGTGATGTTCATGCATGACGCGTCTATTTATAATACGTCATTGATCTACCTACATAGAATAAACGTGGTCATCTTACTGAAAGGTCATCCATGCGTCATGTTCGTGAACGGGCGCCGTCAGTTGGGACTGGTCATCTCTTAGCTGCCATGGCTTATTTTAATTAATTGAAATTTTTGAATTGTTCTTTATTTTATCTTTTTATTACGGACGCTTTTAACGTGCACGTCTTTTTACATTGTTCTCACATGTATAATTTCAACATGAATAATGTAACCAATTTTATGTAACAATTTTTTATTTAAAAGAGTGTCCGTGGAGTTTCTTGCCCGTTCTTCTCCATAGGTACCTACTACGTTTTGGAATGGGCAACTAGCTTCATATTTCTGACTGACTGACTCCTTGACAATTTTATTCATAAGTGCCTGTACATGGTTTAATTGAAATAAATGCTTTGAGTTTGAGTTGAGGGCGATTTACCTACGCCTGAAAAAATATGTGGTTTGATTTGAATTTTTCCTTTGTTGTTGTTTCTGTTTAAATAAAATGTGGTCTGGTCTGAATAAAAATGTGTGTAAAATCGCAGTAGATTGTTAGCGTCACATGTTACAGGCGGCACTAGTCTCAGATTTTATAGAAATTTCACGAGTGGATTAGGTAGTAGGCACCAGGCCGTCTTAGGGCAAGCCCCTGGGCAAACAAGAATTTGGGGCCACCTTGGAAAGTAGCCTCAAAGAGTTGTCAGCGAAGCTGAAGGGGTCCGTCAGGGCCGATGCCTACCACCGGGGTTGCGGATAGTCCTAAGGGGAAACCGTGGCCCCCGTCTAGGCAAGGGAAGGAACACGGGTGGGTTATAGTCAGTAAAAGTCTGACACGCCCTTCCGCTCCGCTCAGAGCGGGAGAAGTCATTGGATGATTTCACACCCAAAAAAAAAAACCTTGGAAAGTAAAAAAAGTGAATTGACAAAAAACATTTTTCTGTTATGATTTTATATTTAGGTACTATGGGTAAGATATTTAGGTAGGTACGTTATTAAATAAAATGCTGCAGTTATGAGTTGGATTCGAATTCACGATAATGGTTTTGTTCGGGATTTCTGATAAGCAAAATCTAGCTGTTGAGCAGTGGTGGCCCAGTGGTAATGGCCCCGACTTACAAGTTGTAGGTCGTGGGTTCGTACCCAGGCAGGCGCTTAACTTTGTGCAAAAGAATTTCATCACCACTGCTCACAAAAAGGTGAAAGAAAACATCGTGAGGCAACCGGCATTTCCTAGAACCAAGCATTCGAAGACATGTGACATCCACCAACCCGCACTGGGCACGCGTGGTGGATTACGGCTCACTCCCTCTCACAGAGAGGAGGCCTGTGTCCCATTAATAGGCTGATTATGTAAAAATCTTCTATTATAATGTACCTATCCTCAGTTTTTTTTTTACGATATCACGTTCAATGGGCATAATGGACAAATTAGTTAGTCGTTCTTGTAACAATGTCGTTCGTAATTCATTGTTTATTCCCTTTTTTTTTGTGAAAATGAGCGCTCTCCACTACCAATCCTCCTCTCCAATTGGTAATCATCAAGTAAAGGCCGCGCTCTCGTGCTTCCGGGGCCCTTGTGTGGTGCGGGGCTCTGGGCACGGGCCCCCTGTGCCCTTATGGTAAAGACGGTACTGAGTAGGCACCTACCCAATTTGTTCTATGTAGTAACTAAAATTCAATTTGCTACATTGAGATCGTACCGTGTCTCTATACAAGCATCCAAGTGGACCGGAGTAAGTAAAATCCTGCGCGAGTTGAAAATGGGAAAGTATGAATGAAAGAATGCATAGAATGAATTAATGGGGAATGTCTTGTTAAAAACTTTATAAAAAAATGATATTAGAATGAGATTGCTGATCATTTTAGATTATGGTACGGAGCAAGAGGGTATGGCAAGCAGTCACCTCCTTCTGCGAAGCAGTAACGCTCGCGAAGGATGAGGCGGAACGCGTGAGGGAGGCAAATTTCGCGCCCTTACGCCCCTAGGCGCCGCAGGAGACGCCCTGGGCGTCGGGAATCGGTAGCCGATTTCCGACCACCGTAGGCGCGGGCTTGCGGACGGACAGCAATGGGTAGCTCTCCGTTCGATAAGGACCAAGTCCGGGTCGATGGCGCGTTGTGTTCCACGCGCGCCTTAAAGAGATGTCAGCACAATTGACGGGGTCCGCTAGGGCCGATGCCTGCCGGGGTTGCGGGAAAGTCCTCAGGAAAGACCGTGGCAGGAGCCACAGTCTCATCACTAGCCTGTACGTTGCCAGGAGGCAACGTACAGGCTAGTGATGGAACACGGGTGGGTTTTAGTCAGTAAGAGTCTTCCGCTCCGTCCAGAGCGGGAGGAAGTATTTGATGACTACCCATCAAAAAAAAAAGGCTTAAAAACATAAAAATGCACGGTGGCTTGATTTAGGAGTCCGGGAGTGTATTAGATTGCTAAAATAATGTTGCTGTCTTGTTTTCTTTACGAAGATCGATAAAGTTTAAACAACTTATAATACACACAATGACAAAATTTACTTAAAAATTATAGTACTTATTTGTGAGGAAAATCTCAAACAGCTCCTTATCGCACTTGTCTTTAACATTATTTCACAGAAAAGCCAACTGCAGCAATATTATCACGTAGCTAGTGAGAAGTCCCAACAAACTAATTGGTAGCGTAACATCTATATAGAACAGTCCACACGCGGTCATCTTACAGAACGAACGATTTGCTTGTAACACTTTCTTGCAAAGACGTGCTTGATCGTCTGTAAGATAAATGTAATAATTAATATTGAAATCAGATTCCATAAACAACATCTCATAATTTAGCATCTTCTAACGTACAGGGAGCAGTGGTGGCCCAGTGGTGACGGCCCCGACTTACGAGTTGTAGGTCGTGGGTTCGAACCCAAGCAGGCGCTTTACTTTGTGTAAATAATTTCATCACCATTGCTCTCAAAACGGTGAAGGAAAACATCGTGAGGAAACCGGCATGTCTTAGAACCAAAATATTCGAAGACATGTGACATCTACCAACCCGCACTGGGCCCGCGTGGTAGGTTACAGCCCACTCCCTCTCACAGAGAGGAGGCCTGTGTCCCAGCAGTGGGAACATTAATAGGCTGATGATGATGATGAACGTACTTGGACAGCTCTTTTTCTTCATAAGCTGTATACACGCCGACTCCGCTTCCTCAATGGCTATATAGAACTTCTCGCATTGCAGACTGTGAAAAATTACTAGCAATATGTCCTTAGTTATCCATAGAATCAACATCAATACTATCACCGGAGTCTGGAAGATCTCAAGCACCTGAAAGTATAACATGTTTATAAACCAAGTTTTACTTGATAAAAGCAGATACTATAAAAAAGTGTTTGATAAAAAAGAGAACGATTCGGTTGCTGAAAAGCTGTCACATTTCAGACACAAAATAGATAGGTAGGTACAGAAAGCCTTAACAGGCGCACGTACAGATAGATGCGTACGTGCGGCCTCTCAAACTATAGTATATACCAAACGATTACCAGCCGCGAGTACCTACCTACGCTTGCACCCGCTGTACGTTTTCCTTCATTTTGATCTTCTGTATATCGATACAGTAAGATGCGGATAAATGAGTATGCATATGAGTATGAGTATGCATATTATGAGTATGCATAAGAGTATGAGTATGCAGTAAAATGAGTTCAGGGGAGTTGATGCGCGATGCAATGGTTCGTGGTGTTGCGTGTGGTCGCAAATACGTACAAATACGTCGCGTCGCGTCGCATTCGTCGCTCACGCAGGACACCGCGTAAACGATTACCAGCCGCGAGTAACTACGCTTGCACTCGCTGTACGTAGACGCGCATTTATGTGTGCGTGTTTTCTTTCGTTGTGTGGCCCGGGGCCGACCTTCTGTATAGATATATTTTATGTCTGAGATAGTGACGTTTTACCGTGGAAATTTAGATAATGTGAGTTTGAAGCGAGCTGTTCACCTCACCCACATTTTCACGGTAATATCTTTTTAACCGATTTCTTTATAGAATACATGTTAAAATGTCAGACTCCGGAGTGCTACACATATTCGGGTCGACATGATTCGACACAGTCCGGGCGACAAAACAGAAAGTAATTTGCCAAGTGTGTGGCACGCCTCATGTTGAGTGATTGTAGGTAATGTTGTGATTGGTCTAACGAACTCGCGGATCTCATGCACTACGCGATCACGACTAGTCGCACGACTGGCAGCAATCGTAAAGAAACTGGCCGCAACTGGTGGAACGACCGGTCGAGCGGCCAACTTTCTTCTTGGTCGGAGCTTCTGCGGCCAAGATTGCAACCGGTCACGGTCGTGCGACAAATTGTGGTCGTCACCGTATTCGGCACGAGATCCCTTTGAAAAAAATATTAATATGTATTCAGACATGAACATATTTTCAAGATCCCGTAATTGTTTAAATGTAAATGTTACCTCGCGTTGAGATTTTGATTGGTTTTCTATCATTTGTAATATTGACTCCAAAAAACATAAATTCCGAATAAAAACATTGACCGTTGTATATAAAATCTGTAAAACAAGGTTATTAAGTCAGCATTTATTACAAAATCTCTTATTCGCAAGAGCGCTTGTTTAACGCGCGTTGTGTTTCAACGTACAGTTCGCGTCAAATAACTTTGCCGCTCTGAAGTTAGGTTGCGCATGCGCGCTGGCATGCGCACTACTGTTTTTTAAGGCAGATTGACTACTGCGCAATCATTTGTAGCCTACTTCAGAGCGGCAAAGTTATTTGACGCGAACTGTACTTTAAAACACACTGCGAACTTACCAATACTTGAGAAATGGTCGTGTACAATTTGAATGCTTCTAAAATATTTTGATAAATCTTATATAGTTTAATACCATATATATCATTTTCTGGTTCATCAGTAAGCTTGTTGATTTTTTTTATCCATTCATTCAGATATTTCGTTAATAATACCATGATACGAATCGCATAAACACAATCCATATCAGCTTTGGTAAGCATACAGTTACAAATTAGCATTGCCAAATCCAAATCCAAGAAAGAATATTTAAACCCTGCATGAAATGCAATCCAAATAAAGCAGTTAACACCGAAACTAATAAAAACAGAGATCCAATTCCCAATAATAAAACTTCTGACTCTCTCACTAAAATCGATACTTTTATGTATAGTCTGAATCAATACTATGAGCAATATGTTGTTTTGACTGTGTACGATGTTAAGAACAAAGATCATTGCCATAACTAAGAAAAATAAAAAGAATGAGATAAAAGTAGTAAACGAATTGATAATATTACTATGAATACTTATGTAGTTGACGTCGTATTCATCGAAGTACATGTAATAAATACAGATCACAAAAGTATAACACGCACTCAAGAACGACAAAATGTTACGTATCTTTCCGTTGGGAGAAATATAATTATCTTTTATCATATATTTCGAAGAGAACAATAAAATAAGCGTACAGTTTAAAGGATAAATCATTCTTTGAACTTCTTTTTCTAGTCGATTATTCAGTAATACTTCTGGTGGATAGAATGACAAGTCTGGTTTCGTTTTTTTCTTTCGGAATATGTTCATAACCTTAGACCACATTATTAACAACGTTTCCAGCCAGTTTTAAAATGATTAATGAATTGAGACTTATGAACATTTAAAATTCGATGAAAAAGTACTTAGTAATTGTGCGTTCTTATAATAATGTTGTTTTATTGACGACCGTACCGTTGTTAAAGGTGAGGCTAAAGTTGACATTCCAATTTTAATAAAAGCATTTGATCTACGTACGTATTTTTCCGTTGGGAGTAATAGGAGCACAATCATTTGATTAAACGATAAAACATTCTTTGAATTTCTTTTTCTAGACGATTATTTAGCAATACTTCTCGGTCATAAACCACAAAACTTTACAATTTACTAGATCTTATCAGTGTCTACAGGCCACAAAACTCTCGTTACGGATAAACCTAACAAATATGTAAATTTTCAAAACTCAAAGCATTTATTTCAATTAAACCATATACAGGCAATTTTGAATTGTCAAGGAGTCGGTCAGTCAGAAATATGAAGCTAGTTGCCCATTCCAAAGCGTAGTTGGTACCTATGGAGAAGAACGGGCAAGAAACTCCACGGACACTCTTTTAAATAAATAATTGTTACAAAGTAGTGGCTACATCATTCATGTTTAAATTATACATGTGAGAACAATGTAAAAAAGATGCGCACGTTAAAAGCGTCCGTAATAAAAAGATAAAAATAAAACAATTCAAGGATTTAAATAAATTAAAATAAGCCACGGCAGCTAAGAGATGACCAGTCCCAACTGAAGGCGCCCGTTCACGAACATGACGCATGTATTAGCACCATTCAGCTCAACCATTTTGAAGGGAGCTAAATGATCCAACACACACGCCACCATCAGCGAGACATCTGAGTGAGCATGACATACTCTCAGCCGCCAGGGCACATACAAGTCTAAAAATTCCAGTTTTATTATGCAGATTATGCAGTCGTCTATATAAAAAATTGATAATTAGTTTGAATTACTTTATTCAAAAAGATTATGTTAAAATGCGAGCTTGGCTCATTTTATATTTTTTTACAATGCTTAAAGTCGTTAAAAGTACGATGGATATATTTATTGTAACAGAAACTTCGATAGTTCGACATCAAAATAGTCAGGATTTAACAGCATCGTCACGTGAAAATACTATTGTTAACAGCGATACTATGATATTGATTCGATAGTTTGGACTTATATATATGTTGAACTTTGATTGCGCGATACAGGATTTTGATGCGTAGTATGTGGCTTCACAGTGCCAGTTGAGGTTCCAGTGAGTCGGAACCGGGTGCCGCATAGTTCGTGGTGAGTCGGAACTGGGTGGCGCTACGTTATGATCCAGTGAGTCGAATGTGTTACAGCGCCGGGTTGTGGCTAACTTCTGGCGTCGACGAGGAGAGGGTAGAAAAGGCTCTGTTGTGGACGAGCCGAAAGTGCAGTGTGCTGTTTCAAAGTTGCTGCTGAGGCTGAAGTTGATGACCAGGAATCTGCTGATGGTGGTCAGGATACCCATTGAAGCCGTGGATGCCGGCTGGCTGTGACTCAACGATTGATGTCGCGATCTTGTAAGTATATGTATATGTTGAACTTTGCTTGCCCGATGTAGGATTTTTGTGACGTCATGTTTTTGATGCGTAGTTCGCATGTATGTGGCTTCACAGAGCCAGCGGACGAGCATTCCGATTATATAATTATTGATAGTATGGATGGCGCTGATGGCGATAATATAGGACTCCAAACTATCGAATCAATATCATAGTATCGCTGTTAACAATAGTATTTTCACGTGACGATGCTGTTAAATCCTGACTATTTTGATGTCGAATTCTCGAAGTTTCTGTTACAATAAATATATCTATAGTACTTTCAACGACTTTAAGCATTGTAAAAAAATATAAAAAGAGCCAAACTCGCATTTTAACATAATATTTTTGAAAAAAGGAATTAAATCTTATTATAATTTTTTTATATAGACGACTGCATAATCTGCATACTAAAACTGGCAATTTTTATATGTTTGCCAGTAAGGATCATGACCGGTTATTATTTTAGTACTTACTATTATTGATGATTTGAGATACATCGCTTTTCCCCCGGAGCTGGGTTTTTTTTAAGCATCCTCCTTTGGCTGTAAAAAGTCGGGTTGCTGTGTTCTCCAGCGTGTACCAATTGCCAAGGTCAGTCTTGCTCAAATGTCCAGTTGAGTGCAATAGAGGAAGATTCCTGTGATTTTAATGAAGAGACCAATGACTCAGCCACAACAATTTATGAACAATTTATGAACATCTAGCAAGAGGAAGAGGAAGAAGAAGAAATCGAAGAAGACATGACTGTCGAAGTAGACTTTCAAGAGTATAAATCTGATTAAAATATCTAAAGAAATCAAAACAATAGTTAACCCGATAATCAATAGCAATATCAATAATAAGGTAATATCTAGAACTTCACGGGTATTATTTTTCCCTTAAATTATCCTAAAATTGTCATGACAGTTAGTGAAGTAGGCCTACAGGGGAAACCGCGGTAAAAAAATGTGCCGAGTACACTACCTCACAGGTGGCGTGGAAATGTGTGCAAATCATGTATAATGTGACTCTTATAATCGCGATATCTCAGGAATACTCTTAAAAAAAAATCACAAGAACCATTTTTGTAAAGAAGTTTAAGATTACAACTTTGGTTTCAGGTTTTTTTTAAATAAAACTTACCGTTTTCGAGAAAAATTAAAAAAACCTCAATTTTTTACATTTGACCCCGAATAACTTTTGACGCACACATAGGATCGATGGGGATTTTTAAAACTTTATTTGTAATGGTCAACCTTAGCTCTCCACAAAAATTTGGCTCTCCGGGAATTATTGTTATTTGAAATGTCTAAATTGACCGGACTACTAACTGTAAAAAAAAAAAGAAAATAGAGAAAAAAAAATATCCACATAGCCCTCACATTCACAATAATTAAAATAATATTATACTTTACAAAGTAATCATATCATTTTGTATGTAAAACTGGTATAATTTGATGATTTTACTGAATAATTATAATGTCAAGTTTCAAGGTTTTATTACAAGGTTTAGCAGAGCGAGCAGCTCAATCCCATGCTTTTTTATCTTCTAAATAATCGGAAATTTTATAGTACCCTTTTTTACAAAGTTTGGTTTTAATGCAGTTTTTAAATCGTTTAATGGGTAAGTTTCGAATGTCAATGGGAAGTTTGTTGTAAAAGCGTATACATTGACCCATGAACGAGTTGCTTACTCTGTGGAGACGAGTGTGATGTACAGCAAGGTTGTGTTTATTCCTGGTATTTAAACTATGAATATCGGACATTTTCTTAAAATTTGATATATTTTTCTGTACATACAATAGGTTTTCTAATATATATTGTGAAGCTACAGTCAGAATGCCTATTTCTTTGAACTTTTCTCGAAGGGAATCTCTCGGACCTAGGTTGTAAATGGCTCGAACAGCCCATAACTGTAGAACAAAGATAGTATTAATGTCCGAACAGGTTCCCCAGAGAAGAATCCCATATGACATAAGACTATGAAAATAACTAAAATAAACTATTCTGGCTGTATCTACGTCCGTTATCTGTCTAATTTTTTTAACAGCATAGGCGGCCGAACTTAGCCTTCTTGACAATTTTTCTATGTGTGGGCCCTATTGCAATTCAGCTCTATTCCATTAAATTGAACATTGGTAGTTAGCTACCTGACATTTTTAATGAGTTTAGTCTTTTCTTCATTCAGGAGAAGATTATTTACATTTAACCAATGCACAACTTTAGAGAGTGCATCGTTAACTTGCTCAATGTTGACTAACTGACGTTTGATTTTTAATAATACGATCTTGTGATTATCCCTTATATGGTAAGGTAAGTCGTTTATATAAATCAAAAATAAGAAACGACCTAGAATTGAAACCTGCGGAACGCCCATGGTGACCGCGGATCCTGAAGATCTCTTGCCATTAACATCGACCCTCTGAATTATGTTGTTCAGATAAGAAGTCAAAAGGTCGAGAGCCTTGTCCCTCATACCATAGTGGTACAGTTTCCTGATGAGTGTATCATGATGTACGCAATCGAAGGCCTTGAACAAGTCGCAGAAAATGCCAAGAGCATCTTGCGATTCCTCCCAGGCCTCGAATATGCTCTTCAGTAACTCCACGCCCCCGTCTGTAGTTGAATGACCCTTTGTAAATCCAAACTGTTTCAGATGTAGTAAATTAAGTGCATTTAAATGTCTTAACATTTGTTTCAAAATAATTTTTTTAAAGATTTTACTCAAAGTAGGTAATATCGAAATAGGCCGAAAATTCGTGGGATCAGTTGTGCTGCCAGATTTGAACAGTGGAATCACTTTGCTAAGTTTCATCAGATCAGGAAATACACCAGATGCAATACAAAAGTTAAAAACAATATTGCTAAAAAGGGTGAAATAACATCAATTATTGAAGACATGGTATGTACTGATAATCCCCAAAGGTCAGCAGTTTTTTTCACATCAAGATCCTTAAAAGATTCTATAATGTCTTTAGCAGTAGCAATTTTGAATTCAAAAAGTTTTTCACATTCTTTTAGTATTGATACGATGACAGAGTTTTGTTTGTTAAAATGGGAATATTAGTGAAGAAATTTTCAAACTCAGTTGCCACCTCCACGTCTGCCTTAATATCTACATCATTGATTTTTAGATGGAAGTCACGATTCCGTACTGTCGTTCTTCCCGTATCTGAATTAATAATATTCCAAGTTGTTTTCATTTTATTTCCAGAAGATATTATTTTATTTTTAATGTGTATGGATTTTGCTGAGGAACAGGCTCTTTTATAAGTTTTAGAATATTTTTTAACAAATTCTTTAAAAGTTTCATCATGGTTGTATGTTTTTTCATGATACAATTCAAATAACCTTTGCCTACTTTTGTAAAGGGGAATTATAAAACGATCGAATAAAAATTAGCGACTGATGATGAGATACTGTTTTAATAACTTGAGCGGTATGAATTTGAGTAAGCGAAAAATTTACTGAACTAACGACGAATATTGATTAATAATAAAATCGAGAACGAGCTTACAAAAAGTGGGTTCTGATTAATCCATTTCAGATATTAAAATTCTAGCCGTGCGACTAAATTACTAAGTGAGCGACTAGAATTTCTTTTAAATTTTTTTTTAAATTTTTTTACTTTTTATTTTTTTATTTCTCTCAAAAAGGTACAGGTACATGGTATATATGTTAACAGGCAGAATCAAACCTTTGTGAGAGCTGGAGTCTATACTGGGTTCGGGACCTGTATGACAGATCTCCAGGCTCACACCCTTAAAATTACAACATTAATTGCACTTACGTACTACAACATTGAAAAATCTCCAAGTACTGAGAGGAAGCGAAATTAAAAATAAATAAAATGAGATGTGCTATGTGTGTCTTTGGAGAGTGTTGTGTGTCCGTGAGTGCAATATAAGTCCTCGCACCCAGTACCCGCAAAGGGCACTGGGCGCGAGCACCTACTTGCCCGAGAGTGTGTGTGTATGTCTGTGTGTAGTAAATAGGTGAAACGCGAACAAAATATATTAATTTGATTAGGTAAAAATTCCCGGTAGGTGAAATTATCTTAAAATATTTAGAATATTTTCAGTCTCAGCATAATCTAGTTGAAGTAGCCATTTCGTAATGGTTTTTTTACATTTTGATCTGCACATAGGGTATATATTTAATATCTTATTAACCTTGTTATAGACGTAGCTACTGAGGAAAAGGAAACTACGTTTGGCCGCACGACAATTTGTGCGGATGGAGGGACAGACAGTATGTTTACGACGTTGGGAGACAAATTTGCACGGAGCGTAGGGAGTTTGAGAATGTGTGGTTAAAACAAGGTTTAGGATAAATAATTTGCGAACAGAGAGGACCTTACATGTTTTATAAAGCTCGATGGTAGGAAAGCGGGACATCTTCAATATTATGATAGAGACGATTTTTTCAATTGAGGTTATACATAAGGAACTACTAAAAAGTTCACTTCAAGCAACGTTTAGAAGCTGCTTTATTAATGATTATTGGTTACTGATATTCTATTTGAGGTCGTATGTTTTTTTTATTTTGATACGATTGTTTAATGAAAACTACAGACTGTTTGATGCGAATGGTGGTGGAGCGACTAATCGATGCAATCAGATGAGTTGGGCTGCGGACCGGTGTTGCGTGTTTACGATGGGTATCCCTCTATCTGGCAGAATTTTGATGCTCCGAAGGTTATTTGGCATAACACACTTGGCATAAACTTCTTTAAACAAATATTTGTAAGGCATAAAAATTAGAAACGAATCACTGCAAAACCAACTCCACGTAGTCTTGTCTGCCCTACCCCTAGAGTGTAATTTAAACCCGCGTAGGCGAGGAGAGGCTAGACGGCCCGCGAGCTGAGGAGCAGGTGGTCTTAACTGCCGCCGCCCGCCGCGGCTGAGGCTGGCCGGCGACAGCCGGCCAGCAAGCCAAGCAAATTTAGTGTTTGTAAGTTGCTGTCCTGTTGATTGCTCGTAACTCGCAGTCAGTCGCTCACTTAGTAATACTATAACTTAAATTAACTATTTTTGTCACTAAAAACATTCATTTACAGTCACTCGTTTAAATACTACCCTTTTGTAAATACCTGGTGTTGCCTGCAATCACTATAATATATATATACGAGTAACGCGATCACAAACACGCAATGTTTTTGGGGTGAAAACCTTCCTAAACTCACAATTGATGAGGTTAAATAATAAAGTAGAAGCTTTATCCGGGTCGTCGTGATGAGGCAAACCTGGTAGTTTTTCCATTAAATTATTTTTAAATTGTCCTAAGCGACTTTTATGCACTTACGTTCACTAAGCCCACACTGAAGAAGTTCCACAGCTTGCGCGGTTACTCCAGGTGCAGTATCCATAATTTGAACGTCAGAATGGGCAAGATGGGACTCTCCGCAAAATCATTTAAATAAAAAGCGATTCTTGCTACGACACAATAAAGTGCGATTCAGGTCGCACAACGCTAATTACCTACAGTTATATTCACCTACAAGTTGCCTCTCTTTCTAGCGCGTAACTCTTATACCTTCTGACCACGTCAGGGTTGTCATCTTTTAAAGAATAATTAGATAATTAAGTAGGTACCAGCTCTTGGTGTATTTTTAAATGTACCACCAATCCGTAACCGACCGCAGGCGACTTCATAAAAATGCGATTCGATTTCTTAAAAATACAATGGACACCAGCAGTGTGATTCTGTAAGACCTCATTCTAAACTTCGAATCTGAATCCGCTGTGAGTTTCTTGATTGGCATTCTAAAAACTCGGTTGATACACTAGCGCTACCCGTGCGAGCGTGTCAGCGAGTTGAACTAAATTTACTGTGAGATTTTGACAGATAAAGTATGAGATGACGTAAGAAGTGGCATTCAGTAAGGTAATTCCCCCGTCACTTCGACGCTCACTTCGCACTCGAACCCGATTCAAAGTGTCAAATAAAAAGCATCTATTTTACGAGTGAAAACAGAAGAAATCCTATAGGAAGAGCGTTTAATAATATTTTGTATGTTAAAAATTAGTACAATAACAATAAACTACTTTTTGGGTGTCTGTGTAAAGTGAAGCGATAACGATGGCAAGAATGTTTGTGTTTAAATCTTTATTAGAAGAGGCTCATGCTTTGGATAAAATAGAAAAGCGTCGACAATCTAACCAAATTCGAAGTTTAACTTTATTAACCCGAGATGACGACTATGTGAGCGTATATAGATTGTCAAAAGAACTTATTGACCAACTAGAGTCTGAGTTACTGCCTCTGATAAAGCCCACAAAACGTCGAGGCAAAGGACTTTCAACTCGTATAAAAGTAAGTGCTTTATTTTAATAAGTATAAAGTTTGTAGTAGATTTGTAACCAAGCACACCAACAAAATAAATTATATCACATAAAACTCATGAAAACACTTCATAATAAGGAGTAGTCCCCTTAGGTGGTTTCCCTGCTAGCAATGTTTTCATGTTAGTCTAAGGACCCTGTATTTATAGTTATAAATAGGTACTTGGTATTATTATTAGGCATGTAAATAACAAAATTGGTCCCTATTTTGTTTTGACTAGATCTAGATTAAATACTTATTTTTTTTACTGATTTATTGTTTCACAGATATTATGCACCTTGTCATTCTTGGCTAATGGCAGTTATCAAAAAATTATAAAAGAAAACATAAGAACATATTTATCGCAACCATCAGCATCTCGTTGCATAAATCAAATAGTGGAAGCTCTTAATAATCCGGCAATAGTCAAAAAATATATAAGGTTTCCTCAAAATATACAAGAAAGACAAATGTTAAAAGAAAGGTACTTAGGTATAATATTATAATTAAAGTGACCCTTCTTTGATTTTTGTGATAGTTAATCATTACTTTAAATTACAGGTTCTACAAAAAGTTTGGCTTTCCAGCAGCTCTTGGGTGTATCGATGGCACTCTGGTGGCATTGAAAAAACCAGTAGAGAATGAAGAACGTTTCTACTGCCGCAAAGGTTACCATGCAAGAAATGTGCAATTGGTAAAATGGATTTCAATGTTGTATTCTATTACTATTAGGTATTCAATTAGTTTTCTTAATATTTTTTTTTTTCAGATAACGGATGCAGATCTGAATATTTTAAATGTGGATCCAACATATGGTGGAGCTACTCATGATAGCTTCATCTTTAACTATGGTGTCATAAAAGCCCACTTAGAGGCATTAACAAATGCTGGTGAAGAAGTTGTTTTGCTCGGTTAGTTAAATACTACCTACTTAGGCACTCTTTTAACTATCATTGTTTCTGTTTTTATGTTTCCTAACTTGTGTGTGTCAATAAATTAATTTATTTATTTACTTATTATTTTTTTCAGGTGATTCAGGATATGCTCAGCGCGCCTACCTTATGACGCCAATTAGTGGTGCTGAAGATAATTCCCCAGAAGCTTTCTACAATGACCGTCACTTAACTGCTCGCAATTCAGTAGAGAGAACAATTGGTCTCCTAAAAGGACGATTTAGGTGCTTGTTAGTACACAGAGTGCTCAATTATCATCCAGACGTAGTTGCAAAAATAGTTATTGCATGTTGTGTTTTGCACAACATGTGCAATCGCGCAGGAATGCCGGCATTCACAATTTCAGAAGAAGAGAGACTAGAAGAGCTCCAAACAATTGCTGAAGCTCAAAGGAGGCAAACTAGGGATTTGCCTTCTAACGCCGATTTAGCTCTAGGGCAATTACGTAGGCGAAACTTAGTAGATAGGCTATGGCGTTCACGTCATAATTAATCGGTGGTTTCGTTTAGTAGGTACTATCATTGTATTCTGTGGTGCGTGAGGCGGGTCGTTACGTTCCCCAGTGGAGTGATGGTTGGTATAGTACCTATATTTTGAATCTATAAATGTAAAAATGAATCCCTATTTCATTGGTCACGGCATCACGCGTGAACGGCTGGACCAATTTCGCTAATTCTTTTTTTGTTGTGTTTGTTATAGTAAGGAGAAGGTTCTTAGAATAGGTAGGTGAAGGTAGGGAGGTAGGTATGTACGTAGGATAGGTAGGTGAAGGTAGGGTCGGTAGGTAGGTATGTACGTAGGATAGGTAGGTAGATAAGGTAACGCAGGTATGTATGTATGTATGTAGGTAGGTAGATAGTTATGTATGTATGTATGTAGGTAGGTAGATAGGTATGTTTGTATGTAGGTAGGTGCGCCGTAGATGTATTTAGTGCTACCTGTGCGAAGCCGGGGCGGGCAGCTAGTTGAATTATAATAATTGACTATGTCTGGATGATAATCGAGTACCTATGTCATGCTCACTCTAAATGTAATGATCACGGTAATCAACATGTAGCTAATATGAACATAATAATATGTAGGTGGTAATAAGTCTGCAATGTCAAATTAAACCAAATCCAAACCAATCACCAATGGACTTTCAAGAAAACTGCGCTAGTATTCGATAAAATCACAAGTAAAAGCCCCACCCTAAAACACACACTACAGGATTTAACTCTAATGATAGTTACTTAGTTGTTTTTGTAAATAGAAAATAAATATAAAAGACAGAGGTCAACAACCCTTTCTAAGTTTTCTTTCGCCATTTCTTTCTTGGAGAGGACTCTCATTTTGTGAAATGGTGGTAGATTCAATAGATTTCTATTTTTAGCACATCGGGAAATATATAAAATCAAACCAAATCCAAACTAATCACCAATGGACTTTCAATAAAACCGCTCTAGTATCTGTTTAAAAGTGTTTTATTTATTATACTAATTTATCTTACTACACCCTATCTCTATTGTTAGACTCTGCCAATGCTTGCAGACCTTTCGCCACTGCAGCCACAGCATCAGCCAAGATTCTGTCTCTCTCTGCACTCCTTTCATCCATGGCCCTTTCTCTCTCTGCAGTCCTTTCATCCATGGCCCTATCTCTTTCCGCACACCTCTCCAGAAAGGACTGCAGGATTTGTGCATTTTGGCGCTGTAGCTCCAGCTGCTGTTCTTCCACCCTCAAGAATCTCTCGGTAGTGGTGGAGAATTCCGTTCGCCGTTGAGATGGTGGAGGAGCAGCAACTAAAGACGTGTGACGTGATGCTGTGAAAAAAGAACACCGATATTATGACGCGTAAATAAAAAATCTTAAATGCAGCTTTTCGTTGTCAATCGTTTGAAAGATTAAGTTTTGATAGTTATTTTTATTTTTTACTTACACAAGGAACCAGCACCTCGACTAGCACGAGCCATATTTGTCCTGGGGCGGCGAGTAGGGGAAGCAATTGGCGTTGCGTGACGTGAAGCTAAAAAGATAAATATTTACATACTTACATGAAGGTTCTATAAGTAATCTCAAGTTTTAACCTAAAACGAATTATCTTATTTTTTAAACAATTTAGTGAATAAACGTTTTAAAACATTAGTGTACATGGTTGTTATATAAATTAATAAAATGTTAGTATGAAAAATGCAACTTCTTTCATAAAGAACGCTGATTTCATAGGTGGGGACCTAATAGTAGTGAAAGTTGTTAACATTATTGGTCACTTACATGACGAAGCAGCAGTTCGACGACGAATCACTGGGGAGGCTGCGTGGGTAGAACCGCGGCGTGAAGGAGAAGGTGGTGTCAGTGGTGTGGGTGTGTGTGATAGTGTTATGGGTGGAGGGGACAGGCTAGGATGGTATATATGAGGATTTGGAGGAGGAGTGTCTTCTAACTGGACATACTGAAACAACAGAAACAATTCTTAAAAGGAAACCCACTTACCTATATTATAATTAAATATTGACAATTCCAAGGAAAGTTGTTAAACTGCTGCAGTAAATAATATTAAAGCACTTAAAATTTCAAAAAGAAATTAAAAAAAAACATATTATGTAGATGTTATTAGATAATAATCAACAAAAATAAGAAACTTAAGTAGGTAAGTTGCTACCGCCCAAAACTATAGCACGGGTCAGAGTGTAGCGGATTTGTTCTCAAAATATGATACTGTGACAACTCAAATTTGTCTCTACCCAGACACATACCCGCAAACTGCTGACTTGGCTCGTTCCAACAGTTGAGGCGGATGAGGAAGCAAACAGCCTTCTCGCAATTGCAGGACCAGGTTGACTGCAATTACGAGTGTGTTCTCGGCTATCCTCAATCAGTTCGGAACCCTGAAAAGTAAATTGGATAAAATGTTACTCCATATCTTTCTGTTGGAACAAAATTAGACAAAAATATTTTCACTGAAAAGAGTACTCTAAAGACAAATCAGTATTTGAATTATATTAGTAATGAATTTTAATATAGATGGGTACTACTACATTTAGATGTAATAGAATAGAATCTAATATGTACCTAGTAGTTAGTAGAATAATATAACTTACATATATCACAATAGCTGGTGATTCCTCTGTAGGTGCCCGACTCTGTTGTTGTTGTGTTACATGAATCTATAATTAGTAAATATAATCAGATAAATGCTAGATATGAGTATATCATCATCATACAATTATGAATTTAATTTAAATATCATACATTGTCAGTATCAGCATCTTGTATTTGTTGCGCTTCATGTGATGGAGATGGAGTATCATTTTCCTGAAACGGAATAATAATATTAATAAATTTGCCAAATAATTCAAATAAAAATACACTTTACATTATGTATTTTTAACAGACAGATTGCACATTTCTTGGCCACTACCAGCCAGACATGATTGATGCAAAAAAGCTAGCAACTATTGCATTTCTAAATTTCTTACCGGAAATGGCTGTATGCCTAAATGTGCATCTCCTGTAGAAAAGCTTTCACCACCACACAAAGCAACAACTCTTTCTTCAAGCTCTGATAGCTCCACTTCATCCTCCACCCCACCACCAGTCCTACGCCTAGCAGCAGAGCGCGCGGCTACTTTTTTTTTGATGGCGCTTTTTTTGTCAGACCAATACTACAATCAGACATATAATTAAAGAAATTATAAAAAAATTGCTGTTTAAATACACATGTATTTTTCAAACTAAGTATAAAAAACTCTATTTTCTTATTATTAATAGTCATTGATTGAGTAAAATTAAAATTATGAAACCAAGGAACACACTTTAAACAAAGAATAGTCGCACATTTTAAGTGGTAACGCTTTGAGGAATGTTAAGTGGTACATGTAGTAAAAAAAAGCGATGCTAACCTTGGTCCACTGTTTGTGGTTTTTTATTGTGCCACCTAAACTGTTTAGGCGCACGGCTAGTTCCTCCCACTGGCGTCGACTTCGCTCTCTGGCATTTTGAGTTCTTAAGAAACCCTTCGCCAAGCCAGGGTTTCTTTCCATAAACTCTACCAGAGTTTCAACCTGAGCCGACGATGGGTGAGAGGAACGTGTCTCATTCGGACTAGAAAATTATTGTTGGATTAGAAAACAAAATAAATACTATTTAATTAATATCATTTTTTTAAACTTCACAACCACAAATAACTTACTTCATGATTATTTCACAATTATTTTCGATGAACGATCAAAATATCAAACAAACAAACAAAACAACGCAAGCGCAACGCACTGTCAAAATATGGTCTATCTGACATTTTTATTTTTTCATAAGGGAAGCATAGATTATATATTCATGAAACGAATTTAGAGTTTTCTGTTTTTTTACTTATTAGCTGCCTAAAATTCCTTTTAAAGTTAGAAATTTAAATTTAAATTAAATTAGCTAAAATTCTGTGCCAAAAACTCAACAATTGTGTCAAAAAACATAAATCGATAAAACTTGACTAACATTTTGTTGAGTGTGGTAATCACTAGTACAATATTGGTCACTTCGAAGCTCACTTCACTTCGCAAGTGACAAGGTGATGCTTACAGAATGCAAAATCAAGGTCATTTTGAACCTTAAGCGAAGTGAGAGTGAATTGCGAAGTGAGATGCGAGTTGTTGTTTGAATTTTACAGAATCGACGTACAGTGTCGCGGTGGCGTCACGTCACCTGCTGCTGCCGCCTGCGGTAAATGGAGACTAAACAAATTAAAGTACGTCGGTACTTTAATTTGTTTAGTCTCCATTATTTATTAATATGTACCTACCTATGTAACTGGGCAAATAAAAAAGTATGTACGAATACCCTGTTGTCTACATAATAAAAAATTTACTAAGTACATAATATTTAGTTATGGTTACACTAAGTCCGTGGTGTACCTACCACGGATACGACCAAAAAAATATTTAATTATGTACTTTCCTACCTATACTTATCGAAGCCTGAACCTGACCTTGTAAACAGAACTTGTAAGTACCTAACTATACTAAGTATAATAATAATAATAATGAATATTTAAGAACTACGTAAATACGTGTGCCTTATATAAGAATAACCATTAATGTAAACGTTTGGTACCTATACTACCTACCAAACGTTTACATTAATTGCTATTCATAGGTCATTACTAATTACTTAAAGGTAGACGTGCATTTCTTTACCTTTTCGTGTCCTTTGGAAGTGAGAAAAACGTGAGGTTCGGATTATTATATAAGCAGCCAAATGGGATGCAATAAACTGCTGCCTTCATTTTAGTATTATTAGTTTTAATATCTTGCGACAAACGGCGCGCGGCAGCCCTACTAAATAGGCACAGTGAGACGAGCCCGCCGGGTACTTGTAGCTTCATACCTAAACTGCGGAGTGTCCCATCCCGATATCCCTGGAATGGGTAACAAATAAGGAAAAGAATTTAATATTCTTTTTATGCAAAAAAAAACATATAACGAAATAACTATTGACTTATATGTAGATGCTCTAATCAAAGCTTGTTGCTTCTTTAAGAGCGACCGTACTCCGACTTTCTTCTCTTTTTCAAATTCGTGAATTTTGGTACAATGGTGATATCGAAATGATGGCTAGTATGCCAGCTTCCAAACTGCATAAAAACTTGTTCTCTGACTTATCATTATTTTGATGTTTTAGGCCTATACAGGGTGGCAGGGACATCGACGCGAAGCCGGTTACCATGGGTTCAGTACATGATTCTGAACCCCCCTGCGTTGAAATTTTTCGTCGGTTATTAAAAAAAAAAACAGCTGTTTCATAGAAAAGTGCAATACCTACGCGGTCAAAATGATGGAGCAGCTGATTTTTTTTTTAATAACCGATGTAAAATTTCAACGCAGGGGTGTTCAGAATCATGTACTGAATCCATGGTAATCGGCTTCGCGTCGATGTCCCTGCCACCCCGTATACATAAAAAATGCACGGTGGCTCGATTTAGGAGTCCGGGAGTGTATTATATTGTTAAAGTAATGTTGCTGTCTTGTGTACTAGGATTGATAAAGTTTAAACAACTTATACCTAATACAAACAATGACATTTAACTTAACAATTATAGTATTTGTGAGGAAAATCTCAAACAGCTCCTTATCGTGCTTATCTTTAACATTATTTCACAGAAAAGCGAACTGCAGCAATATTATCACGTAGCTAGTGAGAAGTCCCAACAAACTAATTGGTAGCGTAACATCTATATAGAACAGTCCACACGCGGTCATCTTACAGAACGAACGATTTGCTTGTAACACTTTCTTGCAAAGACGTGCTTGATCGTCTGTAAGATAAATGTAATAATTAATATTGAAATCAGATTCCATAAACAACATCTCATAATTTAGCATCTTCTAACGTACTTGGACAGCTCTTTTTCTTCATAAGCTGTATACACGCCGACTCCGCTTCCTCAGTGGCTATATAGAACTTCTCGCATTGCAAACTGTGAAAAATTACTAGCAATATGTCCTTAGTTATCCATAGAATCAACACCAATGCTATCACCGGAGTCTGTGCGATCTCAAGCATCTGAAACTATAACATGTTTTTAACCAAGTTTTTACTTGATAAAAGCAGATACTATAATAAAAAAGAGAACGATTCGGGTGCTGAAAAGCTGTCAGTCACATCAGACACAAAATAAATAGGTACAGAAGGCCGGCTTCATACAACAAACCATAACAGGCGCACGTACAGATAGTGCTCGATCACGTTGAGCTCGCGGGCGCGGTGGCGGGCGCGGTCACGAAATATCAAACACATAGAATAATATGCAAGTGTTCACGTACATACGCAGGTGCGGTGAAAGAAGCCGCGCTCGCGCCCGCGCCCGCCACCGCGCCCGCGAATTCAACGTGATCGAGCACATAGATGCGTACGTGCGGCATCTCAAACTATAGTATATACCAAACGATTACCAGCCGCGAGTACCTACGCTTGCGGGTGCAAGCGTAGACGGTACTCGCGGCTGTACGTTTTCCTTCATTTTGACCTTCTGTATATCCATACAGTAAGATGCGGATAAATGAGTATGCATATGAGTATCAGTATGCATAAGAGTATGAGTATGCAGTAAAATGAATTTCAAGCGAGCTGTTCACTTTAAGCTCAGTTCACCAAAATGTTCACGGTAATATCTATTTCACCGAATTCTTTATAGATGTTAAAATATCAGACTCAGGAGTGCTGCACACATATTCGGGGCGGCATTATTCGACACAGGCCGGGCGACAAAATCGAAAGTATAATTTGTCGTCCAGACTAACCCCCTTACTAATAAACGTTGTATATCGTGTGTATAGTTTTTTTACACACCGATTTCTCTCTTTCAGTCGTCAGTAATTTGACATTCGAAAGACGAAGACAAAGCGTTGTGTAACTATACAGACGCTATACAACGTTTATTAGTAAGGAGGCAAGTGTGTGGCACGCCTCACGTTGAGTGATTGTAGGTAATGTTCTGATTGGTGTGACGAACTCGCGGATCTCATGCACTATGCGATCACGACTAGTCGCACGACTGGCAGCAATCTTAAAGAAAGTTGGGCCGCAATTAGTTGGAGGACCCATCGAGCGGCCAACTTCTTGTTCGGAGCTTCTGCGGCCAAGATTGCAACCGGTCACGGTCGTGCGACAAGTTGTGGTCGTCACCGTGTGGTGCACGATATCCCTTTGAACAAATGATTAATATGTATTCAGATATGAACATATTTTCAGAATCCCATAATTGTTTAAATGTAAATATTACTTACCTCGCATTGAGATTTTGATTGGTTTTTTATCATTTGTAACATTGACTCCAAAAAACATAAATTCCGAATAAAAACATTGACCGTTGAATATAAAATCTGTAAAACAAGGTTATTAAGTCAGCAATTATTACAAAATCTCTGATTTGTAAGAGCGCTTTTTTAATGCGCGTTGTGTTTCAATGTACTTTAAAAAGCACGGTGAACTTACCAATACTTGAGAAATGGTCGTGTACAATTTGAATGCTTCTAAAATATTTTGATAAGTCTTAAATAGTTTAATACCATATGTATCATTTTCTGGTTCATCAGTAAGCTTGTTGATTTTTTTTATCCATTCATTCAGGTATTTCGTTAACAATACCATGATACGAATCGCATAAACACAATCCATATCAACTTTGGTAAGCATGTAGTTACGTATTAGCATTGTCAAATCCAGATCCGAGAAAGAATATTTAAACCCTACATGAAATGCGAGCCAAATAAAGCAGTTAACACCGAAACTAATAAAAACAGAGATCCAATTTCCAATGATAAAACTTCTGACTCTCTCACTAAAATCGATACTTTTATGTATACTCTGAATCAATACTATGAGCAATATGTTGTTTTGACTGTGTACGATGTTAAGAACAAAGATCATTACCATAACTGAGAAAAATAATAAGAATGAGATAAAAGCAGTAAACGAATTGATAATATTACTATGAATACTTAAGTAGTTGACGTCGGATTCATCGAAGTACATGTAATAAATACAGAACACAAAAGTATAACACGCACTCAAGAACGACAAAATGTTACGTATCTTTCCGTTGGGAGAAATATAATTATCTTTTATCATATATTTCGAAGAGAACAATAAAATAAGTGTACAGTTTAAAGGATAAAACATTCTTTGAACTTCTCTTTCTAGTCGATTATTCAGTAACACTTCTGGTGGATACAATGACAAGTTTGGTTTCGTTTTTTTCTTTCGGAATATGTTCATAACCTTAGACCACATTATTAACAACGTTTGCAGCCCGTTTTAAAATGATTAATGAATGATATGAACATCTAAAATTCAATGAAAAAGTACTTAGTAATTGTGCGTTCTTATAATAATGATGTTTTATTTACGACCGTACCGTTGTTAAAGGTGACGCTAAGTTGACATTCCAATTTTAATAAAAGCACTTGATCTGCGTTCGTATTTTTCCATTGTGAGTAATAGGAGCACAATCACTTTGCATTCTTTGAACTTATATTTCTAGACGATTATTTAGAAATATTTCTCGGTCATATACCACAAAACTTTATAATTTACTAGATCTTACCAGTGTCTACAGACCTCAAAACTCTAAGCCACACAATTGTAACGGAAAAATCTTACAAATATGTAAATTTTTGTGACAAGTCTACAACGCTGCCAGCCTTTTGGGCACTTCTCCCACTGACAGCGATGCGGACAATTTTTTTTATGTCTAATGAGTTCTTCCCTTTATATAGTTGTAAATTATATATAAAGATATTAGTGTTATGTTGTATTTTGTATTTAAGATTTGTCAAGTGTACTTAAAATTATGTAACATATCCTTCTAAAACACTTTATTTATTCAGCCGAAAGACGTCCACTGCTGGACATAGGCCTCACCCAAGCACCGCCACTTCGACTGGTTCCTGCATCCAGCGGATTCCCGCGGCCTTCACAAGGTCATCGGTCCATCTTGTGGGAGACCTTCCAACGCTACGTCTTCCGGTATGCGGTCGCCACTCCAGAACCTTTCGGCCCCATCGGCCATCTGTTCTGTGAGCAATGTGCCCTGCCTATTGCCACTTAAGTTTGGTAATTCTTTGGGCTATGTCGGTACCTTGGTTCTCCTGTACATCTCTTCATTTCTTTGGACTAAAATACAGCTTTCATAAATTCAGCTTGTTGTTACCTTTATGAAAGTATTACAAATTCATAGTGTTAAATCTTGTACGACATGGTATGGAACCCTTCGTGTGCGAGTCCGACTCGCAATTGACAGATTTTATTTAAATACAAATTTCTACAATGTTCGAATGTAGCCATGGCTGTTTTCTTAACAGACTACAATATAAGATTGCTTTTCGCATAAAACCTTACAGTACTATATCAATATATGCTCACCGATTTCTCCGTCAGTTGTGAACCAATTCTGTTTTTTTTTTAACGGTTTGTTCACGACGTGGTCCCATTATCACCAAGCAGAATCCGATGGGTCCATCACATGGAAAACGAGGGAAAGTGTATTACTGTGTTAGTTGAACTCTCTCAGGTCAATTGATGTATCAAATGATTGAGTCTGAGAGTCATCACTTCATGCCTTTGAGCTGATAATGGAAGCCACAGCACTCCTTAACTTTTAAGAGTTAGGAAATAATACTGCAAATTGCAATATGTCCATATAAACTACATAGCAGTTTTTTGATAGACGTGGACGTGCAAGACAATCGGCTTCATCTTTCCATTTCTCGTAATGATGTAACGGTTACGAATTACGGTTTTATTTAAAGTGGTACCCTGAAGCTTATGCCCTACTACAGCCTAACTCGGGATTAATGGCATCGTTCTTCTTTCGACATCCCCGTAGCCATAGCCTTTTGTTGGTTGAAATGGTGCTATTGCAACTAAGCCCTCACTGTCTTTCACTTAGTGCCAGCTCATATAGTCTCATCATCAAAGAAAATACAAACTGCAGCAGTAGTTCATCTGCTTCTAATTGATCACGACGAAGAGCAGGCCACCTAATATTTCGTATGATTCTCATAGCACCGTAGACGAGACTCAGTAATTAACATATATGCCCACTTTTAGCATTTGCAACACCACAGTTATTTACATCAGCTGCAGGAATCACATTAGAATTTGGTTGTTTTCTATAGGTTGCGGCCTCTCTCGTCTCATCGGTAGTGTGCGAGGGGAAAATTCTAACGGCAGCGCCATTTGCGAAATCACCAACCTGTTTCACCAACACCAACTCGCCGTTTTTCAGTTGTGATTGTGAGATCGTAAGCTTTCCAAATCGCAAATTATTTAATAAATCGACAAATTCAACATCGCTACTTTGACGCATATTAATGTTGAGCTCGCAGAAGGAGAACTGTTGCCATAAATGAATTTCTGAAACTTCCACGAAAGTTGTTGACCTTTAATTAACTGGTGGTAACTGCATAATATCGCCAAACAACAATATATGGACACCTCCAAACAATAAGTTATTGTTTTTGAGCTCCTGGAAAAGTAAATAGAGTACTCGAATTTTCGTAGGATACCATAGATGTTTCATCCACTACTTACCATTTAATATAACGCCATTCCACGTCGCGCAGATATTGCCCTTCCACCAGTTAGACATAAAACCACCTTTGCACAGCACCAATTCACCTACCTCAGCTACATTCTATATAATAAAATCAATAAATTTTTCTTTTGTCTCTCTGTCTATGGAATCCAACACCTTTTTAAGTAAATCTTTATGTTGAATGGCTTCTGATTCCACTTATAAAAACTTCATCGAGCATAGCAGTGGGATCATTATTTTCGATAAAATCGTCATCATTATTGTACATATTGATATGGTCCTTGGCGTATATGTTCATATTATGTAATCTCGGGCTGTCGATGCCACTATTTTCGTTCAGAAAGAAAGAAGAACCGGGCTTGACTGTGATTGTAAGAAAGAATCTTCAGCTGTTTCGGCCTTCACATTCTTTTTCAATATTTGTCACATTCTTTTTCATTGCGAAAAATGACAAACACTCAAAATGTAAAAATATCGTAGCGTAAAATTCTCTAGCGTTGATCTGGACAACAGCTATTTACGAAAACAGTTTTTCTTGTACACGTCTTTAAAGGCAAGTGGCAGGGACGATACTGCTTCCCTCACAACATCGCCATTATCATTGGGTTCACATTTGCTTGCATACTTGGCAATATAACAAGCTTACGTTGCGTTTGCGCAAGGCTGTATATCCATGTTTGCTCACAAAATTTTCAGAAGAACTGAGTTATAGGTTTTGACCATAACTTCGTCTGCGTTTCTTTGGAGAACATAAAATCGTCCATTATTACGGAGTCCGTCATCAAGTTCTAAGGAGATCATTGTGTTGGTCATAGGCATTGGAAATCCAAAACGACACGAACCAATATTTCGATCATACAGATCCAAATATTGGTTCGTGTCGTTTCGTCGTTAGGTGAAAAGATTACAAATTCACAAATTGTGAATTTGTAGTCTTTTCACCTGCTCAGTATTATCACCGAAAAGTGAGCATGATATAACCTGACTGATTATTTTTACCCCTTCAGGACTATCGAAAGGCACATAGTTGCACCACAAGCACATGTAAATGGGGGCTTCCTCTATTTTGAAATTCTATGCTGTACCAAAAACCTGAAAGAGCTCCTCTTGAGCATTTGGGATTCATTAAAACAAATCTTATGTAAGCATTTACCCTATGTAAGTTATGAACTGTCTAGCAACTACTACTGTGTATTTTTGCACTAATTTTGCACTAAGTCGTTTATCGAATCAGGCAGGTCTTCAACTGTATCAAGCCTTGCATCAGGGCGTCCATCTTTTATGAGTAATGTTTTGATCATGTGCATCCAGTTCAGATTGTTACATGAAATGTAACAAACCAAGTTGGACGACTAAGACTTCGCACTGAAGCAACGATCTCAGGGCAACATCTTATCCAGTAAGCAGCCGATCCTCTTATGTTTCTCATCGTTAGATGCATATTATCGTCGAGACCTTGAGGTATATGTTCACCTTGTTTTATTCAGCACGAGACGGAAACACTTGCTTAAGCTTTAAAATACTCCACGACCGATAACGCAAAGAATAAATCTCTAATCGTTTCTTTCTCAAAATCGATTATATATCGTTGCCCATAATTCGTGCTTGAAAATAATCTAGGGGAGTAAAAATATCTCTTTCTTCGCCAAAACCGTTTCTCCCATCAGGCAAAACAAAGTTGGTACTTTGTTGTGCACAGTTCCTCCATCCTTTTTTCCTGCTCGATGTTCTGCGTGATGTGGTGCAGTTTTTCTTTGAACATCAACAACTCTGAATTGATTCATCTAACTCATTTCCATAATTAGCACTAATAATGGCATCTATATTTGGTACCGTCGAAGAAGTTCATATCATTTCAGTTTGAAAACGAAATCCCGTGAACACGATGACCACATCTGTTACTGCCTCGGTTCTATAGCGGCCGAGCGCTGCAAGCAAAAATAGTCCTTACGTTGTATAGATATGAACTTCTTCAATAGTACATCGATGGATTTTGTTTTTAAACTGCTTGCTTGCTTTTGAGACCTGCCGTTACTGTTCTTTTTGAGACGATTTGATCTGCATTCACAGATTTTGAAAAAATAAATACAGTCAGCATTACAGTTAGCAAGAAAATGGGCAGTTTTCACATAACTTTTTTGATGCCAATCGATCCTGTTTTCTGAAAGGATCAAAAACTTGGACCGAGGTTTGAGTAGTACCTACTTTAATTTTCATGCTGACTGACCAATTTAAAAAAAATCTGTGATGCAGATCAAAATATCTTCCATCCTTCCATCTCAAAAATCCATCCTGTATACAGGGTGTCAGGGACATCGACGCGAAGCCTGTTACCATGGATTCAGTACATGATTCTGAACCATCCTGCGTGGAACTTTTTCGTCGGTTATTAAGAAAAAAATCTGCTGTTTCATAGAAAAGTGCAATACCTACTCGGTCAAAATGTATGGATATAAGGTTGTAACAAAAGTAATGAGATTTTGATACAAAGCTAGGCGTAACTTAATGGTTTTATTTAACTAAAATCGATACACAACGTCCTCGTCTTTGCATGAATCCACAGGCAGCTGCCATCTTGGAAATCTCATAAGCTTCAAACAAATATTGTGCGTGTAGTTGTTTATTTCACAGAAAGGCGAATTGCAACAGTATTATCACGTAACTAGTGAGAAGTCCCAACAAACATATTGGTAGCGTAGCATCAATATAGAACAGGCCACACGCGGTCATTTTACTAAACGAACGATTTGTTTGCAGCACTTTCTTGCAAAGACGTGCTTGATCGTCTGTAAGAAAAACATGATTCAGTCAAATTAAACTAGATTTGTAATACAACAAGACGCGTCATCTGTATCATCACATTATACAGGGTGTTCGGTAGACGGTTGAACATACGAAAATGGCGGATCCGTGGGGACGTCTGCTACATGTTTAGGCCCAATAACAAGACCCAGGCCATACGGATTTGCGGATTTCTGCGTCTCGCAAGTCTGCTTGGTTTTAGATTTACCCTGCGTTTTTTGCATAAGTATTTATTTCATAGTTAATCGTAGTCAAACATCCTATTTAATAATATTTAGCAAGTATTGCCACAATATACATATGGAATTGCTTTCTTGAAACCTTATCCGTCAAGTAAGTGTAAAGCAAGACGAACTCTTTGTTACATACTTGGACAGTTCCTGTTCTTCATAAGCTGTATACACGCTGTCTCAGCTTCCTCAACAGATATATAGAACTTCTCGCATTGTAAGCTGTGTATGAATACTAGTAATATATCCTTACAAATCCATAGAATTGTCACAAATATCGTCATCGGAGACTGCATACTTTCAATTATCTGTAAAAAAGAAATTCTTTTACTCTTATGGCATAAAAAAACCTAAGAGCTAAATAAGACATACTCTGGTTTCACGAAGCCACTCTTTTTGAATATTATCAATAGAAACAATCATAGAATTATGATTACGTTCAAATGAGATTGGCAACAGGTAAGAATCCATAATTGTATGAATCATAAAGTTACCTCGATATGTGATTTTGTTTGCTTTTCTAGCATTTGTAAAATTGACTCCAAAAACAATAAATTGCGGGTAAAAACATTGACCGTGGTGTATAGTATCTGCAAAAGAGTATTTTATTTAGATATCCGGCTAAATGGTGTAAATGTTTTTTATATTCATGAAATTGCATACGCATGTGACTAAAAAAGTGATGAATATAAATGTTGATGGATGGAGAGGGAGTGGTGGGCCAAAGAAAAGATGGATGAACTGTGTGAGGAATGATCTCTATCATTAGAGAAGGGAGTAAATAATAGCGTGAGGGTTGACAGAGGAGACTGGAAAGAGAAAAGATGTTGCGCCGAGACCTAGTAACATGGGACAATGGCAGGAAGATGATGAAAAGAAAGAAAGAAAAATAGGTTTATTTGTCACAGAAACACGTGCATACAAAGAGACAATAGTAAAATAAAATAAAGAACAGAAATAATCGGCAGCTATACGTCATGACTGTGACAAGAAGACTTCCACTCAGCCTAATGCTGTGCTATGGGGGACCCCCATGTGATGATGATTATGATGATGAAATTATATACTAATAATACATATTAGTGAGTGTATTTACCAATACTTGGAAAATGCTCTTGTACATATTGTACGTTTCCAAAATATTTTGATAAATCTTAAATAATTGTATACTACATCTTTCATTTTCTTGTTCATCACTTAGCTTCAAAATTGTTTTGTTCCATTCATTGAGGTATTTTGTTAACAATAAAATAACACGAATCGCATAAATACAATCCATGTCAAATTTGGTAAGCATGTAGTTACGAATTAGTATTGGATAATCAGTAAAACTGTATTTAAACATTCGGTGATACCAAAGCCATATAAACACGTTAACAGCAAAAGTTATAAAAACTGAGATCCGATTCCAAATAATGTAACTGCGAATACTCTTACTAAAATCGATGCATTTATGTATAATCTGAATTGTCACAACGAGTAAGATGTTATTTTGACTGTGAACAATACTGAGAAAAAAAGTAATTATTATACCGATAACAAAGTAAAAGTAGGAAAAAAATATTGAAAGTAAAATGATAGTGTCACCATGGATATTTATGTAGTCTACGCTGGATTCATTGAAGTACATGTAATAAATAGAAACCACAATTACATAACACACAATAAAGAACGACAACATAGTACGCATCTTCCCGTTAGGACTAATATAATTATCTTGTATGGTATATTTCGAAGAGAACAATAGAAAAAGTGGCAAGTGTAAAGGACAAAACATATTTTGTACTTCTTTTTCCAGACGATTATTATGTAATACTTCTGGTGGAAACAATGATAAGTTTGGTTTGGTTTTTTTCTTTAGGAATATGCTCATAAGCTTAGATAACATTATTAACAACGAAACAATGCCCGTTTTAAAATGATTAATGAATAAGATTTATGAACATTAATTTGTTAAAAGAGTGCTTAGTAATAGTGCGTTCTTATAATAATGATGTTTTATCTATCCATGAACGATACGGTCGTTGTTAATGGTGACATTAAAGTGGATATGCCAATTAAAGTGAAAGTATTTGACAGCATGACAGGCATAATATAAGTTTGTAAACAGACTAAAGCACTTAAATTAAATACATTATCTTTGTCTTTCTGTCAGCCCAACACGACCGTCTTTAATAATTATAAAATTTCTTATTCACTGTAGAAACTGTCGTGTTACGTTATTTGGATATGTTAGATTAAGTGCGATAAAGTCAAACAAGCGTCAGCAGTATTGTAAACTATGTTAAAATCAAGGTTGCATAAATCATATTCGAGTTTATTTGTGTTTAATTTGCTCACAGTCTGGGGACGATTTAGCTTTAGGACAGCGTGATGGTCAGTCATTGTTGCGTTAGTAACAAGCGTAATATAATGATAGGCTGTATTTGATCATCAAATGTAGGAGTCAGGAAACGCTCTTATGAGTATATAATTATTACCTACTCATAAGAGCGTTTCCTGACTCCTTGAGCGGAGATAAGGGGCAGCAATATAGGGGCAGCGGCATACATAGCGATTATCGCTGTGATTGTACCAATTTTGGTAACTAAGCAATTAACAGTAAAGTCTTGTAGACTGGGTTCCACTTCTAGGTTCGGTAGATTAATATCGTACTATTTTTTCCTTTTTGTACAATTAGTTACTAAAAGCTGGAAAAACACTGCGGTAATAAAACCTTCAATCACTTATTATAGATACACAAACTGTAGTACAATAATAATGTAAGTAGTAATAAAGCTTGACAACTGTAGAGGTAGCTCGGCGTCTATGATGAACAAGCCGCACGCGCTCATCTTCTTGAATGATGCCTTCTGTATGCGTTGGATGTTCTTGTAAACTCTTCTTTCTGGATCTAAAATGATAAAAAAATCGGACTTTTATATTTCATAATGATTGGACGACCTAGTTTTGTCTCGGCTAAACTACCTATACAGTTTGACTTAAGCATTTCGGTAGCTTATGTCAATCTAATACATTTTTGACTTCTCTATCTTCGGAATCGCTAATATGTCGGCTGTCACTTTGTCTAGGCCCTGAGATCCCAGTTCGAACCACAAAATGCTATTAAAAAATACATACCAGAACAATGCCTTGAATTCATGAGCATCACACACGTAGTCTGAACATCTCTCATTGCTGCATAGAATCTCTCACATTCCACGCTTAACCATATGATTAAAATGATAAACTTCATGTTCCAGATCTTAACTGAAAGTAGGCGACTTACATACTGAAATAGTAAAATGCTAATATTGGCTTATCCCTTAATCAAGTCATTCGAATCGGAGATAATAATCGAAATTTAGCCTATTGTTCAATAAGGTTTAATATTCTATACTGGGTAGATCTTTAGCCTGCAGAAGAGATCCTATTACGAACTGACTACGAAACCAGGTATAATTTTTTCAGATAGGCACTCTGATGAGACACACCTCACATCCCAGGCTGTGAAACCATATCATAGACAAAATGAATAATCACTATAACGAGGTGTCAAAACATGGAGAATCCTGTGCCATATCTAAGTTTAAATATTACCTAATGTATTATATACAACATGTGACATCCAACCCGCAATGGGCCCGCGTGGGGGATTAAGGCCCACTCCCTCTCAAAGAAACAGGAAACCCGTGCCCCAACAATGGGGTGAACATTGCCATTATGTTCCCACTTTGTAATTCATGGCTGATTATGATTATATGCTTATGATTATGCTGATACACAACATAAAACTTCCGGAATATATGGTGAACACCTCACCAAAATCATGTCTACCTACGTAGTTCAAAAGAAATAAGCGTACCGGTACGAAAAGCTGCCTAGTTTTATGCTATTTATGGATATTAAAACTGCTAGTTCTTGTTAGTCCACTGCATTATGAGTACTTAGGCTACTTACTTCAGTGTCGCGGCTAAAAGATAATACCATAGAGAGATTCCGCACATTAAAGTATCCTGCAAATATTGTATAAAATGCAATCTGAAAACAAAAACCAAAAATATATTTTTCAGTTGGACCTATGTAACTGACAATGGAACATATTTGGTAAAAAGTGGCAAACTGGACATATTTTCTGGACAGGTGCCATTTAATAAAGCGGAAATGTATGATGAAAACGGTAAAACGGTAACTATATAGGCCTATTCTATGGGAATTCAAATTTATAACAAGATTCCTAATCAAATCAAAGTACTTCCAATGGTCCGCTTCAAAAGGGTTTTACGCAGTTGGTTAATTGAGAATTCCTTCTATACTTTAAAATAATTTCTACAGTTTAAATTAAAATGATCTAAGTGTATACCAAAAATTTGCATGTCTATAAGTTGTGATTAAATATGTTAAGCTACTATTATACTAGAATTTGGTTTACTAAATCTATACTAATATAATATAATAAAACTGAACAGTTTGTTTTTTGAACAGGCTTACGACAAGTCGGATTAAAAAAAAAACCTTTTGCATTTGATGGCCCAATTCTTGAGGAAGGCTATTTAATCATGCCGACCCTTACGAGCCGAGTAAAAAGAAAATAGTTTGGAAAATCCAAAAGTGCACGCCTCATACTTATCACTCATTCATAAACGAAAAAGAAATTCAAAATATAGTTTAAAAATGAATAATTTATCACTTTTCATGAAGTCGTAATGTCAACGACTGACAAAGATATTTACTAGGCGGTTGCTAGGCAACTTCAAGTCAAAGGTTGGAAATATTTAGTTAAAGATATTATATTTTAGTTAGTATTTTATTAATTATAATTAAACTACTTTGAATAAAAGAGCCATTTTTAATAGGGTTCCTTCTACGGCTGAAACGAATGTATAAAAAAAAATTACTCTATTAATTGATTTTATCGCAAGCTACAATGTTTTCAGGGTTCATAAATTGACGGACAGGAATGTTTTTTCAACTATTTTTATGCTTTTTCCATTTCTGCTGCATTAAATCAATTGTTAAAAAGTACAGTATTAATCTCCATTTAATCATCTATACAATGGTATATAAATTAAGTAGGTTCTGTGTATTAGCAGGAGTGTAGCAATAAAAACAGTTACAGAAATGGGGCAAAAAAAATTTTTCGATCGTAGAGCACACTCTAATGCTTCGCATTACGAGTCGTGCAAAAGTCAGAATGACCGCTAAGGAAAAAATTGTGCGATGCGGTCGGTCGGAGGGCGAAACTTCAAGCGCACGAAATCGATGGCAGAAGCTAGTATATTATACTATAGAAAAGACGCGCCCCACTCTGCTCTGCTCCGTTCTATAGTACAGCATACATTGATTATTTTACATTACCTTTGATTATTTGTTTGCTTATGTTTAACTCTAATAAATGAAAGAAACTTGTGAAATTGTCGCCGTCGCCGCCTGTCGATTTTAATAGGCCCCTGGCAGCACTTACGTCAATACAGTTAATTCCTGTTTTTACGAAATCCTTATTTAAAAATACTACACTTACCATTTGTCGAAATGTCACCTCTAAAATCTTGTATGACTCATGTACATTCAAGTATGCATCAAACATTATATTCCCGAACTTTTCTCTTTCTGAATCCTCGGTGTTTCTCGAATTTTGGACTCTTTCAATCCACACACGAAGCATTTTTTCTAACAATTTTAATACTACTAAAGCATAAACAACGTTAATATCGAAAAGGATACTAGTGTAAAGCGATGTAAATTCAAAAATACTCATAATGAAAATAAAACTGAAGAAAAGGATTAAACTTATACAAAAAATATTGAGGATGCCAACAGACGTCCAGCTGCAGACAATGAAACCTCTGAGTTTGTTGCCATTTACTTGTAGGACTCTGACAACGTGTTGCATTTTCAAAATCAACAAGATATTGTAGTAACTTTGCACTATATTTGAGAAGCTGTTTATTAAATCTCCAACCACGTACATGATGAGGTCACTAAACATGGTCATACAAAATAACAAATTGTGAACCTCCCAATTATGAAAATTCTGAATGTAAACGATGAATCCAATAAAACAGGCACAACGGTATAAGAACATGCAAAACACTTGAATGAAGTTGCAACGATAAGTATTAGCAGTGATAATGCTGTCACGAATAGAATACTTCGACCGCAAAAAAAAACCTTGCATCAGATTCAATGGTCTTAAAACTGATAGTACATCTCCCCCAATCTCATTATTATTACTTAGTGTATCTGTAATAATGGGAAAAATGTTTCTGTTTGTTTTGAAATACGAAAACATGTTTGTTTAACTAGACAGTTTAATGTCAATTGATCTAAATCCTAAAGTTATTCTATAGGCAAGTATTTTTCACATAAATAGAGTTTTACATCGAGTATTCTGTTTCTTATCATTCAGACTTTCGTCATTTATCAAATATTATCGGTAGCTGCTGTTTTGATGTAAAGATATATTTGAATGACTTAAAATAATTAGTTGCTAATTATATGGTACGCCGAAGTGGAAACAAATGAATGAATTCTATTGAACCAACGAATACTTGAAACTTTTCCAATTTTTTTCTTTCCATTATAACCTAATTCAGACTATTACGAACATTTTAAAACACGTAAAATAGCAGTTCTCCAGTGATGCGCTTACCATCGAACAGCATTTCATTTTTATTTATATGGATTAAAATATTAAATGTACTATACTGCCCAACTAAGCGCAAAACCGGTATCTCAAGGACAGCGAGTTTCGAGATAATTGGAGTTATGTAAAAATTGTTTTTTTTTTTCCTTTATATATTGACTTTCTTGCTTATTAATTATAATTTATATATTATATTGGATCTATTGGTTACCACAATAGTTAAAATATCAAAAATGTATGTGGATATATCTTTTTCATGAGATACTGCTACACTGCTTAGTAATAATAAAATTAAAATTTGACTTACCGCTTTTTCGTTAGCTCTTCTCCTACATGTATGTTTACAAAAAAATATGAATTTTCTATCGAATAAAATATGTATTGTTTAGAAAAAAACAACCAAAGTATATTTATAAAGTCTTTTATTATTCAAATTTATAATGGCATAAAAAATATTTGAACGGATTCTATGAATTAATCTAATCAAAAGTAGGCAGATCTCTCCAAAAGGACATTCTGTTTTGAAGGTATAATAATAATAAAGTAATATTTACAAAAAAAAAATCAAAATATTTTCTTTTTTGCTTTTAGAAATGCCTTCCACTGCAATTTTCTTCTTCGGGGGTGGCAAAACTGGCAGTGATAGGGGTCTTTATTGAACCCAGTTCTGTATACCAAATCAAAACTGCCTCTATTGACTTCTACTTCGACCATTTAATTAATATATGGAACCATCGCTAAAATCAAGAAAAAAAAATCTGCTGTTTCATACATTTTGGTTTAGTAGGTATTAAACTTTAGTATGAAACAGCTGATTTTATTTCGTGATTTCAGAGTTGGTCCTTCAGTGAAAGTTATTCATATTCATGGGTAGAACTCGGGTACCTATCATAAGTTCGAAAAATATTTGACCGAATTTCATTTCACCTAAAACTTTTCAACTATTATCGTTTTTTTTTTTTTACTTCTTCGAAGTCACGTCTGCCACTGTATCAGTTGACCTATTATCATTTCGATTTTTTTCGTTACTTCTACGTTTTATTTGGTCGAAAAACTTTTTATCGAAGTTACACTTAGCCGAAATAACATTTGTTCGAAGTATCAAAAATTCAAAAACTTTATTACACTGGCGTTATAGATTAAGGCAAAAGGAACTAGTTTCAGATCTGTTTAACCTACTATTTTGTTTAATCAATTGTTTAAATCGCGTTGAAATTTTTCGTATCTTATTTTTTTTGGCACTTAATAAAACAGTTGATTGAACAGTTGAACCAAAGTGGTTTTAAGTGGTCACAGTAAGAAGCATGTCAACAAGGATGCATACTTCAAGCATGCAACATGCAAGCAGACATGCAGCATGCAAACAAGCATGCAACATGCAAGTAGGTATGCAACATGCAGCAAGCATTGTTTCTGTCACGGCTCCGGCGCTGCAGGGTTTCGGCGGCCCCACGAGCGAGCTTATCGTCGCAGATGGTTTTAACTCTCACCACCGCAGCTTCGGCTTGCTGACCGGCTTCGCCGGCCAGCTTCAGTCGCGGTGGCGGGCCTTCAAACCACCGGCTCCTCAGCTCGCGGGCCGCCCCACTCCGCGCCTACGTGGGCTTAAATTACACTCTAGGGGTAGGGCAGACAAAAAAATTCGGAAACGTGAACAGTTCCCCTTTTGTACATGATCGTTTTGGTTAGGGTATATTGACGTCGGTTCATGGTTCTTTGTTTAATATCTGTATTACAAATAAAATAACACGAAATAAGTAAAGAGCGACATCGACAATGTTTATTTTTATAAAAATACAAACTGTAATAACACAATAGTATAAGAAGTAATGAAGCTTGCCAACTGTAGAGGTAGCTCAGCGTCTATGATGAACATGCCGCACGGGCTCATCTTCTTGAATGATGCCTTCTGTAAACGTTGGATGTTCTTACAAACCCTCCGATCTGTATCTGAAACAAATTAAAAGAACATAAAACGTAAACAATGGTATTTTAATCGATTGTTACTTACAACCCAATAATATACGGTGTATTCCCGTTGGCCCCCTAGCCTTCGGCCCCCGGTGACAAAGGGAATTTAATAAAATAATTAAAATGACTTCCCGTTGTCCCCGTTGCGTTAAAATTATAAGTGAGAGTGCCTTATTAGAGAGAATATTTTACCTATACTAATGCCTACACATAAAATGAGAAAATCCATAATATCTAAATAGCAATTACACATGAAATTAAAAATTACCTATATATATTTTAGAAATTAAAAGGTAAACAATACTGAGCATTTTTTTTTGTGTATTTTATTTGTGAACTAAATAAAAAAATACATAACTTTTGTTGATTTAGATTTAAACATCTAGAAGTACTTGTGTTGCGGGAAAATCCAAAAGGGATACCGTGGCCCCTGGCAAAGTACAGGCAACTGAAGGAAAACGGGTGGATTTTAGTCAGTAAGAGTCTGACACGCCCTCCCGCTCCACGCAGAGCGTGGGAGAAGTTATTTGATAATAAAACACAAAAAAAATGTATTTTGTGTATAAACATTTCTTATTTATTACTATTTTTTTAAATTAAAATCTATTAAAAACTAAAACTTTCATTTTAGTTTTAGGCTTGCAGCGTTAAATTACCCACGTCTATAAAAAAATTAAAAATTTAAAGTGGAGAACGATACGTGAAATACTAACTGTACATAAGGGGGACAACTGTAAGGAAATTTTATGACGTCCCGTTGTCCCTATGAAAGGCCCAAAATTGGGGGAACAAAGGGAATACACCGAGTACTGTGTTAAAGGTTACAACAAAATACCTTGTGATCTTAGAATAATAACGCATAGAAGCCGCGTCTAGTACAAAACACGAGCGATATCGTGTGTCCACTTCATTTTCTTTGTGTGCGTGAGCCGAATGTGTCTACGTGCATCAAACGCACACAAATATAGCTTTCAGTGATACCATTACCAGGGCGTTACCCACAAAAATATGGGAAAACGCACTATTATGTTGCTGCACCAAATCAAGAAAAGTATTTTATGTTATCAGGAACTGGATACTTAAGATGAAGATGATTTTTCATTATTTTTACGGAAGGTAAAATTCGATTTATTTGAATTTGAATTTGTTAAAAATGAACCGTTAATCGCATGAAGAAAATGATTATCGTTCAACGTGTTTAGAATGTGTGATGGGTTATAATAATATTAGCATGTATTAATTGCTGACATGTAAAAAACCGGATATGATATCAAATAATAGTAAGTGTTGTAAGTTTCCAAATACTTATTTACATTTAAATAGGAAAGTATGATTGAGAAATTTACAAAAAAAAAAAACAAAAGTTTAAAAACACTGTAGGCAGCAGTGTCGATCCTGCCGGGGTTGCGGGTAGTCCAAAGGGGAAACCGTGGCCCCTGGTATGGCAAGGGAAGGAACACGGGTGGGTTTTAGTCAGTAAAAGTCTGACACGCCCTTCCGCTCCGCCCAGAGCGGGAGAAGTCATTGGATGATTTCCCACCCAAAAAAAAAAAAAGGCAGCAGTGTCGATAACGACCAAGATTTAGAGGCTGTAAATAAATATAGTTTAAATTGATGCACCCAGAATCGCCACCAGTATCCTATTTACAAAAACTAATATAAAATACCTAATGCCAAGATAGTTTCTCGAAACTGGCAAAATGTTTTATCGTATTCCATAGTGTAGGTAGTAAGTATGTACATCAAAAACTATATTTTTTTTGCTAAACAAAAATAAGAACAAAATTGAAAGCAATGTGGGTAATTTTTTCCTCACAAATAGCAACACTGTATTGTGATAAGTTAGGTTAATAAATTTTTTTGTTTGATGATCGATTTACGTAAAAATAATGTATAAAATGTAAGTATTTACTTGTGAAATGTAATTTGACCATATTTTGTTTTGTTTTCCTAGTGCTATGACATCTCTTCACGCTACAAACTGTCATTTTCAATTATTTTTAATTATTCATTCGCGAGCTGTGTTCGACGGAACGTGACCTTGAGTACTGACGGCTCGCCGAGAGAAGTCAGCCACTATGGCTAAGTTTTAGTTGCCTCACTTTTTGCACTCGTACAAGGTTTCTATGCGTTATTATTCTAAGCTTGTGATATATTAAATCTAAATGCAAGAAAATTTTAATATTAAAAGTACACTTGGTTAACAAGCATATTACCAATTAGAGGACTATATCACTACAACATATTAGAAAACAAAGTCACATTATACAGATATACTAACCAGAACAATGTCTTGACTTCATGAGCAATACACAGGTACTCTGAACATCTCTCATTGTTGCGTAGAATCTCTCACATTCCACGCTCAAGCATATAATTATGAACATATTCTTGATGTAATTAATTTCAGTTGCAAATAATACAAAGATTTGCTGCAATGGTAATAGATATAGTAATTATTACAGGCAGTCTAAGTATAAAATTCATTAAGTTTTAATGGACCCTTTCTACACTTCTGTCCACTGCACACTGCTACGGTCTGGATATCGTGAACGGTTCTAAAAAGGAGGTAAGTAGGATACATGACAAGACGTGATGATGGCAGGTGAAGGAGAACCATAACTGAATGGTTTGCGACAGACGGTAGAACTACACAGGTATAAACAGTGCTCTTCAAAAGTTAGTTGATCTTTTTCGGAAGTGGACATTCAAACATTTTGGAACTAGGATTTTAAATCATAATTGATTTAAAATCCTAGTTCCAAAATGTTTGAAGTGTACACTATAACGGTTTTATTGACTAATCTACTCATCTATGTTATGGTTTACCAGATATTTTTTTGGTCAAAAATCTGGTTTTTAGTTGTGAAATACTTGAATTCTAGCCTCCATAAGTCAAATAAAGTTTATAATTTCCGCGGGTCACAAATATTTACAGGGTTGTAAAATTCAATTAATGACATTTTTGGTCAAATATTTAAGTTTTTCAAATTAGATTTAGTAAAGGTAGCAATTCCGTAGCGGACTGCAGGCAGCAGCAACAGGCGACGTGAATTTCAATGACATACCTTCCGTAGCTAGCGTATTTCGTTGAAATACTAGAAACCAGCAGAGACGCGACTAGTGCAGTCGGCTACGGACTTGCACCTTTATTGTCAGAACTTTTGACTATATTCGGAAAAAAATTACTTTGTTGCGAATATTATTCATAGAAGAAAGAACAAAAGGTTATGGGAGCAACAGAAAAACAACAAAAAAAAAACTGTATATTGTATATGTTGTAAACATTGTAAATCTACAGAAATTACTTTAACTGACTTTCGCAACTGACTTTTGACGGCTGGAATTAAAATATTTGACAAATAAAGGCCGGTTATGAAAATAATGTTTAGATTAACTTAATTCCTTACCAAAGATAGTTTTTTGTTTTTCACTTTTTAGTCGTGGCACCTACCCCAAACAAATTCGTATACCACTACTTGGTTTTATATACACACTACAAAATAGTACCACTACTTGGTATTGACAAGTAGTGGTACTTTGACAGAAAGTTTTATTACATCATCGACATACACCAAGTGCATTAAATACGTCGTATTGAAGCTAACTCAAAAACTACCGACGTGGCGACAATGACGCTAAGTTAATTATAATAACATCTGTATGGGACAACCGCGCGAGTTTCCTCTACTATTAGGTATTCTATATATAAAAAAACCGCAGAATGCAAACCTCCTCCTTTTCTGAAATGGGTTAAAAATACTGGAAAACAGTAAGAGTAACTTTGGAATTTCTTAACAATTTTTCTCCATACGAAACTACCTTTTGGAAAGTGCTACTAGAAACAATTCATTTTTTTTTGTAAATGTTGACGTTGAAAAGTGTCTTTTAATAGCCAAGTTGAATAAACAAATAACTTGATGTTGAGGAACGAGTAAAGACCAGGAAGGCATGTCACGAAAAGAAGGTATATGTTGGACTTTTTTGATTTTTAAAACATATTAGTAATTTGACTTACTCTAATTTCACCTCTTTCAATAAAATTCTTTAACAAAATGAGTACCATTGCTAGGTTCTTCAAACTAAAGTAAGCTGTTATTATTATATAAAATATAACCTGAAAATAGAATAAAATGATTAAAATATGCCTGTTTTCAACTAAGGAACTCGATTTCTTCATTCATAATTCTATATTAAATAATATACGTACCATATATCGAAACGTCGTCTCTACAATAATGTAGGTCTCCTGTATATTAAGGTATACATCAAACATTATTTTCATATATCCTTCTCTTTCTGTGCCTTCGGCGTTTTCTGAGTTTTTAGCTTTTTTTATCCAAACACGAAGCATTTTCTCAATTATTTTCAAAAATGGTAAAGCATATACAATGCTAATATCGAAAACGATGCAGATGTAAACCGATAACATATCGAAAATATCCAACTCGAAAAAAAAATGGAAACACAAGAGAAATCCTACATAGAAAATGTTTAAAATAGAAACCCAAATCCAGTTCAAGATAATTAATTCTCTGAGTTCGTTGCAATTTATTTGTAGAACTCTGAGAAAATGTTGAAGTTTCAAGACCAACAAGATATTGTAGTAGCTCAACATGATGTTTAAGACACTGTTCATCAAATCCCCGATCAAGAAGATGATAAAGTCGATGACAATGTTTGAAGAAAAAAATAAACTGTTGTCTCCCCAAATACGATCACAGTCATCGGTGATAAAAGTGATCCATTTATACAAAAGGACACCGCGAAATGTTAACATGCAGAATACTCTTATAAAGTTGTAAAAATAAGTATTAGAAGTAATAATGTTGTCACGAATAGAATACTTTGCGCAAATGAAAAGACTTTGCATCAGATTCAACGGTCTTAGTACTGATTGAAAATCATTTTCAATCACGTTATTGCGTAATATTTCGTTAGAAGAGGCTCTTGGTGTATTTCCGATTATAACAACGTTTCTGTTTGATTTAAAACAGTTTTTGAAATATGAAAACATGTCTGCTACCAGGCAGTTGACTATTAAGGCTGTTAGAGGTTGATTAATCTAGAAAACAAAAGTCTGTCGATAAGCAAGTAATTTACTAATAAGTAAATAGTGCTTAATGTGTTTGTACAACATAGTAGCGTAGCGTATTAGATAATTTAATTACTTGCCTATCGATTGACTTCGATGAGAAATTAATTGTCTAATCTATAAACTACACGGAAAAAACGTAACGGCTAGAAATAAACAAGTTATTGTTGTTTACAACCAAGCGACTCGGTTCTGAGAGAGCCTGCAAAGTTTGTTGCTAGAATTGAACAAGTAAACTTGGTTAACGTAAGTTGGTAACATCAACACAGTTAAGTTATAAAATAATAGATAACCTAGGTTGGTTACTTTTAAGCTATTCACTCTGTTAATTTAACAAACCTAATTGTATTATTAACCGAGCGTGTTTATTAACTATAATTATTTACCGATACATAGTTTGTTTATTTGCTTTTTGTTATGTTACACGGTTTTAAACATCATGGTGACGTATCTAATATTAATCAAGTATTAAGAGGTCTAAAATTAAATAACATAGTAGTCAGTTATTAAACGTGTAAACTTGTCTATGATTAACCAAATTCGATGTAGTTGAAATTAATAAGACACTTATTTGGAAATAGACAAGTAGTTATTTAATAATACCGAGAAAATTTAGCAATACTTGCTTGTTTGGTGTTAACAAGTTAACAAAGCTGTATTGAACGTTTTAACCCTTAATTTATCTGTTAGGTCCCAGGGACTCCGCGCGAAGTTTCATTTTGTTCTAAAAACTTTATTATCGCGTTTTTGTTTTTGCGCGTCTCAGTACCTTCCTGTAGGAGCGGCCCGGGTGCAGGGTGAAGAGGACGTTTGCCTGCGCAACCCGTAGAGGTGAGTAATGGTGCCCATGGAGTCCAGCGGACTCCATGGGGGTATTTGTGTGACAAGTATATTATTTCGCTGGATTGTTATGTTATCATTTATTCAGTCTTATGTTTGTGTTTTAGGCTACCAAATGGCTTCACACATTCGGTCAGCCAATTTACTTCAACCAGAAGCGGAGTCGGTAGCCAGACTGGCTCAGATGTGATGATGAGTTGTACCCCTACCCACAGATGAACAAAATGCTCAAGATGACAAGTTGCCCAGAGACCAAAGAAAATACGGTCATAATTATGTCTCATCCGCCTGAATAGAAAGACAGTATACTTATGCCATACTGTGTGAGGCCAGTATGTTTGGCATTTACAAAGAAAGTCTATTTTTGGGGTGCAGCTAAGCTGAGCTAAAGATAAGGAGTAAAAACCGCTGCACGTTTTTTTTTCTTGTATTAACGTGTGCCATTTTTTATTTAGTTTTTAAAAGTTGATTATGTTTTAGACTTATTATTGAAGGAAATAGTTTAAAATAATAATTTATTGTATTTAAGTTTTGAGCCACAAGTTGGCATTGATTATTGTATTCTTATTTTTTAGTCTATTAGGTTTTTAAATTGTCAACAAGACTGTTACAATCTAATAACGAAATTTGATATTAAAACATATAAGTATAATGTTGCTAAATATAATAAACCATTTTTGAGTACACATTTTGCTTTTATTTTGACCAAAATCAATGATTTTTATGCAAGGAGTCCCATGGACTCCATGGGGTAAATTAAGTGATTTGAGGTCACCAGGTAAACTAAGGGTTAATTAAGTCTTGGTTATTTGTAGCCGTATAATTTTTAGCCAAGCCAATTTGGTACTTTGCTAGCGTTTTATTTTTTCCGTGTAATAATAAAGCTGTAGAGTTTGTTTCTTTGTTTGAAAGCGCTAATCTCTGGAACTAACAGTCGCATTTGATTTTTTTAAGTAATTGATAGCCTAGTTCTTGAGGAAGGTTATTAGGTATTTAACATCAAGCTACCGTGCGACCCTTAAGAGCCGACAAAACGAAAAAAAAAGTTACAAAGAACGCTAAGCGAAAACGGAAGTAATAGCGCGGGCGGGCGATGCGACGCGACGCGACGCGGTCGGTCTTTGGCCTTTATTTCACACGGACGAAGTCGCGGGCAGAAGTTAGTACTAAATAAAGTTGCGTTCAATATTAAATTACGAGTATATTGATTGCCGTCGTTTTCATCCGTATTTGTTGTTTGTTTAATGGTTATATGTAATATTTAATGATTGCGAATAATTTGAATTTCTCCTAAAAACTGAAGAATTTGTGCACTTCCAGTAATATTTGAATAACATTTTAGGGGTATGAGGAACAGGGTGTAAAGTTCACTCATCCACCATAGAAAAGGGAGGATCCTCCAACCAGACGGGTATTATATCTGGCGGGCAACTGCCCATATGTTGATTTCGGATAGTCTAATCTATGTTTTTCGCTTGGTAAACTCTAACTGCGAGATGCAGGAATTGTGTGACGTCATGTCTTTGCTGCGTAGTTTGTATGTCGCGGTGTAACCGCTACATCACTCCCCTCCGGACACCGAAGGTCGATAGTGGGCTGAGTCTTGGATCTTGCGATGCTTCACAGTGCCAGCTGTGGTTCCAGTGAGTCGGAACCGGGTGCCGCTCAGTTCACAGTGGGTCGGAACTGTCTGCAGTGATTGCGGCGATGGTGATTGTGGTTCCAGTGAGTCGGAACGCACAGTTCACGGTGGGTCGGAACTGTTTGCGGTGATTGCGGCGATTGTGGTGATTGCGGTGATTGAGGTGATTGAGGTGATTGCGGTGCTTGAGGCGATTGCGGTGATTCCCCAGTGAGTCGGGGTGGCGTGGCTGAGGGTGATGACCAGGAATGCGCGTTCGCTGCATGCTGGTGGTCAGGATACCCGTTGAAGCCGTGGGTGCTGGCTGGCTGTGTGACTCGCCTCACGAAAGCTTGCGGGAGTGATGATGATGACGTCACGCTGAAGTAGTTGCACGAAGGCTGCGTTGACGTTCATACTCGGGGTCACCAATTTAGGGGTATGAGGAACAGGGTGTAAAGTTCACTCATCCACCATAGAAAAGGGAGGATCCTCCAACCAGACGGGTATTATATCTGGCGGGCAACTGCCCATATGTTGATTTCGGATAGTCTAATCTATGTTTTTCGCTTGGTAAACTCTAACTGCGAGATGCAGGAATTGTGTGACGTCATGTCTTTGCTGCGTAGTTTGTATGTCGCGGTGTAACCGCTACAACATATTATACCATTTATTAATAATTTAATATACAGAAGCACATAATATTATCTAAAGTTTAACTATGACATACGAGTATGTATCTTATTTCATTAACATAATTATGATGTGTCATATTATTTATGTACAATAAATAAACAAGATAATGGAAAACCTTGAAGTTCATTTTTGTTAAAATATTTATCAGACAAACACTTGCTATGAACTGCACAAAACGTTACGACGATTTCATGCAAGAACATAATAATGAGTACAGAAGGCTTCAGTCAAAAAAATTTGCGCGTGCGGCTTTTTCATCATAGACGCTAAACTACCTATTCAAGCTTTATTACTTCTATATACTAGTGTTTTATTGCAGTTTGTGTTGGTATCTGTATTATGGAGACACTCACAGAAACGAACATAATAGGAACCAAGAAAAAAAAAACATGCGGGGCAGTCTGGATACTGCCGATGGAAGTGAAAACTAAGTACCACCATCTAACGAAAATGTCTGGAATTTATGTGGCTTACTGTCAGTACAAGAACGAAAGCTGTAGCTCCATTAAAAAAGATCCATAAAATAAAACAGTAAAATTTCTTACCTCGCAATCTTTACGTAATGTCAAAGACTATTTATTTTGTCTGTTGCTAGGCAACGGATCTTACGGTCACGTATCCTGACGCGTGTTTAACATTTTGTACCCATCCAAAAAAAATTGCACAACGCCGCTAAAGAAGTTTTCACTTCAAAAAATGTCAAGTTCTTTGTCTTTTTTTGTTTCAAAATGCCTCATTTGAGGCATTAAATTAACAATCAGTGAGATTTCACCACTATAATTTTAATACCTCTTCTCTTCGTTATGGTCATTCTAAGGCGGTGTCCTGCGTGAGCGACGGATACGACGCGACGCGACGTATTTGTACGTATTTGTTTTGATTGCGACCACACGCGACACCACGAACTATTGCGTCGTGTCGTGTCGCGTCGTATTCGTCGCTCACGCAGGACACCGCGTAAGCTGGTTATAGCAGCTTTTAACATATTCATAATGTATTAAAACAAAAAAATACAAAAAAAAACGAATTTTTCTTATGAATTTAGTTGGTAATTTCAATATTTTTGGTACTTCTGCTCCAGAGCACGCTTTAACTTTCTACTCTTAATCAGACTTAATAACAAAAACATTTCTGTTGATATTGCTGCATGATAAAATTCTACTAAATGTATCATAAAATAAATAGTAGAAAGACTAAATTGGTTGAATAATTTATCAATAGCCTACTGCAGCAGTTTACGCTCACTTGACAATGTATCACATTAGTTATGCGGTACCTTTCGTTGGAAAAACATGGCCTTGGAGTATTATGGACTATTTACTATAGTATTAGTAAATTGCTTGTCCATTGATCGATTTTCGGTATCAGTATCACTCAATTCCGAAGTGTCTAGAGCATCAAACATGTTTTCATGTTTCAAAAGATATTTCAAATCGAAAAGAAACACTTTAATAAATGAGAATGTACCAACAGATGTACCAAACGAGATATTACATAATAATGTGATTGGAGAAGATTTAAAATCAGTACTAAGACCGCTGAATTTGATGCAAAGTCTTTTTCTATGCGCAAAGTATTCTATTCGTGACAACATTATTACTTCCAATACTTATCTCTACAACTTCATAACTGTGTTGTTCATACTCATATTTTGGTGCTTCTATTTGCATCATTTGATCAGTATCTTCATCCAGTTTAGTAATCAATGGGGGATTTACAAATGGTTCTATTGTTCGAGCAATTCTATCGACTTCTTGATTCACTTAATTGGGCATTTAATGAACAGCCTTTCGAACATCGTGCAAAGTCACTATAATATCTTGCTGGTCTTGAAAAGCCAACACGTGCTCAGAGCCCTACAAATTAATGACAAAAAACTCAGAGATTTCACTTTCAAGAACTGGAGTCGGGTTATCATTCTCAATATTATTTGGATTAGTTACATAATTTCTTTTTTCTGTATTTTCCCAAGCATTGCCATTATTGATATCATATCGATGTATGCTTGCATTGTTTTTGATATGAACGTTGTATATGCGTTGACACTATTGAAATTAATAGAAAAAATGCTACGAGTGTGGATTATAAAAGTCCAAAATTCAAAATACAACGAGGAATCAGAAAAGGAAGAATACTGGAACTTACTATATAATATATACCTGAATTTATTACAGATTTACATGATTATAGAGACAACGTTTCGACAACTGGTAAGTTTAAAAAAGAAATGAGTTTGGATAAATATTTTACAATTGCATCATTAATGTCAAGCTCATAAAATTTAACAGCAAATAAACTTCAATCATTTAGTCCTGGTTTCGGTGAATGGCTCGCATTTTTGGCTTAGTAAGAAATACTACACAAATGCAATAAAACGAGACACTCGGCACATTTTTAACACCTTGGTTTTTTCCAGATTGCATTTTATACGATATTCACAGCTTACCTCTGTTTGCGGAATATAGCTACGTTATTAACTTTGAGAAATAATACTATTGTAAGTACTTCAATCTACATGTCATCAGAATCACACAGTTGTTACGTCATCATAAACAAACAGGAGCTAAAAACTATAGGCTCATTTGTAGCATTCGCGTAAAGCGCTTTTCTGTCATTTACTTTCAGAGTGTGAAAGTAACCGTCTCAAAGGTGTGCTTATTGTAGGTGTCCATGCCAAAAAACAATGCTCAAATACCTAGAACGTATGCATCCAATGTATTTATTGAGTACGTTATTTTTTGGCCCTTCGCGATCATCATCAGCATCTTGAATCGTGATCTTTAAAGCCCGATCACATTACTGTGTCGTATCGTGACGCATTCTGACGCAGTGTTATTATCCAATCGAAACTCGTTGTGATACGACGATTTGCCGAACAGATTCTTTCGATTTGCCATTCCTGCATCGTGACATTCGTGAATCTGACTTTAAACACGGAAGATATCCTGCAGATCCCTCGTCGATCTTCATTTCAAGAGCAATACAAAGTCTGTCTTAGTAGTCTCGCTTAGTAGTAGCACTAGTTTTCGTAACTGGTGGTACCTATTCATCTTTGATGTGGGAGATGCAGGAATGCGTAGGAGAGAGTACATCCATGATCCATCACATCAAACTTGTGTTTTACAGGAAAGCGAGTAGTTGGCGGATAATAATAATTATGCCTGTTACTATTTCAGTTTTTCGTTCTACTATCCATAACGCAAATCATTAACATGAAGAATGTCATCTTACTGATATGTTTGAGTGTGGAATGTGAGAGATTCTACGCAGCAATGAGAGATGTTCAGACTACCTGTGTAATGATTGTGAACTCAAGAAATTGTTGTTGTAAGTACCAATCATTTAGATAAGTAAAATTATTCAAATCATTTTACATTATTATAAAAAAAACGTTATTATACACAGATCCAGAAAAAAGAGTTTGCAAAAATATTCAGCGAGTACAGAAGGCATCATTCAAGAAGATGAGCGCGTACGGCTTATTCATCGTAGACGCCGAGCTATCTTTACAGTTGTCCAGCTTTATAACTTCTTATACTATCGTTTTACTACAGTTTGTGTATCTATAATATAACTTTGTATATCACACGTCCATTTCATTAACTAATTTAAAGAAAAAGCGTACCTACTTTAGTAAATTAGACTAATGATTGACTTGTTTGTTTAATCGGTGACCTACATTATCTGACCCCCACTTGAGCAATAGTTTTGGACCTTATTGTAGTAAAAATGAAGTGCCTTTTTACCTTTTTGTCTTATCTTTTTTGATAATATGCTTGTTTTCTTTTTCATTTGTTCATGAGCTATGAGTATCAGTTTAACGTCCAGATCAGAGAAAATTCCTCACAATTAAGAAAATTCCTCAAAAAGTTCGATAACTCTAAAACAACCGATTTGGGACCTCAAGTTAACGCGTCTGTCGCATTGTCGCTGTAACTTCTAAAAACTAATAGATATTTAACCGCATATAATAACGATAATGTATCTGCTAAAGCCACTATATAAGACAGGGCTGATTTTTCAATCGTCATTTTGATATTATGGTAAAAGTTATACATATTTTCCGAGTAAAAGAAATCTAATGATGGCAATGAGGCTGTGAACGGAGCCTTAGGCTTGACTACTCAAGTCAAGCCTAAGGCTCCGTTCACAGCCTCAATTTGCGTGAAACGACGCGCGCTCGCGTTACTTGTTTTCGTCCGTGGCTCCGCAAGTTGCAACGCGCGAGGCTGGAACGGGGCTTTAGGCTGCCTGTCCATTGAAGTGGAGCGAGGCAGCGGAGCGGAGCGGAGTTGCGGACAGTGTCTGTCCTTTGAAGCGGAGCGAGGCAGCGGAGCGGAGCGGAGTTGCGGACAGTGTCTGTCCATTGATGCGGAGCGAGTCAGTGGAGCAGAGTTACGGACAGTGCGGAGCGAGGTAGCGGAGCGGAGTTTCGGACTGTGGTGAGCTAAGCCGAGTTCACGCGACGGGTAATTTAAGCCGGCTGCAATACCTGGCGGCCGGTTTTTCTCCGCTTCCCCGCTCCGATTCTCCACTCCGTTTCCTCGCTCCGCTTCTCCGGTCCGCTTCATCGCTCCATTTCCTCGCTCCACTTCTTAATTTTGTATGAATTTTTAAACTAGTTCTAAAACCCCTGTCCACTGAAGCGGAGCGGAGATTTAATGCTATTCCATTTGTTAAGATTGGCACAGCTCCACTCCGCTCTTCTCTCCGCTCCAGTGGACAGGCAGCCTTAAGCTACGGTTTCCTAGAAGAAAGGTGTCGTTATGAAGCGGCTTTAGAAACGGCGGATATAAAAGGTAGCCGTCGTAACGTTGACAACACGTGGAAATTTCCATACTGCTACCATTTCTTTTTACATTTTAAGGGGATGCGCGAAAAACAAATTTTCTTTCGTTTTCTGCAATTTGCAGCTCAGTGTCAGGTTGTATGTTGATTAAAATATGATTTGCGACCGTAAAAAATATGGCTTTACAAAATTATATATAATCATTAGAATTAGCAATACAACTAAAGTGTCAAATGTCATGATTTCATGAATTAGTCATTCAATATGGTTATATGAACTTAGAGAGTTGTATTGATGACTTTTATGATTATAATTCTATAAATAAACATTTGATACGGCCGCGAATCATATTTAGATCCACATACAACGTGATACTGACCTGCAAATTGTAAAAACGTAAGAAAATTTGAATATCGCGGGCTACCTTGGCGCATCCCCCTTAAACAGAAACGTGTTTATAGAAGAAAAATGGAATACCTTGATTTAGCAACAGTGTGTCTGGTCTCGGACTGTACAAACTTAAGGGGAGGAAGGTTTATATCTAGAAGATGAACAATCATCAGAAGATCAAAACAACCGTATGTAGGATAAAGATTTGTTTGAAGCTCATAACCTAGGTGCATTTGAAATTTTAGTTCGTCGTCATCTACACAGCAATTATGAAAAATTTATGGAATAAGTTCGTCTGACACTAGTTTTATTTTATTATGTGCTTACGATATATGGCACGCTTACGCTATGGGCAGGACATATTGCTCGCAGAACAGATGGCCGATGGGGCCGAAAGGTTCTGGAGTGGCGACCACGTACCGGAAGACGTAGCGTCGGAAGGCCTCCCACAAGATGGACCGATGACTTAGTAAAGGCCGCAGGAGTTCGCTGGATGCGGGAAGCACAGAATCGGTCGAAGTGGCGGTGCTTGGGAAGGCCTATGTCCAGCAGTGGACGTCTTTCGGCGGATATGATGATGTGCTTAAACACATAAGATATGATCTAAGTTGCCTAAAATCCATACAACAGACACAAATAGCCAATATGTTCGGAAAAAAAGGTGTGTATAATTGTAAAATCTATTAAGATTTCAGTATTCTCGCTACTCCAGTGGTGACTAATTTTCCACCGTAATTGAAAAAAAAACTGTTCAACACCGTAAAGGGGACCGTCATGCAAATGACGGCGCGGCTATTTGTCGTTCCAATGTCAAACACCGCTCTCTAAACCACGTCATCTTGTTTCTATAGACAACGTTTCAGAGACATCATTCGACGCTACATTACGGCCGCTATGTCTTGGCAGCGTTCTTTTATGAAACCATCGCTTTAAACTTAAACAGCATACTCACATCATCGTTTAAAAGCAGTTGTGGTAGGCTCTTAAGAATTACTGTCATTTGTTCTCGCTGCAATCATTGTCGCAAGACGCGCATGCCGCTTGAGCTTGTGGCTTGACTAAATATTAATGATTAAAGATTATTTTGTGTATTTTACAGTTATTGGACGTCATAATTTGTGAATTTTACCGTTTCCTTTATAGTGTTGAGTTAATGCTATATGTGCTGAGAGTATCTGCACAATTGAGAAACATTGTAAGTGTTGAACAAAAATTTAAATAAGACTTCTTTGTTTGCGTTTGACAATTTATTCCAAAGTGTACTATTATGGTTCATATAAAATTAATAATAGTTTGGAAAATCCAAAAGTGCACGCCTCATACATAACACTCATTCATAAACGAAAAAGAATTTCAAAACATAGTTTCTAACAAAAATTAACAATTTATAACTTTTCATGAAGTCGTAATGTCAAAGACTGACAAAGATATTTACTTGGCGGTTGCTAGGCAACATCAAGACCAAGGTTGAAAATATTTAGATAAAGATATTATATTTTAGTTAGTATTTTATTAATTATAATTAAACTACTTTGAATAAAAGAGCCATTTTCAATAGGGTTCCTTCTACGGCTGAAACAAATGTATAAAAAAAAAATTGACTCAATTAATTGATTTTATCGCAAGCTACAATGTTTTCAGGGTTCATAAATTGACGGACAGGATTTTTTTTTCAACTATTTTGATGCTTTTTCCATTTCTGCTGCATTAAATCAATTATTAAAAAGTACAGTATTAATCTCCATTTAATCATCTATACAATAGTATATAAATTAAGTAGGTTCTGTGTACTAGCAGGAGTGTAACAATAAAAACAGTTACAGAAATGGGGCAAAAAAATTTTTTCGATCGTAGAGCACACTCTAATGCTTCGCATTAAGAGTCGTGCAATAATAAGTTTATTGAGGTAAAAAGGAAAACACTAAATACAAATTTGCTTAAATCTACAAAAAATTCAGTTGTGTTATGTGTCTGAACTAGGTCATCCATTTAAAACTGTTCAATAAAAATAATAATTGTATTTAATTTACAGACCTTGCTGAATATTATTTCGTTATTCTTATGGTTTGGAAAGAACTTTTTACTAGTAATTATGCATAGTATTTACTGTGAGGAGTTCTATATAACCGTTGAGGAAGCTCAGATGGCATGTATACAGCTTATGAAAAACAGTAACTGTCCAAGTAAGTACTTTGTAGGTCGTAAGCATAATCATAATCAAATTATAATGTTCCCACTGCTATATTTAAATGCTGCTTCTGTTTAGTTTTTTTCGTTTCCCTGTTAATTTTACATTATGTCTTCTTTCTTTACAGAGACTCAGAAAAACCTTTGCAAGAACGTGATGCGGGAAAATCTAAAGTTCAGTAGGATGACCGCATGTGGTCTGTTCTATGTAGACGCTACGCTACCAATGTCTTTGATGAGATATATCACTAATTACATTATTCTACTTTTGCAATACTATTTTCAGTGAAATCAAGACCTCATACAGTCAATTAATTTTACTATTCATTACTTTTTATTATACTTAAAATAAACGTTTATCTTTAATGACTAAGAACAGGCTTGGCCCAAAGATGCTGCCTTAGGGCATACCGATGAATAACTGGACGTAGATTAGCAGAAAGGACTCAAACCACCAAACGTCACTTTTTTTGAGTGATCGATGTTTGAAGTACAGACATGTATTCTTCAGTGATATTGTACTCAGAATATTAAGACATTACGTCAAGTTAAGTGAATTAACAATGCATTTTTAATGGGTTTCAGTTTGATGCAGTGTTTCATGAGTTATTGGAAAAAATATAGGTTTGAGTCCTTTTTGATAAATCTAGGGGCACCGCAATGCCCCCGTTATTTGAATTCTACTAAAATTACTCAAGTTATTAATAATTTGAAATGTGATGAATTTCCAAAATTAAAGTAAAGAATGAACTAAAGTAAAACTATTTATTTATTTCCATTTATCCCTTAAAATTAAACACAAATATGAACTGACCCGTGACTTTACTATTATACAATCCACATAAATTGAAATACCAACTTTCTAAATGAAATACCGTCATCAATAACTCTTTACTTTTATTACACTGTATCATTCTCTTGCTCGTAATTCTGCTCCGTCAACGTCTGCTCTTTAAAAGCATCTCAATATCAGTAATACAGTCGAAGCCATCGACATTGTCGACAAATTATTTACTGTGAAAAGTTCTATATTAACCATGTTATGTTTGTGGTTCCATACATTTTGACCGCATAGGTATTGCACTTTTCTATGAAACAGCAGATTTTTTTTTAATAACCGACCAAAAATTTTAATGCAGGGTTCAGAATCATGTACTGAATCCATGGTAACAGGCTTCGCGTCGATGTCCCTGACACCCCGTCTAAAAAATGTATCCTAGCCATGTATGTGGGCTTATTGGAATTGTCATGAGATGCACTCTGGCTATAAATGATTATTAACTTCAAACTTCAAAAAAAAGAGGGGATTCTCAATTCGTCGTTAGTTATGATATGTTCGGGAATAACTTATTTGGTTATGAACCGATTTTTATCATTCTTTCATATGGTAGAGGAAGTTTGCGCAGTGGTCCCATATAAATTTTATTAACTTTGTTTGGGAAGTTTTTGATGATGTTGTTAAACTTCCTGTCTTTGTTGTTTACTTAGCAAGTAGTGGTATAAAAAATGGTGTGGCGTAGGTAACACAAGTAAAATGTGAAAAATACATAGCGTTTTTAATAAAAAAAATATGGTCGTTTTATTTATTGTCAAAGCGACACAATTTTGATTTATAATCTGTTAGAAGGTATATCTGATTTTTATCATAAAATAATGTTGGTGAAAAGTTGTTCGTATTTCCTTTTGCATATTCTTTTCCTCATCTTTCTTTGCAGAGAGTCAAGAACTTCTTTTCAGGAACGTGCTACAGGCAAATCGATCGTTCAGTAAGATGACCGCGCGCGTGTGGTCTGTTCTATGTAGACGCTACGCTATCAATGTATGGAGTGGTCAGTCATTCCGTTGTTGTACTGCTGCAAAAAAATAATCTGTAAAGTACTTTTGAGAAATAGACAAGACTTTGTATATAAGCTAATATGACCACTATCATTGTTACCTCGATAAAATAAACTACCTACTATTTTGTTTTTCATTTATATGCAATAGGTACTGATCTTTTTGTGATATTTATAATGAATTTTGAATGTAGGAAAGATCAAATTCTCAAATAGTAAAAATCAACTCAACTAGCTAATACATATTTAGTATTTAAAAATTCAATTAAAATAATAATGTTCTGTATGACAAAGTTAGCTTTAATATCGTAAATGTAACAGATAAGATATTAAAGTTCTAATAAGTAATATGTCCTAGTTGTAATTATCTTGTTGGCACAAGATAATTACAACTAGAACATATTGCGACTTTATCAACGATCAATAGAGATATGTAAACGCATTAGTTTTCCTCGTCAAATGATCTCATAACAATAATGACAAGGCCAGGGCATTGGCCATCAAAACAATATAAAATATAATTTATTACTTCGGTTATAGACACAACTTTATTCTTAATAACATTAGCTGTGCCAGGAACTTTATCAGTACCTACGTAAATAATGTCGACACAAATTTATTTCTGTCAACTTACTTAAATATTACAGCGTCAGGCGTCATCCATCACTAGACAGTCTGTTGAAGTGTTGAAGTGAATACCTACTAAAAACAATGTCCCTAATTCGAAAAAAAAATCCTGAGACCTCATTAAAAGTGTTATTTAAAAATCGGCTGGGAGAAGAAGTCCAAAGAATAGCTAAATCTTTTAACTTTGTACTTAATCTATTTCTGGCTTCAAAATATTCTGTACAAAATAGTCATATTTATCCAAGGGGAAAAATCTATCAAATATTTGCGTTCTGCTGTGTTCTATTCATTAATTTACTGTGTATCTATCGGATGTATAGCGTAGACATCACGGATATATACATGGACCATTTGGAGAGCGACCTCTTGAAACTCTTCGCTGTATTCTACTTCATCAGCTATTCGATCGGGTTCACGACGATGTTCATTCTGGACTTAGTGCATACAAATAACTACGTCTTACTTATATTGATGATCCAAACTATACACAGGAGTATCGATTTTAGCAAAAGTATCCGGTGTTTTATTACTTGGAACTGGATAGCAACTATATCAGTTATTTTTATTAATATTTTTATAAGTGCTATGTATTATTCGTCAGCTTATTACGATTATGCCATCGATATTGTTTTTGACAATATTTTGGATATTATGTACACAACATTGGATGTCAATTTAATGTTAGCTACCAGAATAATTACATTGTTAAGGAAATATCTGGATGAGTGGATTAAAGAAATCCTGATGATGAATGATGAACATGACAATTATGAGCAGTGTCGGAAATTGTTCGAGAAATACAAAAATATCCTAATAGCTTACGATCTATATAAGAAAATTTTCCCTGTATTGGTAAGGTCGTTATTATTTTAATTGATAGTAATTTCTTATAAGTAACAATCAATAGGGAAGGAGCATGTAGGGATCGTCGCAAAAAAGCGCGAATTTATGTAGGTGTATGTAACGGTAGAAAATTGCGTATCTGATCTTAAATTGCTTTCAAAATATGACGCATAGTCGCGTATGTTTTCCTTTGCTTGTACCAATCTCCACACTTTTGCGACAGTCTCAGCCATGTTCTATCTATCGGACGAGTGACCCCTATTGGGTAGTAGGGGTTTTCATGCTTATTTTCCGCGAAGCAATGTCGCTTGGTTGTGAATTTATTCTGTAGATTCTGCTGGTAGCTCTAGTGTTTTTGTGTAACTGTACAATATTTTGTTTTTCACAGATTTTATATCTTACATTTAGTGCAATATACCGGAATCTTGTTATATACCACTTAATGCTTTATACACTCAAAGTACATGCTGGATCCAAAGTAAGTGTTTTTATTATGAATCCGTTTTTATAATCAAAATACATTTGTATGTGGCTCGATTCTGTGGTTATTTTGAACTGTCTTAATTTTCGAAACCTCCACTTCGCCGATGACATTGTACTTTTTTCCTCATCAGCGGCTGAGTTGGGTAACATGCTCGTAGACTTAAACAAGGCAAGTCTCGAGATTGGGCTTAGGATGAACATGCCAAAGACCAAACTAATGACAAACAGCACCAAAAGGAGACTATACATTGAGGGTGAGGAGATTGCATATGTCCAAGACTATATGTACCTGGGTCAAGTAGTCTCCTTCCAGGCGCGACAAGACAAAGAAGTTGCTCGAAGCACCGAGAGCGCCTGGAGGAGCTATTGGTCAATGAAAGATCTTCTAAAAGGAGATCTACTACTATGTCTCAAACGGAGAATTATGGACATGTGTATTGTTCCCATTCTCACATATGGTGCTCAAACCTGGTCTTTGTCACTTCAGCAGAGGTCTAACCTCGAGGTTTGCCAGCGAGCCATGGAGCGCAGTTTACTAGGGGTCCGAATATCGGACCGTATAAGGAACACAACACTGCGCGCCAAAACCAAGATCACGGAAGTTACCCAGAAAGCCGCTAAGCTTAAGTGGGACTGGGCCGGACATGTCTGCCGCATGTCAGATGAAAAATGGGCTAAGAGAACTACCGATTGGGTCCCACTAAACGCACGACGACATCGTGGCAGGCCGAGACGAAGATGGCGGGACGAGCTTGACTCTTACCGAAAGGACTGGCCGATACTAGCAACAGACAGAATTGTGTGGAAGAGGGAGAGGGAGGCCTTTGCCCTGCAGTGGGACAATACAGGCTAATTAATTTAATTAATTAATTAATAATTAAAAATTAATTTTCGAAACACTTATATTTTTATGGTCACTTTCCAGCCGTTGTTTCGGTGTGTTGCGACTATTATATGGCTGACAAAGAATATAACACTCATAACTATAAACAGTATATACTGTGAGAAATTTTATATGACTGTTGAAGAAGCAGAGTCTGTGTGTATACAGCTTATGAAAAAGAAAAACTATCCAAGTAAGTTGCTCAATATTTTACCCCAAGAAGTATGCTCGGGCTATCTGTTATTTTTCCTTAAATATAAATATTACATTCCTAGAATACATTTTATTACTTATATTCAAAGAAAAAACAATTAGTCTAATGACATAAGGATTTAGCTAATATTATTATTTGTTACGTTTTATACATCAAATTATCAACGTTGTACAGTAGGACATAACTTAGAATGTAGCATCGGCTAAATTCGTATAAAACTGATCACCATCTGAACTGAGTGCGCCTTCAAAATCACCAATATTTATTACTGCTTTAGGTGAAAATTATCTTTACGCAAAAGCAATAACCAAATACATTCCTAAAATTGAAATGTATGTAATGCAAATTTTTGCTATACATCTAAGTTGTGTCGTATTGTACTATGAAACAAAGATAGTTTCGAACACATTTGTAAGAGTATTAACAAAACGTTGGTTGCTTCATTGAATTCAACTAAATTACAAATATACAGGGTGGACCAAAAATACGCGTCATAAAAAAAATATAGATTCCTCATGTCCAGGGGTATTCGAAAATACCTCATGTATGTTCCGCGATTTTTTGTAGTTTTCGAGATATTTTTTTTTTTGAGTTTTCTTGCCGGTGGAGCCTCAAAAATTCATATCTTTTTTGTAGTGAGTATTTTCCAGTTTTGTTTTTTTTTGGACCACTTATTTTAAAGCTTAAAAGGATTTTTAGCCTAACCTTCGAAGCCGATTACAGTGAATTTTTAGAAGGGTAAGTACTATTTTTTTTATTTTTTGCTTAGCTTAGGAACCTGCATAGTTTTTAAAGTCAGCTAGAATATATGGAACTTCATTTATATATTTTTAAATTCACGTTGAAAATTTCAGTCTTACCACTAAAAACTTAAATTCCTGCTATCGATACTTTTTTGAGTAACTTGCGGGAATGTTAGCAAGTTTATTATTTTATGTTAGAAAGTAACATTCAAGACGATACTGTCGCAAAAAAAAAACTGGAAAATACACACTACAAAAAAATATATGAATTTTTGAAGTTCCACCGACAAGATAACTCGAAAAAATTACAAAAAAATAATAACTCGAAAACTACAAAAAATCGCAGAACATACATGGGGTATTTTTGAATACCCTTAGACATGAGGAATCATTTTTTTTATGACGTGTATTTTTGGTCCACCCTGTATATGCAGTACATTTTGCTTTACAGAAAGTCAGGAACATCTATGTAAAAAAATACTACAGTTAAAACGATCGTTCAATAAGATAACCGCATGTGGCCTGTTCGGTGTAGACGCTACGCTACCAGTACGATTGATGGAGGTTTTCACTAGTTATAATATTGTCTTGCTGCAATACAATTTTCTGTAAAATGTTTTTATAATAATTATGTTTACTTAATGTTTTTGTGACTATAACACGTTTGAATTGATACTTTTTGGGAGCTATTTGAATCCATAAAAAATCACACCTATCACTCACGAGTTATAATTTATTATTGCTTCTGAATATGAAGCATTAGTAATCAATTTAGGTTCCAATATCAAAATCAGCTTATAATTTCCCCACTCGTGGTACACAGGCCTTTGGGAGGGAGTAAACCGTAATCCACCACGCGGGGTCAGTGCATGTTGTTAGATGCCACGTTTTCGATTTTTTGACAATAATGAGGTTTTATGAGCACTGCGTGAATAGTAATCCCATGGTGAGATGAACCGATGGGAATCCGCGAAGCTCGGGACCAGCCAATGTGGCAACGCTTGACGGTGGCCAATTTCCAGCAGGGGACGTCTTTCAACTCATACGACGATGAATTATGATGTGTAGACAGAAAGATAGAGGAGAAGATATCATTACTAACAGAAAAAAAAAACAAATATTAGTTGTGTCAAAAACATGGATTCATTATTTTATGTTAACGTCATCATTTGTCACGTTTGATCATTCTATGATAATAATGTTTAGTCATATAATTATTCGGTTCTTAGACATCAAAAATGGTACTAAAAGAACTTACTGAAATATTATGAAGAAATAAGACGATATTTTAAGAGTTAAGACACAAGACAACATAAGACGCACAATCTTTCCTTATTATGACTTAAAACAGATATATCTTTGTGCCGATTGTAAAAGCAGAAAAACCAATAAGAGCTAGTAAAAAAAGGGGTGCAGTTATATGTCATGCTATCATGAGTATGTCATGCTCACTGTAATGTCTCGCTGACGGTAGCGTGTGTGTTGGATCATTTATCTCCCTTCAAAATGGTTTGCGAAAGCGACATTTTGCGAATGAGCCCCATAGACGTATAAAAAAAGTCGGAAGGACCTCCCGCTAAGTGCTTGTTTACGGACACGCGGGGCGTTGGGCGTGGCGTGCGGCAGGGCGGCCCGCACAAAATTCAAACATACGAGTATGGCGTTGTATGAGAGTGTTTACGGAGAAGCGTTTGTATAGGCGTTTGCTTGAAATGCAGGCGCTGCCAGCGGCGGGGCCCGCGGCATCGTACGTACGCTCAATAATACGGTCTACGAACTACGTACATTGGCGATATCCACATATAACATCAAATACGTAAATCTATGTTCGGTTGGAGCTCTAAAAAATTAAAGCTTCTAAGTGAACGAACGAACGAATATGGCCATTTATGTGACTCCGTATCAAAGTTGCGACAAACAAAGGTGCGACAAATGCAAGGGCGACAGTACGATAGGTCGACCATCAGCGGTGCGACAGAACATCAGCTCGACGAACGTTAGTGCGACAGATTGTTTTCGCGACAAACGATGGCACGACGAAACTTTTGATCGACGAACGTTAGTGCGACTGATTATTGTCACGACCATCGATGGGGCGACGAAACTTTTGATCGACAAACGATAGCGCGACACAATGTTCGCTCGACAAACTAAAGCACGACAAACATTTCTATAATATTTTGTTGCTAATAGCAGATAAGAAAAAAAATGTAAAGTTTTAGGTTCTTTATACATGGTTTTCGCCTACCTTGCTCGTAACTGCACTCGCGCACTGCAGTCATGTAACATTGACAATAAAGAATGAAAACATTTATTAAAAAAAAAATTCTTATCTGCTATTACAACAAAATATTATAGAAATGTTTGTCGTGCTTTAGTTTGTCGAGCGAACATTGTGTCGCGCTATCGTTTGTCGATCAAAAGTTTCGTCGCCCCATCGATGGTCGTGACAATAATCAGTCGCACTAACGTTCGTCGATCAAAAGTTTCGTCGTGCCATCGTTTGTCGCGAAAACAATCTGTCGCACTAACGTTCGTCGAGCTGATGTTATGTCGCACCGCTGATGGTCGACCAATCGTACTGTCGCCCTTGCATTTGTCGCACCTTTGTTTGTCGCAACTTTGATACGGAGTCCATTTATGTGGAATTTTTTGATACTCGCGAATGAATCAAAACCTGCCGGGTACCTACTTTCCGTTGACTTAGAATCATGAAATTTGGCAGGAAGCAAGGTCTTACAGCACTAGTAAAGGAAAAAGTCCGAACTTTTTTAATTTTTCGTTTTATCACATAAAAAAATATTTTTTGTGATTACAAACTTACATTTGCAGTTGGAAAATTGACCGTGACGTATATCGATGTATGAGAGAACATTTATCAACTACAAAATTAAGTTTGATCTTGGGATAAATTCATCCCAACCACGGAACATTGTGCGTGGTCCGACAAGCACTTGGCCGGTTTTTTTAATGCCTCGTTGGTCTAGTGGTCGCAAGCACTACTGCTGAGCATAAGTTCCGGGTTCGATACCCGGGTCGGGCAAAATAATATTGGTATTTTCCATCTGGTATTTCTCAGTAGTAGCCTGGAGTTTGGATTTGTGCCCGGTTGATGGCATTAGGCTCGCCCCCTATTACATGGGACTTAAACATAACTGGCGAAATGTGGGTTTAGGTACTATAGGAACACCTCTGCCTAACTTTTCCGAGAATATAGGCGTGATGTTATGCATCCTATGTATTTATTTATTTTTATATTTATTATTATGTCAATGACAACAAAGTCAACAACATCGTATATTGCCATAAGTTTGTGTTTGCGCGTGTGATGACGCGGGCCGCTGCACGCCCCGCCTGTCTGTAAACAGAAAAAAACGTCCGACGAACCGCCGAACGCCACGCCGCACGCCACGCTCAACGCCCCGCGTCCCTGTAAACAAGCACTAAGACAAAACTGTGTCCCGTAATGGCAGCGATTCATTTATGTGAGTGAATTTAGGGTTGCAATTTAAGCCTTTACCCATTGTTTTATTTTATTAAGACTCTAGCTTTTGCCCGCGGCTTCGCCCGCGTAGATTAGATACCTAATAGCCGAGGAAAAGGTCATTGACTCCTACCGCTGCGCCCGCGGTGTCTTCAAACATAATATTTTTTTTACACGTAATTTTGAATCTGCGATATCTTATATAGTATTCATTTTAATGATATGATGTCAAGGCTTAAGATTTAAATAAACATGTCAATCTAATATTTGTAATAACACCTTGTATACCATGTGTTATGCAAATAAAATATCTTATCTTAACTTATGAAAAAAGTGGCTAGTCTAGCTTGTAAATACTTTTAAAATAATTGCTCTAACGATAATAATCTATCACCATCAGACATATTGGATAGCCCACTATTTAAATTTTTGCGTTTATTTTCTCACTAGCCTGAAGAAGGACGTCTGAAAACATCCATTAGTATTTTGGAATAATAATCAATATGAAATATACGAGTAAAGTATTGTTAGATGAGGATTTTCTGAGTGTCTTCTACCCTTTTTACTATATAAATACTATCTTGTGTGTGCGGAAATATAATATCTACCAAAATTGGGTGGAGATTGTTACTAGAAAAAATATTATGTGTGCTATATTCATAAACTGTCTGATGCTTTGTTTTTTTTGCTTCGTTATGAAATTCTCCCGATTTGGTCTGGCATTCCAATTAGCCTACTATTTTGTTTATTTCGAATATGCATTAAATTTTGGAGCTGTGTGTGTCCTGAATTTATACTTCAGTCGCAAAAGTGTGCGTTTGTTATCAATTCTTTATGAGATCAACAAAATCCTTTTTAGCAAGAAATATATGAGGAAACTGAAGATTTTCACATGGGTGTCAATTGTGTTAATCTTATCCAACTGTGTTGCCCTAGTATTTTTCAAAATGGCATACGACTTAAATTGGTCTTTCATGAGAGGTATTTTTGTATCAATATCTGCACTCTTGGATATCGAATTAGTACAAATTATGATATTAGTTAATATGTTGAGTTACCAAACTAGAAATTGGAACAAAATTATAGAAAATACACAATTTGAAACAGTAAATGATGACGAAATAACAGTGGACAGTGAAACGACATTGGAAGAAATGGATAATGCATTAAAGTCTGTTAGTGAAGCTTGGGATCTAATAAGAAATTCTTCTGGATGTATAGTAAATAATATCTTTACATTTAACTGTCTGTTTTATAATGTTGATGTTTCGCCTGCCTACCTACAGCCATTTTTTCATGAGGAGACAAAATATTAATAGAGTAATTCTGTTCTAGATGGTTTTTCATTATGTTACAACATTTTTACAATCTATGTTTTACGCTGAAGTTTTAATAACATGGACAAAAACGCATTTTGTAAGTATTATCAACTTTTAATTAAAATATTTACAGCCCCGTCGGTCTAGTGGTCGCTTCTGCTGAGCATGAGGTCCCGGGTTCGATTCCCGGGTCGGGAAAAGTGTTATTGGGTTTTACATCTGGAATTTCTCAGTAGCAGCCCGGAGTTTGGATTCTTGCCCGATTTATGGCAATAGGCTCGCCTCCTATTACATGGGACTTAAACATATCTGGCGAAATGTGGGTGTACTATAGGTACACCTCTGCCTAACCCTTCGGGGAATACAGGCGTGATGTTATATTATGTAAGTAACAAGATTGTGTCAGGATGTATATTTCTTTCGTAACACAATTGTTGTTTGTAATTATGTCAGATCGCTGAGCCAGCGCGGCGCTACCCGTTGCAGACTGTTAGTTTGTTGGATGGTAGTCTAAGTTGATAGGTATACAAACCGATAAAACACTAATATTTATGCTACTAGTGCGGAAAGTAGGTGATTTGCGACGAGTGTATAAGTCGACACGAGTCGGAAGTCATCTGACGCACGTGTATCATACAACGTTTTACTATGCATTGTGTGATGAAATAAAAAAAATGAGCGACCCTTACAGTAGTTGCATATGTTTAACATCTGACATATTTAGCTGATATAAACAACATTCATGACTTTGACTTTTTGACTTTGACTTTGACATTGACTTTGACTTTGATTTTGACTTTGACTTTGACTTGGACTTGGACTTGGACTTGAATTTTGAATTTGTGTGCACTATAGGTACACCTCAACCTCCTTCGGAAAAATACAGGCGTGATCTAATGTTGTCTTATATTTAAAGTATATTTTTTATTTTTGTTGTCATTGGCGTCTTTTTCTTTCATTCTATCAGCCAGCATCAATTTTTTATTATCCGTCGTTTTTCATTTCTAGGGACAAGAACACATGATCATAAGCCACGCTGTTGGTATGGTGCTGTTGTTATCCAAGGCATTCTTCGTGGAAACGCAATTGTGCATTGCTTGCGAAGGATTTTACAGTGAAATCACAAGAGCTAATACTAACGTGATTTTGAAATTATGCCAAGACTGTAAGTAGGTACTAATTCTAGAAGATACACTGCTTCTGTAATACGAGTATAAGATATATGACTGTGTTTTGACCTTACTACTGTAGCGGGTAGGATCCGATGGCTGTTGCCTCGTAAACTGTTTCGATGAAAACACAACATCTGTCCACCAGGCAGCCATTACTTTGGTGGTAACACAGATGAATACAGATGGAAAAGCGACTCTTGTTACGACACAATATTATGCAATTCAGGTCGCACAGCACTAATTACCTACAGTTATATTCACCTAGAAGCTGCCTCTCTTTTAACACTTATATCTTCTGACTACGTTACACTCACTGAATTGGCCCAACAAGACTGCGGTGGTACTTAAATAAAACATAAGTAATCATAGCCGCATTTACACATACGGGAATTGGCTTACGTACGGGAAAAAGCGCGCATTTAAAGATAGAAAAAGACAACGAGAAAGCACGCGCGCGCCGCCCGCTCACGCATTCCCTCGTTCCTTAGTCATGCGTTCACGTCTGCGCTTCGAACATAATTTATACGCGCGTTTTTGTGAAAACAATTGTCGACCTAAAATGGCGGACATTACATAATAGAGCAAGGATCTTATTACAGAAATCTTGGCAATATACAAGTCTCATGCATGCCTATGGAAAATTTAATCCGCCGAGTACAAAAATTAAAATCAGACGTTTGCTCTGATCTGAAAGTTTCCTTGCCCTTGGCCGTAGTGGTAGTTGTGTCATGCAACCCATCCTTTCTTGTATGGATCATAGATCAACATCCATTTTCTTGATTACAGTGCCATCAAAAAAGGTGTGGAAAAACATGCATCGTATAATACAAGGAGATTTTGAGAAGCTCAGTGCGTGTGGAGTATTTGTCGTAGACGCGGCAACACTGCTACACTTCTGTGACCTTGTCACCACTTACGTTATAATACTGCTGCAGTTTGCGTTTCTGTAATATTTAAAGACTTTGCATCCGATATTGATTTTGAAGCTTTTTGTTGAGGAATTGAATATAATTTTGAATTATACTGTAATTTAATATGCTTAATAGCGTTATGGCTGAGCGATTGGCTATTTATTCCCCAAAACGAAACAAATAGTTGAATGATCTAAGTTTGTTCTGGGTTTACTGTGTGCCACTCTAGTCTAATTTAAAATCATAATTATTGAAATTTTTATTCTAGAACGATGAATCTCGAGTCGAATTCTGAATAACAGGGACAGTTGTCATCACCAGCCTCTCTGCTTAGCGTTTGTGGACTACGAGAAAGCCTTCGATTCGATCGAGACATGGGCTGTACTGCAGTCTCTTCAAAGGTGCCAGATCGACTATCGGTACATCGAGGTGCTAAAGTGTCAAAAAACGCCACTATGTCAGTCCAACTCCAGGAGCAGACCTCGAAGCCTATCCTTCTACAGCGAGGTGTGAGACAGGGAGACGTTATCTCTCCGAAACTGTTCACCGCTGCACTGGAGGATGTCTTCAAGGTTCTGGACTGGAAAGGGCTAGGCATCAACGTTAATGGCGAGTATATCATCAACCTTCGGTTTGCCGACAGCATAGTTATAATGGCTGAGACCATGGAGGACCTCAATACAATGCTCGATGACCTTAGTACAGCCTCCAAAAGAGTGGGTCTTAAAATGAACATGGACAAGACAAAGTTCATGTCAAATGCCCATGTAACACCCACTCTCATGAAGATAGGAGACGCTACGCTCGAAGTTGTGGACCGGCTGGGCAGCGTTCGGGAAGCTACGCAATATCTTCTCGCCCCACATACCGCAGTGTCTCAAGACGAAAGTCTTTGACCAGTGCATGTTGCCAGTGATGACTTATGGCACTGAAACGTCGTCGCTCACAATGGGCCTTATCAGAAGGCTAAAAGTCTCAAAGGGCAATGGAGAGGGCAATGCTTGGAGTTTCCCTACATGATCAAATCAAAAACGAAGAGATCCTTAGAAGAACCAAGGTAACCAACATAGCTCGAAGAATTGCCAAACTTAAGTGGCAATGGGCAGGGCATATTGCTCGTAGAACATATGGCCGATTCGGCCGAAAAGTTCTGGAGTAGCGACCGTGCACCGGTAGACGAAGCATTGGAAGGCCTCTCACAAGATGGACCGATGACCTTGTGAAGGCCGCAGTAATCCGCTAGATGCGGAAAGCACAGAATTGGACGAAGTGGCGGTGTTTGGAGAGGCCTATGTTCAGCAGGGGACGTCTTTTGGCAGAAATGATGATGATGATGATCATTTCCGTTAGATTATAAACTGTCAACTTTGGAACTGCAACAAACCATTTACAATTTAACGCTTTATTTTTCTATAGTTTTAATAAATCCTTGGGAAACCGACAAATTGTGAACTGGTTTCAAACGTGCTTGCGAGACGTAACGCACCTTGCGCTAATACATCATAGCCTGCCTAGCTTCGAGCAACTTGGAATAGCGCTCCACGGCCGCTTCCGCGGCAACGCTCGCTTTGATCGCTCGACTTCATCGACATCTTCTATGCCATACAGTCCTATTGGCGATGGTTTTGACACCCTAGGTTTGATCACTGTAGTGTAGTCCTCTTCTGTATATAGTGGTAGATCACTGAACCTATTTGCAGTTGGGGTGATCAGGCTAGGTGGGGAATCCGTTATTCGCTTGCGCTTTGGTGGCGGCCCACACTGCCAAGACGGTGGCACTGGCATAGGATCATGGGTGGTAGACATTTGGCTTGTACGGTCTGGTTGAGATTCAGTGGCAGGTTTTGGGGCATTGTTCGTTTTTTGGCTGTCGTTGTTAACATCGAACAGAGGGGACAATCTGGTTCTGTTGACCAGATCAGAATGAAATATTTGTTGGGATATACATAAAATAACGCCTTGTTTCATCGGAAGGGGTGGGCAGAGGTTTACCTAATAGTACACCCATATTTCGCCAGTTATGTTTAAGTCCCATGTAATAGGGGGCGAACCTATTGCCATCAACCGGGAACTAATCTGGTATTTCTCAGCAGCAGTCCGGAGCCAATAAAAAACCCAATATCACTTTGCTCGACCTGGAAATCGAACCCAGGACTTCATACTCAGCAGTAGCGCTTGTGACCTCTAGACCAAACGAGGCAGTTTCTCTAATAGTTTAGAGCCGATTTTTTTTGTTTTCATTTATGTCTTAATCAGTGGTAACTTTTTTTAAATTTCGGCATAATGTCGATATATTCTTGCAATGTACCTACACATTCATTGCTGTTGTGGAAATAGGTTTATATTTTTGAAAAATCTGTATCACTTGGTAGGAAGGAGTCTGAGTTCCAAAAATGTGGAGTAGCTTTTTAAATTGAAGTGATTTTAATATTTCTATTTTGCCTTCAATAAGAGTCACTTCCCAAGATTAGCGAATTTACTTCTTCAGGTAGCTTTTATTATGTTTTCCATCTTTAAGTGTATATTCTTATTGAGTTATTGTACATCACTTACATTAATACTAAACACATTAATATTAGAAACACAGGTAAATATTTGATTAACTTTTTCCAAATGACAAACCAATCGATCAGTAAACGCAGACTTTAATCATGTTGGAATTTCCATCTGTAGCTGACATGCCTTTGACTCAAAAAGATAAAAGAACATTAAAAGAAAGTGTAGTCGTTTTTAAACCGACCCATGAAACTACATCACTTGCTACCAATTTTCTTGAAAAAGACTTGCAGTCAGCGTTAACACCAATACATATCATGCTAGTTTTGTTTTTTTGCGCTAAGTACAAGATTTGGAATTGCAAAATAACTCCCAATGGTGTCCTCTACAACATCGTTTCAGTCTTCGCCACGCTAACAATATTGTGCGCCTGTTGTTTTTTCATGCTTGCTATCTCATTCACAGATCATCTAAGAGGTTTCAAATATTTTCAGTTTTTAAATAAAATCTATGTATATCTTTTACTTTTCATCGGTAGCTTTTTAAACTTCTTCATCAATATTATTCAGAAGCATAATAACGTGTTCCTTGTCTTAAAAATCCAGAATGTCTTTAGAATTCTCAAGATCAACGAAATTTTCAAACGTTTCATCTTTCCTAACTGGATTTGCGTCGTAACATTGAATTGTTTTCACGTTGCTTGGGTGTTTTATTCCTATTACAACTATGAACTCAATGTTGTGGGATTTGGAATTAGTATTATGTCGTATTGTTTCGTTTCCTTTGATATGTCTTTATTGTATGCTGCGAGAATTATGAAGCTCGTGACGAAGTCTCTCAAAAGTTGGGTCAAAAATGTTCAGATGTCATGCGTTGAAAATTCGGAACACGAGCTTTATTGGAATAGAATGTTCGAAGTTTATATGAATATATTGGAAGCTTATCAAATGATCGAAAAGACGTTTCATCAAATGGTACTATTTTATTATATTCGTCTTTTGAAGCTTACATTATTAATGAAACCTGCATAATCTGAATTTATCTCTGTTTCAGATTTTATTTTATACTATACATACAACTACCAAATCTTTGTTTGCTATAGTGATACGTATCGAAATGAAAAAAGTAACTACTGGAAGTGAAGCTATAGTAAGATAATCTCTTTTGAAAATCATAGTCAAATTGTTTATTTATTTGACCATTAAAAGCTCTTTTGAACGTCAGAAACTACGAGAATGAAGAATTGATTCTATTTGATTGATTCTAGATCTTCTCTCTTCTAAAAAGTATTTTTGAATAGAGAAGACAGGACAAGAATCTTCATATTAGTTTTAATTTGTGATTATTTTGTTTTAAAAATATAAAAATTAAATTAAATTTATTGAAGTATAAAGTATAACTATGATTTACATTAATTATAATCGAGGGAAATTTTATTCTAACTGTAATGTAGAGTTGCCTGAGCTAGGTTTATGAAAACCTGTGTTTTAGGCTTTTTTTTATTATAAATTGACAGTCTGGATACGGAAGGCGGAAAACTGAGTGCTGTAGCGCAGTTTTTTTGTTTTGTCTTATTATACAAAGTTTTATTTTAGATTCTTGTAAAATATAGTGGGCAGCTTTTTTTTCTTGGAATAAAAATCCCTTAAAGATTTTTTTTTCCTCTGTAAAAATTTTTTTTTTCCAGTTTGCTCTGCTATCATTCATATCTTTGACATGGATTATTAAAAACATGCTGCTACTGACATGTTTGAGCTTGGAGAGTGAAAGATTCTACTCTGCTATGAGAGAAGTTCAGAGTACTTGTATACAACTTGCATACTCAAGCTCAGGTAAGTAAAATAAAACTGCAGAAATAACTTAGAGAATAATGTGTCTGTGGTACTAGAGATGTGTCTGTGGACAAATGTAAAAAAATATTTTTTGAAAGATATAACCAAAATAGCAGCCGCGCCAATAAAATTATGGAATTTGTTACAGATACTCAAAAAAGAGTCTGCAAGAATATTCTTCGAGTTGAAACTACCTCGTTCAAGAAGATGCAAGCGTGTGGACTGTTTGTCATAGACGCTGAACTTCCCTTGAGCTTGTGTGCTCTCATCACTACTTACACTATCGTTATATTACAGTTTGAATTTCTGTGAATGTGCACTTAGATGTATATTAATGTTTTTATCTTTGACTGAGTTTGAGTCATTTGATTTTTTTGGGAAGATAATAAAGCAATAATATATCTATCTATATACAAATAAATAAAATTGAAGTGTCTGTTTGTAATGTCAAAATAACAGTTTTTTACTAAATGCATACTGAAAGCATATTCGGTAAATATAACAAATACTTAAACATTTTTTAAATTATTTTTTTCGAAGTGAAAACTTCTTTAGCGGCGTTGTGCACTTTTTTTGGGATGGGTAAAAAATGTTAAACTCGCGTCAGATTCGTGACCGTAAGATCCGTTGCCTAGCCACCGACAAAGTAAATATCAAAATAAATAGTCTTTGACATTAAGTAAAGATTGCAATTTAAGAAATTTTACCCATATTGATGGGTAAAAAAAAGCATTCAAAACATACTTCATGAAAAGTGTTTAAATAAATTGTTTATTTTTGTTAGACTATATTTTGAAAATAAATAAATATACCTACTACTACTACTAATGATAAATGATAAATGATTTTATTTCTGTAAGTAGGTCTGTACAAACACTTTTACACGTCAATCATATTTTTTAAACTAGATGAGGTCGGCGTTTCTTATCTGACTACTCTGAGAAGAATGGCCGAAACAAACTCAGGTCACAGTCTCTTTTAAAGTCCAGACATAATCTTGGTCAGACCATGTGAAGACCATGTAGATTGGTGTCTGAAATGGTCTTTTGAGGGAAGAACCACACAGATTGAGTGGACCTGTCCAGTCAGTGCACGCATTTGTCAGTAATCGTGCAGCTCAACTCAGAGTTTAAGGAGCTCAATGATTCGACGAACAATACCAAAGAAAGGACATTTGGATAGGCCGCATAAATTACTCAAGCTGCCAGACCATGATAAACGCTAACTGAGAAAAAAAAAAACTTTAAAGTATAAATGAAAGGAATGACCCACATAGTCTTCACATTTACAATAATTAAAAGAATATAATGCTTTAAAAAGTAAATATTCATGTCATTGTATAGTATACTAACTTTTTCAAACGACTTCGCTCGCGTGGAACTCGGAAATTATCCCACGAAAACGTACAACTGGGATAAAAAGTATCTTAAGTGCTAATTAAAGTAATAAACTATCTATCTGCCTCATCCAAATCCTATGAGTAGCATAAAATAATGATTGAATACTATCGTGAATGGAAGCCTAGTACTTTTTGTTAGGTTACTGCTCAGAAATTGTGCATAACAACTAATGATTGAAATACTATAACGTGAATTCATGAAAGAGAAAGAGGTCAATCGTCGAATCCGACTCGGCTGGGCAGCGTTCGGGAAGCTACGCAATATCTTCTCGTCCCACATACCACAGTGTCTCAAGACGAAAGTCTTTGACCAGTGCGTGTTGCCAGTGATGACTTATGGCACTGAAACGTAGTCGCTCACAATGGGCCTTATCAGAAGGCTAAGTGCTTGTTTACGGACACGCGGGGCGTTGGGCGGGGCGTGCGGCGGGGTGGCCCGCACAAAATTCAAACATATGGCGTTGTATGAGAGTGTTTACGGAGAAGCGTTTTTATAGGCGTTTGCTTGAAATCCAGGCGGTGCCCGCGGCGTTGCACGCCGCGTCGCACGCAGCGTTGTCCGCGGCGGGGCCCGCGGCGTCATATGTACGCTCAATACCTACGAACTAAGAACATCGGCGATATCCACATATAACATCAAATAAGTAAATCTATGTTCCGTTGGAGCTCTAAACAATTAAAGCTTCTAAGTGAACAAACGAACGAAAAATATGGCCATTTATGTGAAATATTTTGACGCGTGCACCACCGCGTTCACCGCCGCGTGCAACGCCGCGTGCAACGCCGCGTGCAACGCCGCGGGCACCGCTACATTTCACGCCACGCCGCACGCCCCGCGCTTCCATAAACAACATCGTACATCGCCATATGTTTGTGTTTGCGCATGTGATGACGCGGGCCGCTGCACGCCCCGCCTCTCTGTAAACAGAAAAAACGTCCGACGCACCGCCGAACGCCACGCTGCACGCCACGCTCAACGCCCCGCGTCTCCGTAAACAAGCACTAAAAGTCACCCATAGAGCAATGGAGAGGGCTATGCTTGGAGTTTCCCTACGTGATCGAATCAGAAATGAAGAGATCCGCAGGAGAACCAAGGTAACCGACATAGCCCGAAGAATTGCCAAACTTAAGTGGCAATGGGCAGGACATATTGCTCGCAGAACAGATGGCCGATGGGGCCGAAAGGTTCTGGAGTGGTGACCACGTACCGGAAGACGTAGCGTTGGAAGGCCTCCCACAAGATGGACCGATGACCTAGTAAAGGCCGCAGGAATTCGCTGGATGCGGGAAGCACAGAATCGGTCGAAGTGGCGGTGCTTGGGGGAGGCCTATGTCCAGCAGTGGACGTCTTGCGGCTGATATGATGAATTCATGAAAGCCTAGTACTTTTTGTTAGGTTGTACCAAGATTCAAGTTTAATAACTCAAGGAATAAGATTTTTCATACAAACTTCTTCTTTCTTCTTTTCATACAATAATAATTCCCCCCGTTTCATCCCCTTAAAGGCCGAATTTTCAAAAACCCTTTCTTAGTGCTCCCCTAAATTATAAAAGAAACCTGTGTGCAAAATTTCACGTTCCTAGTTCCAGTACTTTCGGCTCTGCGTTGATATGTCAGTCAGTGAGTCAGTTTCTCCTTTTATATATCCGCTTGAAAAAGTTTTAATTGTTATCGAGCTGCGTCTTTCGGACAGTTGAACATTTACATAGATAAAATACATTAATGTCAATAAAAACCCAGAAATAATCTTGTTCAGATCATTTGAGGACCATGTAGATTTGTATCTGAAATGGTCTTTTGAGGAAAGAACCATACAGATTTGAGTGGACCTGTCCAGTCAATGCACGCATTTGTCAGTAATCGTGTAGCTCAACTCAGAGCTTTAGGAGCTCAATGACTCGACGAACAATACCAAAGAAAGGACATTTGGGTAATGAATATTGTATGTATGTCCAGTGTGGAGACGAGCTCTACAGGGCCGTACGGTGTGGAGTGCGGCCCTTTCCCCTTAGGGGGAAACCGACCTCAACATAACATCACGCCTTGTTTCCCCGAACGGTTGGGCAGAGGTGTGCCTGTAGCAGTTACACTCACATTCCGCCAGTTCTGTTTAAGTCCCATGTAATAGGGGGCGAGCCTATTGCCATCAACCGGGCACAAACTCAGACTCCGGGCTGCTACTGAGAAATTCCAGATAGGAAAACCCAATAACACTTTGCCCGACCAGGGAATCGAACCTCATGCTCAGCAGTAGCGCTTGCGACCACTAGACCAACGAGGGAGTCCTAAACACAAATATTAACATAATTAGGCAAAACGATTTTTATCAGCCGACGGTAATTTAGGTACAACAGCTGTTAATCATCTGCTTAGAGACCTCTACACGCTATAGTATATATGTTTAGTATAATAGCGTTTATAAATAAGAATTTTGCTAATCAGTTGCATATCAACTGAAAATTTAAAAAACTTATAATTGAGACTGAAAGTAAGTTACACTAACTGTTCTTATGGCGGTAACGACACAAAACAAAACAACAAAGTTACTGGATAAAGAGATTATATTTCACACACCGTTTTACACGAACAATATTAGAAACTAGCGTATGGAGACTTTACTTAGACATAGGACTACACTACACCGATTTTGGCGGGAACGCCGAGCGATTCAAGACACGTCCGGTCGCAGCTGTGTTTCGCGGGTACTCCTTTTCTACTCACGCGGCGGGCGGCGGGCGTCCCCACGCATCGGTAGGCGAGCGCGCGAACCGAAAAGGCGGCTTCGCGCATGCTTACTTACAATGGCAAGCTTCTGTGGCGCGGTGTTGCCCTTTCGAGTCGCGCGTAATTCCAAACTTAAATTTAAAATATTTGCATGAGGCCAGTGAGTTGCCTACACTAACATTAATCATATTTATATTGTAAACAAGTTCACTTTATTGTATATCACCCAAATTAAAAATCTATTGATTGTCGAATGCATACTCTAATCAAGTTTCAACTACCTTCTATAGCAGACATGTCCTCGTCTCCTTCCATCGTTAGTTCAACTAATATAGAAGAACGGGAATTTAAAGGAAATGACTTCATTCTTGAAACGGAACTCACCATGACTCTTGAAAATAATCGATCACCAACTAAAAAATTACTTGGAAAAGAATTGCAATCGGCATTAAGGCCAATAAATATGATGCAAGCTGTTTTCTTCTGTGCTAAGTACAAGATTCGGGACAACGTGATCACGACAAATAGTGTTTTCTACAATATCGTTTCTGTTTTCATCATGTTTATAGTAACTTGGTGCTGCTATTATTTTACGTTTGAACCTATAACATTAGAAGAAAAAATATTCAAATATTACCAATATTTGGTTAAAATCTATATCTTTCTTGTACTTTTTATGGGTACTCTTTTGAACTATTGCACCAATATTATTCAGAGGCACAACAACGTGCTCTTTGTCATGAGAATTCAGGCTGTCGATACATACCTCAATATTAACGAAATTTTGAAACGCATCATATTTCCCAACTGGGTTTGTGTTATGGCATTGAACTTTTATCATATTGCTTGTGTTGTCTTGTCCTACTTCATCATTGATTTTTTGAGTTATAAGTTGGGCTTTAGTTTTACCACTCACATATGGTTAAGCTTTGACTTGAATATTTTGTACGCTACGAGGATCATGAAGCTCTTGACGGAGGTCCTCAAAAGTTGGGTGATAAATGTTAAAATGTCCGAATGCATTGAAAATTCAGAAAAAGAAGGTTATTGGAAAACAATGTTGGAAGTTTATGTGGAAATATTAGAAGCATATAAAACATTTGGGAAGACCTTTCATCACTTGGTATGTTTATAGTAATATCTAATGTTTTTGACTTATTACTATGCCCATTTTTTTTTCATGTAGCTCCGTGTTCCAGGTTCTGTTCTATATCATAATGACAGCCTCCAAATTTTTGATTTGCATTACGATGCGAATAGAGATGAAAAAAGTAACTACTGGGAATGACAGTTATGTAAGAGTAATTCTACTTCACCAAGTACCTAATCCATATATAAAATAAGCAATAAACCGGTCCATGTTTTAAATGGTCAATCCAAATTATGATGAATAAATATTAATAATTGAAATCTCCAAAACAGCTCTCAAAATTATATTTGAGGGAAATTGTCATGTTTTCACGAAATAATATTGTGTCGCGTATTCAATTTTGATTAATGTAAAAAAGCACTGCAAGTTTCGCGGGCTACGTTGACTGTTCGCTAAATGTTCCTATTTGTTATTATTCTTACTTTAATCTGTTGTTTCTGTTTGAATATAATTATTGTTTCTTTTGATTCAGTGAATTTATACAGAGTGGCCCAAAATAACGTTGAAAACAGGTTTTACGAATTATTTTATAATTTTTATACGTGTATTAAATAAAGTTGAAAATTATAAAACTACACTTTATTTTATACAAGATTCCCTTTTTGTCTTCATCATAACGTTCTTTAGCGCGGATACAAAGAGACAAACGCTTGGTAAAATTTTCTCCAATTTTCCGCTCCGCCTCCGCAAATATTTTGTCCCACTCTCGTGTAAGAGTTGCCTATTAGCTCATCAACACTTCTAGCACAGGACCTTACCGATAGACCATTAACATGATCATTGAATTCTGATCAGGCTAGTAGGGGTGGCCTTTGTTTAGAGCTGATGAAACCAGGAAAATTATCGTTGCACTACTTAACTGTTGAATACTTAAGGGCCTGTGAGCTGGCGTAGAGTCTTGTTGAAATATCCATGGACGGTTACCAAAGTGCTGGTGACTGGGGAAGAAGCACATTTTCAAGAATGTCTCGTGGGTAGTTTTCTTGGTTGATTTTGATACCCTTTTCTATAAAAGCTAGTGGTTTTCTCAGTGGCGCAAATCGCATCCCAAATCATAACGGTTTCAACATTTTGGAGATGTGGAATAAATGCAGCAGCTCCATGACGGGTGGAAGACTAGATCCTGTCATTTTGGTGATTATGGGCTTGTTTTAACGAAATAATTTTTCGTCAAAGAATACGATATTTTCCCAATTTGACACTGTGGCGCGTTGTTTAAGCAAACGACACGACATCTCTCAAACCGATTTTTTTTGTCTTTGTCCGTTAGCAATTGCACTTTTCTGAGTTTATATGGTACCAATTATATTGCCATGTTTTAAGATACGCTGTATGGTGGAGCGACTAAAATCCAAGTCTCGCGACATTTTCCTCACCTTGGTCTGTGGATTACGGACTAATCTTTGTTTGATAATTTGTCGGTTTCTAGAAGTTCAAACAGTCCCCTTACGTTGTTGTCGAACTCGTTATAATGTTTAATTGCTGAAAAAACTAACTCACGACTAACACCAAGAATGTTTACTATCTCACACTGTCTTTTTCCACGCTCATGCAATGGAATTATCGCTCCACGTTGTACTGACATAGCGAAATAAATTATAATTAAAATTTTTTAGCAAACAAACAAAACGCAAAAAAGGCAAAATTGATCATTTTTGATTGTTAATTGTTATTTTAGGAACGTTAATTTGGGCCACAAAAAAAAATTATGATAGTTAATTGACTCAGGCGTGACCTTGCGGAAATCCATCATAAAACACAATAGACGATGTATATCTAGTAACTTAATCCGCTTAACCGTTCTTAAAGAGTTAGAGAACCCTGTAAGAAATCGACACGTGTTTCGCCTCTCAACGAGGCATCCTCAGGACGACGATTGACCTGTTGCGAACTCGGACACGAAGTGTTATCAACGCGAGCCGAACGCAAAGTGCAAAATGCATTGTTGCATTTTCAACGCTACGCGCTAGGCTCAGCGCTGAGAGTTGAAAATCCAACAGTGCACTTTTATTTAGGGATTCATTTAAGTGTCACTTAGTGAAGGTGAAAACGGGCATAATTATTTCTGTTCTAGTTTGCTCTGTTATCATTTATATCTCTAGCATGGATTATTAAGAACATGCTCCTGCTCATATTTTTGAGCGTGGAGTGTGAGAGATTCGTCTCGGCTATGAGAGAAGTTCAGAGTGCTTGTATAAAACTAGAAAACTCAAGTAGTTGCTCAGGTAAGTGGAACTAAATTGAGGCTTTATTTTTATTAAATATCTGAATAAATGTATAGCTTAGTTTTACATGTGACGACATCTATACTACCCCGTATGAACTACAACAGACGTCTCATCGCAATTTCATAGTTTGGGCAGTAGCCCACCGAAACAACACACGTGTTCGGAGGATTCTAAATGATATTATGTTTTTACAGACACGCAAAAAAGAGTTTGCAAGAATATCCAACGCGTGCAAAAGACCTCGTTTCAAAAGATGCACGCGTGTGGCCTGTTCATCATAGACGCCGCGCTATCACTGCACTTGTGTGCTCTCATCACTACTTACACTATCGTTATACTACAGTTTGAGTTTCTGTAATACTCTAACTAAAGTGTATTTCTCGCTTTGGTCGAGTTTCAAGTCTTCTTATATTGATTAAAACCATAATAAGTAAACAAGTTTATTCCTTTCAAAGAAAATTACTTTCCAAATATATTTTTACCTCGTTCTTGAATAATTACTGTAGGTATAGATATTTCTGAGACTTATGCAGAATGTTTATTTCTTTCATCTTTAACCGCCTAAACTTAAGTCAGAGTAAAATGAAGTAGCAAATGAAAATGGCTGAAAGGTATGTTAGGTTAGGTTTGAACTATGACCATACAACGTACAATCCGGGCGAGCGAAGTTAGCAGTGCCGCGGCAGCGGCCGGCGGGGTCCGTTTAGACACAAGAGAATGTAATGTTTTGGGAATGTGTTGTTTTGCGAATGTGATTTTTTTGCGAACACCGTGATTTGAGAAGATATTACTCTGCAACGAAGGGGTCGCATCCTTATGCGCTACCCTCCCGCTCCTCGCGTATAGATCGAATATCAATTAGCCGTTGCGTTTAGGCTAATGTGCAGATAAGCCGGCTCAAGATGAAATCATTTATTGAAAACGCACATTATGTCGAACATTAGCCTCTCCTCAAAAACAAACTCAAGTACAGCTGGCTAATGTTAAGTTAATTTCCACACCCGTCTTTAGCCGTAACATATACATCTTTTTAAATTAGTATAATAGTCAGTTTTATAATATTACACGATCTAAATATTAAAATGAATGATTGTTTCTATTATCCACATTATCCTAATGAGTTTTACGTGCGTAGGCATTAACCGTCCATTCATGTAACACTTGTGAAGTAAGAAGGTAACTTAAACTAACTCAGTAAGTCATAAGAGTCATAAATAATGGAAACAATTCGAAATATCGGACAAAAATATCCCGTGAAAAATATGTTTAACAATACAGTGGACAAAGATGTGCAATCGATGCTTTTGCCTTTGAATCTGATGATTATTTTCTATCCTAAATATCGCATTAAAAATAATGTTATAACTCCGAATGGTTTCATCTCCAATTTAGTTTCGATGATTGCAACACTAGTATTCATTTTTTCATTCGTATACCGCGCTTATATGACGTCGATTCAGAAAGATTTGATCACATATACTTTTTTCACGTATGTCACTTTCTATGATGCTGTGTATTATAGTTTGGGATCTACTATTCATTTCTTGATCGGTATAATTCGCACCAAAGAATCTGTTAAGTTTATCCTTACTTTTCAAAAAGTGCACAGATTTCTCAAAAATGAATCAAGCTTTAACAACTTCATCATTTGTAATTGGATAACTGTAATCGTGATTGTGTTTGGTCCTGTCTCTGCATACTCTTGTTTTTGTATACTGATTGATTTACCTTACATGTCAATTTATTTTTGTTACCTTGTGATTTATTTCGATTTTAATGTTCTTTACGCAATCCGAGTAATACAATTGTTAGAGAATAAAATTAATCTTTGGAGGATTCAAGTTTTAAATTTCCACGAAATTGAAAACACGTACGGAGTTATAGGTTGTAAGGAAATGTTTCAGGCTTACGTAGATATATTAGAGTGTTATGAAATCCATAAAGTTTGTTTTCAGCAATTTGTAAGTGTTTTAAAATTTATCAATTAATTTATTCAAAACAGTTTTTTTTTAATATAATTTTAATTTTGTCTTATTGAACATTGTTACATTTCAGATACTTTATTACATTTTAGAAATATTTACTCACGCTCTGATGTACATCCAAGTGACAATTGAAGCATTTAAACTAGGCGGTGAAATTAATAATGAAGTAAGTATCATTCGAATTACTTTATTTTCGTCTACGTCTTATTCTATAAGACAAGGTGAATGTTGGTTAGTAAAATAAGCAATTATAGACTATTGAATTATGAAAAAGTTGATCAGTCAGAAAGTTGAAGCTAAGTTGCTCGTTCCAAAGCGGTAGGTTCCTATGATGAAGAATGGGCAAGAAATTTCAAGCACACTATTTTAAATGTATTACAGATTTTGAGAATCTAAAGGTATAGGTATAAATAAAACGCGAAAACAATAACAAATTTACAGTTCGGTCAGTTTTAGGGGTTCAGAGTAAAAAAAAAACAATAAATTGAAATAAGCTAAGAGGTCCCAACTGACGGCGCCCGTTCACGGAGACAAAGGCATGAGAGCGGTCGCTGGGCAGCCCGCACGGGATGAACGGCAGTAGACTTTTTCCGGCTGAATGATGATATTTTTGCCAACTGTTTATAAACATCTTTTTTTTACAGAATTTACCGACTTTCGGGGCGTTGTCTGTAATTTTCTGGATGGTTAAAGATTTAACTTATCAAACAATATTGAGCAAGCAATGTGAGAAGCTTTACTTAGCTATCCAAAGTGTGCAAGATTCATGTACACTTATTTTAATGAAAAATTCTTCAGGTAATTTCCTCTCCAATTTTTGTATGTTTCCACTTATAAGCGACTGACTTCTCAGTTCTTCAAGTTGCAAATGCTGTTTTTGTTGTAAACATCATACTGTAGCTAGACCATGATTCTGCTATACATATTCAATTTTAAAATGTTTGGCAGCTGACCAGAATAAACTATGCAAGAATGTTCTGCGCCTGCATCGAGCATCATTCAGCAAGATACGTGTGTGTGGCCTGTTCTACGTCGGCGCTGCGCTACAATTAACTCTGATGAGTCTTCTTACTAACTACACTATTGTGTTGTTACAGTTTGCTTATTTGTAATTCAGGATCATTAAAATAGTTTTTTTTAATGAAAACTGCTAAGTTTACTATTCTATTGAGTTTGTTTGCTACTTTTGTTTGAGATGATATGTGTTTTAGAAAGATTGTTCTTTAGTTTAAGATGATATGTGTTTTAGAAAGATTGTTCTTTACGCATTTTATACTCAAAATCTGAATGCTTATCATAATCAGCAATGTTGTTTTTATATATTTTTTTTTCATATATTGTTTTTTTATTTACATTTATGAAAAAGTTATTTGGCAAACGTGTATATGCAGTAAAATAATCATAAAACAATGGTTGTTTTGTAATTGTTATGTGGAAAGAATTGTGTATTTGTGTAATTGTCGTAATTTGGGTACTAAGGTACTTTAAAGCTACAATTGTATAAAGTTGTTAATGTTTGCACAAATAAATCTAAAAAATAAAATCGACCAAGTGCGAGTCGGACTCGCACTCGAAGTGTTCAGTACCTGCGTACATTATTTAGCAAATAAATGAAAATACTTTATGAAGAATATTATTATTTTTCACCTTAAAAGACATGTCCAGTTTGTGCCCTCTGGTGGTGGTCTGAATCGATAATGTTGTTTAATGATTTAAGGTTTTACAGTAAGATAAAAAAAAAAATGAGTTAGGCGCAGTTCAAGCCAGCGCCGCAGAGTTTCGTGAAAACGTGTGGTGAAATAGTACACGAATTCGTTAATTTTATATTAACATCGAATTACAAAAACATATTTATTGCATTCCTAATGATCTGTGCTAACTGCTTGGAGAAACACCCTGCCAGCTACAAGGGTTGTAAAACTTACAAACAATACAAAGAAAAAATATAAAAAATTGCACCTAAGGCCAAAGAAAATCAACAGGCGTCACACTCAGCTGACAAAGTCGAAAAGATTATCACTTACAACACTCCAAGAGATAACAACATAAGTAGGACATATGCAGAAGCAACCAAGACACAAGCGAAAAAAGGGAAAACAGCCGGAAAGCGTCACGGACACCCACAATATTACCCAGTTACTGGAAACTATGATTGAAAAGGTCCAGTAGACAATGATGGCTGTAATGGAAAAGATGATGGACAAAATGTTAAATAGCATTGTCCAGCTAGTCAGCAGTCTTTCCAAAAAATGATTGGATGCAACCTCCGAGTTATAACTTGGAACGCCAACGGCTTGACGGAAAGACGTCAAGAATTAGAAGCCTTCCTCCAAACAGAGCTGATAGATATAGCCCTAATATCTGAAACAAGGTTCACTGCTAAATCTCACGTAGCATTTAAAGATTATATAGTACATACAACGAACCATCCATCTGGAAACAGCCATGGAGGAACAGCAATTGTTATAAAAAACAATGTCAAACACTACCCCCTGGAGGAATTTAGCACAGAAAAAATACAGGCAACTTCTATAAAGCTAACAGACAACAATACTGAAACGGCAATAGCTGCAGTTTATTGCCCACCTAGACACACAATATCTGAAGGAGAATTCGAAAACTTATTTGCTAAATTGGGTCCCAGATTTATCTGTGGTGGCGACTGGAACACCAAGCATACACACTGGGGCTCCCGACTTATTAACCCAAGAGGTAGGCAACTTCTACGTGTAGCAGAAAGAATGAAGCTTGAATGGCTCTCCAATAGTGAACCTACCTACTGGCCAACTGACAGAAACAAGATTCCTGATTTACTGGACTTTTTATTATAAAAAATATTGACAGGAACTTCACAAAAATGGAATCGTGTGTCGACTTAAGCTCAGACCACACCCCAGTTATCCTCAATATTAGTACAACAGTGACACTAACTGAGTCCCCCACACGAATATACCATACGAAAAACACAAACTGGGAACTATACCAAAGCGTGATAACCACAGAAGTAAAGTTACACAAAAAGATCTTAACGGTCGATGACTTGGAAAACTCCGTCGAAGAATTGAACATTGTCATTCATAGAGCCGCCAACATAGCAACACCTGAAAGCAAAGGAATCCCCCTGAAACACAATATGTACCCTAAGAACATCAAAGACAAAATAAAAGAAAAAAGAAGACTCAGAAAAACTTGGCATACCACTAGATACCCGAGAGACAAAACTTTATTTAACAAATGTTCTGAAGAATTAAAGAACCTCATAGAAATGTTAACTAACAAAAACCTCCAGAACTCCCTGTCAACACTATCACCCACAATAGACACCAATTATTCGTTGTGGAAAGCAACCAAAGCTTTTAAGAAACCTAAAGCTCAATTATCTCCTATTAGAGATAACACAGGAGGGTGGGCAAGATCAGATAAGGAGAAAGCCAATACCTTCGCTGACCATCTAAGCACTGTCTTTCAACCATTCTCGGAGTCTGACCAGGAACACACAACAGAAGTAGAAGAGTAGCTCAACTCACCTCTGCAAATGTGCCCTCCGTTAAAAAGCGTAAATCCTAAAGAGATTTTGAGAGAAATAAGAAATCTTAAGGAAGGAAAAGCACCAGGTTACGATCTTGTCGACGCAACTCTCTTGAAAAACTTACCACACAAGGGTATCATGAGCCTGGTTAAGATTTTCAATGCCTGCATCAGGCTTGAACACTTCCCAGGACAATGGAAAATTGCTCAAGTCGTAATGGTGCCTAAACCAGGCAAACCACCTCAGGAAAGGACCTCGTACAGACCTATAAGCCTCCTACCAGTAATTGGTAAACTAATGGAAAAAATCCTTCTGAACAGAATGAAGGAGCACCTTAACAACATAATCCCCAGCCACCAATTTGGATTCCGAGAAGAACATGGTACAATTGAACAAGTACATCGCACTGTAGAAGTCATCAGTGGTTGTCTGGAAAATCGACTATACTGCTCTGCCGCCTTTTTAGACATAAGTCAGGCCTTCGACAAGGTGTGGCACGATGGACTGGCATACAAACTTAAAAAGTCTCTTCCGCATTCATTCTACCGCATTCTCTTATCCTACCTCCACCGAAGAGGCTTCCAAGTTAAATGCAATAGTGAATATTCTGCCATATACGAGATACGGTCAGGTGTCCCTCAGGGCAGCATTCTGGGACCAGTACTATACCTGATTTATACTGCGGACCTTCCAACTATTGGGGACACAACAACTGCGACCTACGCTGACGACACTGCTGTCTTGTCAGTACATTCGAATCCAGAAACTGCTTCATCCCAACTACAATACCATCTGAACGTAATAGAGAAGTGGTTCAAACAGTGGAGAATAAAAGCAAACCAAACCAAGTCCACTCATGTAACTTTCACACTCCGAAAAGAAACCTGCCCGCCAGTAAAGTTATACAGTAAAGATATTCCACAAGAAGAACACGCAAAATACTTGGGTCTACACTTAGATCGAAGATTAACTTGGCAGAAGCACATCTGGACCAAGCGCAAACAACTGGATAGCAAACTCCGCGGTATATATTGGCTAGTAGGTCGCCACTCCCATCTAAGCAACGAGAGCAAAATGATGGTTTACAAAGCCATCATTAAGCCAATCTGGACATATGGCATTCAACTATGGGGCTCAGCAAGCAATAGCAACATCGACATTTTGGAAAGATTTCAGAGCAAAGCTCTGAGAAACATGTTCAACATACCCCAAAGTATAAGCAACAAATACATGTACCTGGACCTCAATATACGAACAGTTAAACAAGAAATAAGTCAGCATAGCGTAAGATACCAGAGAAGACTTGCACAACACACAAATGAGCTAGCACTAGCACTGAGTGGAGTAGGAGGACAACGACACACGAGGCTGAAGAGATGTGACATCCCCAGTCTCAGCGACAGATTTGCATAGAGAGATGAGAGCTACGCCACACAAATGGAAGCTCTCTCATAACAATAAATAAATAATTAGACTCGAAGTCAGACAACAAAGTGGCTTATTGTTCTAGGACAGATTGCCACGGAGCAGAAAAGGAAAAAAAAAAAAAAAAAAAAAATCCTAATGATGCAAGCTTTCATTGATTGTGATACTTTTCAGTTCTGAGTAGAGATCAGCGAGTAGAGTTTACGACATCTTAAAACAACAGATTTTCTTACGGTTTCATAAACTACCGTTGCTATTTTATTTGCGTGACAATAAATTTTTTTGGCTAGTTGAATTCCTTATGTATGATGCAAGCTTTCTTAGTTAGTGAGTTTTTAAATTTCTGAGCAGAATTTCGGCCGCTAAGAATCTTTATATGAAGTTATTTTGCTATTGTCAACTTCATATTATTATGCATTTTTACCCATTTTACGAAATACTTTTGTTATAGCGTGCAGAGTACATTACAATTTTTTATTTTTTAAGGTTGTATTTATACATATCTGGGGAAATGTGGGTGTACTATGGGTAGTAAATACATCTACTTGTACATCTAACCCTTCGGGGAAATAAAGGCCTGATGATAATGTAGTCGTAATCAATAGAGTTAACTGAGCATATCAACTGAGCAATAAGTTTAAACTTATTGCTCAGTTAAATATCAAACCCAACAGGGTTTGATATTTTCTCTTACTATTGGTTAAGATGTAAACAATTTTGAGTTTAACTGTATATTGAGTTTTAAGTACTAGTTATCATTAGCACGCAAGTTAATTTCAATTGCACTTTTAGTTCAATACATAAATCTTTTACTGGAGTAAGGTTGAAGTACCTATTCTTCCGGTCGTGCCACCGCTAGATCGCTTCGCTAGTTGGATCTACAATTACTGTGCTGGCCACTCTGCTCGTGAATGGTATCAACAGGTTTTATAACAGAGGGCTCGCTTCGTCCGACTGGTTCGTGAGACTGCTGGATTCGTTTGTTTGGCTCGAGAGAGGGCTTCGCTCGCTTGACTAGTAAGTAGGCACGCAGTGGTCGTTCTGGTTGATAGTGGACTCGCTTCGCTCGTCCGACTTTTAGGAGGCTCGAATGGGCACGCTTCGCTCGCTGGATCGTGAGGCGGTTCGCAGCAGTCGCTTTGCTTGAGGATGGGCTCGCTTCGCTCGCCAGTTTTGAGGTAGTTTGCAGCGGTCGGTTTGCTTGAGGATGGGCTCGCTTCGCTCGCCAGCTTTGTGGTAGTTCGCAACGGTTGCTTTGCTTGAGGTTGAGCTCGCTTCGCTCGCCGACTTTGAGGTAGAACGCAGCAGTCGCTTTGTTTGATGATGGGCTCGCTTCGCTCGCCAGCTCGTAAGGCAGTTCGCACCGGTCACTCGGCTTGAGAATAGGCTCGCTTTGCTCGCCAGCTTTGAGGTGGTCCGCAGCGGTCGCTTTGCTTGAAGATGGGCTCGCTTCGCTCGCCAGCTTTGAGGTGGTCCGCAGCGGTCGATTTGCTTGAGGATGGGCTCGCTCCGCTCGCCGGCTTTGAGGTGGTTTACCCATTCCAACAGAGAAAGCGGCACTAGTGTACCACTTTAAGAACAGAGTGTTCTACAACCTTCTCTGGGCGGTCTATTTGCAACTTTTTTTTTGTTGTTTCTGATGCTGATGCAGCTCTCGGTTTCACTCTTTATTGGATTTGGTGGTCTTGTTATATTGCTTACGATGGAAACTGAACATAATAATCTTCATTTGTTTTTATTCTTGTAATTCAGTGTAGAATTACGAATTATATGAAACGACATCTTGAACTTTTTGCTTTTTACAACAGATGTTCTTAAGGTTTCCGATACTGCCGTAGCTATTGTATTTGCTCGGCACTAGATTGTTTAGGCTCATTCTATTCCTAATGATGCAAGCTTTCTTCGATAGTGATATTTTTCAGTTCTGAGCAGATTTACGGCCGCTATGAGACGACAACTTTAATTTGCAACAGATTTTCTGACGGTTTCTGATACTGCAGTTGTAATTTTTTTTTGGTCGGCTCAAGATTTTTTCGGCTCATTACATTCGTTATAGCACAAGCTTTTTGCAGTTGGGATTTTTTTCATTTCTGAGTCTATTTACGGCCGTTATGAGACGATATATGAAATTATTTTACTATTGTCAACTTCATATGCATTGTTAACCCTATTTTGCGAAATATTTTTGTTGTATCTCTTTAGGTCCTGGTAGTCCTTTATACGTCCTTACTAACGACATAAAAATTACAATTCTAGCTAAATACGTTTTTGAACTATACGATTTGGAATTTAGACATATAGTGAAAAATAGAGGGTCGCGCGCATGCGCCTGCCTTCGCGATGCGACGTCATAGGCAAATTATATCCTTCCTAAAAAAATGGTATAAATATGACCTACCTTTTGCGTACTCAACCATTACTCTAGCATTAAAATTCTCGTAGTTATTAGCGATTGAAATCTTACATGTTTTTGACGGTCAGAAATATTGAACATACCACCAGCACTCCGAGCGGAAAGACGTTTTCACGTCAAAATAGATTTTAATTATTATGGATTTATGAACATCGTGAGGCCACCGGCATGCCTGAGAGATATTTCTCGTCTATGTGAAACCACGTCAGAGGCCCATGTGCGGCATAAAAAAAATTACACCAGATTATAGCACGAAAAAGAAGATAAATGAGTACTTTAAATTCAAAATACCATACATTTTTTTTTTAATGAGTACTTTTGAATAAAAATTGTCAAGCCTGGCAGCGGAGGCGCCAAAGTGCCATAATTGCTTGTCAGCAAAAATGGCAACGACTGACCACAACGCCTTCTACAGCGAGTCGCGTAGCAAAATAATTATGTCTGACGACGCGACGCGACGGCGCGGTGTTAGGACAGCAGTCAATGACCTCTCACTCTGCTATTAGGTATGCGATCATCGCTGTTTGATGACAGTCTGTGCTACTGGTAGTTGAAGCTTAAAAGCATTAAACTCCACTAATGGAGAAGGACTTTATCCAGTTCAACATAAATAGTGGGGATTTTGATTTATTTGCGAGTATCAAAATTATGTCGCATAAATGACCTTTTTTTTATTGCGTTGACTTAGAAGCTTGATTTTTTTAGAGCTCCAAGGGACCATAGACCTACGTGTTTAATATTAATTTCAAACCCCCACGTGTTCCTGAGAAAAAGGGTCTTGACAGATTTACAGACGGACGGACAACAAAGTGATCCTATAACGGGTATAACGGGTTCCGTTTTTTCCTCTTGAGGTACGGAACCCTAAAAATTAAATGCTGATCGTTGGTAAGCGCATCACTTGAAAACGGCTAGACCGATTTGGCATTTTTCCGAATGATTTTTTTGTGGAAATAATAATTGGATTTTTTTTTACTTTGGAACTCGGTTTAATTTTTTAATTTTTTTACCTATATTTGGCCTGCCGTTTATACTCTATGTAATTCCTGTCAGATTACATAACACAACAACATAACATAGATAGATAAATAAAGCATTTATTCAGTGCACACAAAAAACACACATAAGCACAATTAAATCATTACAATTTACATGAATATAATTATGTAAAAACAAGATGCCAATATACAAAAAAAGAAAAAACATAGGTATATAAACAAATGGAGTGACAATAATGACATACTTAAACTATAATATACAAGGTGCGGTGTGCTTCTCAAGGTTACACCAAATGGGAGTCCAGCTCAGCATTTGTCAGGCAAATATACCTGACGCTGATATTCTGCAGTGACATACGGACGTCGAGCAGACGATATAAATTGATGTTGTGCATAACGCCTTGTCTCTCCGAAACGTTGGTCAGAGGTGTACCTGTAGCAGGTACACCCACATTTCGCCAGGTATGTTTAAGTCCCATGTGATTTGTGCCCAGTTGATGGCAATAGTCTGGCCCCCTTGGCGAGACTATTGCCATCAACTGGGCACAAATCCAGACTCCGTGCTGCTACTGAGAAATTTCAGATAGAAAAACCCAATAATACTATGCCCAACCCGGGAATCGAACCCAGATCCTCATGAACAGCAGTAGCGTTGCGACCACTGGGCTAACGAGGTAGTCAGACTAATTTGTTTATTATCACTCTCATTAAAGTAGTTCATTATTGATACCATCTATACTATTATAAAAGTTGGACGTGTGTAGATAATACATTTACCATCGATTGTTGTACCATTTGCTGGTAAGGAAACAACTGTTAATGATCTGTTTAAAAATGAAGACATTACTAAATATTGATCGAAGTTATTCTGTGAATTTTGTTTTAAACAATGTAGTGGACGATGATGTGCAGTCAATGCTATTGCCTCTAAACCTGATGCAGTATATTATGTTTTGTCCAAAATATCGCATCAAAAATGATCTTATAATTCCAAACAGTTTCATCTCCAATTTTGTTTCTATGCTCGCCACAATACTTTTTACATTTTTGTTCCTATATCGCAACTTTATGCTATTTTTTTTTAAAGATTTTATGGGATCTACGAATTTCACGTATTTCATCTCCTATTTTGACTGTGTTTTCTACAGTGCTGGATTCGCTATGAATTTTGTGGTCGGGTTAATTCAAACCAAAAAATGTATTAAGTTTGTTTTAACTTTTCAAAAAGTGCACAGATTCCTCGATAATGAAACAAGTACTAAAAGCTTCATCATTTGGAATTGGATTATTGTAATCTTGTCCATTTGTGGATATGTAGCAGTTTTTACTTCTTTTTGCGTAGCGATAAGTACACCATTCTGTCATATATTAGTTACATACTTCTTTATATTTTTCGACTTTAATGTAATTTATGCCATTCGAATCTTTAAATTATTGGAACACAAACTTGTTCTTTGGAATATTCATGCTACAAATACTCTAGAAACAGAAAACATCAACCGGGAAAGTTATATAAAACAAATGTTTCAAACTTACGTTGATATATTAGAGTGTTATGACATTCAGCAAGTTTGTTCTCAGCAATACGTAAGTAGTTCATCATTTATTTATGTAATTGTGGGTACTTCACAAAAAAAAAGAAGTAATATTCCACAGAGCTTTTTCGCGGGTCGATCCATCAGGTTAAGCTACGCTTGCCGGGGTTGGTCACTGGATGGGTGACCATCTTTACATACCGGACTCCTCCATGCCTCTGAAAGCACGTTAAGCCGTTGGTCCCGGCTGTCATTCGTGGATCTCTGACACCAGTCTTACCCAGTTACTGGGTTGTGGAGGTCAGATAGGCAGTCGCTCCATGTAAAATACTGGTATTCAGCTGCATCCGGTTAGACTGGAAGCCGACCCTAAGATAGTTGGGAAAAGGCTAGGAAGATTGTTATTTTTTTATTCCAGAGAGCTTTTTACGAAACAAAACAGCAGGCAACGAAGAAAACTGAAAATAAAACTTATAATTTTACTCAAACTTTTCTCTTTTTAGATATTATATTACATCGCAGAAGCGTTGATTCACACTCTGATTTACATTCAAGTAACAATTGAAATATTGAAAAGAGGCGCTTTGGTTGATGACTTAGTAAGTTTCTTGTTTCAATGTGTCCACGAAAGCCAGATGAGCCGCTGTAGTTACTACTTAGTCAGGTGGGGGTATTCTGATGAGTCACATCATAAATGATGCCTCACTTCTTGTCGTGCTCTCTGTGCAATACACCTCCACTTATGTAAAACCTTTGCGAGGCCAATGCTATCGCTGGCCGAATTCTGACGAAGCTTATTTAAAAAATGGTAATAAAATCATGGACGACGAAGACGAAGAGTAGATTGAACAGTCTATTAGAATCATAATATCAAACGTTTATTTTGTTACAGAGTTCAGCATCTTTGGCGTCGCTTTCTATATACTGTTGGATGATAAAGGATTTGTCTTGGCAAGCAATGTTGAGCCTTCAATGCGAGAGATTCTACATGGCTACTCAAGATGTCCAAGATACTTGTGCACTTATTTTGAAGTCAAATTGTTCAGGTACTTTTTTTAACACAAAATCTTTATTTTATTATCCTCCTGCTACACCCTACTACTTTTTTATTGTAACTAACTTTATTTGTTAATCACCTTCAGCAGCATTAAACAATCTTATATTCTATGTGTATATTATATAATATGCTATTCTAAGTGTAATGACGTTAAACCTACGGTTTATTAAAAATATTGTCACTATTAACAGATGATGAGAAACAACTATGCAAGAACATACAACGCTTGCATCAAACATCATTCAGTAAGATACGTGCGTGTGGCCTGTTCTACGTAGACGCCGAGTTACAATTAAGTCTAATGGGTAATTTTACCAGCTACACGATTGTGTTGTTACAGTTCGCATTTTTGTAATTATTTATTAATGCTCTATTAAATTAATGTATTTTGTGGATGGCATTTTTATTATTTCCTCATTCTTTCAATACACTGAACCGAAAACCTGGAGATGGTCTCAAGAATCTGCTAATTGCGGGCAGCGCACTGGGCCTAGACAAGTGGCAATCGGTTTTAAAGCGTTTTGTATTACTACAACAAGTTTCAACACACTGGACATACGAGTAAGTTCTTCGGTAGCTTATTTCAATCCAATACATTTTTGACTTTTCCATCGTCGTTATCGCTGATAGAATGTCACTTTGGCGAGGCCCGCGAGACCGGTTGTTGTGACAACACTTAGGCCCATATCTCACTAGGACACCATGGTGGCGTAACCATGGTCGCGCTGCCAGCGAAATATACACAGCTTTATGGTGGGTATCTCATCAGGCGTCCGGTCGGTTTCGCAACCAAGCATACATTTTGTTGGTAGCGGTGACTGGTGCGCGGCCATGGTGTACCGGTGAAATATATTAGGGACTGCCAAACTGTTGCAGTATTTAAAAGAACACTCTTCTTTTAAATACTAGAGAAGAACACAAAAGAACACAATTTTTCCAATTACAAAATAGTTGTTTTATACAGAAAATCGCCCATTTTTAAATAAAATACCTTATGAATCCGTTTATATATAATCCGTAATACCGTTTTCAGTATTTGTTGATTATAAACAGTATATGGTACATGATATACAGGAGTTTTATATTCCTAATTTGTTTAGTTGTTGAGATAGAGCTCGTACAAAAATGGTCTAAAACTGACAACTTCTACGGCCCCCTAATTCATCATTTTTGAAGATAAAAACAATAAAAATTATACACACATCAAAAGTGTCTAGGGATCAACATATATTTTTGCAATAACTTTTCTCCTGATTGATATTAATTAAAATTTTCTTTAAGGATTCATCAAATAAAGTGTTTTCGTTTGTCACAGTAACGATAAACCAAGTCACCTTTGCATTAATAAAGAAATTTGCCATTTTCCTAATAAAGGGATTTTTGACATTTGAACCACTAACATTAAAGTTCGAAAAAAAGACTGAAATAACAGTTTTCTTTAAAATTTTATTGGGTAACTTAAACAATTAATAATCCGTGTTTCTACCGCGAACACTAACAACACAAGAACATCGGTTTGGCATACTCAAAATGAGTTCATCCAAATCACGCTGTGGAATGGCCGCCCATGTTCGTTGCAACAACAAAAAAAGGTCTTCTTGCGACTGGATACCCTCCATATTCGGCAGAGCTCTTCTCTGTAGCATATCCCATGCATGCTCAATCGGGTTCAAGTCTGGCGACTGAGCAGGCCAGGGCAGGACATTGATGTTAGCTGCGGCGAGAGTCTGTCTTACAACTCTTGCGGTGTGCGGTCGTGCATTATCATGCATTAACTGAAATAAGGGACCGATTTGCACTTGTAGAGGAACGATGACGTCTGATACAATCGTCTCAGCATAAATTTGAGCGTTGAGGTTGCCTCTGATCCAAATCAACTCAGTTCTTCCGCCGATCCAAATACCCGCCCATACCATGATGGTTCCACCACTATAAGGATGGACTTCCTGGCAGGATTTTAATCGCTGTTGGCGTCCAGGGGTTCTCCAGTGTCGTATACGTCTTGTATCCGGTCTCATACCAAAACGAGACTCATCAGAAAAGCACACGAAACGCCATTGTTCTTCTGCCCAATTTCTGTGTTCAAGAGCCCATTGATATCGAATCCTACGATTGTGCATTGCTATAGGTGGTACCCGTAGCGGTCTTCGGGAATGAAGGTTCACTTCATGCAAGCGGTTTCTGACTGTTTGGTCGCTAATTAAGTTCCCTGAAGAGTGATGAAGCCTCACGGCTAACATCATGGCGGTTATTGTTGGAGCTCTTCGAGCTAAGATTTGAATGTATCGGTCTTGTCTCCGTGTGGTGCAGCGATACCGTCCTCCATGGCGCTCAGCCACGGTACCAGTGCTTCGGTAACGTGTCCAAAGTCGACTGATAACACTCTGACTTGTATTCAGAGCTAAAGCCACAGTACGTTGCCGGGAACCAGCTTCTATCATTCCCACGGCTCTGAGCATTTCTTCCCTGCTTAAATGACGTCGCTGCTCCATAATAACGTTGGTTTTAATCAGTAGTAGGGAAACAGTAGCACTAATAATGTCTTCAATGCGTTGTATGTTTTTATAGGGAAAATATTGACAGCTGATTTTCATCTTTTACTCGAATTTGATTCACAGTTCCTGATTCAAATTATGAAATGCACCAAAAAGGATCCATATAAATTTATAAAATCATAAATTTATTACAAAGCCACATCTCAATCTCAAGAAATCCGCATAAAAATGCTTGATCCCTAGACACTTTTGATGTGTGTATTTGTTATCTACTCGATGAGTTCTAGACAATGATACCCCACATGCTAGGGTCAGATATTTTTTTTTTCAAAATTTAATTTTATTGTATTTTTAATTTTATTATTTGCTGTTCTTGCGGCAATAGAAAAGCATAATCTGTGAAATTTTCAACTGCTTACCTATTACGGTTCATGAGATAGAGCTTTTGTCACCCTTCGGGTACGGAACCCTAAAATCGAACAAAAATAATATCTATATATTTCCAACTTCGATCCTCGTCCGTGACCTAGCAACCAACAAAGTAAATATCTAAATAAATAATCTTTGGACATTTCGTAAGGATTGCAAGGTTAGAAATTTTACCCATATTGATGGGTAAAAAAGAAACTATGTTTTGAATTTCTTTTTCATTAATGAATGAGTGTTATGAGGCGTGCACTTTTGGATTTTCCTAACTATTTTTAAAATTTAAGTTGTGTCCGCAGTTGTAGCACGCGAAATTCAATTTTGCAATTTGCAAGTCAGTGTCAGGTTGTATCTTGATCAAAATATGATTCGCGACCATAACAAATATATACTTACAGAATTATGATCATTGGAATAATTAATACATCTGTCTAAGTTAGATTTGCTTATGGATAACTTCAATCAATAGTTCTTAAAGTTCAATTAGTAGGTAACTCTAGATAGTCTCAAGCACCTCAAGACATGTTTTCCCCCTGTCGCTACGTCACTATGTGCTAGTGATAGTTACCGGGTGCCCATTATTGTGTGCGCAAGTCACCCCCTGCCATTTTATCCGTGTATACTATTCAACATTGGTCAGGCAGGGGACATAGTTCTTCTATAGTTCAACCAATCCACTATAGCCACCCAAACTCATAGCCCATTAAATTCTCATATTAGTCATCTACTTGACTGTTGGACTTAATTATAAGTAGTAGGTGGTAGGACAGGTTGATGTTTCAAATTAATCGCGTCCATAATATTGATACTATCAGCAGGTAAATGTTTATGTAAGTAGATTGTCATTGCTTCATCAGTGTCTTATTTTAACATAATATTACTACTTTATAAAATAATTCTTCTAACAGTGGCAGTTGAAAAAAGTCACCAAAATCATTATAATGGTTCCAGAGCCTTCATTCCACACGTTACTAAATAATCGCCTGGAAAAAGATGTGCAAAGAATAGTCTGTTCTTTTAACTTTGTTCTCAATCTGTTTTTGACTTCAAAATATAGAGTACGAAAAAATCAGATTTATCCAAGCGGAAATATATATCACTTATTTGCGTTTTGCCGTATCTTGTTATTGAGTGTATTTTTTATATATCGAATGATTTGTGTAGATTTCACAGATAGAAATACAAAACAAATTGAAAGTGCTGTCTTGAAATTCTTTTATGCTACCAATCATATCGGGTTTTTGATCGGGATCATAATGATGTTTATGTTGGACATAATACATAAGGAAAACAACGTCTTACTTATTTTGAAGATCCAAACTATACATATGGACATCGATTTCAGTAAGAGTATTCAGAGTTATATTAATTGGAACTGGATCTCCATAGCTACTCTAGTCTTTACTGATATGTATATAATTATTGTATATTGTGTAACAATTAATGGCCCTTATGACATCGTTTTTATTATTGACCATATTGAAGACATATTGTTTATCGCATTGGACATCAATATTGTTGTAGCCATCCGAATTATAATATTGTTAAAAAAATATCTCGAAGAGTGGATTAAAGATGTCCTGTTGATGAAAGGAGAACAAGAGAATGATGAACATTGTATGAAATTGCTTGGAATATACCAAAATATAATGGAAGCTTACTGTTTGATGAAGAAAATTTTCCAAGTAGCGGTATGTTTGCAATAATTTTTTATTAGAAGTTTTAGTAACAATGATACGTTTTCGTCTAGGAATGATGTGCCCTGAACACAATTCCGAAGTATCATCATCATCATCAAGTATCACTACATTTATTATAAAACAAAGTCCCTGTCTTGTCTGTCTGTCTCAACGCAATAAACTCAAAAACTACCAAACGAATGTTCTCGCTAGTCAGAGATAAAAGACGATTTCAATGGTGTATAAATAATAAAATTTTTACAACAACAAAAATATCTATTATCATAATTTCAACTACCTCACAGCGGTAGGCCTAAACAAATTAATATTCTATTAGCGATAACGATGATAAAATAGTCAAAAGTGTATGGGTCTGACAAAAGCTTATGTCAATCCCGTTGAAAAGTGCTGTGAAAAGTATGAAACGCTTTGAAAGACATTGCTAAGCTGGGTACTCACTTAGCAGTGTAGCACGTAACGTATCAGATACGGTATCAAGTGAGTACTTAGGCACGAGCCCGCTGCGAGCCACTCGCGCGTGGAGCGCTGTAAGCTCGCAGTGACCCGCCGAGTGGCGGTTTCACTGCGAACACAAAGGCGACTCGCAGTGTGCTCGTGGACGGCGGCGTCACGACCGCTTGTGTAGTGAGTACGTACGCGCGAGCTTCAAACGAACTTACGTATTCAATTGCGTGACGTCGTTGCGAGCACTGCGGATCCGGCAGCTCGTAGCTAGATACGCGGAGGACCGTGGACGAACCGTACCCACTTGCAGGTTGATACCGTATCTGATACGTTACGTGCTACACTGCTAAGTGAGTACCCAGCTCTATGTGTCCGAACCCTCTGGTGTTTCAGCGGATCAGCGCCTTTTCGGAAATATTGAATTTCTTTATCTTGGCCTTGGCTGTTTTATTCAAACCTTATGGCATAAACCATCGTGATTTACTCCCCACTCAACAGCCCTGCTTGAGGCTGTGAAAATTATCATCATAATGGTAGACTTATACTTGATCCTTGTTCCACCCACTGCTGAGTAAGTTGGAAATTATGATATGAATTTAACAGAACACATTAATATTCAGAATTTATTTTTCGCAGGTTTTATTTCAGGCGTTTAACACATTTTACGGAAATCTAGTCTTTTTTGACATAATGCTCAATGAGTTAAGAAGAGGTACAGGAATGGAGATCGAAGTAAGTGGAAAATGTTTTTCAACAGATCAGAGGCGTACTATGATGTTTTAAAATCATGATTATTCCAGTATCAAAGAGATATGGAGCTGTACGGATATCATCATTACTTTGACACAACGGAACAAAGATGGCTTTAACACTTCATGGTACGGCCATAGATACTGTTTACGTTGGTAAAAAAATCAAAATCATTTATTTGCATAAATAAGGTACAGAAGGTTCTTATGATAATATATCGATCACTTATTATGCCTTTAATTTTGGCGTGCAAATTTTACATATTTAGATACTTATTACATATTTTAATAAATTAATTAAATTACTTGAATAATGCGTGCGATTAGTAAATTATATTAAATTCATTCAAATTTTGTACCTCCTTAAAAATTAATGCAGTGCCGTAGCAGCGGCCGGCGAGTGCTACTTTGAAATTGGTCGTAGTTACTTGGCATTTTTTAATACACCGTAAACCATGGATACCATTGGTACATTAATGATAATTGACTTAACGTCGACTGACATAGGAAGGAGTTTAAGGCTGATTTTAGCTGACTATTTCATAAAGTAGTTAATTCTAAGATCTGACAACGACATGGACATCTTAAATTCATAGTCTAAAGTAACTGAACATTTCCATCTCTTTAAAGTAGAGTGGCGGTAGTTTGACAGTTGTGCGACACTAACATAAATTATGCTAAGCCAAGTGTTATTTATTTATCTATCTTAGAATATTCCTTCAATGAATGTTGTTCAGTATTTTTATCAGTGGGTGCTTGTTATTTTTTTAACTACTTTTTTTACTTTAGGTGCAGCCCATAATTAATATGTTTGCGATAGTTACATGGGCATCAAAATGTTTAGTACTACTAACAATACTGAGTATTTACTGTGAGAAGTTCTATATAACTGTTGAGGAAGCTGAGACGGCGTGTATACAGCTTATGAAGAACAGGAATTGTCCAAGTAAAAGGTTTTATTTGTAAATGTACTACATTTTTTGGTTCTGAATTTAATTTCTGATGATGGCATCTTTTTTCACAGCGAGTCAACAACATCTTTGCAGGAATGTGATACAGTCGAATCGATTGTTCAGTAAGATGACCGCATGTGGCATGTACTATGTAGACGCTACGCTACCCACAAGTTTGGTGGGAATTTTTACTCACTACATTTTAATATTGCTACAGTTAAATTTTCTGTAAAATAAATATTTATGAGAATACCTGTCTTTATACACCATTACCATTGTCCAGCTAAAATCTTTATGGAAGCTAAGTTTCCCATGGCAACGAGAGCAGAGCATATGGTAAACGAATTTCATTTATTTATTCATAAATAAATCACATTGTGTTTGAACATAAAGGTGCTTATAAACTTTAGCATTCACTTTTATGTATCTAATGAGCATTCTAGCGAATCTTACGTTACAGAAAAATAATGGGAGTGTTTTAGCGAGCATTCTAGCGAGCGTTCTAGCGAGTATTCTAGCGAAAGGACAGTAAATGAGCTTGGAGCTTTTTGCCGAGCCGAGCCATTCTGTCATTGTTCCGTTTCCAAAGTGTTCCGTGTGAAGAATATTTTTTTGATGAGCGTTCGCGAGCGTTCGCTAGAATGATCCTGAAAATGTTTGTAGTGATGTTTGGGGGCTATGTTTGGCTCTGTTCGTTGTTCAATGCTCGATGTTCTGTTACAAGTGAATGCTCAAGTCTATGAGCACCTTAACATAAATTATTACTATTTCATGCGAATTTATATCAGATACATGTCAAAAATATTCTATAATCAATCAAATAAGATATTTATACTCAATTAAATTGTTATTATAGTATAAAGTCAGGTGATTTCAAATTGGAAGTACAGACGCCAGCACCTCAAGTTACTACAATATGTCTTTAATAGATTTTCAACTTTATCGCTAAAGAATAAGGTTCTATGTTGATTGGGAAAATTTGACAGATTGCAGTAGTTTGCTGGCGTCTGTACATCAAATTTAAATTTATTGCCACTCGTAATATTGTAAAAAAGTCAAATGATAGTATTCACTTCATGTAGTAAATAAATGTGTCCAATTATTATTTTTTCTTAAATTACCTTTGTAAATAATATTGTGTAGTGGCAACGCCGGGACCAAAAATTTGGACCACTATAAATGGGCCACCCTGTATATGCTTTTTTTAGAGTCCCATTCCGTTAATGAAGCTATTCATTTGTTATCATAACTACTGAATTGTATATTAACCAATTTTTACTACATAAAATGACTTTCGATTGTAGATTAACTAGTTTGGACGAGGCCTTTCATCAATTAACATGTATAGTGCAACAAACGTGTTTTCTTGTTTCAAAAACATATTACAGTCGAAAAGAAATGCGGCTACAATCACGAATATATCTACCAGTATGAGTAATGAAGCACTACTAAACAATATAATTGAACAGGATTTACAATCAGTATTAAGACCATTAAATTTAATGCAAGCTCCTTTTTTCTGCTCAAAGTATACAATTCACAATAACCGTATCTCTCCTAATAGTTGTATGTACAACTTGTTAGGAGTAGTTTGCATGTTAATTCTGCGAGTAGTCAATGTGTCTATATTATTAGTTAGATCGTTTTCGATTATCTGGACAAGTGTATCCTATTTCCTTTATTTGAGCAACGTTTGTGATACCTTCTTCCACTCAGCCAACTACATACTGAACAGCTGGATTAATATCATCGAGAGTAAAAATAATATTTTGTTGGTCTTAAAGATCCAGAGCGCACATAGAGTCCTCAAGATTAGTCGCGTAAACCTCAGAAGCTTGATCATATGTAACTGGATCTCAGTCATTTCCTTGTATATTTTATTTATATGTTTCATCATTTATATCTGTATTGACTACACCTACATCAATACTTTTGGTGTAATATCAACATTTGCCACCATAACTTTTGATATGAATATTGTTTACGCTTTGCAACTCATGAAATTAATAAAACAAACCCTGAGAATGTGGATTCTAGAAGTTCAAGAATCAAGAAACGTAGAAACATATCCTGACAGTGATTCTTACTGGAATATAATGTTTGATGTATACCAGAATATATTGGAGGCTTATAAGGTTACAGAGAAGGTATTCAAATTAATGGTAAGCTGCTGTTTACTTCTGTGTTTTGCTGCTGTCTTCTTCTTGCTGTGTATTCTCCTGAAAGGGATAAGGTTTAACGGAGGCTTATCATTATAGTATATCTATAATTTATGATCAATGAAGGCTTTCATATTCCCATAGCTAGTAAAACTCAAAATTCTACCTTTTTTGTTTTATTCATCGTCGTCCTTCTTTGCCATTCCATGAAAGTCTCTTTATAAAGTCACATGCCATGTTTTTCATCTTCCTGTTTTAGTCCCACGATACTTGAAATCAACGCAACGTTGTTATCAGCCTTTCTACCCTCTCGAGCGTCACGCTACCATTCACTCCTTGTCTTTCGTATCATCTCGTGCACAAGCTATCCATTTTTCTTTGGTCTTCCTCTCCCTCTCCATCCATCATTTATATTCATCACTCTTTTATTCACACCGTTTCACATGTCAGCGTAGATTTAAATACAGCTGGCGTCATTTTGTGTGACGGAAAAGCCTGAAACAAAGTTGTGAATATTAATTTTGCTTGTTATTTTCAGATTGCTATTTATGTGAGCAACACAGCTTTTCACAGCTTGTTAAATATTAAGACAATATTATCCATCAAGAATTATTTAGGTAGCTGTGGAACTAGAGTAAGTGAAACTTTTATTTTGAAAAAACACCAGAATCCTCTTAAATACCAATAATTCATACACACGGTTGCCGCGTTGTCGGTTCTCTTTTTACATGAGCCACACGATCTAAGTGAAAGTTTATTTAAATAAAGAAAATTATTCAAAAAACAAAAAACCCGACTGCAAAAACACGTAAGTGAAAAGAGAAAAACAAGCATTATAATCTATAGAATTTTGGTATCGCAGGCCCCAACAAAAGTTACACCATATTTCCGGTTATTATTGTTATAAGTATAATTTTCTTTATTTCAAGTTTTTTAGTTTTATTAATATATCTTAATTTGGAATTGACTCATTAGCAGCTTTTATTTGATACCAATATTGTTGTAATTTATTTAAAAAAAAACCTTCCCCTCCCTTTTTTTATATTTGAAGATGTAATACATAAATATTACGAAGTGTATAGAGTGCCGCGAGTTTCTTGTGGCACTCTAGTGTCACTGCCTGGGCCCTACTAGGGTGCCGCGAGCGTTGCATTGTCACTGTCACTTGTTATTTAGGTTAGGTTAGGTTAGAACTGTGACCACACAATGCACGAGCCGAGCGAGCGTAGCGAGCGGTGCCGCGGTAGCGGCCGGCGAAGTGCCAGGGTCCGTTTAGGCACAAGAGACTGTAATGTTATGGGAATGTGGTGTTTTACAGCGATTTAAACCTCGACAATCAAACAAAATACCAAGTGACGTGACTTAGTGACAGTGACGATGACAATCCAATGCTTGCGGCACTTTAGCCGGGCCGAGGCGGTGTTGCTAGGGTGCCCGTAGTGGCACTTTATCCGATAGGGATAGAGTGCCAATGGTGGCACTCTATACACTGCCTAAATATTATATAGCCTATGTCACTTCTACGATTAAGACGAATCTAACGACACCTCATATGTTAAAATCCATCAAGCCGTTTAGGCTACAGAGCGTGCCAAAGAAATAGACATACATACATACATACATACTCTCGAAAAACATTACCCTCCTTCTGGGGCAGTCGGGTAAAAAACACCTGAATCCTCTTAAATACCAGTAATTCATACACACGGTTGCCGCGTTGTCGGGTCTCTTTTTACATGAGCTACACGATCTTCATATTCATCCAGACTCAATCGCTTGGTTGTCGTTGTTGGTTGGTGGTGGTCATTGCATTAGAACGGGCACTTAATGCTGGTTTACCGATTTTCCTAATTGTTCCGACATTCAAACTAACTTTAGTACCAACAGCTTTTGATCTACACACATCAAAAGTGTCTAGGGATCAACATATATTTTTGCAATAACTTTTCTCCTGATTGATATTAATTAAAATTTTCTTTAAGGATTCATCAAATAAAGTGTTTTCGTTTGTCACAGTAACGATAAACCAAGTCACCTTTGCATTAATAAAGAAATTTGCCATTTTCCTAATAAAGGGATTTTTGACATTTGAACCACTAACATTAAAGTTCGAAAATAGACTGAAATAACAGTTTTCTTTAAAATTTTATTGGGTAACTTAAACAATTAATAATCCGTGTTTCTACCGCGAACACTAACAACACAAGAACATCGGTTTGGCATACTCAAAATGAGTTCATCCAAATCACGCTGTGGAATGGCCGCCCATGTTCGTTGCAACAACAAAAAAAGGTCTTCTTGCGACTGGATACCCTCCATATTCGGCAGAGCTCTTCTCTGTAGCATATCCCATGCATGCTCAATCGGGTTCAAGTCTGGCGACTGAGCAGGCCAGGGCAGGACATTGATGTTAGCTGCGGCGAGAGTCTGTCTTACAACTCTTGCGGTGTGCGGTCGTGCATTATCATGCATTAACTGAAATAAGGGACCGATTTGCACTTGTAGAGGAACGATGACGTCTGATACAATCGTCTCAGCATAAATTTGAGCGTTGAGGTTGCCTCTGATCCAAATCAACTCAGTTCTTCCGCCGATCCAAATACCCGCCCATACCATGATGGTTCCACCACTATAAGGATGGACTTCCTGGCAGGATTTTAATCGCTGTTGGCGTCCAGGGGTTCTCCAGTGTCGTATACGTCTTGTATCCGGTCTCATACCAAAACGAGACTCATCAGAAAAGCACACGAAACGCCATTGTTCTTCTGCCCAATTTCTGTGTTCAAGAGCCCATTGATATCGAATCCTACGATTGTGCATTGCTATAGGTGGTACCCGTAGCGGTCTTCGGGAATGAAGGTTCACTTCATGCAAGCGGTTTCTGACTGTTTGGTCGCTAATTAAGTTCCCTGAAGAGTGATGAAGCCTCACGGCTAACATCATGGCGGTTATTGTTGGAGCTCTTCGAGCTAAGATTTGAATGTATCGGTCTTGTCTCCGTGTGGTGCAGCGATACCGTCCTCCATGGCGCTCAGCCACGGTACCAGTGCTTCGGTAACGTGTCCAAAGTCGACTGATAACACTCTGACTTGTATTCAGAGCTAAAGCCACAGTACGTTGCCGGGAACCAGCTTCTATCATTCCCACGGCTCTGAGCATTTCTTCCCTGCTTAAATGACGTCGCTGCTCCATAATAACGTTGGTTTTAATCAGTAGTAGGGAAACAGTAGCACTAATAATGTCTTCAATGCGTTGTATGTTTTTATAGGGAAAATATTGACAGCTGATTTTCATCTTTTACTCGAATTTGATTCACAGTTCCTGATTCAAATTATGAAATGCACCAAAAAGGATCCATATAAATTTATAAAATCATAAATTTATTACAAAGCCACATCTCAATCTCAAGAAATCCGCATAAAAATGCTTGATCCCTGTATATGCACAAAGAAAATGGTAGTTTCATAATGGATGTTGTTATTTAACATTCAATTTTTCTCCTCTCAAACCAGCATCAGCTTTCCACCCTGTATATTAAACGGACCGTTCAGGCTCTTTGAAACCGTAATACTATCCTAAACGTATTCTATTTCAGTGTATCGTGCGAACAGTAATGTCTCAATTGTGGATACTAAAGAACATATTCTTACTTATCTGTTTGAGCGTGCAATGTGAACTATTTTATACAGCGATAAGAGATGTTCACGATACTTGTGTACTGCAGCAGAAATCAGAAAACTTCGCAGGTACTGAATGAGTTATCTTTGTTACCTTTATCTCAATTTATTTGTGGTCGATGGAATTTTCGCTTCTTTCTTTTTCGTTTGTCATGAAGCATATATTTGTTGTAAGAAATATCATATAATTATGTTATAGTAATATAAAGCTATAGAGATCAAAATAAATGGCTGGCAATATTAAATGATACTACAGTTATAATTTCATAGCAAGAGTTGAATGAATTGGTTGTTTTTTTGATTCGATGATGATTTAGAAGACCCTCTACTCTTTTACTCTGGAATAGCTAATGCCCGCGCCTTCGTCTGGATCCAGAATAAAAAAAATGCTTATATCTTTCACCAGGTCTCGGGCTACCTATTTGTCTTATTTCATAACGATCAGTTTAGTAGGCTAGACTGGAAAAGATAACAGACAGACAGACAGAGTAACTTTCGTATTTATTATATCCTAACTACATATCCTACTAATATTTTAAATGTGAAAGTTTGTATGTTTGGATGTTTGTTATTCAATCACGCAAAAACGGCTAAACGGATATGGATAATTTTTGGCACACAGATAGTTTTTAACCTAGATTAACATTAAATATACTTTTTATTCCGATAGTACATTCCCATGGGATAATTTCCGACCTCCATGCGAGCGAAGCCGCGGGCGAAAGCTGGTATTATATTATAAATACGAAAAGAGTTTATTAGTTTATTACCCTTTCACGCTAAAACAGAACGGATTTACATGAAATTTAGCACATGTAGACCATGACCTGGGTTAAGACAAAGGATAGGACAAAGGATTCCTCGGCATTAAAACTTATGCGGGTGAAACCGCGGGGCGCAGCTAGTTAATAATAAAATAATAGTGTGAATGGTTTACTTATTTCATTTTTCACAGATGCTCGAAGAAGGTTCTGTAAGAATATCCGGCGTTTACAAGAAACTTCGTTCACGGAGATGACTGGCTGTGGCTTATTCCTCATAGATGCGAAGCTTCCTCTTCAATTGTCTGAGTTTATAATTACTTACACCATTGTGTTATTGCAGTTCGCATTTTTGTGATTGGTCTGTTTGTATTTTACACATATCACGCCTTTTTCCCATGGGGTAGGCGTATATTTTATTTACTCTTGTATTAATCCGAGGATCTTTTCTGTTATTAAAAGTTTTAATTATCTTACCAGGACTGTTGGTTTTCTTTTATATGTTTTTTTATGTCATTCCCCAATGAGAATAAAAACTGCAACTTGATAACTTCAGATGTCGCTAATATCAGCAGTCCAAGAATTTGACAGGTGGCTGTCACTATCCATACATTTTTTACGGATAATTGCTCAGCCGTTGACTACAAAATTACGGGACCCATGTATTTCTCAATACTGTTAAAATACGAAAACTGTACACAAAAGATCTCCAAAGATGGAAAACCGATAATCTGTCAAGACTATGTGCAATTCATTTTAAACCAGAAGAGTTTAGAAATATGTGTGTGTGTATGTGTGTGTGTGTGTGTTTCTATAAGTTAGAAATTCGTAAACAAATGATGCTCCTTATCATAAAACACATTACATACATTATATTAAAATGAAATTATATATAATCTAAAATACGATAAATTGAACACACACAATGTTAATGTCAAAACAATTTCGAGTATTACATGCGTGTTTGCCTTGTCCTTCGTTTTGATATGATAATTTTATTTATAATTATGTGAACAATATTTTTTATGTCCATCATCGTCAATATTTGTCTCATTATAATAATATTGTTACAGACTCAAGTAGATATTACTTATATAGCAACCGATAGCAAAATGCGTAACACAATGTCCCAATAACGAAAATTCGACTGGGAAAAGAAATGCAAAAACTTGTGTTTTCTTTTCACTTTCCTCTCAATCTTTTTTTACTTCAAAATATTAAATACGAAATAGTCATATTTTTTCATTCAAAGATGAGTTAAGTCAAAGATGAGCACTGTTTTTCCACAAACTGATTTTTTTTCGATTTAGGGTCATTTGCTAAGACAGGTTCGGGCTGAACTAATGGTCTTAGAAAATGCTATGACCCATCTTTGACCAGCTGTATCTTCGCAACCAATAAACCTAGAGTGCTTCGGTTAGGCTCAAATTGTATTAAATTTAGCTTGTCACAACAATATACAACAAAGATACCTAAAAACGCGTCCTTAAGTTATATTTTTACAAGCAAGTGCCAGAATGTCGCAGTTTTTCGAGCACCATGGTAGCACAAGGTTTTCAGGGTTAAAAACTTGGGTATAAACTACTCTCAGGGGACATAAAAATAAAATAATCGTGTGTGATGTTTGATGGTATTATTGACTGGGTTATATATTTCGTTATTGAAGTAAAAGTTTACACAACGACAAAAATCTTTTTTAACAATAACACGACTACGATTACAGAAATGCAAACTGCAGTAAAACAACAGAATAGTTAGTGAGAAGCTCGGCCAGGTGCAGCAGCAGACACACGTCTACGTAGAACAGTCGACAGGCACGCATCTTACTGAAAGACGCGCGGTGCACGCGCCAGACGTTCTTGCATAACTTCCTTTCTTCATCTGTGAAGAACAGTTCAAATGATTTACATTATTAGTATTCTTTATTAATTATTATTATTTATCTTTATTTCAGGTACATTACCCATAATTTGTTAGTATTACTTAAGCTATGTTAGTATAATTAATTAAGAAAAACATAAACAATTAAAAACGATAACAATAAGACAACACAACTTAAGCACACTATATCTATTAAGCCATCATCTGGGGACACTTAGTAACAATACATGCACTGCGCACCGGTGCCCCATAATGTGGCCTTCAGTCTTTCTAGCAACAATGCTTAGGAGACTGTTGTCGCTGCCTCGCATCCGACGCAATAGTGACGCGGTTCTTTTACGCATGATCGCAAAGAAGTCATCTGTGTGGCTACCATGAGTTTCATTTAACCTTCTCGATCAAACGCATCGACCGCGTTCGGCATTCCGATTGGCCCTTCACCGGTGAAGGCTGGCCGGCTGCCAATCGGAGCGCCAAACGCGGTCGATGCGTTTGATCGAGATGGTAAAATGAAACTCATGGTAGCCACACTGTACGCGTTGCTGAGAACATCCCTGACGCGCTACAGAAACGTGGCAGCGACAGCAGTATCCTAAAATCATTATTAAATGTTGTAATTTTTTTGTTTTTTAGCATCCTGGAGTCTAGATTATTTCCCGGTTAATGATGATAGGCTCGCTCGCTCCTAAGTACTTGGGACAATTAAATGAGGGCCTAGTTGTTTAAAATGGTATTATATTGTTTTCCATAATATTATTTGTCCTATTATTGTTTTCCATAATCGTCCCCACTCATAATATTTACTTGCACTATTATCATTTATACGAATAACGCTTGCCATATCAACTTATTTGTCATAACTTTTATTTGACATAATATTAGTTTCCATAATAACATGTGTCATAATCATTAGTTTCTATATGTAACACATTACATAATCGACACTTGAAAAACTTAATTCAGAAACGTTACAGACAGATGTCCTCAGTATTGTATTATATGATAATGTATTATTCCGAATGTTCATATAAATACATACATACGTACATTTGCAAAATAGGATAGGTTAGGTTAGGTTTTCTTGTTCAGACAATAAACAGTTTGTCAAATTCGAAACGGGTACGTTAGGTTAGGTTAGAACTGTGACCAAACAACGCGCGAAGGCGAGCGAGCGTAGCAAGCGTGCCGCGGCAGCGGCCGCCGAGTGCTAGATTTCCTCTTTTGCAAAGCAAGCATGCATGGCAGATTAGGGTAATTTTTAGGTTTTCTTGCTCAGACAATAAACAGTTTGTCAAATTCGAAACGGGTAGGTTAGGTTAGGTTAGAACTGTGACCAAACAACGCGCGAAGGCGAGCGAGCGTAGCGAGCGTGCCGCGGCAGCGGCCGCCGAGTGCTAGATTTCCTCTTTTGCAAAGCAAGCATGGTACATACTGAACTAGCATTGTTGTGCTAGTATGGGCAAATGAATACTAATAAATGTTATGGAAAACGACATTATTGAAAATAAAAAATATAGCTAATGAATTTATGGATTAAAATTATTATGACACTTGATCGATTATGACCAATGAAATTAGTGAAAATGATTTTATGTCATTTCACGATTATGGCAACTGAAGCGTTCTAATGAAATTATGGCAAATAAAAGTATTTCATATAAAATTATGGCATTTTAAATTATGGCAAACATTAGTAAACCGTTTAAAATACCATGTTGTTAAATAGGTTTAGTCAAATAGGTGTAATCAATAGCTGTGTGGTGTAACTACCACGTCTACCACTGTATCCGGTTCTCTTTTACGCTTACTTTTGTTTCTGTGTATAGTACATTACTGTCGTGGCTTGCAACAGCCAAGGCTTATATAGTACTCTTCTCAAATTATGCACGGAAATTCAAACTAAGTAAATTAATTATAAATTCCAGTATCAATGACGAAAGCGCGCCATCATGTTCATTTGTTTTTTCTTTACTTTAAACAGCTCTATTTGCAAACCATATCAAAATTTTAATAAAATCTTTGATGAGTTACCTCTTTGATTTTGTCATGTTTTGAAGTAAAAAGTTCGTTCCATTTTTAGAGGCGGCTCGTTTCTAAACTTTAACCGAATAAAGACTATTAAAAATAAAAGCAAAGAAAACAAAATGTATCGTAACATAACGCCTTGTTTCCCCGAAGGTTTTAGTCCTATGTAATAGGGGGCGAAGCTATTGCCATCAGTCGGGCATAATTATTTTAAAGTTCTTATACATAGGTACCTATATAATCAAGACACAAAAAGGAGTACGGGATACTTTCTGTACCTGAGCAGTCCGATTTCAGAAGAAGAGCGCATGTGTCTTGGGAAGCTACAACAGCTTTATAAAATGCTTCGCAATTCAGACTCAGTATAATTTGTAACATCAAGTTTTTGACCAGCCAGACCAATATCATCGATGATGATGAAATTGCTATGTACTAGAAAAAAATTAGAAATTATACATTATTTGTGTGATGTTTAGGGTTCCGTACCTCAAAAAGAAAAAATGGAACCCTTATAAGATCACTTTCTTGTCTGTGTTTCTGTCCGTGTGTCACCACCAATTTTCTCAGGAACGAGTGGACCTAGCAAGTTGAAATTTATACCAGAAAGATACTGAGTAGACAGTATATTAGGTGTATAAAAATCAAGGTACTGAGTCAACACGATAAAAACATATGGACAAATTTAGATTTTCGCGAAAACTTGTAAGTACCAAAATCTAACTTAATTATAACCTTTTTGCAAAACCTTGCTTTTAACAAAAAATTACAATTCTAGGTGAACCAGAAGTACCCTATAGTTTTTGGGTCGAAAATCTATATGGTAGTTCCCGTTGACCTAGAATCACGAAATTTGGCAAAAAGCAAGGTGCAGCACAAATAAAGGAAAAGTTCTAATAAAATAAAAAAAATTGAAAAATAAAGGGTGTCTCCATACATACTATTACTATTACATAGTTGACGCCAATTAAGATAGCCCTCTGAGTTGTATGGGCGGGCGCTCATAAAATTTAGAGGAATAGTTTCTGGGCCCAGAAATATACCTATACGAATGAAGCTCCTTACAGAACCCTCGATGCGGGAGTCCGACTCGTTTTTGACTGGTTTTTTTTAATGTATTCAAATTCCTGTAGGCCACTGTGCTCAAGCGTTTCATGCGAATCTGAACATAAATTTATGTAAAAAAATTCATTTTCGTATGAAACGTTGCTGTACTTAGCTTGAGTGGGTACAATCAAAGTTCATTGTATAGATCTTAGCCTGAACCCGGCCGGCCTCATCCTCTCCCAAGGGCCACAAGACCCGGTTTTTCTGAATTCGACAGTAGCTGGGAGGCGTGTCATAATACGCTGTAACAAGTACTTATATCTGCTCCAACAGTCATCAGTTCTTTAATAGACATTACCGGCCACGGCACATGATACACTGTTTATAATTAAATTACGTACCTGTTCTTTTGGTATTGTTGATTTTTTATAGTATTGAATCAATATTTCAACATAAACTAGAGAATGCAAGAAATTCTTCAGCGTATAGTGAAAATAAGTAAAAAGAAAAAAAAATATAATCAAACATTAACCTGACAATTTATTACAGAAGAATTTGTATAACTAAACTTACCGATAAATTGAAAATCGTCTTATAAAGACTGAAACTTTTAAGTATTTGAAGGTAAACTTCGAACAATCTTTTAGAACATGTTTCGGTTTGGCGGTTATTGAAACAGTTTGAAATCCGGAGATTCCATTCAACAGTTTTATCTTCGAGCAACTTCATAACTCTTATTGCATAAATCATATCAGAATCATAAACCATTAAAACTACCATATTCATAATGACATAAAACGGTAAGTCAGGGGGCCAATTCTACTAATTTACAAACGTCATAATAGTGTCACGATGGTGAGTTTCTGACAGATTTGCCATACAAAATCTGTCAAAAACTCACCATCGTGACACCATTATGACGTTTGTAAATTAGTAGACTTGGCCCCCTGGATACATGACATAATGATATAAGAGGAATAAAGTATAGCCGGAAAAAAGCACAATTATACTAATCCAGTTTTTTCTAGTAAATCTCTTAAAATGTACCTCATTGTTGACAAATCTATGGATTTCTTGAATGGTTAAAATGATCATCACGTAATCCTTTGACTGAAGTAGATTGATCACAAAGTTCATGGCAAATCCAGAAAAATTAAAAAAGAAATCGGAATATGTGGCGATATCTTGAACTTTTAAAAAGATATATACTCGTACTTCAACATCAAAAATGTGACGCATCCGATAAAGATAAACAAACATGACTAGCACTGTTCCAGAAAGCACTATTAATTTATATAAGATATCATTTGGAGTTATAACATCGTTTTTGATGCGAAACTTTGGTCCTAACACAATGATTTTCATGAGGGTCAAAGGAAAAATCATTTCCTGCACATCTTTATCCAGATCATTATAAAAAGAAAGTTCCGTTCGTAAATGTGGAAAAATATTTCGTGTTTTCCTTCTCACTAAAGACACCATTTTGTAAGTACTTTCTAAACATAAATGAACTACATAATATAATTATTAACCTACATTAAAATATACTTAATATATTGAGTTTTTAAAGTTACCTTGGTGTAATTGATGGTCTTAAAAGATTGTCACTTATCGTAAATTAGATGTTTCGTCCGAATCCTCGAACTACCGGTCTTTAGTATTCTTTTCGTCTGTCATATTATTGTGATTCTCAATTCAAGAACAGATTGCTGAACAAACAATTTCAAAGAAAAACTTCATCAGGAACGATCACAAATTATACTGACACTACCTACCTTTTGCCCGCGGCTTTGCCTGGGTTAATGTCGGAAAACATCTATCTATAAACTATCTGTATGCCAAATGTCATCCAAATCCGTTCAGCCATTTTTGCGCCCATCTGGAACATACATTCAGACCAACGAACAAAAATTCTAATAACGATTCATGTCTAATGCTATCGTATTCTTATTCTCTTGATACAATCTTTTAATATCTTTCATGAAAAAATCAATCAAAATCAAAGAACACAGATTCGATATATTGAACATGGTATTACATTTTAGTCTACTGTACGTTTTAGCTTTTTTTATGTAGGTACTCGTATAGAAGGTTTGCTTCTGAACCTCGTTTTACTCATTGACTTTCAATCCGCATGAATGTTTTCATTACCGACATATGTAAGTTTATGTTATGAAATAATTCATACAGATATCAATAAATTGTATTATTTTTATCGTTGCAATGAGGTATGCCATTGTCTCTTAAAGTAGAATACATACTACTAGTTACCACGAGCCCCGATGAAAAATTGATTAAAAGAACAGATACTTACAGACCTTTATTAAATTACATACTCAAACAAAAAAAAACAATTAGAACTACAGTGACTACAGTAAACAGTAATAATAAAAAGACTTCATACTTCATATCGAAGAACGTTATCCCAAATTAACTTCAACCCGAAATAACGCTGATCTAAATCATTTCATTATCCTACTGAAAAAGGTCAGGTTTGAAGCGATAAGGAGTAGTGATCGAGCAAGTACTAGCATTACAGAAATGCAAACTGCAGCAACACAACAGAATAGTTCCTAAGAAGTTCCGCCAGGTGCAGCAGTAGACACACGTCTACGTAAAACAGTCGACAGGCGCGCATCTTACTGAATGACGCGCGGTGCAAGCGCCGGACGTTCTTGCATAACTTCTTATCTTCATCTGTAAATATAAAACGAAGTGTATAGAGTGCCGTAAGTTTCTTGTGGCACTCTAGTGTCAGTGCCTCGGCCCGGCTAGGGTGCCGTGAGCGTTGCATTGTCACTGTCACTTGTTATTTAGGTTAGGTTAGGTTAGAACTGTGACCACACAACGCACGAGCCGAGCGAGCGTAGCGAGCGGTGCCGCGGTAGCGGCCGGCGAAGTGCCAGGGTCCGTTTAGGCACAATAGAATGTAATGTTTTGGGAATGTGGTGTTTTACAGCGATCTAACCTCGACAATCAAACAAAATACCAAGTGACGTGACTTAGTGACAGTGACAATGACAATCCAATGCTTGCGGCACTTTGGCCGGGCCGACGCGGTGTAACTAGGGTGCCTGTAGTGGCAGTTTATCCGATAGGGAAAGAGTGCCACTGGTGGCACTCTATACACTGCCAATATAAAAATACTTAGCATAAGAACACCCTTCACCCCAGCAAAATCATCGAAGTATTTCCAAATTTTTTATAAATGAACTAATAGAGTTGGACGGGTATTCAATTTTTTGAAAATAAGTCTATTGTGTTGCCAGGTGCTTAATGATTTCTAATCGTCATCATTTAAGCCTAGAATCAGTCACTGCTGAATAGGCTTTTTTTTCTTTTCTGCCATAAATTATACTTCCCTGATCTCTGTGACCCTCCTCGTCCAGGTGTTTACCGTGACTTGGATGATATCATCGGATGATATCAACGCTGAAATAATGCTGATAAATTAAAGTCTCAGGGGCACTTGTACATCAAAAACCACTAAACCACTTGTACCACTAAATTATTTTACGGCTGCACATATTTGAAAATCATCATTCTATCTTTGTCAACTTCAAAAGATTGACAGAAACAGAACAATATTTTAAATTAGTTTAGCGCTAAGCACATTTAGTGATTATTGGTGCAAGCGGGCCATAATTGATTATTTTTAAGAGAGATCTCCGAGTGCGGTAGAAAAGTTCGTATGTAAAACTACGCACCAGTACAATTTGATATAAGGATGAGAACGCAGATGTCCTGAGAGTCCTCTACGGCTTTATAAAATGCCTCGCAGTTCAAGCATAGAATGATTTGTAACATAAAGTTCTTGAACAACCAAACGTATATAACCGCTGTTGATGACAATGCTATAAACTGCAAAAATAATTATAATTACATTTTTGTAAACAAAAGTAACAGTGACTTATTTATTATTATATATATAAAAGTAATATTGATAATGAATCTCAAAAAAAGGAAGAAGCAGATATAATCATTTTAATTAGCTATTTTCTTAATAATCTCCAATAAGTACCCGTTCTTTTGCTTCTTTTGGTGTTTTATAAAATTGTATCAAAATTTCAACATAAACCAACGAATGAAAGAAATTATTCAGCGTATAGTGAAAAACCTAGAAATAAATAATTGATATTAATAGATGATAGAGATGATATTAAAAAAAATGTCTTTCTACGCGGTAAGAAAAAGTATTACAACAAACTAAGCAAATAGCTTAGTTTGTTTTAGCAATACGTTGCCACGGTCGTTAAAAAAATGGCGACGGAATAAAATCGCTTCGTGCAATTTTTCCCGCCTTCAACAGAGTGTTTGATTCTTCGTGCAGTGAGGACGTACGATGCGGTAGCTATTTGTTAAGTCAGATGACAATAGAAGCAAATAAACTTTTGGGTGCATCCCTTGAATTATGAACTACATAATTATATTTAAAAGTCAAATTTTTGACGCCGTATATGCTGATTTAACATCCTGAAAAATTATAATAATTATCAATTAAATAGCATGTTTATTATATTGTATTTTTTCATACCAGTTTTCAGTTTAATTACCTTTAGTTAGTCACTATAGATAGCGCTATCCACGAAAACGCGCCCAGCTAGCTATAGCTATAGAGCTATAGTGACTAATCTGGTTATTGAATATATTTGGTTGAGTTTTTGTATGCAGACTGCCGATCAGTACCATTCAGCTCAACCTTTTTGAAGGGAACTTAATAATTGAACACACACGCCACCACCAGCGAGACATCTGAGTAAGCATGACATACTCACAGCTACCAGGGCATAATGACATTCAAGTCAATGAAAGATGTATCCAGTAAATGGTAGCTTTATAGTAGGATGTACATAGTGCTCACACATGTGCTATGCAATAATTACACAATACTAACTATACTAACCATAACTTGAAAAATCTTCTTATAAATGTTGTAACTTTTTAGTATTTGAGCGTAGACTTCGAACAGTCTTTTGAGACACGTTTCGTTTCGTTGAACAATAAATGAGTTCGAAATCTGATGATTCCACTGAACAACTTTATTTTCCAACAACTTCATATATCTGATTGCATAAATTATATCAGCATCAAAAACTATACTAGTTATTGCATTAATAATGATATGAAGCGGTAGACTTGGATACAGCACGCGATTGTAAATGAAAAATGAAATATAAACGCAAATGATCACGATCATAAAAACCCAATTATTCCTTGTGAAACTCTTGAACTTAATATCACAGTTGAGAACTCTATGGATTTTTTGAATGATCAATACGAATAACACATTACTTTTCGATAGAATCAGATTACACATAAAATTGATAAAAAAACCGGTACAATCAAAGAAAATGTCCCAAAACGCAGCGTACTTCTGCATACTAGTTATTCTTAATTTTTGTACATCATTATCTGACATATGAAAAATCCGATAACAATACACAAATATCGGTGTCACTGTTCCACACAGCAACAAGAATTTATATAAGATATCATTTGTAGTTATGACATTGTTTTTAATGCGAAACTTTGGACTTAACAGAACGGTTTGCGTAAGGGTCAAAGGTAGAAACATTGACTGCACATCTTTATCAAGAATGTTATCCAAAAAAACTCCAGTTCGAAAATGTTCAACAACATTTCGTTTTTTCCTTCTCACGGAAGACAACATTTTAAAAGCACTTTCTGAACGTGAATGAACTCTTTTGAAAAGGAAATATGTTTTCTTTTTTAATCAGAGGACTATATTGATGGATTTTTTAATGTAATAGATTGGACGGGGGCGGTACCATAATTATCGTAATTACAAGCATGATTGAAGGTGGCTATTCAATCAATCAACTCAGCACATCGCAGGTCACTGCTAGACACAGCCGACACCTTCAAATACATCAGAATATTCTGTCATAATTGCGCTTTTTATTTCCCTATCGTCACTTGTACTCACATTTACCAATCTGCTCTGACTTTCGGTACCTCGGGTCGCTTGTCCTGGAGGATGGCAGAGTAGACCGAGACGTAGCGCGCAGGCGCCGACGTATCAACTCAGGATGGATGAAATGGCAACAGGTCGCAGGAACAACTTGCGACCCACGAATGCCCCTCAAGTTAAAGGGGAAAATCTACAAGTCCATGATAAGGCCTTTTATGCTATTTAAAAAATCTACTAAGTGAAACATCTGCTCCAGTGTCAATTTTAAATTTTATTTCACTACCAGTAATTATCAAACATATAGACCATATATTTAATCAGTAGGTACTTTTGCAACTGGGACCATGGGCAACTTTGTATGGAGTCTGGTACCAACTCTCAACAGTGATGAGACTCATGCCATGTGAAAACTTTTGGGGTATTATTTAATTCATACTATGGCAGCTAAGTCGAAATCGAGCGCGAACATGGGGTTAACATTGGGGGTTCCCCATACTTAGAACTCAAAAATGATTTTTCATCAAACCCATACGCGTGGGATATCTATGGATAGGTCATCAAAAATGATATTGAGGTTTCTAATATAATTTTTTTCTAAACTGAATAGTTTGCGCGAGAGAAAAGTGTAAGTAAAAGTGTTAAAATGTGCCCCCCCCCCCCCCCTGTAACTTCTAAAATAAGAGAATGATAAAACTAAAAAACAAATATGATGTTAACTTCCACTGAAAATGAACACTTACAATGATGAAATACTAAATTATTTGTTCATATTTTAAAACCGACAGGATTCGACAACCAAACAAGATTTTCATATTCAGAGTGGTTTATTGGTTACTGAATTATGCGAGACGCTATACTCCGGATCCATTACAGTGTCAGTATAAACTTAGCCTATATTAATAAACTGAATAACTTAAAAATACAATAATTATACATTAGTTGGCTACATGAACATGTTGTGCACGCACATGTCTGCCAGCCCAGAGCCTGATAAATAGTCTATTAATTAACCTGTACTTTCATATAATCACATATATTATACGAATCTACTGAAAATGATGAACTGATTTCTATGGGTTTTTGGTGATGTAAAAGTTGAATTTAGGCTGCTTAACAAAAATTATTTACTTTAGTAATGTGGTAGTTATAGTTACCAAAACAAACTGTAACTACATCAAATTTTTTTTGTGGTTTCAAAATCTTCACATAGGTACGTTTATGTATTGGATGTTCCGTATATAAAAATACTTAATGTGTAAAAGTTTTTATGATAACCATGACCTTCTAAAACTAAAAACAATTCTTAAATATAACGCGTGCCACAGGTTTCGACTTTTTTTGACGTTTTTACGAAAACAAATTTAAACGTAATAACTTAACTTTAAAATACTCGCAAGATCCCAGGGGGCCAAGTCTACTAATTTACAAACGTCATAATGGTCTCTCAATTGTTAGTTTTTGGCAGATTTGCCATACAAAATCTGTCAAAAAATCACAATGGAGAGACCATTATGACGTTTGTAAATTAGTAGACTTGCCCCCCTGTACCGTTGCATGCATGCATATGCACAATGTTTTGCGTGCGTTACGTTGCGCACTATCGTAAACAACGAATTTAAAAGTCGTTTCCCAGCATTTATTTTTGCACAAAGTTACTTAGTTTGATGTACAAAATGTGTAGATGATGCTTCATGAAGGGTTTTGTTACAGCTTGTATTCTTTTGTAGAATGAAATGATGTAAAAGCTTCGATATTTGCTCCAATCGTGGCAGAAGAATCATCCAAAATAACCTCATTTGGTGGGCTAACAATTGCGCTCCTGTTTTAGTCAATCTAAAATTGATTGTTTGCTGTGAGCTTCAGTAATTATTTGTAATACAGGTACCGATTTGAATTTGCTAAGACCTGCGTTCAAAATTAGTCTCGTATTGTGTTTCATTCCATCAGGTATTCGCATTATTTCAAAAAACGAACTCGTAGTGTATTTCGTTCAGATTTCAGACAACATTGATTACAAAAATTAATTTGTTCTTCGCTCCATAAATGTACATAAAAGTTGAGGTGCTCATCGCACGAATAAATGTATATGTGTAATTTTGGCTATAATCGATAAAGACATTAGATAAGGATCAAGCCACTGTCCTTTTTTCGCCTCTGATTTTATTTGTATTAAAGAAAAAAGAGAAAGCAAGGCTCCGGTGAGGTCGTAATCTCTTAGTTGTCATTTTTTCGCATAGCATCTCTAAAGCTCACTCATTGTGCACTACTTTGGCACATTTGTGTTTTAATATATTTGCCAGCTCGTTTCTTATAAAGGGGGTTAGTTTTTTTTCCTTTTTGGGTAGTGTTTCTTGGTCCTGTCTATGTTAATTATCTCACAAAATATTGTATATCATGTATATTTTTTCTGAAGTTTTGTAACTTTATACGAACGCACGCGGTGCATTGCGAACACTTTCTTTTAATGAAGATTTGGTTTTTGATTGCTTTTTCACGTTTAAGGGTCTGGCCTTTTGCAGTTTTAGTTGCAAGTTTTGTGTCTTTATAAGCTTGGACCATCTATACTTTGACATCGTTCCATATATTTTTGAATTGGTAGTCCAGTTATTCAATGATAAGAGTCTACAGGTCGTTTTTTTTCAGTTATACACGTTTAGTACAAATGAAAATATTTTCGACTTCATTTCTTCACCCCTGATATCTAAAGTATCATGTATCGGACTGCTGCTTTGACTAATTACACTATCGTCACTAAAGTGACGATACTGGAGCTTCTCATTTGCTTGAATTCCGAATTAACAATTTCTTCAAAAATGTTTTCAAGATTGGGTTTCAAAGATACATAAATATGAAGCCAATAGAGACATAATTATAGTCAAGTTTCTTGGCCATGGTTGAAAAAATCTCAGCAATAGTTTAAATGCTGTGATCCCAAGGACCACTGCATTGTTTTGAAAAAATTTCTTTCCCTTTTTAAAACTCTCCTTCGGTTTAAGGCCTACCGGTATCATTTTTGTTTCTATGAGAAATAAAATTCGCCTCGTCTCGCCACCTCTTTTCCATCTTCAGGCACCCATTGTTTGGAGAGTTTTCCCCAGCATGATGACCATGCATGCAGCTGATTTGACCTACCCAATCCCATTTTATTCAGGCAGTTGTCTTTCCTACATCCAGTATGCTCGTTTTAGAACACAGCGTGGTGTTCAGTATTCTGTCCTGTCTTTTTACACCCAGCTGCGTTCTATTGCTCTTTGGCAAACACCAAGACTTTTGTGACTTGGTGAGCGACCAGGTCATCGTAGATTAGGACGGGCAGTATACATAAACATGAGTTCATGATGAGTTTGCGCTTCAGGGAGATCGACAGATCACCCTTCATTAGCATCTTCATGGACCAGTCGCTTTTTAGTAGTTTTTGATTCGGCGGTCACTTTCCCTTTCCTGCCTATTTCCGAAAGAAGTAAACTGTCCCAAGTAGAAATACTCATCGACAAAATAAATTTATTGTCCATTTCCCTCGACCGTACGCTTAGTGCTGTTGGAATTTAGTTGTGTTTTAGATTGGTACCCGCATTTTTTTTGCAATTCATCGCAAGGGCCATCCCGATGCTAACCGTGCTCAGGTCAAGACCTGAGCACGGTCCACGGTCCAGACCATGCTCCAAGGAGCATGGTCTGGAGTTTTATAGCTATGTGTGTTAGTGTCGGTGTTAACTGTCGTTGGGCACAAATCGAACAGAATCAGTCATTCGTGTGACGGTATGACTCCGGATTAGGATCCGGAGATAAATTGTCCGTCTGTGATGTCTTTGTTTATACCTTTTAGTTGGCGTTTTTGTCGTAGTTGGGTTTTAGTTTTTTTTTTGAACAATTGAATCTGATGCTGATGTAGGTACTCGTAGAATGAACGAAATCTAAATTAAAATACATTTTAATACTAAATGATAAAAAATGTGTTTTATGGCTGATTACTTTCCGAAAAACAGCGCGTGGATGTATTTTTATGATAAATTGTGGCGGGCGCCACACATTTGTTGTAATGTTGTAGCATGTGTATTATGTCTCTCATTAATTAGTTATAAGTTCTTACATTAGGTACCATATTGTCATTGCGCAGCAGGAAGCATATTAATATAGAATGTATGTAAATAAGTTCAATGAACAAACAGACACACCTTACTATTAGCGACCTAGCTACGCGCCACACGGCGACCGGTTCCTTATCGCCGCAGGCGCAGGAATGTCGAGGGGTACGCGCGCGGTCGCGGGACGGGCGTCCAAGCTGCGCGCGGGCTTCGCCCGCGGCCGCTCGCCAGTCGAGACTCGTCTCTGACGCGAAGCGCATGTCATTCGCTCTCACGCTATAGCTTGCCTTTACTTCCGTGCGGTAGTAACTAAGTAATTATAACTAACTCGCTAATCCGCCGTGCTTGACCCTTTCTCCTTCTATCTATTGCTACCTGCTTGTGCTGAACTATATATGTGCTTGTGGAACAATATAAGGTGTACTCAAGACGTGCCTGTTATTTGGATTCCCCCATACCTGCAGCAACGTAAGGTTTCTACATTGGTGACCCCGAAAGGAACACAAGATGGGTCAAGACCAAGAGGGCGGCGCGAGTGCTTCAAGCGACCCCGACCGACACTACGACGTGCATCGGGTCGGTGTGAGGGTACCCCCGTTTTACCCTGAAAAACCAGCGCTCTGGTTTTCACAACTAGAGAGCCAGTTCGTGTTGGCAAACATAACAAGCGACACTACTAAATACCATCACGCTATCGGCAGCCTCGATCCGATTTACGCGTCAGAAGTTGAGGACATTATCACCGACCCACCAGCCTCAAACAAGTACGAGAGGTTGAAAACAGAACTAGTGAAGAGGTTATCAGCGTCGCGGGAAAAGAAAGTTCATCAGCTTCTTACCCAAGAGGAGCTCGGTGATCGGAAGCCGTCGCAATTTCTACGACACTTGCGACACCTTGCAGGACCGAACGTTCCAGAAGAATTTTTGCGGACCATCTGGACCAGCCGATTGCCCAGTAGCACGCAAACTATTATCGCCTCGCAGTCTAAAGCGTCATTGGAAGAAGTGGCTGAACTAGCAGACCGCATACATGACGTGGTGCCCACTAATCTACAGGTAGCGGCCACGTCACGAACAATACCAGGTAGTAACGTCGATCAAATGGCCAATCAGATAGCCGAGCTTACGAAGCAAGTACAGGCGCTGACTACGAAAATGGACAGGTTATCACGGTCAAGAAATAGATCTCGCAGCGACAGCCGAGGAAGGTCACCATCTGGTCGATCAAACTCTAACTACAGAAGGTTCCCTATATGCTGGTTTCATTTCAAGTTTGGAGACAGAGCTACCAGGTGCATGAAACCCTGTGACTATGCGGGAAACGTGACCGGCAGTCAATGACAGCGACCGACGGCTGCCATGGCTCTGGTCGCTTATTCGTGACAGATCGAACCACAAAAACTCAATTTCTCGTCGACACTGGCAGCGACGTATGTGTGTTCCCCAGATCCGTTATTAAAGAGCGTCGTATTAAGACAAGCTATGAATTGTGCGCGGCTAACGGCAGTGTAATAAATACGTACGGCTACATACAATTAAAATTAAATATAGGCTTACGCCGTGACTTTGTGTGGAATTTTATTGTTGCAGACGTTACCAAGGCGATAATAGGCGTAGATTTCCTGTCTTACTACAATTTAACAGTAGATGTTCGAAACCAGCGCCTCATCGACGCTGAGACAACACTGGTTACCCCGGCTTTGCCTGCGCGTTCGTCCGACATTGTCTCTTCGGTAAAGGTAAGAATTGGTGACACCACATACCATGATATACTACGGGAATTCCCAGACATAACCCGACCATCAGGTATACATCGCACACCAACACATAACACTGTACATCACATACGCACAACACCGGGACCACCAGTATCATGTACACCACGCCGGCTGGCCCCCGATAAGTTAAAAATCGCAAAGGAGGAGTTTGAATCAATGCTTACAATTGGCACAGCCAGACCCTCCGATTCACCATGGGCCTCACCCTTGCATCTTGCTCCAAAGAAAGATAATGGTTGGCGTCCATGTGGCGATTACAGAATGTTAAACGCGAGAACAATTCCAGACAGATACCCAATCCGGCACATTCACGACTTCTCACATAACCTATCTGGCTGTCAGGTCTTCTCTACAATAGACCTAGTAAAAGCGTATAACCAAATTGCGGTGAATCCAGAAGATATTCCGAAAACTGCCATCACCACACCATTCGGTCTATACGAATTTCCTTTTATGACGTTCGGCCTCCGCAACGCAGGACAAACATTTCAGCGTTTTGTCGATGAAATGTTGCGAGGGCTTGACTTTTGCTACGGATACTTAGATGACTTTTTGGTCTACTCAAAAGACCAAAAAGAACACGAAGACCATCTACGGCAGCTGTTCTCCAGACTTCAGAAATACGGGATGGTTATTAACACCTCGAAATGCGTATTTGTTGCCCACGAAGTCACATTTTTGGGGTACAACATCACACCCGGAGGCACAAAACCCCTGCCAGCGAAAGTTGAGGCCATCAGTAGCTTTCCAGCACCAAAGACCATACGTGGGCTGAGAAGATTCTTAGGTATGGTAAACTTTTATAGGCGGTTCATTCCAAATGCAGCACAGCACCAAGCCCCTCTCAACACACTCTTGTCAGGGTCAGTGAAAGGCTCACACCCAGTGAATTTTACCCCAGACGAGGACACAGCCTTCGAAGAATGCAAGAAAGGCCTGTGCAGGGCCGCAATGCTGGCGCACCCAGACACCGGCGCTAAACTCGCTTTAGTGACAGATGCGTCAGACACAGCCATGGGAGCAGTTCTACAGCAGCTGAAAAGCAATACCTGGGAACCACTAGATTTCTTCTCACGCAAGCTGAGCCCAACACAGCAGAAATACTCTCCCTACGACCGTGAGCTGCTTGCAATATACGAGGCTATCAAGTATTTCAGACATATGGTCGAGGCCAGAGAATTTGTAATCTACACAGACCATAAACCCATCTGTTTTGCCTTTCACTCGCGCAAGGAAAACTGCCCACCTAGACAATTCAGACATTTAGATTATATATCACAATTTACCACAGATATCAGACACATATCAGGAAAGGACAACGTCGTGGCAGATACATTGACACGAGTGGAAGAAATAATACAGCCTATCAATTTGAACGAGCTAGCCAAATCACAAAGCTCCGACACAGAACTCCAACAACATCAGAACAGTAAAACCTCGCTAGAACTGAAAAAGATAACACTACCGGGTCTACAGACGGAACTGTACTGCGATGTGAAAGGCAAGACACCAAGACCATATATTATGTTACCAAGGAATTTCGACGCCAGGTATTTGACAGCTTACACTCGCTTAGCCACCCAGGCGCAAATGCCAGTGCGAAACTAGTAGCAGAACGGTACGTATGGCCAGAAGTAAGGAAAGATTGCAGGGCTTGGACGCAAAACTGCTTAGCCTGCCAACGCTCAAAAGTCACTCGCCACGTCTCTGCACCACTCAGTACCTTTAAGCTGCCTCGTTCTCGCTTCATGCATATCCATATAGACTTGATCGGACCACTACCACTGTCACAGGGATATCAATATTGCCTCACCGCAGTCATCAAAACGTTGTAGCTGTTTCAAATTCAGCAGAAAACCAACTGATTATGCATAAACACTACAAAATCATACTTAACTTTCAAAAATATCCATCGGGCGGTTTTCAAATTCTAGGTGGTTCCGTAATTCAGACGGTTGAATTGAGGAGCCACCTTAATCATTATAACTTTTTAAGGGTGGTGCTACTAATTTCAGGATCCCCAAAATTGGCTAATTGACTGCTAAAATTTTGGAACCCGAGTTTAAATATGAGACACGAATTCAATCTTCATGGATACGAAAATAAGCCAGAACGTACGAGGACTGGGAAAGTAGAAAACACAAATATTGAGAGATGAAAAAAAAAGAACACATTAAAGTATTACAAAAACTCAAACTGTAGTATAACGATAGTGTAAGTAGTGATGAGAGCACACAAGTGTAGTGATAGCGCGGCGTCTATGATGAACAGGCCACACGCGTGCATTTTCTTGAACGAGGTTTTTCCAACTCGTTGGATATTCTTGCAGACAATTTTTTGCGTATCTGTAAAACATATGATTTAAAGATTCTATAATTAACTAAACCATTTGTTGGAACAGTAGCTTTTGCAAAAATTGTTAGTTCTCCAATTTTGTGGACTACTTGCCTGAGCATCTGTTTAAGTTTGCTAGTTGTATACAAGCACCCTGGAGTTCTCTCATAGCCGAGAAGAATCTCTCATTCTCCACGCTCAAAAATATGATCAGGAGCATGTTTTTTATAATCCACGTTAGCGATATAAACGATAATACAGCAAACTACAACAGATTATGAAAATGATAAGTTAGCATTTATTATAAAAATTAAATGAAAAAATTAAGAGTATTTTCAAAGAGAAACGATTAATTACAGAAACTTAATACTAACACAAGAACAAATTGCATAGAATATATCAAATAAATAATTAATTTGAAATAACTCTTTAAATTTCTTGTAACATAATAAGAAAAGGTCCTTAAAGATAATATTTCGTGGATCTGAATTAAGGTAAAATGGTAGAAAAAAATATATTACTCTTACACTAATGTCACTCCCAGCAGTTACTTTTCTCATCTCTATTCGGATCGCTATGGAAATCAATGATTTTGAGGTAGTAACTATGATATAGAACAGAATCTGCAACAAGAAGTAGACTACATTAAACAAAATGTAAACTGCAAAAAGGCTTTTCTTTTCTTGTTATCAATAATAACATTTACTGGGAAATATAATATGCGTACCAATTGATTAAAAGTCTTCTCAAATATTTTATAGGCTTCTAAGATTTCCATATAAACGTCGAGCATTTTATTCCAATAACTCTCGTTTTCTGAATTATAAACACATTCTGACATTTTAGCATTTTTCACCCAACATTTGAGAGGCTTCGTCAAGAGCTTCATGATTCTTGTAGCGTACAAAATGTTCATGTCGAGAGTTAACCAAATCACACCAGTAATAGTTAAGCCAAAACCCAAAAAATCAATGACTAAGTAAGAAAATAATATCCAAGCAATATGATAAAAGTTCAGTGCTATAACAGAAATCCAGTTGGTGAATATGAAACGTTTCAAACTTTTATTAATATTGAGTTTTGTATAGATAGCCTGAATCTTCATGACAAACAACACGTTGTTGTACTTCTGAATAATATTGATGCAGCAGTTCAAAAGACTGGTCATGACAACCACGAGAAAGACATATATTTTAGCTAAATGTTGGATAAATTTGAAACCGTTTACATCGTTTGATAATATAAATCCAAACGTAGAATAGTAGCAGCCACATGTTAGTATACACATGGCGAAAACAGAAACAATGTTATAGAAAGCACTATTTGTCGAGATGATGTTGTTCTGGATTTTGTACTTAGCACAGAAGAACATAGTTTGCATCATGTTTATCGGCTTTAATACTGATTGCAAGTCTTTTCCAAGTAAATTGTCAGGTGTTGAGGCATTCTTTTCAATGGCCGCGGTCGGTTCTGTTTCAAGAATAATATCGTCTTCTTTTAATTCTCGCCCATCTCCGTCAGCTGGAGACACACAAGAAGAATATGAAGACATGACTACTTGACTACTTCGGAGCGTAGTTGAATAGTAATTGGAGTGTGAATTTGTCAATCGATAGATTTTTAATTTGTAAGATATATTTACATAAGTTCGTTCAATGTTATTTAATGTAACGCACGACGTGTAAAATGTTTTTTTAACATTGTCACTCGAAAAAGGGCATTTTATTCATCGATAAGAATGAATAATACTCTCTTTTACTCACAAGAGAATAAAAACATTTTGAATTAGGAAAAGCACGTATTATACGAAATATGTACAAAAAAATATTGACTGTCTAAATGGAGCTATTCCCCAGAGCTATTCGATTATATTAAAAAAAAAACCCGTCTATTTTAGTTCGGTTCTTTTCTATCTGCTAACGTGGTTGTTTTAATGTCATTGGAAAATCTTTTAACATAATAATTATAATAAAATGAGTTCTTCCAGTGACGAAAATGAGACATTGACTCTGGAATAGAGATGGGCAATGTGTTTCTGCCCGGCGGGAAAATAAGGAAAAAACCCGGCATTTTGGGCATAAAGGAGAAAACCAAACTCCATAGAAACTTGGGCCCAGCGTTACAGGGCTGGAATTTGGCCATAAATTAGAGCATTTAGGAAGGATTCACGACGCCAATTTTCACGTCTCCCAGCAATGGCCAAATTGGTAAAATCAGACAATGTTTACATTTTAGGTTATTTTTATTATTTGAGGTATTCAAATAAAAAATGATATTTTTGAGGCTTTGTTTGTTTCCTACGTTAATTGGGCAACCACAGGCGCTGTGCTGCAGCACCTGCAGCCTATCACGATGCGGTTAAAACCTCCTAGTAGGTACCCACATAAAAAGCGCTTAGCGGGTGATTTATCTGTATGATCTTACTGAAAACCTCAGCTGAAAACTATGTTTATTAGACAAGGCCCACTTAGAACACTACTGGCTTGCATTTGCTAATATTGTATGTATCTACTAGGGGATTTGATGCAATCACGGATTACAGTAATCTGAGATTGCAATAATATATTAAAGTAAAACACACCTATTTGTGATGAATCGTTTTATTAATCACCTTCTTCATTAGGACTATCATTAGGTATATAATACAGTATCCAGAAATTGTGCAGGAGGCAATTGAGTACCTACCCTGGTGCCGTGCCAACTAAGCTCAACTAAAATACCATAATTATGCTCGTGGCAAAAGAACGGTTGGTTGCTGTGTGTGGGCACAGCAACCAACCGTTCTTTTGCCAACAATACAGGTGCAATTATATTGGACTATAGCATCCCTCCCACTTAGAGAGCTGTCGAAGTGTCGACTAACATATAAACGAAACATATCCTATTAGTAATAGGATATATTAGGCTGGATTTTATTCTTCCTCTCAACATCCAGGTTGAGTCCGATGTTGACAGCCCTTGCAGCCACCGTTCACCTCTACACAGTGCTATTCATCGGTGTCTGTTCAGTCTGTTCTAGTCCATTTCCATCAAGAGATACAGCATTGGTATGATTTCAGCAAGCTTGGCAGATAGTCATTTTCATTTAAGTACCTGAAGCAAACAATCATGTGTCATTAGGTCTAGCACTAGCATTTAGCAATAAACATCTGATTGGCACATTTGGGTACTTAAACATAAGCGGCCTCATTATATTCCCACTGCAGGGACACAGGCCTCCTCTCTGAAAGAGGGAAAAATCTGTAATTTAACAATGCAGGTTCAGTCCTGATTGTAGATGTCACATGTCTAGATTGAATATGAATTTGTTGCATGCGCTGGTATCATTTTATAAAATACAACTATCAACAGACAATTGAACATAAGCGATAACACTATTTAGTTTGATTACATGAAATAATTTCATATTAAGTATGAAAATGTTGCGCTATAGATATATCGGATACTAACCGTTTGATGCGCGACCCATTCCTGTACAATTGAAAGAATCATTTCATCTTTCAGTCTTCGCCTTCCCATTGTAATGCAGCGCGGTCCGTTGCTATTCCGTTAATGCACAGGCTCTTGATGTCGTTGTATCCAGTCATCCAGTCAAAAGAGCATTATACAGATCTAGTTTTCCAGCAAAGGTCAGCAGGAGTGGCAGGATACGGTGCCGGGGTGCCCAATGTTCAAGCGAGGGCAGTCTATGGCAATCAATTTCGGAGGCCAGTATTCGAGTAGAAGTCAGAAATAATAAATCCCGAGAAATACGGAAAATCATTAGCTTGGCGAATGACAACAATAACATGACATGACAGTACGAGTACAATCATGACAATTGACAGACGTTGACATTGACATTTGCCGTTTACTAGTGCAATCCGTGGTGCAATTGATTTTATCGATTATTTACTTCTTTGAATGATTTTTTAATGGTGGTTACATTAAAAATCAATTAGATTCCAGATTTTTTTATTTTACATTGATTTTAATACCTAAAAACAATTATATCAAAACAATGTAGTACTATTTAAGGCAGTGTATAGAGTGCCACCAGTGGCACTCTATCCCTATCGGATAAAGTGCCACTACAGGCACCCTAGTAGCACCGCCTCGGCCCGGCCAAAGTGCCGCAAGCATTGGATTGTCATTGTCACTGTCACTAAGTCACGTCACTTGGTATTTTGTTTGATTGTCGAGGTTAGATCGCTGTAAAACACCACATTCCCAAAACATTACATTCTCTTGTGCCTAAACGGACCCTGGCACTTCGCCGGCCGCTACCGCGGCACCGCTCGCTACACTCGCTCGGCTCGTGCGTTGTGTGGTCACAGTTCTAACCTAACCTAACCTAAATAACAAGTGACAGTGACAATGCAACGCTTATGGCACCCTAGCCGGGCCGAGGCAGTGACACTAGAGTGCCACAAGAAACTCGCGGCACTCTATACACTTCGATTATTTAATTATTTGTAACAGTATCGATTTCTACGAACTCGATAATATTCTTAGGGTACGCTCTATTGATATAATGCCAGCGTTTGTGAAGTTAATGACGTTTAATGAAATAAGTGTTGTAACGGTTTACAAAGGTGTTAAAACAATAAAATAGAAATCTACTTATTTTCTACACTTGGCCATTGCTAATGAGGCTAAAATTAAAATGGGTTAATTAAGAAAAATAGAAGATTTTTTTGGTACATATCTCATTCGTGTAACGGTTGGGCCCAAAAACGGCTTTCTCCTTTATAACTTTCCAATAAATGCCCAATCGCAGGGCATAAAAATTTGGGTTCGTTAAACGTGATTTAATATAGTTCTTCATGTAAAATAGTACTTATTGAAGACAAAAAAGAAGAAATGTCAATGATTGAACACATTTTTATTTTAAAATAATAACATTGATTTACTTTTTCATGTGAAAATTAACAATAAAAAATTTATATCAAAAATAGTAAAATATGTGCAGTGTGCTATGTGCGTGTGTGTGTCTGTGTGTGTTTATAACCGGAAGGCTCGAATAGAATAGAATAAATGCGTGTGGTATCTGAAACTGACACAGGCAGATGACTATCATCGAAATGGCGGCGCGGCGTGGTACGTGTGCGCAGCCCTCACCCTGCAATCCTTTTTTATTTTGGCTGCGAAATCATCAAATAACTTCTCCCGCTCTGGGCGAAGTGCGAGGACGTGTCTGAGTTTTACTGACTAAAACCCACCCGTGTTCCTTCAGTTGCCTGTACATTGCCCTTGCCAGGGTCCCTGGTATCCCTTTAGGACTTTCTCGCAACCCCGGCAGGCATCGGCCTTAGCGGACTCCGTCAGTTGTGCTGACATCTCTTAGAGGCGCGCGTGGAACATAACGCGCCGTCGACCCGGGTGGGTCCTACGCCGCCGCGATTCGTAACATTTATGTTCGTAAACATAGTTTTGTAAAACATAAATTTAAATAGCATGGGCAATTTCATAAAAATACAGCTTTAAAGAATGAACTATAACTAAACTCAACAAATTAAACCAGCTTCCAAAGCTAATGGTGCCGATTCTCTTGTCGCAAATGCCTCTAAATTAGACTAAAAATCACCAAAATTTTGTTTAGTCCGGTCAAACGAGGATTTCCCATTCTGAAATTGACTAAAGTGACACAACTTATCTATGTTTTAGTTTGACAGCACTAAGATTGCACTGAGTTATTAGTTTAGTGAAAATGGCAATTTTGCTATTCTGAATTTGACGTTTTTCACCTAAAAGATTGATGTATCCAACTAAATCTGACTATTTTTAAACGCGATTAAAAAGGAGTGGATTAAAACTAGTTGTCATGAACTAAAATTCACACCGACTCTTGGACTTTAGGCGCAAAAACAGGACTGTATTTTTTTTTTCTCTTGCTTATATCTCGAAAATGGTGCGTCCTATCGCAAAAATAATGAAAATGTTGACCCCCTTTATAACACCCTTAAACCCCTATCACCCAACATGTTGGTAATAATTTTTCATATTTCCCATACAAAAAGTGAAAAATTCCGTATAAGTCATCACTTCGAGGCTGCCCCCCATGCGCGCCTCCGGCTCTAAAAAAATCACAGTAAACAAGTACTACTTGGAGTCGCGACGAGATTGTCAAATTCGATTTTAGATGTGTCAAAATTATTTTTAGTTTTTTTTTGGCAGAATAGAGTCTCTCAGACTCTTAAAGATTCTCATAGCCAAAATTAAGGAATTTTAGTGATAGTTTAGTTAGTTCAGTTCGGTGTACAAGAGAATCAGCACCAATATCAATTTCGTAAATGAATTCTGAAACAAAAAATATATGCCCCGATAAATGCCCAGGGGCAGAAATTTATGGGCACTTATTAGGAATTTTCCCAATTTGCCCAAAATGCCCGGGCATTTGCCCATCTCTACTCTGGAATCATTTCGTTTACAATTTATAGTAGATAATTTGGTGGCGCCAAAAATGTGATAAATATAACTAACATAACATCACGCCTTGTTTCCCCGAAGGGTTGGGCAGCGACAAATACCTACAACAAGGGTCAAGGAAATAAGTGGCAGATGTCAATGTATACGCTTTTATAATAAACTTCCAAGTCTCGTACAAGATTTAAGCCTTAATAAATTCAAATCATTCATTAAACGTTGTGCCAGAACATACCGTTAAACATACGTTGAAAAAAAAAGGCTTGGGATTGAGCTGCTCCTTTTTTTTTCCAATCTGAATTCTGGTATTTTCTTTAATCATATACAATGATATGAATATGTATACTAGAGCTTCTGCCCGCGACTTCGTCCGCGTGGAATGGGCTAACGCTAAAAAAACCCCCCGATTTTGAAACATTATTCATTGGTACTCCGCTCCTATTGGTCTTAGCGTGATGATATATAGCCTATAGTCTTACTCGATAAATGGACTATCTAACACTGAAAGAATTCTTCAAATCGGACCAGTAGTTTCGGAGCCTATTCGGTACAAACAAACAAACAAAAAAATCTTTCCTCTTTATTTATAATACTAGTATAGATAATGTTTATTAAATATTGTGAATGTGAGGACTATGTGGGTAATCATTTTTTTTATCATTTTAGACACCAATCTACATGGTATTCACATGATCTTACCAAGATTATGTCTAGACTTTAAAAGAGACTGTGACCTCTGAGTTTGTTTCGACCTTTCTTCTCAGAGTAGTCAGATAGGAAACACCTACTTCATCTAGCTGAAAAAAAAATGATTGACGTGTAAAAGTGTTTGTACAAACTGTAGCATAAGAATAGGGATTCCAGCCACTAGATAAAGAAATGTCGTGTCGAGAATCGAACTCTTAAACGACAGCACTAAATTAATGAAAAAAAAGGAAAGAACGAGAATTACTCACTATCCTGTTATACCGCAACGGTGAACACCATATAGCGTACAGCTAGGATCGAAAAATAGAACTTCGCTCATTGGACACTAAACGAGATTTTATTATATTTGCTCGAGAAGGTATGAGAATTTAAATGTATTACTGGAAAATGTTTCGGAGCGTCTCACTCAAAGGATGACTGACAAATCAATTAAACGAGTCAGAATCTTTTTTCATACGGCTTCTATCAAATTTGAATTTTTTTAAAGGTGTCATTCTCAAGACAAAATTTTAAGAAGAAAAAGATAACTAACCTATTCAACACAAAAAAGAGGCTAGGTTGGCAGCGTAACGCTGCAAAACCTAGGTACTTACAGAAATAAAATCATGTATCATTATATAAATGAATGAATTCAACAGATTTTTTTATCTTGCTTCTACGATTCTTAAATTAAACTTCCTTACAATTCTTGAAACCAAAAGGTTGCCACGTTAATCGTGGCATCGGTAGCGTTCTAATCGTCAACGAGTAGGTATGGTCGTTCACTTGGGAAAGGAAACCAGAAATTATTGACATAATCTTATAATTACTATTTTACAGAAAATTACATTGCAGCAGAAGAATCACATAATTAGTGGTGACGTTCATGAAAGATAATGGTAACGTTGCGTCTATGTAGAACAAGCCACACGTAGTCATCCTACAAAAAGTTCGATATGTCCGTAAAACGTTCTTGCAAAGATATTTTTGACTTTCTGTAAAAAAAAAATAACAAAATAGGATTTAAAATTGTGAAGGCGGAATAAGTACTTAGTGCGTTTTGCGAACCATCTTTTTGGTATGATAAACTATACAGATGTGAGTCGCCACATCTTCATATATACTGCCACATACTGACATCGCAATATTTTTAACGTCACACAAGACTTACAAAGCGCAATCAAAGTTTACAGCAAAATCTGCACATACACATACAACCCTGGCATCACCCATCCGCCTGTAGCCCACCAGATACAAAACTCGTCAGATTAGAGCAGGGGTGGCGAACCTTTATGGTTCAACGTGCCATTTTTCTAAAGAAACGTTTACTGAGGCGATAGACGTGCCGTTAATAATGTTGACTTTGTGATTATTGGGAAAATAATAAAACTAAATACTATCAACTCAAAACTCTTAATTTAAAAAAAATACATTTTGCACCAGTAATAATTTAAATTAACATTAGTGTGACTTCTGTTGTTGCAGATTAGATGACACATAACTTATATTAGGGTTGTAAGATGTTACAGCAAAATGCATGCTGAACTGGAGTCATCTGCCAAACTATTTCCAAGCGAGTCTTTAATGTTATTCATCTCTGAAAATAATTAATAGGTAGATGAAAATATGGTTAAAATAGCACGAGCCAGCTTCTACAAACAGTTAAATCTGTCTGGAATCGAATTCCATGTCTCTACAATTTTGTTACCGACATTAAATTAGCTTGTTATTCTTTCGTCAATTACAAATTTTTCCTTGTTTCAATAGATTTTTGAATCCATATGAACTACTAAGACTAGAAATCAAACAGCTGCATTTCAAATTCTTCAATAACTAAAATGCAAACCGTTTCGATCGGTGACGTGCCCAAATTATATTGTCGCGTGCCATCATGGGCACGCGTGCCATTGGTTCGCCACCCCTGGATTAGAGCATCCTCCCTTTTCAATGGGGGATGCAGGAAGGTTCCGTGTGTGATCCTTCCCTATTAAAACATGTTCTTACTTGGACAGTGTCTGTTCTTTAAACGCTGTAAACACGCCGTCACTGCATCGTCAACAGTGGCATAGAACTTCTCACAGCGTGCACTGAGCGTAAATACTAGAACCATGTTCTTTGTTATCCATAAAAATATCATAAAAACGTGAAGCACGGACTGAAAATTAAAAACGATATGTTGATATAACAAAATTAAAAACCGCATACACTAACAAATAACCTGTATAAAAAAGAAAAACAACCGACTGAAGAAACACTACAAGTAAACTAGGAACTCGGAAGTTGGTGTCGGTGGGAATTGGATTGACTGATAGTGATTAAAATCGAGTTCAGGATTTCAGAACTTCATCTGACATATAAACTATTTACGAGTATACTTACTTGGTATTTCAATTCTGTAGAATTTTTCAGCACAGAGCATATTAAGTTGAAATAATAGAGATTACGGTAAAATATGCCAAACGTGTGACATAATACCTATGAATGAAAAAGAAAATATTGGTGATTAACTTTGTACTGTATATTTATTTATTGCCTTTAAATGTATGGGTTTAAGTAAGATATTCACAAACATACCAATACTTGGAAAATTCTCTTATACAAGTCGTAAGCTTTCAATATACTTTCGTATGTCGCAAGTAATTTCACACAGTGTTCATCGTTTTGGTGTTCATCATTCATCATTCGAACTTCTTTAATCCACTCGTCTAGATATTTACTTAACAGTATTATTATTCGGGTGGCTATAATTAAATTAATTTCCAAAGCGAAGAAAAGTATTCCACAAATATTGTCAAGAATTAAGTCAAGGACATGGGGGTAGTAAAACATTAAATAATACATAGTGTACATACAAATATTAATAAAGATAATAGAAAGTATTGAGATCCAATTCCAGACGATAAAACTCGGGACACTTTTACTAGAATCAATGCTCCTGTGTATAGTTTGGATCTTTAAAATAAGTAAGACGTTGTTGTCCTTATGCACTATGTCCAAAATGAACATAATTGTAAACCAGACCAAAAATACGATCATGTAAAAAACGGTGAACAGTGACAAGAAGTCTTTTTCTAAACTTGAAATATTCTTATTATTATATCTGACATCTACGATGACCATTCGATAGATACACGACATATTCAAAAATAACACACAGCAGAATGAAAGTAAACGGCTTATTTTGCTATTTGGATAAATATAACTATGTTGTAAATTATATTTTGGATTTAATAACAAACTGAGTGCGAAATTAAAAGAATACACTATTCTTTGAATATCTTTTTCCAGTCGGTTGTTGTGTAAAATTTTAAAAGAGTTCTCTGGATAGATGTTAAGTTTTTTGAAAAAAAAATTGAACTTCAACTTGACACTGTCCATTGTTAGATGGCAAATGAGTCTATAATACTATGATAATTAAGAAACAATACGACACTCAAATAAAATTGCGTTTATACATTTATGGACTGATCGTATCGATAGTGGACTCAGTAACAATTATGTTTAGTTAGTAATTGTTGTAATACATTTGTGTTAATTTTTTTAACTCTGGCCATTACAAACGCAATGTTTAGAGTCATTAATCAGTTTCAACAGACGTATCGAGAGGTCCGTTAAAAATTATTAATGGACCAGTTCTAGCGTTGTGCATAACCGAGTCATTGTAATTGACATAATGATTTATGACTCTAACTTTGCATTTATAATGGTCGTCGTTTAGTTAAACATTCTATATCGATCTGTTTTAGAATTTTTACTAACAATTACGCTATTGGTAAGCATTAACGAGCAGGTTTCCTCCCCAATTTTAAATTCATTTGAGCAACCTCGTACAAAGTCCATCAAGATATCAAGTCCCAGACAATAATTTAACAACTAGAAAACTAAGTGGTACTTTAAAACTACGATAAAATGACGGAGACAGGGACCGACGTTTTTAAAAACGACGAGTAGAATGGAATTATAAACATAATAACCCCACTGCGCCGTATTTCTACGGTGACGTCGCTGTGGGGCTTGCGTGCTCCTATGAACTCTAATTATTGAGTCTCTCTATTATTGAGTCTACAAGCCACCCCCTATTATTTTATCCTTGTTATAAATCATTGATCAGGCAGGCGACATAGTCCTTCCATAGTTCTAGGTAACCAGTCCACTTTAGACACCCAAACCCATAGTACAATATTTCGGTTTCCATATCCTGTCATAGATAGTAGTAATAGTCCTACACCAACCGGGGGTTGTCCTTTCATAGTGTGTATAGGGATAATCGTCGGTTGGTGCCTCAAACAAAAAGCACTTATTTCAAATAAACCAATTACTCCTATGACTGACTGTCACGTCGGTCAGCCAAAAAGACGAAGCTAATTCCCCATTTCAAAGCGTAGTAGGTACTATAAGAGCCTTTAACCTGCATCGTTTTACCATGTTACCTTTACGAATAGATTATAAGTTAATGATATAATATGAGACACACGCTAATTTGTATTAAGAATATATGAGGAGCAAAAACTAAAAGTGATTTTTTGTACATATTGAAATTTTGACAGGACAGGATTTTTTATCATCATTTTGCGGCGACGGTACTGAGGGTTTATTCTGAAAGTTGGAAACGTCGCAATATGTCAAATATTTCGCTGTTTTGATTAATTTGATAATATTTCTGTATGGAAATAAACAATGTGGCTAACTAGCGAACTAGAATATTGATTTTGAAATGCAACAATTAATATCGTAACACCGAATAGTTAGTTTTAGATGTAAAAAAAGTATTTGGAAACTTTCCAAATGCCTTTTTTACACCTAAAACGGGTACAACATCAAATTCAATGTTATAATTGCAATTCATTATTAATATTCTAGATAGCCACATTTCTTATTTCCATACAGTATTATTTCCAAATTAATCAAAACAGGTAAATATTTGGGGGTTTTTTCGACGTTGCCAACTTTTAGGATGCAGGGCCCAAAAGGTTGCCACGTGAATCGTGGCAACGGTAGGGTTCTCTAAATCGTCAACACTGCAGGTGCAGTTGGACATTTGGGAAAGAACATAAAAAAGACATAACATTTCTCATAATTACTATTTTACAGAAAATTACATTGCAGCATAACGATCACATAATGAATGGTGACTTTCATGAAAGATATTAGTAATGTTGCGTCTATGTAGAATAAGCCACACGTAGTCATCCTACTAAATGTTTGATTAGTTCGTATAACGTTCTTGCAAAGACATTTTTGATTTTCTGGAAAAAAACAAAATCAGATTTAAAATTAAATTGTGAAGTAGGAGTAAGTACTTAGTGCGTTTCGAGAACCTTCTTTTTGGATAATATAAACTATCTATTATACCGCCCGCCATGTACAATGCACGATTTGTGACGTCACAAAAGACTTACATCGCGCAATCTAAGTTTACCGCGAAATCTGCATATACATCCCCGATAATCATCCATCTGGCAGTAACCAACCAGGTACAATAGTCGTCAGATCAGAGCATCCTCTCTTTTCAATGGGCGATGGAGGAAGTTTCCACTCTGTTCTTTACCTATAAAAACATAATCTTACTTGGACAGTGTCTGTTCTTCATAAGCCGTAAACACGCCGTCTCTGCATCGTTAACAGTGGTATAGAACTTCTCACAGTGTACACTGTGCGTAAATATTAGAACCGTATTCTTTGTTAGCCAAAACAATATCACACAAACGTGAAGCACTGTCTGAAAAAAGTAAATTATAATTTTGATTTTTTTTTTAATCATGTCGTAGCTACAGCCGCATACACTTGCTAAAAATCTGAATAAAAAAACGAATTTATTATAATAAGTGATAGGCCAACTTTTAAAATTTAGTAATGTTTCGATTCTTGTGCAGGTCATACTCGTAGAGTATGTGACAAGAAAAATGTTGGAATGATACTCTGTCTTATTTTTTTTTTTTTTAATAAATAGATGGATAGTGTGAAAGATGATACGGCTCAGAAGCTGTATGTGCTGCGCTAGCCCCAAATAAAGTCAAAGTGAAATTATCTTAGTCCATTTGAAATAACATAGGCCGGGGAAATTAGGTTTGAACCCTGCTCTAAATCTTAACAGCGATTTTTTTCTTGAACTGTGTTTTTGAACTTAGCTTTCCAAATAATAATAGAAAATTAAACATCAAGGTAAAAAAAACAAAAACGTTGTGAATAAAAATTGAGGCAAAATAGTTAACAGGACAATTTTGATTACAATAAACAAAGAATTGGTAAAACCAATATATTTTTACAGAATTAAACATTTTCGTCCACGGAAAATTCAATAAAAATTTAATTACATTTTGCACGACTCGTAATGCGAAGCATTAGAGTGTGCTCTACGATCGAAAAATTATTTTTGCCCCATTTCTGTAACTATTTTTATTGTTACACTCCTGCTAGTACACAGAACCTACTTAATTTATATACCATTGTGTAGATGATTAAATGTAGATTAATACTGTACTTTTTAACAATTGATTTAATGCAGCAGAAATGGAAACGGCATCAAAATAGTTGAAAAAAAATTCCTGTCCGTCAATTTATGAACCCTGAAAACATTGTAGCTTGCGATAAAATCAATTAATTGAGTCAATTTTTTTTTTATACATTCGTTTCAGCCGTAGAAGGAACCCTATTGAAAATGGCTCTTTTATTCAAAGTAGTTTTATTATAATTAATAAAATACTAACTAAAATATAATATCTTTATCTAAATATTTCCAACCTTTGAATTGATGTTGCCTAGCAACCGCCAAGTAAATATCTTTGTCAGTCTTTGACATTACGACTTCATGAAAAGTGATAAATTGTTAATTTTTGTTAAAAACTATGTTTTGAATTTCTTTTTCGTTTATGAATGAGTAATATGTATGAGGCGTGCACTTTTGGATTTTCCAAACTATTTTTTTTATTGTACTTCAAGGAAAAATATTAACATCGGTGTTTTGGATTAAATTACCTATCTAAATATTTTAAAACGATATCCAACCAAATTAAACATATTGTACTAGCGCAAGATATTAATCAGTTTTTTTTGCAATAGTGGTACAGGCAAAAATGTAACAGAGTTAAATTTGGTTTAACTTTTATCTATGTCACTTAATTACAAGAAAATTTAACTATTATTTTTTTTTAAATGTTAATTTTTGGTTTAATGTGTTTAATTTTCATTACATTAAACATTTACATTTTAACATACTTCCTTGTGCATACCCTATACGATGAAATGAAAAAATCGCTGTTTTTAATTCATGCAAAGTAGCCTGAAATTCGGCGTAAATTCCCCGGACTAACAGGCCCCTTCTACAAGATAGTTTCCAATGGAGAATATGGGATTAATAGTGATAAAATATTGAGTTCATGATTTCAGAACTGCATGTGACATCTAAGGTATTTTGTAGGTATACTTACTTGGTATTTAAATTCTGTTGATGTTTTCAGCGCAGAGCATATTAAGTTGAAATAATAGAGATTACGGTAAAATATGCCAAAAGTATGACATAATACCTATGAAAAAGAAAATATTGGAGATTAACTTGGTCACGATAAAAATATACCATGAGTACTTAGAGAGCTAAAAAGTCCAGTTACTGAATATTTATTTATTGCCTTTATAATGTAAGGGTAAGTAAGATATTCAGGAACATACCAGTACTTGGAAAATTCTCTTATACAAATCGTAAGCTTTCAAGATACTTTCGTATATCTCAAGTAATTTCAGACAGTGTTCATCGTTTTTGTTTTCATAATTCATCACTATAACTTGTTTAATCCACTCGTCTAGATATTTACTTAACAGTGTTATAATTCGGGTGGCTATAATTATATTAATATCCACAGTGAAGAAAAGTATTCCACAAATATTGTCAAGAATCAAGTCGAGGACATGGGGGTAGTAACACGTTAAATAATATGTAGTCTGCATACAAATATTAATAAAAATAAAAGTAAGTACTGAGATCCAATTCCAGACGATAAAACTCAGGACACTTTTACTAAAATCAATGCTCCTGTGTATAGTTTGGATCTTTAAAATAAGTAAAACGATGTTTTCCTTGTGCATTATATCCAAAATGAACATAATTGTAAACGAGACCAAAATTACGATAAAGTAGACAACGGTGAACAGCGACAAGAAGTCGTTTTCTATTCTTGATATATTTTTATTCATATCCCTGACATCTACGATGACCATTCGATAAATGCACGACGTATTCAAAAATAACACACAGCAGAACGAACGAATACGGCTTATTTTACTATTTGGATAAATATAACTACATTTTACATTATATTTTGGGTTTAATAATAGACTGAGTGCAAAGTTAAAAGAATACACTATTCGTTGAACATCTTTTTCTAGTCGATTATTGAGTAATACTTTGAAAGAGTTTACTGGATAAACTTTTTGTTTTTTGAATATATTTTTTACTTTCAACTTGAACCTGTCCATTGTTGGATGGTTAAGTCTATAATACACATAGTATTATAAACTTAACCAAATTACAATACGGCACCGAAATAAAATGGCGTTTAAATATTTATGGACTGATCGTATCAATAGTCTTAACTCAGTTGAAGTTGTTATTTGTTGTATTACATTAGTTAATTATTTTTATAGTTAATTAAAAATTTCCAATAATTAATCGTTATGGAAATTACAAACACTTATGGTTAGCATCCACGAGCAGGATTGCTCAATGAGTTTATTTGATAAACAACAACTAGATTACTAAATAGTTCAAAAATTACTTATTCATAAATTTTACTATACGCAGATGATATGACGGTTCTTAAGTCTGTACATACATTATCTGATACCAAACTACTTCAGTCATACCTTGACAGATTCTTTTCATACTGCAAAACCATAAATTACAACTTAACGTATCCAAATGTTTTGACATACTATACACGCGCCAGAAAACTATTATCGGTTCAGGATATACACTAGATGGTACGTACATAAGACAAGCAGAATCAGAGATCTTGGTGTAGTACACGACAGCAAATTACTTTTTGACGATCACATAGAAACCTTTCGCTTACCAAGAAAGCTTTCAAGACCCTGAGCTTTATTATTAGAGCTTGCTCTAGCTTTTGGTCTCTAAAACCTGTAAAAGTCCTGTTCTATTCTTTCGTGCGCAGCCACCTCAAGTACGTTTCCCAAGTCTGGAACCCTCAATACGAGATCCCAGTGGATTACGAACACCGTTGCAAGCGATACCATATCTTACCGTTGAACATGAGACGTAATATTGGTGACATGTGTTTTTTGGCAAGCATAGCAAATGGCTCGATTGATAGTCCGGAACTACTCAGCAAAATGCTTCTTAGCACTAATCAAAATAACCTGCGTAGACGACCTCTGCTGCAGGACGCCTTCTCTATTCGTAGTGTTAAAGCATTCAATAGTTTACAATCGCACCTGGAGATTGATCTATTTTGCACCAGCGCACACAGTATTAGAAAGATCCTAATCAAGGAATATTTTGGGGATAATCATGAAGATAGTCATCAAGGAATATTTTAAGTAGGTGCTCATAAATTATTTAACTGTTTTGATGTTGCACGGCTTGACTAATTTTAATTTTTTTATTCGTCTACGGTTCTCTTTTATTAACAAACTAAAAAACGTTTTATTTCGTTTTCTTGGTTTGCAATTCGGTTGGATCATGTTATCATTACTTTTTTTATTCTGTATGACAGATATATACTGTTTCGTTATTATGGTTGTGCTGTGGGCTTTCAATAATTTTGTTGGTTAAATAGGTAACATTTATTTGTTTATTAAATGTTATATTTCAAACATCGTCGTGTCCTACAACCATTACTTATTTTCAATAATAACTTTATCTGTCAAATGTGTAATAACAAATGGCCTTCGCTGTTATAATATTTACCTTAACGAAGACATATGTGTTAACATGATTATTATTGTACCCTGAAGCGGGTAAAAATAGATATTCTTTTGGATTAGACCCACCAGTAGATATGTTTAGTATCATTTATTGAAGTGCCTAATTAATTAAAATGTATCCCATCCTTAATTTCATATTATATTTGTTTTATGTGGTTAATACGTTAACCATTGATTAAAGTAACACTCGTGTGCTTGGGAACCAATGATCCCTTGATGATGAGGAAATTCCGTTTTATTTCAAAAATACATCCTGTGAAGTATATTTCAAAGAATATTGTGGAAGAAGATGTGCAGTCGATGCTTGTGCCTTTGAATCTAATGCAATATATTATGTTTTGCCCTAAATATCGCATCAAAAATAATTGTATAATTCCAAACAGCCTCTTCTCCGACATTGTTTCTTCAGTTGGAACATTTGTATTCATATTTATATTCGTATATCGCTGCTATATGCTGACTATGTTTAAAGATTATGTCGGATGTACTACTTTCATGTATGTCATCTCTTATTTTGACTGCATCTATTATAGTTTCGGATTCGCCATGAATTTCGTGGTCGGGTTCATTTACACCGACAAAAGTATAAAATTCGTCTTGACCTTTCAAAAAGTGCACAGAATTCTCAATGATGAAACCAATTTTAGACGCTTCGTCAAATTAAATTGGACCTTTGTAATACTGATATTAGGTGGCTACGTCTGTGTTTTCACATATTTTTGCACACAACTATCCTTTGAGTATATGTTTAATGCTTATCTTTTGGTATTTTTCGATTTAAATATAGTTTGTGCCATTCGACTCTTTAATCTGTTGGAAGATAAAGTTATTCTGTGGAATATTCAAGTTTTACGTTCTCAAGACATAGAAATAGCGCGCGATACAAGTTATAGCAATAAACTGTTCCAGGCTTACGTAGATTTATTAGAATGTTATGAAATCCATAAAGTCTGTGTTCAACAATTTGTAAGTACCTACCTTTTCTAGTTAATAATAGTATCAGTAGTAATAGTAGTAGTAGTTTTGTAGTTAAATGAGAGAAAGTGAAAGAAATGCGTCAAATTGACATAAGATATACCGTATTTGGGATCGAGTAAAGTCTTTTATCAAATCAGTTCTTGAAATTATAAGTCGTTGGGAGACCTCGAACAAAGTGAACCGATATTTTTATGAATGCCAAAGGAATCCGCTCGATGCGAGAAGCACAAGACCAGTTGATGGGGCAATGCTTGAGGAAGGCCTATGTTCAGCAGTGGACCTCTTTCGGCTGAAATAAAGATAAGTAATCGGTGTCGTTACATACTCTAGACAAGTTAGTCCTTAGCAATTAGCAATATTAGCAATAGTAAGTAGCAGCAATAATAGCAGTAATGTAGCGTGGGTGCAGTACTAATAGTAGTGGTGATAGTAGTTGTAGCTGCTAATAATTATTCTATATAATTTGAACACTTTCCAGATGCTCTATTACATTATTGAAGTATTTATCCACACTCTAATTTACGTTCAAGTAGCAATTGAGATGCTGAAAACAGGCATAGTCCTTAATGATAAAGTAAGTATTACTTTAATAGATAGGTGCGAGTAAATAATAATCCAATTTTGTTTGTCATCATGTGTGATTGACGTCAAACGTACATTTTGTTGTAGAATGCAGCTTTTGTGGCGTCGATTTCCATATGCTTTTGGATGACAAAAGAATTGATGTTACAAACAATGATGAGCCAGCGATGTGAGAAATTCTACATAGCCATACAAGGTGTTCAAGATACATGCGCACTTGTTTTTAAAACAACTTCTTCTGGTAACTTTTTTTTAATAATACACTCTACGATCTTAATATGCATATTCGTTTATATCCCAAGCCTATTTTTAAATCATCTCCCAAAATAAATATTGATTATAAGCGATGAGGATCAACAGCTGTATACTTTGTTAGCTTCTTCATAACCTATAATTTATGCATTGCATCAATTGACAGATTATGAGAAAAGGCTGTGCAAGAACGTACTGCGCATCCATCGAGCATCTTTCAGCAAGATCCGCGTGTGTGGCTTGTTCTACATAGGCGCTGCGTTGCAATTAAGTCTGATGAGTCTTCTCACTAACTACATTGTTGTGTTGCTACAGTTTGCTTATTTGTAATTTAGACTTCTTTAAATCCATTTTACGAAACATCTTTACTTTTTCTTTATTTTAGTTAATATAAACCATTCATAACACTAAATATTTTTTTTCACTTTAGATATTGCTATCCATAAGTTTTGACTAACTATTACTGTATAATAATATATAGGAACAGAATTTGAATTGGAGATTTAACTACCGCCACCCATGGACATTATTTTATTCGAATAGTTGTGTCGTGTGTGTATTGCTAGTGTTGTTAATTTGATCGTGAATTATAATTTGACCTGAACTGCAAACGGTTTTTCTATTGCGCAATAACCAACAGTACCCAAAGTACGCCCACAGTAGTTAAAATATGCCTGATAATAACGAAAGAGAAACCTCCTCCGTTATATAAGGTCCGATTAAAATAGATGGACAAAATTTTTGAAATCATTCGGACCACCAAAATAAGGACAACATAATGGTAAAAAAAAAATAAGAAAAACGCATTGGAAAAACGCATTCCAAGATAAAAAAAAAACAACTAAAGAAAATACACTGAAAATGTTGCTTACCCAATACCATTTATTATTTTAGGTCAAAATAAAATCACTTTTTTTTTATTGGATTTCTTTGGTTAGACGTACTGAACGCTGTGTTAAAATGGAACCTTGTATATGTATACGTTCGCGTCGCTCTTGCTAAGTGGCGTATGCATACGTGTGTCCCGCCACTCACCCTCGGTTGACGTCGATTGTGATGATTTTCTTCTTAAAATGGCGACGTTTGTTCTCATGAGTCTTGAATAAACTCAGTATACGAGTAGGTAAACCACATATTGGGAGTTGTTGAACAGTGTCGCTTTTATACATATTTCGCGTACCCACCTTTCTAGGTCGACTTAGGGCGCGAGATTATTTATTCATAATTTCTTATTATTTTAACTTATTATGCCTTTTCTGTAAATGTTTATCATGCAACGTTTTCACCTTTAGCTCTGTGCATTATAGTTATGGAAAATTTGCATACATTCAAAGTCATGTCATGCTTCTCACTTCCATTTTGTAACTTCTGTACTGATTGATTGTGACAACCACACACCACCTTCATTAGCATACTAGAGCATCTCGCTTTGCTTATGCTTTGGTGCCCTAATAAGCGGAGATGACTATAGGCCATCTTGTGACACGCTGGACCTTATTACCAGGGTCCAAAGGTGGCCACGTTTGCGCAATACTTTAAAATACTGAACGCATCTCCCATGAGAGATTCCGGGCCACTACCTTCTGGTAAATCCAGCATTTATCCTGCTCCGTGTCGGATACCTACCTTACCCACGTTGCCACGTCGAGTTCTGGCGAGACCATCCGCTGACCGTCACCTTTCCTGGCGTCTGCAGCGTAGCAGAACCTTTATCAGTCTTCGTCACACCAAGCTGACCCAGAAGAGTACTTCGCTACTCTCATGGCTCTTAAACAAATAGTGACTATAGACCTACCTACCCTCGTATTATTTTATTGTATTATACATATTTTATGTTGACAACTTTACGTGGTCTTATTTATCTCCACCTTGTAAACTTTTGCCGGCACAATACACAATAGCTTGATATTATCAAGTCATTGGTACCCGCACCGGTCAACAACCGATATTTATAACAGCTCGACTGTAAATCTACAAAGCTGTCGATTGCCGTCCAATAAATCAAGCGAGACTATGAAAAACGAAACAAATAAACCTGGTGTATTTCTTTTAAGCATTTATTTATTTAAATTACTCGCACAACAAGGTACAAAGGCGGACTTAATGCCTTAGGCATTCTCTACCAGTAAACCAAGGGTGGTGAAGAGATAGGATAGCAGGTGCTCTGATTGACAGCATTTAATTTACAGAAAGTAGAATTGCAACTCTATGATAGCGTAATGAACGATAACTCCCAGCAAACATTTTGGTAGCCTAGCGTCTACATAGAACAGGCCACACGCGTTCATCTTACTGAACATTCGATTTGTATGTAGCACGTTCTTGTAAAGACGTTCTTGACACTCTGTAAAGAAAACAAAAAGAGATTTAGGATATTATACCGAATGAAAACAAAAGAGAACTATGTTTAATTGAAAGCCAGATTTTTGGGCATACTAAACGTAGGGCAAGTTAAACTTAGTTCCACAACAGATTCAGTTGCTATCTTGAAACTACTGGAATGCTGATTTGTTCAAATTCTTACTTGGATAATTCCTGTTCTTCATTAGCTGTATACACGCCGTCATAGCTTCCTCAACAGTTATATAGAACTTCTCACAGTAAATACAATGTAATATTACTAATACTATATCCTTTGTCAGAAATAAAATAAGACCAACACTCCGAAGCAAATCCTGTAAAATAAAATTGATTAGATGTTTCTTTAGCGCAAATTAGTCAAAGTAAAAGCTCAGAATAGTATATTATGCAACTAATGAATAAAGGACGGATTAAAAGCGAGGGCCATAGATGAATCACGATCAAGTGAAGGATTCTAAAGACTGAATCACGACCGTAGGGAGTGATTCATGATTCAAGTGTTAGAATCCTGACCGACGCGAGTGATTCATGGCCCTCGATATAAATCCGTTTTATTCAAGAGTTGCATACTATACTTTATACCATGACTACGAGAAAAGCGAAAATAGACATTTAATAAAAGGTTAACACGTTCAGTGTCGGGAGCCCTCCTGGAGGATTCACCTACTTGGATATGGGATGCCGGGAGCCCTCGCGGAGGACTCATTTTAAATGTAAACGTTCAGTGTCGGGAGCCCTCCTGGAGGGTTCACCTAATAGGACATGGGATACCGGGAGCCCTCGCGGAGGGCTCATTTTAAATGTAGACGTTCAGTGTCGGGAACCCTCCTGGAGGGTTCACCTACTTGGATATGGGATGCCGGGAGCCCTCGCGGAGGGCTCATTTTAAATGAAGACGTTCAGTGTCGGGAGCCCTCCTGGAGGGTTCACCTACTTGGATATGGGATGCCGGGAGCCCTCGTGGAGAGCTGATTTTAAATGTAGACGTTCAGTGGTGGGAGCCCTCCTGGAGGGTTTACCTAGTCGCATATGGAATGCCGGGAGCCCTCGCCGAAGGCTCATTTTAAATGAAGGTTTTTCTTAGGGATTGCAGATTATAAACCGTGAAAATAAAATCTGATGTATATTTTAACAAAACGTAATGCCGGCAACCCTCCCGGAGGTTTCACTTCCAACTACGAATAATAAAAGTCGTAGACTTCCAATATGTATGGATGGCGGCATGGCGTATGAGTTCTATGAAAAAGGGTGGAGTCGAAAGAGTTAAGGAAGTTGTATAGCATTGAAATAGCGGTCGAATATATTGACGTGTTCTAAATTCAAACACCAAAATAGTGATTAAAAGAGCTTTTTATTCACTGTTTTCAGTGAATAAAATAAGCTTTTTAGAGGGGGAATGGTATAAACATAGTTAAAATTCAACTTATCTATCAAAAAGTGAATTCTGTTTCATTGATATACATTTCACACTTACTTTTTTTCCCAATTCAGTAGAGTTTTTCATCACATAAATGTTATAGGTGAGATAAAATAAAGCGCGTTCGACTACGCAGAATATGTGATATAACTTCTAAAATAAAAAATAATGTTAGCTTAATGTTGTCATCTAAAATTTAGATGATAACTCAGTACTCAGGCGCGTCTTGACCAAGTTCCTCCGGGGACTTGCTCAAGACACGCGATCTATGCATCATCGCACAAACATCGTCTTCGAGTATACTGATTTATTACCAGTGGGTTCATATACTTAACTCTCGAACTTACCAATACCTGGAAAATTTCTTTGTACAGATTGTAAGATTTCAATATATTTTCATATATCCCGAACAGTTTGAGACACTGATCATTGTCGTTTTCATCATTCATCATTATGACGTCATTGATCCACTTATCTAGATATTTCTTTAACAATATTATGATTCTAATGGCTATTACAAACATCAGGTCCAATGGGATACACATTAAGTCGCAAATATCGGAAATAATAAAACCGGTTTTAAAAGAAATCAAAGGTCCAAAAACCATGAGATTTATTAATAAATGAATTAAAATTATTGTTGTAGTTGAGATCCAGTTCCAAATTATAAAACTTTGGATACTGTTACTGAAAACAATGCTCCTATGTACAGTTTGTATCTTTAAAACAAGTAAAACATTGTTTTCTTTGTGCACAATATCCAGAATGAATATCGCCGAGAAGCCAATTGAACAGGTGATGTAACCGATTACAGTAGAAAGTGAGAAGATATCGTATTTGAATTGTGTTTTATTCACTGTTGTGTCTTCTACGATGAAAATTCTCAGGAAACACAACGCATTTAAAAATACCATTAAAAAAAATGCAAATCCATGATATTTTTGTCCAGTTGTATAAATAAGATTTTTTCGCAGATAATATTTTGAATTCAAAAAAAGATTAAGAGGAAAGTTTAAAGAATATGCTATTCTTTGTATATCTTTTTCCAGATGATTATTGAGTAACTCTTGTTGTCGTGCTTTGAACATTGTGTTAAGAATCTACTTCAACAGTTTGTCGCTTAATGATTGCCTAACCTACTTGGGCCAAGTAGGTAACTTTTTTATAGCCTAGTAACTTGGCTGTAAAAAAGTAAATTTAACGGAGTTATTAAATAGCGTTAATAAACTGATCGTATCAATACCATGACAAGGCAAGGACGTAGTTAAATAAAAAATGGTTTTGGTCGATAAAAATATTCAAGTTTATTAGAAAATTCATAGTCATATCGGCCACCATCATAAAACTTAATAGAAGTTAGTGCTACTGCTACTGGAATTACTTTAAATGTCGCTGGCCATACGTTTTGACCAACTATTGCTATAGAAACAGAATTTGAATTAGATATTGAACTACCGCCGCCCATGGACATTCGTTAAACCAATACATACATATATACATACATACATGCATAATATACACATAAATACTCATTTTAAAATCACCTGAAAATATATACCCCATCAAAACATACCATGTATAAATGCAAGTCTCGCAACGCAGTTCAACTACCACAAAACGCTGTAAGATCTAACCAAGACGGTTAATTTATTCAGTACCCATCTATGGGAGCTTCTATCTAACAACTTTGGCATAAATTGTTACCTAATTAGTTAATTAACAACATTTTATAGTGACCGTATCAATATGTATTAGACATATTTATTTCTTTAATAAATAGAATGACTTGGTAATCCCACGGGAACATAATTACATAAAAATAATCTACTATTTGAAATACTTAGTCCTAATTGAACGTAGCGCTAACGAGCCAAATTGATGTATGCACAAACATAAATAAATAGTTTGGAAAATCCAAAAGTGCACGCCTCATAACACTCATTGATATACGAAAAAGAAATTCAAAACATAGTTTCTAACAAAAATGAACAATTTATCACTTTTCATGAAGTATGTTTTGACTGCTTTTATACCCATCAATATCCAAAGGTATAATTCAAATTTAACCAAAAAATAAAGGGTAAAATTTCTAACCTCGCTATCCTTACGTAATGTCAAAGACAATTTATTTAGATACCTAATTATTTACTTTGTCGGTTCGGTTGCTAGGCAACGGCCGGACGTCAAGTCTAGCTTGGAAATATTTAGATATAGATAATTATATTTTAGTTAGTATTTTATTAATTATACTTAAGAGGGTTTACGTCGTACGGCTTTTCATACAATCTTTCAAGCCCTTATTTTTCGAAATGACTGAACCGATTTTAATGAAACTTCATAGGCATACGTATATACGATAAACAACGGTCTAAAAACTTAGTTAAGAACATTTTCGAAAAATAGTGTTACAGCCAAATTATACCGATTTGTAATTTTCTATAGAAACAGAGATTTCCAGTTAACTGCTTTTAAATAAGACATTTTGAAAATGTTCTTAACTAAGTTTTTAGAAGTGTGTATCCTACATATGCGTATGAAGTTTCATTAAAATCGGTTCATTCATTTCGAAAAATAAGGGCTTGAAAGATTGTATGAAAAGCCGTTCGACGTAAACCCTCTTAAACTACTTTGAATAAAAGAGCCATTTTCAATAGGGTTCTTTCTATGGCTGCAACGAAAAAAAAAAAATGACTCAATTAATTGATTTTATCGCAAGCTACAGTGTTTTCAGGTTTCATAATCGATGGTCTAGAAGACAAACGTACTAATTACAGATCTAGCAATTATTCAGGAGGACAGTTTTAGTTAATTTAAGTTTGAAAAGCTAAAACTCAAAACTGTATATAGGTAGAGTGTATAGTATAGTGAATATATTTAGTTAAGTATTATCTGTGTAATCATTGATCATAAATAGAAACGTCCGTTTTCAAAAAATAGTGAAAAAAAACAGTTTTATAAAAAAAGCGTCACTTAGTACTATTGTACACTAAAGTGATTTGTAAATGATTACTTAGCATTATTGTGTATTGTCTATTAATTACAATAATTTGAAGGATTTAATAAAAAAAGCAATAAAATTTAATGTTTATTTTTATTTTTAGTAACAAACATTTTTTTATAATCACTTACATACATAGGATTGTCAAAACCTCTATGAAATTTAAAAATGAAAACTAAAATGAAATTAATTCTAAAGCTCTAATTACATAAGAGATCAGCAGGCTTAGCCAAGTTGACAATCTACAATCGTTGTCGCTAGTAGAAAACTAATCAAATGTATAGGAATGACATCATCACAACGTTAAGTCACGTGGTCAGAACAATCGAATAGAAAATTCGTAGACAAGTTTACAATCGTTCAAAATGTTAGAATGAATGTAAGCGTTTCTACAACGTTGATCGCTACACCCGAAATGGTAGCCAAGTTACAGTTTTGACAAGCGCTAACGAAACGATGTCGAAGTTTATGAACGATAGCTAAGCGATCACCGAGACCCAAGAGTAAACGATAAAAAAAAGCGTCTTTATGATACAGCTGTGTTGATACCGAGAAGTGTTTTGTTTATTCGCCAAATTGGACTATATGTACCATTTAGCATATAGTCGGTCAGCTTTTATTCGGCCTTGCGGACCTTGCTGGGGTCTCGTTATATTATTATCGCCATGTCTAGAACATAAGTTAAAACTATTTCAGAGAAACAAAGGGTCTATTGATTAAGTAAAGGGTCAAACACAATTCTTTTGTTTGTTTCTTACGTATTAGTTCATGGCGCGTATCACGTCATTGTTTATGTTTCAAACTTTCAAGCGCCTGAGTACCTATGATAGATTTACAAATAACAAAGGAAGATATTTACGAAATAACTAATAATTTATGTACCTTTCCATGAATCCAAGCTTACTCGAGATCTAGATTCCATTCTATAAAAGTTATTAGTATCTTTCATTCGCATTATGCAGAATAATAATCATAACATTTCAAGACACAGTAATGTTTAAAATTACAGTCCACACGGTGATATTATGATAAACCAAAGAAGAACTTTACCATAATTCGCTTAATTTTTTATCACTTTATCACTTTGAAACAATAATTATCTGCCCGCGCACAAAGTACAAGTACACAACTGCGACTTTGACGTTTGTAGGAACGCTCACCATAGACTAAAGTATAGGTTTTTTCTAAAGACGTTGTAGAATGAACGATCGACTCAGTCGTGTCAACTTGGCTACCAAGTTATCGTTTTCTACAATCGCTTACGCTGAGGCGTTAACGATTGTAGAAAGAGATTCGATACGAAACGTTTGTAACTTGGCTAGGCCTACAGTGGTTAATTATAATATTTAATTATCACGGCCATTTTTTCATTGGTTCTTGTGGTTAGTCGGTATCATCAGATTCTGAACAAACGTTAATAATTATTATGTTTGCTTCATCAACAGATGGTATATTAGTGTAATAATCAACATAGTCTTGAGGAATCACTCCATCCTTCAGTAAAGTCATCAAATCTTTCTTTTTTGCCTTAGATATTGGTATTTGGGACTTGTACGCTTTTTTTAAGGGTTTATACAAATTACCAACACCAGCAACCTAATTACGTAATGCACGATCAATTTTAAATTGAAACCAATTGAAAAAGATTGCCAGTCCATTGCTTCATAAGTTCGACAAAAAAAATTGAGCAGATTTTTTTGTCGAACTTATGAAGCAATGGACTGGCAATGTTTTTCAATTGGTTTCAATTTTTTTTTTTTTTTTTTATGTATGTTCACCGATATCTCCGCCAATTGTGGACCGATTTTAAAAATTTATTTTTTTGTTTGAAAGGGTAAGCTTCCGAGGTGGTCCCATATAAATTTTATTGACTTTGCTTAGATAGTTTTTGAGTTAGCTTCAATAATACATATTTTTCCCACTTAGTTTATATGGACGATATGATGATAACTTCCTGTCACTGTTATTTATTGCAGTTAGTGGTATTGGATATTGTGTGGGGTAGGTACCACAACTAAAAAGTGAAAAATAAAAACTTTTTACAAAAAAAATTAAAACCGACTTCCAAAAAAAACCACTACAAAGTGAAAAATAACTTTAATTTCGGAAGTCGGTGGCAAAAAACGAAAATTAAAAAACAAAGACACCGACTTCCGAAATTAAAGTTATTTTTCACTTTGTAGTGGTTTTTTTTGGAAGTCGGTTTTAATTTTTTTTGTAAAAAGTTTTTTCTTAGATGCAGTGATATCAATTTCTTCGAAATTTGGGTCACCCAATTTATATTTGTAAAAGATTGATCCTGGGGACTCTTTTCTTACTTGAATCCATTTGATGTTCATCCACTTTACGGTTTCATTATTTTTGTTTTTTACCGTATTGCAACTCAGTGACTTTTCTAAATCTTTTAAATCATAAAAGTCTGGATATTTCATCATGATGACATCGTACGGTTTGGGCTTGGATCTTGCAGAAGTGATCACTAAAGCATACTCCCTCGCAGTGAAAATTTTTTTATGTTTTCGGGCACGCTCTATACTCGCATGAATAGAGTCCGCCTCCAAATAAGAATGACCAGATTCCATGTATTTGAGGTTAACTGTTTCCAAATGTGGAATATTTATCACAGCATACAAAGCAGCCAATGTAACATATTTGTTACGGTTCTGACCGCTGCATGTATCAGAAAATGATGAAACTGATTTCACATTTTCAGGCAATTCCATTAAGTACTTTAGTAAAACTGAACCAATTTCAGTGCTTCCTTTTTTTCCGTTGCATTCGTCCCACATATAGCACAGTCCTGTATTTTTATAGTTATCTAACGCGTGTATCGCTTCTGTGCCGCCCGGCCCGCGCATTACAACAAAATTCACGCCAAAAATTAGACGATGAATACCTATTCATCGTCTAATTTTTGGCGCGAATTTTGTTAATTTTTTAAAGTATAATAATTATTAGTTTTGTTAATTACGAGTAAGAAAACTAATAATTATTATACTTTAAAATAAATGTTAGTGATTTAAAAATTCAATTAAAAACCTTTAGCAACCACTGTTAGTGTAGTACTATTGTTATAAAACCATTTACATCAATTGTCAACATTTTATTTTTAGTGGTGTAATGATCTTAAATCACTAATTCCTTTTGTGCATTTTCCTGACTGAGTGGCCAGCTATTTATTAATATCACTTATACTGTTTGTCTATCGTACTCTTTAAGACTATTATCACTTAATACAATTGAGAACCGAATGTTATTGAATGCCAAAAATCGTAAATATACTGACGGTCTTATTCATAAAAAAACCTTATCGAAGGTTTTAGACATTACTTAGTTAAAATGCTTGATAAGCCTATAAAACCATCGATAAAATTTTGTTTTCATAAACGTTTCATAAACCTGCTATTACTAATATGTCGTTATAAATCAAAATGTTGCCATTTTAATGAAGTCGTCCAACAAATTGACCAACACATCGAGTCGTCAAACGAGAATGTCTGTCTGCGCACCAAATAATTGTGACCATAGACATTATTACGTACTGTAAACTATTTTATTGTCTACAGTTTCGACTCTTTTCTCAGACTCTTTTGACACGGCGCGTCTTTCAAAACACGTATTTGTCAATGAATTTGGTATTGAAGCGACGAAAATTTTTGAATAATTACATGCATGTACTAAATAAACAAATGGAATCAATACCGTAGACTAGTTCCAATAAAAGGCAAAGAAGTGAAACTTGGTTGGAGGAGGATAAGGTTTGTACCATTACAGCTAGAACAAATTCAAAGTAAGTTTTGTTTTGTAAACATTCTCATACTTACATGCTTGCTTTTGCTTCTGTTCCTTAGATTGTTTTGAAAGAATTAGTCAGGAGAGGGTCTCCTTATTGGAAAATCAAAATACGGACGCAAACACCAACGCGAAAAAAGAGGCGGCCTGGCATGGTTTACGAATTAGGTACCTATCTTTTACGTTACATACTTCCTAACTAAGCATATCAAGAATTTTGTTACAAAACTCATAGTAACAAAAACCCGCGGCCCTAAGAATTATATATTAAGGACTCGTAATATTAGTTATTCTTATGCCCCTACTGATTTAATTAATTTGGTAATAACTATAATTTACAAACAAACTATTACATTAATTTTGTATTTCAGGTTAGAATGGTAAGGATGGCGCTGCTACAAATAGCAGAAACTGAAACAGCCTGCAGAAAAGAATTCCATGAGGCACATAGGGCAAACGAAAAAGAAAAATTTTTGTTCTAAGAAAAAATCGAAAAGTCAAATTAGAGTATTACAAAATAAATTAAACTGATATATTAAACAAGTTTTTTTATTAATTAACTACTCGCTAAAATGTCTTCTTATAAAAGTTTGTTAAATAGCATTAGCATTTGCGTTTCCCCTTGCAATTTCTTGAATTACTTCACTTGTATGATATTCATTGATATTACTACCCTCTAACTGCATGTCTCCATGGTGAACTGCAATGTTGTGAAGTATACTGCCACTATGGTTGTTTTCACATTTCCTAGTGTTCATGTAAAAGGCATTGAAAGCGTTTTTTCACACACCAAAGCAGCGTTCCACAGTATTATATTGTTGCAGTGCTTCGTGATATGTTTTCCCGCTTCTATTTTGAGGCGTTAAAATAGGAGTGAAGAGCTAAGCCTCTAACATAAGATCCTCTCACGAACAAGGTTAATTATGAAGGTCGCTGTAGATTTAATAAGGACAACAGTGGCGAAGGGTGCCGTAATAGAAAAGGTAAGCCGGAGCCAAAACAAAAGGAAAAAGGAAAAAAAAAAAAAAAAAAAAAAAAAAAAAAAAAAAAAAAAAAACCAGGGGCTGCAGCCGTGCGTGAAGTCCAGTTACTTACAATTTGTGGCTAGCTTTCTGGCTCTTCAGTCTTGTACAGGCAGATGTTACTATTTACTATACATGCACGATTTTGTTTTAAAGTTCCTTTTAGGGGGCATGTTACACCTTTTTTCAACGAACACAACATTTTGAAAATGAAAGCTAGACGTAAACTCCATTTGGCAAGTCTACTCTTTGGTGTCATTAAGTCTCATTCCCCTTCTTATTTGTATGACAGACTATCGTGGACAAGCAGACACAGAATAGGGGAGGGAAGAAAATGTTCTCAACAGCTTTCCATCCCAAGGCACAAGACGGCGGCTTTTAGAGGCAGTTTTCGCTACGCAGCTACTAAATGCTGGAACAATATTCCTCCTCCCATAAAGTATAGTAAAAGTTGCTTGACTTTCAAATTGAAATTAAAAGTATTTCTATTAAACCACCAAAAATATTTTCAAAATGTTCGAGCTGACATGTCTGCCATATAAAACAATATTTATTTTATACATTTTTGTAATTTTAATCAACTTTATCGATTTTATTAATTTATTCAATTTTTTTCTATTTTTTCAATTTTCTCAATTTAAATTTTATTAATCAATAATTTTTGCCTAAATGATGACGACACCCTGATCAAAATAATAAGTTTTCGAAGTTTAAAAGAACAACGCAGTCGTTCACACTATTTTGTCCTCTACCTTTTATTTCTTTTTTAAGATTATTCACAAATATTGGGTATTTATTTAAGTTTTCCACTAATCACAACATAACACACACGCAACTACACACACATGTATGTCACAACATTTTATTTGTTTTTTTTTTGTATCAGCTGAGAAACACAAGAGTTGCCAGCTGGCAACTCTCGGGTTTCTCCTTTATCAGTTTCCAATTTTAATTTACTCTTTATTTGATTAAAGCGGGCACATGCACTTTTGTTTATTATTCTAGCGTATGACACTCGTGGGCTGCAGCTGAAAATCAGCGTCAGGTGGTGACCTTGTGTTGTCATCTGACATTATGCTGAGCTGAGGCCCTTTTGGCATTAAAAGCAAATTGTTTATAGTTTTAAGGTGTTTATTTTTATTTATTTTTGCTGTAATGCCAATAAACGCATTTTTCTTTCTTTCTTTCTTTCTATATGATAAGATGATACTATTTACGTGTCCAAAAAACGTTTTCATTTCCTGAATATTTTCAAGGGAACGGCTCAGTACTAAATTTAATATATGAGCGTAACATGGGACAAACATTGCCATATGGACATGCATCACGAATTTTCGCTTGTACTCCACCGTGGCTCGCCAGACATAACTGCCGCGCCGTCGTAAGATTGACCAACTAACTTATTTCTACAACGATACTGGTCAAGTATTTCTAACAACTGTTTGGATAAAACTTCAGCAGTTCGACTTTCGCTAACATCGTAAAAACCCAGGAATCGTTCTTCAATTCCAGTTTCTGATAAATATCGAAAAATTACAGTTAATTGCTCCCTATGACTGACATCTGGAGTTTCGTCAATCATTACAGACAGAAATTGAGCTTTATCTATCTCTAATCTAATGTGGTCTCGTAAAACGGATGCAATACAATGTATTAAATCATTTTGAATATCACTAGAGAGACCAGAAAACACGGGGTTCTGAACTGAAGATCATAGTTCTAAATGCGAGTTCATTACGGATCATATTTCCTCAGATATAACAAAGTTTTGATATAGTTACCGCGGTTATTGGAATTCAGACCTTCATCGTGGCCGCGAAAAGCTACTTCTTGTGTATCTAACAAAATAATGGTGTCAATAAACCGTTTCTTAAATTCCTATTTCGATTTACTTTTCTAATAGGAGCTTCATACGAATTAGCGAAAAATAATCAAGTTGTTCTGTGATTCGTTTAACGACATCTGTCGGCGAGTAGAAATACTATTTTGAGATTTGTGAAGCTAGTTTGGCGTTTCAACACAAGATGACAGCACATCTGATTTTACTCTAAGAGTGAAATCAAATGTAATTATAATACAAAAAGTATTTTTAATTAAGGAATTTGTTTCATAATGTAGGTATTAATAAAGAATTCAGTATTAATTATGTGTTTCTTATTTTCAAACCTTGAAAAGCATGTTTCCTCACAAAGTAAATAATTCGTCAAGCAACAATCAAAACTATTTGCCGCCATCCTAATCCTACTGATAGTACTAATCATTTTTCAAATCTACTCTAATGATGTAAGTACAACTTATTAAACTTTCTACTTACCCCAAATACCTAATTACAACGTAGTTCAATCAACGTACGTTTCTTTCACTAAACTCATAACACAAGCACTATCTTAATCACTTTTCTATACCTGAAAACAAATATTACTCGTACTAGTAATGATAAACTAATGAATACAATGAATACAAAATGCAAATTAACTACTGTAAACAAATTATATGGTTGCGATTACGACAAAAACCAACACATTGTCAATCGAATGATGAAATAATGTTTTGATGTCCGAACACCGAGCCGAACGCATTACGATACTCAACGACAACAACCGAATATCAAATGCGAGAACGAGTGAGTAATAGCAATACATAGTTCTTTCTCGTTCACACGAGCGCGTTTTCGCCTACTGTCCCTATAGTAACTCGTTGCAAACCGGCTTACTCGGCTGCTAAGAAAGGGCGGTGTCGCGTGACCGAGTGACGTCAAGACGGACTATATTTTATATAGAAATTAAATTCACGATAACCCGTACGCGCCTACGAGTTATTTTAGAGCGAAATGTTTTGTTGTTGGGATATAAAGACAAAAATTTTTATGTAGGCGTTTTGTAATGTTTTAATTGTATTCAAATACTTATAGTGTGATTATTCAATGACGATAGAGTGGTTGTGTTCCGAATTACCGAAGGGAAGCCGATAGGAATCGGCTTGTACGGAGTCTGCGCCCCTGAAGGACAATGCTTCCAATCGTCGTCGTCCAAAGAAAATGGATCACTTCTATTTCTGTAAACCTTTCTTCGAAGCGGACGGTTCTCAAGACGTACAATTCTTTCAATAGTATCCAAGCTTTGCAAAGCTTGCATTTTATATAATAATAAACTAAATTAGTTAAACAGAAATGCAAAATAAATTAAACATGTACGATTGTTTACAAAACTGACATTTTGTAGACAGTAGACACACAGGTTAGATTTGTACGTCAAAATGTCGTTTTCTAGCAATCAGCTGCTGTTGAGTCTGCCATTTTTTCCTTATAGTACTGTTAAAGTAGGGTTCTGGCTTCTATAACTTTATAGTAGGTTTATAGAACGTTTTGGTGCTAAAATGCGTTTATGAATACCATTTTTTGTAAACCAGACTTTAGCAAGTGTTTAGATGTTCGATAACTTGTTATGAATAAGACCGTTAGATTTTTCGTGTATCGCGATACACACAAGTAAAATACTTGAAAATCATCTAACGTGTTTTGTTATTTTTACGATGGTAATTAACTGTCATTAACTTTTATGAGTTCCAGTTGATGTAACTTAATACAAATGTACACTCACAATTTAGGCTGAAAGAGATGGAATTCTGTGATTTTAACAAGAGCAAACGGTAGAGCATGCTCATTTAGTACATTTGGCATTAAAATGTAAAAATATCAAAATTTTGCACTTAGCACGTTTGTCTTCTAGACCATCGATATATTGATGGACAGGAAATTTCTTTCAACTATTATGATGCTTTTTTCATTTCTGCTGCATTACATCATTGGTTAAAAAGAACAGTATTAATCTCCATTTAATCATCTATACAATGGCATATAAATTAAGTAGGTTCTGTGTACTAGCAGGAGTGTAACAATAAAAACAGTTGCAGAAATGGGGCAAAAAAAAATGTTCGATCGTAGAGTTCACTCTAATGCTTCGCATTATGAGTCGTGCACTAAAGCGCTTAGAGCGCTCTGCTAGACAGATGTCAAGAACGGTGAAACTAAGAAGTAAAGTAGAAATCTTGAGTGTATTTGGAAACAATATGTGTAAGGAACATGATAACAGTATTCATAATGCCTGTGGCGACAGTACAAGAACCATCCAATCTGCAATCCACATGTTCAAGAACATGGTATCCATATTTCAGTAACTGATTCTAGAACGTTACAGCCAGATGAACCTTCATCTCAATCAGACAATTTACTATTGCTTTGGACTTCGACAGGGATACAAGCAAAATCGCAATCCCATAGGTAAATGAAGGACTGAGCAGTGAGCACGCCAGTTGATGAAATCTCCAGAACTAAAAATCCTTGGTTCATTACTTATTCTCAACAACATTATGTTTGCAGCTGTGCAAACATAAACTCCGCAAGTGTTTCGACAGTGCATTTTCTCAAGATGATATTGATCAAAATCAGTATCAAAAATTATATTCATAAAAACATATGTGCTGATATATAACATAAAAAAATAGCCTGCTGTCGGAGTTTATTTTTTTACAAAGGTGGCCCAAGCTCCGCGCAAAATTACGTAAGGAACCGTTCCATACGAAATTTACTTTAATTTCTTAGTATATTTCTTAGTAAGTATGTAGGGTGATCGGCCCTGCACCAGTTATCACTACCGCAACAAACAATTGAAAATAATTTAACTTTAACGCGTGCTTACGCTTACCGCGTTCAATTTCCCGATAATTGTTAAACACATCGGGTACGGGTACACTGTAACCATAATAATGTAAATAAATGTTTACATGGTAACCAAATAATTTATTTAAAAAAATTATTAGCATTAGCAACTCGAAAAGCAAACAAATGCTGATTATTTTCAATTGTTTTTAAGGTGCTGTTAATTGGTGCAGGGCCAGATAATTGTGTCGGTCAGCCTCCTTATTATTTTTCCTGTATTTGCTGATATAATTCAGGTCAGGGGATTTAGCTGGTCATGGAATCACCGTTATGTCTGGATCTGCATCAAATTAGGTGCTGACAATCCTTGCTCGATGCATGGCACAATAATATCGTGAACAAAATTAATATTTGTCATTTCGTGCTGTGGATACACAATCCTAACAGAGGAAAGCAGTATTATCTTCCAAAATGTTCCTATAGTTCTCGGCATTTGCACGAGGCGGTAGTTGAACAAGCTTGCCTACACCTTTGGAGCTCATCCAATCCCACCTATTATCACATATCCTTCCTAATTCTCTATTTGGTATCACATGATCGACATCATACCGTATCATTGAAAATAGTTGATGTCCAATCGAAATATAAAAATCGGTGTACATAATTTACGCGTGCGTTTTTATGACCGTTTGTCATATCTACTTTGTATATTTTGTTGCTAATAGCAGATAAGAAAAAAATGTAAAGTAGAAGTGCTTTCGTTTGTAAATGTTTTTATTGGCAATATTCTTTATGGTCAATGTCAAATGACTGCAGTGTGCGAGTGCAGTTACGAGCAAGGTAGGCAAAAACCATGTTTTAAAGAACCTAAAACATTTTTTTTTTCTTATCTGGTATTAGCAACAAAATATTATAGAAATGTTTTGTCGTGCTTAATTTGTCGAGCGAAAATTGTGTCGCGCTATTGTTAGTCGATCAAAAGTTTCGTCGTGCCATCGTTTGTCGTGAAAACAATCTGTCGCACTAACGTTCGTCGACCTTTCGTACTGTCGCCCTAGCATTTGTCGCGCATTTGTTTGTCGCAACTTTGATACGGAGTCGTGCGACATGTATCGTAAGTCCATGAATGAATGAATAAAATGCAGTGACCCCAGTGGTTTAACCAGTCTCGATACATCGAATAAACCCCAAGATCTTCACTAGCTCCTGGAGCCTTATACTTCATGGGGCTACAGAAGCCGTTGCATATCAAGGAGTAGATCGGGGGGGCGCGGTAATGATAAGGGAAGACGTGCTCTCAGAATATGTAGAAGAACCAAAATCAACAATTATAAAATTTCGCTTTCAAGAATATTTATATCGAGCTAAAAATTCAAAAAGGTACGGGTAAGTGATTAATAAACAAATAAACAATAAGGCTAAGAACTCACGGAGCGATTTTCACCCGCGCCCGCCGCGGTGGCGGCTCCGCAAACACTCGTACGAACACGTAGTACATGGAAATTTAGATATAAATTTTCACGACGCGGTTTATGACTGCGGCTTGCGTCATTGTTTTGCACCCGCCGCCGCGGCGGGCCCGGCTGAAAACCGCTCCGTGAGTTCTTAGCCTGACACACGCACAGAGTACAATGTTTGAACGTAACAGTAGGTTTCTATGGCGACGAGTGTCAATTGAGTGAATGAGCGTTCACAATCAGTATTTCCAGACGGGTTAATTTTTAAATCAAAACTTTTTCTATAATCTGCTTTAGAAAAATTACTCTACATTACCTACGAAAGAATTTAAATTCATTATTTCTTTATTCAATATTAATTTATTCAGTTTTGTTCAAAAATATGGTCCATTCTTCTCCATAGAAGGCTCCTTGGACACGAAACTCCATAGACACTCTTTAACACCAACATATATTACAACATCTTGGTAAAATCATTCATAAATAGAAACAACACTTATGATTATTTGAAAATAGAGACTGCATTTTAACAGAGCCTAGAGTAAAAACATAAAATAAAATAATTCAAAAAGATAAATAAAGGGCAATAGGCATTCGAGAGTATAATTCATTCATTCAGTTTAATTCAAAAGTATTAGTATATTTTATACTAACTTCTCTGATAATACGGTCCTGTCGCCGGTATTTTCGCGTACAATCCTAGCATTAATTAAAATCTTTTATTGATACGGATAACCTTTGTTACAAAAGTACTTAACGATTAGGTTATAAGTTCAGAAATATAAAGGTACCTTAAATAATGGAAACCCTGCCTCCTAAAGGGGAAACCTGTGACTTAGGAGTCAGTGTTCTACTGTTACTTCGAATGTTCCAATAAACCTTTCTGTGTGTGTTGTATATGATGAAGAACATAATTACATAATTTTATTGGGGTAACAACAATTGCTAAAGTAAAGCTATCTACATGAGGTAAGGAATGTAGGGTCGAATATGCGAGTATTTTGTGCGTGTACATTGCGACAATCATAGTACGAAATCCAACGCTGTTGCGAGGCCTACTCATACTTGGCTGGTTTTAATGTATTAAGACCTTTAATATTAAATGAATACCTAGCCTTATTCTATTTAAAGATTTTAATCGACTGATTGCCACATTACGATAATTAAGTACAACCGAGTCAGCTATTACTTTGATATAAAGTGGCGGTCAGTGTGGGTCGATACTAACATAATGTCTCAAACAGGAACAATCATTCCAGAGGTTTCATTACAAGTTTCCCTGAACAATAACAGACTGGATGAAGAAATAAAAAGAATAGCGTACTCGCTTAATTTTCCACTTAATCTTTTTCTAACCTCAAAATATTATGTACAAAATAGTCATATTTATGCAAATGGACAAAAATATCTTGTATTCGCGTTTTGTTTAATGTTTTTTTTAAATGCTCTGTGTCTCTTTAGGATTTTCATCGTAGAAGATGCAAAAGTAAATAAGACACAATTCAAATACGACATCTTCTCACTTTCTACTGTTATCAATTTCATCTCCTGCTCAATTGGGTTCACGGTAATGTTTCTTTTGGACCTTGTGCATAAAAACAACAACTTCTTACTTATATTGAACATCCAAACTATTTACAGGAGCATTGATTTCAGTAAGAGTATCCGGAGTTTTATTATTTGCAACTGGATCTCAACTACAACCACTATCTGTATTCATATTTCTCTAAGTGTTTTTTATTTTGGACCTTTGATTTTTTCTGACATCGGGTTTATTATCGATGATATTTGCGACATAATGTGTATTCCACTGGATCTTAATTTTGTAATAGCCATCCGAATGATAATACTGCTAAAGAAATATCTAGAAAAGTGGATCAATGAAGTCATGATCATAAATGATGAAAATGACAATGATGTTCAATGTCTTGATCTATTCAAGATATATGAAAATATATTGAAAACATTCAATTTGTACAAAGAAATTTTCCAGGTATTGGTAAGTTCGACATTTTATTACACTTATGAAATCAAAAGTCAATACAAAGACAAAGACTGGTCTGACTAAATATGGTGCGCACAAATGAGTTTAAGATCAGGTAAACATTGTACAATATCATTAGACGACTCTTAAAGTTATTGAAAAAAGTTTACTGTATCTAACGACCCAGAGCTATATGAAGATTACCCGAAGGGACACAAAGACAAGCCATGATTTTTGCAATGATATCATTAATCGATGTTAATGCAAAAAAAACCTTTAGTGTCAGATGGGCACCTGATGCTATAAGTCAATCAATTACTCAACTCACTATATAGCAGTCCACCGCTGGACACGCCGCCTTCCTCATCTAGATCGCCCTAGCCACCGTTTTGAGGTCGCTCGCCCATCTTGGTGGGAAGTGTCCCACACAACTCTTGCTCTCGTTCACTTAATATTTAGCATTCAGAGAGTATTTAATAAAGTTGCAGGCTTTATGTAAGTATATTTTTATTACTACAGGGTTACCGTTTAATTGAGACGAGGCGGTAGCTGCGCGGTGCGGGAGGAGAGTTGATGCCCCGTCAGCGGGCACATGACTGACCTCTCATAACACGTCGCCACACTCCTTATGCACGTCTCAGTTAAACGGTAGATCTGTAGTGTTAACAGTAAACATATAAAAAAATATACTTACTTCAGCCCTTTCCCTCTTTCTGCTTCTATTTTAAAGTTACCATTTATAAAGAAGAAGCACATTATTTATATTTTCAGGTGTTATATCACACGTTTGTTGCATTTCAACGCGCTTTATGCTATGTCAACTTTATGATTTATGTCATGAATAAACCTGCAGAATTGGGAAACGAAGTAAGTGAAAAAAAAAATGGTGTCTTTAATTTAGTTGTGTGATATCCCTTACTAGCTTTTGCCACGTTATTAACACACGTTGCTATTTTCCAGGCTTTCATTCGGAGTTTTGGACTAATTTTATTTTTTACAAAGGATATAGTATTAGTAATTATACATTGTATTTACTGTGAGAAGTTCTATATTACTGTAGAGGAAGCTGAGACGGCGTGTATACAGTTTATGAAGAACAGAAACTATCTAAGTAAGAATTTATAAAACCACTATTTAATGTAGTACCTCATTGGATCCACGTCAATTTCAATTCATTTGCAATAATCGATTCAAAAGACTAAACAGGTAAAAATGAGTTTAAAATATATTTTCAGACTGTGTTGGTCGTCTCTACAAGAACGTCACACTCGCTAATCGATCGTTCAGTAAGATGACCGCGTGTGGCCTGTTCTATGTAGACGCTACGCTACCAATGTATCTGATGGGGGTTATCTGTCATTACGTTATCATGCACGTACAGTTCTATTTTCTTTGAATTAAATGGTTTTGTGAAGAACTTATGCCTTTTTGTTTATTATTATAAATACCAGTCTCGGTTATCATCATCATCATGATCAGTGGCAGCCTTGTTCCACCCACTGCTGGGTAAAGGAAGGAGTCCTTTTGTTCCATACTTGCCTAGTCTGTGCGAGTGCGAGTTTAACCGCCTTTGTGGTCAAGTGGTTAGACCCACGGGTTTCGGGTTCAATTCCCAGTGGGGGCAAAACTTTATGCTCGGTTTGGTTGATGGTAGGGCTTGTTTTAAGCCCGCCTGGCTAGTTACCTCTATCTTATCTAAATCCCTCGCATCATAACAACAATGTTAATAGCATTGTTGTATTTCGGTAGTTAGAGGTAAGATAGCCAGTTCCTTTAAGGTGAAATTCAAATTTTCTTACGTTTTTTGCAATTTGCAGGTCAGTATCAGGTTGTATGTTGATCTAAATATGATTTGCGACCGTATCAAATGTTTATTTATAAAATTATAATCATAGAAATCATCAATACAACTCTATAAGTTCATGTAATCCCGTTGAATGACTATTTCATGAAATCATGACATTTGGGGATTATGCTAACCTAAGGAGTTCTATTGCTGATTCTAATGATTATAATTCTGTAAAACCATATTGGTTCCGCTCGCAAATTATATTTTGATCAAGATACAACCTGACATTGACCTGCAAATTGCAAAAAACCTAAGAAAATATGAATTTCGCGGGCTACCTTGGTGCATCCCCCTTAAGGTTGAAGACTCCGGGTGAAGCACGCTTCCACATCCAGCCTGATCATCACTTACCATCAGGTGAGATACGGGTCAAGAGATTATAGTAGTGGCTAAAATAAACAAAGTCTTATACGAGTATCTAGGTCTTACCCGAGATCCTTTGCAATATTATTATTCAATAATGTTTTTACAGAGACATAGACACGCCTTAATATATAATATTATGATATGTAATGACTGCCGCACGGGTCGACAGGAGATAAATGGTATGCTTGCTGAGGTCCGCCCGTGAATGGTTGACCATCTATTGCATACCAAGACCACTACGTCGCTCGTATAGCATGTTAAGTTTTTGTTCCCGGCTGTCATTAAATTCAAAACGGTGAAGGGAAACATCGTGAGGAAACCGGCATGTCTTAGAACCAAAAAATCGAAGACATGTAACATCTACCAACCCGCACTGGGCCCGCGTGGTAGATTACAGCCCACTCCCTCTCGCAGAGAGGAGCCCTGTGTCCCAGCAGTGGGAACATTAATAGGCTGATGATGATGATGATGTCATTAAATTTGTAGATCTTTCATAGTCGATACGGGTAGTCAGAAGCCTGAAAGTCTGACAACCAGTCTTAACACCTAGTAACAGGGTCGTAAAGGTCAGAAAGGCAGCCGCTCCATAAAATACTGGTATTCAGCTACATCATTACTCTGGAACGTTATACTGGAAGCCGATCCCAACAAAGTTGGGAAAGGTTAGGTAAAAGATAAGTGACCAAATAAATTAGTTTTAATAATCGACTCCAAAAAATCTAGAAAGTTCTCCATTCGTTGTAATTGTGTTTTTAAATTATCTTGTGCACATTTTTACAAGTATATTATTATAATATTGCCACATTATTACTAAGGATTACTTTAGATTATTACAATAATGTTTTAAGTTACTTAGAAAATAATATTAACTACGTCTTTAACATTGATACGATCATAACATTAATATTATACGTAGGAGGTATAATTCCTTCGTAAATTATACTTTATTATTGCGGAGTCATGGCGGCGTCGTATGAAGTTACAAAAATGTTTCAAAAAATTGTTCCAGATGTTTCATTCCATGTTATACGAGTACTTAATAATCGACTTGAAAAAGATGTACAAAGATTGGTGCGTTCTTTTGACTTTCCACTTAATCTATTTTTGATTTCAAAGTATAATGTGCGAAATAATCATATTTATCCAACTAATAAAAACAGTCGTGTGCTGGCATTCTGCTGTATGCTATTCATGAATACGTTGTGCATCTATCAAATGTTCACCGTGGATGCCCCAGATGCCAATATGAAACATTTAGAAAGGCATCTTTTGATACTTTTTAACACTATCAATTATGTCGCCTTTGCGTTCGAATTCACGACGATGTTTATTCTGGACTTGAAGCATAAGGACAACAACGTCTCACTTATGTTGAGAATTCAAACTATACATAAATGCATGGATTTCAGTAAGAGTATCCGGAGTTTTATTATTTGGAACTGGATCTCAATAGCAACTACTATCTTCATTATTTTTTTTACATTTATTACGTATAATATAGTATTTAATCAAACTTCCGGCGTCAGTCTAATTTTTGATAATTTTCTCAATATAATGGTGGATCACATTGGATGTCAATGTAGTTCTGGCCATCCGAATAATAATATTGCTAAGGAAGTATCTCGAAGAGTGGATTAAAGAACTTCTGATGATGAACGGTGGACTTGAAAATGAACAGGAAAACTATGAGCGTTATCTCAAATTGCTTGGCATATACCAAAATATTTTAAAAGCTTTCAGTTTGTATGAGCAGATTTTCCAAGTATTGGTAAGTGTTTGATCATCAACTTACATTACACATATTCTGATGAACTAGATTTACTAGGAGCCCTCCTGGAGGAATTTAGTTTGGCAGCAGAAGTAAATAACCTGGTAGCCATAGGTAACTACCTTTTTTGACGGAGAGCAAAAACGCTTAAGCTCTGTGTTTTAAGGCCGAATGCGTAGCAAGTACCACAGAGTTCAGTAATACTAAGGAAGCCTGGAAACCAGAAGGTGTCATCATTTGGTAATCAATATATAATATATATAATAATAATATTTGGTAATATATTTGTAACGTATAAACGTTACAAATATATTGAGCTATTAATTATTTTCGATTTTATCGTGAATCTATTATGTCATCAACTATAACAAAGTTTTTTTTTCATAGGTTTTAATTTACACATTAAGCGCATTTTACATTAATCTAGTTTATTTTGATATGATGCTCTCTACGCTGAGAATAACTGCAGGAGATCCCATAAAAGTAAGTATGAAATTTTTCTGAAACAGTGGACTGATTTTTAGCATCACACACAGATATGAATTGTTCTTTACTTTTTCATTTCTTTAGTCAAAAGTAACCAGTATATAAATGATGGTCCGAACACGACGCAACCCAACACAAACTAGTTAACAACGCGTCAGTAAGTCGCACCGTATACAGACCGCCTTTGAAATACTAGTGCTGTGACATTGTGGCTACACAGTGGTGATTTGAGTTTGTAACATGTTACTGTTGAGTAGAGACGTAGACGATGCACGATGGGCCTAAGTTGAACTAGTTAAAAACTTAATATTTATTCAATTTCATAATTCGTTCTTGTATAACAGTTTTTTTCTGATTTTTTTGCAGTCTTTGTTTCACAGTCTTGTGGTAATTTTATGGCTGAGTAAGAGTATAACACTTATAATTCTACATGGTTTATATTCTGAGAAATTCTATATAACTGTTGAAGAAGCTAAGACGGCGTGCATACAGCTCATGAAGAACCTGTTCTTCATGAGCTGTATGCACGCCGACTGTCCAAGTAAGAATATTTTTAATTGTAAACTTTCTCCAATTCTATGACTGGGCGTAATGATTAGGGGTTTAAAGTTCAGTTTTGTAGACTTTTTTAATAAGCTTTTGTTAAGCTATTGCATAGCTTCTATCGCGGGCCTTGAGCGTGGAGACCTAATCCAGAAATTCCGTAACGAAAATACCTGAACCTAAGGAGAGTGTTTTGTATTGAAAATTATGTTTAACTGCTTGACAACAAAGTTCAAATTTACTTAGACGAATGATACGAGAGTGTTGTATTGAAAATTATGTTTAACTGTTTGACAACAAAGTTCAAATTTACTTAGACGAATGATACGAGAGTGTTGTATTGAAAGTTATGTTTAACTGTTTGACAATAAAGTTCAAATTTACTTAGACGAATGATCCTTGACTATTAATAGTAAAATTAAAACCTTTTTATTAGTTTGATGTTCCCATTACGTTGTGTCAAGTTTTAAAAACTATAAATGTGAATAACAGTTCCTGTCAAGGTCATCATTGCTATTTCTTGTATTCGGGTTAATATTTTACAATTGCATAAGTTGATAAAAAATGCTATGCAATAGCTTTGCCGCGGCAGTCCCCGAGTGCCACACGTCTTTTTTTTATTTTAAAAACAAATCTATAGCCGCGCATTTTTAACGCGACAGCTCAGAGCGCCAAGAATTGAAAATCCGAGTGATTCATCAACTCGTCCTACATGCCTACGGCCCATTTTCCAACGGTGCGCTTTTTAATCAAACCTCAAATAATATCCATTTTGCTTTCCCAAAATATTATTGAATTGTCTATTTTATTGAAATGTGCTATTTTCTGAAACAATAATAATTCCTATTTTGGGGTCATGAAAATTGTAAATAGTCAAGTAACTGTGACAAAGTTTGGTGTCGCGCTCAGCTTTAAAAAATTAAAAATAAATACGCCCGTGCGCTTGTGGGACACATTATTAATTCCTAGCTTCCGCCAGCAGCTTCGCCCACCTGATATCTTTATAAATTATAGCTTATGTGTTGTGCTGCTTTCAGTGATATTGGAGCATTCTACTGGTGAAAGAATTTTTTAAATCGGTCCAGTAGTTTTTGCGCTATATAATACATGTTTTCTCTTTATAATATTAGTTTTGATTAGATAGTTTTGTCAAATAAACAGAAATTAAGGGGTTATACCTACAAAAGCGAAATATGGAACACAACATTAATATTAACTCATGAATGCATGTTTCTTTGCAGAAAGACAAAAGCGGTTTTGTAAAAACGTGATACAGGCAAATCGTTCGTTCAGTAAGATGTCCGCGTGTGGCCTGTTCTATGTCGGCGCTACGCTACCAATAATATGTGTTTAGTGGGAAACATTGCTCAATATATTGTTATACTGCTTCAATTCAATTTTCTGTAATTAAAAAATTATTTATGAAAAACGCCTGCCTCTTTAATATTTTGTACAACTTCAAAGATTTTGTAAAACTTCCCAAGCAATCAAATCATTTTATTTAATATAAATAAATAAGCTGGCGAAAGCTGTTTACGCATGTGATAATATTAGATTACACGCGACCGTTGCGTATGGCTGGTTTTAGAGTCACGCTGACCACACGCTGACCGTCGGCGCTGACAGCCGAAACGTATGAACTTCAGAAGATGTCAGCGCTGAGCGGTTCGCGTAATTTCATAGAATACTAAACATTATATACATTATCTTGTCAGCGCCGATGACGGTCAGCGTGAGACTAAAATCAGCCTATGAACTTCAGATGTCAGTGCTGAGCGGTTGACGTAATTTCATAGAATACTAAACTTTATATACATTGTCTTGTCAGCGCCGACGACGGTCAGCGTGAGACTAAAATCAGCCTATGAACTTCAGATGTCAGTGCTGAGCGGTTAACGTAATTTCATAGAATACTAAACTTTATATACATTGTCTTGTCAGCGCCGACGACGGTCAGCGTGAGACTAAAATCAGCCTATGAACTTCAGATGTCAGTGCTGAGCGGTTGACGTAATTTCATAGAATACTAAACTTTATATAGATTGTCTTGTCAGCGCCGACGACGGTCAGCATGAGACTAAAATCAGCCTTAGGTTTAGGGGTTTTTATAACTTAAGAAAACTTCTAAGAAAATGTGCACAAACTTTATTTTTCTTTTACATTTTGTCATACTATTATAAGATTGATCGTAGAATGTACACAAAAAAACATGTAGTATAAGCCTCTTTTATCATCTATGGTTATAATAAAAATAAATATCTATGGTAGGAGACTGTTAATAAGAAATCCCGTGTGTTTTCACAATCTACTGTTTTAATATTTTATTTATATAGCCGTTCGTCAGGAATCATCTGCAGGATTGCATCGCCTGATCTCTCTCCGGTCGTGTCGGATTGCCGTTCCATCGGACTATGTGAGTGAGGGAAGAGAGAGTGCACCTGTGTCTGCGCACACACTTGTGCACTATAATATCTCCCGCGCCGAAGGCTAGCCTCCATTGAGATTAGCCGCTGTGACCTAAATACAGTCTGGAGGAATATATATATATATATATTATTATTGTATTTATTGTTGCCTTATGACTTCCACGCGAAAAAAATTGCGGGCAGAAGCTAGTTTAAAATAAGATAGAGACTAATCAAGTGGGAATCGATTTTATATCATTTTGTATTTCTACAACGACATTCAACAGGCTTAACATAGGGTAAGCTTTTTGGTAGCTTATGACAATCCAATACATTGTTCACTTCTCTATCATGGTTATCGCTGATAGAATGTCACTTTGCGGTCACGAAAAAAAATTGAAAATAAGAATGGAAAAGAACAAGAAGATCAATTTAATGAAACTTATATTACAAAACTGCGAACTGTAGTAACACAACAATATAGTTAGTAAGAAGACTCATCAAACTTAATTGTAACGCAGCGTCTACGTAGAACAGGCCACACACACGTATCTTGCTGAATGATGCTCGATGCAAGCGGAGTACGTTCTTACAAAGTTTTCTCTGTTCATCTGTTAAATATTGTAATAATTACATTAGTTATTGTCCTTTAAAATGACAATCCTTAGCGCTTCCACACATAGATGAATCGTCATTTTTACCGGATCGTCATTGACAAGATATTACCTGAACAATTAGACATTAAAATCTGTGCGCACGAATCTTGAACACGTTGAATAGATAAATAGAATTTCTCGCATTGCTGGGTCAACATTGTTTGATAAATCAAATTCTTAGTAATCCCGGTAAATACGGACAGCGCCATACTTAGAAGAACCTGCAATAAATAACATGTTAACGATAAAAGGTTGGTAGAGTCAGCCTGTGACTGAAAGTAAGGGACATCGCAGACATAGCTCCTAAATGCTCGAGCATGTTCGCGCGATGTCTACTGCGTCTACTCGGTGAACACAACTAATGGTCGAGCATGCTAGAGTATGCTTACTATATACGCGGACACACGCAGCAGCGAATTATATCATTAACACTATTAAAAAAAAAAACTGTTGTATAACAATAATAATGATGACACAATTATAATAATGTGTAATCTGTTGTAAATCTGTTGTAGTGTTGTGTGTGTGTGTTGTGTTGTTCATTGTCAATTAATTAATGAAACTGCTCGAGCAGTTTGCATTTTTTTGCTGCTCTGGCTCTGACCCTACAGTTGAAAAAAAAAAAAAACAACGGCACCCGCTGACTTCTGACAGTGATGTCTGACTTGGAGCGAGCGTAACGTAAAGATCATTCGAAAAAAACTTTTTTGCAAAAAATTAAACCGACGAAAAAAAAAACTGCAAAACGAAAAATAAAAAATTACTATGTATTTAGTGACAAATTGATGACCTTCAAATAACAAATTTTGAGGCGGCGCCTAAAACACATTCAACGAAGATCTATCAAGCTAACATTTTACGCTTTATGTAATTATAATAATATGTTTGTTTGGCGCCGCCTCAAAATTTGTTATTTGAAGGTCATCAATTTGTCACTAAATACATAGTAATTTTTTATTTTTCGCTTTTCAGTTTTTTTTCGTCGGTTTAATTTTTTGTAAAAAAGTTTTTTATTTTTAGCTTTTGAGTTACCATTAACCGCCTGGCCACGGGACATTCGCTACAGCAAAAATTCGCGCGGTGCGAACGAAGGCGCGGCGAAGCGTCTTGCGACTAAAACAAATGTATAGAATTTCGCCCCGCAAGACGCACCGCCGCGCCGTTCGCGCCGCCCGTTCCGTGGCCAGGCGGTTTTAATGTTTGCCGCAACCTCTGACCGTCGATGACAGTCATACCCCAGCTAGGTGTAAAGTTCTCATCAGGGGGAATGAAATAAGCCCAAACATGATGTAGCTGCTGTAAACTGGTGAGGAGCTCTCGCGACTGTCTTCTGACTCCATCATCAGATCAACTCTAGGTCTTTATTGTGTAGTTGTGTCATCAGAACTGCATATGTGTGCGAAATTACAACAGAATCGGTTCACAGTTGAAAATTCAGTACGTGAAATATCAATCAACCCCAATTTTTTTACACTTAGGGGTGGGTTTCAATTTTAATTTTTTTACGGGACCAACTTCGAGGTATACCCTTCCCAATAAAAAAAGAATCGTTCAAATCGGACCACTCAGTAAAAAGTTATGCGTGGTCATACATAAAAAAAAAAATATATATATATATATACGTGTCGAATTGAGAACCTCCTCCTTTTTTTTTCGACGGTTAAAAAATATAAAAGTAGATACACATAATGATACTTACTGTACCATTACCGATGACGCCAAACGATTGAATTGATATTTGGACGTAAATCAAAGCGTGGGAGTATATACCTATAATGTAGTATAGTATCTGAAAGAATCAGAATCTTTACTTCTTAAACATAGGTAGGTACATATTGGTGTTAGGTTAACATATTTAGAGCACTATGTTTTGCCGCGAAGGCATACAAATTTTATATAAGTGAAATTGAAAACAAAAACTAAATAAAACAAACAGTAAATCAAAACCTAAAATAAACTAAAAAATAATTATTAAAAATTATCATTTAGAAAATCTTGAACATTGTAATAACATTTTTCTACTAACAGAGAGGTGAGAACTTTCTAAAATTTTGCTATGGGCATATTTTTTATACTCTCGGGTATTTTATTATACATTTTTGAAGCCATTCCAAACAAAAAAGCTCTTTTTCATCAGAGTGGTTCTACATTTTATGTCGCACAACTGATTTACGTAGGTATTGAGAACGCATTGCAGTTTTTTTACATTGGATTTTCTTGTAAAAGGTTAAATTCATTTTAACAAACAAAACAGTCTCGTACATAGCTGGCAAAGTAAGTAATTTTAAAGATTTAAAATGGGGTGCACAGGATTCGGTAGTTTTTAAGCCACACAAGGATCGAATACATCGTTTTTGCGCTTTGAACACAGTATCTCTTTCAGTAGATTGCTCTCAAAAAATAACACCAAGAAAGGAAACATAGCTTAATAGAATTTGCATTCACTTTACCAATGCCATCTAAAGATTGAAAGGTACTTACGAGTTTCTGAAAACAATCTTTATGGGTCTCATAACAGTCTAATATATCAACAAAAGCCTGAAACCCTATTTTACTATTATTTATTCCGTTCATATTTCTTATATTTTGAGAATTTAACACCCAAATACTCCAGAGAACCACCTTATTGTCCAATAATTTAATTACTCGAACGGCATAAACTACATTAAAGTCAAAAATAATCAAAACGTAGCAAATAAAATATGAACTCATCGGTAAATTGCTTAGTTTACAAAAAACAGTGTAAACGAAGACATGACCACCCAGAGCAATGATTACAATAATCCAATTCCAAACGATGATGCGCTTTAAACTGGTTTCATTTTTGAGAACTCTGTGCACATTTTGGAAAGTAAGAACAAACTTTGTAGACTTTTTGGTTTGAACTATGCCAATAATGAAATTCATAGTTAATCCAAAGGAATAAAAGAAAGAGTCAAAGTATGCTGTAACATACATAAAAGAAGTAAGATTTACATTGTCTTGGTAAAAATACACCATACAGGTGCTGTAAACGTATCCAAAAATGAATACAAGTGTTGCAATCATTGAAATAAAATAAGAGATAAAAACATTTGGAGTGATACAATCATTTTTGATGCGATATTTAGGACAGAACATATAATATTGCATCAGATTCAAAGGCAAAAGCGTCGACTGCACATCTTTATCCACCATATTGTTCATAATAATAGTCCTTACACATGTATGTCTAATATTTTGAAATGTCTTAATTTTTTTTTTATTAGGTGCTGATGTACACCTCCTGATACGACAATCGACAGTAAATGTTTTAAACACGCATATAAAACTCATTTTTATAATATTTCGTAGAATCATTAATTAATTACTTCGATTCCTTTAACGTAATGACTAAAACATTGATTATTATTTCAATTGTTTTAGCCTACATTAGGTTAGGTAGTTATAGGAGATGTAATTTTTATGAACGAAACTGTTACATTATTGCGAAGAACTCCCCGCGATTTCACGTCATTCGATTTTAAGTAGGACCTATGAATTTGACATTAGTAGGTAATGAGTTCGCAACCTCGTGCTTAAGATGTTCTGGAAAACCGAAATAAAGTCAACTCGGATTCACACTAGACTGTGTCACGCTGCAAAATGACATCTTAGGCGACATCTAGCGGTAACACCTTGAAGCTCCAGAGTGTATCAATAATGCAGATATATGGCGTTGTGGTTGGTTTAATAATTAAATTTATGTTGCTCGAGCTTTCCACATTTATTGACATACTTATGTTAATCAACAACATTTTATAGTCATGCAGGGTTTGATAAACAATAAATAAATAAATCATAGATTAGCAAAAGTGGACAGTCACTGACGATTCTGTTTAGTCTGTGGTTAGATACTTCTCGAAGCTTCCAAAACAATAGCGTTCTTTGATAGCCGCGTCTGCGACGACATCGTTGATCCTCGGATCCTGGTGAAGCTACGCGATGATGGTGATAGAACAGGTAGGTTATTGGACGGGCACCGGTTCAGTGATGATCGTCTGATGTGTCCGATCAATAATCTAATTGGAATATATCTGTGTCGTTGTTTCAGTTGTAGCTGAACCTGTCTGGCTTTTTAGGCTAGCCTGAAACTGATACGAACGTGTGGAGACGTGACGCCCTGGTGCTATTCCGTGGTCTCGTGAACTTGCCGAGTCCCGACTACTGTTGGGCCGTGTGACGGTTTCACCACGAGCAGTTGGCAGTTCAGAGGTTTGACCCAACGAGCTCGAGTACTGGCCGTGTGGCCATCCTTCTATTGGAAGTCCTTACCTACCCGGTATCTCGTGCAGGAAAGTCTCGCCGCATCCAGGTACGATTCAGCGTCATCTTTTACGGTGGACCCGTAGGCCACGCGTTCGTGGGAACACAGAGTTCTCTCTGTTGTTCCATGCCAAGGGTCTTGATTCCACAAACTGAGAGGGAGTTATAAACTGAAGTCATACTACTACCTTACGTTTAATTGTAGTAGAACCTTAGAGAGAGAATATACATGTGACCATTTTGATAAGGTCTTTTCAGAATATTAGTTTATAAGACCAGTTGTTGTAAAGTCAATGTGTTTGGTTGTGTCTCTGGGTGCTTTGCCCCAAGTGTTATATTTCTTATAGGAGCACAACCATATAGGTCATTTACATACGATTGAGCTAAAGGTTACTAAGCGTTCATCTCACGGATCCTAACAAGCGACCTTGAGTTCTTATAATTATAGTCTCATGTTTGTATCTCCTCCGACACGCGTTGTTACGGAGACAGAGCGTGTCGGGGCAGATGCCAGTTTAAATATTAAGGTTGGGAAGGTTAATATAGTTTAGTGGCTTGCCACAATTGTGTGTACCTTGTTGATAATACAATAAACTTTGTAATGTGTAAAAGGTAATTGTTTAATTGTTTCTTTCCCAATACCTGATAAATTAACTTTAGCACGGCCACCCAAAACGCCGGGTTACAACTGACATGTCGTGTCACACGTAGGGAGATCAGAGCCTATTGACGTCTTATATTTTGTATAATATGTACAATTAAGAAAATAAACAGAATATACGGGATCAGGATTCTGTGTGCCCCAACCTAGAGTCAGTTCCACATTAATTTGGCAGAACATCTGCGCTGGATATTAACACGTATGTTAATATCACCTTTGTAGTATCTGATTTTACGGGTGTCAATGTCAAACCACGCGGCTGTGGGCTATCCAATACACAGGAGACTGAAATATACAGGGCGTCCCTCGTAACCTGTACCAGCGAAGGTCTGTGATCAGGGGACACCAATACCCATCGATTGAACCCCCATGTATGTTCCGCGATATGTTGTAGTTTTCGCGAAATGTATTATTTTGTTCCGATTTTTTTACATTGTAGGGTTTTTGTTCTAATAATTGATTTTTAATAATTGATTTAATGCAGCAGAAATGGAAAAAGCATCAAAATAGTTGAAAAAAAATTCCTGTCCGTCAATTTATGAACCCTGAAAACATTGTAGCTTGCGATAAAATCAATTAATTGAGTCAATGTTTTTTTTATACATTCGTTTCATCCATAGAAGGAACCCTATTGAAAATGGCTCTTTTATTCAAAGTAGTTTAATTATAATTAATAAAATACTAACTAAAATATACTATCAAAGAAGACACCGCGAACAAAAAATGTGTCCCTTGGATGCTTTGACGTTTGACTACTACGGTGCATGCGCGTTGCGAGGAGATTCTCATAGAGTAATGCAGCCGCAGATGCGACACAGTCTGCTTCTTCTGCCTACTTGATACCTAACACAGTTTTAACTGCAGAACATTATTCTAATTTCCATTGTATTAATGATGAACATTATGTGAGATGGTTCACTTGGCAACCACATTTGCTCATTATGATTTTTTTGCACAAATGTTATCCATTTTTCCCTTGTTTCCTGGAGCTCGGACGTGGAAATCTTAAAGGGAAAAATGCCACAAATTGTAATAATTATTTGATGACAAATAACCATAAACCATAATATAATAAAACAAAATTCCGCCATAAAAACAAACGGCAGCTATTTGTACCTACACTTCACTTATGAATGTTTTAATCTATGGCGAATGGCGCCGTAAAATATTTTGTTCATATTTCAGTTTAAAACTTTAGAGGTATGAGGAACAGGGTGTAAAGTTCACTCATCCTCATTTGAAAAGGGAGGATCCTCCGGCCAGACGGGTGTTTGTGTCTGGCGGGCAACTGCCCGTAAGTTGATTTCGGATAGTTTTATCTATGTCGGTCGCGTGGTAAACTCTAACTGCGCGATGCAGGATCTGTGTGACGTCATGTCTTTGCTGCGTAGCTCGTATGTGGTGGTGTAACCACTACATTATTCCCCTCCGGAGACCGGAGGTCGATATGAGAGAGATTGATATCGATGCGAGTTTAGAAATTTTACCCATATTGATGGGTAAAAAAGCAGTCAAAACATACTTCATGAAAAGTGATAAATTGTTAATTTTTGTTAGAAACTATGTTTTAAATTTCTTTTTCGTTTATGAATGAGAGTTATGAACTTATGAGGCGTGCACTTTTGGATTTTCCAAACTATTTATTTATTTATTTTATTTTATTTTGAAATAAGGCTCTTTGACAATGAGTACACTATTACTTTACAATTTGTACGTTGCAAACTTAAGTATATAAGAGATAAAGCGAGCCATCTGCTAATATCATTGTTTAACTTTATGTTTTATGCTCGCGTGTCACATACATAACCTCATATTGCATCTGTAATTGTGCCAAACTTTCTTTCAAACTCTCTGCCTGTTAACCGCTGCGGTGTGTAGAACTTTCACCTACCATGCTTCCCACACCGTTTCTTGGTCGCAGAAAAAGGGGAAGAAGCTGGCACATTGCATGCGGCTTGCTGCTAATTGCACCGCATCTAACGCGCATGTTAGATGCGGTGCAATTAGCAGCAAGCCTAACGCGCCTTCCAGGGTTCAAGCTTCCTGCGGCCTTGTGAAGGCTGGACCGGCCTCTTGCTTGGGCCTGTGCTGGCTAGCCCCCTGTAACTCGTGACACCAAGGAATATGGAATATACCTTTCTTAATTAAAAGTGTGATAGTGCTCAGTGCAGAGAACAAAGGGACTTTACCCGCGACCTGGCTGTGTTACTCCTACCTATTTAATTATATGTATTTTCCTATTTCTGCTGGTTTCAATTACATAATCTCTGTACACACCTAGGTGTTTTAAAATAGACTGCGCAGTCTACTCGCAAAGCCCTAGGGTTTTTGTGTATGGACTAGCCTTTACACATACGAGTTTCGTTCGGACAGGTCCACTCAAACCAGTGTGGTGAATTTTTCAAAAGACTATCTTAGACATTGACACGAATTGTTCTCATTATGATCCAATCATTAGAAGAAATTCTATGAACTTAAAAGAGACCTTAACCTTTGAGTTTGTTTTGGTTTTTCTTCTCAGTTGAGGCGAATAGGAAACATAGCTCTCATAGATTTTCAAAAAGTATTTTCCCTGTAATTAATTATTTATAATCATTTTACAAATTATGTTAACATTTTCATTAATCTGTCATTTAAATGAAAATGAATACTAAATAGTTTGGAAAATCCAAAAGTGCACGCCTCATCAGTTCATAACTCTCATTCATAAACGAAAAATAAATTTAAAACATTGTTTCTAATAAAAATTAACAATTTATAACTTTTCATGAAGTATGTTTTGACTGCTTTTTTACCCATCAATATGGGTAAAATTTCTAAACTCGCATCGATATCAATCTCTCTTCTCCGACCTCCGGTCTCCGGAGGGGAATAAAGTAGCGGTTACACCACCACATACGAGCTACGCAGCAAAGACATGACGTCACATAGATCCTGTATCGCGCAGTTAGAGTTAACCGCGCGACCGACATAGATAAAACTATCCGAAATCAACTTACGGGCAGTTGCCCGCCAGACACAAACACCCGTCTGGCCGGAGGATCCTCCCTTTTCAAATGAGGATGAGTGAACTTTACACCCTGTTCCTCATACCTCTAAAGTTTTAAACTGAAATTTGAACAAAATATTTTACGGCGCCATTCGCCATAGACTAAAACATTCAGAAGTGAAGTGAAGGTACAAATAGCTGCCGTTTGTTTTTATGGCGGAATTTTTTATATTAAGTATCTAATATTTTGAACGCTGATATTAATGTTTGTTTTATTATATTATATTATGGTTTATGGTTATTTGTCATCAAATAATTATTACAATTTGTGGCATTTTTCCCTTTAAGATTTCCACGTCCGAGCTCCAGGAAACAAGGGAAAAATGGATAACATTTGTGCAAAAAAATCGTAATGAGCAAACGTGGTTGCCAAGTGAACCATCTCACATAATGTTCATCATTAATACAATGAAAATTAGAATAATGTTCTGCAGTTAAAACTGTGTTAGGTATCAAGTAGGCAGAAGAAGCAGACTGTGTCGCATCTGCGGGTGCATTACTCTATGAGAATCTCCTCGCAACGCGCATGCACCGCAGTAGTCAAATGTCAAAGCATCCAAGGGACACATTTTTTGTTCGCGGTGTCTTCTTTGATAGTATATTTGAGTTAGTATTTTATTAATTATAATTAATCTACTTTGAATAAAAGAGCCATTTTCAATAGGGTTTCTTCTATGGATGAAACGAATGTATAAAAAAAACATTGACTCAATTAATTGATTTTATCGCAAGCTACAATGTTTTCAGGGTTCATAAATTGACGGACAGGAAATTTTTTTCAACTATTTTGATGCTTTTTCCATTTCTGCTGCATTAAATCAATTATTAAAAAGTACAGTATTAATCTCCAATTAATCATCTATACAATGGTATATAAATTAAGTAGGTTCTGTGTACTAGCAGGAGTGTAACAATAAAAACAGTTGCAGAAATGAGGCAAAAAATATTTTTCGATCGTAGAGCACACTCTAATGCTTCGCATTATGAGTCGTGCAATTATTAGAATTCTTTTTGAGAGAGCCTAGTTATATAAACTTTTCCATTGGCGTGCCGCAAGGAAGTATACTCGGTCCTTCACCTGCTGTTTTATGTCCTCAGATTGAGAGATTTATTCATAATGAAAATAAGCTTATAAATGTTGCAGTCAACTAGCTTAATAATAGCCGCTTAGTTAACAGCCTAGACTTTGAAAGTAGCGCTCGCCAGCCGCTACCGTGGCAACGCTCGTTTCGCTCGCTCGGCTCACGTCAGCGACACTGATCGCGCAAGTCACAGTTCCAACTAAACCAATAATGAATATTATTCAGGCCAGTAGTCGCCGTTTAGTAAACAGGCTAAGCTGTTAATTGAAAGGCTATGATTAAGCTATTTGGCTGCGACGTAAACATAACATGTCTGTATTTCTCGAAGAAGGATAAATGGATGTCCATATTTCAAAACAAAAATAAACGCCTTAATCGATTTAATATAGCCAAGATTACAAAAATGCGAACTGTAGTAACACAATAATGTAGTTGGTAAGAAGACTCATCAGACTCAATTGTAGCGCAGCGTCTACGTAGAACAGGCCACAAACACGTATCTTGCTGAATGATGCTCGATACAAGCGGAGTACGTTCTTACAAAGTTTTCTCTGTTCATCTGTTGAATATTTTAATTATTACATTAGATTTTGAAACCCCACGCCACGCTAAAATGGATTTGCATGCCATACTAACAATGAGCCAAACTCATGAACCAATGGGTCCCTCTAAATGGCAAACGGATTAAGCATTGTATAGGTGAGGCTAGAGCATTCATCTGCAATTTATTCTGCTACAAGGAGGGTAATACTCGTCTTAGAGTGACGGGCTTTGTGACGTAGGGGCGAGATTATTTGCCCAGCGTCACGGAGTGTAATGACCTCCCGAATTAGATGGTCTGTAAAGTCATGAGCACTAATATGGGATACTGTACAGGCCATCTAATTCGGGACTGGATACTGGGGGACTGGAGATATTATACTCAGAAACGTACATGCACAAGGTTTGGGTGACCCACGCCTATTGGATGATAACGCCATGTGTTCGTTCTGGTGAAGCATCTGGTTGATTGGACTGGGGAGATCGAGGGGCACTTACCATCAGCCCCCTAGATGTAGTTCGTGCAGTCCGTCCGTTGCCTAGCTGGAAATCGCCTGGACCGGACGGGCTGCTCAAATTTTGAATTAATTTGTTCCAATGGTTACACACTGGCTTGGCATCCCAGTTCCTGTCAGCTTCAGAGTCGGTTGCCCCAATTCGTAACGACAAGAACAACCCAAGATAAAATTTATACGAATCACTTGTCTACCGACGCACGGTCTATAAAGTTGTTGCATCCATTTTTAGAGCTTCTTCCATGTCTGCCTCTCATAATGGATGCAGAAACGAGTCCCGCAGTACTAAGGACCTGCTCCTCAACAATATTGCCACAAGCCAACAGGATCATCGTTTCCGAAGGGATCTGTCGACATGTTGTGTAGATTATAAAAAGGCCTATGACTCAGAGCCACTTATACAAGGTGCCGTTTTGCATCCTCGTCAAATTCAAGGAGGTAACTATGCTAATGATTCTCGACACGAATCAATAATAAAATAAGTAGGTTTTTATTTACATTTTCCTTTTTTTCGAAAATCGACCAGTGTGGACACGCATGTTAAAATTCGCCCTGTGTGAATCGATACCGCACTGTAATTCAACTATCTTTTGCACACATAAACACGCAGTCTACCCCGCGCGCGCCTGCGCACCCTCACTACTACTACTACTACTATCCCCACACCGCACCCCGCCACGAGCTCGCTCGGGATCCGCTCACTCACACATCAACTAGTGTGATTGATGTCGTCATCGTGAGCGCGTCTTCACTTCCGCGAGTTCCCGTTCATACGGAACAATGACGGAAAACGGTTGGTGGGTAGCCTTAGGGGCGGATTTAAAACTACTCCAATGTTTTGTTGGTGGAGATGGTTCGTTTATACGCGATGTGTGGAGACAACCTACGCCGAGCTGTGCAGATGTTCGCGGAAATGTTTCCGGCACGCTCAAGCTGGCGGCAGCAGACTGAGCTCTGCCTGTCGATCGAGACGAAATAACAAGTGTTGCAAAAAAGTGATTAGTGCTTTCGACACTGTAAAAACGAATGTGTTTGTGTTGCGAAAGCTGAAAGAAAACCAGCGACGTCGAGCTAGACTGTGTCTAGAACGTGACGGTGGGATTTTAGCGGATTAATCAGCTGATAGCGGCGCGCTATGGGTTTGTATTTCGTACCTACACTGCCGGTCGTCGACACGCACGCACACAGCGACATAGTCGTGCGACACTGCTTACCGCATTACGCAACGGGGCGATTCTGTTCTTTGAAAGTGGTCTATTCTGAAATACTGTCGAACTTAAATGATTAAAAAAACAAGTATGTATTCATTGTTGAGCAGGTATCGTAATTTTATTTGATTATTTATAGCTTTCATAACACCCTCCTGAAATTTGACGAGGATGCAAAACAGCACCTTGTATAGTTCATGAAGGTGCTGGAGTTGTATAAAGTAAATGTTACTCTGCGCACCTTCCTGATTTCGTGTATGAAACAGTAGAGAATGGTCCTTCGCTATTCAGGATGGTGACACATATAATGTATATGGTGACTATAATATGCCTCTACCACCAGAGCCGAGACACGGCTGACCGCAAATCGGATGCATCACCCACAGTCATCGTAGATGAGTCTGTATATCCAGCGCAAGTGCTGAGGTCGACTCCTTAAAAGCTATGACACTGCACAACCGTGATGTATGTAGTCTCAGTGAACACTTCCTAGAAGCCGACGAGGGTATGCACCGAGATGTGATCTCAGTAGACTTTGTTGATATAGCGCTCCCGTATGACGAGAACCTCGTGGAAGCTGAGAAAGATAAGCAGATTAAGTCTCTTGACCTGGTTCGCGAGGTTGTAGACATGTAGGATGTGGATACAGTACTCATTGTAGCGATATGTGTGATGGCCAATTTCAATAGCATGATAGCCAAGAGCCTCGACCAACACCTGAAGAGGATCAAAGGCTTGATCCAGATTATTACATTTCTGATTATTTATTATTTTTGACATGAATTTACCTGAACAATTAGACATTAAAATCTGTGCGCAGGAATCTTGAACACGTTGATTACATAAATAGAATTTCTCGCATTGCTGCGTCAGCATTGTTTTATAGGTCAAATCTTTTATAATCCAGACAACTGCGGACAGCGCTCCAATAATTGATACATCCTGTAACAAAACAACATGTGAACGTTATAAGGTAAGTTTAGTCAGCCGCTGACTAAGTGTAAGGGTCATCGTAGACATAACCGCAAATGCATGAGCATGTGTGACTGTACCTAAATTACCCTAGGCTGATAAAATTTTCGTTTTTCTTAATTATGTTGACATTAGTGTTTAAGTCACGCTCTCGAGACATGGGACCCCTAATAGTTAAATACTAATTTCTTATACAAAATGTAGTAAGTAAGTACCTACATGTTTTTCTTGGTCTGAGTTTTATACTATTAGGTAGTTAGGTACAGACGCCAGCACATCAACCTACTCCAATCTGTCAAATTTTCCCAATGAACATTGAACCTTATTCTTTAGCAAGAAAGTTGAAAATTCATTAAAGAAATTTGACAGATTGTGGTAACTTGATGTGCTGGAGTCTGTACCTAACTACCTAATAGTATAAAACTCAGACTGTGGGGGATAGCGACCGATTCTGATGAAGATGGAAATGAAACTCGAAGCTTGGATCTTGTACTGGAGCAAACGGTGGCGAGGAATTATGGTGGAGCTCGGGCAGAGTTTCTTCTCATTAGATGTGTTCTCGTTGCGTGCTGGGATCGAAGTGACGGTCCGCCAAATCGGCCCGTCTTTTATACACAAACGCGTAAGCGCGCGCCACCCTCTGCCCGCACTCCCCTTCTTCACCCCCGCTAGCCTTATTTATTGTTTTCTTATTAAAATATTTACATTACAGTGTCTTATTTACTATGTCCTTACAGCTATTCTTATTACCTAACTATTGACATATAATGCTAGTCTCTGCGACGTCCCATTTAGCTGTGGCGTGAGGGTACATTACTATTTCCCTGCCCCCCGCCTCAGCACTATAAAAGCGCTCTGTCGAGCGCGCGCGCTCGTTATTCTAATTGGGAACGTCGCAGAGGTAAGGGGAATGAGACACACCAATTTTAATCGTTTATTTACCTTATGTTAATAACTATTTACTATATTACATTAGTTAAAACATTCAACATATTAGTTTACGAATTTACATAACGATTTTACAAGTTAGATTCTTATTATAATATCTTTATTTCTTATAAGAACAATAGTTTTACTTATTTATTTTATTATTAGACTTATAAAAACATTAACACAGTATGAGATATGATACAAAACATAAATCTTAACTATAAACATTCCGCATTTTCCGTAGCGGTCGACGCGCTAGTTGCGCCCACGAACGAGGTGACCTTAGGGCATCGTGCACATTCTCCCGCCGTCGCCACGCTAGCGCTGCGACTCCGTTGGTAACACGATGATCTTCTTCGTAGGACGTCTCAGGACATGGCCGCCGCTGATGGTGACGTCGACGACTCGAACCTCCCCGTCGGCACCTGGGTGCAGCTGGCTAATGAGACCTCGTGGCCAGGTGTTTCGTGGTAGGTTCCCGTCGCAGATGATGACGAGGTCACCGACCTTCGGCTGGACACCTGTGCTGATGGGCTCCCGCCGGTGTTGCAGTAGGGGCAGGTACTCCTTGACCCATCTTCTCCAGAAGATGTCTGCCAGGACTTGAGCTCGTTTCCATTGCTGGCGGGCTGTCACGTCGCTTTCTTCGAAGTGACCTGGAGCTGGCACGTGGGAGTTGGGCCCGATGAGTATGTGGTTCGGTGTCAGCGCTTCGGGCTCGTGCGGGTCGACTGAGACATGGGTGAGAGGTCGTGAGTTTACTGTGTTCTCGACCTCTGTTAGCAGCGTCATCAGTGTCTCGTCGCTGGGGTATCTCTCGTTCAATGTGATTTTCAGTGATTCTTTCACCGACCGCACCATACGTTCCCACGTCCCTCCCATGAATGGGGACGCAGGAGGAATGTATTTCCAGGTGATGCGTCGACAGGTGGCTTCGTGTTCCAGGGCTTCGAGTGCCGCCGCGCCGAGCTCCTTATCAGCTGCTTTGAAGCACGTAGCGTTGTCGCTCCACAGCTCCTTCGGGCAGCCTCTTCTGGCCATGAATCTTCGTAGCGCCGACACAGCTGAGTCAGCACTTAGTGAGTGTGCGATCTCTATGTGAATCGCTCGCGATGTCATGCAGGTGAAGAGGGCTCCGTACCGCTTTTCATGGTGGCGTCCGACTGTCACTTCCATGGGACCAAAGTAGTCGAGTCCCGTGAAAGTAAATGGACGAGCGTGATGTGCGAGGCGCGCCGGAGGTAAGTCACCTGTGAGCGGGCTCGCTGGTTTCATTTTTCTGATGCGGCAGGGTAAGCAACTCTTGATAATGTTTCTTACTGCGGGGCGTATTCTTGAAATCCATAGCCGCTGTCGTAACTCGTTCACGACTGTTTCCACACCGCCGTGATGTAAGCTCTCATGTACATGAGCTATGTACAGACGTGTGTAGGTATGCTTGCCGTCTAATATCGGAGGGTTCGACGCATCTTCTTGTATTCCCTGTGCGGCCGTCACTCTTCCTCGTAGGCGCACGATGTCTGCAGCGTCGATGTAGGTACTGAGATGACTTAGGCGATCGCTAGTGTTAGGCGTCCCCTTACTCTTGATACGTTCTATCTCAGTTTTGAAGCTCTCCTGTTGACTGGCGCGTACCCACAGCTGTTCAGCTTTTGTTAGGTATTCTGTAGGTATTTCTATGTATTTGCGGATTTCGTTATGTACTACCCGTTTTATTGGTTTAGGTAGTGTTTTCTTTGAGTTGCGCCAACTGGAATCTTTTTCTTCGATTTTCTTCGTTCGTTTTCTAGTGGCTGCGACGGTGTCCTTATGTACTTTACACAAGTCTATGTATTGTAAGACTCGTGCTGTCGCTCTTATTAATCGGAGCCACTTCGAAAATCTCTCGATCTGTGGTAGGTGATCGAGATTGTGACCGTCTTCTTGTTGACACGAATGACATTTTTCTCTTTCTTCTCCCGTGTCGTATTTTATCACGTTCTCTTCTTGTGGCCACTGTGACTCGGGTAGCTTCAGGAATGAGGGTCCCTGGAACCACCTGTGTGTGGCGTCGAAGTCGTCGGGCGTGTCTCTCGTCGCGTCGTCGGCCACGTTGTGTCTGGAGGGGAGCCACCTCCACTCATTTTTCTTCGTGGTTTCTTCGATCTCCGCCAGACGATGAGCTACGAAGGACTTGTAGACGCGGGGCTCTGACCTGATCCACACTAGTGCTGTGCGTGAATCACTCCAGTAGGTCTTGCTCTCGGGTCGGTAGTCGTGCTCTTCCAGCACCGTCTGTGCGAGTCGCGCGCCCAGTAGGGCTGCTTGTAGCTCCAACCTGGGCATGGATACCGGCTTGAGGGGGGTGACTCGACTCTTCGCAGCTGCTAATGACACGTGCACACTGCCGTCGTGACGTACCGTTCGCCAGTATACTGCTGCGGCGTAGGCTTCTTCACTCGCTTCGACGAAGGTGTGCAGCTGGATGGAGACGCTCTGCTCGTAGTCGTAGCATCGTGGTAGTCTCAGCTGTTCGATGGTGACGAGTGACGTGATCCACTTTTGCCATTTTTCTTGTAGCTCAGCTGGCAGCGGGTCATCCCAGTCGGTCTTGTAGCGCCAGGTGTCTTGAAATATTCTCTTCGCCGGCGTGGTGACAGGTGAGATCAGTCCCAGCGGGTCGAAGAGTGCCATGATGATGCTCAAGGCCTCTCTTTTTGATGGAGAGCGCCTGTTTTCTTTAACTTCTTTAGGTATTTTCATAGAGTTTGTGTTGAACCCTATGCAATCTTCATTCACGTGCCATAGTAAGCCCAGCGTTTTTTCTGTGTCCTTGCCACCTAGGCTTACTGTCGCGGAGCTATCTTCTGTAGGTAGACCAAACTCTTCTATTGTTCGTGCGTCGTTCGATGTCCACCCGTTCAGAACGAAGCCCGCCTTCTTGTGAATGAAGTCGACTGCTTTCGTTATTTCACGTGCTTCTTGTATTGTAGAGAAGCTCTGAACGTAGTCGTCCATGTAGTGATTCTTCAGTATCGCTGCTGCCGCTTCGGGGTAGTCTCTCGCGAACTCACTTGCATTTTTATTTTTGATGAATAGCGCCGTACATGGTGATGAAGTTGCGCCGAAAATTACAGAAGTCATTCTGTATTCCTCCGGTCTGCCCTCCCGCCGTTTGCCTCTCCATAGAAATCGTAACGCGTCTCTGTCTTCTTCTCTTATTTTCACTTGCATGAACATTTCTTTGATGTCTCCGCTGACTGCGAATGCGTGTTGACGGAACCTCATGACGACCCCCGGTAGTGATTGTAGGAGGTCGGGTCCAAAGAGGAGACCACCCTTACAACGCGACGGGGCGCGTCGGACGTGGCCAACTTGTATATTAGGCCCTCGTGCCACACACGGTCGAAGGCCTTCTCCATGTCGAGGAATACTGCAACCGAGTATTCCTTTTTGTTGAGGGCAGTTGTCAACTGGTGCAGTACCCTAGACAACTGAAGCGTCGTGCTATGTTCCGCCCGGAACCCAAATTGCTCTGGGCGCGGAACAATATGTTGTGAGAGGTGTCGCAGCAGGAGCACTTCGAACACCTTGGAGACTGTCGGCAGAAGTGTAATCGGCCGATAGCTCTCCGGCTTCGCTACGTTCTTCCCCGCCTTGGGCAGCATTATGACGCGCCCCTCCTTCCACGAGGTGGGAAAGACCCCCGTGCGCAGTATCGCCGTAAACAGGCGCGCCAGCGCCGCTACCGAACGGAACGGCAGATGGCGCAGCGCTGTATTGGTGATACCGTCGGCCCCGGGGGCCTTCCTAGGCTTCGTCTTTAGGATGGCGCGTCTAACTGCGCCAGGCGAGAAGAAAATAGGGTTCTCCTCGGGAGCTATCGGCGTTGCGAAGTAGTCTCCTAGGTGTTGCTCGACCGCCGCGACATGCTCGATGTCGCTGGTCGGGTTCGGGCGAAACTGACGCTCCAGGTGCTCGGCGAAGACCTCCGCCCGGTCCTCCGCTTTATACTTAAGCGCCCCGTCGCTATTGAGTAGAGGGCGCACCGGGGCTGGGGTGTTCGTCAGTTGGCGGCAGAGACGGTGTACAGACGGCCAACTGTCTACAGTGGCGTCTATTCGTTCCTCCCAGCCCGCGGCGGTATGGGCCTGTAACTCGGCCTTAACCTTCTCCGCGAGACGGTTGAGTTCCGTCTTTAGAGTGGGGCATCTTAGCTGCTGCCACTGCTTGCGATGGCGCCTCTTCTCGGCGATCATCGCGTTAATACGGGCCGGCAAGGGCGGCAGTAGCCCTCTCCCTTGCGGCTGTATCGTCGTCGCCGTTTCTAGGGCGCTTTGAATGCAAGCAGTGACGTCATCCGCCGCTTGTTCCACATCAGCGGAGGAGACGATAGGCCGAGTCGGCGTGGTGGTCTCCAACTTCTCTGTAAACGCCGTCCAATCAATTAATCGACGTGGCGCTAATGGTTTCAGTTGGGTCGGCTGTCCCGCTAGGACGACGAGTACAGGTTGATGATCCGACTGTAACTCGTCGTCTATGACATGTTGGGTGATCTGGCAGCGTAGCCCTCTGTGGACCACGATGTCCAGTACGTCCGGCATGTAACTGGCCGCGTCTGGGTAATGGGTAGGCGTCTCGGGGCCGGACACCGTGTACCCGAAGGCTTCCGCGTCCGCGAAGAGCCGCCTCCCCTCGGTATTCGTATTACTCGAATTCCACGCCGGGTGCTTACAGTTTAAGTCGCCGGCAAGGAAAGCTGCGTTGACGTCCTGCGCGCTAATAAGCGCCCGCAACTCAGTCATATCAAGACGATTCGCGGGCGGCTTATAGCACGCATAGACGTTGACGTCCTCGCCGGCAACAAGTAGCTGCACACCCAGCGCGTAAAACGAGCCGAGCGACGGCAAGGGGAGCTCTTGATGGACGACTCTTCGCCTCACTAGTACCGCCAGACCACGATACCGGGTGTGAAGAGCCGACCTTTCGTCCTTCCGATAGACATGATAACCTGGGAACCTAACCCTATCTTCGGGTCCCAGGTGTGTCTCGCTGATTAGCGCCACGTCGATGTTTTGATCGCGAAGGAGATGGCGGAGGGGAGCGACCTTATCCCTAAGGCCGCGAGCGTTCCAATGTAGGATCCTCAGCGGTCTAGCCATCACAAAGTGATAGCAAGGTGGCCAGACCGTCGAGGATGACCGTCTCGATATCTCGGCCCTGCCTTATCGCTCTTATTAGCTCCATTAAGAGCTTAATAGCGCAGGTTGTGAATTCTTTGCTGTTTGTTTTCGTATTCAATACCGATTCAGTACTTGGTACTGAATGAGCGACGACAGCGCCGCCCGTGTTCAATGCAGGGAACCTTCCCTGCACTGTGATTGGCCGCGGCCCCTTCACCGGATTGGCCGCGGCAGTGGCAGCACTGTGGTGCGGCATTTGGGCGAACCTACCAGTAGTTCTTGCATTCTTCCGCTGCGACACATTGTCGCTACTGGTAGGTTCGATAGCTGTTTTTACATTTGCTTCCTTCGGTGCAACCTGCGCTATTTTTAAGGCAGGGGCGGCCGTAGGGAGATCTTCTTGTGTCGCCGGGGGGTCGGGGGGGTTCTTCCCCCCCTTCTTCCCGCGCTTCCTTTTCCTCTTCCTCCGCCCGGAGGAGGAGGCTTGGGTCCTCTGAGTGGGCTCGTTGGCCGTCGCCATAAGCGTCGGCCCTTGTGCCTCTGTCATGGCCGCTTGTGGTTGCGGCCTGGCCATTTGACGGCTGGTGGCCGTAATGGCGACGGTCCCCGCCCGCTTGTTTCGAGTTTCTCGCTCGAATACGGGGCACTTGATGTTGCTCGCGGGGTGCGGGCCACCGCAATTGACGCAGGTGGCCGGCTCCTCCCGCGGGCGCGGGCAGTCACGTGCCGCGTGCTCGCCTCCGCATCGCACACAAGCGAGCGGTCGGTGACACTGGTGCGAGCTGTGTCTGAATCGCTGACACCGGTGGCACTGAGCGGGCCCACGTTTTCCACGCCAAGCCTCGATCTTGACACCACGCATGAACATAAACACGGTGGTGTCATAGATCTGTCTGACGTCCGGGGTCTTCTTTAATATCGCGTGAAACACGCAGCCGGGTCGTCCTTGTGCGCCCTTAATGTGACGCACGTACTCCGGCTGGTATCCCAACACCCGGAGTTCCTCCTCGATCTCCTTCGGGTCCGTATCCGCCGGTAGGCCCCGTATGGCGATCTTTAGATTTCGTTCCGCTGGTAGCGAGTATGCAAACCACGAAACGCCGCTGTCTTTTTCCAGGCCTGTCAGGTACCTCTGTACCAGCCTGTACTCGTCCTCGGTCTCGGGGTTAAACCTAACTCCGGACCCGAAGGGACGGGCGTGCGGAGGCCGGCCCAGCTTGGCACTGATAGCCCGGAAATGCATTGCCCAGTTGGGCAACGTCTCGACTACCAGCGGCGGGTACCTCGGCTTCTTGTATCCCTTCTGTTGCTTCGTCGACGCGTTTGTCGGCGGGACGGTAGCAGAAGGGGGGTTTGCGGTGGTGGGGGGGGGGGGGGGTGATTTGTTCACCCTCCCGGGTGTCTTGTCAGATGGTGATGGAGTCGGTGACTGAGGCGGCGTACGGCGGACCGCGTCGGAAAAGGTAGGCGACTGCGGTATGCCCCGACCTCGCGGCGCGCTATCGCGCTGTGGCCGCGGCGGGTCTAGGCAGTAACGCTTCGCCTCTTCCGACGCAGTCTCGCCTGAGCTCCTTCTACGCCGCTGGGCTCTGGTTTCGAGCTCGAACTCGAAGTTGAAGCCCAGCGACGGTGTTGGTGATGCGGGCGACATCGGCCCGGTGGCAGCTCCGCCTGCGGTGGGTCGCGTTCCGGATCGCTGAGTCATGTCCGGGGACATGTCTTCACGACCAGACGCGGCCGAGCCCACAGACGCCAGCGACATGCTCGACCCCACACGTGAGGAGCATGCCGATAGCATGGCGGGCGAGTCGCAGGCGGACATACGGGGAGGTGCCGGTGAGGCGGGCACCCGTGACGTCGACGGTGTCGGTTTAAAATAAGGGCCGGCACTTACTGGGCGCTCCTGGTCCGCCTTCGCCGGCCCACCCAGCGGGAAGCGGGGGCCGGAGGGGGCGGGGCACGGAGCGGGCACAGCTCTGGACTGCGGCTCCACTGGTGACTCCATTTGCTGGTGTTGTTTCGCCTTCACTGCAGGTGCGGTCGGCGACACAAAGCGCGGCGGTGGAGCGGCGGAACGCGTGGGTGGAGCACGCGCGCGTGCCGACGGTACGGGTGCACGCGGTGCGGGTAGCGCGGGGTAACTGTGCGGTACGGCGGAACGCACGTTAGACGCGGCGGTGGGCCCGGGCGCGGGTACGCGCACGGGTGGCACTTGGGCGCGCGCTTGCTGCGCGCGGTTCGGGTTTACGGCAGGCCCCGGGGCCTGGATCGGCACCGGGCGGAACGCGGGGGGGCGAACGGGTACTGCGTGCGGTCGGCTCGACGACGGCATTGGCGCAACGCGCGCAGGCGCCGATGTCGTCGGTGGGCCGGTCGCTCCGACAGCACTCGCTCCTCCCTTCTTGTTGGCTGTCTTCTTCTTCGTCTTCGTGTTTCCGGCGGGTGGTGCACCGGACGACGCGTCACCAATGTTTGGCAGCGACGTCGCCCGGTCCAGCACCGGACGGGCATCAGGGGACCCGGCATCGCGACCCAACGAGGTGCGCGTGCCGGGTTTAGGCATGGTTTGTGCGTGGCCTCCGCGACCGCGGCGGCGAATGCACGCCGAGCAGCACGGGGCGACTCCCCCTGTGTAGGTACAGGTACCCGACGGTGTCCTATACACACACAGAGAGAGACGAATTAAAATTGAGCGGTCCGCGCGGAAAAACTTTACTCGCGTGGGCAAGCGTCAGTGGATCGGCCACGAGCTAATCCTGTGAAGTGACGGTCCGCCAAATCGGCCCGTCTTTTATACACAAACGCGTAAGCGCGCGCCACCCTCTGCCCGCACTCCCCTTCTTCACCCCCGCTAGCCTTATTTATTGTTTTCTTATTAAAATATTTACATTACAGTGTCTTATTTACTATGTCCTTACAGCTATTCTTATTACCTAACTATTGACATATAATGCTAGTCTCTGCGACGTCCCATTTAGCTGTGGCGTGAGGGTACATTACTATTTCCCTGCCCCCCGCCTCAGCACTATAAAAGCGCTCTGTCGAGCGCGCGCGCTCGTTATTCTAATTGGGAACGTCGCAGAGGTAAGGGGAATGAGACACACCAATTTTAATCGTTTATTTACCTTATGTTAATAACTATTTACTATATTACATTAGTTAAAACATTCAACATATTAGTTTACGAATTTACATAACGATTTTACAAGTTAGATTCTTATTATAATATCTTTATTTCTTATAAGAACAATAGTTTTACTTATTTATTTCCTTTATTCAGTATTAAACATATTAATTACATTTTTAAATATTAAAATAAAAATTATAAAAACATTTAAAAATATAAAAAAATAGTAGCCCACCGGTATCGGGAACAGGGTCCAAGCTACCGGCGGTCAGGGCTCCAGAGAGAGGAACCTTCTGACAATGCGAGCCGTGTCCAGGAGTACTGCTTTTTGAATCAAGCCCTTAATCCAGCTGCCCAACGAGAGCCTCCTTAGGTGTTGGTCGAGGCTCTTGGCAATTAAGCCATTGGCTGATACGACTATCGGCACAATGATCACTGAGTTCACATCCCACATGTCGACAACCTCGTGAGCCAAGTCAAGATACTTGATTTGTTTATCTTTCTCTGCTTTCACGAGGTTCCCGTCATGCGGGACCGTTATGTCAATAATCATTGCGCGCCGTTCTCCTCGATCCACCACCACTATATCAGGCTTATTGGCAACAATAGTCCTGTCAGTGATGATGGATCGATCCCAGTACAATGTGATATGTCCATTTTCGAGAACTGGGTCGGGCACATACCTGTAGTACGGCACTTCCGATTCTACAAGGTTGTATTTCAGAGCAAGTTGCTGATGGATAATCCTGGCTACAAGGTTATGTCTATGCAAGTACTCTTCGTTAGCTAGACGAGAACACCCGGAGATAATGTGTCGGATTGATTCTCCCGGACGGTGGCATGCCCGACAGATGTCAACCGTCCCATCCTTCACAATGAATCTCCGGTAATTGTTCGTCATCATAACTTCGTCCATAATTGCACAGACAAAACCTTCGGTTTCCCCAAAGAGGTCACCAAAACGCAGCCAGGCTACGGACGCTAGTAAATCTACATCGGATCCATGTAGGGCCCGGAAGTAGCGTCCGTGAAGCTCCTTACTCTGCCATACCTCCTTGCGATCGTTAGTGTCAAGCACTACAGGCTTGCGCCAGTTCTCTTTAGCCAAGGAGAGCGGGGTGAGACCCTTGTCCACCGCGGCCACATCTCGATGCATCCCCACGTCGGCTTCTAGGAAATATTCCCTGAGACTGCATATCTCGCGATTGTGGAGGGTCTTAGCGTTTAAAAAGCCTCGACCCCCACACTTTCGCGGGATATACAGTCTCATCACCGATGACCGTGGGTGATGCATTCGATATGCAGTCAGCAGCGTACGGACCCTCCTATCCAGGGCGTCGAGTTCGGTCTGAGTCCATTTGAGTACGCCGAAAGAGTACATCAAAACCGGCATGACCCAACCGTTGAAGGCGCGCACCTTGTTTCCGCCTGATAGAAGACTATTGAATACTTTCTTCAGGCGGCCAAAGAACCGCTCCTTCAACGATTGCTTCATGTCAGTACCATTGATGCCCAGCGCTTCCGACATACCCAAATACTTATAGGTATCGGATGCGGAGAGGGCTCTAAGGTTTATGGAATCCGAGAGTTGGGTTCCCACGGATTCCATAATCTCCCCTCGCTTTACATGCATGACCGCACATTTGTCCACACCAAATTCCATCCTGATGGCGCTACTGAAAGTTTCATTCATTTATTTTATTATTAGACTTATAAAAACATTAACACAGTATGAGATATGATACAAAACATAAATCTTAACTATAAACATTCCGCATTTTCCGTAGCGGTCGACGCGCTAGTTGCGCCCACGAACGAGGTGACCTTAGGACATCGTGCACACAGACCAAGAAAAACATTTAGGTACTTACTTATTTATTTTTTTGGGCTGGGTTTAAAATAATGTAAGCAATTAGTAGCTAAAAAGGTAGGTACTTAGGTAATTTATACATAAATTGGGTAATACTGTGAGTCTGTGAGATACATCCCAACCTTCGGAGTCCATGTCTTCAACCAAATCAAAATTATAAACAATATTCAAAGTCCGTAAACAAAACAAAGGTCGTAAGAATGTGGGTTACTCGATACCAAATCACAAGGCAAATCAAAATCCAATTTCACAGAATAGGTCAATAGTGTCAGAAATATTACAATTTAGCCAACAAATAAGTACGCATGCGCAACACAGTAAAGTAATCTTCTTACAATGACAACAACAAAACATCCTGATCCTGAATTCCTGAACGAACCCCGCTCGACCCCCGGCGCCCGGCCGCGGCGCGTGTACAAGCACGTTGCGCTAGTGGGAGAACACACAGCTACCGTGAGCTCTACGACCACGCACACATTGGCATTTGCTTGACGTGATAGCACTATTAGCTATTGAAAATTTATGATAATTTTGGATGTGTTCCGTAATACCAAAAATTATGAATGAAAACTTAATGTTTTTCAATTTTTTTTTGTATATTTTTTAACTTGATAATATAAGCCATGCTTGTGATGAAACAATATTACAAATATTGTTGTTTATAATAAAGAAAAAACAATATGAAAACTAGTCATTTACGCTGTAAAAATGTACGAAATGCAATTCGCTTAAACTTCATGTAGAGGTTAGTTTATGAAAAAAAAAAAGAATTGGAAGCCTAGATAAATACTGTCTCAATCCGAATATCAAATTTATTTGGTGGAAATATGCTCGAATTGCAAATAATTTAGGTATTACGTTTGTATGGACAATTCATACTTCGCCGTATCCTTAAGGTTTGGTAGGATTACTCCTTAAAAATATAATGTAAAAAGTAGATAGACAAATAATACTTACTAAGTCATTAAATACGAAGCCAATCTTAAAGGATTCGATTGATCCTTGGACGTAAATCAAAGCATGAGAGAATATTCCTATAATGTAGTAAAGTATCTGAAAAGAAACATAGTGAAGAACATAGTGAACATAGTGAAGTAAGATTAGAATTTCTTTTACCATTGCCAGATACAGATTGTAAGGTACTTACAAATTGCTGAAAAAAATCCTTATGGATTGCATAACAGTCTAATATATCAACGTAAGCCTGAAACGCGGTTTTGCTATCATTTATTCCGTATGTGTCTTGAGAGTTAGACACCCATATACTCCAGAGAACAACTTTATTTTCCAATAATTTGATTACTCGAACGGCATAAATTACATTTAAGTCAGAAATAATTAACACGTAGCAAAAAAAATACGCGCTAAAGGGTAAACGAGCCAGTATGCAAAAAGTAGTGAAAACAAAGACATGAACACCCAGAGCCACGACTACGATAATCCAATTCCATACAATGAAGTTCTTTAAACTGGTTTCATTTTTGAGAACTCTGTGCAGATTTTGCAAAGTAAGAACAAACTTGGTAGACTTTTTGGTTTGAATTATACCAAAAATGAAATTCATAATATATCCCAGTGAATAATAGAAAGCGTCAAAGTAAGCTGTAAAATACATAAAAGTAGTAGGCTTTATATTATTATCTTGAGAAAGATTCAGTATAAAAATGTTGTAAAAGAATACAAAAATAAATAATAGTGTTGCAATCATTGAAACAAAATTAGAGATGAAACCGTTAGGAGTTATACAATCATTTTTAATACGATATTTAGGGCAGAACATATAACATTGCATCAGATTCAAAGGCAAAAGAGTCGACTGCACATCTTTATCCACTGTATTGTTCATAAAAGCTTTTACACGTTTATGTCTAATATTTTGAAATGTCTTCATTTGTATTTATTACGTTTCTGACGGAACTTCCTGATACGACAATCAAGAGTAAATGTTTTAAGCACGTTTATAAAACTCATTTTTATAATATTGGTCGAATCAATTAATGAATTACTTTCCTGAATTAAATGTTCCAGTCCGGTAGTCATTACTTTAACAGGAAGCGAAACAAAGAATAATTATCAATGTTGTATCAACACTAGTGTTATGAGTACTGGTGTAAGGTTGTACTCATTAGGTAGCATATTGAGTACAAAATTGATAAGTATCCTTTTTTTACCCTACATAAAGGAAGACCTAACCATAAACGAAACTTTATTTTATTTATTGACATGAATTTGACAGACGTATAACGAAATTGCAACGTTTTGTTTTTGAAGATGTTCTTAAAAACTGACATAAAATAAATTCGGGTTCGCCCTGGGCTTACGTGTCGTGTCGTCACACATCAGAAGGTACATCAGAGCCCATGGAGTCGTATGTATCTTTTGAATGTAGATGTGCATGCCTCGACACGTTGTCACCAACGTGTCGAGTCGTATATTTTGTACAGACACGATACGACTCGACTTGCATAATGCTATTTATTGGTGCGCAGCAAGGAACTGCACCGCATGCTTGGTCTTAAAATGTTAATTATGTACGAGCTTGAGCACTATTAGGTTTGTCTGTTGTTCTGTCTTCGGCAAAAATATAAAGATTACATAATCAAATTAATAAATCCATGATTACAGAAAGGAGAACTGTAGCAACACAACAGTATAGTTAGTCAGAAGACTCATCACACGGAGAAAAAAGTCTAGTTGCAGTTATCAGAATCTTGTGAAGTTTACTAGAATGTATATTAGTATACGTGACAACTATTCATTTTGTAAACGTTAGTAAAAAAATCTAGTTTCTGATAACGTTAACATTTTGGTATGTTCCACCAGATTTTCGGTACACTTTATTAGCAAATGTGTACTGTGTGCAAATATAATGGCTGAGCTTACTATCGTGCTTTATTTATCACAACAAAGCAAGATTTAATATAAACCGAACGAATTATTGTCATTACCAAGGTTAATGTAACCACGAACAGAAAGTTTGTAAGGACTATTAGAATATATCAACCACTGAACGGTATTTTATGTACTCTCTACCAGAACACTTGTAGCTACAAAAAAACTTTTATTTAGGTTTACACAAACCTATTATAATATTAATTATATTTTCTGGTTTTCATAACCAGTAAATAGTATGCCCTCTATATAAATCTTTAATAATATTAACTATACTTTCTGATTTTCATAACCAGACAATGCTATGCCCTGTATTATAAATCCTAATAATATGAACTATATTTTATGGTTTTCATAACTAGAAAATGTTATGCCCTGTATATACTAGGTTGTTGACGTTACACTCGTTTTAAGTTGCTTCAGACTTTCCAAAAGCGAATAGCCGGAGCCATCGTCCCATACAATACTTTTGAAGGTTGGTTTACTTCAAACCATTTGTATGGAACGGCAGCTTTGGCAATTCGCTTATGGAAAGTATGAAGAGGCTAAAAATTAAATAACATTGCAACCTGCTACAACTCAAATAAACAAAATCAGCCCTAGGAACGTTACCGAACCCTCATCACTGAAAAGGAGTGGGCCGTAATCCACCAAGCAGACCCAGTGAGCGGATGTCACACAACCTTCGATTTTTTCAATTCTAGGACATGCCGGTTTCCTCACGATGTTTTCCTTCACCGTTTTTGGAGCAGTGCAGTGGTGATGAAATGAAACAATAATAAAATACTTAATGATGTTTTATTTTTACACTGATGACCTAAGGGTTACATAATATATTTAATTGTAGACTGTACTCCTTGTCAAAGTATGAAGAGCATAAATACAAAAAAATATCCTCTTAAAAAAAAACGACTTTCTGTATGCAAAGCAATAACGGAAAACCTCTTAAGAGCGTGCATCCTAAAAGTTGGCAACGTCGTATATAGCTGACAAATATTTACCCGTTTTGATTAATGTGGAAATAGTATGGAAATATGAAATGTGGCTAACTAACGAACTAGAATATTTATTATGAAATGCAATAATTAATATCATAATATGGAATATTTAGTTTTAAATGTAAAAAAAGTATTTGGAAACTTTCCAAACGCCTTTTTTACATCTAAAAGGGGTACAACATCAAATTCAATGTTATAATTGCAATTCATTATTAATATTCTAGTTCGCAGGTTAGCCACATTTTTTTTATTTCCATACAGTACATAATATAGCCAAATTAATCAAAATAGGTAATTTTTTGACAGCTGTTTGCGACGTTGCCAACTTTTGGAATAAACGCTCTTAAGGGGTCATTGTACTCATAATTATTAACAACTTCTACTAAGCCCTCTTACAATTACATTACAATCTTTGCAACAAATTGAACCAGATGTGAACAATTTACTTGAATCGTGGGAGCTATCTGAATATAAGGAAAAGTTTGCACGTAAGTCTATAATATTCATTGATCTCAAGATAGATAGATAGAATACTCTTTATTATGTACACCTTAAAAATTACAGACATAAATTTAGAAATTCTCAACTACAGTGTAAAAAGGTTTTTTCAACTTCTCAATCCGATTAAATATTAAGCAAGTGAACAGCACATTTTTTTCCCTCTTTCAGATTTGGTCCCACAGTAAAAGTTGTTCCTATATGATGAGTACAATAACCCCTTAAGAGGTTTTCATTTATTGCATGTACACTTTTTTATGTTATTAAAATAAACTTATTATTACTAATAATAAAGTTATACTTCAACAATAGAATTTACTGTGTACTAGGTGGAATTTACGACTGTGTAGTAATATTGTTATTTTAAATTGTGTGAGACCGACTATAAAAATTGTTGGTAGAAAGGTCAAACCATGTGCAGCATATTTCTCTTTGCGTCTTGATATACTTTCTTGCAATTCCGTTACTGCTTTTAAATGGTTGATGAATGCCTGTTGTGACTCCTGTTTCGATGGACGCCAGGATTTTTTCTTATTTTTGACCACTGGGTGGTTGCCGAGTAGAAGCGGCAAAAACATGAAGGCATTATGGAAGTGATTTCTTGTGATTATGCAGTAGCTGGGTCTTCTTTTTCTGAAAATCACACAGTGGTAAGAAAACATGTCATTGTATGTTGTATTTTTATTTAGGTAGGGACTCAAAACAATTATTTGGACCAGTACACATGTCATATAATCATAATATTGATTTATCTGGTTTGTTGGAATATTGCCATGCGCCATAGATAACTTATTAATTTGTTTCAATAATATTTGCCTGCCCTTAAATATCGTTGTTGGAATACAAAATCATTAGCTAGAGTTTAATAATTTACCCTAATATAAGTAGGTAAATGTAAGACTTACTGAAATTCACATATTCTTCAGTCTAGAATCTTGCTTTTATGAACATGAAAGTTTTCAAGCGGATTGCTATTGTCAGGGTATTGCCATTCAAACTAAGTTATTTAAAATCAGACATCAGCAGATTAAATTCAGCAGGCTTCTTCAGTGCAGGGTCCATATACGTTTGAATCGTAAGATTAGAGTTATTTAATTCTCTGCGACGATATTCTGCAGTCTTTTTCCACTTCTCCTCAACTGATGACCAGGGGTCGCATGAATTCGTCAATCACATAACATCCTCAGTGATATCTAAAAATAAGCATAAAAGTAAATTGGTAAAAATTGCAGTAACACATTCTCATTCTTTTGGCAGGCTACGGCTGCCCCCTCGGTACGCCCAATGTATGACTGAGGTATAATAATAATCGTACATAATACATTATGACTTGAAAAGAAACAAATATTTAACCAACCTGGATCTTGCAAGTGATTCATTAATGACACTGTCATCTTGGGTATTTTTTTTAAATTTAGTTTGTCTAGACTCTCTGTATTCTCTCTTTCGGTCCTGAAGAAAATCATAGAGTGTTCCTTTTGCACATCGTATTATCTTAAATTTTCAATTGTTTAGGTATGGTACAAAGTACCTACGTTGAAAATTTTTCCTTCCTAAATATTATTTTGATTTCTTGGGCATATTTTTGAAGTGTAGAATTTGGAATTCTTCTGTCTGGGTCTTGTCCTAGCAAGTTTTTAATAATTATGTTGCAAATTTTTCTTCGCCCCATGTTTGACAATAATCCAGAGTCCGAGTAAAGGCTGATAAGTCCCCTTCGCTCTAAGGATTCCTTGAGTAAATCTTTGAGCGGCTAAAAATAATAATTTATTATTATTTATTTATATAGATAATTTTATTATATTATAGGTCTATACAATTAATCAATAAAAGATAAAAAAATACATTTTTTGAATCAATTCAATAGTTTCAGAGATTACTTCCTACATACACGCATTCACAAACATTACTTCTTTCTACACACATAACATAAAAAAAAGAAAGAAAGAAAGACAGCCAGTTATGTTTAAGTCCCATGTAGTAGGGGGTGAGCTTATTGCCAGCAATCGGGCACGAATCCAGACTCCAGGCTGCTACTGAGAAATTCCAGAAGGAATTTCCTAATAACACTGCCCGACCGGGGAATCGAACGCATGACCTCATGCTCAGCAGTAGTGCTTGAGACCACTAACCCAACAAGGCAGAGGTTACTTCTTTTTAATATTAGTATAAAAGTGAAATAATAGTATAGTTATGTAGTATAGACAGATTTAAGTAATTTAGTACCTACTGGTAGCGTAATACAGGGTTCATAAAATTGAAATTTAACAAAATGTCTACACTTTATGAAATATTCACTGAAAGAATCTACTTTTAGTTTAAATGTTTTTACTTACAGTATTGAAATTAGTGCTGTTGTTGCCATAATTCAGAATTTCAAACGTTTTGATACCATCAAAATCTATTGATTGCAATGGGATCTGAGAGGACAGCAATGTGGCTTCCTGTGTATCTTTGGATGTTGATGGTGCATTATACAATTATTGCAAATTCATAATTTTCTTGACCGTGCCATGTTGCTCGCTGAGGAAAACAACGTCGCCATCATCATCAATGGGACTCTCCTTAACAATGCAAAAAAATACAAGTTAGGGTTGCAATACAACTGCAGATGTTTTCAACATGATATTTTTTTGATTTTATTTTGTATTAAGTGAGTTTGACACTGCTACTGGGTCAAAAGTCTAAGTGTAACAAAGCACAGCCTAATAAGTAAGTGAAGTAAGTATTACTTACTTGAAGTGAGTTTGTCAATCCATTCCAGTGAATTAAATTGTTTGAAAAGCGAGCACAGTCCCCAATTGGCCCAATTAATTCCTTTATTAGGTCTCCAGTGAGCAGCCCCAAAGAAGGCAAGTCGATTTTATTAACTGAAAAGAAACATAATTTTAGACAAATTGGTTAAACCATTTTCAATTCGATAACAGATTAACTGTTTATCATTACACAAATTACCTGCGTAGCCTTGTTCCAACTATTTTGGGGTCGGCTTCCAGTCTAATTGGATGCTAAGACTGGTGTAGGGCTTTCGGGCTTCTGATAACCCATAACAACTGTCAAAGATCCACGAATGACAGCCGGAACCCGTTGGTCCCGTTTGGGAAGCCGTTGCTTAACATGCTTTCCGAGGCACGGAGGGGTCTTGATATGTAAAAATGGTTACCCATCTACAAACCAACCGCGGCAAGCTTAGCTTAACCTGATCGATCAACCCATGCGGCTGTTATTACTTAGCCACAAGCCCCTCATTTATTAAACATTACACAAATGTCGAAAAATACGGCTCGTGACTCGACGACCCAAAGTGGACTACGAGCAAAATTTGAAACCTGTTGGATTGCCGACGAACTTACTCAGCATGACACTGGTAAGAAGGGTCGTCGATGCAGAAGTAGCGACCACAACGCGGGACGCAGGACCGCCATTTAAAACGAACGAGCTATAGCGTCCGCCGCCGCGCCGTGCGAAAACACGCCCGCGTCCCACGTTGTGGTCGCTCAGTTATGGCCGACGCTTTAACACTCAACTTGATATCAATCAATAGACTTACGTGCAAACTTTTCCTTATATTCAGATAGGTAGCCCCCACGATTCAAGTAAAGTGTTCACATCCTGGTCTATTTTGTTGCAAAGATATGTGTCAGGGGGTCGTTCGTTTCGTACCTACAACACAAAATTCGTAAATCCACAACAAAACCAAATAGGTAATATAATATTTTGAACAAAACATACAAGAATAGTCACTCACTGTCTTTATGATTCGTAGCTCACAATCAATTGGAGTCTCAGAAAGAACACGCGCTTGACTCACGCGAAACACGTAACTCGTAAGCAATCTACACTATTACAATTTACAATACTAGAAACTTCGTATCAAAAAACAAAAAAGTACTCTGCTATCATGGCTAACGTTTTACAGGAATTTAAGTGTATTTTAGTGTATTATCTATGACAGGAATGTACCTGAGCGCACGACAGTGTCAGTATGACAGTGAACCAGTGTTGCCAAGTCGCATAACCGCATAACTACTGTTGACATTACAAAATATGTTTTATGTGAACAATATTTTTACTGTTTTATCTAAAATAATGTAACGTAATTTCAACCTATCAGATTACATTACTAGTAACCATTGTTTTTGTTCTAAATATTTTCTAACTTTTAGTGGCAAAAATATGCACTGTAATATAAACGATTATTCTGGTAGACCTCAACAAAAAAAAGTCATGTTCAATACCAAGTTTAAATTTTAATCTTTAACAAAGAATTCATAATTGATACTGTTTAACATGTTTCGTACACTAAACTTTTTTACCAGATTTTTTCAGTATTCCCTAAAATACGATTATATAACCAATATAATAATTCCGATAGACACGACAATAGATTGTTTCCGTTAATTGAATTGTTATTTACTAGTCGTTCTGGTGACTTAGTAGAATATTTTTTTCTCCGTGCAGACTTAATTGTAACGCAGCATCTACGTAGAACAGACCACACACACGTATCTTGCTGAATGACGCTCGATGCAAGCGCAGTACGTTTTTGCATAGTTTTTTCTCATCATCTGTAAACCAATAATTAGCACATTATGTTAACGCCCTTCATTTGGCATTGTTTATCGGATCGTTGAGCTCCTAAAGTTCTAAATTGATCTACACATGCGTGCACTGTCTGAGAGTCTGAACAAGTCCACTCAAATCTATGTGGTTCTTTTCTCAAGAGGCTATCTTAGAATTTGAACTGCATGGTTCTCATATAAATGATGACCATTATAAGTAGTTGTCTGAACGTAAAGAGACCTTGATCTCTGAGTTTATTTCGGTGTTTTTTTCTAAGTGGTAGTCGGATATTTTTTTAAGCTAGCAGATGTGGCTACCTAACTTTAAGAAAAATTGTGTTGGAAAGTGTTATTTATAATATTAACCCTAATAAAATATAATAATATCGTTTTTCATTAATTTATCATAATAGAGTCCAAGCCTAAATAGAATGTTACTAAATATTTTAATGTAAATTACCTGAGCAATTTGACTTCAAGAAAATACGTGCGCAAGAATCTTGAACACTTTGAATAGCAAGGTAGAATTTTTCGTATTGTCGGCTCAGTATTGTCTGCCAAATTAAACCTTTTATCATCCAAAAATATAAAGGCAGTGATGCCAGGGTATCTTCATTCTAAAACAATGTAAACTTTAGATACTATGAAGTTAATGCACTGATCACAAACACACACTACAAAACTAATTTATATTCGTAAGACGACCTCGCAACATAAAGACCGGTTGAAAACTAGCATCAGGCACTAGATGTCTCGCATGTATGTGGACCTACTGCAGTGCCACAGTGTATTTGCCACTAAAATTGTGTGCCGGGTCAAATAAAATTTTCTTTCTTTGATCGTTTAAGCACGCGCTATGTAAGACTAGCTATGGCCAATGACGTATAGCCGTTGCAACCATTTTTATACAATGTTGTAAGTGTGCTAACTATTCAATTATTTTAGATCACTCTCTTAATTAAGCCATTTCATTTAAATTTAACTTTTTACCGATGTTACCAATTTTTAATATTAGGTAGTGCTTAATACTAAGTAATTTAGTTTATTTCTTCGATTCATAGTTATAAGTGTGTGGTGTTTAATAATAAGTAACTGATGCACTATTTTTTTGCTTTAAAAAATGTATTATGAGTTTGTATCTGTGTAATCAATTGTTTGTGAACCTAATAAAATAAATAAAACTGAATATTGTCAGTGTAATGGAAAGATGAATATTTTTGCCTGAACAGCAACTACCATAGTTTACTGTACAACACGAAACGACAAAACATCATACGATGCGTTCGGGATAAGCGAGGCGCAAAGATATTTAAATGTAGGTACTGTCGATAGAGGGGATAAAGCGAACACCATCAATAACTACTTGGTAACATCTACAGGTTACACCTCATTCAGTATATCTCGTGTCATATGCTCCACATGGCAGGCAGGACTATGTGCAAAAGAAAATATGCCGAATTATACATTACGGTATTGCTACGGTTTATGTCCGTCAGTATTTTATAATTTACCAAATATTTAGATAAATTAAATATTTTTTTCTACTTATGTCAAACTATCTGACGGTTGATAAATCAAAGGTTGGATTCAGTAAAAGTGTATCGGGTCAAACTTGGGTATTTTGTAATTTTGCTATATAATGCAAGATGGCGTTACTGAGACATGTTATCAAAGTTTTTCTGTCATGTCTTCTAATAGCCTCTTTATAATAGGTACCTATGTTAAATTTATTTGGTAAGGCGACATGTATTGCTAGTAATAGAAGGGACTGGCCACGAGCGAAAGATCAAGGTCAGTGGCGTGCAAAAGCAGAGTTCTGTCGCGACTTATACTGCTGAGGACTGATGATGATGATGAATATAAAATGAGGATGAATGATGATCACATCAGACAGGTGAACAATAAAATTAGATATATTAATAATACTTACTAAATTATCCAAGGTATCGCCTATTTTCATCTCGTCAATTGTTGCTTGAATATAAACTAGAGAGTGGATAAGTACTTCTATAATGTGATAAAATATCTGATAAGACAAAAGAGACGAAGTTATTAAAAATGACTTTTATTCACTATCAAACTGTAATTTTTTTTTCTTACAATTCTATATGCTGATTTAAAGCAAAATACTTACATAGTGCTGAAAACAAAACTTGTGGATGTTATAACATTCTATTATATCAACGTAAGCCTGAAACATTTGTTTGCTGTTAACTCTATTTATATCTTCTGATTCTTGAGTTTTTATAGCTTTAATGTTCCATAGAACAACTTTATTTTCTAATAATTTAATGACTCTTGTAGCAAAAATTATATTAAAATCCAAAATAACCATAAGGATTACACTTAACGGAATGTAGAACGGTTCACCAAGCCATATGCAAAAAGCTGTAAAAAAAATGGTATGGCCAGCCAGAAACACAATTACAATAATCCAATTCCAAATAATGAAGTGGTGAAAACTGATATCATTGTTGAGAAATCTGTGCACTTTTTGAAAAGTCAGGACTAACGTGACAGAGTTTTTGGTTTGAAATATCCCGTTTACGAAATTCATAATACATTCAAAAGAATAGAAGAAGCAGTCAAAATATACGGTGAAATCTATGGATATCGAAAGTCCAAAATAATGATCGTAAAGGCACACCATGTAGGTGCGATATAATATTGAAAATATGAATAATAGTGATCCTATCATTGAAACAACATTCGAGATGAAACTATTTGGTGTAATAAGATTGTTATTAATGTAATATTTAGGACAACACATCATATATTGCGTCAGATTTAAAGGCAAAAGCATAGACTGTAAATCCGCGTCCACCGTAATGTCAGAAAAAATATGCACAGGACATTTTTGTCTCATTATAGTTCGGAATATTTTCATTTTAAATAAGTTTCGATGCTGTTTAGTTTACAAGTGGAACAACAATTTAATAAATTTATAAGACGTTTATTTTCTCTACACAAGTTATTTACTTAATGCTAGTATTTGACAATAAATGATATATGTATTATCTGCGAACATCAACCTCAATAAATATATTAATGATAATATAAATGGAAACATCATATTTTACTTTAATGAATTCGTCTTCTGACAGTCCCATTTACGTCAAACTTACGTACTTTTGATTGTCTAGACAAGTGGCAATTGCTTCCAAAACATTTCGTATTTCTACAACGACTTTAAATAGAATTGACATAAACTTTTCTGTAACCTATCAGTCAAAAAATTCTTGGAATGACATCCAGAATTTTCCACTACTTTGTATAATAACATAACATACATAACATCACGCCTTGTTACTCCGAAGGGTTGGGCAGAGGTGTACCTATAGCAAGTACACCCACATTTCGCCAGTTATGATTTTTAAGTCCCACGTAATAAGGGGCGAGCCTATTGCCATCAACCGGGCACAAATCCAGACTCCGGGCTGCTATTTTTATGGTGTACATAATAAAGAGTATTCTATCTATCTATCTATCTACTGAGAAATTCCAGATAGAAAAACCTAATAACACTGCCCGACCCGGGGATCGAACCCAGGACCTCGTGCTCATTAGTTACGCTTGCTACAACTAGACCAACGAGGCAGTAGGTACATAATAAATATTAAAGAATAGAGGATGCAGTTGAAATACGCGTTGATAAAGATGGAAGAAGTACATCTATGACAGGCGTCGGGAAAGCAAACCTTAGAGGTGCGATACAGATATGAAAATATGAATATTATGGAATCAGTAATTTCCTTTAGTGTATTTGACTAAAGATTAATGTAAAATGTAATAAAAAACTGGCTGGAATATTATTGTAATTCCTACTATGAATTTGATTTTCCTACTATGAATGTTTAATGTTTAGGAATGCTCTCAACGGTAAAAGCATTAATAATAAGTACTGTACACTGATTGAAGCCTAGTTCACAAAATTGCAAACTGTAGTAATACAACAGTATAGTTAGTAAGAAGACTCATCAGACTCAATTGTAATGCAGCGTTTACGTAGAACAGGCCACACACACGTATCTTGCTGAATGATGCTCGATGTAAGCGCAGTACGTTCTTGCATAACTTTTTCTCTTCATCTGTCAATCAATATTTATAATTTTAATGCATTTTACTAAACTGGTCGGCAGATAGTCGATCGTTGAAACTGAATTTGAGTTAGATTGGGCTGTGGATGATGACAATGATGACGATAATGATGAATCTGAATACTTATGAAGAATCATTTTATAATTCACAATTGAATAAATTATGATTATAAATAAATTACCTGAACAGTTTGACTTCAAAATGATCGCGCACGAATCTTGAATACTTTGAACAGCTAAGTAAAATTTCTCGGATTGCTGGTTCAGTACCGTCTGGCATATCAAGTTTTTTATCACCCATACTAATAAGGGAAGCGTCGATAATGTTGCGTCATCCTAAAAAAACTAAAGTTTTAGTAATACGAAAGCTATCGGCTTTAAAAAAAACACTGCGAAGTGCAAAATAATTCTGTGCAGGTTTTAATAATTACTCTTCAGCCGTAGACATAATTTTTGCTGTGTTTATTTTACATAGCAAGTATATATTATAGCATTAACAAAATAAACGAAGTAGTTTTTTTTTTGTGTGTGAAAAATCATCAAATAGGTAATTTCTCCCGCTCTTGGCGGAGCGGAGGGGCGTGTCAGACTCTTACTAATTAAAATCCACCCGTGTTCCTTCAGTTGCCTGTACGTTGCCAGGGGCCACGGTAACCGGACTTTCCGCAACCCCGGCAGGCATTGGCCCTAGCGGACCCCGTCAGTTGTGCTGGCATCTCTTTGAGGCGCGCGTGGAATACAATGCGCCGTCGATCCGGGATTGGTCCTTATCGAACGACGACCCATTGCTCTTCGTCCGCAAGCCCGTACCTCGTACGGTGGTCGGAAATCGGGTCGTGATTCCCGCATAGGTCATCTCCTGCGGCGGCTAGGGGCATGACGGCGCGAAATTTGCCTCTCCCTCACGCGCTCCGCCTCCTCCTTCGCGAGCATTACTGCTTCACAGAAAGAGGTGACGGCTTTCCATGCCCTCTCGCTCCATACCATGTCCTGGACCAGGGCCGAACGCGAGAGGTCACCGCCGCTGATCGCCTCCACGAGGACACGGCGGTGCTCCGCCCAAGCCGGGCAGACCTCCACCGTATGCTCTACGGTGTCCTTCGGGCGATCCACACAATGGTGACACTCGGGCGTTTCCTCCCGCCTTATCCGGAACAAGAACCTCCCGAAACAACCGTGCCCGGTGAGTACCTGCGTCAGACGGAAGGTGAAGACGCCGTGGTGCCTCTCAGGCCACTCCTCAAAGAGGGGGACTTATCGCCGCAATTGTGGCGTACTCAAAACGAGGTAGATAAGATACGTATTATTGAAGCTAATTCAAAAACCACTCATCAAAACTTCACCTTTATATAAAAATTCCAATAATAAATAATCAAAATCGATCGATGTGGTACAGAATTATCGCTTTACATAGATTAAAGTTGTAATGTTTATATTTTTGTTTTATTTACATTCTTCCTTGAATTCCTTCCTTTAATTTTCAACTCTTTATTAGTGACTTTTGTAGACATGTTAATTATTCAGATTTGTTACAGTTGGAATAGCAATCATGTCATTTCGTTTAAAATAGGTTTTTATTTTTATTAATTTATTTATTTATCTTTTATATAGATTATTTTCTATTTTGTAAATGTGAGAACGCTTTAGGCTTAGTGGACTGTAGACTAGTTGACCATCTTCTATATTGTTAAGTAATTGGTACTTGTTGAAAGACCTACACTGTCCTCGCATACCTTATAATAACAGTTTTTTTATTTTTTTGAAAATATTGTAAAACTCAATTATTTTTAAAAGAGGAGGAGCGTAGCCGTGGAGTTTCTCGCCGGCTCTTCTCCATAGAAAACGACCAATTGGAACCGTGCGTAACTTCTGACGTTTCATAAGTGCCCATGTAGGTTTATCTATATACATATAATAAAATCGTAGCGAGGTCAAAACTGTACATTGAATATTTAAAAAAAAAAGTAATTGCTACGAGATCTGGGATCGATTCTAATGCCGAAAATATAGTTTTTAGAATTTTTGTCTGTTTGTATGTTTGTCTGTATGTATGTTCCAGCATCACGCAAATTCTACTGGACAGATTCTGTTAAAATTTTGCATAGATATTCCCTATAAGTCTGGTCAAATGGTAGGGTACATACTATCACGCTCTTTGCTATGGGGGATGAGCAATATTACATTATGTTCGTATTCTTCTCCGCAAAATTGTAAATGGGTGCGCCAAAAGGTTAGGATATTGCAGGTAGTTACCGATTTAACATTTTAAATGATTATCATCACGCTATACCTTTATGGAGCTTAGCAGCCAATCATGAAATATAAGAACGGCTATTTTAACTGATTTCCAACAAAGCAAATAGCCAAGCGGCAGGACGATTGCTTTGTAAACCTGTTGTTATGAGTTCAAACCCCGATTGTTGGTATTTTTTTTTTTATTATTTTTTTTTATTTTTTGTAATGCATAAGCATGTTTTTAATCAATTTTTATTATTTTAACTTATATTTATATTGACAAGGATGAAATGAAGCCAAAAAATATTGAAAGCAAACCTAAAAACGACGCCGCTCGCCTTTGACAGTTTGGTTTTTTAATAGTTAAACTATTTCACTAATTCCTTTTAGTTATTGCAATTTAAACATTATGATTAACGTCATAACGGCGACAAGATAGGACTTCGTCAAATATTTTAAATAAGTTACCTGGTGTTCGTATAGTACATAGAGTACTCGCAAGATAATTCTGCGCACGGCTCAAATTGGAACTAATCGTATGCCGCCGTCTTTTCGTTTATGTGAGGTCAAATTAAGTAGGTATAGAATTATAATTTATATTAAATAACTAGCTTCTGCCCGCGGCTTCGCCCGCGTGGATGTCGGAAATTATCCCACAGGAACGTGTAACATGTCCTCAATCAGCGGGGTAATTGCGTAGCACTTACAATAGCAATGAGTTTCATTTTGACAGTTCAACAATTAATTGCGTTATTTACGTTATTTCTCGAACATAATTATTAAGCAATAGCTTCCACTTGGCGCTCTGGCGCGTCATTCTCTGGCTGGCCCGCCACTCCACCCTCGTTCTGTGCGCCGTCGACTCAATATCGCAGGTCATTCTTATCGTTCTAACTTTTAAACTATTTGTCCAAATTACTTAGTGTAAAAGACAAACTTTATCTACATTAAATACCAAAAGCGATGAAGGTATTTATTTTGATAAGAATTAACTAAATACTCTAAAATATGCAATGTAAAAAAAGTATTCAATTTAACTGTATTTATTGCTCACTATTTTGGTTATAAAGGCTTCCACATAAAAAGTAGATAGATGCTGTCGCGGACTTTTATTTAGAACTCTTTAAGACAAACAATCCCACAATACATTTTCTTCATGTAACTCTAACGGTTTAGGCAGCGCACGCAGCATACGGTGGAGGTCTGCCCGGCTTGGGTGGACCACCGCCGTGTCCTCGTGGAGGCGATCGGCGGCGGTGGCCTCTCGCGTACGGCCCTGGTTCAGGCCATGGTGCGGAGCGAGAGGGCATGGCAATCCGTCACCTCCTTCTGCAAAGCAGTAATGCTTGCGAAGGAGAAGGGAGCGCGCGAGGGAGTGGCAAAGGCCGCGCCCTACCAACCCTAGCCGCCGCCGCCGTAGGACACGTCCCGGGCGTCGGGAATTGTTAGCCGATTTCCGGCCACCGTAGGCGCGGGCCTGCGGACGGAGAGCAACGGGCAGCTCGCCGTCCGATAAGGACCAGGCCCGGGTCGACGGCGCATCGTGATCCACGCGCGCCTCAAAGAGATATCAAGGATCGAAGGAACACGTGTGGGTTTTAGTCAGTAAGAGTCTGACACGCCCTTCCGCTCCGCCCAGAGCGGGAGAAGTCATTCGATGATTAACAACCCAAAAAAAAAAAAAAGGCAGCGCACGCAAAGATAGATCTCAGAGGGCAGGAATTTTTCCGACTTACTTGATACTTATCGTTATATTATGGCCAAATCATATAAAATCTTTATAAATTGTAGATTATGTGTTATATTAATGTATAAGCTACATTATTGTAAAGTTTCATCAAAATCCGTTCAGTAGTTTTTGTGTGAAAGAGTAACAAACATCCATCCATCCATCCATCCATCCTCACAAACTTTCGCATTTATAATATTAGTAGGATAGTAGGATTAATGTAGGGCAGTGTTTTTCAAACTTTTTCATGACTTGACCCCATTAATATGAAAAAAAAAATTCGCGACCTCGACCATTCGAGAACGATTTGAACTCAGTCGAGATTCCCGCTGAGTCGAAGTTTCTGCAGCACGAAACCTAGCTTGATGTTCCCGAGTTGCAGAGAGCCTTGCCGCACGACCTTCCTCAGATTCCTGTGATCGAACTAATCTCATCCTTTTAGCATTTCTGCTACATTGTGAGAGGTTGGATCTTCTTCGAGGCATTCTTACAATAAAATAGTACTTACTACTTAACACACAGTTATTTAGTAAACACGTACTATCGTAAACAATTAAATTATAAATACTTACAGATTATTAATTATACAGTCTAAAATTATCACAGTTTAAGTAATAAGTGTTAAGACGTGTAAACCAAGCGTACTAACTTTATAAAACAAAAGAATTGCTAGAAAAATTAATTACTAACCTGAGCTAATAAACTTATACTTAATAAAGAAAATCAAGAAAAGAAATGACTAACCTATACCAAATACTTATAATATTTTTATACAAACCCTAAATAAAAATTAAGATAAGTATACCGAAAATCAAGGAAAGAAATGCCTAACCTATAACAAATGTTCGATGTGATTCTTTAAATTGACATAACTTTTTTATTTATGAACCGATTGACATGAAATAAACACTAAATGTTAAGTGAAGCTTACTACAATATATTAGCGAAAACCGCATCTAAATCGAATAAGCCGTTTCTGATATTAGCGTGCACAAACACACAGACAAACAGACAAACAGACAAAAAAAAAATTAATTACAATCTCGGGTTCAGCATCGATATAATAACAACCCCTGCTATTTTTTTTCATATATTTCCATTGTACAGACACAACTTTTCTACAATTTTATTATATGTATAGATAGATATAGATTAAGTTAAAGTCGACAGTCGTAGCAGGACTAGCAGGAGGCGTTCTGTAGTTTTTGCCTACCCTTATGGGAAGAAGGCGTGAGTTTATGTATGTATGTAAATTAAAGTCACTGCGTGTGTACCTAGAATTATTCACCAGATGTTATAAAAATTGACTAAGGGCAGATTTTTCTAACGCCAGATAAGTTTAACTTCTGAGGAATAATTTTGAATTACTGACAGTTTTTCCATAAAAAAAATCTGTTGTGGTAGAAATATGGGCATCATCTATCCGAGGACTTTTTACGAACTTTGCGGCGCGTACTGAAGCTGACATTGAACAAAATGACGAACGCGTTCTAAACAGTTGTCTTGATTCACTTCAAGACGTGGTAATTTCTATAGGTGTCAATCCACTGATAGAGTAAGTATGGGTTACCGGCTCCGCAATCATTGGCACATCAAGACCGTAGAATACGCCGCCGAAACTAATTACGATCCGGGCGCAATGAATACCATCGTGAACCACGTCTCTTTGTTCACCTCAGAGCAAAGGCACATTTTCAACACCGTTCTCCAAAGCGTTGGGCTCAGTCAGGGTAAAATGTTTTTCTTGGATGCTCCTGGCGGAACAGGAAAAACATTTATTACCACTGGTATCCTTGCAGAGGTCAGGAGGCAAGGCAAAATTGCAATCGCAGTAGCGTCTTCTGGAATCGCTGCCACACTGCTTCCTGGTGGTAAAACAGCGCACGCCATGTTTAAGATTCCCATCGATTTAGAGAGCAACGAAACGCCTGTTTGTGGGGTGTCACGCAACAGTGACAAGGGGCGCGTGCTTAGAGATTGCGCTTTCATCGTATGGAATGAATGTACTATGGCAAATAAGAAAGCAGTGGAAGCTGTAAACAGAACTCTGCAGGACATCTGCAGGAACCAAAACATGATGGGTGGTGTCACAATTCTTTTTAGTGGCGATTTCCGGCAAACACTACCTGTGGTGACGCGAGGAACTAGGGCTGACGAGATGATTGCTTCGCTGCTAAGGTCGACTCTATGGTCGCAAGTTCATAGACTGCGTTTGACCATCAACATGCGAGCTCGGCTTGGCGGGAATTCACATGCTCAAAAATTCTCCGATGTTCTTCTAAAACTTGGTGAAGGCACTCTGCCAGAGGAGAGCGGCCAGGTGGACTTACCAGAGACTCTTGGTAGAGTAGTTCCCAATTTAGAAGATCTGATTCGTCTGGTGTACGGGGACATCAGTCAAATACCGTACCAAGAGAATTCTTGAGTGTGTGAATGGGCCATTTTAACGCCCAAAAATGATTAAGCTGCAGCGATCAACCACAGTATTCTCTCGCAAATCGAAGGCAGTGAAGTAATATACACCTCCATTAACACTGTTGTGGAGCAAAATGACGCGACACATTACCCCGTAGAATTTTTGAATTCGTTAACGGCAAGTGGACTTCCTGCGCACATAATCCAGCAGCAGGTCGGTGTCCCGATTATGCTCCTTCGGAACTTAACTCCGCCGAAGCTGTGTAACGGAATCCGGCTCAAAGTCGTGTCTTTGCAGAGAAACATCATCGGGGCGGAAATTCTAACAGGTTGTGGCATTGGCGACACAGTATTTATCCTTCCAATTTAAGCGCGTGCAGTTCCCTGTGAGCGTATGCTTTGCGATGCCTATCAACAAGTCACAGGGGCAGACACTTAAGGTGTCGACCTCAGGACAAGCTGCTTCTCATACGGACAACTGTACGTCGCTTGCTCCCGCGTCCGTGCGTAGTCCTGACTCTCTATAATTATATTTTAGTTGCTGAAAACAAAACAACAAACGTAGTATACAGGGAAGTTTTATAAAAATGTGGCTGTTATTAAAGTATATTGTGGTGTCTTAAGACTTCCACGCGAACGAAGTCGCGGGCAGAAGCTAGTGTGAAATAAAAATATTTTGAACAGAATTGAAAAAGTAAGAGATTCCAACGAATTGCGGTTTCAGAAAATTTAAAAATTCCCCATCTTCTTTTGTCGTCTAAAATACATTGTGCCCTCACACTTTAAGCGTTGCCTCAATCTAGATCAGAGTTTTTTCAGAACCAGCGATAGCGATTCAGTCCAAGTAAATAAAAATTAACCCCCTAACACCCAACGTCATGCGAAAGACGCGGATTTTGCGAAATCCGTCAACACCCATTGTGCTGCGAAAGACGCAGTCCGCGCATGCTGATTCAAGCTCTATTTGTACTATGGATAGGGGCTAATATGGTCTGTGGTTAATTTTATTCTATGAAATTGGTAATATACTTGTCAAATAAATCGACTAAAACATCAAAATATGCAGGAACAACTCTAAAAAAAAGTAAAAATTGAACATTTTGGCACGACAAAATGGCGTCCGCGCAGGCGTGCAGCGCACTGCACTCCGCGTTCTATTTATTTGTTTTCTATTGTTTTTTAAGTGTTAATCGACGGGAAATGTTGTTTTTTAAATAATTAAGTAGTGTCGTCATCGTATATAGATAATATTTGCACTAAATAACATCGTAATTACCTATTACGGACCCATAAAAAAATGTAAACAAACTCGGTAATGAAAAAACGTGTTGTTGTGTAATTTTGAGTTTTGTGTGTGTTTTGTGTATGTAATCGCTGGTAAGTCATTTATTTTATATTCTATATTAGTTATTGCATAATAAAAATGCCATTTTTCAGAAAAAAATAAGAGTTCAATATTTTTTATCAACTAAGTAATGTTACGTAATGATACGGATACCTATTATTGAACTTTTTTTATTATTGGTGTTTTTATTTATTGTGTTTGTTCGTAAATAATGGTTTTGACCGATAGTATATGTATTCATAATGTATCCTGCGAAATTTCATGTGAATCGAACCAGTAGTTTTATTATAAATAATCAAAACAATGAACAAAGGAATTTCTGATAAGAATGTTTATTTATCAATACTAGCGTTCGCTTACAAAGATTCTAAGTATTATAAAAAATCCTTTGTCTAATCAGGTACCCAAAACCATTAACGATAAGACTATTTACGTAACAAAAAGCTCTCAGATTTTGTTTATGTTAGCGCGCTCTTATCTCCGACGCGCCGCGGGCGATCTCCGGTACTTAATGGTTTTTGCGGGCGGGAACGTTCGATGCTAGGGGGTTAAACTCATAATTATAAAGTTGACACTAAATCATGGTTCTTACCATATTATCTAATAAAAGTTCATATTTCCATGTTTCAATTACCATGTTTAAGTAAACAAGAGAGTGGATTAACACTGTTATAATGTGGTAAAGTATCTGAAAGGGACAAAATAAATATTTTGAAATAATAGGTTAATACTTTTCTAACATTAAGCCTCTGCCAGACGTACATGACGACGTGACTTTCAAAAGTATTATGGCTACTACATACATAGCCGGGCGCGCCCGGCACTGCCGCACAAAGTAACTCAAAGGAAATGAAGGCGCAAAAGCCGGAGGCACGTGCTGCGCGGCATAAGCCGGCGGCAATGCCGCCGGCATGTGTGTAGTAGCCATTATACTCCAAGAAACGGTAGGGGTAGAGTCAACAGACATTAACGCCGGTAGCATACCTCTGCCGCGAATCACAGTAGCTCAATTCAACTGGCTCGCGTTATGTTCGGCTGCGCGAAATTTGCAGTTAAATTGAACTACTACTGCGGTATCGCTGCTAAGGTCGAGGCGGGGGTGTGCTACTGAAATAAAGTGCAACGTTGAATCGCAAAACCGGTTACGTTACCCGAAGCTTTACTTACGGCCGAACCCAATAACCTATCTACCAGTGTTGGCATATTGAAAATAGAAAAACCTAACTATGACTGGTTTTAACGTCTATAATCTATCTAATCTATATATCTAATAATCTGTCAAAGAATAAGGAATCTTACAGAATTGTGGGACGATATTCAATGATATATTATTTGTCTGTGACGTATAATAAATAAGTCATGCGTGCTATGGTGGGGGCTGCACGGTTGAGGGAGTGCGGGGCGTTGTACCGTGCTCGGCAGTCTACTCTGAGCAGCCATTGCGATAGCACGTCTAGCGCAGTAGTATTGGAAACAGTGTTTTATTACCTAAACCAAGACACCACACTGTCTATGGATGATGATGACGTCTGTTGATGTCATTTACTGAAAATAGGTGATTGGGTTACAAATAATCTATCTATACAACCGAAGTTTTTACATGTATTAGAAGTTATTTAGAACGAGAATTTTATTTCTATACTACCTGCACCCCGCGGTTTCACTCACATAAGTCACGATCTTGTGGGAATATTGTGATCAAAATATCCTATGTTCTATCCCAAGTCATGGTCTACCGTGTGCAATCCGTTGCATCCAAATCGTTCAGCCGGTTTTCGCGTCAAAGCGTAACAAAGAAATAAACAAACAAACTCATATTCGCATTTGTAATAAAGGACCATGGGCAACTTTGTATGGAGTCTGGTACCAACGCTCAACAGTGATGAGACTCATGCCATGTGAAAGCTTTTGGGGTATTGTTTAATTCATTCTATGGCAGCTAAGTCGAAATCGAGCGCGAACATGGTGTTTTTGAACATTCAAAAAAAGTTAGGTTAGGTTAGGTTAGGGATGAAACCCATGCCATATGAAAGCTTTTGGGGTATCATTTAATTTATACTATGGCAGCTAAGTCGAAATCGAGCGCGAACATGGTGATTTTGAACATTCAAAAAAAGTTAGGTTAGGTTAGGTTAGAGATAAAACTCATGCCATGTGTAAGCTTTTGGGGTATCATTTAATTTATACTATGGCAGCTAAGTCGAAATCGAGCGCAAACATGGTGATTTTGATCATTAAAAAAAATTTGGTTAGGTTAGGGATGAAACTCATGACATGTGAAAGCTTTTGAGGTATCATTTAATTTATACTATGGCAGCTAAGTCGAAATCGAGCGCGAACATGGTGTTTTTGAACATACAAAAAAAGTTAGGTTAGGTTAGGGATAAAACTCATGCCATGTGAAAGCTTTTGGGGTATCATTTAATTTATACTATGGCAGCTAAGTCGAAATCGAGCGCGAACATGGTGATTTTGAACATTCAAAAAAGTTAGGTTAGGTTAGGTTAGAGATATAACTTATAACCGGATATATGGTGTAAGTTTTGTTTGTCCCCGCCTGCGATACCAAAATTCTATAGATTATAATGCTTATTTTTCTCTTTTCAGTTGTATGTTTTTGCAGTCGGGTTTTTTATTTTCAGTTATGTGTTTTTGCAGTCGGGTTTTTTGTTTTTTGAATAATTTTTAATGGTAATGTTAGAAGCCGGAGGGGAAGGGGCAGGGAAAGGCGATAAGGTAGATTGCTACTTGCGTAACAGTATAATTAAGTAAATTGTAGCGGTTACACCGCCACATACTAACTACTCATCAAAGACATGACGTCACACAAATCCTGCATCGCGCTATTAGAGTTTACCGCGCGAACGACTTATATAAGAGTATCCGAAATCAACTTACGGGCATCCCCCCCGACCCTTGCTCGATAACGATGCGCCAGCCCGCGTTTTTGCTGAGCCTGTAGCTTTAAATTCCCCTGTTAATAATAATGAACCATCCTTGATGCAGCCTGTCCCTCTTGCTGTCCTCCCGTCAGCGAACGCCCTAAGCCGAGGTTCGTACCCCACAGGGGGTGCCCTTAGCGAGCGTTCGCCTAGTTTTAATTTAGCTTAGTTTGTATGCCCCTGGCTGGAGGCTTTGAGTTTCTTTTAGGAGCTTAAGGCAGCCACAGGAAAGTCCGGTTAAGCAGCGAGTACCTTAGTGGTAACCTGCGAGATGCCCTAGTCAAAAAAAAAAAAAACTTACGGGCATTTGCCCGCCAGACACCACACCCGTCTGGCCGGAGGATCCTCGACCTTTTCAAATGAGGATGAGTTAACTTTACACCCTGTTCTTCATACCACAAAAAAATTAATAACAGTATTAAGGTTATCATAGAAAATGGTCGAAGCGAAGCTTCGAAGTCCGCAACAGTCTCAGTGCGCAGAGGCGGAAGGTTTATCTACTGAGCGGCCGTAGGTAATTATTTCAAGGTCTTTGCAGATTGTGTTTAGTAACACACAAAGTATTTGTCATCGTTGCTGGCAAAGGATCGATGCTGCTGCTGCACAGAACGTCAAAGAGGAACGTAGCATCTTAGAAATACACGACGTCCAAGAACCTGCGGCTAAAAACATTCCTGTTGGAGTTGAACCACATTTTTTTTTTAAACGTCGGAGCGTTTCCATACTACCTTGGTAATTATTTCAAGGTCACTGCCGAGACTTATTACTATTACTTTATTATACTGTGCCTGCGTGCACAAAGCACGCGCATATACCTACACAAAAAAAAAAACAAGAAAAACGTTACTATTTACTATGAATTTTATTTTCTAGTTTCTCAGTATTGAAAATGTTCTAAAACACCATGTTCGCGCTCGATTTCGACTTAGCTGTCATAGTATGAATGAAACAATACCCCAAAAGTATTAACTTGGCATAAGTATCATCACTGGGTATTTAATGCATTGGAGATGTCCAACGACACCGCCGACATAACCCTGCCCCGGGACTCCGCTTCCTCCGCACGGCACGGTAAACCTAACCTAACCTAACCAAAAAGGGTACCTTCCTACCTTACTTACCTACCTACATACCTACCTACCCTATCTATATACATACCTACCTACCCTATCTACCTCCATACCCTAACCTAACCTAAGTTTTTTTTTTTTCCGGTTTGGAAAATCCTCATTGAGGTCCCCCGCCCCGGGGCGGGCGAAGGGATCTGTCAGAATCCTACTGACTAAAAACCACCCCATTGTTCCCTTCCCACACTTAGACCGAGAATCATGAGATCAACCTAACCTAACCTATCCTGACCAAACATAACCTAACCTTTTTTAATGTTCCAAAACACCATGTTCGCGCTCGATTTCGACTTAGCTGCCATAGAATGAATTAAATAATACCCCAAAAGCTTTCACATGGCATGAGTTTCGTCACTGTTGAGCGTTGGTACCAAAATGACGCATGGTCCTTTGTTAGAATGAAAAAATCTCTATCCTTTGAAACTCATAATAGGGATAATAAAGGTGTTACTCACAAGTTGCTGGAAACAATCTTTATAAATGCTATAGCACTCTAATATATAAACGTTAGCTTGAAACATTTTCTCGCAATAACTTTGTCTGTGCGTTTCCTCAATATTTTTAGAATTTAAAGCTTGAATATTCCATAAAACGACTTTATCTTCCAATAATTTAGTGACTCGCGTGGCATAAATTACATTAAAATTCGTAAAATTCAAAAGATACATACAATATTTATTAGATATATAGGTAAACGTAGCTTTATGAAGAAGTAAGTGTAAAGAAATGTATAACCAAATTGAAACGATATTATTATAATCCAATTCCAAATTATGAAGTGTTTAGAGGAATTTTTATTATTGTTGAGAAATGTATGCACTTGTTGAAAAGTAAGGACAAACTTGATATTTTTTTTAGAGTGTATTATCCCAAACACTAAATTTGAAGTGAACCCAGCACAGTAAAAGATACAGTCAAAATAATCCATAATTTTTATGAAAAACGGGCACCCTGGACAATCAGAGTATGAAAATAATAGAATAACATGGTATACGAATGAAAATATGAATAGTAGTGTTCCAATTATTGAAACGAAGTTAGAAATTAAAGTATTTGGAGTTATTAAATGATTTCTAATAATATATTTAGGACAAAGCATAAAATGTTGCATCAGATTTAAAGGCAAAAACATTGACTGGACTTCTTCGTCCACTAAATTGTTCAACACAAAATTCACAGGATAGTTTTTTCTGATATTAAGAAGTTTCTTCATTTTTATTAACATCATCTACGTAGCTCCCAAGACACAAGTGATACTAAATTGTATTAAAATAACTCTCAAATCCATTAAAATAATTCGAGACAGGTCAATAAATAAAAAAATATTAATTACTTAAAATGTGTTTGACTAAACATTCATACCTAATGTAGAAGGGAAAGGAAAGGAGGGAAAGGAACTCCATTATTAACTACCAAAAGCTTCGTAACAAACCATTGCATAAGCTCTAAATAATAAAATGAAATGAAATTGTTTATTCTGTAAATAGGATATCGGAATCACTTTTCCACGACATATTAAAAAAAAAAAATTAGCTAGATGAATTTGGCGTTCCCTATCTGACTACTCTGAGAAGAAAGGCCGAAACAAACTCGGAGGTCACAGTCTCTTTTAAAGTCCAGACTTCTTGGTCAGGCCATATGAGGACCATGTAGATTATTGTCTGAAATGGCCTTTTGAGGAAAGAACACACACAGATTAGAGTGGACCCGTCCAGTCAGTGAAAGCTTTGTCAGTAAACGTGGTGCTAAACTCGACGATACCAGAGAAAGGACATTTGGGTAGGCCGCATCAACTTTAAACTAATATTCACATAGTCCTCACTACACAATAATTAAAATAATACTTTACAAAGTAACTATGCCATTTTGTTTATAATTTTCAACAATGTTAACGGACGACGAGCCCGCGCCTACGGTAGCCGGAAATGGGCTACCGAGTCTACTGCGGCGTTTGCCGAATGGCGAATTTTGCCTCTCCCTCACGCGCTCCGTCTCCTCCTTTGCGAGAAAAATATTAATTTTAACCAAAACATTGTTTCATACATAAATTGAGGCAGCCCCAGTAAGTTACAAAAGTACTTGTGTCGGAGCTGTCTCTCTTCCTATAAGTGGTAGCTTTACAATGATGAGGCTAATTTAAATAGAGTGAAGAGAAAATTTAAAATAAAATAAAACAAAAATAAAACATTAATTTAGCAGCTCTCTGTGCATGTGTGTGTGTATATGAGTGTGTCTGTGTGTATTGGTGTATGGGTGGGTGCGTGTGTGTGTGTGGGTGGGTGTGTGTGTGTGTCGGTGTACATTTGTTTTTTTTTAACTTATTCTCGTCAGATTGTTTTCTGTTTCTTCATATGTTAGGGATCTCAACCATTCTGTTATTGTTTTTTTACAGTCACACAACAACAAAGGATACATATCTAATTTACGATTCAGTTTATTATAGATGTAGGTGGATTGTGTCACATATTGACGACAGTTCGAATCCCTGGGGAGTGGGCCACTATATCTCTGCGCCTTCTGGTCTGAGTTGCCGAGTCAAAAGGAAGACACTTATGTAGGGTTAAGGATAGGTTTAGAACATAAAGTTTTCTAATTGTGAGCAAATTGTGATCGCTGAGCTCTTTCTAGATCGAGGAATTTAATTTTGGTAGCTCCACCCCAAATCGGATACAGTAAGTTAGTACGTCCTGAGTTGAACGTCCTCTTCTGAACCCATATTGTGCATTTGATAGAATATTGTATTTCTGTAAGTAATTAATTAGTCTCTTGTTTATAATTTTTTCATTTTTTTTTTAAATTGTTGACAATACACATGGGGCGATAATTGTTCACATCGTTTACGTCCCCGCCCTTGTGCACAGGAGTGACCACGGAACGCTTTAAATCTTTCGGGAAAATTCCCGTTTTGAAACATAAGTTAGCTAGCTGGCTTATCAGGGGAACCACGAAATTCCTAGAAATTTTTAGATATTTTGTCGGTATACCATCCCAACCTGGTGCACTTTCCGAGTCAAGGCTCATTAGAATACCGTCCACCTCCTGCGAATCCGTTTCAAATAAAACAAACGAGGAAGCCCAAGAGCTACTACTGGCGCTAGTCACAACCGACATCCCAGTCTGAGTTACGATACTTTCCGCTAAAGATTTGCCTATTATGGTAAAAACAAGTTGACTCTATTTAGAGGGTGTGCGGTAATATTGAGAAGGTGGGTACTTGAAGTTTTGGGTGTTTTAAACTGTGTGATTTCATTTATAGTTGACCAAAGATGTCTCGGACTTTTAGTTGAATCTTCTATTTGTTTCCTATAATATTTTCTCTTTATCTTTTTTATCAGATTGGAACAAAAGTTACGAAAGCGTTTATAAGTTATAATTAAAATGATGTTGAAAGGATTTAATCTTGTTTGTCGCTGCATTTTGTTTCTAAGCCTTATGCAACGCAGTACTCCTATAGTAATCCAGGGATCCAAAGTTCTCTTATCGCAAGAAACGGATTTGATTTTTGAGTTGCACAGGAGGGACGACCTGATCACCTCCACCAGTTTAGTGGCAAAGCCTTACTTACGGGAGCGTCTAGGTATCAAACATTGATATATCTATATTAATAAGGCATTTATAAGCATTTTCAAAATCTATGACAGTTGTGGTTTTTGATAACTTTTTTGTGTTTTATTTGTGCTAGTTATATTTAAGAGTAAAGGCCGCAGGAATCCGCTGGATGCGGGAAGCACAGAATCGGTCGAAGTGGCGGTGCTTGGGGGAGGCCTATGTCCAGCAGTGGACGTCTTTCGGCTGATATGATGATGATGATGATGATATTTAAGAGAACTATAGCATGATCCGTGATTGTTGTATTAAACACTGCCACAAAGGCAGAGCTTTTAGTTTTATCAAACTTCAGAAATGTATGGTCAAGGCAATTCTGTTCTCTAGTGCGTAGGCAATGTCCAGCCCCCCAATTACGCAATTCCTGATCAATTTTAAATTGAAACCAATTGAAAAAGATTGCCAGTCCATTGCTTCATAAGTTCAAAAAAAAATTTAGCAGATATTTTTGTCGAACTTATGAAGCAATGTACTGGCAATCTTTTTCAATTGATTTCAATTTAAAATTGATCAGGCATTGCGTAATTGGGGTGTTTATTTCGGAAGTCAGTGGCAAAAACTAAAAAATAGATACAAAGATAGCGACTTCCGAAATTAAAATTATTTCTCACTTTGTACTGTTTTTTTTTTTTGGAAGATGGTTGTTAATTTTTAAACAATACGGATAACCCTTTATACTAAGATACCTTTAATATATTGAATATTTCACCAAGTTATCGTGATAAATCAAATTCATTTAAGTAATTCATTATTGATTTCCTCCATTCCAAAGTCATCATAATTTAATTAGATGTGGTTTATTAGCTCAACACTGAAACACTTGAGTGTTAGGAAGCCACAGTACTGTGCGGTCTATTTAAAAATGAAAAATCTCCGTAATATTCAACAGAACTATCCTATTAATTTTGTTTTAAATAATACGGTGGACAAAGACGTGCAGTCCATGTTTTTGCCTTTAAATTTGCTGCAATATATTATGTTTTGTCCTAAATATCGCATAAAAAACAATGCTATAATTCCAAATAGTTTCTTCTCCAATTTTGTCTCAATGCTTGGAACATTAGTATTAACATTTTTAGTCGTATATCGCATATATAATTTGCAGTATCTTTGCAAAGATTTTATAGAAAGTACTACTTTTATGGACACCGTTGCCATATATGACGTTGTCTACAGTTTTTTCGGGTTCAGTATGAATTTCGTGGTCGGGATAATTCAAACCAAAAAATCTGTCAAGTTTGTATTAACTTTTCAAAGAGTGCACAGATTTTTAAATAATAGAACCAATTCTAGACGCTTCATCATTTGGAATTGGTATTTTGTCATCGTGGCTTTGTTCGCCTATCCCATCGTTTTCACATATATTGGCAAAAATTTCAGTACACCTGCCATTTATACGTACATTAGCTACCTTTTGATGTTTTTCGATTTTAATATACTTTATTTCACTCGCGTCATTAAATTGTTGGAAAATAAAATTGATCAATGGCATATTCAATCTTTAAATTCTCAAAACATTGAAGAACCGCCGCAACAAAGCTATTGCTTAAAAATGTTTCAAGCTTACGTTGATATATTAGAGTGTTATGAGATGCATAAATGTTGTTTTCAACAATTCGTAAGTACCTTGTAATAAAAAAAACATTAATTTCAGCTGAAAGACGTTCACTGCTAGATATTGACCTCCCCCAAGCACCGCCACTGCATCCAGCGGATTCCTGTGACCCTCGCTAGGTTAATGTTCCACCTTGTAGGAAATCTTCCAACGCTACGTCTTCCGGTACGCGGTCACTACTCTAGAACCTTTCAGCCTCATCGGCCATCTATTCTGCGAGCAATAGGCCTTGCCCACTGTCACTTACGTTCAGCAATTCTACGAACTATGTCGGCTATCTTGGTTCTCCTACTGATCTCTTCATTTCTAATTGTATCACGTAGGGAAATTCCAAGCATAGCTCTCTTCATTACCCTTTGGGTGACTTTTAGCCTTCTAACTCAATCAATAATAATGAAATTGAACTTTTGAAAATCTTGCCAATATTTTTAACTGTTTCTTTACCCTGATACGGGAAAGCAAAAAGGTATCTTATTTAATTTTATTGCTTTTCAGATAGTTTATTATATTTTAGAAGTATTCAGTCACAGTCTGTGTTACATTCAAATTTCAATAGAAATATTGAAATACGGAAAGATGATTAATAGATGGGTAAGCATTATTCTGTTTTATTTTTATTCGACTCCGGCGAAGCAAAAATAAGGGTTTTAGTTTTTGGAATTTTCGCTGCAGTTCGTTTTCTCTCTCCATATCAGCCATATCATATTTCTTACAATCTATCTTTTGTTTTATTTTTATTTTTCCATACTTCTAGTCATCCACATTCTATGTATACTACTTTATTTTGAAATCAAAATATTGGGCAGAAGTATCTCCAATTACTTAGTGCAACCCTTTTTTACTAAAACTGTATAAGATAAACTGTCTTATATTTATTTTATTCCAGGATGACGCAATTATGATATCGCTGTACATATTCTTTTGGTTGATAAAGAATATGACGTGGCTAACAATGCTGAACAAGCAATGTGAGAAATTCTACATAGCTATTGAAAGTATCCAAGATTCATGCGCGCTCATTCTGAAGTCAAATTGCTCAGGTATTACTTTATTCAGATCTTAGTTCAATTTTAGAGTAGTAAGTTTCTACTAAATATAAAATAAAATATTGACATCTAAATCCACAGCAGTGACGCATCAGCCAAACTTAAGGTTGAAGAATCAAGTGTTTACGTTTTCAAAATATCTTTTTGCAAATTGACAGATGAGGAGAAAAAGATGTACAAGAACGTACTGCGCTTGCATCGAGCATCATTCAGCAAGATACGTGTGTGTGGCCTGTTCTACGTAGACGCTGCATTACAATTAAGTTTGATGAGTCTTCTTGCTAACTATACTATTGTATTGCTACAGTTCGCATTCTTGTAACCTATGTTTAAATAAATTGATTCCATGAAAAGTCTTTACCTACATTATATAAATTTTCTCTATTTCATAGATTATTATATTTTTATATATTTAAATATATATTATTATAATATATTATTTAATCTATTTCAAGCCAGTCTCTTCATAAATTGAAGTCTGCTTTCAGTCGCCTGCGTTTGGGTGGATATATATCCGACGTATGAGTTGGACGCTGAAATGTCAAGTAGCCTGTAAAATAAATTCTGCGGCCTTAGCGAAATAGTTTCTCTTCCTGGGCCTGTTGGATCGCAATTGATTCAATGAGACTTCTTCGTCTGACGAAGACAAAACCGGAGGCGTAATTTGTGGCGGAGTCTCTTCCACTAAAAACGACTCTTCTTCGCCACCAATTTCAGAATCCGATCCACGAACTTCCTTATCACACGAAATCATCTCCTATTTCAAACTCCACATCACTACAGTCTTCATTTGGTAGGTCGTCTTCATCTGATGGTTCTACCTCCAACCAGCAGGCGGGGAGAAGGTACATGAACGCACGAAATGTAAAGATGCACACACACTTAGTTATTCACCAAAATAATATCGCTGGTGTCTGTGAGACCGGGGGTAGGTAGTTAAGGGTTAAGTGCAATCTTATCATGTCCCATTCTGTGTCCTACTATATCGTATCGCTCATCAGTACCGTTGTCTTTATAATTTTCCATTCGTGGACGTACCTAAATGGGGAATATTTTTAATGCTACAGTCCGATCCTTAAATTTTTCAGTAAATTTAATCGATTAATGTTGATGGCGTCTTTTTTTGTCTTTTACTGTATTAACGTTCTCCAAAAGGCAAACAGCGTGCAAATGGTTTTTAAGATTAAAGAAGCTTTCAGAGTCATCCCTTACAAGAACTATAAGATATTTACTATTTAGAACTGGATTAGCGTTTTGCTGCAATTTGTCGCGTTCTTTATGCTGGCGTCAATGTTGTCTAATGTGCGCAACGCATTATTTTTCTATTCTTTGATTTATTTTGACGTGTACACAACTTATGGCATACATAATATCTTTGATGAGAGATGGAGTGATTGCATCGATCTCTGAGGTCGAACACTATAGTAAACTGAGCTTGGAGCTAGGATGAGACAAATAAAATATAATGAAAACTTAAAAAAACAACTTCAAGCATATTCTGATATATTGGAAGCGTTTGATGTCTTCAAGAGAATATTTCAGTTTTAGGTAAGATTGACTTTTTGTGTCTTGATTTAGTTTTGTAGAAACATTTACAACCATATTCTGTATGTCATGTATGTATTTACAACCAGTACTTTAGGATTCATAATCGGTTGTTGAATTTAAATGAATATCAAATGATGGGCTCTTGAAATTATTAAGTGGTTCCTAAGAGACTGGTCATGGTCGTGGCTGCAATTCAGCTCGCAGAAGCTCCAACTAAGGTTCAAGGAAGGAGACGTTCATAGTTAAGTACATGAAGTTAGGCCGCAACTAGTCGAAAGTCACGTCGTGCAACTAGTTGGTCGTTGACACCAAGTTCATGACGTATGCTACGTAGTGCGGGGGTGAGGTCCTTTACGCATGATTTACATACCGCACTTTTACTAAGTAAGCGTACTAACATATGAATGAGAACAGTATTCTTCTGCAAGGTTATTCGTAAAACATGAATGTTCATATTCGAATCGACCCGGACCCGGATCAAGATTATGCTTCCCTATTTAACGTCATCAATTGTGAGTTTAGGAAGGTTTTCACCTCAAAAACATTGCCTGTTTGTGACCGCGTTATATTTAGTGATTGGGCAACACCAGGCATTTATAAAAGTAGGCAGAGGTTATTTGAATTATATCATGAAAAAACATATAACCATGATGAAACTTTCAAAGAGTTTGTTAAGAATTATTCTAAAACTTTTAAAAGAGCCTGTTTCTCAGCAAAAGCCTTACATATTAAAAATAAAATAAAATCTTCTGGAAATAAAATTAAAACAACTTGGAATATTATTAATTCAGAAACGGGAAGAACGACAGTACGGAATCGTGACTTCCATCTAAAAATCAATGATGTAGATATTAAGACAGACGTGGAGGTGGCAACCGAGTTTGAAAATTTCTTCACTAATATTCCCATTTTAACAACCAAAACTCTGTCATCGTCGTCCTCCACTTCTGCTTACTCAATACTTAAAGAATGTGTACCAGAATGTGACAAGCCTTTTGAATTCACAAGTATTACTACTAAAGACATAATAGAATCTTTTAAAAATCTTGATGTAAAAAAAACTGCTGACCTTTGGGGATTATCAGTACATACCATGTCTTCAATAATTGATGTTATTTCACCCTTTTTAGCAATCGTTTTTAACTCTTGTATTGCATCTGGTGTATTTCCTGATCTGATGAAACTTAGCAAAGTGATTCCACTGTTCAAATCTGGCAGCACAACTGATCCCACAAATTTTCGGCCTATTTCGATATTACCTACTTTGAGCAAAATTTTTGAAAAATTAATTTTGAAACAAATGTTAGGACATTTCAATGCACATAATTTACTTCATCTGAAACAGTTTGGCTTTACAAAGGGTCGTTCTACTACAGACGCGGGCGTGGAATTGCTGAAGAGCATATTCGAGGCCTGGGAGGAGTCGCAGGATGCTCTTGGCATTTTCTGTGATTTGTCCAAGGCCTTCGATTGCGTACATCATGATACACTCATCAGGAAACTGCACCACTATGGCATGACGGACAAGGCTCTTGACCTTCTGACTTCTTATCTGAACAACATAATTCAGAGGGTCGATGTTAATGGCAAGAGATCTGCAGGATCTGCGGTCACCATGGGCGTTCCGCAGGGTTCAATTCTAGGTCCTTTCTTATTTCTAATTTATATTAATGACTTACCTTACCACATAAGGGATAATCACAAGATCGTATTATTCGCAGATGACACATCCCTCATTTTTAAAATCAAACGTCAGTTAGTCAACTTTGATCAAGTTAACGATGCACTCTCTAAAGTTGTGCATTGGTTTAATGTAAATAATCTTCTCCTGAGCGAAAAAAAGACTAAACTCATTAAATTTTCAACGCCAAATGTCAGGCAACTAACTACCAATGTTCAAGTTAATGGAATAGAGTTGGACCCTGTTGAGTCAACAGTTTTTCTTGGAATAACTATTGACGGTAGATTACAATGGGGCCCACACATAGAAAAATTGTCAGGAAGGCTTAGTTCAGCCGCATATGCTGTTAAAAAAATTAAGCAGATAACTGACGTAGATACAGCCAGAATTGTTTATTTTAGTTATTTTCATAGTCTGATGTCTTATGGGATTCTTCTCTGGGGAACCTGTGCGGACATTAATTCTATCTTTGTTCTACAGAAAAGGGCTGTTCGAGCCATTTACCACCTAGGTCCAAGAGATTCTCTTCGAGAGAAATTCAGAGAAATAAATATTCTGACTATAGCCTCACAATATATTTTTGAAAACCTATTGTATGTACAAAAAAAATTATCAAATTTTAAGAAAATGTCCGATGTTCATAGTTTAAATACCAGGAATAAACACAACCTTGCTGTACATCGCACACGTCTTCACAGAGTAGGCAACTCGTTCATGGGTCAATGTATACGCTTTTACAACAAACTTCCCATTGACATTCGAAACTTACCCATTAAACGATTTAAAAACTGTATTAAAACCAAACTTTGTAAAAAAGGGTACTATAAAATTTCAAATTATTTAGAAGATAAAAAAGCTTGGGATTGAGCTGCTCGCTCTGCTATACCTTGTGATAAAACCATAAAACTAGATATTTTAATTGTTACTTATAATCATCAATTAAACCAGATTTAAAAATATTTACATTGAAGAATAAAACATATACTTAAAATAATAACATAATCAAATTATATACAAAATGACATGATTACTTTGTAAAGTATAATATTATTTTAATTATTGTGAATGTGAGGACTATGTGGGTATTTTAATTTTTTTTTCTCTTTAATGTTTTTTAATTTTTTTTATTTCACTGTTAGTTTTAATGATGGTCTGGCAGTTTGAGTAGTTGATGCGGCCTACCCAAATGTCCTTTCTTTGGTATTGTTCGTCGAGTTGAGCTCCTTAAGCTCTGAGTGAGCTCCACGATTACTGACAAATGCTTGCACTGACTGGACAGGTCCACTCAAATCTGTGTGGTTCTTTCCTCAAAAGACCATTTCAGACACTAATCTACATGGTTCTCATATGGCTTGACCAAGATTATGTCTGGACTTTAAAAGAGACCGTGACCTCTGAGTTTGTTTCGGCCTTTCTTCTCAGAGTAGTCAGTTAGGAAACGCCGACCTCATCTAGCTTATTTTAAACATTTTTTTTAAATTGACGTGTAAAAGTGATTCCGATATCCTATTTACAGAATAAACAATTTCATTTCATTTCATTTCAATGAAACGCATATGCAGGCATAAGAATAAGGTTCATATTCGTATGAAACGCTTACATAGTAATATCAAAGTGCGATCTGCAAATTTACCCTTAGACTTAAATCAAAAATATTACAGAAGCTTGATTAAGAACTGCTCAAACACATTACAAATCGAGTGATGCGAATACAATTTTTTTGTAATGTTGGTGAACATCATCGTCATTATTCTTTTGTCCTTGTTCCAATTTATTTGGGCTGGCGCAAGATGTCTTCTTTTTCTAATACTTGTCAAATTATCTCACAAGTCACCCTCTTTCTAGCCATATTATCTTTCACATAGTGCATCCATCGTTATCGTTTTAGTGTTTTCATTTTTATTAGACTATATATGGAAAATAAATAAATATACTACAAAAAAAAATTGTCCTAATAACAATAATACTTTTTTTTTTCCAACTTCGACCCTCGTCCGTTACCTAGCAACCGACAAAGTAAATATCTAAATAAATAGTCTTTGACATTATGTAAGGATTACCCATATTGATGGCTAAAAAAGCAGTCAAAACATGCTTCATGAAAGTGTTTAAATAAATTTCTCATTTTTGTTAGAAACTATGTTTTGAATATTTTTTTTTTGTTTATGCATGAGTGTAACATATACTTAAAATAATAACATAATCAAATTATATACAAAATGACATGATTACTTTGTAAAGTATAATATTATTTTAATTATTGTGAATGTGAGGACTATGTGGGTATTTTTTTTTTTTTTCTCTTTAATGTTTTTTTTATTTATTTTATTTCACTGTTAGTTTTAATGATGGTCTGGCAGTTTGAGTAGTTGATGCGGCCTACCCAAATGTCCTTTCTTTGGTATTGTTCGTCGAGTTGAGCTCCTTAAGCTCTGAGTGAGCTCCACGATTACTGACAAATGCTTGCACTGACTGGACAGGTCCACTCAAATCTGTGTGGTTCTTTCCTCAAAAGACCATTTCAGACACTAATCTACATGGTTCTCATATGGCTTGACCAAGGTCGATCTCCAGAGGCATTTTTTTTCGTGTCGGGCTGGATAAACCCATTTTAAAATCGAAAAACGTTTTCAAAATATTTTTTTATACACAGTTCGGTGCCTAATCTACGTGAAACAAGGCTAGTATTATGGATAAGTTTATTTTAAATATTTAAAAAAAATTCTTAAACCCTTCAATCCTGATCGCTCTGGGTTGACCCAACTCCCGATTGAATGAAAAAAATATTTTTTAACTTTTTAATGAGAAGGTTCTTAAGAAACAATTTATTTAGATTACATAATAAATAGTTAATCTTCATAGTAATATATTTTTTTTTGTTATATTAGCAATACTTTTGCCACAATTTGAATTTAAAATCGTGACCGGGCATTTTATCTCATCGCTCTGCGCTGAGGTAAAACATCGCGCTCATCCCTAGTTACGCGTTATAGACACTCTATTCCCCTCCCGCGGGGCAACCCCAGTAGTGGTCTAACCGCCGAGGAGGATACCTGTGTGCCAAGTACCCACGGTCCAACATTACGAAGGTAAGTTTCTGATTGGTCTGGATTTGGTTCTCGAATTTTATGATTGCTATGGCACGTTATTTAAATTAAATAGTAAGCTTGTGAATGTGTTTGTTATGTGAATTAAGTGATCGTTATGATGTTTTTTATGAGAAGTAATCACAACTTTCTACTGCTTTTAAATTCGCCTATATTTATGATTTTGTGACTTTTTCTGATCGCTATGGCTGTGATTGCTCTGTCCAAAAAGACCAGAGCGATGATATTTTGCATTAATTGTACGTTATAAATCTATTTTAAATAGTAGTACCGGACTGTAACAATGACAAACGATGAACTATGCATATAACCTTTCCTGGGTTTCTTTGGATAACCTAAACCCATAAACAGTTTTTGACGTATTTTACCTTGATGATATTATTATATTAGCTAACCACAACTGTAAACCTTTCTTCTCTAAAATTTAATGGCAACTATTGTTTCAGATTGAAATCATGCCTCGAAATAAATTATCTATTGAAGAAAAACGTCTTAGGAAGAAATTGGCTGAGCGTCGTAGAATGGCCAAAATAAAAAATGATCCAGCACCCTAATTAGGTAATGCACGATCAATTTTAAATTGAAACCAATTGTAAAAGATTGCCAGTCCATTTCTTCATAAGTTCGACAAAAAAAATTGAGCAGATTCTTTTTTTTCGTTTCGTTTCAATTTAAAATTGATCGTGCATTGCGTATGCATTGCGTAATTGGGGGGCAGATTTATACGCACAATGGCTTGTAAAGTCAAGACTTCAAGAGAGAGTTACCAAAGGAAAAAAGCTCGGGGCACAGTACTACCAATGAGTGATTTGATGTGATCATGTTCCACGTACACTGAATATGACTGAAAATGTCTAAATAAATAATATTTTATCAATATTTTTTTTTTGTTTCACTGATTTCACCATTTATGATCGCTCTGGCACCAATTATGATTGCTCTGGTCGCGAATTTTTTTGAACTTAAATATTTCCATATCTGTTTGTGTAAATTGAAGGCCAAAAGTAAAAATGTACTATTAGAATATCCTTCTTTTTAATGAGATACATAATTACCATTAAATATCAATATCTGAAAAGCACCAGAGCGATCACACGAATACGCCCGTTTTGGAGATTGACCCGATTATGTCTGGACTTTAAAAGAGACCGTGACCTCTGAGTTTGTTTCGGCCTTTCTTCTCAGAGTAGTCAGTTAGGAAACGCCGACCTCATCTAGCTTATTTTAAAAAAATTTTTTAAATTGACGTGTAAAAGTGATTCCGATATCCTATTTACAGAATAAACAATTTCATTTCATTTCATTTCAGTGTGGCGTGCACTTTTGGATTTTCCAAACAATTTTTTCCTTTGTAACGAAATTTTTTTTCCAGTTTGCTCTGCTGACTTTCGAAATTCCTAACGTTCTTCTAACTTAAGATTTTCTAACTTACTTGGACAGCTTCGCTTTTTTATTTGCTGTATCTATCGCCGTCTTCGCTTCCTCTTTGGCTACATAAAATTTCTCACAATGCAAACTAAGTAATAATATCAGGAGCGTCATATTTTTGACGAACCATACATGCGTTAGAATGAAGAGAGAAATCTGAAAAAAAATTATTTTTAGATGTTATTCAAATGCTTGTCTCCAATAGATGTTAATTTCAATTAAAACTAAAATCAATTTCTTGTAAGTGTAAATTAGGTACTTTGATTTCAGAATGACTACTGTTGAAAAAGTCACACAATGTTTAAAGAGTAACCGTGGAGTTTCTTGCCGGCTCTTCTCCATAGAAAATGACCAATAGAAACCGTGCACCTAGCTTCTGACGTTTCATAAGTGCCCATGTAGGTTTAAGTGAAATAAAATATTTTGTAATAGAATTTTTGAATTTGAATGTTGTATCGCAAACTAAACTTTATGTGTGGGATTAAAGTTGTTTTTCCAAAAAAAACTGATTATTGAACGCAGTACTTATACTCTCCTTAGCCTAAAACGAAAGAACAAATCATTGTACAGTCGACCAATTTGGAGTCTTGACCCTCCTACTGCTCATCCTATATAGTTTCAACCACCGGTTTCAACCGCCAGGCCGCCGGCCGCGCCCGGCCCAGCCGCACAAAGCCGCACAAAGAAACGCAAAGGAAATGAAGGCGCAAAAGCCGGAGGCACGTGCCGCGCGGCAAAAGCCGGCGGCTATGCCGCCAACATGTGTGTAGTAGCCATTAACGAAGCTTTAATTTAGTTAATGTTAAAAGTGATAAAGCATTTACGAGGGCTTCATTTGAGTGGATCATGATTCTGATACCATAAGTGTGACCTCACATGTGCGTGTGTGTGTGATGTGTGTCTGTCTGTGACTTCTAGGTTACATTATTTTGAACAAGGTCGTGTATACCAAAGCGATCTTTGCGCGAACACACGACTCTCGCGTTCATTTTGTTCAACGAACTAGAATGCGTCGTCGCGCCGCTTCCGGTTTTGAGTCAAGATCATGTTTTGGACAACTTTATGTTTTAGGAACATTTTGAAAAACTGTTGACACATTTTCACATTTTCCTGTAATAGGTAGTATTTATTTAATTTTTTTTATAGAGGGTTTGATCAATATGACCACGTCACCCTCTTATGGGTATTCTGTAATTATCTACGCTTAATACCTAAGTTTACAATTTTGTACAATCTTTTGGCTGTCGTGGATAAGGGAGCAGCTAAGATACTTTTATTCATACCAACATTTATAGAATAAAAACGGTTTTCTATGAGATAGTCACTCCTCTCAACCTCGTTCCGGACACATTCTGCCTAAATATGAGTGGTTTCCTCTATCTTATCACACTCAAAACAATTGGGTGACTTATGCTCACACCTTCATTAAGTGACACTTAAAATTAATCCCTTAATAAAACTGCACTGTTGGATTTTCAACGCTAGGCTCAGCGCTGAGAGTTAAAAATCCAACAGTGCACTTTTATTTAGGGAATCATTTAAGTGTCCCTTAGTGAAGATGAAAATGGGCATCACTCTTTCTCATTAAAAAGGAGTAAGGAAAGTGTTTAATATTTTTTTGTTTAATGATGTTGTCACATATGACGTAGAAATTTTAATTAATAGTAAAGCTAGTTTAATGAAATCAACCAGATGGATGAATAAAATTATGTTCATAATAATATCTAACTATTAAGGCCAATACATCCACTGCTGATAAAAAAAATTGCTAGACCCTCAAACCGCATCTGCAATTTGTTTGAAAAACAGTTTGAATTTTATAGAAACCATACATCGTATACATAAGAGCTCTCGATCAGTCATATATCACATGTACAGACAGGCTGTCACAAAAGTTCTATAACAACACAGGAATAACCATTTTATCCAATTGAATAATGTTTGTGGCACAATTTACATAATTACAAAATGGAAATGCTACTTCTTCGATTATACCTTATTTAACAAAGTAGCATTCAATATAATAATGGGCAGGTAGCGAGAAACAAAAACAACATTCACACCAATGATATTGTTTAATGATACCAGGATTACAGAAATGCAAACTGCAACAGCACTACAGTGTAGTTAGTGACAAGTGTCATCAGATGTAATGGTAGACAAATATCTACATAGAAAAAGCCACATGTACTCATCTTGCTGAATGACGCACGATGCAGCCGTAGGATATTTTTGCATAACTTCTTTTGATCATCTGGAAACAGTCTGTTGGTTGAATACACTTCCACTAAATAGAATCAAATTAAATCACTCGGCGAAACTTCACGAACGTGATGCGTAGCAATAGCAATATCCTTATTCAATCTATCTATCTATTTTGCCTAGGTATGTCGAATATTTTTATAAAAATATAAAACAAAATTCACCTGTACATTCTGATACCAAAACGCATTCGCTAGAAATTTTTCCATGCTTGACAGCGTTATAGAATGCTTCAACTTGTAAGCTTAAAGTCAGCTGTATTATCGTGGTCTTTATCATACCCGAGTACAAGAACAACGACACGTAAGGAGTTTTTAGCTAGAAAAACATTTCATAATTATGAATATGATATTTAATATCTTTGTGGTCTAAAAAAAAAAAAATTCATAGGAAGTGGTTTGTGAGGTGAGTTCTTATTTTTTGGATAACTCTCTACATAAATTGCATTTTGATTATATTCTCTTATCGTATTATATTCTGCTTTGCATCAAGGGTTTATATCGGTATTACCGATATAAACCCTTGATGCAAAGCAAACAAAAAGTTTTAAAACTTAATTTTTTATTATATTTACCGATTCGGTAAATATAATAAAAAATTAAGTTTTAAAAACTGTAACCCGACTACGAGAAAATAAAAGTGATCTAAAAATCACGAAACAATACGTGTCGTAAAGCAGTCAATCAAAAAAAAAAAACTAACACTAAATAATAACAATCCCAAGTTACGTGTCCTGTCACAATAAAAAAAAGAAATACTGTCTACTGTGGTAACGGTGGGGCCTTAGCGGTTAAACGTAGGTATTTAGTGTCCTATCCTATAACAATAACAAAACAAAATCATAATATTATCAGCGCGCGAGTTCGCGGAGCTTCCGTGTTACGTAACGTATGTACGTTCCAAAAGGATTGCCTCGGCGCACTGAAGAAACACGTTTTTTAGAGGCCCCACCCCCTTACCGGTCGCAAGGATCTAGGATGCAAGCAACATTAGCAACACACTGACCTATTTCTATTTCTTTTACGCGCGGGATGTTTTGCTATGATTGTCACTCTCGTAATGAAAGTGCAAGTGTGTGTGCTTTATAGCGAAAATATTTGGTTGTATGTACTTGTGATTTACGTCACAGAGCGGCAACAACGCATGTAGGTTGTACTCAGATTTATCGTTTTAAGGTGCATGACCTAAGCGTATAGACATAATCAGCTGTTAGGAAAGATACATCGTGTTCAAACGGGGCAAAAACTTAAAAAATCATTTGCGACTAAACTACTGCTCCTATTTAATTGATTTATGGTAAAGAGCTTGAAAATGGTACCTAGTATAGGCAGTTCAAAGGAAAGCCCCTCTGTCGTATCAACGTTGTATAGCGCAGTATCACTTTTGCTAGTTTTCAACTATTTAAACATATTTATTTGCTTTGTAAATATGGTATATATACATATGTATAATGTCCTTGTCAAGGCCTTTCTTTTGATACCACACATATCATAATTATCTCAATTTAATTTTTTTCGAGGTTAGAAATTTATGTGTAAAGGGCACCATATTGAATTTACGGAGAATTTATATAGCCTATGTCACCCGGACCATTATTACGAATCTTTTGACACCTCATTCATCAAAATCGGTTCAGTAGTTTAGGCGCTACGGTGGAACACACGTAAAAGCAAACATACATACATACATACATAGACTGCTAAAATCATAACCCTTCCTTTTGGCTTTGCCGTAGTCGGGTAAAAAAACGGTCGTAATACTTACCAAAAACAAATTTCGGAATTCAATCATGACTTGAACGTTAACCAAGCATCGGAAGAAAGTCTCAATAGTTTGATATAAAACCTGGAATATACAAATATTAACTAATTAAAGCAAATTTTTATTTTCAGAATTTTCCGTCTTAACTCAAATAGGTAGCTTCCTTATACACTGTTGTACACCTTGGTGTCAAAGGTAGGTACTACAAATGAGAGACTACTTTTTGTTTGGAACTTCATAATGTGGACCTGAGACAAGTGGCAAGTGGCGCTTTCAGCTTTTCGTATTTTTACAACAACTTTCAAAAGGATTGACGTAAGCATTTTTGAGTTTTACATCATCGTTATGGCTATTAGGATGACACTTTATCTTAGACTTCAAAGAATAAGTAAATTGCGAACAAAAAGACTTACCGGTTGCTGGTAAACCTGTTTGAATATCTTGTAGCATTTTAATATGTCGACATAAGCCTCAAACATTTTTCTGCTATGCGCATCATTGTAGTCATTTTTCGGCAAATGCATTACTTTCATATTCCAAAGTTTAACTTTCTCAGACAACAATTTAATTAAGATACTGGCATAAATAAGATTACTATCAAGACTTATCAAAACTAATATATTGAAAACAATATGCCACGGAGTAATACACATGAATATAAACGTTATCATATAGTATGCAAAGATGAGTGAGACATAGATCCAACTTCTTATAACAGACCATTTAAAACTGTCCTCATTGTTAATAAATCTATGCACTTCTTGATAGGTCAAAACGAATGTGACCATGTCCTTTGTTTTACTGAAGTTGATGATAAAATTCATTATGAATCCCGTAGAGTAGAAGATGAAATCATAGTAAGATGCGAAATACAAGAAAGAAATAGTGACATATCGTCTCAAATTTGTATCTAGCGATATTTCCAATACTCTATAGATATGGGCTGAGATAAATGCTATCATTGCGCACAATAACATTAAATTATTGAAACAATTATTCGGACTTATGAAATTGTTCTTAATGCAATATTTTGGATTTAACACTAGTTTTTGCATCAGATTCAAGGGAAAAAATAAAGACTGCACGTCTTTATCGACGTTGTTCCTCAAAACGGTTTGAAAGAAAACATTTTTTCTAATTTGGCGATAGATTTTCCTTTTTATGGACCGCATTGTAGAGCGATTTACCGCAAGCAAATGCTAGAAGTAAAATTAATTTAAAAATATGGAAAAGTACTTGCATGTTAATTAATTAAATTATGTTATTGCTTTTATAATTACATAAGCGCGTTACAGAGTAAGAAAGAATCATTAACGAAATTAACAGATACTATTGCGTTGCTATGAGATCTATTTCACTATTTATGTAATCCATCATTAAAAAAATAAAAATAGAGTCTTCTTTTTAGCGTGTCGGTAGAAATGGAGTCAGCCCATAATCCGGCTACGAGTTTGGCGCCATCAGTAGCGTCCATCAGTTCCTGTAATGCGTAGGCAACAGGACACGCAGGTGTCCCAGCGTTTGTAGAACAGTACCACATTTATACTCCGGCGGAGTCATCTACGAATATCCACCTGAACAGAATCAGATGGAGATTGATTTCTGTATGAATGTCTGATCGACTTTAAGAGAAAAAAACTAAAGCAACAATTGATTGTATGACAGTCGATACGGTATGAAAATGGGTAACCAGTGAGATAATTATAGCAAAAATTGCAAATAATAAAAAAGGTAAGGGTTGCATAGTTTATATTGTTGGTTTATTTTAATATCTGACGAGATTATTAAAAGTGATGTGTCTGTTTAAAGTGGAGGTGAAATTGAATATTTCTTCATTCAATTCAATTATCTTTCGAGTTGTGACGTAGCAAAGACTTCCCACAATAGGTTATCTATTTGATTATTATGATTAAATACAAACATTACATATTATGTTAACAAAATCTAATATGTAATGTTTGTATAATAAGAACTGGACTGTTAGTCATTTGAAAGATTCAAATGACTAACAGTCCAGTTCTTATTATTCTAATACGCGCTCGTTCGGTTCTTAATGTGGATTGGACATGAAGACACAGATTAACATAAACCCTATTACCAACAACTTCTTGGATAAAAGTTTCCAAAACATGCTTCTTCCTTTTCGATGCTTACATCATTTGCTGTTCCTATCAAGGTTCTCCGTAAAGTACAATTGTATAAGACCTCATCGTGCCCCTTACTATATCGTGTCGCTCATTGGTACTCTTGGATTTATATTTTTTCTCATAGAAAATCTCTTGGCAAGGGAATTTGACGGAGTAGTCAATACATTCCTCGTTATCTTCATAAAGTTCAATGTCGTCTTCGTTGTGATTCCTTTCGTTTCCTTTTACATACTTAATATTATACAGAGAAAGGACCACGTTCAAATGATTTTAAACATTCAAAGAGCTTTTAGATTAATTCATTATAAGCACTACAAGAAGTCTATTATTAGAAACTGGAACGGAATCGTACGCCATTGTATTTTCTATATTATTGCTGTGTCACTAACTCGAAATTTTAAATTAGCAGTATATTTTTATTATTTGATTTATCTCGATGTGAATTTGACTTATGGTGTATCTGTAATTGCTCTGATAAGAGATGGAATGATTTCATGGATCTCTGAGGTCGAGTACTACAGTATGCTCAGCTTGGAGCTAGAGGACGATAAATATGATGATAAATTACAAAAGCTTTTCCAAGCATACAACAATTTATTGAAAGCTTATAATCTTTTCAAGAAAATATTTAAGTTTGCGGTAAGAGATAACTTTTTTGTGACGTGTGTGCCACGAAGTTTGCTTATTAATTTGCCAATGCTTTGTCAATTTTGTACTTATTTTTCATAATTCAAATACTTACAGACTTAACATAATAATAATCGCTCTCAACAGGAAAACTGTCCAAAAGGCTGCCAGCATTGCCACGTTGTATGGCAATGCTAATTCTTAAGCCAAAAATTCGGCCAACCCCTCTGGTCATGTGAGGAGTCGACCAATCGCTTGGCGAATTCATGAAAAACTAAGTGGGCACTTGGACCCCATAGCCCTAGTGTTTCAACCCCAAATTACTCGAAAATATAAGTTCCAATTAAATTGGAGTATTTGCGCCGTTTGCGGTTTTCCGCACTTGCAGCAGCCGGCCCAGCACAGCCCGCTGTGCTAGGAAGATGGAATGGCGCAAGTATGACAACACACGTTGCATCCCACACCAAAGGCCTACCTACCTTCCAAGGCATTATGGTCATTCCGTCTGGTCTTTTCCCATCGTAACGTGCCAAGCCATTGAGTTCTAAAACAATTAATCCCTTTAATTTTTAAACTATTTTCTATGTATTTGATTTGCAGGCTTTATTTCAAGCATTAGACACATTTCTCTTAAGTATACTTTACCTTCAAACAGCGGTAGAACTAACAAGATCAGGGGAAACTCATTACGGAACGGTAAGCATTCTAATAATTTCTTGAAAATATCCCCTTGTCTCATCTTCCTGACTGGGAACCAAAGGCTGCCAAACGAAGTCGGATTCAAAATATAATTTTGAATTTTTATTGAGTTAACATCTGCCTACACTTTTCTCAATTATGTTGGGGTCACCTTTCAGTCTAACCGGTTAGAGCTGAATATTACTATTTTACATAGAGCAACTGCCTGTCTGCCCTTCTCTACCCACTTATTGGGTAAAATATTCCCCTAAGTAAGATTGGTAGCCATACTTTCAGCCTTCTGACTACCCCTAACGACTGCCATAGACCTACGAATGACAGCCGGGACTATTCAATAGCTTCCGGGGCACGGCAGGGTCTTGGTATTAAATGTGTGGTCCATCCACGGACCAACCGGGGCAAGCGTAACTTCGATCGAGCCATACGGCTTCTGTTACTTAGTCACGAGCCACTGTGTTTCTGCCAAAACTACTGGGAATTTGTTTTTTCTTTGCAGTATGACGTCGATACATTTGGAACGGTGACGATTCTTTGGATGGTGAAGAATGTTGGTTTCATCAGTATATTCAGTTCGAATTGCGAGAAATTCTACGTGTCGGTATCTGAGGCAGACGCTGCTTGCAGTAGATTGCTGAGTTGTCTTCAAAGTACTGGTAAGACCAAAGACGTAGACAAAGTAACATTCTTGAAAGGATGATGGAAATGATGGATGCGATAACAATGTTGAGAAAATCTATATTATGGGCTACCGAAAAGCTTATATTTGTTGAACGTCTATGGAGCAATACGAAACACTTCGAAACCGATAGTCAATATTGTCTAGGCTCTCAGATCATTAAACTTAAGATAAGATAAGATCAGCATATTCAGCAAGGAGTTATTTTCAAATTAGTACCTAGTCTTTTTACTTATAGTGTTTTTTTCTGGAGGCAAGGTTTCGTGGGTGTTTTTGGGCTATATAGGCAAATGGCTTAAACGCAACCCTTAGTATTTTGTTTCCGTCCATTCGTATGTCGCAGTCATTTTACTGGGAGACTATTGGCACTGTATTGCGGAAATTTGGAGGTTGGATTGCCACCACTGGTTGCTAAACTCACTTGAAACACGTATGGGACGTGTTTCAAGTAAGTTTATTTTTCTTATAGTGAGACAGAGCAGGCTTAGAAACTTATTTTTACTGTCCATATAATAAATTTTACGTTTGCGTTAATATTCATCACGACTACGAAACCCCTGTGATACACACGCACTTGGCCGGTTTTTTTGTTAACATGTTTTTTTGTTGGTGTTTTCCAAATTTGCCCCACGAAGTTATGGCTTCTTATCCTTTGTCTTTCTAGAATTAATTGAAGCCTTAAATTAAACCCTTTTTTAAGTTCTTTATTTCTATTACAGTGGAAGCGAAGAAGCTTTGTAAGAACGTGCAGCGGCTGAACCGTGCAGCCTTCCACAAGATGACTGCTTGTCGGATGTTCACAATCGATGGACGTCTACCTCAGGAGTTCAATAATCTGATATTGGAGTATGTGTGTCTGACGCTTCAATTTGCCATCATATCATTAATAAAATATTATACTTAGATATTAAAATAAAAAACCTTTATTTGAAAAGTTGAATTCATTCAAAAGATTTCAAATGGTTTCTACAGACAGTGCAAGGCATGTGGCGAATATGCATTTTTTTAATGTTAGATACGTGAGCCTGAGGCATGCGTCACATGCGTGGCTTGCCACACTAAGCACATGCGTCGCGCTGACTGTACGCACCCTTACGCTAGTAAGACAACAGGAGATAAAGAAATACGTTGGTAGTAGAATTTTTTTTTTGCTAATGGATAAAGCTATAAATAAAAGTTGGTCTGTTACAAAAAAGCGAACTGTTACAGTACAATAACGTAGCGTAAGACCCAACAAACATATTGGTAGTGTAGCGTCTACATAGAATAGGCCACACGCGGTCATCTTACTGAACGTTCGATTTGTCTGCAACACTTTTTGCAAAGATGTTTTTGATTCTCTGTAAGTAAATGGTTAAACGAGAATTAGATACCAGTATTTTTATTATTTTTATGTAAAATAGTGATCTGGTGCTTCATTCGGTTAGACGGGAATCAGTCCCTCCCTAACATACTTGGGAAAAGGCTTGGCAGATGATTGTATTTGGCGCTCTATAGATGTTTCAAATAAAAAAAAAATAAGTTGTGTGTTAACAATGCCTACATTTATTTATTAGACCATGCTAGTAAAACTTTACTCATCGTTTCGTCGTAATTGTTATGTAAAAAATATAATTCGATTCTGCAAGACCTTAGATCCAGGCTTGGGTGCAGAATGCTACAATGCCCTCCCACCCGCAAAAATATGCACATCCAGAAGATGCGGTTATTAATATAAAATATCATCATCATTCCCCTGCCTTCATCACAAAACCCAAAAAAAATGCAAAATGCTGCCCGTGAGTTCGTCCACGTGAAATTTCGTGTTTTAACATAAAATTATATCATTTGACACTCGGCAATACGGTAGCTTCTCATTAGTGAAAGACTATTCGGAATTGGATCAATAGTGCCGAAGGTCCTACATTCAAACGTCTTAGTATTGATTAATACATAACATTTTACTATCATGGATTTCCGCGAAGTAACGCCTGATTCCATAATTGTCATGAGAAAAACTTTAACACCATCGTTGTAAGTTTTTAACTGACGTCTCAGTCTCGTCAACTGTCATGATGACTTCCCGCAGCAAGCACACGAATACGCGATCAAAGGCTTTTTTGTAGTCGAAATAAGTGCTTCTACAAGCGTTAAAAGGTTTGTACTAATAAAATGGTTCGATCGAAAGCCGTGCTAACAGTCGCAAAGAAATGGTTGGATCTGCTAACTTATTAAATTATGTTAAGAGCGTTTACGCTGAAAGTTGGCAACGTCGCAAATAGCTGTCAAATATTTACCTGTTTAGATTTTTTTTTTTTTGATTAATTTGACAATATTACTGTAAGGAAATAAGAAATGTGGCTAACTAAGTATCTAAAATATTGATTATGAAATGCAATAATTAATATCATAATACCGAATATTTAGTTTTAGATGTAAAAAATGTGTTTGGAAAGGGGTTTGAAGATTTTGGTACTAAAATCAGCCACCATTTTGATTTTTTTTCAAAATCGAGGTGCATAATTAAGTCATAATATATTTGGATAGGACAGATACAAACATAAAACTTTATGTAACATAACATCATAAAGCGTCACGTTTCTGAGATATTCAAAGATAAAAATAACAATTGTTATAACGAATTTATTTATTTTTATTGTAGTTACTTCATGTTGATTAAGTTATTTACACATGAATTAATTGACTAAACCTAGTGGATAAAACATATTTTTTTTAAATCATATTCGGTATTAGTCAACCAAATAAATCATCCAAGAAGGCAGCGGGAGGCTGAGTAGGATTTTCTTGGTGTCGCGCCCATGCCATGCACCATTAATACATATTATACCATATAATACACGTCCTCATTCGGCATAAAATATTTCTGTCTCTTTCGCTCTTACTAAAATATTACCTATTCATGATGCAATTATGTTTTCATAGTTCAATATACTTACCTAAAGGGAAAAAACAAAAAAAAACTGTGTTTCAGGGTTCAGTTTTCGACTTATATTTCGGTGAATAACTCCGAAACCTGACGCTTTAGGATATTATGTTATGAGACATTTTTTGTTTGTATAAAGTGTCCTCTATCTAAATATATAACTTTCGATTTTCACCGCGATACTGAAAAAAAATCAAAATGGCGGCTTCATGGGCCACCCTCCATACAAAAATCTTCGGGGTTGCGGGTAATCCCAAGGGGAAACCGTGGCCCCTGGTATGGCAAGGGAAGGAACACGGGTGGGTTTTAGTCAGTAAAAGTCTGACACGCCCTTCCGCTCCGTCCAGAGCGGGAGAAGTCATTGGATGATTTCCCACCCAATAAAAAAAAAATAAAAAAAAAAATATACAAAAATCTTCAAACCCCTTTCCAAATGCCTTTTTTACACCTATAACGGTTACAACATCAAATTCAGTGTTATAATTGCAATTCATTATTGATATTCTAGATAAGTTATCCACATTTCTTATTTCCATTCAGTAATATTGCGAAATTAATCAAAACAGCGAAATATTTGACATCTATTTGCGACGTTGCCAGCTTTCAGAATAAACGCTCTTAAAGGACGATGCGTCAAAACGTCCCCCCAAACCTTACACCGACCAACAGATTTAAAATGTATCTCAGTCCAACCATCTTGGTAAGGTGATCAATTTTTACTATGACATCTGTCAAAAATATGGGATATCCCAGAAAAATCATGTTTTAATGTTATTATTTTTGGCAAAAAATAACATGTTGTAAACCATTATCTTTGATTTTTAATCACTATTTTTACTGCTAAATAATGGCTAGTATCGTCTGTGAGCTGTTTCACTCTATGGCCTGACGGATATTCTCGTCAATTCTTAGGTTAGGTTAGGTTAGCCTAACCTAACCTGCTGTTTTCTTTAATATTTTGTACAATTACGCAATCACAAGGATACGGTGATGCTGTTCATCTTTGAGTAGTTCCATGTAGCTACCTTGAAAATCCAAGATCAGTAAGTTGATCACTGTACTGTACTGTCACTAACCTAACCTAACCTAGGTTAGGTTAGCTTAGGTTAGGTTAGGTTTTGGCGAAAAGGCGTGTCACCTACAGGGGACGTGACTGCGGGTGTTGGCACGATATATTATGTCGTGCGGTATTCCACAGTGCTCGGTCCTGGGCCCACTTCTGTGGAACATCAATTACCACTGGGTGCTGAGGGGCGAGCTCCAACCGGGATTGGACCTGACATGTTACGCAGATGACACGCTTGTCACGGCCCGGGGGAGCTCACACAGGGAGGCAGCGCTGCTGGCGACAGTTGCAGTCTCACAGGTGGTGGGTCGCCCAACTCTATCACCGCGAGCGCTCATTGATCAAACCAAATAGCGGGCGCTTCTGTTACACATCGAAAATGTGTAACAGGAAGGCGCTTTTCACATCACTCCCACAGATTGTAAGAAAGTGAGACGAAAGATTTGCAAGAAAGCGAGAGGAAAGATGATACACATCAATAAGTTGCACATAACGGTCAATCATACTCATGATCTCGATATGGTTCCGTATTGTAAAGGCCGGTGCGACAATGTTCGGCGAGCTTAATACGATAGCTCCTTAGCGCAAAACAGAAATACGAGTACGTCCTCTTCAGTCAAACGTGGAAAGTCTTTGAATTAAGGAAGATTTCCTTCCATGGCTACAAATCAAGAACGAATTATGGTTACAATCTGAATTATAGTTGTAATCTTTTATTGTGTTGCTGTGTTGTCAACAACAACACAATAAAAGGCATTTGTTATGGCTGCTGCGATTCTAAAATTACAAAATATGTGATGTAGTGCTCGATTGAAATACGTTTGTCGCGGCCTAAACCTATTTTTTAACTTTCCGTTCACCGTCTCTACAAGTGTGTACAAATCGGGATCAATTCGGATTTATTTGCCTGATCTGGTGTAAGCTGACTAGCGTTCCGATCATTTGTAGGTGGAATGTAGGCGTCATAGCTATACGACGAGCATCTACTATGAAAACATCCCCACTATTCAAAAACAAATGCAATGAATTTTCTTCATTCATCAATGATTGCACAATTGTCGCATCATGGAAAGGACCCACTTCGTCTAATAATATAGCCATCACTGCTTACAATAAAAAACGGTTTTAATAGGTTCCAAAACTTGAGATGGCTCTATGATTGACGTTGAAATAAAAAGTTGGTGATTTATCAATATACACATACGTTCCATCTAAAATCTAAAAACTCCGTCAGTATTAGTAAGTAATATTTTTCTTATACGCGTAAACGTGCAATAGATTGCCGTATTCATTCTAGAATGACACTGTTAAGTTTGGTTAGGTTAGATTAGGTTAGCCTAACCTAAGTAGCTGTTTTCTTTTAATAATTTGTACAATTACCCAGATATGCAAATGCTGTTCATCATTGAGGAGTTCCATGTTACGATTAAAATCCGAGATGAATTTCTTATTTTTTGTTTTCACTATTTTGTTAGTTTTATTATTCTTTTTTTCTAATATATTATTGTTTTCATGATTTCGTTCCTGTGCGTGTCCCAAATAAAATGTTTTTCTTTCTTTTTTATCACTGTTACTGGACGTCGTCACCCTCCAACAAGAATGAAGCCAGTGTCATTCGAAGCGTGTTGTAGGTTAGATACTTTTTCCAAGTTTAACACTGTTAGGTTTGGTTAGGTACCCGAGATGGCGGCGTGTAGTGTTCCACGCGCGCCACCCTAACACGTAACGGGGGGAGTTCCAACACCTCACTCTCCCTACAGGACGGGGCCCGCAGAGTGCGGGCCATCACCAGTCCGGGGCACCGGAAGTTGCCATCGCGCCCGCAGCCCTCGACGCAAGTGTGCGAGGGAACACCGGGGTGGTTTAAGTCAGTAAGAGTCTGACAGACCCCTTCGCCCACCCCAGGGCGGAGGACATCAATGAGGATTTCCACCACGAGAAAAAAAAAAAAAAGGTTAGGTTAGCCTAACCGAAAAGTTTTTTGTTATTACAAAAAAAACCCATCGATTTTGTAATTGATCAAGACAGTAAGTCTTTTTCTGGATCCAGATAAACATATTGAAATGTAACCTATGACTGTTGGAGGGTGGGGACGGGGTCCATACAAAATGGGCGACATCTCTCAAAAATATGGGATATTCCTAGAAAAATGTTTCAATGTTTTTATTTTTGGTACAAAATAACATGTTGTAAACCATAATCTTTGATTTTTAATCACTATTTTTACTGCTATATGGCTTATATCCTCTGTGGGCTGTTTCACTCCATGGCCTAATGGAAATTCTCGTCAATTAGAACTAAAATAATAAAAAAATGCCAGGTGACACCGAAAAATTTCGAAAAATTTCGACAGTGACGTAAAGCGCGTATCAATGTCAAACCGCATACACTACTCAAAAACACGATATCAGCAACCCCGTTCTTCTACCCCGCGAACGCTGGACCTGATTGAATAGCTTCTCGTTTGACCCTGGCACGTTAAAGGACTTTGTTTTATTAACTAAAATGGAAACCGGACGCCGATGTGTTTTGTGTCCGCGATCTATATTACGGCAAAGGCAACATATCCTGCAGGAAACTTTGCCCCAAAGAAGACCTGATTTAGCTGAATATATTATTCAAAATGGACTTATACAGGTATGTACCCATTTTCATTTATTATTGTAGCATATATAAAGTACACTAGTTCATTTTATTTTTTTTCTCGTCATGTGTATTATACAGGGTGACTGGTAATTAGTGACCGATACTTAAACACGTGACTTTAGTCATCCTTATGAGTACCTACTATTTTTGGGTTATCGTATCCATACTGAATCTCTCCTTTTCCTTTTCTTTTTTGGGGCGTGTCGCTCTTTTTTTACACCCTATAGAAAACGTTCCTGTGGCCAATATGTAATGTGGCCAATTATATGACTTCAACATGTAAATTGTACATACGGTGAAAACTGTGCATTTCAACGTGTAATACGTTTCATTCGTTTCAGATTGTTTTCAACAACATTATGGCTGTGTGTCATAGATGCTGGCAAAGATGCAACATTTCCGTTAGACGGCGCGATCAGGCCAGGGTTTTAAATGATCCCGATCTTATAGCAGAAACTGTGGCTGAATCCGATCCAGAACCTGTACCCGAACCCATTCCAGGACCAGCGCTAGAACCCATCCCAAGACCTACGCCAGAACCCGTGGATATGCCAGATGCAGATCAACAAGGAGCTGAGATTTTCATGCCTGATCATTTAAGAACTCCGAATTCATCTCGGCGCTGCATTTATAGGCAATGCGGCAATGAAAATCTGAGACGAATCCCAGTTTCTATAAAACTATACGCCATGTGTAACTTTCGCTTATACGTGCCACCGAGTGCCCGACTGTGTGAAGGTCATTTGATGAATTTGGAATTTGAGGACTTGCTTGATGCTGTCAACGTGACCCATTATTTCAACTCACAGTTGCTTACAGACATGACGAATATGTTGATACAAGCACTCAATAATAGCCCAAGGTTCGATTTTGAATCATTTACGGGATTAGATGAAAATGAGCTACATTTTTGGACCGGTCTAACTAGTGATCAATTTAATATTATATTGGATGAAACACCATCTCTGCCAAAGAGAGATCGTCATCCACGAACTGTTCTTGGCATCTACCTGACAAAACTAAGAACTGGCGAAACTAACGAAAGGCTGTCAACATTATTTAAAATGTCACGTAGTTGTCTTGAAAGAAAAATCAAAATAGCGAGGGAATGTTTGTCACAGGATTTTGTTTCAAGACATCTTGGAATGGATCATATGACTAGAGACAGCGTTCTCGAGAGAAACCTATTAATACCAAAACGGATTTTCGGAAATGACGAGAATACAAAAGCCATTTTGATTTGTGATGGAACGTATATATACATAGAAAAAAGTGCAAACTTTTTATTCCAACGTGCAAGTTATAGCCATCATAAGTTTACGAACCTGTTAAAACCATTTTTGATAGTGTGCAGTGATGGATACATCGTTGATGTAATTGGCCCATATGCCGCAACTACTTCCGATGCATCAATAATGCAAGTAATAATGAACAATGAAGAACATGCACTGCATTGCTTTTTAAACCCTGGTGACGTTTTCATTCTAGACAGGGGATTTCGGGACAGCATCGATGGCATAGAGTCATACCAATATGAAGCCCATATGCCTCCCTCAAAGGACCGGAACGATACCCAATTGACTACTGAACAGACAAATGAGTCCCGGTTAGTCACAATTTGCCGATGGGTAGTGGAAGCGGTGAACGGCAAATTCAAAAACAGATTTAATTTATTGAGACAGAAATATTTTAATAAAACTTTACCTAACATGTTCACCGATTTTAAAATCGGTGCGGCCATAATAAACACATTTTATCGTGTCGCTGTAGACAATATGCACGCTCCTGAGATTGTAAACTTAATCCACTCTCAAATAAACACACCTAACCTATTGAATGATTATGTGCAAATGAAAAACTTGAATAGACTAAGAGTGGCTTTTGTAGCAATGGAAGCAAATATCCCTCATTTTGAAGAATTTCCTCGCTTATCCGAAAACGATGTTTTCCTTTTTGCTTTAGGGAGCTATCATATCAAGCTTGCGAAATCATACTGTGCGGAGCACTTACGCAATGGGCTATACCATATTGAATTATACAGACAAACTGAGCTGAGTGATTTACATCTATGTAATATACTACAAATAAATGTGTGGTTGGTTCGAGTTCGCGTACAATCGCGACATGTAAGGTCACGCATTTATTATTCATATATTTTGATAGACCGTGATTCATCTAACAGAAATAGTATCGCTCACTGGTATTGTACGTGCCTCACAGGAAGTCGAACTGTAGGAAGCTGCGCACATATAATTTCAATTGTGTGGTACATGGGGCTAGGGCGTTACATTGATTTTAATCCACCGGCGGAACTGCTCAATAGTATTATAATTGATGATAATTAATAAAGTATTGCCAATAGCCCTATTTTCCGTATTTTTTTAATATTAACGTAATCCAAGCATACATCATGATAGCTCTCTAGCGTAAACAGAAATACGTCCTCTTCAGACAAACGTGAAAGTTGAAGAAGTTGAAGTTGAACGTGGAAGTAGAAAGAATTAAGGAAGATTTCCTTCCATGGATATAAAAGGCACTCTCTGCCTGTTAAGGTTTTTACATAATGTATGTTATCGTGCAACAGATTGGGCGTATTCATTCTAGAATTAATTATGGTTACAATATCAGGAGCGAGTCTATTGTTAACAGCGATGCGATAAAAGGTGTTTATTATGGCTGCTCAGATTTTAAAATCACAAAATATGTGATGTAGTATACGGTTTAATTATGTTTGTCGCATAGTCTAAACCTACTTTTAAACTTGTCGTTCACCGCCTCTACAAGTACCTACAAATCGTGATGACTCTGGACTTATTTGCCTGGTCTGTTGTAAACTGGCTAGCGTGAACGATCCATTATAGTTGGAATGTGGACTTCATAGCCACACGATTCAATATCATTAATGCTATCTCTAAATCCTTTATCTACTATGAAAACATCCCCATTGTTCAAAAACCAATGCAATGAATTTTCTTCATTCATCAATGATTGCATAATTGTCGCATCTGAAGTTGTAGCACGGAAAGAACCCACTACATTTATTATCTAGCCGTCACTGCTTACAATAAAAAAGGGCTCTAAAAGGTTCCAAAACTTGTAATGGCTTTATGATAGACGTTGAAATAAAAAGCTGGTGCTTTTATCAATATACACATACGTTCCATCTAAAATCAAAATGTGTTTTGTATTACGCTCATTACCAAAAAACTCCCGCGGTATTAGTAAGCAAGGTTTTTCGTATGCAATAATAGGTTTAATCAAACAAAATCATTGCGGAATTCTATGTAACCTTCTAAATCTAAGATCAGTTTCTGCTTTTTTCTCTTTTTTTGTTTTTACTATTTTATTAGTTTTATTTTCGTATTTTTTTTGCTATATTTCCTGTGCGTGTCCCAAACAAAATATTTTGATTCCTTTCTTTCTTTTTTATCACTGTTCGGTTAGGTTAGCTTAGGTAGGTAGGTATAGGTAGATAGGTATTGGTAGGGTAAGTACCTAGTTGCTAATAAAAATAAGTTGCACATTTACGTTCACTATTAAGTTGAACATTACTAATGTCATTGGCATTTCTCGGGACCTTCTCGGCTCCTATTGGCTTTTATGGTTGTTATGTTTCAGTTCGAGAATCTAGTTTTTGTTTAGTATCATTTTTATTTATATGTAAGATTTATGGTTTTGTTTAAGAAAAATATAGAGATTAATGGTTTATGTTGAACAATAAACTCATATTTCCCGAAAAGGTTTTTAAATACAAAAATATCCCATCGATTTTGCAATTGATAAAGAAAGTCTAAAATCTTTTCTGGATTCTTAAAAACATTGTTAATGACATATATCATATGACTTTTGGAAGACGGGACTCTCCAACAAGTTTAGTGTCTTTCCAAGATCAGTTGAACACTGTTAGGTTTGGTTAGGTTAGACTTTTCTTTTTGTTGTCGTGTGGAAAATCCTTATGGATGTACTCCGCCCTGGGGCGCGCGAAGGAGTCTGTCAGTGTTCTACTCACTAAATACCACCCCGGTGTTCCCTTATCACACTTGGACCCCGGGATCATGAGATTTTGTGCGCCTTCCATGATTCCCGACTGGTTCCGACCCACAATGCGGGCCACCACATGCCCGTGAGTCTCGCACCTCACTCCTCCTGCGACGTCAAAAAGGGGCGCGCTTGGAACACTACGTGCCGCCACTACGGGTCCTTCTGGAAGGGCGGCGGTGGACCTCCCCGAGTCCGCTGTCCCTATAGACCTGTTTACGGGGGCTGGTAGAGGGCGAGGTTAGGTTAGCCTAACCTAACTCACTTTTTTCTTTTAATCTTTTGTACAATTACCCAATCACAAGAATACACAAATGCTGTTCATCATTCAGGAGTGCCATGTGACCTTCAAAATTCAAGATCAGTTTATCACTGTTAGGTTATAATGTTTTTTGTTATTACAAAAAAATCCCATTGATTTTGCAATTGAACAAGACAGTAAGTCTTTTTCTGGATCCTTATAAACATATTGGCATGTATCACATGGCTGTTGGAGGGGGGGGACGGGGTCCATACAAAATCGGTCACGGTCCTTTATTCAAATAATTTTGAGAGTGTTAACGGAATGGCTATAGGCCGCCAATTTTCTACATGAGAAGTTTCCTTTGTTTTAGGTATAAAGGTGGTTGAACTCGCGAAGCCTTCCATCGCTGAGCTAAAAACGTACGGGAGTTTTAATGTATACTTTACACCCTTTAGGATGTATGCGGGAATGTTGTCTGGACCTACAGCAGCATTTGGTTTTAGTTTATTCATAGCTGGTACAACATGTTGCATTTCTATTTTATCAATATGCACAATGTTTGAATGATTGCTTTGACAGCTATTGATTTGAATATTGTAATCAAGAAGAGGAACGTCGCGCAAGAAAACGCTTGAGAAGATATTGGAATTTTTTGTTCATTCCATAAAATTGTTGGCGTTCTATATTTATATTTGCGATTACTTTTAATGTTTTTTGCTTTTCTAGATCTGGTAAGAAAGTTTATGATTTTGCGAAAATACATTGTACTTATTGTTTCTAAAAATCGTTGAAACTTATACAATGTGGAGACTACCATACAACAAAAAATTAAAATACTGGCACTACTAATACTTATGAGTATTTTGGAACTGTCAAATAAATCCTAGCTTCGAAAAAAAAAAACGAGTTTTTCAAACATATTAAATGTAATGTAAGCCGGATCCACCCTAAGCCTATAAATTCCGTTTATCCAACTAGGCCTTGGGTAAATTCTCGGGCATACATTTCAGAATATCCACCTTAGGGTGGATTTTTGGGGTGGATAACTGAAATAGCCCGAGCCGACTATGAATTTTGCCGAGCTGTAATGACTAAACTATTGAATATATTCAATTGAATTTTCGTATACAGAATGGGAACGTTATTATGGACACACCGTTTAATTTTTTGTTGTATTGTTGTCTCCACCTTGTATATGTTATTGCATCGTATTGTGTCCTTTTTTTGCCCGCCGGTAGTACTTATTCCTACAGTATTCTATTGTTAATAACGAGTTTAAGTTTGAAGTGTTTTGCACAGAAGACGACCAAGCATAGGTACAAGTTTCTCACTTGGTCATCCTCTCCACAAAATGCCTCAAAATGAGAGAATAAAAACTATCTGACACTGTTTTCAGAATGCTGTTGCTACTGGCCCATGTTCTAGTTACTAATGATATGACTTTTTTTCGAATGGAAACCGTTCGAATCTGTGCAAACATTTAAAACGCACTACAGGAACGAGGCAGTCTCAAGAGCATTTTGAAAATATTATTATATTCGACGAGCAAGACATCTAGCGCACTTTTGGTATAGTTGGTCTTTAGACACCCCTTGTATAGACCCTGACAATACCATACCAAGGCGTGGCTTTGCCACGTTTAGATTTTAGAATTACATATTTACTCATTTTAATACATGAAATAAAACGAGCTCAATTTTAAACGCTTATAATTATTCAAATTATTTAAGGAGAGAGTACAGTATGACAGACACATGACATTGGTTGTAATCGTAATAAATAATTATAAACTTGCACTTGATGATCACATTGTTTAATTTCATTTAATTTTTATCATTCATAGACGAACAGTTATGTCGGCGATTTGTTCGACGTTCAAAAGTGATGTGATTGTTATTAAATTAGAGAAAGCGACCTCGCTTTCTCTAATTTAATAACAAACATAATATTTATTTTAAAATCGGCACACGGGTTCAGGTTCTTGGGAACACATTAAATCTCTACTTTATGGTCTGTCAGCTCGAGACGTTACCCTAATTAATAACAAAAGATCCTATTTCTTGAAAATTGTAAAACAAGGAAACAAGCTGACAAGTTCTGGGAACTTCAGCCATGGCAGAAGCGGTCAACATACGGCCCGCAAAGTTAGTATGAACAAACGTGCTCATACATGAATATAACAAAAGTGCCTTTTTAGTTTTTAGTTATAACATTAACAAATTTTGTAATTTTATTTTACCTGTTTATTGAAATTGTTAACGCACATCGCATTAGATTTATAAGTTTTCTTTATATTACGTGGAAAATGCCGTGGGTTATACATTTACTCACTCTGTAGCTCAAATTGTGTGTATTATTGTAATGTGTAACCGTTTATTTTCCCAAATAAAAAAAATAAAATAAAAATAAAGTAAGGTAAAGAAATCAATTAACAAATAGAAATCTAGATGCTTGAAACTTAAAACCTATGAGCCATTCATGGGACATACAAAGCCAGTGCTCCCAATAATGTAGCTACTAATTAATCCAATAACTGTAGTTATATCATTGGATTAATTATTTTATATTCTAGCCGCCAGCTAAAATACTTTAATATTGTCTTGTGCTAAAACATTTACATTTTATTATAAAACACGTATGTTTTGTAATAAAATGTATAAAACTTATAACTCGTCATCGGGCTCAAAGGATTGGCTATCCCTGGGCCCAAGGATGGCACTTTAGTGCATCTGGTTATCATAAATGACCTGAGACCCGACCATTCCGGCCATTGAGAAACAATTAAGAGATTTTAAGTCTTTGTTGCATAAAACCCGTAAGTCAGGGGGCTGAGAATCCGATGTGCGACGAGAGTTTTTGTAAGGAATTTTGTAGTGATTGGTATTTTAAAGGGAGTGGATTCGACACCACGAAAGGACGCGGACGTCCGGGGCTAGGTTGAGGCTAGTTAGATTGGAGACCGAGAGGCCATGTCCAAGTGGGCTGTCGTACGATAGCTAGTATTATTTATAAAGTTAAATATAGTTGGGTTGAGGCCCAGATTAGTCTAATGTAGTATTAGTAACTAGTATTAGAGAGCAGTCTAACGTAGTATGTGTGTGTGTGTGTGTGTTGGTGCGACTGGGTGAGTCTTTAAATGTAATAATTATCCCAGGCTGGTAACATAATCAAAGTTCTTGTAACTAAACTCTTATTTGGTATTGAGTCTTATAATCAACGCTACATTCTCGTGTATTACGTGCCCATTATCCTAATACCTACCTTAGCAAATGATTGTCAGTTGCGTTTGGTTATAGGGAACTGGCGACGGCCTTCCACACCATACTTGACACGAGCACTAACGCTCAAGACTGTTGACGACCGTTGAACTGACGCACCACAGTTGGAAGGCAGAGCCATAAATACTCACAGCTCTTTTAGATTTGATCTAGGCTAATAAAGCCAATCTATAATTGCATTATAAAACAATCAAACGTCAGTGATGATCTTTGTATCCAAAAAGGTTCCGCCACAGAACTCTTAGCATGCGGTTTGATGACGCACATTTCTGGGAGAGGGTTAGGGTTTACCAAGTACCACTAACTGAATGGATAGTGCGTTCTAAGGAACGCTAGAAATCGTGTCTCGTTAAGCCACTCTACAACCGGCTTTCGGGCCTCTTACAAATTATATTAGCGAGACACGTCATTTGGATGCCTAAATAGAAACGCCCCGTTGTCGATAAGGACGATCCACACGGCTGCCGATTACATTGAAAGTATCCTCTAAATGGGGCAGATTAACGAAATGTGAAGAGACGAAAATCCCTCTTCGGCGATCATCAAGTACAATCGTAATGAGTTCTGCTAGGAAACTGAGTCTACGTGCGCTTGTGCTAGTTTTGTGTAACTTTGTAAAAAACGGCTAGACTGCCGTAAAGGGTCTTTCAAATTAGCACGCATTTCTGAATACTAAACTTGTCTTTCTCAATAACGGTTGGACTTTGCAGTACTCTGTCTTAGGATTGGGTAAGACATTTATATAGTGCTTAGGGAACGTGATCCGTTAGAATCGTATTAGTTCCTCAGAGGTTCTATGCGTTAGGTTTAACAGGTCACGTAGAATGAGGCAAACGTTGTAAAACGGTTCCCGGTCTTACTGAAGTGGGAACATTGTAAACAGGCAAAATAAATTAGCTATAAAATAATAATTTAATGATTTGAAGCGCAAGCGTAACGATCCCTTAACCCCTCCACCTTAACAAAGCTGTATTACAGATATTGGTGCTCAACTGCGGACAGAGGAGACGTTGGCATCCTAACATTTATAATACTAAATAATATATACCATATACTTTTGCATATCCTCTTGTCTTATTAGCTTCATATTATAATACTTATGTTTACTAACTGTGAGTTCCCATCCCAATATTAACTTCCTTTTATCCAATCCTCGTCCCCAAGCTTTTATAAGTCGGGACGAGGTACTGTAGTTTTGGGTACTCTTCTCTTTCTTATATCGGTGGGAGAGTGGCCAGTCTGGAGTCGAGCTCTACAGGGTAGTACGGTGGTGGAGTGCTACCTTTCCTCTTAATTGAGGAACCGATCTAAACACTAATATTAACATAATTAGGAAAAACGAAGATTTTATCAGCCTAGGGTAATTTAGGTACAGTCACATGATGAAGATGAAACTCTCAAACGTGAACCATTTTACGTATTATAATAATATCATAATCACATATTTGAAACAAACAACAAATACAATCACAGAAAACAATGTTACACGATGAGAGATGCAACATTTAAGTAAAAACGTTTGTTTAGCTTCCAACGCTGGACTCATAATGAGAAGATTCGTTATTCCAGACTAATGCATTAAATTAGTATTTAAAACAATAAAAACAGTATAATAATAAATATCGGGATAAGTGCGTGTGAGTACATAATATTAAGAAAGAAAGGGTGAGGGTGAGGGAGTGTGTTGTGTGTGTTCCTCAATATGTCAATAATTCTACTTATGTTCAAACAATGAACTGATCGTAGACATGACAAAGCAAACGATATTAATTGATTAAAATGAAAATCAATAATTATTATTACCAACTTAAAAAATACATTCATCATGTAAACGGCAGTTCTGTCCTACGTATTCAACTACGTGCTCGTACGGTTGTTCAAACGAATCAGACATGAACACACAGATCACCATAAATCCTATTACAAACAATGTCTTGGACAGAAGATTTCAAAATGTGCTCTTTCCTATCCGGTTTTTACAGTACATGCTTTTCATATCAAGTTTCTCCATAGAGTACAATTGTATTAGACCTCATCGTGCCTCTTATTATATCGTTTCACTCATCGGTACTGTTGTATTAATGAGTTTTTATTTGGAAGCCCTCATGACGAAGGATTTTGATGGAGCAGGCAGTCAATTTATCATTATCTTTAGTAAACTTAATGTCGTCTTGGTGGTCATTCCTTTCGTTTTATTTTACATACTCAATATTATTCTAAGAAAAGACCACGTTCAATTGATTTTAAAGATCCAAAAAGCTTTTAGGTTAAGCAATTTTAAGCAATACAAAACGCCTACCATTAGAAACTGGATCTTAATTGTGCGTCATAGTCTTGACTATGTTCTCAATGTTGCAATCACTCGCAATATTTTTGTGGCAATATATTTATATACTCTAATTTATTTTGATGTGCATTTAACTTACGGTGTTTCTGTAATTGCCTTGATAAGAGATGGAATGATTTCATGGATATCTGAGGTAGAGTACTGCAGTAAACTGAGACTGGAGCTAGGAGAAGACAAATATAATGATAAATTGAAAAAGCTTTTCCAAGCCTATGTCAATCTAATGGAAGCGTTTGATATGTTCAAGACCATATTTCAGTTTACGGTAAGAGCATCTCTTTGAGCTTTAATTCATTTTTGCAAACCGTTGTCCAAGTAAATTACTGCCGCGGCCTACATATGGGGCATTGCTGGAAAAAATAGAAAATATGAACCGAGGCGAAGCCCAGGCACACATAGTATGTGAGTTCATCAATGCCTCGTTGCGGCCAAGGCTAGTATAGTACTTTTCTCAAAATATAATGTGTGGCAATTCAAAGTAAATTAATTATAAATTCCAGAATCAATGAAGAAGAACGATAATTTTCACGTGCCTATTATGTTCATTAGTTTTTTTTATCTTTAACAGCTCTATTTGCAAGCCAAATCGAATTTAAATAAAATACTTGATAAGTTACCTTCTTGGTTGTCATGACGTGTCGAAGTAAAACATTAGTTCCATTTTTAAATTCCATACACGGCAGATAATTCTGAGTTTTCATTGTAATTTAGTCGGCCGCTTAACGCGACAAATATGGATTTTCATACTAAGATCGTCAACCGCCTGTTCGCATGTATTTGACCTGCACAGCATTTTCGATATAAATGACGAAGCAAGTTTTCAAAATAATGCTTGAATTTCTAAGCATGTTTGACCGTTTACATTTTTCCGTCCTCTGTAATTATTTATATGACCCTTTTAATATAAAACGTCATTTATTTCCAGATATTATTTCAAGCAATAAACACATTTTTTCACAGTCTACTCTATCTACAAACAATAATAGAAGTAACGAAATCAGGAGTAACACATTATGGCTCGGTAAGCTAATAATGAAATGATTATTTTGACATATCTTGTTGTGAATCCACTATATTTCCTAATTTATCTTTCAATTGCAGCGTGATGTCAAAGTATTTGAAATAATGTCCATCCTTTGGTCAATTAAAAATGTTGCATTCGTCACTGTATTCAGTACGTTCTGCGAAAGATTTTATATGTCTGTGTCTGAGGCTGATGCTACTTGCTGTAGGCTGCTGAGAAGTATGCAAAGTACTGGTAAGAGCAGACAAAATTCAAAATTCAAAAGTCATTTATTCAAATTAGGCTGAGAATCAGCACTTTTCGAACGTCAAAATTACATAAGACAGTCCCCCAAAAACGCTTGCCCTTCACCACTTCCTAGTGCTTTTGCTGGAGAGAAGAAGTGGCGCAACAAACTCCCCAGCAGCACAGCTGTCTGTTCAGTTAGAAAAAAAAAAAAAAAACTTGATTCTATACAATAGTATGCAAATAATTTACATTACTCAACACAAAACATTCAATAAAATATATGCCATAATGACAGTTAGCACGCGCCAATGTACCAACAAAAAAAAAAATCGAAATCTAAACTCAAGCAAAAATAAAAACTAAAAACGTAAACAGAACTTAATACCCGAATTATAAAGCCTCCAGGCATAAAGGGCGTGCCCGCTTACATATAGCTAATAAAGCTGTAACTCGAAGACACATAATTAGATATATGATAAACTAGGACCATTGAAGTAAAAATAAATCAAAAATAGATCAACAGTTAGGCAAGAATAATATATAATCTACTGTCGAGGTCGCTAGCTAATCACATATTGCAATACAACTCATACGAAAACATTGTAATGAGTAGATCATGTCAACAATAAATAAAAATAAAATAAATTGTATAATAAAGTCAAATAAATCAAACATTCTATAAACTCATATAACCTGTCAGTAGGTAAGCTAATTCTGGAGAAAGAACATAAACATTGTCTTGAGTTAATCACAGCGACCAACTATTTTTAAAAGCTTTTATTCAACTTGCAATGTTCGTTTGTTTGTTTGTATGTAAGTTAGTATGTTTGTTTAGGTGGATTCTTGCAAGCTGAATTAAGACCACTTCCTCTAACTCCACGGAGTTGATATTTTACATGTTGGTTCGATTCCGATGACAATACATTTTTATGATAAACATGACCTGATTGGCTACCCAGGATTGGCTCCAGACGAGGGAACTCCTCAACGGCCAACAGTACAGACACGAAATTTTATATACGCTTTAATTATAATGGTTTGTTCTAAATTCCATTATGACCTGGCTGCTGCACCCAGGATTGACTCCAGACGAGGGAACTCCTCAAAAGTTAACAGTACAAACAGGAAATTTTATATTTGCTTTAATTATCATGGTCCGATCTAAATTCCACTATGATTTGGCTGTTGCACCCAGGATTGGCTTCAGGCGAGGGAACTCTTCAGCGATCAACAGCACAGACACGAAATTTTATATATCCTTCAATTATGATAGTCCGTTCTAAATTACACCATGATCTGGCTGCTGCACCCAGGACTGGCTTCAGACGAAGGAACTCCTCAACGGCCAACAGTACAGACACGAAATATTATATACGCTTTAATTATGATAGACTGTTCTAAAGTCCACCATGATCTGACTGCTGCACCTAGGATTGGCTCCTGACGAGGGAAGTCCTGAACGATCAACAGTACAGACACGAAATTTAATATACGATTGAATTATGATGGTCCGCTCTAAAGTCCATTATGACCTGACTGCTACACCCAAGATTGACTCCAGACGAGGGAACTCCTCAACGGCCAACAGTACAGACACGAAACATTATATTCGCTTTAATTATGATAGACCATTCTAAAGTCCACCATGATCTGACTGCTGCATCTAAAATTGGCTTCAGACGAGGGAACTCCTCAACGGACAACAGTACAAACAGGAAATTTTATATACGCTTTAATTATCACGGTCCGATCTAAATTCCACCATGATTTGGCTGTTGCACCTAGGATTGACTCCAGACGAGGGAACTCCTCAACGGTTAACAGTACAAACAGAAATTTTTATATAGGCTTTAATTATGACGATCCGATCTAAATTCCATCATGATTTCGCTGTTGCACCCAGGATTGGCTTCAGGCGAGGGAACTCCTCAACGGCCAACAGTACAGACACGAAACATTATATACGCTTTAATTATGATAGACCATTCTAAAGTCCACCATGATCTGACTGCTGCATCCAGAATTGGCTTCAGACGAAGGAATTCCTCAACTGTTAACAGTACAAACAGGAAATTTTATATAGTTACGCTTTAGTTATCACGGTCCAATCTAAATTCCTCCATGATTTGGCTGTTGCACTCAGGGTTGGCTCCAGACGAGGGAACTCCTCAACGATTAACAGCGCAGACACAAAATTTTATAGATCCTTTAATTATGATAGTCCGTTCTAAATTACACTATGATCTGGCTGCTGCACCCAGGACTGGCTTCAGACGAGGGAACTCCTCAACGGCCAACAGTACAAAATTTCAAAATTCAAAATTCAAAATTCAAAAGTCATTTATTCAAATTAGGCTGAGAATCAGCACTTTTCGAACGTCAAAATTACATAAGACAGTCCCCCAAAAACGCCCGCCCTTCACCACTTCCTAGTGCTTTTGCTGGAGAGAAGAAGTGGCGCAACAAACTCCCCAGCAGCACAGCTGTCTGTTCAGTTAGAAAAAAAACTTGATTCTATACAATAGTATGCAAATAATTTACATTACTCAACACAAAACATTCAATAAAATATATGCCATAATGACAGCTAGCACGCGCCAATGTACCAACAAAAAAAAAATCGAAATCTAAACTCAAGCAAAAATAAAAACTAAAATGGTAAACAGAACTTAATACCCGAATTATAAAGCCTCCAGGCATAAAGGGCGTGCCCGCTTACATATAGCTAATAAAGCTGTAACTCGAAGTCACATAATTAGATATGATAAACTAGGACCATTGAAGTAAAAATAAATCAACAAAAATAGATCAACAGTTAGGCAAGAATAATATATAATCTACTGTCGAGGTCGCTAGCTAATCACATATTGCAATACAACTCATACGAAAACATTGTAATGAGTAGATCATGTCAACAATAAATAAAAATAAAATAAATTGTATAATAAAGTCAAATAAATTAAACATTCTATAAACTCATATAACCTGTCAGTAGGTAAGCTAATTCTGGAGAAAGAACATAAACATTGTCTTAAGTTAATCACAGCGACCAACTATTTTTATCGCTTAAGTAGTCATTGATAGAATAGTATGCCTTTGAACAAAGGTTGGATTTTACTTTAGCTTTAAACGCATTAAAAGGCAAATCTAGCAGAGAGTACAGACACGAAACATTATATACGCTTTAATTTTGATAGACTATTCTAAAGTCCACCATGATCTGACTGCTGCACCCAGGATTGGCTCCAGACGAAGGAACTCTTCAACGGTCAACAGTACAAACAGGAAATTTTATATACGCTTTAATTATTACAGTCCGTTCTAAATTACACCATGATCTGGCTGCTGCACCCAGGACTGACTTCAGACGAGGGAACTCCTCAACGGGCAACAGTAGAGACACGAAATATTACATACGCTTTAATTATGATAGACCGTTGTAAAGTCCACCATGATCTGACTGCTGCACCCAGGATTGGCTTCAGACGAGGAAAGTCCTGAACGGTCAACTCTACAGATACGAAATTTAATATACGATTGAATTATGATAGTCTGTTCTTAAGTTCACTATGACCTGGCTGCTGCACCCGGGATTGGCTCCAGACGACGAGATTTCTCAATAATCAACAGGATAAACACGACATTTTATACATGGATATGTATTGTGCTATTATACTTCAATGGAATTCAGGTTCTGGTGATGGAGCCGAAAGATTAACATAGGAACTTCTAAAAAAAACTAGACTACCATCGAGTTTGAACTGGTTGGTTTTGTCTTGACTAGAACTATAGCCCAAAGTAGTATCCAGGGTCTGATAATAGAGCTGAAAAGAGATGACACATAGAAAGTGGTCACAGAAAATCCTGAACTAAATAAGATCTTTTGACAAAAACTATTTCCCGAGGTGTAGTCTAGGGTCTGATGATAGTGCCGGAAGGTAGTAACAGGAAAACCTCAACTTTACAAGGTAGCCCTGTTGTGTTGAACTCGTTGGATTTGTTTAGACAAGTGAAAGTGATAGAACAGATATTTTATCAAAATACTAATGCTAAAAAACACAAAATAAAATATTAGTAAAAATCTTTTTAAAACAAGCTTTTATTGAACTAAAAAGTACAAAATAAAACTTACGTAAACAGATAACTTTATTGAGGCGTGAACGCCTTCTTAAACATAAAGATAAGCCTCAAGCTTTTAAGAAAACATTAAAGTTATCTGTTTACGTAAGTTTTATTTTGTACTTTTTAGTTCAATAAAAGCTTGTTTTAAAAAGATTTTTACTAATATTTTAGTATCGCCTAAGTAGTCATTGATAGAATAGTATGCCTTTGAACAAAGGTTGGATTTTACTTTAGCTTTAAACGCATTAAAAGGCAAATCTAGCAGAGAAGTGGGTAGCTTGTTATAAAAGGTTATACCAAGCCCAACAAATGAGTTATGAACCTTATGAAGCCGGTGAAAAGGAGCTCGTAATTTGTCTTTATTTCTGGTGTTAATATTGTGGATATCACTGTTTTTAGTGTATACGTGTATATTTTGCCTAATATATAAGATATTGGCGAAGATGAATTGTGATGCCACTGTAAGAATACCAATATGTTTAAAAAAATCTCTCAGAGAGACTCTGGTACCTAGTTGGTAAATTGCTCGGACAGCTCGTTTTTGAAGAACAAATATATTTTGAATGTCAGCGGCTTTGCCCCACAGCAGAATACCATAGGACATAACGAGACAATTTTAACCTATCGAATATGCTATGGCCAGACGTATGTTCATAAGGATTCGCGGCATTTCCGATTGCATTAATTTGTTGCAATAGTGACATCTAGGATCAAGTGGTATTAAACCCAAAATTAAAACGTATTATTTTTGGTCCTTGAAGAATTGCTGAGATATTTCACTTTAGAGCTTTGCTTTGCACAAGACTCTTTGGTAATGGTTTTTTTTTTGTTTCTGTAACAGTGCAAGGTAAAAGGCTTTGTAAGAACGTGCAGCGGCTGAACCGTGCAGCCTTCCACAAGAAGACTGCTTGTCGGATGTTCACAATCGATGGAAGTCTACCACAGAAGTTTAATAGTCTAGTACTGGAGTACACTGTCGTGATATTGCAATTTGCCGTCTTGTAATGTATGAATAAAACTAAAATTAAATGACTTTGTAAAATATTTAAAAACAAAAAAAAACACGTCGCATACGATGTGTTACATCTGACATTTTGGCTGACAGTACCAACCTTACGGAAAATGGTTTGCTACCATCTGACGGCCAACTCTAGCACCGCGCGCGCTCATTGGTCAATAGAAGTGAAAACTTAAAATTGGTATTTAAGATATAAAGAATATTCATCATCGTCATCATTCAGTTTACAACCGCTTGGAAATTGGGTTGGTACCATCTGATGAACAACTCTAGCTCCACGCGCGCTCATTGGCGAAATCAAAAAGCGCGCGCTTCCCCGGCTTCCTGTTTCACACTTCCGTCCCGTTTCGCAATATCACTCCCGCAGCACTCCTCGAAAGCGAGGGGAAAGATGTTACTCATCAATAATAGTGACTTATATTCAAGCAATTGGGTTATATAAAAGTAAACATGGAGAACTTAGAATGTAGTTTTAAATTGAATAAAGATCCCAAATATTTAGCAGAAGTTGTGTTTTATTCTTTTCCGTAAATAAAAGTAGCTCATTTACAAAAAAGCGAACTGCCACAGTACAATTTGGTAATTGCTGATAACTCCAATAAAACATGGTAACGCAGCGTCTTAACATAGAACAGGCCACATGCTGTCATCTTACTGAACGTTCGATTTATCTGTAACACTTTCTTGCAAAGATGTTCTTGATTTTCTGTAAGAATACAGTTTTATTGCTAGATAGAATATAATATAATTCTATATTATTTGCTATAACTGTAATTGGCTGTAACACAGCCGTTGTTGCTAAATAAATAAATAAATAAATAAATACTTCTGTGGTGAAATGTTCACAAATTAAGTTAACATGGGTCTATAGAGGTCCTGTTTTCCTAGTACTAGTCAGGCGTTGTTGGGTTTTCCGTCAGTTATTTCTTAGTACTAGGCTCGAGTCTGGATATCTGGTTGATGGCAATAGATTATAACACCTCTATTAACATAACTGGTCATTTTCACCTATGTCTCTTTCATTGGTAAAGTTCATGTTATGCTATTTACTAACTTGGAGAGTTTGGGTTTTTCACGAGCTGTATACACGCCGACTCAGCTTCCTCGATGTTCATTATAGAATTTTTCGCAGTGTATATTCAGAAGTGCAAACAGGGTCGTGTTCTTTAAGAGATAAATAAAATCTGTCAAGTGCGAGTCGGACTCGCACACGAAGGGTTCCATACCATGTCGTACAAGATTTAACACTATGAATTTTTGTAATACTTTCGTAAAGGTAACAACACAGGCGCTATAAAAAAAAACAAAGATTTGTAAAGAAATTGTCTAATTTTAATGAAAAAATGTTGTTGTGTTAAAATATAGGTGTAGGAGTATATTTCATTTATTTTAAGAGAAAAATATTAAGTTAACTTTATCCAGTAACATGCATTAACTAAAGTCAAAGTTATTTATTTGATATTAACATAGTATTAGTAGGTATAAATAGGTATATATGGTAGGTAAGCAGGTAGATATGTAGGGTAGGTTAGGTACCTACCTACCCTAGTAAGTAGGGTAGGGTAGGTAGGTAGGGTAGGTAATTAGGTAGAAATAGGTAATTAAGAAAGATAGGTGCGCCGTAGATAAGTACTTAGTGCTAACCGTGCGAAGCCGGGCCGGGTAAAGCTAGTTACTTATAAATTAAAGGATTTCTCTTGCTAAATCAGACTATATTGTACAAAATAGAATGTAAGTAGTACGCCAAAATTTTAATTATAACTGTGCGTTTGCACTGGCGAAACATTCACAACAAAACATGTTGGAACCTCTATTTTCTGTCAATGTTTCATACAATGTTTGACAGGAACTAGAGATTTCAACATGTTTTGTCGTGATGTTTCGCCAGTGCAAACGCACGGGTCAATACAGGTATTTTTTTACGTTATTTTTGATAGTCATACAGAAATCTATTATTTCGTACTTATTATTTTTACACATCCCATCGGACTATGAGAGTGAGGGAAGAGAGAGTGCACTCGTGTCTGCGCACACACTTGTGCACTATAATATCTCAAGCGCCGAAGGCCAGTCTCCGTTGAGATTGGCCGCCGTGGCCGAATATTATTACACCAATAATTTTTCTCAATATTAAATTGTATCCATGGTACACTGTATGTGCCAGCATTCATTTCAATGTTACTGAATATATTGTCTATTGGAGTGTAGTTTTAACATGAGGTACATACATCAACACCGTCTAGGGATACTTTGAAAAAAGTCGATAAAGTTCTTAAACTCAAAAAATACTGGTCGGTTTTAAAATCTTGTGAAAAAAGTTTATTTTGTAGACCTTTTTGGATGATCGAAATTTAAATGATCGAAATAGTATATGCAGCAACGATAGTAGGTACTTACTAATTCCATGTCATTACTCCGACTATTAAATAATTATCTGTGGAATTTATATCGCATAATATTAGCATGAAATACAAAATTATTTTTTTAAGTTGCAGAAAATCGCCCATGTTATATAAAATACGTTATGAATCGGCGTTTTTAGTATTTGTTGATTATAAACAGTATATGTTACATGAGAAACACAAGTTTCAAATTCCTAATTTATTTAGTTGTTGAGATAGAGCTCGTACAAAAATGGTCTAAAACAGACAACTTCTACGGCCCCCTAATTCATCATTTTTGAAGATAAAAACAAATAAAAACTATATTTATTCTCTACTCGATGAGTTCTAGAAAATGATACCCCACATGCCAGGGTCAGATTATTTTTTTTTCAAAATTTAATTTTATTGTATGGCGACCCCCCTTTAATTTTTAATTTTATTATTTGTTGCTCTTGCGGCAATAGAAATGCTCAATCTGTGAAATTTTCAACTGCCTACCTATTACGGTTCATGAGATAGAGTTCGCTGACAGACAGACGGACAGCGGAGGCTTATGAATAGGCTTCCGTTTGTCACCCTTCGGGTACGGAACCCTAAAAAGGACCATCATGCTGATAGTAAACTAGAAGAATTTAGATAGATTTAACATGACATGTTCTCCGCTACTTCGGGAGCATAAAACATCGATACGTTGTACAAAACCGGCCAAATGCTTTTCGAACCACGCACAGTGAAGAGTTCCGTAGTTAGGATGAATATTTAGCATGCACAGTATTGATTTTGTCGTCCGCAAATATAAGTTTTTATTTTATAATTATCATTAGAAGTCAACAGCCAGGCTTCTTATTTCAGGATCCCTTCTTTTTTCCAGAACCTTTAGGATAATGACTAGATTTTAATTTGCGATACCGGAATTTGTGTTCACAGGTTTTTCTATGAGACTGATGATTTGTGTGCTCGTTCTGCAGGAACGAGCACACAAATCATAGCGGCGATAGTAGATTTTGACAACGCACTAAAATATTGTCTGCTTAGACAAAGATTTAGACAATAGAACTGTTAGTGGTGCCAAGGAGAAAAACGGAGCGAGAAGGCATGGCAAGCCGTCACTTCCTTCTGCAAAGCAGTAATGCTCGCGCGTGAGGGAGAGGCAAATTTCACGCCCTCACGCCCCTAGCCGCCGCAGGAGACGCCCTGGGCGTCGGGCATCGGTAGCCGATTTCCAGCCACCGTAGGCGCGGGCTTGCGGACGTAGAGCAATGGGTAGCTCGCCGTCCGATAAGGGCCAGGCCCGGGTCGACCTCGCGTTGTGTTCCACGCGCGCACAACTGACGAGGTCCGCTAGGGTCGATGCCTGCCGGGGTTGTGGGAACACGGGTGATTGTAGTCAGTAAGAGTCTGACACGCCATTTCACTCTGCCCAAAGCGTTAAGATGTTACCTATTTGATGATTTCCCAACCAAGAAAAAAAAAGGGGTGCTCTGTTGGTAAGCATTTATGATAATGTTTTGTGAAATGGTTTTCAAAAAAGGAAAGGCAGCGATTGTAAATTTTGGCCATGCGTCAAAATATTGTCTGCTTAGACAAAGATTTAGACAATAGAACTGTTAGAGGTCCCAAGGAGAAAAAAAACGCTTATTACATCGAGAAATTGTTTAATACTATTCCTAAGTTCTCAAAAACGCAAACTGCAAAAGCACAACAGTGTAGTTAGTGAGTAATCCTAGCAATCCCAGAGGCAGCGTAGCGTCAACGGAGGCCAGGCCACATAAGTCGATCTTGCTGAAATTAGCTTCATGTAAACGTTGAATATTTTTGCATATTTTTTTCTCCTCATCTGTAAATGTAACGGTGAGTTATGTCATCATAAAATCTGAAAGCCATGCTTCAATAAAGTTATCTATTTGAGTGAAATTTTTATCTTATTTGAGTGGGAAGAAGTGCTATTTATGTGTGTTAAGTATCGAAACAATAGGTACCATAATATATAAATTTATTCAGAATGAAAAGTGATATGTATGTCGTAGATGGACTGTCAAATCCGCTGTTTTACAAAACCGCTAATTGTTTTACAAAACAGCTTCATTATGTAAAACATGAACTGGGTTGCCATTGCGCTACGTTTAACCAAACCGTTACCCACGTTTAGACGTAATGCAGAATGGTTTACCTACAGATTACAACACAATTATAAATTCAATAAAAACACTGAATTAGGTGATGTCACTGAACAGTTGCAGGTGTAAAAAAAAACATTTAGAATGTTTCGAAATGCACTATGCAATTTTTACACCTAAAACTAAATATTCTGTATAAAGATATTAATTATTGGAATTCGTAATCAATATTTTAATGTAAAACAGAGCGATGTGTCATAAATTCATTTAGTTGATATGAAGAAATTGACAAGACAACGAAATGTTTGCAGCTATTTGCAACGTTAACAACTTTCAAAATGCTCGCTCTTAATACTGGAGGGCTGTAAACGAGACACAATAGAAGTTTTATTGTTATGACGCCTATGCGCCTTTACTGTCCTTCAAAGTGTTAAGAATAAAAATGATTGAAAATATAATAATAATATGTACCTGAACAATTTGAACTCAAAGCAAGTGTACACGAATCTTGACACAATTTTAGAGCTGAGTAAAACATCTCACAACGCCAGCTGAACAGCAATTGCAAGCAAAGATTTTTTAAGATACATTGAAGATTAAAAAAGAATATCAGTGGAATAAACTGAAATGAAAAAACAGTAGATTAAATAAGAGTTTTTTAAATAAATTAAGCCCTTAAACGATGCAAGTTTCTTGCCTGTGTCATACAACAAATGACTTGCATCTTCCAAATACCATTTAGACGGTGCAAAGTTTTATTGTTGCTCAGATATATGGTATGCTACAGGCAATTACATCTTACCGTGTAAATCAGGATTTAGTCTCAAATACTGTTGTACCAATAAAATACTTACAGATTCATTACTTGCTATTGTTATGAGAAACTGTACATCAATGAGTGAATGTATACATGTCTCAAGCGTGTGAATTAGCACCTGAAAGCAGAAAGGTTCTTCTAATAAATTTAAAGAAAGAGTATGATCATTATGTGTACATTAGCTTTTAAATACTTATATAAAAGCTGATGTATTTAACTGTCTCTTCAGACCTCAATAAAACTGATGAATTTATGTTTATAAAAACACACTAAAACTATAAAAAAATATTTGAATCATTCCCTCTTCACTCATTCCCTCGAAAGAAACCAACTTTGATTTGAGTTTTCTCGGTTTCGTTACCTCTATAAATAGCACGTAATTCGTCCTTTACTTCGACTGCGAAAGATCATTCAGAAATAAAAATGAAATACATATATAAATATCAATAAAAAAAACTGCTTTTAATCTATATCTTGGTCACAGGCAACAAACAATACACTTACCAAAGGATTATAAGATATTTTGAAAGCATTATAACATTCCAATATTTTATTGTAAGCTAAAAACTTGCGAATCTGATTATATTCGTTGTTATAATTCTGGAGTTTGAAAACTTGAGTGTTCCATGAAACAACATAGGTTTCTAAGCAACTAATAAATTGGATTGCGTATATCATATTTGCGTCAAAGCAAAATAAAAACAAATTACAAGCACTCATGAACCAGTATGACCCAAGAAAATAATTAGTAGTTAAAACTGCTAAATGAAAGGCCAAAATCAGGATAACCGCTATCCAGTTCCATTTGGCAACGGCCTTTGTGATGTCCGTATTGTTAAGAATTCTATGAGCTGCTTGAATTGCAAGGACGGCGGCAATATTGATTTTCGCGTGGACTATGTTGAGAATATAAATGATGGTGAAAGAAGTAGAGTAAAAGAAAATATCAAAGAACACAAGGAAGTGCAGAAATACATTAGGCTTTTCATATCCTATTCTTCTAATTGAACGAGTTGAAAATGGAATAATGCGCAATATTGTCCAACATAATGATAAAAAATTGGTCTTGAATTTATTTGGAGTTATAAAGTTATATTTGATCAAATATTTGGACAAGAAAAGAATATTTTGCATGAGATTTAAAGGTAAAAGCATAGACTGCACATCTTTATCGACTTCATGATAATGTAGAATTGTCACTCGATTATTTTCGTGATTGTTCGGATAGGTTTCCTTCTTGAATAACTTATTGTAGAATTCTTTAAAACCCATTACAATAACTTTTAAACGAAAGAGAGATGGTAAATGGAAAGAAATTTTGAATATAATGAAAAAGATATCAAAAGTAAGGGATGGTAATTTATCAAAGGTAAGGCCATAAACTTTTTTAATATGCTTGTGTGAACCATCACTCATGATAAGGGTCCTTGTCTAGTCTAGTTCTAACCTCTCATCATGCATTTCATCATCTTCATTATTAATTCAAAGGTTTTTTTGATATCATCAAATAGATTGTCACTTAGTCTTTTACTAAATTATTCAAACTTTTACCTAATTGTTCGTCAAAGTACTTATTTTAACTAAACCATATTCAGGCACTTTTGAATTCAGTCAGAAATATGAAGCTAGTAGCCTATTCCAAAACATAATAGAAACCTACCTATGGAGAAGAATCTCTTCATCGCGTCGCTCTCGTCGTGACTTGGCTACCGTGGCAGCTAAGAGATGACCAATCCCAACTGACAGCGCCCGTTCACGAACATGACGCAGAGATCAGCACCATTCAGCTCAACCATTATGTAGGGTACCGAATGATCTTACACATGTGCCACCAGTGTAGTGAGACTTCTGAGTGAGCACGACACACATGTAAGTCCATAAAAGATGTACCCAGTAAATAGTAGCTTTATAGTACAGTCTGTTTCTAACATTAGTTGACCCGCCTTAAGTAAAGTGAACTTATACCTTAACTAGGTATGCCCCGCGGTTTCACCCGCATAAGTCTCGATCCCGAAGGAATATCGGGATTAAAAGTGTTACACAATCTTTTGGAACAAAAATAGTTTCCCTTACCTACGCGAAATATCACCAAACCACTAAAACGTCTATAAAAGTTACGATAAAAGTCAAAGTATCAATAATCATTTAGTTTATTTTAATTGCATTCATTATGAAATGAAATGATGTGATATGAAATGAAATGAAATGAAATGAAATTGTTTATTCTGTAAATAGGATATTGGAATCACTTTTACACGTCATATTAAAATTTATGTTAAAAATTAGCTAGATGAGTTCGGCGTTTCCTATCTGACTACTCTGAGAAGAAAGGCCGAAACAAACTCAGAGGTCACAGTCTCTTTTAAAGTCCAGACATAATCTTGGTCAGGCCATATGAGGACCATGTAGACTAGTGTCTGAAATGGTCTTTTGAGGAAAGAACCATACAGCTTTGAGTGGACCTGTCCAGTCAGTGCAAGCATTTGTCAGTAATCGCGGAGCTCAACTCTGAACTTAAGGAGCTCAACTCGACGAACAGTATACATCAAAGAAATGCAAACTGTAACAGCACAACAGTCTAGTGTGTTAGAAGTGCCAGCAAACGTAGTGGTTGACAAACATCTATGTAGAACATTCCTAAGACACTCATCTTGCTGAATGACGCACGGTGCACGCGAAGGATGTTTTTGCACAATTTCTTTTGATCGTCATCTGTCAACAATAGAAATGAAATGAAATGAAATTATTTAATCTGTAAGAGGATAACATAATCACTTTTACACGTCATATTAAAAAATAAGCTAGATGAGATCGGCGTTTCCTAATTGACTACTCTGAGAAGAAAGGCCGAAACAAACTCAGAAGTCGCAGTCTCTTTTAAAGTTCTTTTATTTCTACGTTTTTCTTCTTTTATAAACGCAGTGAACCAAATTAAGTTGTCTATTTTGTCTTCTTCATCTTCTATAATTATGCTTGTCAACATTTTTATAGCAGTCTTCTTCCACTTCTGTACAACACGTACTAACTACATCTTCTGTAAAATTTTGCAAACGTCTGTTTAGTAACTCATAAGAATTTACACGAACATTTTCATGTAGAAAATATAACCCCCGATTTTACCATAGCTTTTATTTTAGCATAGTCTGTACAATTCTTAATTGCAATTACATTTATACACTCGATGTACCGTCGTTTTGTTCTACTAATAGTTTATAAACCAATTTTAGCAACCTTTTTTTATACCAATGCTATATTTGGAATGATTTTAGTACGCACATTTTCATTTAGTCAAATTTTTACTCGGCAGAATATTACCAAGGAAAATGTCATTAAGACATTTGGTCTTTAATCAAATGATTTATTACAGCAAACAATCTTTAGACAAAAAACATTTAGTCAAATTCATTGTCATAGAGATAATTTGTATATTCTGCATATACAAATTAAATTACAATGTGTTTTGTTATTGTATTGGTATTGTGGTGGGATACTCCAGCTATGTGCCAAAAATCGGTTAGTCAGAAAGTTGAAGCTAGTTGCCCATTCCTATGCGTATAATAGGTACATGTGGAATGTGAATAGGCTAGAAACTCCATGGATACTCTTTCAAATCAAAATATTTTGTTACAAAATGTGGTGTGTGGTGGGAGTGACGGGAAAAAAAACTCATACGCTTTTTGTTCAATATCATTAATTTATTTACAAAGCAGTAACATAAATTACAGAATCTCAAATTGTAGCACCACAAAAGTATAGTTTGCAAGTATCGCTATCATTTTTAACGGTAAAGTAGCATCAACGTAGAACATCCGATATGCATCTAGCTTGTCGAATCTCGCTCGATGTAGGCGTTTAACATTCTTGCATAACCTCTTCTCTACATCTGTAATGATTGCAAATGATGAGATTAACTCCAGTATTCGAAGTAATATTTGAAAATAACTGGTAATACTCTAAGCAAGGGCAATAAAATTATACAGGGTGTTAAAGTAATTGCGTGCCATTATAGCTTCAGGGTGAGTTCAGTATCGATAAAGGAACCAGCAAAAATTAAAATAAAATACCTTAAAAAAAACCAAAAATTATCATTAGATGAACCTAATGTAGTACCTACTAATTAAACAATTATTATTATTAATGTAATAACCTACCTAATTATATTTGTACGCCGTTAAGGCAAAACATGACTGTGATATATTTTAATTGTAACATCTTGCATGCCATGTGTGGTTATACTCATGTTTTGGACAAATAAATGATCTTTATCTAATTAAATAGCGATCGTTTAGAATTGCTTAGTAAATTGCTTAAAATATGTTTTCATAATTTCCTAGAGTTACCTACCCTACCTACTCGTACTATCCAACGCAATGAAATACCTACGCCTGAATACTTCGATAACGCCGAGTGAAGGATAGGTAACTAGGTACCTACGTAAATATTACAATTCCAAGTTTTCTTCTTCCTACTTTAGCGTGCTTATCTCCTTCAAAATAAAACCTACAAGTTAAAAATGTTGATCTTGCAATTTTTTTTTTGTTTATATATATTTTTTTCATCGGTTCCTTTATCGATACTGAACCTACACTGAAGCTATGGCACGCAATTATTTTAACACCCTGTATACTTTTTGTCAACTATACTGTCCCTTTGCTGGGCAAAAATCTCCCTATAGCTTTCGATTATTCCATTTCTTTTACTTTTTCGAACCAATCCGTTATGAACACTTCAAAACAAAAATCGCAGTGCACATATAATTATACCTGTACAATTAGAATTCAAAACCATTGCGCATGAATCTTGAACATTTTTCATAGCTGTGTAAAATTTCTCACAATGAACGTTGACTGCGATTAACAATACCAAAGACTTTAGTATCCAAGAGGCTAACCAGATTGTTTTTAAAAAGATCAAATCCTGCAAAAAATAAACAATAACTATAATCAATGACTATGTTTAAAACCTTTTGCAGGATGTTCAGCTTTTCTAGCTGTGGACTTACTAAATTAGGATGGAACACCAAGCATTACCATATCAAACACATCAATATATTTCCAGTATAAGCAGACCTCTACAATGAGGTCAGCTCAAACTTGGCTCAAACTCAGCATCTTGATAAATCGTCGTGTGTACAGCGAAAAATATCAGTTATGTTACTGAACAGTCTTCCCCATATTAATATTAACACACATACAGAGTAAATAGAATCTTGATCAAAGGGTAAGTGAATTGAATACTTACACAGCAATGGCCACTTGATATGAAAAGCTTTGTATCATCAATAAATAAATGAACTTTAACGAGATAGTCGTAACTGAACCAGATAGTATGAAAAATAGCCTGAAATAAAGGTTTTGTTTTCATAAAACCACAATGAGTTTGTTAAAGCTAGACGGATAATGTTTAACTAACCATTTGTTGCAAAGAAACCTTGTAGATATCATAGCAGTCTAGTATATGAACGTAAGCCTGAAACATTCTGTTACAATATTCTTCTCTGTCCCTATCCTCCATGCTTTGAGATTGAAGAGTTTGAATATTCCATAGATCAACTTTGTCTTTCAGCAGCTGAATAAGTCTGATAGCAACAACGAAGTCTGCGTCAATGTTCAAGAAAATTAAACAGCTAAATATTACTAATATGGATACATTTAGCATCGTACTAACAGCAATGACTATAGTGACATAAGATACTGAAAACAAGACGACGGCAACCCAGTTACCGATGGTAAAGAGTTTGAATTTCTTCTCATTATTTAGATATCTGTGAATGTTTTGAAATTTTAAAGTGAATAAAACGTTTTCTTTCGTTTTATAAACACTGAGAATAAAATAATTTATGAACCACATAGTAAAAATAGAAAAATTTATAATATTAGTGGCCAACATCAAACCATTAAAATTTATAGAGGAATACACGGAATGCCCGTAGACAATATTACAAATGCATATTATTATAAAGAAAATCGTAGCACACAATGAAAAAAAATTCGATAGACGGCTGTTTGGAGTTATGTAATTATTCTTAATGCGATATTTTGGATAACACCGAATAGTTTGCATCAAATTCAAAGGCAGCAGCATGGACTGCACATCTTTGTCAACGAAGTTGTTCAACATTCCCAAGCGACGATTTTTAAGAATGGAGTTTATTTTTATTGACTTCATTTTAACATTGACGCTTTCTGAATACGAAAGAACCAAGCAGTCTAAAAACATTCGTAGACTTTTTTTCATTAGGGATTGATGTAATCTAAAGATAATATTAAGACGCATATAATCATTTTCTTTGCTTTTTCTTTAATAATGATCATCAATCTTGGCATGGACAGGTTTAAAAATGAGAGAGAAAATGAAATATTATGAACGATAGATCATACGCTAAATATAAAATAGCTGCTTAGGTACCTAAGTTTGTCATAAATAGAAAATTGGATTGACTTATCATAAACAAGCTACTTCAAAACCTATCTTTCGAAAAACTTATGTTTTCATCTTACAGTCTTTAATCATTTTTATTTAAGTTTTGAAGAAAGAAATCTGTTGCAATAGGCCAGTCAAATTAGCGTTTCACCTCGGAATGAGGGATAATAAACTGAAAACTGGTATACACCTTCATTTTGGCGTTCTAAACGTTGCAGGTTGTCTCAAAAGTCTCATAAAAAATAATATTTGAAAATCATCGGTCGGTAAAAAATAAAATACACTCAGCGGCAGAAACGGTGGCCCGAGCCCTAAACGCAATTTTATACTATGTCATGAGTCGTGACTTTAAAAATTACTTACTGGTAGGTACAACTTGTTTCCGAAACAAACGCATTTGAATTTTGTACATAATGTACTTAACATGGTGCCTCGTTGTTACAGTGATCGTATGTGTTACTAAGCGCGAGGTCTTGGGTTCGATTTCAAGGTCGGGCGAAGTGTTAATTTTTTTCCATCACGAGATTTTCAGGAGCCCGCAGTCTGGGTTTGTGCCCTATTGATATTAATAGGTTCGCCCTCTATTACATAAGGCTTACACTTATAGGCTAAATGTGATTGTACTATACTATAATAGACACCACCTCTCCATACACCTCTGCCTAACCCTACAGAGAAACACCCTACAAGAATTATATAGGATAGGAAAGTATTATCCTTTTCCATGTCATCATTCTGTTAAGGCTTCTTGAACGTGTATGACAAAAAAACCGGCCAATCGCGACTCAGACTCGCACACGAAGGATTCCGTACCTCCGTACAATATTTAGCAAAAAACGCCAAAAACAGTTTTATTATTAACAGGGTTCTGATCAGCACCCTTCGAGTACGGAACCCTAAAAAGAAGCCCGAATACTTGATCTTATTCAATTTCACCATCATTTCATTTTTCATTTAATTATTTTATTTTTTTTCATTTTCATTTGGTTTTCTTACTTCGAAAACCTAACACAATTTTCAGCCAATCAAATTATTGGTTATTATTGTTTGTAGGTTTATCATAGTGACAATGTTATCATTATTGTTGTAATTGATTAATGCGTCTTTGGTTCTGACAGAAGATTTATGATAAATGAGTAATTTATTCATAACGTTTGTGCATTAGTACGTAAAGTTTGTTCAGAGAGATTAAGAGGTATCCAAAACAGTATGAAAAAGACATGTTTCAACTGTTTTTTATCATTGTTACAGAGGCGGTAAAAGAGCTTTATATCATAATGTTTGTTTCGTCAATATATTATTATTGCATGAGTTGAAAAACAACTAAAACGGTTTTTGTTCAATTTCATTTATTAACGAAGTAGGTAGTAACATTATTACAGGAACGCAAACTGCAGCAACACAAAAGTATAGTTAGCAAGTAACGCTATCATTTTTAATGGCAAAATAGCATCAACGTAGAACATCCGACAGGCATACAGTTTGTAGAATCTCGCTCGATGTAGGCGTTTCACATTACTGCATAATATCCTCTTCTCAACATCTGTAATGATTGGAAAGGATAACACTAACTTCTATATTCGCATCAATATTTGAACTTAGCCAGTAAAACACGTAGAACATTTTTTTTTCCCACTCTTCCGTCAGTTTTGGCTTGTTAAAACAATTCGCCAAGTCATCACGCCAGCGATTTCTAAACCTCCCCTCGGTGACGACTCTGGCTCATCTGTCGACAATCTTATTTCAGTCTAGCAGACTTCTAAGGCCTACCGTCAACGACGCTACTCAAAAGTAACATATTACAAACTCTCAACTCTACTCATTGGTGAGTAGTGAGACAGCTGAGTTAGATACCCAGTCCACTACGCTTCACCGACTTTTGGCAATGTATTTTTTATGTTCGTTGTAATGTGCGAGTGTGCGTCTTATTTGTGCAGAATAAACAAATTTTCTATACTTCTTTATTAATAATTAAAATTTCAATACCTGTATAATTTGAATTTAAAACAATTGCGCATGAATCTTGAACATTTTTCATAGCTATATAGAACTTCTCACAGTGTATACTGAATGCAATTAGCAATACCAAAGATTTTAATTGCCAAAAGCCAAACCAGATTGTTTTTAACAGGACCAAATCCTACGAAAAAGACACACTATAAGTAAAGTTTAAAACCTTTTGCACCTCCTCAGGCTTTCCAGCAAGTACTGTGGTATAGTAATCTTATTCCAGATGTATCGCATCGTCTCCATATATAATTATATAATTAACTAGCGGACCTGACAGCCGTTGTTCTGCCCGAACAGCGTCACCTACCGGGTCCAATTGTATTTTCAAACCATCCAAAGACTCGCTCCAATATACACACAAAATTTCATCCAAATCGGTCCAGCCGTTTAGGAGGAATTAGGTGACAAACACATTTGCGGAAGAATTATTATATACAAAATGGAGACTACAATACAACAATAAATGAAAATACTGGCACTACTAAATGCATAAGAGTATTTTGGAACTGTCAAATAAATCCTAGCTCTAAATAAAAAAAAAAATTCAAACAAATTAAATCTATTGTATCGGATCCAACTTTTTTTTTTTTTTTTTTGGGAAATCATCAAATGACTTCTCCCGCTCGGAGCCGCTTGGGTGGAGCGGAAGGGCATGTCAGACTCTTACTGACTAAAACCCACCCATGTTCCTTCCCTTGCCTTGCCAGGGGCCACGGTTTCCCCTTGGGACTACCCGCAACCCCGGTAGGCATCGGCCCTAGCGGGCCCCGTCAGTTTTGCTGACATCTCTTTGAGGCACGCGTGGAACACGACGCGCCGTCGACCCGGGTCTGGTCCATAAGGACGGCGAGCTGCCCGTTGCTCTCGCCTACGGTGGCCGGAAATCGGCTACCAATTCCCGACGCCCGGGGCGTCTCCTGCGGCGGCAGCGGCTAGGGCTGCTAGGGCGTGGCCTTTGCCTCTCTCTTGCGCGCTCTGCCTCCTCCTTTGCGAGCATTATTGCTTCGCAGAAGGAGGTGGCGGTTTGCCATGCCCTCTCGCTCCACACCATGGCCTGGACCAGGGCCGGACGTGAGAGGTCACTGCCGCCGATCGCCTCCACGAGAACACGGCGGTGCTCTGCCCAAGCCGGGCAGACCTCCACCGTGTCCTCCGGACGATCCACACAGTGGTGACACCCGGGCGCTTCCTCCCGCCTTATACGAAACAGGAACCTCCCGAAACAACCGTGTCCGGTGAGGACCTGCCTCAGGCAGAAGGTGAGGACGCCGTGGCGCCTCTCTAGCAACTCCTTAAAGAGGGGACTTATCGCCGCAATTGTGGCGTGCCCAAATCTGGGTTGCGACAATCGCACACTCCAAGCCGCCATGAGATCCCGCCGGAGGTCTGTTCGCTGTACCGTGATTTCTCGCGGCAGTGGAGTTACACCCCGGCGCTTCATCTCCTCGCGCCACTCCCAAATGTCGGACCTTCGCCTCCAGATCCCATGGCGGCGTTCCGGCAAGGAGGCTCGCCGCCTCGCCGGAGACCGTACGGTATCCCCGGACCATCCGGATGGCCATGACTCTTTGGGCTGCATGGCGAATGCAGGCGGGCTGGCCGCAACCTCAAGGTTCGTGCCCACACCGGGTGCCCCGTAAAGGGCCATGGACCGCACAACCCCGCGTAGAGCCTCCGGCAGGAGGCGTTTTGACCCCCTAAATTGGGCAGAAGCCGCTTCAAGGCAGCCCCGGCGCGCTCCAGTTTGGGAGCCAAACATCCGAAATGCTCCACAAAGTTCCATCGGTTGTCGAGGACGAATCCCAGATACTTCATCGTCACCTCGACGCCGATGTGAACCCCTCCTACCGTTATTTGGGAACCCGACGGTGGCGCGTTCCGAGGGCCATGAAAGCACATGACCTCGGTCTTGTGCAGGGCCACCTCGAGTCCCAATTGCCGGATCCTGTCGACGATTGTCGCGCAACCCCGCGTGTCGCCAGTTTGGCCGCCACCTCGTGCGACCTCCCCTGCGCCAAGACCAGCATGTCGTCAGCGTAGCACACTACGCTGACACCGCTAGGGAGGTCGGCGCGCAGCACCCAGTCGTATCCGATGTCCCACAGATGCGGCCCCAGGACCGATCCCTGTGGGACACCGCACGACATCTCTCGCCGGTTCCATTCTCCCTGGTGACCGGGGTAGATGACGGCCCTGTCCGTCAAATAGGCCTAGACCAACCGACAGAGGTAGGTCGGTGATACCAGTGATACCAGATTCCGGTGATACCAGAGTGCCTCCCTGATGCAACTCCAGGGCAGGGTGTTGAAGGCACACCGCCAAGACGACCCCACCCCGGGCCACAGCATCCCCCGTCGTGAGGGTTCGCACGCGCATGATGGCGTCCACCGTAGAGCGCCCTCGGTGGAAGGATCCACCCTAAGCCTATAAATTCCGTTTGTCCAACTAGGCCTAGGGTGGATTCTCGGGCATATGTTTCCGAATATCCACCTTAGGGTGGATTTTTGGGGTGGATAAACGGAATAACCCGAGCCGACTATGGATTTTGCCCAGCAATGATGACTAAACTATTGAATATATTTAATTGAATTTTTGTATGCACAATGGGAACGTCATTAGGGACACGCCGTTTAATTTTTTGTTATATTGCCGTCTCGACCTTGTATAAAGAAGATGTATACAAAATATTGTGAAAACATTTTAAAAGAGTTACGGTGGAGTTTCCTGTAGATTCTTCTCCAAAAGAACCTTTTGGAAGAGACGACTAGAATCAATTAATTTTTTTGTAAATTTTGACGTCCGAAAGTGTTTTTATGTGCCTAATTGAAATAAATTACTTGACTTTGACTATACTCGCACGCACGATGGCACATCAAGCTTTAGATTCCTAGTATAAGCGGACTTTTCACTGGTCGGAAAGGCTATATTATAATGCGCGGTCAGCATAAACTGATGATGTGCTTTTAAATTCTAAAGCTCACAGCGGAAAATATCAAGACAGACATCTTATCGAACAGACTTCCTCATGTAAAATCATAATACAGACTGATCTTTAATTGTAAGAGAATTTACTTACCCAACAACGGCCACTTATTATGATAAATTTTAATTCATCAACAAATAAATGAAAGTTAGCAAGATAGTTATAAACGATCCGGATAGCTTGAAGAACAGCCTGAAATTAAAAAGGTTAATAAAGCTACAATAGATGCAATGGCAGATAGCTAAATGTTTAACTTACCATTCGTTGAAACAAAACCTTGAAGTTGTCATAACAGTCTAATATATTAACGTAAGCCTGAAACATTCTGTTACAATATTCCTCTCTGTTCCTATCTTCCATGCTTTGATATTGAAGAGCTTGAATATTCCATAGATCAACTTTGTCTTTTAGAAGCTGAATAAGTCTGATAGCATAAACGAAGTCAGCGTCAATGCTCATGAAAATTAAATTTGCAAACATTTTAAATCCAGGTACATTTAGCATCGTACTTACAACACTGACAAAAGTGGCATACAATACTAGAAACGAGACGACGGTAACCCAATTACCGATGATGAAGATTTTGAATTTCTTCCCATTATTTAGATATCTGTGAATGTTTTGAAATTGTAAAAGAAATGAAACGTTTTCTTTCGTTTTAAAAACACTGAGAACAAAGTTATTTATGAGCGACGTAGTATACAGACAAACGTTGAAAATGTTTGTGGCTATCTTTAAATCATTAAAATTCGTAGCGGAATACACGGAATGCTTGTAGAAAGTAACATTAATTATTAATATTGTTACAAATAATATCGTGCCACACAATGAAATAAAATTCGATAAACGGTTGTTTGGAGTTATGTAGTTATTCTTAATACGATATTTTGGATAACACCGAATAGTTTGCATCAAATTCAAAGGCAGCAGCATCGACTGCACATCTTTATCAACAAAGTTATTCAACATTCCGAAGTGACGATTTTTTAAAGTGGTGTTTATTTTTACTTTCAGTAGCTTTAACATTGACGCTTTTTGAATACGAATGAACCAAGTAGTCTTTTTATTCATTAGGGATTGATACAATCCAATGATAATATTAAGTAGCATGTAATCAATTTATTTGCCTTTTCTTTAATAATGATCATCGATCTTGGTATGGACAGGTTTAAAAATGAGAGAAAATGAAATATTATTAACGATACGCTAAAAAATAAAATAGTTGCATAACTAAGTTCATCATAAATAGAAAATTGGAGTGCTTATCATAAACAAACTACTTCTAAACCTGACTTTCAAAAAACTTTGATCATAATAGTCTGTAATCATTAAAAGGTCACACATTAGCACAGATTTTTTTTATTGATTTATATATTTATTCAAAATCTGTATTAACAATAACTTACATAAAGTCTGCCAAACTGCATAACAGTTTGTCGGCAGCTGTTCTCGTCCAACAATGATTACAAATTTTGAAAATTAATGTGCAAAAAAATAATAACTAAGAAACTATAAAATAATAACTATACCTACAGCCGAGATAAAAAATCTCACATTTATCAAAAAGGTAATTTAACAAACGTGAGGTTTGTTACAAACATACCTATGGACACAATGAGAGATAATGTTTTTGTAGAACTCTTTTAGTTGGTCTTTAGACTTGACATCCGATATCAATTTTGGGGGTAGCTCATTAACTAACGTTGGTACTACGTACCTCCTTGTACGCTTACCAAAGTAGTTTGTTATTTTTGGAACAGAAAGTGTCTTCTTCTTAGATAAACGAGTTGGGTACATATGCTTACGTTTGTTCGTAATACGTTCCACTTTGTGGTATTGATCATTAAATTGTTCAGTCAAGATATTTAACTTACTTTTAAGATAGATCGGGAGTACTTTACAAATTTTGAACAGCTTTTCATAATTTTTATTTAATAAAAAACAAAAAAATCTTTTATTTACAGACTACATAGGCCCACATTATGTTAGTGTCTAAAAATTATCTTAAAAACTATGTTTGTATAATACGTAGAAGACAAAAAAAAGAAGAAAAGAAATAAAACAAATCACACACAAAATAGTTTCATCAAGCCCCATGTAATACATGAAGCTTGATAAACTTGAGAAAGCAACTTTCTCATTCCACAGATGGGCTCAGCAACACCATGTCGTCTGCGTAACTCAAGTTATTTAAACTAACTCCATCTTTGTGGCATCCGACATGTGTGTTGCTGAGCTCAACTAGTAATTTATTAACATAAATGTTAAAAAGTCTTGGGGAGGTTCCTAGGAAGACCTCTAACATCACACTCTAGTTTGTAGGGGGCTGACAGCACATTTGACCTTTTTACAAAGTTTCTCTGCTTACCATACCACATAGATAATGTGGACACCAACTAATCATGAACGCCCGCCTCTCGCTTTCCCCACAGGGCATTATAGGAAACCAGGTCGAAAGTTTTTGACAGGTCCAGGAAACATGCATACACTGGTGTTTTTCTATCTGTATAATACTTGACAGTATGCTTTAACGCAAAAATGGCACTCTCAGTAGACAACCCGGCACGAAAACCAAACTGTGAGTCGTGTAACTGGGTATATTTACCGAGGTGGGCGTCAAGCACACCATCAAGTACTTTGACTATAACTGTTGCCAGTGAGATAGGCCTTTAGTTACTCTTGTCTGCTATGCCCCTGTCCTGTCGCTGTCCTGGAGCGCAGCTTATTACAAACGTTATTAACATGTAGATTCCATGTGAATGTATTATCTATTACTAGAGTCCGACCGAAACTGGTGTTCCGGCCGAAACCGAAACCGAAACCGAATATTCGGCCGTGGCTTCAGTTTCGGCCGAAACCGAAACCGAAACTCACGTGGTCATGTATAAAATTCCTTAAAATACTGAAATTTGGTGCATTTTACCCATTATTCTGCATTAATTAGGAAATGAAATGGAAACACAGTATATTAATTTCGTTGTAATCATTTATTTAATATAATGTAAAAAAATATTAATAATATTTTTATATTTTTTTCAAATTAAGTTCGCATAGCAAAATGTTTATCAGTTTTTCTTTCTTTCTTTCTTTCTTTACTTTATACTTCGCGTCGCCGCGAGAAAGTATGTAGACATTCGTACGAATGACCTTTTACTTGCACTATCAAACTGTTTTTGTTTTTATAATACGGCGAGTGAATAAGCATGCACTTGTTTTACTTACATTTATTATAATGCCATTATTATGTGCCCACTGAACCACATTGTCAAAATCGTTTTGCATAGCTTGCTGTATGAGATCGAAATTTGTATGACTATAAACTTTGATGTGATCGTTACTTTTTGTCGTGACCATAACTATAGTTAAAGGTGTAGTCTAGGGTCTGATTATAGAATCGGAAGGTGGCCACAGGAACTCCTCGATCTTTTAAGAATCAGATTTAGAATCATTAGTGAATATGTTAGTCCATAAGTATAGTTACGAGCATTTACTATGGCCAGGAATGTTACGAATGCAGATGTTTTAACATCCGCGGATGCAAATGCATATGCGGATTTTTGTTGACTCCATCCATGGAAGCAGATCTCCAGTTATTGTAAAGGATCTGTCAAGGCGGCTAGGCGAAATTCAAAATTTATACATTAGGGATTGATCTAATCCAAAGATAATATTAGGACTCATGTAATAATATGCTGCTGGTATGCTGGAAGAGATTTCTTTTGAAATAAGCATCACCTTTGTACGTATTTTTCTGTTCTTTTCTTCTTGTCTGTTTTTAAATGTGTGTACATAAATGGTTAAATAAATAAATAAATATTGTAGCAGCAGTTAAAGCTTCTTTTATTAGCAACAAGGTTAAATCAGCAATTAATAAAATAAAGACAGTTTTAAATACTTTAAATACTTACACCTGTTATTTATTTATTAAGAGCGAATGTTTCAGCCTGTCCAGTGGAATTTAAATTCAAACATATCTGTGGTCGTAGTAAAGATTTTAAGTAACTTAAGATCTTGAAGAAGATCCGAAGATCTGTGGGGCATATGTATTAAAGTTTGTCTTGACGAGTTTCATTAGAATATTGCAAAATGATGTCTATGTTATCTGAAAGCCACAAATGATAGTGGTATTACATACATGAAAGAAAAAGGTAATACTACAACTTTGGCGGGTTTTTCAGATGCAGACTGGGCAAATTTCCCAACTGTTAGACTACCTAACTACACTGGGTTCTATTATGACCTTGTAAGCGGCCCTATTTCGTGGGAAACTAAAAACCGCCCACAGTAGCTTTGTCGTCCGCTGAAACTGAATATATAGCATTGGCTACAGGAGTAAAGGAAGCGGCTGCCCAATACGACAAGGATGCGTACTTCTTAAAAATTCTGATATCCGGTATAACATGTAAGTCCCTTAATAAAGCTTTGTATATATCCTAGTGTTCCGTAAAGATTTTCGTTACTGGTTTTTTATTCCTTCGTGTTACGAGTGCAATGCAATTTTATTCACTTTCGGAGGAAGCACGTTGTATATTCAAACTTATTAGGTGTGCACCTATTTACAAAAATAAATGGTTTGTACTCTTTACTCTGTTGTCAGATTTTAATTATTTTTTTTTCCTTTAATGAAAACTGTGCTGCTGTGAAAAATAAAATTCAATACTTCTAACAAGATTATTCTATGAACATTTATACAGAGGCGGTGAAACAGCTTCAACATAATGTTTGTTTTATCAATATATTTCATGAGTTAGAATAAAACTAAAAAGATTTTTGTTCAATTTCATTGTATTAACAAAGTAATAACATAATTACAGGAACGCAAACTGCAGCAACACAAAAGTATAGTTAGCAAGTAACGCTATCATTTTGAACGGCAAAATAGCATCAACGTAGATTATCCGACAGGCATATAGTTTGTTAAATCTCGCTCGATGTAGGCGTTTCACATTCCTGAATAATATGTTCTTCTCAACATCTGTAATGATTGCAAAAGATGACACTAACTTCCGTATTTGCTTCTATATCTTTCAATCGGTAAAACAGGTAGTGTTTTTTTAGAACCATATCTGTTCTTATCGTTCAATCTTCCGTCAGTTTAGGCTTTTCAAAAAAAATCACCAAGTCATTATGCCAGAGATTTCTAGGCCTCCCCTAGGTGACGACACCGACCCCGATTGCACCGTGTGATGACTCTGGCTCATTTGTCAATAATCTAATTTCAGTTTAGCAGACTTACAAGGCCTATCGTCAACGACGCTTTTCAAAAGTAACGTGTTACAAACGCTTAACTCTACTCATTGGTGAGTAGTGAGTCAACTGAGTTGAATACCCAGTCCTCTACGCTCTGTCGCCATTTGGCAATGTATTTTTTATGTTCGTTGTAATATGCGAGTGTGCGTCTTATTTGTGTAGAATAACATATTTTATCAGTCTTCTTTAATAATAATTAAAAGTTAAATACCTGTACAATTTGAATTTAAAACAATTGCGCATGAATCTTGAACATTATTCATAGCTATGTAGAACTTCTCACAGTGTATACTGAATGCGGTTAGCAATACCAAAGATTTTAGTGTCCAAAAGCTAAACCAGATTGTTTTTAAGAAGATCAATTCCTGCGAAAAAAATACATGTAAGTTACCACTACGTTTAAAACCTTTTGCACCTTGCTCAGGCTTTCCAGCAAGTAGTCGTATGCACCTTTGCGGACCTTTCAATGTACGCAAAGTATATTATTATAATGCGAAGTCAGCTTTAACTGGGATATACAATGTCGCCCATGCGCATGTGACCGCCCGTAATTTTCTGAATATTCATGAAAAAATATCGAAAATAAACTTCAAAAGGGGGGGTCTATCTATAACATTTTTAATGTTATTCAATTTTTAATTTTTTTAAGATTTGCTTTCTGTTTTTTGACACATCTCCGAAGTTTATGGGTCGATTTGGATTCTGTTTATTATTTCCAAAAGCTTATGAGTTATTTTAACATGTTAATTAAAATTGTTACAAAAAATTATCGACTACGAAAGAAGAAACGGAATCAAAGTAATTTTTTCGGTAAAAAATTGTGTATTTATTTTAAAAAAACTAGTGAAAAATGTTATAGATAGACCCCCCCTTTTGAAGTTTATTTTCGATATTTTTTCATGAATATTCAGAAAATTACGGGCGGTCACATGCGCATGGGCGACATTGTATAGCTTGATGAATTGTCGTGTATACTTAAAGTTTTTCAAGTTGTTCCGCTCTTGAGGTTCACAGCCAAAAACATCAAGTCGTCATAATACAGTCTTATTCATGAAAACACACATACCGACGGACATTAATCTTAATCAAATGGTAAGCGAATCGTATACTTACACAGCATCGGCCACTTGATATTGTAAATTTTATATCATCGACAAATAAATGAACGTTAACGAGATAGTTGTAAATGAACCGTATAGCTTGAAGAACAACCTGAAACTCAAAAGGTTGTTTTCAATCAAGCTACAATAAATTTATAAGCATACAGCTTATATTTAACTTACCATTTGTTGAAAAGAAACCTTGAAGATGTCAAAGCAGTCCAATATATTAACGTAAGCTTGAAACATTCTGTTAAAATAATCCTCTTTGTCCCTATCTTCTATGCTTTCATACTGAAGAGCTTGGATATTCCATAGATCAACTTTATCTTTCAAAAGCTGAATTTGTCTGATAGCATAAACAAAGTCTACGTCAATGCTCAAGAAAGTTAGACAACAAAATATTATTAAGACGGGTATATTAAGCTTCGTACCAACAGCACTGACCAAAGTGACATACAATACTAGAAACGAGATGACGATCACCCAGTTACCGATGATGAAGAGTTTGAATTTCTTCCCATTATTTAAATATCTGTGAATGTTTTGAAATTTTAAAGTAAATAAAACGTATTTTTTCGTTTTAAAAACGCTGAGGATATAGTTATTTATGAACCACGTCATATACAGACAAACGTTGAAAATGTTACTGGCTATCTTCAAACCATTAAAACTCGCAGGGGTATACACGGAATGTTGGTAGAAAAAATTGAAAATTAATATTGTTATAAATAATATCGTGCCACACAATGAAACAAAATTCGATAAACGGTTGTTTGGAGTTATTAAGTTATTCTTAATGCGATATTTAGGATAAAACCGAATAGATTGCAATAAATTCAAAGGCAGTAGCATTGACTGCACATCTTTGTCTACGAAGTTATTCAACACTCTCACATGATCATTGTGAAAAATGGAATTTATTTTTATTTTCATTGACTTCATTATAACATTGAACCATCCTGAATACATGAATCAAGAAGTCTAAAAACATTCCTAGACTCTTTATTCATTAAGGCTGATGTAAGCCATCGATTTAATCATATTGAGACATATGTAATCATATGATTTGCTTTCAATTTCTTTAAAAATGATCTTCGATAGGTATGGACAGGTTTATAAATGAGAAACTTGACACTCTAAAATAGGTACTTACATAAGTTTGAAATAAATATAAAACGTGGATTATAATCATCGCAAACAAACTTAGATTACTTTTTAAATGCACATCATAATTATGAATACAACGTATCTCTATCCGCATTACTTAAAATTCTGCTGATCCTTGCGTAAAACCTATGATTCAGAGTTGTTTTTTTATATGAAAAAACTATAAACTATAAAGTGTTATTAGAATGTCAGTTTTCAGATACATAGTATATGTAGCAATATTTTATTTCAAGCTACGCTTGATGGCTCATAATATTGTTTAAACATAAATATGTCTTCTCTTTATTCAAGCCAAACGAAGCGCAACCTACTTTGTCTCGAAGCGGTACGTCGTTTTTTTGAACCCTCATAACTTGGGTTTGGATTATACCAGATAAACAAAATTCTCGGGATATGATGTCAATAGAGGACTTATTAAACATAAAGTTTCAATTGCATGGCTCGTATACTTTAGATTTTTTTGATATCTAAAAAACCCCGATTTCGTCACTGACTCACTGAAATGAAATGAAATGAAATTGTTTATTCTGTAAATAGGATATCTGAATCACTTTTACACGTCATATTAAAAAATAAGCTAGATGAGGTCGGCGTTTCCTAACTGACTACTCTGAGAAGAAAGGACGAAGCAAACTCAGAGGTCGCAGTCTCTTTTAAAGTCCAGACATAATCTTGGTCAAGCCATATGAGAACCATGTAGATTAGTGTCTGAAATGGTCTTTTGAGGAACATCAATATGATCATTACTCTGATGATAATCAAAATTCTTGGAGTATTCCTGAAGTCCTAGGAAGCTGAAATTTGGTATGTAAGCTAGTATTAGTACACAAACAACAAAAAAAAAATTATAACTTTAAACTTTAACCCCCAACCCCCTAAGCTGGAAGTTTGTATGAGATTTTTGGAAATTTTGATGCTAGAGGTCTGAAAATTGATGTAGGAACTTCTTGTTATAAATAAATGATAAAATACATATTTTCGCTTCGCCGCCGCCGTTTCGCTACCGTCACATGGGCGTAAGGTGAAAAATTTATTCACTCTTCTGTTATTAATTATTCATTCATTTAGTTAATTATTTCTCAAGTAGAGCCAAACTTCTAAGTCTACACGCCCCACCAATAAATCGACGGCGATCGGGCCGGAGACGGTCAAACTAAATATTTTGACTAAGGTGTAGAGTTTGTGAAGTTAGGGCTTGTAGAGTCAGGGCGTGTAGAGTTAGAAGCTTGACTCTACATGAGAAATAATTAACTAAATGAATGAATAATTAATAACAGAAGATCTGATAACTTTTTGACAGTGCGAGCATTATTGCTTCGTCTTGGCAACATTTTACATGAAAATGTTTTTGATATATTTAACCGTATATAACTGTAGAAATTTTACATAGCTGATTTTTTAAAAGCATTTTTCACCAAAATGCCTGTAATTATTTTTTAATCACTGCACTTTATAATAGCAGAATATACCCTTTTTAGTGTAAATGTGTACGTATGATTATGAGCATCGTTATTTAAGCACCAAGATGAAAAGTGGTTATAAAATAATCAACTCACTCTTAACTTGTCTAAAAGAGATTGAAGATAAAAAAAAAATCTTTGGTCAGGCTACCAGGCTATGTAGGTAGCCTGGAATACTTACTGTCCGCCAATTTGTTTTTTTTTCCAAAGGGCGGACATACATTAAACCTCCTTTACAAATAAATTCTATAGTTTTCTATAGAATTTATTTGTCTATGCAACAAGATGTACGCAAATTAAAAAAAATATGGATGTCACGTGATAAACTTTAAGGTGTATAGTAGGCTCACTGACCTTGTGCATGTGGGCGGAGCTAAACGCCCTACTCTCCAATACGTAAAACGTGCAACGGTGGCGCACTACACTAAAACGACGATCAAAGACTAGACAAAGGCGCAGACATGCGCACGTATGTCGCATTTTTTGCCTAAGATTCCTAGTCCTAAGAGAAGGAATCGTAGGCAAATCTGAAATTGTACGCCGACTACCATATTTTGACCCGCATATTATTTTAAATACTTTGTTTGTTTTTTAAGAACATTCCTGGCAATAAATAAAATATCGGTGTGCGTGTGTTTGTAATTCTTCTTATGCTAAATGGCTTGACTGATTTAGATGTTTTTTTTTCAATTCTTTTTGTGTCACTTGGATGGTTCTTAGCTATAGTTGGACGCGCTGTTGGGAGGCGCTGTTGTCGCATGACAACGTCTGCCTACCGGGTCTGCTAGTTATATTTTGGTGCCGATTCTCTTGTCACAAATGCCTCTAAACTAGACCAAAAATAGATTGCACGGAGTTATTAGTTTAGTGAAAATGGCAATTTTGCTATTCTGAGTTTGACGTTTTTCACCTAAAAATTTGGTGTATCCAACTAAATCTGACTATTTTTAAACGCGATTAAAAACGTGTGGAATAAAGTTAGTTGGCATGAACTAAAACCCCAACACTTCGACCTCAGTCCAAAAACAGTATTGTATTTTTTTTCTTTTGCTTATATCTCGAAAATGGTGTGTCCTATCGCAAAAATAATGAAATTTTCGACCCCCTTTAGGAAACCCTTAAACCCCTATATCCCAACATGTTGGTAATAATTTTTCATATTTTCCATACAAAAAGTGAAAAATTCCATATAAAACACGTCGAGGCTGCCAACCCCTGCGCGCCTCCGGCTCTAAAAAAATTCACGGGGTAGAGCAAACAAGTACTACGTGGAGTCGTCACGCGATTGTCAAATTCGATTTTAGATGTGTCAAAATATTTTTTTCATTTAGAGATTTTTTTTGTCAGAATGGCTTTAAGATTCTCATAGCCAAAAGTAAGGAATTTTAGTGATTGTAGTTAGTTTAGTTCGGTGTACAAGAGAATCGGCCTTTGACTCTAGAATTTTTTTGTAGGTATCATAGTTTTTTTTTTTTGGGAAAAACTTCTTTAAGCGCGTTGAGTGATATTTGGTAGGGGCAGCCCCGGATCTAGAACGGAACGGATCTTTCGAGGCGGGCCAAAACCTATCGCCTGACCCCGAATCGTTTTTTTTTCTTAAAAAAAAACCGTAAAATGCGCCAATCCAACAGGGGCGCCAAAACTGTGGTTCAAAGTTAAAGTAAGTCGTGTCACAGGCGTCGTCGGCGTTGAAGCAAGACGCCCGGCACCGCAAAACTTAAAAAATAGACCACAGAAACGCTCATCGAGTTCCTGGTAGAATACAACTGCGCCCGCTCACAAGTACTCACAACCCGCTCAGACCGTTTGACGACCTAAACCTACGCTAATCAGTAATTTCCTCAGTGCACCACCCTCAGAGAAAGATTATAATTGTTGCGCGTCTCATTTGTTGCAAAGTTGCGGTGCGATGGGTGGTGCACTTGTCTGTCATGCTCGAATTTGGCGCCCCCTAACGGTGTCGCCCGGGGCACGTGCCCCGTACCCTAATTACGTAATACACAATCAATCAATTGATAACACGAAAATAACTTAAAAAAATACAAGAATAAATTATAATTAATAAATACATATTATACATAATAAACAGAATAAACTTTGTCAGGAGACATAACGATCGGTAGAGGAGAAATAACGATCAGAAGAGGAGAAAACGAAACATGCAGAATGCAGTTATTAAGAAGGCGGTCTAGTTATTGAGAAGATCTGCATTCAGGTCATAGTAACACACATCATGATAGTCAATTATGGGAAATATTAAGGACTGTACAAGCATTGCCTTTATGTGTGATGGGAGATGGCCTTTCTTATCGCAAAATGGTGCGTCCTATCGCAAAAATAATGTGAATTTCGTCCCCCTTTATGAAATCCATAAACCTCTATAACTCAGCATATCATCATCAGCATATCATCATCAGCATATCATCACTTTCATCTTGAAACACTGTGGTATGTGGGACGAGAAGATATTGCATAATTTCCCGAACGCTCCCAGCCGAGTCGGATTCGACGATTGACCTCTTTCTCGAAGTTGGACCTACCTAGCTGGACAGTTTGTCCTAGGTAAACATACTCGTCTACAACTTCGAGCGTAGCGTCACCGATCTTTATGAGGGCGGGTGTTACATGGGCATTTGACATGACCTTTGTCTTGTCCATGTTCATTTTAAGACCCACTCTTTTGGAGGCTCTACTGCGGTCATCGAGCATTATACTGAGGTCCTCCATGGTCTCAGCCATGATAACTATATCGTCGGCAAACCGAAGGTTAGTGATATACTCGCCATTGATGTTGATGCCTAGCCCTTTCCAGTCCAGTCGCAGTCAATTCCCGACGCCCGGGACGTCTCCTACGGCGGCGGCGGCTAGGGCTGGTAGGGCGCGGCCTTTGCCACTCCCTCGCGCACTCCGCCTCCTCTTTCGCGAGCATTACTGCTTCGCAGAAGGAGGTGACGGCTTGCCATGCCCTCTCGCTCCGCACCATGGCCTGGACCAGGGCCGGACGCGAGAGGTCACTGCCACCGAAGTTTGACAGCACTAAGAATGCATGAGTTATTAACTTAGTAGTTTAGTGAAACAGGTAATTTTGTTATTCTGAATTTGACGATTTTCACCTAAAAATTTTGATTATTCAAACTAAATTTGACTATTATTTTTTTTACGCGATTAAAAAGGAATGGAATATAAAAATTAGTTGTCATGAACTAAACTTCACACCAACACTTCACATCTTCAATTTGGTATATTCACTGTAATATACCAAATTGAAGATGTGAACGCATGTATGAACAAATTTATAAGTATTATTAAAGCAGTAATGTTAAAACATACAAAATTAGTTAAAATTCCAAGACAAAAAAGAACACTAAAGCCTTGGATGACTCCTGGGCTGTTAAGATGTATTAAAAATCGCGATAAAATGCATATGAAAACCAAAAAGGCACCAGATAATCTAATTCTAAAAACCACATATGCACGTTATCGGAATTTTTGCAACAACTTGCTTAGAAAATTAAAAATAGCTTACGAAAAGAGTGAGTTAGAAAAAGCTAAGAACGATCCTAAAACCATGTGGAAAACAATAAAAGAAATCACGAGCACAAAAAAGACAAATGTTAGTCCTTTGGAACTACTTAAGCTACGAGATGACCCTAAATCATCAATTAACGATGTAAATCACTTTTTTAGTAACGTAGGCAAAAATTTGGCGGCAGAAATCATGTCTCAGGCTCATACACCAACCACGGCCAGCAATCCATGTCTTCCTACTTTAGTCCAAGACAGCTCTCAAAACCCCCCAGTTGACTCTCTTACGATTTTGGAGGCTGATGAAACAGAAGTAGAGTCTGTCATACTTCAGTTACGAGATGATTGTGCCGTGGGATGGGACGGAATATCATCTTTACTACTAAAAAGAAACCGTCAGGTACTGGTCCCGCCATTGACTTACCTCTGTAACCGTTGCATCCAAACAGGTGTATTCCCGGATGCTCTTAAGAAGGCAATTATACACCCTATTCATAAGGGAGGGGACAGAAGCTGTGTTAACAATTATAGGCCAATATCAGTATTGCCAGCCCTTTCCAAAATCCTTGAAAGGATATTACATAAACGTCTGGGAAGCTTTTTAGCCAAACATAAAATAATTGCTGAGAATCAATACGGGTTCCGAAAAGGCTTGTCGACCGAGGATGCCGTTTTGGATCTCACGCAGCAAGTAGCTAGAAATCTAGATAGCAAAACCAAATGGCTGGCTATCTTCCTAGATCTTGCTAAAGCATTTGACACAGTTTCTGTTCCCAAACTTATTGCTAAATTAGAACTTGTCGGTGTACGTGGCTTACCACTTGAAATTTTTAAAGATTACCTCAAAAACCGGACGCAACTGGTCAAAATTGGCTCGTACTACAGTGACGAGGAACCAGTAATTTATGGCGTTCCTCAAGGAAGCATACTTGGGCCTACACTCTTCCAAATTTACGTGAACGACCTGTGCAGGATGTGCCTCAATAACTGTAACATTTACGCGTATGCTGATGATACCGCCATCCTTGTTTATGGACCTACTTGGGATGTGGTCAAAGCTACTGCAGAAGAAGCCTTGTGCGAAATAATGAAATGGCTCAATTTAAACCTCCTGACACTTAACTTGACCAAAACATCTTACATACCATTCGCAATCCGATATAACACTGCTCCTTCTCATACTTTCTCTGTAATTGCTCACGCGTGCTCAAATTTACTGGGGCCCTGCGGCTGCCCTGCACTCACCAGAGCAGACAGCGTAAAGTACCTTGGAGTGCAGATTGATAGCGGACTAAGATGGGACAAGCAGATTGAAGTCGTTACCACAAGAACATTGCGGCTTATACACATCTTTAAGTCCCTTAGAGACTCGGCTAGCCCTGACACACTGAGGATCGTGTATCATGCTCTGTGCCAGTCAGTTCTTGGGTATTGCATAACTGCATGGGGCGGCGCATCGAAAACCAGTGTTTTGAGAGTGGAAAGAGCACAAAGAGCCGTACTCAAAGTTTTATCTAAAAAACCCTACAGGTATCCAACCACGGAACTGTACTCTAACTGTAAAGTTCTTACAGTACGGCAACTTTTTGTGCTCCGATCTATTCTTAGAACGCATGTCGGTCTGCCTCCACCAAACCCAAGTAAGCGAGTAAATCTCCTTCCTAGAATTCAACACAAAACCACCTTCGCAAAACGCCAATTCTACATATTAGGTACACACATATACCAAAAAATAAACTCACTATTAAATATTTTAAACTTAGACCTGATTTCACCAAACTATTCTTAATGCGCCATTATGAAATGTTCTGTTAAAATTGACGAAGACGTCAAAAAGGTTTACGTTCTACGGAGGGATCATAACAAGGCGTTGCTAAATCAAACATCAAGTAGAAGTATCTGTCAGCATGTTATAAAGTACTCTGTGGTATCTGTCATTGATTGAACAAATATGACCGGTCTAACTTGTCATTCACTCTCGTAAGTACGAGAGCCCACGACCAAAACCATAACCACATCGTTTTACGGCCAAAACCGTATAAAATCGTTAGTTAAGATGATTCTGAACCCGACTCGGTGGGCAGTACCGGTCAGAAACGACACAGTTATGGGAACCCATTTCTGCTATGTCAAATAAAAATAGGCAGACAGTTTCAGAGTTTCATCACTGTCTGATATTAAAAATATACATAGGTTGCGTAATTTTATTACGACAAAGTTTGTTTTTAGACATCATGCGCATAAAATGTTTCTGAAAATTGTGTTTTATGTAGGTACCTAAAAGGGGTAATAGACGTGCGAGCAAGCACACGGTCTCCGACTTATGGCTCGGCGACCTTACTCGCCCGTGTGTAAACCGCCGAGTAAGTTCGCCGGCGATAAAACAGGTTTGAAATTTTGCTCGTAGCCCGCCTTGGTTCGTAGTTTCATACGTCTGTCATAGCCGCGTGTCAAGAGTCGCAAACCAGCATTTTGTTTCGTCATTTGTGTAATGTATGTTTATTTTGGTTCAGAAAATTCTAAAACATCGCGATACATTGTGAGAAAGCATGTTTCACGTATGTCACCGATGACGTCGGGCCAAGTACGCATGTCTATCACCCACTTTAGATCTATCGTTCAACTACATTCTGAAAATCAGACAGATCGCTATGAAATAGTTTGGTTTTTTTTTTGACATAATATTTAAAAATGCGGTCAGGTCAGACGTGATGCGGAAAATTGAGGAAATTTGGATTTGTTGAATTCAAAATAACCAAATCTATCGATTTTATACGTTTTTGTTCGTAAAACGATGAATCATAAATTTTGGTCATGGGCTCTCGTACCATGTTTATAAGCAACCAAAACAAAATGTCATGGCGTCTAAACAAATAATTATCTAAACATACCTCATTGGAACTAGCCGTATAATAATGTAATGCCACTGAATTGAAATGTCATAATTTGTGTTAAAATCGAAAGAGCGTCTGTGTAATTCTTTATTTGTCGGTTTAAACGTCATACGCATAATATAATATACTGTCATACCATATGTTTTATGTTTTCGGTGTCGCGCTTGTGGAATTTGAATTGTGGTGATTTTTAATAACATTTCACCTTGGTTCCCCGAAGGGTTGGGCAAAGATGTACCTTTAGTACATCCACATTTCGCCAGTTATGTTTAAGTCCTATTTAATAGGGGGCGAGCCTATTGCCATCAACCGGGCACAAATCGTGACTCCGGGCTGCTACTGAGATATTCCTGGTGGAAAAACCCAATAACACGCATGACCTGGGAATCGAAACCAGGACCTCATGCTCAGCAGTAGCGCTTGCAACCACTAGACCAACGAGTCAGTGATTATAACTTTGTAATTTTTAAAATTTTGTGTGTTGTGTTGTTTGTTGTTTTGTTTCAGTGACTGATATACCAACTAAATAGAAGTTGGTTTATTAGCAAAATCGACTTGTTTCTGTAAGTAAACAAAATTTCAGGTTTGCTTCATCCATGCCCATCTTATACGACATCTCGTAGACGCTTTGTGTAACATTCATGGTAGAGATGATGGGGTGGTTCTTTTACTAGTGGGAACTAATGTGTGAGCTTTTAAACTAGGTTACAAATTACACATATATAGAAAGAAAGAAAGAAAGAAAGTTAGGCAGAGGTGTACCTATAGTACACCCACGTTTTGCCAGTTATGTTTTTTAAGGCCCATATAATAGAGGGCGAGCCTATTGCCATCGACTGGGCACAAATCCAGACTCCAGGCTGCTACTAAGAAATTCCAGATGGAAAAACCCAATAACACATTACAAACAAGGTTACAAATTAGCATCCAAATATTTATTTAAGTACCTAACACCTTACGAAAGAAGTTGTACTAAATAACAAAACAGGCATATTTTTATTACAATTTACATCGTAAGACCATTTAAGGTACACACCGATTTGATGAATATTCAAGTTTATCTTCAATCATTCATCGCAAAACATCCATAGCTACAAAAATCTATCGATAAATGAAACCTTGTCCTGAAATCTACATCGTCATATTCTTCAAAATAGTGACGTCGTCGCTCTTTGTATGTTTTAGGATGTCGAATAATTTTTTTATATCACCTAATTCGAGTTAAAAAATAAAATTATCACCAACTCACAACCAGTTGACGGCCTGTTACAAGCATTAGCAGACCATTGGAGCAGTGATTAAGTTTAACGCCATGTTAAGAGAATTAACCATTCGTTAGTACGTGGTGAAACACTCACTACGCCTAACGGGCCGTTATCTACGTAATGGGACGTTAAAACTAACTAACAGAGTATGGTGAAACTAGCTCTTAAGCACATACAAAGTTAAATCCGTAGTAACAGAGTGGCTACTACATAAGGACTATGCCTACACGGAGTCTTTGCTCACATACATCACCTAGTAATCCAACACAATAGGCAGTAGTAGTCTTACAGCTTTACATTAAAAATACACACTTTTAGGCACTTAATTCCCCAATCATAAACTCAAACATGTATCTAACACGACATTTCATTTAATTACTTTTAATTTACACAACACATAACAAAATTACAGAAGCTTAATAACATCAACACCGTTCACTTGTTGTATTTAAATCATTTTTAGAAAATTATTTGGCCGAACACTGTCTCTTAGAATACAGGCTATCCTAGTCTAAGAGGCAGGGTTATACATTTTGTACAGATTTTGCAACGTGTAAAGAATTATTATGTACATTTTATATGTGTTTCTGTATTTTTCTTTTTGTGAATAAATCTTATTATTTATTTATTTATTATTAACATTTCAGATGCAAAAACAGTACTGTATCTTTTTTTTTATTTTGCTTATAACTCGAAAACGGTGCGTCCTATCGCAAAAATAATGAAAATTTCGACCCCCTTTAGGAAACCCTTAAACCCCTTTACCCCAACACAACGGTAACAAATTTTCGTATTTTCCATACAAAAAGTTAAAAATTCCATACAAAACACGTCGACGCTGCCCCCCTGCGCGCCTCTGGACCTAAAAAAATTCACAGAGTAGAGAAAACAAGTACCACGTGGAGTCGCGAGTTCGCGACGCAAATTCGATTTTAGATGTGTCAAAGTTATTTTTTAATTTAGAGATATTTTTTTGCAGAATCTCAGATTCTCATAGCCAAAAGCAAGTAATTTTAGTGATAGTTTAGTTCGGTGCACAAGAGAATCGGCACCAATCAAGATTTATTTCTTAACCTTCTTACCTACGTAACTTAAGAAAATATTTGGTGCCGATTCTCTTGTACACCGAACTAAAAAATATCTCTAAATTAAAAAATAATTTTGACACATCTAAAATTGAATTTGACAGTCACGTCGGCAACGTGGTACTTGTTTGCTCTACCCCGTGAATTTTTTTAGAGACAGAGGCGCGCGGGGGGGGCAGCCTTGACGTGTTTTGTATGGAATTTTAAACTTTTTGTATAGAAAATATGATTAAATATTACCTATGAGTAGGGGCATATGGGTGGCAGAGGGGGTCAAAATTTCCATTATTTTTGCGCTAGGACGCACCGTTTTCGAGAAATAAGCAAAATAAAAAAAAAGATACAGTTTTTGCAGCTGAAGTGTGTGAAGTGTGTGTTCATGCCAACTAATTTTATTCCACTCCTTTTTAATCGCGTTTAAAAATAGACTGATTTAGTTGGATAATCTAAATTTTTAGGTGAAAAACGTCAAATTCAGAATAGCAAAATTGCCATTTTCACTAAACTAATAACTCAGTGCAATCTTAGTGCTGTCAAACTAAAATATAGTTAAGTTGTGTCACCTTAGTCTATTTCAGAATGGGAAATGCTCGTTTGACAGTCACAGGACTAAACAAATTTTAGTGATTTAAAAAAAATTAACTTTAGAAACTTTAAGAGGTGCTTTAGACCATCAAACTGAATAACTTTTACTTTAACTTTGAAATCGCGAAAAAAAAAACAGCTGTCCCATACAGTTTAGAACAGTAGGTATTAAACTTTACTATGGAACAACAGATTTTTTTTTTCGCGATATCAATGTATGTCCCAAAGTAAAAGTTATTCAGTTCGATGGTCTAAAACACCTCTTAAAGTTTCTAAAGTAAATTTTTTAACACCTTATATAGGTACACCTCTGCCTAACCCTTCGGGGAATACAGTCGTGATGTTATGTTATATTTTACATTTACATTTTTTTAGTTTATATTGTAAATTGTTAATTTGTATGTAATTGTCAATGTAAAAAAGTATTAATAATTGTACATCAAAGAACAACTCAACAATAAAGCGCCTACGCGCACAATCGATTTGGACTCTCTGCAGCAAGCTCGTCTATAAACGCACACTAATACAATAAGTTCATAAATATTCGCACTAACACATACGTATGCGCATACTCGGTCGATAGCCGGAGCGGACCAGCGAGCGACACAGCCATCCCGTCTCAATGCTCACGGGCGACTGCCGCCCGCGTCCCGCGCAGAGCCCCTCTGAACCTCTATCTCTAAATGGGGACATTTTGTTTAACAAATATTGATTGATTTACAAATGCAGTTTCAAATTTGTAGTACCTTTAATCAACAATTTTTCAGTGTAATTTTTTTTCCAATCGTCAAAGCCGTTTAGAAGTAGTTAGGAATATTAGCCAAAAATAGCGTTATGGTAAATATTTTTTTAAGGCAAAAGTATTAGTCATACGAAAAAACCCGGTTTCAGATATGTTGTAGATGAATCTATAGCAAACATATATTTTTTTCAAATCATTTAACTAAGCCGTTAAGGAGAAGATAGCTTTTAAAGTGACCGTTTTACGGTACTAAACGAGACGTAGGCCCTTAAACGTTAATATCTCGTAACTGTGACGCTTTAAGTTCAAAAATTCAAATTCAAAATATTTTATTTCACATAAACCTACATGGGCACTTATGAAACGTCAGAAGCTACGCACGGTTCCAATTGGTCGTTTCCTATGGAGAAGAGCCGGCAAGAAACTCCACGGTTACTCTTTTAAAAATAATTGGGTTTTACAATATTTACAACAAAAAAAATATAAAAAATACAGTATTATTAGGTATGCGAGGACAGTGTAGGTCTTTCAACAAGTACCAAGTATGTACTTAACAAAATAGAAGATGGTCAACAAGTGTACAGTCCACTAAGCCTACAGCGTTCTCACATTCACAAAATAGAAAAGAATCTATATAAAAGATAAATAAATTAATAAAAATAAAAACTATTTTAAACGAAATGACATGATTGCTATTACAACTGTAACAAATCTGAATAATTAACATGTCCACAAAAGTCATAAGGTCATCGCCCATTATAACAGCACCGCTCCAGCACGGTAGTGCCCTGGCACCGCCTCGAAAAACCTAGTCGTCAACGCGCCGTAAACCAGGCGACGGCTAGCCGCCAACGCGCCGTAAGCAAGGCGACCGCTCGCTGCCGGCACGCCACCGGCGAGGGAACAGTTTATTGTTTATTCACAAGCAAGGCGTCACCTTGCGGCAACTAAAATATTACCTATACATGATGCAATTATGTTTTAATAGTTCAATATACTTACCTGAAGGGGAAAAAAAACAAAAAAAAATCCTTGTTTCAGCGTTCACTTTTTGACTTATATTTCGGTGAATAACTCCGAAACCTGACGCTTTAGGATATTATGTCATATGACATTTTTGTTTGTATAAGTGTCCTCTATCTAAATATATAACTTTCAATTTTTTCCGCGATTCTGAAAAAAAAACCAAATGGCGGCATCATGTTAGGGCCACCCTCCATACAAAAATCTGGCAAATGGAACAGAGTTACATAATTCCAAAAAACTATGAGATTTTTAACCGAAAGTTCCTTACGGCTACTGAAATCACGTGTGTCGATATGATTAGATAGGTAATTTATTTCGTTATAGCCTACTTCATACATTTAAAGAACCAGTAATTGAATTAGGTTTGGTGTACCTCCAATGTTTTATCTTTTAATTAAATCAATTCGTAACTACAAATTTCTTTGAACTCTTTTATTCATTCGTGTTCAGAAAGCCCTAATAATGAGTCATCGTGTGGATGTTTTGTTAAATAACTTCGTTGATAAAGATGTGCAGTCTATGCTTCTGCCTTTGAATTTATTGCAAACTATTAAGTTTTGTCCTAAATATCGCATCAAGGACAACTTTATAACTCTAAACAGCCGTCTATCGAATTTTGTGTCATTGTGCGGCATGATATTATTTGTTTTAATAAAAATTTACGACCTTTTCGATATCAATGCACAAGAACTTATTCCGATGATGTTTATCATCTCCAAAATCGACGTTTTCCTATATAGTTCGGGATTCTTAATGAATTTTATACTATGCGTTTTGTATAACGAAACAAATATTTTGTTCGCTTTAAAATTTCAAGAGGTTCACAGATATCTTAATAATAAACTCAAAGTTTTCGCCATCGGCAACTGGTTTATTTTTGTTTCATTTTTCATATTTTACTTGAGTTGTGCTATTCTTATTTTTACGCTTACCAATCGATCCATTCACACAGCATTTAGTACTATCATTTTATTCGGTTTTGATGTAAACATCGTGTATTCTATCAGACTCATTCAGCTGTTAAAAGTAAAAGTTGATCTATGGAATATTCAAGCTCTTCAATACCAAAGCATGGAGGACAGGGACAGAGATAGTGATTGTAAACGAATGTTTCAGACTTACGTTAATTTGTTGATCTGCTACGACATTTACAAAGATTCTTTTCAACAAATGGTTAGTAAAGGACAACGCACACGCATAAACACAACACGGGACCTGGCAGCAACCCAACTTAAGCACGTAACCGTATCGTCTCAGCACGTCCGAGGCGACGACGTAGCGTCGCCCCCTTACAGATTGCGAGTAAAAGTAGCAACGACCATAAGTAAACTAACCGATGCGATGGCTCGCCGCCGCCGTAAGCGGGGCGCAGACGGAACTGCTGTTTTCTGGCTGATCTCTAATCGAGCAGATGCCGTTATAATGCTAGGAGTGCGTTGCAGTATAGAGTTTCATTTCAAGAATCCTAAACGACTCGAGTTGAGACGATGCTGATCCAGTGTAGTGTTTATAAGTTTGCATTTACTGAAAGAATGCTGTTTGCTTTCAATACTGATGTGACTTAATTGGTAAAATTATACTTAAACTGATTCCTATTTTTTCTAGATTGTGTTTCAAACTTTTGCGTTCCTATATCGTTATCTTGCCAAGATACAGATTTTTATTTATGTGTGTAAACCGGACACATTGAAGAGTCGATTTTATGTGAGTACCAAACTTAAATAATAATTTTTTTTTAAATTCAAAAATACTGGGCGTATTACTAATTCCCATTTCTACTAACACTACGCGACACATAAATTAATGCTTAATAAATAAAAGAGCACTGCTGTATTTTTAACGCTCGGCTTAGTGCCGAAAGTTGAAAATCGAAACATTTATTTTACTTAGTAAAGTCTGACCCTTTATTGATTGCATTCTAAGGATCGTTTCAAGAAATAAGCATTAAATATTTGAGAAAAACGAAGAAACTGTAAGAATGTTCTGTATTCTTGCAGGTTTACATAATGGCGCTCTGGGTTACCATTTGGCTAATTAAATCTTTGGCATTGCAAATAGCATTCGGCCTGCACTGTGAAAAGTTCTACATAGCTTTGCATAACGTTCAAGACTCATGTGCAGTTATTTTGAATTCGAATTGTACAGGTAAGATAGTAATAAAACACGAAATATCATTTGTTTTTGCATTTTATGTAATCATTCGTGTAAAATTTTGTTATATCGATTTTTTATTCAATAAAAATTTTTGAGGCGAGAGATCAAAGAATGGATAGAAGGTTCGTGTGGAATGACATCAATAAAAATACAGTGAATGATAAGGTTACGCCTGACTGGGAAGAATGTAAGGCCACGTTTATTACATACACTTACATTACTTAGCCACGAGGCAAAGTAATAACAGCCGCTTAGATCCATCCATCAGGTTAAGCTTCGCTTGCCGATCCATCTGGTTAAGCTACGCCTTACTCTTGGTCCGTGGATGAATGACCATCTTTACAGAACCGCGACTTCTCCGTGCCTCGGAAAAGCACGTAAAGCCTTTGGTCCCGGCTGTCATTCGTGGATCTTTGACAATCGTTACACGTCGTCAGATACCCGAAATTCTGACAACTGGTCTTACCCAGTTATTGGGTTATGAAGGTCAGATAGGCAGTCGCTCCATGCTGTTATTCAGCTGCATCCGGTTAGACTGGAAGTCGACCCCAAAATAGTTGAGAAAAGGCTAGGCATATTGATTGATCTTTTACTCTAAAAGAAACGTCTGAACGACTGAAAAGTGAAAAATGAATACGTAAGTGAACCATTCCAAAGACGTTGGATTTCGGCATTCGGCAGCTCTCACTTGCGCTCCAGAAAAATGAGCAGGTGGCCGTTCATTTCTGTATATTTTTTTCCGCTTTTGTTTCATTCCACTTTCACATAAAACAAAATTGAACGTTCACTCGAGTGACGCGTCTGATGTATCATAGCAACGAAACAGGATGAATAAGAATTAGTACGAGTACCTACAATTTCTAAGTTATTTCCAGGGTCACTATAGATGAATGATGAGTGGAACCTTGCAAGTACAACGTTATATTCTCAAATCAAAGTTAATCTTAGACACCACTGGCTCACAGTATGAGGTCAACAACGCAAGGAACTTACATCTGTTTAACTAGAATTATATTGTTCACCTAGGCAAAACTATGATGAGCCCCAACTGATTCTCGTTTTCAAACATTACAGATATCGAGAAGAAGTTTTGTAAGAACGTTAAACGTCTGCATCGAGTGCGATTCGACAAGCTGAATGCCTGTCAGATGTTCTACGTTGATGCTACTTTACCGCTCAGAATGATAGCGTTACTTGCCAGCTATACTTTTGTGTTGCTGCAGTTTGCGTTTCTGTAAAAGTACTACGAATAAATGATATCAAATAGAGTGTGTTTTGGCAAATATTTGGGCGGGTCGCACCGCACTATAAAAATCATCCTACATAATTCACTTTTGTACATCCTAACTATAAATTATATCCTTACTAATAATATATAAATGCGAAAGAGTTTGTTTGTTTATAACGCTTTCGCGCTAAAACAGCTGAACAGATTTGGATGAAATTTGGCACGTATTCTCACGGGATCGAGACTTATGTGGGTGAAACCGCGGGGCGTAGCGTTTTATATAAACCATCGCACACAACAGACAGGCAACACCGGGCTTTTTGTACTGAAATGCGCTGCGCTGCGGCACGATGCTTGTAGTTTTTATGTTTGCAATGTTTACCTTGCCTTGCCTTTACCTTGCCTTACGCGATTGCAATGTGTACAATATTGCAAACGTGCATGTAACTAAGATTTTTAATTTATGTTATTAGGCCTCCTTACAATAGTTTATGCAGCAATTTGCAACCCTGAAAACCTTGTGCTACTCCCATAGTGCTCAAAAACTTCGAAATTCCGGCACGTTTCAGTTTTTTTGAAAATTATACCAGAGTCTTTGTTCTATATTTTTGTTGTGACTGTACCTAAATTACCCTAGGCTGATAAAATTTTCGTTTTTCCTAATTATGTTAATATTAGTGTTTAGATCGGTTCCTCAATTAAGAGGAAGCGTCGCACTCCACTTCCGTACGACCCTGTAGAGTTCGACTCCGGACAGGAAACTCTCCCACCGATATAAGAAAGAGAAGAGTCCCCAAAACTACAGTATCTCGTCCCGACTTATAAAAGCTAGGGGACGAGGATTGGATAAAAGGAAGTTAATATTGGGAACTCACAGTTAGTAAACATAAGTATTATAACAATAATATAATAATGAAGCTAAGAAAACAAGAGGGTATGCAAAAGTATATGATATAATATTATTTAGTAAGTATTATAAATGTTAGAATGCCAACGTCTCCTCCTCCCGCAGTTGAGCACCAATATCTGTAATACAGCTTTGTTAAGGTGGAGGGGTTAACGTTAAAGATACCGGTCATTACGGATCGTTATGTTTGCGCTTCAAATCATTATTTATAGCTACGATAATTTGTCTGTTTGCAATGTACCCACTTCAGTGAGACCGGGAACCGTATAAAAACGTTTGCCTCATTCTACGTTACCTGTTAGACCTAACGCATAGAACCTCTGAGGAACTAATACGATTCTAACGGATCACGTTCCCTAAGCACTATATAAATGTCTTACTCAATCCTAAGACAGAGTACTGCAAAGTCCAACTGTTATTGAGGAAGACAAGTTTAGTATTCAGAAATTCTAATCGCGTGCTAGTGTGAAGGACACCCTTTACGGCAGCCTAGCCCCTTTTACAAGGTTAACACAAAACTAGCACAAGCGCACGTAGACTCAGTCTCCTAGCAGAACTCATTACGATTGTACTTGGTGAACGCCGAAGAGGAATTTCGTCTCTTCACATTTCGTTAATCTGCCCAATTTAGAGGATGCTTTCATTGTAATCGGCGGCCGTGTGGATCGTCCTTATCAACAACGGGGCGTTTCTATCTAGGCATCCAAATTACGTATCTTGCTAATATAATTTGTAAGAGGCCCGAAAGCCGGTTGTAGAGTGGCTTAACGAGACACGATTTCTAACGTTCCTTAGAACGAACTATCCATTCAGTTTAGGTTACTTGGTGGAGCCTAACCCTCTCTCGGAAATGTGCGTCAACAAACTGTACGCAAAGAGTTCTGTGGCGGAACCTTTTTGGATACAAAGATCATCACTAACGTTTGGTTATTTTTATAATGCAATTATACAGGGTTGATATGACAGAGGGGCATTAAATTACACTACGTGTACTATACGTGTTTAGTATTAATTCGATATGGTATAAAAATAAAAAGCACCAAAAATGAGTTTTTCTTTTTTTCAAACAAACTAAATAGCTTACAAATCAGAGTAAAACGCAACCACCCTTTGTAAATAAATTTAACTGACCTTAGATACCTAGGTAACAAAGCGGCAACGTCGCGCGCGCCGGAGCGCGGCGTATGTTCAAAGCGGGCGGCCGCCCGGCCGGCGGTGGCTCGGGCGCGGGGCGGCGGCTTTGAAGTACTTACAAAGTTACACCGATCACAGCAAAAACACTAAATTTTTTAATTCTCGATGACATAATATTGTGTCCTCCATTCACATTAATGAACAAATTTATACCGACGGAGAATATTGTTATTTATTTTTCTAATTAAATCACTGTCTGTCGCTAAGCACTTTAATTTGTGAAATGCTAAAATAATCCTAGTTTTTAGTTCATCAATTGTATTTAACTCTGAGGCACACTTTAATTACACACACACACACAACCAAAGTTTAATTACGTGTCGTATCACAATAAAAGCAGTCAATCAGAAAAAAAACTAACACTAAATAATAATAATCCCAAGTTACGTGTTCTGTCACAATAAAAAAAAGAAATACTGTCTACTGTGGTAACGGTGGGGCCTTAGCGGTTAAACGTAGGTATTTAGTGTCCTATTCTATCACAAAAACAAAACAAAATCACAATATTATCAGCGCGCGAGTTCGCGGAGCTTCCGTGTTACGTAACATAAGTACGTTCCAAAAGGATTGCCTCGGCGCACTGACGAAACACGTTTTTTAGAGGCCCCACCCCCTTACCGATCGCAACGATCTAGGATGCAAGCAACATTAGCAACACACTGACCTATTTCTATTTCTTTTACGCGCGGGATGTTTTGCTATGATTGTCACTCTCGTAATGAAAGTGCAAGTGTGTGTGTCCTTGTTTGATGATGTCTTTGTGATTTGCGTCACAGAGCGGCAACAACGCATGTAGGTTGTACTCAGATTTATCGTTTTAAGGTGCATGACCTAAGCGTATAGACATAATCAGCTGTTAGGAAAGATACATCGTGTTGTTTGAACACGATGTATCTTTCCTAACAGCAACAGCAGGGACAAAAACATAAAAAATCATTTGCGACTAAACTACTGCTCCTATTTAATTGATTTTTGGTACAGAGCTTGAAAATGGTACCTAGTATAGGCAGTTCAATGGAAAGCCCCTCTGTCGTATCAACGTTGTAGATTAGCTTTATAGCCTAGTTCAACTCTAAAAGAGCTGAGTATTTATGGCTCTGCCTTCCAAATGTGGTGCGTCAGCTCAAGGTCAACGGTCGTCAACAGTCTTGAGCGTTAGTTCTCGTGTCAGGTATGGTGGAAGGCCGTCGCCAGTCCCTATAACCAAACGCAACTGACAATAATTTGCCAAGGTAGGGATTCGGATAATGGGCACGTAATACACGAGAATTTAGCGTTGATTATAAAACTCGATACCAATTAAGAGTTTAGTTACAAGAACTTCAATTATATTATCAGCCAGGATAATTATTACATTTAAAGACTCACCCAGTCGCACCAACACACACACACACACCCATACTGCGTTAGACTTATCACTAATACTAGTTACTAATACTACATTAGACTAATCTGGGCTTCAACTTCAAATACTAGCTATCTTACGACAGCCCACTTGGACATAGCGTCTTGGTCTGTCTTCTAACTTAACTCTCCTAGATTCGGACGTCCGCCTATTCTCAAGGCCTAAATCCCACTGACCCTAAATATCAATCTCTACAAAATTCCTTACAAAATCCCACGTTGAACTTTTGGAACTTTCCACTCCTTTACAACTTTTTGTAACAAAGACTTAAAATCTCTTAATTGTTTCTCAATGGCCGAATGGGTTGGCTCTTGGGGCATTTATGATAGCCAGATGTGGTTGTAAAAATATGCGACTCCTTGGGTGCAGGGATTGTCAATCTTTTTAATTTTTATACATTTTATTATAAAACATACAAATGTTTCAGCACAGAACATAAAAGTATTTTAGCTGGCGGCTAGAATAATAAAATAATTAATCCAATAATATAACTACAGTTATTGGATTAATTAATAGTTACATTAATGGGGCACTGGCTTTGTATGTCCCTTGAATCGCTCATAGGTTTTAAGTTTCAAGCATGGCTCTAGATTTCTATTTGTTAGTTGATTTCTTTACCTTACTTTTGTTACATTCATGTATGAGCACGTTTGTTCGTACTAACTTTGAGAGCCGTATGTTGACCACCCCTGCCATGGCTCAAGTTCCTAGAACTCGTCAACTTGTTTCCTTGTTTTACAATTTTAAAGAAATAGGATCTTTGGTTATTAATTAGGGTAACGTCTCGAGCTGTCAGACCATAAAGTTGAGATTTAATGTATTCCCAAGAACCCAGAACCATGTGCCGATTTTAAAATAAATATAATGTTTGTTAAACTAGAGAAAGCGACCCACAGTCACATTGTGAAGCCGTTTCACTGTGAGAATGCTGCATTATTCTTGAGTGCTTTAAATTTAATAAAATATAATACATATTAGCCGAGCTATCACAATTTTTGTCTAGCAAGTCGGAAAGAAATACCTCTTAAAACAGAATTATCGGGTAATGCGACGCTTTGGGAAGGGGCCCGCTGGAGTTATATAAAAATACATACATACCTAAACTCACGCCTTCTTTCCATGGGGGTAGGCAGAAACTACAGAACGCCACTTGCTACGATCCTTACATACTCCTTTTGCCTCGTTTACGTTCATACATCTGGTCATACACGCTCGCCGGTTGCGAGTACTACGCACCTGTCCTTTCTGAAGAACATCACCAATAAGGTATATAAAAATTATTATAGGTATATAAAAATGTGGCTGTAATTTTATAATATTGTGTATCTTACGACTTACACGCGAACGAAGTCGCAATATTTTATTTTTGTTTTTCAGGAAACTACGAAGCCTCCAAAAAGAATTTGTAGATAATTAAATTAGCTGTAAATTATCTACAAATTCTTTTGTTTTGACTTTTCTCTTAGATCATTAGTTCAGCCGGTAAGTGTCTTGGAAATGACGGGATATCGATAATTTTTCACTTCATAGTCAAAAATTGCCCATCTTTGACTAGCAAATGTAAGTTTTCTTTATAAAAAATAATATGGAACAAAGTTACCTAGAAACGTGTCCTTAAGGACAAAGGACGAGGAGGTATATTTGTCAAAAAAACTGAAACAAGTGCTAGAATTTCACAGTTTTTCGAGCACCAGGTTTTCAGGGTTGCAAACTTGAGTATAGACTACTTTCTGAGGATCTAACAACATAATTATATAAAAGAAGGTTGTACGTTTGCGATTTAATCCTACTGTAGCGGTTACGCCGCCACATACGAATTACGCAACAAAGACATGACGTCACACAATTCCTGCATCGCGCAGTTAGAGTTTACCGAGCGAAAAACATAGATAAGACTATCCGAAATCAACTTACGGGCAGTTGCCCGCCAGATATAACACCCGTCTGGTTGGAGGATCCTCCTTTTTCTATGGTGGATGAGTGAACTTTACACCCTGTTCCTCATACCCTTAAACTACTAAAACTAAAACCGTAATCATAAACGACGGTTTTCTTGCTATTTTCATACTACTTTCCATTGTAAACATGCGACGTTTGTCATAATCAAAATAATATTAGAAATATTATAATCTTTTTTTCTTTTCATTAGATGGTACATATACGTTACTGGTGAAATGTCGGTACAGCTCTGCTTAACCTTCGGTAATATTATAGGCGTGATATTTTAGAATCTTTTAATCATTAATACCTGTCAATTCCAAGGGCTATAATCATTAATACCTGTCAAATCCAAGGGCTATAATCATTAAACCTGTCAATTCCAAGGGCTATAAATATTAATACCTATCAATTCCAAGGGCTATAATCAAATCAAACTGGTAGGTAACTTTAATATGATTGATTACACTGTCTCATCCACAAAACAAACCGTAACTTGATTAGGTTTATTAGACGTTTGTTTATTCACTTAAAAAGGTCTCTGTATAAGTTCCTCGTAGATATAATCTTTATAAAAAATTTGCTTTAAATAATGAATGAGATCTACGTATAAATTTGGACACCTTTATTCATTTGGGTTCAGGAAGCCTTACGAATATGAAGACACTAAAAAGAAAAATATTTAACAATTTTAAAAGTCATCGTGTGGAAGTTTTGTTTAATAACTTTGTTGACCAAGATGTGCAGTCGATGCTTCGACCTTTGAATCTCTTGCAAACAATTCAGTTTAGTCCAAAATATTGCTTAAAAGATAATTTTATAAATTCAAACACCCGTCTATCGAATTTTGTGTCGTTGTGTGGCACGATTTTCTTTATATTGAATTTAATATATGGCCTTTCCTCCATTTATATCAACGGAACCGCAAGGAATAGTGAAATGGTCACGATTATTATAATTAACATTGACGTTGCTATTTTTATTATAGGATTCTTAATGAATTTTAGTCTCAATATATCTCGTACCTATGAAAATGTTTTGTTCGTTTTAAAATTTCAAGATATTCACAGACACATTAAAAATGAAAAAAAAATTAAACTCTTCATCATCGGTAACTGGTTTGCTGTCATCTCGTTTCTAGTATTGTGTATAGGTGCGGTCATTGTTTTATGCACCATGCTAAAATCTTACGTTCATTCAATATTTAGTGGTATAATTATTTTAAGTTTCGATGCAAACATCGTTTATGCTATCAGACTCATTCAGCTGTTAAAGAATAAAGTTGATCTATGGAATGTACAAGCTCTTCAATACCAAATCATGGAGGGTAGGGACAAAGAAGATTATTGTAATATAATGTTTCAGGCTTACGTTAATATACGACACCTATAGGCATCCACTGCTACGACACCTATAGGCATTCTTTTCAAATAATAGTAAGTAAAAATATGTACTTATTTTATTAGTGCATTGGACATTTGTGTGAGTAATATGTACTATAGAGGTATCATTTACTGGGTATGTGTTTTATTGACTTGAATGTGCCAGCCGGCTAAGAGTATTCTGTTCACCGATTTCTCTGTGTACTGGGTCGACTTACGTGATTCTTTCATATGCTATAGGAAGCTGCCGGGTTGATCCCATATAAATTTTATTTTAATTGGTCAGGTAGTTTTAGGTTAGCTGAGCTATTAGTTCGCTTTGTGTATGTTAATGATGGTATAATAAGTTCCTGTCATTGTTACAGTTCTTTACATAACTTGTATTGGTATATGAATTTGAGTGTGGTATGCAGAAAAGACATAATATAGCTACCTTATTGGTGATGTAAATATTATTTTGTAACAATCTAATTTAAAAGAGTGTTCGTGAAATTTCTAGCCAATTCTTCTCCAATAGAACCTACTTCGCTTTAGAATAGGCAACAAGCTTCATCTGACCGACTCTTTTGTCAATTTAAAACACACGTAACATAACATCACGCCTTGTTTCCCCGAAGGATTGGGCAGAGGTGTACCTGTAGTAGGTACACCCACATTTCGCCAGTTATGTTTAAGTCCCATGTAATAGGGGGCGAGCTTATTGCCATTGGAACATATTGGCACTGTACTCAGAAATTCCAGATAGAAAAACCCAATAAAAAATAAAATAATAATTTAAAATTTCTTTTGGTTCTTCTTCTTTGAGTTGATTCATCTTTACTTCAAAATGTTTAAATTTAATATTCTGACTATATGAGTAGCACTATGTTTGATCAACAAAGAAAGAAAAAAAAAAAAGAAGATAAGTGCGGAAAAAAATATGATGTAAGTAAAAATAAAAAATGCGGAGTCGCAGGACGCCTGGCAGATGTGTATCATCATCACATTATAATTATTTTGTGTGGAAAATATGCATGAAAAGATGATTTATTTAAAGGATATAAAATTAAATACGGTATAATCAAAATCATTTATTTTTATTTTTATAAATATACGAATTCAGAGTAAATGTTTCACATCAAAAAGGTCGAAGAAGGTTGAACGACGAAAGAAGAATCCGTATTATACAGGGTGAACACAATCTGTGACCATTTCAACTGTCTACCTATTATGGTTGGTTATGGACAGCGGAGGCTTAGTAATAGGATTCCAAAATTCTAATTCAAAAGTCATTTATTCAAACTAGGCTGAGAATCAGCACTTTTCGAACGTCAAAATTACATAAGACAGTCCCCCAAAAACGCCCGCCCTTCACCACTTCCTAGTGCTTTTGCTGGAGAGAAGAAGTGGCGCAACAAACTCCCCAGCAGCACAGCTGTCTGTTCAGTTAGAAAAAAACTTGATTCTATACAATAGTATGCAAATCATTTACATTACTCAACACAAATCATTAAATAAAAAAATATATTTGCCATAATGACAGCTAGCACACGCCAATGTACCAACAAAAAAAAAAAATATATCGAAAGCTAAACTCAAGCGAAAATGAATACTAAAAAAACTAAAAACGTAAACAGAACTTAATACCCGAATTATAAAGCCTCCAGGTATAAAGGGCGTGCCCGCTTACATATAGCTAATAAAACTGTAACTCGAAGTCACATAATTATGATAAACTAGGACCATCGAAGTAAAATAAATCAACAGTTAGGCAAGAATAATATAATGATCTTCTGTCGAGGTCGCTAGCTAACCACATATTGCAATACAACTAATTAAACAAAAACATTGTAATGAGTCGATTATGTCAATAATAAATGAAAATTAAATGAAAATAAATTTACTTATACAGTCAAATAAAATAACAATTATATAACTCATATGACCTGTCAGTAGGTAAGCTAATTCTGGAGAAAGAACATAAATATTGTCTTGAGTTAATCACAGCGACCAACTATTTTTATCTTTTAAGTAGTCGTTGATAGAGTAGTATGCCTTTGAACAAAGGTTGGATTTTACTTTAGCTTTAAACGCATTAAAAGGCAAATCAAGCAGAGAAGTGGGTAGCTTGTTATAAAAGGTTATACCAAGCCCAACAAATGAATTATGAACCTTATGAAGCCGGTGAAAAGGAGCTCGTAATTTGTCCTTATTTCTGGTGTTAATATTGTGAATTTTGGCAACTTTCGGGTGCGGAACCCTAAAATATCTCATTGGTCAATCTGCTTTTAGTAATAACAACACACAAGTTGTGAAGGCCTACAACACCGGTCAACAGCGAAAGTAAAAAAATAAAATAAAAATAAAACACAATATGTACCGACGGTCACATCTAAATATGTTAATTTTAAATACACGATGCTTTCAAAGATGTTTTGGTATGAGCAAAATGTTTTTTGGAATTTTCGATCTTGTTATGAAACCCATTTTTTTTAAAGATTCTCCTTAAACTGTCTTTATGAAATTTTCCCAGGCTAACAACCATTAATTAAGGTACTTTTTAGAGCTATGTGCACGTACTCTGTACTTCTGACATCAAGCAATAGACACCATTTGTCAAACTTTTAATTTATTTGTATAATGAATACGATGCTTTTGGCTAATCTGTCAAGGAGTACTAAATGTTATATTTTTTGTAATGTGCGTTTAGTTTGTGCAGAATAAACCATACTTATTTCATTCTTTTCCTTAATTTTTTTTTTTTTAAATTCCGTTCATAGAAAGTTTCACTATAGTATAATGAAAAGTTAAAAAGACAAGTAAAAAAATACCATCTGAAGCGTTATTTTGCCAGATTTAAACTCGCTACGTCAAATTAATTTTCACAGGGTCCAAAACTCAAAAGTGAAGTGTAAAATTTCTTGAAAATATTAAAATAGCGTCTGAACTGTTGAAAATTTACCAACTTTTAAATTTTTAAATGATATGTGGCCACCTTCGCTGTACCCATTTGCTTTTAGACCACTATGTTTGGGACACTAAATTGCAACCTTTTGTTTTCCAGATCGTGTATCAAACCGCAGAGTTCTTGTACCACTATCTCATTAGACTTCACTTATTATTTGATGTTGTAAAATTGTCTCCAATAAATGAAATCTTTGATGTGAGTCCTTAGTTCATAGATACTACATGTCTGAGTTTTGAAGTAGGTGTGTATATCAGTATTATGTTTTGCTCAGAGAAAGTGCCATAAGTTCAGACTTATGGCACTTTCTCTACCAGACAATTACCAAAATCGGTGCATTTTTATGCAGCAATCATTATACTTAAAAAATCATGACTATTAATGATACTTACAATTTCTTACAATAATTATTATTGACTGATATATGGACCTAGATGGCTAAACTAGTGTTCCTCATTTTGTTACGAAATTCTTAAAACAATAAGCAAATTATCTTGACTACTAATAATCTGTTGTTTTTTCCAGAAAACAATAAGTGTAGTGACATTCTGGGTGAGCTTTTGGCTGATAAAAGCATTAGTATTGCATATCGCATTGAACCTGCATTGTGAGAAGTTCTACTTAGCAATGAATAATATTCAAGATTCGTGCGCACTCATTTTGAATTCAAATTGTACAGGTATGTCAGAAGCCATTAACGTGTTAATAACAATAAACTTTAATCACATCATGCAATATCACTCAACGCCCATCGTTATTCATAAACGCAGTTTTTCGGGCCTGTGGTGAGTAGATTTTTACAATATTCTGGAGTGAAACAGTTTTTCTAAATGCATGTAAATTTTAAAAAATTGTTTATAAATTGCTGAACGATAAGGATTGGCAAATACTTATTGTATAACTGGCTTAAGTTCCGAGTTAAGCAAATTTCAAAAAAAATAAAAAAATAAATGAGAGAAATGAAATGAATGAATGATGATGAGAAATGTTGGCCCTAAGTCACTAGCCTGAGGCACGCCAATGCTAATTTCACTAAATTCAGTTTTAGACTACACATAGTCAACACTGTGTATCGTGTCGAGGAATACAAGTCAAATTACGACGAGCTTTAGCAAACTGATTCCTACTAAGTTTTATTTTCGTTTTTATAGAAGTATTTGAAGCATTGGAACTATGTCAAACGCCTTGGAAAGATCATTTTGTACACGATTAATGACTTATTCATGTTATTTAAGCATGTTTTTAAAATAACACGAATTAAATAATGCTGTTCAAAAACAGACGTCATCGGTTGTATCTAACTACCTCTGCAATCATTACAGATAACGAGAAGAGGTTATGCAAGAACATAAAACGCCTGCAACGTGCGAGATACGTAAAGCTTAATGCCTGTCAGATATTCTACGTTGATGCTTCTTTACCGTTAAAAATGATAGCGTTACTTACTAACTATACCTTTGTGCTACTTCAATTTGCGTTTTTGTAAGATATCTATATCCAAAGAAAATAAAAAATAAATGCCTTTTGTGTGGGCGCTTATTGATTTTGATGCGGATTTCAACATCTCTAAGATAATTTGTTCCGGAAGGTTTAATAATTAACATAGGTATGTACAAGACATAAATCTCGATGTTTTGACATGTCGCCACATCAGTAGATTGCATTTATGCGAAGCATGGGTGGGTCACTAGTCCTTATATAAATAAATAATAATATTTAATTATGAGTTTCAATTTACCTTACTCTTGTTGATGACGTCAAAAATTAAACGTTTTATCATAATTAAAGTTAGGAAATACCCTGACAGGTTGTTCATGACAAAATGTGAAATTAAATAAATAACAAGGGGCAATTTGTATGGATCCTGGGTACAATGTTATTGCCCTTTCTAACCTATCTTAAAATTAAAATCCAATTAACCACAACATTTTACGTATTTAAAGATACCATTACGCTAAAATAGATACAGCAGTTCCAAATGATTATTTATTAGGTATCGCTGATACCTAAACTTAATTGTCAATTATCATATATTTTTAACCTCAAATTGCGTGGTGGCAACCTTTGTTGATGATACAGCTCTGATTTTTTACGCATATCATGGGAAAAAGTCTATTCAAATGCTCATTTCGGTTCTGACATGGTTGTAGACTCGTTTCAAAATAACAAACTCACTCTTAACGTGTGAGTGAGTTTTATAAAGACCATGGCATACCTCATACCTACTGTCCGCCATTTTGCTTTTAATTTTCTACATGGCGGCAACGCATGAAACCTATATGTAGGAAATCGATAGCTGACATCAATGCAAAACATAACAGGACCAAACCCCGTAAAGCGTTTCCGAGATATTAACGTTCAAAGTTGATCTCGTAACATCCATATTTTTTTGAACTTGTGTACGATCCTGCTGCATAGATTGAAATAATCACTTTGGTCAACTCGAGAACGCTTCTGCCCGAACGGCCGTCAGTCAGGCAGTGACTCCTGGTTTTATAAAGAATTTACTACTTGTAAAAAAGTGTTAGCAGGTTTATGTAACTATAACCATTACATAAAAATGCCAACCACAGTAATACATTTTTAGCTTAATATCATTATTAAAATGTTACTTTAAACCTACAGAGTGATTTTTTACAGCCTTTGGTCCTACCAAGGCTGTGGGTTCATAGTGAATTTATAACATCCTGCTATCTAATTACGTAAAATATTTTAGTAAACGACTAATCTGCTTTATTTTGACAGTTCAACAATATTCATTAACGTTGTTGAGCAGATTTTTTGTTCGAATTTATGGAGAACGATTCAGATTTTGATTGATCGTGTATTACGCTATTAGGGTACTAGTCACTCTTTTGGTTTACCGCAGGGCTTACTGGTGGGGGTCATTATTTTTTGAATAACGTTTTTTTGTAAACTAGTGTTTCATACACTTCAAATGCCTAAAACTGAGAAATAGAATGGATTTACATAATTCCAAAAAACTATGAGATTTTTAACCGAAAGTTCCTTACGGCTACTAAAATCACGTTTGTCTATATGATTAGATAGGTAATTTACTTCGTTGTAGCTTACTTCATACATTAAAAAAACCAGTAATTGAATTAGGTTTGGTGTACCTCCAATGTTTTATCTTTTTTAATTAAATCAATTCGTAACTACGAATTTCTTTGGACTCTTTACTTCATTCGTGTCCAGAAAGCCCTAATAATGAGTCATCGTGTGGAAGTTTTGTTAAATAACGTCGTTGATAAAGATGTGCAGTCTATGCTTCTGCCTTTGAATTTATTGCAAACTATTAAGTTTTGTCCTAAATATCGCATCAAGGATAACTTTATAACTCGAAACAGCCGTCTATCGAATTTTGTGTCATTGTGTGGCACAATATTATTTATTTTAATAAAATATTACGACCTTTTCGAAATCACAGCACACGAACTTATTCCAATAATGTTTATTATCCCCAAAATCGACATTTTCTTATATAGTTCGGGATTCTTAATGAATTTTATACTATGCGTTTTGTATAGTGAAAAAAATATTTTGTTTGCTTTAAAATTTCAAGAACTTCACAGACATCTTAATAATAACCTCAAAGTCTTCGCCATCGCCAACTGGTTTATTTTTGTTTTACTTGTTATATTTTACTTGAATGGTGGTATTCTTGTTTTTACGATTACCAATGGATCCATTCTCGCTGCATTTGGTACTATCATTTTATTGAGTTTTGATGCAAACCTCGTATATGCTATCAGACTCATCCAGCTGTTAAAAGTTAAAGTTGATCTATGGAATATTCAAGCTCTTAAATACCAATCTTGCATGGAGGACAGAGACAGTGATTGTCAGCGAATGTTTCAGGCTTACGTTAATTTATTGTTCTGCTACGACATTTACAAAGATTCTTTTCAACAAATGGTTAGTAAAGGACAACGCACATGCATAGCCACTGCACTGGACTGGGCAGCAACCCAACGTAAGCACGTAACCGAATCGGCTCAGCACCTCCGAGGCAAAGACGTCGCGTTGCCCCTCTCACAGAAAGCAAGTAAAGGTAACAACGACCATAAGTAAATGAGCCGATGGCTCGCCATTAACGGGGCGTCGCGTAGGCCCACTATAAGGTCGGTGACTGCTGATTACTAGCTCATCTAGAATCGAGGTGATGCCGTAACGATGCTAGGAGTGTGAGTTTCATTTTAAGAATCCTGAGCGAGTCGAGCTGAGACGATCCCGATCTAGTGTAGTGCTTATAAGTGTGCGTTTACTGAAATAATGATGTTTGCTTTCAATACTGGTGTGACTTAATTGATAAAATTATACTTAAACTGATTCTTTTTTCTATTTTTTATAGATTGTGTTCCGAACTATTTTGTTCCTATACCGCTTTCTTGTCAAGATTCAGATTTTTATTAATGTTTTCAAACTGAATACATTGAAGAGTCGCTATGATGTGAGTAATACTAATTCCCATCTCCACTAACACTACGCGACACAAATGAATGCGCGTAAAAAAGCACTGTTGCATTTTCAACGTTTGATTTAGTGCCGAAAGTTGAAAATCGAAATATTTACTTAGCAAAGTACAGTCTAAGTACCCTTTATAGATTTCAGTCTAAGAATCGTTTCAAGAAATGAGTTTTGAATGTTTGAGAAAAACGAGGAAACTGTAAGAATGTTCTATATTCTTGCAGGCATACATAATGGCGCTCTGGGTAACCATTTGGCTAATTAAATCTTTGGCATTGCAAATAGCATTCGGTCTGCACTGTGAGAAGTTCTACATAGCTTTGCATAACGTTCAAGACTCATGTGCAGTTATTTTGAATTCGAATTGTACAGGTAAGATAAGTAATTGTTATACAGTTTTATAGTTCATTAAACATTTTAGAGGCTCCCAGATCAAAAAATAGATACAAGGCTCGTGTGGAATGACATCAATAAAATACAGTGAATGACTTATTATTATTCACTGTATTTTATTGAAGACAATCTAAGATTGATTGATTGATTGCTGTAAAGCCACGTTCACACCAAACATATAATCGGCCGCTGTCTTTATGTTTGGTGTGAACATTCACCCGAGTGTCTGATATCAGCTCATAGCAACGCAACAGAATAAATAAGTAAACTTACCTACAATTTTAAATAGTTTAGTTAATTGCAGGGTCATTACTAATGAATGATGGTTGAAACTTTGCAAGTAAAACGTTATATTCTCAAATCAAAGTTAATCTTAGACACCACTGTCTCATAGTAAGAGGTCGACAACGCTAGGAACTTACTTCAGTTTAACTAGATATAATTATAATAGACTTTGCTTCACCTAGGCACCTAAAACCTTTGATTATTTATGATCAGAAGTAAGTCGTATCTAATACCCGTTTTCAAACATTACAGATATCGAGAAGAGGTTATGTAAGAATGTTAAACGCCTGCATCGAGCGCGATTCCAAAAGCTGTTTGCCTGTCGAATATTCTACGTTGATGCTACTTTAACGCTAAGAATTATAGCGTTACTTGCTAACTATACTTTTGTGTTGCTTCAGTTTGCTTTCCTGTAAAAGAGCTATGAATAAATGAAATAAAAGAGTGCGTTTTGACGAATATTTTGGAAGGTCGCACCGCACTGCAAAAAATCGTCCTACATGACTTTTGTACATTTTGTATAAACCATTGCACACAACAGGCCGGCAACGCCAGGGCATCTTTCCATTTTGTACAAGACCAGAACGCAAGGGTGTGAAACTAATGGCGTATAGATTGGAAATCACTTTTTTACTTAGGTCTTCCAATCTATACAAGAGCAGTATGCAAGTACTCGCGTATGTACTTCGTAGTGACCTTATTAACTACCTAATTCCATAATATACATTGCCAGTACTCATACGGACTAATCGTGTATAGATTGCGACAAATTGGAATCTGGTATCCTATGAACTGTTTGCGACGTAATGCACCTTGCGCTAATACTAAATAGCCTGCCTAGCTGCGAGTACCTTGGGTGTAGCGCTCGCTGGCCGCTGCCGCGGCAGGATTACAATTTATACGCGAGCAGTTTCCTATGCCTGCGTGTTTGCCTTGTATAAATTGGAAAGATGAAACCCCGGGCTTTTTTGTACTGAAATGCGCTGCGCAGCGGCACGATGTGGATATAGTGCGGCTTCGGCTTTTCCAACATAGTCTTTAAAGCTGTAAGAATTTAATGTCAATATGAAAAAACTTATCCAATTGAAATAAGGTACATAGTTCAATGCTCGGTGATCAACCTTGGAGCATCACAGCACAGTTTTCTCTGGAGGATCGAAGAGCACGCTGGAGGATACCGCGTGGTTGTTGCTTTTCTGTACATCTGCTACTAAAAAGCGATAATCAGTAAAGGGCTTTTTTGATTTAAATATTACTGTTTGTTCAGTAGGTTTGGCTAAAAATTATTCGATCAATAGAAAAACATTTTTCTTCAACTGAAATTTTTTCTTTTTTGTAGGTACTCGATCTATTATCAGCTATGTCATTAATCACAAATGTCAATTTGAAGGTTAATTTGAAATAAAATTAGTAGGTAGCAAGTAATACGAAATTGATTGCTTTATCTTAAGAATCATCAATAAATAATTGAATTTTCTTTACTAGGTACGGTACATGAATATGAATCATACCTGTGCTTACAAGCCTATAATAAAAAATGCAACCAAAAAAGAGAAAAAATAATTTTAATCTTAAAAGTCATCGTGTTGAAGTTTTATTAAATAACTTTGTTGACCAGGATGTGCAGTCAATGCTTCGACCTTTGAATTTAGTGCAATCTGCTCAACTTTTTCCAAAATATTGCATCAAGGATAATTTTATAACTTCGAATAGTCGTATAACGAATTTTGTGTCATTTTGTGCCATGGTATTATTTACAGCAATGCCATTATACAAAACCATCTTGTCAATTATCCAACCCTGGTTTCCTTTCGAAAATATGGCGTATTATATCATGAACATCTTATTGTGTGTTTTATATATCGTGGGGTTATTAATGAATTTAAAGCTTAGCGTTTCATATACAAACGAAAACGTTTTATTTGTTTTAAAATTACAAGATATCCACAGATGTTTCAATGATAAAGCCAGTTTTAAACGGTTCACTTTTGTAAACTGGATTGCTATTATATTGTTGGCAGGATTGTATATCAGCGCCATAACTATTTCTTGTACGATGCTTGAAGAAGGCGTTTCCAGCATACTTATTATCGCAATTGTATTTAGTTTCGACACTAACATCATTTATGCTATAAGACTCATTCAAATGTTAAAAGATAAAGTTGATTTATGGAATATTCAAGCTCTTCAATACCAAAACATGGAGGACAGGGACAGGGTGAATTGTAAGAGAATGCTTCAGGCTTACGTTAATATATTGGACTGCTTTCACATCTACAAGGTTTCTTTTCAATTAATGGTTAGTAAGATTAAGCCTTCGAGGGCAAAACCTGAATGAGGCTGTCATAGAAGCGTGGGGATCGGTACAAAAAATAAAACCTCTCTTTTCTTGTGTCCCATACTTCTATGCCCAGCAGTGGGTGAAGTAGAGCTGTGGATGATGATGATGATGATGAAAGTTAAGCCGTTTGGTTTTTACACGAGGAAACTATTAATATATCCAATTGATACTGTTTTCAGATAGTTTTTCAAACGACGCAGTTATTATATGAGTACGTTGCTAAAATTCAGACATTTATAGATTTTTTTAAATTTTCTGCATCTAGTGGCCGATTTGATGTAAGTGCTTTATAGAAATCGTACAACTTTCATCTTTAATTATTCATACATTTTATGTTTCATTTCTTTTTAATACTTTCATCCTATGTATTTCCATTTTTTGTATCTAACATAACAATCTAAATTATTTTTGATCCAAAGACGCAGAATTCTTTAATTTGTCGCTTTTTTACAGTTTATGTCGAGTATAATGACAACGATATTAGTAACTTGGATAATAAAATGTATAACATTACAAATCGCATTGAACCTACACTGTGAGAAGTTCTACATAGCTATGGAAAATGTTCAAGATTCATGTGCACTTATTCTGAATTCAAATTGTACAGGTATTTCTAAGGATTTCTTATTTTTAATTTTTTATTTGGCTTTATTTCATCAAAGAAGTTAACTGTTATTTTTATATTTATAAGATTCCAGATTACCTCTAATATAACTTTACAGATGCCGAAAAGAGGCTATGCAAGAACGTTAAACGCCTGCATCGAGCGACCTTCTGCAAGGTGGAAGCTTGTCAGATATTCCAAGTTGATGCTACTTTACCGCTCAGAATGATAGCGTTACTTGCTAACTATACTTTTGTGTTACTACAGTTTGCGTTTCTATAATTCTGCTACTTAATAGCGATATTTAGTAAAGGGTTTAAAAAATCTCAATGGATGCTTTGGTTTGGTTTGTTGGTTTTGCCTAAAAATGATCCGATCAATAAATAGAAAAAAATATTTTTTCAACTGAAATGAAAAAAAATATAATCAAACTAAACCCTGTTCCCGATACTGGTGTGTTACTATTTATTTTTATTTTTAAATGTTTTTATATTTCTTTATATTCTAATATTTAAAAATGTAATTTATAAGTATTCATAAGAAATAAAGGAGATATTTTTCTGGACATTGTGTCATAACAATAACAAAATTAAATGTGAAATTAATTTAGTAGGTGGCGGCATGTAATACGAAATTTGATTGCTTTATCTTAGTGTGTGTGCATTCAATTTAGCGCAACTCAAAATCTACACGATCTATCGAATGGCACACACTGCGACACACTACAATGGTATCTCTGTGTGCGTGAGCGCTGAGCCAAGTACGAATCATTTTGATACTTTTAATTATTTAGGATCTATTTAATGTTTTTTATTTTCTAATTGTTGAAATAAAACAAGCGAAGTTTAAAGTAAGTATTTAATTTTAAAATCGCACAGCTCTGATTGGCATTGAGCGACTTTTTCTTGTTAATTTAGGTTCCATTTTTGTTGTCCAAAATACGTTGTCTCTAGTTATTTTTGTGGTTTTCACTGCAAATTCTTATCCTGTCCACACCGCAAACAGACAAACATTTTTTTGACTGAAAATAAATGTTATTATATTTGAAAAAACTTAAATGTCAAAATTAAAATCTACGTAATATGCACGGTGAACCGAACGTCAGACGTTACATTTAAACTATGAAAATCGCCCTTACTGCTACGACATAAAAATGATATTGATTCTCACCTGATGTGGAGCTGACCTTGGATTTGAAAGTACCAGTCGTGGTTGGTATTAACTGACCCATCTATTTTCCAGAACTTAATTTTTTTTTGGATTATGGCCTGTTCAATTTCTATGCTTCGCGCCGAATATGGACATTTCACTTCGACGATCCCTTCTTCGAACAGACCATCAGGTGAAGCTCCCAAGAAAAAAAATTTTTCGTCAATGAAGAGTCCGCATTTTTGCACGACGATACCTTCTTGCTGCTCCAGTTGTTTGATAGCATTTTTTACGTTGGTCTTTCCATATTCGATGGCTGTCACGCTGTTCAAGGAATAGGAGTAAACAAGAGACTTCACCAGTGGCGCAGAACTAATATTAGATCGCCTTTTGCAAACCTAAAAAAGCAATAAGTGCGAATAACATCAACATAAATCTTCAAAGATAGTTTTCGTATTTCACATTAGAAACTTACCTTACTAAACGATGAAGCTGTTAACAGGCATCTTCTTAGCTCTAGCCATAATGCGCTTTCAGCTTGTAAAATTGTGTCTCTTTCTACCTCATGCCGCTTTTCTACCAGACCTTTTAAGTTTTCTAAAAACAATTTTTTTGCAGTTTTAAACTGCTCGGGCGTTAAATCCGGTTTTTGGCATCCCTCGCCATAGTCGTTTCTCTCATTCAGAAAAACAATTTTTTTTTGGCGTTTGGTCGACTATTACGGTTGCGGTTTCTTCTACAACGTCTCAACTCCAGCAGCTTAATCGATTTTCTGGGGCTTTTTTCAAAGTTTGTTTTATACAAACTGTACTGCGCTTTACCGGTATTGAATGCCACAACTGCAGCGTGACACCGTGCTGTATAGGAATTTTTCAATGAAAAATTAATACGTTTGCCACCTACGTGCTTTGCAACAATACTGTTGAATTGTTCGGCTCTATTGTTATTCACATTATAAAGTAAGCTTTTTGAGTTGAGTGCGATTTGGATTGTGTGGACCATTCGTTTTCTGAACAGAGTTTTCGCCAAAGGAACCAGATTTTGCTCTTTTTTCTTTTCATCTGAACAATAATAGTCTTGACATGCGCTATGAGCACCCAAAATATGCTTTGGGCTGTTAACTATATCATCCTTTAATTGTATTATTTTATCGGAATTGCTGGTGTTCTGAGCATTGCGAAAGCGAGCTGCAGATCTTACGGATGTACGAAGTCGAGTAATTCGTTCATGTGTTAATAACTTTCTTTCAGAAAGTGGAATAGACGTATCCTTTTGTAGGTGCATAAGTTTGCTACTGTAGTTTCTAAGCAGGTTTTTTGAACATTCAATTTTTTGCACTTGCACATTAGGATACGGCCTACTTTCCAATATTTTTTTATAGGTGCTTGCATCTCCATCTGCTATAAGAGTTTTATATATCAAGTTATGAGTGGTGACTGAAGTTTTAAATCCCTCAACTATGCTTGTTTGTTCCATACTCGTGGAAGATCCTACATGATTTCTAGTGCATTGATGGATAGGTAGCGACTGCTTTTTTAATACAGATCGGGCGCATACTACACAATACTTATTTTTACCTTCATAAATAAGACTTTCCCAGTTTTAAATCCAATAATTGCAGCTGCTCCAGATGCTGCGGCATAATTATTTCCATAGGATCTTTTAGACCAGCACGCATCAGCCACAACTGAGATCGCAGGAATTCCGTCAATAATATCTCCTCTTTCAATTGCTAGTTCGCTTTCTTCTTTAGCTGCCTGCTTCATACTGGTTTCTGCAGCAACTGCCCACCAATTAGATACGTCACTATGACACTTATTGTAGGTTTTTTGATTTAATTTTGGTAGGTCCATAGCTGTAAATAACTCATTTAAGTTAGTTCGTCCACAGCCAATCAACATTGCGCCAGTCAATGCAGCATGATTTAGAGTCATAACATCGGAGTCATCGGGTGTACTTTCACAAGAATTTATTTTAAATTTTTGGTTGCACATGTTACATTGGAAGTAGATCACCGACTCCAAACTAATAAGCTTCTGTCTTATAATTTGCAAGTTGGTTATTGAACAACCTAAACCCGGATTGTGATCGGATAATGTTTTCATTTGGTCAAAAAAGTGATTGAAGTCAATAATTCTTCGACCTTCAATTCAAAATGGTAAACTGGTTGAAACATTTGGTTCCACACTCTAAAACAAATATAAAAAAATAAGTTATACATAAGGCTTACTGGAAAACAGATACTGTGTCATTTTGTTTTAATAGTTGTTTAAACAACGATTCTAACATTATTATCAATGAATTATACCTACAAATTCGAATTCTTCAATATCGTTCAGTTCCTTTTCAGTTCTTTCCGTCCTTTTTTCCGATATTACGAGATCTTCTATTAATGATGAGAAGATATACTAAAACAAAGTATAAGGTTAGGTCGGGGAACTCAATATTATATTGCATGCATTACATAGCAATACCAGACAACAATTTCAATTAGCTAGCATTTATTACTTACATGACCTGTTTCATCATATTCATCATAGTTTAATGCATCATTGGATTTACTTGACTGTTCTTCAGTTGAATTTTTTTTTCGTCTGAAAAAATAAACCTACTCGTAAACTCGAATTCAAAATGTTTTTTATTCCAGAAAACCTTACAGACGCGTTTGAATAGTCGAAAATAAGTACATATCATGCGGGTGGAAGCCGCAAGTGCAAGCTAATAATTATAACATATATATCCCAACCTTTTAGCTCTTGCCTTAGCCATATTTTCAAAATTTTTGCGTTTTTTCTTTCCTATAAATACGAGACTATTAAAATAATGTCATTCATCAAAAAAATATAGGCCGCCAATAACCAAGAAAACGATACCCACGACGAAAAATGTGAACATTTTCGCAGCCGCCATCTTGGATTTTTATTATGGCCAAATAAAATAAAAAAACAAATTAGAAGATAGTCGCAAGTATGAACGCGTTTTTGCCTGACGATTTCTGCTAGTTTACGCCTAAGTTAAAGAAACTCGTTCCAAAATTTCAATTATCCTAATCTCCTACTAAAAACCGCTCAACGCGCCTAAAGAAGTTTTCCCTTAAAAAAATACTTACCAAAGTACTTACGATTACACTATAAAATTTTATCGGTCATAAAAAATAAAATATTTTACTTACCAAGGTATTAAGATTTGATGATCACACTATAAGCTTGCACTATCCTTGTATAAGCACGGCAAAGGTCAACACGGTCGCACGCAGAGTTTTATAGTAGTTTTAAAATATTTATAGAAAAATAATAGAGATAATTTAGTTGTTTGGATTTTAATTTCATAAGTATGGAGTCTAAAACAAAAAATCCGTTTAACTAATTATTTCCTTGGATCTTAGCAGTTACTTTTAAAAAATTGTTTGGCATATATGTCAGTAATTTCAGATATTTTTAGCTTCGAAATTGACACTGAAAGTGAAATCAAGAAAACCCCTGTTCAGTTATATTGGTGGTATTCACAAACAATCTATTAATCGAAAAAACGGTCTAACTAACAAAATAGACAACAATATTTCCTAAAATTGTTATTAATTGATATGTTTGTAAGATAAGTAGTTGATGGATTGAAAAATCACGTTTTTGAGCCAAACAGCGTTCAGACCGCGCATACGCTCTTAAGAATCATCAAAAATAGTTGAATTCGGTTTATTAGGTAGGTAAAACAAATGAAACCATTGGGAGAAATAGATCGTAGCAAAAAGATATTCGGAGAAAACTTATACAAAAGAACATTAATCATTTTAAATTCTAAATTAACTTCACAAGTACGTCATCCTTACATCCTTACATTCATCATCAATCATATCATCATCAAACAAAACCAGATTTATATAACATTGACATTGTTTAAATTATATACAAAACGGCATGATTACTTTGTAAAGTTTTATATTATTTTAATTATTGTGAATGTGAGGACTATGTGGGTTTTTTCCCTCTTTATTTTGTATTTTTTATTTTATATCAGTTAGTTTTAATGATGGTCTGGCAGTTTGAGTAGTTGATGCGGCCTACCCAAATGTCCTTTCTTTGGTATTGTTCGTCGAGTTGAGCTCCTTAAGTTCTGAGTTGAGTTCCACGATTACTGACAAATGCTTGCACTGACTGGACAGGTCCACTCAAATCTGTGTGGTGCTTTCCTCAAAAGACCATTTCAGACACTAATCTACATGGTTCTCATATTATGGCTTGACCAAGATTATGTCTGGACTTTAAAAGAGACTGCGACCTCTGAGTTTGTTTCGGCCTTACTTCTCAGAGTAGTCGGTTAGGAAACGCCGACCTCATCTAGCTTATTTTTAATATTTTTTAAAATGACGTGTAAAAGTGATTCCGATATCCTATTTACAGAATAAACAATTTCATTTCATTTCATTTCATCATCATCATTATTATAAAACAAAGTCCCCCGCCTCGTCTGTCTGTCTGTCTGAACGCGATAAACTCAAAAAGTACCGAACGGATTTTCAAACGGTTTTCACCAATAGACGGAGTGAATCATGCGGAAGGTTTTAGTATATAATTCATTAAAGTTTTGTCTAAATTGACTGAAATATGACGATTATTGTTGAAGATGTCGGAAAAACTCATGCCGACTGGGAGCTTTACTCGCGTGCGCCGCGTAAACCATAAAAGATACATAAAAATTATGTTTTACAGAATGGTTCACCTTAAAAAGTTCAACAAAAAAGTTCGCGATAGCATATGTCTATCTTCTAAGGATGACCCACAGTAACCATTATTATCTTTCAGAATTAGATAAAAATTTCATTTTTATTTCCGACGCTATTTTGACCGGGATCATATTAATCCTTAACCAATTAAATACGTTATTTAAATTGGACATTTAATATAGATCAAAACATGCCTTGATATCATTTCATTTAAATGAATAGTTTAAAAGATATCGCAGATTCAAAATTACGCGTAACAAAATAATCATCGTTGATGGTTACGCGGGCGCAGCGATCATCGGAGTCAAGAAAAAATCATGCCGACTGGGAGCTTTACTGGCATGCGCCGCGTAATACGTAAGAAATACATCGGTGGTACGGTTCCATGGGATAATTTCCGACCTCCACGCAGGCGAAGCCGCGGGTGAAAGCGTATGTATACACATAAAGTTTGTATTTCCAATACATCCTCATAAATTTTAATTTAAAAACACTAAAATACGTCCAAAATCAATCATCTAACACCTAAACCAGTTATGCAGTGCTTGACACTACACAGTGGTTTAGTCGAGTACGTAAGCCAACATGGATTCAGTGGTCTCATGTCTTTGCTTGATGTTTTTGCTGTCTCTTACCACTTCCCTAATATAATTATGCCTTATATCAATGTGTTGGATGCGTGCGTGAATCATTGGGTCTTGAGCTAAACATATTGCTCCCTGGTTGGGCATGAACCACCACTCAAGTGTACGTCACAACTCTTAGCTCCCTCGTGAGACTATTCAAATAGACTGCTTCTTTCATACATTCCGATACATTTACGTATAAAGTCGATGTAGCCACGCTACGTTGTTTTCTTGATTGCAAACTCAACTAATCTCACTTTGGTTCTTATATAGATATAGTGATATTAATGTTAACATATATAGGAAAAACAAATACCTACCTAAGTACCTCCCTTCGTCCACACCTTTTACTCAATAACATAATTAAACATAAACAACGAAACTTTACGAAATAATTAAGGCCTTCAATATGATGGAGTAAATGTGGAGTATCAGTCGAATTCATTGGTTTTCTATTTATGTCCACATCACATCGACCGTGTAATTTCATACAAAAAAGAAGGGTGTAAAATGTTATCGTCATCGAGTATCCGCATCAGAGAAGATCCTAAAAACAAAGTCGACAAAGATGTACAAGCATTACTTTTTCCTCTGAATCTAATGAAAATTCTAGTTTTTCATCCAAAGTATCAAATCAAAAACGACTTTATAACTTCCAATAACCGTATAAATAATTTCATTTCATTATGTGCGACATTATGTTGTATGTCTACCCATTATTATAATTTTATTATTGTACTGCAAGACGACAACATGATACGATACCAACCGATACATTTTCTATATTTCGCGTCCTCTTTCGATGTGCTGTTCGTAACCGCGGGTTTCATTATGAACTATATCACATATTTCATTCAAACCAAGAAGAATGTTACATTTGTTTTGACGTTTCAAGAAGTGCACAGATTTCTTAACAAAAAATACAGCAGTAAGACTTTTATCATTATTAGTTGGATCAATGTCGGTTTACTCATTGGGTTTTTTATATTTTCTGCTATTTATACCAACATAGAGTATCTAAATTCTCCATGGTATACGCTCTTTCACATGATTATTCTGTTAACTCTTGACTCTGATACAGTTTATGCAATTCGATTAATTCGACTATTAACAGAAGAACTTGTCCTCTGGAACAGACAAGCAATATATTCACATGAAGATGGTGAAAATGGACAGTATTGTAAAAGAATGTTCCAGTCCTATGCCCAAATATTTAAATGCTACAATATCGTTCAAAAACATTTTCAACCAACGGTGAGTAGACAAAAATGTGTGGAAATTGGTTGTCATTGTATGGGTCTGTGATGCGAACAAATGAAAAACACGTCGTCAGGAAAGTTTTGAGTGTGAACGTGGATAGTTTCACTGTTACTCGACTTTTGCCAATTGTTAGTCAATTCAGAGTACCAACGATAATACACGTTTTAACGTTCAAGCAAGGTTTGACACTGACGCGCGCATTACGTCACTTTTGACATTTTTCAGAATTTTTCGGTGTTAAAATAAGGGCTAATATGGTCTGTGGGTTGTTTCTCTCTATGGCCTGACAGATATTATCGTCGATTAGAAGAAAATTGTCAAAAAATTATACGTACAGTCCGATTCAAACTTAATGGCGGCTCGGAACATGAGTCGAGTCGCTGCGCAGTAACAAATTCATGGGTCAGCGAGGGTGAGGGGTGGGGTACTGCGCAGCGAGCAGCTAACTTCCAAGTCGCCATTAACTTTTTTACCCCTTACTTTACAGTAAAAAAAAAGTTGTAAGCCGCGCGTATCGTATGGATATAGTGGGGCTTGACCGAGATTCCGTTTTTCCTATCCATTTGGACTCGGTGGGACTTTAGCGGTGTCCTAAATAGGTGACTATGTGACTACTTTGCCACCGAAGTAGATGTTCATGGGAATGTTCTTGGCGCCCAATAGCGATGGGTGATATATTAAATGGGTAGTGTTTTTTAAGAGAACCATTTGATACTAAAACCAATTAATCGATAATCGAATGTAACAATAAAAGAAAAACTCACTTGTGAATATTAATATTATAGTCTGGCTAGGATTTTTTTTGCCAACTCATTCGTGACATATTTTTTAACGTACTGAAGATATAAAATACTTTTCATTCATTAAACAGATGAGTGAAGGTCATTCCTCTGCATATCTTAGCATATAAATAAATACCTACAGTGATGAGTAAGAACCAACAACCATTAATCACTTCAAAGTTTTAAAGCTGTTGGACTAATATTTTTCTCTTACTTTTTCTTTTCTCTTTCTTTTGTTTATCTTTCTGGCAATATGATCTTTCCCTCAATTCATTCCTTTACGTCATAGTTTTTTCTTACCATCAGAATATACTTACCATTCTTACCTTTTTCATCTTCGTTCATACTTAAAGCTTTTCTCGCGACATATTCCTCCGTATGACATCCCCAAACCATGAAAAACGATTTCCACAAAACTTCTCGTTCACCATTTTCAGAATTTCTGTCTAACTATGCAATTCTTTTATTGATTTTGTTGACTGTTTTCAGACTCTTTTTAAGACGGCAGAATCTTTCTTTCACGAATTGGTGAACTGTCAGATCTTGATTGATTTTTCCAAGTTTGTTTTTAATAGAAAGGAGCCAGTGAGTACAAATTTACCACTTTTTATTTAAAAATATTCTTTGTTAAGTACTAAACATTACAAATACCTACATTAAGAACATAACGAACCAGTCACTAAAACGAACATAAGAGAAGTGATCGCGAAGGAAATGGATAGACGAATTAGATATAGGGATTCTCTAAGGACTGAATGAAGAAATGAAAATCATGAAGGAAGAATGGGCCAACAAAAAAAAATGCCTCTTCTTCTTTTCGAGGCAATGATACCTAATTTTTAGACAGATTGGGCCCAGTAGATAACCTTGTTAATTAAAGTATCAATGGTATGAATTAGTTCCTCATAAGTGCAGGTGTATGGGAAACACTTGGGACAATCGAGCAAGTAGGAATGTGAATAATAAGAATATGAACATCATCATCACTTAATTTTTCTTATTTACAGCGTTTTGTACAAGGACTGCTTTACGCCTGGTTATTAAAAAACTTGATATTGCAAATTACACTCAGTTTCCAACTCGAAAAGTTTTATCTTACCGCAGAGAATGCTCAAGATTCATGCGCTATTGTGTTGGCATCAAATTGTACAGGTAAATTGATGGGGAATGGAAAATTTCCATATACTTTCTTAAATATCTTTGAAAGTTTTTATTTCAACATTATAAAGAATACATAATTATATTACTTGAGATCCTCGCAACAAGCGTTTTCATTTGATAAGGTTTCACCCAGTATATAATAGTTAGCAAAACTTTAATTTAATTTTCTTATTTTCCCCCATATTCAAAATTCATTTATTTACGTTACACGTCCATGTTTGCGTCACAAAAATACATAATTATGTGACGTACAAATTTTAACTTAATCGGTTCATTAGATTTGGAAAAAATTGGTTGTGATAGACTGATAGACTGACAGACAGACAGACAGACAGACAGACAGACGAGTGATCCTATTTAGGGTTCCATTTTTCTCCTTTTGAGATACGGAACCCTAAAATGGGCCTCAGAGGTTAGTTATCCTTAACTTAGGTGGCCAAAGTTGTGTAGCTACTTTAAAGGGTTCGATTACTTGTGTTTCCAAAATTCATCCAGCAAATGAAGTTGTGGGCAAATGTTATTTGAAATATGTAAATAAAGCTTGACAAATATGCAAATAATAATGATAATTATTATATTTACAGACGAGGAAAAGAAGTTTTTCAAAAACGTTCTTCGTTTGCACCGAGCGTCATTCAGCAAGATGAGCGTCTTTGGCATGTTCTACATAGACATTTGTCATCCACTACGTTTGATGGCGCTTCTCACCAACTATGTTGTTGTGCTGTTGCAGTTTGCATTTCTGTAATCCTAGTCCTTAGAAGTAATTAGAGTGAGGTTCGAATTGAACTTTACAGAACAAAACCAAGTACAGCAGGCTGCATGTGATTGGTAACACTTTGACCTTGAGCTGGTCTAGCGAAGTACAGAATCTCAATAAAATAAGAGGCCAGCTGATACAAATATGGTGTAGGTAATTAAAGGTACTGGAAGAAAATAAAATAACAAAATCAAAATCGTTGTTTTAATTTTGTTAATTAAAACCTTGAGCTATACTTAGTTTTCAGGTAACATATTTACTATAAATTAGGATTTTATTTAATCGTCGTGATAATGCGGAATATAGATGCGCTGAAGCTGAAAATAATCAGAATACTCTTCATTAAAGCTATATAAAAAAAAACTGCAGTGATAAACTCATCTGGGAATTTTTTTACAAAAAAATGGCGTATTCATAAGAGTACAAGGAATGGTACACACGGCTATGATCAGTACGATATTTTACGGTAAAAGTTTGGAATCACATGTCAACATCCCACTGTTCATACGGTTAAAAAAAAAACAACCGACTTCCCAAAAAACACTACAAAGTGAAAAATAAATTTAGTTCCAACAACAAACAACAACACAACAACTCTTACAACTGTTTAAATGTTTGTAAATGCACCCAAATTCCAGGAAAAATTTCTAGTGTTTTTTTTTTAAAAGAGAAAAGAAAAAAACTTTCACCCGCTTTACAACGTGTTCCTTTTGATATCCTACAACTCTCAGGATAGAAGCTATAAGTAAAAATAATATAAAAAGTCCTAAAACAAGTGATCCAAAAAAATTCAGTTTTTTTGCACGTAAGTTTGTATTACACAAAATAATCGTGACTTTTCCAAAATAATATGTATGAAAAATAAAAAAATAAAACGAAAAAAACCTTATGAATAAAAAAATAAAAAAATAAAAATATTTTATTCTCAGGCAACGAAGGCCCATAGTGTTAGTTACAAAAAGCTTAAAGAGTATGTTAGTAGGTACTTACAAAAATAAAATAAAATAGAAAACAATGTCGATTCATCAACCCGCCCCTCTCACATGCAGATTGATGAATCGTTTGAACACAGGCGCGTCCAACCTATCTGCAATCATTTTCAGGATGCCGTTGCTACTCCCGCGCACATGTTTCAATACTGACGCGGTTTTCTTCCGCATAATTGCATAAAAATCATCTATATGCGCGTCAGCAAACATGCCTGAAGCACTACAAGAACGCGGGTGCCGCAACAGCGCCCTGAAAATGTTGTTGTATTGTACTCGGAGGGCATTGTAGGCACTTTGTGTGTACTTAACCCATAGACCACTCGTGTAGAAGCTTTGACAGTACGCTTTAAATAGCGTCAATTTAACGTCTACAGTACAATGAGCGAATCTACGTGCCAGCATGTTGCCTCGTACCGACAGTGCCCTCCGCTCCCTCTCCACATCGAGGTCATCCTTCAAGGTTTCAGTCACAATGTGCCCTAGATACTTGAACTGAGAAACACGGTTTAACTGTTCTCCATTTAAAGAAAGTGGTGGCACACTATTTGGCATTTTGTTGTTTCCAACAAAAACCATATACTCACTTTTTTTATTATTATATTTTAAACCGTGCCTCTCAGCATAAGCTTCACACATACCCAATAGTTTTCTCAAACCCCCAATTGATGGACTCAGCAGCACCATGTCGTCCGCATAACTTATGTTGTTAATACTAACGCCATCTATGCGGCATCCGACATTCATGCTGCTCAGTTCCTGAATTAGTTGATTCATGTATAGATTAAAAAACCTCGGAGACGTTAACCCTCCTTGCCTTACACCTGAGTTCAGTTTATACTCGTCCGAAAACACATTTGCCCATTTTACCATATTTCTTTGATTACTATACCAGTATGAGAATATGCCTACTATTTCAGAAGAGACCCCCTCTTCCTCCAATTTGTTCCAGAGTACTTCATAGGACACCAGATCGAACGCCCTGGATAGATCTAGGAAGCATGCATATATTGGAGTTTTTCTCTTTAGATAATAGTCAACAGTATGCTTAAGTGTCAAAATGGCACTTTCTGTTGACAAACCTGCTTGAAAACCAAACTGGGCGTCCTGTAATTGTATACATCCACCAAGGCGTTCATCTAGCACCCTATCCAACACTTTTGCTGTAATAGTTGCGAGTGATATGGGCCTGTAGTTATTCTTATCAGCTATGTCTCCCGTACGATTCTTAACAAGAGGTACTACTACAGTTTTAATTAAATCTGGTGGCAAGTAAGAATGTCTAATACACAACGTAAACAACATCGACAGTAGTCTATTTATGTGAGTGCCAGCATATTTAAGATGTTCCACACTAAGCCCATCATGCCCTGGTGATTTTCCCCGTTTCATACTGCCAATAGCCCTACCTACCTCCTTACTGGTAATTCTAATTGGCTGCGTAACATTATAATTACCCGTCCCTTTCACTTCACATGTTCTCAGGGATGTGTCTACCCTAAAATGGTCTTTAAAAATGCTAGCAATATCCTTAGGCTCGCTGGTGCCGTTGCCGTCTTGCTATTCAGTTTCTTAGTGCTTAACCAGAATTTACTAAACTGTTTGGCGGAGTGCTGACCCGCAAGTATGTCCATTTGAATCTGTTCCTGATTTTGTTGACAGAATTTAAGCTTTGATTTAAAAATTTTGCGACTACGACACATCTTTTCAAAAATTCGACCAGTTTCAGGCTTACCATACCATACATACAGCTGGTAGTCTAGCCTAGCCTGCTTGTGTGCGTCAGCTACATGTTTATTCCAGCCCCGTATACATTTGCTTTTTACATTTATACTAACACCTTGATTACAGCTGTCTAACGAGGCCTGAGATATTACATTGATAATATCATTATATAATTTATCTAAGACAAGTCTATGGCTTAAAATATCACACATCTTGTCAGCACATTCGCAACATTCAGAAGGAAAATCTATTTGCTTTAAATTACCATTACAACATTCAATGTATTTATCTATTTCATCTTTATTCCTTGTGCCCCAAATAGGATTATTTTTACAATGATTTTTATCCAATTTAATCTTATTGTTTATGAGGCCTAGGTTACATTGAATCTGCAATGGGAAGTGGTCAGACCAGTATGTGTTATATAAGACTTGAACTTCTGATATAGTATACCATGCAGATTTACTTACCACACAATGATCTAGCCACCTCTTGCAGCCATGTACCTCACTCACAAATGTATGTGTGTCAGAAGACCCACCAAGTGTGTCAACATCTGCGCACACCCACTGTCTTTCACTACAAAAGTTAAGCAATTCGTCATAAAAAGGGGCAGACGGGTGAGCATTGTAATCACCCAACATAAACACTGTTTCAATGTCACTGTCTTCTATAATTGCATTTAGTTCCCCCAAGCATTGGTTAAACGCAGGTAAGTGATCAGGCTGATCAGTAGGCATATACACGCACATGATTAAAATATCGCGTAGGTCAATGGTTACCACTTTTATTGCAACGATTCGCTCACTAGTGCACTTTATTATAGACACGTCACGAAACACATTTTTCCGCCACAGTAACGCCACTCCGCCGTGGGGTCTGCCGCGTAACACACCGGCCGTCAGATCCACCGCTGACTTTCCTGTGTAGCTAAACTCCTGATCAATATCTGCCAGGAACGTCAAATCGTGTGGCAAGAGCCAGGTTTCTTGCAGTGCCACAATATCCGCCACCTCACACAATGACCTGACACAATTTATGCTTCGCTTGACATTTTTACAGTTGAAACTGATTAAATTACTGGGTTTCTTTTGATCCATCATTCGTTGTATATACTCTGCTGTGTTCTGACCGCGTATCCACTGCTGGAGATATCCTTAATGGTGATCGCATCCGAAAATGTACAAAACGCCTGAATTTGATTCCGTCCGGCCATAACTCATCGTTTAGATATTCGTCTAACTTATGCTTAGACACAAATATTTTGAAAGCGTTATACGGCCGATCCCTTTTCATAGTAATCTGTTCCAAAGTAATTATCTCTTTTGTCTTAGCTTGTATATAGTCGCATATATCTGTCACGGACGTATTCTTGTTTACATTTGATATAAACAGGGGCACCTTGGTATCGGCTGCTGTAAATCTACTTTGAGATTCCATGACAGCTGTACCCGTTTTTCCAATGAACCGATTTCTCAACTTTTTCCGTTGATACACTTGCCATTCTTCACTAGGCGAACTATTTTGTTTCCATTCACCTTCTTTTCTTATGATATCCGCAAAACTTCCTCGTTGAGAATCCCTTATCGTTGTTTGTCGCGTCGACACCATTGTCTTATGCGTAGGGGCGAGCGAGACAGCGTGTGTGACAGGCACTCCGCTGCCGTTATCATCCGAGTGCGAGCAGGTTAACACACACTCCCTCTCACTCACGCCACCACCGTCACCGTCTCGGTTTTCTCCGTTACAATTTGAAACAGCTGATGTACAGTTACCCTCCGGGTTTTTTAAATTTATTGAAGGTGATAATCCGATTGGACCACTATCAAGCAAATAAGCACCTCTTTTCTGCTTATTTACGTTATTATTATTCACAATATGTACTAATGTATTATCAGTCCACTTCTTTTGCATTTCCTGTACTTGAGCAACAGTTGCATAATTTTCTTTGATGTCAGAAACCTCATTTCTTAACTTTATCACATCTTTTAATATCGTAACTACATCAACATGGTCAATCGACACCGGGGGCAACTTCTGTAGATCGCGAGCAACAAAAACAGGAATTGTATCCGGATCCACTTCTTTAAAAATATTGATAATATCTTCAACATTTCTCTTCGTTTTACCATCTTTTCGCCTTACTACCTTCCTTTGTTTTGTCGGTAAGGGTTCAAATAACAGTAACTTGGCTTCTTCAATCTCTTTTTCGGAGAACGCCGATTCACATATTTTAACAAGGCTCTCATTGTCCATTACATCGTGTTTGTATTGAATGTATGACAATACTTCACATATCACTATATTACACCCGTTACATTTTATCGTATTTAACGCCATCAAAACATCAACGCACCCGACCGTTAGCGCTGTGCGAGCGAGACGATGACTTATAATTGAAAATAATTCATAAATGCTATTCCACACCGTAAACTGTCAGTGATGTAACCCTGATTAAAGAAAGGCAAACTGCAGTAATACAAAAGTGTAGTTAGTCAGTAAAGTCAGCATTTTTAACGGAAAAGTAGCATTAATGTAAAACATTCCACAGACGTTCAACTTGTCGAACGTCGCTCGATGGAGACGTTGAATGTTCTTGCACAACTTTCTCTCAGCATCTGCAAGATTAAAATTATAACATAAGCGACTTATATCCTGATAGACAACAATATATTACTGTCGTTAGTCATAATCAATTATATATTGTGCTTTCGGTCTATAAGGCGAAGGAAAAGGCGTTTAACGAAGCCGGAAGTAACTTTTAGTTCATCCAGTCTTTGTGGTTTTTACCATTATCAGACCATACCATTCACAAAAACGCTGTAAGTCAACTTTAAATACTTCCACGACCGCTGTTCCGTTGCGTGCCTTGCACATGAGCGCAATAATTTGCGTGCGTAATGGCTACTACACACATGCCGGCGGCATGCGCGCGGCACGTGCCTCTGGCTTTTGCGCCTTCATTTCCTTTACGTTTGTTTGTGCGGCAGTGCCGGGCGCGCCCAACGGCCAAGCTGGTGGCAACGCCGCTGGCACTGAGTTTAGTAGCCATAATGGCTGGCATGGCATTATGGACATAATGGCACAAAGCCGCACAAACAAACGCAAAGGAAATGATCGCGCAAAAGCCGGAGGCACGTGCCGCGCGGCAAAAGTCGGCGGTCATACCGCCAGCATGTGTGTAGTAGCCATTACATTGCAATCGACCGTAAACAGCGATTTTTCACACCAAAACTAAAAAGCATTTCTCAGAAATTATTTTATTGCAATGCTACTGCGTTTGATGAAACGGAATGAACTGAATGTGCGGCTTTGTCATAGGTCTTTCTATAACCTCATACCCTGTTTACTAATATCATATTTATACAATTAAGTAATAACTATCTCTTTAAAAAACAATACGTATAGTTTTAAAATAATTTGATTAAAAAATATACCTGTACAACTTGACTTCAAAATAACCGTGCACGTGTTTTGAACACTTTTCATCGCTATGTAGAACTTTTCACAGTACAAGCTCAATATAATTTCAACCACCAAACTTTTCATCACCCAGGCGAACACGACTAGAATGGAATATAGTATTGCGAACTGCAAAAAAGTTTTTGTTATTATTAATACACTTTTACTCATCCATTTAAGCAGAGTGCGCAAAGGTAGCTTGTGAAATTCAAGTTTTCTTACGATTTTTGCAATTTGCAGGCCATTTTCAAGTTGTATGAAGGTAATGTTGATCAAAATATGATTCGCGAACCATCAATACAACTCTCTTAGTTCAAATTAGCCTACTGAATAATTGTTTCATGAAATTATGACAATCAATTCGAATTCCAATACAAAGAGTTGTAATGATGAATTGAATCAACATGCAAACTAATACTGACCAGCAAATTGCAATAAACGTAAGATTTATTTTTATTTTGCGAGCTTGCCTTTCGCTTTCGCCACTACAGGCTGATTTAATTTTATCCCGTATTTCAAACCAGCAACACTTTTGTTCTAAAAAAATTTGCTTGCTAATTTGAATCCTGGATGCTGGACTGGATTGAAAGTGTTTACACTGATCCAGTATCGATTAATGTAAGCACTCGATTCCTGCACTCGACTGAAATAATGTTAATATTCTAATCTTCTATTTAGGCTGCACGTCAGTGGTTTTGGTTTCACGTTGGTGGATTTTTAGTGATACGATAACAAAGTAGCAGGAAATGAGTAGGAAGCTTTATTTTTATTCTATTGTGTATCCAAACGGTAGCTAGTGGAATACTTTATTAATTTGATTTTGGAATAGTTGGAGAAGTAGCAACTTGTTTTTTTTTTTTTTTTGGCAGAACGAAGATGAGCCAAGACTATGTTTTTTATCACTTTACTTTTACGTATTTAAAATAATGTAGTTGGTTGTGCCCTACCATTCCCACATTTATACGACGGGTATTGAAGATCTTAGACCAAACCGAATGGACAATTTCCAAGAACCCACCCACGAAATTCATGGTAACACGCTGTATAGTTCAAGCTGCAAGCGGAGGAGGGTTGGGTTTTACGTAATGGTATAAAACAACATACAGAATATTGTTGTTGTTGAAAGATAGACGTTGTTGTCATCAAAAAAGTTAAAATATAAAATTTGATAATAATTCATCTTAGCATCGAAATTCACGCTAACACTGTATATCTTAGGATGGGGGAGTTTTAGGTAATGATTCAATGCCACATAAATATAGAATACTATTTTGTTATTAAATCATTACCTAAAACTCCCCCAGTTTTAGGTAATGATTCAATACCACATAAATATATACTATTGTTATTAAATCAATACAACATACATATAGAATCAAATCAATCAATTCTTTGTTCCTCTCAAACAGAGCACCTGCCATCAAATCTCTTCACCACCCTTGGTTGACTGGTAGAGAATGCCTAAGGCATTAAGTCCGCCTTTGTACCTTTTTGAGTGTGAAAAGTTTAAATAAATAAATAAATAAATAGAATACTTTTATTGTTGGAAAATAGAGGTGGCTGTTATTAAATTTTGAATACGAATTTAGATCTGGATTCATCGAAACACGAAATCACCCTAAAACCCTGTATAGCTCAAGATGCAAACGGACCGAACAAAAAAGGACTTTTTTGTTCGGTCTAATTATCCTGAGCTACAGTATAAGCCTGCCTCTTATTCTATTGAAAATCCCTACTATGCTAAGCCAGTCCAAGGTCAAACTGTTACCACTGACTTGCAACGTGTCTGTACCTGTGTATGGTCTGTATTCGAAAAAGGTTGATTGTAAATTGATCTAAAATGGAGAACTACTCACATGAAAATATTTGTCTCCGAGCACAGTTAATTTTAAAATGTCAATAGCCATTTGAACTTTTACTAAAGCTATAACAAGGAATTCCAGCGTGTGATACACGATCTGAAAATTATAATGTTTGCTTAAGAATTGGTTTTCATACAAAATTTCTTGCAGCTGGTATCTAGGATTTCTTAACCGGAGTTTATTTCTTCAATTGTGTTATTGGTTCGGTTTCTTGTTTGTGAATACATTAGGATATTTTGTTTAAATTGATAATTTTGGCGGTAACTATTTACAAAGTTCATCGAGGACCTTATAAACTAGGCATTGGTTAGGCAGGTTTGGGTATTTCTAACAGGTAAAAGCGTACGTACCATATGCTGAAAGGAAGTTATGTAGATCTTATAACACTCCAAAATATTGACATAAGCTTGAAACATTACTTTACAATGAGATTCCTTGTCACTATAATCCATCCGTTGCAAACGTTGAGCTTGAATGTTCCATAAATCAACTTTATTGCTTAACAGCTTTAGAAATCTGGTAGCGTAAGCCATGTTTATGTCAAAACACATTATAACTAACCAGCAGAAGAAATTGTAAACAGACATTTTAAATACATAACAAACATGAGCAGCAACGGTAATGTAAAATCCACAGATAATGATGAAACTGATCCAATTCCAAATGATGAAGCGCTTGAAATAAATTTCTTCATTAAGACATCTGTGAACGTCTTGAAATTTTAAGATAAATGATATGTTTCTTTTTGTTTGCCACAAATTGACGACGCAGTTTACGATGAATCCAATGCAGTAGAAGAACAAGTCGAAGTAAGCAGCGATATACGCTATGTACAAAGATTTTCTTATAAATCCGCTATTATAAAGCTCGTAGATTCGATGACAGAGTAATAAAATGGATAGTATCGCGCTACAGACTGTCACCACAATCGATGTTAGGTTATTTGGATATATGAAATTATCCTTAATACGATACTTGGGACAGAACAGAATGTTTTGCATGAGATTTAAAGGCAAAACCATTGACTGAACATCTTTGTCAATCAAGTTGAGTAACGGGAATGTCACTCGATAACGGTTTCTTTTGTCTAAATGTTTTGTTCCTGTTGAAGACTTCATTTCATGTAGGCTTAGGTGACAGAAATGAACAAATGGATCAATAGAAAATCGTTTAACCAAACATTATTTTTATAAGAACATTCAATGTGATAAATAGTTCATTATGAATATTAGCCTGTCTCGACCTTTGTTTGAATGTCACGGTTTGTTTAGACTGTTTGAGGCATGTTCTTTACAAATTAAGTAATTGACCTACCCATAATCATGAAAAAAATTACTGCTTTTCCATATATTTATGAGACAAAGGACCATGGGCAACTTTGTATGGACTCTGGTACCAACGCTCAACAGTGATGAGACTCATGCCATGTGAAAGCTTTTGGGGTATTATTTAATTCATTCTATGGCAGCTAAGTCGAAATCAAGCGCGAACATGGTGTTTTTGGTTAGGTTAAGTTTCGGGAGTACCAAGTCGTGGGACGCGGTGGTTTCTTTCGAGGCTCCGGAAAGGGAGAGGGAAATCTCGTCCACACACCCGGCCCGCAGCAGGCGCACCGGGCGTCGGCGCAGGGCGGATAACACCCTCTTCCAGCCCCCCTAAATAGGTCCAGGGGTGACGAACTCTGGAATATCCGTCGCCCCCTAACACACAGGACCCGAGATGGCGGCGCGTAGTGTTCCACGCGCGCCACTCTAAGACGTAACGGGGGGTGTTTCAACACCTCACTCCCCCTACGGGACGGGGCCCGCAGAGTGCGGGCCGTCACCAGTCCGGGGCAGCGGAAGTCGCAATTGCGCCCGCAGTCCCCCGATGCAAGTGTGTGAGGGAACACCGGGGTGGTTTTAGTCAGTAAGAGTCTGACCGACCGCTTCACCCACGGGCGGAGGACATCCATGAGGACTTCCGACCCGAGAAAAAAAAAAAGGTTAGGTAGGATGAGAGGGCGGAGCGCATGTTCCAAAACACCATGTTCGCGCTCGATTTCGACTTAGCTGTCATAGTATGAATGAAATAATACCCCAAAAGTGTTCACTTGGCATAAGTATCATCACTGTTGAAAGTCGCGTCCAAAATGACGCATGGGTATTGAATGCATTGGAGATGTCCAACGACACCGCCGACATCACCCTGCCCCGGGATTCCGCTTCCTCCGCACGGTACGGTGAACCTAACCTAACCAAAAAGGGTACCTTCCTACCTTACCTACCTACATACCTACCAACCCTACCTACCTACATGACCCTACCCTAACCTAAGTTTTTTTTTCCGGGTTCGAAAATCCTCATGGAGGTCCTCCGCCCTGGGGCGGGCGAAGGGATCTGTCAGAATCCTACTGACTAAAAACCACCCCATTGTTCCCTTCCCACACTTAGACCAGGAATCATGAGATCAACCTAACCTAACCCATGGGGTACCAATTCGAACAAATTATAATTAGTCTTGAAAAAAGATCATAGATGGCAGCATAGGTAACAATTATGAAATTAACAGTTACTAAAAAGCGATAAACGGAAGATTTTGGCTGAAGTAAGATTAGTAAAAATCAAAACTTCCTTGTTTAATGCTGATTTATCTATTGTAACTCATAAATCTCGTATTTTCAACAAAAAAAGATAAAACCTTTTTGTTTAGGGCTCTTTGCAATAGATGGCGTTTTACTCAATTTGTCATAACTGTAGTACATTTAGCCAGTCAATAGCCCGACTAGGGAGGTCTCATTTCTTTGTATGGGATTGGGTATCTGTACGTAGTATTATATTATCTGTGCCTAACCTATCCTAACCAAACATAACCTAACCTTTGTTAATGTTCCACACCATGTTCGCGCTCGATTTCGACTTAGCTGTCATAGTATGAATGAAATAATACCTCAAAAGCTTTCACATGGCATGAGTTTCATCACTGTTGAGCGTTGGTACCAAAATGACGCATGGTCCTTTATTGTTGGGAACAGCAGATTTTCTTCAAGTTGCTCGTTTGTTCCATAGTACCCTTTAAGATGTATTCAGTTATTTTTATTACATTTTGTAAAAGTTTGAAACAAAGGAAGTCGATTAAAACAAAACGTTAACGACTGCATAGTTTTGCACTAAATAATATTTTTATTAATACAGCGGTAACACAAATTGTAACTGTGCTAGAGTATAGGTAGATATGACTCCAGCTAAGTGTAAAGGCAAAGTAGCATCGACGATAAACAGACCAAACGCATTCATCTTCTTGAAAGATGCATTCTGCAAGCGATGAATATTCTTGCAGACCCGTTTTTGTGCCTCTGTAAATAATTATGTCTGATTTAATTGAGAATCTTGAAGTGACAAGCAATGGCTTAAATAATTATATACAGAATTATTCTTCATCATTCCCAATAATTTAAAAGATGGCCCGTGGAATAAGTTCCAAATAAAAATTTTAGAGGCCTCTTTCCAAGGGCTTTCCGAAACACTCCCATGTTCAGCGATTATTTATAGTTTGGGAGCCAGACGGTTATTTGACTTCAGACTTTTTTATTTCAGCTTTCTGTGTCGTATTTTATGATATTATTCATTTTTTAAAATAAAAAATCCCTATTTTATAGTGTATGATCGAAAAAAAATACTGTATGTCAACAGCACCCAAAGTGATAATTTTTTTGCTGAAAGGCTCGTTCTAGATTTAATTACACTCCTTTTTGGGCACTCGTGTAAAAAGAGAAACAAAGAAGGTTGGCAATGACCCCAAAGTAATTTAAAAAACTTCCACGGGCTCACAGTTTCCCAAAACAATACAAATAATAAGTACTTTTCGGGACAATATTTGGAGGAATTGGAGTTCGAACATGTTAAGGCGAAAAACACAATCGAAAGCAAGGAAGCACATGAGAAATGGATTTCTCCAAGCGGACATACATACAATTCTTTAGTACTACCAAGAATGAAAAAAAAGGTTTTTTTAATTGCTGTGAACCTCATTTCACAGGCCGCCCTGTATGTAGACTATAACTTTAACCAACATACATAAAGTGACCGTTCACACGGTGCTGTCTTATACGATATTATACGGTCAAAAGTTGGGATCACTCGTAAACATATCACCGTTTATAAGGTTAACAACAAATAAATGCAGTATGAAATTGCCATGTGATCTAAAATTACACATTAAAATATCTTACTGATCAACGCCGCCTGACAGTTCGACTGTGACATTTATTATACTTACCTTTCCTTGCTAAATTTTTACCATTAAATAAGATACATATACCATCAAAATGTTTTTTATTTACCTGAACAATCTTTTAATTTCATATACAGCGTACAGATACTTTGGGCTTTCTCTCATGGATGCGTAGAATTTCTCACTCTCAATGCATAACAATAGTAGTAACAATATGCTTTTTATCACCCACAATTGAAATAATATTGAATATAGCAAAAACTGAAAAGGACGAATAATTAAATTAAGAAAAGCTATTTCTGCGGATTTCACACTACCAAAACTATCATCATCATCATCATCAGCCTATTAATGTTCCCACTGCTGGGATACAGGCCTCCTCTCTGTGAGAGGGAGTGGAGCGTAACCTACCACGCGGGTCCAGTGCGGGTTGGTAGATGTCACGTGTCTTCGAATTTTTGGTTCTAAGACATGCCGGTTTCCCCATGATGTTTTCTTTCACCGTTTAGAGAGCAGTGGTGATGAAATTATTTACACAAAGCGCCTGCTTGAGTTCGAACCCACGACCTACAACTCGTAAGTCGGGGCCGTTACCACTGGGCCACCACTGCTCTCAAAACTATGAACTTTTAAATTTAAAAGTACTTACAGCGGAATCGAAGTGGTCTAACATCTGATGTAATTGTAATAAAATGGATACAGTCATCAGGCTATAGGAAACTGCGTATAATATATAAAAAAGAAGCTAGAAAAAAATTAAAACAATTAATTTAATGTTAAAGTTATTCATGATAATGAGTAAAATAACAAAGAGTGTTCAGTTATTTCAATTTAATATTTGTATAATAAATATCTGTAATTACTCACCATTAGTCGAAAAGCTTTCTCAAACAACATATAAGCTTCCAGTATATTCACGTAAACTTCAAACATTTCTTTCCAGTAAAACTGACTTTGTATAATCTCTTCTCTCCTCGATATTTGAATCTCATGTATCCATACATTTAGCATTTTTCTCAGTAACTTCATAAAAAATGCAGCATAAACAATATTTATTTTGAAAGAAATGCTAGCAAAGTTTGACAGGAAATCCATAACATCAAACATAGAAAAATTCTTATATGTATACGAAATTAAACTTTTCAAAAATAAACAAACAATTTAATATGATGACATATAACCAGTTAGAAATAAGTAAGCTTTTGAGATGTTCGCTATTAATATTAAGGAATTTAACGACATGTTGAATTTTCAAGACTAATAAGATATTATTGTTGCAATGAATAATGTTTGAACAAAAGTTTAATATGTACCCAATAGTACAAGAGATAGATTGATAAAAGTTACTCAAACCAAGAGAAAATATGAAATGCTCCCAATAATAAACTACGGTGAGGATCAAGATATATAACATAAGAGATCGGTACACAAGTGCGCAGGTGAGTCCAAGAAAGTTATAAGTAGAGCTGTTTGAAGTAATAATGTTCTCATGAATAGAATACTTCGCACAGATAAAAAGATTTTGCATCAGATTTAACGGTCGCAGCACTGATTGTAAATCTTTTTCGATTGCGTTATTTATAAAAATTTCTTCACTTTCTTTTCTTATAGGAAACCTTCGGACATTCTTGATTATAACATTGGTTATTTTCCAAGTTTTTCTTTCTAAATATGTAAACATGATTGATACTCTGTACGTCTTGGTGAATGTTGAAATAATATTGAAACGACACACGACAGTTATGTTATTATTAAGAGCAATTATTCAAATTGATAAAATGTGAATGTGTTACAAAAATATTGTTACTACTTTTATTTGTTTATTTTTACTGTTGTCAACTGGTTGCTTCAATTTTCAAAATTACATTATACACATAACATTACCCCTTATTTCCCAGAAGGGTTGGGCAGAGGTGTGCGTATAGTACACCCAGAGTATGTAGCAGCCCAGAGTCTGATTATGTGCCCGGTTGATGGCAATAGGTTTGTTCCCTATAACAGCGGACTTAAACATAACTGGCGAAATGTGGGTGTACTATCACCAAAATTATGGTCTCAAATATAATTATGTATAAAGCGCATTCAAGGACACTGAACGAGACACAATAGAAGTGTTATTGTTATAACGCCTCGGCGTTTAGTGAAATGAAATGAAATGAAATGAAATGAAATGAAATGAAATGAAATTGTTTATTCTGTAAATAGGATATCGGAATCACTTTTACACGTCATATTAAAAAAAATGTTTAAAATAAGCTAGATGAGGTCGGCGTTTCCTAACTGACTACTCTGAGAAGAAAGGCCGAAACAAACTCAGAGGTCACAGTCTCTTTTAAAGTCCAGACATAATCTTGGTCAAGCCATATGAGAACCATGTAGATTAGTGTCTGAAATGGTCTTTTGAGGAAAGAACCACACAGATTTGAGTGGACCTGTCCAGTCAGTGCAAGCATTTGTCAGTAATCGTGGAGCTCAACTCAGAACTTAAGGAGCTCAAATCGACGAACAATACCAAAGAAAGGACATTTGGGTAGGCCGCATCAACTACTCAAACTGCCAGACCATCATTAAAACTACCTGAGAAATAAAATTTAAAGAGGAAAAAAAACCCACATAGTCCTCACATTCACAATAATTAAAAATAATTTAATACTTTACAAAGTAATCATGTCATTTTGTTTAAAATTTTAAATAATGTCAATGTGAATATAAATCTGGTTTATTTTGATGTTTATAAGTAATAATTTAAATTTCAAGTATTATGGTTTTATCACAAGGCTTAGCAGAGCGAGCAGCTCAATCCCAAGCTTTTTTATCTTCTAAATAATCTGAAATTTTATAGTACCCTTTTTTACAAAGTTTGGTTTTAATACAGCTTTTAAATCGTTTAATAGGTAAGTTTCGAATGTCAATGGGAAGTTTGTTGTAAAAGCGTATACATTGACCCATGAACGAGTTGCCTACTCTATGGAGACGTGTGCGATGTACAGCAAGGTTGTGTTTGTTCCTGGTATTTAAACTATGAATATCGGACATTTTCTTAAAATTTGATATATTTTTGTGTACATACAATAGGTTTTCAAAAATATATTGTGAGGCTACAGTCAGAATATTTATTTCTCTGAATTTCTCTCGAAGGGACTCTCTTGGACCTAGGTTGTAAATGGCTCGGACAGCCCTTTTCTGTAGAACAAAGATAGAATTAATGTCCGCACAGGTTCCCCAGAGAAGAATCCCATAAGACATCAGACTATGAAAATAACTAAAATAAACAATTCTGGCTGTATCTACGTCAGTTATCTGTCTAATTTTTTTAACAGCATATGCGGCCGAACTTAGCCTTCCTGACAATTTTTCTATGTGTGGGCCCCATTGTAATCTACCGTCAATAGTTATTCCAAGAAAAACTGTTGACTCAACAGGGTTCAACTCTATTCCGTTAACTTGAACATTGGTAGTTAGTTGCCTGACATTTGGCGTTGAAAATTTAATGAGTTTAGTCTTTTTTTCGTTCAGGAGAAGATTATTTACATTAAACCAATGCACAACTTTAGAGAGTGCATCGTTAACTTGTTCAAAGTTGACTAACTGACGTTTGATTTTAAAAATGAGGGATGTATCATCTGCGAATAATACGATCTTGTGATTATCCCTTATGTGGTAAGGTAAGTCATTAATATAAATTAGAAATAAGAAAGGACCTAGAATTGAACCCTGCGGAACGCCCATGGTGACCGCGGATCCTGCAGATCTCTTGCCATTAACATCGACCCTCTGAATTCTGTTGTTCAAATAAGAAGTCAGAAGGTCAAGAGCCTTGTCCCTCATACCATAGTGGTGCAGTTTCCTGATGAGTGTATCATGATGTACGCAATCGAAGGCCTTGGACAAGTCACAGAAAATGCCAAGAGCATCTTGCGACTCCTCCCAGGCCTCGAATATGCTCTTCAGTAATTCCACGCCCGCGTCTGTAGTTGAACGACCCTTTGTAAAGCCAAACTGTTTCAGATGCAGTAAATTATGTGCATTGAAATGTCCTAACATTTGGTTTAAAATTAATTTTTCAAAGATTTTTCTCAAAGTAGGTAATATCAAAATAGGCCGAAAGTTTGTGGGATCAGTTGTGCTGCCAGATTTGAACAGTGGAATCACTTTGCTAAGTTTCATCAAATCAGGAAATACACCAGATGCAATACAAGAGTTAAAAACGATTGCTAAAAAGGGTGAAATAACATCAATTATTGAAGACATGGTATGTACTGATAATCCCCAAAGGTCAGCAGTTTTTTTTACATCAAGATTTTTAAAAGATTCTATTATGTCTTTAGCAGTAATAATTGTGAATTCAAAAGTCTTGTCACATTCTGGTACACATTCTTTAAGTATTGAGTAAGCAGAAGTGGAGGACGACGATGACAGAGTTTTGGTTGTTAAAATGGGAATATTAGTGAAGAAATTTTCAAACTCAGTTGCCACCTCCACGTCCGTCTTAATATCTACATCATTGATTTTTAGATGGAAGTCACGATTCCGTACTGTCGTTCTTCCCGTTTCTGAATTAATAATATTCCAAGTTGTTTTAATTTTATTTCCAGAAGATTTTATTTTATTTTTAATATGTATGGCTTTTGCTGAGGAACAGGCTCTTTTAAAAGTTTTAGAATAATTCTTAACAAACTCTTTGAAAGTTTCATCATGGTTATATGTTTTTTCATGATACAATTCAAATAACCTCTGCCTAGTGTCCCTCAAAGTGTTATACCATGTTTTTTTAAAGTTTATAATATTCATCATCTATTATATTATTACAATTATATATTGTAATACACAATAAAATAGTAGATTTTAGAATACTGGTCAAGTGCGAGTCGGACTGACACACGAAGGTTTCCGTGCCTAAGATTGGGCAAAAAACGCCGAAAAAAAACGTTACTACTCGATTTTATTTTTTTGTTATTTGTAATTATAGCGGCATTAGAAATACACACACACAGTCTGTGAAAATTTCAACATTCTACCTATTATGGTTCATGGGATATAACCCACTGACAGACGGACACTGGAGGCTTAGTAATAGGGTTCCGTTTGGCACCCTTCGCGTACGGAACCCTAAAATCCTACTTTCATTGCACAGGAAGGAACCTTGTTGTTACAATATTTGTCACAGAAACCATTATTACAATATGCGCTACTACTGCTTGTTTTTTTGGTGTTTGTTTCTACAATAGTGGTCGATACAGACTAATATTATTAATGGACTATTATTTACATTTAATTGAATCCACCTCTTATTTATTATTTCCTTGGCGATAACAATTTATATTGTTCTAAACTTCTCATTTGTGCCCGCATAACCAAAATGAAATGAAGTCCATAAGAGTGAAACTTTTTGTAAAAAATAAAAGTAACCTTACGACAGTTCCATTGGATAACTCAGTTGACAACGATGTTCAGTCGATGCTTTTACCTTTAAACCTAATGCAAAACATTTTATTTTGGCCGAAGTATCGTATTCAGAATAATTTCATATATCCAAATAGCCTGACATCAAATTTGGTGTCATTGTGTGGCCTGATAGTATCCATTTTTGTTTACTGTCTCCTTGTCTACGAACTGCATTTTGCCAACTATATAAGAAAATATTTCAATTTAATGTACATCTTGTCTTACTGCGACTTGTTTTTGTACTCTATCGGATTCGTCATTAATTATGTCGTCAGTGTGTCACAAACGAAAAGAAATATATTATTTGTTTTGAAAATTCAAGACGTTCACAGATTTCTTAACGAAAAGACCAAAGTCAAGCGCTTCATCATTCGAAATTGGATCAGTGTAATCTTTATCTTCTGTTACTACATTACAGTAGTCACTTATACTAACATGAGAATTACTTTATCCTTCATTAATTGCGTTTGTGGGTTATTGGTCATGTGTTTTGATGGTAACATCATTTACGTCAGCAGGCTTCTTAAGCTGTTATGCAATAAAGTTGACTTATGGAATATTAAAGCTCAAAAGTTTCAACAAATGGACCGCAGTAATAAAGAAACTTATTGCAAAAGAATGTTTGAAGCTTACGTTCATATTTTGGACTGTTATGATATATCCAGGACTTCTTTTCAGTATATGGTGCGAATGCTTTTAACTATACATAATATTAAAAGTTAAAAACGTATACCGACAAACAATGAAAAACAAACATTGTAATTTTCAGATCGTTTACCACAAAGTGGAGTTTTTTCTTCGCGTATTAATGAAATTACAAATGACAGTAGACATTTTGAAATTAACTGCTAGTAGCGACTTTGTGTATGTGAGTATAAAGTTTGTTTTACAATTCTTTTATTTATTTTTATGTAATTGTAATAAGTGTGTGTGTGTGTTTGTAAAGAGTCTTTTTACAAAAATATTCGAGCAGCATGATATTCTCCTTAATATTACCCGTTATGTTAGGTTCATTTAGGCATGTATTGTTACAGATGGCAGTGTGGTTTTCATTCCTATATTTGTATATCTGGGTTATAAAGAGTTTGATATTTGAAATTATCTTGAGCTTGTACTGTGAAAAGTTCTACATTGCGATGAATAATGTTCAAAACTCATGTGCAGTCATTTTGAAATCGAATTGTACAGGTAATTTTGAACAAAATATTTTATTCCATTTTGATTGAAGAAATAAATGCTGAGCTAATTAAAATTATGATTGCAGATGCTGAGAGACAGTTGTGTAAAAATATTCAACGCCTACATCGAGCGACATTCGACAAGTTGAATGTCTGTGGGATGTTCTACGTCGATGCTACTTTTCCATTAAGAATTATGGCTTTACTTGCCCATTATACGTTCGTACTGCTGCAGTTTGCGTATTTATAATCCTGGTTACATTGTAACAATGTTATTGGTGACTAACTATACAATCGTTATTTTGCGCGTCTCGATAATCCTGATTAAATCCACTTTACTGTTTGGTCTCAACCTTATGACTATGAATAAATATTGCTAACTTATACGGACTTTCATTCCATAGGAAGTACACAGCAGCGGTGAGGTTTGGTGAAAAGCAAGGTGTTTGATTTTAAAAATGTGTTCACCATCTAGATTCTCACAAAAGTCAAGGAGAGGTTGCGGGAACAATATTTTAATTAAAACTAAACGACCGAGAGATAGGTATAATGTAGCGTTAGGTTTCGCTTCTTGCCCCGAGATGTCGCTACCTATCAGTCCTCGATGATGTGACTGCGAGTCACTTTCTCTAGTCTAATAACAAATATTATATTTACTTTAAAATCGACACATGGTTCTGGGTTCTTGGGAATACATTAAATCTCAACTTTTACCCTAATTAATAACAAAAGATCCTATTTCTTTAAAATTGTAAAGCAATATCGAGCCTCTTAGAAACCCATTCCATTTATATTTTATGGCCGTACCAATCCTTAGGGCTTAAAAGCAGAGATCGTCAACATGTGGCCCTCAAAGTTAGTATGAACAAATGTGCTCATACATGAATATAACAAAAGTAAGGTAAAGAAATCAACCAAATAGAAATCTAGAGCTATGCTTGAAACTTAAAACCTATGAGCCATTCATGGGACATACAAAGCCAGTGCTCCCAATAATGTAGCTATTAATTAATCCAATAACTGCAGTTATATTATTGGATTAATTATTCTATTATTCTAGCCGCCAGCTAAAATACTTTAATATGTTCTGTGCTAAAACATTTGTATGTTTTATAGTAAAATGTATAAAAATTCAAAAGGTTGACCATCCCTGCAGGAATCGCATATTATTACAGCCACATCTATGTATCATAAATGTCAGCGAGACTCGATTAATTCAAACGGACCCTTTTAAAACAATTGAGATGTTGTACACAAAAACTGTCATAAATGTATTTTATTCTGCGAAACTGGAAGAAACTCAGCGTAGCAGACAAAGGCAGCGTCGTCATGTGTTGGGCTGAGACCCGGGGGTGACGCGGAACGCGGGAAGTTTTTAGTAAATGACGGGACTGAAAAATGAAGTCAGGACAGTTGTTTTGACACCACGAAAGGACGCGGATGTCCGGGGCTAGGTTGAGGCTAGTTAGATTGGAGACCGAGAGGCCATGTCCAAGTGGGCTGTCGTACGATAGCTAGTATTATTTATTAAGTTAAATATAGTTGGGTTGAGGCCCAGATTAGTCTAATATAGTATTAGTAACTAGTATTAGTGATTAGTCTAACGTAGAATGTGTGTGTGTGTGTGTGTGTGTGTTGGTGCGACTGGGTGATTCTTTAAATGTAATAATTATCCCAGGCTGGTAACATAATCAAAGTTCTTGTAACTAAACTCTTATTTGGTACTAGCTGTTACCCGCGACTTCGTCCGCGATGATGTCTATACATAAACTTTATTTGCATAGCTGCCAGTGAGACTCTAGTCGAAAAGCCGTTTCGGAGATTAGCCGGAACAAACAGACAGGTTTTTTTAAGTGGCACCGGTGACCGAAAAGTTGTGCGGAAATCGGTTATCATGGTATGGGCATGTGATGCGGAGGAATGAGGAAAGTGTCGTGAAGACAGTAAGTATGAATGTCAATGGCTATAAGAGTAGGGGACGACCAAAGAAACGATGGATGGACTGTGTGAAAGGTGATATGGCTAGAAAGGGGGTGGTGACTACTGAGATGACGACTAATAGAGAAGTATGAAAAAAAGGGACATGTTGCGACGACCCCAAATAAAATTGGGATAAGGGCAGGAGAATGATGATGCATTTAGTATAAAGCTGTTATTTTGACATTACAAACAGACTTCAATTTTATTTAAGATTACCCACGACTGCGCCTGCGTGGAATTCCATACATCAACTTTATTTATTTGTAAAGCTGCCAGTGAAACTCCCGTCAAAATCAGTCCAGCCGTTACGGAGATCAGCCGGAACAAACAGACAGACAAAAAAAAATTACTATCTTCCAGTGAAAGTCCCATCGAAATAGGTCCAGCCATTTTGGAGATTTCCCTTAAATGTTCCCGTGGGAATATCGGGATAAAAAGTAGTAGCCTATTTTACGCCCAGTGGCCTCAGCTATATATTAGTGAAAGTCCCGTCCAAATCGGTCCAGCCGCTTCGGAGATTAGCCGGAACAAACAGACAGACAGACAAAAAAAATGTAATTGTATTTTTGTTGTTTGAGTCGTACATACTTTCATATGCATTTAGTAAAAAGCTATTATTTTGAAATTACAAACAGACACTTCAATTTTATTTATTTGTATGTATAGATGTATAGATTGAGTCTATAATCAACGCTACATTATCGTGTATTACGTGCCCATTATCCTAATCCCTACCTTGGCAAATGATTGTCAGTTGCGTTTGGCTATAGGGACCTGGCGACGGGCTCCCACACCATACTTGACTCGAGCACTAACGCTCAAGACTGTTGATGACCGTTGACCTTGAACTGATGCACCACATTTGGAAGGCAGAGCCATAAATACTCACAGCTCTTTTAGAGTTGAACTAGGCTAATAAAGCCAATCTATAATTGCATTATAAAACAACCAAACGTCAGTGATGATCTTTGTATCCAAAAAGGTTCCGCCACAGAACTCTTTGCGTGCGGTTTGTTGACGCACATTTCTGGAAGAGGGTTAGGCTTCACCAAGTACCACTAACTGAATGGATAGTTCGTTCTAAGGAACGCTAGAAATCGTGTCTCGTTAAGCCACTCTACAACCGGCTTTCGGGCCTCTTACAAATTATATTAGCGAGACACGTTATTTAGATGCCTAGATAGAAACGCCCCATTGGGGCAGATTAACGAAATGTGAAGAGACGAAAATCCCTCTTCGGCGATCACCAGGTACAATCGTAATGCATTCTGCTAGGAAACTGAGTCTACGTGCGCTTGTGCTAGTTTTGTGTTAACTTTGTAAAAAGGGGCTAGACTGCCGTAAAGGGTCTTTGACATTAGCACGCGATTAGAATTTCTGAATACTAAACTTGTCTTCCTCAATAACGGTTGGACTTTGCAGTACTCTGTCTTAGGATTGGGTTAGACATTTATATAGTGCTTAGGAAACGTGATCCGTTAGGATCGTATAAGTTCCTCAGAGGTTCTATGCGTTATGTCTAACAGGTCACGTAGAATGAGGCAAACATTGTAATACGGTTTCCGGTCTCAGTGAAGTGGGAACATTGTAAACAGACAAATTAACGAAGTTATAAATAATGATTTGAAGCGCAAGCGTAACGATCCCTTAACCCCTCCACCTTAACAAAGCTGTATTACAGATATTGGTGCTCAACTGCGAGAGGAAGAGATGTTGGCATTCTAACATTTATAATACTCAATAATATTATACCACATACTTTTGCATACCCTCTTGTCTCTTTAGCTTCATATTATATTAATGTTATAATACTTATGTTTACTAACTGTGAGTTCCCAATATTAACTTCCTTTTATCCAATCATCGTCCCCAAGCTTTTATAAGTCGGGATGAGGTACTGTAGTTTTGGGTACTCTTCTCTTTCTTATATCGGTGGGAGAGTGTCCAGTCCGGAGTCGAGCTCTACAGGATTGTACGGAGGTGGAGTGCGATCTTTCCTCTTAATTGAGGAACCGATCTAAACACTAATATTAACATAATTAGAAAAAACTAAAATTTTATCAGCCTAGGGTAATTTAGGTACAGTCACAATGACCTACCTACATCTGCAAAGCTTTATAAAATCCGCTGTAAAGCTTCATCTACTTTCAGGGTATCTCTGAATCTTCCATTGATGCTAACTACAAACACAAGGTGTACGTGAGGTTTGGAAGTTTTAGATCATAGCGGCACTATCTGAATCTGAATGATTTTCCCGCAACTTTTCATTAAAAGCACTACAATTACTACAAAAGTAAGAAACTAAGTATTATTATTATTATCCTGGATGTTCCGAAATACGATGATATCTTTTGCAGAAATCCATTATAAAATACAATAGACGACGTATATTTAGTAACATAATCCGCTTAACTGTTCCAAAAGAGTCATATAGAACCCTGCAAGAAATCGACACGTGTTTTACCTCTCAACAAAACAACCTCAGGATGACGATTGTCTTGTTGTTTGTGCCTTTTTCTCATGGATACTATATAGATGATGAAAATCTGATAACTAGGTGGGCACCATAGTCGAGAAAATATTTGTCTTCCTGTGATAGTCCGATTTTTTTACAGCATACGATTTTTTAGAGCTGTTTAAATTAAAGAAAAACAAATGATCACCAGGCGCGTGAAAAATTGTCATTGATACTGGAAATAATAATTAATTTACTTAGTTTGAATTTAGGAAAGCCTTACAAGCCTTGGCCGCAATCAGGCATTGATGGACCTACGCATGTGTGCCTCGGCTTTGCCTCTGCCCACATTTCCACGATCGTCCATCAATGCCCTTGTTGCAGGTCGCGACAGTAATGTACTGTTGTTGTTGATATACCTTTTGTATTATAAATAGTGGTCGGTACAGACCAATATTCTTAATGGACTATCATTTACATTCAATTTATTTGACCTCTTATTAATTATTCCCTAATTTATAAAAATTGCTTTGTACTAAATTGCTCATTTGTGTACGCATAACCATAATAAAATGAAGTCCATAAGAAGAAATAAACATTTAAGTAAAACACAAAGTTTTCGTTTGACTTATCCGTTGGTTAACTTAGTTGACAAAGATGTTCAGTCATTTTTTTTACCTTTAAACCTCTTGCAAAATATTTTGTTCTGTCCAAAATATCGGATTCAGGATAACTTTATATATCCAAATACCATTACTTCGAAGTTAATGTCATTGTGTGTTATGATATTATCATTTTTTTTATACATTTTTCGCATCTTCGACTTACATTTTAACGAAAATGTATACATAAAATATATACATTATAATATAGCGTACGCTTCCTTTGATTGGTTTGTATATTCTATCGGATTCGTCGTCAATTACATCATCAATGTGTTACAAACGAAAAAAAACATATCGTTTGTTTTGAAAATTCAGAATATTCACAGATTTCTTAACGAAGAGACTCATTTCAAGCGCTTCACCATTTGCAATTGGATCATTGTCATCGTAATCTACGTAGGTCACATTTGTGTTGCCACTGCAGCATGGGTTAAATTTGATTTTCCCATTCATTACTTGTTGTATGGGTATTGTACCATATGTTTTGACTTAAACATTGCTTACGCTATCAGACTTATAGAGTTGTTAAGCAATAAAGTTGATTTATGGAACATTCAAGCTCAAAGTTTACAACAGATGGATCATAGCGCCAATGAAACTCATTGCAAAAGAATGTATCAAGTTTACGTTAATATTTTGGAATGTTACGATATTTACAAGAATTCTTTCCAGTATACGGTAAAAATGTCTAATAACTCTTTACTAAAAGATCCACGATCAATGTAATTTGAATAGCATATTAACATTTCATTTCCAGATCTTATTCCAAACCATTGAGTTTTTTGGTCATGCTTTGAGCAAATTGCAAATATCAATAGAAATGTTAAAATCAACTGCAAATGGAAATGGAGGCGAAAACGCATTCGTAAGTATCTGTTTTTTTTTTCTAAATTATACAGTTTCATTTTGTCCAGTAATTTTTACAAAGTGTGGAAAGTAGAATGAAATATTCCAAATATTCATAATTATAAATAGTAGACCCTTATAAAATGTGTTCTTGAAGGGATCCCTTCTTTTCGCATAATGTTCTTTGTCCTAATATACTTCGGCATAACGATTTTGGCACAATTTGTTTTGGCATAATAATACTTCGGCATAATTTTTTTAGGCATACATTTTATGTTGGCATAATCATCTTAAAGACTAATTTGTTTTGGCATAAATTTGATTCGCATAACGTTAGTAGGCCTAATGGCTATTAGCATAATAATATTTAGGCATATCTTATTTGTTTAGATTAGGATTAGGTTAGGTTAGGTTAGAACTGTGACCAACTGCGCGCGAGCCTTTGTCATACAGGTAAAATATTCTACTATTGTGTTCTTGTCGTGTCGTGTCTTACTATTGTGATCACACTATTAGTTCTGCCTATTAGTAAAGCTAAAAAATTCTATGATATGGCGACAACATAATTATACACCGGCTTGTAGTTAATAGGTTGAATCTGTTCCAAAACCGAGTCGGGGCACCCCGACTTTACGTAGTCTTTTGGCTCCTACCCCTAGAGTGTATATAAAAACCGGAGGCGCGGAGGGAGAGCAACCCCCGCCCGCTGTAACAAAGCATAGGCACCCGTGCGAGCCGTAGCGGCTGAGGCTGGTCGCCTCCGGCGACCAGCCTCAGCCGCTACGTTACGTAAGGGCGAAGGGGTTGCACTTCCCGCAGCGCCGGAGACGATGCAGAAGCAACTTTAATTTTTTGAGGTTAGGTTACAATATAATTTGCTTTTCTCAAGAACGATGCGTTACTTTAGAAATTTCGTTGATATGAAAGTTAGGTCAAATGAACATTATATAAAAAGAGCAATATACAATATGAAAATTATATGAAATCACCTCAAAATATTATGCTTAAAAAAGTTATGCTTTAGAACTTTATGCTTAATAAATTTATGCTTTAGAATATTATGCTTAATCATTATTATGGTTAGAGAAATTATGCTTAAAAAAATTATGCGTAAGCTGTTATGCGTAACTATATTATGCGAAAATATAATTATGCCAAACAAAATTATGCTAAGTTATATTAGGTCTTAAAATTTTATGCAAATGGATAGGGAACCGTTCTTGAATCTATCTTTCTGCAGGTTTTTGCAGTTTTTATCATCTTGATGTTGTACTTATGGGTGATGAAGACTTTGATATATGAAATTAAATTGAGCTCGTGTTGTGAAAAGTTCTACATAGCTATGAATGATGTCCGAAGCTCTTGCGCGCTCATTCTGAAATCTGATTGTACAGGTAATTTTATCGAAAAGGTTATTTTTTGTAATAATAAGTGAAGTATAGTCAGAATGAGAATAGCTCATGTTGCGTGTGGAAATATTAGCCAATTATCAAAACTGTAGCGGGGCTTAACTCGTTTATTTGGTCCAATTTGTGGGTAGAAACTAGTGCAATACATAAGGTACATTTTTTGGAGCCTTCAACTCATTAAACTTAATTTCTCAATAAATACGGGACTTGAGTCGCTTATGTAAATATGCTGAGAAAAAAATGTGCAACAATATTAAACGCCTACATCGAGCGAAATTCGACAAGATGAATGTCTGTGGAATGTTCTACGTCGATGCTGTTTTTCCATTAAAAATGATGGCTTTAGTGACTAACTATACAATCATTATTTTGCAGTTCGCGTTTTTATAATCCTGATTTAAATTCACTTTGCTTTTTGTTCTTAATGTTGTGACTATGAATAAATATTACTAACTTATACTAGCTTTCATTGTACAGGAAGAAACCTTGACGATATTTGATACAAGAATACTCAAAAAAGTTATAAGTATCTATTTACAAATATTTCAATTTGTACTTTAGTGGTTCAGTTCAATCTGTATCGAACGAAACTACGATTTCCATTGGCCAGGCCGTGTAAATACAAAAGCGGATGCAATACAGACAGTAGCTGTTCTGTAACACTACACAAGTATTACAAACTCAATTACATCACAGACATTTGGAAACTGTCGCCAATAAAATGGGCTCCGAAAGACATTGTTTTAACAAATAAACGATATAACTGCAGTATTATTGCCTATTATTTTGCCTTCACTGCAAATATCAAACTTGCTTGTGACGTATGATCCTTGCGTTAATACTAAATAGCCTCCCTAGTTGCGAGCAACTTGGAAGTAGAACTCACCAGCCGCTGCTGCAGCACCGCTCACTTCTCTCGCTCGGCTCGTGCGCAGTTTGTCATAGTTCTAACCTAACCTAGCCCATTTCACCCAGTTCACAATTTTTTAAAGTTTATAATGTTAACGAAAATAATACTATGGATATATGCACTGAGTCCACCTTTCCATTGCCTTATACAAACAAATGCGGCACTACAAAGCCCTGTGTTGCAGCTGGGTTCAAACGAACTATTACTGCTGGGAGTCTATGTTGCATCCGCCTTTGTATTTACGTGTAGTGAATGCGCATGCACTCGGTTGCAGCTGAATGCGTCAGTCCGACTTCTAAAATCCGCTGGAACCTGGGCGAGTACACACACTCTCATGACTAGAGCGACAACCAGCGATTGGAATGATTCAACTTGACAATAACTTGGCAATAATACCCGAGCGCACTTAGCTAAACGGAGCCGACGGGCTACCACGGTGTGTGCACGAACTCGGCCAGGATTTAAGCTGTGAAACTTCCTTGCCAATAGGACATTCAACTACTTCATATACGTTTCAATTTACTTTAACATGTTTTAAACCATATTATAGGTGTGTCACGCATACACACCCAACCCAGGGTGTGTATGGGTGACACACCCTTCGCATTAGACTGGTCAGACATACTATTATTTATTTATTTCATTATTTACGTACACACGGTAAAATACATAGAGATATGATAATAAATTATAATGTTGAGTACAACGTAAAAAGTGAAAGTGTTTTATTGATTTTTATGTCCTGTTAAACCCTCGGGCTTCGTGAGGGTTTTGGGGGTGTGCTCGCTCACCTTGCGAGCTGGTGAATGCTGAAGATGGATAGGTCTTGCGAACTCCTCGGGCTTCGTGAGGGCCACAATGACACTATCCGACTGGTTCCCTACGTTCTCAAAGGCTGACTTCAAAAATGAAACATAGGGTACCAATATACCAAACGTTTATTTCACCTTTACTGGTAACACTTAATAAAATGCACGAATATGAATCTTATTGGATAAAACTATATGTAATCGGCCGAGAATCTCAACACCGCGATCTAGATTTTGGACTCAAATAAAAAGCGCCATCTATTGGTCCCAAAAATAACTAATTTATGAATACACAGTTGGAGTGTGATATTTATTTGCGTTTGATGTTGCTACTGACCGATAGATGGCTGGACATTCCACCCACCAAGGACATTTTGTGAACATTATGTCCTTCAAGCTAAAATAATTACAAACTAGAAGTAAGTCTCACTAAACACATCACAAGTGAGGTTACAAGGTTACAAACATATTATATTGAAGACATCTCTTAAAAATAGCTTATTTTCTACTTACACAAAATTTCACATTTTAAACACAAATTATCAATATTTAAGTTCTTACTGAACAACTTGTTTAAGTGACAGGCAAAACACACAGTTTCGAGGTTGGTCGTTTAAATGTTGAACCGTTGCTACACAGGGTGACTACTCGCGTTAAATTATCCAGCCCCGGATGTTTCTCAACCACTCTGCCAAGTAGCCACCGACAAGGGGGCAAGTTATCCTCCTTAATTAAAACTATGTCTCCTAAGTTCGGTTCAGGAGTTTCCGTAGACCACTTATACCGATGGAGCAGTGTGGTCAGGTATTCGGCTGACCAGCGTCTCCAAAACTGTTGCAGCATTTGTTGAACCAAATGCCACCTCTTAAGACTAGATATGTTAGTGTCTTCGTAATTCCTATCTGGTGCGTTTATAACAGGTTCACCAATAAGAAAATGCCCAGGTGTTAATGCATCACAACTGTTGGAATCTGTTACCCTACATAACGGCCGTGAATTTAGGCATGCCTCCACTTGACTTAAAAGAGTGGACATTTCTTCGTAAGTTAAAGTAGAGTTGCCTATTACCCTGCGCAAATGCCTTTTGCAGGATTTTATTCCAGCTTCCCACAGACCCCCAAAGTTCGGAGAATGTGGTGGAATATAATGCCACGTTGTTCCCTCAGCAGCTAAAGCTGCTGCAATTTCCTTGGATAAGATTGAATTTTCAGAGCGAAACAATGCAACTAACTCTTTGGAAGCACCCTGAAAATTTGTGCCATTGTCGCTCCATACATCCTTGCAGTGACCTCTTCTGGCCACAAACCTTTTAAATGCGGCAATAAACCCTTTTGTGGTAAGATCACTTACGACCTCGATATGGACAGCCTTTGTGGCCATACATACAAATAAACAAATATACCCCTTGTATGCGTGATGACCCCGACCCTTAGATGTCCTTAAATTTATAGGACCCGCGTAGTCTACCCCACTGTTTTTAAACGGCCTGCTTGGTGTAACTCGCGCAGGTGGCAATTGACCCATTAACTGAGGTTTCGTTGTAGCTGCATACCTGATACAAGTTACACATTTCCTTACATATGCTGTAACTAACCGCTTGGCTCCTAGGATATAGTATTTCGTACTCAAATAGTTAAGCATAAGTTGGGGACCTCCATGAAGACTTCTGTTATGCGCATCTACTATTAAGAGATAGGTGAGGTGATCGTTACCGGGAATCAATATTGGATGTTTACGATTGTGATCGAGATCTGAACGTTCTAATCTACCGCCCACCCTCAAGATCTGTTTTGAATCCAGGTAAGGATTTAAGGATTTTAAGACCTTCTCCTTACAATTTTCCCCTTTTTCTAGGTTAGTGATCACCGCTTCGAATCTTTTGCCCTGGCTAACCCTGATACATGTCTCTAACGCTAATTCGAGCTCTTCTGCGGTAATATAGCTGAGGTTTTTCCTCGTAGTCTTTGGCTTTCTTAGTTCGAGAAATCGCCTCACATAAGCTACTATTCGCAATAGTTTATCAAGGGATGAATATTTATCCCAGAAAAAATTGTCAGTATTCACTGATACGTGTACCCTCTTTTCTTCCATTTCAGTTGAAACTGATTTGCGTTTACCCGTTGGAACTACCGTTTCTTTGAGGAACTCTGGACCTTCTAACCACATTTTGAAGTGTATGAACTCTGAGGCGTGCATACCCCGTGATGCGCAGTCAGCAGGATTGTTTTTTGATGCGACATGGTTCCATTGGTGTGGTTCACTTATGCATAAAATTTCTGATACGCGATTAGCGACAAATGTTTTCCACTTGTTGGGGTGACTGTTTAACCAAGCCAATACAATTTCTGAATCTGTCCAAAAGTGCACGTTACATTTATCGATTCCCATGACTGACGATATTTCGGATACGAGTTTTGCTAACAGTACTGCCCCACACAGTTCTAACCTAGGAATTGAGACTGTTTTTATAGGTGCAACGTTAGTTTTAGCAGTGACAAGAGTGACTGATACTCCACCATTAGCATCGACTACCCTAGCATACACAACCGCGGCGTATGCTGATTTGGACGCATCACAAAATCCATGCAAGTCGATGTGTTTGTCACCGTGCCTCATCTTCAACCATCGAGGTACTGAAAACTCTGCTAAACTTTGCAACTGATGTCGGTAAGTAAACCATTCATCTTTTATTTCAATAGGAATTTCTTCATCCCATCCAATTCCCGAAGTCCACAATGCTTGTATTTGCATTTTTGCTTTCACAATGACCGGAGCGACCCATCCTAAGGGGTCAAATAATCTTGCAATGTCAGACAACATTTTTCTTTTTGTTACAGGTTCTTCTACTGGATGCAGCTGAACTGAATACTGGAAGGTGTCGGAGCTTCGATTCCAGGTAAGTCCTAGTGTTTTTAATATTTCATCTTGCTTAATCCAAATTCCCTGTTCCGCACGATCCATGTCCTTATTTTTCCCATCTATAATTTTCGCCAGAAGCTCATTGCTGTTACTCGACCATTTTTGTAATTCAAACCCTGCTTTGGCGAGCATCTCTTCCATTTGTGTACAAATTTCTATTCCTTCTTCTACTGTTTCACAACCAGTCATTAGGTCATCAACGTAAAAATCTTTTAGTGTTTTCTCAGCTGCCAGAGGATAATCCTTTCCTTCATCGTATGCTACTTGTTGCATAGCCCGAACAGCCAAGAATGGTGCAGCCGCAGTGCCAAAGGTGACCGTCTGAAGCTGGTAATCCTTTAATTCAGAGTCCCTGTTATCTCTCCATAATATACGTTGAAAATGCTGATGTTTATCCACTACGCGTACTTGTCGATACATCTTGACTACATCTGATACCATGCAAATAGGATGTCTTCTCCAACGCATCAATAGATGTCGCAAGTCAGGTTGCAGACTTGGCCCAACTATCAGGTCATCATTGAGCGAAATGCCGGTTTTTCCCTTGCAAGATGCGTCGAACACTACACGCACCTTGGTTGTATCTTTATCATTTCTAATTACCGCGTGATGAGGTAAATATACAGCTTCGTTTACATGATCCTCCGGTTTGCTTACCGGCCTCATATGCCCCAGTTCGAGATACTCGTTGATTACCTCTGCATATTTAACTCCCAATTCCTCATTCCGCCGTAGTTTAGATTCTAGAGCATGAAACCTCCTAATTGCTACGTCTCTTGTTTTTCCATATTTACAGCCTGGATCGTCAGTTCGGAATGGCAGGTTCACAACGTAACGTCCGCTATCATCTCTTGTAGTTGTGGTAGTGAATATCTCCTCACATTTGGTCTCTGCTTCGGTGAGTATATGTTTCTTGTTTTCCTCTGGTTCTTTCTCTAATTCCCAGAATCTTTTCAGGATCTCATCATCACCTACGAGGGCGTGCATCACGGTGAAGTTAGAAGACTTATGGCCAGCAGAAGCTATCGTTCCTGACAGAATCCACCCCAGAGAAGTGCACTGCGCCACCGCGCTGCAACCCGACGCTTTTTTCAACCCGTTTTGTAAAACCTTGCCGTAGATTTCTGCCCCTAACAATAAATCAACTTTATCTGGTCTATGATATTTGGGATCCGCCAACGGTATGTCTTGCAATTGTACCCAATCTAAATGTGCTGTTTCCCTACTAGGCAATAAAGATGTAAGTGATTTTAGAACGTATGCAGTTACTACCAATTCCACATATGGATCAACCCTAGACTGTATTTTAACTTTAACAACCGAATTCAACTCTAATTTGTGGTTGACATCTATACCAACTATCGAACCCTTAGCTGATGTTTTCTTTAATCCTAAGGTTTGGACAATGTTTTCCGTAACAAATGATGCTTGAGAGCCTTGATCCAACAAAGCTCTAACTGTGAACATAGACCCGTTGTTCGATTCAGCCTTCACTAAAGCTGTGGCTAATAAGACTTGGTTATTAGCTGTACTACCCTTTGAAAAACAAGCAACTATTTCTTCGTTTTCTGCTCCAACCGTATGAGTGCTCTTCTCCCCTAAAGATTCCTGCTCACTTTTAGTATGTAATAAAGTGTGGTGCTTACGTTGACAGACTCGACAAGTGACTGTACACTTACAAAACCTGGCAGAGTGGTTACCCCCCAGACAATTGAAGCATAAGTTGTTTTCCTGTACGAACTTACGACGAGCCTCCACATCTTTACCCATGAACTGTTTGCAAGTCCCTATCTTGTGATCATCATTACACACCGGACAACTCGACGATACTGTGTGAAACACCCTTGCTTTAGTTGTATTTACATTTTTATTTTGTATAGACTTAGGTTCTAAGAATTCGAATGCTCTGTATCTGCTAGTTAAAAAGTCTTTAAATTGCTCAAATGTTGGTAGCTTATCGGAATCAATGTTTGAGGCCACCTTTAACTCCCATTCTTTGCGACTATCCGAGTCTAACTTTAGTGTGAGGATATGAATGATTAATAAGTCTCTAATTGCTGTGTCATTTAACTCTAAATTAATAAGTGCATTTAAACAATCAGAGGTGGTATCCATTAGATCCTTTAAACAACTAGCTGATTCATTGGTTATATTTCTTTGACTGAATAAACGTTTTAAAATGCAATTTGAAAGGTATTTTTTATTGTTGTAACGCGATTCTAATTGAGCCCAGCACTTATCATAATTTAAATCGGATATTGGAATGTGTCGCAAAAGTTGCTCGGCTTCACCTGTTAGGTAGCCTTTTAAATAATGAAGTTTCTGCACTTTATCTATTTTGTCGTTTTTGTGAATCAAAGAAATGAATAAATCTCTGAAGGTGATCCATTCAGTATATTTCCCAGAAAACGTTGGGATCGATATTTTAGGCAATTTAATGGGCATGTTTCTACTTTCTGACTTTGATGACGACTCCGCAATTGGAGAAACATCACTACTACTTTTGAATTTATTTAAAACAGTTTTTAGTTCACTTTTAAAATCTAAATATAATTCCTCGGTGTTGAAGTAAACTTCGTTTATAGTATAAGGCGACTTTGTTAACTCAATAGATTCACAATCTTTAACCATCTGTGTGTGCGTTAAGGTAAATTGAGCCCACAGCTCTTCAACGTTTTCTAACCTGGCTTCTACATGTTGTTTGGTAATCCTATCTTTGGGTGACTTCTTAAAGTTACTTCTAGCTCTCGACAATCGAGCATATAAATCATCCTGTACCTTGACGAACATTTGTAATTGAGACATTTTGACAAATTAATTTTAAGTCAAAAATATTTTTGAAGAAAATATTCTAAGTCAATGTGAAGAAACAAATTTTATAAGTCTCAAACTTTCCTAAAAATTTTACAAGTCGATAATATTTTTGAAGAAAATATTCTAAGTCGATGTAAACAAACAAATTTTTCTAAGTCTTTGGACTTTATAATTTAAATAAAAATCGGGCATTTTTTTTTTTTTTTTTTGGGTGGGAAATCATCCAATGACTTCTCCCGCTCTGGGCGGAGCGGAAGGGCGTGTCAGACTTTTACTGACTAAAACCCACCCGTGTTCCTTCCCTTACCTAGACCAGGGCCACGGTTTCCCCTTAGGACTTATCCGCAACCCCGGTGGTAGGCATCGGCCCTGACGGACCCCTTCAGCTTCGCTGACAACTCTTTGAGGCGCGCGTGGAACACTACGCGCCGTCGACCCGGGCTTGGTCCTGATCGGACGGAGAGCTACCCATCACTCTCCGTCCGCAAGCCCGCGCCTACGGTGGCCGGAAATCGGCGATCGATTCCCGACGCCCGGGGCGTCTACTACCGCGGCGGCTAGGGGCTCGAGGGAGCGACCTTAGTCTCTGCCTCTCGCGCCCCGCCTCCTCCTTTACGAGCATTACTGCTTCGCAGAAGGAGGTGACAGCCTGCCATGCCCTCTCACTCCGCACCATGGCCTGGACCAGGGCCGGACGTGAGAGGTCACTGCCGCCGATCGCCTGCACGAGGACACGGCGGTGCTCCACCCAAGCCGGGCAGACCTCCACCGTATGCTCCACCGTGTCCTCCGGGCGATCCACGCAGTGGTGACACCCGGGCGTTTCCTCCTGCCTGATCTGAAACAGGAACCTCCCGAAACTACCGTGTCCGGTGAGGACCTGCGTCAGGCGGTAGGTGAGGGCGCCGTGGCGCCTCTCTAGCCACTCCTCAAAGAGGGGACTTATCGCCGCAATTGTGGCGTGCCCAGATCTGGGTTGCGACAATCGCACTCTCCAAGCCGCCATGAGATCCTGCCGGAGCTCTGTCCGCTGTGCCGTGACTTGTCGCGGCAGCGGAGTTACACCCCGGCGCTTCATCTCCTCGCGCCACTCCCAGATGTGGGCGAGGACTTTCGCCTCCAGATCCCATGGCGGCGTTCCGGCAAGGAGGCTCGCTGCCTCGCCGGAGATCGTGCGGTATCCCCGCACTATCCGGGTGGCCATGACCCTTTGGGCCGCGTGCAACCGGCGGGTTGGCTGCAGCCTCAAGGTTGGCGCCCACACCGGCGCCCCGTAAAGGGCCATGGACCGCACGACCCCCGCGTAGAGCCTCCGGCAGGAGGCGTTTGGACCCCTTAGATTGGGCAGAAGCCGCTTCAAAGCAGCCCCGGCCCGCTCCAGTTTGGGAGCCAAACGTCGGAAATGCTCCACGAAGTTCCATCGACTGTCGAGGACGAGTCCCAGGTACCTCATCGTCACCTCGACGTCGATGTGAACCCCTCCTACCGTTATTTCGGAACCCGACGGTGGCGCGTTCCGAGGGCCATGAAAGCACATGACCTCGGACTTGTGCAGCGCCACCTCGAGTCCCAACTGCCGGATCCTGTCGACGATTGTCGCAACCCCGCGTGTCGCCAATTCGGCCGCCGCCTCGTGCGACCTCCCCTGCGCCAGGACCAGCGTGTCGTCAGCGTAGCACACTACGCTGACGCCGCTAGGGAGGTCGGCGCGCAGCACCCAGTCGTAACCGATGTCCCACAGATATGGCCCCAGGACCGATCCCTGTGGGACACCGCACGACATCTCTCGCCGGTTCCATTCCCCCTGGTGACCGGGGTAGATGACGGCCCTGTCCGTCAGATAGGCCTCGACCAAACGACAGAGGTAGGTCGGCATCCGGTGATACCGGAGTGCCTCCCTGATGCAACTCCAGGGCAGGGTGTTGAAGGCGTTGGCGATGTCTAGAGACACCGCCAAGACGACCCCACCCCGGGCCACAGCATCCCCCGTCGTGAGGGCCCGCACGCGCATGATGGCGTCCACCGTAGAGCGCCCTTGGCGGAAGCCAAACTGGCCATCCGCCAAATCCGGCCCCACCCGCACCAGCTGCCCGACGAGGCGGTTTGCAATTACTCTTTCAAAGAGCTTGCCCACCTCGTCGAGCAGCACGATGGGCCGGTAAGCGGACGGAGAGTCCGCAGGGCGCCCCGGCTTCTTGATGAGGACCAGTTTCCCGGTCTTCCAACGAAGTGGGAACTGGCCCCTCTCCATGCATGCGCTAAGGAGCCCCCTTAGTCGAGGCCCGAGAGCCTCCATGGCCAGGACCCAGGCTTTCCCAGGTAAGCCGTCGGGTCCTGGGGCGGTATTCTTGGCACTCAGCCTACGTACCGCCACTCTCATTTCTGCCTCGGTCACCTCTGGGGCATCGTCGTCGTCGTCGGCGGTGTGGTCCGCATCGGGCACCGCAGCAGGCGGAGCCATAGGCGGGGTAGGATGTTCCCCTCTCGAGGGGAACAGAGCGCTCACCACGTCCTCAACAAGCTCGGGTCGGAGACTCTGTGTCAGCGGGGGAGCCCATGGGCGGAGTTTCTCCCGCACCATCTTATATGGGCGTCCCCACGGGTCCCCGTCCAGAGTCCCCAGAAACTCCTCGCGAGCCAGTCCCCTGGCCCGAAGGATCCCTGCTTGGAGGACGTTCTTCGCCTCTCTGTACCTCTCGTACAGCTCTGCCTGAATGGCCTCCGTATCCGGAGGGCGGATACGGAGCCTGCGGTGCCTGGCGTACCGGCGTCGCGCCGCAACGCACGCTTTGCGCAGAGTCGTCAGCTCTGGCGACCACCAGTACACCTGGCGCCTAGCACGTCCGGGCTGGACCCGGGGCATTGCCACGTCGCAAATTGCGGACATGGCCTCCCGGAACCACTCTGCCTCATCGTTGATGTCGGCAGGCCTGTCCGGTGATGACACCCAGGCCTGCACGATCGAGGCTTCCAGGAGGAGCTCCCGGTCCAGCTGCTTCAGCGCCCATCGCGGACCACTCCGGGCCTGTCGGACCGGCGCGCTCGAGGTCTGGGCGGAGACGTCAAACCGGATGTACCGGTGGTCGGAATACGTCTCCACCCCCTCCATGACGCGCCAGTCGACGACACGTGGCGACAGAGCAGGGCTGGCGAACGAGATGTCCACCACTGATTCGCCCTGCATCCGCACACACGTGGGGACAGAACCCCGGTTTAGGACGACCAGGCCTGTCTCCAGTGCCCAGTCTTCCACCATCCTGCCTCGTCTGTCCGTAAGCCGGGAACCCCAAGCCACATTCTTGGCATTGAAGTCCCCGAGAACGAGCACAGGGAGGGAACCGTATCCGACGACGACGTCTCTCAACTCCGCAAGGGAGTTGTGGAACTCGGCGAGAGTTCGGTTCGGGGAGAAGTATACCCCTACCACGACAATCTCCCCGAACCGTGCTGCCACGCAACCCCGTCCTCTCTTGACAGCCTCGAGGGACGGAGTACCGGCGGCGGCCGACGAAATTATGGTCACTGAGCCGTTCAGGTCCTCCACCCGGTCATCCCTGGGCGGGACAAAGTACGGCTCAGCGACCACGGCGATGTTAATCGACCACTGCGCCATGCTCTGGAACAATAGGTCCTGAGCTGCGGCGCAGTGGTTGATGTTCGCCTGGAGGAGGCGTAATGGAGCCGTTATTGGCAGTCCATTTCAGCCCCCTCCCGAGCCCCTTGTGAGGGCCCTGCCGCGGCGACAACGGCGGCGGCGACGACGGTGGAAGCGGCAGCGGCGGCGCCAGTAGTGGCGGTGGCTGCGGCGGTGACGGCGGTGGCGGCGGTGGCGGAGGGCTTGCCCCTGCCTCCGGCTTTGGCGGGTTTGGCGCAGGCCTTGCCCCCAATCCGGTGGTCGGCCGGCTTGCCAGCAGCCGCACATACGACGCAGTGCGGCGCGGCAGTGCACGAGCCAGCCTCGTGACCGGACTGACCACAGCGGTAGCAGTTACCGCTGCGGTCCACCTCCGAGTCGCACTTCACTCCCACGTGGTGACCCACGTGGCAGCGGAAGCACCTCAGAGGTCTGGGTTCCAGCAGTTTGACCTGCGCGGATACCCAGCCCACCAAAAGCCTTTGGCCCTCCTCAGCAACCTTTTTGGCCGCCGACACGGGGCAGCTCACCGTCACGGTTCGCATACCCCTGGAGCCAGGACGGATGGTGCCCGCCTTAACCTGCTCGGCAGAGCACCCCCCCGTCCTAGCGACAGCGGCCACCACCTGTCCCTCCGTCACCGAGTCGTCCAGGCCCGAAATGCGCATGTCAGCACACATGGTGGGCCTGGACACTCTGGCCTCGTCCGGACTTATTGACTCCCTGATTTTTTCGGCCAGAGCGTCAGCGGCCGGGCCACTGGCCGCGCCGGGGACCTCCAGCATTCGAGCCCCAGTCGCGGTGACCTTGAATTTGAGGCCATTTTTGGCCCCGAACGCTTCCAGGTTCCCCTCCAGAACCTGTCCCACCTTGGCGAGCACGGTTTGGTAGGACGCGCCCTTCTTCTCCGCCTCCGGCTGTAGTGTGATCACTACAGCTGCGGACTTCGGGGCGCGGAGCCTAGCCGCGACGCCTCGCTCCTTGCGCCGCTGCCGCCTCGCCTTCCTTTTGGCCGCCCTTTTGGCCTTACCCGCGTTCCGCCTCTCCCCGGCGACTTGCCATTCGGCGTCGGCCGGAGAAGAAGCGGGAGGCGGGGGCGGCTGTTGGGCCGGGGCCCTTGCCGCCTGGGCCGGGGCCCTCACCGCCTGGGCAGGGGCCCTCGCTGCCTGGGCCGGTGCCCTCGCCGCTTGGGCAGGTGCCCTCACCGCCTGGGCTGGTGCCCTCGCCGCCTCTGTAGCCGCCCTGCCCTTGGTCTGCCCCGACGACCCTGGTTTGGTCGGGGCAGCTGCGGTGGTGGAATATGATGCCACCTTCCGCTGGCCCGCGGGCATAGGTTCCCCGTCTGAACACAATTTGAGTTAATTTGCACCTTGAAATTAAGATCACTTTTGCTTGGCAGGAATGAATTTGAAAAGTACTCACGGTTTTCACTTCTAACACTTAGCTCTTTACGACTATAGTCGTCTGCAGCGCCTTCCTGTTGCTGCTCCTCTCCTCGCGCGTCCCGTTGCTGCTGACTCCGAGTCCGGTCGCTGCTCGACCGCCTTGACACCGGAACAACTCCTCTTGAATTGGGCACGTTCAGGGCTGATGCTATCCTCAGTCACAGTAGGCTTAGCATCTGATCCTTGATGAACTGGTTCCACTAGCTCATCATCACATCCCGGTTCGAAGGACCATGTTAAACCCTCGGGCTTCGTGAGGGTTTTGGGGGTGTGCTCGCTCACCTTGCGAGCTGGTGAATGCTGAAGATGGATAGGTCTTGCGAACTCCTCGGGCTTCGTGAGGGCCACAATGACACTATCCGACTGGTTCCCTACGTTCTCAAAGGCTGACTTCAAAAATGAAACATAGGGTACCAATATACCAAACGTTTATTTCACCTTTACTGGTAACACTTAATAAAATGCACGAATATGAATCTTATTGGATAAAACTATATGTAATCGGCCGAGAATCTCAACACCGCGATCTAGATTTTGGACTCAAATAAAAAGCGCCATCTATTGGTCCCAAAAATAACTAATTTATGAATACACAGTTGGAGTGTGATATTTATTTGCGTTTGATGTTGCTACTGACCGATAGATGGCTGGACAGTCCCTCGACGTGCGTGTATTTTGTTTTCATAAAAAAATTCCATTGTAGGTAACCTATATATTTAAAATGTGATTACTTAAGTCAGATAAACATGGTACGCACAAATAAAATTGATGTGAAGCTTTTAATCAGTATTAGTTATATTAGAGACTACTTTATATCAACCCGTACGTTTTTGAATAACATCATTTAAAATGGAGTCTAGACCTTGTCGTGTCAATGTGTTTTTGTGTAGCTACTTAGACAAAGATATACAGTCAATGTTTTTTCCTTTAAATTTGATGCAAGTTCTGTCGTTAAATCCCAAATATCGAATCCAAAATAATTTCGTGTATCCAAATGATCGTACAAGTAATCTTATATCATTGTGTGGGCTTGTAATTTTCATGTCGTTGAATTTGTTCCGAGTCTGTACGATGTTGTTTGACGAAAACATGCAACGATACCAGACTGTCAATTTCCTCTACTTCGCGACTGTTTTCGACTCTCTCTTCTATGTTTCGGGTTTCGTCATGAACTTTATCATCCATTTTGTTCATTCAAAAGACAATGTCGAATTAATTTTGACTTTTCAAAAAGTTCATAGATTCATACAAACTTTTGCCAGTACCAAGTTTGTTGTTAGAAGAAATTGGTTTAATGTCATTTTACTTTTCGTGTTCCATATCATGACATGTATTTATGTGTACGTAGTTTATTTGCATCCTCCCTGGTATGTCATTTGTTGCTTATTTGTTTTGGGTAGTGTCGATTGTAATATAGTTTACGCGATTTGCTTGATTAAGTTACTTACGGAGAAGGTTACACAATGGAATACAAAAGTTATAGTTTCTTTGAGCAATTGCAGTCGTGTATTGCGTTGTAACAAGATGGGCCAGGCTTATGTTCAAATACTGCTATGCTACAATATTTACAAAAAAGTTTTTCAGCTATCCGTGAGTAGACAGAGTTTATACAATTTTATTCAAAGACTTCCATAAGGATCCGGCCTTAAGTTTGATAGTTATTTATAATATTAAATAAAAAAACTATTATTTAAGAGGGTGCATCCTAAAAGTTGGCAACGTCGTAAATAGCTGTCAAATATTTACCTGTTTCGATTAATTTGGAAATAATACTGTATGGAAATAAGAAATGTGGCTAACCAATTGAATAGAATATTAATAATGAATTGCAATTATAACATTGAATTTGATGTTGTACCCGTTTTAGGTGAAAAAAAGGCATTTGGAAAGTTTCCAAATACTTTTTTTACATCTAAAACTAACTATTCGGTGTTACGATATTAATCATTGCATTTCATAATCAATATTCTAGTCAATTGGTTAGCCACATTTTTTATTTCCATACAGAAATATTGTCAAATTAATCAAAACAGCGAAATGTTTGACATCTATTTGCGACGTTGCCAACTTTCAGAATAAACACTCTTAACATTGATTTTTATTGAATAAGTTATTAAAATGTTATCTGGATCGTTACTGATGAATGTATGTTGAGTAGCATCCCTTACATTTATTTTGCAAAAAGGATGTAGACCCACTTTTTCTCCTTATCTCTATAAAATTTTATTGCATATACTACAAAACTTAACATCAAAATTAAATACGAAAAAGCTAAGTAATTATGATTAACATGCATCGAATGTTCGACTAAACTCTGTTACAATTTCATTGGATTGATAACTCAAAATGAATTTCATGTGGATTGGATCTTTATTGTGTAACTACATCCGAACCTTTTGGTATATTTTTGAATATAAACAAATACTTAAATAAGGATCTAAGTCGTTTGAATCCTTTTTGATATTTAGGTATGCTGATTAAACGTATCTGGATCGTTTCTAATATTTAATTGGGTTTAAAAACTGTATTTCTAAAAAAAAATTCAATCAGTTTGGGTCATTTTTGTGATTTTCCTAAACCGCTTATATAAAACATTTATTCTATAGATTTACCGTTTCTCAAGAATAATTTAAGCACTTTGGATTTGAATTAATGAAAAATATTTAGATATACGCTTCCTCTCTACTAGTTAATTATTTAAAATTTTGCTGTGCCCAACAGGGTCCATAATAAATTGTGTCTATGTAATTATTCCTACCACCTGTATGTGTATAATAGGGATTGCAATAAATTGAAATTGAAAAATATCTAATGTAGCCTATGGGCTACATTAGATATTTTTCAATTTCAATTTCAATGTGACTTGGTACCTGTATCTGGTAGTTGTAGATATGTTTAAAATTGTATTTTTACACATGGATCTTTTTTATATTAAACCTGAGGACGCGTTTGGTATATATAACTCGATTTCGAAGAAATGTGGATTGGATCATTTTTGAGTAACTACGTCCACTTTACCCCTGTTCCTCATACGTCTATAAATTAATAATTATAATTTTCAGGTACTATTTCACACCGCAGAGACTTTTTTCCTTGGTTTGATTAAAGCTCAAGTATTGATTGATTTTTTACATTTCTATTCCAAAAATCCGGATTGTGTGAGTTTGATGTTTTCATTAATATGTTACATTATAATTAATTTAATTATTGCGACAATTTCGTTGTTGTTGTTCTATTCTTATTGGTAAAATCTTCCAGGGGATAGTCGTCGTACAGGGATTACTATATGCATATATGTTGAAGTGCTTGGTGATAGAAATCGTACTCTGCTATTACACCCATGCGTTTTATGATGCTATGAAAATCTCACAAGATTCATGCATACTGGTTTTGGCATCAAGTTGTACAGGTAATAATACAATTTCTAGTTATCTTATTTTTAAACAAAGGCTACTACTGAGAAATTTCCAGATGAAAAAACTCAATAACATTTGCCCGCTCTTTTCTCAAACGAATATTTGAATATAATGATGTGCTTAGCGAGCTAGTGGATATTATTGTCTCAATTAAAGGACGTATCTTCAATAATAAATCTTGCTAAATTCATAAGATTTAAATAGAATGGCAAAGAGTTTTTTTTTTTTGTATTTACGTTTTTCTACTAAGAATTAGCCGTAGAGTTTCGTGCAATGCTCCCATTTAAATAAAAGGGACCTGAATATAACTCAGCAATATAATGTGGGCGTTCTCCATCTCAAGATGCTAGTCATAAAAGATTTTTAAATACATTTACAGATGAGGAAAAGAGGCTTTGTAAGAATATTCAGCGTTTACACCGAGCTTCATACGGCAATATGAGTGCCTGTGGCCTGTTCTACGTAGACATAAGTCACACACTAAGTGTGATGGCGCTTCTCACTAACTACATTATTGTGCTGTTGCAGTTTGCATTACTGTAATTTCTTGTATTTAATCATTAAATCATTATTGTGTTCATTTTGCATTTGTTTTTTTTAAACCTCATCAATGGATAACTGTAAGTTTTTAGTATGATGATAATACTAGCAATAGAACAAGTTTACTTAGGAACACTCCAGAGCAATGACTCCAGGTAACCAACATAAAATACTTTGGAAGGGTTTCTTTTCACCTCGTTGCTACGTATATACAGGGTGGCAGGGACATCATCGCGAAGCCTGATACCATGGATTCAGTACATGATTCTGAACCCCCCTGCGTTGAAATTTTTCGTCGGTTATTTAAAAAAAATCGGCTGTTCCATACATTTTGACCGCGTAGGTATTGCACTTTTCTATGAAAAAGCAGTTTTTTTTAAAAATAACCGATGAAAAATTTCAACGCAGGGGGGTTCAGAATCATGTACTGAATGCATGGTATCAGGCTTCGCGATGATGTCCCTGCCACCCTGTATATACGTAGCAACGAGGTGCATGTATACTCATAAATAACGCTTTTGGTGTCCGTGGGACGTTTTTCTTCTTCTAAACTAGGCAACGGATTTCGATGTGGTTTACACTAGCGTGCTGGGCCCATAACCTGTTTATTATAATTTGATCAAACAAAGTGCTAGCTTTCGCAACGAACGCATTGAGAAGGTTTTATTCCTTAAAAAACAGAGCAGAATACAGAACAACAGATCATAAAAATTATGTCAATGACATGTTATTTATTTAATACACAAACAGATACTTGGTGGCAACACTTGTTATATTTTAATACAATAATAATATTATACCATAATTTATACAATTACTTCGGAAGGTTTACGTGTATAATAAAATGACGGAAATGGGTACATCTCTCTCGTTAATCAGTCATATTTACGATCAAACTAATTATCCTAGCAATTTACACGTCACAACTATACAGAGCACACTACAGGATGAAATTGAACTCATACGACAACTCTTAAGGAGTCATTGTACTCATCATTATGAACAAATTTCACTATGGGAGCAACCTTGAAATCGCGAAAAAAAAAACAGCTGTTCCCTACATTTTAACGTGGTATGCAAACATAAATGTAGACAGCAGATTTTTTTTCCGCGATTTTAGGGTTTGTCACGTAGTGAAAGTTGTTCATCATGATGAGTAAAATGACCCCATAAGAGTTGTCGCATGAATTCAATTTCATCCTGTATATGGACAGTCAGATTCAAAATGGTCTCATCATTAAGACACCTGTGCACTTCTTGAAATGTTAAAACGAATATGAGTTTCATCTTCGGTTGAACAGTATGTATCTTGGAGTTCTAAACGAAACCCGAAAAGAAGAAGATAGTGTTGAAGATAGAAACAAAACACAGAAAACTAATCAAACTATAACGTTTTAAAATTTCGACGAGCAGCACATCAGTCTTCAATACAAGGAAGCCGAAACATACAATGCTGTCCCACACATTGATATAAGCTTGTTGAGACAATTATTCATAAGTATTAGGATTCAGTACTAGTGTTTCTACTAAGTTTAGAGGTTGACGGTTGAAAGATCGACTGCACACTTTAATCAATCATGTTTCTGAAAACTGATTCATCACGAATACATCGTCTGGGTCGTCGATCTATTTTTAGATTCAAAGAATTCATTTTGATTGAAAGCTTCAAAGCAAACAAACTATATGAAGATAATTTTGGAGCACGAATTCTCTTGACTAAAGGCTTAACAGAATTTGAAGAGGACGTTTGTGTAACCTTAACTATGTTGTTGTTTTCATCTACTGTTTGTTACACATCTTCAAAAGTTACAAGTAATATTGTTTTATTTATTTATTTTATTGTTTATGTACACACAGTAAAATACATATAGATACAACATTATATTATGATAGCCTAGACATTCCAAGTATTCGATTAAAGTTAGAAGCTATAATTGTAAGTGTCTGTCTGTGTCTAGGGTACGTATACAGAATGAACACCTTTCAAATTGATTGTTATTATTTTTATAAACTTTCCTCTTTTACCGAAAGCTTTTTCGTCCTTCTTCATTAAAATATATTCTTATTTACGTATTTTAATTAAAACCTTTTGCTACAATGACAAATTTGTTTTACCCATATACAAATACGACCGATCAACTTAATAAATTGCAATATTTAGAAAGGAAACAGAATCTTAAATCGCAAACTGAATTAACACAACAGTATAGTTGGTAATTAACGCCATCATTTTTAAGGGGAAAGTAGCATCGACGTAGAACGTTGCACAAGAATTCTCCTTGTCGAATGTTGCACGATGCAAGCGGTTAATATTCTTGCACATTTTTTTCTCAGCATCTGTAATATTGCAAAAGCGACTTAATTTATCATCAGACATGAAAATGATAATTAAAATTTATATTATATTTTATTTACTCAACATAATTATACAAATTGTAATTTCAATAGCTGAAACCTTGAAAATGGGTTATAAATATGTATAACCAATTGTTACTCAAACCTGAAATCGCGAAAAAAAAACAACTGCTCCATACGTTTATGTCCGCTGGATAAGATGTTACGGAAAGCTGTTTTTTTTTTCTTGATTTAAATTATATTTCAGTGTTGGTCTCATGGTAAAAGTTATCAATAATGATGAGCACAATGACCCCCTTTCAGTTTTTCATTTATTTCAATTACACCGTATATAAAGTTATCCTTTACAAATAAAAAAAGTATTTTCAACACAAATAAGTAGCTGAACAGTTTGTATTTAATATAAGAGAGAGCACATGAATCGGGAACATTATCGTTCGTGGCTATGTAAAACTTTTCACAGTGCGAGCTCAAAACAATTTCTAATATCAAACTCTTAATAACCCAGAAGTACAAAGATAACACCGTGAATCTTACTACAACCTGTAAAAATACAAAATAAAACACATAATAATAACATATTTTCCCAAGGGCAATAAAAAAAGAGGTGGATACGAAGCCCGTAGTTTCGGCTGTAGCAATGGCTGTAGTCATGGGCGTATCGAACTCCGTATCACTTACAGACATATTTATTCGGGGCCCGAACTAAGAATGAATTACAATACGAGACAGTTCTATTATTACTCCTGGTGTGACTTTACCCGTCAGAAAAAAATATTTTACACTTGTTTTGACGAATTAGCTACTTTCGGACGGGGTCGTAACTTCGTTAACTGACTTAGAGAGTAAACTTCCTGGACCGGGACTCTGGCCCGAAAAGCCGCTTCTTAATGCAAGCACGCTATACTTCAAAGAAATACATTACATTATTAAATTCACTGTCAGTTAAATAATATTTGAAATGAATACTCACATACTCGCGATTTAATGCTGCTGATTTAAAAGTTCATTATATTATTTGCAATTTGATCAAAGCGTGACAAAAGAACCCCACAGTGTGATACACGAACTGGAAATAAAAAAAACACCTTTGCTTTATTTAGATAATATCTTTATATTCATTGATCGCTGATTCATCTACAATGTTTAATTAAATTACGTGGCAAACTTTACAGGCGTGCTCGGTGTCTAATTAAAATCATAATAAAAATATCACGAAAATACAGTATCAGCGGCCGTTGATCTTTGCATAAATTATTGCTTAGTACTTTAATTAGATATCACCACGTCAGTGTAGCTTAGCCAGTTAATTTAATTTGAAACTGTATTCAAATAAAGTAATCAGGCGTACTATTTGCTGAAAACAAGACTTGTAGATATCATAACACTCCAAAATATTTGTGTAAGCTGGAAACATTCTTTTGCAATAACTTTCATTGTCGCTATGATAAGGCTGTTGCAAATGATGAGCTTGAATACTCCACAAATTAACTTTGCAGCGTAGTAGCCCGATTAATCTGATAGCGTACACAATGTTCATGACAAACAATATTGAAGCTACACCACAAACGAAATCGTAGATAGGAAGCTTGATTCTCATGCAAGTATAGGTGAAACTTAAAATATAAAAACCGGAAGCCGAAATGATACTGAGCCAATTCAGAATGATGAAATGCTTCTTTCTTAAATTTCTTCTTTACGTTAAAAAATCTGTGAACGTCTTGGATTTTCAAGACAAAAGAAGTATTCTTTTTCGTATTTATCACATCGACGACATAATTGATGCCGGATCCAGTACTGAATAAAACAAAGTCGACGTAAGAGAAGATGTACATGATGTTAGTGTATTTTCTTCTATATTCGTTGTTGATATAGCTCGTAGATGTGGTATAAGAAAACAGAGCGGAATATTATCGTGCTACATAATGACACCAAGCTCAATGTAAAGCTGTTTGGATATATGAAGTTATCTTTAATACGATACTTCAGACTCAAAAAAAAGGTAAAAAAAAAACGCTTGGATCTACATTTAGACCTATTGGCTTTAGCACCCTCGAGAACCATAAAAACGATACCCATAACAAAAATTAGAAAAAAATTCGCAGCCACCATCTTGGATTTTTTTTAAGGAGGGATTGGTAAATTATCTGTATTTGTGACTATTTTTTTTTTTTACACAAGCATACACACTACATCACTGCACTCAAATTACAACAAATACAAACAATGACACACAGGGTATGCTCATGGTGACGATTCTACACAATCTTTACTCCACTATGCAGAACACGAACTAACCTTCTGTATAAACATAGTTGCATAAACCCTAGAGCGATCACTTCATCGCTCAAAAGATCTAGAGGCATTGGAATGTTACCAGACATACGTATACGTCACAACTGGCCTCATTACATAACAAAATTACCGGTTTGTTGTTTTCTAAATGCCATGTTGCAGACCGCGACAGTAGGTTGTGTAGTATTTCAATCCGAAAATAATTTAAAAATTTTATTTCATCTCTTTCTAACTTCTCAAAAATAAAGTAAAATGCACCATATTCTTCTCTTTCCAACAATACAGGATGTATCCACAGTGGTCTTTTACGTTGTTCTGTTTCTCGACGACAAAAATTTAGTTTTTGACGTTTTCACGTCAAAAACTAAATTTTTGACGTGAAAACGTCTTTTCGCTCGAACTACTGGTAGGTAGTAATTTCTGACCGTCAAAAACATGTAAGATTGCAATCGCTAATAACTACCAGACTTTTAATGCTAGATTAATGTTTGAGCACGCAAAAGATAGGTCATATTTTATAAAAAAAATAAAGCAGGATATTATTTGCCTATGACGTCACCTCGCGAGAGTAGGCGCGCGACCCTCTATTTTTCACTATTTGTCGAAATTCCAATTACTAAAGTGTAAAAACTTGTTCAGCTAGAACGGTGATTCTGGTGTCGTTCCCAAGAGTTGACGAAGGACTACCAGGACCTAAAGAGTTATTACAAAAATATTTTGTAAAATAGGCCAAAAATGCATATGAATTTGACAATTTCATATACAATGCCGCCCATATGCATGTAACCGCCCGTATTTTTTTAATATTCCTGTTTTTTTCTTCGAAAATTAACTGTAAAAGGGGGTTTATCTTAAATATTTTTAAGTTATTATATTATTATTTTTGGGGTACATTTGTTATGTCTCCGACGTTATTGACTCAATTTGGATCTGTTTATTATTGATTATAGGTTATGAGTAATACGATTAACTAACATTTTTTATTAAAATTTGTCGACTATCGGGTGAAAAAAAGACCGTTTACAAGCGCCCTACCGCAAAAATAACGCACCGCAATCCACCGCACCGCAGATTGTGCGCGTTAGGCCTTACATTATCGTTAACACTGTATATTTTATTTATACTGACATTCAGTAGTATTCAACTTACTTCTACTGCTTCTACCGCGAACGTGTGTCGTCTGTCGAAACCATTTAATAAAGTGACAAATAAACATGAAAATGCTATTTTGTGTCGTGTTGTTCATACTTAGCGCTGCTGTTAAAGGTAATTATTAATTAATTGACTACCTAATTCGTTTATTCATTAAGGTCTAGTTTTGTGTGTAGGTACTTTACAAATAAGTAGTTTTGTTTTCATAATGTTGGCCGGAAATAGTTCTATTAAGACTGTTGATGCGTAAATAATAGTACCTACCTATTGTTTATGAAAATAGAGGTAGACAGGTTTAAATTTTTTTTTATAAACTATCACAGTTGATGATACTTTATACATATTACAATCGAGCCAAGTTAGCTAATAAGTTATTCGACAGCACGGTTGACGCAGTGGTTAAGCGATTGACTGGTGCGCTGCGTGTCGCGGGTTCTATTCCCGCACGGATCAAATATTTGTATGATCTACAAGTAATTGTTACGGCTGTTTGTGTATGTGAGTTTACATTTTTGTACACACAATACAGGAGAAATTCCTAGTGTGGGGCAGCGATTAAAAATAAAACTTAAACTACTAAGAAGCAAGATGACGCCAATTTAGTTGGAAATATGCATGGATTTACATCAATGGAAATATGTAGATGAGTAGATATTCATTCCCCGCGTTTTCGTTTGTATACAAACAAAAATTCGTATGTAGAAACTTTCTTAGGAAAATATATTCTAAAATGTTTTTTAAGCTATTGCATAGCTTCTATCGCGGGCCTTGAGCGTGGAGACCTAATCGAAATTCCGTAACGAAAACAGTGTTTTGTTTTTCCTAAGAAAAGAGTGTTTTGTATTGAAAATTATGTTTAACTGTTTGACAATAAAGTTCAAATTTACTTAGACGAATGATCCTTGACTATTAATAGTTAAATTAAAACCTTTTTATTAGTTTGATGTTCCCGGTCATTACGTTGTGTCAAGTTTAAAAAACTATAAATGTGAATAACAGTTCCTGTCAATGTCATCATTGTATATGTATTTCTTGTATTCGGGTTAATATTTTACAATTGCGTAAGTTGATAAAAAATGCTATGCAATAGCTTCGCCGGGGCAGTCCCCGAGTGCCACACGTCTTTTTTTGCAGAACAGAGTTCTCTTCTCATATGAAATTAAATGGTTTATTCTGTAAATAGGATTTCGAAATCACTTTTACACGCCATATTAGAAATATGCTAGATGAGCTCGGTATTTTCTATCTGACTACTCTGAGAAGAACGGCCGAAACAAGCTCAGAGGTCACAGTCTCTTTTAAAGTCCTGTTATCATCTTGGTCAGGCTGTAGCGGTTATTCCGCCACATACGAACTACGCAGCAAAGACATGACGTCACACAATTCCTGCATCGCGCAGTTAGAGTTTACCGAGCGAATAACATAGATAGGACTATCCGAAATCAACATATGGGCAGTTGCCCGCCAGACATAACAAACCGTCTGGTTGGAGGATTCTCCCTTTTCTATGGTGGATGAGTGAACTTTACACCATGTTCCTCATACCCCTAAAAAGCCATATAAGGACCATGTAGATTAGTGTCTGAAATGGTCTTTTGAGGAAAGAACCAAGCATTTGTCAGTATCGTGGAGCTCAACTCAGAACTTAAGGAGCTCAACTACACGAACAATACCAAAAAAAGGACATTTGGGTAGGCTGCATAAACTACTCAAACTGCCAGACCCTCATTAAAACTAACTGAGAAACAAACAAAACATCTACATAGTCCTCACATTCACAATAATTAAAATAATATAATTCTTTTCATAGTAATCATGTCATTTTGTGTGTAATTTTCAACAATGTTAATGTATTTATAAAACTGGTATATTTTGATAATTTTACATAATTATTAAAATGTCAAGTTTAATGGTTTTATCACAAGGTTTAGCAGAGCAAGCAGCTCAATCTCAAGTTTTTTTATTTTCTAAATCTGGAATTTTATAGTACCCTTTTTTTTAAAGTTTGGATTTAATAGATACAGATTTAAAAAAGTTTATCGGTGAGTTTCGAATGTCAATGGGAAGTTTGTTGTAAAAGCATATACATTGACCCATGAATGAGTTGCCTACGCTGTGGAGACGAGTGTGATGTACAGCAAGGTTGTGTTTAATCCTGGTATTTAAACTAGGAATACTGAATATTTTCTAGAGGGAACTCTTTTGATTACCATACTTGCTCTGCTCACTTTGGTTATTGATTTCATACTTTTAGTGGTATGAGGTATAGTACATACTATTAACTCTAAGTTTCTTCCATTGAGGTACTATGTACTAACGTACGTTTCTTCACGATATTTTCCTATTTCCTCAGTTAGTGCTAGTGTCTTAGATTTATTTTGAAGAAGGTATATAAACTGTCTCGTAGGGCTTGTGGTCGTAAGCGCTACTGCTGAGGATGGAGTTCCAGGGTTCAATACCCAACTCGGGCATAGAGTTATTGGATTTTCCCATCAGGTATATCTTCAGTAGCAGCTCGAAGTCTGTATTTGGCCGGTTGACGGCAATATAGGATCGCCCCATAGGACATGATTCTTAATTATAACTCGCGAAATAAGGGTCGTACTACACCTCTGGGAAAAATAGCGTGATGAAAACAGTACCTATGTTGCTCGATTCAAGTGATAATAATTATTATGTCAATAGAATGGACACATAGACAGCAGCGTCCTCTTGTATGCTAATAACAACATACTGCAGTCACCAATTAAAATTACAAGACATGGCAGAAGAATGATATAGCTGTCAGCTATACAGAGTGTTAAAGTAATTGCTAGCCATAGCTTCAGGGTGAGTTCAGTATCGATAAAAGTTCGGTCCCATTAAAATAAATGGACAAATTTTAACACAGCGTTCAGTACGTCTAACCAAAGATATCCAAGCAAATAAAGAAAATTATTCAAAAAACAAAAAACCCGACTCCAAAAATACAACTGAAAAGAGAAAAACAAGCATTATAATCTATAGAATTTTGGTATCGCAGGCGGGGACAAACTAATAACCGGATATATGGTGTAAGTTTTGTTTGTCCCCCGCCTGCGATACCAAAATTCTATAGAATATAATGCTTGTTTTTCTCTTTTCAGTTGTATTTTTGGAGTCGGGTTTTTTGTTTTTTGAATAATTTTCTTTATTTCAAGCTTTTTAGTTTTAGTAATATATCTAAATTTGGAATTGACTCATTACTAGCTTTTATTTGATACCAATATTGTTATAATTTATTTTTAAAAAAACCTTCCCCTCCCTTTTTTTTGTATTTGCAGATGCAATATACACACATCAAAAGTGTCTAGGGATCAAGCATTTTTATGCGGATTTCTTGAGATTGAGATGTGGCTTTGTAATAAATTTATGATTTTATAAATTTATATGGATCCTTTTTGGTGCATTTCATAATTTGAATCAGGAACTGTGAATCAAATTCGAGTAAAAGATGAAAATCAGCTGTCAATATTTTCCCTATAAAAACATACAACGCATTGAAGACATTATTAGTGCTACTGTTTCCCTACTACTGATTAAAACCAACGTTATTATGGAGCAGCGACGTCATTTAAGCAGGGAAGAAATGCTCAGAGCCGTGGGAATGATAGAAGCTGGTTCCCGGCAACGTACTGTGGCTTTAGCTCTGAATACAAGTCAGAGTGTTATCAGTCGACTTTGGACACGTTACCGAAGCACTGGTACCGTGGCTGAGCGCCATGGAGGACGGTATCGCTGCACCACACGGAGACAAGACCGATACATTCAAATCTTAGCTCGAAGAGCTCCAACAATAACCGCCATGATGTTAGCCGTGAGGCTTCATCACTCTTCAGGGAACTTAATTAGCGACCAAACAGTCAGAAACCGCTTGCATGAAGTGAACCTTCATTCCCGAAGACCGCTACGGGTACCACCTATAGCAATGCACAATCGTAGGATTCGATATCAATGGGCTCTTGAACACAGAAATTGGGCAGAAGAACAATGGCGTTTCGTGTGCTTTTCTGATGAGTCTCGTTTTGGTATGAGACCGGATACAAGACGTATACGACACTGGAGAACCCCTGGACGCCAACAGCGATTAAAATCCTGCCAGGAAGTCCATCCTTATAGTGGTGGAACCATCATGGTATGGGCGGGTATTTGGATCGGCGGAAGAACTGAGTTGATTTGGATTAGAGGCAACCTCAACGCTCAAATTTATGCTGAGACGATTGTATCAGACGTCATCGTTCCTCTACAAGTGCAAATCGGTCCCTTATTTCAGTTAATGCATGATAATGCACGACCGCACACCGCAAGAGTTGTAAGACAGACTCTCGCCGCAGCTAACATCAATGTCCTGCCCTGGCCTGCTCAGTCGCCAGACTTGAACCCGATTGAGCATGCATGGGATATGCTACAGAGAAGAGCTCTGCCGAATATGGAGGGTATCCAGTCGCAAGAAGACCTTTTTTTGTTGTTGCAACGAACATGGGCGGCCATTCCACAGCGTGATTTGGATGAACTCATTTTGAGTATGCCAAACCGATGTTCTTGTGTTGTTAGTGTTCGCGGTAGAAACACGGATTATTAATTGTTTAAGTTACCCAATAAAATTTTAAAGAAAACTGTTATTTCAGTCTTTTTTTCGAACTTTAATGTTAGTGGTTCAAATGTCAAAAATCCCTTTATTAGGAAAATGGCAAATTTCTTTATTAATGCAAAGGTGACTTGGTTTATCGTTACTGTGACAAACGAAAACACTTTATTTGATGAATCCTTAAAGAAAATTTTAATTAATATCAATCAGGAGAAAAGTTATTGCAAAAATATATGTTGATCCCTAGACACTTTTGATGTGTGTATAAATATTGTGTAGCCTATGACACTCCTACAATTAAGACGAATCTAACGACACCTCATATGTTAAAATCCATCAAGCCGTTTAGGCTACAGAGCGTGCCAAAGAAATAGACATACATACATACATACATACATACATACATACATACTCTCGAAAAACATTACCCTCCTTCTGGGGCAGTCGGGTAAAAAGTGATTTTTTTTTGACATAAAATAATAATTGGCATTGGGTAACCAACACTTTAAGTGTATTTTCGTTAGCTGATTTATTTTTTTTGTAAGTAGCTAATGCGTTTTTTTATTATTATTTTTACCGTTGTCCTTATTTTCGTGGTCCAAATGATTCCTAAAAGTTGGACCATACATTTTAATGGTACCTTATATTATCATTCTTCTACTTCCGTACCACCTGCTAAATAACGTACTTATTTAGCAAAAAATTAAAATACTAAACGAAGAAATTATATTTTTTTTTCACCTTAATGAAAATCGCAAAGTTAAGTTTGCGAGTTTATTCATAGTTATTTTTGCAGTTGCAGAAAATACTCATATTTGGAATTGCCGTTTTTAGTATTTGTTGATTATAATATTACAGTATCATCATCATCATAATATCAGCCGAAAGACGTCCACTGCTGGACATACGCCTCTCCCAAGCACCGCCACTTCGACCGATTCTTTGCTTCCCGCATCCAGCGGATTCCTGCGGCCTTTACAAGGTCAATATTACAGTATATGGTTTATGATTAGTGACCGGATATGCGGATGCATATTTACCTAAACTTAATTTTTGGCTAAGAAACTATGGAAGCGGCTTCTTAATATTTTTTTTCTTAATATAAATCCCGGAATTCCATAAAATCCGGGAATGCACTACTAATAGGATACATGATATAGAAATAAATCATCAGCCCTCTTAGGAGGGTTACTTTTTCGGTGTTAACATAAAAGTTTATATACCTATTGTAAACATTTGTTAACGAAACTCAGGGCACCGTGTCATTTGTCGCTATGTGCTATGCCATCTTGGCAACCTACTTTAAAACATTACCTAGCATTTATATGGTAAAAAAGTAATAAAATTATCAATTTTGGAATCGCGGGATTTTTTTGATCGATACAGAAGTGCATTTCATATCGGCCAACACCTGAACGTAAGTAAATATACATTCGATTCTATAATCAGAACTCTAAATTTGTCGATCCCGGAATCCCGGGATGTTTTTGATACAAAAGTGCTTTCCATAATAGCGAACGCCTCAACTTTAGGTAAATATGCATCCGAATATCCAATCACTATTCATGATATACAGAAATTTCAATTTCCGTATTTGTTTAGTTGTTGAGATAGAGCTCGTAAACAATGGTCTAAAACTGACAACTTTTACGGTCCTCAATTTCATTACTAAGAAAAAAAAAAAGTTTATAAATTTTGTTCTCTACTCAATGAGCTATACAAAATGACACCCCACATGCCAAGGTTAGAATTATAACTCTGAAAACCTAATAATTTATATTTTATTCAAAATCAAAAGTTTATTGAATGGAGTCGCCCTGTAATTTTTTATTATTTTTTATTATAGCGGTAATAGAAATGCATAATCTGTGAAATTTTCAACTGTCTTCCTATTAAGGTTCATGAGATACAGCTCGCTGACAGACAGACGGACAGTTGGGGCTTAGTAATAGGGTTTCAATAGCCACCCTTCGGGTACAGAACCCTAAAAATGATTATACCATTGAATAATTAACAACTTTATCATATTACGAGTACGCCACATAATTTATGATCTTTGAAACAGGAAGTATGTGCATATAGCCCGATTTTTTTAAATGTGCGTGTCATCGTAAAAGTAGAACAGTGTATGTATACATACATATACATACAATCCCATAAACTTTCGCCTTATCTCGCCCGAATTAACTCCACAAAAAATTGAATTCGTACGAATTGCCCCAAGAAAAACTAATATTTATTCAAACGGTCAATCCGTCCGGATTCGTACGAGTTTATTCGGGCGAATCACCAATAAGCATAATAATAATATTTCGCTAAGGCTACATGGGGTGTAAACAAAGACGTTCCCATTCTGCATACAAAAAAAAAGACCTATGGCACTCGGGGACTGCCGCGGTAAAGCTATTGCATAGTTTTTATATTGTAATTGACCGAGCGAGCGTAGCGAGCGAAGCGTCTCTGCATCAACTGGCAAAATTTTCTTTCGTGTGTCAGTTTGTACGTACTCGTGTACAGGTCGTATTTTACAACCGATCTGGATGAAACTTGGCATACAGGTATTATGAATTTTTTGTAATTTTTTGTCGTCGGGGATTTTTGATTGGAGGGGTACTTCCTCCAAAATGGGGCAAAAAGGGGGCTACTGGATATCTCCGCCTTATGAAATCCGTTTTCGATGGTTCTTTTTTCATTTGAAAGAAAGTAACTTTAAGATAGTCTCAAAAAAAATTGGTAAAGATCTGATCAGGATCTTCGGCATGATGAGCAGAATACCTCCTCAAATGCAGTAAATTGCTCGCTATTTATTCAAACCTATTTGTTAATTTTTCTAGCTGGCCTACAAATTTTTTACTCATAATTTGTCTGGTTTTTAGGGTTCTGTAGTACACAATAAACTGATTTAGTTTTGCCATGTCCGTCTGCCTGTCTTTCTGTCTGTCAGCGGCTTAGCTCAGAGAATCTTAGTACTAGAAAGCTGTAATTTGGTAGGTATAGGTCTATACTATCAATCACGCCGACAAAGTCGTAAAATAAAATCATGATTGTTTTTTAGGGTACCTCCTCACCCTACACGTATTTTTTTTTTTTCTCGTTCCTCTCGAGAGTCGCGCCGCGCGCCGGCGCAAAGCCGTCAGCTGTCAAACGGCGCGTGGGTGGTCCCGAGACCCCCCACGAAGCCTGCTACTTGAGATTAGAACGACTATATCTCTAAAGTTTCGTATGGGAGCTATTTATAATACTTACGTAGTTGGAATCGGTATAAAATAAGCTAACACAATAAAACTAGATAACTAAATGTTATTTTCCTATTATATTCTTAATTTTAATGTAAAGTCACGAGAAGGGGGCTTTTTCCCCATTACCGTACAGAAAAAAATAATTGAAAAATATTGAAAATATTTTTATCAATTATTATTATTTTTTTAAATTGATATACTAATTAACGTTAAAGAATTACATAAAAAAATACACGTCCCCCTACATTATTTTTACATAAAACCTATATGTATGACTTACCACGCGATGAGTCACCTCCCGACGGGCCGCCGACACGTTATCGGAACCTGTTTCTTTCTTTGTTCTCCTTATCACTTAACACACAAACACTTTTTACACTGAAGTTTATCTTTTGTTCGTCATTTATACAATAGCTAACAGAGATTCAACTGATATAATTGTTTATTTTTAACAAAAATAACACCACGTTTGACCACGCCATTAAAAGTTTTAACACGAACGTTTTATTTGGATCACAGTTTTTATTACGTTGCACTATACTCAAATCTGAATGTACATTCGAACTTATGATGTTATTTACTCATGGGAAAACACTACACAAAGGCTTGAGGACTACCGAAATTAACTAAAACAAAATAAAATCGAAAACAAAACACGAGACAAACACCACACGCGCGGCCATTTTGCGCGCAGACCGTATGAACTGAATAAATATTGAATTTATTCAATGAATTTACTGTCAGATGTCGGTCATGTCATGTTTTATGTCATCGTTCGTTCATAGACTTTAAATATAAACCTGTTCCACGAAAGTAAACACTATTTATAATACAAATAACAGACAAAATGGACTGGGCACCGGGCGGGTTGCCTCATGACCCATGAACATTTCAGACTTTTTTGACGTGGGTCATGACGCAGCCCACCAACGGTCAAGAGGGGGGTAGCGTGTGTGTGTGTGAAAACGTTTTTTCGATTCATGGATACATTTGCTTTTAAAAGAAAACTAGCAAAGCTAAGTATGCTTTACAAGTTAACGAGTAATAATCGACTAACTTACATTTGCGGTTGGAATGTATGAGAGAACATGTTTTTTAACTACAATGTTAAAGTTTGTACTTGGGATAATTATTCATTCCAACTACGGACCCCTTATTTGTGCGTGGTCCACGCACTTGGCCAGTTTTTCAATTTATTTGACGTATTGATGTCATATTTTTTTGATAGGAAAAAATTATGTTATCGCGGTCAATTCAAAGTGCGTTGGTAACATTTTCGAACGCTAAAACTACAAGCTGTCGTTCATGGTTTGTTTCCTGCAGGTCAAAACCCTAAATACGAAGATTCGGCCGAAGTTACGCTTGATTTCTACTTCTTATCAGCTAGAGATATAAGATTAGTTTGGGGCCCTATCTAAGAATGAATGCTAGTGTTCAGGTTTCTTATAATGGAGCCAGAAGGTGGCCATAGGAACTCCTCAACTTAACAAGGTAGAACCATCGCCATCGTTTTTGGACTCACTTGACAAGTGTTCTTACACTAGGTACTGTCCAGGTCCATAAAAACTGTTGTTTTTACGGTCGTCGGTTTTGTCAGGCCAGGTAGCCCAAGGTGTAGGGCCTCTTAATGGATCTGGAAGGTCACTATACTGAACTCCTTAATTAGACAAGATAGCACCGTTGTGTTTAGACCATTTCGATTTGTTTTGACAAGTAGGTACGTTAGCCCAAGGCGTCGTCTAGGGTCTGATAAAAGTGCCGTCAGGTGGCCACAGGAATACTTAAACTTTACACAGTGGCTCATATAAGGTGATAAGATGATAGAACTTAGTACAATAATACCTCAATGGATAGAACACATATTTTATCAAATTCTAATGTTAGAATAAAATAAAGTAAAATAATTTTTTAAACAAGCTTTTATTGAACTAAAAAGTACTAAATAAAACCTACGTAAACACAGGTAAACATAGAACTTTAATATTTTCTTAAAAGCTTGAAATGTGAACGTCGTTCTTTCACTTTAAGATAAAGTGCCTGCTACACGGTTGCCAACCGCGTCCTCGACCGAGATGGCCTTGGTTGGCGACCGGCAAAGTTGTTTCAACGTTTCGTCGTAAACCTAAGGTCACCTCTGTCGGGACGCGGTTTGCGACCGTGTAGCAGGCACTTAAGCCTCAAGCTAAGCGGTTAATTTTTCCTAAAAAGTTTGTGCTCGCGAGGTCTATTGTTCGCAGAACTACTAGTTTTACTTTTGACTTAGGAAAGAGTAAAACTCGCCGTGCTACTTAAATCACTGGTGTATAACCTGTGTTCACAGAAATCAAACGAATTTAATGCTAGAGTTAAATATATTTCAATAAAACAAACAATCACTTCTGTGAAATTATGTCGATTGAGATTTATTATTAGCCTGCAATCTTAACTGAAAATAAGGAATAACTGAATAAGCAGTGTTGTAACTGATACACCGCTGACATCTATCCCCATATAGCCGAAATTTGTCCGGAACTAAAATTGGGCACTACAGGGTCTTCTGTATAGATACCTCGTACCGTTATATCTCCTTATATGTAGCCTCCCATGTTGGCTCGATTTGAAGCATTTTTCGTCGGTAAATATTGTCGTACTTCAATCGTCGTTCAAATGCATGCGTGCATATTCCAAGCGTGCTGGCTTATGAGCATCAGTCAATTTCGTTTGCGTGTTGTCTATAATGCAATCCCATTGAGTGTAAGGCGTTTCTTATTACTCTTGGACAAACTTCATATATTTCAGCATAATAATTGGTTGACACAAAATCGTTATCTTCATATTATCGTCTCATGTCAGCTCTTTGTGCAGCACTAAGGAAGGGGCGGCGACCAGAATTATGACGATGATCAATTAGTTCACGTTCTTTATTCACGAAACTATAGGTTTATGGTAACTGAAATAAGAAACATAAGTTTGAGACTTGATATCTTCTAAATATAACAGATCTATATTTTCTTTCACTATTTTTTCGTGACTTTCTTCATTAATAATAGCTGCTCTTTCTTGAATATTTAAATTTCTCGGCATTGTAAAATATTAACCCGAATACAAGAGTGACAATGGTGACATTGACAGGAACTGTTATTCACATTTACAGTTTTTAAAACTTGACACAACGTAATGGCCGGGAACATCAAACTAATAAAAAGGTTTTAATTTAACTATTAATAGTCAAGGATCATTCGTCTAAGTAAATTTGAACTTTATTGTCAAACAGTTAAACATAATTTTCAATACAACACTCTCGTATCATTCGTCTAAGTAAATTTGAACTTTGTTGTCAAACAGTAAAACATAATTTTCAATACAACACTCTCGTTGATCATTCGTGTAAGTAAATTTGAACTTTGTTGTCAAACAGTAAAACATAATTTTCAATACAAAACACATTTAGAGTGTTTTGTTTCTAAGGTATTTTCGTTACGAAATTTCTGGATTAGGTCTCCACGCTCAAGGCCCGCGATAGAAGCTATGCAATAGCTTAAAAATCTGTTGAATATATTCTATAGTTTAGTCAATATAGCTCGGCAAAATCCATAGTCGGCTCGGGTTATTTCGTTTATTCACCCCAAAAAATCCACCCTAAGGTGGTTATTCGGAAACGTATGCCCGAGACTCCACCCTAGTCCTAGATGGATAAACGGAATTTATAAGCTTAGGGTGGATCGGCATACACTACTTAACACTACATTTAATTTGTTGTCTAAGTCATTTTTTATTTTCTAGGATTTATTTTACAGTTCCAAAATAATCTTATGCATTAGTATTGCCAATGTTTTCATTTATTGTTGTATTGTAGTCTCCACATTGTATAATAATAACAACTTAACGAATAATATGACAGAACTGCGCAGACAACACGAGTGTGTCGGTCTACACACTCGTGTCGTCTGCGCAGTTCTGGTTGCATACAAAGGTTGCTGGCACGAAACCAGCGGCGAGGAGCGATGGCCAAAACAGGATGGTGACGACGCGACGGTACAAAACTGTTCCATCGCTACCGCCCCGTCCGGTCATTGCTCTTCGCCGCTGGTTTCGTGACCGCAGCCTAAGAGGCGTCGGCGGGGCTGTGGGTGAACTTGGCGGATCATTTCCCAGCAGAGCACAATTTTTTTTTGAGTTCTATTGGCATGCGGGTGATTTCTAGAGTTCGTTATACTTAAAAAAGTCTTTACCCATGCTCTGCTGATACTTGAGTGAGAGTTCTGGATAACTTAATTATGTTTTCTTATTGTCCTATTATAGGTATATCAGGAAACGAAGTGTTCCCGCTCCTCAGTGCTACACAATTGTTTTTTCATCAATCTTTTTGAAACATTGAATTAAATCTTCATTTCAACTTAATGAAACCTTTACCCATGCTCTGCTGATACCCGAGTGAGAGTTCTGGGTTACTTTTTCTTATTTTTGGATAGCTTTATTATAAATTCATAAGAAAACGAGGAAATTTATTTATTAAATCTTAATTTCTTCTAATCTAACTTTTCAACCATGCTCTGCTGGTATCGGAGTCCAAGTTCTGGGTTTATATTGATTTTTTTCTGAAAGCGCTTTTAATTTTGTATCAAGAAACTAAGATTTCCGGTTATACAAATTTATTACAAATTTAAAAGGATACAAAAATAATAGCGCTTTCAGAAAAAAATCAATATAAACCCAGAACTTGGACTCGGATACCAGCGATGCTACTAATTAAAACACTGATTTGAATCTTGATTTCTACCAATCTAACTTTTTATCCACGCTCTGCTGATACCTGAGTGAGCTTTCTGGATTCCTATTTCATGTTTTCGGATAGTTCTGTTATAGGTGCATCAGAAAACGAGGAGTTCCTGCTCTTTATTTATTATTTATTTATTTAACCATTTATGTACACACATTTAACAACAGACAAGAAGAAAAGAACAGGAAAATACGTACAAAGGTGATGCTTATTTCTAAAGAAATCTCTTCCAGCATACTTGCGATAGGACAGGGGATACAAAGAGATGTAGACACCGTGTGTAAGAGTAGAGAGAAAGTAAAATACATAAAATTAAAACAATTCATTACTTAATAAAATAAAACACATAATATGAGATAATACTTACTTACATACATAAATACATACATACATACTTACATACATACTTACATACATACATACTACTAAAATAAATATCACTAAGATGATGTTAATTGAAATGTAACAAAAAAAAAGAAAAATACAAAATAAATACCTACGCAACTATGACATAGTGGAAAGATAGTGTTCCTTCACTCTTCTTTTAAATACTGCGACAGTTTGCTCTTCAGTGCTAATAAAATTCTTTTTTGATCCTACTAACTTAAACACTGAATGAAATCTCGATTTCTCCTAACCTATCTTTCTCACAAGGCGCATTAATAATTTTTGTGAGACTTCTGCTTTCGTATAGTTTTTTTACTGTTACTTGGATCTTGGTTAGTAATCATAGCTGGAAGAATTTATGAAAATCCACAAATTATGTCATTCACGGCTATTTTTCCAAAATTAATGTTTTTCTAGTAACTGATCAATATTATTGTTTTATTTTTTTGTAGGTTTAGGTCAGCAGAACTCTTTCGGAAAGTATAAGGAACTATAGAACTCACCACTGTGCACCTAAATCAGAAAATTTTGTTTTGGAGAAAGTGATCTGCTAGCGGAAGTTAGCAGAGCATATTTTCATTTGACTTTTTTTAGGCAAATAAGCCAGAACTATTTTTTTTAAGTATAAGAGCTCAACCGTCCTACAGACGGCTCCAGTTGGATAACAATTAAAATTTTATTGTGTCATTAGTGACAGTCAAGCGGATAAAGAACTCTAGAACTCACCCGCATGCCAATAGAACTCACATTTTTTTGTGCTCTGCTGGGAAATGATCTGCCAAGTTCACGCACATAGAAGGTAAGCGGTTGCGGGTGAATTAAATACTGACAACCTCGTCAACTTTCTAGACTCAATAGGCAGAGCCACGCTAGCTACGCCAGCAACGCCAGCTACGGCAGCTACGGCACCTACGGCCGCTACGGCAGCTACGGTCGCTACGGCAGCTACTGCGGCTACGGCAGCTACTACGGCTACGGCAGCTACTACGGCTACGGCAGCTACGGTAGCTACGGCCGCCACGGTAGCTACGGTAGCTACGGCCGCCACGGTAGCTACGGTAGCTACGGCCGCCACGGTAGCTACGGTAGGTACGGTCGCCACGGTAGCTACGGTAGGTACGGTCGCCACGGTAGCTACGGTAGCTACGGCCGCCACGGTAGCTACGGTAGCTACGGCAGCTACGGCAGCTACGGCCGCCACGGCACCCACGGCACCTACTACAGCTACGGCCGCCATGGCACCCACGGCCGCCACGGCACCCACGTCTCCCACGGCACCCACGGCACCCACGGCACCCACGGCGGCCATGGCTCCAACGGCCGCCACAGCACCCACGGCCACCACGGCACCTACTGCAGCTACGGCAGCTACTGCAGCTACGGCACCTACTGCAGCTACGGCACCTACTGCAGCTACGGCCGCTACGACAGCTACAGCCGCTACGACAGCTACAGCTGCTACGACAGCTACAGCCGCTACGACAGCTACGACTGCTGCGTAGTGACGTAACCAGTCATAAAAGCCACTACGACACCCACGTGCACACACTCACGTGCACCTCTACACTCACCAGCACACACCGTTTATAAGTTTTTTCTTTTTTCTTTATTATTCAATAATTCTTATTTGCTAATGCATGCAAATTTTTGTGCTCAGTATAAAACAAGTTACTCACTTATCACTTCTGACTTTTAAGTTAAGTTTGATCACACGTATCGCGTATATGGCTCGCGTGACAGTGCTCTCGGCCTAGTGCTCGGTACGTGTAAACACATCACCGAGTGCTCGGCCGAGTTAAAGGGCGAGACAGTCACTAGGACCTTGTTCTATTTACTAGACCGAGTGCCCACCCCCACGGTTCCCAGCACTGCGTCGCTTGCCCACTCCGCAGGGATTAACCTGCACTCGGTGCGTAATCGGCACTGGACACACCACAGACTGAGTTAGGCGTTAAAAAGTACGTGTCAACACCTACTCGGCTACCCATCTCTTTTGGCTTAGTATCATTTCGCTGTCTCGCCGCATCGGTACGTGTGATGAAGGCATAAAAGAATGCAGGAGCGAACGAAGCGAGCTAGAAAACTGGAGAATCCTGACTTGGATAGTTTAAGCTGTAATTATGATTTTACTATGAGAATGAAAGAGCGAGCTCTAAAATTGGAACACCAAACTCACATAGGGTTTCACTCCATTGTGCCAAATATCACCTAAATAAAACCAAAAACAACAAAATTCGTTCAATTTTTAGCATCACGTAATTTTTAAAATTGTTTTATTTTGTTTTTTCTACTTAGTTATTAATTTTGTAGTATAGTGCTTGTGGCACATTAAAAGCATGCATTCTGAATGTGGGCAAAGTCGCAAATAGCTGTCACATATTTCGTTGTTTTGAATAATTTGGCAATATTACTGTATGGAAATAAGAATTGTGGCTAACTAGCGAACTTGATTAATAATAATGAATTGCAATTGTAACATTCAAAATCATGCTGTCAGTCCTACCACTTTGAAAATGCACTGTAGTTTGATAAGTTAGTTAACTTGTCGCTAGCTATTTACCTTACTATAAATAAAAATGGCTGTACTTACTAATGGTAAGTAGTCCCGTGTGTCTTATTTTTCTTCTTTGTTCTTATTATCAAAACACTGTTTAGCTGCACAAGAAGTCATTTTGATGCGTATTTATCACAAAAAAAATGAAATTATGGAGCTGTTTGATCAACGATATCCCGTGCGCGACTGAGTGCTGACTACGGGCCATCACGTAGTTTGATAGGACCAGGCGCTGTTACTAAGTCCCGTATCTACCGCTTTTAATAACACATCAATGGATAGAATACTCTTTATTATGTACACCATAAATATTAATCAGTTTTATTTTCCTACTGCCTGTCATGACTACGACCATCATATGAATCATATAAAGCTCAGCAATCGCGGATAGTTTCATTTGGAAATTCCAAGTCCAATAGCCTGAACCATGACATATATATCTTTGACAGATTTACGGGTAGTCAGAAGCCTCAAAGTCTGATAACCAGTTTTCTCAAGGGGTATCGTGTTAACCAGTAACTAGGCCGTGGAGGTCAGATAGACAGTCGCTTCAAGTAATGTATTATTCAGCTGCATCTGGTTCGACTGGAAGCCTACCCCAATATAATTGGGTATAGGCAAGGCAGATGAGGATGATGATAAGCGAGGAGCATGGATTTGTGCCCTTATAACGGCATTAGGCTTTGCTCCAGCATCACGGCACTTGGAAAGCTGCTAAGGACCAGTTCTTGTTGAAGGAGTTCAGCTCATCCCGCCATCTCCGTCTGGGCCTGCCTCAATTTCGGTTGCTATTAAGAGGGACTCATTGGGTCGTAAGTTTTGCCCATTGATCGTCTGAAATGCGACAAATATGTCCAGCCCAATTCCATTATAGCGTGGCAGTTTTCCAAGTGACATCAAAAATCTTTGTGATGGAAAAAATCGTAGTATTACTACCCCGGTCTGTTAGTTTGATACACAGAATAATTAATAATTAATTATTAATTATGAATGATTCATTATTCGTTATTCATTGTTCATTATTCATTATTAATATTATAAAAAGGTAAAATTAGATTTGTACGTTTGTATGTAGGGAGTAATCTCCAGAACTGCCAGTCGGATAAAAAAATCCTTTTGCATTGGATTCAATTCTCAAGGAAGGTAACAAGTGCAGACGCAGTCGCGGGCAGAAGCTAGTATTAAATATAAAAAATAAATCTCTTACATAAAACATTTTTATTGCTTGTAAAATCCAAAAAAGATGATCGTTAATTATAAGGTGTTTCACAGAAATGCGTATTGCAAAAGGATAATCACGTAGCTAGTTAGAAGTCCCATCAAATAAATAGGTAGCGTAGCATCTACATAGAACAAGCCACACGCGGTCATCTTACTGAACGTTCGATTTGTCTGCAGCACTTTTTTGCAAAGACGTGCTTGAACATCTATAAAGAAAAACGTAGTGAATAAAATTCAGCCACATTTTTAATACAATAAGTAGCGACACGGCATTTATAACATCACTTACGAAGTTTGGTGGTGACAATAATAATGTAATATGTTATAAAACTAACTGTTGTTTGCAATCCAGGATGAAAATCAGCCTTCTCTAGGTTATGGTCTACTCATATGCCAAATTTCATCCAAAGCCGTTCAGCAGTTTAGCTAGTCCAGCAACAGCTTGTTTATAATATTTTTAAGTAAGGATACAGTAGATTTCGTCACCAGTACTACATCGCTCAAGCACAATATTCACTGCCTGTTTGAGGGCTTACCCTTCTATTAAATATCTTTGATCGATTGCATGTTTTGCTGTATATTTTAAACATGGCCTGTTCGGCCGCACTTTTGAGGGTATTGCGAATTTTTGACGCATCCACACCGCAGTGCGGTCGGACCTTTAATCGTAGTTAAACATCCTGTACTTTGTATGGTTTTAAAGTTCATAGCAATTTAGCCAATAATTCAATTTAGCCAATAATTTCAATCATGAAGTGAAAATCTAGATGAAATCTTTGATACTCACTTGGACAGTTTTTATTCTTTATAAGCTGTATACAAGCCGACTCAGCTCTCTCAACAGTTATATAAAACTTCTCGCATTGCAAACTGTGTAGAAACACTTGTATTATGTCCTTAGTTATCCATAGAATCGTCACCAATGCCATCAACGGAGTCGGTAAACTCTCGACCTGCTCAAACAATTTTTTTTTTTTTTAAGAACTTACATGTCTGCTATGAAATAGTGAGGTTTGAGTAAAACCGAAAAGAGATTCAAGAAAGACTGATACTCCATTGTCAGAAATACTGATTAAATGATCAGCTGTTTGTGATTCATCAGACAAAAGAACAACCAATCATAAAAGAAAGTGATTAACTCTAAATAAGTTTATATATTACTAGCTGCCCGTCCCAGCTTCGCATGGGTAGCCCTAATTAGCAATAAATTAAAATTGCGGCTATAAATTGAGATTTAAACTATCCTATCTCTCAAGTTGGATCGAACTGCACATGGTGTGCGAATTTTATTATAATCGGTTAAGTGGTTTAGGAGTCCATTGAGGACAAACATTGTGACACGAGATTTATATATATTAAGATATACAGTATGTTAACTAACAGTGGGCGTTCCCGTTAACCTGCAATAGTATAGCGTCCATACATGCTAGAAAAAATATTAAAATTGAAAAAAAAAAAAATTAAATCTAAGTTTTCTCATTTTTTATATATTTTGATGTGTAAATGTAACATTGTGTACACGCGCATTTGTCTTTCGCGTGAAAAGACAAGTATGACAAGTGCGCGTGTACAGAGAGTTTGTGTTACGTATCAAATTAATATTTTTTGTGAATATTTTATGATAAAAAAAATTAAAAAAGTTTTTTTTTTTCGATTTTAATATTTTTTCTAGCGTGTATGGACGCTATACTATTGCGGGTTAACGGGAACGCCCTCTGTTAGTTAACATACTGTAGTATTATTATCTACGAAACGACGCGCGCTTTACTTGTGGTCACCAAATGTACAATCACGCTGTGAATGGTTGCGTGAAGATGAGTAGCGTGAGCACATAACACACACGTACACATTTCCAACTTCGCCGTAGTCTGGGATGGTAGCGAGAGCTCCTGCGCTTACACACACTCACACTCACTTCACATTGTTTGTACACTTGGTAACCATAAGAAACGTGAGCGTCGCTTAGTGAGAAAAAAATATTCTAACAAATATGGACAAACTTACAGGAACCCGAAATTGTATAAGTGTAAATGTTACCTCTTTTTGTGATTCTGTTTGATTTTCTAACATTTTCAGTATCGTTGCCAAAAAAAGTAAATTTCTAGTAAATACATTGATCGTGGTAGACGTTATGTGTAATGTTTTTTATGAGTGTACCTACCAATACTTGAAAAATGGTTTTGTACAGATTGTACGCTATTAGAATATTCTGATAAATTTTATATAATTTTATACAACAGGTATCATTTTCTTGTTGTTCATTGTTCAGCTTCAAAATTTCTTTGATCCATTCTTTGAGATACTTTGTTAATAATATCAAAACACGAGTCGCATAAACACAATGAATGTCAAGTTTGATAAGCATGTAGTTACGAATTAGCACTGGCCAATCATATAAATTATATTTAGGCCCTACATAATATACAAGATAAATAAAGATGTTAATACCAAAAACAATAAACACTGAGACCCGATTCCAAATAATATAACTTCTGTTACTCTTCCTAAAATCGATACTTTTATGTATAATCTGAATCGTCACAACGAGTAAAATATTATTTAGACTGTGAACAACATTGAGAACAAACGTCATTATCATGCCGATAGCAAAGTAAATATACGAAATAAAAACCGTTAACCAAATTGTAGTATCACTATGAGTAATTATGTAGTCTACGTTGAATTCATTGAAATACATGCAATAAACACAGATCCCAATAACATAGCACAAACTCAAGAACGACAACAGAGTACGTATGTTCCCGTTAGGTGTTATATAATTATCTTGTATAGTATATTTTGAAGAGAACAATAGAAAAAGTGGACAGTGTAAAGGATAAAGCAATTTTTGAACTTCTTTTTCCAGATGATTATCAAGTAATACTTCTGGTGGATACAATGACAAGTTTGGTTTCGTATTTTTCTTTCGGAATATGTTCTTAAGCTTAGACCACATTATTAACAACATTTCCACCCCGTTTTAAAATGATTAATGAATGAAACTTATGAACATTTAAAATTCAATAAAAAATACTTAGTGATAGTGCTAGTAGTTCTTATAATAATTTTGTTTTATTTATGACCTGTTAATGTTGACACTTAACTTGTTATTCCAATTTCAATAAAAGCACTAGATCGTACATACTTGGTATTATATAATTATGTACGTTTGAAAAAGAACTGTAACAATAGTTATTATGGTTTTATTTCAATGAAATCGAAATCATGTTTGTCTTTCTGTCAGCCCTAGTTGCCATTTTGGATTTTGAGCTTGATCTTATTTTCGTTTCTCCATTTTAGACGTTAAACTGATACTTTTCTGTTAGCTCATGAACGAATTAATCCTTCTAAATGAATCAATTTATAAAAAAGTTCCCAATACCATAAGAAATTAACCGTAATTTTTTTAACTACTCTGAGGTCCAAAAAACATGACATGAACTTAACGACGCTTAATTGTCGTGTGTATTTTACTCAAAATAAACGTAACTTGACGTACTAATTAAATAAACTTTCTTGTCATGGTAGCTTATTAAAATGACCATGCCCACTTGTAGCACTTGAATCTATGGCAATATCAAGAATTTTTTTTTTTTTTTTTTTTGTTATTTTTCAATTTAGTCGGTTGTTTTTTTTTGTGAAAATGTTTTTATTTTAGGTTATGGTCGTATTTCTCAAAATTCCCGTTAGACAAAGTAAAATTATTACTACCACTCTAATCTAGAGATCCATAAGCAACAAATCAACATGCTTTTCACAAAATTTTTGTGGGCCTAATCGCCGAACAAAAGAAAAAATCTCCTTTCTTTTTAAAAGGTTCGTAATAATCCGAATTGTGCCGGACGGGCGTGATCGCTGGATACGGGTTCAGGTAGGTTGTAAGGCTATCCTGGTCCAAGCGGCGCTGACGTCCTACACCGAAGTTTTTGCTAGTTATTTTCGAATACTCACATGGATATCTACTCGACCTTTTGAAGGAAAACGGGCTCGGCAGGAATGACACTGTTTATTGATAAGTCTTCATAACTATTCAGGACACGATTTCAGGACTCCTCAGGACTACTGCATTACTTGTTAGGTGGAACTAGTTTCCATGTTGATGACTACAATTTCTAGAGATGGCTTGTTAGCTTAACTGGTAGCGCCCTTTACCCTATAGAGACCCATGAATCGCCTCCTGTTTTCGTAACTTTATTATTTTCAAAATTCTTATAAAATTACATTTCTTATAGCTAAACACACTTATTTCAATAGCTATATACATCATGTTATACATCATGAGATTCACAAAATTGCCCCCTTTCTAATGAGGGTTCTTCCAGGATTCTGACTATTCCTGTTGAAAAGATATTTCAGGATTATCGGTAGTAAAATGATTAAATAAATATTTAATTATTTGCAAGTGACTTTTCAGACAAAGTTCTGATCCGATTTCCACCATACCAAAAGAACACTCGGGCTAGTCTATTCCCCTAGAGAAATCTAGTATTTTATTTATTGTATCTAGATTTTTCAGCCAGTTATAGGCCTCTGAATACAGGTAGGGTAGCCTTTATTTTTACAAATCCGCTTTGCGGCATTCTAACTCGATTAAGTAGGTATCCTGAAGGGCTAGATTTCTAGAAGTTAGGTCCAGGGCTAGGTCTCGGTCTAGGTGACCTGGATGCCATAAATGATTTTACGTTATATCTGTCTAACCTACCTAATCAAGGAGTGCAAGGGCTTTGTTTACCTTTTTTAGTAAAAATTTGATATTTGGATGGTGTCTAGCTGCTAGATAGCATTACTAATACCTATACTATTTTCATATTTGAGTTAGTATAGGCGTTGCCCACAACTTGTATTATTTTGTTTTGCGTTATTGCAACTTTAGTTTTTCTTTTATAGGTGTGCAGATTTTTGGTATTTCAACATCCGGATAAATAGAAAGGTCTTTTCTAACAAAATATTTTGATGACGCATTATTGCGTATAACAAGGAATCTACATACTACATGCTATTATTACGCATATTGCGAAGAAATACTTATCCTATACATACAAGTTTTTAAGCTAAGTTAAAATTAATGATTTTAAACAAGCTAAAATTGACGGTGACGCCTCGTCGCGAACATCTCTCCCGCCATGCAGTGCAGTGGCGACTAGTAGCGACGTCGGCACGGCGCTGCATCACACCGGTGAGCGACAACCGTAGTCGCGACGCTCGCCGCCGCGACGCTCGCCGTCTCGACGCCTCGTTACTTCGGTAAGGGGACGAGTTTCTTCACCGGACGCTTCAGGGTGCCGCCGGCAGTGCGCACCTCAGCAGTCCGGACTTCACCATCAGCCCCGGGGAACACGGCGATTATGCGGCCTCGCGGCCAAGTGTTGCGAGGCAGCTGGCCGTCAGCAATGAGAACAGGGTCACCCACCTGCAGGTCTGGTCCGCGGCTATGCGGCTCCCGCCGGTTTTGTAACTCCGGCAGGTACTCCCGGACCCAGCGGCGCCAGAAAATATCGGCTAGTATCTGTGAGCGCCGCCATAGTTTCTTGCTGTCTATGTCTTGATCGGTGAATACCCCGGGTGTTGGGAGTCTGGCCGACCCACCAAGTAGGAAGTGGTTCGGTGTTATCGACTCGTCGTCTTCACTGTCCACTGAAACGTGTGTCAGTGGACGGCTATTCACTGTGTACTCTGCCTCACACAATAGTGTGGACAACACCTCTTCATGTGGGTGTTTCTCAAGTAACACAGTGTACAATGCGGACTTCACGCAGCGTACGAGACGCTCCCAGGCGCCTCCCATGAATGGCGCCGATGGCGTTATAAAGCGCCACACGATGCCTCTTCGACTTGCCTCTTTTTGAAACGCGTCTCGGAGCTCCTTGTCGGCACCGTGCATGTTGGTGCCGTTGTCGGAGTGCAGCTCGGTCGGGCAACCTCGGCGAGAAGCGAATCGGCGCAGCGCCAGTATGGCGGAGTCTGCGCTGAGGCTGGCGGCGATCTCAAGGTGGACGGCTCTGGTGGTTAGACAAGTGAATAGTGCTACGTACCTTTTTTGATGCTGGCGTCCGACAGTAACGGACAGTGGGCCGAAATAGTCAAGCCCCGTATAGGTAAACGGCCTCTGGTGATGCGCGAGGCGCGTCTTCGGATGGTCGCCGGTCGCAGGCACGGGTGGTTGTGCCTTGTGAATGCGACATCGTAGGCATCTGGCTAGCACCATTTTCGTGGTCGGCCGCATCTTGACAACCCAATAGTGTTGTCTCACCTCGTTGATAGTGAGTTCCACTCCACTATGTTGTAGGCTGCGGTGTGTCCAGTCTATATATAACTGGGTGATGTGATGGTCGCCGTGTAATATCGGCGGATGTCTCACGTCATCTGATATTTCGTCTGTTGCGGCTATCCGGCTTCTTAGCCGTAGGATATTGTCCACTACTTCGATCTGCAGTGGCCGCAAACGACTATCTTTCTCCAACTTTTTCTCTTCTCGCAGTTTCGCTATCTCATGAGCGAAAGACTGCTGTTGCACGACTTGAATGAGTATTTTCTCCGCTTCGTGGAGATACTCTGCTTCTAAGGTTTGCTTCACGATTTGAATTTCAGACGTCTTTGCTGTGTGTTTCGGAGGACTTGGGGTCGTCTTCTTTTTCCGCCAATCTGGATCTTTCTCTGCGTTTTTCCTCGTTCTTTTGTAGAACGTTTTCTCTGTTCTTCCTCGGCAGAGAGCAATGAAGCGAAGAACACTCGCTGTCGCACGGAGTAACCGTTCCCATCTCGAGAATCTGGCCGGATCTGGTATGGCTTCTGCTAGCTTTCGCGTGTTAGCTTCTTCGACGGCAACGAGGGTCCTTTCTTCCCCTGTCTCCTCTTTGATGGGAGGTTTTTCTGCAGGCCATGACGACGGTTCTTCGTATAGGAAGCTAGGGCCGGAATACCACGTATGCTTTGAGTCAAAGTCACGCGGTACATCACGGGTAGCGATGTCCGCGATATTCAATTTGGTGGGTACCCAACGCCAATCTTCTACTTTGCTGTTTTCCTCTATGGCGGCTATGCGATGAGCAACAAATGGTTTGTATACCCGTGCTCCTCTCCTGATCCATGTCAAGACGGTCTTACTGTCTGACCAGTATGTCACCGATGTGGGTTTGATGTCGTGCTCACGTATCACGGCTGCAGCCACGCGGGTTCCCATCACCGCGGCTTGCAGTTCGAGGCGTGGTATAGATTGCAGCTTCAGTGGTGCCACCTTCGCCTTTGCCATGACGAGGCTGACTTGCTGCTTGCCTTCCATCGATGTGGCCCGCCAATATACTGCTGTTGCGTATGCCATCTCGCTTGCGTCGGTGAACACATGGATTTGTGTCTCTACAGCATCACTATATCCAGGGTAACATCTTGGTATGCTGATATTTTTGAGTTGCTGCAGGTGCTGTATCCAACTTCTCCACTGAGTTGCCAGGTCCTTATCTAGTGGATGATCTCAGTCGACTCCTCGCCTCCATGCCTCTTGCAATATTTGCTTGGCTCTAATTGTGACTGGTGAGGCGAGTCCGAGCGGGTCGTACAGCGACATCACAATTTTCAGTGCCTCTCTCTTTGTGGGCGCTTCCTTTTCTAGAACACCTTTCGGTAGGCGCGCGAGCGTTAGATTGAAGCCCAGCGCGTCTTCACCCGGTCTCCATATTAGACCAAGTATCTTTTCGGTGTTTTCTGCATCTCCGATACTGATAACTTCAGTTCGGATCTGTGACGGATCTATATTTTGTATGACTTGCGCACTGTTCGATACCCATTTCCTGAGCTCGAACTTCGCTTTCAGGTGTATGTCCTTCACCGTTGTTGCGATGCGCGTTGCGTCTTCGACCGTCTTGTAGCTATCGAGGTAGTCGTCCATGTAATGGTTATGGATGATAGCTTTCACTGCCTCGGGTTGCTCCTCGAAGTGCCTTTTCGCATTCCAATTCTTTGCGAATATGGCTGTGCACGGCGAACTTGCCGCACCGAATATGATGGACGTCATACGGTATTCTTCCGGCGCTCCCTCTCTCTTGTTGCCTCTCCATAGGTACCGGAGTGCGTCTCGGTCTTGAGCTCGCACCTTTACCTGCATAAACATCTCCTTTATGTCACCGGAAATGGCTATGCAGTGTCGGCGAAATCTCATCATGACGCCGGGCAGTGACTGCAGCAGGTCTGGTCCTGTGAGAAGGAAGTCGTTGAGCGACAGTCCTCTCGACTTAGCGGCAGCGTCATGTACTATACGGAGCTTGTCTGGCTTCATGGGGTTGAATACGTCGAAGTGTGGTAGGTACCATGTTCTACCTGGTGTGCTCGTGGTGGGGGCTTTTTCTGCGTATCCCTTCTGCATGAGCGAGTCCATCTGTTCTGTGTATCTGTCTCGAAGAGCAGGGTTGCTGTCGAGCTTCTTCTCGATTGAGACTAGCCGCTTGAGCGCTGTCCCGTAACTATCGGGCATCTCTATGCTGTCATTATTCCAAAGCATAGCGGTTTCTATATGTCCATCTTCTAGCTGCTGAGTGTGACGATTTAAAATGTCTTCCGCTCTCTTCTCGGGATCTGAGTTTGGTCGCTTCGGATTGATAGTCAGCGATTCTAAGGCGAAGAACTCACGAAGTCGCTCGTTCAGCTCTTCATCACTCGTTGTTAGTCGGTTGACGTAGTGTACCTGTTGACCTAAGATTCTGGTGTGCGCGCCATGCAGGGTCCAGCCCATTGCGGTAAGTGATGCGATAGGCTGGTGCCTCGGACCTCTGCGTATCTCACTGGCCAACAGCAGATGCCAGTTGTCCTGGCCAATGAGGATCTTCGGTGCGCCAACGTCGTACGTCAGCTGTTCCTTCAAATCGCTCAGGTGTTTGCACTGGGCGATGTCTTCTTCGCTGACTGACTGCGGTGCTAGGTTGAGCTTCGGTATCGTGCGCGCTCTGAAGGGCACTTTGCTTCTCAGCTGGCTTGCAAGGTCGACTGTTACTCGACGCGAACAAGGAGCTTCGATCGTAGTGTTGCCAATCGCACCTATCTTCAGAGGGTCGATGCGGCCCTCTGCCCCGATTTCCTTTGCGATGTCTTCGTCTATCAGCGAAACGGTTGACCCATCGTCGAGCAGCGCAAATGTTGCTGCTTCTCCCGCCGGTCCGATTACCCGGACCGGTACTATTTTCAAGTACGTCTGGTCTGACGTTGATCTCGAGCTGGCTACCGTTTCCTGAGGCTCCTTCTTTACTGGGGCATCAGGCTTCTCGGTACCTTCTGCAGCAGGCTTCTTCTTTTCCTTATGAAGAAGCTGATGGTGAGTGCCTGTACACTCCTTGATCCCACACATTTTCTTTTTGCATGGTTTATCCGACCGATGGACTCGCAAACAACGGAAACACAGTCTCAGTTTCCTTGCGAGTTCCCATCTTTCATCTGTGGATGCTTCTTTGAACTTCTTGCAGTCATAAGCATCGTGCCCTTCTTTCTGGCAGACACGGCATTTCCAAGCCGTCTTGTCTGTTGCTGTGTGTGTCCTTTGAGTGACACGCCTAGTCGCTGTCGCTTCGCCGGGATTGATATTTTCGGGCGGAGCGAAAGCACTGCAGAAACGGGATTGTTCGGTGATAAAGTCGCTGAGCAGAGATAAATCTGGCAGCGATTGGTACTTCTCGGTATAGGTTCTATACCACTGTACCCTTAGGGAGTTTGGCAACTTCTCAGTCAACAATCGCATTAACTCGGCGTTGATTAAGTAATGTTCTTTTTTCAACGCACGTAGCGTGACTATACCACTCCTTACTCGGCTGGCGAACGTGCAGATATCCTTCGGAGATTCACTGCAGCGCGGCAGCCCACGGAGCCTGTCCGTTTCAGCTTGAGCTATCGAGTCTGGACGGCCGAACTGCAGCTCGAGTTCTCTCATGATGTCATCTGGTTTGGCATTTCCGATGAGTTTTGAACTCACTGTTTCCAGTGCTCGTCCGCGCAGGCTCCTTCTCAGCCTAGCTGTATTCTCAACATCGTTGAAGTATCGACGAGTTGTTTCATAGATGGCACGGAACGATAACCATTCCGTGTGAGCCCCACTGTAATTTGGCAGGGTCATGATGACCTTCGACGCCGAGGGATTATTTACTGTCCACTGATCTATTTTCTTGTCGACTAGCGACGCTATAGCAGACGTCAAGTCCGTTATAAATGAACGGAGTTGACCTTCCCCCGAATCCTTCGATGGTACTACATTTTTCACTTCTTTTTCTATAGGATGAGGTAACACGGGTACTTGCTTTTGATGGAAGTCTACTATAGGTTCAACATCCTTGGAGGGGCGTGGAGCAGCAACGGCGTCCCGTCTTCTATTGCTCCCGTTCTCTTCAGCGGCGTTGTCTACAGAAAGTGCTTGATCGCTTATCTCGCAATCATGGTTCTCCACCTCTGCAGAAGGGACTTCCTTCAATGGCTCAGGCGCTGGTGCGTCTTCTAGCCACGATCTCACGTACTCGTCGTTGGAATCTCTGTCATCCATGTATCCGTCGGAATTTTCTTCCTCGGCATTCTGAAGTGCTATCTCAGCAAGTTCTAACCTAATTTTCAATAGGTCTTCACGAGCTTTCATTACTTTTAGATGGGACCGCGTCGTCTTAATTGTCGACGGCGGTCTACGTGGGTAACGGGCGTCTCCCCGGCTAGTCATCGGAATAATTCCTCTGTATGTTCCATCCCGTTTGTCAGCTGATGGCTTCACTATTTTGTTCGGATTCACTGATTTATTTGAAGGTTTTAATGTTCTATCTGAAGTTCCTTCCAGTCTGGTTTCCTTCCTGGAAGTCGTTGGTTGTTCGATTTGTTCTGTTTCCTTCGTTTGTGTTGGTATAGGTACGTCTTCACCCCCGGTTAGGGCTTGTGGTGGTGGTGGCACTTGCTCAGTCCCTTCCGTAGTGGACGGCGAACGTGGAGGTAACTCATGACGTATAGCTGTAGAGGTACGCGTTCTGTCCAGCTCCACCGTCCATGCTTCAGGCGCTTTGCCTTGTGACCTTGTGATCGGCATGTTGGTTTAGATTCGGGGACGTCACTTCACTATAAACGCACTATACTGTAATCCTCAACACAAATCTTCAAAGTTCCAAGTTGTTTCTTCTATCTTCAAAACAAATCTTCAAACGTCAAACTATTTTCTCTATGTTAAATGTTAATTCTTCAAAGTCCAAAATAATCCTTCAGGAAAAAATAACTCTTCAGTCTTCAAAATAATCCTTCAGGAAAAATAACCCTTCAGTTATAAGTCTTCAGGTTTCAAAATAATCCTTCAGCCGTAAGTCTTCAGGTTTCAAAATAATCCTTCAGCCGTAAGTCTTCAGGTTCCAAAATAATCCTTCAGCCGTAAGTCTTCAGGTTCCAAAAATAATTCTTCAGCCGTAAGTCTTCAGGTTTCAAAATAATCCTTCAGCCGTAAGTCTTCAGGTTCCAAAAATAATTCTTCAGGAACCGATTTTCTTATTCCAGGAATCTTCCTTCTTCGGTAATCCTTCAGTCTTCAAGTGAGCTCTCCAGGATTCGAAAATAATCCGGCTTTCGAAGGACCAGCAGATGTGCCGGAAGGGCGTGATCGCTGGATACGGGTTCAGGTAGGTTGTAAGGCTATCCTGGTCCAAGCGGCGCTGACGTCCTACACCGAAGTTTTTGCTAGTTATTTTCGAATACTCACATGGATATCTACTCGACCTTTTGAAGGAAAACGGGCTCGGCAGGAATGACAACACTGTTTATTGATAAGTCTTCATAACTATTCAGGACACGATTTCAGGACTCCTCAGGACTACTGCATTACTTGTTAGATGGAACTAGTTTCCATGTTGATGACTACAATTTCTAGAGATGGCGTGTTAGCCTAGCTGGTAGCGCCCTTTACCCTATAGAGACCCATGAATCGCCTCCTGTTTTCGTAACTTTATTATTTTCAAAATTCTTATAAAATTACATTTCTTATAGCTAAACACACTTATTTCAATAGCTATATACATCATGTTATACATCATGAGATTCACAAAATTGCCCCCTTTCTAATGAGGGTTCTTCCAGGATTCTGACTATTCCTGTTGAAAAGATATTTCAGGATTATCGGTAGTAAAATGATTAAATAAATATTTAATTATTTGCAAGTGACTTTTCAGACAAAGTTCTGATCCGATTTCCACCATACCAAAAGAACACTCGGGCTAGTCTATTCCTCTAGAGAAATCTAGTATTTTATTTATTGCATCTAGATTTTTCAGCCAGTTATAGGCCTCTGAATACAGGTAGGGTAGCCTTTATTTTTACAAATCCGCTTTGCGGCATTCTAACTCGATTAAGTAGGTATCCTGAAGGGCTAGATTTCTAGAAGTTAGGTCCAGGGCTATGTCTCGGTCTAGGTGACCTGGATGCCATAAATGATTTTACGTTATATCTGTCTAACCTACCTAATCAAGGAGTGCAAGGGCTTTGTTTACCTTTTTTAGTAAAAATTTGATATTTGGATGGTGTCTAGCTGCTAGATAGCATTACTAATACCTATACTATTTTCATATTTAAGTTAGTATAGGCGTTGCCCACAACTTGTATTATTTTGTTTTGCGTTATTGCAACTTTAGTTTTTCTTTTATAGGTGTGCAGATTTTTGGTATTTCAACATCCGGCTATATAGAAAGGTCTTTTCTAACAAAATATTTTGATGACGCATTATTGCGTATAACAAGGAATCTACATAGTATATGCTATTATTACGCATATTGCGAAGAAATACTTATCCTATACATACAAGTTTTTAAGCTAAGTTAAAATTAATGATTTTAAACAAGCTAAAATTGACGGTGACGCCTCGTCGCGAACACGAATAAAGTTATTACGGAAAGAAAATAGAAGGAAATAACAGAAATAAAAGGAATTAATTTATATAATATTATTAGATATTTATTTTATTTTATATTGTGGTGTTTCTACAATTCAAGGAAATTAATACGAAATAAATGGAGAGTAAAGTCGTCATTTAAGTTAATTTATTTACAAAAACACAAACTGAAATGAAACAATAGTATATGATGTAATAAAGGTTGACCACTTTAGAGGTAGCTCGGCATCTATGATGAACAAGCCGCATGCGTTCATCTTCTTGAATGATGTTTTCTGTAAACGTTGAACTACATCTGAAACAAATTAAATGCATGCATGCTTTATGCTGAGCGATGGCCGTTTTGCGTAGATGTGACGCATATTTTCCCCCAAATTGTTTTTATTCTTAATTTTTTTCTTTTTTGCGTCATGTTTGCCGCAAATAAACATATTTTCTTTCTTTTCTTTTCTTTTAAATGAAAGTTTTTCAATGCGAAGTTTTTTGTTTTACAAAGGGATACTAATCCTTTTTTATTAAAGCCGGTTTCAGACGCTTCGCTTTTCGTTAATTTTGCCTTTCATTCGGCATCTTTCACTCGAAGTGAAACATCTGAACACAGAACGAATAAAAAGTGAAAAATGCTTTCGTTAGTGAACTGATCCAACGCTGTTGGATTTCGGCACACGCCATCTTTCACCCGCCTACGGAATACGCGAAAAATGAAATGAAAGGAGCATAACTATGAAAGTTAATTCCTATATCATATTGCCGGTGTCGTAAGAAGCTGGAATAGAAAAAAAAAACATTTATTTGAGTGAACCATTTACTAGACTGAAGAGTCTGAAATCGGCTAGAACAAACTTATTACAATAATTAATATTTGTGCATCTTTCAAGTATTGTCTCTTCTTTACTACCTATATTATAAGGATTTGGGTAGAGCCCGAGGGCAAAAGAAGTCTCATCTTCCATTGAAAATTTCCCCACGTCTGACAGCAAAGAGAACTATCTCAAAGAATCGCTAAAAATTAATAAAAATAAAAAACATACTTCCGGTTTTAATCCTTACTGGCTAACATACAAAAAAAATGCTCTGAATATTCGTGGTTATTCAGGGGTAATATAAAATTAAGACCAGAAATGCAATAATTTGCACAAGGTGAAGCGCCTGTCTGGGTTCGAACCTACGACCTACAACTCGTAAGTCGCGGCCGTTACCATTGGGCCACCACTGTTCACTCTAATTATAACTCACTTATATACTACCCCTGAAATAATATTCAGAGCATTTTTTTGTATGTTTGCCAGTAAGGATTAAAACCAGAAGTATGTAATTTCTTTTACTCGTTTTTTGCGATGTTTTGAGATAGTTCTCGTTCTTGTCAGACGATGGGGTATTTATATAACTAACTTTTATACTACCCCTGAATTAATATTCAAAGCAATTTTTTCGTATGTTTGCCAGTAAGGATTAAAACAAAAGTATGATAAAATAAAATTTTGGGATGCATGAAGAAGCTTCCTCGTGTAGCGCAGTTTGTTCCGCTAGTTAAACAACAGACCCGAGCGCTCGGCTCATCCTGGACAGTCACACAGGCCTACATTTAATGTGGGATTTTCGTTCATAAAATAAATTATTCCAATTCCATATATTGTTTGCTTGCCTCTTAAGAAAATTACATTACTTGAGCACATTTGTATACATAGTAATTTGGTTTTATTATAATCATGACTTAACATCGAATATTTACTATCTACCAAGCGTTGGCATAAGCTGGAAATATTGTTGCGTCGTCGTTTAAAAAACATCAAGTCATGGCATCTTATCCAGCTGAAATATTACTCAATAATCGTCTAGGAAAAGAAGTCCAAAGAATGTTTTATCCGTTCAACTTTCTCCTGACTCTATTTTTCTCTTCAAAATACCGCATACGTGATAACTATATTACTCCAAGTGAAAAGAAGTCCTTCTTCCCACGATTTCTTTGTGTTTGTTTTATAGTTGCAGCGACTATTTATCGAGTATATAGCCAAGATATCCGTCATTTTATCTACAATGGCAATATTCGTGTCGTGTTATTTGTTTCATTTTTCCTACCCACCTCTCGTGGTCTTGGTTTTGTAATAACCTTCGTTCTTAATATCGTGTATAGCCATAACAACGTCATGATTATTGTGCTGATCCAGATTATACATAATCACATCGATTTTAGTAATAGTGTTCGTAGTTTTATTTTGTGGAATTGGATCTTGGTCTCAACTGTTTTTTGCATTTGTATGTCTGGTATTATTTTTGGTATAACGTCTAATTACTTTGGTGTATTGAAATGTATTCTTGAAGTAGTATTTATTAGTTTTGATATTGATTACATTTATGCTGTTCGAGTTCTAATATTATTGATAAAGTATCTCGATGGATGGATACAAAATGTCCACATTATAAATAGTGCTCAGGAAAATCATGAAATATATTGTATGAAATTATTTAGACTGTCATCAAAATATATTGAAAGCTTTTGATGAGTATAAGACGGTATCTCAAGTATTGGTACGTTTATCAAAAATTGTGTCAAAATTATCGCAATATTATGTGGTTTAATATTACTCAAGACGGGCATTTTAATAAAGAGATCCTATATTACAAAATACTAACTCGCGTCAATTTCTTTTCAGGTTCTACTTCGCACGTTCAATGTATTCTGTCGCAATTTATGTTTCTTTGAGCTTTTGCTACAAAAAATCAAAATGCAAGTTCTATCATACGGCGAAGTAAGAATTACTATACATTTATTACAGGACCGATAGCCGATACAACAAACCGGTGTTTGAAAGGAGAGGGTGAATTGACAAGCGTAGCATGTTTTATAGCTAAGAGAGGCCTATGTTTAGTGGACTGCAGGCTATAGGCTGGTTTACCAATGTTCTTCTCCTTAGCGTATCGACGGCAATCTAAATTGAGTCTGCCCAGAATTATAGTTCACCAATATGTAATTTTGTTTAGGTTTCCGCCTCGAGTTTAGCATTAAGCATTGTGACAACGTATGGAATGGTAAAGGACCTTCTACAAGTAACATTACACTGTTTTTATTGTGAGAAATTCAATATCGCTATCGAAAAAGCTGGGATGGCTTGTATACAGCGTATGAAAAATACGAACTATACAAGTAAGCATATAAGTGCATAAATCTGTAATTCTCTTCAACAATACTTTCTCGCTTAGATGCAGTTTCAGCCCAAAATAAAAGAACAATAATATATCTATGAACTGTAGAAGAAACTCATAAAAGTTTTGCTTTTTACAAACAGAATATGGAATATAAATATTCCTAAAACGAAGTTTGATTATCAACTTCTCGGTCACACTTCAAATCCTTTGAAATAAGAACTTTCCTTACAGAACACGAAGAAAGACTTTGCAAGAACGTTTTACGAGAAAATCGAAGGTTCACAAAGATGACCGCGTGTGGCCTGTTCTATGTAGACGCTGCGCTACCAATGTGTTTGATGGGACTTCTTACTAATTACGCCGTAATACTACTACAGTTTGCTTTTCTATAAAATATGTATTTAGCATCTGGCTGACTTGTTATCTGGCTGAATTCACAGCTAATTGAAGTGCTTGATTTTATGTGTAACGTATCATTACAATTATTAGACAATGTTGAATAAAAGCATATGGTGAAGATGATGTTAATACCCATATAGCACTTTTCGGTCACAGAATCTTCAAAGCAGTAACAAGTTGTCGTAGTTTCGTAACTGCTACAAAACATGGCGACTGTGTGGGGTTTAGTATCTATGATTGTGTGGTAACAATTCACACACAATTTGACCGGAAAGCATTTCAATAACTATAAGTAGTGTTTGTGTTCACACGTTATGTAATTATTTGTGTAGACTTATTTTTAAACACTTAGTGTATATTTTGTAACATGTGTAAAATCGAGCAAAAAATGTGTGGTAGCGGTGTGGTCACCATGTTACTAGAATAATAACTTAAAATTTATATTTACACGAGGTGTGGTTATGTTACGTCATTGTTACTGAACAATAAATTGCTAAAATGTGTATAAAAAAGTCATCATAAGACACTGTTTCTCAAACTGTTTCGACAAGTGATCAAATGATTGCAGTGGAAAATGAATAAAAAACCGAAACGATTCTGTCTCACATCGACTTTCTACAGAAAAGTAAACAAATTACTGGTTCCACAAAATCTACCTCCGAGTAATATTTCATCATTCAGAAAGTCATTATCTACAAGAAATCATTAATTGCATGAAATACGTCATCTTGAAGAGTTTTTTAAGAATAAAAAATCGTTCTTTTTCCATCTTTTATAGTTTCGGAGATAGAAATACTAAGAAATCATTCAGCATCATTTTTTTTTGCTATTTATTAATGGATATAATCATTATACATTTGATATTTTGAGTTCCTGATTTGACACAAATTATTAACATAATATTTTAGTACTTTTGATTTGATATAAGCAAAAGAATAATATATTGGTTAAAATTAAATAAAGAGTTTTAATGACTTCTTACAAATACTATAACTATAACACACCAAATGTATCGTCTTCATCATATAAAAATCAAGAAAACAGTTTTGAAATACCTGGTGCAGAACAGTTTAGTTCCAAACTGCCTAGTGCTGGTGGATCAAGTTCCGATGTATCAAACGTGAAATTAGATGGCCTCCGAACATTTGAGAATCGCTGGAAACAATAAACCATTATGTTACTTCGGTAACCTTATAACTACTTCTGGTTTCACGTCGTCATATGTCGACATAGTCTAGTAACATCCTGACCAGTTGTGACTAAAATATTTTCTTTAAATAAAAATATGTTTTTAAATTATTTACCATGTTAAATATTTATTTTTGGTTCCATAACATATAGTCAGTATTAAATCTAATAAAACAAAAGCATCCAAGCTCTGGGAATGTAAAATCTTGTTAGTAAAATAATGTTATTTACATTTGTTTACACTGTACTACAAGAATAGATAAGATATAATGAGTATATACTGTGCCGTGAACGGGGCCTAATAGTTAAGTGTGAAAGTGGCGTCAGTGACGAAAAAGTTGCAGGTAGTGAGAGAAAGGAATCTACATGGAATGAAATCGTTTGTTTACTGGAAATGCGATGAAAATGAATGAAAATAATACATTATGAATAAGAGAGTAAAGAATAATAATATGAATGTTGAAGGATGAAAGGTGAAACCAAAGAAAAGAAGAATCAAGTACTGTACACAAAGCTATTAATCATTACGCTACCGGCCCGCCCCCACATAATATTTTAGTCGATCGGATGGTTACAATATCTCTGTGTACTTCACTATCCCCTTGAAAAAGATATGAGAGAGAGATAATATATGCCAGAGCACAATCACATTTTGACAAGATGTACGAGCACAAGTCTTAAGAGACCAAAGGCCTTAGTACCGATTGTAAATGAAGGTCAATCGATCGGGTACTTGGTAACTAATACTTGCGTAAATAGCCATTAAAACTCTTGTCGTCTGATTGACGCTTTTAGTTATATAATTTACTTCACATTTGCTGCATTATACTACACTTACTAACATTTCGACGCATTATTCTAAACTAGCTTCTGCCCGCCACTTCGTTCACGTGGAAGTCGTAAAATACCACAATATACTACAATAACAGCCACATTTTTATAAAACTTCCGTGTATACTACGTTTGTAGATTTGTTCTCAGCATTCTAAATAGAGCTTCAGCATAATGAGTATATACCGTGCCGTGAACGGGGCCTAATAGTTAAGTGTGAAAGTGGCGTCAGTGACGAAAAAGTTACAGGTAGTCAAAGAAAAAGGAATCTACATGGAATGAAATCGTTTGTTTACAGGGAATGCGATGAAAAGGAATGAAAATTATACATTATGACTAAGAGAGTAAAGAATAATAATATGAATGTTGAAGGATGGAAGGTAAAACCAAAGAAAAGAAGAATCAAGTACTGTACGCAAGGCTATTAATCATTACGATACCGTCCCGCTCCCACTCACAGAAAAGAGCCCATCAGTAGGAACATTTTAGTTTGATTAAAAGTCATAAATTCATAATGGGATTGTCAATTAGTTTAATACCTACACGTCCATTCTCAACACATAACACATTAGGGCAATGAGTTGTTATTAACTATGAACAAAAAAATTTTTAATTTAGCCTTTATATTGACTTTTGTTTGACATTGAATAAGTCATTGCCTAGGATAACGGACATGTTTTCGAATTTAAAAAACTTTATCAAATCAAACAGAAATGCTGCTATAATCGAAAATGTACCAACAGTCTCATCTTACGAAATATTACTAAATAATGTAATTGACAAACATTTACAATCACTACTAAGGCCGTTGAATCTGATTCAAATTATTTTCTTCAGTGCAAAGTATTCTATTCGTGATAACATTGTAACTTCTAATTCTTTTCTTTATAATGTCATGACAGTGTGTTGCATCTTTATATTTCAATGTATCTGTTTACGTTCTTTGGTGAAAGTGATCATAGAATTCAGTAATAAATGGGAGATTTTCAGTTTATTCCATTGTTTGACCAGCACTTTCGATTTCGTGATCTTAATCATTGGAGTTTTATTGAACTGCCTCCCAAACATATCGCAAACTCACTCCAATATCTTCTCTTTATTAAAAATCCAACACGTGCTCAGAGTCCTACAAATAAAGGGCAACGAATTCAGAGGTTTAATTGTTTACAGTTGGATTTGTATTTTTATCCTAAATATGTTATTTATTATTATACTCATTTGTTTCATATTTATTTTCGAGACTTTTAATCCTTTTGCTAGCATACTGGTTTTTTATAGCTTTGCTTTTGATATAAACTTCGTTTACGCTATGTTTCTACTGAAATTAATCAAGACAATTCTTCGAGTCTGGATTGAAAAAAATCGAATCTCTGGAAACAACGAAGAATTAAAAAGAGAAGAATACTGGAATGCAATGTTTATTGTATACCTGAATATACACGAGACATACATGAATATACAGACGACGATTCGGAAAAATGTTAAGTTTATATGATAAGTTAATTTTATTGTAGAGAACTCATTATATTTTTCTTCATAATTTTCACTTACTTAATACTTTTATATTTTGTAAATTTTCACAATTTAATTTTTTTATTTTTTTTTATTAATTTGATTTTATATCATTTACTTCCAGATTGTGTTTTATACAATATACGCAGCTTACCAGTATTTGCGGAACTTGATTCTAATATTAACTTTAAAGAATTTTCTAGCAAGAGGTGAAACTATGGTAAGGCAACTTTTAAGAACATCGCTCATTATAACAGCACCGCTCCGACATGGCAAATTACTTGTTATTCAAGTTAGGATTTTAAATCAAATGCTAAAAAAGTCTATTTTACGATGGCTATACAGAATAATAGTGGACGGCTCACCGGCCGCTCATTGCCCGCGAGTCGTCGACCACATGTAAACTAGACTTTAAAACATTTGATTTAAAATCCTAACTTGAATGACAAGTTATTTGCCGTGTTGGAGCGGTACTGTTATAATAATTTAAATTACTTACTTTTTCAGTTTGTCGTTCTAGTAATAGTAGCTCAAATCTTGACCCTTAAGAATATCATCATACTTATATTCTTTTGCGTAGAATGTGAGAGATTTTATGCAGCAATGAGAGATGTGCAGACTACCTGTGTAATGCTTATGAAGTCAAGACATTGTTCTGGTAAGTACCAAATTAATGCCGCAGGAGCTAACGGAGATACTCTGTCTAGGCTATGAACTCCAGTAATGTGTGCTGCGCCGCGTCAACCAATGTATTAGTAAATGGGACAGAATTGGATGTTGTGGACACCACTGTGTTCTTAGGTATTATTTTTGACTTGAAGCTTCAGTGGGACCCACATTATAACCAAATTGTCGAAGCGGCTAAGCTCTGCAGCCTACGCAGTGTATAAAATCCGTCATTTGACTGATGTAGAAACAGCTCGATTAGTATATTTTAGTTATTTTCATAGTGTATTGTCGTACAGCATTTTGCTGTGGGGAAATGCAGCCGACATACAAGCTATATTTGTGCTGCATAAACGAGCTATTTTAGCAATTTATAACCTAAGTCGTAGGCATTCACTGGGGGATTTTAAGGAAATAGATAAAACGACAGTCGCGTCTCAATATGTATATGAGAGCCTGATTTATGTAAAAAATAATATTAATCTTTATTCTAAACACAGCCATATCCATAGCATAAATACTAGAAACAAAGATTTATTTATTGTGCCCAGGACAAGGCTCCAAAAAATTAGATATTCATATAAGTGCCGTTTTTATAACAAAATCCCAAACCATGTTAAAGAACTGAGATAATTAATTAAACAGAAACTATGTCAAAAAGATTTCTATAAATTTAAAGATTGCTTAGAGGACAAAAAGGCTTGGGACTATAAGCTACTCCAATGTACCCGAAGTAACAAACAAATGTTTTTAGAAACAACGACATAAGTCGTTATATATAATCAAGTATTTCCAATTGAACAGACCGCTGTGCTGCTGGGGAGTTTGTTGCGCCACTTCTTCTTCCCAGCTAAAACACTAGGAAGTGGTGAAGGGTAGGCGTTTTTGAGGGACTATCTTATGTAATCTTCATGTTCGAAAAGTGCTGATTCTCAGCCTAGTTTCAATAAATGACTTTTGAATTTTGAATTTTCATCATAATTAGAACTCCGACTTCTGTTATATTTATGTTCTTTTAATTTTACAGATTCTGAAATAAGGATTTTCAAGAACATTCAACGTGTACAAAAGGCATCATTCAAGAAGATGAGCGCGTGCGGCTTGTTCATCATAGACGCCGAGCTACCTCTTCGATTTTTAAGCTGTATTGCGTCTCAAATTATTGTCTTTTTACAGTTTACGTATCTGTAATATAAGAGCAGTGGTGGCCCAGTGGTAACGGCCCCGACTTACGAGTTGTAGGTCGTGGGTTCGAACCCAGGCAGGTGCTTTACTTTGTGTAAATAATTTCATCACCACTGCTCTCAAAATGGTTAAGAAAAACATCGTGAGAAAAGTGTCTTAGAACCAAAAATTAGAAGACATGTGACATCTACCAACCCGCACTGGGCCCGCTTGGTAGATTGCGGCCCACTCCCTCTCACAGAGAGGAGGCCTGTGTCTCAGCAGTGGGAACATCAATAGGCTGATGATGATGATGAAAATAAGTAGTGTACTTTATGTTATTTTTCTTTCGTATTCATCACGTCTGAAGTTGTGGAGATGCAAAACTGAGTATTCTTTTTACAATTTCGGAGGTTCTTACGATCTTGTGCCCGAAACTCTTGCCGGAATGTCTTTGCTGGTCCATATGAGGAGATGGTAATAGAATAGAATAGTTTGGAAAATCCAAAAGTTCACGCCTTCTAGCGCACTCATTCAAGAACTGAAAAATAAAATATTAATATATCAATTGCTGTCACGGTACGATTTTTTTGGAAACCTAAAAATTGTTATTTCTACCCGTTATTATCTGACCCGGAGCAAATTAGAAGCGTTTTTTAATTACTCTTTTTTTTTATTTACCCGACTACATTAGATAGTTCCAGTCAATAGGGGTCCCTATTAACTGGTACTATCTGGCCATATTGAAATGCATCTTCTTAAATTACCACTAAGGGATACCAATGCCCGGCAAGGTTAACTATAAATAAATATTTCTCACTAACTATTAATACTACTCACATCTATCACAGGATGGCCCGGTTAAGCAACCGGCAACCTCTTAGGTTGAGATACGAGATACCTTTGATAAAAAAATGATTCATTGCAGAGTAGTCGGATTGGAAATACAGACTAGATCTAGTATTAAAACATAATTTATACACATTTGACTTGTAAAAGTGTTATTCAGAATTTACAAAAATAAATCATTATCATTTATTTATCAATAAGTCATTGATTGAAAGGCAAACTGTTATTTTTGCTTAACATTCGATTGTTTTGTTGATATGTCATAATCATCATTTGTACGAATGATAACTTGCCCGAACTTAATGTCACATAATAATAACATGCCATATAATTGAAATCCCTAAATACAATAAATATTACAATCAATAAATACAAAAGACTTAAAACCGTTTTCTGTAAAAGTTATAAGTCCTAAATTTAAATGATTTAATGTTTATTTATCCTAATAATGTTTTTAAAACAAAATATGTACAAAGCCTTTATTTTAGTACTATGGGATAAATAAGAACTTCGCCGGCGAGAAAAGCCGAAAGAAAAGCAACTTTAATTGCAGAAATCGGAGACACTTTCGATATTAAAGTTATATTTTATTTCACTTTGCAGTGTTTTGTTAGTCGATTTGTTTGTTTTTAAAAGCTTTTATTCAACTTGCAATGTTTGTTTGTTTGTTTGTTTGTATGTAAGTTAGTATGTTTGTTTAGGTGGATTCTTGCAAGCTGAATTAAGACCACTTCCTCTAACTCCACGGAGTTGATATTTTACATGTTGGTTTGATTCCCATGACAATACATTTTTATGACAAACATGACCTGATTGGCTACCCAGGATTGGCTCCAGACGAGGAAACTCCTTAACGGCCAATAGTACAGACACGAAATTTTATATACGCTTTCATTATAATGGTCTGTTTTAAATTCCACCACGATCTGGCTACTGCATCCAGGATTGGCTTCAGACGAGGGAACTCCTCAACGGTTAACAGTACAGACAGGAAATTTTTATATAGGCTTTAATTATGACGATCCGATCTAAATTCCATAATGATTTCGCTGTTGCACCCAGGATTGGCTTCAGGCGAGGGAACTCCTCAACGGCCAACAGTACAGACACGAAACATTATATACGCTTTAATTATGATAGACCATTCTAAAGTCCACCATGATCTGACTGCTGCATCCAGAATTGGCTTCAGACGAGGGAATTCCTCAACTGTTAACAGTACAAACAGGAAATTTTATATAGTTACGCTTACGCTTATCACGGTCCAATCTAAATTCCACCATGATTTGGCTGTTGCACTCAGGGTTGGCTCCAGACGAGGGAACTCCTCAACGATTAACAGCGCAGACACAAAATTTTATAGATCCTTTAATTATGATAGTCCGTTCTAAATTACACCATGATCTGGCTGCTACACCCAGGACTGGCTTCAGACGAGGGAACTCCTCAACGGCCAACAGTACAGACACGAAACATTATATACGCTTTAATTATGATAGACCGTTTTAACGTCCACCATGATCTGACTGCTGCACCCAGGATTGGCTTCAGACGAGGAAAGTCCTGAACGGTCAACTGTACAGATACGAAATTTAATATACGATTGAATTATGATAGTCTGTTCTTAAGTTCACTATGACCTGGCTGCTGCACCTAGGATTGACTTCAGACGAGGGAAGTCCTGAACGATCAACAGTACAGACACGAAATTTAATATACGCTTGAATTATGATGGTCCGTGCTAGAGTCCATTATGACCTGACTGCTGCACCCAGGATTGGCTCCAGATGAGGGAACTTCTCAACGGCCAACAGTATAGACACGTAACATTATATACGCTATAATTATGATAGACCATTCTAAAGTCCACCATGATCTGACTGCTGCACCCAGGACTGGCTCCAGACGAGGTAACTCCTCAACGGTCAACAGTACAACCAGGAAATTTTATATACGCATTTAATTATGATATTCCGTTCTAAATTCCAACATGACCTGGCTGCTGCACCCGGGATTGGCTCCAGACGACGAGATTTCTCAATAATCAACAGGATAAACACGACATTTTATACATGGATATGTATTGTGCTATTATACTTCAATGGAATTCAGGGTCTGGTGATGGAGCCGAAAGATTAACATAGGAACTTCAAAAAAAAACTAGACTACCATCGAGTTTGAACTGGTTGGTTTTGTCTTGACTAGAACTATAGCCCAAAGTAGTATCCAGGGTCTGATAATAGAGCTGAAAAAAGATGACACATAGAAAGTGGTCACAGAAAATCCTGAACTAAATAAGATCTTTTGACAAAAACTATTTCCCGAGGTGTAGTCTAGGGTCTGATGATAGTGCCGGAAGGTAGTAACAGGAAAACCTCAACTTAACAAGGTAGCCCTGTTGTGTTGAACTCGTTGGATTTGTTTAGACAAGTGAAAGTGATAGAACAAATATTTTATCAAAATACTAATGCTAAAAACACAAAATAAAATATTAGTAAAAATCTTTTTAAAACAAGCTTTTATTGAACTAAAAAGTACAAAATAAAACTTACGTAAACAGATAACTTTAATGTTTTCTTAAAAGCTTGAGGCGTGAAACGTCCTTCTTAAACATAAAGATAAGCCTCAAGCTTTTAAGAAAACATTAAAGTTATCTGTTTACGTAAGTTTTATTTTGTACTTTTTAGTTCAATAAAAGCTTGTTTTAAAAAGATTTTTACTAATATTTTATTGTAATAATAGTAGATTGTTATACAAGGAGCTAAAATGACCCATTATAACGAGATAGTTTTAAACAGAAACCGAGGTATAATGGGTTTTTAGCGCCGTGTGTTACACTCTACTTTTCACTACGATTGCGAGAAAATAAAATAGTAAATAAAATAATAATTATTTATTAAAAATTATTTTTCACTTCTCTTGCTCAAAAAATCCGTCATTGTAGCGTACCAGAGCGAAGATAAAATAGCATTTCATCCTCTAGGGGCTAAAGTAATTTTTTTTAAATTTTTGTCTGTTTCCAACGAGCCTACCACCCAAAGACGAAAAAGTCTTTGTTCTTAGGTAGGATTGGTAGGATAGGTAGGATAGGTAGGATAGGTAGGATAGGTAGGATATGTAGGATAGGTGAGATAGGTGAGATAGGTAAGATAGGTGAGATAGGTGAGATAGGTGAGATAGGTGAGATAGGTGAGATAGGTGAGATAGGTGAGATAGGTGAGATAGGTGAGATAGGTGAGATAGGTGAGATAGGTGAGATAGGTGAGATAGGTGAGATAGGTGAGATAGGTGAGATAGGTGAGATAGGTGAGATAGGTGAGATAGGTGAGATAGGTGAGATAGGTGAGATAGGTGAGATAGGTGAGATAGGTGACATAGGTAAGATAGGTAAGATAGGTAAGATAGGTAAGATAGGTAAGATAGGTAAGATAGGTAAGATAGGTAAGATAGGTAAGATAGGTAAGATAGGTAAGATAGGTAAGATAGGTAAGATAGGTAAGATAGGTAAGATAGGTAAGATAGGTAAGATAGGTAAGATAGGTAAGATAGGTAAGATAGGTAAGATAGGTAAGATAGGTAAGATAGGTAAGATAGGTAAGATAGGTAAGATAGGTAAGATAGGTAAGATAGGTAAGATAGGTAAGATAGGTAAGATAGGTAAGATAGGTAAGATAGGTAAGATAGGTAAGATAGGTAAGATAGGTAAGATAGGTAAGATAGGTAAGATAGGTAAGATAGGTAAGATAGGTAAGATAGGTAAGATAGGTAAGATAGGTAAGATAGGTAAGATAGGTAAGATAGGTAAGATAGGTAAGATAGGTAAGATAGGTAAGATAGGTAAGATAGGTAAGATAGGTAAGATAGGTAAGATAGGTAAGATAGGTAAGATAGGTAAGATAGGTAAGATAGGTAAGATAGGTAAGATAGGTAAGATAGGTAAGATAGGTAAGATAGGTAAGATAGGTAAGATAGGTAAGATAGGTAAGATAGGTAAGATAGGTAAGATAGGTATATTTATGATTTTTCTCCAATTATTGTAAATTGCATTGGTGACCTTAATATAATTTACAACAGTGAAAATGTCATCATCTAGTGAGAATGGAGACCCTAATTTGCAGATGGAAGAGAAAGGAAAATAAAACTATTATTTGCTATAAGAAACGTTACGGACGCAACTATTATTGATAGATAGGTAACGAAGACAGGGTGTCGGAACCAGTAAACATCTGGGGGGTAAATACCTAAGTGTGTGCGAATCCTATTTCCCCTAAAAAAGGTTTTAGAAGGCAAACGGTGTAGTTTTTGTCATTGAAATTGTCAGACTTTTACCGAAAGGGAGTCTGGTGACCCGTTAGCAATATTATACATACATTCAATAATTCTGGCACAACTTTGGAGACCTATATAGTGCATAGCATTAATTAAACTGTGACCTTGAAATTATAACAAACACAATAGAAAATTGAGTATTAATAATACTTAAAACTGAAAGAGTGTTTACTAAAGTATTAGTAAATTACTCGCCAATCGATTGCCTTTCGTTTTCTAAGTCAATCAACCTCAAACTGCCAGTCGTAACAGGCAATATGTGGTCGTATATTAACAAAAATGTTTCAAGTCAGACAGGACCGATGCTATAATTGTAAATGTACCAACAGTCTCATCTCATATAATATTACCTAATAACGTGATTGAAGAAGATTTACAATCAGTACTAAGGCCGTTGAATCTGATGCTACGTTTTTTCTTCTGCGCGAAGTATTCTATTCGTCACAACATCATTACTGCAAATACTTATATTTACAACTTTATGAGAGTGTTTTGCATGTTTATTTATTATTGTGCCCTTTTCCATCATTTGATTACTATGATCCGCGATTTTTTTAATAACTGGGGACTTGACAATTTATTATACTCTTTAGGTAGTGTATTTGACTTTATCGTCTTGTTGAGCGAGGATTTAGTATTCTGTTTCTCAAACATTATGCAAAGTAATTATAATATCTTGTTGGTCGTGAAAATTCAACACATGCTCAGAGTCCAACACGTAAATAAGAAGGAGTTTAGATATTTCACTGCCTGCATTTGGTCTTTTGTTATCATCCTATGTATTTTTTGTATGGTTTTTGCATTTCATTTCATTTTGATGGCCCCAGCAATTGTCGATATTATAAAAATTTACATTTGCATCGCTTTCGATTTAAGCGTTGTGTATACCTTAATATTATTGAAAATAATACTGAAAATATTGCGGGTGTGGATTAAAAAAGTAAGAGACACCGAGTTTTCAGATAGAGAAGAGTATTGGAATATAATGTTTGTTGGGTATTATACTATACAGGAGGCTTACATGATTATAGAGAAAACATTTCGACAAATTGTAAGTTTCATTTTGTATAAAGATTCAAATCTAATCTAGGATGCTATGTACACACTGCGCGAGACAATTTTACAACGTTATTGCTTAGGCACAAAATTATTATTCATTTGCTCTAGGACGGAGACCGCTTGATGTGTCGTGATACATTATAATATTTGGCCGAGCGCATCTTGCAGTGTCCTATTAAGATATTTCCGCCCATAAAAGAAAAAGAGAGATTTTAATTAGTAATGTACAGTAAAAAAATATATTTTGTTAAATAAACGCTCACTGTATACAATCAAACCATAGGATAATCATTGAGAAACCAAACATATATTTACGAACATTTTGAAAACTTTCAGATTGTCTGTTATACATTTGTAGTGGCTTACGCGTGTTTGCGTGACTTGGCTGCAGTATTGGCTTTAAGAAATTTTATAGCAAGAGGTAACATAAAAGCAAGTAAACCAATCGATAAGCATAAGGATCAAAACAAAAAAAATATTAGAGTAGGTAGGCTTAGAGCAGTCGTTTCGTTACACACTAACAGACCGCAACCACGCACTTTGGCAGTTATGCAATGGTAACTGGAAATAATGCTAGGCCAAAGCAGGTCTTGACCATAGACTGACATGGTCTTTCATTGATGAACAGCATCTTTTCTTATGAATGTTAATTACCTACTATGGCAGCATGCAATATTCACCTTTTTAAAAAAAAAACAAATACTTAGCTGAACCAGGGTTCAGTTAAGTATTTGTATTTTTTCTGTATCCAGGATATGTCCCCCCATAAAAAAAACCATTATCACCCTTTGCCCGTGTACGTACCGTGGACTTGTAAACGTATAATAAGCGAGGGCAAAAGCTAAAAGAGTGACAACGCACTGAAATAAGTGTAAAATAAAACATAAATCTAAGTAAAAATTCTTTTGTAAACAAGCTTTGAACTAAATAAAACTTACTTATGCATAGGACTTTAATATTTTCTTAAAACCTTTTATGCTTATCTTGAAGTTTAGTGTAAGAAGGGGTTCTCTGTCTTTTCGCCGAAAATTGTTTGCCATATTTTCACTTGCCAACTAATGTTTCGCAGAATTTTATTTCGCCGAATTATCATTTGCCAAATTAACATATTATTTTGTTTTATTTCCCAACCTCACAGTTACCAACTGTAAGTTTGGTCTGCTTTTCATAATGACACTTTTTTACGTCACTCTATCACAGCAGTGTATTAAGTGCCGTCAGTTTGCGACATATTAGTGACGTAAACTGAATGTTTTTAAAAATAAGGTACATTATTTAAAAAAACGCAACATGTAATATAGTACGGTACGATAGGGAAACAACACAAAACACATGTTTAAAACCACACCATGCATGCAACTTGCATGCAGCATGCAAGGAAGCATGCAACATGTAGGATGTAAGCAAACCATGCTACATATTATAGCATGTAAGCAAGCATGCAGCATGCAAGCGAGCATGCGACATGCAACAGGCATGGTTTCTGTCACAGCTCCGGCGCTGCGGGGTTCCGGCGGTCCCACGCGAGCTTATCGTCGCGAGCTTAACGCTCACCACCGCAGCTTCGTCTTGCTGGCCGGCAAGCCGGTCAGCCTCACCGCGGCGGCGGGCGTTACAACCACCTGCTCCTCAACATGCGGGTCGCCTCGCCCCTCCGCGCCTAGGCGATTCTAAATTACACTTTAAGGGTAGTAATTTCTAAACTTTCTAGTACAGACATTTTGAAACCTATATCACATGTGTGTAAAATTGTGAAAGTGTTATTGATATTTACACACATGTGATAAAGGTTTCAAAATGTCTGTACTAGAAAGTTTAGAAATTGCAAAAAATTATACAGGAAACGTTACACTGTTGAATGAATTAAATACGAGTATTCCGAGGTCACCTTTGTTGCGATTGTTTGCTTATCGCACTGATAACGATCCTGGCCGGGGTGGGCCGATAAGCGATCCTATATAAGTGGGGTTGACGGGCGGTTGTAGCTCACTTTGCGTTTGGCTCGCGTCGTGGCAACACTTCCGTGTCCGAGTTCGCAACAAGTCAATCGTCGTCCTGAGGATGCCTCGTTGAGGGGCGAAACACGTGTTGATTTCTTACAGGGTTCTCTAACTCTTTAAGAACAGTTAAGCGGATTAAGTTACTAAATATACATCGTCTATTGTATCAGGTAGGGCTTGTAAAATGGGTGACAATTGGAGTAGCCGAAAACACATACAAACAGAGGAAGCTAATATAAAGCTTGAAAAAACGACGTAGTCTTTAAGTTTTTTTTGAATACCCTTTGCATAAATAAGCTATTTTTTATTTATATTTAATTCAAACTCAAAGCATTTATTTCAATTAAACCATTTAGAAGCACTTTTGAATAGACAAATAGTCAGACGGTTAGTAATAAAGTTGAAGCTAGTTGCCCATTTCAAAAACGTAGATCTTTATGGAGAAGAACGGGCAAGAAACTCCAAGGACAGTCTTTTAAATATAGATGTCGTGGCCATATCTTAAAATTGTTCATTTCATGAAGTGTCGGCCATTTCATGAAATAGTACATCGACCGCTGATCACATTATGATGTGGTCTGGCCAGATCATTGAATACTCAACGTTTGACGACATGAACAGTTAAACGCACGAATACATCTTGATGTGGCCAAAAATTATTGATCATATTATCGTAAATTGATGTCGCTTTGTTTTTGTTGTGCATCATTTATGAAACACGACCATTTCATGAAATGGTCGAACACTTCATGAAATGATCAATTCTAAGATCTGGCCACGACATAGATATTACGAAATTCTAGGTACATTATTCTTGTTGCTTCTATGTGTGAGAACAATGTACAAAACATAATCAAAACAATACAAAATATAAGATTAAAAATAAGCCCTTGCAGATAAGAGATGACCAGTCTCACGGCGCCCGTTCACAAACAAGACGCGTGGATCAACACTATCCAGCTCAACCATTTTGTAGGGAACCGAATGATCCAACACACTCGCCACCATCGAGACATTTAAGTACCCATTAGGGCATTCAAACTCGGATAGTTATCAACTCCGGAGCTAGTTACGATGTTGAGCAATCAAATCCGGAACTCCGGAGTTGGCTCCGGAGTTGACAGCTTTTTTAGAAATTAATAAAAAGGCCCTTTATTTTAATCAATAGAAGTTTTATTTATAAAGAAATCAATGTTTTTGTTTAAAATTTTAGTGTCTAAGGCATTTAAAGATAAGTCAGAAAGAGAACTTCTAAGCTTCGTGCAGAAAACGACGTGACGCGTGGTCATGTACACATGAACCGCGCGCCGAGCCAACCGCGCGTCGTCGCGCGTTCTGAACCTAACCTAAAGAATGAATCAAACAACGGGATACGCTCAAGAATTAAGATGCGTTTATCGTCGTTTTGTAAATAATGTTTACATTTACATGGTTTTTGAAAACCGGTTTCAACTCCGGTGTTCTATTTTAACTCCGGATTTGAAAAATGCTTAAAATCGCTCCGAAACTCCGGAGTTACGAAACTCCGGAACTCCGGATTGAAAGCCCTAGTACCCATGACATGCTCTTTCACGTCAACATACATCTTACTAACATAACAAACGGCACCATGGTACTGACATTTACAAAAGTTTAAAACAGTTGTTTTGAAGATTTTCCAATACCCACATGTAGAAAAAAATGTAATGTTTTACGTTTTTTCTATTCATTGATGTCCTGTTGACAACTCCTGACAAATAGGTAACTTAACTCAAGTGGATGAAGTTAGAGTTGACAGAAAGAGACGGTCTCGTGAACTGTTTACGGTACACGGCCGTTATAGACCCATGCAGCGTGTATTGTATTCGGTACATTACTGGACAGCTAACGTGTTAATGGGTAAAGCTAAAATAACATAAAATAAAATATGCATGTTACTTTTTCAGTATATTATGCTACTATCAGGAACTCAAATTTGGAATATGAAGAGTATCATCATATTTATTTGCTTGAGCGTGGAGTTTGAGAGATTCTATGCAGCAATGAGAGATGTTCAGAGTATTTGTGTAATGTTCATGAATTCAAGACATTGTTCTGGTTCTGTCTATCTTGTAGGAACCTACTTGATATCATCCTTATGTTAACTACAGACATCTTAAAGGCTGTTCCTTATGACTACATTTTCTTTTAAGATCCAGAAAGAAGGGTTTGCAAGAACATACAACGTGTTCAAAGGTCGTCATTCGAAAAGATGAGCGCGAACGGCTTATTTATCATAGACGCCAAGTTACCTCTACAGTTTGCAAGCTTTATCGTTTCTTATACAATTGTTTTGATACAGATCGTGTTTCTTTAATCTAAGTAAATAGCCTATTTGCTCTTAATTAATAGACATTATTTTATTCTGATCATCCTCGTATTAGAATAAAGTGTATTTTAAGATAATTTTCATCGCCTTCATCAACTCCATCACCATCATCACCTTTCTATCTAAATCATTTTTCATCCATTCATCTTTTCTTAAGTCAGCTCAGTTATGTAATGCGTATTCATTATTATTTTTAAATTCACTGACAAGCTGAAATTGAGAAAATTATGTCTGTCTGAAATTATATTGTATTGTAATATCCTAATGACAAAATTTTACTTAAAGTAACAAAAATAAAATATAGATAAGAATTGAATCATCTACTAACAGGCTACCTAATATTAAATTCTGTTTACTAAAGTATTAGGGTATTACATCCCTATCGATCGACTTACGTTCTTCAGCAATTAACACGAAACTGCTTAGTGTTACAAACATGTTTTCGTATTTCAAAAACTGTTCTAATTCCAACAGAAAAGTTGTAATGTTAGAAAATGTGCCAACAGTCTTATCTAACGAAGTCGTACTTAATAACGTGATTGAAAAAGATTTGCATTCTGTACTAAGACCGTTGAATCTGATGCAAAGTCTTTTTTTCTGCGCGAAGTATTCTATTCGTGACAACATTATCTCTGCTAATACTTATTTTTACTACTTTATCGGAGTGTTTTGTATGCTTACATTTCGATGTGTCTGTTTGCATTATTTGATTATTTTGATCAGCTCATATATTGATCGTAATGAGTTTTATAATTTGTTCGTTTGGTCGAGCAGTATTGTCGATTTCACCATCTACTTGATCGGAGATTTCATAAACAGCTTCTCAAACATTTTGCACAGCTACTACAATATCTTGATAGTTTTGAAAATCCAACACGTGATTAGAGTCTTGCAAATAAATGGCAATAAACTCAAAGATTTCATTATCTGCAACTGGACATGTGTTATCATTCTGAATATTATAAGTATCACTTTCGTAGTTTGTTTCTTTTTTATCTTTGAAACATTCGGTATTGTCGAAACTATTATAGTTTTTACCAGCATAGCATATGATGTCAATGCTATATATGCCTTGTTAGTATTAAAATTACTTGAGAAAATTCTTCGTGTATGGATTGAGAAATTTCAAAAGTCAAGAAGTACTGATGATTCAGAAAGAAAAGACTTCTATAATGTCATGTTTGATGTGTACCGGAACATACAAGAGACATACATAATTATAGAGACGACGTTTCGCCAAATGGTAAATCTTTTGTAATTTTTATGGAACAGAAGGATTTACAGTCAATATATAAAAAAAAACATAATTATATATACATTGAATATTCTTATCTTTTCTGATTTCCAGATTTTATTCTACACAATATTTACAGCTTACCTAAGTTTGCGGAACTTGGTTTTCATATTATCTATAAGAGACTTGATAGGAAAAGGGGAGATTACGGTGAGAAGCAAAGACCTCAATCGGATTACTCATTAAACTAGTTTATTAATATTGTTTGTTACTATTTCAGTTTGTGATTCTATTAATAGTAACTCAAATATGGAACATGAAGAATATCAACATACTGATAAGTTTGAGCGTGCAATGTGAGAGATTCTATGCGACAGTGAGAGATGTTCAGAGTACCTGTGTTATGCAAATGCAAATGAAGTCAAGACATTGCTCTGGTAAGCAATTTTGATTTTAATGCTTTTTGCGCATTCAAAATGTTACTTGCTTTTTTTTTCGTCTTAAAGGTCATGTAGAGGCAAAAACTGTTAGTATTCTTAACTTAGTTGTCGAATTTTTGGGACGAGCTCGTGGCTAAGTAATAACAGCCACACGGATCGATCCATCAGGTTAAGCTTCGCTTGCCGGGGTCGATTAGTGGATGTGTGACCATCTTTACATACAGAGACTCCTCCGTGCCTCGGAAAGCACTTTAAGCCGTTGGTCCCGGCTGTCATTTGTGGATCTTTGACGGTCGTTACAAATCGTCAGAAGCCCGAAAGTCTGACACCAGTCTTACCAGTATTACCCAGTTACTGGGTTGTGAAGGTCAGATAGGCAGTCGCTCCATGTAAAATACTGACATTCAGCTGCATCCGGTTAGACTGGAAGCTGACCTCAACATAGTTGGGAAAAGGCTAGGCAGATTGATGATGATGTTAGTAAGGAACGAGCCATTTCTTTAAAGTAAAACTCTTATAGTAAATAATATGTATTTCAAAGGTGTAGGTAAATACCTTGCCTCCTTATTATCTACATTCATTTAACCTTTTTAAAATCTAGAAAAACGGCTTTGCAAGAACATCCGACGTGTACAGAAGGCATCATTCAAGAAGATAAGCGCGTGCGGCTTGTTCATCATAGACGCCGAGCTACCTCTACAATTGTCAAGCTTTATTACTTCTTATACTATTGTTATATTACAGTTTGTGTATCTATAATAAGGGTACGCTCACAGAAACAAAACTCTCACAAAACATATATAATCACGAAAATAAATTTTTGTCAAAGTATTTTGTCTTTTTTTTTTTGTTTAAGAATGCCTCAGTTGATGCAGTGTTAAAATGAAAATCTTTGCCATTTCACTACTATGGTTTTAAAGGATGGTGCCCCATACTGCCACAGTTAAAACCACAGTTTTTTTTTGCCCGGTGTGTGAAATCCTCATGGACGGCCAGACTAACTCACAGATCACCCAGTCTGGGCAGTGCCGGACTCTTACCGGCTAAAACTGCCTGAAATTCTCTGAATGTTATATGTATGCAGATGACATCAAATTCTGCAGGATAATCGAACCTCCCGATGATTCTGCATTATTTCAGAGTGATATCGACTCGTTAGTTGAATGGTGTAACGATAATGTAATGACTTTGAACGTTAAGAAGTGCTAACATGTAAAATACATTCGGAAAAAGAAATTAACGGCAAGTGCATACCATGTAGGGCCTAGGGATTTAGGTAGTTGTTTTTGATAACGCACTAACATTTGTACCTCACGTGGAAAATGTAATTAAAAAGGCTTCTAAAATGCTGGGATTCGTTATTAGGAATCCTGATGGTTTTAAGCGCAGTAGTATTTGTATTTGTATTTATTTATTTGCCTAAAACATGGTATACAAAGGTGGTACATGAGTACCAAGATCATGTTGTATAACTATATATTCCGTAGTATTTTGGAATACTGCAGTACAATCTGGAGACCGCATTATGCTACACACAACCTAAGACTGGAGCGTATACAGAAAAGATTTTTTTGGCATCTAGCTTATGCCTGCGGAATTGCCAAAAGGAAACGGTCATACGAATTTAGACTATCTCATTTTAAGATGGTGTCATTGGAGAAACGTAGAAGAATCACTGATTGCATTTGCTTATATGTATAAAATACTCCGATGCAAAGTTGATTGTCCCCAATTACTAAGCGAGTTCCAGTTTAGGGCTCCTGCTAGACTCCCTCGTGCTCGTGTAAGGGAGTAATAGTAATTACTCCCTTACACCTCCCACTCCGTAGGACAGTACTCAGAGCAAGCTCTGTTGTCCCTCGGCTTTGTCAACTGTTAAACAGCTACAGTGATCTTATTGACGTGCACTCTGACTCACTTATCAAGTTCCACAGAATAATTGTTAACAATGTTTAAATGTTTTAATTTTTGTTTCCTTTGATTTATGTTTTGTTAAACATAATATCGATATCTGTGTTTTTTGATGTTTGTTGTCAGTCCAATGCTAATTCGTTTTAGACGATTAATTGTAAAACCCTCAATATTCCACGTATTTTTTTTTAATTGTTTCTTTAATTTTTTCTTAGTATTAATTATATTTTATAGTACCTAGTGCTTGTGGCACATCTATTACGTTTATGAAGCATGCGGTGCTAACCTATAAGAAATTGTTACACTACCTAGTTTTTAGTAAATCATTATGTTATAATTTTACCAGTGTAAACAATTGTTGGTTGGCCATTAAAGAAAAATAAAATAAATAAAAACCACACCCTGCCTTACAATTATTAATCCACAGACATAGACATGGCGGTCCGTGCTTTTGTTTAAACGTTAAAAAATGTTTACTGGGTTTGTTTTTCTTACAATTACTGTGCGCCTACATCGGACACATTATTAGCTTGTTTACAAACTTAAATCTTCACGTAGATTTAAGTAGTAAGTTAATCTACGTGAGTCCACATTTTTGAAGTGAATACTTTTTTAGCGGCGTTGTGCACTTTTCCTGGGATGGGTAAAAAATGTTAAACTCGCGTCGGGACACGTGACCTGATCGAAAATTCGTAAGACGGAGGAAGAGTAGAATTTGTTGACAGCGCACTCTGTTTTATTTTTTTGGAATTGTTTTAATTCAATTTATTTATTTATTAACAAGTAACCATGACTCATCTGTTAGTAAACTTATCCTACGTTAGTAATAAATGTAATTCTATGCTTATAATACACCTACACAGATTGCTGTGCAGGGAGCACTGTCCGACGCTTCACCGCGGCTGTACCATTCCATGGGAAATGGCGCAGCAGCGATTCACGTACGGACAGTCTAGCCTGCTCGAAATTAGGGAGAGGATACTGTTGTTGCTGCCCCACACACCAGGGACGCACAGCGCTTACGCATTGTGGCAAAGAAACAGTCCACATGTGCATCCGCGAACATCCCCGATGCGCTGCAGTAGCGGGGCAGCCTCAACAGCACCCTGAACGCGCTGTTGTATTGCACGCGTAGGGCATTGTACGATTTTTGAGTATATCTAGCCCACAGCCTGCTCATTAAAGCCGGCCTCCGACGGTGCGCCATATCGCGGACGCACGCGCACCAGCGCGCACGACGCACCGTGGGAAACCTAACGTGCGTGGTAGCGCAGACGCGTGCGTGGCGGTGCGTCCTGGTTTGGATACATTCGCTTTGAAGTTACCGACGTGCGCGGATCAGCCCGCACGGACACGCACCATGGAAAGGGTAACGTGCGTGGTAGCGCAGACGCGTCCGTAGCGGTGCGCCCGATCCGCGGTGATTCGGTAAACTTCAAAGGTGCGCGAGGTATTCTCGGTTCCTATAAACGAAAACGAATCGTTTTCCTTGCCAATGATAGTAGAATTTTCATTGCCTAACTCGGCATATAAATAGATTCGTAAGCAAATATTTAGACATGGCGTTTTGGATTTTTACGCAAATGGTTTAATTTTCTATTTCAGATTACGAAACGTTTACAAAATCCATTTTTATTCGTCGATTTCTGGAGCGGCTCTGACGCCTCCGGTTCGTAGTTTCGATCGTCTTTAGTAATATTACAATTCGATTGTAATGGCATCGATCAAAACTATCCAAACATAAACAAATACTTGCTTACGCAAATCTACTCTTGCCGTGGTTTTGTGAATTCGGTTTGTCTAGTTCGGATTATCGATACGATATGATTTGTGACTCAAATCGGATTTTAGACACGTATCGATATATCTGACGCATGTCTACTAATTTTACCTACCTTTAATAGCTACTTCTATATGGGAAGACCTCATAGCTTTGCATAGTAGGTAGACCCCTACCTACTATGCAAAGCTATGAGGTATTTGCTTCATTATAGGTAAAGATACAAAAGGGTCTGAATTTTAACCAAATAACGGTTCGTAAATTATACCATCAGTCGACAGTCGATCAGACCCTACTGTTAGCTAATTTGCGTAGTCACACCGCAGTACCGCACGCGCGTCAACGGATACGGCTCCGCTAGCTCAATAGCTCTTTGGAAAATATAGTAAACGAGCAGCGAGCAGCTAGCTCGCTCCGGCTTCGCACGGATAGCACTAAGTACTTATCTACGGCGCACCTAACTACCTACCTACTTACCTACCTACCCTACCTTCACCTACCTATCCTAAGAACCTTCTCCTTACAATAACAAACACAACAAAAAAAGAATTATCGAAACTGGTCCAGCCGTTCACGCGTGATGCCGTGACCAAGGAAAATAGGGATTCATTTTTGTATATAGATACACTATAGTTACCTACTTTGCACGCAGCAAAAAAGCATTTCGTCAAAACAACCGAAAAATACTATTATTATTAAGATTTTTCCGGTTTGAGTGCTGTTTGTTTTTATTATGAATTTACGAAACAACAGGCATAATTAAACAAGTCCTTTTGATAATGTGGCAAAGTATTTTCTACTTTAACGTATTGATAATAAAGATAGATTTACAGTGACAGTCGTGTGATAAGTTTGCAATGACGTATTCCGCAGCGAGCCGAAAGAACCGTTCGGTTGGTGGCTTCACCGTCCGTCTCGCTCGGTGATATGTCTGCTGAGCCGACACCTCTAATTCCGAGGCAGACTGAAGAATTATCCCTAAAATTCCCTGTTTTTATTAATTCCTTGGTTTATGGAGCATGATTATAAAAAATAATAACACATCATTCCATAATATTTAATAACATAAAATACAGTAGGTACAAAACATTCATAAATTTACAAGATCAGAAGCTGAAGCATTTTTTTTTACCCTTGTTCGCTGCACATTTAAAAATATTTTATCGGTATTGTTCCTCAACCTGTTCGCGATGCAGAATGAAAAACAAACCAACTCAAGTTAAAATGCGACTTAGTTCCGATCTCGTCTTTAGCCACGGTAATAGCACAATAACATGGTAAGTACCTACATATACTAAAATTAGACGAATTACATTCATTACGAGTTTGAGGGAATCTCTTTTAATAAATCGCTGGTGCCACAGAGTAAAGTGAGCAGTTGGGTCATTGCTTATTTAAAAACAAAAATAATTCTAACGCAATCAAGCACATATTAAAGTATTTAGGTACAACAAAAATGCGCATTTTGAATAATTTGACCCCTTACTATACTTTCATTACTAAGCTAGTGAGACTGAATGCACTATTTAGCGAACGAGTGAGTGAGCGAGAGCGACGTCAATCGTCCACTTAATAGAGACGGTTCCTGATGTAGCAGCGCGGTGCGGGAGAGGTTTGGTGTCGTGATGCGAGAGCTCTGTGATTCGTCAACTTGTGCAAACTGTCACCCCTCCCGCACCGCGCAGCTATCTCAGGAACCGTCTCAGCCTACAGCTCTTTTCTATCACTCGTTCACTCGCTACCCAAGTCTAGTCAAGACCTGTCCTGTCTATTTCGCTGAGAGCCGTGCACGCGTAGTGGAACTTTCGTGTCCTTCACCACACAATCCTCACTTTTGAAAAGTTCATGAAATTGAATTTTGAAAACGCCAAAAAATAGTCAAGAAATAGTCATAAATAGTCACCAAAGTTAAAAAAATAGTCGCATTAAGATTTCGAAGTTATAGCTATAAGTTGGTGAGGATTGTGGGGTGAACGTCTCCACACAATCCTCACCTCAGTGCAAGCAAACGGCTGGGAGTATCGACTTGGTTTCAATTCCAAAAAATAGTCAATAAATAGTCGTAACGCTATGCCAAATCTCGAAAATAGTCATTAAGAGGTTCCAGAGATATAAAGGTGTCTTGGTGAGGATTACGTGGTGAGCCTTTCTCGCCACAATCCTCACCTGATTACCGCGGAATGCTTACGTTTTTTCATTTGAAATTGGTGTCAAAAAATAGTCAAGAAATAGTCGTCTCCAATCACCATAATTTCGACCTGGTTTAATATGTAGAAGTATGTTAAATTTCCATCTAAACTTCTACATACATTTTCGAGTCGAGTACAGCCGAGCACAAAATTATTATGTTCGTATTTGTAGTGGTCAACAAATTTTTTGTTTGCATTATTGTTAGTTATGTAGCTATTTTAGGTAGGTATTTTAACTATGTTTTATATATAATAATGAATAACATAATCATAACATATTATAAAACAAAATCCCTCCGCCGGCGCCGCGTCTGTCTGAACGCGATAAACTCAAAAACTACCGAACGGGTTTTCCTGCAGTTTTCACCAATTGACGGAGTGATTCATAAGGAAGGTTTAAGTGTAGTATAGAATTATTGCGAAGCCGAGTATATAATTATCTTTATATATCTGAATCTACAGAATTCATGATTTCTGTTACTAAGTACCTACATACACATACCTGTTAAACTGTGTAACATGTTTTATTTTCCTAACAAAACTATTCGATCGTAAACTCGTAAAACAATAATTAAGATGGCCAGTATCATTTTGCGGACTTTAAAAACTTGTTTGTCTTTTGGCATTATACTATATTTAGTTACTGAATTGCCCAAAATTAAAAAAAAGCACGTTAACAATGGATTTTCATATACCTTTTCTGCCTACTCAGCACGTTAACCATGAATTTTCATAATTTTTTTCTATCCGCACATTTGTACAACAATAATGATGACGTACATTCTGCCTCATTTAAAAAAAAGTATAATGGTGCTTACCGAGCACGTATAAAGTAAATATTATACCATCCTACTTAAACAAAGTAGAGAATATAAAATTATAATGAATATCTGTAGGTATTTTAATAATAGGTAAGTAGGTAGAAGTCTTAATTTCTCATACTACAATAAAATTAATCTGAAATAAAGACTTAGTGCGGATTTCACCAGTGAAATTAAACGCGTTCAGCACATCTAAACGCGTTCAATTATAACAATTTTGACACTGACAGCTCTTGAACGCGTTTTAGAAATGCTGATCGCGTTCAATTTCATTTGTGAAATCAGTTAACTCAAAGCCAACCGGAAGGATATGTCTAAATGAAATAATAGCAAGAAACATATTTAAAATTGGAGGAATATCATGTACAGGTAGATTGGTATTTATTAAACTCTGACAGAAATAATAAAAACGTAAGTAACTACAATATTTTATTACCGTATATTAATATACAACAATATTAAAATAAATTTGCAATTTAAGTATTCGCGACTGTACCAAAACATAATGTATGTAGAAGTTTAGATGGAAATTTAACATACTTCTACATATTAAACCAGGTCGAAATTATGGTGATTGGAGACGACTATTTCTTGACTATTTTTTGACACCAATTTCAAATGAAAAAACGTAAGCATTCCGCGGTAATCAGGTGAGGATTGTGGCGAGAAAGGCTCACCACGTAATCCTCACCAAGACACCTTTATATCTCTGGAACCTCTTAATGACTATTTTCGAGATTTGGCATAGCGTTACGACTATTTATTGACTATTTTTTGGAATTGAAACCAAGTCGATACTCCCAGCCGCTTGCTTGCACTGAGGTGAGGATTGTGTGGAGACGTTCACCCCACAATCCTCACCAACTTATAGCTATAACTTCGGAATCTTGGTGACTATTTATGACTATTTCTTGACTATTTTTTGGCGTTTTCAAAATTCAATTTCATGAACTTTTCAAAAGTGAGGATTGTGTGGTGAAGGACACGAACTTTCTTGCTCACGTAGTGTGAATATTGTGAATAATGGAGTGGACGAACGAGCTTGTTTTTGATTTTTAAAATCTTTATCAAAACGAACCCACGCTATGGAATGCAGCGGCACCAGAACACAGAAACAAAAATGATTCTTATGATGCATGGAACAGAATAAAAAGAAACCTAAAGGATGATACTATTACAATTACGGAAATAAAAAAAAAGCGAGATAATTTAATGTCGACGTACAGAAGGCAAAGATCCAAAGTAAAAGAGTCTATGGGAACTGCACCCTAATTACGAAACGCAAACTCAATTTTAAATTGAAACCAATTGAAAAAGATTGTCAGTCCATTGCTTCATAAGTTCGACAAAAAGAATCTGCTTAATTTTTTTGTCGAACTTATGAAGCAATGGACTGGCAATCTTTTTCAATTGGTTTCAATTTAAAATTGAGTTTGCGTTTCGTAATTAGGGTGCAGGTAGTGGTGCTGACGAAATACACAAACCGGAATGGCCCTTTTATAACGTAATGTCTAGTTTTTTGGACCGTGTATACAAACCAAAAAAAACAAAGAATTCTGAGGTAAGTAGATATTTATTTTAATTCAACCTTATCATATTTATTATAATTTGTTTGTTGTTGCCAGTGCCAGTAACTGTGCGTTTGCACTGGCGAAACATTTACAACAAAACATGTTGGGATCTCTATTTTCTGTCAATTTTCCATGCAATGTTTGAGAGGAACTAGAGATTTCAACATGTTTTGTCGAGATGTTTCGCCAGTGCAAACGCACAGTTAAGAGTATAAATATATTTTTTACAATTAACAGTTATGACGGGCTTTAGTAACATAAAACATAATCAATGCCTAAGGGCTCGTGTAGATGGCACCGCAGCCGCGCCGTTGCCGAGCCGCATCTCCGCTTGTTTTTACCCGACTGCTTCAGAAGGAGGGTAATGTTTTTCGAGAGTATGTAATCTGCGTTCGCAATGTATTTGCCAAATATGTAACAAACACGAGTTTTCCATTTAGACAAACATCAACTTTATGCTTGTGTAAATAAAGTTGATTTTAGACTGACTAGTACTGTTGGATAAGTCATAAAAAATATGAAGTTGTAGCGCAAACTGAACCTTATATGTAGGCATTACAGTTGTTTTTCCTAAAACTCGTGTTTGTTTACATGTTTGGCAAATGAATTGCGAACGCATATTATGTATGTATGTCTATTTCTTTGGCACGCTCTGAAGCCTAAACGGCTTGATGGATTTTAACATAATTATGAGGTGTCGTTAGATTCGTCAATTGTGGGAGTGACATAGGCTCTACAATATTTATCTATTGTATCTGCAAATACAAAAAAAGGGAAGGGAAGGTTTTTTTAAAAATAAATTACAACAATATTGGTATCAAATAAAAGCTAGTAATGAGTCAATTCCAAATTTAGATATATTGATACAACTAAACACTAAAAAGCTTGAAATAAAGAAAATCATTTATGTGTTTTTGCAGTCGGGTTTTTTTGTTTTTTAAATAATTTTCTTTATTGCCATATCACTTTACAATCTACGGCGCGGCGGCGGCGCGCGGCGCGTGTGACGCGGCAGCGAGCTGGCAATGTTGCATACGGTGACGGCGCGGCGCGGCGACGCGATGGCATCGTCCCCCTGATCACTTAAACCTCTTGCAGCCTGGCGCGAGGTGACTCTAACACAACTTCACGGTAGACAAAATATTATTACCGGTGTTGCGTCGCGCTGTCGTGTCGCGCCAGTCTGCACGAGGCTTAAGTGATCAGTAGGACGATGCCATCGTGTCGCCGCGCCCGTGCGGCTCTCACAATTAAAAATGTTAACAAAATAAACTCAATTGGTTTAGGTAATTAATTAAAGGTAAACAAATCGTAAAAAGCGTTTTTATAGATTACACTTGTTTAATAATACGATTAAAGAGAAAACTATCGTAATTATCGACAAAATTATTAAGTAGGTATTAAAACCACAAGAGCCGCAGCTGCAGCGATACGTTCTCTTTTACGCATTTTGGAACGACAAAATGCCTTTGAATCTCAATCAAAGCTTACAGACTGACGCGCACCTTTGGAAGAGGATTTGGTTTGTAGCTGTCCGTGGTCGTCGGCCATGTGGGCTGGTGCACGTGCGTCCGCAATAACGCGAACTGTTGGAATGGCCTTGGTGCGCGGTGCGCGTGCGTCCGCGTTATCGCGCACCGTCGGAGTTGCCTTGGTGCGTGGTGCGTAGTCCGTGGTCGTGCGGGCGCGTGCGCGTGCGTCCGCGATATGGCGCACCGTCGGAGGCCGGCTTAAAAACGAATTTTAACGTTTACCGAACAACGAGCAAACCTGCGAGCCAGCATGTTCGCTCTAACCGACAAAGCCCTACGCGCCTGTTCTATGTCTTCATCGTCCCTGAGGTCAGGGGTAAGTATGTGGCCAAGATATTTAAACTTGTATGCCCTCTCTAATGGCATACCATTAAGGTAAACTGGTGGTACATACACTGGATACCTACCCCCGGCACCAAAGACCATGAAAACACTCTTTTTGTAATTATAAATTAAGCCATGTGAGTCGGCTACTCCTCACAAATGGCAACCAGCTGTCTGAGGCCACAGACTGACGCACTCAGCAGCACCATGTCGTCTGCGTAGCTGATGTTATCCATGTCTCGTTTATGACTCGGGCGATTGTTTCCGCATATATGTCGCAAACTGGTACAGCTTCGAGCCATCTGGAGCATCGATCGATGATTGTGACTGGATATCGGTATCCTTCTGATGGAGTGAGAGGATCCTTAGTGACTCGGGAAACTGTACTAGTGGTGTCACAGTCACAGTATGACGGTGAATTTTAGCTCGTTGACATGAAGTGCCGCATCGTATCCACGACGAAAGATCCTTATTCATTCCAGGCCAGAAGTACTTTTCTATGACCATCTTCCTTGTCGTGCGGATACCAGGATGACTCAGTTCGTGTAACGCTTTGAAGGCAATCTCACAAAATGGTTGCGGTCAGTACGAACGTAGAGATTATGTCGAGTTTTCACAGTAGATTTATTTTAGTGATCCAGGTAACGATATTCTGATGAAGTGACGTAACTCTCATACACTAACCGCTTCAATTTTAAACCCATTTACTAACACAATCTAAGTGCTAACACCCGGTTTCTATACATGTATGTGTGTGTCTTATCTTAAGCATTACCACAGATTAATACATATGGGACACTACGCAATTTAGGTATAAAACTACAAGTACGCGGCGGGCTCGTCTCACTGTGCCAATTTTGTAGGGCTGCTTGCTGCACGTGCCGCACTCGGTCGCACGTCAATTCAATATATCACGCGCCACGTACGTCGCGTCGTCCGTTCGTCGCAAGGATATTAAAACTAAAAATATCAAAATGAAGGTAACAGTAGGTATATTGCATCGCATTTGGCTGCTTTAATAATAATAAGGATCCAAACCTCACGTTTTTCTCACTTGCAAAGGACACCGAAAGGTAAAGAAATGCACGTCTACCTACATTAATTAGTAATTAGGTAGATACCTACCCAGCAAATGTTTACATTAATAATTGTTATTCTTATATAAGTCACCCGTATTTATTTATTTATTTATTTATTAGGGACAAAAAACAGTTACATGTTAAGGTTAAAAATTACGAAGTGTATAGAGTGCCGCGAGTTTCTTGTGGCACTCTAGTGTCACTGCCTCGGCCCGGCTAGGGTGCCGTGAGCGTTGCATTGTCACTGTCACTTGTTATTTAGGTTAGGTTAGGTTAGAACTGTGACCACACAACGCACGAGCCGAGCGAGCGTAGCGAGCGGTGCCGCGGTAGCGGCCGGCGAAGTGCCAGGGTCCGTTTAGGCACAAGAGAATGTAATGTTTTGGGAATGTGATGTTTTACAGCGATCTAACCTCGATAATCAAACAAAATACCAAGTGACGTGACTTAGTGACAGTGACAATGACAATCCAATGCTTGCGGCACTTTGGCCGGGCCGAGGCGGTGTTACTAGGGTGCCTGTAGTGGCACTTTATCCGATAGGGATAGAGTGCCAATGGTGGCACTCTATACACTGCCTAAAAATTATGAGTCGTAACACAAATAGGTAAACATATAACCCACACCATTGTCCACGAGTTAATAAATGAATAAATCAGGAACGGAAATGTATTTACAATACTATCTTATTATGTTTAACTGAATTTAAAAATTATTGATAGGTTAAGATTGTGGTGAAAGAGTATTTATAGCTAGTGTTTTAAATTTTTTACTTGAAAGAGAGAAGACATCTATGTCCATGAAGTGCGTGTTATAGGTTTCAACAAGTTGACGAAGAGGCACTCGTGCCCCGGCGTTAGTCCTGCATGAATCAACGTGGAACAGCCGGGGCACGCGCGCTGCCCGTCTGATAACAGTTCTAGGCACTGTATAGCGCAACTTATTTGTGATTTCAATACAGTCAAATCTATTGTTACACAAACCATGTAGCATCATGGCCACCAAAAGTAATCGCCGAGATTCTAAACTTAAAATATTAAATTGCAGTAACAATTTTGTGTAAGGAATCCTTGAATGATTACATTTATAGTTTACAGTACGTAAAAACTTTTTCTGTACTAATTCCAATTTAATGTTATATTTGAGGTAGAACGGATTCCAAATAGGAATCGCGTATTATAATTGAGAGATTGAGTATTTGCGTAGTTAGAATATTAATAATTATAATTTTACTTAGTATAGTTAGTTGCCTACAAGTTCTGTTTACAAGGTTGATAAGTAGATATAGGTAGGAAAGTATCTATTTGAATAGTATTTTAGGGGTATGAGGAACAGGGTGTAAAGTTCACTCATCCACCATAGAAAAGGGAGGATCCTCCAACCAGACGGGTTGTTATGTCTGGCGGGCAACTGCCCATATGTTGATTTCGGATAGTCTTATCTATGTTATTCGCTCAGTAAACTCTAACTGCGAGATGTAGGAATTGTGTGACGTCATGTCTTTTTGTTTCGTAGTTTTTTTTGTATGTGGCGGTCTAACCGCTACAGTATTTTTTTTTTGGTGTGTAGGGGAGACTGGGTACGGTTGAAACAATTTTGCTTTGAACGCCCGTAGCACAGCCATTTTGAAACATAACAAACAAAAAAACACTTAAAATTAGAGAATAGAGGATTGTCTTCAAACTCATCTCAGAATAAGAGGCGGCTCAACTGCCATAATATATTTACTAGATAGGAAGAGTTTAATAAAATAATATGCCACTGTTTCAACCGTACCCATACCAGGGGTTGAAACAGTGATGGGGGTCACTTGAAACATAAACAAACAAGTCAAAAAAAATCAGTTTCTTTATTCATAATCAACAAGAAATAGTTAAATTCTAGTATGGCACCATTTCTATCAGTCTTAATAATTGTTTGCTGCCTGAATGGACACAAATGAACATCAAAAGAGCTCTTCTGCTCTGGTTTAAACTAAAAAATTAACACGAATAAACAAAAATAACAAAATAATCAACAATCAGTCTTAATAATTAAATTAAATGATACTATAAGATTTTCATATCTCAAATTATCTGTAGGAACAAAAACAAGCTGAACAGCAGTTGCTGTCTATAATTTTAAAAAAAACTTACTAAGTTACTTCATTTTTCTTACTTCATACGCATTTTCGCAGTGAATTATATCACACTCGCCTCTTGAAGTTTTTTGATACGTTGTCTGGGCATCTACAACCAAGAAGCAACGGTTATGTATCTTTATTTCAATCGTACCCACAATAATTGCTTCATCCGCCTTCATACCGTCCGCCACAACCGATAATAAACGAAACAACATAAACAAAAACGAATCACGGTTTTCGAACCTTCAAAATCTAACAATAAAGCAGAAAATCACTCAAAATGCAAATGCTAATATCAACAAAGTAATTTGAAAAAGAAAACAATAGAAAATACTTACTTTTTGTCGAAAAAATATAATAGTGTCCCCTGGAAACGTACAAAGAGCGCGAAGTGCAACGCGTCTACGCGTCACTGTGATTCATGTCCGGACTCTCCGGCCGCGTCTTTCTTCCCTTGTACCCCTCACCACACCGCTAATAGTTTACGAGTTATTAGCGTTGCTTCAACCGTACCCTGCTGCAACTCCCATACTTGCCTACCACGGACTAACTATAACCTTTGGAGTAAGATTTTGGCTGCGGATGTAGGCTGTGGTTGGTTACGGAATCGTACCTTTAAAAATATAATAGACCATAACTAAATATTCTTTAAAAGATGACAACATTTGTTGTACTGAAGGAATCGCCCGAAGTAGTAGTTACAAAGAATACTAAACTGGATATAAATCAACCTTACACTCTTTCAACGCAATGCTCGCCCGCGATGAAAGAAAAATATAGATATAAAAAAAACATTAGGTATGTATGCTTAGTCAAACACATTTCAGTAATTCATTTATTTATTGACCGCTTCCGAATTATTGTAATGGATTTATGAGTTCTTTTAATACAATTTAGTATCACTTGAGTGTCTTGGGAGCTACTTATGTTTTTAAAAATGAAGAATCTCCCTAATATCGGAAAAAGTTATCCTGTGAATTTAGTTTTAAACAATTTAGTGGACGAAGAAGTCCAGTCAATGTTTCTGCCTTTGAATCTGATGCAACATTATATGCTTTGTCCTAAATATCGCATTAAAAATCATTTAATAACTCCAAATACTCTAATCTCTAATTTTGTTTCAATAATTGGAACACTACTATTCATATTTTCATTCGTCTACTATATTATATTATTTTCATACCCTGGTTGTCCAGGGTGTTCGTCTTTCATAAATATTACGGGTTATTTTGACTGTGTCTTTTACTGTGCCGGGTTTACTTCGAATTTAGTGTTTGGGATAATTCACTCCAAAAAAAATATCAAGTTTTTCCTTACTTTTCAACAAGTGCATACATTTCTCAAAAATGATAATTCCTCTAAACGTTTTATCTTTTGGAATTGGGTTATAATAATATCGTTTCAATTTGGGTATATATTTATTTACACTTACGTTTTCATAATGCTACGTTTACCTATATATCTATTATATTGTATGTTTCTTTTGGTTTTTATAAATTTGAATGTAATTTATGCCACGCGAGTTATTAAAATATTGGAAGACAAAGTCGCTTTATGGATTTTTCAAGCTATAAATTCAATAAATATTGAGGAAACACACAGACAAAGTTATTGCGAGAAAATGTTTCAGGCATACGTCAATATATTAGAGTGCTATAACATCTATAAAGATTGTTTCCAGCATTTTGTAAGTATCATCTATATCCCTAATGGCTTATTTTCATTCATCGATAACTCGGTCGATATACAGCGTGTAACAAAAACCCTGTCCGATGTTAAGAATCATACGAGAGTCTATTTATGCGGTAATTTTCTCGAAATAAAAAACAAAAATCGCCGCATTTTTATTAAAATTCAATTCCATTCAACAATTAAACAATAATTGCACGACTCGTAATGCGAAGCATTTCGAGTGTGCTCTACGATTGAAAAATATTTTTTGCCCCATTTCTGCAACTGTTTTTATTGTTACACTCCAGCTAGTACACAGAACCTACTTAATTTATATACCATTGTATAGATGATTAAATGGAGATTAATACTGCACTTTTTACCAATTGATTTAATGCAGCAGAAATGAAAAAAACATCAAAATAGTTGAAAAAAAATTCCTGTCCGTCAATTTATGAACCTTGAAAACATTGTAGCTTGCGATAAAATCAATTAATTGAGTCAATTTTTTTTTATATATTGGTTTCGGCCATGAAGGAACCCTATTGAAAATGGCTTTTTTATTCAAAGTAGTTTAATTATAATTAATAAAATACTAACTAAAATATAATATCTTTATCTAAATATTTCCAACCTTGACTTAACGTGTTGCCTAGCAACCGCCAAGTAAATATCTTTGTAAATAATCTTTGACATTACGTAAGGATTGCGAGGTTAGAAATTTACCCATATTGATGGGTAAAACAGCAGTCAAAACATACTTCATGAAAAGTATTAAATTGTACATTTTTGTTAGAAACTATGTTTTGAATTTCTTTTTCATTTATGAATGTGTGTTATGAGGCGTACACTTTTGGAATTCCCAAACTATTTATTCTCTCTTCTCAATGCTGACTTAAAGTTAATGTGTACAAAAAATCTCTCAGCTGTATTCCACCTTTGTGAGAGACTGGTGCCTGATATAGGTTTTTGGTTTTAATGGTGAATTTTACAGGGTCATTACATGGGGGTCGGGCGGCCGTCGTTTAGCGGGTGTCTTCATGTTTTAACTTATGATCTCTGTAGAAAATTTGTTAATTTATAATGAAATTGGGGTAATTTTGGTGCTTAAAACGTGAATTTTATGAGGAATAATGTCGTAAGTGATTTAATTTTATTTTTTTATTTTTTGGTAATGTTATTGCGGCACCTATGCGCCCCCTTTCGGATCAGACAGGGTTTTTGCTATATGCTGTATTGCATGCGGGACACCCTGCAGGCGGGGTAGTGACTAATGAAATTATAAGTTGATAACGCGGTCGGTACACCGCCTGTGGGGAATCCCCGTAGCGGGCGTAGCCAGTGAAATTCATCAGTCGCTAAAAACCGTGTGAAAACTCACAACCAATAAAAATGAGTCAAACCAACGGGCAAATGTGCGGTGCAGGTTTTCAGTATAACGTATAATGATTCCCCGAATACGGGCACTCTACCAATAAAAATGAGCCTAGGTATATATGAGTTTCGAACTGATACTGTAATTTTTGTATAGAATTAAAATTCTCGTTCTAAATAAGTGCTAATACATAAAAAATACTTCGGTGGTATAAGTAAAGCTACGGGTAACGTAACCGGATTTCGATGCGACGTTGCAACACATTAATGTTGGCCCTGCAGGATACAAAGGTCTAAAAACTTAGTTAAGAACATTTTCGAAAAATTGTGTTACAGCCAATTTAAAATTTTCCATAGAAACAGATTTTTCCAGTTATCTGTTTTTAAATAAGACATTTCGAAAATGTTCTTAACTAAGTTTTTTGAACTTTGTATCCTGCATATGCGTATGAAGTTTCATTAATGAATGCCGTACGACGTAAACGTCATTTTATGCCTCATTGCCCGCGGACCCCTCGCGTCGCATCTGATTTACGAGCGCGCTAACTTAAGCAAAACCCTCAAGTTTTTTGTTACGACTACAGTCTTATCGCTCATGGTTTTGGGTACATACCTGATTAGATTCTTTTTTTCATTGTTTTGATGATTTATGACCAAACTACTGTATCGATCCACATGAAATTTTGCAGGGTATATAATACATAGATAAGCTATCTAAGAACAGTCGTTTTTAATAGACAAACACAGAAAAATATCACAAAAAATTACGACGATTGATTAGGTAATAAGCGTTTCGATTGCGTAACATTATTTGGTTCAAAAAAATGTTCGTACGGTGTTTTTTGTTCAAATATTATCTTTAATGATAAATACTATCTCTTAATAATAAATAATAGACTTACCAGCGATTACACACACAAAACTCAAAATATCACAACAGTCACTTTTTTCACTCACATTCACGTTATGTTTTATTGATGGATCAAATAGTATATTATGCAACTAATGAATAAAGGACGGATTTAAAGCGAGGGCCATAGATGAATCACGATCAAGTGAAGGATTCTGACGACTGAATCACGACCGTAGGGAGTGATTCATGATGATTGAATCACGAGCGCAGCGAGTGATTCAAGTGTTAGAATCCTGAGCGACGCGAGTGATTCATGGCCTCGATATAAATCCGTTTTATTCAAGAGTTGCATACTATACTTTATACCATAACTACGAGAAAAGCGAAAATAGACATTTAATAAAAGGTTAACACGTTCAGTGTCGGGAGCCCTCCTGGAGGGTTCACCTACTTGGATATGGGATGTCGGGAGCCCTCGCGGAGGGCTCATTTTAAATGTAGACATTCAGTGTCGGGAGCCCTCCTGGAGGGTTCACCTACTTGGATATGGGATGTCGGGAGCCCTCCCGGAGGGCTCATTTTAAATGTAGACATTCAGTGTCGGGAGCCCTCCTGGAGGGTTCACCTACTTGGACATGGGATGTCGGGAGCCCTCGCGGAGGGCTCATTTTAAATGTAGACATTCAGTGTCGGGAGCCCTCCTGGAGGGTTCACCTACTTGGATATGGGATGTCGGGAGCCCTCGCGGAGGGCTCATTTTAAATGTAGACGTTCAGTGTCGGGAGCCCTCCTGGAGGGTTCACCTACTTGGATATGGAATGCCAGGAACCCTCGCGGAGGGCTCATTTTAAATGTAGACGTTCAGTGTCGGGAGCCCTCCTGGAGGGTTCACCTACTTGGGTATGGGATGCCGGGAGCCCTCGTGGACGTGGACGACGGAAGTGAAACCTCCGGGAGGTTTCACTTCCAACTATGAATAATAAAAGTCATAGACTTTTATGGCGGAATGATGAGTTATGAGTTATATGAAAATGGGTGGAGTCGAAAGTGTTAAGGAGGTTGTATAGCATTGAGATAGAGGTCGAATACATTGGTGTGTTCTAAATTCAAACACCAAAATAGTGATTAAAAGAGCTTTTTATTCACTGTTTTCAGTGAATAAAATAAGCTTTTTAGAGGGGGAATGGTATAAATAGGTATAATACAATGATATTTAGTGCAAATATTATCTACCACGATGTAAAAACTAATAAATAGTTTGGAAAATCCAAAAGTGCACGCCTCATAAATAACACTCATTCATAAACGAAAAAGAAATTCAAAACATAGTTTTTAACAAAAATTAACAATTTATCACTTTTCATGAAGTCGTAATGTCAAAGACTGACAAAGATATTTACTTGGCGGTTGCTAGGCAACATCAAGTCAATGGTTGGAAATATTAAGATATTATATTTTAGTTAGTATTTTATTAATTACTAGCTTTTACCCGCGGCTTCGCCCGCGTGGATGTCGCAAAATATCCCACGGGAATGTTCTACCGGGAATACATACCTAATAGCCAAGGAAAAGATCATTGACTAACTTTCAGCGGACGCAGTGGTAGGCTACAGCGCCCGCGTTGTCAACCATAATTATTTTGTTACGCGTAATTTTGAAACTGTGATATCTCTTAAACTATTCATTTAAATGATGTGATGTAAAGGCATATTTTAATCGAAATTGAATGCCCAATTTAAATAACCTATTTAATTGGATAAGGATTAATAAGATACCGGTCAAAATAGCTTCGGAAATAACAATGAAAATTTTATACAATTTTGAAAGATAAAAATGGTTATTGTGGGTCACCCTTAGAAGATAGACATATGCCATCGCGGACTTTTTTGTTGCAATTTTTAAGGTATACAATACTCTAAAACATCAATTTGATTTATCTCTCACGGCTCGTAAGCCGTACGTACCGTACCGTACCGTTTACTGGCGTGCGCTGCGTACAGCGCACGCCAGTAAAGCTCCCAGTCGGCATGTTTTTTTCCGACATCTTCAACAATAATCGTCATATTTCAGCCAATTTACACAAAACCGTAATGAATTATACACTAAAACCTTCCTCTTGAATCACTCTATCTATTAAAGTTGCGTTGCGTAGTTTCAAAGATTTAAGCATACAAAGGGACATAGGGACAGAGAAAGCGACTTTGTTTTATACTATGTAGTGATAATTAAACTACTTTGAATAAAAGAGCCATTTTCAATAGGGTTCCTTCTACGGCTGAAACGAATATATAAAAAAAAAATTGACTCAATTAATTGATCTTATCGCAAGCTACAATGTTTTCAGGGTTGATAAATTGACGGACAGGATTTTTTTTTCAACTATTTTGATGCTTTTTCCATTTCTGCTGCATTAAATCAATTGTTAAAAGTTAAAATAGTTAAAAGTAAAGTATTAATCTCCATTTAATCATCTATACAATCGTATATAAATTAAGTAGGTTCTGTGTACTAGCAGGAGTGTAACAATAAAAACAGTTACAGAAATGGGGCAAAAAAAATTTTTCGATCGTAGAGCTCACTCTAATGCTTCGCATTAAGAGTCGTGCAATAATGGAAATAATTTATTAGTTTTTACATCGTCGTCGATTTACACACAAAAACAATAAAAAATAACGAAATACAAGCATTTGCGACTATGACCTTTTACCTACGTTTGACGTGCGAGAACTGTCAGTTCCAATTTTTTTTTCATTTTTAACTATTGATATTTTTTAAATTAAATGATTTAGTTCAGAGAGTTGATTTACTATAGGGCCTGACGGCAGAGACAATTATAGGTTCTCACGGGTAAAAACAGAAAAAATAGTAAAAATCTTAGGATCACTAACAAGCACGATAAAAAAGGTAACAATTGAAAAAAAAAAGTTAATGATTGAAATAATTTAATTATTTTTGTCTCTTTCAGATACTTTATCACATTATGGCAGTGTTAATCCACTCTCTGGTTTACATACACGTGGCAATTGAATTATGGCAAAATGGAGTTCTAGTTGATAAGCTGGTAAGATTTCCTTAGGGAAAACAAAACGTTATTTTACGTTATATTATATTACATTACATTTTTCAATTTTTGCATTTTAAAAAGTAAAAAAATAATGGTCCGTTGGTGATGGGAGCAGAATCCAAGCTACCGGTGGTTAGGGCTACAGAGAAGGGAACCTCCTCACAATGCGAGCCGTATCGAGAAGTGTCTTCTGCATCAAGTCCTCCATTTGGTTTGATCACAGTCACTGTCATGAATTTAATTCTTCATCCTCGTCTCGTAAAGTTCATGACTCTGGCCTGAGGCTGTTCAGATTGCTCTATCAGATTGCTCTATAAAACCAGCCGTATTGTATGTACGAAATGACTTTTTTTGTTGCATCAAAAGTTGAGTATTTTTTAGGATGGTGAAACTATTTCGTGGCTTCCTGTATTACTATGGGTGTTAAAGGACTTAACGTGGCAGACGGTACTGAACCAGCAATGCGAGAAATTCTACTTAGCTGTTCAAAGTGTTCAAGATTCTTGCGCTATTATTTTGAAGTCAAACTGTTCAGGTATTTTATTTATCACTAACTGTTAACCGTGACTTCATCCGCGTGGAATTCTATTTATTTGTATAGCTGCCAGTGAAAGTCCCGTCGAAATCGGTCCAGCCATTTCGGAGATTAGCCGGAACAAACAGACAGACAAAAATGAAAAAAAAAAATGTTTTTGCTGTATGTACCGTACTGCTTATATGCATTTAGTAAAAACCTGTTATTTTGACATAGCAAACAAATACTTCAATTTTATTTATTAGTATAGCTGTAGAAGATTATATTTACTTATAGTGTTTCTAGTTTTTACGTGAGCAGTGGTGGCCCCGACTTACGAGTTGTAGGTCGTGGGTTCGAACCCATGCAGGCGCATTACTTTGTGTAAATAATTTCATCACCACTGCTCTCAAAACGGTGAAGGAAAACATCGTGAGGAAACCGGCATGTCTTAGAACCAAAAATTCGAAGACATGTAACATCTACCAACCCGCACTGGGCCCGCGTGGTGGATTACAGCCCACTCCCTCTCACAGAGAGGAGGCCTGTGTCCCAGCAGTGGGAACATTAATAGGCTGATTATGTGTATGTTATGTACGTGTTTCTATGTATTCAGATTTATCATCACCATCATTATCACCACTCACAGAGCGATTCTACTTTATTCAGATTCAACTGTCGACTAATTCCATATTAGTTTCTCTAAATTATTCATTTTGATTGACAGATGAAGAGAAAAAATTATGCAAGAACGTACTGCGCTTACATCGGGCATCATTCAGCAAGATACGTGTGTGTGGCCTGTTCTACGTAAACGCTGCGTTACAATTGAGTCTGATGAGTCTTCTTACTAACTACACTGTTGTATTACTACAGTTTGCAATTTTGTAATCTAGGCTTCAATCAGTGTACAGTATTTATTATTATTGCTTTTTTCGTCGAGAACATTCCTACATTCCTAATTCATAGTATGAAAAGTATAATTACAATAATTTTCCAGCCGGTTTGTTTAGTACATTTTACATTAATGTGTCGTCAAATACACTAAAGGTAATTACTAATTCCATCTATGAATATATTATAAACTCAATATGTATTTGATGTTAGACCTGCTGTCTTGTATGGATCAGAATGTTGGGCCACCAAAGGGATGAATGAAAGGCAATTGCATGCAGCTGAGATGAGAATGCTAAGAGGGATGTGTGGTGTTACACGAATGGATAGAGTAAGAAATGAGTACATAAGAGGAAGTCTGAAAGTGGCACCGGTGACCGAAAAGTTGTGCGGTAATCGGTTGTCATGGTATGGGCATGTGATGCGGAGAAATGAGGAAAATGTCGTGAAGAAAGTTTTGAGTATGAATGTCGATGGCTATAAGAGTAGGGGAAGACCAAAGAAACGATGGATGGATTGTGTGAAAGATGATATGGCTAGAAAGGGGGTAACTACTGAAATGACGACTAATAGAGAAGTATGGAAAAAAGGGACATGTTGCGCCGACCCCAAATAAAATTGGGATAAGGGCAGGAGAATGATGATGATGATGTATTTGATGTGCAGTGTTCATAAATTAAACATCACTCTAGTGTGCTAGAAAGCTACTGTTATTGATCTATTAAAAATGAAATATTTCCGTAATAAAGGAGAAATTTTAAACGAAACAATCGACAAAGATGTGCAATCAATGTTTTTGCCTTTTAATCTGATGCAATATATTATGTTCTGTCCTAAATTTCGTATCAAGGACAATGTTATAACACCAAATAGTTCCATCTCGAATGTTATTTCAATGATTGGAACCCTAATATTCATTTATTATCATATGTGTTTCGCACCTATATGCTCATATTTACCGACGCCTGTCAAAGATGTACTTCTTCCATCTTTATCAACGTTTATTTCGACTGCATCATCTTTAGGATTTATCTGTTCTATTCTTTAGGATTTATTATGAATTTCGTAAACGGGATATTTCAAACCAAAAAATCAATCAAGTCTGTCCTTAAATTTCAAAAAGTCCACAGATATCTCAATAATGAAAATAGATTTAACCACTTCATCATTCAGAATTGGATGATTATAATTGTATTTTTCTTTTGTTACGAATTTGTTTTTACGACTTTCTGCATTCGGCTTGGAGAACCATTCTATATAACTTTATGTATCAACCTTTTGGTTGTTATTGATTTTAATGTCATTGATGTCGCGCGAGTCATACATTTATTGGAAAATAAAGTTTACCTATGGAGTGTGAAAGCTCAAGAAATGGGAGATATGTACGGAGATAGCAACAAAAATGTTTCAGGCATACGTTGATATACTAGAGTGTTATGAGATCCACAAAAATTGTTATCAGTACTTTGTAAGTACCTTTTTTTATTAAATCCATAGATTAAAAGAGAATTTGGTAAACATGACAGTTTTTTAATGTTGAAAGAATATTAGTTGAATTTTCCCAACCTACCTTTTAAAGAAGGGTGGAAGGTGTTAAACTTTTTACGGAAATATACGAATCTATGCCGACGAAGCCGCAGACAAAGAGCTAGTTAGGTATGAACAAAAATCTCTCAATAAGTTTATTTTCAGGCACTTTATCACATTTTAGAAGCATTCATCCACTCTTTGCTGTATCTTCAAGTGACAATTGTTATACACAAAAAAGGCTATTATGATAATATGGTAAGTAATTTAAACTTATATTTATATCTTTTAGCAGTAAAAGATTATCATCCCAAGTGCGACTTCACACACTGTCCTACACACGCTCCTGTGCCAATCACCACACTATTGTGCCCGCCTCATCCCGCGATGGCAACAATGTCGTAACCACAAGCCGGACGGCCGTCATAATCGGATTCGTAGGAACAATGTTTGCGAACACGTAACCAGCATCGCTTTCTATAGAACATCTTGTTAGAATGCCAAGTTAATAGACACTGGATATTCAATCTGAGAAATCGAATTCTTTCGAATAACGTCATGGCATTTCAAATTGACTTTGTTATAGGATGAAACAATGTAGAATGTGATCCCCTTGTTCTGTTGGGTGATAAAATGTTTGATTTGGCAGACAATATTAAGCCAGCAATATGAGAGGTTCTACGCAGCAATTGAAAATAGTCAAGATTCCTGCGCACACATTTTGAAGTCAAGTTGCTCTGGTAATTTATGTTAAAATGCTTTTTAATTTATAACTTGGAGAGGGAGGAGGGTGGAATTTATTATTAATAATTATTGAATAAAGTAGATCTTTCGACCAGATGGTTGTTGTTTTTAGAGGGTCACTGCCAAATGACCTGATGAATACAGGGGGTAAGGGACCTTGACGCGCATTTACATTTCCATTATAAGCAGAATTCACATTGTTATAGGCTTTCCATATAATGAGAAGTCAGCATACACTAGAAATGTATAGCATGATAATGTCGTCCTGTACTGATCACGACGGTACATTATGCTTATGCAATCCAGGATTCAGTGACGTTAGTCGTGTTTGTCATCTGAAACTTGTTGTTTGCTGGCTGTCAACATGGTTAGAATTACCCGTATACGTGGCTCATCATCATCATCATCATCATACCGCCTATATTATATACTGGTAATGACAATTTACCTACCATACCTACTATAATAATAATTCAGTTGCTGTTAGAGTGTTTATATTAATAATAATTCTGTTTTACAGATTATTCGAAAACATTATGCAAGAACGTACTGCGCTTGCATCGAGTATCATTCAACAAGATATGTGCGTGTGGCTTGTTCTACATAGACGCTGCGTTACAATTAAGTTTGCTTAGTCTACTTACTAACTATACAGTTGTGTTGTTACAGTTCGCATTTTTGTAATAAAGTTTAAATAGAATTGAATTTGTCGTGAATCTTATTTAGTTTTTTCAGACTTTACCACCCCTGGCTTGCAGCATCCATAACAACGTGTCGGATTAATATCTTTACTATTGCTAGTACCTACTTTATTAGTTTCAGTGTCACTATCGACTTTATTGGCCTTACCACATTCATTATCCGCGTCACCGAACGTTATATTATATGTTATGGTGTTTGGTTTCCGCACTTAGTCCTTCAGGTAGATGTACGTGGGCCATATCACCTCCTTCCAGGAGTTGAGTGAGTCTCCTGGCCTGTTCAGAATATCTATGAAAGATCTGGGTGACCCGAGGGTTTCTGTTCTAATCTGGGGGACGCCTGTGCATTCAAAGAGCACATGCGCAACGGTTTCCTCTCCCTCCATGCATGCCCTGCACGACAGAGGACTGTCCTTTATACCGATTTTGTGGAAGTGTTTATTTAGCGAGCAGTGTGCCGTGACGGTCCCCGTCATCAGGCTCAGGTAGTCCCTATCCAGGCCTAATAAACGCCTGGTTAGCTTGCTATCCGAGGATGGCATAGCTTCCCTGAACTGTCTGCAGCCTGGTGTCGTAAGTCCACCAGTTCTCCGCTTGTGTGTGGGTAAACTCTTGTAACTCTGACGTCCAAAGCAAAAGCAAAGCCGCAGGCAAAAGTTAGTAAACAATAATTCCCTGAGAGCCTAATTTCAACATTAGCTCGTACAAGTAGGGTTCCTACATTCCGTACCAAACTAAAATGAGAAGACTGCTTCTGGTCTGCCACAATAATTAATAATATTGCGCGTAGTTAGAATGCAAGCTCTTAAAGTCCCAGCTACCCAAGTTTTATCTAAGTAACACATTTACATTACAAAACATTTACACGCCAGTATGTCCCTATGGGTTAGGCAGAGGTGTACATCGCATTTCGCAAGTTATTTTTATGTTTGACGAGGTCGAGGCTATTACCATCAACTCGGGACAAATACAGACTCCGGGCTGCTACTGAGAATTTCCTGATGGGAACACCCAATAATAAATTTACCCGACCTGGGAATCGAACCCAAGACCTCTACAACTATTAGACCAACGAGGGTTATGATTATAACTAGAGATCGGATATTCGAATGCATATTTACCTAAAGTTGAGGTGTTGGCTATTATGGAATGCATTTTTGTATCGTAAAAATCCCGGGATTCCGGGATCGACAAATTTAGAGGTCTGATTATAGAAACGAATGTAATATACTTACGTTCAGGTGTTGGCTAATATGGAATGCAGTTTTATATTGGTCACAAAAATCTCGTGATTCCGGAATTGGTAAATTTATTACTTTTTGACTATATAAATGCTAGCTAATGTTGTAAAGTAGGTTGCCAAAATGGCATAGCACATAGCGACAAACAAAACGGTGCCCTGGGTTTCGTAAATAAATATTTACTGTAGGTATATACACTGCAAAAGTAACCCTCTTAAGAGGGCTGATGATTCCTTTCTATATCGTGTATCCGATTAGTTGTGCATTCCCGGATTTTATGGAATTCCGGGATTTATATTAGGAAAAAAATTATTCAGAAGCCACTTTCATAATTTCATAGCTAAAAATTAAGTTTAGGTTAATATGCATCCGAATATCCGATCTCTAATTATGACTTATATATTTATATCTCCACTAAATAAATATATTAATCTTTATTTTAATCTATTCTATCTTAAAATCCTATTCTCTTAATTATTGCATTAAACAGTTAACTGCCCACCAGAATATCAAATTAAATCGATATATTAATTAATTATTTACAGTGTACAACACATTAACCAACCAATATGCTCCAAATGTAGAAGAAGTTACCTATTACAGTAAACTTTTTAAATTCAATATTAATTACACCTGGCTGTATTTTAAAATCATTTATAAAATAAATCATCATAATAGTTATGAGAGGTAATGTAATACTTAAAATTTACCAGGTTTTGGTATGTATGTTATGCTATCATGAATGTTTTAATGCAATTAAGAATATTAACTGCACCTCATAACGTTGATGCGATCAGTACATAAATAAATAATTAACACGTCATATCTCCATTAATTGTCAACTTCAATTTCCGAGCTAGTAAGTCACTACGCGACAAACAAATGAAGTCGATAATAAAAATAATGTCCCGTAAGCAAATCTCATTACAAGTGTTACTCAATAATAGGCTGGAGAAAGATATACAAAGAATAGTACATTCTTATAACTTAGCACTTAACCTTTTTTTATTATCAAAATATAATGTGCGAAATAATCATATTTATCCAACCGGAACGAAATATCACATATTTGCGTTCTGCTGTATGTTATTCATAAACGCGTTGTATATCTATCGAATGTTGATCGTAGAAATCATAGATAAAAATATAACATATTCAGAAAAGGATCTATTTTCGTGCTTTGATAAACTCTATGGCACCAGTGTATTGTTCGGGTTCACGATGTTGTTCATCCTGGACTTTGTGCATAAAGACAAAAACGTCTTACTTATTTTGAAGCTCCAAACTATTCATAGAAGCATCGATTTTAGTAAAGATATCCGGTATTACATTGTTTGCAACTGGATCTCTACCATAACAATTATCTGTGCTAACATAATCATCAATGCTGTATACTATGGAACTTTTAGTATGTATGACATCGGTACCATACTTGACTTTATTAGTGACATAATGTGGGTCGCACTGGATATAAATTTTGTTATAGTCATCCGAATTATAGTTTTGTTAAAGATATATCTAGAGAAGTGGATTAAAAATGTCCTCATAATGAATGATGAATACTACAACGATGAGCACTGTCTCAAACTGCTTGGAATATACCAGAATATTTTGAAGGCTTACAATCTGTACAAGCAAATTTTCCAGGTGTCGGTAAGTTCATCCTTACAAAATTCTTCGACACCTCACTTATTATATCGCCTTATATATTTTCGTGTTGCTATGTCTAATGTTGTTGAGCTATACTATAGCTCAACAATAACTCTAACTCTATATATACAATTAGAGGTTACCTTATACTGGAAACGTATAGCTGCTATACGTTGTCCCCGACACGGTTGTTTCGGGAGGTTCCTTTTTCGCATAAGGCGGGGAAATGCCCGGGTGTCACCACTGTGTGGATCGCCCGGAGGACACGGTGGAGCATACGGTGGAGGTCGGGCTTGGGCGGAGCACCGCCGTAGCCTTGTGGACTCGATCGGCGGCAGTGACCTCTCGCGTCCGGCCCTGGTTCAGGACATGGTACGGAGCGAGAGGGCATGGCAACCTTCTTCTGCGAAGCAGTAATGCTCGTGATGGAGGAGGCGGAGCGCGTGAGGGAGAGACAAATGTTGCGCCGTCACACCCCTAGCCGCCGCCGTAGGAGACGCCCTCGGCGCGGCGTCGGGAATTGGTAGCCGATTTCCGGCCACCGTAGGCGCGGGCTTGCGGACGGAGAGCAATAGGCAGCTCGCCGTCCGATAAGGACCAGGCCCGGGTCGACGGCGCGTCGTGTTCCACGCGCGCCTCAAAGACATGTCAGCAAAATTGACGGGGTCCGCTAGGGCCGATGCCTACCGCCGGGGTTGCGGGAAGTTCTAAGGGGAGACCGTGACCCCCAGCAACGAACAGGCAAGGGAAGGAACACGGGTGGGTTTTAGTCAGTAAGAGTCTGACACGCCCTTCCGCTCCGCCCAGAGCGGGAGAAGTAATTTGAAGATTTCCCAACCAAAAAAAAAAGTGTAACGTAACCTCTAATTGTACGGAGAGCTTATATAATGCGAGGTCAGCTTATCATGGAAATTCATACCATGATTTATCGCCGTGTATATACATAAATATATAATATAATATTCTTCCATATCGCACTGCGACATCATATTATAAAACCATGTTTTTTTGCAGACTCTATGTCGTACATTTGGCGCATTTTGCCGCACTATATGTCACGTTAACTATGTATTTTATTTGATAAAAGTGACTGGAGAATTGGGAAAAGAAGTAAGTGTAAAACGTTTTTTAAAGATTTATTTCGGAAACCGACGACCATATAATAATAGCACCATGTCGAGGTAGCAGTTTACTAAATAAACGCATGTAATAAAAAGAGTTATGAATTAAAATGTTGACGAATGGAGAAAGAGAGGAAGACCAAAGAAAAGATGGATAGGTTGTGTGAGGGGTGATATATAAGAAAGAGAAGTGAGTGATGGAGTGACGGCTGATAAGGGAGAATGGAAGAAAAATAAACATGTTGCGCCGACCCCAACTGACATTGGACAAGGGCAGGACCATGATGAGTTTACTAGACTGTTAAACTCCTAGATATTTTCCTCATCATCATCATTTAGCAGAAAGTTTGCTTTCCATAGTGACTGGTCGCTTCGGGCTCCAGTGACCTTCATCAGGGCGTAGGTTTTTGCTATTGATGTTTTGATATAGCTAGTCCCTTGAATTAAGCTTTATTTGTTTATGCATTAATTTTTCTTGCTCTTTCCAAATAATAATATTTATTTAGGGAGAGCAGTGGTGGCCCAGTGGTAACGGCCCCGACTTACGAGTTGTAGGTCGTGGTTTCGAACCCAAGCAGGCGCTTTATTTTGTGTAAATAATTTCATCACCGCTGCTCTCAAAACGGCTTATTCCCAAAGTACTCCAAAAAAAGTTCCCAAACTACTCCATGAAAAATATAATGTTTTTAATTACGTTTCATTCTACTCCATGATAATATTAAAATGTTCTCAAAGTACTCCACCCCATTTTAATCAAAATCTAATTTAAATATGTACCGGATTACTATGGCTGACGTACAGATATGCTCAAAAGCTTTGCAAATATATTTTTAAGTGTAAAGAAATTTTTAAATAAAAGGGTTTATAATATAATTCAACAATAATTTTCAGTATTATGATATTGATTAATTAAATATATTCAAGAAGAAGAGAAAAAGTCTAAAAAACATGAAATACAAAGAATAAAATATCTAAAATGATATCTGGCAATTAAGCCTAACATAAAATATTTAAAAAATTCGACCAATAATCATTTGAAATTTTACATGACATGGTAAAAAATACTTATAAATCTAAAAATCAGTCTTTTGTTTCATAAAAACAAATTATAATATAATTCAACAATTATTTTCAGTCTTATAATTAAAAAAAAATTAATAATTCAATATATCCAAAAAAAACTGACTAAATTTAAAAAGTGAGGCTCTGTATTCAGAAGTAAAAAAAAAACAAGAAAAACAAATAATACTATATCTGAAATGATATCTGGTAATTAGGCCTAACATAAAATATTTTAAAAATTCGGTCAATAATCATTAGAAATTTTACACATAGCAAATGAAATGAAACATTTAAAATAAGATCTCTTAAAAAGTGGTGTAGTTATAATATGTACTGGATATCTAAAAAAAAACCAATTCAAAATCATAAAAAACGGTCAGAATTAACTGTAAATTTCTCCCTACTGAATGTAGTAACGAGAATATTTTTACTTAAAATTTATACCAGAATAAACTTTGGTTCTTAAGAAATTAAAATAGCATACTTAAAAAACAAAAATTTAATTATATAACTCAAAATAAGCATAATTACAACTGCCAAATTGCTACTTATTGCGATGCATCGGGTGCTCGAAGTCGAACTGTCAAAACGTAATTTTGTGATAGGCCTCTTAACAAACACAGATTAGCACCCTTAACCGGTTTGACTATCACTAACGTTGCTGCTATTGCACTATCTCGCTCACACACAATTTGTTAGCTCTAGGCGTGCAAACGAAATTGAATGTTTAAAAGTTAGTCGAGTTTATCCGATAGATGACGCATCGATCACTAATAAAGAACTTACTCGTTATTAGTGATCGATGGATGACGCACAAATAATATTATGATTCTAAAATAAACATTAATCTCACTATACTATGTTTTTTTGCTATTATCATAAAAAGCCTGCAATTCTAAATATTCATTGACTTTATAACAAAATGCTAAACTTTAATCTTTCTTTTAAGAAATTTTGTGAGTGACTGTAATGAAATATGTATTTTATAGTTAATTATGTAGATGGAGCAGTTTGAGAATTGATAGCGAATAATCGGTGGAGTACTTTGAGAATAATTCCAGATACCTATGGAGCAGAATGGGAACAAAATAATAAGTATTTTTAAATAATAATAATTCCTTGGAGTAACTTGGGAATGAATGTATGAGATTCTTATCTTTTTAGAACAAAAGAATGGAGTACTTTGGGAATAAGCCCTCAAAACGGTGAAGGAAAACATCGTGAGCAAACCATAATGTCTTAGAACCAAAAAATTCGAAGACATGTGACATCTACCAACCAGCACTGGGCCCGCGTGGTAGATAACAGCCTACTCCTTTTCACAGAAAGGAGGCCTGTGTCCCAGCAGTGGGAACACTAATAGGCTGATTATGCATGTTATGTTATGTAATAACATTTATTACATTTCCAGACTTTGCTTCAGAGTTTCGCGTTTATTTTATGGATAATAAAGGATATCGTACTAGTTATTATACATAGTATATACTGTGAGAGATTCTATATAACTGTTGAGGAAGCTGAGACGGCGTGTATACAGCTGATGAAGAACAGGAACTGTCTAAGTAAGAACAACATAACACTATAGGTATAGTTCCTTTGTGGGTTGATGAAAAAGACTGTTGCCCAAATGCGCAAACTAACAAACACTTTAAAATAAGCCTAAATAAAAGCGCAGGTTCAGCGCTGAAAGTTGGAAATTCAACATCGAGATTTTATTTAGGCATTCATTTTATTGTCGCCTAGTTTTAGTGAAAGTGGGCATATGAGTGTCACGCTCGCATGTTTCTATTGCTACAGTGATAGTTAATTCATCATTTTCACTCCGTCAACTTTAATAATGGATTATATTTATTTATAAGTTATTTACTACACACACGTATTTACATGATTTAAAAAAAAGTAACAGAATTCAAATGATAATAATAATATGTACAAGTATATAAAAAAGGGGGAAAGCGATCATAGGGTATCAAAAATTCTTCCGCCTCGCTGTTAACAGGAAAAGTGGCCAAAAGGCTGGCAGCATTGCCACGTTGTATGGCAGTGCTGATTCTTTGGCCGAAGCTTTAGAAACGCTAACCGTTAAATTGCCCAGTGAATACCACTATCTGAACGAATCTGAGTAGTATTATTTCTTTACAGGGGGTCAAAAACGACTGTACAAGGATTTGATACAGACAAATCGAACTTTCTACAAGATGTCCGCATGTGGCCTGTTCTATGTAGACGCTACGCTACCAATGTGTTTGGTCGGAGTCATCAGTCATTACGTCATCATGCAGCTGCAATTCTTTTTTGTGAAATAATATAATAATGTTACTGAGAAATAGACTTGACTTTTTTACTACTTCTGTCGCCGTCTAGGCACACAAATCTGAATTAAATTTTTTTTTTTTTTAAATATTCAAAAATTGTTCTGTTTGAAAATTGAAATATTGTTCTGACTTCGTTGTTGTTGTTGAAGTTGTAAAGTCATCCGAATTATAATATTATTCAGGAAGCATAAGTATGATGAATAATGAACGTTGTCTCAAATTCTTGGGATAAAAGTCAAGTGCCTTGTTCTACGTAGACGTTACGCTACCAATATGTTTGGTGGAACTTATTGGTCATCGCGGTTGTAAACCTAAAATTCTATTTTACGATTTAAAACAAAAGTGCGTGATTAAGTTTAATTTTATCACCACCTCGGCCAAATCTTCAAAAAATGTAGATAATTTAAGATCGATTTATGTTTATCATCATCAGATTTCAAAATGCGTATATGTGTGTCAGGAATGTCATAGGCGGCGGTAGTTCTATCATTAATTCATATTCTGTTTCTAAAGCAATAGTTGGTCAAAGCGTACGACATCTAATTGACTCTTAGTTCCAGCAGTGTCATTAAATTCTATTAAGTTTTATGATTGTGGGCAATATGACTATGACATGGATAATAAACTTTAATATGTTTTATGTTCCAGAGCCATTTCTCCATTTTTTTAAGATTTAATCATAATTTATGCCTATTGGTTTAAATAATGTCCATCCATGGGAGGCCGTAGTTCAATATCCAATTCAAATGCTGTTCCTATACATAATATCTATAGTAAAAGTTAGTCAAAACGTGTGGCTAGCAATATCTAAAGAGACTCCAGTAGCCGTAGCACTAAAAACTATTGAGTGTTGTGAAGATCACGATAGTATGATTTTTATTGATTACTAGCTGCCCGCCCCGGGCTTTGCACGGGTAGCACTAAGTACCTACTTGTCTATGGCGCACCTACATACCTACCCTACCTAATACCTTCTTTACCTACCTACCTACTTATATATCTACCTACCTATCCTACCTACATGCCTACCTACTTACATACCTATCTACCCTACCTATCCTAAGAACCATCTCCTTACTATAACGAACACAACAAAAAAAGAATTAGCAAAATTGGCCCAGCCGCTCACGCGTGATGCCATGACCAAGGAAATAGGGATTCATTTTTATATATATAGATAGATGACTTCACTCAAAAACTTGAAAATATTTTTTATATACCAAAACATGACATTCTGACATTAATCTTTTTCCGCGTCCTTGCCGTGTCGTCTTATCAATCCGATCAGTTTAAAAACATTTTTTTAATTACTCCATTAAAATGTCTTTTTACACAGTCATGTTAGTCAGGTAGGTACTCAAAAAGCTACCAACAGTTGAAGTAGATAGTAAACACCATGTCACAAAGAAATGAGATACTCAATAATCGCCTGGACAAAGATATACAAAGAATAGCAAATTCTTTCAATCTTCCGCTTAATCTTTTCTTGACTTCAAAATATTCTCTCCGGAAAGGTCTTATTTACACAAATGGACAAAAGTATCATGTTTTTGCGTTTTGTTTAATGATCTTTTTGAATACGTTGTGTGTCATTAGAATTTTTACCGTAGAAGACATAGAAGTGAATAAGACACAATTCAAATACGATATCTTTTCGCTTTCTAATGTTATCAGTTTCATCTCCTACTTAATCGGGTTCACTATGATATTTATTCTGGATATTGTGCACAAAAAAAATAACGTCTTACTTGTTTTGAAGATCCAAAGTATACAAAGGAGCATTGATTGTAGTAAGAGTATCCGGAGTTTTATTATATGGAACTGGAGCGCAATTACAACAACTATCATCATTCATATTTTAATGAATGTCATGTATTTTAATCCTTTAATTTCTGTTGAGACCGGTTTTATTATTTCCGAAATTTGTGATTTAATGTGTATCCCATTGGATCTGAATTTTGTAATAGCCATTAGAATCATATTATTGTTAAAGAAATATCTAGATACGTGGATCAATGACGTCATAGTGATGAATAATGAAAACGACAATGATGATCAGTGTCTCAAACTGTTTGGGATATATGAAAATATATTGAAAACCTACAATCTGTACAACGAAATTTTCCAGGTATTGGTAAGTTCGAGAGTTAATTATAGGAACCCACATAATAAATCAATACAATACTCGTGGATGACCTTTGTATGATGATGCATAGATGAGTTACATTAGGCGAACATAAATTATAGTATTAGATGAGTCTCGCTGTTGAACACAGTACTCAAAATCGAAAGAACTATGTACATTCTAACTATCAAAGAGTCCCCGAAAATTTGTTCACAAAAATGGGCCACGACATTTGGCAGCTACACACAGTTTAGTATAAGTTGAACTACACTCAATTCTGCAACCAAGCACTGTCTCTTGTGCTGCTTGACTTTATTACTGAGAATACTACCACTACTTTTATTTTTAGGTGTTATATCATACATTCTGCGTATTCCAACGCGGTTTATGTTATGTCACTTATATGATTTACGTAATGAAAAACTCTGCTGATTTGGGAAACGAAGTAAGTGTGAAATGTTTATTAATGAAACTGAATTTGTTTTTGGATATATAAAGTGGTTTTTAACGATGCCCCTGAGCTTTGTCTATGGTTTTGGCCGAAGACTCAATCAATTTTATTTTCCAGGCTTGGCTTCGGAGTGTTGGTCTTATTTTATTTCTGACAAAAGATATAGTACTAGTAATATTTCATTGTATTTACTGTGAAAAGTTCTATATAACTGTTGAGAACGCTGTGACGGTGTGTATACAGCTAATGAAGAACAGGGACTATCAAAGTAAGAACTTGAACAATCACAATCTTAGTAGTTTGGTGGGTCTGAGGGACAGCTCAGACATTCAGTATGAAGCTGGCAGCTGTTTCTATTGTTGAAATAAGTTTTACTTGCCCTTTATTTATTATGTCTGTTAATTTGGTTTTATATTAAACACAGTTCTTCCCCCCTTCCCTTCCCTCAAACCCTCCCCCCTGTTCCCTTTTCTTTTCATTCGGTATAACGTAAACTTCTTTTTGTTTTCTTTGCAGAGAGTCAAGAACTTCTCTACAAGAACGTGCTACATACACATCGAACGTTTTGTAAGATGACTGCGTGTGGTCTGTTCTGTATAGACGGTACGCTACCGATATGTTTGTTGGGAGTTATCGTTCATTACGCTATTATAGAGTTGCAATTCTATTTTCTATAAATTAAATGCTGATAGAAAATATGATAGATTTATTTTTTCATGTTTTTATCATCGTCTCGCCTGATAATTAGATGCATTGTAGATTTACATTCGTAATGTCGTTAATATCAGTTGTTGACCGGTGTGGGTGGGTAGCATCGACGTCATAATATCTATAAAAGTAGAAAGTGACTGACTGACTGACTGACATATCTGTGCACAGCCGAAAATACTTTCATTTTTATAATGTTAAATTTAAATTTCCAAATTTTAAGTGCTTTGGAAATTTAACCTTTAAGGGGAAAGGGGGATGTTGTTTGTGTTAAAAATCTTATTCCTTAAGTTAACCTTCAAGTCCTGTCTGTCCCATGTCAGCGACAGAAATTTCCAATTAAACTTGAACCTTGGCACGAATTAAAGTCATGTATAAGAAATACAAATACAAATATTTTTTATTTGTTGAACATAGTTAGGTTAGGTCACAGTATTAATCTGTGGTTAGGTACAGATGTTGTAATTATTAAAGAGCACTATGTCTAGCCGTCATCGACGTACAAATATTATTTTAATACAAACACCCTGCTTATAATAAATTATTAAACAATTATCACACATTATTAAATAATTCTAATCCAAATTTTTGACACGATAAAAACATTCCAATAAAATACAATAATCATAAATTCCAGTATAAATGGTCAAATCAATAAATTATAATAATAAAAAAAGGTAGTGTATAGAGGGCCGTTATAAATTAACATAACCTAGTTAAGTATGCATGCTATATTTATGATACATTTTGTTTGTAAATTGCATTGTACAACTCACTGAGGTTCTTTAAGCTGTAATGTAATATGTTTGTACACTTATATAAATAAAAACCATTAAATAAAATGATGTAACAAGACGATAGGAATTTCTTAACTATGTGGTTGCGTCTTTAGCATCGATAAAATCAGTTCATACATATTTAAACGCAATGATATTTAGCTGTATCGTCCTTGTTTCTGTAATATTATTGAGCTCACGAAATGAAAGAAAATTAGTCTGGCTAGCTTTCGCTGGATACGGTCAAGAGGACTGTATATATTTATATATACATAATCATATATTTATACCTGCAGTTGCCATTAACGAGACACAATAGAATTTTAATTGTTATGCCCACCTGATGTCCACTGTAACGGTCAAGCGGATAAATATAATGCCTCAAAGATCAAACGTTGTTCATGAGATCTCATTCCGACGGTTACTCGATAATCGACTGGAGAAAGATATACAAAGAATAGTGAATGCTTTTAACTTTGCTCTCTATCTGTTTTTGGTTTCAAAATATAATCTACGAAATAGTCATATTAATCCAACAAGAAAAACATATGAAATATTTGCGTTATGCTGTATGTTATTCATGAATGCGATTTGTATCTATCAAATATTTACCATAGACGTCACGGATATAAGAAAGAATAATTTAGAAAATAACATCCTGACTTTTATTACTGGTATCTATTTTGTTACCAACGCGATCGGGTTTACGATGATGTTTATTTTGGATAAAGTGCATAAGGACAACAACGTCTTACTTATTTTGAAGATCCAAACTGTACACAGGAGCATTGATTTCAGTAAGAGTATCCGGAGTTTCGTTATTTGGAACTGGGTCTCAGTAGCATCTACTATATGTTTTGACATATATTTACATTATACCTATTATATAACATATAATTTTGAGCAAATCTACGGACTTATTCTTGACAATATTTGTGACTATCTGTTTTACGCATTGGATATCAATGTAGTTATAGCCATCCGGATTATAATATTGTTAAGGAAATATCTCGATGAGTGGATTAAAGAGGTCTTAATGATGGACGATGAAGACGATAATGACGGAAATTGTTTCAAATTGTTTGGAATATACCAAGATATTTTAAAAGCTTATGATCTGTATAAGACTATTTTCCAGGTGTTGGTAAGTTCGTTTTTCTTAACCTTCACTAATAAAATAATTCATAAATATAAGGTCAATGGCAGTTGGGGCATTTAATACGTTGCAATGACTCATTGAGTACCTAGCGTCTTAATCGAATAAACTTAAGGCCATGGTACGGAGCAAGGGGGCATGGCAATTCGTCACCTTCTTCTGCGAAGCAGTAACGCTCGCGAAGGAGGAGGCGGAGCGCGGAGGAGGAAGAAGCAAATGCCACACCCTAGCAGCCCTAGCCGCCACCGCCCGCGCCGTAGGAGACGCCCCGGGCGTCGGGAATTGGTAGCCGATTTCCGGCCACCGTAGGCGCGGGCTTGCGGACGGAGAGCAATGGGCAGCTCGCCGTCCGATAAGCGTCGTGTTCCACGCGCGCCTCAAAGAGATGTCAGCAAAAGGACCATGCGTCATTTTGGTACCAACGCTCAACAGTGATGAAACTCATGCCATGTGAAAGCTTTTGGGGTATTATTTAATTCATTCTATGGCAGCTAAGTCGAAATCGACCGCGAACATGGTGTTTTTGAACATTCAAAAAGGTTAGGTTATGTTTGGTTAGGATAGGTTAGGTTAGGTTGATCTCATGATTCGCGGTCTAAGTGTGGGAAGGGAACAATGGGGTGGTTTTTAGTTAGTAGGATTCTGACAGATCCCTTCGCCCGCCCCAGGGCGGAGGACTTCCATGAGGATTTTCCAACCCGGAAAAAAAGTAAAACTTAGGTTAGGTTAGGGTTTGTAGGTAGATAGAGTAGGTAGGTATGTAGATAGGTAGGGTAGGTATGTAGATAGGTAGGGTAGGTAGGTATGTAGGTAGGTAAGGTAGGAAGGTACCCTTTTTGGTTAGGTTAGGTTAGGTTCACCGTGCCGTGCGGAGGAAGCGGAATCCCGGGGCAGGGTGATGTCGGCGGTGTCGTTGGACATCTCCAATTCATTCAATACCCATGCGTCATTTTGGACGCGACTTTCAACGGTGATGATACTTATGCCAAGTGAACACTTTTGGGGTATTATTTCATTCATACTATGACAGCTAAGTCGAAATCGAGCGCGAACATGGTGTTTTGGAACATTTTTAATACTGAGAAACTAGAAAATAAAATTCATAGTAAATAGTAAAGTTCTTCTTGTTTTTTTTGTGTACATGCGCGTGCGCTGTGCACGCAGGCACAGTATAATAAAGTAATAGTAAGAAGTCTCGGCAGTGACCTTGAAATAATTACCAAGGTAGCATGGAAACGCTCCGACGTTTAAAAAAAAAATGGTTCAATTCCAACAGGAATATTTTCAGCCGCAGGTTCTTGGACGTCGTGTATTTCTAAGATGCTACGTTCCTCTTCGACGTTCTCTGCAGCAGCAGTATCGATCCTTTGCCAGCAACGATGACAAATACTTAAAAGCTTTCACATGGCATAAGTTTCATCCCTAACCTAACCTAACCTAACTTTTTTTGAATGTTCAAAATCACCATGTTCGCGCTCTATTTCGACTTAGCTGCCATAATATACTCGTAAATTAAATGATACCCCAAAAGCTTTCACATGGCATGAGTTTCATCCCTGACCTAACATAACCTAACTTTTTTTGAATGTTCAAAATCACCATGTTCGCGCTCGATTTTGACTTAGCTGCCATAGTATAAATTAAATGATACCCCAAAAGCTTTCACATGGCATGAGCTTCATCCCTAACCTAACCTAACTTTTTTTGAATGTTCAAAATCACCATGTTCGCGCTCGATTTCGACTTAGCTGCCATAGTATAAATTAAATGATACCCCAAAAGCTTTCACATGGCATGAGTTTCATCCCTAACCTAGCCTAACTTTTTTTGAATGTTCAATATCTGCATGTTCGCGCTCGATTCCGACTTAGCTGCCATAGTATAAATTAAATGATACCCTAAAAGCTTTCACATGGCATAAGTTTCATTCCTAACCTAACCTAACCTAACTTTTTTTGAATGTTCAAAATCACCATGTTCGCGCTTGATTTCGACTTAGCTGCCATAGTATAAATTAAATGATACCCCAAAAGCTTTCACATGGCATGAGTTTCATCCCTAACCTAACCTTACCTAACTTTTTTTGAATGTTCAAAAACACCATGTTTGCGCTCGATTTCGACTTAGCTGCCATAGAATGAATTAAATAATACTCCAAAAGCTTTCACATGGCATGAGTCTCATCACTGTTGAGCGTTGGTACCAGACTCCATACAAAGTTGCCCATGGTCCTTTACCTGGTCCGCTAGGGCCGATGCATACCGAGGTTGCGGGAAGTCCTAAGGGGAAACCGTGACCCCTGGCAAGGCAAGGGAAGGAACACGGGTGGGCTTTAGTCAATAAGACTCTGACACGCCCTTCCGCTCCGCCCAGGGCGGTAGAAGTCATTTGATGATTTCCCAAGCAAATAAAAAAAAAAGTTTACTCTATATACGAGTAGTTCTAGCAGTGTAAGATCAATGACGAAATAATTATGGCCTTATTATTACTAATCATAGGACTGTAGTATATTAAGGACATAATTATTAATTATTTTTTACTAGAAATGTCACTTGGAACATTTCATGGTATAAGAAAACAAGGTATGGCATTCCGAGACACAGTGGTCACGTGGGTGACACTTACCTACGTCATCACATCTGTGTTACCAGTATTGAGTAATAATAACTCCCCAACCACCTTTATTACCTGTGGCAATCCGATAAAACTATGAGGTTTTAATTAACAATTACGTTGGTATATTTTTAAATTTATTTGTTTCGTTTGATTAAACAAGCGAAACGATAGTTTAAATGCTTTGTATATTTTTTTTTACAGAATGGCGACTTAAAATCTGTCCTTAATTCGTGTTTTGTTGCAATAAAGTGGCAACTGGATAGTGACGTAGGTAAGTGTCACTCCCGGAATGCCATACCTTGATTTCTTATACCATGGAACATTTAAACTTCTTCATTATTTTCTTATTTATCTATTTATTTCAATCAACTTTGGATCATACAGTGAAATTCAATAACAAATTATTCATTAAATCAAATTAAGTTATTACATTAAAATTTCATGAAATACTTGAATACAAATAAAATTGAACTTATAATAACAAAATTAAATTAAATTAAAATAAAATCTTTACATCAGTCAGTACGTGAACCATGCAGCAGTGGTTCACGTACTGACAGTCGAAACGTTCTGCAAAACCGCTCAGGATACTGTTGCGGCTGCCCCGCAACCTACGCACCAGAGATGTACATCGATTATCATTTGATCTTATTGTGAACAGCGCTTTAATGATTTTTTGGCACTTGAATGACATTGGCAGTGTGCACTGTTGGTAAAAAATTGTGAAATTGTTTTGAACAGACCTGATGGTGGCTTTGGTTCCGATTTTGGTCACATGTCAAAAGATACTGTATAACTTTATATATACCAAGTTTATACTCTATAATAACAACTTTATTGTTTTGATTTTCATAGGCTGTATATAACACATTGTGTACATTCTATCGTGCCATATGGAGTGTCGAGTTAATGCTATCAACGTTGAGAATTTCTGGAGACGCAGATGTAAGTTTAGAATATTTTTCGATTAATCTTTTTTCAAACTTATTGACTGTTTTTTACTTCTTCCACCTGTCACTTGTACCTTGCTACTGGAGTCGGCGTAACTTGCTATCAACCGTAAATTTGTCATTCACTTCCGTTCTTTTCGTATCATCCCTCACGTAATAGATTTATTTTGCGTTGCGTTAGTTTTCCCCTTAATTCATCAATATTGATAATAATATTCATAATTCTCTTTGACAACCAACTCAGCGTATTGCAGCTCACGGGACATAGGCATCCTCTTTCTGCATCCAGTCTAACCCAGACACCTTTTTAAGGTTGTCGATCCAGATGGACCGACATGCGGTCTTCACTCCAGAACAGAATTTGTCTACTCCACCGGCCATCGGTCCTTTGACAAACATGGCCAATTTGCTGCCACTTCAGCTTGTTAACTCTGCAAGCTATGTCGGTAGCTCCGGTTTTTTTCCGAATTATTTAATTTTTGATTTTATCCTTCAAAGATACTCTGAGCATAGCTCGCTCCAAAGCACGCTGAGTGCCAAAAATTTGTGGACCAGCCCGACTGTCTGTGTCCACGCTTTGGCATAGTATAACGGACTTCTCATTGTCATATGCGTTATCCCTCTTCATGACATGCCTACATAATGCCAAACAACTCCGCAAACTTAGCACTCACTCTGGCGCCACTTTCAAACCTAAAATTGTTACTTCGTTTGATTTTGATCCTAACAATATTATAATAATAATTGCGACTGGACTATACTAACCCAGTAGTATTGAAATCAGACATGTTTTATTATGAAAATTTGAATTTATAAGTAAATATTAGTAATTAAGCGTTGTTTGATTCTGTATGTGTCTTTTGCTGTGTTATTGTGCGATTTCACATTAAAACATTTTTTTTTTAGGTTTTGGTCATTACAGTAATTCTGGTTTCATGGCTAATAAAGAATTTAGTTCTAATAATTATGTACAGTATACACTGTGAGAAGTTCTATATAACTTTTGAGGAAGCTGAGTCAGCGTGCTTACTGCTTATGATGAACACGAACTGTCCAAGTATGTTTAAATAATCGACATACAATTGTATTGCATGAAATCGATGCAAATGACCCTGGTTAGAGGCCAGTAATAATGTATTTTAAATATCAAACAAAATAGGTTTTCGTTTCAAAACGGCAAAACGCTGATGGTACAAATTCCTTTTTTAAAACAACATAAATTTTATATGCATGATTATTTATATCTTTCCTTACAGAGAGTCAAGTACAATTTTGCAAGAATGTGATGCAGGCCAATCGATCGTTCAGTAAGATAACCGCGTGTGGCCTGTTCTATGTAGACGCTTCACTGCCAATAAGTTTGATCGAAGCTATCACTAATTATGTTCTTGTACTGCTACAATTTAATTTTCTGTGAAATACTATGTTTACAAAATATTGGCTGTAGGAGGGGTTGATGTTAATAGCACCCAGATAAAGAAACATTGTCTACAATTTTAATTCTCATTCTACTAGTCGTTTTTAAAAAAGTCGTCCTCGACTTCGTTTTAAAAAAAAAAATTCAACGTGACGATAATAGTCTAGTTGTGACATTAATATTGGTAACCTGATAGTGAAGACTTAAAGAAGAAGTTTTCGTTTCAGTTTGTTTTTTTTCAAGATTTTAAGTACATTTGACACACTTGTACAGTACGACACAACTTGGATGTAGCATCGGCAAAATTCGTAAAACCGATCACCATCCGAACTCAGTGCGCCTTCAAAATCACCAATCTTTATTACTGCTTTAGGTGGGTGAAAATGATCTTTCGAAAACGCAATAAGTTGTGTCGTACTTTACAATTTTAAGTTCATTTGACAAACTTGTACGTTTGTCAAATGAACTTAAAATTGTTGAGCAAACCTGCTCGTGGATGCTAGCCATTCGGGCTTGCAATTTCCATAACGAATTGTTATGGAATTAGTAACAAAGGAATAATTTAACTAATGTATTACAACAATTAATAACTTCAACTGCGTCTAGACTATTGATACGATCAGTCCATAAATATTTAAACGATTTATTTCGATGCCGTGTTGTCTATATAATTATTATCACAGATAGACTCATTAGCCAGCCAACAATGGACAGGTACAAGATAAAAATTAAAAAAATGTTCAAAAAACAAAACATGAATTCAGAGAACTCTTTCAAAGTGTTACTCAACAATCGACTAGAAAAAGATATTCAACGAATTGTATATTCTCTTAATTTCGCACTCAGTCTGTTACTAAATCCAAAATATAATGTGCGATGTAGTTATATTTATCCAAGTAGTAAAATAAGCCGCATACTTTCGTTCTGCTGTGTGTTATTTTTGAATACGTCGTGTATCTATCGAATGGTCCTCATGGATGTCAGGGTGATAAATAAGAATATGTCAAGTTTAGAAAACAACTTATTGTCACTGTTCACTGCTGTCTACTTTATACTATATTTGCTCTGGTTTACAATTATGTTCATTTTGGACATAGTGCATAAGGACAACAACGTCTTACTTATTTTAAAGATCCAAACTATACACAGGAGCATTGATTTTAGTAAAAGTGTCCTGAGTTTTATCGTCTGGAATTGGATCTCAGTACTCACTTTTATCTTTATTCATATTTGTATACACACTATTTATTATTTAACGTGTTACTACCCCTATGTCTTCGATTTAATACTAGACAATATCTGTGGCATACTTTTTTTTGCCTTGGACATTAATCTCATGATAGCCATCCGAATTATAATACTGTTAAGAAAATACCTAGACGAGTGGATTAAAGAAGTTCTAATGATGAATGTAGAACTAGAAAACGATGAATACTGTCTGAAATTACTTGAGATATACGAAAGTATCATGAAAGCCTATAATTTGTATAAGAAAATTTTCCAAGTATTGGTATGTTTTTGAAAAGTTTACTTAAACCCTTACTTACGCATAAGCATAGCATAATCAGCCTATAATGTTCCCACTGCTGGGACACAGGCGTCTTCTCTTCAAGAGGGAGTGGGCTGTAATCCACTGTTAGGACACAGGCGTCGTCACTTCAAGAGGGAGTGGGCTATGATCTACGGGGCCCAGTGCGGGTTGGTAGATGTCAGATGTCTCCAAATTTTTGGTTCAAGGACATACCGATTTCATCGCGATGTTTTTCTTCACCGTTTTGAGAGCAGTGGTGATGAAACCTATGACCGTAAGTCGCTACCACTAGGCCACCACTGCTCCACATACTTACTGCTCCGTTTACTTACATACAAAGGCGATATATAAATATACAGTGACTGGCCTTTTTGTGACTCTAAGTACGCATGGAATATCTTTATCGTCACCAAGTTAATCACCATAATTTTTTTTTTCATAGGCATTGTGTCACACGTGTGACATATTTTACCGTAATCTGTATTATGTCAACTTAATATGCTCTGTGCTGAAAAAATCTACAGAATTGAAATACCAAGTAAGTATACTTCTAAATAGTTTAGATGTCACAGATTTTTTATCACGATCAATCATTATGTCTTTGTCATCATGCAATCTTCCATACGAAACTATGTTTTAGGAGGGCCTGCAGTTTCAAAGGTACCTTTAAATGAACTTATTGAATATAGATGATTTTTGACGAAGTTTGCGCAACTATTTCGCAAATAAGAAAAAAATTAAAATATTTTTATTTCTTTCTTATTTGCGGGGGTCTTAAAAATTCTAAGTTAGCCCCACTTCGAATTTTTAAGACCCCCACAAATAAGAGGCATCATATGAAAGAGCGCTATTTGCACGTTCTCAAACATTTTTCTTTTTATTTTTAAACCGCATAGTCTTCAACTTTTGACGAAAACATACCGAACATAAAAAAAAACTGTTCCTTATCTCTGAAGAAAGATCGGAAAGTATTCTATGTGATAGAAGTTTATGCAAAAATTACAGGAAAATAAAACGATGTTTCTAAATAGCACACTTTTTCAGAAATCATCATCATCGGTTAAGAGATGGCGCTGACCTAAAACTGCAATATTTATATATAACCATCGATGCGCGAGTCCGACTCCCTCTGGACCGGTTTTTTATACCGTTTTTTTGATAGTGTATGCGGTTGTTGCTACCTATTTTCAATTTTGTTATATCAAATAATTATTTTTAATTTTCAGATAATGTTTCACATTTCTGTGATATTGTTATGGCTTACAAAGACCATGGTTCTAATATTTACGCACAGTGTACAATGTGAAAAGTTCTACATCACTGTTAACGATGCAGAGACGGCGTGTTTACAGCTTATGAAGAACAGACACTGTCCAAGTAAGAACATAATTTGATAGGTAAAGAACAGGGTGGAATCTTCCTGCATCCCCCATTGAAAAGGGAAAATGCTCTGATGTCCCAGATCAGATCGGTCTACTCTCTAAGTCCGTCAACGAAGATACGGGCCCGTCTGAAAGTAGTTGTGCCGTCAAAAGTGACAAATTTTTCGGACAAGCTTAAATAGATCGGGTTTAGCGACAACTGTCAAAACGTGTTGTCATTAATTCTAATGCTTGGAACAAATTATCGGACGCGTCTGTTAGAAAATACGGTGGGCACTATAAGTATATGAACTATCTGACACGTCCGTGAACGTTAACTGTCAGTTCGAACGAGAATTGACGTGATCGTAGAGAACTGTCAGTTAACGTCCGCGGACGCATCCGATAATTTGTTCCCAGCTTTAGTTCGGGCCTCTAACAAATCGTAAGCACATACAAAAGTGACACAGAGTAAATAACGTCCGTAACTTCGGCTGCAACTACAGATTTCGTATTTAGAGAGTAGATGGGGTTGATGATGGTTTAGGGTGATGTCGGGGCTGTATATATATAAATAGATTTCGCGGTAAACGCGATGAAGTCTTGTGTGACGTCAGAAATCTTGCGTAGTTCCTATATGGCGGTATAATAGATGTCGCCACATCTTCATAGTTGAAAATAAATTTCTTAATACGCAGTTAAGCAGTAACTCCACCTTTACAATAATTATAAATCCGATTTTGTATTTTTTTTTACAGAAAGTCAAAAATATCTTTGCAAGAACGTTCTACGAACAAATGTTACCTTTTGTAGAATGACTACGTGTGGCTTGTTCTACATAGACGCAACTTTTCCAATATCTTTCACGAATGTCACCACTAGTTATGTGATTGTTCTGCTACAATGTAATTTTCTGTAAAATAGCAAAATATTACGAGATTATTGACAAGACTTTTTGGTGTTCTTTCTCAAGTGTCCGACCGCACCTGCACTGTTGACGATTTGGAGAACGCTACCGATGTACCATGATGCACTACTGTTAATGCGGCAAGCTTCTAGGCCCAAGCATAAGAAGGAAACTTCTTTTAAGTACAGAGACAGAAAAAGACAAAAAAGTAGAATTGATTCTAGTCGCCCTTTCCAAAACGTAGTTTCATATGGAGAAGAATGGGCAAAAAACTTCACATTTACTATTTTTATATGTTTTACAATATTTTGTATACATTCATTATAATATAATTATATACATTCAACTGTTAAAAAACTGTGGCCTTCTAAAGGCCAATCGACAGATGATCGGGGGATGATCGGGGGAACGGGTTTCGGGTAAAGATGATGTAAATAGAATAAAATTACTATACCACAACATTGCAAAATACAATACAAGGTAAAAACAATTAAAAATTAAGTAATGACAGATTAATTCATTACGAGTATATGCTCACATATTTACAAATATTGTTAAAGATGATGATTTTCTAAATTTTAACAAAAAATAAGTCAGTGTGTGAGTTAAATTATTCACGGAACGTAAAATTAATGTCGTATAAATAATAAATTATACGATTAAGTTAGCAACCAGTTTGGTTTTGTCTAGACTCTACACTGTCGTATGAAGCAGGAAAGAGTAGAGGCTAGAAATGTCCAAGCATTCTTATCTTGGATATTATATAGAGTAAGGAAAGGTTTGTTGGTGATATAGGTAAGTTGGTGACTGTTGGTGAGATTTTTTTTTTTGACACTCATGAGACAACGCAAGTGGCTTCACTCACAAGACAGCGCAAACGGCTAGCGCTGTCTGGTGACAGTGCGCGTGCCGGTGACTTTAAAATATTTTCCAAAAAAAAATGTCGTCTACTTACCTAAATCACCAATAAACCTTTCCTTACCCTACTCTAATTTGTAATAGATGATGTACATTCTAGACTTTATGCACAACGACAACTACGTCTTACTAATTTTGAACCTCCAAACTATACATAGAAGCATCGATTTCGATAAAAGTATCGGGTGTTTCATCATTTGGAACTGGGTCTCAATAGCATAAATTATTTCTTTCATTAATAAATTAAAAATGTTGTAAGATAAAGTGGACAGTTCCTTTATTAGGCACTTCGTTAGTTGTTTTAGTTTGTTAAAATAATTTTTAAGTCATAGTTACTAATATTATAATTATATGGATTGTGTGTACATGTATGTGTAGTCCGAAATAAAGAATATATTATTATGTCGTTTATTTATTTTCTTTCATATATAATTAAGTACAGGGGGCCTAGGCACCACGTCTAAAGCAGAATCTTCTATACTCTATTATTAATTAAATAAATAATAATACATACATACATAAATAATTACATTTATAAATATTTAAAAAAAAAAATCTGCTGTTCCATACATTTTGACCGCGTAGGTATTGCACTTTTCTATGAAACAGCAGATATTTTTTAGCATAGGCTATGTGATGTTACATTAAATTCAATATGGCGCCCTCTAGAGGACATAAAGAGCTGAACAAAAAAAAAATCATACCGTGTTTGGTATCAAATGAGAGGCCTTGACGAGCACATTACAAATAAGTATATTATCATATTTTCAAAGTAAATAAATATGTTTAAATTGTTAAAAACATGCAAAAGTGAAAAGTGCTACGTATGGCGCGGCTGTAAAATTAATACCTATTATACAATTAAACCTATACAAAAAAAAAATAAAGCGGCTCTGCAAATACTTTATTACGAAATTATAACCCCAAAACAAATTAAATAAAAAGTAAGTTTAAAAACTAAAACCCGACTACTGAAAAATCACGCTCTAAAAATTATAAAACAAGAAAATATTTCGGACAGAAATCAAGACATAGGTACAAAAATGGTCAAAGTAAAGCCGCAGTCGCATGCCTGTCGGCTACAAAATTATAATGGCAGGCGACGGGTACGACGGGAATTCACGCTGGTCACGTATGTGGTTAGGTTACTTCGTGGCATTGAGGATAATCCAGGAGTACTGCAGCGCCTGAATGTATTTGTACCAGACCGCTATGTATGGAGGCGGCGCCGCCCGCCGCTGCTGGCCGTGCCGGTTGCCAGGACCAACCTTCTCGCCAAAACACCAGTCAGATCATGGTGAACTTTAGAATGGACTATCATAATTAAAGCGTATTATAGTGTTTCGTGTCTGTACTGTTAGCCGTTGAGGAGTTACCTCGCCTGAAGCCAATTTTGGGTGCAACAGCCAGATCATGGGGAAATTTAGAACGTACTATGATGATTATTTATTAAAATACTGGTATTCAGCTGCATTTGGTTAGATGAATTGATTACAATATGATCAATATTTTGGATTAGAACAGCGAGTATACAGATATGTAGGATATATTTAACGCAACCGCCTTTTTAACCGCCTCTGTGGTCTAGTGGTTAAGCTACCTGTCTCAGACACAGGTCCCGGGTTCGATTCCCAGTGGGAGCAAAATTTTCTGCTCGGTTTGGTTGATGGTAGGGCTTGTTCTAAGTCCGCCTGGCTAGCTACCACCATTTTATCTAAGTCTGTCGCCATAACAACAATGTTAACAGCATGTTGTGTTTCGGCAGTTAGAGATATGATAGCCAGTTCCTCTGTGTTTGAGGATTCCGGATGAAGCTCGCATCCACCTGCGGCCTGATCATCACTTACCATCAGGTGAGATGCAGGCCAAAAGCTTCCCCGTAGAGGGTAAAAAAAAAAAAAAATTGTTGAATGCTGATGGAACCCTAAATAGAGTCGGAAAATTATAATCTCCAGTTGCACCTGTTACAATGTTATAGTCTCCCCATAATCCAGTAACGTGGAAGCCGACCCAAACATAGTTGCGAAAAGGCTAGGTAGATTGATGTATTGATCGGAACTGGTTTATTTCATAAAGCGGAAACTTATCTTTTTGTACAGAATGTGTTGTTTGTTCGATTGTGACTGTTATAGCCTCGGACTTGCCATGAACTTCATCAGTGGTGTATTCAAAATGAAACGATACATTTCAGTCGTCTTAGTTTTTCAAAACATTCCAGGTACCTCATCAAATATCAAATTCATAAGTCATTTATTCAAACTAGGCTGAGAATCAGCACTTTTCGAACGTCAAAATTACAGAAGACAGTCCCCAAGAACGCCCGCCCTTCACTACTTCCTAGTGCTTTAGCTGGGAAGAAAAAGTGGCGCAACCAACTCCCCAAGAGCACAGCTGCAGCAGCAAAAACTAACTTCATGATTGTAGTAAATAAAATGTCTCCAATTATTTTGTATTTTTTTTGTAACATAATATGATAATAATTATCTTTTTAATTGTGTTGTGGCAACGCCGGGGGGGGGGCGCCTTAGAAGGACAAATAGTGAACTAATCGGTGATATTCTTCAAAAAGGTCAATGAAGTTATTTTTTTTTTTTAATTTACAATATTACGAGTGGCATTAATGTAAGTTTGATGAACTTCCTATTTGAAATCACTTGACTTTATACCTGTTATAATTAGAATTTTAGTGAGAAGAAATAGGTATTTTATCGATTATGAAATATTTTTGAAATATACCTCTAATTTTAATTCATCTGTAATGTTCAAACACAATGTGAATTGTTTTATGAATAAATAAATGAAATGAAATTCGTTTACCATAATGCTCTGCTCTCGTTGCCATGGGAAACCTAGCTTCCAGAAAGGTTTTTAATAATGGTAATGGTGTATAAGGCAAGTATATTAACTCTCATAAAATATTTATTTTACAAAAAAATTAACTGTATCAGTATTATAATGTAGTGAGTAAAAACTCCCGCCAAACTTGTGGACAGTGTAGCGTCTACATAGAACAGGCCACATGCGGTCATCTTACTGAACGATCGATTCGAGTGTATCACATTCCTGCAAAGGTATTGTTGACTCGCTGTGAAAAAGATACCATCATCATAATTTAATTCAGAACTAAAAAAAATAGTACATTTAGTTATAAAACCTTCTTACTTGGACAATTCCTGTTCTTCAAAAGCTGTATACACGCCGTCTTAGCTTCCTCAACAGTTATATAGAACATCTCACAGTAAATACTGAGTATTGTTACTAGTACTATACATTTTGCTGCCCATATAACCGTCACAAATGCGTGGATTATGGGTTGCACCTAAAGCAAAAAAAGTAGGTAGTTAAACAAAAACCAAACACCTGCTGATAAAAATAATGAACAACCTTCATTCATTCAAAGCAATATTCTATGATAGATAAATAAATGGCACTTGGCTTAGCATAATATAATTTTCAACACAGTTGCTCGTAAAGTGGCTCATATTTAACCGCTTTTAGGTTCATAATGCAGTGTATTATAGACACGTGTTTTTTTCTTTATATAATCGCACTAGTGCGGTAATGTGCGCCATAGATAACTATTTACTAGTCGGAGTAATGACATGGCAGTCTGGCAGTATGGAATTAGTAAATACTATCAAGGTACGACATGTCTTTCTTATTGCGACTTAATATAGTGTGACAAAGTAAACAGGTTTTTGGAACGAAGTTCTTTAACGCGGCTTCATTCTTGCGTCTGTCTTTTTCTAATTCGATAGAGAGAGAAAGAGAAAGTGTGAATTTCGTCAAAATGGAAATCTAAGATGGCGGCTGCGAAAATTTTCTCATTTTTCGTCATGGGTATCGTTTTCGTAGTTGTCGATGGTTCTAAAGCCGATAGTGAGGTCAAAATGGAAATCCAAGATGGCGGCTCCGAAATATTTCTCATTTTTCGTCATGGGTATCGTTTTCGTAGTTTTCGATGGTTCTAAAGCCGATAGTGGGGTCAAATGTAAATCCAAGATGGCGGCTGCAAATTTTTTTTCTCATTTTTCGTCATGGGTGAGAAAAATGCAAAATGAGAAATTTTTACAGCCGCCATCTTGGATTTACATTTTGACCTCACTGTTGGCTTTAGAACCATCAAAAACTACGAAAACGAAACCCATGGTGAAACATGACAAAACTTTCGCAGCCGCCATCTTAGATTTTGATTTTGACCTCACTATCAGCTTTAGAACCATCGAAAACTACGAAAACAAGACCAATGACGAAAATTTTCACAGCCGCCATCTTGGATTAACATTTTGACCTCACTATCGGTTTTAGCATGATCGAAAATTACGAAAACGCCACCCATGACGAAAAATGAGAAAATTTTCACAATCGCCATACTGGATTTTCCATTTGACCAAATTCGCACTTTCTCTCTCACTCTCTCTCGATAGAGAATAATTAGTAATAATTAGCAGCGAAATCTAATTTTTTCTAGTTTAAAATTTTGTCGCCACCTCCAACCGAACATGATGGTAGGCTGTTCAGCGGTTTTGTCAGTGCCTTGCGCGCGCATCGCTACCCGAAAAAAAATCCAGCGCGCCATTTTTCATAAATATTTGTTATCGTATATGTTGTGGTTACTGCAGGTTACATATTAAGAAAAATACGAACCGACGTAGAAACGTTTTTACAGGAAGTGGATAGTCAGTACCTGGCAACAAAGGTCAGTTGAACTTTATAAATCTAAATGTAGGTATCATGTCTATAGTAACGTTATTGTAGCATAGTTCTTACAACAACACTGTTTTTTTCCTCGAAAATGTGTTGAAAAACGTCGTATGAAACGCGTGCGCATTGTTCATTACCCACTCGGCTAAATTATCGCGCTCGCCTTTGGCTCGCGCGAATAATACCACCAATACAGCACACTCGTATCATAATGTACTAATATGTCTCTGTTGCACAACTGTCAAACTACCGCCACCACTACTAGATATAGATGGAAATGTTCAGTTACTTCAGAATGTGATTTTTTCTCAAACATGCTTGGAAATTCGAACATTATTTTGACAACCTAGTCAGGATTGGGAGCGCCTTAAAGGACTTTTTAAAAATAAAAAAATGAATTAATTAATTACTCTATATTGAGACGTGCTACAGATTCGGATGTAAGTCACGAAGTAAGTCTAACTAACTAAAACTTAAACTAAACAATCATTATCTGTCAAATATGCAAGCTCAGCGACCACACAGATCGTGCTGAGCAAAAGTGCTTATATACGCAAAATCTGTAAGGGCTGTGGTTCCATAACTCCTCCCTCACCAAGTGCGAAATTATCGGTAATATTTGGATTCCGATGATTCCGCATACAGGACAATTTCCTCCAAAGTACTATACTAAGACATACTATAACTAAAATTACATAGAGTAATACAGTTGCTAAACTAACACTATTTGTTTTCACTGCACTATCACTTTCCACTATTTCACTTTTTAATGTGTAGGATAGGTGTTTTAAATCGTCAAAGTCCAAGTTGTTTAGATTAACTGTTTTGTTCCAATTAATAGATGTTTCCTTTAATTTGGGTAGAACCGCGATTGGAGTTACTCGATATTGTATTTTCCCTGAATAATGTTGCATTTTGTGTAATTTAATGTCTTTCAGATAGACACTGCAGTTTTCGTCAACTTCCAATAAATATGTGCCCTTGATCGGTTTCCTGATAACATCACCGGCACATGTTTCGGTAAGCATTATCTCATTCCTTGTGTAAATAATCCAGTTGAAGAAGTCAATAGGCTGTACTTTTAGATTTTCCAGGTTAACTGCAAGGGGTTTACATAAACTGAGGTTTGAAGCAAAATTCATTAATTGTTCTATACACGTACTTTCAGGATACAATACAACATCGTTTTCCTTGCACAGGAACTGGTTAGCTGCCATCTCTTCACATGGGTTGGCTAGCGGTAAGTATGTAGGACCTTTCACCATAAGGAACGGATATTTAGGGATAATGGTGGTAGTTACGTTTCCATTGAAAATTGGTAGTGAATATATTTTGAAATAATTATAATTATTTTTATCTATTAATGGGATTTCCATAATGAATGTTATTTGGTTTTCTTTTACATAAGCTTTAGTAGACATTGTTCTTTCTAACATTAATAACGTTTTCTCTGTAACAGGGTATATTAGGCTTTCAGTTTCAGAAATATTGCTTAACAGTGCTAAGAGTTCAGATGGCTCAACAAGGGCTTGATGTACAACAGACACTTTTGTAAATGATAATGCAGTTTCAATCTCATTTAAAACAATATAAATTGACCTAAAATTACTTATAAACATATCAAACATACTTAAGACATATACAGAGTAAATAGAGTTATTTTCTTTAGTACCAATATTTTTTACTATTCTTTCTATGCGTTTCATGCGTTCATCCATAATTAGAATATTGTCCTGTACAGATGCAGATTTGTTAATAATAGAGTCAAGCATTTCTGAAATTATGGTTATTTTCTTATTTACGTGTGTTTCACCAATTTTTAGCTGTGAAATTTGAGCATCGTACTTAATCGCGTCTTCGTGGTCTAGATTACCGGTAAGTATTTTAATCATTGAGCCAAGAGGATTAATGAGGCCGCGTTTGAAACGTTTTGATGGAATAAGCTGCCTGAATTTTCTGACTGTCGAATTGCGTAAGTATTCTACCTGTAATTTCATATTTTGGAACTCATCTGCGTAGGGCTTATGAATGTCGACTATATTACTAAATTCTTTATATCTATTAATATTTAACGCTAAATCATAATCTATCTCCTTAAAATCTAATATCTTAACTATGGTCCACTTATCTTTCTCTATAACCGCCTGTCCTTGTTTAACAGGTAATATGCCTGGGTTATTTTTAATCTCTTGAAGTTGAAGGCCTTGGGTCTTGACCGTCAGTTTCAAGATCACGATGATCAGCCACAACCTGTGAAGGACGTTTAACGTTCTTTAGAGGCACTTTAGTTTGTCTTTTACCTATCTGTACTGGTACTACGTTCCTATTTGTTTTTCCTGTTACTTTTGCTTTATGATATCTAGGTTTATCTTTACTTTTCCTAATGTTAATGTCCTTTACAAATATATTATCTTCCTCTTGTAAGCTTAACTCAATTTCACCACCTTTCTTCTCTCTGGCTTTTTGTTTAGTGTTAAGAATCTTTTCGGCTAGGTACTTATACAGATATTTTGTTCGTTTTGCATGATCTTTAACTAACTGCTGTGTATATGCCCTTTCTAAGTCTACATCAAATATTTTATTGGAGTCGGTGTGTCCAAATGCTACTTCAAAAGGGGTTAATCCAGTAGTGGAGTGTATTGTATGATTGTATGCCATTATGGAATAGGTCATGACGGAAACGGCGTCCGTACATTTACGTTCATATTTTGCAAGCCTATATATCTCTATTATGGTGGAGTGAAATCGCTCTACGATACCAGTGGAGTTAGGATTGTTTGGCGTTGTTATGTGAATTTCTATTTTATACATAGACAAAAGTTCGCGCATAAGTTCATTGTTAAATTCAGTGCCAGGGTCACAGGATATTTTCCTGGGAACACCGTATATTGAAAAATACTTTAATAAGGCTCGTGCTACTTCTGTCGTTTGCCTACTTGAAATTTCAATAGCCTGTCCTAATTTGCTGAATGCATCTACCAGTGTTAGGTAATATTTACTTTCTATATTAAATAAGTCAATGAATATTTCTTGGAAAGGGGCATCCTGTGTTTGTGTTAATTGTAACATTGGTTTTATGGGCTTTCTATCATATTTCATTAGTTTGCAAGGCTCACACATATTTATAATTGCTGCTACCGTATCTTGCATGTTTTCCCAATAATAGTTTCTGCGAATTCTAACCACAGTTTCTTTAATTCCCCTATGGCACGTTTTTCCTTCGTGATGTTTTAGTATAACAGACTTTTGTTCTTTTTCATCTTCTATATATATGACTCTATCTGTACACTCAAAGAACTCTACTGAATCTTTCTTAAAAATTTCTATAATAACTTTAGTAAATAGCCGTCTATGTATGTCATTCTCAAAGTAAATAAAATATTTACGCTTGGGTATGACATATTCTTTTAAAAATTGTTTAATTAATTCTTCATTATCTAATGGAAGAAATACTTCTAAAACTTTTTGATTCTTTCTAGATAAATTTTGAACTTGTATTTTATTTTGAAACCAGGTAAACACTAATATTTGGTTCGGTTTGGTGTCGATTGCTTCTCTTAAGATTGGGATCCCTAATGATTCTGGTTCTATGTTGGAGGCTACTGTATCTGTTTTACTGCTACTGGTTATGGAACGAATAGGGAAGTTATCTTGAAAAAGGTCTGCAGGTGTAGTCACGTCAGAGTCAGAATCTGAAATGGTTACTATTTCTGATTCATTTTCTATTTCAGCTTTAGTTGTAAACTTTTCAAGTTCCTTTAATTGTTTTATTACTTTTTGTATTTCAGATTCATCTACATTAACATTCATTGATGTGTCATCTTCGGAATCTATAGCGTTAAGTTTTATGCGTGACAATGCATCTGCATTACTATTTTGTTTGCCATTTTTATAAATAATTGTGAAGTCATATTCTTGAAGGCGGAGGCGCCAACGAGTCAATTTACTATTGGGTTCTTTCAGGGAATAAAGCCAAGCAAGAGGTCTGTGATCTGTAAAAATTTGGAATTTATGTCCGTACAAGTAGGGTCTAAAGTGTTTCACGGCCCAAATAATAGCTAAGAGCTCTCGTTCTATTGTGCTATAACGCATTTCAGTGTCGCTAAGGGTTCGACTAGCATATGCGACTGGTCTGTCTGCTCCGATAGGTCCTTGAGATAGGACAGCACCGAGTGCCACGTTAGAGGCGTCAGTTGTCAAAATGTAGGGTTTAGTCGAGTCAGGGTATTGTAGCAGAGGAGTATTAGTCAGTACTTCTTTGCATTTTTCAAAGGCATCTATGTAGTTTTGGTCTATGATAATTTTGTTTCGTTTCTTAAGGCAAGACGTTAAGGGATGGGTGATTTTAGCGAAATCTTTAATGAATTTTCTATAGTATCCGACCAGCCCAAGGAAACTTTTTATTTCTGTTGTTGTTCTAGGAAGAGGATAATTTATAACAGCTACAATTTTATCATTGTTTGGTTTTAGTCCGTCTCTTGTTATCGTATGACCTAGGTATAAAACTTCCTTTCGTAAAAATTCAGATTTGTCTAGTTGTATTTTTAAGTTAGTCTGTCGTAGTCTTTCAAAGACGGCTCTAAGTTTCTGTAGGTGGTCTTGAAGGCTAGAAGAGTAGATGATGACGTCATCTAAATAAATGAGGCAATGTATTCCTTGGAGACCTCTCATAATGTTGTCCATGGCTCGTTGAAAGGTTGCCGGAGCTGTTTTAAGTCCAAACGGCATTCTCAAGAACTCATAATGTCCGTTTTGTGTGCTAAATGCAGTTTTTGGTATATCGTCGTTATTCAATTCAATTTGGTGGTACCCACTCGCTAAATCGAGGGTTGTAAAATAGATGCTTTTGCCCAGTTTGTCAAAAAGGTCAGTAATGTTAGGAAGGGGGTATTTGTCGTCAACTGTAATGTCGTTAAGTCTCCTATAGTCGATTACCATTCTGTATTTGACTTCACCAGAAGCATCTGGTTTTTTGGGGACGAGATGGACTGGTGAGCTCCAAGGGGAAAAGGATTCTTGGATCACGTTATCTTTCAAAAGTTTTTCAACTTGTTTATTAATTTCTGCTGCTTGAGCAGGGGCTTGTCTATATGCTTTGGTATAAATCGGATCTTCATTTTTTGTCCTAATGCAATGTTTTACCTGATTAGTGAAGCTTAAAGGTATTTGCTCACAATAGAATATATCCTTATATTCTTCACATAATTGTCGTATGGATGCTTGTTCTTCATCATTCATATGGTCTAGTCGTAATTTAGTTAGATTGTCAAGTAATAATTGGTCAGTCTCAATATTTTTGTCATCTATGGAATTTACATGGCATTTGTTTTCCTCGAAATTAGATACTATGAACGGTTTGATGACACATAATTCTATTTGTTTATCAAGAGTGTTTTGTATGATGGTTGTTGCAAAACCATTTACACATTTCACAAGAGCAGTAGGCATTCGTACTCCTTCACCGAATTCTGTGTAATTTAATATTCCTACCCCATTTAATAAATTGGTTGGTAATTTTGCTCTAGTTTCTGATCTCGGTGGAAGTAATACAACATGTATAACATTAATATCCGTATCTATGCATATAGGTATTTTAGCTGACTTCGTTAGTAGTACATGTTTCTTTAAATCTATTACGGCTTCTAACTGTTTTAAAAGATCATTTCCTATCAGCCCGTCGTATAATGAATCGACATTGTATACGTAGAACTTATGGTGATCTTTACTCTGAAATACAGGAAACAAAGGAATTTTCAATACCTGATTATGTTTGCTCGAGGCGTGCGTACTTACTACTTCAAATGGTTCGTATGATATGTCGTTAGGAAAATAGGTAGTCGCTATTCTAGGGTGTATAAATGAACGAGTACTACCAGTGTCGATCATGAATTTTCCGTCTATTTCCGGTATGTAAATATGTGGTAATTTTAATTTTACAGTATTATGATTTAATATTATTCTTTCAGGTGTGTGCTGGAGGCTCGCATGTAAAAATTTTTGACGTTTTCTGGTTCAGTAGTATTATCTTTATTTTTAATCTGTTCGTTTCTATCCATAACTTGAGTAGGGTTTTCAGATACTGAGTCTACTGGAAACTCATTTTCTTCACTAGGGAAATATTCGGATAAATCATAACAATATTCGTATTCCGCAGGGTAAGTAAAATAGTCATCATAAGATGGGTAGAGTTCTAATTCGTTTACAGGGAAACCATGCTGAGGTGCTCTTTGCGGAGCAGTTCTCATAGTAGCATCGGTAATGTCTGGTTGAGGTTTGTTTTGTGTGTTTTGTTGAGGAATCGGAAAACGGTTATTGCTACCAAACTGATGCGGAAGCATTGGCATCCTTTGTTGATAAAAAGGGGGTCTATAACCAAAATTAGGTCGGTATCCAAACTGCGGTGGCACCAAATTTTGTTTACTCATACCGAATTGACCTTGGTTGTGCCCTGGCATGCTAATTAGCCTATTAGGTGGAATACCGAAATTAAATTTAGGTGTTGCACCAATATTATATTTAAATGGCTGATTTTGTTGCATCATTGGCATCGGTCTGAAACCTAGTGGTTGTGGGGGTAAACCAAATTTAAATATTGGTTGTGGTGCAATTGTGCCGCTGGGCTGCGGTTTAGTATTATGGTTTGAATTTAACATTTTACCGCGCATCTGATACTGATCATAGAAGTTAACTTCTTCTAAAACTACAGATAAGGCCTCTTCCAATGTGCGTGGATTTTTCAGACGCACAATGCGTACCATGTTTTCCGTTAAGTTATATAAAAATACCTGCAGGGCTAAGTTGTTATAAATAGTAGTCTTACTTACTCGTAAATTTTGATCACTAATTTGGTTAACCTTCGACAACAAAACTGATTTTACTGTTTGAATTCGTGCACAAAAATCACTGTGACTCTCATTATTTTTAATCTTTAAACATTCTAATTCAATAGCCAAGCATTCTTCACTTCGCGGATCGCCAAAGTGTAACTCTAACAATTCCTTGAATTCCGCCCACGATATTATGTCTGCACGCTCGCTGATAAGCGCGGCTGCTTCACCCGTTAAGCGGCTAGTCACAGCATGCATTAAATATTCCTGTTGCAATTCCGATGACTTAAGCTTATCAATAATATACTCGCATTTGCGTAAGAATAAATTCAAATGGCGTTTATTACCATCAAAACTGGGTAGAATTTTGTATAATTCATTTGGAATAAGTTTTATTTCCGACATTCTGGTACTTATGTAATAACTAACTCTATGAACTCTACCAATACAACTTATTACAATAATTACTACTAGTTATTAAGTGTTTCTGAACTCAATATTTTTATAGTAATAATGTTTAAAGTGGGATAAAAACTTATGATACAAAACAGTTATATGTTAAGTATTCTTACTTTACACTTACTACTTAATTATTTAAGAAAACCATCAACAGTCAAAATGGAAAACTTCCAATTCCAAGTTTAACGAAAGGATATGGACACGGATATAAAGGAGGTGAAAAGTCGTACTCACCAGCCTGCCACGCCCATCATCAGCTCGCCTCCCAGCACTCCTCGTCACCGACGATATTTGTTTGGTTCGTTGGATCACCTCGCCGCACCACGCGTACCGTTGTGAAAATCGGGAAAAGTCTTATCGCGAAAAATCACTTAACGCGGGACAGCTTCCTCAGTGATCCTACCGGCTGCGCCAGTCAGGATTGGGAGCGCCTTAAAGGACTTTTTAAAAATAAAAAAATGAATTAATTAATTACTCTATATTGAGACGTGCTACAGATTCGGATGTAAGTCACGAAGTAAGTCTAACTAACTAAAACTTAAACTAAACAATCATTATCTGTCAAATATGCAAGCTCAGCGACCACACAGATCGTGCTGAGCAAAAGTGCTTATATACGCAAAATCTGTAAGGGCTGTGGTTCCATAACTACCTTCTTCGTTATAAATCGAAATTGCGCTACTGGTCAAAAACAAGTGAAAATCCATATCTGTCGTGTTAAGCGGCCACATAAATTACTATGAAAACTCATATCTGTCGTGTTATTTAAAAATGGAACTAATTATTTACTTCAACACATGGCAACCAAGGAGGTAATTGATTAAAGATTTTATTTATATTTCGAACTGGCTTTGCAAATAGAGCTGTTTACAGTAAAGAAGAAACAGATGAACATACTGGCGTGTGACAAATTTTCTTTGTGCGTCATTGATAAAGGATTTTACAATTAATGTCCTTATATAGTTTGAATTTCCGCATATTGTTTGAGAAAAGTACTATACAAGCCTTGGCCGCAACCAGGTATTGATGGACTCACGTATGTTCTCGACTCACATTTTCACGATCGTCCATCAATGCCCTAATTACTGGTTGCGACAGTAATGTACTATAACATGTCCACATATCAATACTTCGGAGAAAATTTTATTACTGTCTAGTTAAAAAAATAAAAACTTAAGTATTACTATAAAAAAAACACTAGAAATTAGATAAGTTTAGTTTCGGAAGTCGGTGTCTTTCATTTTGAATTTTTGTTTTTCGCCACCGACTTCCGTTTGAACATTTTTTTTTGTTTTTCGCTTCTTCTCTCTTTGACTTTTGAATAATCATGATTCTAAAATAGAGTACGCTTCTGATCCGTTAAAAACATTTTTCACTTACTTCGATCTCCATTTCTGTATCTCTTCTTAACTCATTGAGCATTATGTCAAAAAAGACTAGGTTTCCGTAAAACGTGTTAAACGCCTGAAATAAAACCTGCGAAAAAATAAATTCAGAAAAATTCATAATCTTTTTTTCAACTTATTCAGCAGTGGGTGGTTAACTATTTTATCATCGTCATAGCTGATAGAATGCCACTTAGTTTAGGTTTACAGCTGTGAGAGAGCTGAAATTATGATAATTCCACTTTTTTCGTGTTGTAGCCATTATGATTATACACTATCGAAATCTTCTTTTATCTCTGATAGGCTTGCGGCTTCGCCCGCGTGGTGCTCGGAAATGATAATTAAACCTTCCTCATGAAACACTCCGTCCAATGGTAAAAACCGTATGTATGAACATCTGATCGGTAGTTTTTGAGTTAATCGCGTTAGTGATATTTCGAATTTGTGTCCAAAGCACATTGTGCCCGGCACATCCAAAGAAGCGTAGATAGGTACTGATACCTTTCCTAGACAAAAACGTATAATTGTTACTTAATAAAACTTCTGGTAAAAAATTATTGCAAACATACCGCTACTTGGAAAATTTTCTTCCACAAACAGTAAGCTTCCATTATATTTTGGTATATTCCAAGCAATTTCATACAATGTTCATCATTCTCTTGTTCTCCTTTCATCAACAAGATATCTTTAATCCACTCTTCGAGATACTTTTTTAACAATATTATAATTCGGATGGCTACAACGATATTGATGTCCAATGCGATACACAATATGTCTTCAATATTGTCAATAATAAAAACGATGTCGTAAGGGTCATTCAATGTTAAATAAAATACAATAATTACATAAATATCAGCAAATAATAGAGTAGCTATGGAGATCCAGTTCCAATTAATGAAAGTCTGAATATTCCTACTGAAATTGATGTCCACATGTATAAATTGTATCTTCAAAATAAGTAAGACGTTGTTATCCTTGTGTATTATGCCCAGCATAAATATTAGTATGGTCCCGATCAAAAAGCCGATATAATTGATAGCATATAAGAATTTCAAGACAGCACTTTCAATCTGTTTTGTATTTTTATCTGTGAAGTCTACACAAATCATTCGATATATAAAAAACACACTCAATAACAAGATACGGCAAAACGCAAATATGTGATATATACACACATCAAAAGTGTCTAGGGATCAACATATATTTTTGCAATAACTTTTCTCCTGATTGATATTAATTAAAATTTTCTTTAAGGATTCATCAAATAAAGTGTTTTCGTTTGTCACAGTAACGATAAACCAAGTCACCTTTGCATTAATAAAGAAATTTGCCATTTTCCTAATAAAGGGATTTTTGACATTTGAACCACTAACATTAAAGTTCGAAAAAAAGACTGAAATAACAGTTTTCTTTAAAATTTTATTGGGTAACTTAAACAATTAATAATCCGTGTTTCTACCGCGAACACTAACAACACAAGAACATCGGTTTGGCATACTCAAAATGAGTTCATCCAAATCACGCTGTGGAATGGCCGCCCATGTTCGTTGCAACAACAAAAAAAGGTCTTCTTGCGACTGGATACCCTCCATATTCGGCAGAGCTCTTCTCTGTAGCATATCCCATGCATGCTCAATCGGGTTCAAGTCTGGCGACTGAGCAGGCCAGGGCAGGACATTGATGTTAGCTGCTGCGAGAGTCTGTCTTACAACTCTTGCGGTGTGCGGTCGTGCATTATCATGCATTAACTGAAATAAGGGACCGATTTGCACTTGTAGAGGAACGATGACGTCTGATACAATCGTCTCAGCATAAATTTGAGCGTTGAGGTTGCCTCTAATCCAAATCAACTCAGTTCTTCCGCCGATCCAAATACCCGCCCATACCATGATGGTTCCACCACTATAAGGATGGACTTCCTGGCAGGATTTTAATCGCTGTTGGCGTCCAGGGGTTCTCCAGTGTCGTATACGTCTTGTATCCGGTCTCATACCAAAACGAGACTCATCAGAAAAGCACACGAAACGCCATTGTTCTTCTGCCCAATTTCTGTGTTCAAGAGCCCATTGATATCGAATCCTACGATTGTGCATTGCTATAGGTGGTACCCGTAGCGGTCTTCGGGAATGAAGGTTCACTTCATGCAAGCGGTTTCTGACTGTTTGGTCGCTAATTAAGTTCCCTGAAGAGTGATGAAGCCTCACGGCTAACATCATGGCGGTTATTGTTGGAGCTCTTCGAGCTAAGATTTGAATGTATCGGTCTTGTCTCCGTGTGGTGCAGCGATACCGTCCTCCATGGCGCTCAGCCACGGTACCAGTGCTTCGGTAACGTGTCCAAAGTCGACTGATAACACTCTGACTTGTATTCAGAGCTAAAGCCACAGTACGTTGCCGGGAACCAGCTTCTATCATTCCCACGGCTCTGAGCATTTCTTCCCTGCTTAAATGACGTCGCTGCTCCATAATAACGTTGGTTTTAATCAGTAGTAGGGAAACAGTAGCACTAATAATGTCTTCAATGCGTTGTATGTTTTTATAGGGAAAATATTGACAGCTGATTTTCATCTTTTACTCGAATTTGATTCACAGTTCCTGATTCAAATTATGAAATGCACCAAAAAGGATCCATATAAATTTATAAAATCATAAATTTATTACAAAGCCACATCTCAATCTCAAGAAATCCGCATAAAAATGCTTGATCCCTAGACACTTTTGATGTGTGTATTTGAGCTTGGATAAATATGATTATTTCGTACTCTATATTTTGAAATCAAAAACAGATTGAGAACAAAGTTAAAAGAACACACTATTCTTTGCACATCTTTTTCCAGGCGATTATTTAGTAACACGTGAAATGAAGGCCCAGAAACCATTTTAATTTTTTTTGTGTCTTTTGCAACTGCCACTGTTAGAAGAATGACTTAATAAAAATTATGTAAAAATAAGACACCGACAAGGAAATGACAGTCTACTTACATAAACATTTTGCTGATAGTATCAATAAGAAGGACACGATTAATTTGAAACATCGACCTGTTTGATGACTAATGGTAGAAGTTATTATTGTGTTCAATTCAATAATTAATCTTTATTTTACGGCATAAAATATACATACAGGTGGTAAGTATTAGTACATAGAAACATGTATGGACCCTGTCGAGCACAAAATGTTTAATAAGTACAGCAAAATAAGTGTATGTTATCGATTTGAGAGCCGGCCAAACAAAAAAAAAAGGCAACATTCCGAAAGAGTACGTTTTTCTCTACATTTTTTACATTGGGAAGAATCAAGAATAATTTTATTATTGAAATAATACGGCTATTTTAAACTACATGCAATTAATTCGTAGTTCTTTCTCTTCCGTACCGGCTTAAAATATACGGCAACAGCTTGGAGCTGCTTCTTTTCATCTTTATTGTATTTGTAAATGTAGGTACAGGGTGTTAAAAGACCCATCACATATCCCGATATCCGTTATCTACGCATTTTGTACATCAAACTAAGTAAATTAAACCTAGAAAATTAATTAATTATTAATTTCTAAAATTTTGTTATATAATTATCCTGCAGGCATATCTGCACATACTGGACCACTATCGAGTACAAAAAAATCGGAATGACGGCGAGTATAAATTACTCTTGGCTTCGTTAAGCTTCTTGTTACATCCGTTACTTATGTAGGTACAAAAAAACAATGTTATAATTCACTGTTTTCCTTGAATAGAAACCACTAAATAGACCTAAAATCAGTTACCTAGTTATATCAGTTAATACTAGTAGTAGTAATAATGAGAAACAAATGACGGGTCGTAAGGAAGTGCATAATCGGGAGTAAGGCTGTGAAGTAGATTAGTGGTTCGCTCGCAATCAACACGCTGTCTAGAAAGAAAAGAAGAAAAAAGATATGTTTATTTGCGGTAAACATGACGCAAAAAAAGAAATAATTTATGAATAAAAAACAATTTGGGGGAAAATATGCGTCACATCTACGCAAAACGGCCATCGCTCAGCATAAAGCTGCGACTCCATACGAGACAGAGCCCCAGCGCTGGTTTTCAGTGACAGCCCTCCAGCACTTCTACGTCCTGATTTTATGCCACATCTGACTTTGAGAAGTTGTTCCGTCTACTGAAGTGCAGAGATCCTTCCAACCTTTATCCCTTGCTTTGCGTACTAACTTTTGTTACTCACATATTTATTGAGAAGCGATAGATTATTCGGTGAAGGATTACGTCTAAAGGTTGAGAGGGCCAATCTACGTCTTGCAACTGATTTGGATAGGTCCGCATTCCAGTAGGATTTGGGAATAAAGACGTTAGCAGGGTCCATGTTAAATTTGATAAAAGGAATATGAACGTCTGCAGCTAAATTTAAACACTCAATAAAATTATCATAGTCGACTTGAAAATTGCCTGACTGCTCAAACTTAATAAATAACTTTTCAAGTAAGCTTTTGAAACTATCCCAATCCGCATTTTTGAAATTCCGGCGATAAGTATTTCTGTGTACAACCTTGAAATTGGTTGTTATATTAATCATTAAGTGGTCACTTCCAAGGGTTTCATTCATAATCATTTTTTTTTTTCATTATCAGCCTTTTAATGTTCCCACTGCTGGGACACAGGCCTCCTCTCTGAGAGAGGGAGTGGGCCGTAATCTACCACGCGGGCCCAGTGCGGGTTGGTAGATGTCACAACTCTTCGAATTTTTGGTTCTAGGACATGCCAGTTTCCTCACGATGTTTTCCATCACCGTTTTGAGAGTAGTGGTGAGGAAATAATTTACACAAAGTAAAGCGCCTGTCTGGGTTTGAACCCACGACTTACAACTCGTAAGTCGCGGCCGTTACCACTGGGCCACCACTGCTCTCATTCATAACGTTCCAGTTAAATGTCAAAGCTAAAGAGGAGACTAATATTATATCTGGCGCGGACTGTTAAAGTTGGTTATTAGCTAACCTAACACGGGTGGATTTGGTTTGATTTGAAAGTTAGATAAAGAGGTGCTTGAAACTGTAAACTCGGCAATTTTTCTGGGCATAGCAGAAGATGCCAAACTTCAGCGAAGCCCACATAATTATGTCGAGCTCAGCGAGCGGGAAGGCTCAGTTCGACCGCATACGCCGTCAGGTAAATAAGACAATACACTGACGTGGATACAGCTTGGTTAGTCTATTTCAGTTATTTTCATAGCGTTATGTTCTACGGTATTCTGCTGTTGGGGCAAAGCTGCTGATATTCAAAATAATAATATATTTGTCCTTCAAAAACGAGCTAGAGCGAGAATTTTTTTCAAAGATATTGGTATCCTCACAGTGGCATTGGAATTCATCTTTGCCAACATCTTATATATTAGGCAAAATATACACTTATACACTAATAACAGTGATATTCACAATACTAGAAATAAGGACAAACTTCTAGCTCCCTTTCACAGGCTTCATAAGGTTCACTAATTTGTTGGGCTTGATATTATAACCTTTTATAACAAGCTACCCTCTTCTTTGCTAGATTTACCTTTTAATGCTTTTAAAACTAAAGTATAATCCAACCTTTGCTCAAAGGCTTACTGTTCTATCAACGACTACTTAAATGATAAGAATAGTTGGTCGCTGTGGTTAACTCAAGACAACGTTTATTTTATTTTATTTATTTTTTTATTTTAGTTTATGTTCTTTCTCTAGAATTAGCTTACCTACTGACAGGTTATATGAGTTTATATAATGTTTAATTTATTTGACTTTATTGGGCAACTTATTTTTATTTATTGTTGACATAATCTACTCATTACAATGTTTTCGTATGAGTTGTATTGCAATATGTGGCTAGCTAGCGACCTCGACAATTAATCATATTATTTTTTGCCTGAGCAACCAGCAGCGAATTCGTCATGCTGACATATGGCTATTAATTTAAATGATGTTTGTGTTGCGTAATGTAAATTATTTTGCATACCTACTATTAAATAAAATTTATTTTTTCTAACTGAATAGACAGCTGTGCTGTTGCGCCACTTCTTCTTCCCAGCTAAAGCAATAGGAAGTGATGAAGGGCGGGCGTTTTGGGGGACTGTCTTATGTAATTTCGACGTTCGAAAAGTGCTGATTCTCAGCCTAATTTGAATAAATGACTTTTGAATTTCAATTTGAATTTGAATAAGATACCTGTTGGTAAGACTGGTCAAATAGAAATACCCTGGATGAAAAGTAGCCTATGTTCTTCTCCAAGCCTCAGGCTACCTATCTGAAAAGGTAACAGACAAACAGAGTTTCTTTATCATTTAGTATGGATAACAAGTATAATAGGAAAACTCAATTCGTGAACGTGGTCATATATTTAAAACTTTAAAAGCTATCAAGTATAATTTTGAAATTGTGTAATTCTTGAGTTTCAAAATCGAAACATTCAGAAAACAAAAGGGCACTTAACAAAGATTATTCACAAACACTTTATATTGCAACCTAAATATATTACAAAATTGCGAACTGTAGCAACACAACAGTGTAGTTAGTCAGAAGACTCATCAGACTCAACTGTAACTTAGCGTCTAAGTAGAATAGCCCACACACACGTATCTTTTTGAATGATGCTCGATGTAAGCGTAGTACATTCTTGCAAAGTTTTTTTGCATCATCTGTAACGTGTTAAAACTATGATAAGTACACATATTGTGGTTACACATAATGTGAAAGAAATAAACAAAAATTATATTAAAATCTGCCGCAATTACTAAGAAACAACTTTGGTCTTTTAACAAAATGCTGCTTGTTAATAAATACCTGTGCAATTTGAATTCAAAATAAGTGCGCAAGAATCTTGAACACTTTCGACAGTAAGGTAGAATTTCTCGCACTGCTTGCATAACATTGTTTGCCACATCAAATTCTTTATCAACCAACATAATATCGTCGACGCTAGAATTGTAGCGCTCTGTAACAAAATAAACAATTCACGTTATAAGAATAAATAATACACTTAAATGTTTTTACAATTTTTATTTTAATATTTAAAAATTAATTTATTATGTTTAAAACTGAATAAAGGAAATAATACAATGATAAAAAACAAACCTATAGAAAGGTATACATTTATACACATACAAATATTATACAAATACACAAAACATTATGAAGAACGAAAAAGTAAAAAATGTGCTAACAGGTTCATTAAAATTGAGCAGACTAGGTAGGTACATGTCCTTTAGTGTAGCATAATATTTTTAACTATGAAAATACTTGCAATTAATTTGTCGCTAAAGGGCTAAAAAACATAAAGTAGATTAGAATAAAATCTGTCAAGTGCGAGTCGGACTCGCACACGAAGGGTTCCATACCATGTCGTACAAGATTTAACACTATGAATTTTTGTAATACTTTCGTAAAGGTAACAACAGAGGCGCTATAAAAATACAAACATTTTTAAAGAAATTGTCTTATTTTAATGAAAAAATGTTGTTGTGTTAAAATATAGGTGTAGGAGTATATTTCATTTATTTTAAGAGAAAAATATTAAGTTAACTTTATCCAGTAACATGCATTAACTAAAGTCAAAGTTATTTATTTGCTACTAACATAGTATTAGTAGGTATAAATAGGTATATATGGTAGGTAAGCAGGTAGATATGTAAGGTAGATAGGGTAGGTTAGGTACCTACCTACCCTGGTAAGTAGTGTAGGGTAGGTAGGTAGAAATACGTAATTAGGAAAGGTAGGTGCGCCGTAGATAAGTAGGTACTTAGTGCTAACCGTGCGAAGCCGGGCCGGGTAAAGCTAGTTACTTATAAATAAAAGGATTTTTCTTGCTACATCAGACTATATTGTACAAAATAGAATGTAAGTAGTACGCCAAATTTTAATTATAACTGTGCGTTTGCACTGGCGAAACATTCACAACAAAACATGTTGGAATCTCTATTTTCTGTCAATTTTTCATACAATGTTTGACAGGAACTAGAGATTTCAACATGTTTTGTCGTGATGTTTCGCCAGTGCAAACGCACGGGTCAATACAGGTATTTATTTACGTTATTTTTGATAGTCATACAGAAATCTATTATTTCTTACTTATTATTTTTACACATCTCATCGGACTATGAGAGTGAGGGAAGAGAGAGTGCACTCGTGTCTGCGCACACACTTGTGCACTATAATATCTCCCGCGCCGAAGGCCAGTCTCCGTTGAGATCGGCCGCCGTGACCGAATATTTTTACACCAATAATTTTTCTCAATATGAAATTGTATCCACAACGGTTTAAGGTAACTGAATAGTACACTGTATGTGCCAGCATTCATTTCAATGTTACTGAATATATTGTCTATTGGAGTGTATTTTTAACATAAGGTACACATTGACACCGTCTAGCTAGGGATACTTTGAAAAAAGTCGATAAAGTTCTTAAACTCAAAAATACTGGCCGGTTTTAAAATCTTGTGAAGAAAGCTAAAGTTTATTTTGTAGACCTTTTTGGATGATCTGAAATGATCGAAATAGTATAATTATGCTGCCATGATAGTAGGTACTTACTAATTCCATGTCATTACTCCGACTATTAAATAGTTATCTGTGGAATTTATATCGCATAATATTAGCATGAAATACAAAATTATTTTTTTAAGTTGCAGAAAATCGCCCATATTATATAAAATACGTTATGAATCGGCGTTTTTAGTATTTGTTGATTATAAACAGTATATGTTACATGATACACACAAGTTTCAAATTCCTAATTTGTTTAGTTGTTGAGATAGAGCTCGTACAAAAATGGTCCAAAACAGACAACTTCTACGGCCCCCTAATTCATCATTTTTTAAGATAAAAACAAATAAAAATTATATTTATTCTCTACTCAATGAGCTCTAGAAAATGATACCCCACATTCCAGGGTCAGATTTTTTTTTTTTCAAAATTTAATTTTATTGTATGGCGACCCCCCTTTATTTTTTAATTTTATTATTTGTTGCTCTTGCGGCAATAGAAATGCTCAATCTGTGAAATTTTCAACTGCCTACCTATTACGGTTCATGAGATAGAGCTCGCTGACAGACAGACGGACAGCGGAGGCTTATGAATAGGGTTCCGTTTGTCACCCTTCGGGTACGGAACCCTAAAAATGATTGCAAAAAAGTACCATTGAAGAACTTCATATCTGTACACCGTAAGGACTAATTCTGCTTGTAGCGCTCGGCAGGTATAGAACCGGGGCGGTAACAGATGTGGTCATCGTGATCACGGGATTTGGTTTTCAAACTGCTTAGATGAAGTCCTTCGATGGTACGTATGTATACAACACTAAGGACTCAAATACTCACAATGAAGTTATCAAGTATCACTTGATTTTTTACCATTTCAATGACGAATTCAACGTAAACCAGAGAGTGAATAAATATTTCTATGATGTAATAGAGTATCTGAAATTGAGAACATTAAAGCTAAGAACTCACGGAGCGGTTTTCACCCGCGCCCGCCGCGTTTGCGGGCCCGCAGCTTTTGTAGGATGTAGATTTATTATGCAAAAAGTAAGAGCACATTTCACGACGCATTTTACACTCGCGGCGCGCTCGTTTGTTTACAGGTCCCGTGGCACCGGCGCGCAACTTCATCGCGCGGGCGGCAATCACCCGCCGCCTCGGCGCGTTGCGCCGGCGCGGTCTGCGATCGCTTGGCGGGCGACCACAGTCACCGGCGGGGCGGGAAGTACAGAAATGCAACGCGACCGCCCGTCTTGCGATCATCGCCCGCCAAGTTTGCAGGCGATGATCTTAACCGCGACGGCTGCTTGACCGCGCAAATCACCGGTCTCGTGAGTTTAGACATAAAAATCGCAGCTCCACCACCGCGGCGGGCGCGAGTGAAAACCGCTCCGTGAGTTCTTAACCTAAGGCCTGGTTCCCTTGAAAGAAATAAATTCCTTTCGTTTTTGCACACTTAGCGAATGACAACTAGACCGAAGAAAGTGTAAAAAAATAGAAAAAAAAAAGTGATAAAAAGAAAGAATGAAGTAAGAAAAAAAGATAGAAAAAGAAAAAAAGAAGAAGAGTGGGGAAGTGTGAAAGTGTGAAAATGTATGTATTTTGTCAGACGCGACAGTTTTGTTACGTAAACAGAGTACACCTTGACTGTTACGACACTTTTGTTCGTAACAAAAGTGACGTGACGGTATTTTTTTTTTATGTGACACCTTTTTCGGTCTAGTACTCATTCACCAATTGTGCAGACTATAACAGGAACTTCGTTTCAATAAAAATGCGCGTTGACGATGACGCAGGGATTAAGAAATATTGGTGCCCCGTTTACGAGCAGTCCGAGGAAACACGCGTGGACGCGTGTTTCCTTGTCTCAATTAGAAAAAATTATACAGCCTGATTTTCTTAACAACATCCAAAGTTTTTCTAGGCATTATTAAGCTTCTATCAAAGACATAGTTTATGAAAAAAAAATCGTTATTTTTTTATATATTTTTTTACACCAGCGCCGAACGCAGTCTCTAGTCTGTGTGTTTTTGCGTTCGGCGCTTGTCGTGGCAACACGTCGTGTCTGGGTTCGCAACAAGTCAATCGTCATCTTGACGATGTCTCGTTGAGAGGTGAAACACGTGTCGATTTCTTACAGGGGTTCTTTTTGACACTTTAAGAACAGTGAAGCGGATTAGGTTCCTAAATATACGTATTTGTATTTTATAATGGACTAGCTGCACCCGGCCATGTGTTGCAATGCCACTTTTCAAATTTTTTTTTTTTTTGGCCCGGATACCCTCGCGGGCGTCCTCAGAACACCCTGCCAAAGTGTCATCAAAATCGGTCCAGCCCTTTCGGAGTGGACTTCGAAAGGGCATACAGACAAACATTCATTTTTATATATAAAGATTTCCGCAAAGCCACGCCAGAGTCAATTAACTACCATAGTTATCAATGATATGTGTCAGAGCCGCGGAGGCGTATAGCGTTTTAGACTGTTTGTGACATTTAATACTAAAACAAACCACAATAATGTTATTACTTGCAACAAAGATCTCAATATTTTTGGATGAATAGATAAAATCAGGCTGTATACAATAAAAGAAAGGTACTTACGAAATGCTGGAAACAATCTTTGTGGATGTTATAACACTCTAATATGCCAACATAAGCTCTAAACATTTTTGGGCAATAATCGTTTTCGTGCGTCTCTTCTGTATCATGGATATTTAAGGCGTGAATCTTCCACTGAATAATTTGATTTTCCAGCAATTTGAATATACGAATTGCATAAAGTAAATTTAAATCGATGAACAACACCAAGCAGCTAACGTAGGTAAAAAAGAAAGGTATTCTTAGCAGTATGCAAATAGAGGTGGCATAAATGACATAGCCACATACAGTCATGATAACAGATATCCAATTCCAATTTATGAAGTTTCTGGTACTAGTTTCGCAGTTTAAAAATCTGTGTACTTTTTGATAAGTAAGAACAAACTTGATAGCGTTTCTGGTTTGAATGATCCCGATTACGAAATTCAAAACACATCCGAAACAATAGAAGATACAGTCGAAATAAGTGGTGATATACATATAATTAGTAAATCTAGTACAATTTTTGTATAAGGACAGCGACAAATAGAGGTGGTATATATATGAGAATATGAATATTAGTGTTCCAATCAACGAAACAAAATTGGAGATGAAACTATTTGGAGTTATGAAATTGTTTCTCATGCGGTATTTGGGACAAAGCGAAATATATTGCATTAGATTCAAAGGCAGAAGTATTGACTGTACATCTTTGTCAGTTTCATTTAACATGACATTAACAGGATAATTTCGACTGATATTAAAGAGTTTGTTCATTTTGGAATAGATCATTAGTGGTAGCTTGCTTGTTCACGAGTGATACAATAATAGATGGTAAACGTATCAAACCACGTACATCAAATTCATTACGATAATAAAGAGAACCAATAATGAATATTACACTTTCATTAATTTGATCGAGTATATAAATAGGCAAGAACGAGCAAACGTAGAACAACTTTTTTAATTATCGGACGTAGCAAATTGTACTCCTTTGACAATACCTACTCAAATAAAAATGAAATATCATCCATCTGAATTATACAGACAACAAAAACTTAAAAAAAAAAATAGAACCCACAATAAAAAAACTGAAAAGCGACAAATAAAAAAATAACCTTTTAGTGACAAATTGATGACAATAACAAATTATTTAAAGTTTTTCTTTTCAGTTTTTTGTCGTCATGATTATATACCACGAGCTAACTGATCTCAATTAATGTTAAGAACCTATTTAAAAATTATTGAATGTTATTTATTTTAATTTTTATTTTATGAATTATTTTATATTTTTTGCTGTGCCCTATGTCAGGTTCCGTAATTGTACCTTATCTTTAAGCCACTGTTACACCTTTATACTTACAGTATGCAATGCAAATAAAGATATGAATATGAAAAAGAATGGGACCCAATATACTGCCTTGCGGCATCCTAATCTACTTAAGTGCGTACAAAGTAAATTGTTCCTGTGTGCGTGATGGGAAATAAGAAACTATAAGAACTAGCGAAAAATTTTCAAAGTAGTCACGGTTACGTTAAACGTTACGGCAAATACTGGATAAATATATTTAAAAAAACTGGAATCGCGAACCCCGTGCAACACTTAACAATTGGTATATTTGGTATATTTGTGCACATTGGCGTGTGCTAGCTGTCAATACGGCAAATATATTTTATTTAATGTGTAGAATCAAGTTTTTTCTAACTGAACAGATAGCTGTGCTGCTGGGGAGTTTGTTGCGCCACTTCTTCTTCCTAGCTCAAGCACTAGGAAGTGGTGAAGGAAAAATTCAAAATTTAAAGTCATTTATTCAAACTAGGCAAAATTACATAAGCCAGTCTTATGTAATTGTAAAAATGTCTTATGTAATTTTGAAGTTCGAAAATTGCTGATTCTCAGCCTAGTTTTAATAAATGACTTTTGAATTTTTGACTAAACCTTTGAATTTGCCAGAAATGAGGTGAGATGAAGGCCTGCAGGCTTACGAGTACAATGGGAAGCTTTCTGTGACTAACTTAAACTTCTTAACTTAGAAAACACGACAATCATCTTATTAATCATACCTATTATTCATAGTCAGGCCACAGTTACCCCTCGTGAGATTGGTAATTTAGGGCTTGTACACAAAACTGAGATGCAACGTCGCATCGCAAAAATCTGCGACGGCTCCCTAAGATTTTCTTGCGAAACTTCTGCGTTGCGAATTCGCATCGCGCTGGTTTGCAGTTTTGTTAACAAGCCCTTAAGAGGGTTTACATCGTACGGCTTTTCATACAATCTTTCAAGCCCTTATTTTTCGAAATGACTGAACCGATTTTAATGAAACTTCATACGCTTAAGTAGGATATAAAGGTCTAAAAACTTAGGTAAGAACATTTTAGAAAAATAGTGTTACAGCCAAATTAGACCGATTTTTAATTTTCCATAGAAACAGAGATTTCCAGTTATCTGCTTTTAAATAAGACATTTTGAAAATGTTCTTAACTAAGTTTTTCGTCTACGCCTAATAGCAGACTACGCACAAACATTTTGTAAAACGTTTGACGTGAATCGTGAAAAGTAACATCAAATTTAAATCATTTTACTGAATTTGTTGGAAGTAACCAAAGCGTCATGTCGCAACTCAGTGATTTGTACTAAATAAGTATAAAATTATATTTTTACATGAGCAGATTTTTGGAATCAAAGAGATTGATCGTGTAGACTTAATATAGCGGTAAGTGTTTTAATATTTTATTTTACCGTTAAAATTGTCTAAATACAAACAGATTTTTTTTCTAGACGAGTGAGAAGTATTTCTTACATCCGTGTATTTGGCTATTTTTCCATTACACTCACTCCTTACAAACCTGCATTAATAAGCTTTTTTTTTGTTTTAGTAAAATACGGTCAGGTTATGGCTAAGACGTTATGGAGACACTGGAAATATTCAGCGAAATTGTCCAGGTGCAAAACCCATGATGTATAGTCCCGAATCCGAACGCCACCAGACTATTGTTGCAAGCCATGTTCAAAGTCCATTTATGCCTATTCGCTGCTCAAGAAGGTGTAGGTAACAGTTATTAACTGGCCATCTAAAAGTCCCGATTTGAATCCCATAGAAAACCTATGGGGTTAAATAGTTTTAAATTGGGACATATCCGAAGTGCGAACTAGAAACAAATTGGCTGAGAAGCTGAGATCGTGTCTTCAACATGGAAATACATGAGAGGAAAAGATTTGTGTTGGAACATGGTGTGCGATATGCGTAGCCTAGCCGCTTACAGCAAGTAATAGAAAGAGATGGTGCGCCACTCCGCTATTAACTTATCTATCTACATAAGTATTATTTTATAACCACAATAAGTAAATAAATGCTCAATTCAATGAATGCTAAACCATTAAAATATTACAGCTTCTGTTGTGATATTATTGTTATAAATGGAAATCCATTTTTCTATTTAATAACATCTTGATTCACCACATACCTATATATATAAAACTGTAAAACATTTCACAAATTAATCCATCTTCTCGTTAAGTAACAAACTTCGAAGCATTACCATACTTTAAATAAAAAATGTTTATTAAATGGTTAGGTTTGAATGTGATACTATACAATGTATAATTATAAATTTTTAACTATGAGCATTTACTTACTTTATTTAGTTTAAATATATTTTAATGTAATAATAAAGATTGTTTCATTACTTGCATTGATTTTGTTTTATTCCTATACAAACTGCCCAAATGACAACACATTTTTATCGTCTTAGTTCTTTAAAGAAAAGTAAAAAAATACAATTAAAAAAAACATTGTGAACAAAAAGTAGTTTTAAGGTCATGCTGGTTTCGAACCCAGACAACGACGTATAATAATAATCAGTCAGCCTTAATCACCATGAGACCAATCCAACTCATATTATGTGGCTTCAAATTAGATGTCAGTTGTGATGCTAGATGCAATAAAGTTCATTATCGCAGAATCACAAGCGGAATTGGCTGGCGTAGACAGCTAAATGTAGTGTTATTGACGCGCGATATGTTTTTTTTTAATCCATCCACCTTGGTTACTTTTAGTAGTTGTGTTTCATTTTAATACTCATTAGCGTTTAAACTTTAACGCCAACAAGATAAAAACTTAAATAGCTTAACACCATGATTATCGAAATGTTCGAAGGAGTACCTATTCCAATTTGCGATAAGGTTCAAATTCGCTATTATTCAAAGGGGGTTAGATAATGTTGGCCACAGACTGTACCACACCACACTACACTACAGACCCTTTAAACCAGAGGACAGGTAGTACTTACGTACTTTTCCCTAGGAAGTTTTTACTAATTTATCTGATTATTTGAAAATAACCTATTTATATGTTTTATTTATTATTTTATTGTAATCAAATCTGTGTCTGTAAAGGCCGCAGGAATCCGCTGGACGCGGGAAGCATAGAATCGGTCGAAGTGGCGGTGCTTGGGGGAGGCCTATAATAATAATAATAATAACCCCACCGCAGTATCTCTACGTTGACGTCGTAGTGGGGCTTGCGTGATCCGAACACCTAGGTCTGTGCCGGTAGAGTTAACTTTGCCGGAACAGGTCTAGGATAAGGAGCCAGACCAAGAGAGGTACGAAAACCCGCAGGGCAGCATGTGGTGAGCTGTTGGGCACTAGCGACCCCACGGACCCTATCTCCCGGGAGAAGTCTTGTTCCTCACCTCTGGCTTGCCTTTATTGGCCGGCTGGAGTGAACACTGATGAGGAACAGAGCTCCCACCTCATTCTTGCCTTAATTGGCCGGCTTAAGTGGAGATTCGCAAGAGCAAACGTGCTCGGAGGAAGGAAGTATTCCAGTAAGATGCTGGTAGGGATCTTGACCGTACTTCCGGGATTGTCCTGATAGCCGTGGAATACCGCTCCACTCCTCATAAGCACCTCAGGACATGTTGCCCCCTTGTCGCTACGACACTTTGTGCTAGCGACCGTTTTCGGGGGCCCATTATTGAGTGTGCAAGTCACCCCCTGTGTTATTATCTTATTATATCTGTGTAAATTATAAAACATTGATCAGGCAGGGGCCATAGTCCTTCTATAGTTCCAGGTCACCAGTCAACTTAAGTCACCCAAACCCATAGTCCAATATTTTTGTTTCCATATCCTGCAATAGTCCTGCACCAACCGGGAGTTGTCTTTGGGTGCACTAGTATAGTGCGAACAGGGATAATCGCCGGTTGGTGCATCATTTCATTAAAAACATCTAGCGGGCCTCTGCGAGTTGGCTTCGGCCCCTCGTACGCCTACCAAAGGTCCGGGATCCCAGGGTCCCTAGAATAGTTAAAATATAAAAATAATAATAACAACAACAACCGTTTTTATATCTTTTTTTAAGAAATATTTAAAAATGTAATTTATATGTATTTAAATGGAATAAAAGATAATAATAATAAAATATTTATTTGTACACTTTGAATAAACATACATAGGTACACAAAGGATTTTAGCAATATTGTACACAAGAGTCACATTAATATATCCAGCAGTGGACGTCTTTCGGCTGATATGATGAATCAAATCTGAACTAATATTTTAAGCAGAAAAGAAACTAGTCATTTATACGTTTTTTATTTGCAGTAGTAGGTAATCTAAATATCTAAACTAATATTATTAAGAGAAAGATTTGTTTTTTTGTATGGTTATGTATTTGTTTTTATGCTTTTACGCTAAAACGGCTGAACGGGTTTGGATGTAATTGGCACATGGGTAGACCATAACTTGGGTTAGGACATAGGATTTTTTATCTCGATATTCCCACAGGATCGAGACTTATGTGGGTGAAATCGCGGGGCGCATCTACTTTTCAGTAAAGTGATTTCTTGTTTAAAAACTAGATTTATTTGTCATAACATCAAAAACTTTATGCAATTGTAACTTTAAAGTACTTAACTAGTCAAATTAGGATATAAACAAGTACACAATCCTTTCTATAATATAACAATTACAAAACCACCATTGTTTTTTGATTATTTCACTACATATGTATAAAGACGTTTGCTAAATAACTTTTACATAGGTAAATACTTAAAAAAAACATTGATAATTAAGATAAGTATTCAGTTATGACTTTGAGTATGAAATGTGTAAAAAACTATTTTTCTAAAATGGATGTCATTTCAAAAGTAACAAACAAACTCAATAGAAAAGTCAACTTAGCTGTTTTCATTAAAAAATACAATGTTAATGATCTTGAATTACAAATAAGCAAACTGTAGCAAGACAACAGTGTAGTTAGTAACAAGGCTCATCAGACTTAGTTGTAGCGCAGCATCGCCGTAGAACAGGCCACACACACGTATCTTGCTGAATGATGCTCGATGCAAGCGCAGAACGTTCTTGCATAGATTTTTCTGGTCAGCTGCCAAACAGTTTAAAATTAAATACGTAAAGGAGAATCATGGTCAAGCTAGAGTGTGATCTTTACGTTCTTCGAGAATAAAACAAAACAGCATTTGTAAACTTGACGGACTGAGAAGTCAGTCGCTAATAAGTGGAAACAATAAAATGAAAAACCGCTTGGAGAGTAAATTACCTGAATAGTTTGTCATTAAAATAAGTGTACATGAATCTTGCACACTTTGAAGAGCTAAGTAGAACTTCTCACATTGCTTGCTCCATATGGTTTGATAAGTTAAATCCTTAAATAACCAAAAAATTAAGGACAACGAAACGAAAGTCAATAATTTCTGTAACAAAAAGAGTGTTAACATAAGTGCAAAACTTTTCAAATATCATCATTAGGCCGGAAAAAGCGTAGACATCCCGTGCTACGAGTGTGAAGCGCGACAGGCTTCACACTCGTCTTTCTCCGCAAACCGTCAGTTGGGACTTATTTCAGTTTATTTTAAAATCTTCTTGAATTTTACCCTGAGCTACTTTAATCGTGCACGACTAACAAGTCGAGCGTCGTCGACATTGTTCTCCCATTATGAAACTTTAGATTCATCATAAACGATGCAACCAAGATCTAGTAATACATTTTGTTTTAAAACAGTAACATAGAGTTTCTTGCCGTTCTTTTCCATAGGAACCTACCGCTTTAACTTTCTGACTAATCGACTTCTTGATCATTCAAAAAGCCTATATTATTTCTTTGGTTATTTTATTAACCGACATTAACCCTTGTCTTACTGTAGGCAAAAATAAAGTAATTCACTTGAACTTACTTCGTTGTGAATCACCTCGCCTAGTTTATGTGCTTCAATTGTAACTTGGATGTACATCAGAGCGTGAGTGAATATTTCTAAAATGTAATAAAGTATCTGAAACGTAACAATGTTCAGTAAGACAAAATTAAAACCATATCTTAAAAAAAAAATCTTAAACAAATTAATTGATTGGATTGTATTTTAAAATACTTACGAATTGCTGAAAACAATCTTTATGAATGTCATAACACTCTAGTATATCAACGTAAGCCTGAAACACTTTCTTACAACCAATAACTCCGTATGTGTTTTCAATTTCGTGAAAATTTAAAACTTGAATCCTCCAAAGATTAACTTTATTTTCCAACAATTGTATTACTCGGGTAGCGTAAAGAACATTAAAATCAAAACTAATCACAAGGCAGCTAAAATAAATTGTCATGTAAGATAAATCCGTCAGTACGCAAAGACAAGCGAATACAGAGGCAAAACCAAACACGGTCACTATTACAGTAATCCAATTCCAAATGATAAAGTTATTAAAACTGGATTCATTATTAAGAAGTCTGTGCACTTTTTGGAAAGTAAGGACAAACTTAACAGATTCTTTGGTGCGAATTACCCCGATCACGAAATTAATAGTAAATCCCAAACTATAGTACACAGCATCATATGAAGAAACATACGTAAAAAAAGTATATCTGATCAAATCTTTATGAAGCGACGACACAAAAGTGCGGTAGACATATGAAAAAATGAATACTAGTGTTGCAATCATTGAAACTAAATTGGAGATAAAACCATTCGGAGTTATAACATTATTTTTAATGCGATATTTAGGACAGAAAATAATATATTGCATGAGATTCAAAGGTAAAAGCATCGATTGCACATCTTTGTCCACTGTTTTGTTAAACATATGTTTCACGGGGTATTTTTGTCCGATATTTAGAATTGTTTTCATTATTTAGGAGTTACTGAGTTAGTATAAGTTACCTTCTTAGTTCACAAGTGATACATAAATGTACGGTTTATGTCTGCGCACGTCATTTCATTAAGATAATGGGGATAGAATCAATAATTTATTATATTAAGATTGTTTAATATAACTATGTATTTCACCAATTGTGTACACATATACATAGTTAATTGATCCAGGCCATCCACGCACACTGTGCGTGGATGGCCAAATCGGAACCTATAATCAATAGCAAAGATACTCAAACTCATGATCAAAAGATATAATTTTCCTAGCCGGGAACCGCGAAAACCCTGTCCAACACCTAACCCAAATTGTTATTGTAACTCAGTTCATTGTAAGATTGTTTTTGAAGCCTTGTGTTCACGACATACATCATAATACGCGTGTTGTCTGTACCCAAGCCAGTTGCCTTTCGAGACGTCTTGTACAGTCTGCAATAAAACTCCATACGTCTATTTAAGGTCATATTCTTATGAGCTCGAGCACGCAGCGCGTGTGCGTTTGTGTGTATGAGTGATGTCTCAACTCAACATTCCACAGATAACACACACTAATGAGCTGTCTTCGCACTATACGCGAACGGCGAAATAACATTATAATATTTCTGTTGCATTTAGAATACGCGTGACCTGTTCTTACCACTGCACTAGTAAAATTCGCTTATAATTAATATGTCCAAATAGCGTAATGAGTTACGCAATGGATACACGAACAATGAGGTCCGAGTTCGAATCCTACATAAAATGTGTGGATTTTGACCAATCAAATTTGTGTTTTTTTTTATATTTGTGTTTATTTATAATGTATTCATGCATTAAATATTAGTTATGTGATTTTTTATTTATCTTTTCGGTGCTGAAAGGTGGAAATAAAAAAAATCGTGATGAATGATACTTAACAAAAATGTTTAGTTGTTTTATTCATTTATAAAATTAACAAACTTTTATGAGTATTGTCACGTCACACTCCTACCTAGATAAAATAAGTTCTCTTGTAACCGTTCTTAACAGATTTTTTGTTAGTGGGTACCCACTTTATCAATTCATAATAACATAACAAGGAAAGGATATTCTAATACTTAACACAAATAAAATTATTGACTTTATGCATGTTTTTTATGTAACGTCACAATGAATGTTATATTGAGGTTATATAGCTTAAGTGTTCAGTTTCTTGACGAAAAGAAGATTGAAACTAAACCTCAATTTAAAATCATTAAATAATTACGGATATGTTAATATTTCTAAATATTTTGTTACACCGTCTAATAATTAAAACCAAACATCTAATCTGCGTTTCCAATTCATTTGCAAAACCTGTAAACAAACACGACTTTTAGGAAAAACAACTGTAATGCCTACACATAAGGTTCAGTTTGCGCTACAACTTCATATGTTTTATAACTTTTTCAACAGTACTCTAAAATGAACAGTCGGTCTAAAATGAACTTTATTTACACTTTCAGAAAGTTGATGTTTGCCTAATATTTTAAAGTTAATATAAGTAAAGGAGTGTTCCAGTTGAAGTCTAAATATTATTTTCGTGCGAAACTTAAACTTTCTTGATAATGACTTTCTGGTAAAAACAGCTTGTAGCTGGTCTCTGGTGGTGCAAGCCTTCGCCGTGCACGGCAGATGGTTCTCTTAACTACTTAGTGCATGTTAAAGGAACACGTTTCGCTATACTAACTGAACTTAAAAACCTTCATGACAAATCTGTGTACGGAGTTAGGTTTAAAGAATGTATTTCTCATAAGAACTTAAATAACAGTTCACTTAAAATGAAATACAAACAAAGTGCTTACATCTAAGTGATATAAGTAATTATAATTATCATATTAGCCTCTTTGTGATGATGATGTTCATGACGTTACAGGTTACATACATATTTCTTGAGTTTTGCTTTAAATATATTTATACTATCACACTTCTTTAAATCCTCCGGTAAATCATTAGCCAGTACAACCCGTACATGGTAATTTTCATGGTTACTACTTATTAATCATATTTTTTATTGATCATTTAAAGGATGAACTAGTTTATTGCTTATTTTATAATATACTAGATTAAGCACTTAGTGAATTAGAATTACTCTTACATAACTGTCACTCCCAGTAGTTACTTTTTTCAAACTTCGAACATTGTTTTCCAATAAACTTCTTCTATGCATTCTGATATTTTGACATTTTTCACCCAACTTTTGAGGGGCTCCGTCAAGAGCTTCATGATCCTCGTAGCGTACACAATATTCATGTCAAAGCTTAACCATACGTAAGTAGTAAAACTAAAGGCAACCAACTTTAAACCCACAAAATCAATGATGAGGTAAGAAAAACGACCCAAGCAATATGATAACAGTTCAATGCTATAACACAAACCCAGTTGGGAAAGATGGTACGTTTAAAAATTTCACCAATTTTGAGCTTTGTATCGACAGCCTGAATTCTCAAGACAAACATCACATTGTTGTGCCTCTGAATAATACTGGTGCAGCAGTTCAAAAGGGTACCCACAAAAACTAATAGAAAGAAATAGATTTAAACCAAATATTGGTAATATTTGAAACCTTTCTCATCGAATGTTGTAGATTCTAAAGTAAAATAATAAAAAAAAAAAAAAAAAAAACATTTATTTGCAAACCAGTGTTACTGATACATGAAAGCTCTGCCTCCCGAACTAGGTAGTTAACCTGTATCTCGAGAGACAGTTCCCTTCCTATACATAGTTCAGTTTGTTTACATGCTAGGTACATTAATAATAATTAAAAAAAAAAAAAACAAAGGTGCTGCTTATTTCTTAAGAAATTTCTTCCAGCAGACCTGCGAAAGGAGAAATGAGAAAGAAACGTAGACAATAGTGTGTGAGAACAAGAAGAGAAGAATATAAAATATGCGGAGTTTAAACTAAAATATTAAAATAAACCTACACGTATAACGTAACAAATTAACTACTTAAATAAATACATAAAGCTTAAATTTATAAACATACATACTATAGGTATATTAATACTCACAGTTGAGAGGAAAGGTAATGCTCTTTTACTCGATATTTAAATTGAGAAACAGTTTTTAAATCGCGAATGCTAGGCGGAAGTGAGTTCCACAATCTTACTGCATGTACAGAGAAGGAATATGAATAGTAGCTTGTTTTATGAGGGTGAGATTTAAGCAGGGTTCTAAGGTGTGATCTACACGGTGCGTCGCTAGGGCGAGCGTAGGAAAAACGCTCACGCAGGTAAGAAGGATAAGACAGGTTGTGTAAGATGTTGAAGAGGAGACATAAAATCCGAGTGTTCCTGCGAAGGCGGATTGGGAGCCACTTGAGTTCCTTGCGAAGATGAGAGACGTGGTCATACTTTCGAAGACCGAATACAAATAACCGAATCGAATACCGAATCTTGTACTTAGCACAAAAGAAAACAGCTTGCATCATATTTATTTGCCCTAATGCTGATTGCAATTCATTCCCAAGTAATGTTTTTGTTGATGATCCATTATTTTCAAGAGTCGCGGTGAGATCCGTTTCCAGAATGATGTAATTTTTTTAAATTCCCGTACATCTATATTAGTTGAACAAACGACGGAAGGAGACGAAGACATGTCTGCTATGGAAGGTAGTTGAAACTTGATTAGAGTATGCATTCGACAATCTATAGATTTTTAATTTGGGTGATATACAATATTTTTTTAATTACGTTAATATGTTTTCAAAATAAATAATGATTAAATTTTAATTTATTTATTTCAGACACAGTGATCCATATTTTTGTTATTGTTAGTTTATTTAAGAATTTATATATTAGTATCCAAATATTCAAATACTCACAATCATACTGTTATAACTAAAAAGAAATATCAGACATTACTCACAAAACAAAATCAGAATCGTCTCTAAATTAAAATATTTAAAATCATTAATTTTATAATCAAGAAATTCATTAAAATCTTTATATTAATTATAGTCGTATAACAACAAAATAGATACATAGAAAATTCGTATAATTTTGTCAATTGTTGTTCCATGAGACATGCACAATGCCACAATACTGGGCTGTCAATTCTGCCAGCCACAACGCTAAGAGTGCTGTTGCCACTGCCGCGGGCACGACTCAGCAACGAAGCAGCTCTCTTTCTGAGGAAGGCATGGTAACCATCAATATGAGCGTCGGCAAACAAGCCCGACGCACTGCAGTGCCTCGGCAAACGCATCAACATCCTAAAGACATTGTTTTTATTGTCTTCTCTGCGTATGTTGATTCATAGACTGCACGTATAAAATGATTGGCAAAACGCTTGAAATAAAATAACTTTTACTGCTTTAATACAGCGTGCAAATCTACGAGCTAACATATTGCATCGGACAGCCCACACCCGGTGCTCCCTCTCAATATCCTCGTAGCCTGAGAGGTCATCCGAGACCTACAGTGAGCAAGGTATTCGAATCGCGAAACTCAGGGTAAACAAACACCGTCTATGAGGACGGATGTGTCTCAGAGATGTGATTCATAGGTTTTAGTTTTTTTTTGCGCGAAACCCTAAGTCTTTTTCTAAAACAAAAGTAGCCTATTTTAATCCTTATGAAATAATTTATCTTCCAGTGAAAGTCCCGTCCAAATCGGTCCAGCCGTTTCGGAGATTAGCCGGAACAAACAGACAGACAGACAAACACAGACAAAAAAAAAAAATTGTGTTTTTGTTGTATGTGTCGTATATACTTTCATATGCATTTAGTAAAAAACTGTTATTTTGAAATTACAAACAGACACTTCAATTTTATTTATTTGTATGTATGTATTATTTGTATGTATGTATAGATTAAGACTTTAAAAGTTTGATTTATATGTTTGAAATTGAATTATTTTTGTTTTATTTATATTTTTTTTAAATAAATTGTTGCTATTAAGCCAAATTATTATGTATTTCATTGCTTCATTAATTTCCTGTTCCAATTTATTTTTGTCACTACATTTTATTATTAGTGTCGTATCGTCAGCAAATAGGATTGTTTCGTGGCGTGTTGCATTGGGAAGGTCATTAATATATAGAAGAAATAAGAACGATCCCACCACGTTGCCTTGGGGTACTCCTACTGCATTAGTTTTATAATTAAATTTATATTCTATTTTGTTTACATCAATTACTTTGATATTTGTACACATTGACGCCTATCACTTAGGTACGATTTAAGGCAGTCATTCGCTTGGCCCCTTATACCATATTTGTCTAATTTATTTAGTAATAGTTTATGATCTACGAAGTCAAAGGCTTTACTCATGTCTAGAAAAATTGCTACTACAGGTATGTTGTCATTCATTGCCTCAGTTATTATTTTGATTAAATTAAAACAAGCCAAAGAGGTGGTGCTATTTTTCCTGAAAACTAATTTCTCCCACCTTAGCAATTTATACTTGTCCACATAGTCATATAGCCTTTTTATTAATGTGTTTTCAAATATTTTTGATATTATCGGAATTAAAGTTATGGGTCTATAGTTCGCCATGTCAGATTTATCACCATTCTTAAATATCGGTTTGACTATTGAGTTCTTTAATGCGGTTGGGAACACGCCCTCTGAAAACGACATGTAATTAAGTCGCTCAACGGTTTGCATAAGTGATAAGCACAAGCTTTTATAATTTTGGAACTTATGTCGTCACAGCCGACAGACGCAGTATTTTTTAGGTTTTGGATTACCTTAAACACTTCTATAGGATCAATAGGATTTAGGAATATTGTATTATTGTGATTAATGTCCATATTTCTATTTATAGCGTCAATATTATATGTGAATTCATTATTATTTGTCAATTGTATATAGTATTCGTTAAACATGTCACAATTTTTTTGAGGAACAGTACTGTTGTAAGCTTTTAATACTATTTGTTGAATGTCATTACTTTTTTGTATGTTACCAATTTTCTTATTGATAATATCCCAAGTGGCCTTGCACTTGTTTTTCATGTTCTGTTTATAATATCTTTTATTGTGTATTTGTTGAGATATGTTAAATTCAAATTCAAAATATTTTATTTCACATAAACCTACATGGGCACTTATGAAACGTCAGAAGCTACGCACGGTTCCAATTGGTCGTTTCCTATGGAGAAGAGCCGGCAAGAAACTCCACGGTTACTCTTTTAAAAATAATTGGGTTTTACAATTTTTACAACAAAAAAAATAAAAAAAATACAGTGTTATTAGGTATGCGAGGACAGTGTAGGTCTTTCAACAAGTACCAAGTATGTACTTAATAAAATAGAAGATGGTCAACAAGACTATAGTCCACTAAGCCTACAGCGTTCTCACATTCACAAAATAGAAAAGAATCTTTAAAAAAGATGAATAAATTAATAAAAATAAAAACTATTTTAAACGAAATGACATGATTGCTATTACAACTGTAACAAATCTGAATAATTAACATGTCCACAAAAGCCACAAATAAAGAGTTGAAAATAATTGAAAAGTAGGTATATAATGTCAAATAAAATTATGATTATGTCAAGGAAGAATGTAAATAAAACAAAAATATAAACATGGTAATTTGAGAGCAGTTAATAGAATCTTACATATTTTGCCGTTAATGAGGTACCAGGGAAGCCACATGTGCAGAGGGAATTATTGCCAAACTTCTTTGTCTTCAACGTAGTCTTTAATTTTATAATAATACAATGTTTAAGTATTTCACTATATTTTTATACTTTGTTGTTAATCTATTTTTGTTTGTTTTATTATGAATAGTTTTTAAATGTAAATAACGTTTCCGTATACAGGACTTTTTTAAACCTTTCGTCAACCGTAGAGTATTATTTTTTATGTTTGACCTTTTCATCTTTTGTATGGGAAAACATAGTTTATAAAATAGTTGTAATGTCCCAAGAAATACCTGAAATGCATCTTCCAAATTATCCATTAGATACATGTCAGAGAATGAAAGCGCAGAAATACAGTCGCAAAACTGTTGGATGCTTTCTTCATGATAATCCCTTTTGTATTCAATTCAAATCAACTTAGCATAGATTTAGGTTTATTAGTCGTCACTGTCAGCGTCTGTCCTGTCTCATGATCAAATAGAGCCAGGTGATGAACTTCACCTTTAGCTTGTTTGATATTGCTTGCAAATAAATCTAAACACGACTGTTTTCGTGTTGGTGTTTTTATATGCAATTCAATACTGAATTTTTTTTAAAGCCCTAAAAGTTTAATATCCTTTGAAGTGACTCTTGTGGTGGGCGAAATAGAAATAACAATTATTATCACTTTAAGAATAATAATTATTATGACTTTAATGTTAAAAGCTACTCCACATGTTCAGTATGTTCACCCAACGGTTTAATATTTTTTTCTAAAATTCATAGAACCCATACACCAAATATCTTTCATACCAAATGATACAGATTAAAAAAATATATAATTTCCAAAAATTCAAATTCGGACCGAAGGGAAATTGCTGTCGAAAAAGTTCAAAGAAATCCTGGTACATGACACAAGAGCCAGTAAAAGAAGTACAGAAATTCCAAGTACTTCCATCCAACGTACCGTCCGTAAGTAGGATACCATGCGTACCATACCCTCCGCGTCCAAGCCATCTGATTATTAAAAAATAGATTTTGCCAAACAATGTTGCAAAGAATAAATGCGACGATCTCCAATTTTTTTTTTTAGTGTTTGTGGACTGACGAATCCCGCTTAAAAAGGCAGGGGAGTTTAAAACACATAATTACCACACCCATTGTGTGGTAGTTATGTATTACCTACCGTACTACCTTATGGTAATTTAAAATTATTCCTTTAAAATAATTATAGGAATGTTAAAAATACATTTTACACAAGTAGCAAATCAATAAAATTGATTGATTGAAAACGATAAGAAATCTTTATATTGCCATTCCTATCTAAAGATTTCTTATCGTTTGCCATAAGTAACGGTTTAGAAAATGAAATTGGAAATGTCTCTCTGATTTTTTTTTTTAAACAAAATAAAAACCATTGTTCCCAAAAATATTTAATGGTACAAAGTTATTAGAATGATTACAAAAACGCATATGAGAGCAGCACAACGATATAATTAGTGAGAAGACCCATCAGGTGTAACAGCAAGGCAGCGTCTACGTAGAACAGGCCACACGCACGTATCTTGCTGAATAATGCTCGATGTAATCGCTGTACATTCCTGAACAGCCTCTTCTCTTCTCCTGACAAAATGGCATAATGAATGTTTCATTATTTTCACCTGTACCTATCAATTCTTTTGATACAGGTAATGATTGATAAAATTGATTGAGTTTATTTAAAATGAAAAAGTGCTCGAATTAGCAATTGGTATCCTCATACCGCTAGAGAGACCTATACATCGTCTGCTGCGCAAGTCAAATCACTTGATGTGTCCAGTCTCATCTTGAGTGGTACTTATTGTAATTATAAGGTGAATGAAACTGCATGTCTGTCCGTCTGTTACCTTCTTACGCATTGTAGCGGTTACACCGCCACATACAAACTACGCAGCAAAGACATGACGTCACACAAAGCCTGCATCGCGCAGTAAAAGTTTACCGCGCAAACGACATAGATAAGACTACCCGAAATCAACTAACGGGCAGTTGCCCGCCAGACATAACACCCATCTAGTCGGAGGATCCTCCCTTTTCAAATGAGGATGAGTGAACTTTACACCCTGTTCTTCACACCCCTTAAGCATCAACGGCTGATCGGATTTTTATGAAATTTTGCACACACACCATGACCTTAATCATTTTTATCCCGGTAGTTCCGTTCTCGTGGGATAGTTATCGTACCCCAAATAGGCGAAGCTGCTGGCAAAAGCCAGTTCAATAAAATTACCTGTACAATTTGAGTTCAAAATAATAGCGCAACAATCTTGGACCCCTTCCATTGCTTTGTAGAATTTCTCACAACACTGACATAATATTACTTGCATCGTCATATTCTTCATCCACCAAAAATATACGGATAACGATGTGATTACTGCAATTTCCTATAATCAAATTTATAAACTTGTTAGATACACCCACAATACAAAAATAAAAGTTGCCGCATTGCACACAAAGCCCGGAAATTCAATGAACTCGACCGTCCTATGAAACCACGTGTGATGACAATAGCATGAACATTGCATATGGCTCCACCAAAGCGGAAACGAGACGAGAGGAGGGGAGATTTGTTTTAAACAACCAATAGAATTTCGTTATTTACACATCTCGTCTCCACTCAGCTTCAGTGGATACCACTGAGAAGAGATAAATCAATCTCGGCGAGCACATCGCCGAGATTGAGCTGGGCGGCGGTACAAAGCGGAGATGTGAGCTGTGCCTCGCAAGTTGGAAGCGGGGTGCAACGGAGACGCGAAGAAATGTGATCGGCGTGCAGTGAGCGGTCAACATCCAACGCCCGCCGCACGCAGCTCAGATTCACTCTAGCCAGCACACATCTCCACTACAGTTTAGTCAGCTTTGTTGGTTACATCCTAGTTGAAAAACATCCCTTCTTGTCCCCACTTCGAACATCTCCGCATATCTCAGCTTTGGTGGATGCCAGGCCTTAATATATGCAAGAACCCTCACTCTCACTCACTCACACACTCATGCCTGCATGCGTGTGTGAGTGAGTGAACTTTGAGAGTGAACTTTTATAACAAGTTGCCAAAGTCGGTTACAGAACTTAGCGATGGAAAGTTTAAAACCTACATCAAACGTGTCCTTATCAAAAAAAGCATACTATAAGATTAAAGACTACGTTGAAGACAGGGATGTTTGGCAAATTCCCTCTGCACATGTGGCTTCCCTGGTACATCATTAACGGCATAACTATATAAATGTCTATTAACTGCTCCCAAATTACGATGATTATTTTATTTTACATTGCATACTTCCTTGACATAATCCTTTTATTATTTGACATTATATACCTTCAATATATAGATTAATCTTTTTTTAAATTGTATTTTGTTACAGCTGTAGCTACAATCATGCATTTGGTTTAAATAGATTTTTATTATTTTATTTATCTTTTACTAGCTTCTGCCCGCGACTTCGTACGCGTGGAAGTCATAAGACACCAGTTGACACCACAATATACTACAGTTTATAAAACTTTCGTGTATACTACGTTTTGCAGCATTGCGCTGCCGTTCAAGCCTCTTTTGTAGTTGTAAAAGTTTCATAAACTATTATTTCTTTTAAAAATTTCGAATTGAGCACATTTTCAAATTTTGAATTCTATATCGTTCAAAGTAAAACAATTTTTTCTGACTTGCGTCATTCTATTGTGAGTCGCTCTGGACAAAACGTCATGGTATAAAATAATTTTTCTCTGCTTCAAGTGTCCTGTTTTCAGTTTAAGACACGGATGTAAAAAGATGACGATAGTATCTTTGTGCTAGCTGGTCGCAGTTTTGATGAAGCATATCGTGTTCATTGTGGTGTCTAGTCCTCAAGTTATACCTATAGTTCGTGCCAGCCAAGCGAGAGTCTAGAACCACTATTTTTTGGTGAAGTATTTACTGTACAAACATGTGAGTATTCAACCAATTTCTCATTTAACAAACTGTACAGTCTCGCGCCACCGCCCCCATGCGTAATTTTGCCTATGCCGTTTCTAAAGCCCCCTGTTTTCGGACTTCGACAGAAGAGGTCTTGAGGCCTCCTGGGACCCCGGGCCATCGTGCGGCTACCGACCCAAGTTCTCACATCGCGGCCTGTGGCCAACGCAGGCACCCACGGACGCCGCCGTACACACGCCGCCCATGGTAGAGGTCGCAACGCACCAAACCCCAACGAGACGCTGTACGACGGGACGTCGCTACGGTTCAGCGCAAAGGACTTAGGGACATTCATACTTTAGCTCCTAGAACTTTTCCATAACATCAATAACTACCAAATTCTATTTTAGGCGGTTTCCTGATTGACCTGTAATCAGGATCATTACGTGATATCAACTCTTTGCCCTACTTTTGATTTCCGGGATTAATTAGGTAATGGCCAATACTTGTTTAACCCGTCACGTTCTATTTTAGTGGTCAACCCTCAAACACGTAATCTTCCTTCTAAGACAAAATAAAATTCCAACTAGGCGGCTTGCAATAGTACTTAAATTTATTTATCACCTTTTATACATAACTGTTTCTTTTTCTTTACTTTTAAAATTATAATACAAATCATATTTTAAATCTCCTGCTATTTTTTCTTTGTATTTAGTTATCCTATGCAAGCGTGGGTTCGATTCTCACCAAGCATTCTTTTTAACAAGTGGCAGAAGCTGATCTCTAATGCTACAGTTTGTAATATTGTTCTCAGCAGTTAAAATACACAGAGAGTCAGGACTGGTGAGTCGGGAGCTAGCGACGTACAGTGTCCGTGCGAGAAGCAGCTCGTCCTGAGGTCGACACCCGCAGCCTTCAGCATTTTTTTTTACTTTTGCGTGGGGAATCATCAAATGACTTTTCCCGCGCTGGGCAGAGCGAAAGGGCGTGTCAGACTCTTACTGACTAAAACCCACCCGTGTTACTTCCCTTGCCTGTGCCAGGGGCCACGGTTTCCCCTTAGCAACCCCAGCAGGCACCGGCCCTAGCGGACCCTTTCAGTTTTGCTGACATCTCTTTGAGGCGCACGTAGAACACGACGCGCCGTCGACCCGGGCCTGATCCTTATCGGACGGCGAGCTACCCATTGCTCTCCATCCGCAGGCCCGCGCCTACGGTGGCCGGAAATTGGCTACCAATTCCCGACGCCCGGGGCGTCTCCTACGGCAGCGGCTTGGGGCGTAAGGGCGCGACATTTTCCTGCCCCTTGCGCGCCCCGCCTCCTCCTTCGCGAGCATTACTGCTTCGCAGAAGGAGGTGACGGCTTGCCTTGTCCTCTCGCTCCGTTTATCTTTTATATTGGTAGATTCTTTTCCTCTAGATTTTGTGAATGTGAGAACCTTGTAGGCTTAACAGACTGTATATATGTGGTCCATTTTCTATTTTTCTAAGTATCTGGTACTTTTTGATAGGCCTACACTGTCCTCTCATACCTATTATCACTGTAATTTAAAAAAATCCTTTGTAAAAACCAATTTATTTTTAAAAGAGTAACCGTGGAGTTTCTTGCCGGCTCTTCTCCATAGGAAACGACTATTTGGAACCGCGCACCTAGCTCCTGACGTTTCATAAGTCTTGTGCCCTTGTTGGTTTATGTGAAATAAAATATTTTGAATTTGAATTTGAATTTGCTGCTTGTTTACTTTTAATTTTAACATTGAAAACGTTTTTTCGATCGCTTCTGTATAGCCCCCCAATTTCGCTCAGAGTGCGACGTCGCTCTGGTGTTGTGAGTTTTAAGGCCACATGAATGGTTGAGGTCTTGAGGCTTCAAAATGGTTAAAATGTTTTTTGATAAATTCAATTTTTGTTTTTGAAAATTGACATTTTGGCAATTTTCAAAAACAAAAATTCATAATTCACATTTTTTCGGGGTCCTTCTCTTATTGAATCGTCTATATTTCAAAAATAAAAAGCGATATCAAAAAAAAAAAAACCTTCCTGGAGATTTAGTTGGGCTTTATTTAAAAAATTATTATACCCCTTCATACTGACTAAATTAATTATAAATTCCAGAATCAAAGACGAAAAATTATGTTTTTTTTACGCGCCAATATGTTAATTTGTTACACAGCTCTATTTGTAAGCCAAATTGAAATATAAATAAAATCTTTGATAAGTTACCTCCTTGGTTGCCATGTGTGTTAAAGTAAAAAGTTCGTTCCATTTTTATTTAAATAACATGACGGATATGAGTTTTAATAGTAGGTACCTAATTTATTTGGCCGCTAAACGACAGATATGGATTTTCATACAAACATGGCCGCTCGCATGTACCCGTACCGCAATTTCGATTTATTTCGAAAATTTTGTCGGTTGTCAAAATAATGTCGAATTTCCACGCTTTCCAACATGTTTTTTTTTCTTCCTTTCCAATTTCCATGCTTTCCATTTGTATAAAATCAAAAATAAAACAAGCAAATAGTACTTCATTTAAGGAAATTATTATGGAAGAGCGAAGCTTCCTAACACAGGCCTATTTGCTTAAAAGGAAACCCCAATCTCTATTTGATATGGTAAGCACTAGTGATGGATTAATTAGCATTCGCATTCATTGTTAGCATGCGAATGCTCATTTAGCATTTAGCAAATGAAATTTAGTTGCGCAATTCTGTGAAGTGCGAAGTGAATTTATCGCTTCGTACTTTTTTAAACTATCATATTTCAGAGCGTCGAGCGTCGTCGTGAGCTCGCTCTCCGTCGCACCTATGGGAAGTCGGGAATACTAAATCTATCGGTTTCACGTGACCGTGACCTCGACTTCGTTTGCGTGTGTTTATTAGCAGGTATTGCGAACTTGCGAAGAATGGGTTAAGCAATTGTTATCTTATTATCTTTGATTTACGCGTACTTAGAGTTGTATATTGAATGAATGCTTGTGTTTGTTTAATTAATTAAATTATTAGCATTAGCAGAGCAGGGTGGTGCGAAGAATGATGTTTAACAATTATTATCTTATTGTCTTTGATTTGATCGTACTTAGGGTCATGTATTGACTGAATGAATGCGTGATTGTTTATGTTTAATAAATTAGTGCTCTAAAATCTTTCTTACGAAACATCAATCACCAATTTTAAAACCCATCTATAACTTAAACACATTGGTCATTCATTACAATAGCTTTTTAGCTGAATGTGAACCGACTCGGTCCTGTTCGGTACAGGTGCGTCAGGTGCAGAATGCTGATGCACCTTCACAACCAGTTCAACCGGAATCTGTGCCGTCTACATCTGCGCACCAGGAGAACTATGTTGGGGAATCCCGATAGGAAAACATTGTTACCAGAACCGGGATGTACTAGCACAAATAAAACGTTATCGACGAGTCAACTACACGCTAGGCTAGGAGACGACGGCGTCGGAGACGTCCTACATAAGGCGACCGAAGCGCGGTCGCCTTAATTCGCATATTAACAAAATTCACATACTTCGTTATTATTTTCAATTATCGCAATATTAGCAATTAGCATAGCAATAGCAATTAATATGCTAAGACTAAAGAATTCACATGCTAATGAAATTAATGTGAAATCGCATTAATTGCCATTACTAGTAAGCACTTGTTAAAATAATAAATAAATTTTAATTTTCAGTAAATACGTTCCCTCTGTCGGGACACAGGCGTCCTCTCTGTGAATGGGCGTCGACCGTAATCCACCACGCGCGTAAAATGCGGGTCATGTTGATGACATCTTGAATAATTTTTCTGTAGTAAAACATAGTGTTTTATTTTCGAGAATACACGAACTCATTGTAGTATGTATTTTCTAATACAAATGTATTAAAACACACCCTCTTTTTACATGAGGGGTTTAAAAAAGAAGAAGAATGAAAAAGTCTACATAATATTTTGCTAAGACTCGCACAAGAAAACAGAACGTAAAAAAAAAAGAATATACTTAAAATACACACACGCACATACATGAACTCTGAAAACATAATTGCCTTTTTTGGACAGTCGTGTACAAAAAACTGTAAGAGGTAAAAACCACTTTGCAAATCGTTTAAAAGATGAAATAGAACAACATTTTGCAGAAAATCAGTGCATTAGAAAACCACATTCAACTAAATTCTTTAAATACTTACAAAATCATTTTCTTTCATCCCCATTTTTATAATTTCAAGTACTACTTGAAAATAAACTAAAAAGTGAATGAACACTTCTATGGTGTAGTAAAGTATCTGAAATTGATGAAGGACTAACATGATGTTCGAAAATTAGAAACTTTATCGAGTGGTCTTTTTTTTTCATTTTATAATTAATTTATGAAAACAAAATGTACTCCCAAGTTTACTTTTCCATAAGAACGGATATGATTTGAATTGAGCACCTAAATTTATACACAGTTCATACATATTACACAGTTCATTAAATAACGCAACACAACTAGTACAGAAAATCAATCAATTGTTACTCTACTTACTATTTTTCGAAAACACACTTTGTAGATTTCATAACATTCTAATATATTTACGTAAGCATCAAACATTCGTTTGATTTCAATCGCATCTTCAATTCCTTGCGAATTCAATGCACGAGTATTCCATAAAATGACTTTATCTTCCAAAAGTTTCAGGAGTCGAATGGCATAAACGTAATTGAAATCAAAACTAACCAAAGAGTAACAACTCAAAATATAGTAGTAAGGCAAATCTAGTTTTAAACTGCAACTGATGAAAAGTACGGCAAAGAAACTACTAGCCATAATAATACTGAACCAGTTCCAAAAAGTGAAGCGCTTGGATCTTTTTCTATCATTAAGGAACCTGTGAATGTTTTGAAAAACCAAAACGAATGAAATGTATCTTTTCGTTTCCAGAACGCCGTTGATAAAGTTCATGCCAAGTCCGAGACTGTAGTAGCCACAATCAAACAAAGAGATCACATACTGTACAAAAGCATTATCATTCCAAGCGTTAAGAAAATACAGAATGTAAACGCGATGAAAAAATGCATAAATGAATATGCCAGTTCCGATCAACGACACAAAATTGTGGATGAGGCCAATTGGATCTATAAAATTGTTTTTGATGCGATATTTTGGGCAGAACATCATGTTTTGCATCAGATTCAAAGGCAATAGCATCGACTGTACATCTTTGTCAACCACGTTATTTGAATTTATTTTTATACGATTTTCCCTGATATCACTTTTATCCGTCATTACTATGAACATTGTTTTAGTTGCATTCGTAAACTTTAACTGATAATGACATAACAATTTATGGTACTTTATTTACTAGAAACTCGTTTCTATTAAAATAATTGAAACGTTCATTAAGTAATAGAATGGATGTCTGGCCTTGTCTATAGATCAAAAATTTCAAATAAAATTTCAAATTATTTATTAATATTCATAATGGTTGTACATGAACAGATTGGACGGTGACCCTCAAACTAGGCATTTGCCTGTATCTTGGGGGTCGGACTTGCGACATTTGCGAGCTATGGATAGTACACAGTGATTATTGCATAACCAGTAAACATAAACTAAAATAAAACTAAGCAATCAATCAAACATCAGCGTGAGATCAATCGGAGCAAGATAAAATAATCAGTATGAGATCAATAAAATAGTAATAACATCGAAACAAAATATAAATTAACAAAAATCTAATCAATTAAAATGAAATCAATCAAAATTAGTAGATAATATGTAAAGCATAAAGATTGACTGAACTTATAAATCGGTTACCAAGTCGACATCATAAAATGTCGTGATGGCCCAGTGGTTACGGCTTCGCCTCTCATGCTGTGGGTTTAAATCCGGACAAGTACCAATGTGACTTTTCATACTGTAAAGTACATAAAATATGAAAAGTTTATCTTAGATATCAATGACATCGGTGAAGGATGTTTTCATCCTGAGGAAACCTGGACTTATAATTATGAAGTCTGAAATCACTAATCTGCCTTGAGCAAGCGGTGTGATCATTACTCATTTACATTCTCTTTATGAGAAGAGGTCTTTGTCCTGCAGTGGTACAATAATAGCATGGTATTATTAAGTCCACATTCTATAACAATTTCATTATTATTATTTAACAAGCTGCGCTCCGCGGTTTCACCCGCATAAGTCTCGATCCCGTGGGTATAACGGGATAAACGGTATCTTATGTCCTTTTGCAAGTCTCATGTACCAAATTTCATCCAAATCTGTTCAGCCGTTTTAGCGTGAAAGCGTAACAAACAAACTCCCATTACATTTACAATACTAGTTATGATAATGTTGCTCACACATGAACCTTGATTTAAATTTTAGGTACATTATATTTGCGCAAGGACAGTGATAATAACAGAGCTGTCTCTGTCATTCAGAATTTGGCTTGAGATTCATATTTGTAAATCGTTCTAGAATACAAATTTCAATAATTATGATTTTAAATTAGATTTGAGTAAAGCCAGAACAAACTTTGATCATTCAACTATTTGTTTCGTGTTAGGGTATTAATAGCCAATCGCTCAGCCATAACGTCATAACGCCATAACGTCACTAGGCAGAATCAATTTTCGTAATATAGGTACAATAGCTACTCAGATACAATAAAGATTTAATTACTCAACAAAAACCTTCAAAATCAACATCTGCAAAGTTTTTAAACATTACAAAAATGCAAAATGCAGTACTATAACGTAAGTGGTGACGAGGTTCCAGAAGTGTAACAGTGTTGCGGCGTCAACGACAAATACTCCACACGCACTGAGCTTCTCAAAATCTCCTTGTATTATACGATGCATGTTTTTCCACACCTTTTTTGATGGATGATCAAGAAAATGTATGCTGATCTATGTATGATCCATTCGAAAAAATATGGGTTGCACGACGCAACTACCACCATGACCAAGGACAGGGAAACCTCATTCTACATATTTTAGCTAATATTAAATTGATAAGTGACGAATCTTGAGAAATTACTGTAGCGACGGCTAAATCAGTAGCTAATGATTACTTGTGTTTTGTACCACTAGAAGTAATGACTGCCTGATTGACAAATCTTGTGTTTTCATCGAAACAGTTTAGGCAACAGCCTTCGGGTCATGAGGTCGAATCTTCCCGCTACAGTTATAGTAACGTCAAAGCCATATATTTAATTTTATAGTAGCATTTGTATCTTCTAGATTAAGTACCTACTTACAGTCTTGGGATACTTTCAAAATCACGTTAATATGAGCTCTTGTAATTTCACTGTAAAATCCTTCACAAGCAATGCACAATTGCGTTTCCACGAAAAATTTATTAGATAACAACAGCACCAAACTAACGATATTTATCATAATCATGTATTCTTCTCTCTAGAAATATTTAAATCAAATTATAGAGATTCATATTCATATATCGTTTAAGGACATATTTTCATGAGGAAAGTTTTAGGTGTGAATGTGGATGCCTTTAAAGCTATAGTAGGGGAAGACCAGAGAAATGATGGATAATTTAAAAATGATATGGGCAGAAATGAATTTACTAGTGAGATGATGGCTGACAGAAATGTATGAAAGAAAAAGACGCCAAAATAATGAAAATAAAAAATATATTTAATAATATAATATTACTTAAAAAAATTAACTGTTTAAGCCCCCTGATTTCTTCATTAAACCATCAGAGAGCCTCCCATTCGGGCACAAGTTACCGTGGCCTACTTGGAAAACCTTAAATAGACTTCGTGCCCAAGTAGGTCATAGCAAGGATAACCTACACAAGTGGGGGTTCATGGACGGCTCAGACCTTCGGTGTGTATGCGGCGTCTCTCCACAGACAATGGCTCACCTCCCATCTTGCCCCGCATGCCCTGTCACCTGCACACGTGAGGACCTTATGGTGGTATCCGCGTTGCTGAGTTTTGGGCCAAACAAATTTAAAAAACTCAGAACAATTATGTATTTTATTTCAAAAAAATGTTGTAGTACTTACAAAATGCGTTTTTGACCATGATATTATAATTTCAGCGTAAGACAGAGTGTATGAATGTTTTAACATAGTGAAAAACCATCTTGAACAGAACACAAATAATTAATCTATTAATATTTTGAGTTTTCTTGAAAAAAATGGCCGTAGGTAGGCAGGTGAAACATCAACATTATAAAACAGACAGTGAAATATAAAGATATTATTTACTATACATCCAGCAGAATTTCTTAACATCCCAAGCTTCACTAACAGACTTTAATGCATTATCCATTTCTTCTAACGCCGTTTCACTGTCTACTATTATTTCGTCATCATTTACTTTTTCAAAATGTGTATTTTCTATAATTTTGTTCCAGATTCTAGTTTGGTAGCTCAACATATTAACAAATATTATGATTTGTACTAATTCGATATCTAAAATTGCAGATATTGATACAAAAATACCTCTCATGAAAGACAATTTACGTCGTATGCCATTTTGAAAAATAATACTATAACACAGTTGGATAAGATTATCACAATTGACACCCATGTGAAAATCTTCAGTTTACTCATATACAACGTTGATACGGCAGAGGGGCTTTCCTTTGAACTGCCTATACTAGGTACCATTTTCAAGCTCTGTACCAAAAATCAATTAAATAGGAGCAGTAGTTTAGTCGCAAATGATTTTTTAAGTTTTTGCTCCGTTTGAACACGATGTATCTTTCCTAACAGCTGATTATGTCTATACGCTTAGGTCATGCACCTTAAAACGATAAATCTGAGTACAACCTACATGCGTTGTTGCCGCTCTGTGACGCAAATCACAAGTACATACAACCAAATATTTTTGCTAAAAAGATGCCAATTCAAACAAGGACACACACACTTGCACTTTCATTACGAGAGTGACAATCATAGCAAAACATCCCGCGCGTAATAGAAATAGAAATAGGTCAGTGTGTTGCTATTGCATCCTAGATCCTTGCGATCGGTAAGGGGGTGGGGCCTCTAAAAAACGTGTTTTTTCAGTGCGCCGAGGCAATCCTTTTAGAACGTACTTATGTTACGTAACACGGAAGCTCCGCGAACTCGCGCGCTGATAATTGTGATTTTATTTTGTTATTATGATAGGATAGGACACTAAATACGTTTAACCGATAGAGCCCCACCATTACCACAGTAGACAGTATTTCTTTTTTTTATTGTGACAGGACACGTAACTTGGGATTAATAATTATTTAGTGTTAGTTTTTTTTTTTTGATTGACTGCTTTTATTGTGATACGACACGTAATTAAACTTTGGTTGTGTGTGTGTGTGTGTGTGTGTAATTAAAGTGTGCCTCAGAGGTAAATACAATTGTTGAACTAAAAACTAGGATTATTTTAGCATTTCACAAATTAAAGTGCTTAGCGACGGACAGTGATTTAATTAGAAAAATAAATAACAATATTCTCCGTCGGTATAATTTGTACATTAATGAGAATGGAGGACACAATAATTATGTCATCGAGAATTTAAAAAAAGTGTGATCGTTGTTAACTTGTTAGTACTTCAAAGCCGCCACCCGCGCCACCGCCGGCCGGGCGGCCGCCCGCTTTTACACGAGATAACACACGCCGATACGCCGCGCTGAGGCGTGCGCGACGTTGCCGCTTTGTTACCTAGGTATCTAAGGTCAGTTAAATTTGTTTACAAACGGTGGTTGCGTTTTACTCTGATTTGTAAGCTATTTAGTTTGTTTGAAAAAAAAAAACTCATTTTTGGAGCTTTTTATTTTTATACCGTATCGAATTAATACTAAACACGTATAGTATACGTAGTGTAATTTAATGCCCCTCTGTCATATCAACCCTGTATATGTTGCTATAAAAGTTTTTGTTGATCTCATATAGAACTGATAGCAAACGCACGCTTTTGCGACTGAAGTATAAATTGAGGACACACACAGCTCCAAAATTGAATGCATATTCGAAGTAAACAAAATAGTAGGTGATTTGGAGTGTGAGACTAAAAACAGTTTATGAATATAGCACACATAACGTTTTTTCTTGTAACAATTTCCACGCAATTTTTGTAGATTTATTATATTTCCGCGCACACAGGATAGTATTTATGTAGTAAAAAGGGAAGAAGACACTCAGAAAATCGTCATCTAACAATACTTACTCGTATATTTTCATATGGTTATTTCTTTTATTCCATTTAAATACATATTATTATTATAATTTCTTTTATTTCATTTTAATACATATAAAATATTGATTGATTATTATTAAAAAATACTAATAGAACTTTTCAGACGTCCTTCAGACTAGTAAGAAATTAAATAGCAATTATGTCAATACTTGGTGTTATACTAACCAATATGTCTGATGGTGATAGATTAGTATCGTTAGAGCAATTTTAAAAGTACTTACGAGGTAGTCTATCACTTTTTTTATAAAATAGCTTATGAATCATCATCAGCATCATTGCAACTGAAAGACCAATGCCCATAGGTCATTAATAAAAAAATAATTTTCATATCGTTATGAGACAAATTCGTGTAGTCCCACCAGTGGGACGAACGGGAATTGAATAAATAATATTAAATTTATTCCTGTTCGACCCATTAATTTTGTTAGTGAACGGGAATGATTTAGTCATTTTATTTTTAATTCCCGTTGGTCCCACTCAATTATTTGAGTCTGTTTGTTCCATGCTAAAAAAACACTTATTTATCCTAAATATAGGGAAATTGTGACTGACTGAGATCTATCAATTTTCAAAATTCAATTCATGTTCAATTCCTAATGCATGTCAATGAGAAACAAAACCGTAGTTTAATTTAAAGAGGTAACAATGATAGTGGTCATATTGGTTTATATACAGTCTTGTCTATTTCTCAAAAGTTCTTTACAGAAAATTTATTTGCAGCAGTACAATAACATAATGAGTGACAATTCCCATCAAATATATTGATAGCGTAGCGTCTACACAGAACAGGCCACACGCGGACATCTTACTGAACGATCGATTTGCCTGTAGTACGTTCCTGAAAAGATGTTCTTGACTTTCTGAAAACAAAGATGAAGACTCAACAAAGAGAAATACCAACAACTTTTCGCAAACAAACTTTGCAAATAAACTGGTACTTAACCGATTTTAAATGAAAACTTTACGAATTTGACATTAATCGGAATTACAAAAATGGCCTCGATCCCATGCGATTAAATTCAGGTATTTTTACGATTAAAACAGTCTTACTTGGACAACTCTTTTTCTTCATAAGCTGTATACACGCCATTTTAGCTTCCTCAACAGTGATATAGAACTTTTCACAGTATATACTTAAGATAATGATTAGTATTAAGTTCTTTATTAGCCATAAAAGTATTGAAAGCATGAAAATTAAAGCCTAGAACAAAAAAGAAGTTTAATCGTTATTGAAAACATATATTATATCAAGACACCTTATGCACTTACTTCTTTTTCCAACCCAGCATATACTCTCACCGTACTGAGTATAACCTCTACACAACAAAGTGTACGGTAAAATTCGGTAATTGTGTAATATAAAACCTGTGGAAAAAAAACCACTAATTTGATACTTCTTAAATTCTTCTTCCAGGCAAGGCAAATACGTCACCAAACAAACAGAACTAGGTAATATTCAAGGATGAGTTACTCAAAGTATTGAAATATCAGCTATGAACATGACATGTTCATACACATTGTGTATTCCTCCCTTAATAGCAAGTAGAAGGTTCCTGAACTTACCATTACTTGAAATATTTTTTTATACAGATCGTACGCTTCAAGTATATGTTGGTAAATCCGAAACAATTTGGAGCAATGTTCATCATTTTCTTCATGTTCATCATTCATAGTCAGGATGTCTTTTGTCCACTCATAGAGATACTTCCTTAGCAATATTATAATTCGTGTTGCCATAACAATATTGACATTTGATGCAATGAGAAATATGTCATAAATTATGTTCAAAATAATATCGACGTCGATTTGGTAACTGTTTGATGTAACATACATAACATCTAGAAAAATATTTATCAAGACAATGGTTATTAGTGAAATCCAATTCCAAATGATAAAACTCTGGATACTCTCACTCAAGTCAATGTTCCCATGTTTGGATTTTCAAAAGAAATGATACGGTGTTTTTATTTTGCACAAGGTCCAAAATAAACATCATCGTGAACTCGATCAACAAAGAGACGTAATACATAAAAGCGAATACAAACAAGAAGTAACTTTTAAACTGTGTAATATTTACAACAGTGAGGTCCTGAGTAAGCATTTGATAGATACATAACGTATTTACGAACATCATACAGCAGAACGAAAATATTCGATATATTTTTCCTTTTGGGTAAATATTATTAATTCAGGCATTGCATTTTGAAGCCAAAAACTTATTTAAAGCAAAGTTAAGAGAATACATTGTTCTTTGAACCACTGTTTCCTAAGTGAATCCTGAATTGCGATTTATTACACTATTTTTACGAGTACAATTTTATTTTTGTTACCAACGGCTGTCTTATGACGAAAACTGTCATAAACGGACCAGACACTATCAGTAATAATAACATCAATATTACTGTCATTCTTTCCAATATTGACGTAAAACTATTAAAATTTTTAGATCACATCATCATTCCAACTACCACACCGTCAGTAGTAAAGACATTATTTGAATGTAATGTCATTATTACTGATAGTGTCTGGCCCGCTTTTGTAATGGAGAAAATAAAATTTATATTATAGAATTAAGTTTAGTATCAATATTGTCTCGAGTTCTCGACACATTACTTATATTAAAATATAGAGGTAGGATACTTATAGACTCCGAAACCTGGATTTCGTTTACAAAAACGTTTTTTGTAGGAGTTAATTATGATAAATGAAGTCTATAAAAACGAAGTTTGATTTTGATGCAGCATGGTACAGGATTCCATAAATCCATGAGCATTGTCCGTTAATAACATCTTACCAATGCCTGGAAAATTTTCTTAAAAAGATTGTAAGGTTTTACAATCTTAAGGTATATCCTGAATAATTTGAGACAATGTTCAGCATTTTCGTGATTACTATTCATCAACAAGATATCTTTAATCCAATTTTCGAGATATTTTCTTAATAAAATAATAATATAGCTCTAAATTAATATCTGATGTGATGTATATTATGTCACAAAATATGTTACAAAAAAGATTGAAAACATTATGGTAGTAACATGATATATTAAACATGGTATGTAAAACTATATCAGTACAGACAATAGTAGTTATTGAGATCTAATTCCATAAAATAAAAATTTTGACTCTAAAATCGATTCTTTTGTGAATATTTTGAATCTTCAAAATTAGCAACACGTAGTTTGTCTTATGAATTTCGTCCACAACGAACATAATCAAGAAAATGATCGCAAAAGAACAAAAAAATATGACAGCAATAAGTGATAAGACTTTACATATTCTGCCTCGGGTGTACGGCAAACATTCTATAAATACACAATACATCCATAAATAACATAAAGGAGAATGCAAATATTTGATATCTCCTTCCTCTTGGATAAATGGATGCTGTTTTTGCGAAATATCATTCAGTGATTAATGCTAAATACAAAACAATAATATGTATCGTACTCTGAAACATAATACATTATTGCTAAACGGACTAAGGACTATTAAGTGAAACTTCTAGCACAGTCACAGATTAATACAGATGGGACTCTCCGCAAAATCATTTAAATAAAAAGCGATTCTTGCTACGACACAATAAAGTGCGATTCAGGTCGCACAACGCTAATTACCTACAGTTATATTCACCTACAAGTTGCCTCTCTTTCTATCGCGTAACTCTTATACCTTCTGACCACGTCAGGGTTGTCATCGTACGGAACTTGGCAAATAAAAAAGTATGTACGAATACCCTGTTGTCTACATAATAAAAAAATTACGTAGTAGTAGTAGTAGTACATTATATTTAAATATGGTTACACTAAGTCCGTGGTGTACCTACCACGGATACCACCAAACAAAAATATTATTTAATTATGCTTTCCTCCTACCTATACTTATCGAAGCTTGAACCTGACCTTGAAGCAATTGCGACTTCCGCTGCCCCAGACTGGTGACGGCCCGCACTCTGCGGGCCCCGTCCCGTAGGGGGGAGTGAGGTGTTGAAACTCTCCCCGTTACGTCTTAGGGTGGCACGCGTGTAACACTACGCGCCGCCATCTCGGGTCCTGTGTGTTAGGGGGCGACGGATATTCCAGAGTTCGTCACCCCTGGACCTATTTAGGGGGGCTGGAAGAGGGTGTTATCCGCCCTCCGCCGACGCCCGGTGCGCCTGCTGCGGGCCGGGTGTGTGGACGAGATTTCCCTCTCCCTTTCCGGAGCCTCGAAAGAAACCACCGCGTCCCACGACTTGGTACTCCCGAAACTTAACCTAACCTAAACTTTTTTTTTTTTCTCTCGGGTTGGAAATCCTCATGGATGTCCTCCGCCCTGGGGTGGGTAAAGGGGTCTGTCAGACTCTTAATGACTAAAACCACCCCGATGTTCCCTCGCACACTTGCGTCGGGGGGCTGCGGGCGCAATTGAGACTTCCGCTGCCCCGGACAACGGCCCGCACTCTGCGGGCCCTGTCCCGTAGGGGGAGTGAGGTGTTCAAACTCCCCCCGTTACGTCTTAGAGTGGCGCGCGTGGAACACTACGCGCCGCCATCTCGGGTCCTGTGTGATGGGGGGCGACGGATGTCCCCGAATCCGTCGCCCCTGGACCCATTTAGGGGGGCTGGAAGAGGGCGTTTTCCGCCCTCCGCCTGCTGCGGGCCGGGTGAGTGGACGAGATCTCCCTCTCCCTTTCCGCAGCCTCCTTCTGCGAGATGACTGTCTCGCAGAAGGAAACTACCGCGTCCCACGACTCGGCACTCCCGACCATCGATCGAACGGCGGCCGGCAGTGACAACTTCTGAAACGAGGGCACGGCGCGGCTCCTCTCACGCGGCACACTCTGCCAATGTATGCCGCGCCGTGTCTTCAACCTAACCTAACCTAACCTAACTGTAGATTGGAGAAAGGACAGTGAAGAGTAAAAGGAAAGACCATGCAAATAATAAAATCAACCGAAATTATCTAGTATCAGTACTCTAGCTGTGACCAGTAACGTCAAAACTTTACCATTTCTCTTTTGGAAAGTTTCGCTAAGAAAAGTCAATTTATTTGAGTTGCAAAGTATAATGATTTCAAAAAATTATATGCCAATCTAAATAAGTTTCACAGTGAATATTTTAATCTGTCGAATAAGAGTATAAGTAAAGATAGGCTCAATGACACTGACGATATTTTCGCGCAATAGTAGTAGTACCATGTTATATAATAATATGTATATATTATATTCTTTTTTTATATTTTTTTTGTTATGTTTATTTTCTTTTAACTTCAATTTTAACTTTATACCATCTCTTTAAAGTTAAAAGTCTTTTTTGATTTGTTTGTATCACCATAAAACAAAAATTGTGCCTTTTTTACGGGAGGACACTGGCTCCAGCAACACAGTTATTACTAGCGCAGGAGCCAGAGAAATCTTATATTGCCTGGAAAAAATTGATCTATGTCAATAAATATTTTGTTTCATTTTTTTTTTCAAGTTCTTCTTTAAATGATCATATTGAATATTTGCAGTGATCTTGACAGCAAATATTAATGGATAAGATTATTATTAATTTTGATTATTGCCGAGCTGTCCATAGTGATATATACAGTATGGATACCACATATATGCAATAAATGAAACCACATAATTGTTATCGCCTTTTCTGACGATATACAAAAAATGAACGAAATCGGTCAAGTAATTAGTTCAAAACGTAGAGTTCTAATTTTATCAAATTTGAACACTCTGTAGAATTGGATCACTAGGTCAATGATTCAATGAACTTGAATCCTTGAACATTGAAAATCGACGTTGCCACGCAGTGCAAACTATCACGACACTGTTACCTATTCTACTTATTTGCCTAAAATGTAAAATCGGTACACCTAAACGACAGGTTGGAATTTAATGTAATACATTTTAATTCAACGTTCAAGTGCGCAAACTAAGCGTGTATGGGGGCCGCGGACCCCATCGCCCGACTGCGCGATCCTTCCCGCCCGTTGCTCTACGCAAGTACGTTCGTTTCGCTAGTGTGTGGATTTTAATACTGTGACGGTAGGGCCCAACCGCCCAATCCTTCTCACAGACAGGAGAACTGTGCATTCGTGTGCAGGGAATGGTAGGCTGATAAAATTTAATGTTGTCTCGACTTTCATTCTTGGAATTACTTGTATAATACCGGCATTCAGCTGCATCCTGTTAGACTGGATGCCGACCCCAACTTAGTTGCGAAACGGCTAGGTAGATGATGATGAGTACTTGGAATTTCCTCTGCAGCAACGTCCTCGACCTGCCATGGTCGAAATTTTGTTTTGCAATTTACACAAACACAATCTTTCACTGGCAAGCGCTTACATTTCCTGCGGGTGTACGTCGGCAGCGGAGTCTTTTGGCGGCTTCTTCCAAAAGGCGGCACGAGCCATGCGGCGTTTTTCAAAGAGGACGGTCCTTGAGCGAACGAAGTTAGCGGGCGACGGAGAGGGAGGGTGGCGCACGCGCACCCCGCGCCCGCGCCCCTTCAACGTAGGGTAGGAGAGACCAGTTATCGACTATTAGCTTTTTTTAAGGGAACAATGTTAAACAAAAACAGCTGTTTACCTTAAAATACTTAGGGCATGGTGTTTTTGGAATTATCGTACACTTATGATAATAGTTATACAGCTTTCTTTTTTTTAAAGTGTGTTCTTATAAAATTAATAAGAACACACTTTAAAAAGACTGCCTCGTTGGTCTAGTGGTAGCAAGCGCTACTGCTGAGCACGAGGTCCTGGGTTCGATCCCCAGGTCGGGCAGTGTTATTGGGGTTTTCTATCTGGAATTTCTCAGTAGCAGCCCGGAGTCTGGATTTGTGCCCGGTTGATGGCAATAGGCTCGCCCCCTATTACATGGGACTTAAAACATATCTGGCGAAATGTGGGTGTACCTGCTACAAGTACACCTCTGCCCAATCCTTCGGAAACAAGGCGTGATGTTATGTTATGTTACACTTTAAAAAAACCTTTGCCTTTATTCATTTTTATCTCTAAATGTACATAATAAATTATTAAGATAGTAAAAGTACGAATAGGAAGCAACCGATTAAAAAAATCGTACCTAGGTACTTACCTTTTGCTACTCAGGAAGTCACTCACACAAGACGGTAGTTTCGTAAGTTCAATCGTAAAAACATACTTTTTATTGTTTTATAGTTTATATCGATAAACGATAATTGCGCCGTTAGCCCTATTTATGACTTATTTTTTTCGCTATTTTTGAGAAGTATCGCTTTGTCAGTTCACCGCTGTCTTTCGGGATAGTGTGTTGTGCTTGGCGTTTTGCAGAGATTTCGTAAAATCATTGCTACTTGCGCCGATTGCTTCCAGTGATTTTGACAAACAGACTACATAATTTCTAATTACTTACTTTTTTTATTTATTTTTACGGTGAAATGGACACTTATTAGCTACCTACTTGACTTTGTGTGTGTAAATTGTGTTTTTAAGTTTATTTGTGTTTATTTTTTACGGTGAAATTGACACTACTTGACTTCTGTGTGTGTGTACGCGTGTGTTTTTTAACAAAATGCCACGACAACAGCATTTTTACAGTGCTGCAGAGTATACAGACATGGTTTTACTGTATGGCGAATGCCGCCAAAATGCAGCTTTAACTCTACGTACATATCGTGAGAGACATTTTGAAAATTTGAAAATTTAAGTTTCTGATTAAAACTAAATCATGTGCATAAACTGATAACGCGAAATAAAAACGTGGTGGTAAAAATGAACTTAGTGAATTTTAATTTCGTCGCACTTCGACAAACGAATCAAAGCAATAGTGCCGACAAAAAAGCCGCCATGCCGCCCGCGTGCATAGTTGCCGCTCTTCCTGGGGTCAAGGTACGTTGTCTAAACAGAGTGTTTACTTTTACTGAATTTATTTTGATATTTATTTTGTTTGAAAATTTCACTTTTTTAATTTACGGTTTTTAATTAATTTTTTAATTTTGTTAGACTTCTGTGGACTAGTATTACTTGTGGTTTAATTTATTGCATATATGTGGTATCCATACTGTATAAGGTCGTGACTGTACTCAAGAGGTATGCTCAAGTATGCTGCAGACATAATTTGTTTTTACTTTTTGTTCTGCTTTATTTATTACCCGCCATCGCCACATTTAGTAACACCAGCAAAGGCATTTCGGAAATAGTTTCTAGCCAGTTTTTAGCCACAAGATCATAGGAACCTTCAAAATTGTAAAAAGTATAGCCAGTTTTGCATCTCCTTAATTTTAGGGAAAATGGTGTAGAAAAAGAAAGAAAAAGATGACAAAGTACACAAATACTTAGATTACAGATACGTAAACTGTAAAAAAACAATAATATGAAAAGTAATAAAGCTTAACAACTGTAGAGGTAGCTCGGCGTCTATGATGAACAAGCCGCACGCGGTCATCTTCTTGAATGATGCCTTCTGTACACGTTGGATGTTCTTGCACATTCTTCTTTCTGGTTCTGAAAATATAAAAAAGGCAGTAACATAATGGTCTCCCGTCATAAGTGTTTCGATTTGCACCATACGGCAACTGCCTCAATGACACGGCGCAGCACTTAAGTGGCGGTGTATACTCAGTCCGAATAGTGCAACTGTGTAAGTGCATTTTACATTCAAATGATACTTGCCAGAACAATTCCTTGACATAATAATGATTATACAGGTACTCTGAACGTCTCTCATTGCTGCATAGAATCTCTCACATTCCAAGCACAAGACTATCAGTATGATGATACTCTTCAAGTTCCAGATTTGAGATATTATTAGTAGAATAACAATCTGAAATAGTAGTGTCATATTCCATGATTTAATTTACATTATCCGCAGATTCCCTTTTCTTTTGTTTGGATGTGCTAATATCCACCACGCACCTGGATATTACTTTTTTTACATAAACATACAGGCTGACTTTGGATCATTTTTTTACGAATGAATTTACTCATGAATATTGATAACTTTTAGTGTGGGATGGCTAATGCTACTTACCCTAGTTTCACCTCGTTCTATCAAATCCCTTATAGATAATACCAGAACCAAGTTTCGCAAACATTGGTAGGCTGTATATATTATGTGAAATAAAATCTGCAAGTAAATAAATATAAAATCAATATTTTTACTAAGTAAATAAATGACTATTACTGAAAATTTTCTGTAAAATAAAGAAAATCAAAAATGCATAATTTCTCTTTAATTCAATAAACTAATAATAAACTTAACATTTGTCGCAATGTTATCTCTATGTTTATGTAAATCTTCTGTACATTCTCGAATACACCATAAACTGTATTCCAGTAATCTTCTCTTTCTATATCTTCGTTATTTCTGGAGAATTGATTTTCAATCCATTTACGAAGAATTTTTGTAATTAATTTCAATATAAAAATAGCATAAACTACGTTACTGTCGAAAGCAATTCCATAAAAAGTCCCTATGTTCAAAAAAATATAATTAAATGGTTTGAAAACAAATAGGAAACAAATGAGTATACTAATAAATACAATAGATAGTATGATAACACAAGTCCAGTTGTAGACTATTAAAATTGTGAGTTCGCTGTCATTTATTTGTAGGACTCTGAGCACATGTTGGATTTTCAACACCATCAAAATATTATTGGTAAGTCTCTCTGAGAAGCTGTTCAGTATATCTCCGATTAAGTAGATAGTGAAATCAAAAGCACCACACGAACAATAAAATAAACCGATAACGTTCCACTTATTACTGTATTCTATTAATAATGTGATCAAATTATGTAAACATATACATTGAAATATAAACAAGCAAAACAATCTAGTGAAATTATAAAGAAATGTGTTAGCCCGGATAACGTTGTCACGAATAGAATACTTGGCGCAAAAGAAAATTCTCTGCATGAGATTCAAGGGTCTCAGTACTGAATGTAAATCTTCTTCAATGACGGAGCTAAGAAATATTTTATTAGATGAGACTGTTTGTACATTATCGTTTCTGTTGGGTTTTAATATTTTTTCTAAATACGAAAACATGTTTGTTACAATGCTGTTTAGGACGAATTGAAAGAAATGAAAATCGATCTGTAAGTAAAAAGATATTACACTGTTATTAAGCAAATGGTTTTTAATATTTTATTTGGTGTTTTCATATAAGATGATCAAATACATCATAATTATCAGGAGTGACGCGCTTCTTTTTAAATTGTTGTTCATCAAAGTAGATATTAACTTATAATAAATATAAAATGTATAAAATTATATTTTTTAATATAAATTAAAAAAAAACCTATTCAATAACTTAAAAATACGTTTACATTAAGTCTTTAGGGCAAATGCAATTTATTACAAATACACAAACTGGAGAAAAACAATAGTATTAGAAGTAATAAAACTTGACAGCTGTAGAGGTAGCTCGGAGTCTATGATGAACAAGCCGCAAGCACTCATCTTCTTCAATGATGCTTTTTGTACACGTTGGATGTTTTTGCAAAATCTTCTTTGATCTAAACAAAGAAATAATAACGTAAATATCATAACGTACATAAAAGGTTTTGTATGATAAGGGAAACACATAGAAAACACGAGCATCTCATTAGAAGCAATCTCTGTTACACATATACCATTAAAACAACACTTACCAGAACATCTACTTGACATCATAAGCATTACACAGGTACTCTGAACATCTCTCATTGCTGCATAGAATCTCTCACATTGCACACTCAAGCATATAAATATAATAATATTCTTAATGTTCCAGGTTTGAGTAACGAATATTAGACCGCAAAACTGAAATATTAACAGATTATTAAGACAACTTGAACTATCTGACGTATCTGTTAACTGAATGATACCTTTAAATGATTTAGCAATAATGAATACTTACGTTAATTACACCTACATCTATTATATAGTTTTTTAAAGATAAGATCAAAGTCAAATTCCTTAAACTGATGAAAACTATGAATACTGTATAATACATAATCTGTAACAAAAATTTAAACATGTTGTGGTTACGCCACATTCTTTAACGGTTAATTAATTATCTCAGATATTCCTATATTACAATTTGCAGTCCTTGAATTATTACAGGTAACAAAAGACGAACTTTTATTTGAGCTTGAACTTATTTCAAACCTTAGTACCTAATTTCAATATACTCACCATTTGTCCGAAAGTTGTTTCCACAATCATGAAAGTCTCCTGTATATTCAAGTATACATCAAACATTCTATTCCAGTACTCTTCTGTTTCTAAATCATCGGTGTTTCTAACTTTTTCGATCCACATACGAAGCATTTTCTCAATTAATTTCAATACAGATAAAGCATAAACAACGTTCATATTGAAAGATATACTAGCAAAAATCGTAAGAAGCTCCATTGTTCCTATGCTCGGGAAAATAAGACGATACGAAACGACAAAAAGAATACAAAAAATGCTTAAGATGAGAACAGAAATCCAGTTGTACGAAATGAGACCTCGGAGTTCACTACTGTTAATTTTAAGGACCTTGAGCACGTGTTGGATTTTCATGACCAGCAAGACATTAAAGTTCCTGTGTTTAATGTTTGTGAAGGTGTTAATTAAATCCCCTATCAAATAGATTAAGTAGTCAAATACCCTGGTCGAACAATAAAATAAATTATAATCCCAGTTTTTGCATTCCACGAGCAATAATATGATCAAGTTATTCAAACAACCACATTGATATATGAGCATGCACAACACTCTCATAGAATAGTACAGATAAGTATTAGAAGTGATAATATTGTCACGAACAGAATACTTCGCGGACAAGAAAAAACTTTGCATCAGATTCAACGGTCTTAGTACTGATTGTAAATCTTCTTCGATTACGTTATTAAGTAATATTTTAGTAGATGAGACTGCTGGTACATTCTCTATAATAACGGTGTTTCTGTTTGATTTAAAATATTTTCCATAATACGAAAACATGTTTGCCACACTAGGCAGTTACTTTTTGATTGAAGTACAAACGATAAACAATCGACAGGCGAGTAATTTACTAATACCTTAGTTATTATCTGTAGTATGCTGTTTGTTGTCATTCAAATTCAAAGCCGCCTTATCTTTTATATCAATCGATGGTTGAGTTATTCTCAAACATTATAATCCCGTTTTGTTCGACTTAGTCTCTTTTCTATACTGCCTCGTTGGTCTAGTGGTCGCAAGCGCTACTGCTGTGTATGAGGTCCCGAGTTCGATTTCCAAGTTGGGCAACGTGTAATTGGGTTTTTCTATATGAAATTTCTTGGTTTTCATTTCCATTGCCGTGACGGTGGTTAAGATTGGCGCTATGATGCCAACTGCCTCAATAACACGGCGCAGCACACATTACTGCAGTGCTTAGCCTAGACTGACTATCTACGTTAGCTCTTATGGCATTACTTTTCTACATACCAGAACAATTTCTTAACTTCATAAGCATTACACAGGTACTCTGCACATCTATCATTGCTGCATAAAATCTCTCACATTTCATGCAAAAGAATATAATGATGATATTCTTAAGGGTCGAGATTTGAGCTAATATTACCACAATGACAAACTGAAAAATTAAGTCGTAGCTGGTGGCGTTTTGTAGTTTCTGCCTACTTTCATGGTGAGTAGGCGTAAGTTTATGTATGTATGTATGTATGAATAGTCTTAAATATTTTGTCCGTATATTGTAATTAGCCACAGAGTTATTACAAACACACAGAACAGCTATAAGAAATAAGTTTACAGATTTACAAGTAAGTATTGAAATCATCTTCACCCTACGCTTTTATCATTATTTATCGTTACACATAAAATCAAGTTCTACTAAAATTAGCTGTGAATATTTTACAAGTCAGCCAATTTATGCTAAATACATACATATTTTATAGAAAAGCAAACTGTAATAGTATTACGGCGTAATTGGTAAGAAGTCCCATTAAACACATCGGTAGCGCAGCGTCTACATAGAACAGGCCACACGCGGTCATCTTTGTGAACTTTCGATTTTCTCTTAAAACGTTCTTGCAAAGTCTTTCTTCATGTTCTGTAAGGAAAGTTCACAAATGATTTGGAATGACCACGCACAATGGTCTACTTGAAGGACTAAGTGCGGAAACCAAACCCCGTAACATAGAACATGATTTGAAACGTGACCGAGAAGTTGATCGAGTACTTCGTATTAGACATATTTATGTTCAGTATTCTGGTTGTAAAACGTTACGAAATAGTTTTTTTATTGTTTTAGACACTGTTATGAGTTTCATCTACGAGTACTATCGATATATGTATTATTCTACTTTTAGACTGAAAAATAATACATTTCCAAAAATATTTTACATATATTGAATGGGAGAGTTTTATGTATACGCTTACTTGTATAGTTCGTATTCTTTATACGCTGTATACAAGCCATCCCAGCTTTTTCGACAAAGATATAGAATTTTTCGCAATAAACACAATGTAATGTTACTTGTAGAAGGTCCTTTATTATCCCTGACATTGACATGATGCTCATTGCTAAACTCGAGGCGGGAACCTAAAAAAATTACGTATAATAAAAAAATAACGTGATAAACAAAATCCTGGGAAGAATCAAGTTAGATTGCCATCACACACTAAGGAGAAAAAACAGTGGTAAATAAAATAGCTTGTATAACAGTACACAAAACATAGGCCTCTCCTAGCTAGGGGGGGCATAGCAGGTTAAGCTTGTCATCCGCCCTCTCCTCTCAAAAAATAGTTCTCTGTATTTCCTATTGGTCCTGAAAAAAACGTATAGTAATTCTTACTTGGCCGTGCGACCCAACTTGCATTTTGACCGCTTGTAGCATAAGCTCAAAAAAACATAAATTGCGACAAAATGCATTGAACGTACGAAATAGTACCTGAAAAAAAATTGACACGAGTTAGTATTCTGTAATATAGATTTTTAATAAGAGCTCTTTAAAAAATGCCCTTTTTTTCAGAAATATTGAACCACTTAATAATGCGACAATTTTGATAAACTTTTTTGATTAACATACCAACACTTGGGATACCGTCTTGTACTCATCAAAAGTTTTTAATATATTTTGATACGTTTCGAACAACTTCATACAATATATTTCATCATTTACTTGTGCATTCATCATGTGGACTTTTTTAATCCATTCATCGAGATACTTTATCAACAATATTAGAACTCGAACAGAATAAATGTAATCAATCTCAAAACTAATAAATACTACTTCAACAAGACAGTTCAGTACGTCAAAGTAATGAGACGTTACACCAAAAATAATAAAAGCAAACATACAAATGCAAAAAACAGTTGAAACCAAGATCCAATTCCACAAAATAAATCTACGAACACTCTTACTAAAATCGATGTTATTATGTATAATTTGGATCAGCACAATAATCATGACGTTGTTATGGCTATATACGATATTAAGAACAAAGTTTATTACAAAACCAAGACCACGAGAGGTAGGTAAGAAAAATGAAAGAAATAACATGACAAGAACATTGCCGTCATGGATAAAACGATGGATATCTTGGCGATATAGTCGATAAATAGTCGCTGCAACTATAAAACAAAGACAAAGGAATCGTGGTAAGAAGGACTTCTTTTCACTTGGAGTAATATAGTTATCTCGTATACGGTACTTTGAAGAGAAAAATAGTGTCAGGAGAAAGTTGAACGGATGAAACATTCTTTTTACTTCTTTTCCTAGACGATTATTGAGTAATATTCCTGTTGGGTAAGATCGGGCCATGACTTGATGATTTTTAAATAAAGTACGACGCCACAATATCTCTAGCTTATTCCAACGTTTGATAGATAGTAAATGTTCGATGTTTAATACAAAATTAAATGTGCTTAATGTAATATTCGTAATTTTGTTAAGAGCAAACGATATATTTGGAGTAGTTTAGTTTATGAACAAAAACACTTCCTTAATCATGATTCTAACATATTTCTTGAAAGAAACATATTTGTCCCTCTAAGTATTATGTTGAATATTCTAGAAAACGATGTTTAGTACTATGTATTTGTCCATGTGTTTGCTTCTGTGAGTATTCCATATCTTTCATTTGTTTAATGTTACTGCATGCAGGGCCATATACTATAAAACTTTACAATTACAATTTACAAGTTAATCTAACAAGAGCCGTACCACAAAACTAAGCCACATAATTGTAACGGAAAAACCGTACAAATATATATTACGACGAGATCTTCAATAAAGCGTAACACAAAAATGTAAGGTATTTTCATCGACCCCAAAAATCTTTTGATACAATTAGTCCCGATCTGTTATTACAAAAACTGTCTCACATCGGTATCACATCCAAATCGCTACAGGAGGTCCATTCCCTAAGCACAAAATCCATAGTTTTGGTGAAAGTTACGGGCAATTCCTACACCGTATCACCTATAGAAATAAGATTAGTTTGGGGCCGACATAAAAATTAATAATACCACAATATGACAGTTGTCCCTACTCTCGAGGTCTTAATGATGATTTCCGAACTCTATCTCTATAGCTAGTAAATAATAATTTTACCATTGTGTCGATACGTCTTCATAATCATAGAAGTCTCCTGTATATCCCGATATGCAGCGAACATAATATCCCAGTACTCTTCTCTTTAAGTATTTCTCGAGTTAAAAATCTTTTTAGTCCGCACACGAAGCATTTTTTCTATTACTTTTAATAGTGACAGAGCATTTACAATATTAATATCGAAAGGCATACAACCGTAAATAGTTATAACATCGAAAATATTCAATTCAAAATCAAAATTAAAACAAAGGTTGACACATCAACAACAACAATACCCAATAGATAAGTCATCTTCGAAACGTAAAAACTCATTATATCTACTTTTTGTCAATTTACGTATGATCATTAATTGTGTGCATCAAATGTAAGTTCATCACAAAATATTATTATTCGTTGATGATCACAGTGGAAAATTAACGGAAAATAAATGCAGACATATTGAACGACCACTTAATAAATAAAGAGAATTATTGACGTTTACTACAGTTCAGACTAACATATTTACAAATACACGAACTGTAATAAAACAATAGTATATTAAGTAATAAAGCTTGACAACTGTAGAGGTAGCTCAGCGTCTATGATGAACAAGCCGCATACCGCTCATCTTCTCATACGATGCCTTCTGTACACGTTGGATGTTCTTCTAAACCTTTCTTTCTGGATCTAAAATGTTAAAGATAGTGTTTTTATAATAATAAATTAAAAGCGAGGTTAATCCAAATTCTGCAAGAACTAGTTTGTTTAAGGCCTTGCAAAGCTCGGGACTACCAACCGGTTTTGTTTAGAAAAATGTAACAAAACCTAAACAATATCATCAATATTCACAGAAGATGCATTGCGGTGCTTCGGCTAAACAGGTAGATACTAAGACAACGCCAGCTAGGTATGAATTATAATCTTAAGAGCATATATAGCATTAACAAAACAAAGAACACCTACCAGAACAATTTGTTGACTTCATAAGCATTACACAGGTACTCTGAATACCTCTCATGGCTGCATAGAATCGCTCACATTCGACGCACACGCATATAAGTACGATGATGAACTTCATATTCCATGACTGAGTAAGAAATAGTCGAATACCATGCTGCAACAACAGTAAAGGGCGTATTTTAGCTTATAAAACATCACTTTGGTTTAGAGCAATACATAAGTTCAAAACCTTTTTACCCGGTACATATATGATTTTAACCGGTATGTATGTATGTTCATCTATTACCTCATAACTTCTATCTCTCATCTCATTATAATTTGACAAACGCGAGGTATCGTTGGAAGCGTTTTGATCGTCTGCTGGTTATAAGCTTTGACATCACATTTAAATTGAACACAAGTAATCTCTTCGGTTTATGCCCTAACACGTGTGACTCTGGATTTTTAATTTGTTAGTCTGTGATGTCGTGTTTATTTTTAGTTAGATGACTTTTTTGTCGTAGTTTGGTTTTAGTTTTATAACTTTTATTGTTATTCAAATCGGGCTGAGAATCAGTAAATTTTGAGCAAACAAGCATAAAGATTAGTAAACTGATACTACAAGAAGACTGCTTTGAGCGGAAATAAGAATGTTAAGATAAGGAGATGGATGTGAGGACTGACGAGACAGAACAAACGAAGAAGTAATTTGAAAGGGGCCGTTTGTCTTGGTATGGGCAAGTGACGAATTAAACGCACATTGTTACTAAGAAAGTGATTAATGTTTATGTTAATGAGAGGGGGGGAAAGGAAAAGATGGATGGATTTTGGTAGAGATTTGACGGCCGACCGGTAAGCATAGCTAATAAGTGTGTGGTCGCGAGGTCTACTGTTCGCAGAACTACTAGCATAATATAATATAATATAAATAATATAATATATAGCATAATCAGCCTATAATGTTCCCACTGCTGGGACTTAAGCCTCTTCTCTTCGAGAGGGAGTGAGATGTAATCTACCATGCGGGCCCAATCCGGGTTGGTAGAAGTCACATCACAGTCTTCGAATTTTGGTGGTTGGTTTTCTCACGATGTTTTCATTGAAAAAATACGATGTCTATCATCTCTTGCTTACACATTCAGTTACTCTATTTTGTTTGATCATACGTGTCAATCGTCGAAAAACGCGCAAATCTGAATCTGATCCACACACGAAGTAGTTTCTCAATTAATTTTAATAGTGATATAGCATATACAACATTCATATCGTAAGCAATGCAGCCGTAAATCGTTTTATAATCGAAACATCTAAGTTGAATAAAAAACAAAGGATAAAACCAACACAAAAATATTGAGGATGATAACCCATGTCCAGTTGCAAATGATAAAACCTCTGAATTCTTTGCCATTTATCTGCAGAACTCTGAGCACGTGTTGGATTTTCAAGACTAACAAGATATTATACTAGCTATGCTTGATGTTTGATACGCTGTTCATCAAATCCCCGATCAAAAATACAAAAAAGTCAAGGGAACGGCTCAAAGAATATACGAAAATGTTTTGCCTTTTATTTCTGTTAATGATTAAATTGTACAAATAGGCAAATCGAAATATAAACGTGCAAAATATTCTAATTAAATTATAAAAATAATTATGAGCACTGATAATGTTGTCACGAATAGAATACTTCGCGCAGAAGAAAAGCATTTGCATCAGATTCAACGGCCTTAGGACCGATTGTAAATCTTCTTCAATCACATTGTTGTATAGTTTATCGTGAGATGGGACTGTTGATATATTCTCGATTATAGCAGTGTTTCTGTTTGTATTTGAAAATTTCTTGAAATACGAAAACATGCATACTACCAGGCAGTTGACTATTTCGGCTGTTAGAATTGTTATGATCTAGAAAACTAAACTCAATCGATAAGCAAGTTATTTACTAATAAAGACTTCAGTCAATGGTGTTTAGTATTCTTTTGTCAGATACAGATCTGTATTATATTTATAGTTAAATTCGTAACGATCTTTCGTAATATGAGTCAAACATTCGCTGCCAACTACGTCGGTAGACAAGCATTTGTAAAATTAAAGATAAGCCCACAGAGCACGATATCGCCGGCAGCATCTAGACCCAATAGTACTTAGCGTAGCGCCTGCGCCGCAAGTGAGTTAAGACCAAAACTTCGTTCACGGACCACCTTCAAACCCATCACTATTTTTGTTTTAGTGCGAGTTAAAACAGGCACTCTAAAGCTCCGCCCTCATGCACTCCGCCACTCCACACTGTGATAAACGCTAACACATCTGTAATAAAGTTGAATATCACGTGCGCTCTTTGACCATGTTCGAGCACGAAACTAAATGGAGTATGTCTCAATTCTTATTAAGTTTATTACTAAAGTAGTATTTATTTATATATACTTTATTGGTCATCCATCACAAAAATACATAACAAAAAAGATAAATTAAGCCTTATCGCTCTCTGCGAACTCTTTCAGGTAACCTTGGAATGGACAATGATCTGCCTGGACATAAAATGGGGCTGTCGTTGGTGTAAATAATAAGTATACAATATCTTACTAGAATAAATACGCAGGTAAATACATATCCTAAATAATAGATACATAAATACATACATACTAAATAACAATTGATCTAGAGAAATAAATATCTCTTTTGATCACAATAGCAGCATACGATAATATTTGATAAATGACGAAAGTGGATCTAAATGATAAGAAACAAAAAACTCGATATAAAACTCTATTTATGAGAAAAATACTTTCCTATCGAATACTTTAGGTTTTAGGTCAATTGACATTGAACTGTTAAGTTATACAAACATGTTTTCATATTTCAAAGCAAACAGAAACGTTGTTTCCATCATTACAGATACACTACGTAATAATAATGAGATTGGGGAAGATGTACTATCAGTGCTAAGACCATTGAATCTGATGCAAAGTTTTTTTTTGCGGTCGAAGTATTCTATTCGTGACAACATTATCATCGCTAATAGTTATCGTTACAACTTCATTCAAGTGTTTTGCATGCTCTTATACCGCTGTGCCTGTTTGATTAAATTAATCGTGTCCATTATCCAGAATAATCATTGGGGTGCTGACAGTTTGCTAATTTGTGTTAGTATGTTTGGTGACTTCATCATGTACTTGGTCGGGGATTTAATAAACAGCTTTTCAAATATCGTACACAGTTACAACAATATCTTGTTGGTCTTGAAAATCCAACACGTTCTCAGAGTCTTACAAGTAAATGGCAACAAACTCAGAGGTTTCATTGTCTGCAGCTGGATTTCTGTTGGCATCCTCAATATTTATTGTATAAGTTTAATTTTTTTCTTCAGTTTTATGTTCATTATGAGTATGTTCGATTACGTGTCGCTTTACACTAGTCTCTTTTTCGATATTAACGTTCTTTATGCTTTAGTAGTATTAAAATTATTAAAAAAAACGCTTCGTGTGTGGATTGGAAGAGTCCAAAATTCAAGAAACATCGAGGATTCAGAAACAGAAGATTTCTGGAATATAATGTTTGATGCATACTTGAATGTACATGAGTCATACAAGATTTTAGAGGTGACATTTCGTCAAATAGTAAGTGTAGTTTTGAATAGAAATTGTGTAAAAACAAGACTTAACTGCACTGACGGCACTTGACGTAAGTGCTGCTAGGGGCCCATTTAATAAAATTGACTTTCACTTGTGAGCAGTGGTGGCCCAGTATTAACGGCCCCGAGTTACAAGTTGTAGGTCGTGGGTTCGACCCAGACAGGCGCTTTAGGTACTTTGTGTAAAATAATTTCATCACCACTGCTCACTAAACGGTGAAGGAAAACATCGTGAGGAAACCGACATGTCATTGCACTAGTTATTGAAATGTATTAGCTGTAAGTTTTCCTAAAAGTAATAAAATAAATAAAATAAATGTCCTAGAACCAAAAATTCAAAGACATATGACATCCACCAACCCGCACTGGGCCCGCGTGGTGGATTACGGCCCACTCCCTCTCACAGAGAGGAGCCTTGTGTCTCAGGAGTGGGAACATTAATAGGCTGATTGATGTATGACTTTCACTTTCACAAGTTTCTTTCATTTATTAGCGTTGACTTATGCAATCAAATATCGTAAAATACTTATTTAGCATTGTCAATACATATTGATGTATAAAAATGAAATGTAATGTAATGTAATCTATTAATTTTGTTTTGTTTTGTTTTGCAGTGCCCTTACAGGGTGCATGTTTGAAACTTTTACTCTTATTCCAACCTCTGTACAACATGTTTGCAATAAACTGATTTGATTGATTGATTGATAAAACAAGGAGTTGTAAATACTATAATATAAATAAATAGTTTGGAAAATCCAAAAGTGCACGCCTCATACTTATCACTCATTCATAAACGAAAAAGAAATTCAAAACATAGTTTCTAACAAAAATGAACAATTTATCACTTTTCACGTGAAGTCGTAATGTCAAAGACTATTTACTTGGCGGTTCCTAGGCAACCTACGGATGTCAAGTCCAAGGTTGGAAATATTTAGTTGCAGATATTATATTTTAGTTAGTATTTTATTAATTATAATTAAACTACTTTGAATAAAAGAGCCATTTTCAATAGGGTTCCTTCTATGGCAGAAACGAATGTATAAAAACGAGCGTGCCGTACAGTAGTCATAAATGATGTGTAACCTATATTATGTGACATTTCACCTTGGTAATAAGCAAAATAAAAGGGGCCACTTTCGCAATGAAATCCACCCCTTAAACTGACCCGTCATGAAAGCGTTCGGTGAAGATGACGCGAGTTTCATGATTTTTGTTCATCCAAAAAGTGCTATATGCGCCTAAAGAAGTTTTCTCTTGGCTATCATGATGCAATTTTTTTTTCACTACTCTTGCTCAAAAAATGCGTCATTGTAGCGTACCAGAGCGAAGATAAAATAGCATTTCATCCTCTAGGGGCTAAAGTAATTTTTTTTTAATTTTTGTCTGTTGCCAACGAGCCTACCACCCAAAAACGAAAAAGTCTTTATACCATTCCTCCTCTAAAAAGCTTCTTACCTATCTTACCTATCTTACCTATCTTACCTATCTTACCTATCTTACCTATCTTACCTATCTTACCTATCTTACCTATCTTACCTATCTTACCTATCTTACCTATCTTACCTATCTTACCTATCTTACCTATCTTACCTATCTTACCTATCTTACCTATCTTACCTATCTTACCTATCTTACCTATCTTGCCTATCTTACCTATCTTACCTATCTTACCTATCTTACCTATCTTACCTATCTTACCTATCTTACCTATCTTACCTATCTTACCTATTTACCTATCTTACCTATCTTACCTATCTTACCTATCTTACCTATCTTACCTATCTTACCTATCTTACCTATCTTACCTATCTTACCTATCTTACCTATCTTACCTATCTTACCTATCTTACCTATCTTACCTATCTTACCTATCTTACCTATCTTACCTATCTTACCTATCTTACCTATCTTACCTATCTTACCTATCTTACCTATCTTACCTATCTTACCTATCTTACCTATCTTACCTATCTTACCTATCTTACCTATCTTACCTATCTTACCTATCTTACCTATCTTACCTATCTTACCTATCTTACCTATCTTACCTATCTTACCTATCTTACCTATCTTACCTATCTTACCTATCTTACCTATCTTACCTATCTTACCTATCTTACCTATCTTACCTATCTTACCTATCTTACCTATCTTACCTATCTTACCTATCTTACCTATCTTACCTATCTTACCTATCTTACCTATCTTACCTATCTTACCTATCTTACCTATCTTACCTATAGTAGGATAGGTAAGATAGGTAGGATAGGAATAAGAACAAAAAAACTTTTTTTTTTTAAAGCGGCATTCTCTTCTGTAGAATGCGTGCATTGCGTTGCGGCTACAGAGGAAATAAAAAAAAAGACTGGTGCGATATCCTATTTCTAAATTATTCTCCAATAAATTGCATTGGTAACCGTAATATGATTTACAACAGTGAAAACGTCATCATCTAGTGAGAATGGAGACCCTAATTTGGAGATGGATGAGAAAGGAAAAGAAATAATTTTAATTTTCTCGCAATCGTAGTGAAAAGTAGAGTGTAACACACGGCGCTAAAAACCCATTATACCTCGGTTTCTGTTTACTCCCTCGCTAAAGCTCGGGAGTAAAACTACCTCGTTATAATGGGTCATTTTAGCTCCTTGTATAACAATCTACTATTTAATCCTCCTTGTATTTAGTGCGTTCAAACAAACAACCTCTTCAGCTTTTATACAAGGTGCCGTTTTGCATCCTCGTCAAATTCAAGGAGGTAACTATGCTAATGATTCTCGACACGAATCAATAATAAAATAAGTAGGTTTTTTTTTTTAATTTTTCGTATTTTTGGACATCGACCTGTGTGGATACGCATGTTAAAATGCGCCCTGTGTGAATCGATACCGCACTGTAAACTCTCTTTTGCACACATAAACACCCAGTCTACCCCGCGCGCGCCCGCGCACCCTCCCTAGTACTATCCCCACACCGCACCCCGCCACACGCTCGCTCCGCTCACAGTCACACCATCGTGAGCGCGTCTTCACGTTCGCTGTTTCCCGTCCCGCGCTCCTTTATTTCGTTTTAAATACGGAACAATGAAGGAAAACTACTCCAATGTTGTGTTGGTGGAGATGGTTGGTTTATACGCGATGTGTGGAGACAGCCTACGTCGAGCAGTGCACGTGTCGTGTCGCGGAAGTGTTTCCGAAACGTTCAATCTGGCGGCAGCAGACTGAGGTCAGCCTGTCGATCGAGACGAAATAACAAGTGTTACAGGAAAAAAGTGATTAGTGCTTTCGACACTGTAAAAAGTTTGTGTTGCGAAAGCTGAAAAAAACCAGCGACGTCGAGCTAGACTGTGTCTAGAACGTGAAGGTGGACACTTACAACAATACCTCTGGCTAGCTTAGGTAGGTAATCATTTATTTATTTGTACATAATCTACACTAATTTTTAAATACGTGATTGATGAGTACGGTGGGACTTTAGCGGATTATTGGTGTAAGTAAATAAGTTGATTTAAAATTTTTAACTACGCCAAAAATACCTAGAATACCTACTTGATAACCGCCTCTTGTTTGTATTACTTACTTTTATTACGTACCTATCCAAACACCGCGCGCCGAGAGCGCCATGCGTTCGTATTTGTTGGTACCTACAAATCCGCCCCTAAGGCGAGCCACCGACCCTACACGTTATTATTACTAAGGTCTAAGATTTACAATTTCGTAATTTACTGCCCGTTTATCAAAAATAAAATAAATTGTACGTAATGCAAAACTAACATTTTATTAATCAGCTGATAGCGGCGCGCTATGCATTCGTATTTCGTACCTACACTGCCGGTCGTCGACACGCACGCACACAGCGACATAGTTGTGCGACACTGCGTATCGCATACGCAACGGAGCGATTCTGTTCTATGAAAGTTTGACAGTATTTCAGAATACACCACTATTCTGAAATACTGTCAAACTTAAATGATTAAAAACACAAGTATGTATTAATTGTTGAGCAGGTATAATAATTTTATTTGATTATTTATATTTTTCATAACAGGCTCCTGAAATTTGACGAGGATGCAAAACGGCACCTTGTATAATACTATAGATAGATTTAGTAAAGCAAATTCGCTATTAATACTTATTCCTTTCACTCCATGAGCGGTGGTGGCCTAGTGGTAACGGCCCCGACTTGCGAGTTGTAGGTCGTGGGTTCGAACCCAGGCAGGCGCTATACTTTGTGTAAATATTTTCATCACCACTGCTCTCAAAACGGTGAAGGAAAACATCGTGAGGAAACCGGCATGTCCTAGAACCAAAAATTCGAAGACATGTGACATCTACCAACCCGCACTGGGCCCACGTGGTAGATTACAGCCCACTCCCTCTCACAGAGAGGAGGCCTGTGTCCCAGCAGTGGGAACATTAATAGGCTGATTATGTATGTATGTGTGTATCACTCCATTTCCAATCTAGTGTTCTTCACGAGCGCTTTGAGCATCATACATTTTCTGCTTTATTAAACGGCGCCTATACAGAAAATTTGTCCAGTTTTACTACTTTACTATGTTTCATTAAATCAGGAAACGTACTCATATCTAAAAATTGATTGAATATGCCTGTTAGGACAGGGGCTATTGTGTCAATTATATCTCCAAGAACCTTAACGGATACACACATATACACATATGACATATATACACAGTATCCATATAGCTCATGGAAAGCGTTCGGTGACGATGACGCGAGTTTCATGATTTTTGTTCACCCAAAAAATGCTCAACGCAAGAAGTTTTCACTTCAATTTTGTGTTTTTTGTTTTCAGGTTGCATTTTACACGATATTTGCAGCATACCATAATGTGCGGAATCTCTCTACGGTGTTATCTTTCAGTCACTACGGTAAAGTAAGTAGTCGAAGTACTAATAAATTATGCTCTTATTTCTTTTGAAATACACATGATTATGATATTGTGGTGTTCATCGTATATTCTGGAGCTTTTATGTTGTGTTTATCCTTATCCAATGGGTCTTCAGTGGGCCTTATCAGAAGACAAAGACCTCTCGGCTATGCTTGGAGTTTCCCTACGTGATCGAATCAGAAATGAAGAGATCCGTAGGAGAACCAAGGTAACCGACATAGCTCGAAGAATTGCCAAACTTAAGTGGCAATGGGCCGGGAAAATTGCTCGAAGAACAGATGGCCGATGGGGCCGAAAGGTTCTGGAGTGGCGACCGCGTACCGGAAGACGAAGCCTTGGAAGGCCTCCCACAAGATGGACCGATGACCTTGTGAAGGCCGCAGGAATCCGCTGGATACGGGAAGCACAAAATCGGTCGAAGTGCGGTGCTTGGGGGAGGCCTATGTTCATCAGTGGACGTCTTTTGGCTGAAATGATGATGATGATGTTGTGTTTATTACATTATTATTTCAACTTAGATGGCACAGAATTGTTCAACTTTTGACAACACATTAGTATCGGCACATCAGTATAACATTGCATCTGTGCGAAACAGGGTTTTTTTTTTTTTGGGTGGGAAATGATCCAATGACTTTTCCCGCTCCCGCTCTGGGCGGAGCGGAAGGGCGTGTCAGACTCTTACTGACTAAAATCCACCCGTGTTCCTTCCCTTGCCTAGCCAGGGGCCACGGTTTCCCCTACGGACTATCCGCAACGAGGGGTGGGTCGATAGTTTTTTAATAATAGCTTTGTATAGCTTGCCCATCAATATTCAAAATTTAAAAGTCATTTATTCAAACTAGGCTGGGAATCAGCACTTTTCGAACGTCAAAATTACATAAGACAGTCCCCCAAAAACGCCCGCCCTTCATCACTTCCTAGTGCTTTAGCTGGGAAGAAGAAGTGGCGCAACAAACTCCCCAGGCTCAAACTCATCAAATGCATTAGCAGTGTCGCCTTGTAAAGATCGGTCATAGGGAACATTCAAAGACTATGGTTACACAGCCTAGGATGTGTGGTGTGTCTCAGTACCGTATCTCTATGTGGTTTCGTAGTCAGTTCATGCTTGGATCTCTTCTGCAGGCACTACCCAGTATAGAATATTAAACCTTACTGAACACAAAAAATATTATTGCACGTGTCTTGCTGGCAGAAAAACTCTCGGCTGCAGGCTGTGCACATACAATGTCAGTCAATTGGTTTCTCTGTTTGGCTAGGCACCTAGATGGACAAACGCCGACAGGTTTTTTAGATTATGTCATAGAACAAGATGACGAGCACATAATTATGATCTGTAATAAGAATAATAAATATCTTTATACTTTTGTTGTATTCTATTGTAATCCATACTACGTCAATTACTAATGGGCTAGTTCACAGTGTTGTAAGACTAGTGACAACTGGTATCACCCAGCTCAAATGAGTGGAATAATAATCCTATGGGATCTTACACGAAATGGCGGGAGAACATAATTTATTACATTTAAAGATCGTTCTATATCTTTGTCCAATTTTTTTTTTCAATATACTCGTATTATATTTATATTATAAAAAAATAAACAATTTATTTACATTATACAACATATTATTATAGCGTTGTCACCATACAAGTCATCATCATCATCAGCCTATTAATGTTCCCACCACCATCATCATCAGCCTATTAATGTTACCACGCGGGCCCAGTGCGGGTTGGTAGATGTCGCATGTCTTCGAATTTTTGGTTCTAAGGCATGCCGGTTTCCTCACGATGTTTTCCTTCACCGTTTTGAGAGCAGTGGTGATGAAATTATTTACACAAAGTAAAGCGCCTGCTTGGGTTTGAACCCACGACCCACAACTCGTAAGTCGGGGCCGTTACCACTGGGCCACCACTGCTCGTCCATCACCATACAAGTAAACATTTCTATTACTGCCAACATTCAAATAAAATGTATTTCATTCCTAGCCGTCAATCAAAAAAAAAATTGAATATGGATTAAGCCAATAATAGCATCTTACTATTTCAGTTTATTAGTCGACTCATTTCAATATATTTCTGGAACATGAAGTTTATCATTTTAATCATATGGCTATGCGTGGAATGTGAGAGATTCTATGCAGCAATGAGAGATGTTCAGAGTACGTGTGTAATGCTCATGAAGTCAAGGCATTGTTCAGGTATGTATTGTTTATTTAATAGCATTTTGTGCTTCGTACTGCGATCTCAGGGCCTGGATAAAGTCAGAACCGACGTAACAGGCGATAAGAAAGATGGAAAACTAGACCGAGACAAACTTAGTTCTCCCAATCATGTTACATACATGATTGGGAGAACTAAGTAAGTAATAAAAGGCTTAAAACACTTTATTACTTGTTTTGGTAAAACTGGTTGGTTTAACACATTTCGGAAGAATAACTCTTACACCGCAGCCTTTTTCCATGCGTTTCATCTTAATGAATGAAAATGACCTTTCACTGAAAACTTAGAAGAAAAAACAAAATGGCGATGGGCTCCCTATGCCACTTTGGTTCTATGCCCTTACGTTTTTTTTTCATTTAAGTTCCAGAAAGAAGAGTTTACAAGAACATCCAACGCATACAGAAGGCATCATTCAAGAAGATGAGCGCGTGCGGCTTGTTCATCATAGACGCGGAGCTACCTGTACAGTTGTCAAGCTTTATTACTACTTACATTATTATTGTGCTACAGTTTGTGTATCTGTAATAAGTGAATGATGTCGTTCCTACCGCAGTGTTTTACCAGCTTGTAGTCATTAAATTGTTAAAGTTAATGTTATAATTTATATGTATAAAATAATTTTATTAATGTTAGTATATATTTCAAATTACTTTAATTAATATAAATTAAATATGTTACAAGAGTTTATAATATGTATATTAGTAATAAATTAATAATGAATATTGTGATTTGATATGTAGTAGTTATGCAATAGAATGTTAACTTCCAAATATTTACCCTAGATATAATTTAAATGTAATAAATAAATAATACTTACTGCGCCCTAACAGGGTCATGTACTCATAAGTTTTAGCCTAGCCTGTAACTGAGTGTACATTATGCAAAAATATTTTTTATTTTTATTTTCCCACCTCTTGACCATAAACTGCTAATATTGTGGGAAATCTGCTGCGCTTTGGTCGTTAAACTGATACTTTTCTGATTGCGCATGAAAGAATCCTTTAAATACTAATTTATCAAACTAACTAGAAGCCAACGTCACATACCGTTGACATCAAAATCCGTAACACACAAGGCTTGCATCGAAAAATGTGTACTACCAAAATACTACCCTGTCAGGAACAAGTTCAATATTTTATTCAAACGCGTGGTAAAGCCGGGTCTGCTGCGCCAATGTTCTTAACAAAACACGTTAGTAAAACATGTTAAATAAACGTGTTTAGTAAACAGCCAGTCCGCTGCGACATGTTATGTTAAATGTTTGTGTTTATTATTAAGGCCACGCCCACAAATCGCTCATTTCAAAAATCGAATAAGAGTATGACGTATGTACGTCTATTTCTTTGGCACGCTCTGACAAAAAAAGGAGGGAAGGTTTTTTTGTAAAATAAATTACAACAATATTGGATTTAAATTCCAAATTATATTTAAAACTAAACAACTTGAAATAAAGAAAAAAAAAATGTTTTTTTAACAATTTGTGCATTTTTCATGTTATTAATTAAAAATAATCATCACAGTATACGTACACACGGCTACACATCAAGCTATACATTTCCAGTATAAGCTGACCTCGCATTGTTCGGAAATCCTGTACAATGCGAGATCAGCATAAACTGGAAATGTATAGCTTGATGTGTAGCCGTGTGTACACGTTAGTTATAAAAAATTTGCAGGTATTGAAAAGCTTGTTTTTTTTCTGCATCAGTGTCATGTGTGGTTTAAATTTGAGTAGATGTAGTTGCAGCAGGGCTTACTATGGTTTCATTTTGTAATATAATCACTCTTTGTGAATCTGGCAGATCAGAAGAATCAGTGGATGTAACATCATTTGTTTTTTTGTTGTTTTTACCGAACGCGGGTGATGTTATCCGTTCGTCGCGGCAAACACGTTAATGTTTCATGTTTCATGTTTTATCAAGTTTCATGTTAAACCACGCCCCCAAATCGGTTCAATTTTGATGTTTCATGATAATAAAACATTAAAACATGGCGCACCAGACCTGGCTATGTTTCATGTTGCATGTTTTATGTTAAACCACGCCCCCAAATCGGTAAAATTTTGGTGTTTCATGTTAGTAAAACACTAAAACATGGCGCAGCAGACCCGGCTTAAGAGTGAGCACTGTTTTAATATTTAACAAAGCTTGTTTGTACGTCAAGTGCCCCATAATTATTTTGAGTAAACTGCCACGGCACACCAGAGAAGTTCTAAAAAATTTCATGACATGAATATTATTGTCATGAACTTTTCGAAACGACGCGGACGATTAATTTCTTAAAGTATGGGGACTTTTTTTGATAATTTGATTAATTCTGAAGGATTCATTCGTTTATGAGCTATCAGAAAAGTATCAGTTTAACGTCTAAAGCGGTGAAAATGTCTCACGATAAGCAGTATATTGTCGGGAGCTGGGTGATAAAAAAAAACTTAAATTGAAAAGTTCGATATTTACAAAACAAACCCATTTTGTACCCCAAGTTATTGGGTTAAAAAAAAAAACATTTTGTTTCGAGTATCACTGACTCATAATAAAAACATTACACTCATACAGTCACATTACATACACAACATTACTAATTAAATTCAACTCAATTCAATCCAATCCAATTCATGTCAATTCAATTCAATTCAATTAAATTAAAATAAGGCATACATAAAACAATAATAAAAATAGTCATAATTAGTTAACAGTTGAGGTTTGTTAGTCGCATCAGCCTGCCACATGTCGCTTACAACAATGGGAGATGATGGCGCAATCAAGCCTCACCGCGAGCACGGCCAGCATGCTGTTAGCGCTCCCTCGCACTCGCCGCACCAGCGACGCGCCTCTCTTGCGCATAGTAGCGTGGAAGCAATCCACGCGAGCTTCCGCAAACATAGTCGATGCGCTGCAAAAGCGGGGGAGCGCCAACATCATCCTGAACGCGTTGTTGAACTGGACACGGAGGGCGCTGTACGACTTTTGCGTATAGTCAGTCCACAAGCTGAACGTGTACAGTGTAGTGCAGTAGGCTCTAAAAAGAGTTATTTTAACATCATTATAGCACCGTGCAAACCTGCGGATGACCATGTTCGCTCTGACCGTCATCGCCCTTCGTTTCCGCTCAATGTCCGCATCGTCTTTCAAGTTAGGAGTCACCAAATGTCCTAAGTACTTAAAACAGTCCACCCTTTCCAAGGGTTTCCCATTTAACTTTATGGGTGGCATTTCTAGCACTTTCCTAGACCCGCCCTGAAAAACCATACACTGACTCTTCTTTACATTATAACGCAGTCCGTGATCAGCTGCATAGTCCTCACATATACTCATCAGCCTCCTGAGTCTACAGACCGAGGCGCTTAGCAGCACCATATCATCATTATCGGCGTTAAAAATGTTTCGAAATTGCTTTAGTATTACTTATTTCAAGAAATGCAGCTAATTTCCAATCATCTTGTGTACTCATGATGATCGATCGTATGCCGCTCACATTCGTTAAGTCGCCTTTTAACAAAATTGGACTTTTGTTTACTTTGCGGTCAATATACATTATTATTACACGATTATTTATGTATTATTAAATAGTATAAGTGGTTTTATATGACATAATTATGACATTTACCAACTTGGGACTGAATAAGCCGGTAAAATTGTTCCGTCGTAAAAGTTTTTAGCCATGTTCAAGAATAATAGAGTCATACCAATGATGTCAACTTACCCAGTAGAAGTATTACTCAATAATCGGCTAGACAAAGAAGTCCAAAAAATATTTTATCCTTTCAACTTTACGCTGACTTTGTTGTTGTCTTCGAAATACCGGATACAAGATAATTATATTACTCCAAGCGAAAAAAAGTTATTTAAAAATATACCACAGATCTTGGGTGTATGCTTCACGATAGCGTTAACTTTTTATCGAATGTACAAAACTGAGATGGACCGTTTTTTGCAACAAGACGCTACTATTATATTAATTATTTCACATTTTTTACCTTTCTCCCGTTGTTTTATTTTTGTAATTAGCTTTGTTATTAATATAGTATACAGCCATAAAAACGTCTTGCTAATTGTGTTAATTCAGATTATACATAAAAACATAGATTTTAGTAAGAGCTTCCGCAGTTTTATGACATGGAATTGGATCTCAGTTTCAACTACATATATTTGGTATCAACCTATTCTTCTTTATTACTTTTGGTATAGCGTTTGATAACGTGACTGTTGTAAACTTTGTTTGTGAATTATTATTCTCCTGTATCGATGTGGATTTCGTTTATGCTCTTCGAGTTCTTATATTATTAAGAAAATATCTCGAAGTATGGATTAAAAATGTTCAGATGATAAATGATGGACAGAAAAATGATGAAATACACGGTATGAAGTTATTTGAAACATATCAAAATATTTTGAAGGCTTTCGATGTGTACAAGACGGTTTTCCAAGTATTGGTAAGCTTTTGAACAAACTATGTAATAATTATTATTCTAACATGAAGATAACGAACATTTAATAATATTCTACAAATTAATATAAAAACAATACGGCGCTTAGACATCGAAGTACTCCTCCATATCGCTGTCAATCGGCAACGTGCCCAAAAGAGAGGAAGCATAGCCACTTTGTATGGCAATGCTGATGGTTTGGCCACGAGCCAGCGTCACGAAGTGTTGACCAGTCGCGATTCAGCGAGAAATTTCCTCAAAAAGAAGACGCAAACCCGAGCGTTTTGACACCGGACGGCTCGATACTGTATTTACCCATAAGTTTGTAGTATTTGTGCCGCTTGAGGGATTCAGTAGCCGCAGCGACAATGCCAGCACAGCCCGCCGTACTTGGAACATGGGATGGGGCAAGGTGTGACACCTTTGCGACAGACACAGGCCGTGTGGCGTCCCACACGGCCTGTGTCTGTCGAGACAGGGCGCCTCGGGCGTCATCGTGAGAAGGGCTTAATGAATAATAACGTTGATGCTGGCGTGCCGTGCTTGGCGACCTGCGCTGCTGCATAATATTCTTGAGTCTTTTGATAAATCCTATATTTTAAAGAATATATTTTTTTTAATTTTTGTTATCCTATCCTTAATTTTTTTTACAGCTAATGTATCGCACGATCAACGGTTTCGTTCGCAATTTATGTATTTTTGAGTTTTTTGTACAAATGGTGGATCTGCAAAGTCGTGATCACGAAGATGTAAGAAGAACTCCAAACATTTAATTCCGTTAATTCAATTTACGTCCATATTAACATATTATCTGTCATAACTTTTTCAGCTTCCCTTCATGATTTTCGTAATCGGCAGTTTGGTAACTTTATGGATAGTTAAGGATGTTATGTATGTAATAATTCAATGCGTTTACTGTGAGAAATTCTACATAGCTATCGAGGAAGCTGAGACGGCATGTGTACAGGGTATGAAGACTAGAACCTATACAAGTAAGCATGAAAGAATACTCTTATTTTAATTTATTTTCCTCAAACATGCTTGGAAATTCGAGCATTATTTTGACAACCTTCTTCGAGATAAATCGAAATTGCTGTACTGGTCAAAAACAAGCGAGCGCCCGGCCGGTAATCTTAGTATGAAAATCCATAACTGTCGTGTTTAGTGGCCAAATAAATTACTATGAAAACTCATATCTGTTGTGGTATTTGAAAATGGAACTAACTTTTTATTTCAACACATGGCAACCAAGGAGGTAACTTATCAAAGATTTTCTTTAAATTTCGAACTGGCTTATCAAATAAAGATAATTAATTTACTAAGTTTGAATTTCCATGCATTATTTCAGAAAAGTACTTAACAAGCCCTGGTCGCATCCAGGAATTGACGGACTCATGAATGTTTGCCGATAGTCCATCAATGCCCTTGTTGCCGGCCGCGACAGTAATGTACTAGGTATATCAACAAACTGCGAATTTTAAGATTTTTAATAAGTAAATACCTATAATAAAAACGTCTAAAGGAGCAATTAAATCTGCTGAAGGCCTTCTGAAGGTTTTAAAGCTCCGGTATTATGTTTTAATAGAAAAACCCTTTTTACAGAAGCTCAAGAACGACTTTGTAAGAACGTTCTAAAGGAAAACAGATCTTTCAGTAAGATGACCGCGTGTGGCCTTTTTTATGTAGACGCTACGCTACCGATGTCTTTAATGGGACTCCTTACTAATTACGCCGTAGTGCTGTTACAATTTGCTTTGCTGTAAAAATTAAATATTTAATCTATTAATTAAATAAATGTATCTATATCTGCGTCCTTTAATATGGCCCGTGTATACTTGTTGTTGGGGATAATTAAATACATTATTCAAAGTCAGTCTTTTATTAATCATTTAAAAACTCAAGGCTATAAAAAAAACTTAATTGCCCTTTCCGAAGAGTAAAGAATATCGTGAAGATCTGGAGAGCCCGACACTAGTACCTCTCTTTTAATATGGCACTGTTTCAGTTTGTCAGTTTGCCATTCTTCACAACTCAAATCTGGAATTGGAAGAACATCGTACTCATATGCTTGAGCGTGGAATGTGATAGGTTTTATGCACCCATTAGGGCGTGGACACATGTCTACGCTACGGCACTGGCCACCGTGTGCAATGGCACGATGCCACTACCGGGAGACGGCACGGTGTCGTTCCTTGGGACGGTGCCGTGTACGGTGCACTGAGGTGGCATACGTCGAAGCGCTCGGTAGTTAATGTTTTTTTGTTCCTTAGGCTTTCCGAACGCGTATTGTTTTTGTATACGAGGTGCAATCTTGGTTAGCAGTACTTCAAAACTTGGTATGGACATTCTAAAATATTTGTAAAATGTTTCATCAACACATATTTTCAGCGCTTCATATTTCCTCTCAAAATGACCTCCATCATGGTTCAATATAGAGAGATATGGATTCACCCAATATTATCTTTGATTCTGTTTTTTCTTCATTCGTCGCCTTAGTGACAGGAGCAGTATAATACGTCTTCCGCGGTCAATATCAAGACAGAAACTGAACAATGGTTAGTGCCTTGTGCCCGCGGTGCGGCACGGCGTCGTGCCGTTGCACCGTGGCCTGTGCCGTACCGTAGACATGTGTCGACGCCCTTAGAGATGTTCAGACTACCTGTGTAATGCTTATGAAGTCAAGACACTTAGCAAACTTCGTGGCTTCTTATGCTACTGTTTTGTTCTATTTTGTCTATCTATAATGTTATTAAATATTCAGTGTTTTCTTGGTCATCATTTGTTTCACTTATTAAGTAATTATTTTGTCAAATGAAATGTGGCACGTGCCTTTGCTGGGTATACCGAAAATTAACGGACCAACTGTGTTTATATTTCTTACATAACAAACAAAGAGAAAAATATTTCTGCCTTCAAGCAGCATAGCAGAGTTTTAATTGGAAGTGTATGTGAGCGTATTAAATTACTGGCACATGAGATATTTCAACTACCGTTTCTTGTATTACTATGTACCTGTATTTTAATGTCTAATAACACGATAGCAGAATAATGACCGAAAATGGACGACTAGCAGATCGATGGTCAGAAAACATTGTAAAGCTACCTGAAAAAGTGTGGATCCGAAGAAAATAAGAGCACATGAGAGCTTAAAGTGGCGCATTATAGACGAGGTGGTTACTCAGCAGTAATAGAGACTAGCAAAACTCATGATGGCATTAAGACAGCAATATCTATAAAAAGGTGTTAGGCATTCGGTTTACAATGAAAGCCATGGTAGCAGCATCCGATATGGTTATTAGTTAATTAATTTTACTGTAATTTCAAAATGAACAACTAGAACCTTAGTGATACGTATAGATCAATACATACAGAATTATATTTAGAACGCAATCATAATAAAGCTTTTTATTGAACTTGAAAATCCATTTATCATTTAACAACGGGCAGATAACGTTATATAATGTATAAGATCAGTACAATGCTTAAAAAAAAAAAAAACTTCTCAATGTACCAGAAATATTACTAAATAATTGTCTAGACAAAGAAATTCAAAAAAAGTTTTATCCATTAAACTGTCTACTTTCTTATTGTTCACTTCAAAATATACCATTCCAGATGATTATAATTATTACTCCCATTGGCAAGAAGCGTATCATTTTGTCCATAAGCATTCAAATTTATTTACCTTCGTTTCGGCGTAATAATCTTTTTCAATCTAGATATCGGTCACAGTCAAAATAACGTTTTGCTCATTGTTACAATTCAGGCTTTACATAAAAGTATTGATTTTAGTAAGAGAGTCAGAAGTTTCATCATTTGGAATTGGACCTCAGTTTGTATTGTCTTCGGAGTTATCGTCTTCATTTATTCTACACGTATGGCAATAAACTCAAACTCAAACTCAAACTCAAAGCATTTATTTCAAATAAACCAATTACAGGCACTTTTGAATTGTCAAGGGGTCGGTCAGTCAGAAAAGATGAAGCTAGATGCCCATTCCAAAGCGTAGTATGTACCTATGGAGAAGAACGGGCAAGAAACTCCACGGACACTCTTTTAAATAAAAATTTGGTTACAAAATATTGGTTACATCATTCATGTTGAACTTATACATGTGAGAACGATGCAAAACGTTAAAAGCGTCCGTAATAAAAGATAAAAACAAAAATAAAACAATTAATAAATTAAATCAAATTAAAATAAGCCATGGCAGCTATGAGATGACCAGTCACAACTGACGGCGCCCGTTCACGAACATGACGCATAGATTAGCACCATTCAGCTCAACCATTTTGAAGGGAGCTAAATGATCCAACACACACGCCACCGTCAGCATGACATTAGAGTGAGCATGACATACTCTCAACCGCCAGGGCACATTCAAGTCAATGAAAGACATACCCAGTACCTAAATGGTAGCTTTATAGTCTGTACATAGTACTCACACATGTGCTATGCAATTATACAATGCTAAGAGATTGAATTTATACAATGCAAAGATAGTTTTTAAAATCTTCCGCAGCTCCAACAGTATTTTCAGATGCTATACAATTAGTTTATGTGCCCTTGTGGAGCAGGACCAGCGTTGAGCCAAGCATTTTTATCAGCGATGTAATCCCCCAACTTATAATATGCCTGACTGCATAGTGTGCGTTTAATATAAGATTTAAATTTCGTTTCATTCAGCTGAAGTATGTGGGGAGGTATTTTACAGTAGCATTTTAAACAGTACCCCATGAATGATGAGTCTACTTTAGCCAGCCTGAAACCCGGTTGAACTAATTGGTCCCTATTCCTAGTGATATAATTGTGTCTTGAACCTCTTTTACTAAAAAGATGTAGATTTTTCCTTACGTACATAATGTTTTCATAGATATATTGACAAGGTACCGTCATGATGTTAATATCTTTAAACAGTTCCCTTAGAAAGTCGCGCCTGCGGAGGCCATATATCGCTCTGATGGCTCTTTTCTGCAGAATAAAAATAGACTCGATGTCTGCAGCCCGTCCCCATAGTAGAATACCGTACGACATAATACTATGAAAGTAACTAAAATAGACTAGCCTCGCGGTATCTACATCCGTAAATTGACGGATTTTTCTCACAGCATATGCTGCCGAACTTAGTCGTCCTGAAAGGGATGTTAAATGAGGACCCCATTGAAGCCTAGAGTCGAGCGTGATCCCCAGGAAAACAGTTTGATCGACGAATTCTAGTTTCTCTTGATTTAATACTATCTCACAATTACTACTTTTGACATTTGGTAAAGAAAATCTTATGCACTTAGTTTTTTTCTCATTTAATACTAAATTATTAGCAGTGAACCAATTTTGGACCTGCTGCAGGGCGTTATTTACGTCGTCAAGATTTGATGCACGTCTATTCATTTTAAAAATTAATGAAGTATCATCAGCAAATAACACCATTTGTAGTTGAGTTTTTTTTGGTACTCACTAAAGCGAGATTATAGCTTGGAAAATATAAACAAATTTAAAAATGCTATACATAGCCTAACCTTTAATAACGTTTATGAATGTCTGGACCCTGATGAAGCCTTTAACGAATTTAACAATTTATTTAAACTTTTTTATGATTTATGTTTCCCCATAATTAAAATTAGGATCCCTATTAGAAAGAAACTTAACTGGGTGACAAAAGGTATCAAATTGTGTTGTAAACGCAAGCGAGACATGTTATGGCTATTAAGAAGACATAAAACTCCGGAAAATAAAAATAAACTAAAGTCATACACCAATCGGCTCAAAAAAATCATCTATCTCACACAAAAATCAAGAAATAACTTTTACATAAATAACTCCAACAATAAAATGAGAGCAACCTGGCAGACCATAAATAAAAACAAACTAAACTGTCCAAAAGAATATATTTCTAAAATAATTATCAATAACAAAGAGATAACGGATCCATTAGAAATTGCAGAAACGTTCAATAATTATTATATTGATTTAGTTCAACCGCTAAGTTATAGTAAAAATCCTGACTTATCATCTATTACCAACACAGCTAAGTCAATGTTTATGCCTGCTACAATACCTATCGATATACACAAAATTATCGGAACCCTAAAAAATACCAATAGTGCAGGTTATGACGAGATTATCACTAAAGTAATAAAAAGTGTAGCTGTGGAAATATCTCCTGTTCTCAGTTTCATTATAAATTTATGCATAGAAAATGGTACATATCCTAAAGAATTAAAGGTATCTGTGATAAAACCACTATAAAAGAAAGATGACAGACAAAATCCTAAGAATTACAGACCTGTAGCGTTAATTCCAATTTTCTCAAATTTTTTTGAAAAAGTCATTTATAATAACCTGTATCCTTTTCTTGAAAAACATAAAATATTTGCGGAAGAACAGTACGGCTTTAGAAAATGCAAAAATATTAATATGGCAATATATAGTCTTGTAAATAAAGTGGTAACAAATATGGATAGACGGATACCGACGACTGCCTTGTTCATGGTTATGACCAAGGCATTTGATTTTGTAGATTTTGATATACTTTTGTCTAAATTAGAAAAATATGGAGTAAGGGGCAACGTATTAAAATTAATTGAATCGTATTTAAAAAATAGGTATCAAATAACGAGTACAACAAAGATTTGCCAAAAGACAAAATTAGAACTAACGTATCATTCAAAACCAAGAAAAACGAACTTTGGTGTACCTCAGGGTAGCGTCCTCGGCCCGCCATTGTTCCTCGTATACATAAACGATATGCCAAGTTATTCAACATCCAATGACCTTGTTCGCTGATGATAGTACAATTATTTTCACAGCACAAAATAGGGATACACAGTGTCATGAAATGGATATAAATATAAATCTGAACAGGTTAATAACATGGTTAAATAATAACAATCTTAATGTAAATTTAGATAAAACTCATATTATGTCATTTAAACAAAGAATAAATCAAGATAAACTTAATATAAAATACGCTAACAAAACGTTAGAAGAAACAAAGCACACAAAGTTCCTGGGACTCTATATAGACGAGAATATGAAATGGAGTAATCATGTTGAACATTTAATAAAAAAACTAAATCAGTTCCAGTACGCTTTGCATAAACTCAGTAAAGTTGCAAGCCGCGAAACCGTACTGACTGCATATCATGCATACGTGTCTTCTACATTACGCTATGGCATAATATTCTGGGGAAATTCATCAGATAGGGAGCTAGTATTTAAGGCACAAAAAAAGTGTTTTAGAGCTGTGTGCCAAATAAAAACTACTGACAGTTGTAGACCACACTTTATTGACCTAAGAATAATGACTTTTCTAGCCCTATACGCGTTTGAAGTAGCAATGTTCGTAAAAAAACACTTGTACTTATTTGAAGCCCTAACTAGTAAACGTCACCAGGACAAAATTCACGCTGTGCCTCATAAAACAGCATTATATGCAAAAAGTTTTCTGGGCATGGCTCCAAAAATTTATAATATGGTACCCACGACTGTAAGACTTGAGAAGGATGTTAACAAGTTCAAAAGAATGTTAACAGACCTTATGGTTAAAAAAGCGTACTATTCCATTGGTGAATTCTTAATAGATAAGTTAAATAAATAATAAGTAGATATGTCAGATGTCCGATTTATTTAAGCTTAATTCTATCTAAATGCAATTATATAATGAAATTTGAAGGAGTATTTAGTATATATTTTTAATTTCAATGATAATTTTAATATTACAATGCATGATAAACTATAAATTGGTAAATTCATTAATTATTTTGACATTATTTATTCTGACATTACTTTTAATTTGAATCTGTGACATTACTTACTTAATAATTTGAATGTATTATTACTTAATAATTTGAATGTATTACTTAACTATTGCACAGGGTATTACTATTCTTTCGAATTTATGACATTATAACTAACGATTAATTGGATTTTAGGAAATTGTCTAACTATATTTTTAATTTTGCATGCCTGAATTGGTAAATACAGTGAACTGCGCATTCACTCAACACCTGGAAATGCATTATATGTACTGTGTTTTGCAATAAATATTTGAATTTGAATTTGAATTTTTAACAAATGGGGTAGATCATTAATATATACTAAAAAGAGAAAAGGACCCAATATTGATCCTTGTGGTACACCCATTTTTACTTTTAAACCGAGTGAATTGACACCATTTATTTGAACTTGCTGTTGTCTATCATTTAAATAAGATTTAACTAAACTGAGCGCAAGTTTTCCAAGTCCGTAATGCTCAAGTTTCAAGATTAAGGTTTCATGGTCGACGCAGTCAAAAGCCTTGGAGAGGTCACAGAAAATTCCTATGGCGTCTTGGGCCTCTTCCCACGCCGTAAATATGTGTTTTAATAAGGTGACACCGGCGTCAGTCGTACAACGTCCCTTGGTGAAGCCATACTGTTGATCATGTAAGATTTTATTGGTATTAAAATGATTGAGCATTTGATTAAGCATTACCTTTTCAAACACCTTGCTTAATACTGGCAACACGGACACGGGTCTATAATTATTGGTATCTTTACTGTCCCCGGATTTGAAAAGTGGTATTACCTTACTATATTTCATTAGATCAGGGAAGACTCCTTGATCCACACACAAATTAAATATTAAGGCTAAGTACGGCGCTATAGTCTCAATAATGGAGGTACAAACTTTGATTGACATTCCCCATAGATCTTCGGTTAATTTGATCTTAATTTGCTTGAAAGCTTTTAATACTGTTATGGGGTTTATATGCTTGAATTTAAATTCAATCGGGCAGGATGAAACGTTGGCTCTTAATAAATCAATAGAACGCGAGGGCGAGGAATTTAAGGTTTCAGTAGTTTTAAGTGGGATACTGGTAAAGAAATTTACAAATTCTTGAGCAACTTCTTTGTTAGTGCTTATGACACCACGTGAAGTTTCTAGTGTGAAATCACTGTTATGTCTTTTATTCCTATTTGTTTCGTCATTGATAATTTTCCAAACCGTCTTTATTTTATTATCGGCTGATTTGATCTTGTTGCTAAGGTACTCAAACTCAAAAACTCAAACTCAAAGCATTTATTTCAATTAAACCATTTACAGGCACTTTTGAATTGTCAAAGAGTCGGTCAGTTAGTCAGAAAGTTGAAGCTAGTCGCCCATTCCAAAAAGTAGATCTCTGTGGAGAAGAACGGGCAAGAAACTCCCAGGACACTCTTTTAAATAAAGACATTACAAAATCCTGGGTACATTATTCTTGTTGCTTCTATATGTGAGAACAATGTGAAAAAAAGAAATAGAGACAATTCAAAGTATAAGATTTAAAATAAGCCTTGGCAGAAAAGAGATGACCAGTCTCAACCGACGGCGCCCGTTCACGAACATGACGCGTGGATCAGCACCATCCAGCTCAACCATTTTGTAGGGAACCGAATGATCCAACACACTCGCCACCATCGGCGAGACATTTAAGTAAGCATGACAAAGTCTCAACTGCCATGCTCTTTCAAGTCAACATAAAACATAATATAATAACAGAATAAACAGCCCCATGGTACTCACATTTACAAAAACTGAAAAAATGCTTCTAAATTATACAAAACTATAGTTTGCAATGTATTATACTATCAAAAAGAAAGATAATCATTATCAAATATTGGAATATTCAACAATAAAAAATTGGTTAATTAAAAATAAAAATAAAATAAACATGTTGTTCGTAATGTCAGAAAAACAATATAAATAAAAATAAAAAAATTAGAAAATAAGAAAAGGGGTAGCAACTCTTCCAAATACAATAATTTCAACTAGTGAGCCCAAGTGGCTGTGGAGCAGGACCAGCATTAAGCCAAGCATTTTTATCTACGATATAATCATCTAACTTATAATATGCTTGTCTACATAGTGTGCGTTTAATGCATGTTTTAAATTTCTTCTCATTAAGTTGAAGAATATCGAGTGGTATTTTATTATAACATTTTACACAGTACCCCATAAAAGAAGTGTGTACTTTAGACAATCTAAAACGTGGTTGATCTAATTTGTTCCTATTTCTAGTGTTAAAATTATGCCTGTCACTTATCTTACGAAAAAGATGTAGATTTTTTCGAACATACATAATGTTTTCATATATATACTGACAAGGTACCGTCATGATGTTAATTTTCTTAAACAGTTCCCTTAGAGATTCGCGTCTGCGGAGGTTGTAGATGGCTCTGACAGCCCTCTTTTGCAGAATAAAGACAGACTCAATATCTGCAGCCCGTCCCCACAGCAAAATACCGTAAGACATGATGCTATGAAAGTAACTAAAATAGACCAGTCTCGCGGTATCAACGTCTGTTAGTTGGCGGATTTTCCAAACAGCGTAAGCGGCTGAACTTAGCCGCCCTGCAAGTGATGTTAAGTGAGGACCCCACTGTAGTTTTGAGTCAAGCGTGATCCCTAGGAAAACCGTCTTTTCGACGAATTCTAGTGTCTCCTTATTCAATACAACGTGACATTCACTACTTCTAACATTCGGTAACGCGAATCTTATGCATTTAGTTTTCTTCTCATTTAATACCAAATTATTTTCAGTAAACCAGTTATGGACCTTAAGCATAGCGTTATTTACGTCGTCAAGCTCCTGTGCATGTCTGTTAACTTTAAAAATAAGTGATGTGTCATCAGCAAATAACACCATTTGTGGTCGGTTTTGCAGTAAATGAGGTAAATCATTTATATATACTAAAAAGAGGAATGGACCCAATATCGAGCCCTGTGGTACACCCATTTTGACTTTTAAACCCAATGAATTTACACCGTTTATTTGAACTTGCTGCAGTCTATCATTCAAATATGATTTTATTAAGCTAAGCGCAAGTTTACCCAATCCGTAATGCTCAAGTTTTAAGAGCAGTGTTTCGTGATTCACGCAATCAAATGCCTTGGAAAGGTCGCAAAAGATGCCTATTGCATCCTGTGCTTCTTCCCATGCGTTAAAGATGTGTTTTAATAAGGTGACACCGGCGTCGGTTGTGCAACGTCCTTTGGTGAAACCATACTGTTGATCGTGTAGGATGTTGTTACGATTAAAATGATTGAGCATTTGATTTAACATTACTTTTTCAAACACCTTGCTGAAAACCGGCAAAACCGAGACGGGTCTATAATTATTAGTATCTTTGCTGTCACCAGATTTGAAAAGTGGAATAACTTTACTGTACTTCATTAAATCCGGGAATACCCCTTGATCTACACATAAATTAAATATTAAAGCTAAATAGGGTGCAATTGTCTCAATAATTGATTGACAAACTTTAGTAGACATGCCCCACAGATCTTCGGTAATTTTGATCTTAAGTTGCTTAAAAGTCTTTACAACGACCACAGGGTTTATATGTTTAAATTTAAATTCCACAGGACAGGCTGAAACATTCGCTCTTAATAAATCAATAGCAAGTGAGGGGGAGGAGTTTAAAGTTTCTGTAGTTTTAATTGGAATATTGGTAAAGAAAGTTACAAATTCCTGAGCAACATCGATGTTATCGCTAATGAGACCGCGGGAAGTGTCCAGTGTGTAATCCGTGTTATGTCTTTTGTTCTTGTTCGTCTCATTGTTAATAATTTTCCAAACTGTCTTTATTTTATTGTCAGCTGATTTAACCTTGTTGCTAATGAAAGAAGCTTTAGCTGCTTTGCAGATTTGTTTAAAAATTTTAGAGTAAGTAGCAACATACTTATTAAAAGTTTCCGTGTTAATATATGGCTTAAGGCCATACAGTTCAAATAGTCTTTCCCTACTTTTCCTGATGCCTTTAGTTGCCCAGTCACTGAATAAAAACTTAGGGCAAATAGTTTTAGTTTTTTTCTTAAAAGAGTTATTGAACTCTGTTTGCACTAATGAAAAGAATTGTTCATACAAAATATTGCCATTGGACATATTTACGCCCTGAGCACTTAACTTGCTAATTAATGTGCTATTAAACTTATTTAAATTACCGGATGTTATTGGTCTAATTTGAATCTGCACTTTTTGTAATGGTGTATTGGACTCAAAAATAACGGTTTGACCACTGTGATCAGATGGGAGATAATTTACAATGGCTTTATCTAAATAGTCGCAGCAACAAAAGACATTATCAATACATGTAGCAGTAGTCGAAGTTATTCGCGTTGGTTCTAAAAACACATTTGACAGATTGAATGATTTGAAGAGGCTTAATAATCTACTGCTATTTGGATTATTTTCTAAAATATTAATATTAAAGTCCCCACAAATAATTACTGATTTATTACCAGTTGCAAGTTTTGCCAAAACATCTTCCATTACTGACTCAAATATAGAGTAGTTTTGATAATTTGGAGGTCTGTATACACACACTATAAAATGCTTATCTAGCTCAACACAGGACAGTTCAATGCTATGTTCCACCGATAGTTCTACTATGTCATTACGAGACTTAGATTTTATACAATTTTTAATTAGGATTAGTGAACCTCCACGTAGCATGGATTTTCGGTTAAAACAACTGCCCACACTATAATTTTCAAAATTAATTAACATTTCATAATCTTTCAACCAGTGTTCAGTTATACAAATAATATCAAACATTGTTTTTTCTAAAAACAATTCAATTTCTAATTGTTTGGAAGAAAAACCTTGAATATTTTGATGAAATAATTTCAAGGAATTCTGCTTAGCCCCTTTCTTACAATTAACTAATTGAGTGCCAGAAGATACCTTGTTGATTGTGAGATTAAGAACATTGTTACTGGTACCTTCTGTTGTCTTACTGACTAGTTTAAATTATTATTTCTAGCAACCTTAATATTAGTATGATTACTAATTTCTGTGGTGCTAATTACATAAGACTTCGACATACTACTTATGTCTGAGTTTATATTAAAAGCTAATAGCCATGCTATTTGACGAGAGAGATGTCTAAAACTAATAGAGAGATGTCTAAAACTAATAGGCAGATACGCAGTATCCCTAGTCGATTTTAATTTCTCAACAAAAGTGTTGGTGTCAAAAAATATAAGTTTGTCACTATAGTGATTAACTAATAAATGCATATGGTTATTTAGCATATGTATATTATGATTTTGCCTACTTGACAAGTGCTGAAAGTATGGAAAAGCACACAATATTATTTTCTGACACTTAATCTTCAAGATTTCAGTGACACTGTCAGTGATGTCCTCTTTTTTTACATTAATACTATTGCCCACAAATACAGAAATAATGGCTTGCGGATCATACTTATTCCCTGCTATTGAAGACATTATCTCTTTGTAGGATTTCCCTGGCATACAATAATTAACAGCAGATTGACTCAGGTTGGTACTCAATAATTTACCTAACCCTCTCCCTAAACTATCTGAAAACATAATAGAACAATAACAATCATTACTAGAACAAGGGAGAGAACAAGTACCTGTCTGTGCTACTTGAGATGAAGCTTGTACCACGTATGGTGTATCTGGATCAGAGATACAGTCCCGAGCTTCTCCAGACTGGGACGGGCCCGTTGCCTCAGGTTGAAAAGCCTCAAAGTTGGATGCCCTTTGACAAGAACATTGAGTGGTGCTAAGAGACAACGGGACCACTCTGTCTGCCTCATCGTTACACATTTCTACTAACTTGTTTGCAGCAAGGATGTGTTCCTTTATTTGTTTTTGAGAGCTCACATACTTATTATAAAGTGAATGTAGTGACTCTTCAAGTACCTCAATTTCAGACTGTAATCGTTGGGTGTCAATTTGATAAATGTTTTTACTGTCTTCTAATTTAATTTGATAGTTTTTTAGTTTTTTATTAGAAAAACACGTTCTTTTCTTAGTTTAATATTATTGGAACTGTGTTTTTGTTGTTTCCTGAATTTATTGCATTTATTTATGATTTTATTTAGTTTTGCATGTTTCTTTATTTTATTTTGACTTACTTTATAACAACTATAATTATGTTTTAATATAGAATCCTCAGTAAGGTCTATTGTTATTAAGGAATGAGGGTTGCAATTAGTATTAAATAATTCATCATACAAGTAATTAGTTTCCTTAACCTGAGTACAATCTTTTTGTTTCTGTAACTTAGTAATTAGTAGATTTGCATGAATTAGTTCTTCTTCTAGGTCCCTAACCTTACACAAAGCCTCCTCATATAAGTTACTGCAGTTATTAAAAACCATCTGTGACCAGCCGCAGTTTGTCCCGTTCATCAACAACATCCAGGTATTGTTGATGTAAGTCCACTAGCTCCTGTTTTAAGCTTGTATTTTTGTAAACGACCTTCTCGACTTCCTTCTCACTATCATCTATTTCCTGTAACAGCTGTTCACATTTGCTGTTTGAAGCCTTAAGATCTTGAACGGTCGTTCTCAATTTAAGCTCCAATTCCTGAGCAGCAGCTTTGCGGGTCATCACAGGCATGGTTTAAGGAATTAGTACTGAAAGTAGAATAAAAGGAACAGTGAGAACTAATTAGTTAGACAAACAAAAAGGGAAAGCTAGAAATGAAAGAAAAAATGGGAGAATTTAGTGTTAGTTTATGAAGAAATGAGGTAGGCTGTTGAATGTAATTGAAATGCAACTATTATAATCATATATAGATCAAGTAAAATGTTACATTGATTCTATTGTTTTATGATTTTACATTTGCTTATGTGGGTAGGATGCCTAGATAAAAAAATAAAATAAAACTAAAATTTGCCTAAAGACTACAATTAAAATACTGATAGTCAACGTTATTGTTGTTATGTACAAATAAATAAATATAGCAGTAATAGAATTACAGTATTTTGATATTTCACGTTATCTATGAAAACAAAGTGACTTAGACCCAGTGCAGGGTGCAAAATCAACCAAAAATGTTTGCTACTAATACACAATAAATATGAAACAGAGTCGAAGTGACGATTGTGTGCTAAATAGAATAAAGGTAAACAATACTTCCCGTTTAGATCCGCAGCAATCCGAACATCAGCTGTTCGTGATAGGTTACCGGTACCGGTGGGTAACCAAAAACTGTGTTTTACTTTGTAAATTTGCAGGAAAACAATAGTCCTGAGTTTTTATGTAGTTACTTTATATTTAGTTATATTATTACACCTTAATTACACTTAAAAATTAATTAAAACTAATATTAAAATACGGAACAAAATTTTGACATGTCACTCGGGCAGTGTTGCCATTTCATTTATACTAGTTGCAGAGTGGTAGAATAGAATACTTTGAAGTCCTAGCAATACAATATTTGAAGGCCCAAGGTACAAGGCTTTAGCTACCTTGCAGGTATTTTTAAAAGTTTTAGAGTAAGTAGCAACGTATTTATTAAAAGTGTCAGAGTTAATAAAAGGCTTAAGGCTATACAGCTCAAACAATGTTTCCCTACTTTTCCTAATACCCTTAGTTGCTCAGTCACTGAACAGAAAATTTGGGCAAATCGTTTTAGTTTTCTTTTTTAAAGTATTATCGAACTCGGTGCGCACTACCGAAAAGAATTCCTCATATAATTCATTTACATTGTTTATAATATGACCCGGTATACTTAACTTACTAATTAAGTTATTATTAAATTTACTTAGATTGCTGGTTGTTACTTGTCTAGATTGTATCTGAAATCTTTGTAATGGTGTGTTGCACTTGAAAGCAACAGTTTGACCACTGTGATCCGAAGGCAGATAATTTACAATAGCTTTATCTAAGTAGTCGCAGCAACAAAAAACATTATCAATACATGTAGCAGTATTTGTAGTTATGCGGGTTGGTTCTGAAAACACATTTGACAGATTGAATGATTTAAAGAGACTTAATAATCGACTGCTATTTGAACTATTTTCTAAGATATTAATATTGAAGTCACCACAGATAATTATTGATTTAATCCCCGTTGCAAGTTTTGCTAGAACATCTTCCATTACTGCCTCAAATATGGAGTAGTTTTGATAATTGGGGGGTCTGTAAACGCACACTATGACATACTTATCTAGCTCAACACAGGACAACTCAATGTTATGTTCAACCGACAAATCAACTATATCTTTACGAGTCTTAGATTTAATAGACTTTTTAACTAAGATTAGTGAACCCCCACGCAGCATTGATTTGCGGTTAAAACAACTGACCACGCTATAATTTTTATAATTAATTAACATCTCAGAATCTTTCAACCAATGTTCAGTTAAACAAATAATTTCGAACATAGTTTTTGCTAAAAATAATTCAATTATTAATTTTTTGGAAGAAAAACCTTGAATATTTTGATGGAATAATTTCAAGGTATTCTGCTTAGACTCTTTTTTACAATTAACTATTTTAGAGCCAGAAGACACCTTGTTCTTGGTAGGTATAACTACAGTGTTACTGGTATCTTCTGTTGTCTTACTATCTAGTTTAAATATAATATATTTATAATAGTTCATTGAAACTTCTTACATTTGACAATGTTTATTTGTAACTTTATAATTTTGCTGCATTTGATACTAATTGTCTATATCCTATTAGTGTTATAATGTTGTTAACAAAATATCTCAATGAACGTCAAAGAAATCTTAGGACTGCATGAAGAACAAGCAAACGATACATATTGTATTGAACTATTTAATACTTATCAAAATATTATGGAAGCTTACAAGCTGTTCAAGAATATTTATTTCAAGTATTGGTAAAACTTTTGACTTTGATGCACTATGATTTTAAACTTTGATAAAAAAAAGATCGAATAGACTACACAACTAACATTCAGAAAAGTAAGTGGTAGGACCGCGCAAACATGATTTTTTTTCAAACATTATTTTATAGACAATATTCATCATCTCAGTATAACCAAGGGGTATCGTATTACCCAGTTACTGGGTTGTGGAGGTCAGATAGGCAGTCGCTCCATGTAAAATACTGGTATTCAGCTACATCCGGTTAGACTGGAAGCCGACCCCAAGATAGTTGGGAAAAGGCTAGGAAGATTGATTCATCATCTCAGTACCAAACATAAGTAAGCCAACATCTTACTGGTTGCTTTATTGTTTTTTTTTCAGTCATTATATTCCTTTCTTCCTTTCCTTCACCATTTCATCAAGTTCTGATGAGTTAGCTTCAATAATATGTATTTTTACAAGCTTTATATTAGCTTGCTCTGTTTCCGGTTACTCCAATTGTCATAAATTTTTCAAGCACTTCCTGGCATCCGATTAAACTGAAACTTGGCATACTTATATAACTACCGAGACATATTAAAAAAATGATTCCACGGAGCTGATCTTATGATGGAGCCGGAAGTTGGCCACAGGGACTCCTCAATCAAACAACATAGCACCACCGTGTTTGGACTCATTGGCTATGTTAACAAGTGCTTTGATACTAGGTGGTGTTCAGGGTCTGATGATGGAGCCGGAAGGGTGGCCATATGTGTTTTTACCCGACTGCCCCAGAAGGAGGGTAATGTTTTTCGAGAGTATGTATGTATGTATGTATGTATGTATGTATGCATGTATGTATGTATGTCTATTTCTTTGGCACGCTCTGTAGCCTAAACGGCTTGATGGATTTTAACATAAAAGGTGTCGTTAGATTCGTCTTAATCGTAGAAGTGACATAGGCTATATAATATTTATGTATTGCATCAGCAAGTACAAAAAAAAGGGAGGGGAAGGTTTTTTTTAAATAAATTTCAGCAATATTGGTATCTAATAAAAGCTGGTAATGAGTCAATCCCAAATTAAGATTATATTAATAAAACTAAAAATCTTGAAATAAAGAAAATTATTCAAGTCGGGTTTTTTATTTTTTGAATAATTTTTTAGTTACTCCAATTGTCATCCATTTTTAAGCACTTCCTCGCATCTGATTGAGCTGAAACTTGGCAATAATTATACAGCTACCGAGACATTTTGAAAAAATGATATTTATAATAGAGTTGGTCTGATGATGAAGCCAGAAGATGACCATGGGAAAACCTGAATCAAACAAGATAAAGAAAAAAAAAAATTAAATAACTTAAAATAATAACTTAAATAATTATTTTCTTAAAAACTTGAGGCGTAAATGTCCTTCTTACAATAAACACATTAGCCTCACGGTGTTAAGAAAATATTAAAGTTCTATGTTTACGTAAGTTAATTAGAAAGCTTGTTTTTAAAATGACTTTTACTCATATTTTTTCCACTTGGTGTATGTTGATGATGTTATAATAACTTCCTGTCATTGTTCTTTTCATTGATATGTTTTTTGGGATGTTAAATTAAGAAAAAAAATAAACGCGTTTTAATAAATCAAAAACCGACTCCCAAAAAAAAACAACTGCAGAGAGAAAATAACTTTAATTTGGGAAGTCGGCGGCAAAAAACGAAAATACGAAATTTAGGATACATACTTCCAAAATTGGAGTTATTTTTCACTTTGTAGTGTTATTTTTGGGAGTCGGTTTTTTTGTAGAAATGTTTTTTTTTGTTTATCTTACAGATGAAGTACGTCTCTACAAGCAAGTACTACGGTCAATTCGTTCAGTAAGATGACCGCGTGTGGCCAGTAGCTCTACCATGAGTTGCCATCGAAAATGTACTCGCTAGCGTTAAACTCGCTAACGTATTAACGTTAATCAAATAGATTTCGATAACGTCAAAACTAGCTAGCGTCCCCGTAAATGATTTATATGAAAATATATTGTACAGCGCCTCTAGCGGTCACAAAAAGAATTAAAATTTGACTGCAAAAACACATAACTGAAAAGAGAAAAACAAGCATTATAATCTATAGAATTTTGGTATCGCAGGCGGGGACAAACCAAAGATACACCATATTTCCGGTTATTAGTTTGTCCCCGCCTGGGATACCAAAATTCTATAGATTATAATGCTTGTTTTTCTCTTTTCAGTTCTGTGTTTTTGCAGTCGGGTTTTTTGTTTTTTGAATAATTTTCTTTATTTACTATGGCGATATTTTTCTTAAAGTAAGGTTTACCTGGAATATTACTTTTTAAATTCAATATAGCGTTATTGAGAAGAAACGTGGGGGGGTTCCAACAAGTCTGAAACAGGTGTCATTCGAAGCGTCTGGTGGGTTAGATACTTTTTTACTATGGCGACATTTGTCTTAAATAAATACTATTATGTTTTATAATTAAATACTTTATATTATTACTATAACTTTGCTAATAAACTTAATATTTTTATATACCAAAACCATTTCTAAATTACCGACGTCCTAGCCTTGTCATCGTATTAATCAGATCAGTTGTTTAACGCTGTTCAATCACTTCGATAAATTAATAAAATAATCTTTATACACTATCTTTATATTATGTTGTGAGATAATCATAAAGCAATGAACTGTTGACGTAGAAGGTACTTAACACAATGTTCAAAACACGACAAGAGTTACTTAATAATCAACTAGAAAAAGATGTACAAAAAATAGCGTGTTCTTTAAATATTCCTCTTAATCTTTTTTTTAATTCAAAATATTATTTACGAAAAAATCTTATTTATGCAAATGGACAAAAATATCATGGATTTGCATTTTGTTTAATGTTCTTTTTAACTGCGTTGTGTTTCTTGAGAATTTTCACCGTGGAAGACACACAAGTGAATAAGACACAATTCAAATACGATATCTTCTCATTTTCTACTAGTATCAGTTACATCACCTATTCAATTGGGTTCTTGACGATATTTATTCTGGATATTGTGCACAAAGAAAACAACGTCTTACTTGTTTTGAAGATAGAAGCTGTACATAGGAGCATTGATTTCAGTAACAAAATCCGAAGTTTTGTAAATTGGAACTGGATCTCGACAACAACAATTATATTTGTTCATATTTTAATAAATATCATGGTTTTTGTACCTTTAATTCCTATTGAAACCGGTTTTATTATTTCTGATATTTGCGACTTAATGTGTATCCCATTGGATCTGAATTTTATAATAGCCATTCGAATCATATTATTGTTAAAGAAATATCTAGATACGTGGATCAATGACGTCATGTTGATGAATGTTGCAAATGAAAATGATGATCAGTGTCATAAACTGTTCGGGATATATGAAAATATATTGAAAACTTACAATCTGTACAACGAAATTATCCAGGTATTGGTAAGTTCAGGAATTAATTAAACGAACCCACACAAAATAAATCAATACATACTCCTAGACGACGTTTATGCGATGATGCATAGATGAGTTTGACATCAGGCAAACATAGTAAAGCATTAGAGTTTGAGCTCTTGAACACAGTACAAAAAAACTCAAGAACAAAGGCAGCAGATTTAAGTTGAGCTATACTCAATATAATCAAGCACTGCCTTTTATAATGTTTGACTACGACTTATAATTTGAATCTTAGATGATAACTGAGTAGACTAACACTCTTTTTAGGGTTCCGTACCTCAAAAGGTAAAAAAGGAACCCTTATAAGATCACTCTCTTGTCCGTCTGTTTGTCCCTGTGTCACCACCGATTTTCTCAGGAATGGGTGGATCTAGCAAGTCAAAATTTATACCTGATACTGAGGTCTATAGTGTCTATTAGTTGTATAAAAATCAAGGTCCTGAGTCAACTTGTAAGTACCATTTACCAAAATTTTTATTTTTTTTTATTTATCGGAATTTTCCTTTTACTTGTGCTGTAAGACCTTGCTTAACCAAAATTGACAATTCTAGGTCAATCGAAAAACCCTATAGGTTTTCAGTCAAAAACATATATGGTAGTTCCCGTTCCCGTAGTACCTACAATTACGAATTTTGGCAAAAAGCAAGGTCTTACAGCACAAATAAAGGAAAAATTAAAAAAAAAGTAGAAAATTAAAGGGTGTCCTCACCTCATAATATACATAGTTGACGCCAATTAAGATAGTCCTCTATGTTGTATGGGCGCTCATACAATTTAGAGGACTAGTTTCTGGGCACAGAACTATTCAGGTACCTATACGAATGAAGCTCCTTACGGAACCCTCGGTTCGCAAGTCCGACTCGCTCTTGACCGGTTTTTTATTTTTAGGTATTATATCACACATTCTGCGTATTCCAACGCGGTTTATGTTATGTCACCTATATTATTTATGTGATGCGAAACTCTGCTGATTTGGGAAACGAAGTAAGTGAAATGTTTATTGATGAAACAGGATTTGTTTTTGCATAGATAAGTCAAATTTTTCGATGTACCTGAGCCAAAAAAAAAAACCAGTCAAAGTCAAAGTTTGACTGATTTTTGCCAAGGACAAATCTAATCAATTTTAATTTCCAGGCCGTGCTTCGAACTGTTGGTCATATTTTATTTCTGACAAAGGATTTAGTAATAGTAATATTACATTGTATTTACTGTGAGAAGTTCTATATAACTGTTGAGGAGGCTATGATGGCGTGTATACAGCTAATGAAGAATAGCGACTATCCAAGTAAGAATTTGAACAAATTACAATTCTAGTAGTACGGTGGGTCAGAGGGACAGCTCAGTCAGTCAGTATCAAGCTCGAAATTGTTTTTTTTTTAATATATTTAATTTGCCCTATATTTAGTTCTGATAATTTGGTTTCATTGTAAACACAGTTTTATTTCCTTTTCATTCGGTACAACCTAATTTTTTTTTTTGTTTTCCTTGCAGAGTGTCAAGAAAAACTTTACAAGAACGTGCTAGTGAAAAATCGAACGTTCAGTAAGTTGAACGCGTGTGGCCTGTTCTATGTAGACGCTAGGCTACCAAAATATTTGTTGGGAGTTATCGTTCATTACGCTATCATACAGTTGCAATTCTACTTTCTGTAGGTAAATTAGCTCATAGGAAATAGACCAGATTTATTTGTTTCTTTTTTTCATCGTATCGCCTGATTATCGAATGGCGGCCAACAGTTTTCTAGATTTGCAGTCAAGCAGTCATAAATATCAGTTGACCGGTGCGAGCTCAAATGACGTCATAGTATCAAGCTATTGTGTCGGGAAAGGTTTACGTGGTGGACATAAATAAGACCACGTAACGTTGTAACGCTCTTGCTTGCTTATTGATCTCTCACTGGTGCATAATCTTACTATAGTGAACAGCATATTTAAGAAAAAATAAGAACAACAAATGGTCATGGATCTCCCCGGACGGGAAATTAAAATGAAATCGATTATGCTGTATGCAACTCTCCAAAAACATTTACAGATACATCACTTATATTAAACCTAAACTTTAATACCAACCACCGCATTGTAAGAGCATCACTGAAAATTCAACCACCTAAAATGTCTAGAAAACACATTTCCCATCCAAATCACTGTTTCAACGAAAACAGCAATAGTATTTCCCAGACTGTAGTTGAACTGAGTACAAAAATATCAGGAAACAGCAACATAGATACAATAGACGATGTATATTTAGTAACTTAATCCGCTTAACTGTTTTTGAAGAGTCTTAGAGAACCCTGTAAGAAATCGACACGTGTTTCGCCTCTCAACGAGGCATCCTCAGGATGACGATTGACTTGTTGCTATTGAAGTGTTGCACGATTTTTTTTTCTTTTGCACCTATGGGGTAATTTGAGTAATTTGAGAGTTTAAAAAACTTAAAGTAACGTTATTCCAAACATAAATATCAAAAATTGTATTTATATATTGTGGTTGAACCGAGCTTAATACTGGTGCAACTTTACTCGGGGGTTGGAGTTTCATAATTATGATTATTATTAAAAATAAGAGCATGTGAGTGAAAATTATTGTTACATTTTATTTTAACTTAATAAAATAATTAAAGTTCATTTTATGATGTTTTGTCAATCATTTTTTGTGTACCTTTCTCGGAAAAATAGTAATAAATCATCCAAGTACACCACAAGTGTTTTCCCAAAGTAGGTATTTAAAATTATAATGAGTAAACGACGTGATACAGAAGCACAATAATTATTGAAACGTCGTCTTATTTTACATAATTTCATAGGAGTACTATATTTCAACCCAAATATATTTATATAGAAAATTATTCTTAGCTGAAAAAAGCTGAGATTAAGGCTGCCTGTCCACTGGAGCGGAGAGGAGAGGAGAGGAGCGGAGATGTGCCAATATTACCCAATAGAATCTAAACTCCGCCCCAGACTTGTGATTCTATTGGCTCTCCTCTTCTCTCCGCTCCAGTGGACAGGCAGCCTAACTCATATAAAAAATGTAGGTACACGTAATTTGTAATTTGTATTTTTTGTAATTTGTATACGTAATCTTTACAAATATGACATAGATAATTATAGTCCAGAGAGCGCGGATTTCACGTGTGATTTGGGCTCCTCATGATGCGAAATACAATGTCATGCTGGAGCGAGTACAGAATAACAAGACACTTATTTTAAACTTTATGGGGTTTACCCATTTTACCCACTGATGTATTTGTACTGGGTATGGTGCGGTTATGGGGTACAACGAACTCAGATTGCACCGGCAATTTACACTTGTGGCGTATGCGCAATTAAAAGCTCCTGCGTGTGGTAGCTCATAACCCGGGTGTGCTGCGTCACCTGAAGCTGTGCGTGCCAGACCGGTACATGCGGAGGCGACGTCGACCGCCACTGCTGGCCGTGCCTGCTGCCAGAACGAACCTGCTGTCAAAAACACCCCTCACCCGCACAATATGTGTACTAAACGAGGTGCATGAGAGAATTGACATATTTTCGTGCAATCTGAGTGAATTCGCAAGAGTTTTGTTGAATTTTGTTAGTTATATTTAAATATTAATATTCTGTTGAATCTGATTTTGTATTTTAGGTTAAGATTATAGAGCATTTAGGTACATATAATTCTGAAGCCTGATTTCAGATTGTGTTTTTAATAGAGTTTAGTGTTGCTTTGTATTTTGTTTTGTTTTTAGATTTTAAGTATTAGCCGTAAGTTGATTTTTCAATTTATTTGGTGTGTGTTTGCAAACCACTATTGTATTGGGGTCATCCTGTAAGGATAGTGGGTGTAACAAATCCATACTTATTATTTATATCTAATATATAAAATTCTCGTGTCACGGTGTTTGTTGCCAAACTCCTCCGAAACGGCTTGACCGATTTTTATGAAATTTTTTGTGTATATTTGGTAGGTATGAGAATAGGACGTAAACTATTTTTCGTACCCCTAAGAGATAAGGGTGGTCCACCCCAAGTTTTTTTTAATATATTTTTGGACAATTTTTTTATTGTAATTTTTTTATGATTTGGCATTAAAAAATACATAAAACCCAAAATTTTCACCCTTTTACTACCAACCCCTATTTTTTAATAGCGATATTAGTACTTTAATAATTATCTACTCTTGGCGGTCGATAAACTTGATCAGTTACCACTCGATCAGTTATTCCCGTCAGTCGTCTACCGGTGTCGCATCTCTACCCGTAAACAGTACAGAGTAGGGATGAGAACGAAACCGGTCTCCTGTTGTTCTCACACAATAAGCTTTCTCTCTCTAACTCACTAAAGTTTAGGGACTAAAATGAAATCCCAATTTGAACACGCGTGAACGGCTGGACCGATTTCACTAATTCTTTTTTCGTTATTGTAAGGAGAAGGTTCTTAGGATAGGTAGGTAGGTGAAGGTAGCGTATAAGATAGGTAGGTTGGTAGGTATGTAGGTAGGGTAGGTAGGTAGATGGGTAGATAGGTAGGTAGGGTAGGTAGGTAGGGTAGGGTAGGTAGGTAGGTGGGTCGGGCAGGTTAGGGTAGGTAGGTAGGTAGGGCAGGGTAGGTAGATAGGAAGATAGGTGAAGGTTGGTAGGTAGGGTAGGTAGGTAGGTCGGGCAGGGTAGGATAGGGAGGTAGGGCAGGGTAGGTAGGTCGTGCAGTGTAGGGTAGGTAGGTAGGGCAGGGTAGGTAAGTAGGTCGGGCAGTGTAGGGTAGGTAGGTAGGGCAGAGTAGGTAGATAGGTAGGTCGGGCAGTGTAGGGTAGGTAGGTAGGGCGGGTAGGTAAGTAGGTCGGGCAGTGTAGGGTAGGTAGGTAGGGCAGAGTAGGTAGATAGGTAGGTCGGGCAGTGTAGGGTAGGTAGGTAGGGCAGGGTAGGTAAGTAGGTCGGGCAGTGTAGGGTAGGTAGGTAGGGCAGAGTAGGTAGATAGGTAGGTTCGCCGTAGATAAGTACTCACTGCTACCCGTGCGAAGCCGGGGTGGGCAGCTAGTCTAATATATAAAATTCTCGTGTCACGGTGTTTGTTACCAAACTCCTCCGAAACGGCTTGACCGATTTTTATGATTTTTTTTGTGTATATTAGGTAGGTATGAGAATAGGATGTAAACTATTTTTCGTACCCCTAAGTGATAACGGTGGTCCAACCCAAGATTTTTTTTTTGTTTTTTTGGAAAAAAAAATATTGTATTTTTTTTATGATTTGGCATTAAAAAATACATACAACCCAAAATTTTCACCCTTCTACCACTAATCCCTATTTTGTAATAGCGATATTAGTATTTTAATAATTTTCTAAAGAGCAGTGGTGGCCCAGTGGTAACGGCCATGACTAACGAGTTGTAGGTCGTGGGTTCGAACCCAGGCAGGCGCTTTACTTTGTGTAAATAATTTCATCACCACTGCTCTCAAAACGGTGAAGGAAAACATCGTGAGGAAACCGGCATGTGTTAGAACCAAAAAATTCGAAGACATGTGACATCAGCTACCAACCCGCACTGGGCCCGCGTGGTAGATTACGGCCCACTCCCTCTCACAGAGAGGAGGCCGTGTCCCAGCAGTGGGAACATTAATAGGCTGATGATGATGTATAATTTTCTACTCTTGGCGGTCGATAATTGATCAGTTACCAGTGTTACCACTCGATCAGTTATTCCCGTCAGCAGGCGTCTACCAGTGTCACTTCTCAATAGTTCTCATCCCGTAAACAGCACAGAGTAAGGATGAGAATGAAGCCGGTCTCCTGTCGTTCTCTCACAATAAGCTTTCTCTCTCTCACTCACTAAAGTTTAGGGCCTAAAATAAATCCTTATTTGAACACGCGTGAACGGCTGGACCGATTTCACTAATTCTTTTTTCGTTATTGTAAGGAGAAGGATCTTAGGATAGGTAGGTGAAGGTAGGGTGTAAGGTAGGTAGGTAGGTATGTAGGTAGATAGGTACATAGGTAGGTAGGGTAGATAGGTAGGTAGGTAGGGCAGGGTAGGAAGATAGGAGAAGGTAGGTAGGTAGGTAGGGTAGATAGGCAGGTAGGGCAGATAGGCAGGTAGGGTAGATAGGTAGGTAGGGTAGGTAGGTAGGTCGGGCAGTGTAGGCTAGGTAAGGCAGGTTAGGTAGGTAGGTAGGTCGGGCCGGGTAGGGTAGGCAGATAGGGCAGGGTAGGTAGATAGGAAGGTAGGTAAGTAGGGTAGATAGGTAGGTAGGGTAGGTAGGTAGTTCGGCAGGGTAGGGTAGGGAGGTAGGGCAGGGTAGGGTAGGTAGGTAGGTCAGACAGTGTAGGGTAGGTAGGTGCGCCGTAGATAAGTACTTACTGCTACCCGTGCGAAGCCGGGGTGGGCAGCTAGTCTATATATAATATATAATAATATTATAAAGCTGAAGAGTTTGTTTGTGTGTTTGCTTGAACGCACTAATCTCAGGAACTACTAATCCGATTTGAAAAATTCTTTCAGTGTTAGATAGTCCATTTATCGAGGAAGGCTATAGGTTATATATCATCACGACAATTAAGACCAATAAGAGCAGAGCACCAATGAAGAATGTTTCATGTGTGTTTGGGTTTTTTGTTTCTTTTTGAGAGCTTCCACTACGTGCGCTGCGTAAACGGTTAAAGTTTCGCAAAAATCATGTATGTCAGAATTGTTTCCCATTAAAAGATCTTAAAAAAGCCCGCTACGGCATATGTCTATCTTTTAAGGTTGGCTCACTATAACCTTTTTTATAGTGTAATTTAATTTAATGCCCCTCTGTCATATCAACCCTGTATAATTTATTTCATTAATAGATTTAATATTTAATATTTACAGCAAAGCAAACTGTAACAGCACTACGGCGTAATTACAAGGAGTGCCATTAAAGACATCGGTAGCGTAGCGTCTACATAGAAAAGGCCACACGCGGTCATCTTACTGAAAGATCTGTTTTCCTTTAGAACGTTCTTACATATCGGAGCTTTAAAACCTTCAGAAGGCCTTCAGCAGATTTAATTGCTTCTTTAGACGATTTTACTATATTTATTTATTAAAAATCTTAAAATTCGCAGTTTGTTGATATAGTACATTACTGTCGCGGCCGGCAACAAGGGCATGATGGACTATCGGCAAACATTCATGAGTCCGTCAATTCCTGGATGCGACCAGGGCTTGTTAAATACTTTTCTGAAATAATGCGCGGAAATTCAAACTAAGTAAATTAATTATCTCTATTTGATAAGCCAGTTCGAAATTTAAATAAAATCTTTGATAAGTTACCTCTTTGGTTGCCATGTGTTGAAATAAAAAGTTAGTTCCATTTTCAAATAACACAACAGTCGCCGTCATGCTGCCAAAACCGATTATCTGCAATTTTGGTCAATTATGTGTTAAATATACCAATCGATTCAGTTTTTCCAGTTCTGTCGTCTACCAATATCGGTTAAACGCAGATACCTATTAGTTACAGAGATACTCTGTGCATAAAAAGGGTAATTTATCCATTTCTGTAAAAAGTGACCAGAAAAAAACGATTAAATTTATTTAACAATAGGTTTTTAGATCTTACACTTGCTAAATAATATTAAACTCGTTTAATTGATTTTCTCATTTCCGCACTGGGGCCGCTACACAGATGATTTATTCTGCCATAGTATTTCAAATGCCGTTAGCCGGTTTTGAAATAATACTTACCTATTGAAATCTTTAATAACATATATCAGCAAAAATTAAATTATTAACTTTAACTCATTTTGGCCCGCGCACTTAACATGTAAGATGAAATAATGTTTTTGTGAAAAAAATAATTATATGCATTTAGTTAATTTCGGGTAAAGTTACTACGGGTTCTATAATATAAACGTCTCTGCAGCCAAAAGCGACTAAATGATGATACCTATGGTTGCCACGGACTCGCGTTGGCACATGGCGCTGTTAGTTCGTTCATTCATTCATTCATTACTAGCGACTAGTGTTGGGATTTTATCCGGATAAATACTCAAAACGGATAAATACTCATAAATATCCGTTTTTACTCGAGTATTTATCCAAAACAGCGGATAAATACTATCTACAGTTTTCGTTACGTTATGAACCGTAAATTTTGCAATTTTACGAACAAAAGGACTGAAATAAATGACAATCTGAAAATATACATTTGTACCGTACTTTATTAATCACTTTAACCATAACAAAAAGCCTATAATAACAATGATTTCATGAATATTTTCATCAATCACTCTCAAAGTTAGATAAAATTATACATTTGTGCGTTACTTCTTCTTCTTCTTTTCGTGCGGTTAGTGTCTAACTTGGTGTTAGAGTTTAAAAGCCGCCCATGGGTCTCTAACTTGCCCATGGGTCTCTTGGCTTCACATGCCGTCGAGGAATATCTCTCAGGCATGCCAGTTTCGGTGTGGGCGCGTTCCTTGAGGTTGCGGCCACCCCGCCGGTTGAACGCGTTTCAAAGGGTCATGGTCATCCGGATGGTCCGGGGATACCGTACGGTCTCCGGTGAGGCGGTAACCCTCCTTGCCGGATTGCCACAATGGGATCTGGAGGCGAAAGTCCTCGCAAGAGGTGCGAGGAGGTAAAACTCCGCTGCCGCGAGAAATTACGGCACAGCGGACAGAGCTCCGGTGGGATCTCATGGCGTCATGAAGAGTGCGATTGTCACAACCCAGTGTTGGGCACGCCACGATTGTGGCGATAAGTCCCCTCTTTGAGGAGTGGCTAAAGAGGCGCCACGGCATCCTCACCTTCCGCCTAACGCAGGTCCTCACCGGACACGGTTGTTTCGGGAGGTTCTTGTTTCGCATAGGGCAGGAGGAAACACTCGGGTGTCACCACTGTGTGGATCGCCCGGAGGACACGGTGAAGCATGCGGTGGACTGCCGGGCTTGGGCGGAGCACTGCCCAGTCCTCGCTGAGGCGATCGGCGGCAGTGACCTTTCGCGTCGGGCCCTGGTCCAGGCCATGGTACGGAGCGAGAGGGCATGGCAAGCCATCACCACCTTTTGCGAAACAGTAATGCTCGCGAAGGAGGAGGCGGAGCGCGTCAGGGAGAGGCAAATTTCACGCTCTCATGCCCCTAGCCGCCGCAGACGCCCTGGGCGTCGGGAATCGGTAGCCGATTTCCGGCCACCGTAGGCGCGGGCATGCGGACGGAGAGCAATGGGTAGCTCGCCGTTCGATAAGGACCAGGCCCGGGTCGACGGCGCGTTGTGTTCCACGCGTGCTTCAAAGAGATGTCATTACAATTGACGGGGTCCGCTAGGGCCGATGCCTGCCGGGGTTGCGGGAAAGTCCTAAAGGGAGACCGTGGCCTCTGGCAACGTACAGGCAACTGAAGGAACACGGGTGGGTTTTAGTCAGTAAGAGTCTGACACGCCCTTCCGCTTCGCCCAGAGCGGGAGAAGTTATTCGATGATTTCCCAACCAAAAACAAAAAAAAAGGCATGCGTGGCCGAGCGAGGCCGTGTCAGACACTTACTGACTGTATAAAACCCACCCGTGTTCCTTCAGTTGCATGTATGTTGCTAGGGGCCACAGTATCCCTTTCAGACTTTCCCGCGACCCCGGTAGGCATCGACCCTAGCGGACCAAGTCAGTTGACATCTCTTAGAGGCGCGCGTGGAACACAACGTGCCGTTGACCTAGGCCTGGTCCTTATCGGATGGCCAGCTACCGATTGCACACTGTCCGCAGGCCCGCACTTACGGTGGCCGGGAATCGGCCTAGGATTCCCGACGCCCAGGGCGTCTCCTGCGGCGGCTAGGGCCGTGAGGTCGCGAAATTTGCCTCTCCCTCACACGTACCGCCTCCTCCTTCGCGAGCATTACTGCTTTCTAGAAGGAGGCGACGGCTTCCCATGCCCTCTCGCTCCGTACCATGGTCTGGACCAGGGCTGGACGCGAGAGATCACCACCGCCGATTGCCTCCACGAGGACACGGCAGTGCTCCGCCCAAGCCGACCAGACCTCCACCGTATGCTCCACCGTGTACTGCGGGCGATCTACACAATGGTGACACCCGGGCGTTTCTTCCTGCCTTATTCGGAACAGGAATTTCCCGCCTTATCCGGAACAGGAACCTCCCGAAACAACCGTGTCCGGTGAGGACTTGCGTCAGGCGGAAGGTGAAGACGCCGTGGCGCCTCTCTAACCACTCCTCAAAGTGGGGACTTATCGCCGTAATTGTGGCGTGCCAAGCACAAGGTTGCGACAATCGCACTCGCGGCGGCGGAGGTACGCCCTGGCGTTTCGCCTCCTTGCGCCACTCCCTAATGTGCGCGAGGACTTTTGCGTCCCAGATCCCATTAGACCAGACTATTTTTAAACGCGATTCAAAAGGAGTGGAATTAGTTCATGACAACAAATTTTATTCCCACCAATTCTTCGACTCCTGAAGAATATCATGCTTGGTACGAGTCCTTGAAAACAGACGACTGTAAGAAGGATAGCCTTCCTGATGCTACACTTTCTGACTCAGATGAGACAGATTGTAATGAAGACTAAATTGTTTGAATTTTTATAATTTCCATAATTAAACTTATGTTAGAATTTCTTAATAAAAAGTATGTTTAGTTCACAAGTTTTTCTTTTCCTATCTTAAAATGGTATAGTTCTTGATTACAAATCGAACTAGCCCATCAATTTTAACAAGAGTTTCAGAATAACTGTAGCAGTTATCATTCTACCACAGAATAAATTCAAAGTAGGTAGGTAGGGGTACTTTAAACTCGATCACTAAATAATAATTTACATTGATCTTTTAAAATCAAGCTCAGTAGTTCAATAGCAATGTCCAGCTGTGGGTTATAAAGTAACTTATGTGTTAATCCTGTGCCTTATCTATCTACCTACCAACTTTCATCTAAATCCATTCAGTAGTTTCAGAGATTCATTTTGAAAGAGACCTGTGTCCAGTAGGGAGATACAAAGTAGCCTATGTGATAATCCTTTGCCTTATCTATCTACTTGCCGAATTTCATCCAAATCCGTTCAGTAGTTTTGGATATTAATGTGTACAGACAAATGTTCAGCTAAGCATAAAAATAATAAATGAAAAATCCTTAATCTTTTTGTCAGGTAAAACTAGCTAAAATTATGGCTAACTCTTTTTTTTGTTCTTCTGTTATCATTCAATAGACACAACATTTTCTACGTTATGTATAATGGTAAAATGAATATCTGCTTCTATGCACTATTCAAATTGTTAGACTTATAGGTGCAAATTTAACAAAAGACTATTTTTGATAATTGGCAGCCAAAAGTGATTAAAAGCACTCCTCTTGGGGTTTTTTTTTTTTTTTATCTGTTTCTATTAGGATAATCGAATCAACTAGTCTTGCCTTATAAACAAGGATAAATAATGCATCGGAAAAGAACTAAAAATATTAAAGAAAGCTAGTATAAACAAAACAATCTACGATAAACTTTCAAATTGATTTATCTCAAATTGCATTATTGTGCATTTAGCTAACTTTGGCAGCATGACGACGAGATATGAGTTTTCATAGTAATTTATTTGGCCGCTAAACACAACAGATAGGGATTTTCATACTAAGATTACCGGCCGGGCTCGCTTGTTTTTGACTAGTACAGCAATTTCAATTTATCTTGAAGAAGGTTGTCAAATAATGCTCGAATTTCCAAGCAAGTTTGAGAAAAATAAATTAAAATAAGAGTAGTCTTTCATGCTTACTTGTACAGTTTCTAGTCTTCATACCCTGTACACATGCCGTCTCAGCTTCCTCGATAGCTATGTAGAATTTCTCACAGTAAACGCATTGAATTGTTACATACATAACATCCTTAACTATGCATAAAGTTACCAAACTGCCGATTACGAAAATCGTGAAGGGAAGCTGAAAAAGTTGACAGATATGTTAATATGGACGTAAATTGAATTAAAGGAATTAAATGTAAAATCTATTAATGAAATAAATTATACAGGGTTGATATGACAGAGGGGCATTAAATTACACTACGTAATACTATACGTGTTTAGTATTAATTCGATACGGTGTAAAAATAAATCGGTCAAGTGCAAGTCGGACTCGCACACGAAGGGTTCCATACCATGTCGTACAAGATTTAACACTATGCATTTTTGTAATACTTTCGTAAAGGTAACAACAGAGTCGCTATAAAAAAACATAAAGATTTGTAAGGAAATTGTCTAATTTTAATGAAAAAATGTTGTTGTGTTAATTATAGGTGTAGAAGTTTATTTAATTTATTTAAGTAACATGCATTAACTAAAGTCAAAGTTATTTATTTGCTACTAACATAGTATTAGTAGGTATAATTAGGTATATGTGGTAGTTAAGCAGGTAGATATGTAGGGTAGGTAGGTTAGGTAGCAGTTAGGGTAGGTAGGTAGGGTATGGCGGCTTGGAGTGTGCGATTGTCGCAACCCAGATTTGGGCACGCCACAATTACGGCGATAAGTCCCCTCTTTGAGGAGTGGCTTGAGAGGCGCCACGGCGTCCTCACCTTCCGCCTGACGCAGGTCCTCACCGGACACGGTTGTTTCGGGAGGTACCTGTTTCGCATAAGGCGGTAGGAAACGCCCGGGTGTCACCATTGTGTGGATCGTCCGGAGGACACGGTGGAGCATACGGTGGAGGTTTGCCCGGCTTGGGTGGACCACCGCCGTGTCCTCGTGGAGGCGATCGGCGGCAGTGACCTCTCGCGTCCGGCCCTGATCCAGGCCATGGTGCGGAGCGAGAGGGCATGGCAAGCCGTCACCTCCTTCTGCGAAGCAGTAATGCTCGCGAAGGAGGAGGCGGAGCGCGCGAGGGAGTGGCAGAGGCCGCGCCCTACCAGCCCTAGCCGCCGCCGCCGTAGGAGACTTCCCGGGCGTCGGGAACTGATAGCCGATTTCCGGCCACCGTAGGCGCGGGCCTGCGGACGGAGAGCAGAGGGCAGCTCGCCGTCCGATAAGGACCAGGCCCGGGTCGACGGCGCGTCGTGTTCCACGCGCGCCTCAAAGAGATGTCAGCAAAACTGACGGGGTCCGTTAGGGCCGATGCCTGCCGGGGTTGCGGGTAGTCCCAAGGGGAAACCGTGGCCCCTGGCATGGCAAGGGAAGGAACACGGGTGGGTTTTAGTCAGTAAAAGTCTGACACGCCCTTCCGCTCCGCCCAGAGCGGGAGAAGTCATTGGATGATTTCCCACCCAAAAAAAAAAAAAAAAAAAAGGTAGGTAGGGTAGGTAATTAGGTAGAAATAGGTAATTAGGAAAGGTAGGTGCGCCGTAGATAAGTACTTAGTGCTAACCATGCGAAGCCGGGCCGGGTAAAGCTAGTTACTTATAAATAAAAGGATTTCTCTTGCTACATCAGACTATTGTGTACAAAATAGAATGTAAGTAGTACGCCAAATTTTAATTACAACATTCCGTCAATACAGGTATTTATTTACGTTATTTTTGATAGTCATAATTCAATTTCAAAAGTCATTTATTCAAACTAGGCTGAGAATCAGCACTTTTCGAACGTCAAAATTACATAAGACAGTCCCCCTAAAAACGCCCGCCCTTCACCACTTCCTAGTGCTTTTGCTGGAAAGAAGAAGTGGCGCAACAAACTCCCCAGCAGCGCAGCTGTCTGTTCAGTTACGAAAAAAATTTGATTTTAAACAATAGTATGCAAATATTTTTCATTACTCAACACAAAACATTAAATAAAATATATTTGCCAAAATGACAGCTAGCACACGCCAATGTACCAACGAAAAAAAATATCGAAATCTAAACTCAAGCGAAAATAAAAACTAAAAACGTAAACAGAACTTAATACCCGAATTATAAAGCCTCCTGGCATAAAGGGCGTGCCCGCTTACATTATATACATACAGCATACAGAAATCTATTATTTCTTACTTATTATTTTTACACATCCCATCGGACTATGAGAGTGAGGGAAGAGAGAGTGCACTCATGTCTCATACAGTTGTGCACTATAATATCTCCCACGCCGAAGGCTAGTCTCCATTGAGATTGGCCGCCGTGGCTGAATATTTTTACACAAATAAGTTTTCTCAATATGAAATTGTATCCACAACGGTTTAAGGTAACTGAATAGTACCCTGTATGTACCACCATTCATTTCAATGTTACTGAATATTATTGTCTATTGGAGTGTAGTTTTAACATGAGGTACACACATCAACACCGTCTAGGGATACTTTGAAAAAAGTCGATAAAGTTCTTAAACTCAAAAAATACTGGCCGGTTTTAAAATCTTTTGAAGAGAGCTTATTTTGTAGACCTTTTTGGATGATCGAAATTTAAATGATCGAAATAGTATATGCTGCCATGATAGTAGGTACTTACTAATTCCATGTCATTACTCCGACTAGTAAATAGTTATCTGTGGAATTTATATCGCATAATATTAGCATGAAATACAAAATATTATTTTTGAGTTACAGTAAATCGCCCATATTATATAAAATACGTTATTAATCGGCGTTTTTAGTATTTGTTGATTATAAACAGTATATGGTACATGATACACACAAGTTTCAAATTCCTAATTTGTTTAGTTGTTGAGATAGAGCTCGAACAAAAATGGTCTAAAACAGACAACTTCTACGGCCCCCTTATTCATCATTTTTGAAGTTAAAAACAAATAAAAAATATATTTATTTTCTACTTGATGAGCTCTAGACAATGATACCCCACATGCCAGGGTCAGATTATGTTTTTTTCAAAATTTAATTTTATTGTATGGCGACACCCCTTTAATTTTTAATTTTATTATTTGTGGCTCTTGCGGCAATATAAATGCTCAATATGTAAAATTTTAAAATGCCTACCTATTACGGTTCATGAGATAGAGCTCGCTGACAGACAGACGGACAGCAGAGGCTTATGAATAGGGTTCCGTTTGTCACCCTTCGGGTACGGAACCCTAATAAAAAGCACCAAAAATGAGTTTTTTTTTCTTCATACAAACTAAATAGCTTACTAACTAACTAACTAAATAGCTAACTAATCAGAGTAAAATGCAACCACCCTTTGTAAATAAATTTAACTGACCTTAGATAGGTACCTAGGTAACAAAGCGGCAACGTCGCGCGCGCCGGAGCGCGGCGTATGTTCCTTGGCGCGGCGTGTGTTATCTCGTGTCAAAGCGGGCGGCCGCCCGGTCGGCGGTGGCGCGGGCGGCGGCTTTGAAGTACTAACAACGATCACAGCAAAAACACATTTTTTTTTAATTCTCGATGACATATTGTGTCCTCCATTCACATTAATGCACAAATTATACCGACGGAGAATATTGTTATTTATTTTTCTAATTAAATCACTGTCCGTCGCTAAGCACTTTAATTTGTGAAATGCTAAAATAATCCTAGTTTTATCCTAATTGTAGTTTTTTTAGTTCTTGTATTTACCTCTGAGGCACACTTTAATTAATTACACACACATGCACACAACCAAAGTTTAATTACGTGTCGTATCACAATAAAAGCAGTCAATCAAAAAAAAAACTAACACTAAATAATATTAATCCCAAGTTACGTCACAGATTAATACAGATGGGACACTCCGCAGTTTAGGTATGAAGCTACAAGTACCCGGCGCGCTCGTCTCACTGTGCCTATTCAGTAGGGCTGCCGCGCGCCGATTGTCGCAAGATATTAAAAGTAAAAATACTAAAATGAAGGCAGCAGTTTATTGCATCCCATTTGGCTGCTTAAATAATGATAAGGATCCGAACCTCACGTTTTTCTTACTTCCAAAGGACACGAAAAGGTAAAGAAATGCAGTGTAAGTAATTAGTAATGACCTATATAATGTAAACGTTTGGTAGGTAGTATAGGTACCAAACGTTTACATTAATTGTTATTCTTAAATAAGTCACACGTATTTACGTAGTTCTTAAATATTCATTATTATTATTATACTTAGTATAGTTAGGTACTTACAAGTTCTGTTTACAAGGTCAGGTTCAGGCTTCGATAAGTATAGGTAGGAAAGTACATAATTAAATAATATTTTTGTTTGGTGGTATCCGTGGTAGGTTCACCACGGACTTAGTGTAACCATATTTAAATATTATGTACTCGTACTTAGTGTTTTTTTTATTATGTAGACAACAGGGTATTCGTACATACTTTTTTATTTGCCCAGTTACGTAGGTACATATTAATAAATAATGGAGACTAAACAAATTAAAGCACCGACGTACTTTAATTTGTTTAGTCTCCATTTACCGCAGCAGGAGACGTGACGCCGCCGCGACACTCCGGTTTCTATTGTATTTTTAATTTTAAGAAATCGATTCGCATTTTTATGAAGTCGCCTGCACTCGGTTACTTACGGATTGGTGGTACATTTGAAAATATAATAAACCAAGAGCTGATACCTACTTAATTATCTAATTATTCTAAAAGATGACAACCCTGACGTGGTCAGAAGGTATAAGAGTTACGCGATAAAAAGAGAGGCAACTTGTAGGTGAATATAACTGTAGGTAATTAGCACTGTGCGACCTGAATCGCACTTTATTGTGTCGTAGCAAGAATCGCTTTTTATTTAAATGATTTTGCGGAGAGTCCCATCTGTATTAATCTGTGGTTACGTGTCCTGTCACAATAAAAAAAAGAAATACTGTCTACTGTGGTAACGGTGGGGCATTAGCGGGTATTTAGTGTCCTATCCTATCAAAATAACAAAATAGAATCACAATTATCAGCACGCGAGTTCGCGGAGCTTCCGTGTTTCGTAACATAAGTACGTTCCAAAAGGATTGCCTCGGCGCACTGAAAAAACACGTTTTTTAGAGGCCCCACCCCCTTACCGATCGCAAGGATCTAGGATGCAATAGCAACAAACTGACCTATTTCTATTTCTTTTACGCGCGGGATGTTTGCTATGATTGTCACTCTCGTAATGAAAGTGCAAGTGTGTGTGTCCTTGTTTGAATTGGCATCTTTTTAGCGAAAATATTTCAGTGCCTCCAGTCAAAAACGGCATAAGTCGAGTTATGCCCTTTTGTTTTTATAGCACCATTGTAATCTACGTGTTCTGTTACATAACATATCAAAAGGACATAACTCTAGCTGCATCCTAACATACTTTTTTGTAATATATCAAAGGCATAACTCGACTGCGTCTAAAGGCACATCTCTAGATATCAAGTAAATTTCACTGCTTAATAGACATAACTACAAGAAACCCCAAAACACAATCGAACTAAAAGGCATAAATACAGTTAACTTAATTACAAAAAGACACAACTCATGTAGTTCCAAAGTTTTTTAAATATAGTAAGAAATAAATGTAGATAATCCATTTGGTAAGCATGTTTGAAAGGGAACAACTGCATTTGTTGCGTTTGCTTCAGGAAGTCTCAAACGGTATATCCCCACTAAACACTTTATCGCTATTGGTGGATTAGCGTGTGGTGTACTGTTTTTAGAAATAAGTCGTTTTATTCCTTAATTTGTAATTTGCTAATTTATTTTGTAATAATTAAATCAGTGTTACGCGTATTAATTTTCAAGTTTTTAAAAGTGATATAACATCATTAAGCTAGTATTCAAATATATAATGACACTTCTACCATCTATATACACAGAATATCTCGATTTCTATAAGAATTTGCTGACTTCAGAACCGCAAAGAGCAGAAGACGATCCTGACTTAAGTTTTGTACCGGGCAATAAAGAGGACAGCGAGGACAATTGAAATTATTTATTTAAACATAATATGTTTAAATAAATAATTTCAATTGTCCTAGCTAAGTAAGTTTATATATGTATATACATATTATGTATATACATATATAAACTTACTTAGCTTTATATACTCCTTTTGTTTCGTTTTCGTTCATACATCTGGTTATACACGCACGAGTTACGAGTACCTGAGCATTCTGAAGAACATCACCAATTAGGTCACTATGTGTCCTTTTAGGGCGTCCCCTCCCGGTATTTCCACTCACATCTGCTTTGTAAATACCTTTTGTTACTCGCCTTTCATTCATCCTCTCAACATGACCAAACCATCTAAGCATACTCTTTTAAATTTTTGTCACTACATCTTCTTTTAAACCGCACCATTGCCATTTTACAGCCTATCATTCATAGTCACGCCACACATGCTTTGCAAGGAACGCATTTCCACAGCATTTATTCTACTGTCATGCTTCTTCTGCCACACCCAACATTCACTTCATACATAAACGTAGGCACCAGCACTCCAGCACCACATTGTGAACAGCTAGTCGAGCTCTTTTGGGCATCGACTGGTTGATCACAATCGCATGTATGCACTACTACTACCACTACTACTATTCACTTTATTTCCCGCATTTACTTTCCTTTCCACATCTTCATCATTCCACTTTCCATTCCTTGTAAACTGACTCTCCAAATACATTATTACACTTACTTTCTCCATACTCTTATCATTTATGTTTACATCACACACCGATACATCTTCTTCTCTTTCAAATACCATAAGCTTCGTCTTATTCAATGTGAATAAGTTCTGAATAATAATATATTCATCCCTTTCAAATTATATGCTTCATCCATCACAGTCACCGTGTCTTGCAACCGTTCAGCTTACGATGCAAGTAGAACTTGATCATCTGCGTAGAGAAGGTATTTGACAGGCAACTCATTCATGCTCAATCCGCACCCACCCCCTTTCAAATTTAGCAAAAAGCTATCCGTGTGCATGTTGAACATCCACGGTGACGTGACAGCCCTGCTTAACACCCCTTGAGATGCAAAACCAGTCTGTACATACCCCATTTATCATAACACAAGCATTGGTATCCTTGTGGAAATATTAAAGTGCCCGTACCAAGCGCCAGTCCACACCGTACATGGATAGTGTTGACCACAGTTCTTCCCTCCACACCATGTAATAGGCCTTCTCTAAGCCAAAGAAAACACACTAGACTTTCTTGTTCTTTGTCAGATGTTTTTCGCCTATGCTCCTTAAAGAGATCTGATCCATACAGCCCATTTTCTATCTAAATCCCGCCTGCACATCTAATATTTTCTCATCTATCGCTCTTATTACTCTATTTATTAAAACCTTCGCATAATACTCTATGCGAAGGTTTTCTATCTAGTCTGCGGACAACACTCAAAAGACTAATGCCGTGTCAGTTTTTGGACTACTGCTGAGAGTCTTTTCCCTTATAAAATGGTACGATTACAGCCTTGCACCAAAAAAACCACCTTTCATCCGGCGCACGGGCATTTTTCTCCAATACATATTAAAGATCCGTCACAACAGGCTTCCTCCTACCCCGTCACCTGCCTTCAGTATTTCAGCAGACACTCTGCCATTCCCTGAGCTTCCCAATTTTCATTCCTTTCAACAATCTAACAATCTCATCTATTTCTATTTCATTTCCATCACGTGCATCTGAGCTAGAGTCTTCAAAACTTGCTTCTGTCCAGTTACCCACTCCTTGCACACTATCCTGACAACTGAATAAACTTCCAAAGTATCCCTTCTAGTGTCCAAGACCTTTCATTCTTCGTTTAGTAAACATCCATCTTCTTCTCTTATAATAATCCTTCTCGATGGTCCTGTCACTCCGTGACCCAATCTTATCTGTTTCCAGAACAGCTTAACACATTGGCCCTGTAGTTATTAGAGAATTTCCTGATAAAGGCACTTTTCTTCCTTTTCATCCTTTTTCATTTTTACAATCTCTTTTACTGTTAGATGTTTTATTTAAAGTATAGACTTAATAAATAAATAAATAAATAATAGATTTTCTAGACTATTGTTTAATTATAGATTTTTTGTTTGATCGATAGCAGAAGGAAATAAGTCGTTACTATATTTGTCTTAGGGCCTGTTTCACCACCTACGATTAAGTTCCTATTAACTTACTTGGCAGATAATTTCATACAAATTCTGTTCCATTTTTGAATTTATTCGGTAAGTAGTGGCTATTCGGACATCGTGAAATAGGCCCTTAGGCATTTATAAAATAAGGGAATAACTCGCAATATTACTTTAAATACGACTAACCTGACTAGTATAAGTAACGTTATTCCCTTAACACTTCGTTAACAAGGGAACAACTCGAGAAAAACTAAAAAAAAATATAGTAGGAGTGACTGAATGTGGAAGTGATTACTATTAAAGGAAAGGGCAATTTTTTATCTACAATACAAAGTCGAAAGAAGTTATGATTTTAATTGCGAAATACTAAAAAACATTAAAAGTGTTGTTTTTTGCCTCTCCTGAAAAGTGACGAATTTGAGTTGTGCCCTTTTTTACTGGAGACACTGATTTGGTCGTATGTACTTGTGATTTGCGTCACAGAGCGGCAACAACGCATGTAGGTTGTACTCAGATTTATCGTTTTAAGGTGCATGACCTAAGCGTATAGACATAATCAGCTGTTAGGAAAGATACATCGTGATCGAACGGGACAAAAACTAAAAAAATCATTTGCGACTAAACTACTACTCCTATTTAATTGATTTTTGGTACAGAGCTTGAAAATGGTACCTAGTATAGGCAGTTCAAAGGAAAGCCCTTCTGTCGTATCAACGTTGTATATTGTTGCCTTTAATATGGCCTGTGTATACTTGTTGTTGGAGATCATTAATTACACTATTCAAAGTCAAAGTCTTTTTATTAATCATTTAAAAACTCAAGGCTATCAAAAAAACTTAATTGCCGTTTCCGAAGAGTGAAGAATATCGTGAGGATCTGGAGAGCCCGACACTAGTCCCTCTCTTTTAATATGGCACTGTTTCAGTTTGTAAGTTTGCCATTCTTCACAACTCAAATCTGGAATTGGAAGAACATCGTACATTATATGCTTGAGCGTGGAATGTACAATATGATAGGTTATATATAATATATAGGTTTTATGCAGCCATTAGATATGTTCAGACTACCTGTGTAATGCTTATGAAGTCAAGACACTTAGCAATTTTCGACGCTTCTTATACTACTGTTTTGTTCTAATTTGTCTATCTATAATGTTATTAAATATTCAGTGTTTTCTTGGACATTATTTGTTTTACTTATTAACACTTTGAAGGACAGTCAATGAGACACAATAGAAGTTTTATTATTATGACGCCTATGGGCGTTTACTGTCCTTCAAAGTGTTAAGTAATTATTTTGTCAAATGACATGTGGCACGTGCCTTTGCTGGGTATACCGAAAATAGACAACCAACGTATTTAAATTTTATTAATTTACTTTCAAAACAAAACAACAGAAAAATATTTCTGCCAGCAAGCAGCAGCTAGCAAGCAGCATAGCTGAGTTTTAGTAGCAGGTGTATGTGAGCGTACCGGTGAAGCTCCGCGCGTGCGCGTGCGAAAATCGCCGCGGGGGACCGCTGACCAACCACGGCACGGCGGAGATAAGAGCTCGCTAACATAAACAAAAACTGAGAGCTTTTTGTTACGTAAATAGTCTTATCGTTAATGGTTTTGGGTTCCTGATTAGACAAAGGATTTTTTATAATACATAGAATCTTTGTAAGCGAACGCTAGTATTGATAAATAAACATTCTTATCAGATTCTTATAAGAAACTCCTTTGTTCATTGTTTTGATGATTTATAATAAAACTACTGGTTCGATTCACATGAAATTTCGCAGGATACATTATGAATACATATACTATCGGTCAAAACCATTTTTACGGACAAACACAATAAATAAAAACACATAAACTACTGGCACATGAGATATTTCAACCACCGTCTCTTGTATTACTATGTACCCGTAATATTTTAATGACTACTAACACGATAGCAGAATAGTGAACCAAAATGGCCGACTAGCAGACCGTTGGTCAGAAAACATTGTAAAGCTACCTGAAAAGTGTGGATCCGAAGAAAATAAGGGCACATGAGAGCTTAAAGTGGCGCAATAAAGACGAGGTGGTTACTCAGCAGTAATAGAGACTAGCAAAACTCATGATGGCATTAAGACAGCAATATCTATAAAAAGGTGTTAGGCGTTCGGTTTATAATGGAAACCATGATAATACCATCGGATATTGATATTAATGAATTAATTTTACTGTAATTTCAAAATTAACAACTAGAGCCTTAATGATACGTATTGATCAATACATCCAGAATTACATTTAGATCGCAATCATAAAGCCTTTTATTGAACTTGAAAATCCATTTATCAATAACAACAGGCTGGTAACGTTGGAAAATGTATAAAATCAGTACAATGCTTCAAAAAAATAAAATAAAAACAAACTACTCAGTTTACCTACCAGAAGTATTACTAAATAATCGTCTAGACAAAGAAGTTCAAAGAATGTTTTATCCATTAAACTGTCTATTTCTTTTATTGTTCGCTTCAAAATATACCATTCGAGATTATATTACTCAAAATGGCAAGAAGCGTATCATTTTGTCATTCTGGAGTGTATGTTTTGTTATTGTGACCTGTGTGTTTATTACATGTATTTCGATGAAGTCAACGATAGTAATAAAAATGTCCATAAGAATATGACCGTTTCGCTCATTACAACATTCACATTTAATTTACCTTGGTTTCGGCGTAATAATCTTTTTCATTCTAGATATCGTTCACAGTCAAAATAACATCTTGCTCATTGTTACGATTCAAGCTTTACATAAGAGTATTGATTTTAGTAAGAGAGTCAGAAGTTTCATCATTTGGAATTGGTCCTCCGTTTGTATTGTCTTCGGAGTTAATGTCTTAATTTATTCTACACATATGGCAGTGTTTCATTGCAATTTCTTACATCAGACAATGTTTATTTGTAATTTTATATATTATTGTGCATTTGATATTAATTGTCTATACGCTATTAGTGTTATAATGTTGTTATAAAATTATTTTGTGTGCTTTTCCCTATTTTGAGAGGTTATCAAATAGAAAAAACAATTATATACATATGCTTAACAAGCATATTCAGTTCTTAGTAAGTCACTACAGTGACAAACTTATATTTTTTGACACCAACAATTTTGTTGATAAGTTGAAATCGACAAGGAATACAGTGTATCTGCCCATTAGGTTTAGACTTCAAATAGCGAGGCTATTAGCTTATATAAACTCAGACATAAGTAGTATGTCGACGTGCAGTACTATAATTAACACCGCAATTATTAGTAATAATTCTAATGTACAGGTGGCCACCAGTAACTGTAGCACTAATGCTATAAACTTTTACAATTATTGTACGAAGGAGGATCCATGTGTCACTATGGCAAATTCTTGTCATAATGTGGGGTCCACAAGTAGTAGGATCTCATTGCCTGGTGATGGCATGGGAGTCTTGGGGCTCACTCTGGATGTTAATTTAAACTAGATAGTAAGACAACAGAAGATACCAGTAACACTGTAGTTATACCTACCAAGAACAAGGTGTCTTCTGGCTCTAAAATAGTTAATTGTAAAAAAGAGTCTAAGCAGAATACCTTGAAATTATTCCATCAAAATATTCAAGGTTTTTCTTCCAAACAATTAGTAATTGAATTATTTTTAGAAAAAACTATGTTCGAAATTATTTGTTTAACTGAACATTGGTTGAAAGATTCTGAGATGTTAATTAATTATAAAAATTATAGCGTGGTCAGTTGTTTTAACCGCAAATCAATGCTGCGTGGGGGTTCACTAATCTTAGTTAAAAAGTCTATTAAATGTAAGACTCGTAAAGATATAGTTGATTTGTCGTCGAACATAACATTGAGTTGTCCTGTGTTGAGCTAGATAAGTATGTCATAGTGTGCGTTTACAGACCCCCCAATTATCAAAACTACTCCATATTTGAGGCAGTAATGGAAGATGTTCTAGCAAAACTTGCAACGGGGAAAAAATCAATAATTATCTGTGGTGACTTCAATATTAATATCTTAGAAAATAGTTCAAATAGCAGTCGATTATTAAGTCACTTTAAATCATTCAATCTGTCAAATGTGTTTTCAGAACCAACCCGCATAACTACAAATACTGCTACATGTATTGATAATGTTTTTTGTTGCTGCGACTACTTAGATAAAGCTATTGTAAATTATCTGCCTTCGGATCACAGTGGTCAAACTGTTGCTTTCAAGTGCAACACACCATTACAAAGATTTCAGATACAATCTAGACAAGTAACAACCAGCAATCTAAGTAAATTTAATAATAACTTAATTAGTAAGTTAAGTATACCGGGTCATATTATAAACAATGTAAATGAATTATATGAGGAATTCTTTTCGGTAGTGCGCACCGAGTTCGATAATACTTTAAAAAAGAAAACTAAAACGATTTGCCCAAATTTTCTGTTCAGTGACTGGGCAACTAAGGGTATTAGGAAAAGTAGGGAAACATTGTTTGAGCTGTATGGCCTTAAGCCTTTTATTAACTCTGACACTTTTAATAAATACGTTGCTACTTACTCTAAAACTTTTAAAAATACCTGCAAGGTAGCTAAAGCCTTGTACCTTAGCAACAAGATCAAATCAGCTGATAATAAAATAAAGACGGTTTGGAAAATTATCAATGACGAAACAAATAGGAATAAAAGACATAACAGTGATTTCACACTAGAAACTTCACGTGGTGTCATAAGCACTAACAAAGAAGTTGCTCAAGAATTTGTAAATTTCTTTACCAGTATCCCACTTAAAACTACTGAAACCTTAAATTCCTCGCCCTCGCGTTCAATTGATTTATTAAGAGCCAACGTTTCATCCTGCCCGATTGAATTTAAATTCAAGCATATAGACCCCATAACAGTATTAAAAGCTTTCAAGCAAATTAAGATCAAATTAACCGAAGATCTATGGGGAATGTCAATCAAAGTTTGTACCTCCATTATTGAGACTATAGCGCCGTACTTAGCCTTAATATTTAATTTGTGTGTGGATCAAGGAGTCTTCCCTGATCTAATGAAATATAGTAAGGTAATACCACTATTCAAATCCGGGGACAGTAAAGATACCAATAATTATAGACCCGTGTCCGTGTTGCCAGTATTAAGCAAGGTGTTTGAAAAGGTTATGCTTAATCAAATGCTCAATCATTTTAATACCAATAAAATCTTACATGATCAACAGTATGGCTTCACCAAGGGACGTTGTACGACTGATGCCGGTGTCACCTTATTAAAACACATATTTACGACGTGGGAAGAGGCCCAAGACGCCATAGGAATTTTCTGTGACCTCTCCAAGGCTTTTGACTGCGTCGACCATGAAACCTTAATCTTGAAACTTGAGCATTACGGACTTGGAAAACTTGCGCTCAGTTTAGTTAAATCTTATTTAAATGATAGACAACAGCAAGTTCAAATAAATGGTGTCAATTCACTCGGTTTAAAAGTAAAAATGGGTGTACCACAAGGATCAATATTGGGTCCTTTTCTCTTTTTAGTATATATTAATGATCTACCCCATTTGTTAAAAACTCAACCACAAATGGTGTTATTTGCTGATGATACTTCATTAATTTTTAAAATGAATAGACGTGCATCAAATCTTGACGACGTAAATAACGCCCTGCAGCAGGTCCAAAATTGGTTCACTGCTAATAATTTAGTATTAAATGAGAAAAAAACTAAGTGCATAAGATTTTCTTTACCAAATGTCAAAAGTAGTAATTGTGAGATAGTTTAAATCAAGAGAAACTAGAATTCGTTGATCAAACTGTTTTCCTGGGGATCACGCTCGACTCTAGGCTTCAATGGGGTCCTCATTTAACATCCCTTTCAGGACGACTAAGTTCGGCAGCATATGCTGTGAGAAAAATCCGTCAATTTACGGATGTAGATACCGCGAGGCTAGTCTATTTTAGTTACTTTCATAGTATTATGTCGTACGGTATTCTACTATGGGGACGGGCTGCAGACATCGAGTCTATTTTTATTCTGCAGAAAAGAGCCATCAGAGCGATATATGGCCTCCGCAGGCGCGACTCTCTAAGGGAACTGTTTAAAGATATTAACATCATGACGGTACCTTGTCAATATATCTATGAAAACATTATGTACGTAAGGAAAAATCTACATCTTTTTAGTAAAAGAGGTTCAAGACACAATTATATCACTAGGAATAGGGACCAATTAGTTCAACCGGGTTTCAGGCTGGCTAAAGTAGACTCATCATTCATGGGGTACTGTTTAAAATGCTACAATAAAATACCTCCCCACATACTTCAGCTGAATGAAACGAAATTTAAATCTTATATTAAACGCACACTATGCAGTCAGGCATATTATAAGTTGGGGGATTACATCGCTGATAAAAATGCTTGGCTCAACGCTGGTCCTGCTCCACAAGGGCACATAAACTAATTGTATAGCATCTGAAAATACTGTTGGAGCTGCGGAAGATTTTAAAAACTATCTTTGCATTGTATAAATTCAATCTCTTAGCATTGTATAATTGCATAGCACATGTGTGAGTACTATGTACAGACTATAAAGCTACCATTTAGGTACTGGGTATGTCTTTCATTGACTTGAATGTGCCCTGGCGGCTGAGAGTATGTCATGCTCACTCTAATGTCACGCTGACGGTGGCGTGTGTGTTGGATCATTTAGCTCCCTTCAAAATGGTTGAGCTGAATGGTGCTAATCCATGCGTCATGTTCGTGAACGGGCGCCGTCAGTTGTGACTGGTCATCTCATAGCTGCCATGACTTATTTTAATTTGATTTAATTTTTTAATTGTTTTATTTTTGTTTTTATCTTTTATTACGGACGCTTTTAACGTTTTGCATCGTTCTCACATGTATAAGTTCAACATGAATGATGTAACCAATATTTTGTAACCAAATTTTTATTTAAAAGAGTGTCCGTGGAGTTTCTTGCCCGTTCTTCTCCATAGGTACCTACTACGCTTTGGAATGGGCATCTAGCTTCATCTTTTCTGACTGACCGACCCCTTGACAATTCAAAAGTGCCTGTAATTGGTTTATTTGAAATAAATGCTTTGAGTTTGAGTTTGAGTTTGAGTTTGAGTTTGAGTTTGAGTTTGAGTTTGAGTTAACAAAATATCTCAATGAATGGATCAAAGAAATCTTAGTACTGCATGAAGAACAAGCAAAATTATACATATATTGTATCGAACTATTTAATATTTATCAAAATATTATGGAAGCTTACAAGCTATTCAAGAATATATTCCAAGTATTGGTAAGATTTTAGACATTGATGCACTATGATTTTAGACTTAGATAAAAAAAAAAACGAATAGAATACACAACTAACATTCAGAAAAGTAAATGGTAGCACCGCGCAAACATGTTTTTTTTTCAAACCTTATTCCTAGACAATATTCATCGACTCATGACCAAATATAAGTAAGCCAACATCTTACAGGTTGCTTTATTGTTTCTTTTTTTACAGTTATTATATATAGCGGTAGGCGTATTTACTCGCAACATAGGTTATCTGGAGATACGACTACAAATGTTGAAAGATCCAACAGCATCTCATGTCGAGGTAATATTAAAATAATAACGAAGTTCACACATTCAGACTGCTGGCCTGCGGGCTTCGCATGGCCATCGCATATCATACTTTTCCATTCTGTTCTACACAGCCAGCCAATCTACCTACGTGTGTAACGAGCCTTATGATTCCTGGTTTTTGTTATTATGGTCCACCAACCACAATAACTGACAACAAACTTACTTATCGGAGAGGGAAACTGGCTTTTAGAAATTAGAGTTATCTTTCCTCTAAGTTGCCTTGATGCTAATATCATGACGAAAAATGTTTGCAAATATGATTTTTTCAGCAATTTTTCCGGTCGCCTGTGCTCGGATGTGTGAGAATTCTATGGGTGATGAAAGATTTGATACTAATTATTATTCATAGTTTGGAATGCGAGAAGTTCTATAAAGCAATTAAAGAAGCAGAAACGACGTGTATACAGCTTATAAAGAACAAGAACCATACAAGTACGTACGAAAGTTTCATTACTAGGCAGATAGAGATCTCTCACAAATCTCTCTAAAATTGACATTAATCGATTGAAAAAAATTTAAAAACTCTAACCCGACTACAAAAAAATAAAAGTGATCTAAAAAGTACGAAACAAGAAAATATTTCAGACAGTAATCCAGACATAGGTACAAAAATGGTCAAGGTAAAGTCGTCGTCGCATGCCTTTAAACAATGTGGGTTCCAGGAACTCCTATAAAATTATAATGGTTTAAGCAAAAAAAAGACGACTTCGAGAAAAATCACTAAGGCTGCCTGTGTACTGACGCGGAGAGGAGAAGAGAGGAGCTGAGATCCAATAGAATCTAAACTCCGCTCCAGAGGTGCGATTTTATTGGTTAATATTGACACATCTCCGCTCCAGTGGACAGGCAGCCTTAAAGTGAAAAATTGCCTAAGTCGGTGGCAAAAAGCGAAAATACAAAATCAAAGGTACTGACTTCCGAAAGTAAAATTATTTTTCACTCTGTAGTGTTTTTATTTGAAGTAGGTTTTTTTTTTTTGTTGTAAAAATGTTTTTTATCGTTTATCTTACAGATGAAGTTGTACGTCTCTGCAAGCAAGTGCTACGGACAAATCGTTCGTTCAGTAAGATGACCGCGTGTGGCCTGTTCTATGTTGATGCCACGCTACCAATGTGTTTGACTGGACTTCTCACTAGCTACGTGATAATACTGTTGCAATTCGCTTTTCTGTGAACATAACTACTTGTCAAAAATACATTACGTAAAACTATGTTCCCCTACTTAGCTACCTACGTTCGGAATAAATAATAATAATTATATATCGTCACTGGAAAGAAGAAAATGCTAAAGCACCATTTGTGCCAAAATGATGTATACAGAGTGACTTATAAAACATCAAACACTTAAAAGTTAGAGGAAGAACTTTATTTATCGGCGTTTTCGCGGAAGGCTACATGACACCTCGACTCAGCGCAATACGTCGCCGACTCAACGTAGTACTTAGTTCATGTTTTTAATAATTTTATTATGTATTAGTTTATTATTATATAAGAATATTTTGTGTATGTTATCTATGGGCCTTTGTTGCCTGATAATAAAGGAATTATTATCTTCTTTTATTTCATTTTAATACATATAAATTACATTTTTAAATATTTCTTAAAAAAAAGATATAAAAAACATTTAAAAATATAAAAAATTGTCGCCCATCGGCATCAGGAACAGGGTCCAAGCTGCCGGTGGTCAGGGCTCTAGAGAGAGGAACCTCCTCACTATGCGTGCCGTGTCTAGGAGTACTGCTTTCTGAATCAAGCCCTTGACCCAGCCGCGCAATGAGAGCCTCCTGAGGTGTTGGTCGAGGCTCTCCGCTATTAGGCCATTAACCGTTACGATTATCGGTACAATGATTGCAGAGTCCACGTCCCACATGTCGACAACCTCGTGTGCTAAGTCAAGATACTTGATTTTTTTATCTTTCTCAGCTTTCACGAGATTCTCGTCATGAGGGACAGCAATATCAACAATCATTGCACGGCGTTCTCGTCGATCTATCACCACAATATCAGGCTTATTAGCTACAATAGTCCTGTCAGTGATGATAGATCGATCCCAATACAATGTGGCCTGACCATTCTCGAGAACTGGGTCGGGCACATACCTGTAGTATGGTAGAATTATTATTATTATTTTTTGGTGTTTATTTATTATTATTATTATTATTTATTAACCATTTTCAAAAATTAATTACGTACATGAACTTTGACACCAGTTATCTCAAAAATTTACTGAGGCATTATGCGTACAAATTACAGGAAAGATATTTTCATTTAATCAGCTATCTAACGAGGTACAAAAGTTAAAGAGAGAAGAAAATTTTGCCAGTTGATGCAGAGACGCTACGCTCGCTCGGTCAAGAATAGCTAAAGTAGACTAGCCTCGCGGTATCTACATCAGTAAATTGACGGATTTTTCTGACAGCGTATGCTGCTGAACTGAGCCGTCCTGCAAGCCTTGAGTCGAACGTGATCCCCAGGAAAACAGTTATATCGACGAATTCTAGTTTCTCTTGATTCAATACTATCTCACAATCTGTACTTTTGACATTTTGGTAAAGAAAATTTTGTGTACTTAGTTTTTTTTCCGTTTAATACTAAATTATTAGCAGTGAACCCATTTTGGACCTGCAGTAGGGCGTTATTTACGTCGTAAAAACTCGCACGTCTATCTACCTTAAAAATTAAGGAAGTATCGTCAGAAAATAACACCATTTGTGGTGTTATTTGCCGACTGTTCACTTGTCACTTAGTTTGCGTGTATTTAAACTTACAGCTAACGTACGCTGTAGTTGGACATACGTCGACTTCTGAGACTTTAGAATAAATCCTGTAATTATCATTAGTTTCAGAAAAAAATCCCAGATTGCGTCATGAAATATTAATTCTTTACAATATGAAATTGAAGGGCCTTCAATGCTAATTTAATTAAAAGCTAATACTGCTACTTTAATAAAAAGCTTCTTACGTAAACAAACAGTATTGTGGGGCCCATAATAGATAATGCCGAAAAAGATAAACTCAAACTCATATAGAATTGGTAATTGTTGAAATAATTTAAAAACTGAACCTGATTGCTGTTGGTTACTTAAATGTTTTATGTAGAGCAGTGGTGGCCCAGTGGTAACGGCCCCGACTTACAAGTTGTATGTAGGTCGTGGGTTCGAACCCAAGCAGGCGCTTTACTTTGTGTAAATAATTTCATCACCACTGCTCTCAAAACGGTGAAGGAAAACATCTTGAGGAAACCGGCATCTCTTAGAACCAAAAAATTCGAAGACTTGTGACATCTACCAACCCGCACTGGGCCCGCGTGGTAGATTACAGCCCACTCCCTCTCACAGAGAGGAGGCCTGTGCCCCAGCAGTGGGAACATTAATAGGCTGATGATGATGACTTAAATGTTTTGTTCAAAATGCGCACCTCTGTGCCTTATACAAACCCTTACTCTTCTTCTAACTTCTGTATTGGTAACTCTTGAAGTATTTGTTCTAATATGTTCCGCTGCATGTATTATTCTTTGCCATAATACTTCTACTTAAGGCACTGATGTTGAGTAAACAAGGCTTTTCATATGACCCCAAACATAAAAATCTAGAGGAGTAAGGTTAGGTGACCTAGCAGGCCATGGTCTCCTCTGCCGATCCAATGATTATGGAAATTATTTTTTTGGAATTAGGCAACAGAGTAACTTCTAATCAGTTTAAAAAGAGCTGATGATGAAATGTACACATGGCTATTGAAGGACGGTACCAAAATGGTTATCATACTTTACAGTATGTATGTTAAACTTCTTTTCATCCCACCATCTCGGAAAGAGTATTTTTAATCTTCAATATCTGAGTGGAAAAGCCGTTTTTATTCGCTAGAGGATAAAGTAAATTGAATTTAGAACATCGTGTGCACTAAGTTTGTGAATTAAAAAAAACATTAAACCTATTTACTGCTACCTCTATGGTGCCGAATATATCATACAACTTTTTTTTAATTTTTTTAAAAACTCAGACTCGGAACCTTCTTGGTGTTCTTTTTTCAATTTGCTTTGTACGCGGTTCTTTACGCGGCATTTTTTCACGTCATTGTTAAACCTTTTATTAAAAACAAGAAACTTGAAAACAAGTGAAAAAACTAAAATGAGTGATTCTAGCGACGAGGAAGTTTGCTTGACGCCAACAGAATTGACTGAAACTGTTAATAATGCGCAAATGAGCTTTCTCCCTCAACAATCACGCGAGAAGTATTTAAAACAGTACGATATGTTCAACACGTGGCGACTAGCAAAAGGAGCCAAAACTTTCTCAGAAAACGTTTTGCTGGCATATTTTATAGAATTATCCGAGAACAAGAAAGCAAGCACTCTATGGAGTACGTATTCGATGTTAAAAGCAACAATAAAGATGAAAAAAGACAAACATATCGATACCTATCCTAAATTAGTGGCATTTTTAAAAAGAGCCTCATCTGGTCATCAACCAAAAAAATCGAAGGTTTTCACAGTATCTGATATTGAAAAGTTTCTTAACGAAGCACCCGATTCCGTATATTTGGCGGCAAAAGTAAGTCAGTTGCACATTCAGTATCTACTTAAGTGTAGTAATCTCAATTAAATAGTATACTTAGTAGATGTTGATAGGCATAATTATGCGTTCATATCAATTTTATTCATTTATCTACTACAATACTCTTTACGTTACAGGTTGTTCTTATTATTGGAATAAACGGAGCATGTCGAACTAATGAACTAACACAACTTAATGTCAAAAACATTGAGAAACATTCAGATGACTTACTATTAATTAATTTACCTAATACAAAGACAAAAAGAGACCGCAACTTCGTCATTCGCAAGGAATACGTAACGATTGTTGAGAAATATCAAGCCTTACGCCCGCCTAACACTCCAATCAATCGATTTTTTCTACAGTATCGCAATGGAAAGTGTGTTAGACAGCCTATGGGTACTAATAAAATTGGCAGTATCCCACGAGAAATAGCAACATTTCTTGAACTTCCAGAACCCCTGTTGTACACGGGTCATTGTTTCCGACGAACTTCAGCCACACTTTTGGCTGATTCCGGAGCTGATCTCCTGTCCCTTAAGCGCCACGGAGGCTGGAAGTCCAATGCAGTTGTAGAGGGATACATAGAGGATTCCATCCAAAATAAGTCTAAAATATGTGAAGGCATCGTAGGAGCCATTACACTGAAAGAGCCTCAATCGGATCCTTGGACTGGCCCTTCTACATCAAAAATAAGCCGTTATGAAACACCTAACCATCTCCCTCTCTCTCCAACATTCACGCCAAGGGAATCCGATGAATCGGTACAACTATTAAGTATGACAGATAGTTTACCGAAAAACAGTACACAAGTGACTAACACCAATATTACAGTACCAAACAAAAATATTACACTCAATTTAAATAACTGTAGCAACGTTACTTAAAAATTTTCTTAATTATACCTTAGTATTATTTTGTTATAATTTAAAGATTATTCTGTAATACTTACCTGTTATAATGTAGTAATTAATACCTAAACTGAAATAAAAGTGTACCTATCTTGTGATTGTAAACGTTTTTTTTTTTGCATTTAGTCATTTCCTCGCTGAGGTGGAATGAAAAGTTACGTGTTGCACTCGAGTGCAAAGATTTTTCACCTCGTGCTCTTTTGATTCCCTCGCTAACGCTCAGGCTTCTAATTTTGAATCACTCGCTGCGCTCGTGATTCAATTTTAGAATCCTTCGCTTGCTCGGTCATCAAAATTGAACACGCGGTTAAAAAGCAACTTTGCACTCTTGTATAACAAATAACTATTAAAATAAAGAGAAGAAAAATTACCAAGAAAACTTATCTGATAAACATAAAAACTCCAAAGCCGTTCCATGCCAGTGACCTGGTCATGATGACCTGGGTGTCTAACGTGCAACGGACTGCTGATAGGGCAGAAAGTAGTAGAATGGCATAACCCAGTCTTCTTCTTTTCGTGTGGTTAGTGACTAACCTGGTGTCAGAGTTTTAAAGCCGCCCATGGACCTCTGACTTGGCTTCACATACCGTCGAGAAATATCTCTCAGACATCCGATAAACCAGTTATTTAATTCGATTATCATACAATATTTAATTATTCAACAATTTGCAAATTCGACCTCTTATATAAAAACATCATAAATATTTTATACCATTCCCCCTCTAAAAAGCTTATTTTATTCACTGAAAACAGTGAATAAAAAGCTCTTTTAATCACTATTTTGGTGTTTGAATTTAGAACACGTCAATATATTCGACCACCATCTCAATGCTATACAACCTCCTTAACACTTTCGACACCACCCATTTTCATAGAACTCATACGCCATGCCGCCATACATATTGGAAGTCTAAGACTTTTATTATTTGTAGTTGGAAGTGAAACCTCCGGGAGGGTTGCCGGCATTACGTTTTGTCAAAATATACATCAGATATTATTTTCACGGTTTATAATCTGTATACGCTAAAAAAAAACCTACATTTAACATGAGCCCTCGGCGAGGGCTCTAGGTGAACCCTCCAGGAGGGCTCCCACCACTGAACATTAACCTTCCTTTTTTCTTCATTAAATGTCTATTTTCGCTTACATCTTTCTTTTTCTCGTAGTCATGGTATAAAGTATAGTATGCAACTCTTGAATAAAACGGATTTATATCGAGGGCCATGAATCACTCGCGTCGCTCAGGATTCTAACACTTGAATCACTCGCTGCGCTCGTGATTCAATCATCATGAATCACTCCCTACGGTCGTGATTCAGTCGTTAGAATCCTTCACTTGATCGTGATTCATCTATGGCCCTCGCTTTAAATCCGTCCTTTATTCATTAGTTGCATAATATACTATTGTATAACGTTTATTGATTTGTATCTCGATAAAAGCTATTTTATTTTATTTTATTTTATTATGCCGCTTATCAATCGATGTTTTGACAGGTGTCAACATTCTGTTAAAACTAAATTAAAATTGTAGATGTCTTTAATTCTAATTTAACTAAAATTGTATAGAAAGTAATGAAAAGCAACGACAGCTGTCAAATAGTGATCAACTATTCTTTTTAATAACTATCACCGTCTGTTTCTTGTTCATCAGAATGAAATAGCATTATTTTTGTTTAAATTAATAGTCCTAATGGCCTCTTCATAATAATTATCTCTAATAAATTACGTTTTAAAAGGGAGTTATGATGACTCACTGGAGCTAGTGTATTCATACACGAAAAATGAAGCTTATAAGAAGCAAAAAGTTCCGAGGAAGAAAAAGTTGCCGTGTGACAGCCACGCTAGACGACATGGTTGACAAAGATGTGCAGTCGATGCTTCTGCCTCTAAACCTAATGCATACCATTTTGTTTTGTCCTAAGTATCGTATTAAGGATAACTCCATATTTCCAAACAGTCTTACAGTGAAGGTGGTGTTATTTTGTGAACTGATTATATACGCTTTATTTTACTTATATCGCGTTATTGTTAACGAATACGAGTATATAAGCAAAAGAAATGTGCCTTCAACACACATCTACTCGTACTTATGCTTTGTCTGTTACAATATCGGATTCGCAATGAATTATGTCTTCAATGTGTTAGAAACGAAAAGAAATATATCTTTTGTCTTGAAAATGTTAGAAATTCACAGATTCCTTAATGAAAAGACCAGTTTTAGGGGATTCATTACTTGGAATTGGATCAGTACTGCTCTCACCATAGGTTTTAATATTAGCATGCATATTTATGTCTTTATAAAGCTAAACAAGAACATATTTTATCTCATATGTGGGTTACCTGCGTTGTGTTTTGATGTAAACATTGTGTACGCTATCAGAATGATTAAGTTTTTAAATGATAAAGTTCACATATGGAACATTAAAGCTCAACATTTGCAACAGATGAATCCAATTGATAATGAAGCTAATTGCAAAAGAATGTTTGAAGTATACCTAAATATTTTGGAATGTTATAACATCTACAGGACTTCCTATCAGCAAATGGTTAGTACATACGATTACTCATTAACAAAACAAAGCTACGAATAACATAAAACAGTCGAGATGTATCGTGGCACCCGGTTGCAACGAAGTTCCTTTCGCTTTTGTCACTTGGTAAATGAGAGTTAGACCGGCAAAATGTAACAATTTGATCGTCATGAAACTTTTGTTACGTCACAAAAGTATCGTCGGCAAAATGTTCCATTATTTCCGGTCTAGCTCTCATTTGCCAAGTGTCCAGGATACGAGTATATCGTGCGATAAGGAACTTCGTTACAAAAGCTAAGTGAAAAAAAAAACCATTGGATTTTCAGATCGCGTTTCACACGGTAGAGTTCTTCTGTCTTACTTTAATCAAATTGCAACAAACACTCGAAATTTTTAAATTAACTGTACTTGGTGAACATGAGTTTGTGAGTATCATTTTATTCGTCTTGATTCTGTTTTAGTACAATATAATCTTATTCTAAGTAAACTTGCAGCGACCTTGATCGCCAGCAACTTGCTGACGACTTCAATATCTCAGGTCAATCTCATATAGATTTAGACACAAATCACAAATCGGCTGACAAAATTTGTGTTTTTTATTGAATTTAGTAGATTAAAATACACCCACACACCTGCAAGCTAACCAATAGTGCTATTCTTTAAAAATCTTACGGTGAAGAGAGTTGGAAGTGTGCTGCCAACCCGTAGATTAGCATCAGAGGGCTTAGTGTGAGTTTCATTTTACCATCTCGATCAAACGCATCGACCTCATTTGGCGCTCCGATTGGCATAAGGCCGGGCTTCACCGGTGAAGGGCCAATCGGAACGCCGAACGCGCTCGATGCGTTGATCGAGATGGTAAAATGAAACTCGCACTAGGCCCTCAGGTAGGATGACAGTTCACTGACAACTACATTTTCCTGTTGAGATTTTTACAGAATATACCAGCTATTCCACAACCTCTGTCGGCCGTAGGGCTGACACTCGACCTTTTTTTTTCTTTCAAATATGAAATAGGGTTTATCTCCACATTTTTCCAATTACTTTTAATTCAGTTGGTAAAACTCCACAGGGGTTTGACGCAGAATGTGCCATTCGCAAAATGTGCACTTCGCAAAATACGCACTTTGCAAAATGTGCAATTCTCAAAATAGTATTTCTCACAATGAGCACTTCGTGAAATGGGCACTTCTCTAAATGAGCATCTCTCAAAATAAGTGTGAATTTTTTCACAATGGGTCATAATAAAAACCGTTTGCTTACAATTTTTTTTTTTCATTATTTTGCCCGACTTTTAGCACGATAACAGTAGTTTCTTAGAAGAAACTAATCACGTGCAGGAACTGTCTGATTATGAGTTTTCAGTACACGTCAGCTATACACATAATCTAAGTATTCCAGCCATTCATTTTAATATGCTGTGCACTGCATCTATCTGTATCTTTTTAAATAAACATATACATTAATAATAACTGATCATTTTATCACACTTAGAAAGAATGTTCTTTATACAAAAATATAAATACATAATTATTATTTTGTAAGTTTTGTACTCAATTTACTTAAAAATAGGAAATAAGAAAATTAGGATGTATATTAAATGCTATATTCATATATGTTGTACTTATTCATATTATTTATTAATTAAAATTAATATAATTATGAATATATAATTTCATTCTCTACTTCTATAAAATTAAAAAACTAAAATGGCATAACTAGAATTATGTTTGAAAAAAAAACGTAAATACATATACTCCATTTGAAATATGATTAGACATTTAAATAAACCTTTTTACAGTCCGTTCAACCGATTTTGACTTTTATACCTTAGGTTTAAGGATGGCATTAAAAGCAAAAAGTGGTTACAATACCAACTGTTTACTGAAGCTGCCATTTCTCATGCCACCAACGCAATAGAAGTCAAAATCGGTTGAAAGGACTGTAAAAAAGGTTTGTTTAAAAGTCTAATCTTATTTTAAATGAAGTATAAATAGGTAGGCCAGTGAGACATTGTGAGACCATTGGGAGACCATTGAGAGACCATTGAGAGACCATTGAGAGACCATTGTGAGACACTTTGTGAGACCATTGTGATAAAATACATACTCATTTTAAGAAGTGCACATTCTGCGTCAAGTGCATATTTTGCGAATTGCACATTCTGCGTCGAACCCCTCCACAGTACCCAGTATTACAGAAGTTTAAATTTTTTCAGAATTCAGCGGTTTTTTCCTCCATAGTTTTGTACATTTGGGCGCTAAAGGGTTTAATGCTTCACACTATATTAAGCGTGTACTGCGAACAATTTTACACTGCGATGAATAATGTTCAATGTTCATGCGCGCTTATTTCAACATCAAATTACTCAGGTAATTTTTTTTTTTAAGTTCTTATTGTTCTTGGATAAAAGATGGGAAAATGACATAAAACAGGTCGCTGGAACAACATGGGGCAGAGTGGTCAGAGAGAGACAGGACTGGAGAAGGATCCAGGAGGCCTTTGCCGACTGAAAAACAGACATAAAAACATAAACAAACGCCAAATACGAGACAGACGATTACACTGGATCTTTGTCCAATTAAAAGGGTAATAATGTAATAATTCTGAGAAAGCGTACAAGAATATAATATATATATCTAAATAATAACTTCAGCAATATAACAGAATAATAGAAAGAGTGCGTGTCGTAATTATTCATATCTACGTAGATTTCATTCGAATTCAAATTCATATCGTTTATTGCACGACTCGTAATGCGAAGCATAAGGCTGCCTGTCCACTGGAGCGGAGAGGAGAAAAAAGAAGCGGAGATGTGCCAATATTAACCAATAGAATCTTGACTCCGCCCCTGAGTTTTGATCAGTGATCCTGAGTCAAGATTCTATTGGTTAATATTGGCACATCTCCGCTCCTCTTTTCTCCGCTCCGCTCCAGTGGACAGGCAGCCTTAGAGTGTGCTCTACGATCGAAAAATATTTTTTGCCCCATTTCTGCAACTGTTTTTATTGTTACACTCCAGCTAGTACACAGAACCTACTTAATTTATATACCATTGTATAGATGATTAAATGGAAATTAATACTGTACTTTTTACCAATTGATTTAATGCAGCAGAAATGAAAAAAACATCAAAATAGTTGAAAAAAAATTCCTGTCCGTCAATTTATGAAACTTGAAAACATTGTAGCTGGCGATAAAATCAATTAATTGAGTCTATTTTTTTTTTAATACATTGGTTTCGGCCATAGAAAGAACCCTATTGAAAATGGCTGTTTTATTCAAAGTAGTTTAATTATAATTAATAAAATGCTAACTAAAATATAATATCTTTATCTAAATATTTCCAACCTTGACTTAACGTGTTGCCTAGCAACCCACAACGTAAATATCTAAATAAATAGTCTTTGACATTACGTAAGGATTGCGAGGTTAGAAATTTACCCATATTGATGGGTAAAACAGCAGTCAAAACATACTTCATGAAAAGTGATAAATTATTCATTTTTGTTAGAATCTATATTTTGAATTTCTTTTTCGTTTTTGAATGTGTGTTATGAGGCGTGTACTTTTGGAATTTCCAAATTATTTTAATATTACAGATGCCGAGAGAATGCTAAGCAAGAATATTCAACGCCTACATCGAGCGAGATTCAACAAGATGAATATCTGTGGAATGTTCTACGTTGATGCTACTTTTCCGTTGAAAATGATGGCTTTACTTACTAGCTATACCATTGTGTTACTGCAGTTTGCGTTTTTATAATTCTCGTAATACGTCATGTTATTATATAAAGTAAAATGTTTGTTTCTATGAAATAGGGTGAAAAATATTTTATTGAATTTTAGTATTGATTGATTGAATAGAAATGACCTATGTATTTGCAAACTTATTATTAAATTATAAAAACATTAATTTTAAAACTAAAACTTTATGCTTGCAAATTTTTATACCAACCAACATGTTTCTTTTTCTAAATCATAGACTTGTTATAGGTTTTCCTGTAATTTATGAGAAAAGAACCATTCTCTGTAATTTTTCAAAATGTTAGGCTATGTTATTTCGGAGGTATGGGGGAATGGTCAATATACTCTAATAGTCTTTATCAGGGACAAGTGATGTTCGAACGTCAGGCGTGACTCGTGAAGTCGTGAGTCGATTTTTATTTATATTGTTTGTTATTTTTCTTATAACTTATTGTTTTATTTATTTTGTAATCCTCTAGTAGGATTTATCCTATCAAAAACATAAATGTGAAAATTGGGAGCCAAGTTAAGAACAGGCTTTGTTGTCGACTTCTCCAAAAAAAGAATTGAGATCTAAATGGGTGCCAAGTTCTGTAGATAATCCTGAGATTTATTTATAAGAATATACAACATTCTAAAATGAATTTAAAACACAAATTCTTGTATTTTTCTGCTATAACAATGGTTGCTATTTAGAAATATAACTGCTCAAATTTGAACAGTCGAATTATTATCGAGCTCAATAAGCACTGGCTACAAATTAAGAATATTTTGACGTACTGCTCAATAAGCACCGGTGACGTAAGAAAGGTATTATAGTACTTTTATACTGATAAATAAAGCAATTCATGTAAAATTAATCCCTAACCATTCCAAAATATTGTGACTGTGGGTCACTTTCTTTAGTTTAATAACAAATATTATATTTCCTTTAAAATCTTCACACGGCTCCGGGTTCTTGGGAACACATTAAATCTCTACTTTATGGTCTGACAGCTCGAGACGTTACCCTAATTAATAACAAAAGATCCTATTTCTTTAAAATTGTAAAACAAGGAAACAAGTTGACGAGTTCTAGGAACATGAGGTTCGAACGTGCTCATACATGAATATAACAAAAAGTAAGGTAAAGAAATCAACTAACAAATAGAAATCTAGAGCCATGCTTGCAACTTAAATGCATAATGAAGTTTAAATATGAATGTAATGTTTATGCTTTTTTATTATTTATTTTGTAATATTTTCAACACAATGTATTTTGTTATGAAATAAATGACTTATGACTTAAAACCATTCATGGGACATACAAAGCCAGTGCAATGATGTAACTATTAATTAATCCAATAACTGTATTTATATTATTGGATTAATTATTTTATTATTCTAGCCGCCAGCTAAAATACTTTAATATGTTCTGTGCTGAAACATTTAATGTTTTTTAATAAAATGTATAAAAATTCAAAAGGATGACCATCCCTGCACCCAAGGAGTCGCATATTATTACAGCCACATCTGGCTATCATAAGAATGAGACCCGACCATTCCGGCCATTGAAAAACAAATAAGAGATTTTAAGTCTTTGTTGCAAAAACCCGTAAGTTAGGATCCCATGTATGACGAGATATTTTGTAAGGAATTTTGAAGAGATTGAGATTTTAAAGACAGTTGATTTCACACCACGAAAGGCCGTGTACGTCCAGGGCTAGGCTAGTTAGAAGGGAGATCGAGAGGCCATGTCCAAGTGGGCTGTCGTAAGATAGCTAGTGTTATTTATTAAGTTAAATATAGTTGCGTTGAAGCTCAGATTAGTCTAATCTAATATATATAATAAATCTAATAATATATTAGTAACTAGTATTAGTGATTAGTCTAACGTAGTATGTGTGTGTGTGTGATGGTGCGACTGGGTAAGTCTTTGAATATAATAACTATCCCAGGCTGGTAAAATAATTAAAGTTCTTGTAACTAAACTCTTATTTGTTATCGGGTTTTATAATCAACGCTAAATTCTCGTGTATTACGTGCCCATTATTCGAATCCCTACCTTGGCAAATTATTGTCAGTTGCGTTTGGCTATAGGGACTGGCGACGGCCTTCCACCATTTCTGACACATGCACTAACGCTCAAGACTGTTGATGACCGTTGACCTTGAGCTGACGCACCACATTTGGAAGGCAGAGCCATAAATACTCACAGCTCTTTTAGAGTTGAATTAGGCTATAAAGCCAATCTGTAATTGCATTATAAAACAACCAAACGTGAGTTCCTTGTAGCCAAAAAGGTTCCGCCACAGAATACTTTGCGTGAGGGTTGTTGACGCACATTTCTGGGAGAGGGGTTAGGCATCACCAAGTACTGTACCCCAAACTGGATTGGTAGTCGTTCTCAGAACGCTAGGGACCGTGTCTCATTAAAACCCCCCACCCTGTTTGTAGGCCTATTACTGAATCGACGCTATTTATTGAGACACGTCATTTGGATGCTGAGATAGAAACGCCCCGTTGTCGATAAGGACGATCCACACGGCTGCCGATTACATTGAAAGCATCCTCTAAACGGGGCAGATTAACGAAATGTGAAGAGACGAAATTCCTCTGCGGCGTTCACCAAGTACCATCGTAAGTATTCTGCTAGAAATAAATCTACGTACGCTTGGGCTAGTTGTGTGTTAACTTAGAAATAAAGGGGCTAGGTTGCCGTAAGGGTATCCTTCATATTAGTACGCGATTAGAACTTCTCAATACTAGACTTGTCTTCCTCAATAACAGTCGAACTTTGCAGTACACTGTCTTAGGATTGAGTAAGACATTTATATAGTGCTTATGGAACGTGTCCCGTTAGAATCGATTTAGTTCCTCAGAGGTTCTATGCGTTAGGTCTAACAGGATACGTACAATCAGACAAACGTTGTAATACGGTTTCCGGTCTCAGTGAAGTGGGAACATTGTAAAGAGACAGATTAGCGTAGCTATAAATAATGATTTGAAGCGCAAGCGTAACAATCCTTTAACCCTTCCACCTTAACAAAGCTGTATAACAGATATTGGTGCTCAACTGCGAGAGGAGGAGACGTTGACATTCTAACAGTTATAATACTAAATAATATTATACCATATACTTTTGCATACCCTCTTGTCTTATTAGCTGCATAATATATTAATGTTGTAATACTTATGTTTACTAACTGTGAGTTCCCAATATTAACTTCCTTTTATCCAATCCTCGTCCCCAAGCTTTTATAAGTCGGGACGAGGTACTGTAGTTTTGGGGACTCTTCTCTTTCTTATATCGGTGGGAGAGTGTCCAGTCCGGAGTCGAGCTCTACAGGGTCGTACGGAGGTGGAGTGCGACCTATCCTCTTAATTGAGGAACCGATCTAAACACTAATATTAACATAATTAGGAAAAACGAAAATTTTATCAGCCTAGGGTGATTTAGGTTCAGTCACAATATTAAAAAATGTACAACGTTAATGTTCAAGTTTTTACTTCTGCCAGCACTCCCGGAGTGCAACCCGTTGTTTTTTTAAATCTTAAAACTCATCATGTTGAAGTTTTATTAAACAACTTCGTTGAGAAAGATGTGTCTATGTTATTATACAAAACTATATACTTTGTCAACTATCCCACCCTGGTTTCCTTTCGATATTATTGTGATGTATTGTTTAACGGACATATTTATAACATTTGTGTTTTATTCAGTGTGGGATTCGTAATTAATTTTAAGCTTAGTATTTCCAATACAAATGAAAAAAAAATTACGTTTTAAAATTACGAGATATTCACAGATGTTTTAATGATAAGGCCAGTTTCAAACACCTCACTATCATTAACTGGTTTGCTGTTATCTTGTTTACAGCATTGTATATCAATGTCGTGATTATTTCATTCACACGATGCGATGCTTCAAATAACCATTTCCAGCATATGCAGTGGTGCAAGCTGTGGTGGAGAGGTTTTATTGAGTTTTGAAACTAACATCAGTTATACTCTAAGACTCATCCAGCTGCTAAGAGTTAAAGTTGATCTATGGAATATTCAAGCTCTTCAATATCAAAGCATGGGAAATAGGGACAGCCAGAATTATTCTATTGAGATATTCATTTATTTATACTATGGTGGCTGAGTCGAAACCGAGCGCGAACATGGTGTTTTTGAACATTCAAAAAAGGTTAGGTTACGTTAGGTGGGATGAGAGGGCGGAGCACGTTCATGAGAGGGTGGAGCATATCCATGAGAGGGCAGAGGACGACGAAAAATGTGATAATGTGAAATCCCTTATGTTGATATTTGTCGTCGGCAATTTGTTTTTAAATCTGCTGTTCCATACATTTTGACCGCTGTATTGTACTTTTCCATGAAACAGCTGATTTACGTACTGAATCCATGGTAACAGTTTTCACGTCGATGTCCCTGTCCCCCTGTATTAGTTGGCCCGTTTTCAGTGGAACAAAACGATTTTTTTAAGCTTCTTAGAAGCCTCTGAAATAAAAGGCAAGTCAATCTCATAAAGAAACTAGTTGTTTATAAAAACTTCATATCACTATGATTCTTACATAGATATAGTGATAATTTGATTAATGTTTATTTAAAGGAAAAACAAATACCTACCTAAGTAACTATCTTCGTCCACACTTTTTACTCTAACACTACTACTTTTACATAATTGAACGTAAACAACGAAACTTAAATAATTAAAGCTTTCAATATGATGGAATATGTCTGGACTATCAGTCAAATTTATTGGTTTTCTATTTGTGTCCACACCACATCAACTATTTAATTTCATACAAAAAAGAAGGGAATATCAAAATGTTATCGTCATCGAGTATCCACATTAAAGAAGATCCTAAAAACAAAGTCGACAAAGACGTACAAGCATTATTTTTCCCTCTGAATCTAATGAAAGTGCTAGTTTTTCATCCAAAGTATCAAATCAAAAACGACTTTATAACTCCCAATAATTGTATAAATCATTTCATTTCATTATGTGCGACATTATGTTGTGTGTCAACCCATTGTTTTAATTTTATTATTGTTCTGCAAGACGACACCATGATACGATACCAACCGATACAATTTCTTTATTTCGCGTCCTCTTTCGATATGCTGTCCGTAAGCGCGGGTTTCATCATGAACTATATCACATATTTCATTCAAACCAAGAAAAATATTACATTTGTTCTGACCTTTCAAGAAGTGCACAGGTTTCTTAACAAAAAGCATAGTAGTAAGACTTTTATCTTTATTAGTTGGTTCACTATCGCTTTAGTCATCGGGTTTTATATCGTTTCTACTATTTATACGCACATAGAGTTTCTAAATCCTCCATGGTATACGCTCTTTCACGTGATTAATCTGTTAACTCTCGACTCCGATACAGTTTATGCAATTCGATTAATTCGGCTATTAACAGAAGAACTTGTCCTCTGGAACAGACAAGCAATATATTCACGTGAAGATGGTCAAAATGAAGTCTATTGTAAAATAATGTTTCAGTCCTATGCCCAAATATTTAAATGCTACAAGATCGTTCAAAAACATTTTCAAGCAACGGTGAGTAGACATACATTATGTGTGTATCGGTTGTCATGGTATGGGTCTGTGATGCGGAGGAATGACTAACACATCGCAAGGAAAGTTTTGAGTGTGAACGTGGGTTATAAGAGTAGAGGAAGATCAAAGAAACGATGAATTGAATTATTGAAAGATAATGTGATCACTGAGAGATGACGGCTAATAGAAATATATGGAAAAGTAGATATGCTGCGCCAGTCAAAAACAAATTGAGATGACGGTGAGTAAGAACGAATAACCATTAATGATTTCAATTCTGTTGCTTTTGTAATAGTTAATGTAATTTGGTAAACTGTTGGACTAACATTTTTCTCTTCTATACATATCTACCAAGTGCTGTTTCAGTATTTTTATCCGACTGCCTCAGAAGGATGGAGGATTTATGTATATAGGTATGTCTATTTCTTTGGCACGCTCTGTAACCTAAACGGCTTGATGGATTTTAACATAAATATGAGATGTCTTTAGATTTGTCTTAATTGTGGGAGTGACATAGGTTTTATAAAATTTTATTATTGTAGGTATTTCATCTGCAAATACAAATAAGGCAGAAAAGGTATTCTTTTTAAATAAATTAAAACATTATTGGTATCAAATAAAAGCTAGTTAAGAGTCAATTCCAAATTAAGATATATTAAATAGCTTGAAATAAAGAAAAAAAAAAAAAACAAGGAACCTGACTCCAAAAACACATAACTGAAAAAAAAACAAACATAATAATCTATAGAATTTTTTTATCGATCATCTTTCACTAAATCCATCGTTTCCTGCTTTCATTCCGTATCTACTTTTTCTTGTCATTGCCATGAATACTTTAAACTTTTCTCGCGACATGTCACTAGTTCCTCCATCTAACATCCCCAAACAACGACAAGCGATTTCCACAAAACGTTTTCCAATTTTCTCCTCAGCTATGCGATTCTTTTAATGAACTTATTTACGTTTTTCAGACTCTTTTTAAGACTGCAGAATCTTTCTTCCATGAATTGGTCATCTGTCAGATCATGATAGCTTTTTCCAAGTTTGGTTTGAATAGAAACGAGCCTGTGAGTACAAATTTACCACTTTTTATAAAAAAATCTTTACTTTTAAATGAAACATTAAAAATACTTACATAATGAACAAAACCAACCAGTCACTAAAATAAGAGAAGTGATCACGAAGGGGATGGAGAGACGAATGGAAAGGATTCTCTAAAGACTAAATGAAGAAACGGAAAACATGGAGAAAGAATGAGAGAATAACAAAAATAAAATAATGGGTCTTTTTCTTTTCTTGTCGATGGTACCAATTTTTTTGATAAGTTGGGTTGATAACAGCATCAGTGGTGTACATAGGATTCATAAGTGCAGATGTAAAGGAAATACTTGGGACACTCCAACAAGTAGGAGTGAAAATAATTACAAACGTAACTTCATTTTAGTTTTTGTTTTTACAGCGTTATGTACAAGGATTGCTTTACGCTTGGATAATAAAAAACTTGCTATTGCAAATTACACTCAGTTTGCAACTCGAAGAGTTCTATCTTACAGTAGAGAATGCTCAGGATTCATGCGCGATTGTGTTGGCATCAAATTGTACAGGTACCTTATCTATTATTCTAGTGATCATTACGATTGGCTAAGATTTTAAAATAGAAGTAGTAGTACAGTTCATGATAAAGGAGCTCGCCCAGGGAACTTCATCATTATAGTTTTCTTCTACACATATTTACCTACCCGTTGGCATTTCCCATCGTCGACGCCTTTTGCATATAAACATAAATCTTAGTACTAGTTTCCCCCGTTTCTAACTTCAAACATGACGAACCTTCAAATAAACTTTCATCCCCATCAGGGGATGATTAAAAAAAAAAATTCTTAAGGTTTTTGTTTTATAAGCATTTCTTGTGCAAAATTGTATGCTACTAGACCAACCGGTATTTAGCCATTAGCTTGAAAACAATATTCTGATAATTATTTTATTTACAGACGAGGAAAAGAAGTTTTGCAAAAACGTTCTTCGTTTGCACCGAGCGTCATTCAGCAAGATGAGCGCCTTTGGAATGTTTTACATAGACATTTGTCATCCACTACGTTTGATGGCACTTCTCACCAACTATACTGTTGTTCTGTTGCAGTTTGCATTTCTGTAATCCTAGTACTTAAAAGTAACGTGTGACCTTTAGTGTTTTTACAATATATTAGGAGCATTTACAGAACAAACCCAAGTACAGAAGGCCGCAATAACTCATTGGTAACACTTTGACCCTGAGCTGGCCTAGCGTAGTATGGAATTTCAATAGAATAAGAGGCCAGCTTATACTGGTTTTATTACCACTGACGTGGCCTACAGTTAATAACCACTGTAATTATTTTTTTGAATAAAATATATTGTATGTAAATACAGGTACTGGAAGCAATTAAAATCACAAATTATAATTTTATATCGTTGTTTTATTTGTTAAAATTACTTTACATATTTGTATGTATAATCACGTTCTCGAAAACGGCTCTAACGATTTCGATGAAAGTTGCAATATAGATGTTTATGGGGGCGGGAAATCGATCTAGCTAGGTCCCTTATCTGGGAAAATTCGTTTTCTCCGTATTTTGACCAGAACAGAGTTCGGTCGCCCAAAGTTTAGAACAATGACATGGCAGCATGGAATTAGTATGTACTATACATGAAATTAGTATGAACTATTCTTTTATTAAATTAGCATTCTCTATTTTCACCCGAACAGAGCTTGGTGGATCAGGTATGTACTAATTAAAATATTTGTACTTTGAGAATTTTACTAAGTATTACAATTATTTATTATAATTAAGGTTTTTTATTAGTTTTTATAACATCGTGATCAAAATCTGACATTGATTTGCGCTTAGCTAAATTAATAAATAAATGTTTGTAGTATGAATAAAAACAATTATTTCTAGTCATAGAAATTATATCAAGAAGAAAAAAGTCATTGAATAAATAGCAAAAATTTATTTTACATCGAATAAAAACTGTATTTATTCATAAACTCTTGGTAGATTTATTTTATAAAAACTCTCGCTGCCTTAAGAGTGTTAATGCCATTAGATACAAAATAATAAAAATGGGAAATATTTAACTGATCCTCTATTAACGTTTTGACCTTCTTCACGATTATTCCGATAAAGTATCATCATCATCAGCCTATTAATGTTCCCACTGCTGGGACACAGGCCTCCTCTCTGTGAGAGGGAGTGGGCTGTAATCTACCACGCGGGTCCAGTGCGGGTTGGTAGATGTCACATGTCTTCGAATTTTTTGGTTCTAAGACATGCCGGTTTCCTCACTATGTTTTCCTTCACAGTTTTGAGAGCAGAGGTGATGAAATTATTTACACAAAGTAAAGCGCCTGCTTGGGTTTGAACCCACGACCTACATCTCGTAAGTCGGGGCCGTTACCACTGAGCCACCACTGCTCCTTCTCTGCTCCAGAGAGACATACAGGCTAATTATTATAATAATTCGTTGTGTAAGGAACTCTTGTGCATAATTTCATGTTTCTAGACCCATTGTTGTTAGTGAATGAATAGGAATTTGAGATTTTTAATAAGTATATTTACATTAATAGCCTGCCTCCGTGACTACACCAATACGAAAACTGTCAGTGATGTAACCTTGATTATAGAAAGGCAAACTGAAGCAATACAAAAGTATAGTTTGTAAGTAAAGCCAGCATTTTTAATGGAAAAGTAGCATTAATGTAGAACATTCCACAGACATCCATCTTGTCGAACGTCGCTCGATGTAAACGTTGAATGTTCTTGCACAACTTTCTCTCAGCATCTGCAATGTTCAAATTATAACATGAGCGACTGTTTTATTCTGATAGACAACAATCTTATTGTCTATGTCTTTATTGAGTGTAAAAACGCGGTTAATGAAGCTGGAAGTCACTTCTTCCCGTCTTTGCGTTTTCCTTCCTTCCTTGCCTTCTGGTTACGGAGATATTGCAGGTCACAGTTTTTACTTTTTACAAAAACAAGTTTGAAATCTATAAATTAACTTTAAATAGCCCCAACCCACTGTTCCGTTGCGTGCACCGCACAACATCATGAACAAAATAATTTACATGCGTCGTGGTCGGTGCGTTACATTACTCGTTACCGTGAACATCGATTTTACACACCAAAACTAAAAGTAGTTTCCCAGGAATTATTTTATTGCAATGCTACTCAGTTTGATGAAACTGAATGTGAGGCTTTGACATCGGTCTTTTTATACCTTGTATAATAACTTGTCCTATTTATACAATTAAGTAATACTATCTCTTTCTTCTTTTTTTTTGTGTGGCTACTGACTAACCTGGTGTCAGAGTTTCTATCTTTTTAAAAAAACAAGTAGGTTTTAGTAATTTGATAAAAAATACCTGTGCAACTTGATCTCAAAATAACTGCGCACGTGTTTTGAACACTATTCATTGCCATGTAGAATGTTTCACAGTACAAGCTCAAAATAACTTCAATCACCAAACTTTTTATTACCCAGGCGTACAAGATTAGAATGGAAAATAATACTGCGAACTGCAAAAAATTATAATACACTTGTACTCATCCTTTTTTCTCATTGTTTTGCAATTTTCAGGTCAGTGTCAGGTTGTATGTAAGTAGGTAATGTTGATCAAAATTATGATTCGCGAACCATTAATACAACTCCCTAATCTCAAATTAGTCTAATTTGACTTTAATGAAATTGTATTAATGATTTGGATCAAAATGCAAACTGATACTGATCAGCAAATTGCAATAAACGTAAGATTTTTTTATTTTGCGAGCTTCCCTCGCGTTTTCACCATAATTATGGCACAAGTCCGTAGCTGCCTGCAGTCGGCTACGGACTGCAGGCAGCTACGGAGTACGTTTAAACACTACAGGCTGATTAACTTTTATCCCGTATTTCAACCCAGCAACACCTGGTTCAAAAAAATTACTTGCTAGCTTTAATACTGGATGCTGGACTGGATTGAAAGTATTAACATTGTTCCAGTATCGATTCATGTAATCACTGGATTTCAGGACTAGATTGAAGTACTGGATTAATGCTTCTACTTTTGTAAATATTAAATAATAGTTAATACTTGTTATTTGTTTATCATTGACCATCATTGTAAATGTCTACAGAAAGACCAAATCGTTATGAACTCAGTACCTACGCAAGCCAATGTTCCAACACCAATATCTCTTAAACCAATTGTCATAGAATCAAGTTTTTGGTATCATTATTTAGGTAAACTAAACATCTGTTAGACGAGTAGATAAAAAAAGATAGTTCCCGGGGTGAATTTTGTAATAACCTTGATAAACTAAAAAAACAATGTTAATTTTAACGTGAAATTGAACTTTTAGAATTTATTTCAATATGATGCAGCATTATTTTATTGTCAATATTTGAGTTATTTATCCCATTGTTAACACTTTTCACTTGTTAAAAGTTTTTATTTTACGATAATTGGACATTAAATTCCAAAGTTAAAGTACTTTTAGTATGCACGTTTCATAAAATGCGATCAAAATACAAAAATGGCTGCCATTCAGGGGGGGTTGGGTTCCGACCCCCCATGTAGAATAATTTTATTAATAAAATAGAGGAAACTACCTGCCCTTGAAGTTTGTACAGTCCGCGACCAAACACATTGTATAATAAATAATAATGAATGTATTCTTTTTCAAAAAAGGTTAAAATTAAATGTGTTGAGGTAAAATTGAGAATTACTCACATGTATAAATTTGCCTCCGAGCACAGTCAATTTTAAAATGTCAATTGCCATTTGAACTTTGACTAAAGCTAGAACAAGAAATTCCAGCGTGTGATACACGATCTGAAAATCATAATGTTTGTTTAAGAAGTCATTTTCATACTAGATTTCTTACAATCGGTTACAAGGACTTCATAACCGGAGTTTATTCTCAATAGTGCTACTGGTTCGATCTTTTCTTTCTGAACAGATAAGGAAGATATTTTGTATACCTAAATTGATAATTTCTACGAATGAATAATAAAATTATTCATAAAGTTATTTACAGGCATTGGTTATCTATTTTCTTACAGGAAAAAGCATACGTACCATATGCTGAAAGCAATTTCTGTAGATCTTATAACACTCCAAAATATTGACATAGGCGTGAAACATTCTTTTGCAATTAGATTCCTTGTCACTATGATCTATCTGTTGCAAATGTTGAGCTTGAATGTTCCATAAATCAACTTTATTGCTTAAGAGCTTAAGAAATCTGATAGCGTAAGCCATGTTTACGTCGAAACACATAATAACTAACCAACACACGAAATTGTAAACAGACATATTAAATACAATACAAACATTAGCAGCAACGGTAATATAAAACATGAAAATAGTGATGACACTGATCCAATTCCAAATGATGAAGCGCTTGAAATAAATCTCTTCATTAAGACATCTGTGAACGTCCTGAATTTTTAAGATAAACGATATGTTTCTTTTTGTTTGCCACACATTGACGACGCAGTTTACGATGAATCCAATGCAGTAGAAGAATAAGTCGAAGTAAGCACCGATGTATGCTATATAAAAGTGCTTTCTTATAAATTTGTTAATATAAAGCTCGTAGACCCGATAACAGAGTAATAAAATGGATATTATTGCGCCACAAAATGTCACCACATTCGATGTTAGGTTATTTGGATATATAAAGTTATCCTTTATGCGATACTTGGGACAGAACAGAATGTTCTGCATGAGATTTAAAGGCAAAAGCATTGACTGAACATCTTTGTCAACCAAGTCGTGTAACGGGAATGTCACTCGATAACGATTTCTTTTATCTAATTTTTTTTTTCCGATTGTAGACTTCATTTTATCTAGGCTTAGCGGACACGAATGAACCAAACATTATTTTTATACTTATGTAGATTCAATGTGATAAATAGTTCATTATGACTATTAGCCTGTCTCGACCTTTGTTTGAATGTCGCGGTTTGTCTAGACTTCAATTTGAATAATAATAATTTATTCATTTTTCATCTTGTTTATTTCAATATATTATATTTTACCCTAACCACTTCTGTGCACTAGTGTACTTTACTACTAAGGATTGCTGGAGTTGTCACGATCAAAATTCGTACGAATCATCAAGAAAATTCAAATGGTCGATTCGTCCGGATTCGTACCAGTTTATTCGGGCGAGTCACCAATAAGCCAACTGTACGAGGTTTGTTCTTTAATAATTAGGTGTAAGTTTCGAAAGAATAAATACAATTTTTTCTGTTCTCATTTATTTACTCCCAGTTGATTCGATTTATTTAGAAGTCACTGAAGTAAATATATAATAAGTATAATTGCTATTTCAAGTTAGTCGCCGACCTTGAAATAAACTTTGATGTGTCATTTGTGTACAGTTAAAGTTTAAAACTTAGTGAAATTTTCTTAACTGTTGAGAATATCCGAGCTTTAACATTTTTAAATGATAGGTGGCTATCTCCACTTTATACCCATAAACGTAGTCGTTTGAGACACCCTATTATATAAGGGTATAATATGCATTGATAAATATTTTCAGTTAAGGTGCAAGCGTCAGGGTAGCCCGCGAAATTCAAAGGAGAACATTCACGGTCCATACATTTTTGGGCTAAATGTGAAAATGCCGGCCAAACAAAAAAAAAGTTATATTCCGTTAGAACATGTTATTCTCTTCACTTTTTACTATGCGACCAAATCTGTAGGGCCATTCCCTGCGCTTTTATACGTCTTTGTAAAATACTGTTTTCAGTATGTTTTAGTTAAGAGAATAACAGTAATTTAATCATAATAATAGTTTTTTATGGCAGTAATAATTACAGTCATCATCTTTTATTGTGAAACTAAGGTTCTAGGGTTATTCTCCACATACCTACAGTAAGAGAAATAAAGTTTTTTTGTTCGACAGTACCTACTATTATTAGTCATCGAGCAGTATACTGAGGTCCTCCATGGTCTCAGCCATGATAACTATATCGTCGGCAAACCGAAGGTTAGTGATATACTCGCCATTGATGTTGATGCCTAGTTCTTTCCAGTCCAGAACCTTGAAGACATCCTCCAGTGCAGCTGTGAACAGTTTCGGAGAGATAACGTCTCCGTGTCTAACACCTCGCTGCAGAAGGATAGGTTTCGAGGTCTGGTCGTGGAGTCGGACTGACATAGTGGCGTTTTCGTATAGGCACTTTAACACCTCGATGTACCGATAGTCGATCTGGCACCGTTGAAGAGACTGCAGTACTGCCCATGTCTCGAACGAATCGAAGGCTTTCTCGTAATCCACAAACGCTAAGCAGAGGCAGGCAGGCGCAGGCAGGTTATACTCTTCGGTCTTCTGTATAACCTGCCGCAGCGTATGTATGTGGTCCACGATGCTAAAGCCTTTACGGAATCCGGCTTGTTCGGTAGGCTGGAAATCGTCAAACCTACGCACGAGACGGTTCGTGATGACTCTTGAAAACAGCTTGTAGATATGCGTCAGAAGTGTGATGGGCCTATAGTTCTTAAGCAGGGCATTGTCGCCCTTTTTAAAGAAGAGTACCACCACACCTCTGTTCCATGCGTGTGGCGTTTTATGGACATAAAACCAGTTAATACTAGTGATACCTATTTCAATCGGCTTAGACTAGTAGGTCCTATTAAAAACAACTTTATTTCACATACTGTAGTTATGTGGAGAATAACCCAAGAACCTTAGTTTCACAATAAAAGATGATGACTGTAATTATTACTGCCATAAAAAGCTATTATTATAATCAGAGTACTGTATTCTCTTAACTAAAACATACTGAAAACAGTATTTTACAAAGACATATAACAGCGCAGGAAATGGCCCTACAGATTTGGTCCCATAGTAAAAAATGCAGAAAATAACATGTTCTAACGGAATATAACTTTTTTTTTGTTTGGCCGGCACTTTCACATTTAGCCCAAAATGAATGATGTCCTTTCTTACGTTTTTTGCAATTTGCTCGTCAGTATCAGGTTGTATGTTGATATAAATATGATTTGCGACCGTATCAAATGTTTATTTATAAAATTATAATCAGAGAAATCATCAATACAACTCTATAAGTTCATGTAATCCCTTTGAATGACTATTTCATGAAATCACGACATTTGGGGATTATGCTAACCTAAGGAGTGGTATTGCCGATTCTAATGATTATAATTCTGTAAACCCATATTGGTTACGCTTGCAAATCATATTTTAATCAAGATACAACCTGACACTGACCTGCAAATTGCAAAAAACCTAAGAAAATTTGAATTTCGCGGGCTACCTTGGCGCATCCCCCTTAATTTTAATATATCATCTATGTATACATGTTTCGTAAATATAATTACGATTTTATCCATATCAGTGATTTAAGCTTCGTGCAGACTAGCACGAAGCGACACCGTTTATTGTTATATCGTGAAGATTTCTTAGAAATGGTATTGTTCGAGTCGCGTCATGCGACAAGTTGCGGTGGTCTGCACAAGCCTTTACTCGCAGTAGACCAAATATAGTAGTAGTACTGCTTTTATTATAGGTACTCCTATAGTACTCAATATTCATAATGGACTATTAAGTCTTAACATTTAATCCATCAACCTCATTTTTTTTGTTTTTTCGTGTAAATGTTGTTCTATGAAAACAATTGCTCATTTGTGTTAACATAGTCATTTAATGAAGTTCATAAGAATAAATCCTTTTGTCAAAAATAAAAGTTATCATGCGACAGTTCCGTTGCATACTTTAGTTGACAAAGATGTTCAGTCGATGCTTTTTCCTTTAAAATTCATGCAAAACTTTTTGTTGTGGTCGAAGTATCGTATTCAGAATAACTTCATATATCCAAAGAGTCTAACATCGAATTTGATGTCATTGTGTGGCATGATAAACACCCGCCCTTCACCACTTCATAGTTCATTTAAAGAGAAGGCAAACGAGCAATGATCACCACGCTTGCTCACGGTAGATTAGCGATTTCAGAATTAATATTTATAAGTCCAGGTTTCCTCAGGATATATACTTCACCGATGTCATTGATATCTAAGATAAACTTAGAAAGTGTATATGAATTGGAAAAGTCACATTGGTAGGTACTTGCACGGATTTAAACCCACATTATGAGAGGCGAAGCCTTAACCTCTGGGTCATGACGACATTTTAGAATGTGGACTTGTTCACCGAAGTTCAGTCTGTCTTTGTGGTTTTGATCGATAAACAAGGGTAGACATATTACTTAATGTACGTTTCAATTATTTTAATACAAACGAGTTTTTAGTCAATAAAGTACCATTTATTAACATTTCAGGTTTAGGTAAGCAACTGAAAACAATGTTCATAGTCATGACGGACAAAAGCAATATCAGGGAAAATCGAGTCAAAAAAAAATCGAATAACTTGGTTGACAAAGATGTACAGTCGATGCTATTGCCTTTGAATCTGATGCAAAACATTATGTTCTGCCCAAAATATCGCATCAAAAACAATTTTATAGATCCAATTGGCCTCATCCATAATTTTGTATCGTTGATCGGAACTGGCATATTCATTTATGCATTTTTTCATCGCGTTTACATTCTGTATTTTCTTAAAGCTTGGAAAGATAATGCTTTTGTACAGTATATGATCTCTTTGTTTGATTGCGGCTACTACAGTCTCGGACTTGGCATGAACTTTATCAACGGCGTTCTGGAAACCAAAAGATACATATCATTCGTCTTGGTTTTTCAAAACATTCACAGGTTCCTTAATGATAGAAAAAGATCCAAGCGCTTCACTTTTTGGAACTGGTTCAGTATTATTATGGCTAGTAGTTTCTTTGTCGTACTTTTCATCAGTTGCAGTTTAAAACTAGATTTGCCTTACTACTATATTTTGAGTTGTTACTCTTTGGTCAGTTTTGATTTCAATTACGTTTATGCCATTCGACTCATGAAGCTTTTGGAAGATAAAGTCATTTTATGGAATATTCGTGCATTGAATTCGCAAAGAATTGAAGATGCGAGTGAAATCAAACGAATGTTTGATGCTTACGTAAATATATTGGAATGTTATGAAATCTATAAAGTGTGTTTTCGAAAAATAGTAAGTTAAGCAATAATTGATAGTATGTGTACTAGTTGTGTTGCGTTATTTAATGAACTATAATTTGTGTACAATGCATAATTTAGATGCTCAATTCAAATCATATCCGACTATCCGTTTCTATGGAAAAGTAAACTTGGGAGTACATTTTGTTTTCATAAATTAATGATAACATGCAAAAAAAAAATATAGCTCTTTAAAACTCGATAAAATTTCTTCGAAAATCAAGTTAGTGCTTCATCAATTTCAGATACTTTTCTACACCATAGAAGTTTTCATTCACTTTTTAGTTTATTTTCAAGTAGTTCTTGAAATTGTAAAAGTGGGGAAGAAAGAAAATGATTTTGTAAGTATTTAAATAATTTAGTTGAATATGGTTTTTTAATGCTCTGGTTTTCTCCAAAATGTTGTTCCATTTCTTTTTTTGAACAAGTTACAGTAGAAGTTTGAAGTAGTTTTTACCTCTTTTAGTTTTTTGTACACAACTGTCCAAAACTATATTATGCATAAGCAATAGGCATATTACAAGTCATAAATTAAGTAATTTATTTATTTGTTAAATAAATAGGTAATAAATAAATAGGTGTACAATAATAATGGTATATAAATTAATAAAATAAAGAGCTTGTTATAATATGCCAGAGGGCGTAAAAATGTTTGTAATTTAATGATCATTGAATTAATTAAGCCTGAACAATAAAAAAACAAATATTAAAACACACATTACACACAAAAAAATAATAAATAATAAAGAGCAATGGATGTCAATGTCAAAAAAAAAATACGTCTTTCTTTTGTTTTCAGAGTTCATGTATTTGCGAGTGTGTTGTTTTCTTTTGCGAGTCCTCTAAAAATATATGTACAGACTTTTTCGTTCTTCTTCTTTTTTAAACCTTTTAAAAAAGGGACGAGATAATATGCGGAGATATCCGAAGCGGAGACGAGTAGAGATATTTTTTAACTATGATGTATCCACCGAAGCTGTGCGGAGATGCATACTGGCTAGACTGGAGGATGTGTTCTACCTGGTGCGGATATGTGTACTGGCTAGAGCGGAACTGAGCTGCGTGCGGTGAGCAATGGATGTTGACCGCTCACTGAACGCCGAACACCCCCACCCTACGCCCCCCCCACCCCCCCCCCACGCCTATTCGCGTCTCCGCTGCGCCCCGTTGCCCCTTAGCAAGGCACAGCTCACATCTCCGCTTTGTACTGCCGCCCAGCTCAACCTCGGCGAGGCATAGCTCATTTATCTCTGCTTCGATCTCGCCATACAAATATGATACATCTCCGCTCAGTGGTATCCACTGAAGCTGAGTGGAGACAAGAAGTTTGAATAACGAAATTCTATTGGTTGTTTAAAACACATCTCCTATCCTCTCGTGTCGTGTCCGCTTTGGTTAAGTCCGGACCATAAATCATAAATGATTTTATTTCTTGATATGTACAAACACTTTTACACGTCAATCAAATTTTTTTAAACTAGATGAGGTCGGCGTTTCCTATGTGACTATTCTGAGAAAAAAGCTCGAAACAAACTCAGAGAGAGAGAGTCTCTTTTAAAGTGCAGACATAATCTTGGTCAGATCATTGTGAATACCATGTAGATTGGTGTCTGAAATGGTTTTTTGAAGAAAGATCCACACAGATTGACTGGACCTGTCCACTGGACAGGTCCACTCAATCTGTGTGGTTCTTTCGCAAATGCGTGCAGTGACTAGACAGTGTCCAGTCACTGCACGCATTTGTCAGTAACCGTGCAGCTCAACTCAGAGTTTAAGGAGCTCAACGATTCGACGAACCATACCGAAGAAAAGACATTTGGATAGGCCGCATAAATTACTCAAGCTCAAGAAAAAATATAAATAAAAGGAATGACCCTTCACATTCACAATTAATTAAAGAATGAGTCTTCACATTCACAATTAATTAAAATAATATTGTAATGCAATATGCAATATTTATTCTATTTTCATCACACGTGGTTTCATAGGACTGTCGAATTCATTGAATTCGCGAGCTGTGTGTGCAATGCGGCAACTTTTATATGGATTTTTGTATTGTGGGTGTATCTAACAAGTTTATAAATTTTATTGTAGGAAATCGCAGTTATCACATCGTTATCCGTATATTTTTGGTGGATGAAGAATATGACGATGCAAGTAATATTATGTCAGTGTTGTGAAAAGTTCTACAGAGCAGTGGAAGGGGTCCAAGATTGTTGCGCTATTATTTTGAACTCAAATTGTACAGGTAAATTTATTTAACTGGCTTTTGCCAGCAGCTTCGCCTATGTGGGCGACGGCAACTATCCCACGAGAACATTCTACCCGAATAATCATTACATGGTCTGTGTGCAAAATTTTATCGAAATCCGAACAGCCGTTGAGGCGTGAAAAGTTAACAGACGGACAGACAGACAGTTTATTTCACTTAATAATATTTTAAGTAATTAATAATGGATTTACATTAAAAGGACAATACCAATTGCTAATGCTAATTCCTGCTCGAGCAGATTTAATTGAAAATGAACTCAATCGATACAGGAACTGAGTTCAAAATAACGTACATAAATAAGATGATTCCACTCAAGTCTTGTTAGCAAAAAATATAAGTATGCTTGAGACCTAATGCCATAGTTAAATAAGTTTCATTTCTAAGTCTCAATTTAAAAATATTGATACAGGTAATAAAAATAATGATACAATAATTATTTATTTTTATCAGGTGAAAAGAAGAGGCTGTTCAAGAATGTAAAGCGATTACATCGAGCATTATTCAGCAAGATACGTGCGTGTGGCCTGTTCTACGTAGACGCTGCCTTGCTGTTACACCTGATGGGTCTTCTCACTAATTATATCGTTGTGCTGCTCTCGTATGCGTTTTTGTAATAATTCTCATAACATTTAACCATTAAATATTTTTTGGGAAAAATGGTTTTTATTTTGTTTAAAAATACCTTAAATGAGATATCGCGCGGATTTTGTAAGGAAAACAACATACTTAGGCCACTTTTCCGATAAATATTGATACTTTTTTATAATGTTATTTTTTTTTTCTAAAAATGAAACATTAAAATGCTCTCCTGTAAAGTTTAAGAAATTACGCTTAAGAGCGTTTACGTCGTACTGCATTTCATACAAACTTTCAAGCCCTTGTTTTTTGAAATGACTGAACCGATATTAATGAAACTTCATACGCAGGACACCGTTACGCCCAATACATCTTCCGGGGTAATTTGTGTTTATGTAATGTTTTATTATGACAAAGAGCACCTAAATTTTGCAGCATAAAAGTTCTCATTTCCAGCAACGTTCTAATTTTTAACAGCCCATGTGTCGTAATTATTTATTTGAAACACCCCTGTCTTCGCAAGAGGGACTCGTCAGTCCACAAAAACTCAAAAAAAAATTGTGGATCGTCGCATATTCTTTGCAACGTTGTTTGGCAAAAGTCTATTCTTTAATAATCAGACGGCTGAAGGGCTTGGACTTCGACTTTTTAGTAATTATATTTTCAAATACTCTGTAAAATACAATAGACGATGTATATTTAGTAGTTCAGTACTAGAGAGTTTAGAAATTGCAAAAAATAATACAAGAAACGTTACACTGTTGAACGAATTAAATACGAGTATTCCGAGGTGGGCCGATAAGCGATCCTACACACATCAAAAGTGTCTAGGGATCAACATATATTTTTGCAATAACTTTTCTCCTGATTGATATTAATTAAAATTTTCTTTAAGGATTCATCAAATAAAGTGTTTTCGTTTGTCACAGTAACGATAAACCAAGTCACCTTTGCATTAATAAAGAAATTTGCCATTTTCCTAATAAAGGGATTTTTGACATTTGAACCACTAACATTAAAGTTCGAAAAAAAGACTGAAATAACAGTTTTCTTTAAAATTTTATTGGGTAACTTAAACAATTAATAATCCGTGTTTCTACCGCGAACACTAACAACACAAGAACATCGGTTTGGCATACTCAAAATGAGTTCATCCAAATCACGCTGTGGAATGGCCGCCCATGTTCGTTGCAACAACAAAAAAAGGTCTTCTTGCGACTGGATACCCTCCATATTCGGCAGAGCTCTTCTCTGTAGCATATCCCATGCATGCTCAATCGGGTTCAAGTCTGGCGACTGAGCAGGCCAGGGCAGGACATTGATGTTAGCTGCGGCGAGAGTCTGTCTTACAACTCTTGCGGTGTGCGGTCGTGCATTATCATGCATTAACTGAAATAAGGGACCGATTTGCACTTGTAGAGGAACGATGACGTCTGATACAATCGTCTCAGCATAAATTTGAGCGTTGAGGTTGCCTCTAATCCAAATCAACTCAGTTCTTCCGCCGATCCAAATACCCGCCCATACCATGATGGTTCCACCACTATAAGGATGGACTTCCTGGCAGGATTTTAATCGCTGTTGGCGTCCAGGGGTTCTCCAGTGTCGTATACGTCTTGTATCCGGTCTCATACCAAAACGAGACTCATCAGAAAAGCACACGAAACGCCATTGTTCTTCTGCCCAATTTCTGTGTTCAAGAGCCCATTGATATCGAATCCTACGATTGTGCATTGCTATAGGTGGTACCCGTAGCGGTCTTCGGGAATGAAGGTTCACTTCATGCAAGCGGTTTCTGACTGTTTGGTCGCTAATTAAGTTCCCTGAAGAGTGATGAAGCCTCACGGCTAACATCATGGCGGTTATTGTTGGAGCTCTTCGAGCTAAGATTTAAATGTATCGGTCTTGTCTCCGTGTGGTGCAGCGATACCGTCCTCCATGGCGCTCAGCCACGGTACCAGTGCTTCGGTAACGTGTCCAAAGTCGACTGATAACACTCTGACTTGTATTCAGAGCTAAAGCCACAGTACGTTGCCGGGAACCAGCTTCTATCATTCCCACGGCTCTGAGCATTTCTTCCCTGCTTAAATGACGTCGCTGCTCCATAATAACGTTGGTTTTAATCAGTAGTAGGGAAACAGTAGCACTAATAATGTCTTCAATGCGTTGTATGTTTTTATAGGGAAAATATTGACAGCTGATTTTCATCTTTTACTCGAATTTGATTCACAGTTCCTGATTCAAATTATGAAATGCACCAAAAAGGATCCATATAAATTTATAAAATCATAAATTTATTACAAAGCCACATCTCAATCTCAAGAAATCCGCATAAAAATGCTTGATCCCTAGACACTTTTGATGTGTGTATTTAAGTGGGGTTGTCGGGCGGTTGAAGCTCACTTACACAGATGCACATTGCGTGCATCATTTCCGCAGGCGCTAAAGCCGACCACGAGGAGGGGCCCATCGTAATGGGCCACCGTGTTGCTTCCGCGGGCGAGGGGCGAAGCCCTGACCCCGCTCGCCACGCCCCCTTGCGGGGGCGTCGCGACATCTCACTCGTTGAAGCTCACTTTGCGTTCGGCTCGTGCCGTAGCAACACTTCGTGTCCGAGTTCGCAACAAGTCAATCGTCATCCTGAGGATGCCTCGTTGAGAGGCGAAACACATGTTGATTTCTTACAGGGTCTCTAAGACTGTTTAAGAATAGTTAAGCGGATTAAGTTACTAAATATACATCGTCTATTGTATTTTATAATGGATTTTCGCAAAGTCACGCCTGAGTCAATTAACTATCTCAAATACTCTGTATCTTAAAGTATGAAAGAGAGTCTCGTCGTGCAAATACACGATCGATCGCGTAATGTTCGTCGAGTCGTTGAGCTTCTTAAGTTCTAAGTTGAGCTCACGTTTGACAAATGCTTGCAGAGACTGGAAAAAGAAAAGTACCATAAAAGCTTTGGTTAATTTGCGAGTGTCAATTGCCGTATTTTTTATTGCGTTGACTTGGAACTTTGATTTTCTTTACAACTTCAAAGAACCGTAGATATGGTTGATATCTATTTCAACTTAATACCACCACGCGTTCTTGAGCAAAAGGGTCTTGACAGATAACGAATTCATTCTATAAGGGTTCCAATTTTTCATTTTGAGGTACGGAACCCTGAAAAAGATTATTTTAATTTATTATCTGCCTGTCTGTTTGTTACCTTTCATACTTTACCGGCTAAACAGATTAAGATGAAATGCATACGGATAGGCCATAACCTGGGTTAGGACATGGGATACTTCAAATTTTGGTAGTTCGTACTTGTTGGATAATTTCCGACTTTTACGCGGGTGAAGCCGCGGGCAAAAACCAGAATGTATAGAAAAATGATCAAAATACTAAAATCACTAACATGCGATAATAAACAGATTCATATTGGAACTGTAGCGGTTACGCCGCCACATAAAAACTACGCAATAAAGACATGACGTCACACAATTCCTGCATCGCGCAGTTAGAGTTTACCGAGCGAAAAACATAGATAAGACTATCCGAAATCAACAAAAGGGCAGTTGCCCGCCAGACATAACACCCGTCTGGTTGGAGGATCCTCCCTTTTCTATAGTGGATGAGTGAACTTTACACCCTGTTCCTCATACCTCTAAATTGGTGACCCCGAGAATGAACGTCAACGCAGCCTTCGTGCAACTACTTCAGCGTGACGTCATCATCATCGCTCCCGCAAGCTTTCGTGAGGCGAGTCACACAGCCAGCCAGCACCCACGGCTTCAACGGGTATCCTGACCACCAGCATGTAGCGAACGCGCATTCCTGGTCATCACCCTCAGCTTCATCAGCAACCTTGGCACAGCACCTGCACTTCCGGCTGGTCTCACAGCAGAGCCTATTCTACCCTCTCCTGGTCGACGCAAGCAGTCAGCCACAACCTGGCGCTTTACCACATCCGACTCACTGGATGACGACGCAGCGCCACCCCGACTCACTGGGGAATCACCGCAATCACCGCAGACAGTTCTGACTCACCGTGAACTATGCGGCACCCGGTTCCGACTTACCGTGAACTATGCGGCACCCGGTTCCGACTCACTGGAACCACAGCTGGCACTGTGAAGCATTGCAAGATCCAAGACTCAGTCCACTATCGACCTCCGGTCTCCGGAGGGGAGTGATGTAGCGGTTACGCCGCCACATACAAACTACGCAACAAAGACATGACGTCACACAATTCCTGAATCGCGCAGATAGAGTTTACCGAGCGAAAAACATAGATAAGACTATCCGAAATCAACAAAAGAGCAGTTGCCCGCCAGACATAACACCCGTCTGGTTGGAGGATCCTCCCTTTTCTATAGTGGATGAGTGAACTTTACACCCTGTTCCTCATACCCCTAAAGAACTATAGGTAGGTACAGTGCTACCCAACTGATAAGGCGCGTCGTGAATCTTCGTTCGCACAGAAAAGAAAGTATGACCCCGAAGATTAACGAAAGAATGCTTAAAACTTACAATCAGCCTTAGTTCACTATTATAAGGTTCATAATACACTGCAGCTGTTAGTTCTGTCTCACTTGCAAGCCACGCCCCTCCGCACAATTTCACCTCGTGCCAATTTTATCGGGCCACCAGTTTTCACAAATATATATTTAATTAAAAATACAGGTTATTTAAAATGTACGATTTATTTAATAAACAACCATTTATTTTGTAAACAATAGAAAAAACTTAATCTAAAGGCCGCACTCCTGCTATCCCAATATCACTCTGAGCGTCGCTACTATTCGTTCGGTCAACTATTTTCAAAAATCGATCTTTTACAAATGTTGTGTTCTTAGACTCCTGAGCTTCTTTCTTCATAAACTCGTGCACATTGAAAATTATTTCCCGAGCTTGACTTTTGAGTGGTTGCCCCCTTTTTAAAGAACTCATTTTAAATCATAAAAAATAAAACAATTTTGTTGCCACTACGTGTACTTTTGCCTGTTGCGCGTACACTCGATCAGAAGTATGGCGGCTGACTAACATGCCACGCGGCATGCTCTAACATGGCGGCAGCTGCCGACCAACAGCGGTACAGGAAAAAGAAGCGCGGTGCGTGGAGCGTGCCGATTGGTCAATAGCATTTCCCGCGCTTTGAAAATTCGTCTTCTGCGCAGGTACATCGGTAAGCCATATCAGTTGGGTACTACTGTACCATCGCGGACGCGCAAATCTAAACACTTTGAAATTAAAATCCCGTGCATAATGATGACCATAATTATCTGTTTACCGCATTTTTTTGCGCCTTGCCAGATGTCCGGCCCTCAGCCCTCTTAGAAATTGAAATTCTATTGAAAAAAAAACTCACCACCGCAGCTGGTCTGTTACGTTTTTTTTTTTTTTTTCATTTACAAAAATAAGGGTCTCAGAAAAAATCTGATGGTAAGCGTTACTATAATATTCAAGCCTTGCAAGCAAGAATAGTCCTTACGGTGTTCAGATATGCGCGTCCGCAATAGTACATAATTGACTAACTATTGGGTTTCACCTAACGTGAAATTTGCCACAAGGATAGATCTGGAATTTTTTATGACATCTACACTCATGAGCAACAGCTAGTATTCTAATAAATCGATCGATTGATCTCTCTGTGCGACCTCTATTTTTTTTAAACACATTACTAAAATGGGTTGAAGGGTTAGAAAAAATCACTTAGATTAATAAACACATTAATATTGGAACTACAGGTATATAATTGACTAACTATTATATTTCTTTCATCGAAAATGACAAAGCAATCGATCATTTAACGCAGTCTCTAAACATGTTGGAATTGCCTTCTCACACTGACCTGCCTTTCACTTACAAAGACAAAAGAAAATTAAAGGAAAATGTAATCGTTCTTGAAACAGTTCATAAAACTAGTTCAGTAAATGCTAACAATTTTCTTGAAAAAGACTTGCAGTCAGCGCTAATGCCAATACATATCATGCTAGTTTTTTTCTTCTGTGCTAAGTATAAAATTTGGAATCAGAAAATCACTCCCAATGGTGTTTTCTACAACATAATTTCAGCCTTTGCCACGCTAACAATATTGTGCGTCTGCTTTTATTTCATGCTTGGATTCTCATTCACAGATAATTTAAGAGGTTTCAAATATTTTCAGTATTTGAATAAAATCTATGTATATCTTTTACTTTTCATCGGTAGCTTTTTAAACATCTACATTAATGTTATTCATAAGCATAATAACGTGTTACTTGTCTTAAAAATCCAGGATGTCTTTAGAATTCTCAAGATCAACGAAATTTTCAAACATTTCATCTTTCCTAACTGGACTTGCGTTATTACCTTGAATTTTTTTCAAATTGCTTGGGTATTTTATTCCTATTACAACTATGAACTCAATGTAATTGGAATTGGAATTAGTATTATGTCGTATTGTTTCGTTTCCTTTGACATGACTTTATTGTATGCTGCGAGAATTACGAAGCTCGTGACGAAGCCTCTCATAAGTTGGGTCAAAAATGTTCAGATGTCTTGTGTTGACAATTCAGAAAATAAGATTAATTGGAATAGAATGTTCAAAGTTTATATGGAAATATTGGAAGCTTATCAAATTATTGAAAATACGTTTCAGCAAATGGTAATTTTTATTATATTCGTCTTTGAATCTTACATTATTAATGAAACCTGCATAATACTTTTGATACTGTTATTTTTGTTTCAGATTTTATTTTATACTATACATACAACTACCAAATCTTTGTTTGCTATAGTGATACGTATCGAAATGAAAAAAGTAACTACTGGTAGTGAAGCCATAGTAAGATAATAATCAAACTATTTTTGAAGTCAAAGTCATAATCAAATCTTTCGGTCAAATGAATATATTTCACCATTAAAAGCAGTTTTGAACGTCAAAAATTAAATAAAGAATATTTGATTCTAGTTTCCCCTTTCAAAAAGTAGTTTCGAATACAGAAGACTGGACAAGAAACTTCATAAGCTTGCTTGGGAGAGGCTAACGTCTAGCATTAGACCACTAAAGGCTATGTTGATGAATTAACAATTGACAACATTTCATATTTTTAACATGCATGTATTATTACGTTATTTAAAAGTAAATCCAAAACTAGGGCACCCGTATTTATCCGTTTTTCGAAATTATGTACTTTTCATTCATAATTTCAACTTTGAAATTCGGTGTATTCTAAAAAGACGTAAGCGCCAAATGACGTCATGTATACGGTGGAATAGCGTTATATCCTTTGCCTAACTGTGACCCGTCAAAAAAAAATTTGATGTCACTGTCATGTAACACTTGCCTTGACATTGTCACTTTGCCAGCTTGTCAAACTCGTTGGCGCCTTAACTTGTTTATAGTTTTGATTCGGGAATTTTCTTATTTTCAAGTGTTATTAACCTAATTTTGTTTTTATTAAGTAACCATGAAAGTTTCGGAAGGATTTCTAGTTGCCGATAGCAGAAACTTGCCGAAAGTAGACTATTTAATGCTATTGCAATATATGCACGAAAATGAATGCTACAATATTGCGGAAACACGTAGTGCCAAGGCATTACTAGCATCACGGGAAGCTTATGTTGACACAGCTGTAGGATATGTAGAAGTAAAACGAGAAGGAAACACATGCACCGTTAAATGCAGGGTAACACCCGAACATAAAGTAAAATCAAAGCTATATCAGGTTACAGCTGTAATCGATGAATCTGTCGAAAAGATTATCACAGTAGAATGCAACGACTGTGCAGCTTCTGCAGGAGGATGCAAACACGCTATATGTTTTGCCATTTGGCTCATAAAACGGTCAGATGAACCTTCTACTACGTCAACTAAGTGTTATTGGAGTAAACCAAAACTTGCTGGTGCTGTAGGTGACCAGAAGTTTATTTTGGCAAAAAACATTGGCAAAATGAAAAGAACCCCAGATAATATAGACATGACTGTCAATATTTCAATGTTTTCCGAAGAGTGCAAGAGGCGTAAAGTTACTACAGGAATGATTTTAAATTACTGTGGGAATCACCAGCCCCAGTTAAATGACTTTAGTGTATTTAATTCAGTACTCCAGTTTGTGCACCAAGTATATGATCACTGCTATGACAATTTTAAATCATTTTCTGCAACAACTATTACTGTAGATGTAGTTGAAACTATTGTTGAAGCTACAAAAGCTCAAGCAGACTCAAAACTGTGGCACTCTATGCGTCAAGGCAGAGTCACAGGGTCCAGGATCTATGAAGCTATTCACTGTAAAACAGAGAATGGTGCTTTAGTACAAAGCATTCTAGGAGGTTACAAGGTACCAGAAACAAAAGCTATCAAAAGGGGCAAGTCATTAGAAAAAGAAGTACTTAAGGAGTTGGAAAAAGAATTTGGAGTAATTCAACACACAGGGTTGATTTTAATATCCCCTATCATTGGAGTTTCACCTGACGGGATTTGTATGGACTTTGTTATTGAAATAAAGTGCCCTATAAGTGATAAAACAATGAAAAGTTATGTGAGAGACAGTGTACTGTACGAAAAATATAAAGCTCAGATAATGGTACAAATGCATGCTGCAAAAAAATTAAAAGGACTGTTTTGTATTGCTGATCCTAGTTTTGAACAGACAAAACTCCTACATAAGTACTGGGTAGAGTATGATGAAACATATGTGAAAGGTTTATTAGATGCTGCTGAAGAGTTTTGGAAACAATTTATTTTTAAGACTATTTTACAAAGTGCAAAATAAAAATCAATACAGTATTTATGTCTTTTATTCATTTTTAATAATAGCACTATGTAGATTTATCAACCCACATGCCACAATAACTGCATCATCTGCATGTTGAACTAATTTATTATTAATTACAGAGTGTGGTTTCAAAATTTTAAATAGCCTTACTCTTCTTATTACCCTCTCAACATGGATGCGCAGACTGGCAATGACCTTGCTTTTGATAGCATCCTGCTTTGTCAATTTTTGATCTTTTGATACACTGGGTGGCCGAAGTAGATTATTCTGATTTCTACTTAGTAAAACATCAACATGTTTAAATCCTCTGTCTGCCAATACAGTACACTTAGGTGGCAGCACATCCAAAAAACCACTGTTTTCTACTATATTGGCATCAGATATACGACCCCCAAAACCAACAGATACAAAATTGACAAAACCATCAGGTGTTGCAGCTATCAAGTATTTTAAAGTATTAGCATTTTTATACTGTGACCATGTTAGAGACTGGGTAATAGGATTTGACGGCTTTTCAATTTCTATCTCGAAACAGTCAATAATGCAAAAAACATTTGAATATTCTTTATTCGTTTTGAAGGAGGCTGGCAAATTTCTTTTGACATCATATACACGGGGAGAATAAATTAATTGTTTGAAGAACTTGGATAGAATACTCAAAGTCCTGAAAAATATTCTCCATAATGTGGTTAATGACACCTCAAACATATCTGAGATTTGGTAGAAGGGTGTATTATTTTTAATTTTATACAAAGTTACTATTATATTAAAAGATTTTACATCCAAATTAATTTCTAAATAGTTTATCAACCAATAATAATTATTTGGTAATCCTATGTAACTTTGTGGTTTTTTTTTTATAAGGTCAAGCATAAAGCTTCTGCCCTGTGTTATAGTTTTAATGTGGATTTCTGATGAAACTTCCGACATTTCCGCAGAGGTAGAACTTCCTTGTGTTGAAGGTAACAAAACTTCTTCCATCTCATCATCTTCTTGAAACAATTGTTTCTTTATCTTCTTCTGGTAAATGGCACAATAAGTAGTTCGATCTGATGTTCTGGGCTTTACTTGTACTCCTTTGCTGGCTTTTGTAGTGAATGGATTTTTACAAAGTGTGTCCGTATCCATATTAATTTTCATAAATGATGAAGAAGTTGTTGAAGATGTACTGGGACTTGGTTCAATAATTTCTCGATGATCAGTTGAAGTCCTGACAAGAGAATGTGGTAGCCGAGACTTCAACTTTGGTCGCACTTTCATTGTTATCCAATACCGGTAGTTCTCCACATCTTCCTCCAACTAAAAGATAAATTATAATTTCAATTTATATTACATGTGTCTTAGTAACAGCCTACATGATAAGTTAATATCATTATATTATCAAAATATATAGGCATGTAGGTTTAACTATATATTTTGATACGGTCGGTGGGTCGCCTTAGGTACTTCACATAATGATTAACAAAATAGTATGCAGTGAAATATTGCTGCAAAGTGATAGCACTGGGGGGGTTTATGAACTTATTTATTAGGTTTGGTAACAGTTATTACAATATTGCTTAATATACAAACGGGTAATGGAACAAAATTTAGAACAAGATAAGCACTGCATGACGGCATGATGCACTGTGTTCTGGTATGCGGAAAAATCATTATCATTTAGGTACTTACATTGAGATGATCTTCGCATACATATATAACGCGTTTAGGACATGATATACCCACAGCATTGCACCACTCTTGTTTTGCTGAGCTAGGCACCGCAAAAAATGCTTTTTGAGCATCTCTAGAATTGTTTTGGCAGGCTGGTACAAAACAATATTTTGGTTCCTTCATTGGCGTATAAGTTTCATTGGGATCCATTCTATTGGCGAAATATCAATCAAAATTTGACAATATTTACGTAGTAAGCACATAAGCAGCGTGTATTTTTAATTAAAGTTCATCAATAATAATCTCTACAGATATTTAAACAATAAGAATAATGTAAACAAACTTCTGAGATTGACGTCTTGTATGACATCATATGACATTTAATATTTTCATCTAAAACATAGGAATGCTTAGGCAAAGGTAACTACCTCATTCCACCGTTTATGTGACGTCATCGTTCACGTTCGTTTTTTGATTTTTACAATTTTTCTCAAAAATGACGACATGAAAAAAAAAAAAAAAAATATTATTGAACTCAGGACACGAAAATAAAGAAACGGTATTTCTGTTTTACGGTCCTGTCAGTTTTGAAATGTTGTCAATTCAAACCGGAAAACATTTTTGTTGTTGTGTTGTCTGATTTAACAAGGTTTTATTTTAGTTTTTCCAATATTATAGTTGGCGCCTTTTATTCTTAAAATATAAAAACCTGTAAACATGATTTTTTGTTCTCTTCGTAACGAAACATTTTTGTATTCATTCCAGTTTGCTCTGCTATCATTCATATCTTTAACATGGATTATTAAGAACATACTGCTACTGACATTTTTGAGCGTGGAGAATGAGAGATTCTACTTTGCTATGAGAGAAGTTCAGAGTACTTGTATACAGCTTGCAAACTCAAGCAGATGCTCGGGTAACTAAAACTAAAACTCCGTAAAAAATATTTAAAGGATAAGATGGGTCTATAGATAGATCCAAAAAAGGTTTTTAGAAAGGGAAAGTTATAATGACTACTCAAAAAAGAGTCTGCAAGAATATCCTTCGAGTTGAAACTACCTCGTTCAAGAAGATGCAAGCGTGTGGCCTGTTCATCATAGACGCTGAACTTCCCTTGAGTTTGTGTGCTCTCATCACTACTTATACTATCGTTTTATTACAGTTTGAATTTATGTGAATTTGCACTTAGATCTTATTATATTTATGTTTTTGTCTTTGACCGAATATGAGTCATCTGATTTGTTTGGAAATTTAATAAAGCAATGAATTAAAGATAAAAAAGTAGTATAGCATGTAACATTCTCGACGATAAATGTTTAAATGCCTAATTATTTACCATTTGATTTTTACATTTTTATTTTATTTGGTATTTATTAACTTATATTATCATACAATTAGCAATACATTATTTCAAATTATAATAAACTAGCGACCCGCCCCGGCTTCGCACGGGTGCAATGCTGATATTAAATACACTACAGAAAAACTGTGAACGTTGTATATAAAAACATAGCGGCCCGCTCTGGCTTCGCACGGGTATAATCACATTAGAAACCTCAAAAATAGCAGTACTTCTCCACTATTTAATGGATGTTATTATACATATAAACCTTCCTCTTGAATCACTCTATCTATTAAAAAAAACCGCATCAAAATCCGTTGCGTAGTTTCAAAGATTTAAGCATACAAAGGGACATAGGGACAGAGAAAGCGACTTTGTTTTATACTATGTAGTGATGACAATATCAAGTCCCGCATAAAATGCGCGGGAAAATCCCTAGAGTACCGCTACGCGCGGCTTATCGCGATGTAATTTGACCCACGCTGACCGGAAGTGCGCGGAAACCCGCACTATTTAGTGCCTGTAGGACTTGACCGGATCAGTCTCAAGGCAATTTTTTTTTTTATTAAATACAATTGATTTAATTAAAATCATATTATGATGAAAACAAAATAGTCTCATCAAAGACTCATAATAATGATAAAAAGACAAAAAAAAGCAGCATAAAATAATGAATTTAACGTTAACTAATGTATTAAATAATTATTAGAATTTCAATTTGTTTCATGATTACTAGTTTGAAATAATGAAAAAGTTTTGAATTACTTGCATCATCATTATCAGCCTATTAATGTTCCCACTGCTGGGACACAGGCCTCCTCTCTGTGAGAGGGAGTGGGCTGTAATCTACCACGTGGGTCCAGTGCGGGTAGGTAGATGTCACATGAAAATGAGAGATGTCGTCTTCAAATTTTTTGGTTCTAGACATGGCGGTTTCCTCACGATGTTTACCTTCACCGTTTCGAGAGCAGTGGTGATGACATTATTAACACAAAGTAAAGCGCCTGCTTTTGTTCGAACCCACGACGTACAACTTGTAAGTCGGGGGGGCCGTTACCACTGGGCCATCACTGCTCCCCATATGTAAAAAGTGACAGTTGATAACGTCATTGTATTTGATTCCTTAGTGTTGTATGCCTAGGTACACTTTTTTAAACTTTTTTTAATCTGCTTTATGTCTTTCAGTCCTTAAGAGAATTTGGCAACTTCGCAAATAGCTGTGAAATATTTACCTGTTTTGATTAAGAGGGTGCATCCTAAAAGTTGGCAACGTCGTAAATAGCTGTCAAATATTCACCTGCTTTGATTAATTTGGAAATAATACTGTATGGAAATAAGAAATGTGGCTAACTAACTATCTAGAATATTAATAATGAATTGCAATAATTAATATCATAACACCGAATATTTAGTTTTAGATGTAAAAAAAGTATTTGGAAACTTTCCAAATGAATTTTTTACACCTAAAACGGGTACAACATCAAAATCAATGTTATAATTGCATTTCATAATCAATATTCTAGTTCGCTAGTTAGCCACATTTTTTATTTCCATACAGAAATATTATCAAATTAATCAAAACGAAATATTTGACATCTATTTGCGACGTTGCCAACTTTCAGAATAAACCCTCTTAATTTAGCAATATTTGGAAATAAAAAATGTTGCCAACTAGCGAACTAGAATAATTATACACAGTATACATATAGCTCATGGAAAGCAATGCCGGTGACTATGACGCGAGTTCCATGATTTTTGCTCACCCAAAAAGTACACATATTATACACAGTATACGTATAGCTCATGGAAGGCGTTTGGTGACAATGACTCGAGTTCCATGATTTTTGTTCACCCAAAAAGTGTTCAGCGCACCTAAAGAAGATTTCACTTCAAAAAAATAATAAAATACAAAATACAAGCAGACGAAGTCGCAAGCAACAACTAGTACGTTTATTTCCAGTTCAATCTATTAAAGTATAGTAGAAGTATATTATCGTTATTAGTTTGAAAAATGAGTCATACATTTACCATCGCTTGTTGCATAACTTGTGTGCGAAGGAGCTGTCGTTAATGATGTATTTAAAAATTAAGAAATTCTTACATATCAGGCAAAACTATCCTGTGAATTTTGTAATAAGCAATACGATGGATAAAGATGTGCAGTCTATGCTCATGCCTTTAAACCTAATGCAAAACATGATGTTTTGTCCTAAATATCGCATCAAGAACAATTTTATAACTCCCAATAGTCTCATTTCTAATTTTGTTTCAATTACTGGAACACTAGTTTATATACTTGCATTCTTGTACCGCGAATATATGCTGTTCCTTCACGATCTTCAAACTAATACGTTCATGTATATCACCTCTTATTTTGATTTCATCTTCTACGGTTTTGGATTTGCTATAAATTGCTGGAACGGTATAAGTCACACCAACAAATCTATCAAATTTGTGTTGATTCTTCAAACGCTCCACAGATTTATAAACAATGAAACGAGTACTAGACGTATCATCATTTGGAATTGGATTACTGTAATCATGTCTCTGTGTAGTTATTTTATTGTTTTTACTTCTTTCCTCGTACAAATAAAAGCACCATTCCTTTACATATGTTTTGTATACATTTTTATATTTTTCGATTTTAATGTAGTTTATGTTGTTCGAATTTATAAATTGTTGGAAAATAAAGTCGATTTATGGAATGTCCAAGCATTGAATATGTTAGAAATGGAAGATACATACAGACAACTTTATAGCAAAGCAATGTTCCAGGCTTACGTTGACATATTGGAGTGTTATAACATTCAGAAAGTTTGTTCCCAGAACTTAGTAAGTAACCGTACGTTAATGATTACAGTGACAAACGGCAATAATTAAAATAAACTGACCTTAATTATTTATCTAGAGAAATAACATAATTTTATTACTTAATCTCATTAAACTAGTACTATACTATATTGTAATTTTTCAGATACTTTTCTACGTCATGGAAGCAATTATGCACTCTCTGATTTACGTTCAAGTCACATTTGAAGTGATGAAAACAACAGTGATAATGTCCAACGTGGTAAGTATTTATAAAATTCATTTTACTTTTGGTAACAGTTTCTTAAACTATGATGAAGATGATGCCTCCATAATGACTTCGGCTACAGCTACAGCGACTGCATTCGATAACTTTTGGGGTGGTGCTAATATGTGCTATAATTATAATGGTAGCCAAGTGGTAATGGCGCTAACTTACAAGTTTCCATAGATCGTGACTTCACACTCTGGCTGGCATGCACTTTTCTTTGGGTAAATGTTTTCATCACCGCCGACCACTATTCAAAAGAAGACTAAAAAGTTATATTTTAAATTATTTAAAAATATTTATATTTTTTAAATGAGTTAAATTACTGAGTTACTGGATACGAAATCGTTGCTTATCAAAGGACAGGTATCTATCAGAATAAAAATGAATCAGACACGATGCAAAAATACGTACTGACCACCATTGAAATACTAGTGTTGTGGCATTCTGACTACTCATTGGTGTTTTCAGTTTGTTACTGGCTACCTTTGTGCGTGGTAGACAGGTCTAAGTAGTGCAATACTCATTTTTACATAAACTCTTATTTCATGAACTCTTGAAACACACTATGGTGCACTTTATTAAAACTACCGATGGCCCACCCGTGACAGCGCGACCTCGTTTCCTTGCCCCACTAAAGCTTCGAGCCGCTCAAAAAGAATTATAGGACATGATTCGCGTAGGCACCGCTCGACCTTCCAGCAGCGCATAGTCCTCCCCGCTACATCTGGCGCTTAAAAAAGATGAGACTTATCGCCCGTGCGGCGACTATTGCGCACTGAACGCCCGCACAATTCCGGACTGCTACCCTATCCGCCATATAGGGGACTTCGGCCACAAATTGTCCGGATGCTCAGTTTTCAGTACCTTTAGCAAATGAAATAAAATGAAATAAAATTGTTTATTCTGTAAATAGGATATTGGAATCACCATTACACGACAAATTTAAAAAAAAAATGAAAATAAGCTAGATGAGGTCGGCGTTTCCTAACTGACTACTCTGAGAAGAAAGGCTGAAACAAACTCAGAGGTCGCAGTCTCTTTGAAGTCCAGACATAATCTTGGTCAAGCCATATGAAAACCATGTAAATTAGTGTCTAAAATGGTCTTTTGAGGAAAGAACCACACAGATTTCAGTGGACCTGTCCAGTCAGTGCAAGCATTTGTCAATAATCGTGGAGCTCAACTCAGAACTAAGGAGCTCAACTCGACGAACAAAAACAAAGAAAGGACATTTGGCAGCATATCAGCAAATTCCAGTAAATTCTGATGATATTTGTAAAACAGCCATAACGCGCCTAAATTCGAAACGCCTATTTCGTTTCAGAATGTAGCAGTCATAGGGTTGCTAGTCATGATCTGCTGGATAATAAAGGATTTGATTTGGCTGACAATATTAAGCTGGCAATGCGAGAAATTCTACATAGCTTTACAAAGTATTCAAGATTCTTGCGCACTAATATTGAAGTCAAATTGCTCAGGTACTGTTATTCTTTAATCTTTTTTATTCACTGATTTAGTCCAATATTAATTTACCGAAACGCAATGGCAGACGAGATAGACGTGTGTTACAGGGAAATGTGGAACATTACGGACTCAATACGTAGATAGATTTATCCAATATGAAAACCAAACTTTATAAGATTTTTTTCAAGTAACCCCAGACAGAGAGCACAGAATCGCCGCAGCAGCAACGAGGCACGCTATTCCTAATAATATTCGTGCCCGTGCAATTAGCTCTGAGCGCAAACTCAGCTGTCATACGTATTGTTACGGGCCGTCGCGTCGGTTAATATGAGTAAACGGTGACGCTCAATGTCACGCTTGGTTTGTATGAAAAGTTGATAATACCGTCTCTAGCAGTGCCCACAGAGGCGCCTCCATGGTCTCTGCTTCTAAACTTGCAGCGTTAATAGTACCAACAAAGCTTGGCAAAGTTGCTCGTAAGTATTACCGAAGAGGTCCTTAATTAGTTGTGGACGCTTTGTTTAAATAATAGTATAATTATACCGTATTGTGTACCTACTACAACAATTTTTAGTAACAGTCTTAAGCCTGTACCCCAATTACGTAATACACGATCAATTAGAATTTGAATCGTTTTGAAACAGATTGCTTATCCAGTCCTTCAAAAGTTCGAAAAAAAATCTGCTCAACAACGTAAATTACGCAATGAATGTTGTTGAACTGTCAAAATGAAACAAATTAGTCGGAATCGTTTACGAAAATGTGTTGCGTAATTAGCTAGCTGATTTACATGATGCAAGTTTCTTACATAAATTGAAGCACCAAATGACTTGCATAAACAGTGTTTAGACGATGCAACTTTTATTGTTGCTTCAACTTTAGTATGCCACAGGCAATTATTTTGCATCGTGTATAGGAAGGGGACCGGCTTAAGGAAGGGTTTCCTTTGGGGTGTTTGTTTTGGTCATTTTTGAATGAAATGTTTATTTTTTAATATGGCAATTGGCAGATGATGAGAAAAAACCATGGAAGAATGTACTGCGCTTGCATCGAGCATCATTTAGCAAGATACGCGTGTGTGGCCTGTTCTACGTAGACGCTGGGTTACAATTATTTCTTTTGAATTTTTTCAGCAACTACTGTATTTTGTTAATGTCGTTTGAATTTTTGTAATTTTGTTCTTATTATATCTATTTTGTGGATGTTCTTTATTATTGCTATTCTTTTCATAGCCTCTTCAAATACACAACATGAGGTGTGGTCCCAGTTCTCCTATCATTGTACTTAAGAGGGGGTATAAAGCAAACCAAAAATCAGATTTCACCCGCGCAACCCTTGCCTACCCCTCTCATCAAACACGACGAAAACAAAACACAATTCCTTCCCGCCAGCAGGAACTTTTCGCCCAGCGCTTTTTTCTAGCTTCGAATTTGAATCTTCTGTAGTAAGTATACGCAAAATAATCAGAAGGCCAATTCTCGTACTTAAAAAACGTTCAAATTCAAGTTGCAGTTCAAATTCAACGGCTGGCTAAGTCAATTTATTACATGCATGAATAAAACAATATAAGTTCTAGTTAATAAAGAGATACAATTATTTGTTTATTTGTAAGAGGTAAACTCCAGAAGCACCGATCTGATTACAATAAATTTCACTGATAGAAAGTTACCATTGAACCAAGTGCCATAGGATAGGATACGCGGACGAAGTCGCGGGCAGAAGCTAATAATCAATAACTAGCACTCAAATTACTCAAGAATTTATCGGACGACATTACAAGAAGGCAAACTGTAATATGACAATAAGGTACTCCAACACCAAACCACCAAACTCCTGAGGTAGACGTCCATCAATCGTGAACACCCGACAAGCAGTCATCTTGTGGAAGGCTGCACGGTTCAGCCGCTGCACGTTCTTACAAAGCCTCTTTGCTTCTACTGGAACAGAGATGAAGGTGCAGTTTATTTTCAAAACACTTTACAACAAGCAATCCTGTTTCATTACAGCTTAATTTTAGCCAGACAATGAAAACCTCTCAAATCGTTTCGGTATGCTGGCGAGCCGTTCATTTAATTCTTAAATCGATGATGAATAATAATATTAATATCAAATTAAAATATTTATAATAATTTTCGACCTCCACGCGGCGTGTCGGCGTGCAAAGTCGCTGGAAAAAGCTAGTTCTTAAATAAAACACTCCTAAATAAGGATGAATTTAAGCACACCAGTACCAAGGAAGGTATGACGTCCTTGGATAGCAGGCTGACCAGGCGTTTATTACGCCTGGACAGGAACGGCCTGCGCCTGGTAACGGGGACCATCACGGGACACTGCTCGCCAAACAAACACTTCCACACGATAGGCATAACGGACAGTCCTCTGTGCAGGGCGTGCATGGAGGCTGAGGAAACCGTCGCGCACGTGCTCTTTGAATGCACAGGCGTCACCCAGATTAGAACAGAAACCCTCGAGTCACCCAGATCTTACACAGATGTTCTAAACAGACCAGGAGTTTTAATTAACTTCTGGAGGGAGGTGGGCTGGTTGGAATAACCCCCTAAAACGGCCGCCATGGCTCACGCACAATGGTTCACCTGACGGACTAAGTGCGGAAACCAAACCCCGTAACATAGAACATAGAGCATACCAGTCATCTGAGTGGTCTTCAACAACCAACTGCAGGCAGCGTCTGCTTCACAGACAGTCATATAGAACTTCTCACAATTAATACTGAACATAGTAATTAACATCACTTTCTTGAAAACCCACAGAGTAGTGATTATTTGGAATGGTATGATGTGGAACTGCAAATTAAGGAAAACTGTTAATTTGTGTACTGAAAAATGGTTCAATGCCGTGAAGTGAATAACTAAATTTGACTTTATGCTGCTTGCGTGGTTTTAATCGATGTGATGTCTGCATGTCAGTGTTTGTTAAAGATATTATAACTCCAACAATTCTTGGAAAAATAAAAACACTTTAAATATAAAAGTTGATTTAAAAAAAAGCACACGAAGGGGGCCATTCCACCGTATGATATATTTAAAACTACTTTTTTTTAAGCCGTGGAAAACATTTCTTGTCTGGAAATTCACTTAAATTTTTAACACTTTGAGGGACAATAATTAAACTTCTATTGTGTCTCATTCAGTGTCCTTGAATGCGTAAACTTTTTTTATAGCGGCTATTTTAATACACACTCTATGAAAATTTAAAGTGTCTACATATTACGGTTCAAAACATACAGCCCTGTGAGAGACGGATGACTGGATGGACAGCGGAGCCTTAAAGGCCTTCTACACGGTTGCCAACCGCGTCCCGACAGAGGTCACCTTCGTGGTTTACAACCGTATAGTTGGTGGTTTATGACCAAATTTCGTTTGACCTTCCAACGACCTTGGTTTGAAGAGCTGCGCTAGTGACCAAGGGCGAATAGAGGACGTTGGGCCGGCGGCCGACCGTGTATTCGGCGAAGTGATTTCTCCCTTTTTATAGGGAAAAATTGCCAATAATAAGCATGGTATACGGAAAATATAAAAAATTATTACCAACATGTTGGGATATAGGGGTTTAAGGGTTTCCTAAAGGGGGTCGAAAATGTCATTATTTTTGCGATAGGACGCACCATTTTCGAGATATAAGCAACAGTAGAAAAATAAAATACAGTACTGGTTTTGCACTGGAGTCGAAGTGTTGGTGTGAATTTTAGTTCATGCCAACTAATTTTATTCCACACGTTTTTAATCGCTTTTAAAAATAAGTAGTCAGATTTAGTTGGATACACCAAATTCTTTGGTGAAAAAAAATCCCTAAACCAAGCAATTTTTATATTGTTTTAGGGAATTTTAGGGATAATTCATTAAGAATCTGGGGAAAAATTAAAAACGTAAGTGGAAACACTGGCTCGTGTATCACGACAGAATGGCATGTTGGCGACCATGTAGTTGCAACAGCTCTGCCCGGTCGCCAACCAAGGTGACCTCTGTCGGGACGCGGTTGGCAACCGTGTAGAAGGCCTTTTAGTAATATGGTCCCGTTGGCACCGTCAGGGTACCGTAAAACTCAGAAATCAATGTTGGTTTCGTAGCCGCATGAACTGATTTGCTTTGAGAACGCGTGAAGTTTAAAAGTACAACAAAAAAAATGCTTACCGTAGATTTTAGGACGAAATATTTTTCCATTTCTATGGTTATTTGAAAAAATTGTAAAATATGGAGAAATAAGTCTACTACCTCAAATAAAGTCTGCAATCAAAATAATTTGTAAGTATAAATCAAACAAATAAATAAATTATACAAACATTATAACAGTTTTTTTATGACATCGAGCATCACTAGATCAACGCGATGCATAACTTTGAATAGTCAAATATAAAAGATAATCAGTATTGACAATTATACTTTTACCATTTTTTGATAACAAAAAGTGTTATAAAATAACACTGATTACTGACCTATACAATCAAATTGAAGCAACTATAATAATTGATTACTTGAACACGGGTACAATAAGAAACAAAACACTTGATGTGAGACTTAGAAATCGATCAAATTCATTTACTTCTATTAATGCCATAGGCATTTTGTACCAGTCAACCAGAGCAGAGACAAACAGTGGTAGGTGCAATAACGAAAATTAAGGAATATTTTTTTTTAATAATAATATAATATGCATAATCGTAGATAAGAACTACAAATATGATAATTATATTAAATATTTATAAATATACGCAAAAAGAAATACACATAAATACACGAATATAAAAAATAAACCTTCTTCCCATGGGGATAGCCAAAAACTACAGAACGCCACCTGCTACGATTGCTTACATAACTCTTTTGCTTTGTTTACGTTCATACATGTGGTCATACGCAAAGTCAAAGTCAAAGTCAAATCATTTATTTCAAATAGGCCCTTGAAGGCACTTTTGAACGTCAAAATTTACAAAATAAAGTATTGATTCTACCGCCCCTTCCAAAAGGTAGTTTTCGTATGGAGAAGAATGGGCAAGAAACTCCACCGTTACTCTTTTTAAAATGTTTTACAATATTTTGTATAGGTACATTATTTATATAATTATATGTGAAGACGATGCACCTAGAATAAAATTACTGTATAAAGTAAAAAGAATTTAAAGTCGAGCAAACGACAGATAAATTAATTATGTGGTAGATACCATGGTGTTCACATATTCACAAACATTGTAAAAAATAGACGAATCTACTAAAAAATTACAATTAATAAGTCAGTGTGTGAGGAAGTAATCACAGGATGTACTCGTAAAATCAATGTCATATAATAAAAAACAAATACAATTAAGTAAGCAACCAGTTTGATTTTGTCTAGACTCTAAATTGTCCTATGGAGCAGGACCAGCATGTTTCCAAGCATTCTTATCTTGGATATAATCCTCTAATCTGTAATATGCTTGTTTACAAAGTGTACTTTTTACATGAGTTTTAAATTTTCTTTCATTTAATTGTAATATATCACAAGGTATTTTGTTGTAACATTTAACACAGTACCCCATAAAAGATGTATGTACTTTAGATAATCTGAAAAATGGTTGATCTAGTTTATCTTTATTTCTAGTATTAAAATTATGTCTATCACTTATTTTATTAAAAAGATGTAGATTTTTCCTTACATACATAATATTTTCATAAATGAATTGGCAAGGAACGGTCATAATATTAATCCTTTTAAATAGTTCCCTGAGAGATTCGCGACGACGGAGATCATAAATGGCTCTGACAGCTCTCTTTTGCAAAATAAAGATAGATTCAATGTCAGCAGCCCGACCCCACAGTAAAATGCCATACGACATAATGCTGTGGAAGTAGCTAAAATAGACCAAACGCGCGGTTTCTACATCTGTTAACTGTCTGATCTTTCTAACAGCATAAGCGGCCGAGCTTAGCCGCCCCGCAAGAGATGTTATATGAGGTCCCCATTGTAATTTCTCGTCTAGCGTGATTCCCAGGAAAACCGTTTGATTAATAAATTTCAGTTTTTCTCCATTCAATATTATGTCACATTCGCTACTTCTAACATTAGGTAATTTAAATCTAATGCATTTGGTTTTATTTTTATTCAGTACCAAATTATTTACCGTAAACCAATCTTGGACCTGAAGAATAGAGCTATTCACGTCGTCAAGATTTTGCGATCGTCGGTTGATTTTAAAGATCAATGATGTGTCATCTGCAAATAACACCATCTTCGGTTGATTTTGAAGTAATTGGGGTAAATCATTAATATAAACTAAAAAGAGGAATGGACCCAATATCGAACCTTGAGGAACGCCCATTGCCATTTCAGACCCTAATGAGTTTATGCCGTTTACTTGAACTTTAACCTTTCTATCTTTCAGGTAAGATTTTAGTAAATCAAGGGCTGTGTTCCTAATCCCATAATGCTCCAGTTTCAGCAGAAGTGTTTCATGGTCTACGCAATCGAACGCCTTCGAGAGGTCGCAAAAGATTCCAATGGCATCTTGTGCTTCTTCCCAAGCGTTAAAAATGTTCTTTATTAGGGTGACACCGGCGTCAGTGGTGCAACGCCCTTTGGTGAAACCGTATTGGTGTTCGTGAAAGATGGAATTTTTATTAAAGTGACGTAACATTTGATTGAGCATCAACTTTTCAAACACCTTACTGAGAACAGGCAGTATTGACACAGGCCTATAATTGTTGGGTTCTTTACTATCACCGGATTTAAATAATGGGACTACTTTACTGTGTTTCATGAGATCCGGAAAGACTCCTTGGTCTACACTAGTATTAAATATGAAAGCTAAATAGGGCGCAATGGTCTCGATGATAGATCTACAGACTTTTACAGACATTCCCCATAGATCTTCTGTTGGTTTAATTTTAAGATCTTTAAAAGCTTTCGTAACAGCCTGGGGGTTTGTATGCTGAAACTTAAACTCTAAAGGGCACGACTTTACATTCTTTCTAAGTAAGGCAGCAGAAAGCGCGGGTGAGGAATTTAAAGCTTCAGTCGTTTTAAGGGGAATATTAGCAAAAAAGTTTTCAAATTCTTGAGCTATTTCTACATCCGAGTTTATGGGGCCATGTGCAGTCTCTAAGTTAAATTTAGTATTACGCTGTTTTTTCCTACCTGTTTCATTATTTATTATTTGCCAGGTAGTTTTTATTTTATCATCAGCTGATTTTATTTTATTACTAATGTAAAGAGCTTTAGCTAATTTGCACACCATTTTAAAAGTTTTAGAATATTTTGCAACATACTGATGAAAGCTTGTATTATTCATATGCTGCTTTAAGCCATAAAGTTCAAAAAGTTTTTCCCTGCTTTTACGAATACCTGGAGTCGCCCAATCACTAAATAAAAACTTTGTGTAAATAGTTTTAGTGTGTATTGGAAAAGTGTCAATAAATTGTTTGTTTAATAGTGAAAAGAACTCGGCGTAGAACTCATTAGGGTCACATATATTATTAAAACTCTGAACACATAATTTACTTGCCAAAGAATTATTTAATTTCTCTAAATTTTTACATGTAATTGGCCTAAACTTTATTTGAATTTTTTGTAAAGGCATGTAGGAGCAAAATGTTATTGTTTGTCCACTGTGATCAGATGGCAACTTATTTACAATTTGTTTATGTAAATAATCACAATTACAAAAAATATTATCTATACAAGTGGCAGAAGAAGCTGTCACTCGAGTAGGTTCAATAAAAACATTTGACAAATCAAATGACCTAAAAAGACTTAATAATCTGATAGTGTTCGAGTTATTTTCTAATAAATTAATATTAAAATCACCACATATGATTATTGATTTATTACTAGCACTGAGTTTCTTTAGCACATCTTCCATTATAGAATCAAACATAGATAGATTCTGGTAACTGGGAGGTCTGTATACGCATACTATAACATGCTTATCAAGCTCAACACAGGACAATTCAATGGTGTGTTCAACAGACAGTCCGATGATGTCTTTTCGTTCTTTACAATGAATAGAATTTTTTACTAATATTAATGACCCGCCATGTATCATACGTTTTCGGCTGAAATGGCTAACTACACAATAATTTTCATAATTAATTGATATTACTTGATGGTCTTTTAACCAATGTTCTGTTAAACAAATGACATCAAACTTGGTATTTTCTAAAAACAATTCTATTTCCAGTAATTTAGAGGAGCAACCTTGGATATTCTGATGGAATAATTTTATAGTATGTTGCACTCCCTTTGGTTTTTTATTATTATTATTATGTGTAATATTGCCAGAAGCTACCTTTTTACTATTCAGTATTAATAATTGGTTGTTTGAAGGGGTAACTTCTGTTGTCTTACTACCTAGTTTAAAAAGGTATCCGGAGTGACATCCACAACTACAACTGAAGAGTCTAGAATGCCCATGTGGGTTCCAGCAGGAAGAGAATACCCTATCTGACTGGTAGTGGCCTCCAAAGATGTTGGTGTTATAGGTGGATCCTCCTTCGTACAACATGATAATTCATAATTAATTACTATGTTGTTAGTATAACTAGACAACACAGACTCGTCACTAATACTACAATTTGTTATATTAGCTATAACCTCATTAATATTATATGCTATCAACATAGCAATCATACGTCTACATTCATAAGACAGAGATAAAGTTCTCTGAGTTAACTTAAAACCACTAATAAACTTATTAGTGTCAAAATACATTAATTTGTCACTATGACAACATGTCAGCTTGTGAATAGTACTATTCAATTTATAAATATAATTATTGTCAAAATCTGATAGAGTATCAGAGTAAGGTAAAGCACACAACATAAGCTTACCTATATTTAACTTTAATAAGGTGTCCACACCATCCACTATGTCCTTTCTGGTAATACCAGTACTATTACCTAATAGCAAAACCATTGTAGAATAATTGTCTAGGTTTGTGTTTGCAATTCTTTTAATCATTTGTTTGAAAGTTATGTTATGATAACTATGATTGGTAAAACTATGGCTAAGGTAATTAAGTAGCATTTTTCCAAAGCCTGAACCTAATTCGTCACAGAAAATTATGGATTTGTTAATATTCTGTGTATTAACACAGGTCTCTGCTGGAAGAGCCAACACCGGTGGAGGCAAGTCAGGCTGAGGCTGAGGAGGTGGTGGTTGGTTGGCACAGCTACATGAGAGGTTACTAGTCAGAGACTCATACCTCTCAGCATTGCACTTCACCAAATCCAGTAGTTCCCCAGCCTCCAACAAGCGCTCACTAAGTTGTTGTTGTGATGACTCATATTTCTCAAAAATATCCTTCAGCAAGTGCTCCTTGCAACGCGTTGCGAGTACTACGCACGTGGCCTTTCCGAAGAACATTATCAATAAAGCACTATATGGGTTTCTAGGGCGTTTCCACGCACATCTACTTTTCGTTCGTCGAATTACATTAATAATTATTCAAAATAAAATACACAAAATGAATTAAATTTAATTCTTACCGAATACTGAAGTAATCTCTTAAATATATCAAAAGCTTCCATTAAATCAATGTATCCTTGAAATAGTTTTTTCAAACAGTCATTACAGTTTTCATCTCCTAACTCCAGGAAGAGTTTACTATAGTATCCCACCTCAGAGATCCATTTTGATATTCCTTCTCTTATCAAAGAGATTATACTAATACCATACGTTGTATACAAGTCAAAATAAATCACAGTGTATAAGTAAAGCACAATACGCAACTCGCATATTACTAACGTGGAGGCAAAAAATAAAACATGCCGCAAAACGCTGAACCAGTTCCAAATAATAAACATCTTGCTGTGCTTGAAATTGATTACTTTAAAAGCTTTTTGAATTTTCAAAATCAAATTAATACTGTCTTTTCTTTGGAGAATGTTGAATATGTAGAAGACGTAGAAGGAGAAGATCAAAATTATACCATTGAACCGAGCGAAGACAGTTAAGAACAAACTGCAATTGTATTTTGTACGAAATTCTTGATTTAGCAATACCACAGCATAGAAAATTATAAGTCCAAGAGTATATGTAAGTGACACGACATAGTAAAGCACACTGTGGGGCCTAATACAATTGTACTTAATGGAGTAACTTGATTTGAACAGCATATGCTGCATACACCAAAAAGGGAAAATCATGTCTTGGAACCTCCTGTCCAAGAAATTGTCAGGTATAGATATTTTTCGGGTTTTTAAAGACATTATCAATTCACTTTCCAAATCCATCGTATAGAACAATTTGATGAGATGGGCGATTGTAGTTTGAATACAGAATTGTTTTCAATTTTCAAGTAAATTCTAATTAATAACCTAGATGTTGATGTTTATCAAGTGGAAGGGTATTTCATTAATTATAACTATACTTACTACATAACCACAAATAAATAAAATTGAAGTGTGTTAAAATTAAAAAAAAATGTTTTTTGTTATTACTATAACAAAAACACATTTTTAAATTTTTTGACGTCAAATGTTCTTTAGCTGCGTTTAGCACTTTTTTGGGGATAGGTAAAAAATGTTAAACTCGCGTCAGGACGTGACCGTAAGATCCGTTGCCTAGCAATCGACAAAGTAAATATCAAAGATTGCGAGGTAAGAAATTTTACCCATATTGATGGGTAAAAAAAGCAGTCAAAACATACTTCATGAAAAATGTTTAAATTAATTGTTTAATTGTTTATGTTGGACTATAATTTAAAAAAATGAATATTTTATTTAACATAAATTATACTACTTTTATACTGATAAAATTCATGCGAAATTATTCCCTAACCATTCCAAAATATCCAAAAATGCACAACGTTAATCTTTAAGTTTCCCTTCTGCTGGCACTCCCGGAGTGCAACCCGTTGTTTTTTTTTCTGTCTGTCTATTTGTTCTGGCTAATCTGTAAACAGCTGGGTCGATTTTAAAGGGACTTTCACTGCCAGATAGCTGATGTTATAAGGAGTAACTTAGGTTACTTTTATTTTAGAAAAATAACTATTTATATATTTATATAAATGTAGAAAACACAAACGTTTCTGTAGGATATTTTCCGACATCCACGAGGGCGAAGCCGCGGTTAACAGCTAGTAAATAAAAAAAAAACTTTTTAAGGTATATAATTATGTATAATAAGGTCCTTTAAAAAAAATTTACCAAACATTCCTATAAGGAACAACTGCCCCCTAATTACGTAATGCACGATCAATTTTAAATTGAAATGAATTGAAAAAGATTGCTAGTCCATTGTTTCATAAGTTCGACAAAAAAAATTGAGCAGGTTTTTTTTAGAACTTTTGAAGTAATGGATTAGCAATTTGTTTCAATTTATTTCAATTTAAAATTGATCGTGCATTACGTAATTAGGCTGCTGGTTGGTTGTACAACTACAAAGTTGTTCTTAAGGGAATCAGTTTCTTTTTGCTTGACAATAGCAAAAAGAGACTTGAATTTTACATTAAACGTACTTGTATGTATAATTATGAACGTACTACATTATTATTATAAAGGAGGACCGGACAAAATGGTCCCCACGACCAATAACAACCACACATATGTCATTAGATAGGCATTTTAATATAGAGCAACAACTACTATGGCGGCTCATTTCGAATCGCTGTGTGAAAAATGTTGTGGTGATTTTTCGCAGCCCTGACCTGGACGGTAAATAACGGATCACTTGAATATTAATCACTTCTGGTGGTCTAGTTTGAATATTCTCAAATGTAGGCCACTGGCGATGATAACACAATATTATGGTACCATCGAGCTGATCTGATGATGGACCTGGACGCTAGATAATGGAACTCTTGAACAGCTACTAGTAAACCCATCAAGTGTTATGAGCCTGTTGTATCCCACTGCAAGTGACATTCGAGCTAGGCAAGGAGCAAGAGCCTTCCTGCCGTCTTTTCATTTTCTCTCTCTTTTTCAATTAGAGCCCAATCCTTTAGGTAGGAGTCACTGATTTCGTTATTCGGAACTTAATCTGTAGCTACTTTTGCCCAATAATGGTGATGCGACAAGCAGCAGATGTGGGTTGCCCAGTTTCTTTTTAATTTGACGGCTGGGTTGCCTACGCCGATTTGTGTTTTGTGACAAAGTATTGGTAATGTTTCTTATGCGGTCAGTAAGATTCACTCCAAGAATACCTACTTCGACCCATTGCTCGCTGATCCCAAGTGCGGAATTATGACGCTTCATTAATGACCACATTTGTGCTCCCTAAGCTCCACGTGAGGGCGGGAAGGATGCACATGTCCGTGAGTTTCCTTTTGATTGAAAGTGGAAGTGGTCCTTTCATTAGGTGTTTCATTGACCAATAACTCTTCTTCATCTTTAACTTGTGTCGTCTGAAAGGACTATTTGGCCGAGGTATATGTTACTCAGTACTCATGGACAAATTCAACCTCCACCACACCCCCTATCTACTTTGCGTTTGGTGCTGTTGCTCATTAGTCTTTATAACAAAAAACAAGTGGAATAGTAAATAGTTTTATAATTACATACTGTCATCCATAATAATCGTAAAAACGTATTGATGTGTAAGGTAAAATTCAGAACTTCGTTATACACCTTCCAGGCGAACCATAAAGTGCTGTACTGGTTATGACACATCTAATGAGCCGACACTAGATGGGTTTACTAGTAGCCATTCAAAAAATCCAGGTCAGTCATCAGGTAAAATGAACAGTACTCGTTGAGACACATTTAATGAGGCCACTCGATGGGTTTACTCGTAGCTGTTCAAGGGTTCTATTATCTAGCGTCCAGATCAGTTATCAGGTCCTCGTCATCTGGTAAAATGAACAGGACTCGTTGAGACAATTCTAATGAGTCCACACTCGATGGGTTTACTAGTAGCTGTTCAAGAGTTCCATTATCTAGCGTCCAGGTCCATCATCAGATCAGTTCGATGGTACCATATTATTGTATTATCATCGCCAGGCATACATTTGAAAATATTCAAACTAGACCACCAGAAGTGATTAATATTCAAGTGTTCCGTTATCTACCGTCCAGGTCAGGGCTGCGAAACATTGCCACAACTTTTTTCACACAGCGATTTGAAATGAGCCGCCATAGTAGTTGTTGCTCTATATTAAAATGCCTATCTAATGACATATGTGTGGTTGTTATTGGTGCTTGGACCAGCTTCCATACATTTTTGCCGATCATCCTTTTCGATTATAATTTTAAAACTGAATAATGAGCCGAACTGATTGATTTATTTCGTGTTAGTGTGTTTATTAATTTTGCTGTTTTTATTAAACATTTTGCTGTGCTCAACAGGGTCCATACTTGTTTATATTTATCAATACTTACCACCTGTATGAGCACATTATGTATTGCAATAAAGATTAATTGAATTGAACTCAATAATAACTTCTACCATTTGTCATCAACTTGATGGTTGGAGTTGATAGTAAGTAGGTCGGACATGTCGATGTTTCAAATTAATCGTTTATTATTGATACTATCAGCAAGTAAATGTTTAAGTAAGTAGACTGTCATTGCTTTGTCAAAGTGTCTTATTTTAACATAATTTACTACTTTATAAAGTCATTCTTCTGACAGTAATAGTTGACGAGTCAAAAAAAAATTAAAATGGTTTCTGGGCCTTCATTTCACGTGTTACTAAATAATCGTCTGGAAAAAGATGTGCGAAGAATAGTGTGTTCTTTTAACTTTGTTCTCAATCTGTTTTTGATTTCAAAATATAGAATACGAAAAAATCATATTTATCCAAGCGGAACATATACCACATATTTTCGTTTTGCCGTATCTTGGTCATGAGTTTATTTTTTATATGTCGAATGATTTGTGTAGACTTCACAGATGTAAATACAAAACAGATTGAAAGTTCTGTCTTGAAATTCTTTTATGCTATTAATTATATCGGCTTTTTGATCGGGATCATAATGATGTTTATACTGGGCATAATAGATAAGGATAACAACGTCTTACTTATTTTGAAGATCCAAACTATACATAATAATATGGACATCAATTTCAGAAAGAGTATTCAGAGTTTTATTAATTGGAACTGGATCTCCATAACTACTCTAATCTTTAGTGATATTTATATAGTTACAGTATATTGTTTAACAATGAATGGCCCTTACAACATCGTTTTTATTATTGACCGTATTGATGACATATTGTGTATCGCATTGGACATCAATTTCGTTGTAGCCATCCGAATTATAATATTGTTAAAAAAGTATCTCGAAGAGTGGATTTTAGATATCTTGTTGATGAAAGGAGAACAAGAGAATGATGAACATTGTATGAAATTGCTTGAAATATACCAGAATATAATGGAAGCTTACTGTTTGTTGAAGGAAATTTTCCAAGTGGCGGTATGTCTACAATATTTTTTTACTAGAAGTTTTATTAAGTTACAACAATACGTTTACGTCCAGGAAAGACAATACTACGCTTCTTTGGATGTGCTGGGCACAACGTTCTCTGGACACAATTCGAAATATCACGACATTTTTTTTCGCGTTTGTTTGTATGTCCGCGTTGTTCTTCTAATTTACCTAATGGATTTTGATGAAGTTTTCAACATAATTTAGAGAATACTATTCCGGAAGGTTTATACTTATACAAACCTTCCGGAATACATTCTCTAAATTTATTTTCTTTATAAAACATTAACGTACCACTGAAATTTGACGTTTTGTTAAGTCGTGAAAAAGTCGCTTTTTTGAGCGCTTACATGGCGAGCGCTGACTAAATCTTAACAGATAGATTAAATTAATGTTTTACTAGATTGTAAATCTTATCAAGATCAACAAACAAGTCCGCAATAGGATAATATGCTATTACGGACTTTACATCCGTCCTTAAAGTTACAACTTGACAACACACCCACAAGAACCATTTTAATTTTACAGTTTATTACAATCCTTATCCGATAAAATATTTTATTAAAATTGGTTATTTAATTAAGATTAAAATATGCCTGGACATCACATCATTTAAATGAAAACTAAAAGATATATCGTGACGATGATGCGATAGTCAAAAATGTATGGGAGTAACAAAATCTTATGTGAGTACCGTTGAAAAGTGCTGTTGAAATGCTTTGAAAGAGATTCCCACGTGTTTGAAACCTCTAGTGTTTCGTCAGGGCAGCTTTCGTTTCGGATATTTTGGATCACTTTGACCTTGGCTTTTTTATCCAAACCATCAGCATCTTATTATTGACTTCCTACTCATCAGCTCTGCCTGAGGCTTTGATAAGTATCAATCTTAGAATAATAACGCAATCAATATAATCATTGTCATTTGGAAGACATAATCTTGATGTTTGTTCCACCCACTGCTGCTGATTAGTTGAAAGTTATGATTATGTATTTTTCATAATTTTTTCGCAGGTTTTATTTCAGGCGTTTAACACGTTTTTCGGAAATCTAGTCTTTTTTGACATGATACTCAGTGAGTTAAGAAGAGCTACAGGAATGGAGATCGAAGTAAGTGGCAGTTTCAATGGATCAGAGGCGTATTTATGACGTTTTAGAATCATGACCCAAGTGTCCAAGAGAAATGGAACTGTACAGTACCTGATCTCTTTTACACAACGGGACAATCAGTAGGTGCTTGGATATTTATTAAACGATTCTTTTTTTACTTTAGGCGCAACCCGTAATTAATATGATTGCGTCAGTTACATGGGTGTCAAAATGTGTAGTACTAGTAATAATACTCAGTATTTACTGTGAAAAGTTCTATATAACTGTTGAGGAAGCTAAGACGGCATGTATACTTATGAAGAACAGGAATTGTCCAAGTAAGAAGGCTTCCATATTTAAATGTATTACATTTTTTGGTTCTGAATTTAATTTCTGATGCTGGTATCTTTTTTCACAGCGAGTCAACAACATCTTTGCAGGAATGTGATACAGTCGAATCGATCGTTCAGTAAGATGACCGCATGTGGCCTGTTCTATGTAGACGCTATGCTACCCACAAGTTTGGTAGGAATTTTTACTCACTACATTATAATACTGCTACAGTTAAATTTTCTGTAAATTAAATATTTATGAGAGTTAATATACCTGACTTATACATCATTGCCATCGTCCAGCTAAAAATCTTTATGGAAGCTAAGTTTCCCATGGCAACGAGAGCAGAGCGTATGGTAAATGAATTTAATTTTATTTATATATTTATATTATCATCCATCATATCATAATATCATCATAATAATATCATCATATCGTATAACATAATATTATCCTCATCATCATCATTCTCCTGCCCTTATGTCAGTTTATTTGTGGTCGGCGTAACATGTCCCTTTCTTCCATACTTCTCTATTGCAGAACCACAATTTTTAGTCTACTTATATGTTCTTAAGCTACTATAATAAACAATTCACCTTTTGATACCTTACCTATTGAAATCCATCATCATTCATGTAAACTTCCTTGTATTTATTCTTAATCACACTATACCTGTAATAGCATACTTTTATATTCTTGATTGTTTTAGCATCTAAGCCCCATTTTATACTATTTATTAAGTTCCTTTTTGTAAAAAATGTTAGAATATTTTATTATTTTAACATTTTAATTGAAAGCTGTCATCTGTCTTATTTACTTTTCTTAACCATAGTCATAATGTGCTATGAACACTTTGTTCTTCTAAACCTATTATAAAGCAGATGAATACACTGTAATGTTTGCAATAAGGGCAGTTATAGCATGTCACTCTGTAAACCGTTTTTATCCGTTCTGGCCATCATTCGATTAAGAATTAACTTTATAGACGTTTGAAATGTTTAAAATATGACACAGAACGATAAAAACGTGCTTCTTTTTTTAGAATTGAAGTTTGACTCTAGCCGTGAGACGTGTTATTTTACCTTGAATCTAATTTTCTACTCGAATCTTAGCCTGATTAGTTCAGTGTAACTAGCATAATACTGTGTGTAATCTAAACTATTGTGTAACCGTGTTATTCAATCAATAAACTTCTGGTGTATCAGTGTCTACCAGGCTTATCATTTTACCGACTCTCTCGCCTAGCCCCATAGAGGGCCCTACACTAGCCATCTGGCCGCGTGGCGCAAGACGCCAGGCGCAAACGTCACACTAGCTGAGTAAGAGAGCTCGATACGACGTCAAGTGACGCGACGCCAGGCGCCATTGTCCTCCGAGAGTCACCTCCGAGAGTGACCTCCAACCTCACAACACGACGTCACGAGTGACGCCGACGCGTCCCTCCCGTTAGCGTGAGGCTCTACGAAGTGCCTCCGCTATCTAAATACCTCTCACCTCTCACCTCTCCATCCAACAGAGTAGAGGAACCTCCTGCTCGGCGTGCTACGCGGTAGCCCGGCTCCTCTGCACTCTCTGCCTACCTGCCTGCCTGCCTGCTTACCTGTCTGCCTACCAACACCTCAGCCTGGACTTGACCCCGCCTATCCTGAACATCCCACGTCGTGTGAAGCCGGCCTCTTAACCTCTTTACCTTTTAAACCCTAACTATATTCTTAGACCTTAACCTCTTTATTTTAATTGTATTTAACGTTTAGCTCTGAGGAGCTAAACGTTACGTTACACTATTAGTCGTCATCTCGGTAGTCACCCCCTTTCCAGCCATATCATCTTTCACACAGTCGATCCATCGTTTCTTTGGTCTTCCCTTACTCTTATAGCCATCGACATTCATACCCAAAACTTTCCTCACGATATTTTCCTCATTCCTCCGCATCACATGCCCATACCATGACTTTCCGGTCACCGGAGCCACTTTCAGACTTCCTCCTATGTACTCATTTATTATTCTATCCATTCGTGTAACACCACACATCCCTCTAAGGATTCTCATCTCAGCTGCATGCAATTGCCTTTCATTCATCCTTTTTGTGGCCCAACATTCTGATCCATACAAGACAGCAGGTCTAACCATTGTTTAATAATATTTAACATTGTTATGTTGTTGTTATATTAAAAAAAAATTCACATAGTTTATATGTTTTTAATAATATAAGTAATATAATCTTACTATATAATTGAACGCACCGCTAACCAATCCGCGGGGTCTGAGGGGGCGCGCGGGAGACGGGCGCATGCGGTGCGCGGCCCGCGCCTGACACATAAAACTTACATTAATGCGTAATATTGTAAAAAGAAATTAAATTATAGTAAAAATTTCATGATTGTAGTTTTTATAAAGGGCATTGCCCGCTGTCCATAGACAATTTGGCCTCAAGTGCCCACAATTCAAAGTATATGGATAGGATAATATGCGATTTAAATAATGAAACGGTCAAGGTCTTGGTTTAGAAAAAAGTTGGGGTTATTTAGATAAAATCGTTTTTTGCAATGAGGCAAAATCTTCAATTTGTGCTGCACTAAATGTTTTAATATGATTATATATTGATTCTAAAAGTAGATTCCAGGGGTTAGGTACTACTTAAATGGTAATAACAGATTCTACAATCCGGCGGTACATAGTAATTGTACTTACAAAAAAGATGTACCCGCAGTGCTGATGGGACAGCGAGCCGATTGATCGTGTTACAGCCAGGAAAGAATCATTGATTTTGAGTGTTTGGTGCTCTTACATAATAAGGCAGCAGTATACTGTTGGATGTGTTCAAGCTTTGTTGTCCCGCTTGCTATGCACTGTCAGCTACTTCAGATTGCACCGAAGGTAGGTTGGATGGTTCAAATTGCTCCATAGGCAGACTGGATGGTTCAGATTCCGGTTCTGTAGTTGAACATGATGCTGCTCTAAACTGCTCTAACAAGATGATGATGGCAACTGAAATAATAATAAAAATTAAAGCTCAGTGCATAAATACAGTAAACGTGGATTACCGTGGTTTTGGTACAAATAAATACACAATCAAAAAAATATCTATCAATAACATTTTATATTATTATTAATTCATTTCTAAAAAATCTTTCTCAAGTTTCTAGACAATCTGTACTATGTGAAATATAACTTGTGCGGACACGAAAGAAGTTGAATATTACACTATAGACTCAGAAGTATGTCAGTATCAAATCTCAGAACTACGCTTGTATTAATTCTAAACTGTTGATAACTTACCGCTCTTGGTACAATCTGACAGGCAATCATTTCGAGTTGTTCATGTGGAGAATCAGACTTGAGTGTATGTGATCTTATTCTCAAAAGCAATCTGCCGCACGCAGCTGATGCACACTTGTCCATGACCATCAATCTGTACATTTTGTTGTTCGCACACTAAACTGTCACTCGACACTTGTACCTAATAAACAAGTCATAATTATTAGATATCTTAAAACAACACTAACTTTGATAGTACTCTGTCTATTTATTTAAAAATCATTTCTCAGAGGAAGACATGATACTGACCTGTTGTGTCGAATTGTTGTATAACATTTTGCTCTTTCTGCTATTTCCAAGAAATGACTTCGTATTCTCGTGACGTTTAAACCACAATTAACACAGCGTAAATGACCTTTTGAATGAATTACTTAGAGAACGGAAGTACTCGGGCCAGCGACAATGCCGGGGTCTTCATAATTTGTGGATATCGAGTCAAAGTTCGTGCTGAGGTTATCGTTAGAAGCGGGAGCGGAATCCATGTTCAGGCCGTGGTCGTCAGGGCTCAGGGTTCAAAGAATCTTCGGAGTCCATTTAATAAGCGTATTCGATGGTTAAAATAACAAATTCGCAAGAAAATAAAGATAAGCAAACGAAAACAAAGAAAGTCGATTTGTGATTTGACATTGACTTGACAGCCGGCCGGCATAATTCAATGTTGCCACACCACACACAAAAAATTGATAGATCGATATCGATTTTTTTATCGAATCCTAATTTTAATACAAAATTATAATCGCCACTGTGACTCTTTAATCTTAACGACGTCAACTCTGATGACGTAACATTATTTGGTTAAAAAAAATGGATAAACAGTGTATTTTTGTTCAAATAATAAAACGATTAAGTACCTAATATTAAAAAATAAAATAAAGTCTTACCAGCGATTACACGACACGAAACACACACAAAACTCAAAATAATCACATTCACTTTTTCACTCACGGGTTCCCGACGTTTTTTTTGGTCGGATCAAAATAGGTATTTAATAAACGATGCTAGTTAGTGCAAATATTTATCTACCACGATGTATGTAAAAACTACTTATGGAAATAACAACACTTCCCGTCGATTTACACACAAAAATAATAAAAAATAACGAAATACGATGCCGAGCGCGCACTCGTGACTATAACGTTTTACCTGCGTGTGACGTGCGACATCAGTCAGTTTCAAAATTTTTTTCCAATGTTGGCTTTTGATATTTTTGGATATTGGTTTTTATGATAAAAATCGTTAAAAAAGGGTGTATTCCCGTTCGTCCCACTGCCGTCGTCCCCCTGGTGGGACGAACGGGAATTTAATAATTAAATGATTTAGTTGACGAGAATATCCGTCAGGCCATAGAGTTAAATTGCTCACCGACCAGTTTAGCCCTAATTTCATAGTAGAAATAGAGATTTAAACCGTGTGTACCTGCGTCGGCCGTATGTCCGCCTCGGGGTTTGAAGGACAAATAGTTTGCGGCAGCCTTGCGGCAGTTGCGGCTGCCTCGGGAGTTTAAAGGTTAAGAAGTTATGAACGTCTTTGTAAATATGTTTTCTTTAACATATTCTATCTTTATTGTGCTGAACAGCTAAAGAATTATAGGTAATTAAAATGTGTAGTAGCGTTTTTGTTATGATCCTATGCATTCATTATTATATCAACTATCAATTTGCTTGTTCATTTAGTATCAATAGTAAAAACATAACACCGTATTTGTTTGAATACATCGAATAATAAGCATTACGGATCTGATATTATAAGTTAAACATCCATGAAAACATAATCGATTATTTCGTGAACGGAATTAATAATTATTGGCAACACTGCTGATTTTATCCACAAAAGGGAATTATTTTCACGTATTTATCGTTTCGGTACTTTTTATTTGTGCAAAAATGTTCCCATCTTGTTCGGATAAATGAATATCTTGTTAGATAACTAGAAATAACGATGTTTTTTTTACATAAACGTAAATTGCTGGGCGTTCTCGGGCCATAAATGGGCATCCTTCTTTTATGATATCTTTACATAATTATACGATATCGTACAAAAAGATAATCTTCCGCTTTATAAATTTTTTCATTGTCTTTACATTCTATACAGAATGTAAAGACAATGAAAAAATTTATGATTTTCCCTAATATCAGTTTGGTTCAGCATGTCTATGACCATTATATTCAGTCAGTTTTTAGGGTTCCGTACCCGAAGGGTGCTAAACGGAATCCTATTACTAAACCTCCGCTGTTCGTCTGTCAGTCTGTCTGTCTATTATCGAGCTGGATCTCATGGACTGTAATAGATAGAAAGTTGAAAATTTCATTGATTTTTATTTGTTGTTATCGGCAATAGAAACTATGCGTTTCTATTGCCGCTATAACAACAAATAATAAAAATAAAATTAAATTAAAAATTAAAGGGACGTCGCCATACAATAAACTTTTGATAAAAAAAAACTAAAAAAAAAACGAGTAAGCTTAACGAGTAGAGCAAATAATTTTTTTTACTATTTTTTATCTTAAAAAACTATGAAATATGCCACCGCCCCGCCGTAAAAGTTGTTAGTTTTAAAACACTTTTGTACGAGCTCTGTCTCAAAAACTAAACAAGTTAGGAATTTTAAACTTCCGTATATATTATTATGTACCTATAATCAAATACAAAAAATGCCGATTCATACGGTATTTATTTAAATATGGGTGATTTTCTGCAACAGCAAAAATAACTTTGTAATTCATTGTAGCATTATGAAATACAAAAATTTTATCTTTGCCATTTTCATTAAGATGAAAGTTATAATATTCTTCATTTTTTTTTTTTACTAGCCTTTGCTGTCCCACTCCTGGGCAAAGGCCTTCCTCCACTCTTTCCATCGTTCGCGAGCCCGCGCGTCCTCCTCCCAATTTCGACGGAACCTATCCAGCTCGTCCCGCCATCTCCTACGTGATCTGCCGCGACCCCTCACTGTCTCAGGGCACCAGTTCTGTGTTATTTGGGCCCACAATTTGTCCGACATGCGGCAGACATGTCCTGCACAGTCCCATTTAAATTGGGCAGCCTTTTGAGCCACGTCAGCTATTTTTTCTTTGTTTAGAATTTTTGGTTATATAATGTAAGGTGACTCGCACTTGACCGGTTTTATTTAAACTTGAATTGACAATAAAACAATGGATGGTACTATAATCAATAAATCATTAAAACATGGGAAATGGGAACACTTGTTGGCTCGCAGATTTGCTAAGTCCTCAGTAGATGTTAAAGTCACTTTATTCAAGGCCTTCTGTCAAACTTTTTATACCAGCAACCTGTGGGTTAATTTTACTCAGAAAGCTAATAATGCGTTGCGTATTCAGTATAACAACGCGTTCAGAGCGTTGCTGAGGCTTCCTAGATACTGTAGTGCCTCTGGTATGTTTTTTCAAGCCGAAACATGCGATTTCTATGCTAAAATAAGAAAGAAAGTGGCTTCTCTCGTATAAAGGCTATGAAAAAGCCCTAAAACCTTAATGTTGGTGTTTGCAGCACGACGGGGCAGCATGATGTTCGGGCGGTTCACTGAGCTGCACGTCAGTGGAATAACTCGGTGAATCGGCCGGGGAACATGATGTCAATGTAGTGTCATAGGTACATACTGTCCTTGTGATTTGTCTTGCGTAGTGGTTTTAATCAATGGTGCCTTAAGCCACGATCTCATTGTTTTGTTTTGTAATTTTTAATTACTTATATTGTACTAATATAGACTAGAATATGTCTGAAATTCTTTTTTTTTTACTCATTTTATTTAAATAAACAAAAGATCCTACAAGGCATCACGACTGCAAACTAATTATTCGGTTACTCATATACTAAGTCCACATTCTAATTAATCAACAAAAGTTAAGAGGCTCAAACATATAATTTGGTTTAAATTGTATATTTGCGTTTATATCAGTAACTGTCTCTGTCATTCTGAATTTTACTCTTAATTCAACATTGTACATTGTTCTAGAATACAAGTCTCAATTATGATGAATCATACAACCGTTTGTTTTGTTTAGGAATTGATAACCAATCGCTCAACCACTGCACCATTGTAAAACCAACCAATTTCAAACAAATAACAAAATAGTTCGAACATTAAATTCAATTTTACAACAGAAAGATACGAAGTCAAACTTTGCCGAAAAACATCTAAACATTACAGAAATGCAAACTGCAGCAGTACTATAATGTAAGTGGTGACAAGGTTGCAGAAGTGTAGCAGTGTTGCCGCGTCTACGACAAATACTCCACACGCACTGAGCTTCTCAAAATCTCCTTGTATTATACGATTCATGTTTTTCCAGACCCTTTTTGATGGCACTGAAATCAAGAAAATGATCGTTGAACTATCACAACGGTCCGTTTGGAAAATGATGACTGACACAATATACCTTTCTTCGAAACATTTGTATAAGAGGGAACAGCCCTACGGGTCCTGAGTTTTAACCTAACCTGTTACAGCAGTAACGTCAAAGCATTCATATATGCTCAAGAGATTCATAAACATCTCTGTCCTGGAGTGCAAATAAAATGGTGCTGTTCCTCAAACGATGGGACACTTAACACCGTGTCCCGCGAGTCCTGTTGCCTGCATCTTACTGGAATTGACTGACGCTACTGATGGCATCAAACTAGAAGCAAAATTCTCGGCAGCTCCAATTTAAATTTCCATTGACACGACACACACAGACTATATAATAATTAGCAACCTACATACATTTTACTCAAAGAATTGGTACTTACAGTCTTGGGATAATTTCAAAATCACATTAGTATGAGCTCTTGTGATTTCTCTGTAAAATCCTTCGCAAGCAATACACAACTGCGTTTCCACAAAGAATGCCTTGGATAACAGCAGCACCATACCAACGGCATGGCTTAGTATCATATTATCTTCTTCCTCCTAGAAATGTTTTATTTAAATTATTGATATACTGAACAGAGACACTTCATGAAGAAAGATTTAAAATTGAGTATGAATGTGAATGGTTTTAAAGCTAAATTGGAGGAAAACCAGAGAAACGATGGATATTTTAAAGATAATAATTATGGCTAGAGAACAGTTTATTACTGAGGTGACGGTTGATAGAAATGTACGAATATTATAAGATGAATACTAATAATGAAATTGAAAAAATAATAACTATAACGATACGAGTATACGAGTTGTAGGTCGTGGGTTCGAACCCAAGCAGGCGCTTTACTTTGTGTAAATAATTTCATCACCACTGCTCTCAAAACGGTAAAGGAAAACATCGTGAGGAAACCGAATGTCTTAGAACTAAAAAATTCGAACACATTTTGACATCTACCAACCCGCACTGGGCCCGCGTGGTAGATTACAGCCCACTCCCTCTCACAGAGAGGAGGCCTGTGTCCCAGCAGTGGGAACATCAATAGGCTGATGATGATGATGACGATACGAATAAAAAAGTTGATAATACAAAAAATACTTACATAATGCGTTTTCGACCATCCTATTAGAATTTCAGCGTAAAACAGAGATTGTATAAACGTTGTAACATAGTGAAAAACAATCTGTAACAGAATATAATCTTCTAATATTGTCTTGAAAAAGGCTTTTTGGAAATTGGATAAGCGGATAAAACATCATCAACTGGTGAAATAAAAAGGTATATTTACTATAAATCCAGAAGAATATCTTATTAGATCCCAAACTTCACTAGCAGACATTAATACGTTAATCATTTCTTCCAATGCTGTTTCACTGTCTACTGTTATTTCTTCGTCATTATATTTGCCAAAATGTGTATTTACTACAATCGTGTTCCATATTCCAGTTTGGTAACTCAACATATTAACAGTAATCATTATTTGTACTATTTCCATGTCCAACAGTGCAGATATTGATACAAAAATACCTCTTATGAAAGACCAGTGTTCGTCGTATGTGACTTTGAAAAGTACTAGGGTAATACAGTTGGATAGGATTAAGACAATTGACACCCATGTGAAAATCTTCAGTTTACACATATCTTTGTTGCTACGAAGGTTTTTGTTAATCTCGTACAAAATTGAGAGCAAACGCACACTTTTGCCACTATAATATAAATTAATGACAAACACAGCTGCAAAATTGAATGCATATTCGAAATAAACAAAATAGTAGGCCAACTTGTATGCCAGACCAAAAGTGGTGTACATCATGACTACGCAGTAAAAACAAAGCATCAGACAATTAATGAATATAGCACATATAATGTTTTTTCTTGTTACAACTTCCACACAATTATCTTGGATATTATATTTCCGCACACACAAAACAGTATTAATGTAGTAAAAAGGATAGAATACACTTAGAAAGTTGCCATCTAACAATACTTTACCAGCACATTTCATATTGTTATTTTTATTAAAGAAATTCAGAAGTTTATAGACGTCCTTATACAGACTAGAGAGAAATTAAAAAGCAATTATATCAATAGTAGATGTTATGCTAACCAATAATGTGTGATGTTGATAGATTAATATTGTTAGAGTAATTTTAAAAGTACTTACAAAGTAGTTCAGGTACTTTTTAGGGTTCCGTATGTCCGAATGAGAAAACGGAAGTCTTTTTATGGATCACTCGTGTGTCTGTCTGAACGTCTGTCACAGCCAGTTTGCACTGGGCCCGCATGGTGAATTACGACCCACTTCCACTCACAGAGAGGAGGCCTATGTCCCAGCAGTGGGAAAGTAATAGACTGATTATGCTGTGATCTGTATGTACTTGCTAAAAAAAAAAACCGAACATATGTACACACTGCAATTACATAGGCTTTGTTGTTCTAAATAATGCCGAATCGAATTAGTCGATCCGAACATGTGTGTAGCACCCCTTAGAGAAGCTAGCACTCCCTTTCTTCTCATCTAATTACCTATATCAAATAACTTTTGGTCTTTACATAGACCAATGTTGACCAGTGATTTACTTTGCGACTTCCAATAGGCAATAAATACTGTTTATAGTATAATAATATAAACAAATTATTTTCCAGAATACATTGTAATTATCAATGACATTAAATATATTATAATTTTATCCAAGTTTACCTCTAATATATACTATTTTACAAAAAAAAATATCGCAGCAGAAGAATGTTATATAATTTGTGAAGACTCCCATCCAACTTACTCGGAGCGTAGCGTCTACATAGAACAGGCTACACACGGTCACCTTACTGAACGTCCGATTTGCCTGTATCACTTTTTTGAAAAGTTGTTCTTGACTCTCTGTAATAAAATGACCACAATTTGATTTGAAATCGTATTTTTGTAAAGAAAGGGTACTGTATCTTCATTTTGCACACTTTCGTTTTTACATGAAGGTTGATTTTTACGAATTAGTCAACAAAACGTTTCCTTGTAGTCTTGTGACAAATTGCATTTGGTTTGTTTGTTGTACATATTATGATGTTAGCTAATAACAATATACATAGCATATTCTTGGAATTGTTTATATTTTATAACATTGGAATACCAAGGGACCAAGCACCCTTCCCTTAGGTACGCCGTTTTGTTCATCATTGCTTTTTTATATCATACTTTATTGTTTTCGGTTTTCCTTACTAATAGTGTATTATTTTCTATTTGTTGATCTAGTTAGGCTGTTTTTTCCAAGATAAGCACTACTAAGGCCTCCACCATTTCCAATGTCTATGGATAAGACTATAGCAGGCGTTTTTTAAACTTTATTTGTGATAATTGGCTACTTTAATATTTAGCATCTTACTTGGGCAGTTCCTCTTCTTCATCAGCTTTATATACGCCAACCCAGCTTCTTCAACAGTTATGTAGAACTTATCACAGTATATACTGTATATTGTTATTAGTGTAATATTCTTTGTTAGCCATGTTATAGTCGCAACACATCGAAATAAAGACTGGAATGGTTTTTCTTTAGTTTGACAGTTAAAAACAGGTTAATAAAAAAAACATGCGGGGCAGTCTTTGGGGACTGCCGATAGAACTGAAAACTAAGTAACGTGTGAATTGTATCAATTGTACTACATATATGGTTATAATATTTAAATAGAGAGTATACTCTTTGTTGTAAAGGCCGCAGGAATCCGCTGGATGCGGGAAGCACAGAATCGGTCGAAGTGGCGGTGCTTGGGGGAGGCCTATATCCAGCAGTGGCGTCTTTCGGCTGATATGATGATACTCTTTGTATATATAATTATAATTTATACTAATAGCGCACGGAGGTTTATCTATGTAGGTACATATACGGGGTGGCAGGGACATCGACGCGAAGCGTCAGAATCATGTACTAAATCCATGGTAACCGGCTTCGCGTCGATGTCCCTGCCACCCTGTATACACAGTATACTTATAGCTCATGGGAAGCGTGCGGTGACGATGACATGATTCCATGATTTTTGTTCACCCAAAAAGTGCCCAACGCGCCTAAAGAAGTTTTCACTTCAAAACACACTTACATTGGATCCAGCAGGTACTTTGAGAGTATAAAGCATTAAATGGTATATAAAAAGATTTTGGTAAATAATGCCAAAAATAAAAACCTTGAAAACCTACCTACTTTGAAGTATAAAACCTTGAAATAATATAATATTGTGCTTACGTAAGTGTAAATATAAAGCACAATAAAAATTTAAAGAGAAACGTCTGTCTTGGTATAGGCATGTGATGAGAAGGGATAAAATGCATGTAACTAAAAGAGTGATGAATAAAATTGGCTGGAGAAGGATAGGAAGCCCAAAGAAAATATGTATGGATTGCGTGAGGAATGATATGAAAGCAAAAGGAAAATGGAAAAAGAAACATGTTGCACCGATCCAAAGCAACATGGAACTAAGAAAGAAAGATGAAAATGAGATAAATAAAAGTTACCTAAGTCATTAACAACATCTATTCTAAAAATTCAGAATAAGCAACAATAATTGGTGACAGACATGAGTAAGGGTAGCATGCTCATACCATAATCATTAATGACATACGAGTTTCGGTTGTCTGGCGGCAAAACTGGCAACGACAAGGAAAAATCTATGGTCAGGAATGAATAATTTTGCCTGTGAATGATGATGATCATCGCAACTTATTTTACTCTTACTTCTTTATTTTTGCCTATAAAGAGGGATTTAGTTCAATTGTCATGAAATCACCAGAACATGGAGAATTCTCTTATAGAGATCGTAGGCTTTAAAAATATGTTTGTATTTCTCAAACAATGTTTGACAGTGCTCGTCGTTCTCGTATTCATCATTCATCAACAGAATTTCTTTAACCCACTCATCGAGTTAATTCCTTAACAATATAATTATTCGGGTGGCCATTATTAAATTGAAATCCTTTGTGTACATAATATCACAAATATTGTCAAAAAGAATATCGATGACATAATCGTAATGGACTGAAGAATAATACATAGCCCTTATAAAAATATTTATAAATATGATTCGTGTAGTTGTAATCCAGTTCCAAGTAATAAAACTCAGGATAGATACCCTTGCTAAAATCGATGCTCCTGTGTATAGTTTGGATCATCAATATAAGTAAGACAGTTGTTTGTATGCACTAAGTCCAGAATGAACATCGTCGTCAACCCGATCGAATAGATGATGAAGTAGAATACAGCAAAGAATTTCAAGAGGTCACTCTCCAATTGCTTCATGTTTATATCCGTGATGTCTACGCTGATCATTCGATAGATACAGAGCGAATTGATGAATAAAACACAGCAAAGAGCAAATATTTGTTATTTTCTTCCTCTTGGGTAAATATAACTATTCGATACTTTATATTTTGAAGCCAAAAGCAGAATATGTACAAAGTCAAAAGAATAAGCCAATCTTTGAACTTCTTCTTCCAGTCGATTTTTGACTATCACTTGGAAAGAGTGACATAGTTTTTTAGTGTTCAACTATTCGTTGTTGGATGACGAATGCCTAAGGCTGTAACAATATTTTAAAGTTACAAGTTTACAAGCTTTGTTTAACAGCAGTAATAAATTCAATGAATAAATATTAATGTATTCGACTAACATTCAACATGATTATTATGAGACAATTCAACGAAACGAACTAATATGTTAACATGTTCGTATTGATCGTATCAATGGTAAAGGAAGACTCAGATATTGTAATGAGAAAGAAAGAAAAATAGGTTTAATTGTCACAGTCACAGGTGCATAGGAAATATAATTATATGTTACTCAAAATAAACTTGAATGTAGTTTTTTTGGACTTATGCTGGAAATGCATTGCATATGCAATGAATTTGTAAGAGAGAAAAGCTTTATAATGATATTTTTTATATTGATTTTTGCAAAATCTAATCTGACCCTGAATTTGATGACTAGATGTAGCCAGTCTAGGTACTTGACCACACTAGTTACTTACAAGTTTGTAAAAAAGTTAGAAATATTTTTCATAAATATTTTACAGAAAATTTAATTGCAGCAGAACAAGAACGTAATTATATATCCTGCTGGGGAGTTTATTGCGCCACTTCTTCTTCCCAGCGAAAGCACTATGAAGTGGTGAAGGGCGGGCGTTTTTGGGGGACTGTCTTATGTAATTTTGACTTTCGAAAAGTGCTGATTCTCAGCCTGGTTCGAATAAATGACTTTTGAATTTGAATTAGTGATAGAATGATTCATTAATATCATCTTACTGAACATTTGATTAGCTTCTAGTTTTTTTATGACACTCAGTAAAATATGTTTTTTATTTTAGTTTAAAAAGATATACCATCTGCTTTTCGAGTATTTAGTTAAAACTGATATTTTACAAACTGATTACAAGATTGTTGTAAACATTTACGAACTTCGATTTCAATAATTAGCTTTGTTTGATCAATCTAATCACAACAAACATAACCTTCTTCATTTTATTTAATTTTTCCATATTTGCAAAATGAAAATAGATAGGTAGTTTAATCTCACTTAGACAAATCCGTCTCAGCTTTCTCAGTAGTTATAAAAATCTTCTCACAGACACATACTAATGACTATGTATACTAAAACGATATTATTAGAAATCGAAAGAAATAACGTGAAGAGAGGGCTCCACTGTACAATAGGGACCGTGCGTGCGGAGCTTCATATTTTTATTGCGTGTAGATGTCTTCGTATGGAACACTTTTGCAAAATGCCACAGCTAGCAAACGCTTAGTTTTCGAGAAAAAAATTCCTAAAGTTTCAATAAATTCAATTAATTTACGTAATAAAATTGACGTTTTACCACAGATAATGTACGAACTTCACTCCTAGGTCGTTCCGTTTTACGTTCAGACTAAGTCTTAGCGGATTTTAATGGTTTTTTTTAATAAATTTAGTATGTTTTTAAGTTTAATTCATTTTTAAATACTGCCACCGTAATGAATTCAATTACAAAGCAAATAATATAATTAATTAAATTAAAAATAATAAAGTTTAATTCGTACTCTTAAAAGAATGTTGGTAACGAAACGTAATGTAACGTCAGTGACACTAACGTTTGCCGCGGTTTGCCAGTTGTCAGTCTTCGTATGTATGTACCCACAGTCGAGAGCGTTTAACATATTCCTGGCAACTACGATTATTGACACCATGGCGTCCCCAAAGTCCCCGTCGTGTTCTGCTGCGTCATCTCCCGATCTAGTGTTAAATGGATGGCTAGGACACTCGAAGATGCCGTATCATTTTTCTATGGTACTCTCAATGAAGTACGTGATTCATTTGTACCTATTAAGACGGTAGTTCCAAGCAGCAGATACCCTCTCTGGTTCAAACAGCCTCTGATTAAAATTCTAAAAGAAAAAACAAAGTACCACGCAAAATTTAAGAAATACGGAAACCTGTCTGATCATGAGTCTTTTGTTTTGCTCCGACAGCGTGCCAAGGAAGTTGAAAGTGAAATGTTTAGCTGCTATATTAAAAAAATTGAAGAAGACATTTTTAAGACCCCTAAAGCGTTTTGGTCGTACGTAAAATCAAAAAGTCAAACTAATACTTATCCTTCCTTACTTAAATATAGAAATAGCACTTCAAATATAGGAGAGGATATCTGCAATATGTTTGGTGACTATTTCTATTCTAATTTTCTCAGTTCTGCCAGTAGTAGCAACGGTGACGTCAATCTTTCGAATGACCATGCGCAGGGCTCAAACATGCATTTGAGCGACATTGTTTCCCACATACATTCAATCGAGGTTAACGAATTGGAAGTATTCAACCTACTTAAAGGAGTTGACTTATCTAAATCTGCAGGACCAGACAATATTCCCCCCGTTTTTATACTCAACTGTGCCAAAACTCTAACTCCTCCTCTTTCATTTCTGTTCAGGCGGTCTTTAAATTTAGGTGAGGTACCTACAATCTGGAAGTCGGTGTTAATCACCCCGATCCACAAGAAAGGGCCTAGAGACCTCGTAGAAAACTACAGGCCCATATCCAAACTATGCATTTTCGCTAAAGTCCTGGAAAAAATAATATACAAGCAGCTTTATGCTTGTCTTAAACTAAGCATCAGTGACCGCCAACATGGTTTCCTGCGAGGTCGGTCGACAACCACCAATCTCATTCTATGTGGTGACTACTTGACTGAATGTATGTCTCATCGCACTCAAGTAGATGTAATCTACACGGATTACAGCAAGTGTTTTGATCGCTTGGATCATGCTATACTTCTGCGCAAGCTATTGGCTATAGGTATCAGTGGAAATCTCTTCAGGTGGTTCTCATCTTATGTGGCCAACAGATGTCAAACTGTTGTTCTTAACGGATACACATCGAGAACTATGATTATCCCCTCAGGAATTCCACAGGGATCGCTTGTGGGACCCCTGTTATTCAACATCTTCATCAATGACGTCTCTTTATGTTTCTCTAACTCAAAAGTTCTTTTGTTTGCGGACGACATGAAGATTCTTAGTGAAATCAGAAATTATGAAGATGCTGAACGTCTCCAACAGGATCTGGACAGATTCCAAGAGTATTGTACGGCCAACCGCTTGGATCTAAATGTATCGAAATGTTATACATGTACCTTCACTCGTAAACCTAAACCTATTCTGTACGATTACAAACTAGCCAACACTTCAATAGCCAGAGTTAACACGATTAGAGACTTAGGCGTCACTTTTGACTCGAAACTCCTTTTTGACACACACATCGATAACATTATTAAAAAAGCTTCTAAGGCACTAGGTTTCATCTTAAGGATATCAGCCGATTTTAAGAATATCAAAACACTCAAAATTCTTTATTGTACTTTTGTGCGCAGTCATCTCGAATACTGCTCACCAGTATGGAATCCTATAAATAATACTTACGTCAATCGCATCGAAAACATTCAAAAGAAGTTCTTAAGGTACATTCAGTTTAGATCCAAAACATATTTGCCTAATTATTACAGCCGCTGCAGGAAGTTTCACATTCTTCCACTAATTGAGCGGAGAAAAATTGCCGACATGGTATTCTTGTTCAATTTGGCTAATGGTTCAACCGACTGTTCTGAATTGATGAGCAAAATTAGGCTGCGTGTTCCATCCTTCACTCTAAGGAATCATCAACCTCTGTATGTTCCGTCTGTCCGGTGTATATATCGACAAAACTCTTACATGATAAGAGCTAGCAGGGCTTACAACTCGATGTGTCACAGTGTTGATGATCTTGATTTATTCTCCACCAGTGTTCCGAAACTTAAAAAAAAATATGTGTAAAAACTTCTTTGAAGATCACTAAAACCTGTTTAGTCTTTTCTTAATTCTCTCCGAGTGCTTTATACTTATTCTTACCTTCGCTTGCCTGTCTGCTGTCTCTTGTGCTACCCCAATATTGTCAGTGAAAACTTTTAATTGGCCTTCTTTCACTATCTGTCAACTATCTGTATCCTAGCTGTAAGTTTTCTTAAGAAATAAAATAAAAATAAAATAAATAAATAAATGTCGTGCAAGTGTTGGACTCCAATGAGCCGCTTGTGCGCGCTTCATGGGAGCCACCTGCTTTGTGTGCCGCTGCAGCTTCATCTCCTGAAGTGTTAAGTGTCGTGCAAGTGTTTGACTCTAATGAGCCGCTTGTGCCACACGCTCCCTGTCTCCCGTTCCCGGATGTTCCAGTGCCGTGGATAATCCACTCACGGTACCTTCTGGAGCCTCGAACAGGCAATACCATAGGATTAATGAAGAGATTCGTCGTTTATGGAACCGCAAGAGGTTATATTTAAAATTAGGTACCCATGAAGCTTGCATAGAGTTTGCTGAGTAAAGAGGCATGATACCCACAACAAAGATGTGTATGTGCCACCATCGCCCCATGACACTTAAACCTAATGGGCAAATGGGGTCGTTCCGCTGTCACAAAAGTAACTGCAGATCAAAAGAACTAAGCCGAGCTAAAGGAACTTGGTTTGAAAATGTTCATTTACCATTGCCAATGTTTGAGCTCATGTATGCATTTAGTCACAACAACACATATGAATTAGTCCAGATAGAAACAAAAGATGACATTAGAGAAACGGTTTTGTCTCATAAAACCATTGCGGACTGGTATAGTTACTGTAGAGAAACAATAGTAGTATATGAATTGGAAAATGAAACTGAACGGCCACTTATTGGAGGGCCTGGAAAAATCGTTCAAATTGACGAATCCAAGTTCGGTAAAAGGAAATACAATATAGGACGTCAAGTGGAAGGCCATTGGGTGTTAGGAATGATCGAAGATGGGAGTGATGATCTGCGTGTGGAATTGTGTCCTGATAATGAGAGATCAGCTGATGCATTAGTGCCACTAATAAAGAAACATGTTCGGGAGGGCTCTATTATACACACCGACTTCTGGAGAGCGTATGATTGCCTTTCCGAACATGGTTTCATACACAAAAAAGTCAATCATAGTGACAGAGAAAACAGATTCGTGGCACCGGATGGAACACACACACAGCGCATAGAAAGTCACTGGCGTGTGATTAAGAGGGCCTTCCACAAAGAAAATTACAAAACAAATTTTGCGGATTTTTTAACAGAATTTTCTTGGAGGCGTCGTATTGCCATTCAACATTTAGACCCCCTTGAAGAATTACTTAAAAGTATTTTAAATGTATATGACATACACATTAAATGTGTTTTAACCATTTATGTGTACTTTTTTTTGTTACCTTATTACACTACACACCAAACCAACATAACATACAAAAATAACACATTTCAGCTTGAAAATTAAGTAAAAAAGCAATAAGAACTTAAGATGCAAGAGCGAGCGAAGCGAGCTCGGGACTTAGGGCATCCCGACACGGACATGTTAGGTTAGAAGGGGATGGCGGGGTCTGCGACCCCGCCATCCCCTTCGTGGTTATTTTTTTTTAAACCACGCAGAAGTAGGAGCCCCGCTGAGCGGGGCTCCGTCGACATAGCTTGACTTAGTAAAAAAGCAATATGAACTTAGGATGCAAGAGCGAGCGAAGCGAGCTCGGGACTTGGGGCACCCCGACTCGGACAGGTTAGGTTTTTTTTTTTTAAACCACCCAGAAGTAGGGGCCCCGCGAAGCGGGCCTCCGTCGACAATGCTTTACAAATTTTTTTTGACCTTGAAAATATGACCTGAGAGCTTGTTATAAGGAAATATACCAAGATTTTAGTATTTTTTGGTTTGATCTTGACTTTTGGAGTATTGACCTTGACTTTTGGGGTGTTGACCTTGACCTTGAAGATGTCATTGACCTCATTATTGCTTGGAACCTAATGTAGACCCGCCACGTAAACTTCCCCACCCTTAATACTCCCACTATCCCACCAATCCCGAAAGAAACTTGTGGCGATTTTTTTCTCAGCACTTATGGTTTTGCTAGATTTGCGGTTTTCAATATTACACTAAAAAGGGTATAATCTACCAAAAAAAAATACCTACTATAAAAAATCGCCGGTACCTATTGTACAGTGCTTCCCAAAGTTTTATTTAGGATACAAACTGTTGCCCGCATGCATCGGCGTATCATCATCATATCAGCCGAAAGACGGCCACTGCTGGACATAGGCCTCCCCCAAGCACCGCCACTCCAACCGATTCTGTGCTTCCCGCATCCAGCGGATTCCTGCGGCCTTTACAAGGTCATCGGTCCATCTTGTCGGAGGCCTTCCAACGCTACGTCTTCCGGTACGTGGTCGCCACTCCAGAACCATCGGCGTATATTCAGTATTATTTTCGTTATTTTTAACACCAATATCCATGATGAAAAGTAGCCTATAAAGTAGCCCTTCTCCAGTTCTCAGGCTACCCATCTGTCCAATTTTATGATGATCAGTTCAGTGGTTAGGAGTGAAAAGGTAACAAACGGACAGACTGAGTTACTTTCTTTTTTATATACCTCCATATACTCAGCGCAGCAACCGTGTCGTGAAAATAAACTATAAATTAGAATATGATCCACGAAATATAAAATCTGTGGAAAGAAAAGTTACAAGTTGTGACTACTTAGATTTTTTTTTATTAGCTTTATTTATTACTTCGCAATCAGTTTGCTGCAATGTTCAAATATGTTTTCGCGCACATCTAGTGCAGTACGTAAGCTCATACTCGCATACCCAGTCCGAGGGCTTGAGGCGCTGCATGCTGAAACACAGGCTATAAACCTAGTTCGGCAGCAGATGCTAATAATAGGACACAGTTGTAACTGAATTACTTTTATGCATTATTTTAAGTAGCTAAGATAAATTGTGTTACATGTTTACTCATTTTGGTCTAATAAATAAATATATTAAAAAATATCTATATATTTGCAACATCATGAATAATACCAACGATCTTATCAAACCAACTTCGATTAACTTTCTATTTAATGATTGTTTTAACAAGCAAGTATTCTCATAAAAGATTCAGGTACTTACCAATAGTCGGAAAATTGTCATATACAGATTATAAGATTTTAAAACGATTCATCATTTTCCTTTTTATCTTCGAACATCAGAAGTTCTTTAATAATCCATGTTTCGATATATTTTCTTAACAATATTATTATTCAGATATCTAGAACTAAATTAATATCCAAAACTATGCAAAAGAAATATTTACCAAGAATTAGGTCGATCAGATTAATGTAATGGCAAAAAATAAAATACATAACATTTCGAATAATAATAATATATTCTTTATTACGGACTACACATACAAGATCACACAATTCATATAGTATTATAACAATGACTTAAAAACTATTTTAGCAAACTAAAATAACTAATTACGTCGTGACCCAAAATTCAAAATGATACAACTCCCGATACTTTTACCGAAATCGATGCTTTTATATTTGGAGTATAGTTTGTATGTTCAAAATTAGTTAGGCGTAGTTGCTCTTATGCAGAGGAGCTCGTAGCTAAGAGAGGAGCTCGTGGCTAAGTAATAACAAGCCACACAGGTCGATCCATCAGGTTAAGCTACGCTTGCCGGGGTTGATCAGTGGATGGGTGACCATCTTTACATACCGAGACTCCTCCGTGCCTCGGAAAGCACGTTAAGCCGTTGGTCCCGGCTGTCATTCGTGGATCTTTGACAGTCGTTACGTTACGTTACGAGTCGTCAGAAGCCCGAAAGTCTGACACCACCAAGGGGTATCGTATTACCCAGTTACTGGGTTGTGGAGGTCAGATAGGCAGTCTCTCCATGTAAAATACTGGTATTCAGCTGCATCCGGTTAGACTGGAAGCCGACCCCAAGATAGTTGGGAAAAGGCTAGGAAGATTGAAGATTAAAGATTGAGTTGCTCTTATGCACAAAGTCTAGAATAAAGGCTTTTGCAGACCAGCGCGACTTGTCGCGCGACGCAACACGAACAATACAATTTCTAAGAAAACTTCACGGTATAACAATAACCGGTGTCACGTCGCGCGACAAGTCGCGCTGGTGTGCACAAAGCTTTAACATTGTCAAACTGGTTGCTAACGTAATTGTATAATTGATTATTTTTGTGATATTAATTTTACATGTTGATTATTTTAACTCACACATTTTTTATTGTTAATGTGTGTCACAAGCTCTAAAAAAATCAAGCTTCTAAGTCAACGCAATAAAAAAATACGGTCATTTTAGCGACATATTTTGATGCTCGCAAATAAATCAAAACCAACAGGGTACTTCCTGTTAACCTAAAATCATGAAATTTGGCAGTCAGCAAGGTCAAGGCCAAAGGGGAATGCCAACGCTCCATAGACACTTCGGCCTCAAGTGCACACAATTCAAAGTATATGAATAGGATAATATGCGATTTAAATAATGAAACGGTCAAGGTCTTGGTTTAGAAAAAAGTTGGGGTTATTTAGATAAAATCGTTTTTTTCAATGAGGCAAAATCTTCAATTTGTGCTGCACTAAATGTTTTAATATGATTATATATTGATTCTAAAAGTAGATTCCAGGGGTTAGGTACTACTTAAATGGTAATAACAGATTCTACAATCTGGCGGTACATAGTAATTGTACTTACATAAAAGATGTACCCGCAGTGCTGATGGGACAGCGAGCCGATTGGTCTTGTTACAGCCAGAAAAGAAACATTGATTTTGAGTGTTTGGTGCTCTTACTTAATAAGGCAGCAGTATACTGTTGGATGTGTTCAAGCTTTGTTGTCCCGCTTGCTATGCACTGTCAGCTACTTCAGATTGCACCGAAGGTAGGTTGGATGGTTCAAATTGCTCCATAGGCAGACTGGATGGTTCAGATTCCGGTTCTGTAGTTGAACATGATGCTGCTCTAAACTGCTCTAACGAGATGATGATGGCAACTGAAATAATAATAAAAATTAAAGCTCAGTGCATAAAGACAGTAAACGTGAATTACTGTAGTTTTGGTACAAATAAATACACAATCAACATTGACATTGACTTGACAGCCGGCCGGCATAATTCAATGTTGCCACACCACACACAAAAAATTGATAGATCGATATCGATTTTTTTATCGAATCCTAATTTTAAGGTGGAACTAGTCGCGGGCTCGAACTCAATGGTGGGCATGGCCAAAAACCACGCTGTCTTACCTGGCATCGTGTCCGACAGAGATAGTATCAGTGATGAGGAGTTAGAAGCTGGTCTACATGGACAACGTATAGTTCGCACGCACAGAAACACCGTACCGACCAATTTTAGGAAAACGAGCGCGTCAAAAATTACGAAAAGGCCTTTGGAAAAAAGGTTTTTCTGAAAAAACCACTGCATAAATCAATTACAAATAAAATTTATTGAAATCTTCGATAATTTGTCTGTGTCGGTACGGATTTTGTTTTCGAGATTTCACACATCTTGTATTACTTATTTACGCCCAAAGTTGCGTTAAAATTAGCAAGAAAAACGACTCTTTGTTGGCTTATAACTTTTTAATGGCTTTTTATTTTACTATTCTGCTTCCGTACAGATAAAATTAATATTAAGACCTAACGATATCATGTTAAACTTTGAATGTACGATGTCAAACAGTGGAATAAAACCCCTCCAAAGTTTGTATGGAAAAAATATCAAATTGTTTCACCTTAATACAAAATTATAATCGCCACTGTGACTCTTTAATCTTAACGACGTCAACTCTGACGACGTAACATTATTTGGTTAAAAAAAATGGATAAACAGTGTATTTTAGTTCAAATAATAAAACGATTAAGTACCTAATATTAAAAAATAAAATAAAGTCTTACCAGCGATTACACGACACGAAACACACACAAAACTCAAAATAATCACATTCACTTTTTCACTCACGGGTTCCCGACATTTTTTTTGGTCGGATCAAAATAGGTATTTAATTAACGATGCTAGTTAGTGCAAATATTTATCTACCACGATGTTATGTAAAAACTACTTATGGAAATAACAACACTTCCCGTCGATTTACACACAAAAATAATAAAAAATAACGAAATACGATGCCGAGCGCGCACTCGTGACTATAACGTTTTACCTGCGTGTGACGTGCGACATCAGTCAGTTTCAACATTTTTTTCCAATGTTGGCTATTGATATTTTTGGATATTAGTTTTTATGATAAAAATCGTTAAAAAAGGGTGTATTCCCGTTCGTCCCACTGCCGTCGTCCCCCTGGTGGGACGAACGGGAATTTAATAATTAAATGATTTAGTTGACGAGAATATCCGTCAGGCCATAGAGTTAAATTGCTCACAGACCACTTTAGCCCTAATTTCATAGTAGAAATAGAGATTTAAACCGTGTGTACCTGCGTCGGCCGTATGTCCGCCTCGGGGTTTGAAGGACAAATAGTTTGCGGCAGCCTTGCGGCTGCCTCGGGAGTTTAAAGGTTAAGAGGTTATGAACGTCTTTGTAAATATGTTTTCTTTAACATATTCTATCTATATTGTGCTGAACAGATAAAGAATTATAGGTAATTAAAATGTGTAGTAGCGTTTTTGTTATGATCTTATGCATTCATTATTATATCAACTATCAATTCGCTTGTTCATTTAGTATTAATAGTAAAAACATAACACCGTATTTGTTTGAATACATCGAATAATAAGCATTACGGATCTGATATTATAAGTAAAACATCCATGAAAACGATTATTTCGTGAACGGAATTTATAATTATTGGCAACACTGCTGATTTTATCCACAAAAGGGAATTATTTTCACGTATTTATCGTTTCGGTACTTTTTATTTTTGCAAAAATGTTCCCATCTTGTTCGGATAAATGAATATCTTGTTAGATAACTAGAAATAACGATGTTTTTTTTACATAAACGTAAATTGCTGGGCGTTCTCGGGCCATATATGGGCATCCTCTTTTCATGATTATAGGTCAACGGGAAGTATCCTGTAGGTTAGCACAAGTAAAGGAAAAAGTCCGGTAATTGTTAATACAACTTAACGATTTTCGGACTTTTTCCTTCTATATCTGTGCTGTAAGACCTGGCTTTCTGCCAAATTTCATGATTCTAGGTTAACGAGAAGACCCTGTTGGTTTTGATTTATTTGCGAATATTCAAATATGTCGCATAAGAGCGTGCAGCCTAAAAGTTGGCAATGTCGTCAATAGATGTTAAATATTTACCTGTTTTTATTAATTTGGAAATAATACTGTATGGAAATAAGAAATGTAGCTAACTAACTAACTAAGAATATTAATAATGAATTGCAATATAACATTGGATTTGATGTTGTACCCGTTTTAGGTGTAAAAAAGGCGTTTGGAAAGTTTCCAAATAGTACTTTTTTTTACATCTAAAACTAAATAATCAGTGTAACGATATTAATTATTGCATTTCATCAATATTCTAGTTCGCTAGTTAGCCACATTTTTTATTTCCATACAGTATTATTTCCAAATTAATCAAAACAAGTAAATATTTGACAGCTTTTAAATGGCTGCATGTTTCTATTGCGTTGACTTTGAAGCTTGATTTTTTTAGAGAAAGAACACCAACAATTCTTGACATTTATCGTAATTACTATTTTACTGAAAATTACATTGTAGCAGAACAATCACATAATTAGTGGTTACTTTCGTGAAAGATATTGGAAACGTTGCATCTATGTTAAACAAGCCGCACGTAGTCATCCTACAAAACGTTTGATTTGTCCGTATAACGTTCTTGCAAAGATATTTTTGACTTTCTGTAAAAAAAAATACTAAATTAGATTTTAAATTGTGAAGGAGGAGTAAGTGCTTAGTGCGTTTTCAGTTTCTTTTGCATAATGATAAACTATGAAGATGTGGCCACATCTGTTATACCGCTATATACGAACTTCGCAAGATTTCTGACGTCACGCAGGACTTCATCGCGTCTACCGCGAAATCTGTATACATAATTATACACTATACAGCCCCGATATCACCCATCTGACCACCCGATACAACCTCTACTTTCTAAAGGCGTAATCTGTAGTTTTAGCCGAAGTTATGGACGCTTCATTATCCGTATCACTTACGAACATAAAGGTCCCCGAACTAAGAATGAATGACAACACGATTTGACAGTTGTCCCTAAACCGGCAGGGCTATTACCTATCTTGCAGAAGCAATGCGATAGCGATCATTTGTTTCATTTTGACAGTTCAACAACATTCAATGCGATAATTACGTTGCAGAGCAGAATTAAATTTCGAACTTATCAAGCAATGGATTAGTAATCTGTTTCAAAACGAATTGATTGTGTATTACGTAATTAGGGTACCGATGTATTTTTGCTCGTCCAAAAAATGTTATTTGCGTAACTATTTTCAGACGGGCCCGTATCTTCGTTGATGGACTTAGAAAGTAGACCCCCAGATCAGAGCATTCTCCCATTTTAATGGGGGATGGAGGACGTTTCCTCCCGGTTCTTTACCTATTAAAACATATTCTTACTTGGACAGTGTTTATTCTTCATAAGCTGTAAACACGCCGTCTCTGCATCGTTAACAGTGATATAAAACTTTTCACAGTGTACACTGTGCGTAAATATTAGAACCATGCTCTTTGTTACCCATAAAAATATCACAGAAATGTGAAACACTGCCTGAAAATTTAAAATATTTCTTTTTTAAATACAATTTAATTACATAATAACACAATTTAATTAGTAATTTAATTACATTTTTTTTATAATTTTTTTTTTTAATTTACCGTCTGAAAATTAAAAAGTATTATTTTGATTTGACAACATTGAAAATAGGTAGCCACAGCCGCATACCCTAACAAAAAAACTCTATAAAAATTGAATTATAATAATGAGTGATTTCTAGTTCTTAACATTAAAATTAAATTCAGTAAACTGTTTTGATTCTTGTGATGGTTATGGTGGATTATGTGATAAGAGAAATGCAAGGAATTGATGGCTATAATACAAAATACATGGATAGTGTAAAAGAAAATGGCTCAGAAGTTAAATGTGCTGCACTGACCCCAAATAAAGTCAATGTCATAATCACCTATATTCAATACATCCATATAAAGGTACTTTTAAAACTACAGGCCCCTCCTAAAAGATAGTTTCCTATGGAAGATTGGATGATGACAAAGACATAATGATTGATCGTGATAAAAAATCGAGTTCATGATTTAAGAACTGCATGTGACATCTTAAGTATTTTATAGGTATACTTACTTGGTATTTCAATTCTGTAGGTTTTTTCAGCACAGAGCATATTATGTTGACATAATACAGATTACGGTAAAATATGCCAAACGTGTGACACAATGCCTATGAAAAAGATAATATTGGTGATTAACTTGGTGATAATAAAGATATTCCATGCGTACTTAGAGACCTAAACAGGGCCAGTCACTGTATATTTATTTATTGCCTTTATATGTAAGTAAACGGAGCAGTGTGGCCAAGTGATAACGGCCCCGACTTACGAGTTGTAGGTCAAGAGTTCGAACCCAGGCACGCCACAATTGCGGCGATAAGTCCCCTCTTTGAGGAGTGGCTAGAGAGGCGCCCTCACCTACCGCCTGACGCAGGTCCTCACCGGACACGGTAGTTTCGGGAGGTTCCTGTTTCAGATCAGGCAGGAGGAAACGCCCGGGTGTCACCACTGCGTGGATCGCCCGGAGGACACGGTGGAGCATACGGTGGAGGTCTGCCCGGCTTGGGTGGAGCACCGCCGTGTCCTCGTGCAGGCGATCGGCGGCAGTGACCTCTCACGTCCGGCCCTGGTCCAGGCCATGGTGCGGAGTGAGAGGGCATGGCAGGCTGTCACCTCCTTCTGCGAAGCAGTAATGCTCGTAAAGGAGGAGGCGGGGCGCGAGAGGCAGAGACTAAGGTCGCTCCCTCGAGCCCCTAGCCGCCGCGGTAGTAGACGCCCCGGGCGTCGGGAATCGATCGCCGATTTCCGGCCACCGTAGGCGCGGGCTTGCGGACGGAGAGTGATGGGTAGCTCTCCGTCCGATCAGGACCAAGCCCGGGTCGACGGCGCGTAGTGTTCCACGCGCGCCTCAAAGAGTTGCCAGCGAAGCTGAAGGGGTCCGTCAGGGCCGATGCCTACCACCGGGGTTGCGGATAAGTCCTAAGGGGAAACCGTGGCCCTGGTCTAGGTAAGGGAAGGAACACGGGTGGGTTTTAGTCAGTAAAAGTCTGACACGCCCTTCCGCTCCGCCCAGAGCGGGAGAAGTCATTGGATGATTTCCCACCCAAAAAAAAAAAAAAAAAAAAGGCAGGCACTTTCCTTTGTGTAAATAATTACATCACCACTACTCTCAAACCGGTGCAGGAAAACATCGTGAGGAAACCGGCATATCCTAGAACCAAAAATTCGAAGACATGTGACATCTACCAATCCGTACCCAGGTACCCAGGTATATGCCGGTTTTTTCACGATGTTTTACTGCAATCTACCACGAGGGGGCTGTAATCTACCACGAGGGTCCAGACCCTCGTGGTAGATTACAGCCCACTCCCTCTCGAAAAGAGCAGGCCTGTGAGTGTCCCAGCAGTGGAAACATTATAGACTGATTATGCTATGCATAAGTAAGAAAGGGTAAAATATTTACAAACATACCAATACTTGAAAAATTCTCTTATACAAATTGTAAGCTGTCATGATACTTTCGTATATCTCAAGTAATTTCAGACAGTATTCATCGTTTTCGTGTTCATCATTCATCATTAGAACTTCTTTAATCCACTCGTCTAGGTATTTTCTTAACAGTATTATAATTCGGGTGGCTATCATGATATTAATTTCCAAAGCGAAGAAAAGTATTCCACAAATATTGTCAAGAATTAAGTCAAGGACATGGGGGTAATAACACGTTAAATAATATATAGTGTGCATACAAAAATGAATAAAGATAAAAGTAAGTATAGAGATCCAATTCCAGACGATAAAACTCAGGACACTTTTACTAAAATCAATGCTCCTGTGTATAGTTTGGATCTTTAAAATAAGTAAAACGTTGTTGTCCTTATGCACTATGTCCAAAATGAACATAGTTGTAAAACAGACCAAATATTCAATAAAGTAGACAGCGGTGAACAGTTTCAATAAGTCGTTTTCTAAACTTGACATATTATTATTTATAACCCTGACATCCATGACGACCATTCGATAGATACACGACGTATTCAAAAATAACACACAGCAGATCGAAAGTATACGGCTTATTTTACCATTTGGATAAATATAACTACATCGTACATTATATTTTGGATTTAATAACAGACTGAGTGCGAAGTTAAAAGAATAGACTATTCGTAAAATATCTTTTTCTAATCGATTGTTGAGTAAAACTTTGAAAGAGATCTCTGGATAGATGTTTTGTTTTTTAAACATTTTTTTAAATTTCATCTTGACTCTGTCCATTGTTGGATGGCTAATGAGTCTGTGATAATATATAGACAACACGGCACCGATAATAAAATCGTTTAAATATTTATGGACTGATCGTATCAATAGTCTAGACTCAGTTGAAGTTATTAATTGTTGTAAGACATTAGTTAAATTGTTCTATTGTAAAAAATTCCATAGCAATTCGTTATGGAAATTGCAAGACCGAGTGGTTAGCATCCACAATTTTAAGTTCTTTTTACAAACTTGTACTTTTGTACAAGTGTGTGTGTATGTGTACAAATGTACTTAAAATTGTGAAAAAAAAACAAACTGAAACGAAAATTTCTTCTATAAGTTTTCATTATCAGGTTACCAACATTAATGTTAGAACTAGAAACTGAGTGGGACTTTAGAACTACCAAGATACAACGACGACGAGTAGAATGAGGATAAAATTGTCAACAATGTTTCTTTAGCTGCGTGCTATTATCTTTTAACATCAACCCATCCTTGCCAATACTTTGAAACATCATATTTCACAGAAAATTAAATTGCAGCAGTACAAGAACATAATTAGTGATAGCTTCGATCAAACATATTGGCAGTGAAGCGTCTACATAGAACAAGCCACACACGGTCATCTTACTGAACGATCGATTGGCCTGCATCACATTCTTACAAAGTTGTTCTTGACTCTCTGTAAATAAAGATACCATAATTATGCAATTCTGTCGTTTTACAGAAGGAATAAATGTACTATCAGCGTTTCGCGGTTCTATATATTTAGGAACAATATAAAGACATTTTGAAACGAAAACTGTTTATGTTTGATATAGGGTTGACTTTACTGAGTTACAATGTTTTAAACTAAGTACATAACAGAATGTCTCATTAGGAGTGCACTATTTCATTTTAAAATAAAAACACGTGTTTTTTGAGTGAATTGTGATATTTTTATTGCATTGGTAAGTAGACATGTTTCGGTAACGAATGCCGTTCACACTGTTCACAGTCACTGCAATTCCGGCCCCATGTATCCCATTTCTGTGATGGGTTTCGGAATGATAACGCGTTCTTCTTTTGTGAAGCGCTCCATTTTTAATAACCGGAATAGTCATAGATGACAGCTGTCAAAGATCAGAAGTACAGAATAGCACGAAAAAAAATGGTTACAACATTTTAATAGTGCACTCTTATTGAAACACTCTTTATTACTGACTTATACCTATGGTCATTTGCATCGAACTTATGTAATAAAATTGTATATCGATTATTTAAACATACTTGGACAGTTCCTGTTCTTCATAAGCTGTAAACACGCTGACTCAGCTTCCTCAAAAGTGATATAGAACTTCTCACAGTATATACTGTACATAATTATTAGAACTATATTCTTTATGAGCCATGAAAACAGAATTACTGTATGAACCCAAATCTAAAAAAAAAAATATTTTAATATAAATCATAATCATACCGACTTCCAAAAAATAAACACTAAAAATTTAAAAATAACTTTAATTTCGGAAGTCGGTGTCTTTGTTTATGAATTTTAGTTTTTTGCCACTGACTTCCGAAATTAAAGTTATTTTTCACTTTGTAGTGTTTTTGGATTTCGGTTGTTTTTTTTTGTGTAAAATGTTTCTATTTTTCACTTTTTAGTTGTGGTACCTACCCCACACAAATTCGAATACACTACCTGCTATGCAAATAACAGTGACGGGAAGTTATAATCATAATATCATCCATATAAACTAAGTGGGAAAAATACGTATTATTGAAGCTAACTCAAAAACTATCCAAATTAAGTTAATAAAATTTATATGGGACTACCTCGGAAGCATACCCTTTCAAACAAAAAAAAACAATTTTCAAAATCGGTTCACAATTGACGAAGAAATCGGTGAACATACATAAAAAAACATACATAAAGTCGAACATATAATATAACCTCCTCCTTTTTGAAAGTCGGTTATAAATTGAAAGTAGTTGTAGACAGGAAAAGATACACACAGACAGAATCTAACAAAGCTTAATTCCAAATATTTACTTATTTCAAATCCAATTAACAAAAAAATGTCCAGTCAGTAGCAATTATTTATATTGACTGAGCGAGCGAAGCGTCTCTGCTTCAAGTCGGCCAAAATTTGCTTGAATCTGCCAGTCTATTGGTACTCCTCTACAGGTCGTATTTTACAACCCATCTGAATGAAACTTGTTATGACACGTTTTACAAGTTTACAGTTTTTTTCAGTCGTCGGGGATTTGGATTTGTATTGGAGGGGTATTTCTTGCAAAAAAGGGCAAAAAGGGAGCTACTGGATATCTTCGCCTCATGCGATTCGATTTAAATGGTTCTCTTTTTTTATTTGAAAGGTAGTTAAGGAAAGTGATATTTAAATATTTGAATATACGTAAATACAATATAAAAATTAGGTGAAGATTTAGCAGCAAATTGCTCACTTTAAAATTTCTACCAGTGAAATCGATCCTTTAACTACTAGGTAGGGATTGATAGAGCACCTGGAACCACTTTCTGATCACAAAACATCTCATCGACTCGTCTCATCAACAATCTAAAACGTTTTACAATAGATCACTAGATGGTGCTACTGTGCACCGTTATCGTGACATCTGGACCGATGACCTTAAAAAGATGTATGTCTGGGTCAAACTGGATGCGGAAAGAGGTGGACAGAGTGTTGAGGTGCAGCCTGGCACAGCCTGGAGAGGCCTATGTCCAGTGGACTGCGATAGGCAGACTTGGTTGACAAAGAGATTGATGAATATCCAGATGATTTTATGTCCAGAAAATCACTGTCCATTCCAAGGTTGCCTGGAAGAGATCGCAATAAGCAATAAGGCCACCAATTACATTATTTTGTAGTGTATTTCTTTATCTTTTTGTAATGTATTATCTGGTGTACAATAAAGTATACATAAATAAATATCAATATAGATGAATAGAGAGGAAATCTAATGAAAGATAAATCAATTATGTGAGGTGTGATATGCGAACGAAAGTGAATGAAGGGTTCCGTAGTTGGAATGAATTTATCCCAAGAAAAAAACTTTACAATGTTGTTGAAAAAAATGTACCCCCTTTTTTTTTTTTTTTGGTTTTGATCCGAAATCATGAAATGACTTGTCCCGCTCTGGTTAGAGCGGAAGGGCGTGTCAGACTCTTACTGACTAAAACCCACCCGTGTTTCTTCCCTTGCCTTGCCAAGGGCCACGGTTTCCTCTTAGGATTTCCCGCAACCCCGGTATTTCCCGCAACCCCGAATACCAACTGCAAAATGTAAGTTTGTACGCAAAATATTTAAAGATTTACCATGTTATTTTAAGACCAAGACTTATCATAAGTTTTCATGTAATCTACGGGGTGGCAGGGACATCGACGCGAAACCTGTTACCATGGATTCAGTACATGATTCTGAACACCCCTGCGTCAAAATTTTTCATCGGTTATTAAAAAATAAAACAGCTGTTCCATACATTTTGACCGCGTAGGTATAACACTTTTCTATGAAACAGCAGATTTTTTTTTTACATAACCGACGAAAAATTTTAACGCAGGGGGTTCAGAATCATGTACTGAATCCATGGTAACAGGCTTTGCGTCGATGTCCCTGACAGCCTGTATAACTATAGAAATAATTTCAGTATATTTTTTTTAAATTTTACTTTCAGTAGTATCGCAGAAACTAAAAAAGAAAAGTAGTTTAGAAAATTCTTATTTATTTTTAGCCGAGTTAGAAAAGGAGGAGATTTTTTTTGTATGTTTGTTACCCGATTAGTCCGCCAATTATGATTTGGATTTTGATAATTCTTTTTTTGTTTTGTAGGTCACTCTTCAGAGGTAGTAGTCCCATCGAGATTCATTCAGTGCTTTTTGAAAAATTCAACAAAAACTTAAAATACATACATAGATGACGTTGTGGTTTGTGGAAAAGCAAAAGTTTTGATGAGGACTTTTATCAACTTTGTTTGGGTAGTTTTTAAGTTAGCTTTTATTAATAATACGTATTTAATCACTTCGTGTATATTGATGATGTTATAAAACTTCTTGTCGCTGTTGTTTACATAGCAAATAGTGGTATACGAATTGGTGTGGGGTTGACCACAACTAAAAAGTGAAAAATAAAAACTTTTTTCAAAATGACAGCCGACTACAAAATAACAAAAATGCAAAAAATTACTTTAATTTCGGAATTTGATGGCAAAAAACGAAAATACAAAACCAAAGACTTATTATGCACTTTTTTGTGTATAGTTTTTGGAAGTCGGTTGTTTTTTTTGTTAAGTAACTAAAGCAGTTTATTTTTAAATTATGAAAACAGAGACCCTCACAGTAAGCTTTTTCATTTGTTATGTAACACGATACAGTTCGCAAAATCTTCTTTTATGTAATTTTTGTTATTTGCCTCCCAAAACTGACTGACATAGGTACTCAAAATTGATTTATTTTACGATGCACACAGAAATTCACTGTGTACCATCGGTCCATTGGATTCGAAGCAAACGGGCTGTGACAGACAGACAGACACACACACGAGTGGTCCTATAAGAGTTCCGTTATTTCATTCGTACGTACGAAACCCTAAAAGAGTCAACAAGTTCGAAAATAAATTAATCGAAAATATTCTAAACTTACATCAACGTCTCCAAAATCTTCAATAATTCTCAGCTTTGATAACATTAACTCGATACACCATATAGTACGATAGAATGTGGCAAATGTGTTATATAAAGCCTATGAGAAACAAAACAATAAACTTGTAGAGTATAATAACATATTGTATGTAAAGTTGTACAAGGATCTTTAGGCGCATGTGCAAAATAGGAACCAACCCCGTCATCTTGTTTTTTCAATAGAATTTCACCAAAATAAATGCCAATAGCATCCCCTGCCGCTGTCCAAAAGATCATTATAGCACTGTTCACTCTTACAGAAGATGACATAAATCAAAGAGCCAATATTATTTGTATTGAAGAACAACAGTCTCAAATTCTAGAGATGACATTTCTTGTACTAAAGCGTATATAATAATGGGCTTAATATACTACAATCCTATGATTGTAGTATACTTTGGCTATATTTATTTCGCCATTGATCTTACTGCTAGAACTTTATGATTTTTTTTATTAGTAAGTGCTACGAAAAACGAACTTACCAACACCTGGAAAATAGTCTTATACAGATCGTAAGCTTTTAAAATATCTTGGTATATTCCAAACAATTTGTGACAGTTTTCGTCATTATTGGCTTCATCATACATCATTAGGACATCTTTAATCCACTCATCGAGATATTTCCTTAACAATATTATAATCCGGATGGCTATAACTACATTGATATCCACTGCGTAAAACAGAAAGTCACAAATATTGTCAAGTATAAGCTCGTAGACTCTTTCATAATTAGATGTAATATAATAGATATACTGTATATATATGTTAACACAAATAGTAGATGCTATTGAGATCCAGTTCCAAATAATAAAACTCCGGATATTCTTACTGCAATCAATGCTCCTGTGTATACTTTGGATCTTCAAAATAAGTAAGACGTTGTTGTCCTTATGCACTTTATCCAAAATGAACATCATCGTGAACCCAATCGCAGTTGTAACACAATAGACACTAGTAAAGAAAGTCAGGAGGTTATTTTCTAAATTATTCTTTTTTATATCTGTGACGTTTATGGTGAATATTTGATTGATATAAATCACATTCATGAATAACATATAGCAAAACGCAAATATTTCACATGTTCTTCTTGTTGGATAAATATGACTATTTCGTATATTATATTTGGAAGCCAAAGTCAGATAGAGGGCAAGGTTAAAAGCATAGACTATTCTTTGTATATCTTTCTCCAGTCGATTATCGAGTAAACTTCGGAATGAAATCTCCTGAACAATGTTTGGTCTTTGAGACATTGTTTTTATGATTATTATCAACGTCAACTATCAATCTTTGCAAGTAATAATATTATAATAGTTCTCTTCACCGTCTCCAGCGACAGTGACTCAGACCAATTTTCTTTCCTTTTGTGGGCTCAATAATATTACAGAGACAATTACGATACAACTAAATATAATTGCGTTTAAATATGTATGAACTGATCTTATCGTTGCTAAAGACGCAACTACATACTTCATAGCTTTCATAACGTCTTGTAACATTATATGAATGATTTTAAAATAAACCCAATTGCTTTGTACAATACAATTTTTAATTTTTAAGTAAAAACTTGTTTAGCGGCGTTGTGCACTTTTTTCGGGATGGGTAAAAAATGTTAAACTCGCGTCAGGACACGTGACCTGATCGAAAATTCTTAAGACGGAGGGAGAGTAGAAATGCACAACGTTAATGTTCAAGTTTTTATTGACAGCGCACTATGTTTTATTTTTGGATTTTTTTTAATTTAGCTACAGCTTTTGTTCTTGTACTTGTGACAGTAAGCCACATAAATTTCTGACATTTTCGTTAGATGGCGTTACTTAGTTTTCACTTCAATCGGCAGTCCCAGACTGCCCCGTTTTTTTTTTTTAAGTGCTTTATTGCTGAGCGATAACATCACCCTGTAAAGCCAACATATTCCTCTTCTATAAAATTTGTGCAGTTTTGTCTCAGACGGTTGCAGTCAGAAAGTCGTTCAGGTTTAGTATAAGATGGTATATTATGTTTAATAGACTCATGAACACTGATGTTGCTGACCCATGTCCCCAGAGAAAACATTTCAATCAACTTAACCGAGTGGACAGCTGAAGGTTTAAGCTCATTGTAAATTGACACCAATAGAGGTTGCCTTCTACCTTTCCAATATTGAGAATTACTAATGTTTGTAGCTGACGACTCGATCAAATTAATGGCAATGACATGACATGACATACATTTTAAACAATATTTGCCTCCTAGAAATTTCCTACAAATATGTAATGGAGATAGATTTAATTCACTCTCCATCACGTGGATGGGAGTGCTCCGAATAAAGCCACCAATAACAGGAAGAGATTTGTTTTGCGCTTTATCCAATTTTGATAAATGACACTTGTAACTCCAATTATATAAGAAGCTACTCGTACCATAGTCTAACCTACTGCTGATTATGGAGATTAGGTATATAGCCGATGCAAATGTGAACACCCCAATCAGGACCAGCTAATATTTTGAAAATATTTATAAAATTTATAACCTTCTGAACCGACTCATTAATATGTTTGAGGCAACATATTAATGAGTCGCTGTGGGCATTTGAGTGACTGATCCAACCACATTCCCAGGTACTTAATGTTATTCACTATAGAAAGATTACTATTATTAACTTTTAAGTTAACAGGTTGTCTGCACATACCTCTCTTAAAAATACAGACCTTAGTCTTAGCAGCTGATATTTCTAAGCCTAGATTAATAACTATGGAATTAAATGAATTTAAAACAGACTACAGCTCTGAAACTACTGCATTGACAATAGTACCTGATTTAAATAAAACAAAATCGTCAGCATACTGAGATATATTATTATCAACGTTCTGTTAGAACCGGGTTCCGATTTCGGTTTTAAAAATAAATCACTTTTATGTTAAAATAAACTTTGTATTAAAAGTAAGTAAGTATGCAAAGTACAAGTGCACGGCAGGAAAGTTGGGAGACCACTGGCGTGCTGGACTGTGAGGAAAGGGAGAAAGGAGTGAGAGGATGCTGCGTCAGCAGCAACAATGCAGCTTAGACTGCTGAGTAAGCCAGAAGGGGTACAGGTAAAGCGCAATACACACTGAGCCCGGCGACACAACCCGGCGGCCTGTATGAAAAGAATCAAACGAAAATTATAATTAAAACGTTTAGTTGCCGACATATGTCGGCGGCCCGGCGGGCTCAATGTGTATTGCGCTTAAAGGGTGTAACAGTTCGTAATAGCCCGAGTCGCAACAAAATAAAAACCCATTTAAGTACGTTATGTCAATTTGTTAAGTAGATAAAGAATTTGATAAATATGTATACAGGGTGGCAGGGACATCGACGCGAAGCCGGTTACCATAGATTCAGTACATGATTCTGAACGCCCCTGCGTTGAAATTTTTCGTCGGTTATTTAAAAAAACAGCTGTTTCATAGAAAAGTGCAATACCTACGCGGTTAAAATGTATGGAGCAGCAGATTTTTTTTTTAATAACCGACGAAAAATTTCAACGCAGGGGCGTTCAGAATCATGTACTGAATCTATGGTAACCGGCTTCGCGTCGATGTCCCTGCCACCCTGTATAAACACTTGTGAGAAAAAAGAAAAACGTTCTTAGACCGGATTGTAAATGTCTTTTAAACAACAAATAGCTGGTACAGTCACGAGTTCCAATATGTATACACTTAGCACCTTTTAAAAGTGATTTGCTCATGTGTTGATTGTTATTTTATGTTGTTACGAAAATAGTATTTTGGAACTCATTTAATATGAAATAGGCCTTATCTCAAAGTTGCAGTCAATATTAAACGAGAAAAGGAGGATGCTTAAAAAAAACCCAGCTCCGGGGGAAAAGCGATATATCTCAAATCATCAATAATAATAAGTACTAAAATAATAACCGGTTATGGTCGTGATCCTTACTGGCAAACATATAAAAATTGCCAGTTTTATTATGCAGATTATGAAGTCGTCTATATATGAAATTGATAATTAGTTTTAATTACTTTATTCAAAATATTATGTTAAAATGCGAACTTGGCTCATATTATATTTTTTTACAATGCTTAAAGTCGTTGAAAGTACTATGGATATATTTATTGTAACAGAAACTTCGAGAGTTCGACAACAAAATAGTCAGGATTTAACAGCACCGTCACGTGAAAATACCATTGTTAACAGCGATACTATGATATTGATTAGATAGTTTGGAGTCCTATATTATATTATTAAAAAAAGAAATTCTATTTAATCCGTCAGTCAGATGATAAAAAAATATTCGACACGTATTATTAATAAAAAATTACTTAGATAAAACGCATTAAAGTTGCAGAGTGGGGGTCGCTATGTCACAAGTACGTATAAAATCTACATACTCGTGACGTTATGGCACATTTTAACTCAATGTATCGCCGTAATCTTTAATTATAGTAAAAAAAGAAAAAATATTTGTGTCCAACATTTTTTAATAATCTACAAGACGGACAAAAAATATATTTTTAGTCATCATCCTTATTATATTCTTCTATGTCTGCTAGAAGTGCCTTAAAGTTTTGATGATCGGTCAGTCAGTGAGTGACAAAATTAAGAAATTTTGACTAGTTATAATTCTTAAACTACTTACTGGTTCAAATTGAATGAAATTTGAAATATACCTTGTTTATACAATGCCTGCTTCGATACTGAAAATTCAGGATTCTAGTTTTATCCACAACGAAGTTATAGGGGCACGAAAATGGCCTGAACTGCTTCGAGAAAAGGATGGTACGGCCGTGGCGCTTTTTTTCAGCTCGAGTTGGCGGGGGCTCTGTCGTGCCCCCAGATCAAATTCTTGATAAAAACAGATTAAGTGCAAAATTAAAAGAATACATAATAATTATTCTCTGGACTTCTTTTTCAAGTCGATTATTGAGTACAACTTTAAATGAGATCTCTAGTACAATTTTAAGTTTGTGCGAAATTATATTTAGCTCAACTTCAAATGAATGACTTTCTTAAGGGCTAATACCGACTCTGTAATTTATTACAATAAGACATTTGTTGAAATGTTAAATGCTATTATTGTTTTTACCCGACTGTGGTGAAGCGAACAGTGACTGTACAGATTTGATGCTAGCTTTTAAAAGAGAAAGAAAAAAGGAGTACTTGAAATACAAAAATGGGAACAGTAGTAATACATAAAAAAATAAGTATTTATTAAAACGAAAGGATATAAAAAGGTCAAAATAAGTAGGTAAGTAACGTCGTTTATTAGCAGTTTTTTTTTATATCAAATTATTTTATTTCGTGACAGTAAAGCAATTAATCTTACAGAAAATTGAACTGCAGCAATATAATATAGTATTGAGAAATAACTCCTAACAAATTTATTGGGAGCATAGCGTCTACACAGAACAGGCCACACGCGGTCATCTTACTGAATGATCGATTCGAGTGTATCACATTCCTGCAAAGATGTTGTTGACTCTCTGTAACAAAAGATACCATTAACAGATGTATACAGATACACATAACATTACCTAGAATCACGCCTGTAATCCCGAATGGCTAGGTAAAGGTCTACTTATAGTACACCCACATGTCGCCAGTTATGTTTAAGTCCCATGTAATAGGGGCGACTCTATTGCCATCTACCGGGCACAAATCTGGACTCCGGGCTGCTACTGGGAAATTACAGACAAAACAAATAATGAAGATAAAAATAACATAATAATATTATGACAAACTCCTTGGTGATATTAACTTCTTGGATTTTCCCTGTATCGTAATGATAAAAAATATCATTATTTTGTTAGATAAAAAGTGGTATAATGATTCTATAGTGTGTCCGTGACATCACAGTGCAGTGGGCCCTATCAGAATACCAGCGCTGCGGTATTTAATTATTTATTTTTTAAATATCGCAGCATATTGAGATAGGAGCCTTTTTGGCCTCGCACAGGTCGTTTGTTTTTAATTTTTTGTTCTTTTTTTAATGTTCCCTTATGTTTTAATTTTTTAATTTTTATGTTTTACTATTACTGTTTGTATTTCTTGTGCGTGTCCCAAATAAAATATTTTTCTTTCTTTCTATATTTTTTTAATTTTTTTTTAAGTTTATAATTCGAATTTTATTTTTTCTTTTACAATTTAAATATAACATATTTTCCTACAATATATTATGCATACTTACTTGGACAGTTTCTGTTCTTCATAAGCTGTATACACGCCGTCTCAGCTTCCACAACAGTTATATAGAACTTCTCACAGTAAATACTGTGTATTATAACTAGTCCAACATTTTTTGATGCCCATAAAATTGTTGCAAGACTGTTAATTATAGGCTGCACCTGAAGTAAAAAAATTGAATAAATGAATGAATGAAATGCACCGATCCCAGCGTGGTTTAACCAGAGATTATACACCGTGAAATTTGAATCACAGTTTTGCTAGAACAAACGTTGTTCAGACCATGGTCTACAACCAATCTATACCATTCAATAAAAAAACGTCATTGGTATTTAAAAAACACAAAAAAACTGATTTATTTATTTGCATTTCGGCCCGCATTGGCCGGACATCCTTGTAGTCCACGTGGACTCCTCATAACTCTTTTGAATGCCATATTGCTACCGCGATGAGTCCTTTGATGTTACGGTTAATGTTTGAACACGTTTGAGCAACATAAGACTTATTTGAGAACGCCTAGTTTAGTTTGTTTTAATAACATATTGGACGGTATAGAATGGTAGTAGACCATGGTCTGACCAACGTTTGTTCTAGCAAAACTGTGATTCAAATTTCACGGTGTATATTATATAACCCAAGATTTGCACTAGCCCGTGAAGGCTCATGTTTTATGGGACTTCAAAAGCCATTGCATATCAAAGCATAGACCGGGTGGCGCGGTAATGGTAAGGAGTACATGCCCAAGGATAAGGAGGGATTTGCGAGCCGTACCGGATATGCATCCTAGAGTAGGCATTGGAATAGTGGACAGACAGGTTAGTAAAAAAGTTATGAAAATATACTGCTACAAACATCGCGTGCGTGTCGGACCACGTACAATGAAGGGTTCCGTAGTTGGGATTAATTTATCCCAAGAACAAACTTAACTTGTAGTTGAGAAAAAATTTCTCCCATACCTTGATATAGGTACGTTACGGTCAATTTTCCAACTGCAAATCGTCCCTTTAGTAACAAAAAAACGTATCTGGATTTTGTTCAATTTTGAGTTGTCGAAATTGAACAAAATCCAGATACGTTTTTGTTTTATACTTAACAGTATACCATCTATCTTAAAATAGCAGGTTCTATTTTTAACCGACTTCCCAAAAAGGAGGAGGTTCTCAATTCGGCCAGTATGTTTTTTTTTTTCTATGTATGTACATCGATTACGCCGCGGTTAATGGACCGATTCGCGTGATTCTTTTTTTGTTCGACGCAAAATAGCTGCCAGGTTGTCCTATATAAATTTTATCAACTTTGCTTGGATAGTTTTTGAGTTAGCTTCAATAATACATATTTTTCGCACTTAGTTTATATGGATGATATGATGATAACTTCCTGTCACTGTTATTTGCATAGCTGGTAGTGGTATTCGAATTTATGTGGGGTAGGACCCACAACAAAAAGTGAAAAATAAAAAAAAATAACAAAAAAATTAAAACCGACTTTAAATTTTTTTGTCATAAAGACACGTATTTCGATGATACTATATTTCTGAAATGGTGGTTGACGTATTTATATTAATGCGTTAAACAGATCTACGTATTTGGATATTCATTTCAACTTGATACCTCCACACGTCCCTGAGAAATGGGTCTTGGCAGACTGACGGACGGACAACAAAGTAATCCTATAAGCCTGCAGTGGTTCTCAAACTTTTTAAATGACGGAACCCTTTTGGGAAGCAAAATACTTGATGGAACCCTACAATAAAACAATTGTTTTTATAAGTGTATTTTTTATTAATCAGCATATTAAAAGTACAATGTAACAGTTACTAATTATTATTTACTTCACCACTTGGCAAGGACAACAATAGAGAACATTAAAAAAGAAAAAATCTAACTAGTGGGAGGTATGAAACTGTTTTTTATTTTTCATCAATTGGTTGATATCAGGTTTGATGGAAGAAAGTTGGAGTCTCATATCAGCTTCGGCGTCCAGTCTATTGCGATATTTTGTTTTCGTGGCTGCGTAGGTAGAGAATCCTGTTTCGCACAAATATGTAGTTGGGAACGGGAGCAGAATATCCAGAGCCATTTGGCCAAGCATTGCATATTCATCTTGGATTCTGCACCAAAAATCATTGAGAGGCGTCGTTTTGAACAGTGACTCCATACTTGTGTCTGATGACATTTCTAAAAGAGATTCATATATCTCGTTTGACATGTTTTCAGGCTTTTCCAAGTTGGGTAAAAAAGGATTATGAATCCATGAATTCACTTTAACTTTTGTATTGTGTTCTTCGGGAAAATACTTTTCAAAAGATGCGCGCATCGAACTGAGATATTGGACCAATTCAAACACATCATCTTCAAACATTACTGAGTCGTTTTTGCTAACAAACTCACTGAGTAACGTAAAGCTTTCTATTTCTTTCTTACCAATGCAAATGATCCAAAAATCTAATTTTCTTTTAAAAGCAGTTATTTTATTATAGGCCTGAAACACTGTTGTCTGTTTACCTTGCAACGATAAATTCAATTCGTTAAGTTTTTGAAAGATATCCGCCATAAAAGACAATCGGAACAACCAAGTTTTATCATACAAACGGTCCTTCAAATTAAAAGAAGTATCTGCTGAAAGAAACATTTGTAACTCGGCTCTAAGTTCAAATAGCCTTATTAAAGTTTTACCCAGAGACAGCCATCGCACTTCTATAAGGAGCAGCAGTGTTTTATGTTTGCTGCCATAATCTTCACACAATAATGAGAACAATCGGGATTGTAGTGGTCGTGATTTGATAAAATTAATTATTTTTACCGCTTCATGCATAACTAATTTTAGATTTGACGGCATGCTTCATCGCAAGTGCTTGTCTATGCAGAATACAATGACTGGAACTACAATTACGCGCTTTATATATAATTCGTGACACTGCTCCTGCTGTTTTACCTGTCATCGCCTTGGCCCCATCTGTACAAATGTCAATGCAATTGTTCCAACTGAGATTATTTTCTTCAAAAAATATATTTATTTTATTAAAAATTTCTTCCCCGGTAGTGTTTGTAAGCAGCGATGAACACATAAGCATGTCTTCTTCAAAATAACTTTTATATGGATATCTCACAATAACCAGCAGGATAGCCAAACCAGCGACATCAGTCGACTCGTCCATTTGCAAGGCGAATCGTGTATTTTGTAGACGTGTAACTAGTTCTTGTTTGACGTAGCTTGCCAGATCATGGATTCGTCGTGAAACAGTATCGTTTGATAGCGGAACAGTAGAAAGATGCTTTGCAGATTTTTCATCGAGCATACATTTTGTTATGTCTAATACACATGGTTTTATTAATTTCTCAGCGATAGTATGCGCTTCACCTGCTTGTGCAATGCGATAGCTAACTAAATATGATGCCTCCGTGGCCTTTTCGTTGATAGTTTGTGTTACATGCATCATATTTTTTTGACTTTCTAATAACTGATCTTTTTTGCAAACAAAAAATTCTTTATTCTTGTCTTTAGACTCGGGGTGTACAGTTTCTAAATGTCGGCGCAATTTGGCAGGTGCCATGGAACTATTAGGAAGCAGTTTACTACAGAGCATGCAGAGAGGTGAGCCGTTGGAATCAACAAATCCGAAACTGATATAAGATTCATCATACTTCCTTCTTTTCGTCTTTGAAACCGTCGAGCTTGACGTCGTGGCATCATCTTCTGAATCGGTGATTGCTATATTCTCCGTGCGCACTGCTTTTGAACATTCAGCGTCATTAGAAGATGTTGTTGCAACACATTTAACACCTTTAAGCCAACGTTCCATTCTTCTTTATTTATAATGTTACACGTCAGGATAGTGGGGTTTAAATAATCCACAATCGTTACTGCGTATAAGAGACTAAATTTAGTACCTACGGTGAAGAAATGTACAAAACTGAGACAACAGAATACAGCAGGCAGTAAAACAATGAACACTAGTTTCTCGCTAGCGAGCTTGTAAGTAGGCAGTAACTTATCGCTCCGAACGCTAATCGTCAACTGACGACGGGCGACGCTTTTATACTTAGTCCTAGACTCGATCTCAAATATTCTCGAAATAGAAATAGAAATAGAAATAATTTATTTAGCATAAAAAAAAAGAAATACAATGCATGTTACATTACTTAAATATTACATTATATGCTCGATTTTTGTGAATAATGACCCCGATGCTAGGAAAATCCTGTGTTATAGGGGCCATCCGTTCGTCCTCTAAGGTTAATTTTCAAAATTAGGCAAGCTAACGTGTAACAGCAGCAATATTGTGTGAGTAAGCGCGTGTGATGTGTAATGGGGAAAGTGTATGAGTGTGTAGTGTGTGATGTGTGTGTGAGTGTGATGTGTGTCGTGTGTGTGTAGAGAGGAAAGGTGATTTAGGGTATCTGTGGTTGTGTAAGCGTTCACGATACTAATAATTATTATTATTTATTTGTATAGGGGTTTCATCAGTGCTTCTGTTTCATCATAATCTAGGGTGAGGAGGAATTCTTTAGCAATTTTTTTACATTTGTGTGCGTTTAGTGTATGTATGTTATGTTTCTGATGTATTTTGTTGTATATAAGGGCACTTAGGTAAGGGTAGTGACGTCTAGCGAATGTAGTTTTTGTATGTGTTGTGGGACAAGCCGGTTTGGGTCTTCTTCTTACTGTTGGGCTGTTATTTACGCTGTATGGAAGAGTCGCGTGTTTTCGCATGACTGCGCGTAGTATATATAGTTGTCGAACCGTTGGTGTTTTAAAGTCTCTGTAAAGTTGCCGCGTTGGGAATCTAAAGGGTTTTTTTAGAATGACTTTTATTACTGCTCTCTGGGCTCGTTCCACCTGTATAATGTCGGTCTTGGCGGCTCCTCCCCAGGTAGTGATACAATAGCTCAGTACTGATTCAGCTAGAGCCGAGTAAACAATCTTAAGGATTTCGCTGTTGGCCCTTAGCTTCTTAAATAGAAAAATAAGTTTTCGTATTCGTGCAGATACTGTTAGTAAGTGTGGTTTCCAGGATAAGCAGGCATCTAATTGAAGGCCGAGATATCGTACCACTGGTGCTCTAGTCACAAGGGGGCATGTGCAAAGGGGGATTGGGTGGGAACATTTGTGGGCTTTAATAAGAAATGTACCGTCTTGTGGTAGGTTGGAACGTCTTGAGCCAAAGGTGATAAAATTAGTTTTCGCAACGTTTAGTGTGAGACTGTTTTGCTCTAGCCATAACATCACTTTACGGAGTCCCTTTTCGGCTGTCTCTTTAGCCGAGGCCCAATCACGGCCATAAGATAGAATTGCCGTGTCATCCGCGTAAGCTACTATTTTTGTGGATGGAAGGGATAACTGACAGAGTTCGTTGACGTAGATCAGAAAAAGAAGAGGACTGAGCAAACTTCCTTGTGGGACTCCAACAATCACAGGATTCGCATCGCTAACGTATTCCCCTACCCTAACGCACTGCATCCTATCAGTAAGAAAGTTTTTAAATAAGTCGTGGGCGATGCCTCGCACTCCGATGGATTCAAGTTTAGAAAGAAGTAGAGGAACAGACACTGTATCGAACGCCTTCGAAAGGTCTAGGAAGATTCCTAGACACTTGAACTTATTGTCGATTTTATCAACTACAAAATCCAGTAAAGATGACACTGCGTCCTCTGTGGATAATCCGCGTTTGAAACCGAACTGGTTTTGGGAGACAAATTTGTGTTTATTTAGGTAGTTGTTAAGGCGTTTGTACATTATTCTTTCCAGAACTTTGGAGATTGCTGGAAGGACTGAAATTGGGCGGTAGTTTGTGACCCTGTTTTTGTCACCCGATTTGTATATTGGATGTACGATGGCTTTTTTTAAAGCGCTGGGGAATATACCTGTGGAAATAGCCAGGTTGCATATACGTGTGATAGGTGGAACTAGCATGTGGCTAGCGTGTTTTAGCAATTTTGGTGGGATGCCGTCCCAGCCCGTAGCACTGTCAATCCGGAGGCTGTTTATAATTGAATTAACCTCTTCTTCGTCTGTTTCCAGAAGAACCATTGAGTTGGCTGTATTTTGTTGGTGAATGTTGACAGACTGAGGGCAGTTTAAGTTAGGTATATTGTTTGCAAGATTTATACCAACGTTTGCAAAGAACGTGTTAATTTTATTGACGGACTTAGTGGGGCAATTTTCAATTGATAGGAGTTCTATTGATGTTGAGCGAACGCTTTTGGTATCAGTTACACTACGGACAGTTTCCCACATTTTTTTAGGGTTAGATTTAGCTTTTTCAAATTCCTTTTCCTCATAGCCTGATTTAATCCTTTTTAATAAATCGTTGCAAAAGTTGCGATATCGTAAATAGGTTAATTTTAAGATCTGGTTTTTCGGCTCTTTACTTGTATTATAATGCATTCTGTCCCTATTACGTATGCATCTCAAAAGACCTGTCGTTATCCAAGGCTTTATAATTCTTTGTTTGCATGGGATTGTTTTATAAATAGTATTTTTAATTAATATGGGGGAGACTATATTCAGTAGTTCATTGATGGCTTGGTTGGGCTCATTCATTGTATCTAAGGCAGAGAAGTTACAGTTTTCGATATCAGAGATAGCGCCAGAAAGATTAAGGAAAGATGTATGAACTTTATTGTTAATAGGTTTGGGTTTGTTATTTTCAAAATTTAGCAGGATTGCAGAATGGTCTGTTATCGATGTTTTTAATATTAAAGTAGTTGATTTGTTGTTGGTTTTTAATAGAATATGATCTATACAGTTATGTAGGCGAGTAGGAAGAACGTAGGCTGGGAGAAATCCGTGGGACGCAGTCATGTTTAGGTACTGTAGAGAGCGTGGGTCATTGCTATCAGGGCTGATATTGATGTTTACATCTCCGATAATTGTGGTGTGATTGTGATTTTTGAGGTCAAGAATAACATTATTTAGATGGTCTAGGAATGGGTCAATATTTCTTTGTGATGGTGGTCTATATAAGGCAATGATGGTTAGGTTGTTTTCTATGGAGCAGGTTAGGCAACTGGCGTCAGGGAAAATCGGTTCAGTTGTAGTGTGACGTAGATTATTCCTAATATATAGAACTAAGCCATCGTTTTGGTTAATTAAACTTTGGGTTTGATGCGATGAGTATCCATCCAAAATAGGGATGTTTCCGGCTTTTTTAAGCCAGCATTCAGATAGCACAATTACGTCGCATGTTATGTTCATTGTGACTAGGAGACATCTAAGTTCGTCAAAATTTTTAGTGATACTTCTGATATTTAGGTGTAAAACAGTTAGTGCATTTGACGCGTGTAAATAATCTTTGCAACGGTCTGGTTGACATGTGTACGATGTAGATACTTCGATACGATCCAAGTCGATAGATATGTTATTTAAAGCAGCCATTTATTAGACACATGGCAACAGAGTGTGTGTTCGATGTTAATTTGAGTACCTACAGGTTTTGATATTGATGAGTCGTTCGAATAGATTATTGTGCAGCTATTTCGGTTATGTGAAAAAAAGTAGATTATAGCGTTATTTCGAATACATACAGACGAAACAAACCGTTGAGTGATAGGTGTTTTTAGTATATTGTTATGCTTAATCGGTGTGGTGGCAGCATTCGTGTTATTGTTGTATAATGTTTGTGTGGAGGTGGTGTATAAGTTGTTGTGTTGGATAAGTGATGGAGAGTTATTTAGAAATGTACTTAAGTGTTTAACATTTTCTGAAAATGAATAGTGGCTAGGAATCAAAGAAATACATACAATGGCAAATACTGTTATGATGAGAAGTAGTCATTGACTTTCTTGAGCTTGCAGTTCAGTTAAGGAATGTTCGGATTTAATAAGGTGATGTTTGGCTCCTTCCTCCTTACGTAGAAAGATGTTTCCGTTCGCTGTCCAGCAAAATTTGTACTCCATACGTTTTGAGAATTCCCTCGCCGCAAAGAAGAGCTTCCGAGAGCTGGCAGGAAGATATTCCGCAACGTAGATTGGACGGCGGTCACCGGACAGCCCGATACTGGAGGTACTTAAGCGCCCTTCGTTTGGGTGTTCCTTGTTAAAATTCCGTACCGAAGTGATCATCTGGTTTTTTGTTTCCACATTGGTAAATTCAACAACTATTGGTCTGACCGCGCCAGGCTTACCCGGCAGGCGGTAAATGTCGCGTACAAGAGTTTTATCGACGGGCATGTTGACTTTGGTGCCGAGTTTATTAATTATGGTGGTGAGATCGGCTGTGAATTCTCTCTCTTTATTGGGTACGTTGCGGATTTCTATGGTAGATGACCGCGATAGTTGCTGGAGATCCTGTAATTTTGTTTCCAGGTGTAGTATACTGTCTCTGTAAGCCTTTTTTTCTTTTTGCGATGACTCAATTTGTTTTGACATATCGTCATATTGTTTACTTATGAATGTGACCGTCTTATCAATTTCTAGGAATGATTTATGCAATGAACTGTTTTGCATTTTTAGCTCAGCTATTTCAGACATAAGAGTTTTCAGTTGGGAGCTTTGTTCGTTTGCGATTTTTGTAAGGCATTCCTGTTGTTCCTTTTTCCAGGTAGTAAGAAGCTGGCGTATCTCTTGTTTGAAGTCCTGAAGTTCGCTCTTAGTGGGTGACAATTCCGAACGTGGGCGTTTGCGCGAATTTTCATTATCATTATCGTATAGGCTACTCGACAACGATAACTGTGGGATGTCTGAATCGGACTTCACTTGCATTAAATTAGTAGTTTTTGCCGGACGCGCCGGAGAGTTTGGTGGTGATCGAGTTACAGACATCACGAGACTTGGGAGTATAACAAAAACACAACAGAAAATACTCGAGTCGGCACCTTTGATAAACAAAAAGCAAAAATAAAAACAGAAATTTAAAAATTGCGTTGTAAACAATATCGACTTTATCCTTTGAAGTTAGAGTCGAAAGTCGCTTGTTGACAACTATAGCGTCTAATTCAGAGGCGGCTTTTATCAAAGAGACTACGCGCTCACAAGTATACTACCCGCTCGTTTTAAGTTTGCCGCTGACGATAGGTATGACGTTCGAAAAGTAGCGTCAGCAAAACATAATATAAAAATATTTTTTTATTTAATTGTAACAATAAAAATTGTAATATTTGGGTAAAACTATGACACATTATAAGTTTTGTTGTCACGTGAGGGAGGGTACGCGCATTCCACAGAATGGCAAACTTAGAGCGAACGGGTTGTACAAGTATAAAATTGTTGATACCAAACTTATGAGATATTGTACCAGCTATTGTAACACATGTTTCTACAAATACAAATAAATAAATAAATAACGTTCATAGCGTTTTGTCTCCGCGCGGCCGCGGAGTCCGCGCGGCCGCGGAGTCCGCGAAGCCGCGGAGCGACCAGAGAGAGGTGTTTTGATTTTTTTTTCTAAATTCTTACGGAACCCCGACAGAGGTATCACGGAACACTAGGGTTAAGCGGAACACACTTAGAGTATAGCTGCTATAAGGGTTCCCTTTGTTCCTTTTGAGGAACGGGACCCTAAAAACAACAACTTGAACAATTTTTTTTATCAGTTCTTATTCTTTTGGTAGTCATCACTTTTTAGGGTTCCGTACCCGAAGGGTGACAAACGGAACCCTATTCATAAGCCTCCGCTGTCCGTCTGTCTGTCAGCGAGCTCTATCTCATGAACCGTAATAGGTAGGCAGTTGAAAATTTCACAGATTGAGCATTTCTATTGCCGTAAGAGCAACAAATAATAAAATTAAAAAATAAAGGGGGGTCGCCATACAATAAAATTAAATTTTGAAAAAAAAATTATCTGACCCTGGCATGTGGGGTATCATTTTCTAGAGCTCATCGAGTAGAGAATAAATATAATTTTTATTTGTTTTTATCTTCAAAAATGATGAATTAGGGGGCCGTAGAAGTTGTCTGTTTTAGACCATTTTTATACGAGCTCTATCTCAACAACTAAACAAATTAGGAATTTGAAACTTGTGTGTATCATGTAACATATACTGTTTATAATCAACAAATACTAAAAACGCCGATTTATAACGTATTTTATATAATATGGGCGATTTTCTGCAACTTAAAGTAATAATTTTGTATTTCATGCTAATATTATGCGATATAAATTCCACAGATAACTATTTAATAGATCGATCATCCAAAAAGGTCTACAAAATAAACTTTCTTCACAAGATTTTAAAACCGGCCAGTATTTTTTGAGTTTAAGAACTTTATCGACTTTTTTCAAAGTATCCCTAGACGGTGTTGATGTGTGTACCTCGTGTTAAAACTACACTCCAATAGACAATATATTCAGTAACATTGAAATGAATGCTGGCACATACTGTGTACTATTCAGTTACCTAGCTTAAACCGTTGTGGATACAATTTCATATTGAGAAAAATTATTGGTGTAAAAATATTCGGTCATGGCGGCCAATCTCAACGGAGACTGGCCTTCGGCGCGGGAGATATTATAGTGCACAAGTGTGTGCGCAGACACGAGTGCACTCTCTCTTCCCTCACTCTCATAGTCCGATGGGATGTGTAAAAATAATAAGTAAGAAATAATAGATTTCTGTATGACTATCAAAAATAACGTAAATAAATACCTGTATTGACCCGTGCGTTTGCACTGGCGAAACATCACGACAAAACATGTTGAAATCTCTAGTTCCTGTCAAACACTGTATGAAAAATTGACAGAAAATAGAGATTCCAACATGTTTTGTTGTGAATGTTTCGCCAGTGCAAACGCACAGTTATAATAAAAATTTGGCGTACTACTTACATTCTATTTTGTACAATATAGTCTGATGTAGCAAGAGAAATCCTTTTATTTATAAGTAACTAGCTTTACCCGGCCTGGCTTCGCACGGTTAGCACTAAGTACTTATCTACGGCGCATCTACATTTCCTAATTACCTATTTCTACCTAATTACCTACCCTACCTACCTACCCTACCCTTCTTACCAGGGTAGGTAGGTACCTAACCTACCCTACCTACCCTACATATCTACCTGCTTTTTTTTTTTTTTTGGGTGGGAAATCATCAAATGACTTCTCCCGCTCTGGGCGGAGCGGAAGGGCGTGTCAGACTTTTACTGACTAAAACCCACCCGTGTTCCTTCCCTTGCCTAGACCGGAGCCACGGTTTCCCCTAAGGACTTATCCGCAACCCCAGTGGACATATCTACCTGCTTACCTACCATATATACCTATTTATACCTACCAATACTACATATATTAGTAGCAAATAAATAACGTTGACTTTAGTTAATGCATGTTACTGGATAAAATTAACTTAATATTTTTCTCTTAAAATAAATGAAATATACTACACCTATATTTTAACACAACAACATTTTCTCATTAAAATTAGACAATTTCTTTACAAATCTTTGTTTTTTTATAGCGCCTCTGTTGTTACCTTTACGAAAGTATTACAAAAATTCATAGTGTTAAATCTTGTACGACATGGTATGGAACCCTTCGTGTGCGAGTCCGACTCGCACTTGACAGATTTTATTTTTAATTCATTCTTTTAAATATAAATATACATCTAACACTAAAACATAATTATAAATTATGTATGCAAAGGCAATAAAAAAACCATAAACTTAAAAATATTGTGTGTGTACAAATGCTGCACAGGTATCAAACGACGTATAGAAACACACTTGCGAGGAAACAATAAATGAAATTCCATTAACATAATTATTTTGTAAAAAATATTTGTCAAAAATGACTCGTCGATTGTTTTTGTCCTGCATTTTGAAGAAGAGGAACAAACTCGAAACCGCCAAACAAACTAATATTATAAATATAAAAACGGAATGTTTTTATTCACAACCAATAATTTAATATTAATTTGTTATCAAAAATGAGTAATTTGATGAAATTTTATAATTTTTTGCACAGTAATTGATAAAAGTATTCACAAAGTTTTTAGACATAAATAGGTAGGCAAGTAATATTAAACACTTACTTCGTAACCCATTCCCGTTGAATACTTCACCTCATTGAGCATTAGGTCAAAATATACTAGATTCCCGTAAAATGCGCCAAATGTTTGATGGACAGCCTACGAAAAAAAAAAGTACAAATACGGTAAAAATCTAAATCATATCACAGTAAAAAAATATACATAAGATAAAATTAACATTATACTCAAAAACAAATAAAAATGGTTTTAAGAAAGGAAACCCGCATAAAATATCTGCTCGCATGTTAGTATCAAAATAATATATAATTATATTGACCGCATAAAGTTTGTATTTCATAGTATTTCTCAAAAAAAAAGGGAAAACAAAGTTGTTACTGCGATTGTAACTGATAATAACCCACATCTCAAAAACTATTACGGCTTAAATTAAAAAGGCACTTATGAAAATAATATGTTTTAAATTATGGGATCCAAAGATACGATATGATTTCAAACTAAAGATCGCCACACGCTTACGTGGATTGATTTTTTATTCAACCTTTGGTTAGATATATAGGTAGAGCCACCCCTAATTGTTTTTGTCGTAATTTCTCTACACCATTATTTAGCGAAACACAAAATACACCTTCTTTCCAATTTTTATCGATAGTGCCGATGGTTTAGTCTCCGAGTAAAATCTGGACGGACAGACTGACGCGGCGACGGACGGGCTAGACGGATATGACGAAATTCTAAGGGTTCCATTTTTGCTATTTGGCTACGGAACTCTAAAAACGCAGTATTCATCTTCATTATTACCCTGCTTACTTATTTCTAACGTGTTTATAATTTTCATGATACAAGTAAAAAAAAAAACGAACTTACCGCTACTTGGAAAATTTTCTTAAACAAATTGTATGCATTAACTATATTTTGGTATATTCCAAGCAACTCCATACAATGTTCATCATTTTCGTGTTCTTCTTCCATCTTCAAGACACCTTCAATCCACTCTTCGAGATATTTCCTTAACAATATTATAATTCGGATAGCTACAACTAAATTGATATCCAATGCGATACTCATTATGTCAGTTATATTGTCAAAAATTAAACCGATATCATAAGAACGATTCAATGTTATATAAAACATCATGTACATAAACATATCTGTAAATAAAATAGTTGCCATGGAGATCCAGGTCGAAACAATAAAACTCCGGATACTCTTACTGAAATCAATGCTCCTGTGAATAGTTTGGATTTTCAAAATAAGTAAGACGTTGTTGTCCTTATTTATTATGTCTAGCATGAACATCATTATGATCCCGATCAAAAAACCGATATAATTGATGTCAAGAAAGAATTTCACGACAGCACTTTCTGTCTGTTTTGTATTGACATCTGTGAAGTCTCCAGATATAATTTGATAAATACAAAGCACGTTAATGAATAAGATACGACAAAACGCAAGTATGTGATGTTTTTTTCCGCTTGGATAAATATGACTTCTTCGTACACTATATTTTGAAGTCAAAAACAGATTGAGTACAAAGTTAAAAGAACACACTATTCTTTGCACATCTTTTTCCAGGCGATTATTTTGTAACACGTGATATGAAGCTTCTAAAACCATTTTAACTTCTTGTCACTGGACTGCCTATTATATTATAAGAATAACTTTATGAAGTAGTAATAAACCGAATAGATAATTAATTAAATAATTATATTTACATAAAAATGTACCACCTGATAATATCAATATTATGGAAGCAATTAATTTCAAACATCGACCTGTTCTACAACCATTACATAATTTCATTTACAACGGTATATTATTATGTCAAATATGTAATAGGAAATGGCCGTCGCTGTAATAGTATTTTGTTCATCGAAGACATACAACTGTTAACATGATTAAGATTGTACCCTGTAACGGGTAAAATACATTATACTTATTTGCTTTAGACGAACTGACTACTAACGAGGAATAAGTGACGAATTTTTTAACAATAAGCCCGTTTATCCATATCTATATCTACTGTAAATATAATAATGAGCTCAAACAATAAATCCTAATAATCTAATTGCTAATATTGCATGATATGCCTAAACAACCAAATATGTAACAGGCATCCATAATTGCTTTAGACGAACTAGTTTGGATTAGACCCAACCAGTGGAAATGATTAGAATAATTTATAGAAGTGCCTAATCATTTAAAATTTATTCCATCCATATTTTCATATTGCTGTGTGTGGATAATACGTTATCATCATCATCATATCAGCCGAAAGACGTCCACTGCTGGACATAGGCCTCCCCCAAGCACCGCCACTTCGACCGATTCTGTGCTTCCCGCATCCAGTGAATTCCTGCGGCCTTTACTAGGTCATCGGTCCATCTTGTGGGAGGCCTTCCAACGCTACGTCTTCCGGTACGTGGTTGCCACTCCAGAACCTTTCGGCCCCATCGGCCATCTGTTCTGCAGGCAATATGTCCTACCCATTGCCACTTAAGTTTGGCAATTCTTCGGGCTATGTCGGTTACCTTGGTTCTCCTGCGGATCTCTTCATTTCTGATTCGATCACGTAGGGAAATTCCAAGCGTAACCCTCTCCATTGCTCTTTGGGTGACTTTTAGAGATAATACGTTAACCATCGATTAAAGTAACACTCATGTGCAATGGGGTCCAATGATCTCTTTAATGATGAAGAGACTTCGTTTTATTTCAAAAATACATCCTATGAAGTATATTTCAAAGAATATGGTGGACGAAGATGTGCAGGTGTTTCTTTTGCCTTTGAGTAATCTCATACAATAATAATTATTATGTTTTTTCCTAAGTATCGCATACAAAATAATTATATTTTTACAAACAGCCTCTCTTCCGACGTTATTGCTTCGGCTGGAACATTTGTATTCATATTTATATTTGTATAAATCACTTATTTTTACTATAAAATGAGAAAAAAAGAAATAAAGAGAAGAGAAATAAAGCATCTGGAAGCATACACTTTCAGATGCTTTATTACGTTATAGGAGTATTTATCCATACTCTAATTTACATTCAAGTGGCAATTGACATGCTGAAAACAGGCATAGTCTATAATGACGAAGTAAGTATAACTTTTTTAGAGGTATGAGGTACAGGGTGTAAAGTTCACTCATCCACCATAGAAAAAGGAGGATCCTCCGACCAGACGGGTGTTATGTCTGGCGGGCAACTGCCCGTAAGTTGATTTCGGATAGTCTTATCTATGTTTTTCGCTCGGTAAACTCTAACTGCGCGATGCAGGAATTGTGTGACGTCATGTCTTTACTGCGTAGTTCGTATGTCGCGGTGTAACCGCTACACTTTGATTGGTAGGTACGAGTATACCATTATAATATTTTATTTATCATCATGATTGGCGGAAATATCGGGCTAAAACGAAAAAAACCCAGGTCACGGTCAAAGCGTAACAAACATAAATATAAAAATGCCAAAAATCATCTCTCTATATAATCTTAGTCTAGATTCTATATCAGTAATAGGATTGATAGGATTGATAATAAAACCAATAGTAACAAAACCACAGATCACAAATTTAATGACACAATAGGTATTACAGAATCGCAAACTGTAGCAGTACAATACAATACAATAGTTAGTTAGACGACCCATTAGGTGCAGTAAAAACGCAGCGTCTACGTAGAACAGGCCACACGCACTTATCTTGCTGAATGATGCTCGATGTAAACGCTGAACTTTCTTGCACAGCCTTTTGTTTTCATCTGGCAAATAAAAGTTTATTAGTTAAATGCTAGTAGACAGAAGTCAGCCAACCATTCTTGCCAAGGGGTATCGTGTTACCCTGGATTGTGGAGGTAAGATAGGCAGTCGCTCCTTGTAAAATATTGGCTGTGTAAATCCTTATACTGGAGGATCCGAACTAGGAACGATATTCACCAATCTGTTTAATGGATGAAAAATATTTTAAATTAAAAAAATATGTTAGAAAATATATCGCAAATAGTAAGATATACACCAATTGAAAGAGCTTTTCAAGAAGAACCATCGCTACTAACTCGAGTTTTGCCAATTGTTGGCAATTCGGAGTTAATGACCTAAATAGGTGACTACTTGGCCACCTTAGTTTAGGAATGTTCTTTGCACCCAATAGCCCTAAGTGATATATCAATGGATAGTACTTTTTAAGATAAACATTTGTTAGTAAAACTTATAAAAATAACCGTGAAACGATCAAGTACAATTGAAAAAAAAGTCATTTTTAATTAATCATAGCCGGGCCAGGATATTTTTAACCAACTAACTCGCGATTTATTTTTTTACAAATTTTATACAAACTACTTTGCGTCCATTAAACAGGAGGGTGAAGGGTCTCTAGTTCGGATCTTAGACCATTGGTGGCAGTGTTGGGCATAAATCAATTATTTTTTTAATTGTAGAAGCTAACGATTACAATTTTAATTGCAATTATATTTTAATTGTGAGACGCAATTCAAATCAATTGCAATTAAAATCCATTAGTTGTGGTTTACAATTAATTTAATTGCAATTAAATTTTTTATTGTTATTTACAATTAAATTAATCGTCAATTGTTTATTGTAACAATTAATACTATTTGATGAATGTAAAAACTCACGCACAGGAATGTACTCCCGGGATAAAAAGTATTCTATGTGTTAATCCAGGTTACAAACACATAGAATAGCCGTTTCTGCGTGATTGATTAACAAACACACAAACATTCAAACTTTCACATTTATAATATTAATAGGAAGTAGGATAGGATTAACTGTAATTGTAAACATGCATCAAACCATTAACAATTAATTATTTTAATTCTTAATTGCAATAAAAACTGGCAATTTAATTGTTTATTGTTGACTGTTTTCACAATTAACTTTTGCCCAACACTGACTGGTGGGATGATAAAGTCACTTCACCTAAGATTACACGGTAAGTTTTTTACAGAATTAACCGGCAAATACCTGAACAATTCAACATCAAGATAGTAGCGCAAGAATCTTGTACATTTTCAATAGCTTCATAGAATTTCTCGCATTGCTTGCAGAATATTGTTAGCCACATCAAATCCTTCAATATCCAAGAGTATACGGCAAGCGATAAGATTGATGCTTCCATCTATAAAAATAGTAATTCAGTAACAACTGACTTGTCAAAAGTACAGAGCCATGCAAAACAAAACAGTACTCAAAAAGTAGAAGGTGATAATTTCTCAAAAAAATACAAACTCATGCCCGTTTTTACTTATGTCAATTAAAGCAATGGGTCTACCTTTTATAGCAGATCTTTTTATGTCATTATATTATTATGCATAACAACGGATAGCATAATCTTCATTTCGCAGAAAATCGTTTGGCAAACACTTATTTGTCATACATTCAAAAGTCATAATTTTGTAAGTCAGAATCAGCTTTTTTAGAACCATCATATCGCAGAAAGTTCACACAAACATGCTTACAAGCATACTTCATGCATGCAAGCAAGCATGCAGCATGCAACATGCAGCAGGCATGGTTGCTGTCACGGCTCCGGCGCTGCGGGGCTCTGGCGATCCCACGCGAATTTCTTCTTCTTCTTTTCGTGTTGTTAGTGACTAACCTGGTGTCAGACTTTTAAAGCCGCCCATGGGCCTCTTACTTGTCTTCACATATACCCTACACATATAGCCATTCGTGCCTACGCGGGCTTAAATTACACTCTAGGGGTAGGGCAGACAAAACTACGTGGAGTCTGTTTCGCAGCGATTCGTTTCTGTCACAATCTTTTGTAGCACAACATAATGACTTTATAACACAATATTTAAATAATTTAAGGTTAAAAATTCTATTATACATATTAAAATAGCAATATGATTAATAAAATGATTCCAAATAAAATTCTGCCATCTTAAAAGTAGGCCATTCTAAATTCGGACATATTTTATAAACACTCGGCCAAACAATAGTTATACTAAAGAAAAATATTCGTTTAAAGAAGATTATGCCAAGTGCCTAATAAGTTGGAAATAGTGGGAACCCTAAAGCAACGCCTAGTTAAGTAATGTCAAAGGTAAGCAGATACTTAAGCAAATATTCCAGTTTCACCAATCGTTTCTCACTAAAAGACTCGTAAGTCAAATGGATGATATGTTTATCCGCTTACCGCTCCTGCTTCACACGGGTGCAATAACGACATGACAAAATATCGAAATATCTGTGCGATAACTTAAAGTACATATATATTATACATTAACCTTCTGGAATAAATGCTCTAAATTATGGTGAAAGTTTGATGCAGTCAAAACCCATTGAGCAGTAGAAGATCTAAGCGATCACACAAACAGACACGAACAGTGATTTATTTCATACTGTGAATAGATCATTGAAAAAAAAAATACTTACAATACTCGTATCGTTTTTAAATAAATCAAGTGTTACGTTATAGTAAGCCAAACCATGAGAAGATATTTCTATTATATAAAATAGTACCTAAAAAAGAAATCGTAATGAGCTTTGCTGAATTAGAGTTGATCATAATGACATCCACCACCATAATGGAATAGAAGGGTTACCAAAATCACCGAAAACTAGACCTGGCAATATAAATTATACAACATGCTTACACTGTCTGAAGTGTACGCATGTTGTATGTTGCGACGAGAAAATCATCAAATTCGAGGAAGAATTGAGCAGGTCAATACGATGGGGTATAGTAGGATTATCTGAAGTCCGAAGAGGGGGAAGACTCGATATTCCACTAATCGGAGATCGGAGACACTACACTCGAAGTTGTGGACGAGTATGGGAGATGGAGTCTAGGACATACTGTCCATGTCCAATTAGGTAAGTCCAACTTCGAGAAAGAAGTCAATCTTTGAATCAGAGTCGGCTGGGTAGCGTTTGGAAAACTACGCAATATTTACTCGTCCCACATACAGCAGTGTCGCAAGACGAAAGTTTTGGACCAGTGCATGTTGCCAATAATAAAATATGGCACTGAAAATGTGGTCACTCACAATAGGCCTTATTAGAAGACGAAGTCATCCGAAAGGAAATGGCTCTCCATTTCCTTCACCACCACATGTTCCCTAGTTACTTCCCTACGTGATCTAATCAGAAATGAAGAGATCCGCAGGAGGAAGTTATATCGGTTACCAAGGTAACCGCCATAGCCTTCTCATAACTCGAAGAATTGTCTAACTTAAGTGTTACGATATTTGCCTATATAGTAGACCACGAACCAACTACGGTACTAAAAATATTAAGTATGAGAGTGCTAAAATGGATAACGAATTTCCGAAAGATATTAAGGAATACAATCCATTTCCCCTTTAAAAAGAAGCCGTGCTTGGGGGAGGCCTAAAATGTCCAGCAGAAGACGTCTTTTGGCTGGAATGATGATGAAGTTCTTTTGAAAGATAAGAAAAATAATAAAAATAGTTAAACGGGACGGCCGCTGTGTGCAAGGAATGCTATAGATCGTACTTACAAATTGCTGAAAACAAATTTTGAAGACGCCATAACACTCCAATATATCAACGTAAGCTTGAAACATTTTCTTGCTATTCAGTTCACCATACACATATTCAACGCCTTGAAAACTTACAGCTTGAAGATTCCAAAGAATTACTTTATCTTCCAATAGTTTAAGGAGTTGGATTGCATAAATTATATTAAAATCAAAAATAAACAAAATGTAAAAAGGGACATTAGCAAAAGTCAATATGTACGACTGAAAGATAAAATAAGAGAAAACTAATACATAACTGAGCAAAGATATGATTATAATAATCCAAGTCCGAAGAATGAAATGCTTCAAATAGTTCTTACTGTTGAGAAACCTGTGTATCCTTTGAAAGGTTAGGAGAAATACAATATTATTTTTGGTTTGGACAAAATTAACAATGAAGTTTATAGAAATCCCGACACAGTAGAAAATACCGTCATAATAAGAGTGGATATACATGTCTTGGTTTAAAACAGATATCATAATATGGGTGCGGTATACGAATGCACAACAAAAAAATATAGTGCCCAGTAATGAAAAAAAATTACGCAAAAAGCTGTTTGGAGTCACAAAACCATCTTTGATGCAATATTTGGAACATAATATTATATTTTGAATTAAATTTAAAGGAAAAAGCATCGACTGCACATCTTTGTCAACCACATTGTTGAGAGAAACGTTCACTGGATTTATTTTGCTCCTGGTTTGGCAACCATTTACATTTACAAACATTATATCCAGAAGGTTGCTAACGAATAGTGATACTCAGTCCATCTAGTTAGTCTATAATTTTTATTTTATTAAATGTTAAGTAGTTAATTTTACTTATCGCACCTATAGAAGTCATTACTGTAATGGCTGAAATTAATTAAATATTAATTATTCAATGTGTATTGTCTTTGGTCTTGGCGTAAACCATTTAATTTTTCCAGCTTTGACATCAAGTAAAATCAACAACATTGTCAAACTTATAACTTTTAAGGATGTGCATGCGAGGCTTTTGGCTACTTTGTAATAATGTATGTATTTCGTCTGTTTTTTGTAATGTGCGTCCTATTTTGTGCAGAATAAACAATTTTTCTTTCTTTCTTTAATTATGAAATTACTTCATGATCACGTGGATACCATTTTTTTACCCGACTACCCCAGAAAGACGGAAATGTTTTTCCCAATATTTTTCCCTATTTCTATGGAAGCTATGCACGTTCTTACAAAGCCGCTTGGCTTTGTAAGAACATGCATCGGCTGAACCGTGCAGCTTTCCACAAGGTGTCGGGTGTTTCCGATCGATGGAAATCTACATCAAGAGCTTGGTTGTTTTTGGTGATGGAGTGCGGAGTGCCTTGTTATATTCCAGTCTTCTTGTAATAAGAAAGTGTGGTAATTCCCGGTCTGGAAGATTATAGTTCATTATAATTTACAACTGTGCTATGTTGGCTCTCACTCAGCTCCCTTATCATGCTCGCGTGAATAATACCGCCTGGAGTGTTATGATCAATTAACACGCGTTGCATACGACGTTTTGTCGTTCGAGTGCTAATTAGTCTATATTGAATACAGACGTCATAACTTGTAATTGTCCTGTGATTAAATTTTTGCCTGACATGGCACATGATTAATTTTGATTTATAAAGAAAAGAACCTATTGTTATATTATAACTTATGAGAAGTTTAGACAGGAAAAAAGTATGTAAGGATCGTAGCAGGTGGCGTTCTGTAGTTTTTGCCTACCCCCATGGGAGAAAGCGTATGTTTATGTATGTATTTATAAAAAGTAAATAAATAATGAAAACAAATAGGTTAATATAATCATCAGAAAGACACAACACACATACATTATGAGCATTTACATAATGTACATGCAAAGGAAAAAGTGTCCTGTCTTTCATTTCCAAAATAGTTAATTTAACATTTTTTTACAAAAAAAAAACATAAATTTTGTATTTTCAAGTGTCCTTGAAAGGATTAAATTAAACCAAAAAAGATTTTCCCAAAAAAATCTAATGAAGATACAATTACAGAAATGCGAACGCTATTAACACTACAGTATAGTCAGAGAAAAGAATTAGCAGACTCAACTGCAACGCAGCGTCTACGTAGAATAGGCCACATACGCGTATCTTGCTGAATGATGCTCGATGCAAGCGCAGTATGTTCTTGCATAGTTTTTTCTCACCATCTGTAAATAGCATAAAACATTTAAATTATCATATATTTAGTACAGACACACAAAGAAATGCTCTCAATATATTACTAAATATTAATATTATTTCTACAGAAATCGTCCATTACTGATTTTGGTTTCTTCCCATTGGACTGCCCACCATAAACAGCAGGTCGACTGATGCACATCACTCTGGTACCGATTAGTGTCGATGGCAGTGCTCTCGAGGTTGTTCGAGAATACGTATACTTCGAGGAAACGTCACTCTGCAGTTTGGTAAGAACAACTTTGAGAAGAAGGCTAACAGAAGAATTCAGCTGGGCTGAACTGCATTTTTTTTTGGTTTCTGCCTGTTATGACTTACGGAACTCACGGTATGGCTGGTTCATAAATTCAAGGTCGCTCAGCGAGCTTGGAACATCTCTCTGGAATCCGGAATGAGGTAAACCGGTTGAGAACTAGAGTTGTTGACATAGCTCACAGAATAAGTAAGCTGAAGTGGCAATGGGATATAAACCGTAGAACCGATGACCGTTGGGGTTCACGTGTTCTTGAGTGGAGACCGTGAATCGAGAAACGTAACGACCTTCCCAGAGTGGCTGGTAGTAGCTGGGTGAGAGTTGCTGAGAATCGAGCTGAATGGCGTGCAGTTGGAGAAACCTCCAGCAGTTGACTGCTGTAGGCTAATGATAATGATGAGGTCGATGAAGATGATTGCATGATATTAATTTTTTGTCGAAATTATATTGTCAAGTCTATCACACAAAGTGGGGTATACCTTCTAGTTTAAAAAATCTAATGTTTTTCTTGTTATAACAGTCGAAAAATACACGATGATATTAATAAGAAACTTGGCTTCGGAGTCTTAACTGCTGCAGGTTCTAAATTAAACAAATCGCTTACATAAAAAACCTGCAGACCGGAGAAACTTTGATCTTACAATTTAATCATGAAAGAACCATGACCTGTTTGTACTAATGCTAAAACACGTCAAGAAGAATGAGAATTTAGGCAATACGCGCGTGGTTCTTTATTTTTAAATTAATTACCTGAGCAATCAGCATTCAATAGACGTGCGCAAGAATCTTGAATATTTTGAATAGCTATGTAGAGTTTTTCACATTGCCAGCTCAATATTGTCAGCCACATCAAATCCTTTATTATCCAACATAACAAGGCCAGTAACCCTAACACTGCTACATTCTGTAAAGAAATAAAATATAAGTAGCGCTTTTCAAGCTTGACATAAAACGCCTGTCTGTGGTAAGTACTGCATAAATCGTATTCGATTATTAATTTTATGTCCTAACTTATATAATGTTATAAATGCCAAAGTGAGTTTGTTTGTTTATTACGCTTTCACGCTAAAACGGCTGAACGAATTTAGATGTCAATGCCATAAAACTATCTGTCAAATAAAGCCAATTTCATGGATATTTAAAACATTCTGTTTTGTTTCAAGTTAGTGTAGTGTGTAAATAGTGAATTAATATTAAATAGTAACAATGCTGTGCTATACATGTAACACATGAACAAAGTGCGAACATTTTTTATCAACTTATGCAATTATAATTATTTACACACATCAAAAGTGTCTAGGGATCAAGCATTTTTATGCGGATTTCTTGAGATTGAGATGTGGCTTTGTAATAAATTTATGATTTTATAAATTTATATGGATCCTTTTTGGTGCATTTCATAATTTGAATCAGGAACTGTGAATCAAATTCGAGTAAAAGATGAAAATCAGCTGTCAATATTTTCCCTATAAAAACATACAACGCATTGAAGACATTATTAGTGCTACTGTTTCCCTACTACTGATTAAAACCAACGTTATTATGGAGCAGCGACGTCATTTAAGCAGGGAAGAAATGCTCAGAGCCGTGGGAATGATAGAAGCTGGTTCCCGGCAACGTACTGTGGCTTTAGCTCTGAATACAAGTCAGAGTGTTATCAGTCGACTTTGGACACGTTACCGAAGCACTGGTACCGTGGCTGAGCGCCATGGAGGACGGTATCGCTGCACCACACGGAGACAAGACCGATACATTCAAATCTTAGCTCGAAGAGCTCCAACAATAACCGCCATGATGTTAGCCGTGAGGCTTCATCACTCTTCAGGGAACTTAATTAGCGACCAAACAGTCAGAAACCGCTTGCATGAAGTGAACCTTCATTCCCGAAGACCGCTACGGGTACCACCTATAGCAATGCACAATCGTAGGATTCGATATCAATGGGCTCTTGAACACAGAAATTGGGCAGAAGAACAATGGCGTTTCGTGTGCTTTTCTGATGAGTCTCGTTTTGGTATGAGACCGGATACAAGACGTATACGACACTGGAGAACCCCTGGACGCCAACAGCGATTAAAATCCTGCCAGGAAGTCCTTATAGTGGTGGAACCATCATGGTATGGGCGGGTATTTGGATCGGCGGAAGAACTGAGTTGATTTGGATTAGAGGCAACCTCAACGCTCAAATTTATGCTGAGACGATTGTATCAGACGTCATCGTTCCTCTACAAGTGCAAATCGGTCCCTTATTTCAGTTAATGCATGATAATGCACGACCGCACACCGCAAGAGTTGTAAGACAGACTCTCGCCGCAGCTAACATCAATGTCCTGCCCTGGCCTGCTCAGTCGCCAGACTTGAACCCGATTGAGCATGCATGGGATATGCTACAGAGAAGAGCTCTGCCGAATATGGAGGGTATCCAGTCGCAAGAAGACCTTTTTTTGTTGTTGCAACGAACATGGGCGGCCATTCCACAGCGTGATTTGGATGAACTCATTTTGAGTATGCCAAACCGATGTTCTTGTGTTGTTAGTGTTCGCGGTAGAAACACGGATTATTAATTGTTTAAGTTACCCAATAAAATTTTAAAGAAAACTGTTATTTCAGTCTTTTTTTCGAACTTTAATGTTAGTGGTTCAAATGTCAAAAATCCCTTTATTAGGAAAATGGCAAATTTCTTTATTAATGCAAAGGTGACTTGGTTTATCGTTACTGTGACAAACGAAAACACTTTATTTGATGAATCCTTAAAGAAAATTTTAATTAATATCAATCAGGAGAAAAGTTATTGCAAAAATATATGTTGATCCCTAGACACTTTTGATGTGTGTATTTATTTTATTTATGCAGTATTTTTTTTCCTTTGTTTTTTTTTCTCTTTGATATTAATTCAAGTTACTTACACTTTTTGAGCGTGGTGACCGACAAGAAAACAATTTTTTTTCTTTTAATAAATGAGAAGTTAATATTGTTTAAAATATTTTTATTATCTTACAATACATGTAGGTTATTCAGGAATATTTATCATTGAAACTATAGGTTTATGGTAACTGAAATAAGAAAAATAAGTTTGAGACTTGATATCTTCTAAATATCTGGAAAATACCACGTCAATGGTGGTCCCATATTTTGTTGTGGATTCTTGTGGATCATTAGTCATTTTCGAAAGAAAAGTTGTCAACCGCTCTGATTTTTTATCAGCGAAGTTGATGTTGAAATCGCCAGCCAAGATAAGTGGAAATTTATTACCATTTGTACCAAGTATTTTCGACCCTTCTTCAGTGTACTCCAGTAAAGTGCGATGAATAAAATGCTCTACCTCGTCTAATTTTGGATTCGGTGAAATGTAAATTGCTACCATGACTATGTGTAGGCCATTTCTAAGTTTGCATAAGCACGCACAAATATCTCCAACAAATGAGCTCCTAACATTAACATCGCTAACGTGTGCAATATTTATTTGATTGAAGTACCTTGTCCAACATGCTTAAACGCAACGTTGACACATTTACTAACTCGCAACCTCATAATTTTAGCAGCGATGTATAAAAGTTGTTGTCAGTAGCACGCCTATCAGTACGCTGAAGTTCGCTGCTAGCTTGCATAAATGGAGTAACAATAACACCATCTCTGTATATTCGAAAATGACCGCCGTAGATTGTCGGAAAAGATAGTTCTTTCCAATGATTTCAAAAGTATGGTTCTTCCGCATGTTCATCCATTAAAATACTGACTGGCCTGTTATATTCACCGGGTGCTAGACTCAAAAAATAATCATCATTCCACAAAAGAGTTTGCTGCTGCGCAACTAAATTGTCTTCAATTGGCACATGTTCACTTATTTCATCCATATTCAATTGCGAAGTACGTTCATTGCCGGTAAAAAAAGATTCATCGATTTTAATATGATTTTAATTTCTCGGCATTGTAAAATATTAACCCGAATACAAAAAATAGCAATGGTGACATTGACAGGAACTGTTATTCACATTTATAGTTTTAAAACTTGACACAACGTAATGGGAACATCAAACTAATAAAAAGGTTTTAATTTAACTATTAATAGTCAAGGATCATTCGTCTAAGTAAATTTGAACTTTATTGTCAAACAGTTAAACATAATTTTCAATACAACACTCTCGTATCATTCGTCTAAGTAAATTTGAACTTTGTTGTCAAACAGTTAAACATAATTTTCAATAACAACACTCTCGTATCATTCGTTTAAGTAAATTTGAACTTTGTTGTCAAGCAGTTAAACATAATTTTCAATACAAAAAAACACTCTTTCTTAGGTAGTATTTTCGTTACGAAATTTCTGGATTAGGTCTCCACGCTCAAGGCCCGCGATAGAAGCTACGCAATAGCTTAAAAAAATGTTTTCCGCCTCTAAAAAAAACACTTTTTTGTAACTGTGGTGATGAAAAGATTTGCACAAAGTTAATTTAATGCTGACAATAAGGCCACCAAACCATTTAGTATTTTCAAAAGAAAAAAAGTAATTAAAATACTCACTGTGTCATCAACTATCCTTTTATTTTTATATATTTCAATTGCGACTTGCTCGTAAACCAGGGAGTGAATGAATGCTTCTAGTATGTAATAAAGTATCTGAAAAAGACAAGGTGTCAGTACTAGTTTTCGGGGTTTGATACAATGTTGGTTAATTTTCTTCAAAATAATTACGATCGTGCTATTAATATTAGTAGTAACGTACTTACATAATTCTGAGAACAATCTTTGTTTATGCCGTAACACTCTAATATGTCGACATAAGCCTGAAACATTCTTTTGCTATATTTTTGTCTGTCTGTGTGTTCCATTTCTAGCATATTCAATGCTTGAAGATTCCATAAAACAACCTTGTTTTCCAACAATTTGTAGACTCGAACGATAGAAACTACATTTAAATCGAAAAATACGAAGAGCCAGGAAAGAAATATATAAAAGATGGGTGATTCTGTCAGTATAGAAAAAGAAGTAAAAACAACGATGTAAATACACAGAGACACGATTACAATAATCCAATTAAAAATAATGTAACGGTTCGTACAAGTTTCATTGTTTAAAAGTCTATGGACTTTTTGGATAGTTAATACAAACTTGATGGATTTGTTGGTGTGAATTATGCCATTCACGCAATTAATAATGAATCCAAAACCATAGAAGATGAAGTCGAAATAAGATGTGATATATATGAAAGTATTAAATCCATTATTATCATTGGAAAAGAACAGCAAGTAGTTACGGTATACGAACAAACTTATGAATACAAATGTTGCAATTATTGAAACAAAATTTAAAATGTCACTATTCGGAGATATAACATTATTCTTTATGCGATATTTAGGACAGAACATCATATATTGCATTAAATTTAAAGGCAGGAACATAGACTGCAAATCTTTGTCCACCGTGTTCTTCATAGCAAAGATCTCAGGAGAATATCGCCCGATATGAAAGAATTTCTTCATTTTTAAATATTTAATTGACAGTAGTGCTATTTTGCTCGCATGAGATACAACAAACGATGGTAAATGGATATTTAAACCTAATATTACATATTATAATATGGATAGTATCGATAATGAATTACTTTGAAGTTATAAATTTGACCGAAGACAAACGTACTTAGGAAACGATAAACAAATAATGCTAAAATTACAAACACTTACGATTATTAGGAAACAGTTTTATTAAAACTTAGATTACAAAATTGTAAACTGAACGATGCCAGATGTAAGTGCACTACATTGTGGCATTTTTGTCTCAGCAACTGGAACAGAACTATAATTGTGGAGTTAAACAATCGTTTCTGATGCGATATTTAGGACAAAACATCACGTATTGCATCAGGTTTAACGGCAATAGCATTGACTGCACGTCTTTGTCCACCATATTGTCTAAAACAGAATTCACAAGATAGTTTCCATTACATTTACCCTATGCAGCTGTACGACTGTAAGAAGACATTGACTGAATGGCTCTTCACACTTAATTATGATGCCGTGGAAGACATTCTGGCGACTCTCGGTTGAACGTCTGACACACACACTTATACACACACTCACACTTCAACACACACCTATTCATACACACACACACTCCAACACACCTCCACACTCATTCACACATACACTCACCCACTCACCCCCACACCCCCTCTTACACACACACATACACACAAAATAAACATTCACACACTCATAGACACACGTATAAACACACATTTATACAATCACACTCTAGTTTTCACACACTGCCATAAACACGATTTTCATTTTTTTTTTTTTTTTTTTTAATTTTTCATTTTTATTGGTTATATAAAAAAAAAAATGTGTAATTATACCTAATTAGCACAACGAAACAATTGTAAATTAATTGAGGAAGAGCGAGGTTTATCCCATCACAAGTATCTCCGGATTACTTTCTGGGAAGCCCCGGCAACTTAATTGTATAGATTTAAGATAATAAACACATTTTTTTTTTTTTTTTTTTTTTAGTTTCGTTCGATATTTAGTTATTTCTTCATATTTAAACACAACATTTACAATAGCCCTGCTTACAAACATATGACACAGTTATCTATGGTAAAATTATTATCTTCACATCAAACTTAAGTACTAATATAATATGGAGAGAATCAATAGTGAATTAGTTTAATGAAAGTTAGTTATAATACACTAATGTCCTTGTTTTCAAGTAACGTCGAATCCTTGTTTTCAAATGATATTATTTCCACTTAACAAGATCATCATCATCATCATCAGCCTGTTAATGTTCCCACTGCTGGGACGCAGGCCTCCTTTCTGTGAGAGGGAGTAGGCCGTAATCTACCTCGCGGGCCCAGTGCGGGTTGGTAGATGTCCCATGTCTTCGAATTTTTGGTTCTAAGACATGCCGGTTTCTTCACGATGTTTTCCTTCACCGTTTTGAGAGCAGTAGTGATGAAATTATGTACACAAAGTAAAGCGCCTGCTTGGGTTCAAACCCACAACCTACTCGTAAGTCGGTGCCGTTACCCCTGGGCCACCACTGCTCTCCTTAAACAAGATGTCAACTTTATTTTAGTGCAAATTAAGAAGATTTTAGAATGCCTAGTACTATTGGAAAAGTCATAAAAATATTCAAGTTGAAGCGGTACGATCATCTATGTATATGTGGATAGAGAGCGACATCATTCGGCGCGGCGCGCGGCGTGGCGTTGTTAATCCAACAAGAGTTTATAATTATGTTCATATCCATTTGTCACAAGAGTTTAATTAATCATTCGTTTCAACTACGGGTATATTATGCGAATATATTATTTTTACCCAAACGGGTAAAAATAATAATATTCCCAGAAGGAGGGTAATGGTTTTTGAGAGTATGTGTATCATACACATACTTTTATAAATGTATGTATGTACGAGTATGTATTTGTATATTATACACATAACATCACGCCTGTATTCCCCGAAGGGTCAGGCAGAGGTTTAGCTATAATAGTACACCCACATTTCGTCAGTTATGTTGGCAGTTTAAGTCCCATGTAATAGGGGGCGAGCCTATTACCATCAACCGGGCACAAATCCAGACCCCAGGCTGCTACTGAGAAATTCCGTGAAGATAGAAAAAACACAATAAAACTTTGCGCGACCCGGGATTCGAACCCAAGACCTCCTGCTCAGCAGTAGCGTTTACGACCAATAGACCAACGATGCAGTCAAGAGTATGCATAATAATATATTTATGTTTATTTCTTTGGTACACTGTGTAGCCAAACTCATTTTTTTTCTAACGGATTTTCTCTTTTCATTTATTTGGTTTCAAATTATTTATAAAGTTTTTCAAGTTAATCAAGTACCTTACTTTTCACTCCTTTAGGTGTTGATTTTTGAAAAACACAAAGACTCGTTATTCTTCCTTTTCTATCAAAAGCATTAATACAGAGTTTCGATTTAATCAGACCGCTCATTGATATTCTTCCATACATACTTTAACACAATATCCCCTTTGAGGGGTAGTTTTGAAAAACTAATAATGTCAATCTTTATTATTTTCTTGAGCATGAATTCGTGCCTGGTTTTAAGTTTATTAACCCAAGGAATAAGATTTTTCACACAAACAAAACCCCTTTCCCTTAAAGGTTGGATTTCTTTAAACCTATTCTTAGTATTTGCGCTGATATGTCAGTCGGTCAGTCACTCTCTACATTTATAGATATTATGACGTCGATGGTACCCCACCCACACCGGTCCACCGACATTTACGGCAGAAGAAGTGTAAATCTACGATGCATCTAATTATAACGAGACACGATGATAAAAACAAGAACAAATAAATCTAGTATATTTTCTTTTGGCATTTAATTTATAGAAAATAGAATTGCACCTCTATAATAGCGTAGTGAATGATTACTCCCAACAAACATATTGGAGGCGTACCGTCTACATAGAACAGACTACACGCGGTCATCTTAGTGAACGTTCGATTTGTCTGTAGCACGTTCTTGTACAGAAGTTCTTGACATTCTGTAAAGAAAACAAAAAGAGGTTTAAGTTATACAAAATGAAAAGAAAAGGCAACAAAATGTGTTTAATATAAAACCAAATTAGCAGACATAATAAACATGTAGGGCAAGTAAAACTAATGTCCACAATAAAAACAGCTGCCAACTTGATACTAAATGACTGAGTGAACTACTAGAATAATTGTGGTTGTTCAACATCTTTATTGGATAGTCCCTGTTCTTTTTTAGATGTATACATACCGTCATAGGTTCTTCAACAGATATATAGAACTTTTCACAGTAAATACAATGTAATATTACTAGTACTATGTCTTTTGTCAGAAATAAAATAAGACCAACACTCCGAAGCCAAGCCTGGAAAATAAAATTGGATAAGTCCTTGGCAAAAACCAGTCAAAGTCAAAGCTAAGGAACATAGTTAAAATCCGACTTATCTATCCAAAAACGAATCCTGTTTCAGCGATAAACATTTCTCACTTACTTAGTTTAACAAATTGGCAGAGTTTTTCATCACATAAGTGATATAGGTGATATAACATAAACCGCGTTGGAACACGCAGAATGTGTGATATAACACCTAAAAATAAAAATAGTGGTAGTCACTACCACTATTTCTAGTCTACTCAGTTATCATCGAAGATTCAGATGATAACACTGTAGTCAAGTCAAACAGCACAAAAGGCAGTGCTTGGTTGTAGAATTGAGTGTAGCTCAACTTATATAATATGCATCATCGTATAAACGTCGTTTAAACATCGTATAAATTTCTTATGTGTTAGTATTCATATAATTAACTCTCGAACTTACCAATACCTGGAAAGTTTCGTAGTACAAATTGTAAGTTCTTAATATATTTTCATATATCCCGAACAGTTTGAGACATTGATCATCATTGTCGTTTTCAACATTCATCATCATGACGTCATTAATCCACGTATCTTGATATTGCTTTAACAATATTATGATTCTTATGGCTATTACAAAATTGAGATCCAACGGGATACACATTAAGTCACAAATGTCGGCAATAATAAAACTGGTTTTAAAGGTACAATAACATTTATTAAAATATGAACAAATATAGTTATTATATTTGAGATCCAGCAGTTCCAAATAATAAAACTTCGGATTTTGTAACTGAAATCAATGCTCCTATGTACAGTTTGTATCTTCAAAACAAGTAAGACGTTGTTTTGTTTTTCAGTTTCATAAATAAGACTGTTTCGCAGATAATATTTTGAATTTAAAAATGGAATTTAGAAGCAATTTAGATATCATACGCTGTGACCAACTATTGCTTTAGAAACAGAATTTGAATTAAAGATTGAACTACCGCCGCCCATGATATTCTTTAAGCCAATAGACACACGTATTATACGCATTTTAAAATCTGATGATGATATGGAGGAATCAGTCTTAGGTGGTGGTGTGAGATGGTGATAAAATTAAACTTAATCACACTTTTTTTTTTCAATCCTTATAATAGAATTTCAGGTTTACAACCACAATGACCAATAACTTCCACCAAACTCATCGGTAGCGTAACGTCTACTCTAAGGCACTTGACTTTAATAACAAGTAATTTGAGACAACGTTCATTATTCATCATACTTATGCTTCCAGAACAATATTATAATTCGGATGACTCTACAACTTTAGCTTGTACAACAACGAAGTCAAAACTGTACATGAATATTTTTGAAGCCGCTATATTTTGCCCAGATGGTGACAGAAATAATAAATAACTCGGTCTATTTCTCAGTAACATAATAATTTTAATACTATTTCACAAAAAAAAATTGCAGCTGCATGATGACGTAATGACTGATGACTCCGACCAAACACATTGGTAGTGTAGCGTCTACATAGAACAGGCCACAGGCGGACAACTTGTAGAAAGTTCGATTTGTCTGTATCAAGTTTTTGTACAGTCGTTTTTGACCCTCTGTAAAGAAATAATACTACTCATATTCAATCAGATAGTAGTATTCACTGGACAATTTAACGGTTAGCATTTCTATATACTTATATAGTTATTAAAGTTCACGGAGTGAAAATTTTTAATCAACTATTTATTGTAGCAATAGAAACATGCGAGCATGACACTCACATGCTCATTTTCACTAAAACTATGCGAAATATAAAAGATGCCTAAATAAAAACTGGATTTTCAACTTTCAGCACTGAATCGAGCCTTGAAAATTAATAGCGCGCTTTTATTTAGGCACTTAACTAAAGTGTTTTTTAGTGTGCATGCCCGTTTGGGCAATAGTCATCTAATAGTGTTATGTTGTTCTTACTTGGACAGTTCCTGTTCTTCATCAGCTGTATACACGCCGTTTCAGCTTCCTCAACAGTTATATAAAATCTCTCACAGTATATACTATGTATAATAACTAGTATGATATCCTTTATTATCCATAAAATAAACGCAAAACTCTGAAGCAAAGTCTGGAAATGTAATAAATATTATTATTTGGAAAGAACAAGTAAAATTTATGCATAAACAAATAAAGCGTAATTCAAGGGACTAACTATATCAAAATATCAATAGCAAAAACCTATACCCTGATAAAGGTCACTGGAGCCCGAAGCGTAGTACCAGTCATTATGGAAAGCAAACATTCTGATGATGATGTTGACCAGGAAAATATCTAGGAGTTTAACAGTCTAGTAAACTCATCAAGCTCCTGCTCTTGTCCCATGTCACTTGGGTTTGGCGCAACATGTTTATTTTTCTTTCATTCTACCACGTCAGGCGTCCCTCTATCATTCAAACTCAAACTCCAACTCAAACCATTTATTTCAAATAAACCAATTACAGACACTTTTGAATAGTCAAGGGTCAGTCAGAAAGATAAAGCTAGATGCCCATTCCAAAGCGTAGTAGGTACATAATAGAGAAGAATGGGCAAGAAACTGGTTACAAAATTTTGGGTACATCATTCATGTTGAAGTCATACATATTGTGAGAACGATGTAAACGCGTCGGACGTTAAAAGCGTCCGTAATAAAAAAAAGAAAAACAAAAAACAATTCAAAACTTAAATTAAAATAAGCCATGGCAGCTATGAGATGACCAGTCCCAACTGACGGCGCCCGTTCACGAACATGACGCATGGATTAGCACCATTCAGCTTAGCCATTTTGAAGGCAGCTAAATGATCCAGCACACACGCCACCGTCAGCGAGACATAAGACTGAGCATGACATACTCTCAGCCGCCAGGGTACATTCAAGTCAATGAAAGACATACTCTGTACTTAAATGGTAGCTTTATAGTCGGTACATAGTACTCACACTTGTGCTACGCAATTATACAATGCTAAGAGATTGAATTTATGCAATGCAAAGATTGTTTTTGAAATCTTCCGCAGCTCCAACAGTATTTTCATATGTTATACAATTAGTTTATGCGCCCTTGGAGCAGGACCAGCGTCATGTAAAAGCATTTTTATCAGCGATGTAATTCCTCGACTTATAATATGCTTGGCTGCATAGTGTGCGTTTAATATAAGATTTAAATTTCGTTTCATTCAGTTCAAGTGTGTGGGGAGGTATTTTATTGTAACATAAACGCTGCTCCCACATCTCCGCCGCGAAACCGTGGCAGCGGAACCGCAAAAATTCCGCCATGACTTGTCCGTTGTACGAAAGGCGAAACGGAAGCGAAACTGCCTGCTCTATCGTACAGATTTGATTATGAACTTATCTCTTTCTCGCGTTATTTCGCCGATCTGCTGGGAGCTGTTTACACCTCCGCGCGCAGTCCGCCGGTTTTTTGCGGTTCCGCGTTTGTTCCGCATAGATTCGCGACATAATGTGGACATGTTTCGCTGCGGAATTGGCAGCGGAATTGGTTCAGCGGTTCCGCTGCCACGGTTTCGCGGCGGAGATGTGGGAGCAGCGTAACAGTACCTCATGAAAGATGAGTTCATTCACTTTTCTTTCTTATATCATCCCTCACACAATCTATCCATGTTTTCTTTGGTCTTCCTCTCTTTCTCCATCCCTCAACATTTATATTTATAAAACTTTTTGTTACATGCGTTTATCTAGTAAACTGCAACCTCGACATGGTGCTACGAGTATAATGGTCTAATGGTCGTCGGTTTCCAAAATAAATATTTAAAACACTTACTTCTTTTCTCAATTCTCCAGTTACTTTTATTAAATAAAATACGTAGTTAACGTGACATATAGTGCGGCAAAATGCGCCAAATGTACGACATAGAGTCTGCAAAAAAAACATAGTTATATAATATCATGTCGGAAGAATATAATTAGTATGTATTTATATACACGGCGATAAAATCCATGGTATCAATTTCCATTATAAGCTGACCTTGAATTATATTAAGCTTACCGTACAATTAGAGGTTAACTTATATTAGAAACGTATAGCTCAATAACATTATTTATCGGCAAGGTACACATTAAATTACAAGACAGAGCAACACAAAAATATATTAGGCGATTCAGTGAGGAGTTGAAGAATTTTGTAAGGATTACTTACTGACACCTGGTAAATTTTCTTGTACAGATTGTAAGCCTTCAAAATATTTTGGTATATACCAAGCGGTTTGAGACAGTGCTCATCGTTGTAGTATTCATAATTTATTATGATGAAATTTTTAATCCATTTCTCTAGATATATCTTTAACAAAACTATAATTCGGATGACTATAACAAAATTTATATCCAGTGCGACCCACATTATGTCACTAATAATGTCAATTATGGTACCGATGTCATACGTTCTAAAAGTGTCATAGTATACAGCATTGATAATTATGTTAGCACAGATAATCGTTACGGTTGAGATCCAGTTCCCAACAATGTAACATCGTATATCTTTACTAAAATCGATGCTTCTATGAATAGTTTGGAGCTTCAAAATAAGTAAGACGTTGTTGTCTTTATGCGCAAAGTCAAGGATGAATAACATCGTAAACCCGAACAATACGGTGGTGCCGTAGAGTACAGCACAGAACGAAAATAGATAATTTTCGAAATATGTCATATTTTGATCTATGACTTCTACGATGAAAATTCGATAGATATACAAAGCATTTATGAATAGCATACAGCAGAATGCAAATATGTGATATTTCGTTCCGGTTGGATAAATATGATTGTTTCGCACATTATATTTTGATAATAAAAAAAGGTTAAGTGCTAAGTTATAAGAATGCACTATTCTTTGCATATCTTTCTCCAGTCTATTATTGAGTAACACTTTTAATGAGTATTGCTTACGGGACATTATTTTCACAATCGACTTCATTTGTTTGTCGCGTGGTGACTTACTAACCCGGAAATGGAAGTTGACAATAATGAAGATATGACACGTTAATTGTATTTTTTATCTTTGTACTGATCCCATCAACGTTATGAGGCGCAGTTAATATTCCTAATTGCATTGACAAATTAATGATAACATAACACAAATAGCATCGCACCTGTTTGTACAAAAATATAAAATACTGAATAATACATGTCATAACTAAACCTGGTTAATTTCAAGTACTACATTACCTATCATAATTATCATGATGAATATTTTTATTTTATAAATGGTTTTAAAATACAGCCGCTTCTACATTTGGTTTGGATGGCTTGGATGGCATATAATAATATTATATGCCATCCAAGCCATCCAAACCAAATGTAGAAGCGGCTGAACTCAAACTCAAACTCAAACTCAAAGCATTTATTTCAATTAAACCATTTACAGGCACTTTTGAATTGTCAAAGAGTCGGTCAGTTAGTCAGAAAGTTGAAGCTAGTCGCCCATTCCAAAAAGTAGATCTCTGTGGAGAAGAACGGGCAAGAAACTCCCAGGACACTCTTTTAAATAAAGACATTACAAAATCCTGGGTACATTATTCTTGTTGCTTCTATATGTGAGAACAATGTGAAAAAAAGAAATAGAGACAATTCAAAGTATAAGATTTAAAATAAGCCTTGGCAGAAAAGAGATGACCAGTCTCAACCGACGGCGCCCGTTCACGAACATGACGCGTGGATCAGCACCATCCAGCTCAACCATTTTGTAGGGAACCGAATGATCCAACACACTCGCCACCATCGGCGAGACATTAAAGTAAGCATGACAAAGTCTCAACTGCCATGCTCTTTCAAGTCAACATAAAACATAATATAATAACAGAATAAACAGCCCCATGGTACTCACATTTACAAAAACTGAAAAAATGCTTCTAAATTATACAAAACTATAGTTTGCAATGTATTATACTATCAAAAAGAAAGATAATCATTATCAAATATTGGAATATTCAACAATACAAAATTGGTTAATAAAAAATAAAAATAAAATAAACATGTTGTTCGTAATGTCAGAAAAATAATATAAATAAAAATAAAAAAATAAGAAAAGGGGTAGCAACTCTTCCAAATACAATAATTTCAACTAGTGAGCCCAAATGGCTGTGGAGCAGGACCAGCATTAAGCCAAGCATTTTTATCTAGGATATAATCATCTAACTTATAATATGCTTGTCTACATAGTGTGCGTTTAATGCATGTTTTAAATTTCTTCTCATTAAGTTGAAGAATATCGAGTGGTATTTTATTATAACATTTTACACAGTACCCCATAAAAGAAGTGTGTACTTTAGACAATCTAAAACGTGGTTGATCTAATTTGTTCCTATTTCTAGTGTTAAAATTATGCCTGTCACTTATCTTACGAAAAAGATGTAGATTTTTTCGAACATACATAATGTTTTCATATATATACTGACAAGGTACCGTCATGATGTTAATTTTCTTAAACAGTTCCCTTAGAGATTCGCGTCTGCGGAGGTTATAGATGGCTCTGACAGCCCTCTTTTGCAGAATAAAGACAGACTCAATATCTGCAGCCCGTCCCCACAGCAAAATACCGTAAGACATGATGCTATGAAAGTAACTAAAATAGACCAGTCTCGCGGTATCCACGTCTGTTAGTTGGCGGATTTTCCAAACAGCGTAAGCGGCTGAACTTAGCCGCCCTGCAAGTGATGTTAAGTGAGGACCCCACTGTAGTTTTGAGTCAAGCGTGATCCCTAGGAAAACCGTCTTTTCGACGAATTCTAGTGTCTCCTTATTCAATACAACGTGACATTCACTACTTCTAACATTCGGTAACGCGAATCTTATGCATTTAGTTTTCTTCTCATTTAATACCAAATTATTTTCAGTAAACCAGTTATGGACCTTAAGCATAGCGTTATTTACGTCGTCAAGCTCCTGTGCATGTCTGTTAACTTTAAAAATAAGTGATGTGTCATCGGCAAATAACACCATTTGTGGTCGGTTTTGCAGTAAATGAGGTAAATCATTTATATATACTAAAAAGAGGAATGGACCCAATATCGAGCCCTGTGGTACACCCATTTTGACTTTTAAACCCAATGAATTTACACCGTTTATTTGAACTTGCTGCAGTCTATCATTCAAATATGATTTTATTAAGCTAAGCGCAAGTTTACCCAATCCGTAATGCTCAAGTTTTAAGAGCAGTGTTTCGTGATTCACGCAATCAAATGCCTTGGAAAGGTCGCAAAAGATGCCTATTGCATCATGTGCTTCTTCCCATGCGTTAAAGATGTGTTTTAATAAGGTGACACCGGCGTCGGTTGTGCAACGTCCTTTGGTGAAACCATACTGTTGATCGTGTAGGATGTTGTTACGATTAAAATGATTGAGCATTTGATTTAACATTACTTTTTCAAACACCTTGCTGAAAACCGGCAATACCGATACGGGTCTATAATTATTAGTATCTTTGCTGTCACCAGATTTGAAAAGTGGAATAACTTTACTGTACTTCATTAAATCCGGGAATACCCCTTGATCTACACATAAATTAAATATTAAAGCTAAATAGGGTGCAATTGTCTCAATAATTGATTGACAAACTTTAGTAGACATGCCCCACAGATCTTCGGTAATTTTGATCTTAAGTTGCTTAAAAGTCTTTACAACGACCACTGGGTTTATATGTTTAAATTTAAATTCTACAGGACAGGCTGAAACATTCGCTCTTAATAAATCAATAGCAAGTGAGGGGGAGGAGTTTAAAGTTTCTGTAGTTTTAATTGGAATATTGGTAAAGAAAGTTACAAATTCCTGAGCAACATCGATGTTATCGCTAATGAGACCGCGGGAAGTGTCCAGTGTGTAATCCGTGTTATGTCTTTTGTTCTTGTTCGTTTCATTGTTAATAATTTTCCAAACTGTCTTTATTTTATTGTCAGCTGATTTAACCTTGTTGCTAATGAAAGAAGCTTTAGCTGCTTTGCAGATTTGTTTAAAAATTTTAGAGTAAGTAGCAACATACTTATTAAAAGTTTCCGTGTTAATATACGGCTTAAGGCCATACAGTTCAAATAGTCTTTCCCTACTTTTCCTGATGCCTTTAGTTGCCCAGTCACTGAATAAAAACTTAGGGCTAATAGTTTTAGTTTTTTTCTTAAAAGAGTTATTGAACTCTGTTTGCACTAATGAAAAGAATTGTTCATACAAAATATTGCCATTGGACATATTTACGCCCTGAGCACTTAACTTGCTAATTAATGTGCTATTAAACTTATTTAAATTACCGGATGTAATTGGTCTAATTTGAATCTGCACTTTTTGTAATGGTGTATTGGACTCAAAAATAACGGTTTGACCACTGTGATCAGAAGGGAAATAATTTACAATGGCTTTATCTATATAGTCGCAGCAACAAAAGACATTATCAATACATGTAGCAGTAGTCGAAGTTATTCGCGTTGGTTCTAAAAACACATTTGACAGATTGAATGATTTGAAGAGGCTTAATAATCTACTGCTATTTGGATTATTTTCTAAGATATTAATATTAAAGTCCCCACAAATAATTACTGATTTATGACCAGTTGCAAGTTTTGCCAAAACATCTTCCATTACTGACTCAAATATAGAGTAGTTTTGATAATTTGGAGGTCTGTATACACACACTATAAAATGTTTATCTAGCTCAACACAGGACAGTTCAATGCTATGTTCCACCGATAGTTCTACTATGTCATTACGAGACTTAGATTTTATACAATTTTTAATTAGGATTAGTGAACCTCCACGTAGCATGGATTTTCGGTTAAAACAACTGCCCACACTATAATTTTCAAAATTAATTAACATTTCATAATCTTTCAACCAGTGTTCAGTTATACAAATAATATCAAACATTGTTTTTTCTAAAAACAATTCAATTTCTAATTGTTTGGAAGAAAAACCTTGAATATTTTGATGAAATAATTTCAAGGAATTCTGCTTAGCCCCTTTCTTACAATTAACTAATTGAGTGCCAGAAGATACCTTGTTGATTGTGAGATTAAGAACATTGTTACTGGTACCTTCTGTTGTCTTACTGACTAGTTTAAATTATTATTTCTAGCAACCTTAATATTAGTATGATTACTAATTTCTGTGGTGCTAATTACATAAGACTTCGACATACTACTTATGTCTGAGTTTATATTAAAAGCTAATAGCCATGCTATTTGACGTCTAAAACTAATAGGCAGATACGCAGTATCCCTAGTCGATTTTAATTTCTCAACAAAAGTGTTGGTGTCAAAAAATATAAGTTTGTCACTATAGTGATTAACTAATAAATGCATAATTATGGTTATTTAGCATATGTATATTATGATTTTGCCTACTTGACAAGTGCTGAAAGTATGGAAAAGCACACAATATTATTTTCTTACACTTAATCTTCAAGATTTCAGTGACACTGTCAGTGATGTCCTCTTTTTTTACATTAATACTATTGCCCACAAATACAGAAATAATGGCTTGTGGATCATATTTATTCCCTGCTATTGAAGACATTATCTCTTTGTAGGATTTCCCTGGCATACAATAATTAACAGCAGATTGACTCAGGTTGGTACTCAATAATTTACCTAACCCTCTCCCTAAACTATCTGAAAACATAATAGAACAATAACAATCATTACTAGAACAAGGGAGAGAACAAGTATCTGTCTGTGCTACTTGAGATGAAGCTTGTACCACATATGGTGTATCTGGATCAGAGATACAGTCCCGAGCTTCTCCAGACTGGGACGGGCCCTCCGTTGCCTCAGGTTGAAAAGCCTCAAGGTTGGATGCCCTTTGACAAGAACATTGAGTGGTGCTAAGAGACAACGGGACCACTCTGTCTGCCTCATCGTTACACATTTCTACTAACTTGTTTGCAGCAAGGATGTGTTTCTTTATTTGTTTTTGAGAGCTCACATACTTATTATAAAGTGAATGTAGTGACTATTCAAGTACCTCAATTTCAGACTGTAATCGTTGGGTGTCAATTTGATAAATGTTTTTACTGTCTTCTAATTAAATTTGATAGTTTTTTAGTTTATTTATTAGAAAAACACGTTCTTTTCTTAGTTTAATATTATTGGAACTGTGTTTTTGTTGTTTCCTGAATTTATTGCATTTATTTATGATTTTATTTAGTTTTGCATATTTCTTTATTTTATTTTGACTTACTTTATTACAACTATAATTATGTTTTAATATAGAATCCTCAGTAAGGTCTATTGTTATTAAGGAATGAGGGTTGCAATTAGTATTAAATAATTCATCATACAAGTTATTACTTTCCTTAACCTGAGTACAATCTTTTTGTTTCTGTAACTTAGTAATTAGTAGATTTGCATGAATTAGTTCTTCTTCTAGGTCCCTAACCTTACACAAAGCCTCCTCATATAAGTTACTGCAGTTATTAAAACCATCCGTGACCAGCCGCAGTTTGTCCCGTTCATCAACAACATCCAGGTATTGTTGATGTAGGTCCACTAGCTCCTGTTTTAAGCTTGTATTTTTGTAAACGACCTTCTCGACTTCCTTCTCACTATCATCTATTTCCTGTAACAGCTGTTCACATTTGCTGTTTGAAGCCTTAAGATCTTGAACGGTCATTCTCAATTTAAGCTCCAATTCTTGAGCAGCAGCCTTGCGGGTCATCACAGGCATGGTTATAGGAATTAGTACTGAAAGTAGAATAAAAGGAACAGTGAGAACTAATTAGTTAGACAAACAAAAAGGGAAAGCTAGAAATGAAAGAAAAAATGGGAGAATTTAGTGTTAGTTTATGAAGAAATGAGGTAGGCTGTTGAATCTAATTGAAATGCAACTATTATAATTAGATCAAGTAAAATGTTACATTGATTCTATTGTTTTATGATTTAACATTTGCTAATGTGGGTAGGATGCCTAGATAAAAAAAAAAAAAAAAAACTAAAATTTGCCTAAAGACTACAATTAAAATACTGATAGTCAACGTTATTGTTGTTATGTACAAATATAGCAGTAATAGAATTACAGTATTTTGATATTTCACGTTATCTATGAAAACAAAGTGACTTAGACCCAGTGCAGGGTGCAAAATCAACCAAAAATGTTTGCAACTAATACACAATAAATATGAAACAGATTCGAAGTGACGATTGTGTGCTAAATAGAATAAAGGTAAACAATACTCCCCGTTTAGATCCGCAGCAATCCGAACATCAGCTGTTCGTGATAGGTTACCGGTACCGGTGGGTAACCAAAAACTGTGTTTTACTTTGTAAATTTGCAGGAAAACAATAGTCCTGAGTTTTTATGTAGTTACTTTATATTTAGTTATATTATTACACCTAAATTACACTTAAAAATTAATTAAAACTAATATTAAAATACGGAACAAAATTTTGACATGTCACTCGGGCAGTGTTGCCATTCACATTCCTGTACACATTAACACATTAACCCATCCAACCTACATATTATGTAGGTTGGATGGGTTAATGTGTTATACACTGCAAATAATAAATTAATCTATCGATTCAATTTGTTGTTGTGGTGAGCACTTTTCTGTTAAATTTAACAATTAAGAGAATGTATACAAGCTCTTGCCTGCGGCATTGCCCGTGTGGACGTCAGAGTTACAAGAGTTCACCCACACACAAGCGGAGAACTGGTGAACTTACGACACCGAGCTGCAGGCAGTTCAGGGAAGCTATGCCATCCTCGGATAGCAAGCTAACCAGGCGCTTATTACGCCTGGACAGGAACGGCCTGCGTCTGATGACGGGGACCGTCACGGGACACTGCTTACTAAATAAGCATTTCCACACAATCGGTATAAAGGACAGTCCTCTGTGCAGCGCATGCATGGAGGTAGAGGAAACCATTGTGCAAGTGCTCTTTGAATGCATAGGCGTCCCCCAGATTAGAACAGAAACCCTCGGGTCACCCAGATCTTTCACAGATATTCGAACAGGCCAGGAGACTCACTCAACTTCTAGAGGAAGGTAAGCTAGTTGGATTAACCACCAACGGCCGACATGGCCCACGCGCCTGAAGGATCTACCTGAAGGACTAAGTGCGGAAACCAAACCCCATAACGACATTCATTAGCCGCGTGACCGAACTTTATGTTCTACATAAAGTTCGGTCACGCGGCTAATGAATGTCGTAAGGCCAATAAAGTCGATAGTGACACTGAAAGTAATAAAGTAGGTACTAGCAATAGTAAAGATATTACTCCGATACGTTGTTATGGATGCGGCAAGCCAGGGGTGGTAATAAGTATGAAAAAAATAATAAGAATAACTACAAATTCAATTCTATTTAAGCTTTATTACAAAAATGCGAACTGTAACAACACAACTGTATAGTTAGTAAGTAGACTAACCAAAAATATCACTAATGATGCCTAATTACAAATAAGCAAACTGTAGCAACACAACAGTGTAGTTAGTAAGAAGACTCATCAGACTTAATTGTAGCGCAGCGTCTACGTAGAACAAGCCACACGCACGTATCTTGCTGAATGATACTCGATGCAAGCGCAGTACGTTCTTGCATAATGTTTTCGAATAATCTGTAAAACAGAATTATTACAAACTAAATATAAACACTAACAGATAAAAACTGAATTATTATTATAGTAGGTATGGTAAGTAGATTGTCATTACCAGTATATAATATAGGCGGTATGATGATGATGATGATGATGAGCCACGTATACGGGTAATTCTAACCATGTTGACAGCCAGCAAACAACAAGTTTCAGATGACAAACACGACTAACGTCACTGAATCCTGGATTGCATAAGCTTAATGTACCGTCGTGATTGGTACAGGACGACACATCATCATGGTATACATTTCTAGTTTATGCTGACTTCTCTTTATATAGAAAGCTTATACTGGAAATGTAAATGCGCGTCAATGTCCCTTACACCCAGTATTCATCAGGTCATTTGGCAGTGACCCTCCAAAAACAATAACCATCTGGTCGGAAGATCTACCTTATTCAATGATTATAATAAACACCTTCCTCCTCCTACAAGTAATAACTTAAAAAGCATTTTGAAATAAATTACCTGAGCAACTTGACTTCAAAATGTGTGCGCAGGAATCTTGAATATTTTCAATTGCTAAGTAGAATTTCTCATATTGCTGGCTTAGTATTGTCTGCCAAATCAAACATTTTATCACCCAGCAGAACAAGGGGAGCGAATTCTGCATTGCTTCATCCTATAACAAAGGCAATTTGAAATGCCATGACATCATTCGAAAGAATTCGATTTCTCAGATTGAATATCCAATATCTATTAACACAAACTTGGCATTTTAACAAGTTTTTCTTATAGAAAGCAATGCTGTTCGTACGAATGCGGTCATATCGGCCTTCCGGCTTGCGGTTACGATGTTGGTGCCATCGCGGGATGAGGCGGGTACCAGAGTGTGGTGATTGGCAGAGGAGCTTATGTGGAGGACAGTCTGTGAAGTCGGACTCTGACTGATAAAGTGTAGACAGTAAAACATCATCTTTTACTACTCATCTACCTACCTAGCCTTTACCCAACTATGTTGGGGTCAACTTCCAGTCTAACCGGATGCAGCTGAATACCAGTATTTTACATGGAGCGACTGCCTATCTGACCTCCACAACCCAGTAGCTGGGCAATACGATACCCCTTGGTAAGACTGGTTGTCAGACTTTCGGGCTTCTGACTACTCGTAATGACTGTCAAAGATCCACGATTGACAGTCGAGTCCAACGGCTTGACGTGCTTTCCGAGGCACAGAGAGAGATAGAGAGACCCCCCTCGGTCTTGGTATGTAAAGATGGTCACCCATCTACGGACCAACCGTGGCAAGCGTAGTTTAACCTGAACGATCGACCCGTGCGGCTGTTATTACTTAGCCACAAGCCCCTCGATATTTTTTACTGCTAAAAGGTATTAATATAAGGTAAAATAACTTACAATATTATCATATATATAGCCTCTTTTCAATATATCAATTGTCACTTGAAGATACAGCAAAGAGTGGATGAATGCTTCTAAAATGTGGTAAAGTGCCTGAAAAAAGTCTTGTTGAGATAATTATTTTGTTCATACCAAACTCGCACTTCGCCTGTGGCTTCGTTGGCATAAATTTCGCATATTCCCCTATTCCTCTAAAAAATGTAACACCTTTCCACCCTCTTTTAAAGGTAGGTTGGGAAAATTCAGCTTATACACTTTCAACATTAAAAACTGTCATGTTTACCAAATTCTCTTTTAATGTATGGATTTAATAAAAAAAAGGTACTTACAAAGTACTGATAACAATTTTTGTAGATCTCATAACACTCTAGTATATCAACGTATGCCTGAAACATTTTTTGGCTATCTCCGTACATATCTCCTGTTTCTAGAGCTTTCACACTCCATAGGTAAACTTTATATTCCAATAAATGTATGACTCGCGCGGCATAAATGACATTTAAATCAATAACAACCAAAAGGTTGATACACAAGGTTATATAGAATGGTTCTTCAAGCCAAATGCAGAAAGTTGTAAAAACAAATACGTAACAACAAAAAAATACAATTATAATCATCCAGTTATGAATGATGAAGTGGTTAAATCTGGTCTCATTATTAAGGTATCTGTGGACTTTTTGAAATTTAAGGACAAACTTGATTGATTTTTTGGTTTGAAATATGCCGTTTACGAAATTCATAATAAATCCTAAAGAATAGAAGATACAATCGAAATAAACGTTGATAAATATGGAAGAAGTACATCTTGGACAGACGTCGGTAAAGCAGAGTATATACGTGCGATACACATATGACAATATGAATATTAGGGTTCCAATAGTTGATGTAACATTCGAGATGAAACTATTTGGTGATATAACATTGTCCTTGATGCGAAATTTAGGACAGAACATAATATATTGCATCAGATTAAAAGGCAAAAACATTGATTGCACATCTTTGTCCACCTTTTCGTGAAAAACTTCTCCTTTATCACGGATTTTTTTCATTTTTAATAGATCAATAACAGAAGCTCTCCAGCGCAATAAAATTTAACTTATGAACACCGCACATCAAATAGATTTATTAAGTTTATAATATATTCATAGATGGAATCAGTAATTTCCTTTAGTGTATTTGACGACGCATTAATTTTAAATTATTACTTTTAAAACAAACCGGCTGGAAAATTATTGTAATTACACATCTATACAAATAAATAAAATTAAAGTGTCTGTTTGTAATTTCAAATCTATACATACATTTCAAATCTATACATACTACATACAAATAAATGAAATTGAAGTGTCTGTTTGTAATTTCAAAATAACAGCTTTTTACTAAATTCATAATTAAAGTATATACGATTCATACAACAAAAATACAATTTAATTTTTTTTTGTCTGTCTGTCTGTCTGTCTGTTTATTCCGGCTAATCTCCGAAACGGCTGAACCGATTTGGACAGGACTTTCACTAATAGATAGTTGAGGCCACTAGGCGTAAAATAGGCTACTTTTTATCCCGATATTCCCACGGGAACATTTAAGGAAAATCTTTAAAATGGCTGGACCGATTTCGACGGGACTTTCACTGGAAGATAGCTTATTTCATAAGGATTAAAATATGCTACCTTTGTTTCAGAAAAAGACTTACGGTTTCGCGCAAAAAACTAAAACCCATGAAATCTGTATCTACACAATATCTTCTTATCTTACATCTTTTTTTTTTTTTTTTTTTGTTTTCGGGGGGAAACCTTCAAAAGGCGCCCAGTCTTTGGGGATAAGACCGGGGAGTGTGGGATTCTTACCTCACTAAAACCACCCCGGTGGTCACCATCTACACATGGAAGGGGCACCGTTTCCTCTCAAAAGACCAGTCCGGAACCCCCTCTGTGCAGCGCCTGTTAGGGCACATCTCAGGGGAGACTGTAAAGGGGTCTCCCCAAAACCTGACTGTGCAAGGCAGCACATGACCACTGTGCGCCATCTTCCCTGAGGTCACTTAGTGGGCGGACAGAGTCCCCACTCTGAGCGCCCGTGATCCCTAATTCCCGCCTGCCTTCAAGATTGCAGGCGGGTCTTATCTTACATCTATACAAATAAATAAAATTGAAGTGTCTGTTTGTAATTTCAAAATAACAGCTTTTTACTAAATGCATGAAAGTACCTATATCCTTGTAGCGGTCACGCCGCCAAATACGAACTACGCAACAAAGACATGACGTTGCACAATTCTTGCATCGCGCAGTTAGAGTTTGCCGAGCGAAAAACATAGATTAGACTATCCGAAATCAACTTACGGGCAGTTGCCCGCCAGATATAACACCCGTCTGGTCGGAGGATCCTCCCTTTTCTATGGTGGATGAGTGAACTTTACACCCTGTTCCTCATACCTCTAAATTGGTGACCCCGAGTATGAATGTTAACGCAGCCTTCGTGCAACTACTTCAGCGTGACGTCATCATCATCATTACTCCGGCAAGCTTTCGTGAGGCGAGTCACATAGCCAGCCAGCACCCATGGCTTTAACGGGTATCCTGACCACCAGCATGCAGCGCACGCGCATTCCTGGTCATCACCCTCAGCCACATCAGCAACCTTGGCACAGCACCTGCACTTCCGGCCGGTCTCACAAGCAGAGCCTATTCTACCCTCTCCTGGTCGACGCAAGCAGTCAGCCACAACTCCGCGCTGTACCACATCCGACTCATTGGATGACGACGCAGCGCCACCCCGACTCATTCGGGAATCACCGCAAACAGTTCCGACTCACTGTGAACTTTGCGACACCCGGTTCCGACTCACTGGAACCACAGCTGGCACTGTGCAGGCATCTCAAGATCCAGAGTCAGCCCACTATCGACCTCCGGTCTCCGGAGGGGAGTGATGTAGCGGTTACGCCGCCACATACAAACAACGCAACAAAGACATGACGTCACACAATTCCTGCATCGCACAGTTAGAGTTTGCCGAGCGAAAAACATAGATAAGACTATCCCAAATTAACTTACGGGCTCTTGCCCGCCAGACCAAAACACACGTCTGGTTGGAGGATCCTCCCTTTTCTAATGAGGATGAGTGAACTTTACACCCTGTTCCTCATACCTCTAAATACTTATAATCCATACAACAAAACACAAAAAAAAACCTGTCTGTTTCGGCTAATATCCGAAACGACTTTTCGACTGAAGTCTCACTGGTGGCTATGCAAATAAAGTTGATGTATAGACATCATCGCGGACGAAGTCGCGGGTAACAGCTAGTTTTCTACTATGAATGTTCAATCTCTAGGAATGCTTTCGACGAAAAAAGCAATAATATACCGCACCTTTAAAGTAAAACTGTTACTAAACGAAATTATACAATTTTACAGGAGAGCCAAAATTAAAAAAATGTCACTGTTTTTTGTCAATAAAATCTGAGTGCAGGGTTCTTTAAGACATTTAATGAGGTCATATTATAGATCTCAGTTTACATTATGACACGTGATTTAAGAAAGTAATTTTTTTTAATTAACAGTATTATTTATTTTGATTTATATTATTATAGTAACACTTTACCATTAATAATTTGTTCATTATAGTATATTACTATGAAATTACAGTGCAATTTATGTTACTAAATAGAAAACTATTAAAATTTCATAAATACAATAATATTATTCAACTATTAAATTAAAAATCATAAAGTTGGTATTCGTTATGGTGTTATAATATTACCAAATAAAAAAAACATTCGAAATTAATAATGTTTTATTACAAATTAAAGAGAGATTCATACAATCATTTTGCATAGTTATTTATCAATCAGTCTTGAATTTGTACCTTTAAATCACAGCATGTAGGTACGTATCTTACGATATTAACTACTTATTAAGTATCTTATTACATTTACAATCAGTTCGACTAGGAACAAACCAACTGGAAATAGCATTTTTTTTTAGTTAACAAAGTTTCAATCACAGCATTATTTCCCTATCCACGAAAGCTACTCAGGGCTAACCAAAGTTATGTTAACTTGTATTACGGGGGGAATCCCCCATGCTGCGAAGATGGGTGCGGCTTCATGTCGTAATTTAAGCTGTGTTGTGTTCGAATACTAACATTAGTTTTTAAGTTTTACTAACAGGAATATGGACCTGATCTGAAATAAATGTTTAATAAATAATAAATAAATAATATTACTTAATTAGAATAATGAGGCAAACCTATTGCCATAGAAAATGTTATATAAAATATAAACTGTAACATTTTATCAATGAAATTTTATTATAAATTGCGTAATTTCATAACACAAAAACTGTGTTTAAACAAATTGAAACACTTTTTCTATTAAAACAAATCAACAACTTACCTTTTTTGTGACGTACAGCCGTGTTTATCCAAATAATAACACTATTACTTTAAACTTCCGTCATCACTCTTGTACGAACATGTTCTTATTGATATAGACACAATATTGTATTTCGTGAGCCGATCATAACTCGGTTTAGTAACGCTTTAATTTACCGCTAAATGGCGTAAAATACTACAATTTACAAAAATGACAAGTTTATCTTGCAGTTTACGTGTATTTTAGATAGATGGCATTGATAACTCAATTCATGAAAATTTTCGTTTAGTAACGGTTTTACTTTAAAGGTGCGATACATACCGTCAACTTTTTAATTTTCATAGAGAGCTTTAAGTTTCGTTTGCCATACAAGTAAATGAACAAGATATTACATCTTTTTCAATATAGGCAAACATAGGACGCCAGGTGTCCTACACTGTGTATCGTGTGTATCGGTGTACATTGTACACTGTACAGTGTACAATGTACACCGATTGAAGCCTAGATTACAAAATTGCAAACAGTAATAATACTACAGTGTAGTTAGTAAGAAGACTCATCAGACTCAATTGTAATGCAGCGTCTGCGTAGAATAGGCCACACACACGTATTTTGCTGAATGATGTTCGATGTGAGCGCAGTACGGTTTTGTATATTTTTTTCTCTTCATCTGTCAATCAAAATTTATAATTTTGAAAAACGATTATGGGATTAGTCGACAGTTGAATCTGAATAGAGTAAAATCACTCTATGAGTGATGATAACGATGGTGATGATAAATCTGAATACATAGAAACACTTTATACTTCACAAGTAAATATAATATTCTATAGCTATTCAAATAAATCAAATTGAAGTGTGTGGTCGGGGTGGGTTAGGTTAAAGAAAAGTGCTTCAGTCATGCACTGTTGCATGACTGATGAGACAAACTGTACTCCATTGTCCGAGACAATGCGATGTGGCAGGCCATACCTGAGGAAATATTCCTCGATTATTGTACGAGCACAAACTTCTGAGGTAGCTTCAGCAAGAGCAAAAAGCTCGACCCACCGAGTAGCTGTGTCCTCGACTAACAAAACGTATTTCTCCCCTTCTCCAGGAGGGAGCGGGCCAAACAAGTCGGCTGCCAAAACCTCTCCCCTTTGATGCAAAACTGGGGTCTGTAAAAGGCCTGAAGGCTTCAAATTTGACGACTTGTACCGCTGGCACGTCGCGCAAGACTTCACAAAGTCGGCGACAAACCGTTTCATACCAGGAAAGAAAAACCGCTGAGAAAGCCTATGTAAGGTTCTATCAACACCTTGATGCCCAGCAATAGGAGTGTCATGACATTCCCTCAGAACGTCGAGTCGTAAACTCATAGGAACTACAAGCTGTGGTTCCTCAACATCGACATCGGGGTTGAACCTATACAGAACTCCTTGCTGCATAAAGTAACCTCGCTCGGACCAGCGTTTTTCTTCTACCGCATCATTACTTTCAAGACCACTGACAATCTTTTTCAGTTCAGGGTCATCCAACTGAGCTGGTCGCAGATCAGCAGGGCTTTTTGTGGCTAAGTCAACAATGACTGAACAAATACCACACTGACCTTTACTGTTTTCTACACAGGTAGGACGACTCAAATTATCAGCGACAACATTGGCCCTACCAGGAGTGTATTCGAAATGAATATTGAACTCCTGTAACTTCAACTTGTTGACCTTCAAGATATCCTCTTGAAACGTTCTACTGACCACACTACTGCAAGAGCTTCCCGCTCGGTGATGCTATAATTACGCTCGGTGGGGTTTAAAAGACGGCTGGCATACTCAACCGGGCGCTCGTCCTTTCCCTCACCTTGCAGCAGAACTGCACCGAGAGCGTAATTGCTTGCGTCTGTACGCAAGACAAACGGCTTGCGGTAATCAGCTTGAACAAGTATGGGCGCAGACGTTAAGCGTTTCTTAAGTTCCTCAAACGCCTGATTTTGCTCAGAGCCAGATACCCAAACCTGATTCTTTTTCAAAAGACGTGTTAAAGGTTCAGCTACATATGAAACGTTCAAAATGAACTTTCTGAACCACGAACAGGTCTGAAGAAACGTTTTGAGATGGCATTGCGTACTTGGTGGCTGCATGTCCGCTATTGCTCGAACTTGGTCATGATCAGGTGAAACCCCATCCTGAGTAATGACGTGACCCAAGTACTTACCTCTTCGCGCGCGATTAGCCCAAAGACTGAACAACCGCAAATCAGCGATATGTTGATAAAACCCCTCCGATATAAGGAGCAAGTCATCTTGATAAGCCAACAAAGTCACACTCTTAAGTGAGGCGCCAGATCGCAACGTATCAATAAGATGTTCGAAGGTGGAAGGAGCGGTCTTTAAGCCAAACGGCATCCTTTTGATGCGGTACGCACCGAAAGGAGTTAAGAACGCCGTTTGGGCACCATCAAAGCAGGAAAACCCCATGCCGATTCGCACTCTTCTATAATATCATCAGCCAAAATTTTTTCTATTTCAAACCTCATAACCTCTTTTTTAGCAGAAGTTAGGCGATACGGAGGCACCCTGACAAGAGTGTGGTCACCAGTGTCAATTACGTGCTCCGCAAAAGTAGTCCGTTCGCCCTTTATGTTGAACACGTCCTTATTTTCCAAAAGGAACTGGGCAAAAACCTTGCGTTACTCATTGCTAAGCCGTAACGCTTCTTCATCCCTAAGAAGAGTACTTATACGAGTAGGTACAATCTCAACGTGGTGAGCTGTTTTTTCATAAAGAAGATCGAACTGGTCAAAGCTATCAGCAAAACGCCATTTAGAGTTACCGAAGTCAACACAAATATTAAAATTTACCAAAAAGTCGATACCTAAAAGACTTTCATTATCGTCCGTGTCTGGAAAAATTAAAAAACTTACGAGCCTGGTTCTGCCTTTAGGTGTCACATTTATCTCGGTAGTCGGCGGCTGAGAGTATGTGATGCTCACTCAAATGTCTCGCTGGTGGTGGCGTAGTGTGTGTCGGATCATTAAGTTCCCTTTAAAATGGTTGAACTTAATGGTGCTGATACATGTGTCATGTTCGTGAACTGGCGCCGTCAGTGAGGACTGGTCATCTCTTAGCTATCATGGCTTATTTTAATTTTAGAATTATTTTTGTTTTTATATTTTTATTACGAACGCTTTTAACGTGCATGTCTCTCTACATTGTTCTCACATGTATAATTATTATGTATAATTTGAACATGAATGATGTAACCAATATTTTGTAACAATATTCTGATTTAAAAGAGTGTCCGTGGAGTTTCTTGCCCGTTCTTCTCCATAGAAACCTACTACGCTTTGGAATGGGCAACTAGCTTCATCTTACTGACTGATCCCACTGATCCCTTGACAATTCAAAAGTACCTGTAATTGGTTTATTTGAAATAAATGCTTTGAGTTTGAGTTTAAGGGGATGGCGGAGTCTACTGAGTGAGTTGTAAGTTCATGGCGGTACCGTATTACGTTACCACTTGCGGCTTTTTTAAATGGCATACAAGCATGCTGCAAGCTGACGGTACTACAACCGATCGTACTATAATACCGCTTGTGGCACTCTCTATATTGCCAATGAAAATTATAGAGAAAGAAACGAAAAGCAACGAGAGCTGTCAAATAATGATCAACTATTATTATTAATCCATCATCGTCCATCATTATCGGTTTCTTGCTCATCAGAAACAAACAGCATTTATTTCTATTTAAAAATGAATATTCCTAATGGCCCTTTCATATCATAAAAAAATCCTCGTCTAATAAATTATTTTTTGGTAAAAGGAAGTTTGATGAGTCACTAGTGCTAGTGTGTTCATCAACCTAGGTAAAATGAAGCATATAAGAACGAAAGAGATCAGACGAAGAAAAAGTTGCCGTGTGACAGCCACGCTAGACAACATGGTTGACAAAGATGTGCAGTCGATGCTTCTGCCTCTAAACCTAATGCATACCATTTTGTTGTGTCCCAAGTATCGTATTAAGGATAACTTCATATATCCAAACAGTCTTACAGTGAAAGTGGTGTCTTTTTGTGAACTTCTAATATCTATTTTATTGTACTTATATCGCGTTATTGGCAACGAATTTGTGATAGAAAAATATGTGCCTTCGATGAACATCTACTCTTTCTTATGCTCTGTCTGTTATTGTATCGGATTCGCAATTAATTATGTCGTCAATGTGTTGCAAACCAAAATAAATATATTTTTTGTCTTGAAAGCGCAAGAAATTCACAGATATCTTAACGAAAATACAAGTTTTAGGGGCTTCATTATTTGGAATTGGATCAGTATCGTTCTAACTTTAGGTTTTAATATTTGCATGCATATTTATATGTATATAGAACTAAACCAGAACATATTAAATCTCATATGTGTATTACCTGCGTTGTGTTTTGATGTAAACATTGTGTACGCTATCAGACTGATTAAGTTTTTAAAGGATAAAGTTCACTTATGGAACATTAAAGCTCAACATTTGCATCAGGTGAATCCTAGCGATAATGAAGCTAATTGCAAAAAAATGTTTGAAGTATATATTATGTAAATATTTTGGAATGTTATAACATCTACAGGACTTCTTATCAGCAAATGGTTAGTATGAAAATGAATGAATGGGTAATAAAAAAGAAAGCTACGAATAAGCTTATAAAGCTAAGTGTTTTTTTTTCTACAGATCGTTTTTCACGCGGTAGAGTTCTTCTGTCTTACATTGATAAAATTGCGATTAACACTCAAAATGTTTAAATTAACTGAACTTGGTGGACATGAGTTTGTGAGTATGTCTTCCTTCATCTTGACTCTGTTTAAGTATAATACTATCTTATTCTTAGGTACACTCACAGTGACTTTGATCGCTGGTGGCTCGCTGGCGATTTCAAACTCTCACGTCAACACATTGATTTTGACATCGCTAGCGACAAATCTGCTGTCAAAATCTGCGTTCAACTAAATTTTCCCTGTGACAATTTTACAGAACCGCTGTCAGCTGTCTGGGCAGTCTCTCGGTATTTTTTTCTTTCAAAATGAAATAGTGTTTATTTCTAAATTATGTCAAAAACCTATTATAATTCACATTTAATTCAATTAACCTATAATAATTTATATTGGCACAGCATGAAAATAAAGCCTCTACAGAACTAGTATTACAGGGCTTTTTATTTTTTTAGGTTTCAGCGGTTTTCTCCACCACAATTTTGTACATTTGGGCGATAAAGGGTTTAACACTTCACGCTATTTTAAGCGTGTGCTGTGAACAATTTTACACTGCGATGAATAATGTTCAAAGTTATTGCGCGCTTATTTCAACAACTAATCGCACAGGTAATATAATCGATATTATTTCTAAAAAAAAGTTCTAATAATTCTTGGAGAAAAAGTGGGATGATGACAGGTTGCAGGTTCAGTGAAATAACACGGGGCAGAGTAGCCAGAGAAAGACAGGAATGAAGGAGGATCAAGAAGGGCTTTGCGAACAGGCAAACGGACATACAAAACATTAACCAACACTTTTCACTTTATGTTTGTCCGACTAAAAAACTATTTTTTTCTTCCTAGCTTTTTTTCCCAACTATCTTGGGGTCAGCTTCCAGTCTAACCGGATGCAGCTGAATACCAGTATTTTACATGGAGCGACTGCCTATCTGACCTCCACAACCCAGTAACTGGGTAATACGATACCCCTTGGTAAGACTGGTGTCAGACTTTCGGGCTTCTGACGACTCGTAACAACTGTCAAAGATCCAGGAATGACAGCCGGGACCAACGGCTTAACGTGTTTTCCGAGGCACGGAGGAGTCTCGGTATGTGAAGATGGTCACCCATCCTCTAACCAACCCCGGCAAGCGTAGCTTAACCTGATGGATCGACCCGTGCGGCTTGTTATTACTTAGCCACGAGCTCCTCCGAGCCGACTAAAAGGCTAATAATGTAATAATTCTTGGTAAGCCACCTAGAAATATTATATAAATAATAACATTGGCAATATAACAAAATAATAGAAAGAGTGCGTGTCATAGTTATTCATACCAATTAAGATTTCATTCAAATCAAATTCAAATCGTTTATTGGCTGGAATATGGGTAGGTTCATGAAGTGATACATAAAACAGAAGATTTTTAAACCATATCGTACCTTAATAGGTGTGGAAATATCTATTACACGAAAAAAAAAATCTTACAATAGTCATACAATTTTATTATTATAATTTAAATTTAATTTTACAAGGTGCTGTTTTGCATCCTCGTCAAATTTCAGGAGGCTGTTATGAAAGACATAAATAATCAAATAAAATTACGATACCTGCACAATTATTAATACATACTTGTTTTTTTAGTCATTTAAATTTGACAGTATTTCAGAATACACCACTTTCAAAGAACAGAATCGCCCCGTTGCACACAGCGACATAGTCGTCTGACACCGCCTGTGTCGCACGACTATGTCGCTGTGTGCGTGCGTGTCGACGACCGGCAGTGTAGGTACGAAATAGGCGCGCCGGTATCAGCTGATTAATAAAATGTTAGTTTTGCATTACGTACAATTTATTTTATTTTTGATAAACGGGCAGTAAATAATGAAATTGTAAATCACAAATACGAACGCGCGGTGTTTGCTATACGTAATAAAAACAAGAGGCGGTTATCAGGTAGGTATTCTAGTTATTTTTGGCGTAGTTAAAAATATGAAATCGACTTATTTACACCAATAATCCGCCAAAGTCCCAGCGTGCCCTCAATTACGTATTTACAAATTATTGTCTATGTACAAATAAAGAAATTACCTAAGCCAGCTAGAGGTATTGTTGGAAGTGTCCACCTTCACGTTCTAGACACAGTCTTGCTCGACGTCGCTGGTTTTCTTTCAGCTTTCGCAACACAAACACATTCGTTTTTACACTGTCGAAAGCACTAACCACTTTTTCACTTAATTCTGTAGTTAACACTTGTTATTTCGTCTCGATCGACAGGCAGACCTCTGCAAGCTGTCTTCACATATCGCGTATAAACGAACCATCTCCAGCAACTCAACATTGGAGTAGTTTTCCGTCATTGTGCCGTATTTAAAACGAAATTAAAGGATTGGGGTGGGAAATCGCGGAAGAGACTCAGGCGCACGCGCTCACGCGACGGCGATATCAATCACACTGGTTGATGTGTGAGTGAGCGAGCGAGCGATCGTTACAGGGTGCGGTGTAGGGATAGGGCGCGCGGGGGTAGGCATAATTTATGGTAGCGTATTATACACTACACAGCCGTGTTTCTAAGTGTGTAAAAGAGAGTTGAATAAGTGTGGTATTGCACGGGTCGCGTTTTAACATGCCTGTTGTGCATGGGGCGATTTCCGAAAATATGAAAAAAGTAAAAAAAAATACCTACTTATTTTAATATTGATTCGTGTCGAGAATCATTAGCATAGTTACCTCCTTGAATTTGACGAGGATGCAAAACGGCACCTTGTATTTGTCATTCAAATAATAATTTACGTTATAATAGGCTTTATTAATCAAATAATTCTTTAATCTATTCTTAAATGATATAAAATTATTTTCTTCCTTTATAATAGTAGGTAATTTATTATATATATTTTAGGGCCCATACAAAATGCACTCAAATTCAAATTCAATTTCAAAATATTTTATTTCACATAAACCTACATGGGCACTTATGAAACGTCAGAAGCTACGCACGGTTCCAATTGGTCGTTTCCTATGGAGAAGAGCCGGCAAGAAACTTCACGGTTACTCTTTTAAAAATAATTGGGTTTTACAATATTTTCAAAAACAAAAGAAAAACAGTGGTATTAGGTATGCGAGGACAGTGTAGGTCTTTCAACAAGTACCAAGTACTTAACAAAATAGAAGATGGTCAACAAGTCTACAGTCCACTAAGCCTACAGCGTTCTCACATTCACAAAATAGAAAAGAATCTATATAAAAGATAAATAAATTAATAAAAATAAAAACCTATTTTAAATGAAATGACATGATTGCTATTACAACTGTAACAAATCTGAATAATTAAAATGTCCACAGAAGCCACTAATAAAGATTTGAAAATTAAATAGTAGGTATATAATGTCAAATAAAATTATGACTAAGTATGTCAAGGAAGAATGTAAATAAAACAAAAATTTAAACATGGTAATTTGGGAGCAGTTAATAGACTCTTACATATTTTGCCGTTAATGCCACACTTTTTTCAAACATAACCGTTCTATGGGGTATTACACGAAGTGTACTGGCAAGTCTGGTACTTTTAAGGCTGCCTGTTCACTGGACCGGAGAGGAGAAAAGAGGAGCGGAAATGTGTCAATATTAACCAATAGAATCTTGAGTCCGCCCCTGAGTTTAGATTTGATTGGTTAATAATGTCACAACTCCGCTCCTCTCCTCTCCTCTCCGCTTCAGTGGACAGGCAGCCTAAGCGTCTCATATTGCACGACTCATAATGCGAAGCATTAGAGTGTGCTCTACGATCGAAAAAAAATGTTTGCCCCATTTCTGCAACTGTTTTTATTGTTACACAGGAGTGTAACAATAAAAACAGTTGTAGGTGTACTAGTACACAGAACCTACTTAATTTATATACCATTGTATAGATGATTAAATGGAGATTAATACTGTACTTTTTAATAATTGATTTAATGCAGCAGAAATTGTTAAAGCATCAAAATAGTTGAAATTGAATTCCTGTCCGTCAATTTATGAACCCTGAAAACATTGTAGCTTGCGATAAGATCAATTAATTGAGTCAATTTTTTTTATACATTCGTTTCAGCCATAGAAGGAACCCTATTGAAAATGGCTCTTTTATTCAAAGTAGTTTAATTATTAATAAAATACTAACTAAAATATAATATAACTAAATATTTCCAACCTTTGACTTGACGTCCGTAAGTTGCCTAGCAACCGCCAAGTAAATATCTTTGTAAATAGTCTTTGACATTTCGTAAGAATTGCGAGATTAGAAAACCCATATTGATGGGTAAAAACGCAGTCAAAACATACTGCGAAGAGACACGAAGAGTGATAAATTGTTCATTTTTTTTACAAACTATGTTTTGAATTTCTTTTTCGTTTATGAATGAGTGTTATGAGGCGTGCACTTTTGGATTTTCCAAACTATTTCTTTATATTATTTCTAATGTCTAATGCTAGTTCATAGATATACAGCGATAGAAATGTCAATATTTTTAAATTTATAAAATGTGGTTTACAAGTATCTGTTGATTTTAAAGCACATATTGCCCAGATACATTTATTTTGGGCTTTGAAGACAGTTTTTCTCTCAAATTCATGTCGTTTATTTTATTCCAGATGCCGAGAGAATGCTTAGCAAGAATATTCAACGCCTACATCGAGCTAGATTCAACAAGATGAATGTTTGTGGAATGTTCTACGTTGATGCTACTTTTCTGTTGAAAATGATTGTTTTACTTACCAACTATACCATTGTATTACTGCAGTTTGCGTTTTTGTAATATTCTTCTAGTAACATTTTGATAACAAAATATCTGTTACTATGAAATTATGGTGATATAAATATTGAATAATTTTTAATTGTATTTGCAAACTTATTTTATTAAAAAGCATTCATTCTAAAACCAAAACTATGTTTGAAAATGTTTATACCAACCAACATGTTAATTTTTCATTCCTTTTACCTATCAGGATCAATAAATCATCTAAGTATGTTTAATGGTCACGTGTTACTGAAGCGTAATAATCAATTATTATTAATAGAACTATTCATACAATTTGACATAATTTCCTTACTAATATACATAGGAGGTGATCCGATAGACAACCACAGTTGACGACATAGACCACAGACTAAACAAGCTGAAGTGGCAATAGGCCGGCCATATTAGACGTAGAACTGATGATCGTTTGGGTAGACGTGTGCATGAGTGGAGACCTCGAATCGACCAACGTAAGGTAGGATGCCCTCAGTCTCATAGGGTGGTTGGTAGCTGCTGGATGAGAGTTCCCAAGAATCGAGCTGAATGGCGTGAAATTAGAGAGGCCAACGTCTGGATCGGCCAGTCTAATAGCAGTTCACTGATGAATTAATAAAATTATGATTGAAAGAAATAAACTTGTTTACTTATTATGGTTTTAATCAATATTATAAGACTTGGAACTAGACCAAAGAGAGATTATAACAAAGGAAAAACTAATCTTAACATTCCAGATATAAAAAAAACATTATTTAGTGTATTACAGAAACTCAAACTGCAGTATAACGATAGTGTAAGTAGTGATGAGAGTACACACGTCCAACGACAGCGCAGCGTCTATGATGAACAGGCCACACACGTGCATCTTTTTAAACGAGGTCTTTTGCACGCGTTGGATATTCTTGAAGACTCTTTTTTGCGTTTCTGTAAAAATCATTTCACCAGTTATGTTTAGGTTCAATGTTATAGACAGCGAGTCTTATACCGGGCGCAAAGCCAAACTCCGGGATGCTCCTGAGAATTTTTTAAGAGGGTAATCAAATAAATCTTTGCCCGGCCAGGAGATAAAACATGTGTACTGATTGAAAGTTGACACGTTTATAAAGTGTAACAGCAATTTGAATGCCACTTCATAATATTACTTTCATAATTCCTCATCCTCCATTGAATAGGGAGAACCCTCCGAACACGAGTGTTGTCTGGTGGGCTACTGTCCGAGACGGTTGTTGTCGGGTTGCTGTATAAATGCCAATCAGAAAGAAAACTCTGAAATTGCGATGTAGGATACGTCGGTTGTAGTTTGTATGTGGTGGTATAGATATCATCAGAGTAATACCAAGCTTACACTCTATTTAATATGTAATTAACTGGAAATCATCAATTTATTTCTACTTACCCGAGCAACTACTTGAGTTTACTAGTTTTATACAAGCACTCTGAACTTCTCTCATAGCCGAGACGAATCTATCACACTCCACGCTCAAAAATATGAGCAGGAGCATGTTCTTAATAATCCATGTTAGAGACATAAATGATACCAGAGTAAACTAGAACAGAATATGAAATTATTACACTCATAATTTTTTTCTCTAATATAAATTGACTAATTCAAAGGAAACGATATATTCAAAGAGAAACAACAGATTAAAGTAAGAATAATAACAAACAAGAACATTTAGGGTTCAATTTTACATATGAATTAGGTAGGTACATAGTGAACTAAAATTTCTCTTACATAACTATCACTCCCAGTAGTTACTTTTTTCATCTCTATTCGTATCGCTATGCAAATCAAAGATTTTGTGATTGTCAATATGATATAGAACAGAATCTGGAACACAAAGCTACATCAATAAAAATAAACGTTATAAAAAGTCAAAAGATTAGATATTCGTTAGTTTATAGATAAACATACCAAGTGATGAAAGGTCTTCCCAAATGTTTTATAGGCTTCTAATATTTCCATATAAACTTCCAACATTGTTCTCCAATAACCTTCTTTATCTGAATTTTCAATGCGTTCTGACAATATAACATTTTTCACCCAACTTCTGAGGGGCTCCGTCAAGAGCTTCATGATCCTCGTAGCGTACAAAATATTCAAGTCAAAGCTTAACCATACGTGAGTGGTAAAACTAAAGCCCACGTTTAAACCCACAAAATCTATGATGACGTAGGACAAAACGACATAAGCAATATGATAAAAGTTTAATGCCATAACACAAACCCAGTTGGGAAAGTTGATACGATTCAAAATTTCGTTAAGTTTGAGGTGTGTATCGACAGCCTGAATTCTCATGACGAAGAGCACGTTGTTGTGCCTCTGAATAATATTGGTACAACAATTCAAAAAGGTACCCGTAAAAACTAAAAGAAAAATATAGATTTTAACCAAATATTGGTAACATTTGAAACCTTTCTCACCGAATGTTATAGATCCAAACGTAAAATAATAGCAGCACCAAGTTACTATAAACATGACGAAAACTGAAACGATATTGTAGAAAACACTATTTGTCGTGATCACGTTGTCCCGAATCTTGTACTTAGCACAGAAGAAAATAGCTTGCATCATATTTATTGGCCTTAATGCTGATTGCAATTCTTTCCCAAGTAATTTCTTAGTTGGTGATCCATTATTTTTAAAAGTTGCGATGAGTTCCGTTTCAAGAATGAAATCGTTTCCTTTTAATTCTGTATTATTTGAACAAACAATGGGAGCAGACGAAGACATGTCTGCTATGGAAGGTAGTTAAAACTTGATTAGAGTAGGTATGCCTTCGGCAATCAATACATTTTTAATTTGGGTGCGATGCAATTAATATAAATGACGTGAACTGTTTGCAATATAAATATGATTAATGTTAGTGCAAATGACTTTCAGTCTCATTAATATTATAAACGTCTCTTAAATTTAAATCAATTGGTCAAACTGACTAGCAAAGTTCTTATTTATAAACGCTATTTAGCGTTAAGAGGTCGCCAAGCAGTTGATTAATAGCTGTCAAAATTAAACAGCACAAGCACAGTAAATATATGGACAGTACGAAAACTAGGCCTATTTGTTGTGACCTACGTTCCGTTGGAGCGTTAGGGCTGTCACTCATAATGTTTGTAAAATTGAAAAGTGTTTTGCGTTGGCTGGTAGAAATCGTCACTAACGAAAAAAGGAAGTAATGGCATGAAAAACACTCAGTTTAATATTAATGTGGATCCGCAAAAACACTCAGTTTAATATTAATGTGGATCCGCAGTTGTAGCCTGCGGAATTCACATTTTCTTACGTTTTCTAAAAATTTGCAGATCAGTGTCAGGTTATCCTTACATATTATAAAACAAAGTCGCCCGCCGCGTCTGTCTGTCTGTCTGTCTGTCTGTCTGTCTGAACGCGATAAACTCAAAAACTGCCGAACGGATTTTCAAACGGTTTTCACCATTGGACGGAGTGATTCATGTGGAAGGTTTTAGTGTATAATTCATTAAGGTTTTGTGTAAATTGGCTGAAATATGACGATTATTGTTGAAGATGTCGGAAAAAACATGCCGACTGGGAGCTTTACTGGCGTGCGCTGCGTAAGTCGTGAGAGATAAATCAAATTTATGTTCTAGAGTATTGTATATCTTAAAAATTGCAACAAAAAAGTCCGCGATGGCATATGTCTATCTTTTAAGGGTGACCCACAATAACCATTTTTATCTTTCAAAATTGTATAAAATTTTCATTGTTATTTCCGAAGCTATTTTGACCGGTATCTTATTAATCCTTATCCAATTAAATAGGTTATTTAAATTGGGCATTCAATTTCGATTAAAATATGCCTTCACATCACATCATTTAAATGAATAGTTTAAGAGATATCACAGTTTCAAAATTACGCGTAACAAAATAATTATGGTTGACCACGCGGGCGCTGTAGTAGCCTACCACTGCGTCCGCTGAAAGTTAGTCAATGATCTTTTCCTTGGCTATTAGGTATGTATTCCCGGTAGAACGTTCCCGTGGGATATTTTGCGACATCCACGCGGGCGAAGCCGCGGGTAAAAGCTAGTATCTAATAAAAATATGATTCGCGACTATATCAGATAATGTATTTACAGAATTATAATCATTGGAATCATTAATACATTTCAAACATTTCCATGAGAAATATGTTCAGGAACAAATCTAACTTAGAGAGATGTATTAATGATTCCAATGATTGTAATACCTCAGTCCATCAATGCCTGGTTGCGGCCAAGGCTTGTACAGTACTTTCTCAAACAATGCGCGCTAAGTAAATTAATTGTTGGTAAATTCCAGAATCAATGACGAACAAAGAAAATTTTTCACATGCGAATTTATGTTCATTTGTTTCTTTATTACTAGCAGCTCTATTTGCTAAGCCAGTTCTAAATTTAAATAAAATCTTTGATAAGAGTTACCTCCTTCACTTAGTTGCCATGTATTGAAGTAAAAACTTTGTTCCATTTTTAAATAACTGCAATTTCGATTGTCAAACAATGTTCGAATTTCCAAGCATTTTTGAGATTATTAACATAGATTTACAAAATAATTTTTCAGAATACATTGTAATACACATACATTGTTGTCAATGACATAATATTAGATTATACAACAAGTGAAAAAAAGGAATTTAATTCGAGGGAATAAGTTGGATCCCGAGAGCAGCGAAGGATTCTAGAGTAGAATCACGAGCGTAGCGAAGGATTCTAGATATGAATCCTGAACAGAGCGGATACAAGGTTAGGATCGAACCAATTTTTTTTTTTTTATTCGAATAGCTCTATGGAATAGCGTAATTTAGCCAGCCAATTAGGTACTTTCTTCTTCTTGATTCGGGGTTATTTCATTACTAATATCACGTTGTGTCCTAAACATGGATTTTGACAATCTTCTTTAGGATTTCAAAAACTACGTAGAATAATTAAATTATTTGGAATTCCTACGAGTCTCATTTTGTTTTGATGCGCTACGAGAATTATTATAATAATATATGTATAGTCTTCGTTCGAATGCAGCACAATCAAGACTTTGATTTATAAAGTCTTACATCGTGTGCATCATGGAAAGCACAATCAAAAGGAGACTCAGTACTCAGAATGTTTGATGTGAATGAGTTTGTGAGGAAGCCCATAGTGGTTATCCCTCATCTTTGAGACATTTTATAGAATACAATTATGAATACCTACAATACAATTATAATGTGAAAGGTACTTTTTGTTATTAATTCATTATTTTTGATTTCCTATATTAATCCTCCGAAGACATGCGTGCGATTCTTTTCTCATGCCATCTATGTTCTATGTTCTATGTTATAGGGTTTGGTTTCCGCACTTAGTCCGTCAAATGAACCATTGTACGTGGGCCATGGCGGCCGTTTGGGGGGGTTATTCCATCCAGCCCACCTCCCTCCAGAAGTTAATTAAAGCTCCTGGTTTGTTTAGAACATCAGTGTAAGATCTGGGTGACCCGAGGGTTTCTGTTCTAATCTGGGTGACGCCTGTGCATTCAAAGAGCACGTGCGCGACGGTCTCCTCGGCCTCCATGCAAGCCCTGCACAGAGGACTGTCCGTTATGCCTATCGTGTGGAAATGTTTGTTTAGCGAGCAGTGTCCTGTGATGGTCCCCGTCACCAGGCGCAGGCCATTTCTGTCCAGGTGTAATAAACGCCTGGTCAGCTTGCTATCCAAGAATGGCATAGCTTCCTTGGACTGCCTGCAGCCTGGTGTCGAATTCCACCAGGTCTCCGCTTGTGTGTGGGTGAGCTCCTGTAGCCACCTGCGTATTTGGTTGAAGGGGATGGGAACGATAGGTTCGGGTCCACAGACTGCCGTGCTGGATCCTCGTCTAGCCAGTTCGTCAGCTGCGTCGTTGCCTAGCGATCCACTGTGTCCTTTTATCCATTGTAGTGTCACCGTATTGCGGCTAGATACCGTTAATTGTTCTAGTTCATTGTGACATTCTAGTGTTAGCGTTGAGGTAATACATTTTTTCCGTAGGGATTGGAGAACTGAGGCACTATCGGAGAGTATACGTATATGCGTGTCCGCAACTCTCCTGGCTTTTAGGGCGTGGACCGCTTGTATGATGCCCACACACTCTGCCTGATAGACGGTGTTGAACATTCCCAGCGGGCTGGATATATTTATGTTGAAGTCGTGTGAGAAGACTCCTGCTCCGGTGCCGGAGTTGGTCTTCGATCCATCGGTGTATACTCTCATCTCTTTCGGGCCTGAGTAGTCACACTGTTCTTCCGTGAGTATTATGTTGTAGTGCCTTTGAAAGTGGTGCGTTTTCGGGGCTTTATCACAGGGTGATGCCATCATTGGTCGTCGTTTGATCGCTTCTTCCCTTATGCGTGTGTGCTTAACTCTGGAGTCTTTGCTTAGGGTTCCTGATAAGTGGAGCCTAAAGGCAGCCAGGCTCGCCTCCTCCCGCACGATGAGGTGCAGAGGCGGCAGTCCCAGCATTGCCTGTAGGGCGGCAGTGGGTGCAGTTCTCATACTGCTAGTGATTGCCACACAAGCGAATCGCTGCAGTTTCTCGAGTTCTCTTCGAGCTGTACTCAGGTCTGTCCTGGGCCACCAGACCAGTGAGCCGTATGTAATGATTGGTCGGATAACTGTGGTGTATAACCAGTGGGTGACCTTGGGGCTAATCCCCCAGTTCCTGCCAAGCAGTCGCTTGCACTGCCACAGGGATATGCTGGCTTTTGTGGTGATATAGTTCGTGTGTTTAGCCCAGTTCAATTGTTTATCCAAAAAAACGCCCAGGTATTTGGTTTCAGTTGAGAGGCTTAGGGTTGTTCCAAAGAATCGTGGTAGTTGTAGCGTCTAACTAGCTTCATATTTCTGACTGACCGACTCCTTGACAATTCAAAAGTGCCTGTATATGGTTTAATTGAAATAAATGCTTTGAGTTTGAGTTTTTGAGTTTGAGTCGTCAGTTTTCTCATCTCTCATGCCATTCTCACGCCCATCATTTTCAGGTAGCATGGCCTCCGCCCTCGCTGGCTTTGCAAGGTCGAATCATATTGGTAGTAGGTGCTAGACGCTTTCATAGCAGCAGTCAACTTCTCCCTGTAAATAAATATAGTAAAATTGTTATTACCTAGACGAAACTGAAACCCCACTGCAAAAACCATAGGACGAAATATAAACAGTCATAAGTAGTTCGTAGATTTCTAAAAGAGCTTATTGGCAAGCATAAAAATGTACATAGCTAATTACATAGCTACTGCCTCTTAATTTAACATTAATTTGGTCACTTTACGTAGATATAAGTTGAGATAAATACCATTTCCTGTTTACTCCAATTATTGAAGCGTAAATATTCTTTTCTCAAACATGCTTGGAAATTCGAAAATTATTTTGACAACCTTCTCTATTCAAGGCAATGGCACGTAAAATTTAATCGGAGAGGCAACCGGATGGCGATTGGTAATCTGGGTCTTGAAGTGATACCGAACCCCCCTGTACCAACCGAATGGACCCCAAATGGGCGGGGGCGGAGATATGGTGTTAGGAGGGCATTTTTTTTTTTTTTTGACATGACCTTCGAAATTTAAACTCTAATTCAAAGCAAGGAATTGTGTGTATCAATGCAATCCGGTTTTGTCAAAATTGACCCTCATTTTCAGTTAAAAATCATCGGTAAGGAGTTGCAAGAATTAAATAACGCGTAAGACATTATTTCAATTATAACGATGTTGGGGGGTGGCAATTTTTTTTTTACTATGTCAATAGGATATCAAAGCAACCGCATTTCCATCCAGTTGCTCGTCGAAAAAAAATGTTATGACCTCCCAACCCCATATCTCCGCCCCCGCCCAGTTGGGGTCCATTCGGACGGTACGGGGTGATTCGGTATCACTTCAAGACCCAGATTCCCAATCGCCATCCGGTTGCCTCTCCGATGAAATTTTACGTGCCATTGCTTTAACTACTTCGAGATAAATCGAAATTGCTATACTGATTAAAAAACAAGCGAATATGTTGCAATGTTTGTATAAAATTCCATATCTGGCGTGTTTAGCGGCCGAAATATGAAAACTCATATCTGTCATAATTGTTATTTAAAAATGGAACGATATTTTTATCTCAACACATGGCAACCAAGGAGGTAACTAACTTAATAATATTTTCTTAAAATTTAGATTTAGCTTGCAAATAGAGTTTTTTAGAACCCTTGGCCGCAACCAGGCACTGATGGACTCACGTATGTGTTATGTTAATCTGTAGTGTTCATTACATCATCATAAATAACAGCCTTTATCGAACCAGAATTCACCAGAACTAGAATAATCTAGAATATTGCAGATTGATATTTTTACCAAACTTAAAAATTACCTTTATCCGGAACCGATAATTTAAAATAAAAGTGAAACGTTTATTATGCTGTAGTTAATCCGTTATTTTTATCTTTAATTATATTATTGCTTTAATAACTTCCCAAACAAATCAAATGACTCAAACTCAGTCAAAAACAAGTCCATAATTCTAAATACATCAAAGCACATTACAGAAATTCAAACTGTAGTATAACGATAGTGTAAGTAGTGAGGAGAGCACACAAGCTCAAGGGAAGTTCAGCGTCTATGATGAACAGGCCACACGCGTGCATCTTCTTGAACGAGGTTGTTTCAACACGAAGGATATTCTTGCAGACTCTTTTTTGAGTATCTGTAACAAATGTATTCCAAAATTTTATTTGCACAGCTGCCATTTTGTCTTTCCCTTTCAAAAAATCTTTTTTTAGATCTGTCCGTCCATTATATCCTTTACTTTAAATTATTTTTGCAGGATTTTTATTTTACTTACCCGAGCATCTGCTTGAGTGTGCAAGTTGTATACAAGTACTCTGAACTTCTCTCATAGCAGAGTAGAATCTTTCAATCTCCACGCTCAAAAATGTCAGTAGCAGCAAGTTCTTAATAATCCATGTCAAAGATATAAATGATAACAGGGCAAACTGGAATAAATGTTTCGTTACAAAAGGATAAACATCATCTTTAAGGTTTTATTATTCCAAGAAAAAAAGCTGCCCATTATAATATCATCTAAAATAAAACCTTGTAAAACCAGACAGCAAAAAACTGCGCTACACTACAGCACTCGGTTTTCTGCCATCCGCGTCCAGACTGTCAGTTCATAATCAAAACTAATAACTAATTAAAACTAAGATAGTTAATTGATTCAGACATGACCTTGCGGCAATCCATTATTAACCTATTCCATCTAAGCGCAATAGGGTACTAAATATAATATCTACGTCTATTGTATTGAACCGAATTATGAAGTTTCTTGTCCAGTCTTCTCTATTCGAAACCACTTTTTGGGAGGGGAAACTAGAATCAAATATTCTTCATTCTTGTAATTTTTGACGTTCAAAAGTGCTTTGGTAAAACGATTTAGCTATGAATTGGACTTCAAAAGCAGTTGAATTATCTTACTATAGCTGCACTTCCAGTAGTTACTTTTTTCATTTCGATACGTATCGCTATAGCAAACAAAGATTTGGTAGTTGTATGTACAGTATAAAATAAAATCTGAAACATAGATCAAATTATCATAAGTACTATGCAGGTGAAACCTGTAAATATTAAATAAGCGGATTCAGAAAACGTTTATATTAAAAAATTACCATTTGATTAACCGTGTTTTCAATCATTTGATAAGCTTCCAATATATCCATATAAACTTCGAACATTCTATTCCAATAAAGCTCGTTTTCTGAATTTTCAACACACGACATCTGAACATTTTTGACCCAACATTTGAGAGGCATGGTTACGAGCTTCAAAATTCTCGCAGCATACAATAAAGCCATGTCAAAGGCAACGAAAGAATACGAAATAATACTAATTCCAAATGCCACAACATTGAGTTCATAGTTGTAATAGGAATAGAACACCCAAACAAGGTGAAAACAATTCAATGCTACGACACATATCCAGTTAGGACGGATGAAACGTTTAAAAATTTCGTTGATCTTGAGAATCCTAAAGACATTCTGGATTTTTAAGACAAGGCACACGTTATTATGCTTCTGAATAATATTAATGTAGAAGTTCAAAAAGCTACCGATGAAAAGTAAAAGATAAACATAGATTTTATTCAAAAACAGAAAATATTTGAAACCTGTTAAATGATCTGTGGATGAAAATGCAAGCATGAAAAAAAAGCAGCCACCCAATATTGTTAGCGTGGCGAAGACTGAAAAGATGTTGTAGAGAACACCATTGGGAGTTATTTTGCAATTCCAAATCTTGTACTTAGCGCAGAAAAACAAAACTAGCATGATATGTATTGGTGTTAACGCTAACTGCAAGTCTTTTTCAAGAAAATTGTTAGCAAGAGATGTAGTTTCATGAGTCGTTTCTAAAACGACTACATTTTCCTTTAATTTTCTTTTACCTTTGTAAGTCAAAGGCATGTCAGCTACAGAAGGTAATTCCAACATGATTAAAGTCTGCGTTTAATGATCGATTGCTTTGTCATTTGGAAAAACTTAATCAAATATTTACCGGTGGTTATAAAATTTATGAGTTTAGTATTAATGTTAGTGATGTACTCAATAGGTCAGCTGAATATACACTTAAAAACTTTTTCACAAAAAAAACAACCGACTTCCACTATAAAGTGAAAAATAACTAAAATTTCGGAAGTCGGTGGCAAAAACGAAAATACTAAACCAAAGACACGGATATTCGATATATGCCACCGACTTCCGAAAGGACATTGCTCTGCGTCCATACATTGTTGGCCCTGGAGCCAAGAGCATCGGATAATTATGTATTGTATTCTCTATCATTTGTAGACTCCTAGAAGACCTTGTTTTTATAGCGGACTAGCTGCAGAAAAGATATATTTCAAAAAAAGTATCAGATTTTGAGGTTATAATCTAACCATGACAACGAATATTAAATGTTAGTACCTACCTATGATTTTTCATAGCTCTGAGTAATTTTTTTTTTTAAAGCAATCCAAGTCCGTTAAAATAGCCAAGTCGTAAAAAAGTCCCGAAAGTCACCAAAACACCGAACACAAGAAAAGAACACAGGAAAAGCACAGCACAGAACTGTCCAAGAGACAAAACAAACGGCAAAACTGGGGATGTAACACGACACCATAAATCGATATTTTCGATTAAGATTTACTGTGGCCCTAAATTATTATAAACTGTCTGTTACATCAACTTTGTCATATTAACATTACAAGTATATGACAATGCTTTATTTCACATATAACAACACTCTTCTATACTTGTAATAATAATAAATAGTAACATCTGTACCTAGTTTGCAATATAGTTTTTTAAATAAAACATTAATTATTGTGATGTGTTTAATTTAGATAGTATTTTTTCGTTTAATGAACCGCAAAAGAAGTGTCATTTTTGTATTAATTGTTGTAAATAATGAATTAGATGTTTGAATGATTGTATAGATAGAAATAAAGAAGTTTTGATTACTGTATAATATTATTCTTACTACCTATTTAAATTAGAGTATGACTGCATTCATAAAGAAAAAAAAACACAATCGATCGATTATAATTCATTGGACATCCCTATTTCACTTTCGACACGACATGACATTAGGCGAAGATGGCGATCTAATATTATTAGTCGCTTAAATTCTATTAATAGTAGATTGTTATACAAGGAGCTAAAATGACCCATTATAACGAGGTAGTTTTACTCCCGAGCTTTAGCGAGGGAGTAAACAGAAACCGAGGTATAATGGGTTTTTAGCGCCGTGTGTTACACTCTACTTTTCACTACGATTGCGAGAAAATAAAATAGTAAATTAATAAAATTATTTCTTTTCCTTTCTCATCCATCTCCAAATTAGGGTCTCCATTCTCACTAGATGATGACATTTGTTGTAAATCATATTACGGTTACCAATGCAATTTATTGGAGAATAATTTAGAAATAGGATATCGCACCAGTCTTTTTTTTTATTTCCTCTGTAGCCGCAACGCAATGCACGCATTCTACCGAAGAGAATGCCGCTTTAAGAAAAAATAGTTCTTTTGTTCTTATTCGTATAGGTAGGATAGGTCTGATAGGTAGGATAGGTAAGATAGGTAAGATAGGTAAGATAGGTAAGATAGGTAGGATAGGTAAGATAGGTAAGATAGGTAAGATAAGTAAGATAGGTAAGATAGGTAAGATAGGTAAGATAGGTAAGATAGGTAAGATAGGTAAGATAGGTAAGATAGGTAAGATAGGTAAGATAGGTAAGATAGGTAAGATAGGTAAGATAGGTAAGATAGGTAAGATAGGTAAGATAGGTAAGATAGGTAAGATAGGTAAGATAGGTAAGATAGGTAAGATAGGTAAGATAGGTAAGATAGGTAAGATAGGTAAGATAGGTAAGATAGGTAAGATAGGTAAGATAGGTAAGATAGGTAAGATAGGTAAGATAGGTAAGATAGGTAAGATAGGTAAGATAGGTAAGATAGGTAAGATAGGTAAGATAGGTAAGATAGGTAAGATAGGTAAGATAGGTAAGATAGGTAAGATAGGTAAGATAGGTAAGATAGGTAAGATAGGTAAGATAGGTAAGATAGGTAAGATAGGTAAGATAGGTAAGATAGGTAAGAAGCTTTTTAGAGGAGGAATGGTATAAAGACTTTTTCGTTTTTGGGTGGTAGGCTCGTTGGCAACAGACGAAAATTAAAAAAAATTTACTTTAGCCCCTAGAGGATGAAATGCTATTTTATCTTCGCTCTGGTACGCTACAATGACGCATTTTTTGAGCAAGAGTAGTGAAAAAGTACATTTTGGAATACAGCTAGTCCGTGATACAGAAGTATTTGCAACTTATATAATAAAATAGGCGATTAATTTATCGTATATTCTGATACTCTTTATTGCCACAGGGCCATTTAGGACATTGTCTTTTAGTTATTTTTCACTTTATAGTGGAAGTCGGTTGTTTTTTTTGTGCTAAAGTTTTTTTTCTCGCTTTTTAGTGGGTCGGTTTGTAATTTATCTAAGTTACAATAATCTAATGTCAACTGCTCATCACCTTTTACTAAATATTGCTTTTCCCGATGCAGGGACGTTCATTGTTGAGGAGTTCTTCTGGTACTTCGCCATCAGCTCCTCTTCACCCTATGCATTGTGACGGGCATAAATCGCTTGGCAAATGAAATACGTATTATTGAGTAGTTCCGGTGGCCATCTGTGGTCTTCATCAACAGTTCCATTTCACTAAATGGTGATTTCCGAGAGCAAATTCAAGAGTTACTATAAAAAATACCTAAATCGCCATAGGTGTGCCTATAACATTTTGTGATGTATGTCGCGTAAACTCTAATTTAATAACAAATAATTATATGTATTTTAAAACCGTCACATATGGGCCGGTTCGAGGTCCTTAGGAACGCATTAAATCTCAACTTTATGGTCTGTCAGCTCGACACGTTACCCTAATTAATAACAAAAAAAATCCTATTTCTTCAAAATTGTAAAAACAATATTGAACCTCTTACAATTCCATTATTTTATACTTTATGGGAAGCACGTTGACGAGTTCTAGGGACTTGATACCATGGCAGGGATCGTCAACATACGGGCCGCAAAGTTGTATGAACAAACGTGCTCATACATGAATATAACAATAGTAAGGTAAAGAAATCAATTAACAAATAGAAATCTAGAGCCATGCTTGAAACTTAAAACCTATGAGCCATTCATGGGACATACAAAGCCAGTGCTCCCAATAATGTAGCTATTAATTAATCCAATAACTGTAGTTATATTATTGGATTAATTATTATATTATTCTAGCCGCCAGCTAAAATACTTTAATATTATTCTGTGCTAAAACATTTGTATGTTTTATAATAAATTGTATAAAAATTCAAAAGGTTGACCGCCCCTGCACACAAGGAGTCACAGATTATTCCCGCTACATCTGTTTATCATAAATTCCCTCAGACCCGATCATTTCGGCCATTGAGAAACAATTAAGAGATTTTAAGTCTTTGTTGCAAAAAAACCCGTAAGTCAGGGGGCTGAGAATCCGAGCGACGGGGGATTTTGGTAACGAATTTTGTGGAGATTGATATTTTAAAGATAGTTGGTTCTAAACCCTGTGAATAGACGGACGTCCGAATCTAGGCTAGCGAAATAAGTTGATTTCACACCACGAAAGGACGCGGATGTCCGGAGCTAGGTTGAGGCTGGTGAGATTGGAGACCGAGAGGCCATGTGCAAGTGGGCTGTCGTAAGATAGCTAGTATTATTTATTAAATTAAATATAGTTGGGTTGAGGCCCAGTTTAGTCTAATGTAGTATTAGTAACTAATATTAGTGATGAGTCTAACGTAGTAGTGTGTGTGTGTGTGTGTTGGTGCGACTGGGTGAGACTTTAAATGTAATAATTATCCCAGGCTGGTAACATAATCTAAGTTCTTGTAACTAAACTCTTAATTGAAATCGAGTCTTATTATCAACGCTACATTCTCGTGTATTATGTGCCCATAAAATCCTAATCCATACCTTGGCAAATTATTGTCAGTTGCGTTTGGCTATAGGGAAATGGCGACGGCCTTCCACCATACTTGACACGAGCACTAACGCTCAAGACTGTTGACGACCGTTGCCCTTGAACTTACGCACCACATTTGGAAGGCAGAGCCATAAATACTCACAGCTCTTTTAGAGTTGAACTAGGCTAATAAAGCCAATCTATAATTGCATTATAAAACTACCAAACGTCAGTGATGATCTTTGTATCCAAAAAGATTCCGCCACAGAGCTCTTTGCGTGAGGCTTGCTGACGTACATTTCCGGTAGAGGGGGTAGGCTTCACTAAATACCTGTACCTCTACCATGAGTTGCCATCGAAATTTACTCGCTAGCGCTAGCGTATTAACCCGTTCAGTGCCGGGAGGGTTCACCTAGTCGCATATGGAATACCGGGAGCCCTCGCGGTGGGCTCATTTTAAATGTTGTTTTTTCTTAGCGAATACAGCTGGCATTATAAACTGTGATAGTAAAATCTGATATTATAATTTATAATTTAATTACTCGTATCAATAAAAAAATTGCTCACTGTTACAAATATTCACACAAATTAACTTCGTTTTACAGTGGTTTATAATACGGTTTTAAACCTAATGCCGTAGACCGTCAGCGATGGTTAACTTTAGCGCAAACGAAATGCCGGTGACCCTCCCGGAGGGTTTACTTCCAATATGTATGGCGGCATGACGTATGAGCTCTATGAAAAGCGGGTGGAGTTGGAAGTGTTGACGTAGATCAAACTGATTTCGATAATGCTCGCACCATGAGTTTTACGGAGTCTCATGCAGGCGCTAAGGTAAGCTCGATAGATCGTGTCACCTACAGTGTGACCATTTCATAAATGGCGAATCTGCCACAGACTGGGCAAAAAAACTGCCAAAATCTGCCACACTTGGCGCCAAAAATGCCAAAAATATGCCTTCATGGAAACGGAAAAAATAGACACAAATTCAATGAAATATCATTAATCAACAAAAATATTTAACAATTTTCTTATGCATTATTATACCTAATAATAATAAAAAAAGGAAAATTCTAATAAGGTTATGTGAATTTCCTTGAAGTCTTTTAAATCTGCCACTTTTGTAAATCGTCAGCAGGATCTGCCACAGACAACATTTTGGAGCGAAATCTGCCAAAATGGTAGAAATCTTCCACACTGGTCGTCTAGCTAACTTCATTCTTATGTTTTGTTTCTATCTTTCTCAGTAATAAGAAGAGGGAACGGCTCATATGATCAAAACGTCACATAAGTAGTGATGTGTCGGGAGAATATTCTCACACGGAGAATATTCTCGGATTGAGAATGTTCTGCAATATTCTCGAATATTCTTTTCGACGGAGAATATACGAGAATTTAAAAATGGAAGTAAAATTGCTAAATTTTAATACAATAAGTTTCGATTTCAAGGTCTAAAGTAAACTTCTATTGTTGTTATTTATACTTTACTCGAAAAAACGTTACTGTATTATGTTTCGGACTGGAAATGGCGCCGATTCTCTTGTACACCGAACTAAACTATCACTAAACACTATGACACACTTGTGTCACTTTAGTCTATTTCAGAATGGGAAATCCTCGTTTGACAGGACTAAACTAAATTTTGGTGATTTTTAGTCTAGTTTAGAGGCATTTGTGACAAGAAAATCGGCACCAATAGCGACTCCACGTGGTACTTATTTGTCCTACCCCGTGATTTTTTTTAGAGTTGGAAGGGCGCTGGGGGGCACTCTCGACGTGTTTTATACGTAAGTTTTCACTTTTTGTATGGAAAATATGAAAAATGTTTGCTTACATGATGAGTTTTAAGGGTTTATGAGTTTCATAAAGGGGGTCGAAATTTTCATTATTCTGCGATAGGGCACACTTTTTTCGAAATATTAGCAAAAGAAAAGAAAAAAAAGACAGTACTGTTTTTGCATCCGAAGTCGAGGTGTTGGTGTGATTTTTAAAACCCATAAACCCTTAAACTCAACATGCAGGTAATCATTTTTAAAATTTTCCTTGATATTTTTCATATTTTCCATACAAAAAGTGAAAAATTTCATATAAAACACATCGGAAAAAACCCCCAAAACTCAACATGTAGGTAATATTTTTTTATATTTTCCATACAAAAAGTGAAAAATTCCATATCAAAACACGTCGACGCTGCCCCCCTGCGCGCCTCCGGCTCTAAAAAAAATTCCCAAGGTAGGGCAAACAAGTACCACATGGAGTCGCGATTATCAAATTCGATATTAGTTGCGTCAAAATTATTTTTGATTGTTATTTTGTTTTTAATTATTTGCACCATAAACCTTTCTTATAATGTTGTTTTCTTATTCATTTTATTAATGCTGATTATTTTAAACCCATAAAGTTCGTTTTAATACAGAAATCATACTTTAACATTACTACCTTAGGAAATTTAAGAGAATTTATGAGAATTTTCTCGAAAATATTCTCGGGAATGTTCTGGCTCAGGAGAATTTACTGAGAATTTAAGTTGAGGTGTAGTTTATTTTAAACTCAAACTTCATAAAACGTTCAAATGCACTAAAAACTATTAGTCTAAAAAAAATACCGATTCAATACAGTCATCCAATTTTTAAATTCTCATAAGTTCCCTATCAAAAGAATGTTCTCGAGAATTTAACAGCAAAGTTCTCGCAAGGAGAATATTCTCGAGAATTGCCCATCACTACACATAAGGTATCGCTATGGTAACAATGTTATGACAGTCAATAAGTTTCATGAAACAATCCGACTAAATAGAAAGGTTGGCAGTTAGTGCACCTTTTTATGGTATTTAGGGGTTGTTGAATTTTTATTCCTTATAGGTAATAATTATTTACCTCTATTCAATTTGTAATTTTGTTGACAATGTGTGATTCGCGGCGTTATTTATTTAAATTTAAAATGAACTATGTTTACAATAATAGTGTTGCGGACGGCAGAGGTACCTACAGTACCGCAGGCAACCTGGGACGATCTCCCACTGATATTTGATGTGCGCTCCCTGCTAACTGACCCTCGGTGAATCCGCTGGCTGCACAACCACCACGGACCCCTGAATACGTACCTAGGTTGGGTACCATAACCCACAGTGACCACGATGAGGACTATCTTGAGGCAGCGAAATAAAACACTGATTTGCTATCTTGAATGATTCCGGAGAATTCGGCTTTTCTTGGTATGTTTCTTCTTTGGTGGCTGAGCTCCGTATTTAAGTGTATTGTCTAGGGCTGAACTGCGACTGAATTGCCCACAAAATGGTACCTACGCCTTTTATAGTAAGTAAATCCGTTAGGATATTGTGGTGCAAGCCGAATTCTTGGAATTGTGCATTTATTTATTTCTTATTAGAATTTCTTACAATCTTTGTAGATTATTCGTATAAAACACTATACAATTAATTAACTTATGTAGTTAAAACTTTTAGAACAAATCGGTCCCGTCGGCGTCGCCGGCAAATAGAATATTTTGTAAGAGAACTAAATAAGATAGTTTCTTGAAATTTACGTTCTTCCAGTCGTTGGCCTCCAAATTTTGGGGCCACTAACATATTCCATGCTAAATAATCTCTTCCAGACATTATTTTGCCTTTAATAGACCTAAAAACGTATATAATTTGAATGTAAACATGTTTCACACGTCAAAATGGTAGTGAGCAACGTAACTACTATCGCAAGCGTATTTTTCGATAGCGTCTGTCGATTTAGTGACTCATGGTGCCGTTTTGTATGGTGACAGCTGAAAAACGTTAGCGACTATCGAATAGATTACGTTAGGTTTCTTACCTATCGAAAACTATAGTGCTCTTGGAACAAATTTTAATTCTTTCTGTGACCGCTAGGGGCGCTGTACAATATCTTTTCATATAAATCATTTACGGGGACGCTAGCAAGTTTTGACATTATCGAAATGTATTTGATTAACGTTAATACGCTAGCGAGTTTAACGCTAGCGAGTAAATTTTCGATGGCAACTCATGGTAGAGCTACTGAACTGAATTGATAGTACGTTCTAAAGAACGCTAGAAATCGTGTCTCATTAAAACCCCCACCCGGCTGTTTGTAGGCCTATTACTGAATCGACACTATTTATTGAGACACGTTACTTGGATGCCTAGATAGAAACGCCCCTTTGTCGATAAGGACGATCCACACGGTTGCCGATTACATTGAAAGCATCCTCTAAATGGGGCAGATTAACGAAATGTGAAGAGACGAAATACCTCTTCGACGTTCATCACGTACAATCGTAATGAGTTCTGCTAGAAACTGAATCTACGTGCGCTTGTGCTAGTTTTGTGTTAACTTTGTAATAAAAAAGGGCTAGGCTGCCGTAAAGGGTCCTTCACATTAGCACGCGATTAGAACTTCTAAATACTAAACTTGTCTTCCTCAATAACGGTTGGACTTTGCAGTACTCTGTCATAGGATTGGGTAAGACATTTATATAGTGCTTAGGGAACGTGATCCGTTAGAATCGTATTAGTTCCTCAGAGGTTCTATGCGTTAGGTCTAACAGGTCACGTAGAATGAGACAAACGTTGTAATACGGTTTCCGGTCTCAGTGAAGTGGGAACATTGTAAACAGACAAATTAACGTAGCTATAAATAATGATTTGAAGCGCAAGCGTAACGATCCCTTAACCCCTCCACCTTAACAAAGCTGTATTACAGATATTGGTGCGCAACTGCGAGTGGAGGAGATGTTGGCATTCTAACATTTATAATACTCAATAATATTATACCACATACACACATCAAAAGTGTCTAGGGATCAACATATATTTTTGCAATAACTTTTCTCCTGATTGATATTAATTAAAATTTTCTTTAAGGATTCATCAAATAAAGTGTTTTCGTTTGTCACAGTAACGATAAACCAAGTCACCTTTGCATTAATAAAGAAATTTGCCATTTTCCTAATAAAGGGATTTTTGACATTTGAACCACTAACATTAAAGTTCGAAAAAAAGACTGAAATAACAGTTTTCTTTAAAATTTTATTGGGTAACTTAAACAATTAATAATCCGTGTTTCTACCGCGAACACTAACAACACAAGAACATCGGTTTGGCATACTCAAAATGAGTTCATCCAAATCACGCTGTGGAATGGCCGCCCATGTTCGTTGCAACAACAAAAAAAGGTCTTCTTGCGACTGGATACCCTCCATATTCGGCAGAGCTCTTCTCTGTAGCATATCCCATGCATGCTCAATCGGGTTCAAGTCTGGCGACTGAGCAGGCCAGGGCAGGACATTGATGTTAGCTGCGGCGAGAGTCTGTCTTACAACTCTTGCGGTGTGCGGTCGTGCATTATCATGCATTAACTGAAATAAGGGACCGATTTGCACTTGTAGAGGAACGATGACGTCTGATACAATCGTCTCAGCATAAATTTGAGCGTTGAGGTTGCCTCTAATCCAAATCAACTCAGTTCTTCCGCCGATCCAAATACCCGCCCATACCATGATGGTTCCACCACTATAAGGATGGACTTCCTGGCAGGATTTTAATCGCTGTTGGCGTCCAGGGGTTCTCCAGTGTCGTATACGTCTTGTATCCGGTCTCATACCAAAACGAGACTCATCAGAAAAGCACACGAAACGCCATTGTTCTTCTGCCCAATTTCTGTGTTCAAGAGCCCATTGATATCGAATCCTACGATTGTGCATTGCTATAGGTGGTACCCGTAGCGGTCTTCGGGAATGAAGTTTCACTTCATGCAAGCGGTTTCTGACTGTTTGGTCGCTAATTAAGTTCCCTGAAGAGTGATGAAGCCTCACGGCTAACATCATGGCGGTTATTGTTGGAGCTCTTCGAGCTAAGATTTGAATGTATCGGTCTTGTCTCCGTGTGGTGCAGCGATACCGTCCTCCATGGCGCTCAGCCACGGTACCAGTGCTTCGGTAACGTGTCCAAAGTCGACTGATAACACTCTGACTTGTATTCAGAGCTAAAGCCACAGTACGTTGCCGGGAACCAGCTTCTATCATTCCCACGGCTCTGAGCATTTCTTCCCTGCTTAAATGACGTCGCTGCTCCATAATAACGTTGGTTTTAATCAGTAGTAGGGAAACAGTAGCACTAATAATGTCTTCAATGCGTTGTATGTTTTTATAGGGAAAATATTGACAGCTGATTTTCATCTTTACTCGAATTTGATTCACAGTTCCTGATTCAAATTATGAAATGCACCAAAAAGGATCCATATAAATTTATAAAATCATAAATTTATTACAAAGCCACATCTCAATCTCAAGAAATCCGCATAAAAATGCTTGATCCCTAGACACTTTTGATGTGTGTACTTTTGCATACCCTCTTGTCTTATTAGCTTCATATTATATTAATGTTATAGTACTTATGTTTACTAACTGTGTGTTCCCAATATTAACTTCCTTTATCCAATCCTCGTCCCCTAGCTTTTATAAGTCGGGGCGAGGTACAGTAGTTTTGGAAACTTTTCTCTTTCTTATATCGGTGGGAGAGTGCCCAGTCTGGTGTCGAGCTCTACAAGGCAGTACGGTGGTGGGGTGCTGCCTTTCCCCGAAAGGGGGAACCGATCTAAACACTTATATCATCATAATTAGGAAAAAACGAAAATTTTATCAGCCTAGGGTAATTTAGGTACTGTCACAATTTCAAGAGTTCCCTCGACTTCTCCAGGATTCCATCATCCAATCCTGACTTGATGACAATAGGACTAACTAGAAAGTATACCCTTTCAAATAAAAAAAGAATTTTCAAAATCGGTCCAGCCGTCTTCGAGTAATCGGGGAACATAAATAAAAAAAATAAATAAATAAAAAATACATTCCGACGAATTGAGAACCTCCTCCTTTTTTTGAAGTCGGTTAAAAAGAGAAAGAGAACATAATAAAAAGCTACCTAAGCTATGGTGACCAAACCTAAGGTGTCCAAACCACCGCCGATAGTTCTGTATGGCACTGAAGATGTCAAAGATAACATTTTAAATTAGATTTGAGTGGCACACAGTAAACCCAGAACAAACTTTGATCATACAACTTCAATACAATAGCATTCCTCAGACACAATAAATTACAGTATAATTCAAACATTATATTCAATTATGCAAAAAAAACCTTCAAAATTAACATCGTCTTTAATTATTACAGAAATGCAAACTGCAGCAGTACTATAATGTGAGGTGACAAGTTTGCAGAAGTGTAGCAGTGTTGCCGTGTCAACGACAAAAACTCCACACGCACTGAGCTTCTCAATATATCCTTTTAATAAACGGTGCATGTTTTTCCACACCTTTTTTGATGGCTCTGTAATCAAGAAAATGATTTGGAAAATTATTTTTTTGTTTCAAAGCGTATACTTACTAACGATGATCTTTTGCAAAACGGCTAGTGGTTATGTAAAATAGCAAATTCAACGGTTCATCTGCGGCATATAGATAGATAAGATAATTACTTGTCCATCGCAGTCAATCGGCTCAGCTTCTCCCTTTACTCATGTAAAGGGAGAAGCAATGTCTTCAAAACTACAGTGGTGCTAACCGTGGCCGAGCTGGGTGTAGTAGCGGAGTTGCGTGTATTTTATCTGACCTAACCTAACCTAACATTGTCGGAACTGAAGAACCCCGGGACAGATTTTGATGCGCTTTGGCATGAGTAAAGGAAGAAGCAATGTCTTTAAAACTACAGTGGTGTTGACCGTGGCCGAGCTGGGTGTAGTAGCGAAGCTACGTGTATTTTATCTTTTTTTTTTTTTTTTTTCTCGGGGTGGAAATCCTCATGGATGTCCTCCGCCCTGGGGTGGGCGAAGGGGTCTGTCAGACTCTTACTGACTAAAACCACCCCGGTGTTCCCTCGCACACTTGCGTCGGGGGGCTGCGGGAGCAAATTGCGACTTCCGCTGCCCCGGACTGGTGACGGCCCGCACTTTGCGGGCCCCGTCCCGTAGGGGGAGTGAGGTGTGCAAACTCCCCCCGTTACGTCTTAGAGTGGCGCGCGTGGAACACTACGCGCCGCCATCTCGGGTCCTGTGTGATGGGGGGCGACGGATGTCCCCGAATCCGTCGCCCCTGGACCCATTTAGGGGGGCTGGAAGAGGGCGTTATCCGCCCTCCGCCGACGCCCGGTGCGCCTGCTGCGGGCCGGGTGAGTGGACGAGATCTCCCTCTCCCTTTCCGCAGCCTCCTTCTGCGAGATGACTGTCTCGCAGAAGGAAACCACCGCGTCCCACGACTCGGCACTCCCGACCATCGAACGAACGACGGCCGGCAGTGACAAGTCGGCTCCAACTTCTGAAACGAGGGCACGGCGCGGCTCCTCCCACGCGGCACACTCTGCCAATGTATGCCGCGCCGTGTCCTCCCGACAATGGACGCAGTGGTGACACCGAGCGTCCGGCTCCCTGTTTATGCGACACAGGTACTTCCCGAAGCAGCCATGCCCCGAGAGCACCTGCGTCACCCGAAACGACAGGGAGCCGTGCCTCCTCCCGAGCCAGTCGTCGAGCACCGGCCGGACCGCCTCGATGGTGACGAGGCCGGCGGTGGGGCGTGAAAGCCTTTCCCGCCATTCCGCCACCAGGACCTCGCGAAGCTGAGACCGACGCAGCTCCATGTGTCGCTGCATCGGTCGCTCGCCCCGCGCTGTGGCTTCCTCGCGCCACCGATGAAGTGACGCGAGCACCTTCGCCTCCAGGTCCCAGGGCGGGGATCCGGCCAGTGCACAAGCCGCCTCGTAGGAGATCGTGCGATACCCCCTGATGACTCTGACGGCCATCGCTCTCTGCGGCTTACGCAATACAGCGATGCTACCGGCCGTCAGGTCAGCCGCCCAGATCGGGGCCCCGTAAAGGGCCATCGACCGCACGATCCCCACGTAGAGCCGCCTACAAGCGGCGACGTGTATTTTATCTAGCCTAACCTAACATTGTCGGAACTGAAGAACTCCGGGACAGATTTTGATGCACTTTGGCATGAGTAAAGGGAGAAGCAATGTCTTCAAAACTACAGTGGTGTTGACCGTGGCCGAGCTGGGTCTAGGAGCGAAGCTGCGTGTATTTTATGTAACCTAACCTAACATTGTCGGAACTGAAGAACCCCGGGACAGATTTTGATGCGCTTTGGCATGAATAAAGGAAGAAGCAATGTCTTCAAAACTACAGTGGTTTTAACCGTGGCCGAGCTGGGTGTAGGAGCGGAGCTGCGTGTATTTTATCTAACCTAACCTAACCTAACATTGTTGGAACTGAAGAACCCCGGGACAGATTTTGATGAGCTTTGGCTTGAGTAAAGGGAGAAGCAATGTCTTCAAATCTACAATGGTTTTAACTGTAGCGGAGCTGGGTGTATCTTGCCCACTATCCTAAAAATGATTAAATGTGGTTTTAATTATCATTACCTTAAGAAATACAGGAATGTATTCCTTTTTGGAATCCTTGTTATGAGCCCTTTAATTTGATACCCATATTGCAGAAAAAGATGATAAAAAAAATAAACACGCAGCTCCGCTACTACACCCAGCTCGGCCACGGTTAGCACCACTGTAGTTTTAAAGACATTACTTCTCCCTTTACTCAGGCCAAGGCGCCTCAAAATCTGTCCCAGGGTTCAAAATCTGTTCCCACTGTCTTAAAAACTACAGTGGCATGAACTGTGGCAGTAGTGGGACCAGCTGTTGAAACTTCCCCCGTCACCTAACCTAACCTAACCTAATCTAACATTGTCAGAACTAAATAATGTTGTGCTGGCACATTCACTTGATGTGGTGCTGCCAGGGTATGGGGGCTGGAAGAGGGCGTTGTCCGTCGTTCGTCGAGCACTGGTCGGATCGCCTCGAAACCTAACATAACCTAACCTAACCTTTTTTTTTTTTTCTCGGGGTGGAAATCCTCATGGATGTCCTCCGCCCTGGGGCGGGTGAAGGGGTCTGTCAGACTCTTACTGACTAAAACCACCCCGGTGTTCCCTCGCACACTTACGTCGGGGGGCTGCGGGTGTAATTGCGGGTGAAATACAGAGGTGCGCATAAAAACTTGCACATGGTTTTCGTTGATCTCGAAAAGGCATACGACCGAGTGCCTCGTGAAGTTTTGTGGTGGGCCCTTTAGGAGAAATGTGTGCCAGGGAAGTATGTGCAGTTGATTCAAGCGATGTACAGTCGATGCATTACCCAAGTCCGGTCTACAGTGGGCACTACTGGCAGTTTCAATGTGGCTGTCGGCTTGCACCAAGGGTCGGCACTCAGCCCTTACCTCTTCCTCGTGATAATAGACGCTCTTACGTTGGATATCCAGGAAGAGGATCCCTGGTATATGGTGTATGCTGTTTGCCGATGACATTGTACTGGTTGCCGAGAGTGGCTTAGAGGTCCAGAGCAGATTGGAGGTGTGGTGGGAAAGACTGGAGACCGTTGGCCTGCGAATAAGTAGGACCAAAACAGAGTACTTGTTTTGCGATTTTGGTGGTCCTTCCAGTCCTGTGCCTATATCTCTCGCCGGAACGCCCTTACCGATCTGCTCCGACTTCCGGTATCTCGGGTCGCTTGTCCAAGGAGATGGCGGAGTAGACCGAGACGTAACGTGCCGGATCAACTCAGGATGGATGAAATGGCGGCAGGTCACAGGAACAACTTGTGACCCACGGATGCCCCTCAAGTTAAAGGGGAAAATCTACAAATCCGTGATAAGACCTGTCATAATGTATGGATCGGAATGTTGAGCCGTGAAGAAGACGGATGAAAAAAGATTGCATGTAGCGGAGATGAGAATGTTGAGATAGATGTGTGGTGTGACGAAAATGGATAAAGTAAGAAATGAGTATATAAGGGGAAGTTTAAAAGTGGCGCCAGTAACAGAAAAGTTAAAAGGAAATCGTTTGGCCTGGTATGGGCATGTGATGAGGAGAGAGGAAACGCATGTGACTAAAAGAGTGATGAATATAAATGTTGATGGATGGAGTGGGAGAGGAAGGCCAAAGAAAAGATGGATGGACTGTGTGAGGAATGATATGATAGAGAAGGGAGTGAATGTTGGTATGACGGTTGACAGGGGAGAGTGTAAGAAGAAAACGTGTTGCGCCGACCCCAAGTAACATGGGACAAGGGCAGGAAGATGATGATGATTTTTATATACTCTGTAAGAAAATAAAACCTTGCATAAATTAAATAACGTTGTTCAAATGTTCTTATAATTTGTTTCAGATGTAGATTGAAGGGTTTACAAGAACATTCAAAAGGCATCATTTAATAAGATGAGCGCGTGTGGCTTGTTCATCATAGACGCCGAGCTATCTCTACAGTTATCAACTTTTATTACTTCTTATACTATTGTTTTATTACAGTTTGCGTTTTTGTAAAAAAAGTTACTTTAATGGCGACTTTACTCTCAATTTAGTTCGTGTTTATTTCCTTGTAAAATACATTAAAAAAAATATTGCTTTTATTTCTATAACTGAATTATGAATTAATTACTTCATCACCAAGCGTAGCTCGAAGTCATAAGGTGGATGTAATATGGTTGTGTTGGAACTGCCCCAATGGTCGCACGTGCGACTGCTGAGCGTGGGGTCCTGGGGTCGCTTCCCAGGTTGGGCAATGTGTGATTGGGCTTGTCCTTAAGAAATTCCTCAGTAATAGCCCGGACTTTGGAAGTTGGCGGTGTGATACCCCCGTACTTCGGAAAGTACGTTAAGACGTTGGTCCTGCGCCTGATCTCTCTCCGTTCGTGTCGTATTGCCGTCCCATTGGTCTATGAGAGTGAGTGCACCTGTGCCTGTGCACACACTTGTGCACTATGATTTCTCCCGCGTAGTTTGAGCTTGAGATCTTAGGGCCTAGACCGAAGTGAGGGCCAACATATCATCCATAATGAAGATGGAAAGGTAAAAAATGAATTAGATTGATGGAAGCTACCGTAAAGCTTTTGGTGGTATAAGGAACAGGGTGTAAAGTTCACTCATCCACCATGGAAAAGGGAGGATCCTCCGGTCAGACGGGTGTTATGTCTGGCGGGCAACTGCCCGTATGTTGATTTCGGATAGACTTATCTATGTTGTTCGCGCGGTAAACTGTAACTGCACGATTCAGGAATTGTGTGAGGTCATGTCTTTGCTGTGTAGTTCATTTGTGGCGGTTTAAGCTTAAGTCAAACTCTGTAGGTATTTAGCAACAGCTATATGTCAGCGAAAGTTCGGTCGAAATCGGTCCAGCTGCAGAGATTAGCCGGAAGTGTATTATTTTTTTTTGTAATATGTACATACCATTACTCTCATATTATGCATTTAGTTAAACGCTGCAATTTTGACATTACAAACAGACTCTTCAATAATTTTATTCACTTGTACAGAATTTTACTTTTAATCATTTTATTGTTAAAATAAATTAATTTTGCGTTAAATATTGATTTACTTTTAAATAAAAACGAATCCTCAAGACCCCTTAACCACCAAACCTATCGAAACCTACCATCACCACCAGAACCTTCAAGACTACGTAGATATTGCAAAAAAGCAGATTTCCTTCAATAATACTTCAATCTGGCCAAACTCGCGCCGAAAAGTACTACCAAGTGTAAAAATATGTTATGTTTTTCACCCTACCATCCATGTTCGAACTCTGATTGCATTCAATAATGTCTCAAAAGGTACTTATTTGTATTGTTTTGGAAAGTCCGTGGAAGTTTAAAAAAATGCAAGCTTCTTTTTCGTTGAAAAACTGTAAATCCGGAACGAGTATTGTCGAGATAAACTTTTCTCTTTGAACTAAGTAGAGTAAACTAAGTAGTACAGTGTTGTTATATGTATTTTCTTTAATAATGCGAAACAGAGAAAAATAAAATGTCTGAAATCAGGTGAGATATACCGTTTTTTTTTTAGTTCGACTATCTCTTTATCTTAAAATAATCACTAAACATACATAGTGGTGTTTCGGGAAACCCTTGGATACAGGATTCTAACATTTTCTCTTACGTCATTTCACCGGTTGCCCTATAAGTAAATTATTATAAATAAATTTTAGCTAGCGTACCTAGCGTATTTCTATTTATATTTATATTTACCGGAGAGCGGTGGTGGCCCAATGGTAACGGCCCCGACTTACGAGTTGTGGGTCGTGGGTTCGAACCCAAGCAGGCGCTTTACTTTGTGTAAATAATTGAATCATCACCACTGCTCTCAAAACGGTGAAGGAAAACATCGTGAGGAAACTGTCTAAGAACTAAACATTCGAAGACATGTGACATCTACCAACCCGCACTAGGCCCGCGTGGTGGATTACGGCTCACTCCCTCACACAGAGAGGAGGCCTGTGTCCCAGCAGTGGAAACATTAATAAGCTGATGATGATGATGTACCGTATTTATAATGTGGATGATAAAACGATTATATGTTTTGATACAAATTCATGAACAATTAATTTATTGGTTAATTCCATGCATTCATTAGTTTCTATTTCGATCATAATTCTTACTAGGCTCACTCATTAGCAATGAGTTATTATAATACATACCTTCATAAACTCATCTTTTTTCCCATTGGGCCAGATAGAAACCATACCTGTCACCTGCTACCATCTTTACATACTGATTTTGGTTCGTTTACGTTCATACATCTGCTCATGCACGCACACGCACGCTGGTTACGAGTACTGCATACCTGACCGTACTGAAGAACATCGACAATAAGGTCATAATAGGTTCTAGGCATCCTCTCCCGGCGTGTCATCTGAACTGTAAATACCTTTTCTTAGTCACCTTTAATAACCATCTAAGCAATCTCCGTAAAAAAATTGTCACTACATTCAGATCACTCTGGAGACAAAATGCCTTAGTAATGTAGCGTTACAACTCCATCTAGCGGTTTTGGAGTTACAGATGTAACGATTTTTGAGCAGATAGCCATGAAAATTTTAAGTGTTTCTGTGTCTCATTATTCGACTTTTTCGAGTTGTAGCCCTATTTAATCGGAGGTGGGATAATCTTCAACCGCAACTTTATCAAATAATAATAATATTATCAAGTCCATCTTTTTGATCAGAAAAGCTATCGATAATGTTTTAATAATGTCGAAAGTGGACTCTATGTATAAAATATATAATGATAATCACTTGTCTATCGATTGACTTTAATTTTATATTTTATTGAACATCAAACTTTCTAGCGTAACAAACATGTTTTCGTTTTTCAAAAACTATTTCAAGTCAAACAGAAACGCTGTTACAATCGAAAATATACCAACAATCTCCTATTACGAAATTTCACGTAATAATGTGATCGAAAATGATTTACTATCAGTACTGAAACCGTTGAATCTCATTCAGAGTCTCTTCTTCTGCGCAAAGTATTCTATTCGTGACAACATTATTACTTCTAATACTTATTTTTACAACTTTATAAGAGTATTTTGCATACTAATATTTAGGTGTGTCCTTTTGCATGAATGGATCATTTTTATCATCGAATATTCTATTAATATATGGGGTCATTACAATTTATTTTTATCTTCGAGCTTGTTTATTGACTTTATTGTCTTCTTAATCGGGGATTTGATGAACACTGTCAACATCATGCAGAGCTACTACAATATCTTGTTGGTCTTGAGGATTCAATATTTTCTCAGAGTGCTAAAAATAAACAGCAAAGAACTGAGAGGATTAATTATCTGCAACTGGTTTTGGGTTTTTCTTCTAAATATTTTTTATATAGGATTTATCATGTGTTTCCATTTTGTTCTCGACTTTGATATTTTGGATATGTTATCGATTTATGTCGGTATCGTTTTCGATATTAACATTGTATATGCTTTACCATTTATGAAAATAATTGAGAAAATACTTCGTGTTTGGATTAAAAAAGTTCAAAACTCCCGAAACACAGAACACTCAGAAAGAGAAGTATATTGGAAAATAATGTTTGATTTGTACCTGAATATACAGGAGACCTACATTATTATAGAGACGACGTTTCGACATATGGTAAGTTTATTATTTAAATATAGAACAAAGTTTGAAGCATCATCCGTAATTGAAAACAAGCATCTTAATCTGCTTAGCAAAATATTTAAATTCACTCACAGACAGCAAGTAAAAACGCACTGCCTAACCCTCTACGTCTAGAACCATTAAATATTGCACATTCGTTCCTTATATAACGAATGTGGACTCTAAGAAATATTTTAGAAAATGCATAAGTACCTATGAACTTTAGGGGATGAAACTTTGTCTAGAAGTTCACCACTTTTGCCGATGGGAAATCTCATCAGGCGCACAGCGCTTGTATTTTAATTATTTTCTTCTATTTCCAACTTATATTTTATATAATATCAACAACTTACTTTAGTTTGAAGAACCTATCAATGGTCTTACTTTTGTTAAAGAATTTTATTGCAAGACGTGAAATGAAAGTAAGTAAGTCGGATTACTAAACATGTTATCAAAAATCAAACAGGAACTAACGAACTATCATCACCACTGACGGCATTGTTCCACCCACTACTGTTTATAGCCGCCTCTCTTTCGTGTCATGCTTCCCTGGTCTGTGCGAGTCTCGTTCAGGGTTTTCCCGCGGTTCTTTGTAGGTCATCCATCGCATACTTAAACTTCATCTTCCGTTTGCCGCTAACTATTCAGTTACGGGTCTGCTTCACCTGTCATCATTATGTTTTGTCATGTTTCCCACCTATTTACATTTTAAAACCGATCATGATATCCAGACAGTTAGTGGTGGACAGAAATATTGGAATTATTTCGTTCGGAGCCCCAATCTGCCTGTTATAATACCTGTTACCATTGCAGCAAATGTTTCTACTAGCGTCAACTCAAATGTATACCATCAAAAATATCATCATAATAATATGTTTGAGCGCGGAATGTGAGAGATTCTATGCAGCAATGAGAGATGTTCAGAGTACCTGTGTAATGCTCATGAAGTCAAGAAATTGTTCCGGTTAGTAGTATATTCTATACTACATTATAATGTGTTTAATTCATTGCTTGTGTACCTGGAATCCTTATAATATGGTAAAGAAGAGACAAAACTTGATAGATGCACAAATAATAATAATTATTGTAACAAGTTTCTTTTAGCGAGTTCCGAAGTTCATAATAATTATGCTGATTAAATTTTTCGATTATTCCGTAGGCGAGTCAAAGATAGCGTGTGCTTCGGCACGCCATCTTTGACTTTGATCCAACAGCGTTGGATCGGTTTACTTACGAATGCATTTGTCACTTTTTATTCATTCTGTGTTCAAATCTTTCACTTCGAGTGAAAGATGCCGAATGAAAAGTTTACGAAAATTGAAGTGTCTGAAACCTGCTTTAATAAAAACCAATTATAATCCCTTTGTAAGAAAATAAAACCTCGCATTGAACCAGTTTCTTTTAATTTGTTTCAGATATAGATCGGAGGGTTTGCAAGAACATCCAACGTTTACAGAAGACATCATTCAAGAAGATGAGCACATGCGGCTTGTTCATCATAGACGCCGAGCTACCTCTACAGTTGTTAACCTTTATTACTTCATATACTATTGTTTTATTTCAGTTTGTGTTTTTGTAAAAAAAAAAAATATCTTTAGGCTGCCTGTCCACTGGAGCGGAGAGGAGAAAAGAGGAGCGGAGATGTACCAATATTAATCAATAGAAACTTGACTCCGCCCCTGAGTTTAGATTTGATTGGTTAATAATGGCACATCTCCGCTCCTCTCCTCTCCTCTCCTCTCCGCTTCAGTGGACAGGCAGCCTTAATGGCGTCTTTTCTCTCCATTTAGTTCGTGTTCTTTTTCTTGTAACGTATGGTTCCCTACGCTACAAAATAAAATAAATAAATGTATAATGTATAAAATGGCTTTTATTTCTGGTGGTGATTTTTCTTTCCCTAATAACCTTATGCGGATCATTACGAACATTTAAAAACAAACATTTGTTCTGTAGTTTTGAAGTGATACTCAAACCAACGGACGTCGTTTCCGTACCTCTGTAGTGGTTACACCGCCACATACGAACTACGCAGCGAAGACATGACGTCACACAGTTCCTGCATCGCGCAGTTAGAGTTTACCGAGCGAAAATTGGTTGGAGTTGGGTTGGAGGATCCTCCCTTTTCTATGGTGGATGAGTGAACTTTACACTCTGTCCCTCATACCCTAAACCTCAAAAGAGAAAAAGGAACACTTTTTTTTTTGTCTTTTGAGAGGGAAATCAGCAAATAACTTCTCCTGTTCTGGGAGGAGCGGGAGGGTGTATCAGACTCTTACTGACTAAAACCCACCCGTGTTCCTTCAGTTGCCTGTACGTTGCATGGTGGCCACGGTCACCCTTTAGGACTTTCCTGCAACCCCGGCAGGCATCGGTCCAAGCGGATCCCGTCAGTTGTGTTAACATCTCTTTGAGGCGCGTGTGGAACACAACGTGCCGTCGACCCGGGCCTGGTCCTTATCGGATGGCGAGCTACCCATTACTCTCCGTCCGCAAGCCCGCGCATACGGTAGCCGGAAATTGGCTAGCGATTCCTGACACCCAGGGCGTCTCCTGCGGCGGCTAGAGGCATGAGGGCGCGAAATTTGCCTCTCCGTCACGCGCTCCGCCTCCGCCTTCGCGAGCATTGCTTCGCAGAAGGAGGTGCCGGCTTCCCCTCTCTCTCCGTACCATGGCAAAACAAAACCCTTATAGGATCAATTCATTGTCCGTCTTTTGCCATTTTTTTACTACATAAATTATTAATTTACGCCCAAAGACGAGTTAAAATTCGTGATGAAATATGCAAGTTTCATCGCTCATAATTTCCAAACCAATATTTTTTATCCAAATCTTCCATACAGCGCTAGATATTGAAAAGACAAATTGATATAATTTTTAGGTTTGAACGTACACTGTCAAACAAACGAGTCATCATCATTATATTTATATATACTTTATTGTACACCAGATAATACATTACAAGAAGAAAAAGTAATACACTACAAAATATACAATGGGCGGCCTTATCGCTTACTGCAATCTCTTCCAGGCAACCTTCATCATACTACGTTTTGTAGCGTTAGAAATCAGCTTCTGCCACTTATTAAAAATGCTTGGTGAGAATCACCACACTTGCATTAGATAACTAAATACGAAGAAAAATAACAGGAGATTTTAAATATTATGATTTGTATTATAATTCAAAAGTAAAAAATAGAAACACTGTTTGGTATAAAAGGAAATAAATAAATTAATGGAGTATTGAGAGCCGCCTAGTTAAAATTTTGTTTTAAGGAAAATTACGTGTTTGAAGGTTGGGATCTAAAATAGAACGCGACGGGTTAAGCAAGTATTGGCCATTACCTAATTAATCCCGGAAATCAAAAGTTGGGCAAAGCGTTAATATCACGTAATGATCCTGATTTCAGGTCAATCAGGAAACCGCCTAATATAGAATTTGGTAGTTATTGTTATTACGAAAAGTTCTAGTAGTTAACGTATAAATAGGCCTAAGTCCTTGATGCTGAACCGAAGTGACGTCCCGTCGAACGGCGTCCCGCTGGCGTCTGGTGCGTTGTGGCCTGGCGTCTGGTGCGTTGTGACCTCTACCATGTGAGGAGGCGACTGAGTCGGGCGGCGTGGTCACTGCGGCGCCCGTGCGTGCCTGCGTTGGCCACAGGCTGGGATCAGAGAACTTGGGTTGGTACCCGCACGATGGCCGGGGGTCCCAGGAGGCCTCACGACCTTCTTTTCTGTCGAGGTCCGAAAACGGGAGGGCTTTAGAAACTGCATAGGCTAAATTACGCAGGTGGTGGTGGCGCGAGAGTGTATAATTTGTTAAATGAGAAATTGGTTGAATACTCACATGTTTGTACAGTAAATACTTCACCTATAATACTGGTTCTAGACGTTCGCTTGGCTGGTACGAACTATAGATTTTAACTTGAGGGCTAGACACCACAACGAACTCGATGTAAATATAGCTGCGACCAGCTAGCACAACGATACTACCACTGTTTTAATACATTTGTTGAACTGAAAACTAGACGCTTGAAGCAGAAAGAAAAATTATTTTATTCCATGTCGTTATATCCAGAGCGACTCACAATAGAATGACTCAAGTCAAAAAAAATTGTTTTTCTTCGAACGATATAGAATTCAAAATTTGAAAATGTGCTCAATTCGAAATTTTTAAAAGAAATAATAGTTTATGAAACTTTTACAACTACAAAAGAGGCTTGAACGGCAGCGCAATGCTGCAGTTTGTATGGAAGAATGGCCGACTAGCCTATCCTTATTCGTCGTTAAGTTCATGTCATGTTTTTTTGGAACTTACAAAACTTAAATAAATTCAAATTCAATAAATTTTAATTCAGGCATACACCCATATAAAATACACAACAGATTACAAATTCACGATCATTCAATAAATTAATTACTTATAATTTCTAAATGTATGTTATGACGATGTTGTTATGACGCCTATGGGCGTTTACTGTCCTTCAAAGTGTTAAGAACTTTTTTAATAAATTGATTAATTTGGAAGGATTCATTCGTTCATGAGCTATCAGAAAAGTATCAGTTTAACGTCTTAAATAGAAAAATTAAAATAAGGTCAAATAATTCAAAATCCAAGATGGCAACTAGGGCTGACAGAAAGACAAACATGATTTCGATTTCATTGAAATAAAACCATAATAACTATTGGTATAGTCCTTTTTCAAAGGTACCTTTGAAACCACCTTTGGACCATAATTATATAAATACCAAGTATGTACGATCTCGTGATTTTATTGAAATTGGAATAACAAGTTTAGTGTTACCATTAACAACTATAAGGTCATAGATAAAACAACATTATTATAAGAACTACTAGCACTATCACTAATTATTTTTATTGAAATATAAATGTTCATAAGTTTAATTCATTAATCATTTTAAAACGGGGTGGAAACGTTGTTAATAATGTGGTCTAAGCTTAAGAACATATTCCGAAAGAAAAATACGAAACCAAACTTGTCATTCTATTCACCAGAAGTATTACTTGGTAATCATCTGGAAAAAGAAGTTCAAAAATTGCTTTATCCTTTACACTGTCCACTTTTTCTATTGTTCTCTTCAAAATATACTACACAAGACACTTATATAACACCTAACGGGAACATACGTACTCTGTTGTCGTTCTTGAGTTTGTGTTATGTTATCGGGATCTGTGTTTATTGCATGTATTTCAATGAATTCAACGTAGACTACGTGATTAGTTGATTACTCATAGCGATACTACATTTTAGGAAGAGTAACAGAAGTTATATTATTTGTATCGGGTCTCAGTGTTTATTGTTTTTGGTATTAACATCTATATTTATCTTGTATATTATGCAGGGTCTAAATATAATTTATATGATTGGCCAGTACTAATTTGTAACTAAATGCTTATCAAACTTGACATTGATTGTGTTTATGCAACTCGTGTTTTGATATTATTAACAAGGTATCTCAATGAATGGTTCGAAACAATTTTGAAGCTGAACAATGAACAAAAAGGCAATGATATTGTATCAAATTATTTATTTATCAGAATAATTCAGATAGGTAGCGTACAATGTGTACAAAACCATTTTTCAAGTATTGGTAGGTACACTCATAAAAAACATTACACATAACGTCATCATCTCGAAGGTTTAGGCAGAGCACTCATATATGTACTGTTTTATTTTATTGATGAAAAACATAAGCCTTGCATCCTACTCGTTTGCAGATAATGTATACCACGATCAATGTATTTACTAGCAATTTACTTTTATTGGCAACGATACTGAAAATGTTAGAAAATCAAACAGAATCACAAAGAGAGGTAACATTTACACTTATACTTTTCCGGGTTCCTGTAAGTCTGTCCATATCTGTTACAATATTTAGTTACCAAGTGTACAAATACGTAACGATATAAAGTTCGTGGGGGGGCCCACGAACCTTGTACCGCTGCATGCACTCATAAGCACATTTTTTTGCGTGCGATAAATTAAACGCTACGATAAACAAAGATGTTTCACACCGAAAAAAAATGTCATTACCCAGCAATTAATTTGCATAATGCGCAGTTAAGGGCTATCTGATGAGTCTTGTTATACCTTATACAGGCTGGCAGCTGGCAGGACATTGACGCAAAAACTTTTTTAATAACCAAAGAATTTCAACTCAGGGGGGTTCAGAATTACGTACTGAATCCATCGTAACAGTTTTCTTGTCGATGTCCCTGTCACCCTGAATAGATTGCTATTGTAATTTTCCTTCCGTTTATCTATATTGCCGGGAGCAACCTCAATATTTGATTAGTTAGATAAAATTAAATTGCACAAAGTCCTCAAACGTGCTGTTTATATTTGAATAAATTATCTTCTCAATAAAATACCCTTTGTGAAATAGATAACGTGCTTAGATTTGACTGATAGCCACAATGGTACTTTGATACAGAATATAATACACGTGTTACACATCATATAAGCCCAGACACGTGCTGTTAAACACATGCCAAACGAAACGTTGTTCTTCAGGACTCTAGTATAATGCAGTAGGAGCTAACTTGGCATTCTATTTGTACGGAGCTGCTTGTTTATGCTCCACTCCGTCTGTGTATTTATTTATGTGCCAGAGATAAAACAAATAATCTTGGAAGAGATTTATGAAGACTTGAAAAGTAAGCAAGACAAGAGTATAGAAAGAGAAAATGCAGGGCAGGTGGATGCTGAAAGAGTTGTGGTTTTTTTTGCAGCATTGATGTTTTAATTAAACTTTAGTGAACCTCATGATTTGTATTTTGTTATTGGTGTCCGAAATCATAAAAAAATATTAGACTCGTATTTTTTGCTTTATCATTATTAATTAAAAATTACTTGGATAAAAAGCAATTGAAGTTGGAGTGGGGGTCGCTACGTCACAAGTAAGAAAGACAAGAGAAAATCTACATACACGTGATACGTGCGTACGTACGTCATATCACATTTTAACTCAATGTATCGCCGTAATCTTTCATAAAGTAAAAAAAAAATTAAAAATTGGTGTACGTTATTTTTTCATAATCTACATTCCGGACAAAAAAAAAATCCCTATTGTGTCCGAGTCGTCAGCAAGACTCTTCAACCTTCCTATATTAGGTAGTTTAAGTATATTATTATTTTCTATTAAGAAAGTTGGGTTGTAGAGGTCAGATAGGCAGTCGCTCCATGTAGGTATAATACTGGTATTCAGCTGCATCCGGTTAGATTGGAAGCCGGAGGAGGCCTGTGTCCCAGAAGTGGGAACATTACAGGCTGATTATGCTAAGGCAAATTGGGACCCAGTGTCTTTGTACATAAGTACATAGACTACGGGATAGCAATAAAGGCTAGTACTAGGAATGAATTTCAATTTGTTATTAGAACCTTACCCGATCTGAAATTCTGTTTTCATCACACCTATTCGAAAAACGACAATTGCATAGAGGTATAGAGGATAGCGGGAGCATAATTAAATTTTGCTCTCATGGGAGTTTGAGGTTTCTCTCTTGTGATTGGTCCGCTCCGTGCGTCTGATAGCGTACTGATTTGCGTAGTTAGTTTGGAGGCGCTTGCGTGGAGGTTTAATGTAAAAAAAAAATTGAGTAAGTAGCTTTTTATTTTTCTCATAGGTAGTGATGAAAAATAATGTGTATCACTCGGGGACAAAATATTTTGTTCTCAAGCGGCGTATACTGAATACCTCGTTAAGCTCAGGATTCTACTTAAGAATCCTTTGCTTTGCTCTGAATTCAAAATAACGCCCTGGAAGAATAAAATATTACTTTGCCCCCTTGTAACACAAATAACTATTTAATTTTAGTCATTAATCTACTAATAAGAAACGACTACAACCTGTTTTCTTTTGATGTCTCATAAATCTAAGGTTATATATGATAAGTAAAAATAATACACTGGTCTAGTGGTCGCAAGCGCTACTACTGAGCATAAGGTCCTGGGTTCGATTCCCAGGTTGGGCAAAAGTATTATTGGGCTTTTCCATCAGGAATTAAAATCTCGGTAGCAGCCCGGACTCTGGATTTACGCCCCGTTGGTGGCAATATGCTCGCCCCTTATTACATGGGACTTAAACATAACTGGCGAAATGTGGGTGTACTATAGGTACACTTCTGCCTAACCTTGTGGGAATTACAGGCGAGATGTTATGTTATGTTTAAAAATAGTTCAAAAAGTCCTAGAACAAGTGTTCCAAAATTCAAAAATTCAAAATTCAAAAGTCATTTATTCAAACTAGGCTGAAAATCAGCACTTTTCGAACGTCAAAATTACATAAGACAGTCTCCCAAAAACGCCCGCCCTTCACCACTTCCTAGTGCTTTTGCTGGAAAGAAGAAGTTGCGCAACAAACTCCCCAGCAGCACAGCTGTCTGTTCAGTTAGAAAAGAAAACTACATACTTTCGAAGATAACATAACACTAGACACTCGATGTGTGTATCTAAGATACGAGTAAATCAATTTCATTCAAACCACTCATCATCATCATCATCATCAGCCTATTAATGTTCCCACTGCTGGGACACAGGCCTTCTCTCTGTGAGAGAGAGTGGGCGGTTATCTACCACGCGGGTCCAGTGGTTGGTAGGTAGATCATGTCACATGTCTTCGATTTTTTTGGTTCTAAGACATGCCGGTTTCCTCACGATGTTTTCCTTCACCGTTTTGAGAAGCGCCTGCTTGGGTTCGCACCCAAGACCAACAAATCTTAAGTCGGGGCCGTTACCACTGAGCCACCACTGCTCAGACGGGGCTGTCAAACCAATCATTCATATTTAAAGCTAAGAAAATGCGACGTTGTCAGATTTTTTTTATAAGGACAAAATTAATATGAATGTTTTAGAAGTGAATACTTCTTTAGCGGCGTTGTGCACTGTTTTTGGGATGGGTTAAAAATGTTAAACTCGCGTCAGAACACGTGACCTGATCAAAATTTCGTAAGACGGAGAGTAGAATTTGTTGACAGCGCACTCTTTTTTATTTTTTTGTAATTGTTTTAATGGAGCTACAGCTTTCGTTATTCTACTGAGAGCAAGCCACATAAATTCCTTGACATTTTCGTTAGATGGCGTTACTTAGTTTTAACTTCCATCGGCAGTCCGCAGACTGCCCCTCATGTTTTTTTTTTACTTACTACGTTTCACTAATCGTGCGGCATTGCAACAGATTCCTTTTGCTGTCTGAGAATCACTTAATTACTCCATTATTAAATGGGCACTTAATTCTATTATTAGCAGGCTCCACAGTACTGTTGTTTTTCTAAAATATTTTCCTTATTGCAAGACCAGTTAAGTGTGTAGTTGACATTGTACGTTACTTGATAGAACTAGTTGTTTTTTCTATGTATTTTATGAAACGTTTTATGTTAATAAACAGGTCAACAGCCAACGTGATGAATAGTGGATACCACCACTCATAGACAGTTGCAATATTTAGGGTAAATTTCACCAATGAAAATGATCGCGGTTTATAGATAGTACCGCTCCGCATCGTACTAAATTACAGCTTACAGTACAATAATCACGGAGTGAGGCGCGTCTTCGTGGATGGCACTCAAGATGTTCTGAGATTTCCCGAGGCCTTGCCGACTAAAGCCGTATCTCCTGCGCGTGTTTTTCCGAAACATTACACAAAAAACCTTAAACACATAAACATTATTTGAACCATGCCCAAAGTCCTATACATGCATACCCTAACCAAAACAATCATGTCCAAAAGCTACACATGGTGCATTTGAAAGCACATGAGACCTAGATTTTGAAACAATTACTATATTTTAATTTAATGGTAATTTTTTTGCATATTTGATATCAAAAAAAATACTTATCCTGCCAAACAGCTCATTCGATAGACTTCAAAAAACGATTGATTGCTAATCATTTTCTGTCAGGCTTTTCCATAAACAATTAGTTCAATATCGAATTTCGATTTAAATAAGAATTGGTGTACATAATCTAGTAGTGCTTGACTAGATTTAGCAAGATAAATAACTAAATGTTGTGGCACAACTCGTCACTAGGTCCGGCAGCAGCTGGAGCCAGCTTAAAATGTACCAAGACTGGTGAGAACGATGTACTTACCCATATTTTTAAAACCTGAGAATTAGGCAGACTTTCCATCAAGAATGTGTGAGGTCGCTAGGCGAAGAAGCTAAGCTTCGAAGCTATTTAACCCTTTTCGAGCAGAATTAAACCATACTAGGCTATGAAAATCAAATAATCCTATTGGATCGATCGCTAAGCTGCTTAGCACATATTCTCTGGTGGAAATGTTGCTTTAGGATAGTAATAAATATCAGGAGTGGGCCTACCAGATGCTTAAAACTTATGGGAGCATTCCACATACTAATAAAACAGATCATACAGTGTAGAGGAAAATAAAACAAATCCCTCAAAAACAACGTAGGTACCCCTTTTTTATTCAATCTTAAGGCATTTATTTCAAAACTTAAATAAATATAAGCCAAGGCAGTGAAGAGGTAGCCAGTCCCAACAACCTAGTCCAACCACCATTTAGCTTAACCACACTTTGAAGGGAACTGAATTCTTTTCAACACGTCATGTTGTTTTGTCCTCTCTCAAGATGCTTTGCAGTTGCACGGATAATTCACTGACTGCACGTCTCTAAATACGTTCCACGTGCAAAACACATTTTTGATGTACCGAAACATTGATGCATGATTTCAATCAACTCAGCACTGCAATATCGTATTTCACCTATAAACTGACACGTATCGTAAGTCCAGTAGAAAAACCAAAATCGACAATGAGATATCGCTTTCAAGAATATGTATATCGAACTAAAATGTGCAAAAAACGTACGGGTAAGTATTAAATAAACAATAAATTAACAAACAAACAATAACACACGCACAGAGCACCAGTTTGAATGTAACAGTAGGTTTCTATGGCGACGAGTGACAAGCGAGTGAATGTAAGAGAGTGACACCTACAATCAGTGTTTCCAGATAGTTGAATTTTTTTTACCCAAAACCTTTTCAAGAATCTGCTTCGGATAAAATACTATTTACACCAACCTACCTACTATTTATTATCTACCTACAAAAGAACTTATAAATCAAAATATAATAAATAAAATATCTGGGTAAAATCATTCATATTGAAACTATATAGAATACATCCTATAAAGAATAAGTTCTCTGCCAGTGCACTTCTGTAAGTGACGAATTCACAATACCTAACTAAAACTGTATGTGATTTTTGTATGTTACTTGTTGAAGTGCCGTATCATTAAATAAATAATAATATGGTGGCCTCCATGGTTATCTCCCGTACCTCAAAAATAAGGTATTCTCCCACCACTCATCTGATCACATTGGCCGAATGAACTGAATGAACAGAACGAACTGTAATCTTCCACTTATCGTCGCCATTAAACCGAAAATGTAACCGGAACTACAAATAATATTTATTTTTATTCAATCTTAAAAAATACCTTTGATTGACTCTAGACTATTATCGAAAATCTAGTTTGAATAAATGAAGGATACTTAAAAAGATGAATTCGCTGGACATGGTTAGGGCATATCTTGTCATGGTCTTTTGTTTTCATACACAAGCTGTCTCCTACGTATTAAAATATTTTTAAATATCAATACACCTACACATTTTAATTCGATGTCGTAATGAGTTCCGATTCTGACGAGGAAGAAGTACTTAAAAAGTGAAGAACAGTAACGCTATTCCAATCGACCGTCATTACATCACAACTAATCACAAGTTATTATAATCTCAAAACCTGTGTTGACTGACAGTGACAGATGTGCGCGGTGCGCGTGGCAGTTGAAAATGAAACAAGCCCTTCCCCTCTGGAGGAATGTTTTCCATGCAGCTCGGAAAACAAAAACATCGTGTTTGCATACACAATTGTGTATGGCCTGGCATCTTTGCTTCGATGTTTTTGTGTAATGTTTCGAAAAAACATGCGCAGGAGACCCGGCTTAAGAAAAAAAGTTGATCTTCTACCTATTAAAAATCTTAAATTCACTAACAGACAACGCACCGCATATTCCGCTGAGTCTAGAAGTCTGAAATTTTGCACAAAAATTCCGTATGAAACGAAGATGAGCACTAAACACTAAAGAAGAATTTTTGAAAATTCAGCCCCAATCAATCTGCCTAGCCTTTTCCCAACTATGTTGGGGTCGGCTTCTAGACTAATCGGATGCAGCTGAATACCAGTATTTTACATGGAGCGACTGCCTATCTGACCTCCACAACCCAGCTACTGGGTGTCTGGGTAATACGATACCCTTTGTTAAGACTGGTTGTCAGAGTTACGGGCTTCTGACGAACCGTAACTACTGTCAAAGATCCAATGACAGCCAGGCTTAAAGTGCTTTCCGAGGCAAGGAGGGGACTTGGTACGTAAAGATGGTCATCCGTGGACCAACCGCGGCAAGCGTAGCTTAACCTGATAGATCGACCCGTGCGGCTGTTCTTAGCCATAAGTCCCTCAAACGGTGAAATTTCATCCCCAAAAGGTGTTAATTATGTTGAAATCATAAATTTAAGTAATTAGAGCAGTGGTGGCCCTGTAGTAACGGCCTCGACTTACGAGTTGTAGGTCGTGGGTTCGAACCCAAGCAGGCACTTACTTTGTGTAAATAATTTCATCACCACTGCTCTCAAAACGGTGAAGAAAAACATCGTGAGGAAACCGGCATGTCTTAGAACCAAAAAAAAATCGAAGACATGTGACACCTACCAACCCGCACTGGGCCCGCGTAGTCATTACGGCCCACTCCCTCTCACAGAGAGGAGGTCTGTGTCCCAGCAGTGGGAACATTAATAGGCTGATGATGATGATGATAAGTAATTATGTGGAAGTTCGTCATTTTTGCCAATACATGGATAGTTATTAGTGACCGTCTTACCAAATAATCCATCTCGGAGACAAAACTGAAATGTGTGTGAAGTCTACTTTCCTGAATAAACTCGTTTCGAAGTAATTTTTTCACATAGGTACCTACCGTATTTTGAATAAGGTACTCTTTCCCCAAACATGAAATTCTGTTCCGTAGTTTAGCAGGTAAAACATACTTAACCAATAGACCCATTATTACTGTGGAAACGAATAAATATATATATTTTGCACATGTGTTTTATTAATGATAACTAGGATCTATGTGTGATACTGGTGTTATCAGATTATAATTTGATAACATAGTTGCTTCTTGTCGACAGCTGTTGTAATATAAGTAGCATTTACGAAGAAAATAATCTTCATAAAATTCATACCATACGCCTGTATTCCCCGCAGAGGTAGACATATCATATCATTTAGAATGCGATCACAATATAAATCAAATCAAATCAAATCAAAATCGTTTATTTGCATAATATGTGGTGGGTACAAAAGAAGTTACATAATTTAAAAAAAATGTGCAAAGACACATTGCGCCATGCAGTGATGGCATACAAATATTTAATGGATGATACTCAGTTAAACAGAAACATAGTAAGTACAATTATTATGGACAAAATAATGACAATTTTAGTTTAGTTTTTTTTTTTTTTAGGTTAGACAATTTTAGGTATTAAAGGAGACAGAAACGATTACATACAATCTTGGGCCTGAATGAAATGAGATGAAAATGGTGTGAATGAATAGTTAAACTTATCAGTCCCTCGCTGAACAGCGATCCATAGTTTCAACAATATCCAATCCAAATTAAGGCGGCGGTAAAATCCAAAATAACAATTCCAAGTCGAACGTGTGAGCGATCCTCGGTGTCCAGTGTGAACACAAGTTAGGCAGGGTCAGAATCCGTAAAAACAAAGCAGTGTTCATTGAAAATGAAAAATAAATAAAATAGTACAAAGATAGTTTGGAAATTCCAAAACTGCACGCCTCATAAGAGACAAAACACACATTCATAAACGAAAAAGAAATTCAAAACATAGTTTCTAACAAAAATTTACAATTTATCACTTTTCATGAAGTATGTTTTGACTGCTGTTTTACCCATCAATATGGGTAAATTTCTAACCTCGCAATCCTTACGTAATGTCAAAGACTATTTATCTATATTTACGTTGTGGGTTGCTATGCAACACGTTAAATCAAGGTTGGAAATATTTAGATAAAGATATTATATTTTAGTTAGTATTTTATTAGTTATAATTAAACTACTTTGAATAAAAGAGCCATTTTCAATAGGGTTCCTTCCACGGCCAAAACGTACGTATAAAAAAAAAAATTGGCTCAATTAATAGATTTTATCACAAGCTACAATGTTTTCAAGTTTCATAAATTGACGGACAGGAATTTTTTTTTCAACTATTTTGATGTTTTTTTCATTTCTGCTGCATTAAATCAATTGGTAAAAAGTACCGTATTAATCTCCATTTAATCATCTATGACAATGGTATATAAATTAAGTAGGTTCTGTGTACTAGCAGGAGTGTAACAATAAAAACAATTGTAGAAATGGGGCAAAAAATATTTTTCGATCGTAGAGCACACTCTAATGCTTCGCATTTTGAGTCGTACAATAACCGGGAAGTACTCAAAACGCATCGGAAAACATGAAACGAGTGAACAACCAAGAGCAGTCGCAACTACCTTTCTAGTGTCACTCAGCCTTCATGTCAGTGACAGACTGATTTTAATCGATATGAAATTGATAATAATTATATTAGTTTTTCAGTAATTAATTAATATTTTATTTATGGAGACGGAAACAGGTAGACCCAAATGTAGTAAGTTGAGATCTTGATTAAAAAAAATTGTTATATTTTTTATCGTAGAATATCAATAATGTGCTCAATTCTGAATCTGGAAGCGGAGAAATATGAGAAAAACATGCACTATATAAGTATGTACCTAGTGCATTTTTCATATATTTAAATGCACTATATTGTATATAAATAAGTGCATTTGATAACATTGAGTTAATTTCCTAGTGCGAAGGTTTTTTTTTTATAATTGTTTAATCGATTACTCAATTAAACGATAATCACACGAAAACAATTTTTCTCATATTTCTCCGCTTCCAAATTGAATTGAAATTAAAGCTAAATAGAAAAAAACAAAAGTTTTTTTTTTAAACAGCTACGTGATGTTTAAGATTACACGAATTCTTTTATTTTTGTGTTATTAGTGTTAGGTGAGATTATCCAATTTTAATTTGGCGCAATGGAGTAAAACCCTGTGTGAGTTTGGAGTTCCAATTTTGGAGCTCACTCTTGCGTTCTCATAATAAAATAACAATAACAGCTTAAACTATCCTAGTCAGGATTCTCCAGTTTTCTAGCTCGCTTCGCTCGCTTCTGTATGCAGGAGCCTTCATACGTGCGAGACAGCAAAATAATACTAAGCTGAGAGAGTTGGGTAGACGAATAGGTGTTTTTTAACTTGGCACCGAGTCAGTCATACAATCAAAAAAATCGTGCATGTTTATACCTGCGGAATGGGCAAGCGAGGCAGTGCGGGGAAGCGCGGGGATGAGCACTCGGTCTAGTAATTAGAACAGGGTCCGAGTGACTGTCTCGCCCTTTAACTCGGCCGAGCACTCGGTGATGTGTTTACACGTACCGAACACTCGGCCAAGAGCACTGTCACGCCCATATACGCGGTACGTGTGATCAAGGCGTTAGTAAGGTGACAATGGAAACTTAACTTAAAAGTCAGAAGTGATCAGTGACGTATGCAATATTATATTTTAATTGCAGGCATAATTTTGAAATATCTAGATGAGTTTAAGTTATAATAAGTTGAATTTTAGATTGTTTTATACTAAACACAAGAATTAGGGACTGTTTAAGTGCAAAACAGGAATTAAAATTAACAAAGAAAAAAAAGATTTCATAAACGGTGTGTGCTGGTGATTGTAGGGGTGCGTGTGAGTGTGTGCATACATGGGTGTGTTAGTGGCTTCCACTACGCAGCGGCCGTCGCTGCCGTAGCAGCCGTAGCAGCCGTAGCTGCCGTAGCTGCCGTAGCTGCCGTAGCAGCCGTAGCTGCCAAAGCGGCCGTAGCAGCCGTAGCAGCCGTAGCTGCAGTAGCTGCAGTAGCTGCAGTCGCTGCAGTAGCTGCCGTAGCTGCCGTAGCTGCCGTAGCTGGCGTAGCTGCCGTAGCAGCCGTAGCTGCAGTCGCTGCAGTAGCCGCAGTAGCTGCAGTAGCTGCCGTAGCTGCCGTAGCTGCGATAGCTGCCGTAGCTGGCGTAGCTGGTGTAGCTGGCGTAGCTGGCGTAGCTGGTGTAGCTGGCGTAGCTGGCGTTGCTGGCGTGGCTCTGCCTATTGCGTCTAGAAAGTTATTTCTAAGTATTATCTCAGGAATGCAATGTAGATACTGTTCGAAGTAATTATTACTCGTGATGGCTTAGGTTTGGTACTACAGCATCAAGTGACAGTGACAGGTGACAGGTCATAAGTTAAAATCACTACAATATTGTGAGATGACACTCGATATAACTATAAATAACTTATTATAATATATATAACTTTTTATAATGTTTGTACGTTTTCTCATTACTTTCTTAGCCAGATTATTTCCCAGTTATATGATAAAATAAGTAGGTATGAAAGTAGAAGACCACTAATTTAGAATGTTTTTGTCATAGGAGTAATGGCGAACCCTGGTTAGTTCTAAACATTTTTTTACCACTGCATAATGTAGGTCATTATATAACAAATAAATTGTAGTTAATGCAAACATTTTAAAACTTTGCTCTGTTTGTGCGTTTACAGAAATAATTAATCTCATATGAACCAACAAAGCTACAACTGGAGATCAAACAAGATAAAAAATTGTTTCGAAAATCCAAAAGTGCACGCCTCATAATACTCATTCATAAACGAAAAAGAAATTTAAAACATAGTTTCTAACAAAAATGCACAATCTACCACTTTTCTAAGACTATTTATTTAGATATTTACTTTTCCGGTTGCTAGGCAACGGACGTCAAGTCAATGTTGGAAATATTTAGTTATAGATATTATATTTTAGTTAGTATTTTATGAATTATAATTAAACTACTTTGTATAAAAGATCCATTTTCAATAAGGTTCCTTCTATTGCTGAAACGAAAGTATTAAAAAAAAAATTTACTCAATTAATTGATTTTATCGCAAGCTACAATGTTTTCAGGTTTCATACATGACGGACAGAATTTTTTTTTCAACTATAGATGCTTTTTTCATATCTGCTGCATTAAATCAATTGTTAAAAGTATGTACAGTATTAATCTCCATTTAATCATCTATACAATGGTATATAAATTAAGTAGGTTCTGTGTACTAGCAGGAGTGTAACAATAAAAACAGTTGCAGAAATGGGGCAAAAAAATTTTTTCGGTCGTAGAGTACACTCTAATGCTTCGCATTATGAGTCGTGGAATTAATATTGTAGCAGGTGTTCTATTAAACGCATGGTAATCTACTTAACTAGGAACTTTCGATACTAGCAAAGTAGTTAGGTACTGAGTATCACAGATTAGAAAGAAAATTATTATAAACTACTTCTAGAGATTCACTCCCAACACAAGCAATTCTTGCTTAAGAGCGTTTACTCTAAAAGTTGGCAACGTCGCAAATAGCTGTCAAATATTTACCTTTTTTGATTAATTTGGCTATATAACTGTATGGAAATATGAAATATCGCTAACTAGTCGTAGTAGATCTAGAATATTAATGATGACTTGCAATTATAACATACTAGCTTTTACCCGCGGCTTCGCCCGCGTGGATGTCGCATAATATCCCACGGGAATGTACTACCGGCAGGGCTATTACCTATCTTGCAGAAGCAATGCGATAGCGATCATTTGTTTCATTTTGACAGTTCAACAACATTCAATTACGTAATACATACCTAATAGCTAAAGACTCCGACCGCTGCGCCCGCGTAGCCGTCAACCATGATTATTTTGTTACGCGTAATTTTGAATCTGCGATATCTTTTAAACTATCCATTTAAATGATATTATGTCATGGCATGTTTTAATCTATATTAAATGCCCAATTTAAATAACATATTTAATTGGATATGGATTAATATGATCCCAGTCAAAATAGCGTCAGAAATAACAATGAAATATATTATTTATCAAATTCTGAAAGATAAAAAGGTTACTGTGGGTCATCCTTAGAAGATAGACATAATATGCTATCGCGGACTTATTTGTTGAACTTTTTAAAATTAACCATTCAACATAATTTTTATGTATCATTTATGATTTACGCGGCGCACGCGAGTGAAGCTCTCAGTCGGCATTATTTTTTCCGACATCTTCAACAATAATCGTCATATTTCAGTTAATTTACACAAAACTTTAATGAATTATATACTAAAACCTTCCGCATGAATCACTCCGTCCATTGGTGAAATCCGTTCGGTAGTTTTTGAGTTTATCGCGTTCAGACAGACAGACAGACGCGATCGGGGACTTTGTTTTATAATAATGTAAGGATAAGGATATATTATTATGTGTGTATACAACTATACATACATACACTGTAATATTTTGCTTTTAATAAACGCACATTTTGAAAAATCGGGTTATATGCACGTACTTCGTTTTTCAAAGATCATAAAATTACTTGACGTATTATGATAAAGTTGTTAATTATTCAACGGTATAATCATTTTTTTATCATTACATATCGACAACCTATGTATAGCAAGTATATACAGTCAGTTGATAAATGGTTATGACAGCAAGGTACATCACTCTTCTGCCATATCATGTAATTTTAATTGGTGACTGCAGTAAGTTGTTATAAGCATACAGGAGGACGCTGCTATCCATGTGTCCATTCTATTGACATAATATTATCACTTTCATCTAGCAACATGGTTACTATTTTCATCTCGCAGATTTTCCCGAAGGTGTAGTACGGCTCTCATTTCGAGAGTTATATTTAAAGATCATGTAATAGGGACATCGAGTTTCTTGCCCGTTATTCTCCATAGAAACTAGCTTCATCTTTCTGACTGACCGACTCCTTGACAATTCAAAAGTGCCTGTCATTGGTTTATTTGAAATAAATGCTTTGAGTTTGAGTTGACCAGTCAAATACAGACTTCGAGCTGCTACTGAGAGCGAGATCTACCTGATGGGAAAACCCAATAACTCGATGCCCGATTTGGGTATTGAACCTAGGGACTCCATCCTCAACAGTAGCGCTTACGACCACAAGACCTACGAGGCAGTTTATATAACTACTTTAAAATAAATATAAGACACTAGCACTAATTGAGGAAAAAGGAAAATATCGTGAAGAAACTTAGAGTTAATAGTATGAAATCAATAACCAATGTGAGCACAGCAAGCATGGTAATCAATGCTTATTCCTTCCATAGAAGACACACATCACATACACAAATACATAATCATACATAAATACAGGGTGGCAGGGACATCGACGCGAAGCCTGTTACCATGGATTCAGTACATGATTCTGAACTCCCCTGCGTTAAAATTTTTCGCACATTAACGTTGTGCATTTTTGAATATTTTGGAATGGTTAGGGAATAATTTCGCACGAATTGCTTTATTTATCAGTATAAAAGTAGTATCATTTATGTGGTTAAATACAATATTCTTTAGTAGTAGTAGTATCTTTATTTATTTTCAAAATATAGTCTAACAAAAATAAACAATTTATTACCCATCAATATGGGTAAAATTTCTTACCTCGCAATGTTTACGTAATGTCAAAGACTATTTATTTTGATATTTTCTTAGTCGGTTGCTGGGCAACGGATCTTACGGCACATTCTGACGCGAGTTTAACATTTTTTACACATTCCAAAAAAGTGCAAAACGCCGCTAAAGAACATTTAAAAAAATCAGCTGTTCCATACATTTTGACCGCGTAGGTTGCACTTTTCTATGAAACAGCAGATTTTTTATTTTAATAACCGATGAAGAATTTCGATTCCATGGTAACAGGCTTCGCGTCGAAGTCCCTGAGGCTTGGAATATATTTTCGTAAGAAGGTTTCTACATACAAATTAAATTTTTGTTTGTATATGAATAAAAACGCGGGAAAAAAATATCTACTCATCTACAGATTTTCAACTGAATTGGCGTCAGTTTGGCTAGATTGTAATATGTATAAAGTATTATGAATTTTATAAAAAATACATTATAAAAAAAGAAAAAAAACGTGTCTACCACTATTTTAATAAACAGTAGGTAGGTACTTTTGATTACGCAACAACAATCCCGGCCAACAATAAGAAAACAAAACTATGTACTTATTTATAAAGTATTTACACACAAAACTAGACCTTATTGATTAAACGAATTAGGTAGGTAATCAATTAATAATTACCTTTAACAACAGCGCTAAGTATGAACAACACGACACAAAATAGCATTTTCATGTTTATTTGTCACTTTATTAAATGGTCTTCACAGATGACACGGCCGTTCGCGGTAGAAGCAGTGGAAGTAAGTTGAACACTACTGAGTGTCAGTATAACATATATAGTTTTAACCATAGTGTAAGGGCTAACGTGCAAAATCTGCGGTGCGGTGGAATGCGGTGCGATATTTCTGCTGTAGGGCGCTTGTAAACGTCCGTTTTATTCACCGGATAGTCGATAACTTTAATAAAAAAATTTAGTTACATAACATAACATACTTAATCAGCCTAATAATGTTCCCACTGCTGGGACACAGGCCTCCTCTCTGTGAGAGGGAGTGGGCCGTAATCTACCACACAGGCCTAGTGCGGGTTGGTAGATGTCGCATGTCTTCGAATTTTTTGGTTCTAAGACATGCCGGTTTCCTCACGATGTTTTCCTTCACCGTTTTGAGAGCAGTGGTGATGAAATTAATTATTTACACAAAGTAAAGCGCCTGCCTGGGTTCGAACCCACGTTAAAGATCAGTATGGGTACATCCTGCATTGTTGGAAAGGTAAGAGGAAGAATATGGTGCATTTCACTTTATTTTTGAGAAGTTGGAAAATGATGAAATAAAATTTTAAAATTATTTTCTGATGGTAAATATTACATTAATGTCGCGGCCTGCAACATAGCATTTAGAAAACAACAAACCGGTAATTTAGTTATGCAATGACGCCAGTTGTGACATAAACGTATGTCTGGTAACATTCCACTGTCTCTAGATCGTTTGAGCGATGAAGTGATTGCTCTAGGATTTATGCAGCTATGCTTATACAGAAGGTTAGTTCGTGTTGAGCATAGTGGAGTAAAGATTGTGTAGAAACGTCACGGTGAGCGTACTGTGCGTGTGTGATTGTTTGTATTAGTTGTAATATGCGTGCAGTGATTATGTGTGTATGCTTGTGAGTGTAATGTGTGCGCAGTGGATCAAAACAAAAGTTAAAGTGAAAATAATAAAAAAACTGAAATAAAATAAATTTTGAAAAAATACAGAGAATGTTTCTTTACTTATAAATTACAGGAAAACTAATAAGAAGTCTATGATGTTAAAATAACATGGTAAATCGCTCAATATTGTTCGTAAAAACTTACATTTGCAGTTGGAATGTATGGGAAAACATGTTTTTCTACTACAATGTTAAGTTGGGTTGTTGATGTTTTTGGGATAAATTTATCCCAACTGCGGAACCTTTCATTGTGCGGAAAAGAAGAAAAAGTGGTAACTAAATGAAAATACAATTACCAGAATACTTACCTACTTAATGATATAAACGCTCTTCAATTAAGCGCTCTTCCTCCTCTCTCCTACTGTGCTGTGCCCGACAGGTTCCATAATTGTTTCTTTAATTTTAAGCCTTCCGACTGTTTCATCAACATAATGGAATGCAATAAAGAATCGAGAATTGAAAATGACTATCTGCCAAGCTTGCTGCAATCATACCAATGCTGTATCTCTTGATGGAAATGGACTAGAAGAAACTGAACAGACACCGATGAATAGAACTGTGTAGAGAGATAGATTGGGTGGGTTGTCCTTGGATGCACTTGCATAGTACATACAGGGATGATTGTCGGTTGGTACCTCATGTCATTAAAAACGTCTAACGGGCCTCTGCAAGTTGGCTTCGGCCCCTCGTACGCCTTCCAAAGGTCCAGGACCGCAGGGTCCCGAGAAATGTCAAGATCCTAATAAAGAAGGTGATTAATAAAAACATTCATCACAATTATGGTGTGTTTTACTTTAATATATTATAATAACCTCCCGGAACAACCGTGTCCGGTGAGAACCTGCGTCAGGTGGAAGGTAGGGACGCCGTGGCGCCTCCGTAGCCACTCCTCAAAGAAGGCTTGCCGCCTCACCGGAGACCGTACGGTATCCCCGGACCATCCGGATGGCTATGACCCTTTGGGACCGGCGGGCTGGCCGCAACCTCAAAGAACACGCCCACACCGGTGCCCCGTAAAGGACCATGAACCGCACGACCCCCGCGTAGAGCTTCCGGCAGGAGGCGTTTGGACCCCTGGATTATGCAGGAGCCACTTCAAGGCAGCTCCGGCCTGCTCCAGTTTGGGAGCCAAACGTCGGAAATGCTCCACGTAGTTCCACCGGCTGTCGAAGACGAGTCCCAGATACTTCATCGTCATCTCGACGCTGATGTGAACCTTTTCAACCGTTATTTGGGATCCCGACGGTGGCGCGTTCCGAGTGCCATGAAAACACATGACCCCGGACTTGTGCAGGGCCACCTCGAGTCCCAATTGCTAGATCCTGTCGACGATTATCGCAACCCCGCGTATCGCCAGTTCGGCCGCCGCCCCTTGCGACCTCCCCTGCACCAGGACCAGCATGTCGTCAGCGTAGCAAACTACGCTGAAACCGCTAGGGAGGTCAGCGCGCAGCACTCAGTCGTATCCGATGTCCCACAGATGCGGCCCCAGGACCGATCCCTGTGGGAAATACAGTGCAACCTGACAGGGCATTTTTTTTAAACGAAGTTCTTTATTGCAGCTTGCGCCAGGAGTTTACTAGTAGAAATCGTCACGCGAAAAAGCGTTCATACTAATTGTACTCGTATACCTCTTCCAAACGACTTTCTTTTTTAGAATTTGAACACATACACAAGTTATTTTTTTTAAGTAAGTGAATCCTGTGTGAGCGAGTTAATTGTGAATTTGGTTATGAAAACCCAAGATGGTGGCTGCTATTTTTTTCTAATTTTTGTCATGGGTTTCGTTTTCATGGTTCTCGAGGGTGCTAAAACCGATAGTCAGGTGAAAATGTAAATCCAAGATGGCGACAGCGTCTTTTTTTTCTAATATTAGCCTTTGTATCAGTCTTCACTTCAGCTATATTAATCATCCTGCAAATAGTCCATATTTATATACTATTTGTCAACAATAATCAAGAAATGAGTCAGATCAAAGCAAAATAATAGCTTCTGGTAGTCAGCTGGTTAGACTATAAGCTGCCCCAATATAGTTGGGAAAAGGCTAGGCAGATGATGATGATGACAAAAGAAAAATAATCAAGAAACAAATGAATAAAAATGATACCTAGTCATGTATGAATTCTTATACTCGTAGCACTCAGTATATTTAATAATTACGTGTTTGTACATGTGGATCAAGAATTGGATAATTAAATTATTTTAATGGACTCTTCTGTACAATTATATTGAAAATTCTAAGTAATTGCATGTTTGATAATAACCTTTTCTATACATTCATTGGTACATTTGAGACAGTGTAACTTAACTGAAATTATGTCGATAAAAGGAAAAAATACTTCTAAGATAAGCAAAAGTTGTCGTGTGATGGTCATGGCTGAGAACTTGGTTGATAAAGATGTGCAATCAATGCTATTTCCTTTGAACCTCATGCAAAACATTTTATTGAGTCCGAAGTATCGTATTAAGGATAACTTCATATATCCAAGCAGTTTTACATTGAGATTTCTGTCAATATCTAGCACGATAATGTTCAGCTCTCTTTTCTTATATCGCATCTACGTGCTGTATCACGAGGAATTTAGAAGAAACTACACTAACATCATGTACATCTTTTCCTACTTCGACTTTGTTTTGTTCAGTACCGGATCCGGCATCAATTATGTCGTCAATGTGATAAATACGAAGAGGAATATATCGTTTGTCTTGAAAATCCAAGACGTTCACAGATTTCTTAACGAAAAGAAGAATTTCAAGCTCTTCATCATTCTGAATTGGCTCAGTGTCATTACGGCGTCCAGTTTTTATATTTTAAGTTTCGCTTACACTCGTATGAGATTTAAGCTTCTGATTTATGATTTCTTTTGTGGGATAGTTTCAATATTGTTTATCTCGAACATTGTGTACGCTACCAGACAAATTGGGCTGTTATGCTGCAAAGTTAATTTGTGGAATATTAAAGCTCAACATTTGCAACAGCCTGATCATAGCGATAACGAAACTTATTGCAAAAGAATGTTTGAAGCTTACGCAAATATTTTGGAGTGTTATGATATCTACAAGTCTTGTTTTCAGGAAATGGTACGCCTGAATACTTTATTTGAATACATTGTCACATTAAATTAACATGCGAAACTACGCTGACGTGTCGATATCTAATGATACTTAGAAATAATTTATTACAAAATCAACGGCCTCTGATATTGTATTTTCGTAAACTTTTTTAATTTAGAAACCCAGCACGCCGGTGAAGTTCGCCACGTAATTTAATTAAACCTCGTAGATGAATGAGCGATCAATGAATATAAAGATAATGTAACTAAAGCAAAGGTGTTTTTTAATTTCCAGTTCGTGTATCACACTGTGGGGTTCTTTTGTCACGCTTTGTTCAAATTGCAAATCATTCTTGAACTTTTTAAATCAACAGTATTAAATGGCGAGTATGTAAGTATTTATTTTAGATATTATCGAACTGACAGTGAATTTAATAATGTAATGTATTTTGTTGAAGTATAGCGTGCTTGCATTAAGAAGCGGCTTTCCGGGCCAGAGTCCCGGTGCAGGAAGTCTACTCTCTAAGTCAGTCAACGAAGATATGGGCCCGTCCAAAAGGAGCTAATCCATCAAAACAAATGTAAAATATTATTTTCTGACGGGTAAAGTCACAACGGGAGTAGGGACAACAGAACTGCCTCGTATTGTCATTCATTCTTAGTTCGGTCCGTAAGTGATACCGAGTTAGTACAGCCGAAACTACGGGCTTCGTACCCGCCCCTTTTATTTTTCTTCTTTAGAAAAACAGGCATAATGGTATTATTGTGTTTTTTTTTTGTATTTTTACAGATTGTAATATCTTTAATGCTCATATTATCTTTGTTCATCTGGGTTATTAAGTGTTTGATACTAGAAATTGTTTTGAGCTCGTACTGTGAAAAGTTCTACATAGCCATGAATAATGTTTCCGATTCATGTGCTCTCATATTAAATACAAACTGTTCAGGTACATATATAATTGTGTTTAATACTTTCTTTTTTTTTTTGTAAAATTTACTACGATACTTTATACAAGTTGTAATTGAAATAACTGAAAAACCGAAAGGGGGTCATTGTGCTCATCATCATTAATAACTTTTACTATGAGACCCAAACTGAAATATAATTTGAATCATGAAAAAAAAAGCTTTTTGTTACATATTATCGAGCGGACATAAATGTATGGAGCAGCAGATTTTTTATTGCGATTTCATGGTTGATTTCGTAGTAAAAGTTGTTCATAATATACATAATAAATGAATAATAAAAAACAAATTTTCAAGTTTTCAGCTATTGCAATTACAACTTGTATATTTATGATCAGGGAATAAAATATAATTTACACTTATAATATAAATTTTAATGAAAATTTTCATGACTATGATCCTAAATAAGTCGCTTTTACAATTATTACAGATGCTGAGAAAAAAATGTGCAAGAATATTAACCGCTTGCATCGTGCAACATTCGACAAGGTGAATGCCTGTGGAATGTTCTACGTCGATGCTACTTTCCCCTTAAAGATGATGGCGTTAATTACCAACTATACTGTTGTATTAATACAGTTTGCGGTGTAAGATCCTGTTTTCTTTCTGAATATTGCAATTTATTAAGTTGATCGGTCGTGTTTGTCTTGGGATAAAACAAAAATGTCATTGTAGCAAAAGGTTTAAAAAATATTGGTACATAAGAATACCTTTTAATGAAGAAGAAGAAGAAGGACAAAAGAGCTGTCGCTAAAAGAGGAAAGTTTATAAAAAAAATAATTACAATCAATTTGAAAGGTGTTTCTACCTTTAATCGAATACTCGAAATGTCTAGGCTATCATAATATCATTTGTATCTATATGTATTTTACTGTGTGTTTATAAATAATAAAATAAATAAAGCAATTTTTCGAGTATCTTTTGGAGATGTGTAACAAACAGTAAAGGAAAACAACAACATAGTTAAGGTTACACAAACATCCTCTTCAAATTCATATTAAAAGAGTATTTGTGCTCCAAAATTCACTTCGTATAGTTTGTTTGCTTTAAAGCGGTCAATCAAAATGTATTCTTTGAATCTAAAAATAGATCGACTACCCAGAAGAGATATTCGTGATGAATCAGTTTTCAGAAACATTATTGATAAAGATGTGCAGTCGATATTTCAACATTCAACCTCTAAACTTGGTCCAAACACTATGTAGCTGCTGAATTCTAAATATTACATCAAGAACAATATTTTCATTAATTCGAATCCATAATACGCGCAGTGCCCATGCCCACAGTAGTTAAAATATGAAAATGTTCTTAACTAAGTTTTTAGACCTATGTATCCTGCATATGCGTATGAAGTTTCATTAAAATCGGTTTAGTCATTTCGAACAACAAGGGCTTGAAAGTTTGTATGAAATGCCGTACGATGTAAACCCTCTTAACGAGAGAGACGTACCCTTCTCCGTCATAAATTTATTATTATACACGTAAAGCTTCCGAGGTAATTATTTAAATGATTGTGTATGATAATGTTGTATTAAATATAATAAGTGCTGCCACCTAGTATTTGTTTGTGTATTAAATTAAACATGTCATTGACAATAATGTTTAAGTCCTGTAGTTCTGTATTCAGCTCTGTTCTTTATGAAATAAAACCTTCTAGTTGCGTTCGTTGCGAAAGCAAACACGTTGTTTGATTTAAATTATACTAGCTTATGGGCCCAGCGCAGCGCGCTAGTGTAAACCACATTGAAAACTGTTGCCTAATTTAGAAGAAGAAAAACGTCACACGGCTACTAAAAGCGTTATTTATGAGTATAGTTGTACAGACGCCAGCACATCAACCTACTCCAATCTGTCAATTTTTTCCAATCAACATTGAACCTTAATCTTTAGCGATAAAGTTGAAAATCTATTAAAGATAAAGAAATTTGACATATTGTAGTAACTTGATGTGCTGGCGTCTGTATCTAGTTGCTACGTATACAACAAGGTCCTATAAAATAGATGGACAAATTTTAACACAGCGTTCATTCGTACGTCTTTTTTTTTTTTTTTTTGGGTGGGAAATCATCCAATGACTTCTCCCGCTCTGGGCGGAGCGGAAGGGCGTGTCAGACTTTTACTGACTAAAACCCACCCGTGTTCCTTCCCTTGCCATGCCAGGGGCCACGGTTTCCCCTTGGGACTACCCGCTACCCCGGCAGGCATCGGCCCTAACGGACCCCGTCAGTTTTGCTGACATCTCTTTGAGGCGCGCGTGGAACACGACGCGCCGTCGACGCGGGATTCGTACGTCTAACGGTTAGTTGGTTAGACTCTAACCAAAGATATCGTAGCAAAAAAAAAGTGATTTTATTTTGACCAAATATAATAAATGGCATTGGGTAAGCAACATTTTTGATGTATTTTCGTTAGCTAATTTATTTATTTTATAAATATCTAATGCGTTTTTCTTATTCTTTTTTACCATTGTCCTTATTTTGGTGGTTTGAATGATTACTAAAAGTTTATATAGCTTTATTTATTTTAATGGGACCATATATTTACATTCGCGTTTCAGGATTCGGCAGCGCCATCTATTGATTTCTCAATGTCCTACGCGATTTTATAGATATCGCATCAACAGAACTTATAAAATATGAACGCTTTACTATGAGCTATACTGCGCGTCACGTAAAAAGAACGCTAGCTGTTTACCTGCGTACTGAGCGATTTATCGATTCCAGCCTATTCCATAGTACTAAGTAGCTAATAAGTACCTATTATGAATCTACAATAAAACAGTTGCACTTATAATATAAAACCAATAGCCTAGTACTTCAGGATATGACTGTACCCATGCGCAGACACATCCCCTGCACTGTCGCTCAGCGTTCTTTTTACGTGACGCGCAGTATACTAATTAATTATGTTCAATTAAATTTAATTATTTTATTTTCATGACTTTATTAGACCAGGCATAAACATCTTAAAATAATTTAAGACATTTTAGTTTTTTTTTTTAATAAACCAATAGTATTCTTAGTTTCCAAGATATTCAAGTTTACATAATTATGTTGCTTACCAGGAGTCATTGCTCTCGGGTGTACCTACTGTGTTATTTTAAACATGTTCTATTGCTAGTATTATTTCATCATACCTTCTATAAAAGGGCCTATTTTACCACCTACGATTAAGTTTCTTTTAATTTAATTGGCAGATAATTTCATACAAATTCTATTCTATTCTATTTTTGAATTTATGACTATTTGGACGTTGATAAGGTTTAAAAAAAACAAATGCAAAATAAACACAATAATGATTAAATTATTAAATAAGTACAAGAAATTACAGTAATGCAAACTGCAACAGCACAATAATGTAGTTAGTGAGAAGCGCCATCACACTTAGTGGGTGAGTTATGTCTACGTAGAACAGGCCACAGGCACTCATATTGCCGTATGAAGCTCGGTGTAAACGCTGAATATTCTTACAAAGCCTCCTTTCCTCATCTGTAAATGTATTTAAAAATCTTTTAAGACTAGCATCTTAAAATACAATAGACGATGTATATTTAGTAACTTAATCCGCTTAACTGTTCTTAAAGATTCTGAGAGAACCCTATAAGAAATCGACACGTGTTTCGCCTCTCAACGAGGCATCCTCAGGATTACGTTTGACTTGTTGCGAACTCGGACATGACGTGTTGCCACGACAAGAGCCGACAGCAAAGTCCTAAGTGCAAAGTGACTAGCATCTTGAAATGGAGAACTCCCACTTTATATTTCTGAGTTATATTCAGGTCCGATTTATTTAAATGAGAGCATTGCACGAAACACTAAGGCTTATTCCTAGTGGGAAAAGGTAACTACAAAAAAAAAAAACACTTCGCCAGTCTATTAATAGCAAGATTCATTATTGAAGATACGTCTTTTAACTGAGATATATCCGCTTGCTCGCTAAACACATAATTATATTCAACTAGCTTTTACCCGCGGCTTCGCCCGCGTGGATGTTGCAAAATATCCCACGGGAACGTTCTACCGGGAATACATACCTAATAGCCAAGGAAAAGATCATTGACTAACTTTCAACGGACGCAGTGGTAGGCTACAGCGCCCGCGTTACCGTCAACCATAATTATTTTGTTACGCGTAATTTTGAAACTGTGATATCTCTTAAACTATTCATTTAAATGATGTGATGTAAAGGCATATTTTAATCGAAATTGAATGATCAATTTAAATTACATATTTTATTGGATAAGGATTAATATGATACCGGTCAAAATAGCTTCAGAAATAACAATGAAAATTTTATACAATTTTGAAAGATAAAAATGGTTACTGTGGGTCACCCTTAGAAGATAGACATACGCTATCGCGGACTTTTTTGTTAAACTTCTTAAGATATACAATACTCTAAAACATAAATTTGATTTATCTCTCACGGTTTATGCAGCGCACGCCAGTAAAGCTCCCAGTCGGCATGATTTTTTCCGACATCTTCAACAATAATCGTCATATTTCAGCCAATTTACACAAAACCTTAATGAATTATACACTAAAACCTTCCGCATGAATCACCCCGTCCAATGGTGAAAACAGTTTGAAAATCCGTTTGGTGGTTTTTGAGTTTATCGCGTTCAGACAGACAGACAGACAGACAGACGCGGCGGGCGACTTTGTTTTATAATATGTAAGGATTATTCGTTTGAGAAAAGATCGGGCAAAATAATATTGGGTTTTATGTATCGGGAATTTTGTGTTGTTTGTATTGTGCCCGGTTGATGGCAATAGGCTCGCCCCTTATTACATGGGACTTACACATAACTCGTGAAATCTGTGTGTACATCTGTAACTAATCATTCAGGAATTATAGGCGTAATGTTATGTTTTATTTAATATGTAATTCGATATATTTCTTTAAAGAATATTTTGAGAAATATATATTATTTAAAAAACTAATTAACTAGAAATTGTATTATTACCTGTACTTTTTTTTTTTTTACTAGGGCATCTCGTAGCTGGCCTTTGAGGCCATGACTACTTAACCGGTCATTCCTGCGGTTGCCTTAAGCTCCTAAAAACTTAAAGCGTCCAGCCAGGGGCATATACTATTCTAATTACAAACTAGGCGAACGCTCGCTAAGGGCACCCCCTGTGGGGTATGAACCTCGGCTTAGGGCGTCCGCTAGCGGGAGGACAGCAAGAGGGACAGGCTGGATGAAATTCAGAATATTATTATTAGTTGGGGAATTTAAAGCTACAGGCTCAGTAACAACGTGGGCTGGCGCATCGTTATCGAGCAAGGGTCGGGGGGGAGTATCATGTACTCGGGTGGGACGCGATCGCGGACCTCTGCGGCGAGGTCGGAAAGTGTGTCGGTTTGTATTACCTGTACAACTCGATGCCAAAACAAGTATGCATGAATCTTGAGAGATTTTCATAGCATCATAAAACGCATGGGTGTAATAGCAGAGTACGATTTCAATCACCAAGCACTTCAACATATATGCATATAGTAATCCCTGTACGACGACTATACCCTGGAAACAATAGAACAACAACAAGGAAATTGTCGCAAGAATTAAATTAATGACAATGAAAACATTAAACATCAAACTCACACAATCCGGATTTTTGGAATAGAAATGTAAAAAATCTATCAATACTTGAGCTTTAATCAAACCAAGGAAAAAAGTCTCTGCCGTGTGAAATAGTACCTGAAAATTATAATTATTAATTTATAGACGTATAAGGAACAGGGGTAAAGTGGACGTAGTTACGCAAAAAGGATCCAATCCACACTTTTCCGAAATTAAGTTATATATACCAAACGCATCCTCATCTTTAATATAAAAAAGATCCATGTGTAAAAATACAATTTTGACATATCTACAACTACCAGATACCAAGCCACCTATGGGCTACATTAGATATTTTTCGTCAATACAAATCCAAAGTGCTTCAATCATTCTTTAGAAACGGTCTATGGAATAAGTGTTTTAAGAAAATCACGAAAATGCCCCAAACTGTTTGGATTTTTAAATGTTATAGAGATATAGGGGAAAAAGTGGGTCTTAGATCCTTTTTGCTAAATAAGTTTAAGGAATGCTACTCAACATAAATTCACCAGTAACGATCCTATTCAATAAAAATTTATGTTTAATAATAGTTTTTGTGTATTTTAATATTATAAATTACTATAATAGCCTGCGCAGACGACTGATTTTTGTCCGCGGACAAAAATCCGCGCTAAAATAGATTGCTTACAACTGTATCTTTTGTACGCGGTACAGCTTGGCCAGAAAGAGTAGAAAAAAATTGAGGTCGCCACTATCGTTTATATGGCATCATTTATACTACAACCAAAATGAATTTGATACTTCAAGTATTTTTAAAGATAAATTTGAATGTGGAAAATCGTTAAATCAGAAGCTAAATTTCATTTTTTTAAATTTGGTAAATAGAAAACCATAGGAGAGTAAAGCATCTTTAATATAGTAACAATATTTTTTCTAGTCACTATCTAAATACTCTACACCTGACATGTCCGATCCAAGTTCTTGATCATCTTCAGAATCTGAGCTACTGTCACTGCTGTCCTCACCAACACGAATTACCAGTCTATCTATATCTTCATAGAGTGTTCTTCCCCTTTCATAGTAATCATGTTCTATTTTCTTTATGTGTTCGACACAATTATTCCAAGTTTCGGGACCAATGCCTTCGTTTTTATTGCCTCGAATATTATTATGCGTCGAACAGTGCTTTCTGATTTTCCTGTAATCAAAATAAAACATTAATGTAGAATGACGTGCGTGACGATCAAAAAATGCAGTCGCTCTATACAAAGTCATTGTGAACCCGATGTAAACATAACCTCTAAAATTATATTAAATCCGTAAAAAACTTCGATGATGTGGTATTTTTTGAAGACCTAACCTACTTTAACTGTAACTTAGATCATGAACTATATATATAATATAAAATGAGAGTGAATAAATACCTGTCATATCAGCAACTCGTTTGTAAAGGTCATCCAATTCTGTTAGAAGTTTTCCGGCATGATATTCCGCCAAACACCTCTTAAAAACATTGTAAATAACTTCTCTGGCACCACTTTTTATCGTCTTGCCCATTTTCAATAATAATTCACCGACTAATACGTTTAATAGCTACGAAAAATTAAATTATTTCACAATACACTTTTTTGTTGTGATAGTTTGACTGATGTTTGACATTTCTTTCGAGTTGCCATGTGTAGAAAAAATTAGTTCATATTTGTTTAATTTCTACTCTTTCTGGCCAAGCTGTACTTTTAATCTATCGTTTGCGTTAGGGCGCTTGTACACGGTAAGAAAATTTACCGTGTCTGCGGCAGACAAGACAAATTCTTCGTGTACACGACAAGAATTTTGTCTGTTCTACACACGAAAACTTATCGTGTCTTCCGCAGACAAGACCAATCCCGAACGTGTACACGATACGATTTTTTTCGTGCAGTCGTCAGTCGGGCGATAATCATTTTCGTTTATTTATAAAAATGTTAACTACAAAGCAAAAAAGAATGATAATTGCATATTATTATTATAACAAAATGAAAAAGGACACAAAAAACAAGAGACTTTACTGGCTGAACCAGGCTGAACCCTACTAGTCCGCCCCCCACCGCTCCGCAACAACGTTCGCCGCGTCGTGTCTTGCGCAGACAAGATTTTTTTTCATGCACCGCTGCGAGCAGTGTACACAGTTATTTTCTAGTTACGACACGAATTCTTGCATAGGCGCGGCGTATTTTCTTACCGTGTACAAGCGCCCTTACTCGATACAGTTGTAAACGATCTGTTTTAGCGGAAAAAAAAGTCGCGATGAAAAATATGTCGTCTGCGCAGGCTATTAAACTTAAGGCCGGATCCTGGAAGTCTTTGAATAAAATTGTATAAACTCTGTCTACTTACGGATAGTTGAAAAACTTTTTTGTAAATATTGTAGCATTGCAGTATTTGAACATAAGCCTGGCCCATCCTGTTACAACGCAATACACGACTGCCATTGCTCAAAGAAAGTATAACTTTTGTATTCCATTGTACAACCTTCTCCGTCAGTAACTTAATCAAGCAAATCGCGTAAACTATATTACAATCGATACTACCCAAAACAAATAAGCAACAAATGACATACCAGGGAGGATGCAAATAAACTACGTACACATAAATACATGTCATGATATGGAACACGAAGAGTAAAATGACATTAAACCAATTTCTTCTAACAACAAACTTGGTACTGGCAAAAGTTTGAATGAATTTATGAACTTTTTGAAAAGTCAAAATTAATTTGACATTGTCTTTTGAATGAACAAAATGGATGACAAAGTTCATCACGAAACCCGAAACATAGAAGAGAGAATCAAAAACAGTCGCGAAGTAGAGGAAATTGACAGTCTGGTATCGTTGCATGTTTTCGTCAAACAACATCGTACAGACTCGGTATAAACTCAACGACATGAAAATCACAAGCCCACACAATGATATAAGATTACTTGTACGATCATTTGGATACACGAAATTATTTTGGATTCGATATTTGGGATTTAGCGACAGAACTTGCATCAAATTTAAAGGAAAAAACATTGACTGTATATCTTTGTCTAAGTAGCTACACAAAAACACATTGACACGACGCGGTCTAGACTCCATTTTAAATGATGTTATTCAAAAACGTACGGGTTGATATAAACTAGTCTCTAATATAACTAATACTGATTAAAAGCTTCACATCAATTTTACTGACTGACTTAAGTAATCACGTTTTAAATATATAGGTACCTACAATGGATTTTTTTTATGAAAACAAAATACACGCACGTCGAGGTAAATAAAAATCAATAAAACACTTTCACAACATTATTATATCATATCTCTATGTATTTTACCGTGTGTACGTAAATAATGAAATAAATAAATAATAATATGTCTGACCAGTCTAATGCGAAGGGTGTGTCACCCATACACACCCAACCCACCTATAATATGGTTTAAAACATGTTGAAGGAAATTGATAGGTACGTATATGAAGTAGTTGAATTTCCTATTGGCAAGGAAGTTTCACAGCTTAAATTCCGACCGGATTCGTGCACACAACATGGTACCCGGGTGGCTCTGTTTAGCTAAGTGCGCTTGGGTATTATTGCTAAGTTATTGTCAAGTTGAATCATTCCAATCAATAGTTATCGCTCTTGTCATGAGAGCGTTTGTATGCATCCAGGTTCCAGCGGATTTTAGAAGTCGGGCTGACGCATTCAGCTGCAGCCGAATGCGGGCGCATCCGCTACGCGTAAATACAAAGGCAGATGCAACACAGACACCCATAGTCTTTGCTGCATTATTTTGCGAATGGCTTAAGGGGGATGCGCCAAGGTAGCCCGCGAAATTCAAATTTTCTAACGTTTTTTGCAATTTGCAGGTCAGTGTCAGGTTGTATCTTGATTAAAATATGATTTGCGAGCGTAACAAATATGGCTTTACAGAATTATAATCATTAGAATCAGCAATACAACTCCGTATGATAGAATAACCCCCAAATGTCAAGATTTCATGAAATCATGACATTTGGGGATTACATGAACTTATAGAGTTGTGTTGATGATTTCTATGATTATAATTCTATAAATAAACTTTTGATACGGTCGCAAATCATATTTAACTCAACGTACAACCTGATACTGACCTGCAAATTGCGAAAAACTTAAGAAAATTTGAATTTCGCGGGCTACCCTGACGCTTTCGCCTTAAAGCAGTAATAGTCTGTCTGAACCCAGCTGCAACACAGGGTCTGTAGTGAAGCCACATTTTGTTTGTTTAAGGCAATGAAAAGGTGGATTCAGCGCAGACACCCATAGTATTATTTCCGTTAGTATTATAAACTTTCAAAAATTGTGAACTGGGTGAAATGGGCTAGGTTAGGTTAGAACTGTGAAAAACCGCGCACGAGTCCGAGCGGGAGAAGTAAGCGCTGCTGCGGCAGCGGCCGGTGACCTCTACTTCCAAGTTGCTTGCAGCTAGGGAGGTTATTTATGTAGTATTAACGAAAGGAAAATTACGTCGCAAGACTTGCAGTAAAGGTAGAACGAGTACATGTAGAGAGAGCAGTGGTGGCCCAGTGGTAACGGCCTCGACTTACGAGTTTGGTCGTGGGTTTGAACCCAAGCAGGCGCTTTACTATGTGTAAATAATTTCATCACCACTGCTCTCAAAACGGTGAAGGGAAAACATCGTAAGGAAACCGGCTTGTCTTAGAACCAAAATATTCGAAGACATTTGTGACATCTACCAACCCGCACTGGGCCCGCGTGGTAGATTACGGCCAACTTCTTCTCACAGAGAGGAGGCCTGTGTCCCAGCAGTGGGAATATTAATAGGCTGATGATGATGAGGATGAGTACATGTAGGCAATGATATTGCAGTTATATCGTTTATTTGTTAAAACAATGTCTTTCGGAGCCGATCATATTGCAGACAGATGCTTCCAGATGTCTGTGACGTAATTGAGTTTGTAATACTGTATAGATACGTTCATGGCCCTGTTATAGAACAGCTACAGTCTGTGTTGCATCCGCCTTTATATATCCTACTTTAGTTGTACAGTTCGATCTCTATAGTATATTATAATAACTTTTGTGTGTTCCTGTTTCAAACTATTGTCAAGGTTCCTTCCTGTACAATGAAAGCTGGTATAAGTTATTAATATTTATTCATAGTCAGTCATTAAGACCAAAAAGAAAAGTGAATTTAATCAGGATTATACAAACGCAAACTGCAAAATAATGGCTGTATAGTTAGTCACTAAAGCCATCATTTTTAATGGAAAAGCAGCATCGACGTAGAACATTCTACAGACATTCATCTTGTCGAATTTCGCTCGATGTAGGCGTTTAATATTGTTGCACATTTTTTTCTCTGCATCTGCAATATTTACATAAGCGACTCAAGTTCCGTATTCATTAAGAAACAAAGGTTTATGACTGAAGGCTACAAAAAGTGTATCTTATATATCTACACTAGATACTAAAAAAATTGTCTACTCACTAATTTGAACAAAAAAACGTGTTAAGCCCCGCTACAGTTTTGACAATTAGCTAATAATTCAACCCCTAACATGAGCTATTCTTATATATGTTTACACTTCACTCATTATTACTTATAAAAATAACCTTTTCGATAAAATTACCTGTACAATCAGATTTCAGAAGGAGCACGCAAGAGCTTAGGACATCATTCATAGCTATGTAGAACTTTTCAGAACACGAGCTTAATTTAATTTCATATGTCAAAGTCTTCATCACCCAGACGTATAGCATGATGATGATAAACACTGCAAAAACCTGCAGAAAGATAGATTCATGAACACGTTCTGTAAGGGTCTTCCATTTATATTAATATGTGGAATGAAATACTTTGTAAAAATTACTGGACCAGATGGAACGGTGTAATTTAAAACTACACAGATACTTACAAATGCGTTTTCGCCTCCATTTCCATTTGCAGTTGATTTTAACACTTCTATTGATATCTGCAATTTGCTCAAAGCATGAATAAAAAACTCAATTGTTTGAAACAAGATCTGAAAATGAAATGTTAACATGCTATTAAAATTACATTGATCATGGATCTTTAACCGACTTCCAAAAGGAGGATGTTCTCAATTCGTCTGTATGTATTTTTTTTTTTTGTATGGTTGTTACGCGATTTCTCCGTCAATTGTGGACCGATTTTGAAAATTGTTTTTTGTTTGAAAGGGTATGCTTCCGAGGTGGTCCAATATAAATTTTATTAACTTTACTTGGATAGTTTTTGAGTTAGCTTCAATAATACGTATTTTTCCCATCTAGTTTATATGGATGATAATATGATGATAGCTTCCAATTACTGTTATTTAAATAGCGGGTTAGTGGTATTCGAATTTGTATGGGGTAGGTACCACAACTAAAAAGTGCAAAATAAAAACTTTTTACAGAAAACGAACAACCAACTTCCAAAAAAGACACTACAAAGTCAAAAATAACTTTAATTTCGGAAGTCGGTGGCAAAAAAAGAAGGCTCAAAACCAAATACACCGACTTCCAAAATTAAAGTTATTTTTGACTTTGTAGTGTCTTTTTTGGAAGTCGGTTGTTCTTTATTTGTAAAAAGTTTTTTAGATAACGTCTTAAAGAGTTTTTAGACATAATTATACCGTATACTGGAAGGAATTCCTGTAGATCTCGTAACATTCCAAAATATTAACGTAAACATGATACATTCTTTTGCAATGAGTTTCATTGTCGGTATGATCCGCCTGTTGTAAACTTTGAGCTTGAATGTTCCATAAATCAACTTTATTGCTTAACAACTTTATAACTCTGATAGCGTAAGCAATGTTTAAGTCAAAACATATGGTACAATACCCATACAACAAGTAATGAATGGGAAAACCAAATTTAACCCATGTTGCAGTAGCAACAGTAATGTAGCCTACGTAGATTACGATGACAATGATCCAATTGCAAATGGTAAAGTGCTTAAAACGACTCTTTTCGTTAAGAAATCTGTGAATATCCTGAATTTTCAAGACAAACGATATGTTTTTTTTAGTTTGTATCACATTAATGACGTAATTGATGACAAATCCGATGGAATATATGAACGAATCAATATAAGCGTCTATATCATAATGTATATTATATTTTATGTATACTGCATTTTCGCTAAAATGTAATTCGTAGATATGAAAAATGTATAAAAATATTGATAGCATCATAACACACAACGACACCAACTTTGAAATAATGCTGTTTGGATATATAAAGTTATCCTTAATCCGATATTTAGGACAGAACAAAACATTTTGCAAGAGGTTTAAAGGTAAAAACAATGACTGAACATCTTTGTCGACTAAGTTATCCAACGGATAAGTCAAACGATAACTTTGTGTTTTACTTAAATGTTTCTTTCCTCTTATGGACTTCATTTTATTATAGTTATGCGTACACAAATGAGCAATTTAGTACATAGCAATTGTTATCAATAAGGGAATAATAAATAAAAGGTGAATTAAATTGAATGTAAATGATAGTCCATTAAGAATATTGGTCTGTATCGACCACTATTTATAATACAAAAGGTATATCAACAATAGTACATTACTGTCGCGGCCTGCAACAAGGGCTTTGATGGACGATCGTGGAAATGTGGGCAGAGGCGAAGCCGAGGCACACATGCGTAGGTCCATCAATGCCTGGTTGCGGCCAAGGCTTGTATAGTACTTTTCTAAATTCGAACTAAGTAAATATAATTATAATTTCCAGAATTAATAATCAAAAATGACAATTTTTCACGCGCCTATATGATCATTTGTTTCTTCTTTACTTTAAACAGCTCTATTTGCAAACTAAATCGATTTAAATAAAAACTTTGAGAAAGTTACCTAGGTCCTTGGTTGCTCCTTGCTTGTTGGTTGCGACATAATGTAAAATAATGAGTTTTCATAGTCACTAATTCAAACACGACAGCCGACTGTTGCTGGCCGGGGCGCTCGCATGTATTCGACAACTACCGCAATTTCTATTTATCTCGAAAAACTGTCAAAATAACGCTCGTATTTCCAAGCATGTTTGAGAAAAGTTTATTTTCAAGACAATGTCGATTTAAACATACATACTGCAGTGTAACCTCTGCTGTTATAACTTTTTACTCATAAGCCAGTCAACGACTTGTAACTCTAAAATATTTTTTTATATTCTGATTGGAATTAAAGAAAGGGCTGGTCAGTTTTCCATAAAATTTTCAGTCGTTAAAAATATGAATTGATTCAAGTCATGAATTAATGATGGGTATCGAGAAAAAAATTGCCAATGTTTCTATCGGGATTGGTGGGATTTTCTCGAAAACTAGACGTTTTCTGTGTCATTTTGTAAAAGTGTCCTGTGTCATATGCAAATATAAAGCTACCTCTGAACGGTTATCACGACGCGGCGACGCGCAAATACACCGCGAATTATATGAAATGCCAAAAAGAGATGTGATGATGACATTTTAATGTCAAACTATAATTTAATTTAATTAATTATTTATTTTTGGCTGAAACAATATGCTGTAAAAATTTATCGGACTATCACAGGAAGACAGATATTTTCTCGAATATGGTGCTCACCTAGTTATCAGATTTTCATAATCTATATTATCCATGAGAAAAAGACACAAACAACAAGTCAATCGTCATCCTGAGACTGCCTCGTTGAGAGGTTAAATACGTACGTGTTGATTTCTTACAGGGTTCTTTATGACTCTTTTGGAGCAGTTAAGCGGGTTAGGTTACTAAATATACGTCGTCTATTGTATTTTATTTATTATGGATTTCCGCAAAGGATATCATGAAAAGAAAGAAAGAAAAATAGGTTTATTCATCACAGAAACACGTGCATACAAAAGGAAATTATTCAAAAAACAAAAAACCCGACTGCAAATACACATAACTGAAAAGAGAAAAACAAGCATTATAATATATAGAATCTTGGTATCGCAGGCGGGGACAAACAAAACTTACACCATATTTCCGGTTATTAGTTTGTCCCCGCCTGCGATACCAAAATTCTATAGATTATAATGCTTGTTTTTCTCTTTTCAGTTATGTGTATTTGCAGTCGGGTTTTTGTTTTTTGAATAATTTCCTTTATTTCAAGTTTTTTAGTTTTATTAATATATCTTAATTTGGAATTGACTCATTAGCAGCTTTTATTTGATACCAATATTGTTGTAATTTATTTTAAAAAAAACCTTCCCCTCCCTTTTTTTGTATTTGCAAATGCAATACATAAATATTATATAGCCTATGTCACTTCTACGATTAAGACGAATCTAACGACACCTCATATGTTAAAATCCATCAAGCCGTTTAGGCTACAGAGCGTGCCAAAGAAATAGACATACATACATACTCTCGAAAAACATTACCCTCCTTCTGGGGCAGTCGGGTAAAAAAGACATGAGTAAACAAAATAGAGAACAGAAATAGTGCACGTCATGACTGTGATAAGAAGGCTTCCACTCAGCATAATGCTGTGCTATGGGGGACCCACAGCACAGCGCTGATTTTCAGTGGTCACCCGAAAAAGACGTACGGAAATCAAGTCAGGTTCAGTCATTTGTGAATATATAAAAAGTAACAAAATAAAATAAACAGTACTTAGAACATAATACAACTATACAACTAATTAAGTATAACTATGAATAAATATTATTTTATAACAGAAAAACATAAAAAGTGTATCCGCAGGCATCACCGTGCATAAATAATGTACCTACCTGTAACATAATATTATTTCTTACTACACGAGATTATCCAGTGTTTTGTCTCGCTCCCACCCTCGCCTTCGCGTCACCGGCGTGCGCTCACCATTTAAAAAAGTACAGTTCACAGTACAGTTGCATTCCCTATTGCGATTGCGATGACGTACTGTGCTGTGTATGAGCCATCGAGCCGGGCGCCCGGCCGCGGCGCGCGGCGCAGCCCGGCCGAGGCAAGCGGCGCGTGCCGCTCACGAGAGCTGCGAGGTCACGCGGCGCGCCGCGCGATTTGTGTATATAATATATATTACTGCCAACCAACACACCGCCAGTGGGCAACTGGCTTGCTTAAACGCTTGCTTGACTAAACGTGACTAACGTGATGTCTTTAGCGATACTAGGTACTTATGTTATACCCATACATTGCCATGAGGCATGAGGGAAGATGACGAGACGCGTCCGTCCCACGCATAACCATGCCGCGTCGAGCCGCGGAATGTTGATACACCTAGTCCATAGATGATAAACCATATGTGAGTATTTATTTATAATATATTTGCTGATCATACTTTTGTTTTTCCAATAGATATTTTTTCAAATGTAACTTAAAATTTTGTTTTGTTTTCAGGGATCATAGGGGAGGTGGTAAATCATTCCAGCAGCGAGAAGCGGCATACTTGAAACATCCTCTGAAGGCTGTGGTCCTATGTTGAGGCATCGAGATCGGGTTGGATGTGTACTCGATGTACTCGCTGTATTAAACGTTCTGTACGGGAAAGGAGACACGGCCCGTATACAGCGTCACAATAATTTAGTTTAGATAATACTAGACTATCCACCAATCTCTTCCTCACTACGATACTAAGGAAGTCCCTCACCCTGTACAGAACCTTTAACCTATAAAAGCAGTTTTTTACTACATCATTAATGTGCTCCTCAAAACGAAGTTCCGGATCAGTTATTAGACCCAGGTTACGTGCGACTTCTACTCTTTGTATACTTTCTCCCATGATTTTAACGTCTGGTTTCGCAGATAGAATTGCTTTTATTTGATTTCTGCTCCCCATGACCATAAAATTAGATTTTTGAGGGTTCAGTACTAGTGAGTTACCCATAGACCACGAAGCAATTCTATCAAGTTCGTCATTTAGGGTACGTACGGTGGATGCTGTGTTGCTGGCATTAAAAGAGACATACAACTGAGTGTCATCCGCGTACACATGATATTTGCAGTTCTTAATGCACGTGGTTATGTCGGCACTATACAGTATATAGAGAAGCGGACCGAGCAGCGATCCCTGAGAAACTCCCCTTGTTATTAATCGTGGAGAGGAAGATACCGTGGAACCGTCTTTCATGCGTATCTCCACCCGCTGCGTTCTGCTCGTTAGGTAACTTTCAAACCAGTCTCTTGACCGGCTATCAAAACCGTAGTACGCTAGTTTAGACAACAATAGAGAGGTATTAATTGAATCGAAAGCCCGCGAATAGTCGAGTAGCACCAGAATAGATCCCTCACCGCGGTCCCGTGCTTCAAGGATATTACCCAAGACGTCTGCTAAAGCGGTTGTGGTTCCGCGTCCCTTTCTGAAACCCGACTGCAGTTCGGGCAACATACCATGTACTTCGAGAAAATCAGAAACCTGCGGGTACACCACTCTTTCCAACACCTTGGATAAACACGGCAATATGCTTATGGGACGAAGATCTTTATAACTTTGTGGGTCATTACTTTTTGGAATAGGCCGCACAATTGCATTACGCCACAGTTCAGGAAATACATTAGAGGTGATGGATCTATTTACTATCTCCGTTATTGCAGTTAATGATTGCGGGAGCGTAAGTCTTAGCATTTCCATCGATATACCGTCAACCCCTTGCGCATTTGTTGAAATGGTTTTTAAAATATTTAAAACTGTATTCGGGTTTGTTGGCATCATTGCAAAAGTTGCGGTCCCGTACCGGTTTGAGTCAAAGTAGGATTTTTTGGTAAGTATTCACATTGGGGTCGCCCGGGACATGTAGAAACGCTGAATTTATCCCGTCTGGGTCGTTAAATTGTTCTAAGAGCACATCGTTGTTCTTACTCACTGGAAGCACATGCTTTTTTATATTGAGCCATAATGATTTTGAGTCGCAGATATTGTCATTTATATACTTAGTGAAGAACGCTTTTTTTTCATTTAATAAACCAAATATAGCTTGGTGCTTAAGATCTAAGTAGTAGTGTTTGTGTGCTTCCAGTTTAGTTTGACGATATCGATAGCGGGCATTGTTTCTCAATTTAAACATTAGTTTAATAATATCTGTTATCCAAGGTGTAGGTTGCGTTTTGAAAACTCTAGTTTTTACCGGTGCGTAGGCATCGAAAAGCCTGATAACATGAGAATTAAAACAATGCACCATGTCATTGACATCCTGTAGGTCGCAAATTGAGTCCCACGGGATCGCCTCTAAATCTTTCCGGAAATCATCAGCTGATATGTCTCTAAAAGGACGATATGTTACCTTTTTACGTACCGGTTTCTCCTTCTTAAAAACGATCTCGCATGTTACGAACGAGTGATGGCCGAGTTCCGCTATATGGTCCACGACAACGTCCCGATACCGTGCGTCCGTACAAATCACGTCGATCAGAGTAGCACTTTCTCCCACGAAGTGCGTAGGCGTGAGTACAATCTGATCCATGTTACAGTATTTAAGAAATTCCGTGAGCTTCCTTGTTTTAGAATTACTTATGTCGAGCATATTGACATTAAGATCACCCAACAATATAATATTATCGTACGGAGCCAGTGCACAGACGCTGTCCGTGATCGCGTCTAAGTATATGTCTAAGTCTAACCAAGGAGGTCGGTATGCCGTTCCTATAAGCAATTTCTTCTTTTTTGCGGTTATATTTGCCACAATTGTTCCACCTGCGGATGATGCGGGTGAGCTCTAATTCGAGCGCTGGTTCCGCTTTTAATATAAAAAGCGACGCCGCCCCCGCGCCCTCCACGGATTGTCTCCGGGCGTGGTCTATGACGCAATTGATAGCCTGGAATCACTGGCGCCCGGCCCTCCTCTCCCTCCCACAGCCACGTCTCATTTATTGCCATGACATCGACGGAATGATGGTTCATAGCAATAATAAACTCATCATGGTTAGTTGATAGTGAGCCCGCGTTCAAAAGTCCAAACTTAATATGTTTATTGCGAGGCATTTGTGCATGAAATATGGTTAGGCACAGTCAGAACTACGGTTGAGCGAGACAAAACGTGTAGCAACGAAACATGCGGGCAATAATAGTACATAGCATTGATAAAGAATCGAGTAAAAAAGGTGTACAGTGACGTAATACAACAGTGAATTGATACTAATGAATGTATAAAAAAGGATATAATAATATTTTGGTGACAATACCCGTACGCTATACCAACAATAAATGTATAATCGTTCCTTCCACGGTCAATACACACAGTGGCAGATATTGAACCTTTTAAAGTAATGACAAACTGACTTGAAAACCTGATCAAAATAACAAAACTGAACATACAAACTAAACTGAACTTTAAATTAACTGAACTAGTTTTGAGTGAGTTTATCAACGTCTGGTCCAAAGACTGCCGGAAGGTCAGCCTCATTGCGTATAAGCTTGGCTTTGTCACCAGGCTTGCGCCATGCAAGAATACGGCCATGCTTCGTCCACACGAATTGCCAGCCGAGACGTTGGCCCAGCTCCCGTGCTCGCCGAAATAACTGTCGGTTCGTTTTCGTTAGGCGTTCATTTAGGTAGTACCTACTTGGTGGCCTGGACATCTCGAGATCAGCGGTGTTTGCCCCGCGCCGCACTCGCGCGGCGCGCAACAGCTCGTCACGCAGGTCGCGGCGCACAAGGCGCACAACCGCAGTACGCGGGTGGGTCTCGACCGGGCCCGCAGCGCTCGCAGCATTCAATTGCCTGCCGCCCATGCGATCCACGCTTACCATGTTGCGATCCTCAATTTGTACGCCCAACTTTATAGCTATTAGCTTCACTGTATGCGTGAGATTTTCTGTGACGCATCATCGTATTTCGGAACATTCAGGATAATAATAATAATACTTAATGCAATGTAAAATTAAGGAGCGCACTGGAAGATGCGATTCGTGAGTACCGGTTCACATCACCTGACCTTAGACCACGGCTACCACGTTTGCCCATGAATAAAAGAAACAAGGCGCTGGTGTGTGCCCTGGATGCGCTGTTACCAAACTTTGTTGAAAGCAGCGCAGACCTTTGCGATACACACTCAATCTTGTATTGCACGGCTGTTGCGGCTTGTCGTATAGCTCGTGTCAAATTTCCAAACACTGACCGAGCTGTACGACCAAAACCTGCCGCGCCAGCTTGGCAATGCAGGTTTGAGCGTCGTATTAACGAGGCCAGGGTACTCATCGGGAAGCTCATCTGCTTCAGGGAGGGCAATACACGCCCAAGGGTGATGCGCTTTGTGAGACGGGCGTTCTTGGGAACTAATATTAGTCCCCGAGAATATGTTTCCTGTGTCACAGAGCGCATCGACCTGAAGCAGAAAGTTTATGCATGGGCAAACCGTATCCGTCGGTGTAAGCGAAAAGTGGATCGGTACACTCAGAACCGCATGTTCCAGAGCGATGAAAGGTGGGTACACAGAGCATGGGAGCGACCCATTCCCACTCAAGGTGTGACTGACGCGCGTCAACCGGATAATGATGCCATGAGTGCTTTTTGGCGAAGTATCTGGTCGATGCCCGTCAGTCACACTGAAGGTGACTGGATGCAGGTTGTTGAGCGGGCGTGTGATTAAATTCCAGACATGGAGACCATTATCATTAGTCCTCTGGATGTGGCCCGTGCAGTCCGTCCGTTGCCTAACTGGAAATCTCCAGGACCAGAAGGACTGCACAATTTCTGGCTAAAATGGCTACAAAGGTCACACGCCTGCTTAGCCTCGCAATTCCAGTCATCTCTAGAGACTGGGTCGCTACCAGTGTTCTTTACGACAGGTGTTACCCACCTGCTCCATAAATCGGGTAGTACTGCGGAACCTAAAAACAATAGACCAATCACATGTTTACCGACGGTCTATAAAGTTCTTACATCCATTCTTAGAGCAAAAATTGCACATCATATTAACATCAACTCCATTATGTCTGTGTCTCAGAATAGATGTAGGAATGGGTCCCGCGGTACTAAGGAGCTGCTCCTTATAGACATGACCATAAGCCAACAGGTTCGTAGATCCCGGAATGATTTGTCGACATGTTGGATAGACTATAAGAAGGCCTATGATTCGGTGCCACATACATGGCTCATGAGGGTGCTGGAGCTGTACAAAACAGATTCAACTTTGCGCACACAGGGTCGTGCTTTCAACGGTTGGGTCATGCCGGTTTTGATGTATTCTTTCGGCATACTCAAATGGACTCAAACGGAACTTGACGCTCTGGATAGGAAGGTCCGTACATTGCTGACGGCAAATCGGATGCATCACCCACGGTCATCAGTGATGAGACTGTATATCCCGCGGAAGTGTGGGGGTCGAAGTTTTTTCAATGCTAAAACCCTCCACAACTGCGAGATTTACAGTCTCAGGGAATATTTCCTTCAAACTGACATGTGTTACGGAACGCTTAGCTCCTCGGAGCTAAGCGTTGATAACAATTAAAGTAAAGAGGTAAGGGTTACGACACCTAACTAAAAAAATAAGCCTTAGTAAATCCTTTCTAAAAATATTTCCTTGTGGAGTATGCGTCATCGAATGTGAACCATATCCCCTATGTGTGTTTGAATGAGAGTGTTTGATGAAAGTATGAAAGATGTGTGTTAGACCAAGGATCTATTTCAACCTTCAAAATTTTCACTGTGTTGAAAATTTTTCTGGGGCATTCGGGGTAATGTGGCATCTGCTGTGCAGAACCACAATCTTTAATCTCCTTATATGTTTTTAAGCTACTATATTAAACTATTCACCTTTCGATACCTTACATTTGAAATCCATCATCATTCATGTAAACTTCCTTGTATTTATTCTTAATCACACTATACCTGTAATAGCATACTTTTATATTCTTTGATTGTTTTAGCATCTAAATTCTATTTAAAACTATTTATTAACTTCCTTTTGTAAAGACGTTAGAATATTTTATATTGATTGAAAGCTGTCATCTGTCTTATTTACTTTTCTTAACCATAGACATAATGTGCAATAGACACTTTATCTTCTTCTTCTAAATATTATAAAGCAGGTGAATACACTGTATTGTTCGCAATAAGGACGTTTATAGACTATCGCTCTGTAAACCGTTTTTAATCCGTTCTGGCCATCATTCAATTAAGAATTAACTTGATAGATGTTTGAAATGTTTTAAAATATGACACAGAACGATAAAAACGGGTTCTTTTCTTGACGAGTTGAAGTTTGGCTCTAGCCGTGTGGTGTGCTACTTTTCACCTTGAATCTTATTTTACTACTTAAATCCTAGCCTGATTAATTCAGTGTAACTAACATAATACTGTGTATAACCTAAACTATTGTGTAATTTCAATCAATAAACTTTTGGTGTTCAGTGACTACCCGGCTTATCATTTAACCGACTTTCTCACCTAGCCCCATAGAGGGCCCTACACTAACCATCGGGCCGCGTGGCGCAAGACGCCACGCCTCAAACGTCACACTAGTCAAATAAAGGAGGCCGCCGGCGTGAAGTGACGTGACGCCAGGAGTCATGTCCTCAGAGTGACCTCGCCCTCTCGATGAGACGTCACGAGTGACGCCGACGCCTCCTTCCGGTTAGCGTGAGGCTCTACGAAGTGCCTCCGTTATATATAACTACCTCTCACCTCTCACCTCTCCATCCAACAGCGTAGAAGAACCTCCTGTTCGGCGTGCTACACGGTAGTCCGGCTCCTCTGCACTCTCTGCCTGCCTGCCTGCCTGCCTACCTGCCTGCCTGCCTGCTTACCTGTCCTCCTAACCTGAGCGTCCCACGTCGAGTGAAGTCGACCCCTTAATCCTCTTTAGCTTTTATACTATCTATACTTTAATCTTTAACCTTTCTATTTTAATTGTTATCAACGCTTAGTTCCGAGGAGCTAAGCGTTCCGTTACACGTGGGGATGCACCGAGATGTGGTCGCAGTGGACAAGGGCTTCACCCCGCTCTCCTTGGCGAAAGAGAACTGGCGCAAACCTGCAGTACTGGATACTAACGATCGTAAGGAAGTATGGCAAGGCAAAGAGCTTCACGGACGCTTTTTCCGGGCCCTCCATGGGCCTGACGTAGACTTTTTGGCGTCTATATCCTGGCTGCGCTACGGTGACCTCTTCGGAGAAACCGAAGGTATTGTCTGTGTGATAATGGATGAAGTTATCATGACGAATAACTATCGGAAATACATTGTCAAGGACGGTACGGTTGACATCTGCCGGGCATGCTACCGTCCCGGTGAATCAATCCGACATATTGTTTCCAGTTGTTCTCGTCTTGCTAACGGCGAGTACTTGCACAGACACAATCTAGTGGTTAGGATTATCCACCAGCAACTTGCCTTGCAATACAATATTGTGGAGTCAGAAGTATATAGGGGCACATACTACAGGTATGGCAGTATGTGCCCCTTGCCCGACCCAGTTCTCAAGAATGGTCACGCCACATTGTATTGGGATCGATCTATCATCACTGACAGGACTATTGTAGCCTATAAACCTGATATTGTGATGATAGATCGACAAGAGCGCCGTGCTATGATTGTTGATATCGTTGTCCCTCATGACGAGAATCTCGTGAAAGCTGATAAAGATAAAAAAATTAAGTATCTTGACTTAGCACACGAGGTTGTCGACATGTGGGACGTGGACTCTGCAATCATTGTACCGATAATCGTAACGGTTAATGGCCTAATAGCAGAGAGCCTCGACCAACACCTCAGGAGGCTCTCATTTCGCGGCTGGGTCAAGGGCTTAATTCAGAAAGCAGTACTCCTAGACACGGCACGCATAGTGAGGAGGTTCCTTTCTCTAGAGCCCTGACCACCGGCAGCTTGGACCCTGTTCCTGATGCCGATGGGCGACTATTTTTTATATTTTTAAATGTTTTTATATCTTTTTTTAAGAAAATAATACTTAGTGACTTACTATTGTAGTCATTGTAGTGCGTTGAGTGAAAAGTTGCGGGAAAATCATACAGATTCAGATAGTGCCGCTATGATCTAAAAGTTCCGAATATAACGTACACCTTGTGTTTGTAGTTACCATCATTGGAAGATTCTGAGATACTCTGAAAGTAGATGAAGCTTTATAGCGGATTTTATGTAGCTTTGCAGATGTAGGTCATCAAGGACTGATAGGTAGCGACATCTCGGTGCAAGAAGCGAAACCAAATGCTATATTATACCTATCTCTCGGCCGTTTAGTTTTAATTGGTGCGGGAACAATATTATAATTGACTTTTGTGAGAATCTAGATGGTAAACACATATTTTTCAAGCTTTTATTTAGTTTCACCTGTCCCGATGATTGTCATCAAGTCTTCCAAATTAAAATGTATGATCCACTTCCCGGTTACCGATTGAGCTGAAAATTTGTATACATGTGTAAATCGCGTGACAATACAATGTTATGATGACATGGTGCTGATCTGATGATGGAGCTGGAAGGTAGCCATAGGAACTTCGCAATGAAACGACACAACCTCATCGAGTCTGGGCACGTTTGAATCGTCTTGACGACTAGTATGTCTTTTAATGATAACCAGGGTCTGATGATGGAGCTGGAAGGTGGTCATAGGAACTCAGTAATGAAACGACGCAACCCCATCGACTTTTAGCTCGTTTGATTCGTCTTGGGGAATACTTTGTTATTTGATGGTTACCTGGGTCTGATCTGATGATGGAGTTGTAAGGTGGTCATACAAACTCAGTAAAGAAACGACGCAACACCATCGAGTCTCCTCTCGGCTCGTTTGATTCGTTTTGACGAGTACTTTGGTCCTAGATGGTAACCAGGGTCTGATGATGGAGCTGGAAGGTGGCCATAGGAACTCAGTAATTAAGCGACACAACCGCGGCGAGTTTGATTCGTCTTCATGTCATATCGTTAATTACGTTGTGCCTCAGGGTAACAGGGCGAACCCTGTTGTACTGAAGCCCTTATCCCCCTACAATGGACCTCTGGAGGGATGGACCGTTTATGTCCTATACTCGTTGGAACAACATGAACAAATAAAATATGAAATAATACTAAAAACTTTAAAAATAAAATCAAAAGAAAATATATTTTTTTAAACAAGCTTTTATTGAACTAAAAACTACAAAATAAAACTTACGTAAACAGATAACTTTAATGTTTTCTTAAAAGCTTGAATTCAAATTCAAATTAAAAAAATAATAATTCAAAAGTCATTTATTCAAACTAGGCTGAGAATCAGCACTTTTCGAACGTCAAGATTACATAAGACCGTCCCCCAAAAACGCCCGCCCTTCACCACTTCCTAGTGCTTTTGCTGGAGAGAAGAAGTGGCGCAACAAACTCCCCAGCAGCACAGCTGTCTGTTCAGTTAGAAAAAAAAACTTGATTCTATACAATAGTATGCAAATAAGGCGTGAACTTGAGGCGTGAATGTCCTTCTTAAACATAAAGATAATAATAATAATAATAATAATATATTTATTTCAGATCTTATTAGGTACAGGATCCATAAGTTGTTAGTAAAGGTCTTAACCTAATGTTAGTAAAAAGCCACACCCTATGTACAAAATTAAAACGACTGACACCTACGTGTGCAGCCGTATCCAGTGAGCCAGCATGGGGCTGTCCCACTTATCACACAATACACTCAGGATGCTGTGGGAGCTAGCACGTATTCTACCAAGAATAGAAGCGCACCGTTTCCGTATAATGGCATGAAAACCATCAACCCTGGCCTCGGTGAACATCCCGGAAGCGCTACAAAAGCGTGGTAGACCCAACAGCATCCTGAATACATTGTTATACTGGACACGCAGGGCGTTGTATGCCCTCAGCGTATACCTGACCCACAGACTGCACGTGTAAAAAGACTGGCAGTATGCTCTGAAAAGGGTTATTTTGACTTGCGTCGTACAACGTGCAAATCTGCGGATCAGCATATTACCTCGGACAGCCATCGCCCTGCGTTCCCTTTCTATGTCTAGGTCATCATTCAGGTCATGAGTGACCCAGTGACCCAGGTACTTAAATTTTGTTACTCTAGATAACGGAATATTATTTATTGTCACATCTGGCACGTTAGCGTAACATTTGGTGCCCGCTTTGAATACCAATAATTCACATTTTTTTGCATTGTACCTGAGTCCCTGAGTGACTGCGTAGTCTTCACACATCTTAACAAGACGCCTGAGTGCGCTTATTGATGGACTCAGCAGCACCATGTCGTCAGCGTAACTTATATTGTTAACGCAAACTCCGTCAATGTGACAGCCTATACGGGTGCTGCTGAGTTCAACAATCAGCTGATTAATGTAAAGGTTAAAGAGCCGAGGTGAGGTAATACCCCCCTGTCGCACCCCGCACTTCAACCCATACACATCAGACAGAGTTCCACCCCACCTGACATAGTTCGTCTGATTCTCGTACCAAAACTTAAATAAAGAAATAACAGTACTGTCAACGCTGCTTTCCTTTCGCAATTTATCCCACAGGATATCGTATGACACCAGGTCAAATGCCCTCGATAAGTCCAGAAAACATGCATTGACTGGTGTTTTCCTATCAGCATAATACTGAACGGTCTGCTTAAGACACATAATGGCAGTCTCCGTCGATAGTCCGGTTCTGAAACCGAATTGGGCATCGTGAAGATTTATACGACTCGCCATATGTGTATCAAGCAAACAGTCCAGTACCTTAGCTGTAACAGTCGCCAAGGAAATAGGCCTATAGTTTGCGGGGTCCGTAACATCGCCCGTTCTGTTCTTCACTATTGGCACGACTATGGTCTTCATAAGCTTATCTGGCAAGTACGAGTGACTTATACATAATGAATAAAACGTTGCCAACACCCTCGGTAGATGGACTCCCGCGTATCGCAAGTGCTCGACGCTTAGGTGGTCATGTCCCGGAGACTTGCCTCCGACCATCTTTCGAATAACATCAGCTATTTCCTTGGCCAAAAACCTTAAACACGGAGAACTTACCTCAGCGCCAATCACCGATGAGGACACGGGCGCAGCCGGTCCCGACAAAGGATCAACTTGGAACTGATTCACAAACAAATTTGAAATGGCTTGGGGGTCACAAATTCCTGCTACGCTCACCGGCAGACTCGGCTTGGGGTTCAGTTTAGAAGTACTTTTCCAAAACTTCCCAAAATCTTTGGATTTGCGCTGCTCAGCCATAATGTCTAGTTTTATTTGTGCTTGATTATTGCGACACCATTTTAATTTGGCTTTAAAAAGTTTACGTGTATTTCGCATATTCTCATAAATAGAACCTGAAGTTGGATTTCCAAATAAATGCCACATCTGAAAAGCAAGCCGAGCCTGAGAGTGAACACTTTTTACATGCTTATTCCAACCTGTTAAAGGTTTATAACATTTTTGTCATGATAAGCCTCATGCTTTTGCTCTTAATCTGTTTACGTAAGTTTTATTTTGTACTTTTAAGTTAAATAAAAGCTTGTTTTTAAAAAGTATATTTTTCTTTTAATTTTTTTTTATTCCAAAAACCAAACACTTTGGTTTTCACCAAACCTAACCGCTGCTGTGTACTTCCTATGGAATGAAAGTCCGTATAAGTTAGCAATATTTATTCATAGTCATATAAAGTTGAGACCAAACAGTAAAGTGGATTTAATCAGGGTTATAGAAACACGCAAAATAACGATTGTATAGTTAGTCACCAATAACATTGTTACAATGTAACCTGGATTATAAATACGCAAACTGCAGCAGTACGAACGTATATTGGGCAAGTAAAGCCATAATTCTTAATGGAAAAGTAGCATCGACGTAGAACATTCCACAGACATTCAACTTGTCGAATGTCGCTCGATGTAGGCGTTGAATATTTTTACACAACTGTCTCTCAGCATCTGTAATCATAATTTGAATTATTAACACTTGTATTTTAAGCTTAGCTTTCATTTCTTAAATAAAAATGGAATAAAATTGATGTATTTTATTCAACATTACCTGTACAATTTGATTTCAAAATGACTGCACATGAGTTTTGAACATTATTCATCGCAATGTAGAACTTTTCACAGTACAAGCTCAAAATAATTTCAAATATCAAACTCTTTACAACCCAGATGTACAAATATAGGAATGAAAACCACACTGCCACCTGTAACAATACATGCCTAAATAAACCTAACATAACGGGTAATATTAAGGTGTATAGTAGGCTCACTGACCTTGTGCATGTGGGCGGAGCTAAACGCCCTACTCTCCAATACGTAAAACGTGCAACGGTGGCGCACTACACTAAAACGACGATCAAAGACTAGACAAAGGCGCAGACATGCGCACGTATGTCGCATTTTTTGCCTAAGATTCCTAGTCCTAAGTGAAGGAATCGTAGGCAAATCTGAAATTGTACGCCGACTACCATATTTTGACCCGCATATTATTTTAAATACTTTGTTTGTTTTTTAAGAACATTCCTGGCAATAAATAAAATATCGGTGTGCGTGTGTTTGTAATTCTTCTTATGCTAAATGGCGTGAGTGATTTAGATGTTTTTTTTTTCAATTCTTTTTGTGTCACTTGGATGGTTCTTAGCTATAGTTGGACGCGCTGTTGGGAGGCGCTGTTGTCGCATGACAACGTCTGCCTACCGGGTCTGCTAGTTATATTTTGGTGCCGATTCTCTTGTCACAAATGCCTCTAAACTAGACTAAAAATAGATTGCACTGAGTTATTAGTTTAGTGAAAATGGCAATTTTGCTATTCTGAGTTTGACGTTTTTCACCTAAAAATTTGGTGTATCCAACTAAATCTGACTATTTTTAAACGCGATTAAAAACGTGTGGAATAAAGTAAGTTGGCATGAACTAAAACCCCAACACTTCGACCTCAGTCCAAAAACAGTATTGTATTTTTTTTTCTTTTGCTTATATCTCGAAAATGGTGTGTCCTATCGCAAAAATAATGAAATTTTCGACCCCCTTTAGGAAACCTTTAAACCCCTATATCCCAACATGTTGGTAATAATTTTTCATATTTTCCATACAAAAAGTGAAAAATTCCATATAAAACACGTCGAGGCTGCCAACCCCTGCGCGCCTCCGGCTCTAAAAAAATTCACGGGGTAGAGCAAACAAGTACTACGTGGAGTCGTCACGCGATTGTCAAATTCGATTTTAGATGTGTCAAAATATTTTTTTCATTTAGAGATTTTTTTTGTCAGAATGGCTTCAAGATTCTCATAGCCAAAAGTAAGGAATTTGAGTGATTGTAGTTAGTTTAGTTCGGTGTACAAGAGAATCGGCCTTTGACTGTAGAAATTTTTTGTAGGTTTCATAGTTTTTTTTTTAGGAAAAACTTCTTTAAGCGCATTGAGTGATATTTGGTAGGGGCAGCCGGATCTAGAACGGAACGGATCTTTCGAGGCGGGGCAAAACCTATCGCCTGCCCCCCGAATCGTTTTTTTTAAAATATACTAGTACGTGTCAGACATTTATTTTGATTAGCCTTATTCACTCTGCCTGAGATAAGTTGGATTTTTGCTTTAGGAGTTACTTTACTAGGTTGCAAGAACGAGCGAAGCGAGCTCGAAAATTTAGGCATAATAAACATATTAATCAAAAATCGATCGAAAATGCGCCAATCCAACAGGGGCGTCAAAACTGTGGTAAAAGTTAAAGTAAGTCGTGTCACAGGCGTCGTCGTCGGCGTTGAAGCAAGACGCCCAGCACCGCAAAACTTAAAAAATAGACCACAGAAACGCTCATCGAGTTCCTGGTAGAATACAACTGCGCCCGCTCACAAGTACTCACAACCCGCTCAGACCGTTTGACGACCTAAACCTACGCTAATCAGTAATTTCCTCAGTGCACCACCCTCAGAGAAAGATTATAATTGTTGCGCGTCTCATTTGTTGCAAAGTTGCGGTGCGCTGGGTGGTGCACTTGTCTGTCATGCTCGAATTTGGCGCCCCCTAACGGTGTCGCCCGGGGCACGTGCCCCGTACCCTAATTACGTAATACACAATCAATCAATTGATATCACGAAAATAACTAAAAAAATACAAGAATAAATTATAATTAATAAATACATATTATACATAATAAACAGAATAAACTTTGTCAGGAGAAATAACGATCGGTAGAGGAGAAATAACGATCAGAAGAGGAGAAAACGAAACCACCGAAGTTTGACAGCACTAAGATTGCAATGAGTTATTAACTTAGTAGTTTAGTGAAACAGGGAATTTTGTTATTCTGTATTTGACGATTTTCACCAAAACATTTTGATTATTCAAACTAAATTTGACTATTTTTTTTTTACGCGATTAAAAAGGAATGGAATATAAAAATTAGTTGTCATGAACTAAACTTCACACCAACACTTCAGGTGCAAAAACAGTACTGTATCTTTTTTTTTATTTTGCTTATAACTCGAAAACGGTGCGTCCTATCGCAAAAATAATGAAAATTTCGACCCCCTTTAGAAAACCCGTAAACCCCTTTACCCCAACACAAAGGTAACAAATTTTCGTATTTTCCATACAAAAAGTTAAAAATTCCATACAAAACACGTCGACGCTGCCCCCCTGCGCGCCTCTGGACCTAAAAAAATTCACAGAGTAGAGCAAACAAGTACCACGTGGAGTCGCGAGTTCGCGACGCAAATTCGATTTTAGATGTGTCAAAGTTATTTTTTAATTTAGAGATATTTTTTTGCAGAATCTCAGATTCTCATAGCCAAAAGCAAGTCATTTTAGTGATAGTTTAGTTCGGTGCACAAGAGAATCGGCACCAATCAAGATTTATTTCTTAACCTTACGTAGGTAACTTAAGAAAATATTTGGTGCCGATTCTCTTGTACACCGAACTAAACTAACTAAACTACGACTAAAATTCCTTACTTTTGGCTATGAGAATCTAAAAGCTATTCTGCGGAAAAATATCTCTAAATTAAAAAATAATTTTGACACATCTAAAATTGAATTTGACAGTCACGTCGCGACCGACGTGGTACTTGTTTGCTCTACCCCGTGAATTTTTTTAGAGACAGAGGCGCGCGTGGGGGGCAGCCTTGACGTGTTTTGTATGGAATTTTAACCTTTTTGTATAGAAAATATGATTAAATATTACCTATGAGTAGGGGCATACGGGTTTACGGGTGGCAGAGGGGGTCGAAATTTCCATTATTTTTGCGCTAGGACGCACCGTTTTCGAGATATAAGCAAAATAAAAAAAAACATACAGTTTTTGCAGCTGAAGTGTTTGAAGTGAGTGTTCATGCCAACTAATTTTATTCCACTCCTTTTTAATCGCGTTTAAAAATAGACTGATTTAGTTGGATAATCTAAATTTTTAGGTGAAAAACGTCAAATTCAGAATAGCAAAATTGCCATTTTCACTAAACTAATAACTCAGTGCAATCTTAGTGCTGTCAAACTAAAATATAGTTAAGTTGTGTCACCTTAGTCTATTTCAGAATGGGAAATGCTCGTTTGACAGGACTAAACAAATTTTAGTGATTTAAAAAAAATTAACTTTAGAAACTTTAAGAGGTGCTTTAGACCATCAAACTGAATAACTTTTACTTTAACTTTGAAATCGCGAAAAAAAAAAACAGCTGTCCCATACAGTTTAGAACAGTAGGTATTAAACTTTACTATGGAACAACAGATTTTTTTTTTCGCGATATCAATGTATGTCCCAAAGTAAAAGTTATTCAGTTCGATGGTCTAAAACACCTCTTAAAGTTTCTAAAGTAAATTTTTTAACACCTTATATAGGTACACCTCTGCCTAACCCTTCGGGGAATACAGTCGTGATGTTATGTTATATTTTACATTTACATTTTTTTAGTTTATATTGTTAATTTGTATGTAATTGTCAATGTAAAAAAGTATTAATAATTGTACATCAAAGAACAACTCAACAATAAAGCGCCTACGCGCACAATCGATTTGGACTCTCTGCAGCAAGCTCGTCTATAAACGCACACTAATACAATAAGTTCATAAATATTCGCACTAACACATACGTATGCGCATACTCGGTCGGTAGCCGGAGCGGACCAGCGAGCGACACAGCCATCCCGTCTCAATGCTCACGGGCGACTGCCGCCCGCGTCCCGCGCAGAGCCCCTCTGAACCTCTATCTCTAAATGGGGACATTTTGTTTAACAAATATTGATTGATTTACAAATGCTGTTTCAAATTTGTAGTACCTTTAATCAACAATTTTTTAGTGTAATATTTTTTCCAATCGTCAAAGCCGTTTAGAAGTAGTTAGGAATATTAGCCAAAAATAGCGTTATGGTAAATATTTTTTTAAGGCAAAAGTATTAGTCATACGAAAAAACCCGGTTTCAGATATGTTGTAGATGAATCTATAGCAAACATATATTTTTTTCAAATCATTTAACTAAGCCGTTAAGGAGAAGATAGCTTTTTAAAGTGACCGTTTTACGGTACTAAACGAGACGTAGGCCCTTAAGGTGAATCTCATGCTGCACGAACATTTTTGTAAAAAGACTCGTAATACAAATTATATAAAAAATAATTGTGAAACGAACTTTATACTCACATACACAAAGTCGCTACTAGCTGTTAATTTCAAAATGTCTATTGTCATTTGTAATTTCATTAACATGCGAAGAAAGAACTCAACTTTGTGATAAACGATCTGAAAATCAAAATGTTTGTTTTTCACTGTTTGTCCGTATGAGTTTTTAACTTTTTGTATTATGTAGGTATAATTAAAAGCATTCGCACCATATACTGAAAAGAAGTCCTGGATAAATAATAACAGTCTAAAATATGAACGTAAGCTTCTAACATTCTTTTGCAATAAGATTCTTTATTATTGCGGTCCATTTCTTGAAACTTTTGAGCTTTAATATTCCATAAGTCAACTTTATTGCATAACAGCTTAACAATTCTGCTGACGTAAATGATGTTACAATCAAAACACATGATCATTAACCCACAAACGCAAATAATGAAGGATACATTAATTCTTATGTAAGTATAAGTGTTTACTGTAATGTAATAACTGAATATAAAGATAACACTGATCCAATTTCGAATGATGAAGCGCTTGACTTTGGTCTTTTTGTTAAGAAATCTATGAACGTCTTGAATTTTCAAAACAAATAATATATTTCTTTTCGTTTCTGACACACTGACGACATAATTAATGAAGAATCCGATAGAGTACAAAAATAAGTCGCAGTAAGAAAATATGTACATTAAATTGAAATATTTTCTAATATATGTGGCGAAATGCAGCTCATAGACAAGGAGACAGTAAACAAAAATGGATATTATCAGGCCACACAATGACACCAAATTTGATGTCAGACTATTTGGATATATGAAATTATTCTGAATACGATACTTCGGCCAAAACAATTGCATGAGGTTTAAAGGGAAAAGCATCGACTGAACATCTTTATCAACTAAGTTATCCAACGGAACTGTCGTGAGATTAATTTTATATTTTTTCAAAGGTTTCACTCTTATGGACTTCATTTCCTTTTGGTTATGCGGGCACAAATGAGAAAGTTAGAACAATATATATTGTTATCGCCAAGCAAATAATAAATAAGAGGTGGATTTAATTAAATGTAAATTGTCCATTAAAATATTAATATGTATCGACCACTATTGTAGAAACAAATGTAGTACCTAGCGCATGTTGTAATTAATGGTTTCTGTGTCAAATATTGTAACATCAAGGAAAGTAAATATTGGGGTTCCGTACGCGACGGTTGCCAAACGGAACCCTATTACTAAGCTTCCGCTGTCCGTCTGTCAGTGGCTGTATCTCATAAACCGTAATAGGTAGAAAGTTGAAATTTTTACAGACTTTGTATTTCTAATGCCGCTATAACAACAAATAAATAAAAAAAGTTAATCGAGAAGTAACGTTTTTTTTCGGCGTGTTTTGCCCAATCTTAGGGACGGAAACAAACATGGTCTTAACACTTTGAGGAACACTAGGAGCAGTGGTGGCGCAGTGGTAACGGCCCCGACTTACGAGTTGTAGGTCGTGGGTTCGAACCCAAGCAGGCGCTTTACTTTTTGTAAATAGTAAAATAGTAAATAGTAACCAAAAATTCGAAGAAATGTGACATCTACCAACCCGCACTGGGCCCGCGTAGTAGGTTACAGCCCACTCCCTCTCACAGAGAGGAGGCCTGTGTCCCAGCAGTGGGAACATTAATAGGCTGAAGATGATGATGATGAAACGCCCAGGCGTTATAACAATAACACTTCTATTGTGTCTCATTTAGTGTCCTTGTATGCCCTATATACATAATTATATTTGAGACCATAATTTTGGTAAACCCACATTTTGCCAGTTATGTTAAAGTCCCATGTTATACCACGAGCCTATTGCCATCAACTGGGCACAAACCAGACTCCGGGCTGCTACACACTACTGGGTGTACTAAAAGCACACCTCTGCCCAACCCTTCTGGAAAATAAGGGGTGATGTAATGTGTATGATAAGTAATTTTGAAGATTGAGGCGACCAGTTGTCAACAGTAAAAATAAACAAATAATAGTAGAAACAATATTTTTGTAACACATTCACATTTTATCAATTTGAATAATTGCTCTTAATAATAACATAACTGTCGTGTTTCCTTTCAATATTATTTCAACATTCACCAAGCCGTACAAAGTATCAATCATGCTTTCATATTTAAAAAGAAAAACTTGGAAAATAACCAATTTTATAATCAAGAATGTCCGAAGGTTTCCTTTTAGAAAAGAAAGTGAAGAGATTTTTATAAATAACGCAATCGAAAAAGATTTACAATCAGTGCTGCGACCATTTAATCTGATGCAACACCTTTTTATCTGTGCGAAGTATTCTATTCATGAGAACATTATTACTTCAAACAGCTCTAGTTATAACTTTCTTGGACTCATCTGCGCACTTGTGTACCGGTCTCTTATGTTATATATCTTGAGCAACACCGTAGTTTATTATTGGGAACATTTCATCTTTTCACTTTGTTTGAGTAACTTTTATCAATCTATCTCTTGTACTATTGGGTACTTATTAAACTTTTGTTCAAACATTATTCATGGCAACAACAATATCTTATTAGTCTTGAAAATTCAACATGTCATTAAAGTCCTTAATATTAATAGCAAACATCTCAAAAGCTTCCTAATTTCTAACTGGTTATATGTCATCCTATTAAATTGTTTGTTTATTTTTGAAAAGTTTAATTTCATATATAAGAATTTTTCTATGTTTGATGTTATGGATTTCCTTTCAAACTACGCTAGCATCTCTTTCGAGATAAATATTGTATATGCTGCATTTTTTATGAATTTACTGACAAAATTGCTAAATGTATGGATACATGAGATTCAAATATCGAGGAGAGAACAGATTATACAAAGACAGTTTTACTGGAAAGAAATGTTTGAAGTTTACTTGAATATACTGGAAGCTTATAAGTTGTTTGAGAAAGCTTTCCGACTAATGGTGAGTAATTTAATTACAGATATTAATTATACAAGTTTTAAATTTAAATAACTGAACTCTCAATGACATTGTACTCATTATTATGAACATCTTTTGCATTAATTGTTTTTTTTCTAGGTTTTATTTTATATAATATACACATTTTCCTATAGCCTGGTGACTGTATCCATTTTATTACAATTACATCAGATGTCAGACCACTTTGATATCGCTGTAAGTACTTTTTAATTTAAAATTTTATAATGTTGGTAGCGTAAAATCTACAGAGACTTTTCTTAATTTAATTATTCATCCTTTTCAGTTTTTGCTATATTCAATAGTATTTCAATTGTGGGTGATAAAAAGCATATTGTTACTATTATTGTTATGCATTGAGAGTGAGAAATTTTACGCATCCATGAGAGAAGCCCAAAGTATATGTACGCTGTATATGAAATTAAAAGAATGTTCAGGTAGTTATAAAGCATTTTGATGGTATACTATCTTAAGTAATGGTAGAAATTTAGGCGGCGTTGATCAGTAAGATATTTTAATTGTGTAATTAAATGTAGTATGAAATTGCCATGTCTATCTAAAATTCTAAATAGACATAGCAATTTCATACTGCATTTATTTGTTTTAACCATAGGAATAGTGAGATGTTAACGAGTGATTCCATTTTCGACCGTATAATATCGTACAAGACAGCACCGTGTGCACGGCCACTTAATGTGTGTTGGTTAAAGTAATGGTCCATATACAGGGCGGCCTGTAAAATGAGGTTCAGAGCAATTTAAAAAAAACTTTTTTTCTGTATAAATGTGTTTTATTTATTTATTTATTTAAACTTCTCGCACACATTGAGGTACAAAGGCGGACTTAATGCCTTAGGCATTCTCTACCAGTCAACCAAGGGTGGTGAAGAGATAAGATGGCAGGTGCTCTGAATAAGAGGAGAAACCGTAAAAAAATATATTAAAAAGATATCTAGAAACCGTAAAAAAATATATTAAAAAGATATCTACTGCATTATAAATAAAATAGGCACACAAGTACATTTATATAGGTTATAAGCTTAAAATACACATACATACATATTAACTATAATATATACCTACATTATAATATGTACATTTATATAGCTTAGAGCTTGTTGCTTGAGCTTGTTTTCGCTTAGAGTAATCCATTTCTCATGTACTTCCTTGCTTTTGATTGTGTTTTTAGCCTTAACATGTTCGAACTCCAATTTTTCCAAATAATTTCCCGAAAAGTACTTATTATTTGTATTGTTTTGGAAAACTGAGAGCCCGTGGAAGTTTTTAAAATAACTTTGGGGTCATTGCCAACCTTCTTTGTTTCTCTCTTTACACGATTGCCCAAAAACCAGTGTAATTAAATCTAGAACGAACCTTTCTGCATCACTTTGGGTGGTGTTGACAGACAGTATTTTTTTCGATCGTAGACTATAATTTTTAGATTTATGACAAAAATAACATAAAATGCGACACAGGAACCTAAAAAAAAAGGCTGAAGTCAAGTAAGAATTTCCGTAAAAATATTAATAACCGTCTAGCGCCTAAAATTAAAATAATCGCTGAACATACATGGGAATGTTTCGGGAAGGGCGGCTTCAAAAAATTTGCTTTGCACCATATTTCACGGGCCTCTTTGTAAATTATTTGGAATGATGAAGAATAATTCTGTATTTTAAATCATTGCTTCTCACTTCCTCAAGATTAATTGATTTAATCGGACGTAATTATTTACAGAGGCACAAAAAAGGATCTGCAAGAATATTCAACGCTTACATAATGCATCTTTCAAGAAAATGAATGCGTTTGGTCTGTTTGTTGTCGATGCTACTTTGCCCTTGCACTTAGCTGGAGTCATATCAACCTATACTCTAGCACAGTTACAATTTGTGTTACCGCTGAATTAATAAAAATATTATTTTGTGCAAAACTATGCAGTCGTTAACATTTTGTTTTAATCAACTTCCTTTCTTTCAAACTCTGCTTACACAAAATGGAATAAAACTAACTAAATACCTCTTAAAGGGTTCTCATCATTATGTACATCTTTTGCTATGGAAACAACGAGCAACATGAAAGAAATCTGCTGTTCCCAACAATTTGTCACATAAATATATGGAGAAGCAGTATTTATTTCGAGATTTCTAGGTTGGTTAATTATACCTAATTAGTAAAGAACATGCCTTACAGTCTAGTCTAGACAAACCGTGACATTCAAACAAGGTCGAGACAGGCTAATATTCATAATGAACTATTTATCACAATGAATCTCCTATAAAAATAACATTCGGTTAAACGATTTTCTATTGATTCATATTTATGTTCATTTGCGTACCCTAAGCCTACATGAAATGAAGCCTTTAACAGAAACAAAACATTTAAATAAAAGAAACCGTTATCGAGTGACATTCCCGTTACTCAACTTGATTGACAAAGATGTTCAGTCAATGCTTTTGCCTTTAAATCTCATGCAAAACATTCTGTTCTGTCCCAAGTATCGTATTAAGGATAATTTCATATATCCAAATAACCTAACATCAATTGTGGTGACATTCTGTTGCGCGATAATATCCATTTCATTACTCTGTCATCGAATCTACGAGCTTTATACTAACAGATTTATAATGAAATCTGTGTATATAGCGTATGTCGCCGCTTACTTTGACTTGTTCTTCTACTGCATTGGATTCATCGTAAACTGCGTCGTAAATGTGTGTCAAACGAAAATAAATATATCGTTTATCTTAAAAATTCAGGACGTTCACAGATGTCTGAATGAAGAGATTTATTTCAAGCGCTTCATCATTTGGAATTGGATCAGTGTCATCATTATCTGTGGATTTCACATTACCGTTGCTGCTCATGTTTGTTATGTATTTAAAATGTCTGTTTACAATTTCTTCTGCTGGTTAGTTATAATGTGTTTTGACGTAAACATGGCTTACGCTACCAGATTTCTAAAGCTGTTAAGCAATAAAGTTGATTTATGGAACATTCAAGCTCAACGTTTGCAACGGATGGATTATAGTGACAAGGAATCTCATTGTAAAATAATGTTTCAAGCTTATGTCAATATTTTGGAGTGTTATAAGATCTACAGAACTTCCTTTCAGCATATGGTACGCACGCTTTTTTCTATAAGAAAATACTTAACCAATGGCCTGGTTTATAAGGTCCTCGATGAACTTTGTAAATAGTTATTCATTCGACAAAATTATTATCAATTTAAGCATTTCCTTATGTGTTCAGAAACAAGAAATCGAACCAATAACACAATTGAAGAAAGAAACTCCGGTTAAGAAATCCTAGGAACCGGTTGTAAGAAATTTTGTAGGAAAACCAATTCTTAAAACCAAACATTATGATTTTCAGATCGTGTATCACACACTGGAATTTCTTGTTATAGCTTTAGTAAAAGTTCAAATGGCTATTGACATTTTAAAATTAACTGTGCTCGGAGAAAAATATTTTTATGTGAGTAGTTCTCCATTTTAGATCATTACATTTAATTTTAAACTTTTTCGAATACAGACCATACAAAGGTACAGACACGTTGCAAGTCAGTGGTAACAGTTTGACCTTGGACTGACCTAGTACGGAGTTTTAATAGAATAAGAGGCAGGCTTATACTGTAGCCCAGAATTATTAGATATTTGACCGAAGAAAAAACTCTCCGAATCTCCTCCGCTTGCATTTTGAGATATACAGGGTTTTATGGTGATTTCGTGTTTCGATGAATCCTGATCTAAATTCGTATTCAAACTTTAATGACAGCCACCTCTTTCTTCCCATTACAATAGTATTCTACGTTTATGTTGTATTGAATCCTTCCCATTACAATAGTATTCTACGTTTATGTTGTATTGAATCCTTCCCATTACAATAGTATTCTACGTTTATGTTGTATTGAATCATTACCTAAAACTCCCCGACCGTCTTTCGCTTACAACCTAAGATAGGGTGATAAGGTCATCGCTCATTATACCAGCACGACTCCGACACGGCAAATAACTTGTCAATCAAGTTAGGATTTTAAGTCAAATGCATTAAAGTCTATTTAACGATGGCTGTACAAAATAGTGGACGGCTCGCCGACAGCACGCTTCTAGCGAAGAGCCCGCTCGCCGGCGCCTCGCCATCTGCGCGGTGAGGCCTCGCCATCCGCGCGGTGAGGTCTCGCCATCCGCGCGGTGACGCCTCGCAGTTCGCGCGGTGACACCTCGTCGGCTGCGCGGTGACGCTTCGCTTGTGAATGAACGACAAGCTTTCACCTCACCGGTGGCGTGCCGTCAGCGAGCGGTCGCCTTGCTGACGGCGCGTTGGCGACTAGCGGTCGCCTTGCTTACGGCGCGTTGGCAACTAGCTGACGCCTTGCTAACGGCGCGTTGACGAATAGATTTTTCGAGGCGGTACCGGGGCGTTACTTTCCTGGAGCGGTGCTGTTATACGAGTAATGGGCGATGACCTTTAGCGTGAATTTCGATGCATTCTTATCAAAATTCATATTTAAACTTTTTTAGTGACAGCAACGTCTATCTTTCAACGACAACAGTGTTAAATATAATGTATTTCAGTGTAGTCCTGGAATCGAGTGATTAATCGATACTGGATCAATGTAAACATTTTCAATCTATCAGCATCCAGGATTCAATTTAGCAAGCATTTATCTTTAACAAGTGTTGCTGGTTTGAAATCGGGATTAAATTAAATCAGCCGTTATTGGCAAAAGCGCAAGGGAAGATCGCAAAATAAAAAAATCTTACGTCTATTGTAATTTGCTAGTCAATATCATTTTGCATGTTGATTCAAATCATCATTATAAGTCTTTAAGTTGGGATTGGCCTCAAATATCATGATTTTATAAAATAGTCATTTAGTAGGCAAATTTCCCTCCGGAGCAACTGGACAGATTCGTAACTGGACAAAGTATAGTCGTGTGAAAAAATATACAATTTCCTACTACTTATACAAATTCAGCCCAGTTATTTGTACACTTACACGTATTCTCTTGTGCCTAAACAGACCCTGGCACTCGCCGGCCGCTGCCGCGACACCGCTCACTTGGTTCGTGCGTTGTATGGTCACAGTTCTAACCTAACCTAACCTACCTTTCAGCCGTTTACATTTGCTAAGTTAAGCCGGCTATTTATAGATGAAAGAACTTATCCACTTTAATTATGTCATGGACTGTACACGTTCTGTCCAGTTGCTAATCTGTCCAGCTGCGAAAATGTCCAGCTGAGAATCTGTCCAGTTGCGAATCTGTCCAGTTGCTCCGGAGGGGCTAATTTGAACTAAGAGAGTTGTATCGATGGTTCGCATTCATATTTTGATATGAGAAAACGTAAAAAACCGGAATTTTTCTAGCTAACTTTGCGCACTGCGCCTAAATGGATGAGTAAAAGTGTTTTTATATCTCATGCTCGGAAAGTAGAGTTTGTTTGATCCGAGTAGCGGGTGAAAAACGCTGCTTCCCTCTCTAGGGCGGTAAAGACTCATAGTATTTGCTTCCCGCCCTAGGGCGGGAATGAATTTAAAAAATAAAACTTTTAGTTAGGTAGTCTGCTACGAAACTTTTTACATGATAAATATCGAATAGAATAAAAAAAAAAGCTGCGGCAGTGTTTCTACTTACGTTTTTGGTTTTTCCCCAGTTTCTTAATGAATTATCCCTAAAATTCCCTAAAAAATATAAAAATTACTTGGTTTAGGGAATTTTTCACTTTTATAGCATAAATACCTAGAAAACATTCATTATAAATCGAGAGAGACGAAACAAACTAACTCTAGGTATAATGCGACTTATTTCCGATGCCGTCTTTAGCCACGGAAATAGTACTGTTATCAATATCATGGTAAACTAAAATTAGACGTATTATAATTATTACAAGTTTCAGGGAATCCCCTTTATTCAATCGGTGGTGCTATAGAGTAAAGTAGTACATCGGGTGCTGCCATAAACAATAGGGCTACCAACTCAAGTTCAATTTTTCCCTAAAATTCCCTAAGTCCCTGCCAAAATAAAATATTCCTAAACCATGCTTATTATTGGCCATTTTCCCAAAAAAGGGAGAAATCCCTAAAAGTGGAAACACTGGGCTCCGGTCTTGTGAGGTATTTTTTTTAATTCACACTGGCTGTTTATATAAAACAGCCAGTGTGAATAAAAAAAAATACGGCCAACAGCAGTGACGCGGTGCGTTCCATATTTAAAAATATCACAAATTATTCTAACTTCTCAGTTCATTTTAAATAGGTACTAACTAATCATGTTATTTAATATCAATAAATATTTTAAACACTATTTTTTACTTTCCTTATATTCGAAATGAAAAGTAGAGTGTTTAACACGGGTGAAAGACATCAATTCCTACTCGTACTATAGCCGCCCTCGCCCTCGTATGGGAATTGATTCCTTTCGACCCTTGTATAACAATCTACTAATTAATAATAACAAAAACTTTTTGCAGTTCGCAATAGTATATTCCATTCTAGTCGTGTTCGCCTGGGTGATGAAAAGTTTGGTGGTTGAAATTATATTGAGCTTGTACTGTGAAAAGTTCTACATAGCGATGAAAAGTGTACAAAACACGTGCACGGTTATTTTGAAGTCAAGTTGTACAGGTATTTTTACAAATCATATTATTTAAAACTACACGTCATGTTTTTCTAAAGAGATAGTATTACTTAAAAACGTGATATTAGTATACAGGGTATAGAAAGACCTATCACAAATCCGCACAGTTTCATCAAACGCAGTAGCATTGCAATAAAATAATTGCTGGGAAACATTTTGTTTTGGTGTGAAAACTCGCTGTTTACGTTAGCGCGGAATGTAACGCACGCAAATTATAGCGCTCATGTGCGGTGCACGCAACGGAACAATGGTCGTGGGGATATTTAAAGTTGAGATAAAGCGTTTCTGTGAATGGTATGGTCTGATACAAAAAAAAAGTCGCAGACGGGAAGACCTGGAAATTACTGCCGGGTTCTTTAGGCTGCTTGTCCACTGGAGCGGAGAGGAGAGGAGAGGAGAGGAGCGGAGATGTGCCAATATTAACCAATAGAATCTAAACTCCGCTCCAGAGTTGCGATTCTAATGGTTAATATTGGCACATCTCCGCTTCAGTCTCTCCTCTCCTCTCCGCTCCAGTGGACAGGCAGCCTTAAGCGCCTTTTTACACTCCTTATAGACAAAGACAACAATATATAATTGATTATGTCTATCGATTGTTGTCGCAGTTGAGAGCAGTGGTGGCCCAGTGGTATCGGCCCCGACTTACCAGTTGTAGGTCATGGGTTCGAACCCAAGCAGGCGCTTTACTTTGTGTAAATAATTTCATCAACACTGCTCTCAAAAACGGTGAAGGAAAACATCGTGAGGAAACCGGCATGTCTTAGAACCAAAAATTCGAAGACATGTGACATCTACCAACCCGCACTGGGCCCGCGTGGTGGATTACGGCCCACTCCCTCTCGCAGAGAGGAGGCCTGTGTCCCAGCAGTGGGAACATTAATAGGCTGATGATGATGATGATCGATTGTTGTCTATCATGATATAAATCGCTTCTGTTATAATTATAATCTTGCAGATGCTGAGAGAAAGTTGTGCAAGAACATTCAACGTCTCCATCGAGCCACGTTCGACAAGATGAATGTCTGTGGAATGTTCTACATTAATGCTAATTTTCCGTTAAAAATGCTGGCTTTACTGACTAACTATACTTTTGTATTACTGCAGTTTGCCTTTCTATAATCAAGGTTACATCACTGATTTAAGGTTTGGTAAAGCATTGATGAATTTTATTTTTCAATTATTTTGTTTTTTCCGTTTATTTTTTCATTTTTATACATAATAATTGTCACGATTATTTATGTAATACAATCAAACGTGCAAAAAAAAATAAAAAAAACAATTCATTTAATTCAGACAATTTTTTTCTATAAAGAAAAATGCGCATTCTCTTTGAATGATTGGTTTGAATAAAAATGACGTACTCGTATTAATGAAACTTAAACACATCAAGAGTTTAGTGTTGTGTTATCTTCGAAACTATGTATTTTTGGATCACTTGTTCGAGGACTTTTTGTATTATTTTTTCTTATAGCTTATAACCTGAGAGTTGTAGGACATCAAAAAGTTTTTTCACTTCTGTTTTTAAAAAACGATGCCACATACTAGGAATTTTTCCTGTATTGTGGGAGCGTTTACAATTAACATTTAGACAGTTGTAAGAGTTGTTGTGTTGTGTTGTTTTGTTGTTTGTATTCTTCTTTCTTCATTTTTGCCGATGGAATATAACATCGAGGACATGGCTTGTAATTAAATAATAATAATAATTAGCCTGTATTGTCCCACTGCATTTTGCTGCGAGCATGAGACAGATTACTTTTTTTTATACCGAGAACAGTGCTGGGTCTACTCATAAAATTCGAAAGATTGGAACTTCACTCTGTTCTGTCACTTTCACTTCGATACGAGAGAAACTAACTTGAGTCGATTTTCAAATTCCATTCATTACACATGCTTTCACAACAAATTCACCCTATTTTAAATCCTAATAATTATCTGTTTCAGTGACATAGAAAAGACTGTGGAAATACATGAAACGAATGATGGATATTATATAGTCAAAATGAATGCGTCCGGACTGTTTACTATCGACGCAGTGACAATGATACATTTCTGTTCTATTATCAGAAGCCATATTGTATTACTGCAATTTTCTTTTCTATAACACCGCATTCACACATCGATGAATTGCCATTTTTATCATCTTTATTATTTTATCTCTCGTAGCACTTAGGTCTCTTCATACTGTGATGATCAGTATGATATTTTACCGTTTAATTTTGAATCGCACGGCAAATTCATACTGTATTTTTTAACCGTATGAACAGTGAGATGTTTTAGTTTCAGCGCGCATCTATGTTAGATATTTATCACGAGAATTAAAACGAATAAAAGCCTAAATGATAATAAATATAATACCTGAAAACTAAGTAAAAAGCTCAAGGTTTTAATTATTAAAAATAAACAACGATACAAATTTTATTTTGAGATTTTAATTTCTTCCAGTACATACCTATAATGACCTACAATAATATATTTTCTTCAAAAAAATAATTATAGTGGTTGGTAGGCCGCACGTCAGTGGGAGCAAAACCAGTCTCAGCTGGCCTCTTATTCGATTGAGATTCCCTACTACGCTAGACCAGCTCAAGGTTAAAGTGTTACCAATGACATGCAGTACTGTTCTTGGTTTTGTTCTGTAAAGTTCAATTCGAACTTCACTCTAGTTACTTCTAAGGATTAGGATTACAGAAATGCAAACTGCAACAGAACAACAATATAGTTGGTGAGAAGCGCCATCAAACGTAGTGGATGACAAATGTCTATGTAGAACATGCCAAAGACGCTCATCTTGCTGAATGACGCTCGGTGCAAACGAAGAACGTTTTTGCAAAACTTCTTTTCCTCGTCCGTAAATAAAATAACTATCTTTATTATTTGTATATTTGTCAAGCTTTATTTATTTCAAATAACATTTGCCCACAACTTCATTTACTGGATGTAGTTTGTGAACACAAGTAATCGAAGCATGTCAAAGAAACCTGCCTAACAAGGTAACTAAGGATAATAACCTCTGAGGCCCATTTTCGAGTTCCGTACCTCAAAAGGAGAAAATAAATGGAACCCTTATTCCTATAAGGGTTCCATATTTTCTCAGATGAGTGAAGGATCACTCGTCTGTCTGTCAGTCTGTCACAACCAATTTGTTCCAAATCTAATGAACCGATTAAATTGAAAAGACATTGACCAAACCTGGTATCGCTATTTACTCTGCTGTGACTTAAGTTTATAATGTTGAAAATCTTGTTTTTAATTATAATAATTTTGCTGGTAGTGCGAATCCTTAAATTCTCCAGATAAAAAAACACCATAAAAGTATTAGTTTTTATTTCGATTTCCTATTTTACCCATACATAGTTTTTTTTTCACGTAAGTAATGTCACATGTCATTGGCTTCAAAGAGTATGTAAACAATAAAACCTTCTTGACTTACGCAAAATAATTTATTTACGCATCTAACTATTGAAATTATAGTTCAATAATTAGTAACAAAAGATATTAATAACAACTAATTATTATTATGACATTGTAATAATAATCTGTAGGTGTTAAAAGTACCTTATGGTTATGACAAAGGCAGAATGTATTGAGAGACCTTTGCCTGTTTCATTCATCAATAGAAACTCTTTCAAAATAGAACAAACGCGCGCCATAAGATTCTATGCGCGCGCATCCTGAGCAAAACATGCTGGCGTCCGGCGAGTTTTCTCTTTCTAGCATGTATGCACGTCCCATTCGTTTAGTTTTAAGTACAGTCTCGAACGGTAGGTCTTTAATAATAGTTTATTATTATTGTATAATTAATTTAATGATTTCATTTTATGTTTTGAATGACATAGGCCATTATTATTTTGCAATTTGGATTTAATTTAATAACTTATGTTATGTTTCTATGTCGCATAGATTATTTTTTAAGTGAAGACTGAAATTGTCCCAACACTTACTTACGGCAAATATAAATGTAGGTACCTATATATAAAAATCAAAAAAAGAAAGTTAAAGTGAATAAGAATATTCTGATTCACTTTAACTTTTTGCTTGTCCTCGATAGACAAGTAAATATTGTAAACCCATCCGGGTTTAATTAACCACTTAAAGAAATAACTAACGTGAACACATTTTGCATAAAGATAAGGTCTGGTCTGCATTATAGTATATTTACATAAGCGTAAACAAGTACCCATATCAATTAAAATAAAATGGGTGCGGGTGAATCTGCGGGCAGAAACCAATATGTGGTAGAAAAACATCCATTGCGCTTTTTATGCGACTGTACGTGCGCCAATTATTGGCGCCAATTTTTGAATGCGCAGGTTCTACTCTGTGACTTCTTGTATTCTTTCCACCGATTGTGCTTTTGTTTGTTTTTGTGAATATTTGAATTTTTTTATTAATTTCATTTTCTTGAGCAATAAATAATCATTATAATTGCGTTACATTTGAAAGTTGCTCACTATGGGAGACTCAGTTCGTCGGTGTATTAACTGTTCGATTCTTCTGCGGTATTTACGTTGGCAGTCATTGAGAGAAGTTACTGAAAATGTCTACAATACTCTGGCTTTTTGGATTTCTCCAACACCGGTAAGTCGACCATTCTCAAGTTTTTACTTACTTCTAAACCCCCTAAATCAACCTTTATCTGTCGGAATTGAGGTCGGAATTGACGATCATTCAAAATACTAAAACGTCATTTTGTCAAATTCGTATTTTGAATTTACCAGCATACAATGACCAAAAGTCAGTAAGAGATTCGATACTAAACCTAGATTTTGAGACCTAATTACCGTGTAATGCCGAGATTTTATGATAAAATGGTAAATTACATTTGAAAGCCCTCAGATCATTCTCTAAATTAAACCATAAATCTTTGAGTCACAGCATGTTTCGTAGCGATACTAGGTTCCTTAGTCGCTTGGTCAATCTCTTTTGTAAGTCACATATGTATTTTTCTGACCCAAACATGGACGTGTAACGTAAATAAATGAATTTTCTTGTATACTAACGGCACTCTGTCTCCGCAGTTTATTAAGTGCCGTTAACGTCACTCTATCTCAGCAGTGTATTAAGTGCCGTCAGTTTGCGACATACTAGTGACGTGAACTGAATGTTTTTAAAAATAAGGTTATAATAAGGTTATGCTAAGCATAGAGATGTAACCAAAAGGAATGTTGCCTCTAGAGATAAACACAGGCTCTGCTTGCCGCAATGCAAGCTCGATTTATATAAAAGAAATTCATTTATAATGGCTATATATTTTATGTATACAATAAATTACCAAACGCCTTTAAAGAACTACCTTTGCCTATGTTTAAAAGAAAACTGATTCAGTGGCTTAAAGAAAAATGTTTTTAAACTGTTAATGAATTTGTGTCACATGTCGAAGATAGAAAGTAATGTCAATAAGGGTTTATATATTATATTTCATTTTTTTTATAATTTGTCATTTACTTACTATTATTATTTTGACATTTTAACAATATTCGTGGACATTAACATTTCATTAATACATCAAATCTGACATTTTATAACAATCATATTGGTAACTGATGTAATGTCATGACATTTTTAATCATGTAATGTATTGTGAAATTAAATATTTGCAATTAATTTATTTAAGCAGACATTTTGGCATATAAAGTATTACTATTACTGTAACAATTTGGTATAATTAAAAAAACGCAACGGGTAATAGTACGGTACGACAGGGAACCACCATAAAACACATATTTAAAACCACACCATGCACGCAACTTCCATGCAGCATGCAAGTAAGCATGCAGCATGTAGAATGTAAACAAAGCATGCAACATATTATAGCATGCAAGCGAGCATGCAAAATGCAGCAGGCATGGTTTCTGTCACGGCTCCGGCGCTGCGGGGTTCCGGCGGTCCCACGCGAGCTTATCGTCGCAGATAGTTTAACGCTCACCGCCGCAGCTTCGTCTTGCTGGCCGGTTACAACCACCTGCTCCTCAACTCGCGATTCTAAATTACACTCTAGGGGTAGGGCAGACAAAACTGCGTGAATTTACAGCGATTCGTTTCTGTCACTAAAACCTAATTTTTAGCAAATATTTTAGGACTAAAAATTTAATTATACGAGTAAATGAACATTCGGACTGATCCCCCAGCTAGATGGACCGATGACCTTAAGAAAGTAGCCGGGACAGGCTGGATGCGGAAAACGGAGGACAGGGTGTTGTGGCGCAGCTTGGGAGAGGCCTATGTCCAGCAGTGGACTGCGATAGGCTGAGTTGATTGATTCGGACTAATACACATTATATAAAACAATACTTAGGACATATGACTTTATTTCATTCAAAATTAAGAGATTCAATTATACGACAGAATAGTTTTACAAGTAAAGATAAATAAGTACTAAAAACCAAATTTCGATTTTTTTAACATTATGGTTACTGAAGTTTATAGCAAACGTGGACCAACCTCATCAATCAAACAAAATAACAAATAACAGTGACAATAACATTGACAATACAATGCTTACCGAGGCAGAACCGAGGCAGCGCTACTAGTTTACTGCTACTACATTAAAGGCACTTTATCCGTGGCGGATAAAGGGCTGTTAACGGCACTCTATACACTTCGTTATTATTATTATTTATTTTCTATTGATCGGATAATTTTTAGGCAAAACCATTAGACAAAAGGTAGCATTGAATTTTTTTTTAATCCTTTACTAAATATCGCTATTAAGTAGCAGAATTACAGAAACGCAAACTGTAGCAACACAAAAGTATAGTTAGCAAGTAACGCTGTCATTCTGAGCGGTAAAGTAGCATCAACTTTGAATATCCGACAGGCATCCAGCTTACGGAATGTCGCTCGATGTAAACGTTTAACGTTCTTGCATAATCTCTTTTCGGCATCTGTAACGTTATATTAGGGGTATTAGGGGTAACCTAGAATCTTATTAATATAAAAATAGCAGTTGACTTCTTTGACGAAATAAAGCCGAATGAAAATAAGAAAACCTTAGAAATACCTGTACAATTTGAATTTAGAATAAGTGCACATGAATCTTGAACATTTGCTATCGCTATGTAGAACTTCTCACAGTGTAGGTTCAATGCGATTTGTAATGTTATACATTTTATTATCCAACTGGCTAATATCGTTGTCTTAATGCATGAAATAAACTGTAAAAAAGCAACAAATTTAAGAATTTCTACGTTTAATATTTTACATATTATTTGTGTGTTTTAATGGAACACATCAAAAAAAAAAAGTTAACACACTTTTTTTTTCTAGTTGGATCAATAATTATTTGGTTTGTTGTGTTAGAAATACAGCGAATGGAAATGAAAAAAATAATAAAAAATAAAACGAAAAATGTATGAATAATTAAAGATGGATGAAACGTATGATTTCTATAAAGTACTTACATCAAATTGGCCAATAGATGCAGAAAATTTAAAAAAATCTATAAATGTCTGAATTTTAACAACATACTCATAAAATAACTGCGTGGTTTGAAAAAAGATCTGAAAACAATAAGTATCAGAATGAATATATTTTAAAGTTTCCTCGTGTTAAAAGCAAACGGCTTAATTTTCATCATCATCATCACCCACAGCCCGACTTCGCCCACTGCTGGGCATACGCGTCTCTTGTCTTGTGCCAACCTCCACGCTTCTATGCCAGCCTAAAATAACTAACATAATCTTACTAACCATTAATTGAAAAGAAACTTTGTAGACGTCAAAGCAGTCCAATATACTAACGTAAGTCTCAAACATTCTTTTGCAATAATCTACTCTGTCCCTTTCCTCCATGTTTTGGAACTTAAGAGCTTGAATATTCCATAGATCAACTTTATCTTTTAGCAGTTGAATGAGTCTTAAAGCATAAATGATGTTAGTGTCAAAACTAAATACAATTGCGCCACTAAGTATGCTGGAAACGCCGACTTCAAGCATCGTATAAGAAATAGTTATGGCACTGATATACGATCCAGCCAACATTATAACAGCAATCCAGTTAACAAAAGTGAAGCGTTTGAAACTGGCCTCATCATTGAAACATCTGTGGACATCTTGTATTTTTAAAACAAAAAAAACGTTTTCATTTGTATATGAAACGCTAAGCTTTAAATTCATTAATAATCCTACGCTATATAAAACACAGCATGAGATGTTCATGATATAATACGCCATATTTTCAAAAGGAAACCAGGGTTGGATAATTGACAAGACGGTGTTGTATAATGACATCGATGAAAATAATATTGTGGCACAAAATGACACTAAATTCGATAGACGGCTGTTCGAAGTGATAAAAGTATCCTTGATGCGATATTTTGGAAAAAACTGAATAGATTGCAACAAATTCAAAGGTCGAAGCATCGACTGCACATCCTTGTCAACGGAGTTTTTTAAAATTTCAACACGATGAGTTTTAAGAATAAAATTATTTTTTATGTTTATTGGCTGCATTTTATTATAGGCTTGTAAGCACTCGAATGATTCATATTCAAGTACCGTACCTAATAAAGCAAATTCAATTATTTATTGATGATTCTTAAGATAAAGCAATGAATTTCGTATTACTTGCTATCTACTAATTTAATTTAAAATTACCCTTGAAATTGACATTTTGTGATTAATGAACAGAAAAGAAAAACTATCATTTCTCATAGCATTACAGTTGAAGAAAAATATTTTTCTATTGATAGAATAATTTTAAGGCTAAAAAAAAATAGTACGGGTTGTCTTACTTCTTACTTTTATTGATTGTCGCTTTTCAGTAGCAGAATTACAGAAGATTGCGTTTTCGGGGACCCATTATTGAGTGTGCAAGTCACCCCCTGCCATTATACTTGTATTTTTTATACATAAAATATTGGTCAGGCAGGGGCCATAGTCTTTCCAGAGTTCTAGATAACCAGTTCACTTAGCCACCCAAACCCATAATCCAATATCTTTGTTTCCATATCCTGCAATAGTCCTGCACTAACCGGGGGTTGTCCTTGGGTGCACTTGCATAGTGCAAACAGCGATAATCGTCAGTTGGTGCCTCCTTGCATTAAATACGTCTAAAGGGCCTCTGCCAGTTGGCTTTAGCCCCTCGTACGCCTTCCAAAAGTCCGGGACCCTGGGGTCCCGAGAAATGTCAAAGACGATAATAATAATAATATAATAAAGCCTTACTCTTGAATCACTCTATCTATTAAAAAAAACCGCATCAAAATCCGTTGCGTAGTTTTAAAGATTTAAGCATACATATGGACAGACATCGGGAAGCGACTTTGTTTTATGATGTAGTGATAGTGAAGAAACTCTGAGCATAGGTCGCTACATTGAGCGCCCTTGAATTTGTGGACCAGCCCTGTCAGTGTCCAGGTTTCGGCACCGTATGTCATAACGGGCAGGACGCAGTGGTTGAATCCCTTAGTCTTCAAACATAGCGGGATAGGTGACGAGAAGACTTGACAAAGTTTCCCAAATGCTACCCAACCCAACCGGAGCTTCTTTCTCAAAGTTGTGTCTACCGAGCTGGATGACTTGTTCTAGATGATTTCGAACGAGCGGCATTTTAATTCTTGAGCGAGTGTATAAGTCGACAGGAGTCGGAAATCATCTAACGCACGTGTATCATACAACGTTTTACTATGTAGGTATAGTGTGAGAAAAAAAAAACAAGTAAACCTTACAGTAGTCGTATAGGATGTGTGAGATGAACATCTGGCATCTTGGCTGACGTATTTATGATATCAACAATATTCATCATCGTCATCGTCATCGTCACGTGGCCATGTGCCAAATTTCATCCAAATCCGTTCGGCCGTTTTAGCGTGAAAGTTTAACAAACAAACATACAAAAAATCAATATATTCTCTTTATAATATCTTCTAGTCTTCTTTCTTTCTCTTTCTTCTTATCTAATATATAAAATTCTCGTGTCACGGTGTTTGTTGCCAAACTCCTCCGAAACGGCTTGACCGATATTTATGAAATTTTTTGTGTATATTAGGTAGGTATGAGAATAGGATGTAAAATATTTTTCGTACCCCTAAGTGATAAGGGTGGTCCACCCCAAGATTTTTTTTTTCTTTTTTTGGACAATTTTTTTTATTGTAATTTTTTAATGATTTGGCATTAAAAAATACATACAACCCTAAATTTTCACCTTTCTACCACCAACCACTATTTTTTTATAGCGATATTAGTACTTTAATAATTTTCTACTCTTGGCGGTCGATAATTGATCAGTTACCACTCGATCAGTTATTCCCGTCAGGCGTCTACCAGTGTCACTTCTCATCCCGTAAACAGCACAGAGTAAGGATGAGAACGAAGCCGGTCTCCTGTCGTTCTCTCACAATAAGCTTTCTCTGTCTCACTCACTAAAGTTTAGGGCCTAAAATGAATCCCTATTTGAACACGCGTGAACGGCTGGATCGATTTCACTCATTCTTTTTTCGTTATTGTAAGGAGAAGGCTCTTAGGATAGGTAGGTGAAGGTAGGGTGTAAGGTAGGTAGGTAGGTATGTAGGTAGGTAGGGTAGGTAGGTAGGTAGGGTAGGTAGGTAGGTAGGGCAGGGTAGGTAGATAGGAAGATAGGGGAAGGTAGGTAGGTAGGGTAGATAGGTAGGTCGGGCAGGGTAGGGTAGGAAGGTAGGGCAGGGTAGGTAGATAGGAAGATAAGTGAAGGTAGGTAGGTAGGTCGGGCAGGGTAAGGTAGGGAGGTAGGGCAGGGTAGGTAGGTAGGTCGGGTACTGTAGGGTAGGTAGGTAGGTCGGGTACTGTAGGGTAGGTAGGTGGGGCAGGGTAGGTAAATAGGTCGGGCAGTGTAGGGTAGGTAGGTAGGGCAGAGTAGGTAGATAGGTAGGTTCGCCGTAGATAAGTACTTACTGCTACCCGTGCGAAGCCGGGGTGGGCAGCTAGTAATATATAAAATTCTCGTGTCATTGTGTTTGTAACAAAACTCCTCCGAAACGTCTTGACCGATTCTTATGAAATTTTGTGCGTATATTCAGTAGGTCTGAGAATAGGACGTAAACTATTTTTCATACCCCTAAGTAATAATACATAGGTAGATAGACCTACTTACTTACCCTAGGTAGGTAGGTAGGGGGTATGTAGGTAGGCGTATGTAGGTAGGTAGACAAACCCGGCAAGTCCTAGGCGAGGTGGGCCGAGCAGCAATCCTATACATATAAGTGGGGTTGTCGGGCGGTTGTAGCACACTTTGCGTTAGGTTCTTGTCGTGGCAACACGTCGTGTCCGAGTTCGTAACAAGTCAATCGTCGTCTTGAGGATGCCTCGTTGAGAGGTGAAACACGTGTCAATTTCTTACAGGGTTCTTTATGACTCTTTAAGAACAGTTAAGCGGATTAAGTTACTAAATATACGTCGTCTATTGTATTTTTGATTATAGCCCTTGGAATTGACAGGTATTAATAATTAAGCGGTCAAGGAAAAGGTGGATGTAAAAATATGTCTTTATTTTGGGAGAAAGGAGGACCAGGATGTATGACTGAAGCTAGGAACAGGACTCAGTGGAAGGGAATGGGGGAGGCCTACGCCAAAGAGACGACTACTACTTAGAGGTGTGAGAAAATATCATAAATGTGAACATTTTAAAATAGTAGAACAAAGGAATTTTTCATTTTATTTATTTATTAATGATTAAAAGATTCTACATTATCACGTCTCATCGTCATCATCATTTCAGCTAAAAGTCGTCCAATGCTGAACATAGGCCTCCTCCAAGCACCGTCACTTCGATCGGTTCTATGCTTCTCGCATCCAACGGATTCCTGCGGCCTTCACCAGGTCATCGGTCCACCTTTGGGGACATTATCACACCTGTGATTCCCGAAAGGTTAGGCAGAGGTGTAACGTAGCTACCCACCATCACCACCATGTCCACCACCATGTCACCAGTCATGTTGTTTATTAATAAGTTCCATGTAAAAAATGAAACATAATATTTCTATTATAAAAAAATAAAAAATGGTATATTTCTCACCAGGCGTAGCAAAGGATTAGATAGCAAAAGTACTTAAAACTAGGTAAGTATACTAATATCATGCACATTATATAATAATAATAATCCAGTAGCTAGTGCTGGTGGCAAAGAGAGGTTTGCTTAAGGTATTGACTCTATCTTCTGAACTAGGCAAGGCTTGTATCTCAGAAGATAGCACTCAGCTGACAATTTCGTTATATTATAGTCTAAAACACTGTGTGCTACTGTTTAAATTCTACTACTTTTACTGTTTAATATGTGATTATGACAAACGTCGCGTGCTAAATAGAGTAACTAAATGGAAAGTAGTAGTAAAATAGCAAAGGAACCGTCGTTTATGATACGGTTTTACGAATCTTTTTTCATCATTATGATTTAAAATTTTAGACTGAATCTTTTTTTCATAATTGACATTAAACTCTTAGAGGAGAAGCCGGAGCCGCACTATAGCCACATCGAGCCGCAGCGCAGCGCATTTCAGTACAAAAAAGCCCGGCGTTTCGTCTTTCCAATTTATACAAGGCGAAAACGCAGGCATAGGAAACTGCTCGCGTATACATTGTAATGCTGCCGCGGCAGCGGCCAGTGGCCCAAGTTACTCGTAGCTAGGCCTGGCTATTTAGTATTAGCGTAAGGTGCATTAAGTCTCAAACTGTTCACAGGATACCAGTTCACAATTTGTCGCAATCTATACACGATTAGTCCGTATGCGTACTGGCACTGTATATAAGGTAGTTAATTAGGTCACTACGAAGTATACGAGAGTACTTGCGTACTGCTCTTGTATAGATTGGAAGATCTAAGTAAAAAAGTGATTTCCAATCTATACGCCATTAGTTTCACACATTGCGTTCTGGCCTTATACAAATTGCAAAGATGGGCCGGCGTTGCCGGCCTGTTGTGTGCGATGGGTTATACAAAATGTACAAAAGTGATGTAGGACGATTTTTTGCAGTGTGGTGCGCGCCAAAATATTCGTCAAAACGCACTCTATTTTATTTCATTTATTCGTCGCTTTTTTACAGGAAAGCAAACTGAAGCAACACAAAAGTATAGTTAGCAAGTAACGCTATAATTCTTAGCGTTAAAGTAGCATCAACGTAAAATATTCGACAGGCATCTAGCTTCTATTATCTCAATTTTTTATATCGAGGCTAGAAATTTATGTGTAATGTCCACCATATTATTATTTAGGGAGAATTTATATAGCCTATGTCACCCGGACCATTATTAAGAATCTATTGAAACTTCATTCATTAAAATCGGTTCAGTAATTTAGGCGCTACGGTGGAACACACGTAAAAGCAAACATATATACATACATACATACATAGACTGTTAAAATCATAACCCTTCCTCCTTTTGGCTTTGCCGTAGTCGTGTAAAAAGATAATCATAATGATGATCATTATGAAAGGAAAAGTAAATAAATTGATTACACGCGTCTTATTACTATCATTCGATTAGATCAATCCCTAATGAATAAAAAGTCTTGGAATGTTTTTTGACTATTTGGTTCATTCATATTCAGAAAGCATCAATGTTAAAATGAATCCAATAAAAGTAAAAATAAACTCCACTTTTAAAAATCATTGCTTGGGAATATTGAATAACTTCGTTGACAAAGATGTGCAGTCGATGCTGCTGCCTTTGAATTTGATGCAAACTATTCGGTGTTATCCAAAATATCGTATTAAGAACAACTTCATAACTCCAAACAACCGTTTATCGAATTTTATTTCATTGTGTAGCACGATATTATTTGTAACAATATTAATGTTTAATACTTTCTACAAGCATTCCGTGTATTCCGGTACGAATTTTAATGCTTTAAAGATAGCCACAAAAATTTTCAACGTTTGTCTGTATACTACGTGGCTCATAAATAACTTTATTCTCAGTGTTTTAAAAACGAAAGAAAACGTTTCATTTATTTTACAATTTCAAAACATTCACAAATATTTAAATAATGAGAAGAAATTTAAACTCTTCATCATCGGTAATTGGGTTACCATCGTCTCGTTTCTAGTATTGTATGTCACTTTGGTCAGTGCTGTTAGTACGATGCTAAATATACCCGGGTTTACAATATTTGCTAATTTAACTTTCATGAGCATTGACGCTGACGTCGTTTATGCTATCAGACTTATCCAGCTTCTGAAAGACAAAGTCGATCTTTGGAATATTCAAGCTCTTCGATATCAAAGCATAGAGTATAGGAACAGAGAGGAATATTGTAACAGAATGTTTCAGGCTTACGTTAATATATTAGACTGTTATGACAACTTCAAGGATTCATTTCAACGAATGGTAAGTTAAAAATTAGGAAGAAAGAAATAAGAAAGAAAATAAATTTATTTAACACAGGTTAAGGCACAAAATATTCACACAAGAACAAAAATAAACATAGAAAGCTTGAAACAGTATTATGTGCCTCACGACAGGCCCAGTTCAGCATAAATGCCAGGCAACTAGTGCCTGACGCTGGTTTTCAACTGAACCATATGGTACGAGTACGTCTTACGGATGTAAATCAGTTTTATAGTGTGTGTAAATAAATAAAAATAAAAGATATGTGTAGCAAATAATATAAAAACAAATTGATAAAATTAAGTTTAAAAAATAATTAAAGATTTTAAAAAGTATAGCTGCACAATAACAAAGGACTGTCGTCAATAAACAATAGATAACTTTATTATCATAATAAAATTCATATCAGTGAAACATTCAGATTCACCATGTCTAGCTTCCGTTGCGCATCCATGAGATACTGCCGTAGGCGTCTTCTAAATGCGTCGATCGTCTTAATTTATTTGTTTATTTATTTCAGTAAATGTTTACAAAGGTACACATAATTATGTCTAAAGGCTATATTTTCTAGTTACAGATAAAGTAGACATCTGTAGCCGAACTAGGCGATAGCCTGTATTTCGGCTATCAGCGCCAAATCCCTCAAATATTAACACTTAAAAAATAGCCATCAAGTAGAGATGTTAATTAACATAAATTGGAGATTCAAAACAAAAAATTAAAACATTATTGAAATCAAAATAAAAACTTAAATTAACATTAAATCTTTTGAATGGATAGTGTGTATGAGTCCTCTCATTGTGTGATATGTAAAGTGTGTGCGTGAATGTGAGAGGGTGTGTGTTTGTGTAAGTAGTCAATCACTGTGGTATATGTAGTATCAATTCAGTCTCTTTGTAATTTAGTTTTTGTAAGTATTCGGTAACCTTTTTCTTACAGTGTGTTTTTGTTATATGTTTATATATAATTGCTCGAATAGGTGGAGGCAGGTTATTCCACACTTTGGAAGCCGTATAACGGAAGCTACCTCTAAAAGCTGCTGTACTATGAACTATGAAACTGAGTCGAGAGTTGCTGAGAGCATTGCCTTCTGCCACATTCTCGCCTACTCGCTATCCAACTCAACTTGTCGTACAGGTAGTCCGGTTTCTGGTATTTAACTACACCGAACAGAAGGCAAGCCAAGTGTAGCTGGCTTGCCTTTATTGCATTAGCTACCTGCCATTGTATCTATTGTGGCTTGATTGAAAACAAAATCAACCTTTTTAATTTCAGGTTGTTCTGCATGCTATCCGAATCGTTTACAACTATCTTGCTAACTGTCATTTATTTGTTAATGAATTAAAATTTATCATATTAAGTGGCCGTTGTTGTGTAAGTATATTCCCTTACAATTTTAGATCGGTCTATACTTGAGGAAGACTGTTTAATAAGACGACTGTCTTGAAATTTTCTGCTGTGACCCACTGCTGTGGCTGTGTGTGTGTGTGTGTGTGTGTGTGTGTGTGTGTTTTTTGTGTGTGTGTTTTTAGAATTTAAAAGCATATGAAACCAGTACACACGACAATAAATTCATCATACTATACATCCCAGTTTAAGCTGACTGCACATTATAATATATCGTTTCCGACCTGTGAAAAGTCCGCTTATACTAGGAATCTAAAGCTTGATGTACCGTCGTAAGTGCGAGTAAAGTTAAAGTCAAGTAATTTGTTTCAATAAGGCATGCCACAGGTGAGGATAACACGTGTCGAATTCATACAGGGTTCTCTAACTCTTTAAGAACAGTTAAGCGGATTAAGTTCTAAATATACATCGTCTATTGTATTTTATAGTGGATTTCCGCAAAGTCACGCCTGAGGCAATTAATTATCTTCAATAAGGCACATAAAAGACACTTTTGGACGTCAAAAACAAAAATTTATTTGATTCAAGTCGTCTCTTCCAAAAGGTAGTTTTCGTATGGAGAAGAATGGACAAGAAACTCCACCACTCTCTCTTTCACACCACACCCACCACTCATCACCCTCTTCACCCTCTTCTCATTATCACTCTCTTTTAAAATATTTTCGCAATATTTTATAAACATTAACTCAAATAACAAACATTAACCACATTAATATGAAAAGTAAACATGAAATGATATTTCAATCCTCAGAACGTATAGTTTCGTTTGGTGTGCCACAGGGGAGTATTCTAGGACCTCCTTTATTTATAATATATATTAATGATCTACCGAAAGGCATCCCTCAACCTCTGACACTATTTGCCGATGATAGCACCATAACGATACCTTGTAAAAGTGTTGATACTTATGAAAGTGACATAAATGATTCTATTAATCTAATGGTAAAGTGGCTAGAAGACAATAACTTAAAAATTAACCTAACAAAAACTAAATTAATACATTTTAGTCAACGGATCAATATCAAGAGTAACTTAAAAATACAATACGATGACCAGCCTATAGAAGAGGTAGAAACAACAAAACTTTTAGGGCTCCACATTGACAAAAAACTGAATTGGAAAACCCATATCGAAATCTTGTGCAAGAAAATTAGTAAATCTGCCTATGCCCTGCACACTTTGTCGTCTATAATAAGTGTGGAGGCATTACTTAAAGCCTATTATGGTTTAACAGAATCGCATCTACGCTATGGTGTCATTTTTTGGGGCAACTCAACAGAAAAAGACACGGTGTTCAAGGCTCAAAAGAGATGCGTTCGTTCAATATTTAAAATTAAACCTACTGATAGTTGCGTGCCTTACTTTAAAAAATATAAAATACTTACTTTGCCATGTCTGTACATTTTGGAAGTAGCTGTTTTTGTCAAAACAAATCCACATCGATTTAAACGCATAGATGAAGTAGTCCCACGTAATAGGCGTGACAATAGCAGGATATGCTCTCATACTGCGAGAACAACCCTCATGCGCAAAAGTGTCTTTTGTATGGCTCCTAAAATATTTAATAAATTACCTAAAAGTTGGAGAGAACTGCCCTTGTCACTTTTCAAAAACAAGCTGAGAATTTTTTTAGTGAGTAAAGTTTATTACAATATTATTGATTTTTTAAATGAAAAGGACTTTTCCATTCCGACTTCGAATATACATAGTTTATAATAAGGATTGAATAATGTGAAGCTTAATTAAATTTTGAATTTTCTATTTGACTGCATAATAATGAATATTCTGGACATAATTTAATATATTTTGACTTTATTATACCTATAGCTTGACATCAATTATTATTATTTATTTCTTTTGTATTTTGTAATGAAATTTAGAATGATTTGTCTTTATGTAAAATGCAATTTTCTATACCTACCTACAAAATTTGTACGCCGCTATTGGCAAAACATGGACGCACACAACATCTATTCTATAACTTGCATGTCTGATTAATCAGTTTATGTAAACGCATGTTTGACAAATAAATGATCTTTATCTTTATCTTTATTAATTATATAATTTATGTGAAGACGATGCAATGCAGATTGAACTGAAATAAGATTACTATTCCACAGTACTTGCTGGAAAGCCTGAGGAGGGTGCAAAAGGTTTTAAACTTTACTTCTAATAATGTCTTTTTTGTAGGATTTGGTCCTATTAAAAACAATCTGGTTTGGCTTTTGGCAATTAAAATCTTTGGTATTGCTAATTGCATTCTGTATACACTGTGAGAAGTTCTATGTAGCTATGAATAATGTTCAAGATTCATGTTGTACAGGTATTTAAAATGTTATTATTAATAAAGAAGAAGGATAGTAAATTTGTTTGTTCTGCACAAATTAGACGCACAATAGCACATTACAACGAACATAAAAACTGTATTGCCAATAGTCGATGAAACGCAGTGTACTGGGTATCTAACTCAGCTGTCTCACTACTCACCAATGAGAAAGTTGAGAGTTTGTAACACGTTACTTTTGAGTAGCGTCGTTGACGGTAGGCCTTAGAAGTCTGCTAGACTGAAATGAGATTGTCGACACATGAGCCAGAGTCGTCACCGAGAGGAGGTCTGACGGAAGAGTGGAGTGGGAAAAAAAAGCGAATATGGAAGTTAGTGTCATCCTTTGCAATCATTACAGATATTAAGAGGAAATTATGCAGGAATGTGAAGCGCCTACATCGAGCGAGATTCTACAAACTGTACGCTTGTCGGATGTTCTACGTTGATGCTATTTTGCCATTAAAAATGATAGCGTTACTTGCTAACTATACTTTTGTGGTGCTGCAGTTTGCGTTCCTGTAATAATGTTACTACTTCGTTAATAAATGAAATTGAACAAAAAGCGTTTTAGTGGTTTTTTAACTCATGCAATAATAATATCTTAACGAAACAAACATTATGATAAATGAAGTTCTTTTACCGTCTTTCATCATCATCATCATCAGCCTATTAATGTTCCCACTGCTGGGACACAGGCCTCCTCTCTGTGAGAGGGAGTGGGCTGTAATCTACCACGCGGGCCCAGTGCGGGTTGGTAGATGTCACATGTCTTGGTTCGAAGACATGCCGGTTTCCTCACGATGTTTTCCTTCACCGTTTCGAGAGCAGTGGTAATGAAATTATTTACACAAAGTAAAGCGCCTGCTTGGGTTCGAACCCACCGCCGTTTACCGTCTTTGCATAAATGATAAACAGTAGAAACATGTTTATTTCATACTATTTTGGATACTTCTTAATCTCTCTGGACAGAATTTACGTACAAACTTTATTAATAAATTACACATTTATTATTAATCTTCTGTCAGATCCAAAGACGCATTAATCAATTACAACAACAATAATGATAACATTGTGTCTATGATAAACCTACAAACAATAATAACCAATCATTTTATTGTGTGAAGATTGTGTTAGGTTTTCAAAGTAATGAAATTGAATTTAAATAAGATCATGTATTTGGGCTTTTTTTAGGATTCCGTACTCGAAGGGTGCCAATCAGAACCCTGTTACTAAGGAACCTGCTTTTTGACATTTTTTACTAAATATTGTACAGTGCTACGGAATCCTTCGTGTGCAAGTCCGAGTCGCACTTGGCCCCTTGGGTTTTTTAGTCACACATGTTCAGGAAGCCAAAACAGAATGAAGACATGAAAAAGGAAAATACTTTCATATCCTATATAATTTTCTCAGAAGGGTTAGGCAGAGGTGTATGGAGAGGTGGTGTCTATTATAGAATAGTACATCCACATTTGACATGACATGAGAGCAGTGGTGGCCTAGTGGTATCGGCCCCGACTTAAGGTCATCGCTCATTATAGCAGCACGCCTCCGACACGGCAAATAACTTGTCAATCAAGTTAGGACTTTAAGTCAAATGTATTAAAGTCTATTTTACGATAGCTAAACAAAATAGTGGACGGCTTGCCGGCAGCGAGCGGTCCGCGAGCCGTCACCCGTCGGGCCGACAACGCGCTTCAAGCGAGGAGCCCGCTCGACGGCGTCTCACCGTCCGCGGGGTGACGCCTCCCCGTAAGCACGGTGACACCTCGCCGGCCGCACGGTGATGCCTTGCTTGTGAATAAACAATAAACTGTTACCACACCGGTGGCGTGCCGGCGGCTAGCGGTCGCGGTCGCCTTGCTTACGGCGCGTTGGCGACTAGCCGTAGCCTTGCTTACGGCGCGTTGACAGCGCGGTGCCGGGGCGCTGCCGTGCTGGAGCGGTGCTGTTATAATGGGCGATGACCTTTACGAGTGAGAGGTGGTGGTATATTATCTCTCATTCGAGGTGAAACGCTAATTTAACTGGTCTATTGTAATAGTTTGCTATCTTCTAAACTTAAATAAAAATTATTACAGACTTCATGATGAAAATCTAAGTTTTTCGAAAGACAGGTTTTGAAGTAGTTTGTTTATGATAAGTCAATCCAATTTTCTATTTCTGACAAACTTGGTCACCTAAGCAGCTGCTATTTTATGTCTATTATTAATAATATTTCATTTCCTCACTCATTTTGAAACCTGTCCATACCAAGATTGATGATTATTATTAAACAAAAACCAAATAAAATGATTACATGTGTTTCAATAATATTATCTTTGGATTAGATCAATCCCTAATGAATAAAAATTCTACGAATGTTTTTACACTGTTTGGTTCATTCGTGTTCAGAAAGCATCAATGTTAAAATGAAGTCGATGAAAATAAAAATAAAGTCCATTCTTAAAAATCGTCGCTTGGGAAAGTTGAATAACTTCGTTGACAAAGATGTGCAGTCGATGCTGGTGCCTTTGAATTTGATGCAAACTATTCGGTGTTATCCAAAATATCGTATTAAGAACAACTTCATAACTCCAAACAGCCGTCTATCGAATTTTGTTTCATTGTGTGCCACCATATTCTATATAATAATATTCATTAGTAATATTGTCTACGGGTATTCCGCGTATTCCTCTATAAATTTTAATGGTTTGATGTTGGCCGCTAACATTATCAATTTTATTTTGTATACTACGTGGTTCACAAATAACTATATCCTCAGTGTTTTTAAATCGAAAGAAAATGTTTTATTCACTTTAAAACTTCAAAACATTCACAGATATCTAAATAATGAGAAGAAATTCAAACGCTTTACTATAGGTAACTGGGTTGCTGTCATCTTGTGTCTAGTATCGTATGTCACTTTGGTTATTGCTGTTAGTATGATGCTAAATGTATCCGTATTAGTAATATTTACCTGTTTAATTTTCTTGAGCATTGACGCAGACATCGTTGTTGCTATCAGACTTATTCAGCTTCTGAAAGACAAAGTTGATCTATGGAATATTCAAACTCTTCAATCTCAAAGCATGGAGGATACGGACAGAGAAGAATATTGTAATACAATATTTCAGGCTTACGTTAATATATTAGACTGCTATGACATGTACAAGGTTTCTTTACAACAAATGGTTGGTCAAACATTAGCCATGTGCCTTTAAAAACTCAGTGTGGTTTTATGAAAAAAAAAAAACCTTAATTTCAGGCTGTTCTTCATGCTATCTGGTTCAATTACAACTATCTCGTTAACATTCAATTATTTGTCGATGATACAAAATTTATCATATCAAGTGGCCGATGCTGTGTAAGTATACAATTCGCTTACCATTTAATTCGGTCTGTACGAGTATGTGTGTTAATATTAATATGAGGAACACTATTCAAAAAGACAACAAGATATTTTTGGGCCAAAATTGAGTTTAAGACCGGCCGATATATGGCAGTAGCTTTGAGTGGTTAGCTTGCGTGTTCTGTGCTGAGCTCACGCAACGCGTCGTATGTCCAGCCAGTAATACTTGCCCATCAAGGAGCGCTGTCCCAAATTAGACGAATTATAAATGTATTATTATACAATGTATCCCAGGGATAAGTGACCGCCCGGCGTTTTTTAAATATTTGTACAAAACTATTAATAATTACATTTATATTTGTGACTTAGCGGCTTTCGTTTTTTTTATGATTTTTTTTTCTTTTTTTTGTAAAAGCGCGTGACGTGCTGCAGTTTATTTACGATATTTCCTAAGTTTGTGTAATCTTTTACCATTTTTTTGTTTTTACTTACTAGCCGACAACATAGTTTATCAATTAAAATCATTAAACATAACTAAAATGTAGTAAAACATTTATTAAATAAAAAACAAAATTAAAATTCGAAGAAAAAAACTCTTCTTTTCAGTTTTTTCAGGGTAAGTAATAAATGGTATAATTACAAAATGACTAATATTTACAAGATATAACAACTGAACCTATAATTTTATTTGATATAATCATCAGTTAATATAATAAACGATTGATATAATTTTAAAATAACTAATTTTTATAATCATAACATACATTTAATATAAAATCGTTTGATATACCACTCAAAAGACATAAAACATATTTAGTCTAATATGTAATTTTTTATCACACCTGCCAAGATGGTCACTCGCTACGCTCGCTCGCCTTCACGCGTTAATGTTCACTGTTCTAACCTAACTTAACCCAAATGGTTCACCAACAAGAGAAGGGATCTGGCACTCGGCGGCCGCTGCCGCGGCACGCTCCCTACGGTCGCTCGCCTTCGCGCGTTAATGGTCACTGTTCTAACCTAACCTAACCCAAATGGTTCACCAACAATAGACGGGATCTGGCACTCGGCGGCCGCTGCCGCGGCACGCTCCCTACGGTCGCTCGCCTTCGCGCGTTAATGGTCACTGTTCTAACCTAACCTTACCCAAATGGTTCACCAACAAGAGAGGGGATCTGGCACTCGTCGGCCGCTGCCGCGGCACGCTCCCTACGGTCGCTCGCCTTCGCGCGTTAATGGTCACTGTTCTAACCTAACCTAACCCAAATGGTTCACTAACAAGAGAGGGGATCTGGCACTCGGCGGCCGCTGCCGCAGCACGCTCCCTACGGTCGCTCGCCTTCGCGCGTTAATGGTCACTGTTCTAACCTAACCCAAATGGTTCACCAACAAGAGAGGGGATCTGGCACTCGGCGGCCGCTGCCGCGGCCCGCTCCCTACGGTCGCTCGCCTTCGCGCGTTAATGGTCACTGTTCTAACCTAACCTAACCGAAATGATTCACCAACAATAGACGGGATCGGGCTCACCCCTTAGCCTTCTAACCTAACATATCCGAGTCGGATTGCTTTGAATCGAGGTGTTAACCATAATGATGGTATCAATATATATTTTAAACGATAGACCTAATGATTTTCGATTAAATAAACGTTGTATCCAATAATGTTATACGAAATAAGTTTTAGAGTATATAAATGTTATATGTAAAGAAATTATATCAATAGTTGGTATATCTCACGTTTATTATATCTTGTGAACGTTATTGAAATGAAAATATACCAAATAACTTTATATGATATGAGACGCACCCATTTCCTACACACTAACGCCGGGCGGTCACTTGTCCCTGGGACACATTGTATAAATCAAAGGTATTTTAATAAAACACTTATACTAAAAGACAAATAATTAAATTATCTTTAAAATGGTTAAGGTTTCAGAAAAGTACACACAAAAAAACATCAAGGTGTAAATTTTTGAGTTTGACTTGACCTCATTGTAGACTTTTCTGAGACTTTCATGAGAGGTCCGCTTATACTGGAAATGTATTGATGTGTTTGATATGATAATGCTTGGTGTTCCGTCTTACGTACATGTACAAATTCAAATTCAAAATATTTTAATATTTTTCTAAGACGTGTCTTATGAAACGTCAGAAGCACGGTTCCAAATGGTCGTTTCCTATGAAGAGCGGCAGGAAACTCCACGATGCTTGTACAAATCAAATGTACACCTTGATGTACTTGCTAGAAAGGCTGAATATGATGCAAATTCAGTCATTCTACCGAATTAATGTTTATTTTTTTTGCAGGATTTGGTCTTTTTAAAATCAATTTGGGTAGGCTTTTGGGTACTAAAATCTTTGGTATTGCTAGTAGCAGTCAACGTACATTATGAAAAGTTTTACTTAGCTATGAATGATGTTCAAGATTCATGCGCCATTGTTTTGAATTCTAATTGTACAGGTATGTTTTTTTTTTAATATTAATAGATATTGTAGCAAAAAAATATATATTTCTGCTAATCCATGTGAAATGTCGCCCCGGGAGTCGAACCCTGAAACTCAGTATCCAAGTGAAGAACACAGAGTAATAAATAAATAAATATCTTTATTTCCCAAAAAAATTACAGATATTATTGTACTTTAGTTTACAATTTTACAATTTGTGGTAGAGGACATTTACACTATACAGGGTGTTAAAGTAATTGCGTGCCATGGCTTAGGGGTAGGTTCAGTATCGATAAAGGATACTAGGAAAAATAAAAAATAAATCCAGAAACAATAAAAAAACACATTAAAAAAAATTGCAAGGTCAACCTAATTTAGTACCTACTAACTCTATATAGCAATCAAATCAACTTAAAACATGAGTAAATAAGTTGATTTTTTAATCTTTGTAAATAAGTACCTGATTCCAAACTAAATTAGGTTGACCTTGCAGTTTTTTTAAATGTGTTTTTTTACTTAAATTATTTTTCTGGGTTTTTTTTATTTTTCCTAGTTTCCTTTATCGATACTGAACCTACCCCTAAGCTATGGCACGCAATTACTTTAACACCCTGTATATTTGGATGGTTCAGAAATCTATACACAATAGATTAAACTCTGTCTCTTAAACTAGGGTATCCTGTATCTTAAGAGAAAATGAGGTACCAATTGATATAGGTATGAGTGGACTGTGTCAATTTACCTTCAGGGGGGAAAAAAAGTTATATTTTACTTTAGTTTTAAAATTATGTATGTATATTCTGTATCAAACAAGACGTAAAGTAAAGTATGAAAAAAATTAACCGTCAGCGTATAATTGGCAGGTTATTTTTTTGAAGCGGTGAAGGAATAATGAGTAGTGTTTATTTTTATCGACAAAGGACCTTAGGCCCATACCGCATACGTGAGTTACTTCGGTTTTTCTTAACGTGATGCGAGTAAAAGTACGATGGCCAACGCTTCGTAAAGCTCCCGTTTAAATTCGTGTTTAAAATCGTATGTCCAATTTGTCGCGATGAACCCACGACTTTACGTATAAAGGGCAAAGAAACCCGAATTAGGCATATATGGCAAATACCTATGTCAAAAAAAAAAACAATTTAGCTGGCGGTAATACAAAAGGTTGGTATGGAATTAAAGAAAAAATATTCGAGGATTAAAGAAAAGGCGATGTATATTCGGGAACCGCTGCGAGTTGCTTGCCTCAGAACGTGGCGTCGCTCCGCTGGCAGACGCTTTGAGTAGCCTGCTCTAGGCGGCAGGGCGACGCGTCGCTGTTAGACGCTGGGAGGTGCCTACTGCTGTCGCCGTCTCGGGATCACCCGCAGCACCTGCTTTGCCTCAGAGGCGCCAGAACGCGGTTTTCAGTTCCGCGCGGACAGCGTTAAGGCAGGGCCTGGCAATGTACTGTAGTAGACCCGTAGCGGGAAAGTATATCGGCCTTTTCTGTATGGATCCGAAATAAGCACCATTTTAGACCCGAAAGAAAGGCGCAATTTTGTAGGGAGGCTGGGTGATAGACAGACAACTGGAATACTCACACGTTGATACGGAGAATACCTTATATGGTAAGAATATCCCGGTCCCTGGGAAGGACCTTAACGATCACTGCGATACTTGAACGTTCCCGTTCACTAAAGAAAACTCACATCGAAAAATTTTGGATCAAGTCAATTTACGTATTGAAGTCTGACTGGGTAGCTGACAACTGACCACAAACAAGCACGAATTCTTTTTATTTCTTATTCCATCAAATTAATTTGAAATTACTGTCGAACGTGCCAATATTTTATAAATAAAAAATGTTTGGCATTTTTCATGTGTAAAGAGGCTTATTTGGCAGCGGAATGCTGCAATGCATTGCGTTTTTTTTTGATAAATCCAAATTAGAAGTGTTCATAATGGATTGGTTCGAAAAAGAAAAATAGACGGAAGCTATAGGGAGATCTTTGCCCAGCAGAGGGACAGTATACCTAGTTGACAAAATGTTTACAATTTAATTGCCTTTTCTCAGTGTAAATTCAAATATTACTGAGAATACAGGAGTTAGTCTCATCCTTTGCAATCATTACAGATGTAGAGAAGAGGTTATGCAAGAATGTTAAACGCCTACATCGAGCGAGGTTCGACAAGCTGGATGCATATCGGATGTTCTACGTTGATGCTACTTTACCATTAAAAACGATAGCGATACTTGCAAACTATACTTTTGTAGTGCTGCAATTTGCGTTTCTGTAATTTATGTTACTGCTTTGTAAATAAATGATATTTAACAAAAAGCGTTTGAGTTTTGTTTCTCGTCACTCCCACACCACACACCACATTTTTTATCAAAATATTTTGATTCGAAAGAGTGTCCATGGTGTTTTTAGCCCATTCTCCTCCACAGGTACCTATTATACGCATTGGAACGGGCCACTAGCTTCAACTTTCCGACTGACCGACTCCTTGCACATAGCTGAAATATCCCACCACAATGGCTCTGGCTCCTTTTGATGCCACCATCGAGGAAACAGCTGCGCACAGCTATTAGAATTTGTTTTTTGTATTTGGATTCACGTGTTCACATCGAAATTTTTGACACGTAACAAAAGCTCGCGCGTTACAAAACAAAGTCGTGAAACGAATGATCACGCTAAGGACAGAACTTAACATAATCTAGGATTTTTTTACAAACTGAATTAATAAATAGATTAAGATTTATTTTGCTCACCTTACAGATGTCGAGAAGAGATTATGCAAGAATATTAAACGCCTACATAGAGCGAGATTCGAAAAGCTGGATGTCTGTCTGATATTCTAAGTAGATGCTACTTTACCGTTTAGAGTAATGGCTTTACTTGCTAACTACACCGTTGTTCTACTGCAGTTTTGAGTTTCTCTAATTATAATTATGAATAAAAAGCGTTTTATTTCTGTTCCATCGTTTATATTCAAAATTATGACAAGAAGCTGTTTCTCCGGCTCTGCACCGGTGTGGTTAAAAATGTATTTTAGTATTTTTGGTTCCTCGCAATCTCTCATTATTTTTTCTTACAACAGTAACACGAGCTCATTGTAAAAATCTAGCTATCTATAACTTGGGTCACCAAGATACAGGCTGTGCCTAATCTGGGACCCGCTGTTTAATCTGTCTAGTCTTCTGTAAGTGAGAATTTAATGTGTGCAGTGCTACTTGTTACTTTAAAAACTTCGTGTAAGCTAAATAAATGAATTTGAATTTTAACTATACCAATAACATACTGAAATAAACTAGACTAGCTTTAGCCCGCGGGATCGTCCGCGTTGATGTCAGAAAATATCTGACGGGAACGTAATACCGGGGTTAAAGTACCTACCGTAATTGATTTTCCAGATTATAAATCCGTTCACACGATTTTGCGCCAATCCCGAACAAACAGACAAACGTACAAAAATTATAAGCACTGTATTTTCGGCATCAGGCTCGAGTACCTAATAGATCTTTTTAAGACGAATAATTCCAACTTACATTGTTTTCATATAACTCTATTTGTTTACGCGGCGCACGCTGGTTAAGCTCCCAGTCAGCATGATTTTTTCCGACATCTTCAACAATCATCGTCATATGTCAGCCAATATACTGATAACCTTTAATGAATTACGTATATACATTCTAAACCTTACTCATGAATCACTTCGTCAATTAGTGAAAACCGTATTTAAATCCGTGCGGTAGTTTTTGAGTTTATCGCGTTCAGACAGATAGACGCGGTGTGGGGAGACTTTGCTTTATAATTAGTAAAAGACTCTGACAATATATTAGTGACAATATATTAGATGATATCAAAAATACCATTGAATTAATAATGAAGATGATGAAATGCATGATGAGAGGTTAGAACTAGACTAGACAATGACCCTTATCATGAGTGATGGTTCACACAAGCATATTAAAGAAGTTTATGGCCTTGCCTTTGATAAATTACCATCCCTTACATTTGATATCTTTTCATTATATTCAAAATTTCTTTCCATTTACCATCTCTCTGTCGTTTAAAAGTTACTGTAATGGGTCTTAAAGAATTCTACAATAAGTTATTCAAGAAAGAAACATATCCGAATGATCATGAAAATAATCGAGTAACAATTCTACATTACCATGAAGTTGATAAAGATGTGCAGTCTATGTTTTTACCTCTAAATCTCATGCAAAATATTCTTTTCATGTCCAAATATTTGATCAAATATAACTTTATAACTCCAAATAAATTCAAGACCAATTTTTTATCATTATGTTGGACAATATTGCGCACTATTCCATTTTCAACTCGTTCAATTCAAATAATAGGATTAGGAAAGCCTAATTTATTTATGCACTGCGTTTTGTTCTTTGATATTTTCTTTTACTCTACATGTTTCACCATAATTTATATTCTCAACATAGTCCACGCAAAAATCAATATAGCCGCCGTTCTTGCAATTCAAGCAGCACATAGAGTTCTCAACAATACGGACATCACAAAGGCCGTTGCCAAATGGAACTGGATTGCGGTTATTCTGATTTTAGCCTTTCATTTAGTAGTTTTTACTACCAATTCTATTCTTGGGCCATACTGGTTTATGAGTGCTTGTAATTTGTTTTTATTTTGCTTTGACGCAAATATGATATACGCAATCCAATTTATTAGTTGCTTAGAAACCTATGTTGTTTCATGGAATACTCAAGTTTTCGAACCCCAGAATTATAACAATGAATATAATCAGATTCAAAAGTTTTTAGCTTACCATGAAATATTGGAATGTTATAATGCTTTCAAAATATCTTATATTCCTTTGGTAAGTGTATTATTAGTTGCCTGTGATCAAGATATTAATTTAAAGCAGTTTTTCAGAAAAATATATTATATTATATTTATATACCTACGTATTTCATTTTTATTTCTGACTGATCTGTCGCGGTCGAAGTGATGGACGTATTGCTGCTTGCAGAGGTAACAAACTGAGAAAACCCAAATTAAAGTCGACTTTTCTTTCGAGGGAATGATTCAAATGTTTTTTATAGCAGTGTGCAGTGTTTTAGGCTGCCTGTACACCGGAGCGGAGAGGAGAGGAGCGGAGATGTGTCAATATTAACCAATACAGGGTGTTAAAGTAATTGCGTGCCATAGCTTAGAGGTAGGTTCAGTATCGATAAAGGAAACTAGGAAAAATAAAAAAAAAATCCAGAAAAATAGTTTTAAAAAACATTTTTTTAAAATTGTTAGGTCAACCTAATTTAGTTTGGAATCAGGTATTTACAAAGATTAAAAATCAACTTATTTACTCATGTTTTAAGTTGATTTGATTGCTATTTTAAGTTAGTAGGTACTAAATTAGGTTTACCTTGCAATTTTTTTTAAATGTTATTTTTTAAATTATTTTTCTGGATTTATTTTTTATTTTTCCTAGTTTCCTTTATCGATACTGAACCTACCCCTAAGCTATGGCACGCAATTACTTTAACACCTTGTATAATCAATAGTCCGCTCCAGAGGTGCGAGGTGAGGTTCTATTGGTTAATTTTGGCATATTATCTCCGCTCCTCTCCTTTCCTCTCCGCTCCAGTGGACAGGCAGCCTTAGTGTGTATTTTTTAATAGAAATTCACCAGTTTTATTAGGTTCCGAGAACATAGTTAAATTCATGAGCTTTTATATACCTGAAGTCTTTTAAAGCTGATGTGTTACATATTATTATAATATGATCATACTCTTTCTGATTTAATTTATTAGAAGAACCTTTCTGCTTTCAGGTGCTAATTCACACGTTTGAGACATGTATACATTCACTCGTTGATGTTCAGTTTCTCATAACGATAGCAAGTAATGAATCTGTAAGTATTTTATTGGTACAACAGTATTTGAGACTAAAGCCTGATTTACATGGTGAGATGTCTGTAGCATACCATAATATATTGGAGCAACAATAAAATTTTGCACCGTCTAAACGGTATTTGGAAGATGTAAGTCATTTGTTGCTTTAATTGTATTGTATGCCACAGGCAAGAAACTTGCATAGTATAAGGGCTTAATGTATTTAAAAAAAAACTCTTCTGTCATCTACTGTTTTTTTTTCAGTTTATTCCACTGATATTCTTTTTTAAAGTTCAATGTATCTTAAAAAATCTTTGCTTGCAATTACTGTTCAGCTGGCGTTGTGAGATGTTTTACTCAGCTCTGAAATTGTGTCAAGATTCGTGTACACTTGCTTTGAGTTCAAATTGTTCAGGTACATAAATTATTATTATAATTTTCAATCATTTTTATATATAAATCGTTGCAAATAGCTGCAATCATTTCGTTGTCTTGTCAATTTCTTCATTATCAATTTATCAATATTGCTAAATGATTTATGATATATCGCTCTATTTTGCATTAAATGTTGATTATGAATTTGAATAATTAAAACATTTACACAGAATATTTAGTTTTAGGTGTAAAAATTGCATAGTGCATTTCGAAACTTTTTTAATGTGGTTTTTACACCTGCAACTGTTAGAACACCAGATTCAGTGTTTTTATTAAATTCCTATGTTGTTACCTGTAGATAAACCATTATGCATTATGTCTTAATGTAAGTAACGGTTTTGTTAAACATCCAGTTCATGTTTTACATAATGGAGCTGTTTTGTAAAACAGCGAATTCGACAATCCGTCTACGACATACATAATAATAATATATATAAAAAGAAACAGGGCGCTGGTGTGTGCCCTGGATGCGTTGTTACCGAATTTTATGGAAAGCAGCGCAGACCTCTGCGATACACACTCAATCTTGTATTGCACGGCTGTTGCGGCATGCCGTATAGCTCGTGTCAAATTTCCAAACACTGACCGAGCTGTACAGCCAAAACCTGCCGCGCCAGCCTGGCAATGCAGGATTGAGCGTCGTATTAATGAGGCCAGGGTACTCATCGGGAAGCTCATCTGCTTCAGGGAGGGTAATACACGCCCAAGGGTGATGCGCTTTGTGAGGCGGGCGTTCACGGGGACTAGTATTAGTCCTCGAGAATATGTTTCCTGTGTCACAGAGCGCATCGACTTCCTGAAGCAGAAAGTTTATGCATGGGCAAACCGTATCCGTCGGTATAGGCGAAGAGTGGATCGATACGCTCAGAACCGCATGTTCCAGAGCGATGAAAGGTGGGTATACAGAGCATGGGAGCGACCCATTCCCACTCAAGGTGTGACTGACGCGCGTCCACCGGAAAATGAGGCCATGAGTGCTTTTTGTCGAAGCATCTGGTCGGTGCCCGTCAGTCACACTGAAGGTGATTGGATGCGTGTTGTTGAGCGGACGTGTGATTCAATACCAGATATGGAAGCTATTAACATCAGCCCTCTGGATGTAGCCCGTGCAGTTCGTCCGTTGCCTAACTGGAAATCTCCAGGACCGGACGGACTGCACAATTTCTGGCTTAAATGGCTACAAAGATCACACGCCTGCTTAGCCTCACAATTCCAGTCATCTCTAGAGACTGGGTCGCTACCTGTGTTCTTTACGACAGGAGTTACCCACCTGCTCTATAAATCGGGTAGTACTGCGGAACCTAAAAACTATAGACCAATCACATGTTTACCTACGGTCTATAAAGTTCTTACATCCATTCTTAGAGCAAAAATTGTACAACATATTGACTCCAACTCCATTATGTCTGTGTCTCAGAATGGATGTAAGAATGGGTCCCGCGGTACTAAAGAGCTGCTCCTTATAGACATGACCATAAACCAACAGGTCCGTAGATCCCGGAAGGATTTGTCGACATGTTGGATAGATTATAAGAAGGCCTATGATTCGGTGCCACATACATGGCTCATGAGGGTGCTGGAGTTGTACAAGATAGATGCAACTCTGCGCACCTTCCTGATGTCATGTATGGGGCAATGGAGGACGGTTCTTCTCTACCCAGGATGTCGACAAATCCGGAGGACCGATGAACCAATCAGGATTGAGCGGGGAATATTTCAGGGCGATAGTCTGAGCCCACTTTGGTTTTGCTTAGCCTTGAATCCTCTAAGCACACTGCTGGAGGATTCAGGTCTAGGCTATCGGTTGAGAAGAGGTGGTCAAGTAATATCTCACCTCCTTTACATGGATGACTTGAAACTCTTTGCCCCCAACAATTTGCGACTGATGGAGCTACTGAAGGTAACAGAAACGTTCAGTAGCGCCATCAGGATGGAATTTGGTGTGGACAAATGTGCAGTCATGCATGTAAAGCGAGGAGGGATTATGGAATCCGTGGGAACCCAACTCTCGGATTCCATACACCTTAGATCCCTCTCCTCAACTGAAACCTACAAGTATTTGGGTATGTCGGAAGCATTAGGCATCAATGTTGCCGACATGAAACAATCGTTGAGGGAGCGTTTCTTTGGCCGCCTGAATAAGGTACTAAATAGTCTTTTATCAGGCGGAAACAAGGTGCGCGCCTTCAACGGTTGGGTCATGCCGGTTTTGATGTACTCTTTCGGCATACTCAAATGGACTCAGACGGAACTTGACGCTCTGGATAGGAAGGTCCGTACATTGCTGACAGCAAATCGGATGCATCACCCACGGTCATCAGTGATGAGACTGTACATCCCGCGGAAGTGTGGGGGTCGAGGTTTCTTGAATGCCAAAACCCTCCACAACCGCGAGATTTACAGTCTCAGGGAATATTTCCTTCAAACTGACGTGGGGATGCACCGAGATGTGGTCGCAGTGGACAAGGGCCTCACCCCGCTCTCCTTGGCGAAAGAGAACTGGCGCAAACCTGCAGTACTGGATACTAACGATCGTAAGGAAGTATGGCAAGGCAAAGAGCTTCACGGACGCTTTTTCCGGGCCCTTCATGGGCCTGACGTAGACTTTTTGGCGTCTATATCCTGGCTGCGCTTCGGCGACCTCTTCGGAGAAACCGAAGGTTTTGTCTGTGCGATTATGGATGAAGTTATCATGACGAATAATTATCGGAAATACATTGTCAAGGATGGTACGGTTGACATTTGTCGGGCATGCCACCGTCCCGGTGAATCAATCCGACATATTGTTTCCGGTTGTTCTCGTCTTGCTAACGGCGAGTACTTGCACAGACACAATCTAGTAGCTAGGATTATCCACCAGCAACTTGCCTTGCAATACAACCTTGTGGAGTCAGAAGTACCATACTACAGGTATGTGCCCGACCCAGTTCTCGAGAATGGTCAGGCCACATTGTATTGGGATCGATCTATCATCACTGACAGGACTATTGTAGCTAATAAGCCTGATATTGTGGTGATAGATCGACGAGAACGCCGTGCAATGATTGTTGATATTGCTGTCCCTCATGACGAGAATCTCGTGAAAGCTGAGAAAGATAAAAAAATCAAGTATCTTGACTTAGCACACGAGGTTGTCGACATGTGGGACGTGGACTCTGCAATCATTGTACCGATAATCGTAACGGTTAATGGCCTAATAGCGGAGAGCCTCAACCAACACCTCAGGAGGCTCTCATTGCGCGGCTGGGTCAAGGGCTTGATTCAGAAAGCAGTACTCCTAGACACGGCACGCATAGTGAGGAGGTTCCTCTCTCTAGAGCCCTGACCACCGGCAGCTTGGACCCTGTTCCTGATGCCGATGGGCGACTATTTTTTATATTTTTAAATGTTTTTTATACCTTTTTTTAAGAAATATTTAAAAATGTAATTTAAATATGTATTAAAATGAAATAAAAAATATATATAAATTTTCATTCTGAATATTTTTGCACGACTCTTAATGCGAAGCATTAGAGTGTGCTCTACGATCGAAAAATTTTTTTTGCCCCATTTCTGTAACTGTTTTTATTGTTACACTCCTGCTAGTACACAGAACCTACTTAATGTATATACCATTGTATAGATGATTAAATGGAGATTAATACTGTACTTTTTAACAATTGATTTAATGCAGCAGAAATGGAAAAAGCATCAAAATAGTTGAAAAAAAATTCCTGTCCGTCAATTTATGAACCCTGAAAACATTGTAGCTTGCGATAAAATCAATTAATTGAGTCAATTTTTTTTTTATACATTTGTTTCAGTCGTAGAAGGAACCCTATTGAAAATGGCTCTTTTATTCAAAGTAGTTTAATTATAATTAATAAAATACTAACTAAAATATAATATCTTTATCTAAATATTTCCAACCTTTGACTTAAGTTGCCTAGCAACCGCCAAGTAAATATCTTTGTCAGTCTTTGACATTACGACTTCATGAAAAGTTATAAATTGTTCATTTTTGTTAGAAACTATGTTTTGCAATTCTTTTTCGTTTATGAATGAGTGTTATGTATGAGGCGTGCACTTTTGGATTTTCCAAACTATTTTAGTATTATATTGTAGTGGTTACACCGCCACATACGAACTACGCAGCGAAGACATGACGTCACTCAATTCCTGCATCGCGCAGTTAGAGTTTACCAAGCGAAAAACATAGATAAGACTATCCGAAATAAACTTACGGGCAGTTGACCGCCAGACTTAACACCCGTCTGGTTGGAGGATCCTCCCTTTTCTATGGTGGATGAGTGAACTTTACACCCTGTTCCTCATACCACCAAAATGTTACCTATTGTTTCGTTACTTAACACACATACATAGCATCTATACCCACTGAGTTCAAAAAAAAACTTTACTCAAATAGATAACTTTATCGAAGCATGGCTTTTGAGATTTTATGATGACTTAACTCACCGTAACATTTACAGATGAGGAGAAAAAAATATGCAAGAATATTCAACGTTTACATGAAGCAAATTTCAGCAAGATCGACTTATGTGGCCTGGCCTCCGTTGACGCTACGCTGCCTCTAGGATTGCTAGGATTACTCACTAACTACACTGTTGTGCTTTTGCAGTTTGCGTTTTTGAGAACTTAGGAATAATACTCAATATTTTCTCAATGTAATAAGTGTTTCTTTTTCTCCTTGGGACCTTTTCAGTTATATTGTCTACATCTTTGTCTAATCGGACAATATTTTGCGCCGCCATTTTCTTTTTTGAAAAGTATTTCACAAAACAATATCATAAATGCTTACTAACAGCGCCCCCCTGTCACATGGTTATTTGTAATCGAATATTTGGGTAAAAACTGATTTTTTTGTTCTTCGTCAATAGCTGAGTTTAATATATATTATTTGAACTTGGTCTTTTTCCGGGTATATAATTTTTTCTTGTACATCGCGGACGAAGTCGCGGGTATCAGCTAGTGTTAAATATGAATGTTTTATAAGGTTTGACTGTTTACAAGGTTTGACTGTTTACAAGGTGTGACTGTTTACTTGGTGTGACTGTTTTCAAGGTTTGACTGCTTACAAGGTTTGACTGTATACAAGGTTTGACTGTTTACAAGGTGTGACTGTTTACTTGGTGTGACTGTTTTCAAGGTTTGACTGTTTACAAGGTTTGACTGTATACAAGGTTTGACTGTTTACAAGGTTTGACTGTTTACAAGGTTTGACTGTTTGCAAGATTTGACTGTTTACAAGGTTTGACTGTTTGCAAGGTTTGACTGTACACAAGGTTTGACTGTTTACAAGGTTTGACTGTTTACAAGGTTTGACTGTTTACAAGGTTTGACTGTTTACAAGGTGTGACTGTTTACTTGGTGTGACTGTTTTCAAGGTTTGACTGTATACAAGGTTTGACTGTATACAAGGTTTGACTGTTTACAAGGTTTGACTGTTTACAAGGTTTGACTGTTTGCAAGGTTTGACTGTTTACAAGGTTTGACTGTATACAAGGTTTGACTGTTTACAAGGTTTGACTGTTTACAAGGTTTGACTGTTTACAAGGTTTGACTGTTTACAAGGTTTGACTGTTTACAAGGTTTGACTGTTTGCAAGATTTGACTGTTGTGATGTTATGTTTGTGTATTTTGTAATTGTTATATTTTTTCCGTGAACAGAACAACAGACAAACTTAATAGTGCCCAAGCCCAACATAAACTAACATTTTAGGACCGAGTATACTTCCTTGCGGTCCACCAATAAAAAGCATTATGCTTATATTTTGTACAGAGTTGTGCACACCTACATTCAAAAGATACATACGACTCCATGGGCTCTGATGTACCTTCTGATGTGTGACGATACGACGCGTAAGCTCAGGGTGAACCCGAATTTATTTTATGTCAGTTTCCAAGAATATCTTCAAAAACATAACGTTGCGATTTCGTTATACATCTCTCAAATTCATGCCAATAATTAAAATACAGCTTTGTCTGTGGTTGTCTTCCTTTATATAGGGTAAAAAACTCATTACACTATTAATGAGTACAACATTACACTAGTACTCATTACACTAGTGTTGATACAACATTAATAATTATTCTTTTTTTCGCTTCCTGTTAAAGTAATGACTACCGGACCAGAATATTTAATTCAGGAAAGTAATTAATTATTGATTTTACCAATATGATTAAAATGCGTTTTATAAGCGTGGTTAAAACATTTTCTGTTGATAGTCGTATCAGGAAGTTCCGTCAGAAACGTTATAAATAAAAATGAAGACATTTCAAAATATTAGACATAAACACGTAAACACTTTTATGAACAATACAGTGGATAAAGATGTGCAGTCGACGCTTTTGCCTTTGAATCTGATGCAATGTTATATTTTCTGCCCTAAATATTGCATAAAAAATGGTTGTATAACTCCTAACGGATTCATCTCTAATTTTGTTTCAATGATTGCAACACTAGTATTCATTGCTGTATTCGTTTTCGGCATCTTTATGATGCATATTTCCCAAGATAGTTTAAAGCTCACTACTTTTATGTATGTTACAGCTTACTTTGACACTTTCTATTATTCATTAGGATTTATTATGAATTTCATTATTGGCATAATTCAAACCAAAAAGTCTATCAAGTTTGTTCTTACTTTGCAAAATCTGAACAGAGTTCTCAAAAATGAAACCAGTTTAAAAAACTTCATTGTATGGAATTGGATTATTGTAGTTGTGGCTCTGGGTGTTCATGTGTTTGTTTTCACTACTTTTTGCATACTGGCTCGTTTACCCTTCATTTCTTATTATTATTGCTACGTTTTGTTTATTTTTGATTTTAATGTAATTTACACCGTTCGACTAATTAAATTATTGGAAAATAAGGTTGTACTCTGGAGTATGTGTGTGTTAAACTTTCAAAACCTAAGAGTCACAAACGGAATAAATGATAGCAAAAACGCGTTTCAGGCTTACGTTGATATATTACACTGTTATGCCACTCATAAGGATTGTTTTCAGCAATTTGTAAGTACCTTACAATCTGTACATGGCATTGGTAAAGGGAATTCAAATCCTATTTAAGTTTCTTTTCAGATACTTTACTACATTATAGGAATATTCTCCCACGCTTTGATTTACGTTCAAGGATCAATCGAATCGTTTAAGATTGGCTTCGTATTTAATGACATAGTAAGTATTATTTTGTTTATCTATTTTTAAGGAATAATCCTACCAAACCTTAACCTCACTCACACTCAGACGTCACCGTCAGTAGTTGGTGGCTGACTTTGAATTTTCATATTATACTATCAACTTAAGGGGCAGCGCAGACGGAGCACAAGATTAATTGACAATGAAATAATATAATACAACTGGAATAGCGTTGAAAGTTGTGGGTATTATACATATAATTTAGACTAGCATGCTGGACCATACACTGCGTCTACAGAGCTGACGCGGCAGATTTTGGGTTAGCATGCTCGTGCATTTTGCGGTTATGTCTGCGATGACCCTTTCACTTAGTCAGCGTTTGACTATACTTACCTTTTATCGTTCACATGTTATTTTGTTACAGGATATATCAACCATTGGAGCGCTGTCGGCAGTTGTCTGGATTATAAAGGATTTGACGTATAAAACAATGTTGACCCAGCAATGCGAGAAATTCTATTTATCTAATCAACGTGTTCAAGATTCCTGCGCACAGATTTTAATGTCTAATTGTTCAGGTACATTCATGTCACAAATTATAAATGGGCCACAAATTACTATCCATAAAATGTATGAAAGTACTGTAAATTGTATTTTTAAAGACTTTTTCAAATATTTCGGACCATTCTGACTAACAATATCTAATGTAATAAAATAATATGAAATGTAATACGAGTAATCTGAATGGAGCTCCTGATCCAGCTGCCTAAAAAGAGCCTCTTCAGGTGTTGGTTAAGGGTCTTGGCTATTATGTCATTGAATTTGGCCGTCACGAATATCGCTACAATGACTGCTGTATCTATATCCTACATGTCTACAACCTCGCGAACCAGGTCAAGATACTTAATCTGCTTATTTTTCTCAGCCGCACCTTGTACCAGTAGCTCCCAAGCCCTATAAAACCTATATTCATCGCTCTGGCATGAGCATTTCTGAGTATAAAAATGATTATCTGCAGTCTCCGCTTGTACCGACGAATACCGTGTACAGACCATCTAATTCGGGAGGTCATTACGCTCTGTGACGCTGGGCAAATAATCTCACCCGCGCGTCACAACGCCCATCATTTTAGGGCGAGTATTACCCTCCCTGAAGCAGATTAATTCGCGGATGAGTGGTCTAGCCTCACCGATACAATGATCAATCCGTTTGCCATTTACAGGGACCCATTGATTCATGAGTTTGGCTCATTTTTCGTATGGCATGCAAATCCATTTTAGCGTGGCGTTGGGTTCCAAAATCTAATGTAATAATTAAAATATTCAACAGATGAACAGAGAAAACTTTGTAAGAACGTACTCCGCTTGCATCGAGCATCATTCAGCAAGATACGTGTTTGTGGCCTGTTCTACGTAGACGCTGCGTTACAATTAAGTCTGATGAGTCTTCTTACCAACTACATTATTGTGTTACTACAGTTCGCACTATTGTAATCTTGGCTTTATTAAATCGATTACGGCGTTTATTTTTCTTTTGAAATATGGATGTAAAAGGGACCTCCACCCAGGCCTTAGAGAAATACAGACATGTTATGTTTACGTCGCAGCCAACTAGCTTAATCATAGCCTTTCAGTTAACAGCCTAACGTGTTTACTAAACGGCGATTAGCGGACTGAATGATATTCATTATAGGTAGGGTTGGAACTGCGACTCGCGCAATCAGTACCGCACGTGCGAGCCGAGCGAGCGAAGTGAGCGTTGGCACAGTAGCGGCCGGCGAGCGCTACTTCCTAAGGCGAGGCTGTTAACTAAACGGCTAATTAAGCTAGTTGCCTGCCACATTTATAAACTTATTTTTCGTTATAAATAAATCTCTCAATCTGAGGACATAAAACAGCAGGTGATGGACCGAGTATACTTCCTTGCGGCACGCCAATGGAAAAGTTTATATAACTAGGATCTCTCAAAAATAATTCTATTTATTTAGTATTGATTTTCATTTAAATGACAAAATACCCCCTCGACTGTCGCGCGCGCAGCGGCGCAATGTCCTTATTGGTCACGCTTCGTCGGTGGTCCCGCGGCAAAAATGGCGCGTGCGATTAAAACGACGATATCTCCTAAGATAAGCATCAGAGCTGTTTAGAAGTTAATGTAAATCCACGAAAAACACAAAGAAGAACATGAACATCACGATAAGATCTGGCCACGACAAATAGATGTCGTGGCCAGATCGTTTAAACGATATGCCCAATGTTAGCTGGCCATTTCATGAAATTATCAATTTTAAGATCTGGCCACGATATATACATAATTTGTAAGTTGATTATAAATAATTCATTACACGTCAAATATTTTTTGAAGCTCGATGAGAGCTGTGTTGCCTACCCCTTGAGAAGAAACACCGAAAGAAACTCAAAGGTCAAGGTCTCTTTTAAGTTCAGACCTTTTCTTCTAATGGTTGGATAATCGTGTGTATGTCTGAGAAGGTCTCTTGAAAAAAAAACACCACCCAGGTTTGAGTGGACCTGTCCGAACGATACACGCATGTGTAATGGCTAAGGCTTTGCGAGTAGACTGCGCAGATCGGCAACTGATAGGTAGTGTAGAGAGATAATTGAAACCAGCAGGATAGGATAATACATTATAATTAAATAGGTAGTAGTAACACGGATAGATCGCGGGTAAGGTCACTTTGTTTTTTGTACTGAGCACTAGCACACTTATATCTAAGAAAACTACAGTCCTTGGTGGCACGAGTCACAGGGGGCTACCCAGCACAGGCCCAATCTTCCCAACCTTCCCAACCTTCCGCCACGCTTTGCTGGTCCAGCCTTTACAGGGCCGCAGGATGGTTGTAACCAATTAGGCTCGTTAGGGAGCGCATGTTATATGCAGGGTGATTAGCAGCACGTCGCATGCCAAGTGCCAGCTTGATAATATATGAAAGTTTTACACATCGCAACGGTTAACAGACACAGAGTTTGTATAGAAAGCTTGGCACAATGTCAGATGCAATTATATGAAGTTATGTATGTGACACGCGAGCATAAAACATAAAGTAAAACAATGATTTTAGCAGATGGCTTGCTATATCGCTTATACACAGTAAGGCTCTACAGAACCTTGATGCGGCAGCAATACATAATTATATATTATATTTCAGACTCCTGTGTACTGGATAGCTCACAGCCTCGTGGTCCGAAATGCCCGTGCCCCGTGAAATTAGATACTACATAGATGATGATTGCCCCGTTGGTCTCGTGGTCACGCTTGCGACTGCTGAGCGTGGGGTCCCGGGTTCGATTCCCGGGTCGGGCAAAGTGTTATTGGGTTTTTCCATTAGGAATTTCTTAGTAACAGCCTGGAGTTTGGAAGTTGGCTGTGTGATACCCCCGTGCCTCGGAAAGCACGTTAAGCCGTTGGTCCTACGCCTGATCTCTCTCCGGTCGTGTCGGATTGCCGTCCCATCGGACTATGAGAGTGAGGGAAGAGAGAGTGCACCCGTGTCTGCGCACACACTTATGCACTATAATATCTCCCGCGCCGAAGGCTAGTCTCCATTGAGAGTGGCCGCCGTGACCTAAGTACAGTCTGGAGGAATATACATATTATATTATTGTATTTATTGTTGTCTTATGACTTCCAAGCGAATAAAGTTGCAGCAAAAGGTCTCCGTTCAGATTGGCCGCCGTGGCCGAAATACGGTCTGGAGGACTATATATAGATGATGATGTCAAAACACGTGTCCAGTGCAGAGGGTCTGCTATAAATACCAAATTAATGTGGAACTAACTCTAGGTTGGGGCACTCAGAATCCTGATTCTGTATATTTTGTACAGAGGCGTGCACACCTACATACAAATTATAAGACGTTAATAAATAGGCTCTGATCTTCCTGCGTGTGATGACACGACATGTCAGTCTTGTGTGAACCCTAGTTGACTTTATTTCGGTTTCTCAGAACATCTTAAGCACAAGGTTGCGAATTCATCACCTACTAATGTCAAATTCATTGGTGCTACTTAAAATCGAATGACGTGAAACCGCGGGGAGTTCTTCGCAATAATGTAGCAGTTTTGTTCATAAAAATGAGATCCCCTTTAACTATAAAGTAGGAAATAGGAACAATATTATCAATGCTGTACTCACGTTAAAGGACTCACCTAATCAATACTCATTACTTTTATTGCATTCCACATGTAGGTATTCTTAGGTGGTAAACAATTAGATCATAATAAATGGACTCTGTCGGCCACAGCAAAATACAAGCACCCACTCGAAGTAATTAATTAATGATTCTACCAATATTATCAAAACGAGTTTTATATGCGTAGTTAAAACATTTACTGTCGATTGTCGTTTCAGGAGGTTCCATCAGAACCTAATAAAAATGAAGACATTTCAAAATATTAGACATACACGTGTAAGGACTACTATGAACAATACAGTGGATAAAGATGTTCAGTCGACGCTTTTGCCTTTGAATCTGATGCAATATTATATGTTCTGCCCTAAATATCGCATCAAAAATGATTGTATAGCTCCAAATGTTTTTATCTCTCAATTCGTTTCAATGATTGTAACACTAGTATTCATTTTTGTATACGTTTACAGCACCTGTATGGTGTATTTTTACCAAGACAATGTAAATTCTACTACTTTTATGTATGTTACAGCATACTTTGACTCTTTCTTTTATTCCTTTGGATTTACTATGAATTTCATTATTGGCATAGTCCAAACCAAAAAGTCTACAAAGTTTGTTCTTACTTTCCAAAATGTGCACAGAGTTCTCAAAAATGAAACCAGTTTAAAGCGCATCATCGTTTGGAATTGGATTATTGTAATCATTGCTCTGGGTGGTCAAGTCTTCTTTTACACTGTTTTTTGTAAACTAAGCAATTTACCGATGAGTTCATATTTTATTTGCTACGTTTTGATTATTTTTGATTTTAATATAATTTATGCCGTACGAATAATTAAATTATTGGACATTAAGGTGGTTCTCTGGAGTATTTGGGTGTTAAATTCTCAAAATATAAGAAATATGAACGGAATTAATAATAGCAAAAAAGGGTTTCAGGCTTTTGTTGATATATTAGACTGTTATGAGACCCATAAAGATTGTTTTCAGCAATTCGTAAGTACCTTCTAATCTATAAATGATTCCAATCTACACATTGGTAAAGTGAATCCAAATCTGATTAAGCTATGTTTCCTTTCAGATACTATACTACATTATAGGTATATACTCACACGCTTTGATTTACGTCCAAGTATCAATTGAATCGTTTAAAATTGGCGTCATCGATAATGGCACAGTAAGTATCATTATATATATGGAGAATAATGCATCTCCCGTCTGGAGTCCCACTTATAACATTCATATAGAACGAATTGAGCGCGTTCAAAAAAAAATTACGAGATGCTTGCGGCTTAAAGACCACAAATGTCCATTTAGAGCCAATTACGCAGAACGGTTAAGCTACATCAAATTAGACTCATTGAAGCGACGGAGGGTTCTAAATGATCTGTCAACACTTCACAGAAACGGTATAACATCAACTCCGGATCTCCTTAACAAAATCGACCTAGACGTACCTCGTCATTCTCACCTCCGGTCCAAGTGTACTCCTAGGACTTTTGCTACCAAACCGTGTCGCACAAACCTGGGCCAGCATGCTCCCTTAAACAGAATGTTGACTTTTTACAACAGAGTCTGTTCGGTTGACAACTGTATAGATATTTTCTTCGATAGTCTGCCCATATTTAAAACCAAAATTATTAAAATTGACCTGTAATCGGCTGCCTACTTATATTTATTCTTTAAAAATAATGTAATTTTAATATAATAATGTGTTTTTAATATAATAATGTTATTTTAATATAATAATGTTATTTTAATATAATAATGTTATTTTAATATAATAATGTTATTTTAATACAATAAATTAATTAGTAGTAGTAGTAGTAATAATATGTATATTGTCCGTGTGGTGCCGGACTTAAAGAATCGCACTACCCTATGTCTTCCCATGGGTGTCGTAAAAGGCGACTAAGGGATTACTAGAGAATGGGCAGCAGCGTTCTCTATGCACTATTTACACCATACTGCGATCGCCAACCCGCTTGCCAAGCGTGGCGATTATGGCAAACCCCCCCTAAAAATGACAAGCACCACAAACAAACGGCCCCTAGTGCCCGGCGGCCTACCTACCCTTGGCTACGGTAGCGGTCAAGGTCACGGTGAGGCAAGGGGTGCGAAGAATCCCCGGAAGAGATCCGGCTACCACAACCACCGGAAACTGGACCTGGCAACTTATAACACGCGTACACTCCGGACCGACGAGAAGATCATCGAACTCGAGGAAGAATTGAGCAGGTTACGATGGGGTATAATAGGATTATCCGAAGTCCGAAGAGAGGGGGAGGACTCGATAATCCTTAAATCCGGAAACTTGCTCTATTTCCGGGAGGGCGACCAGCAGTCCCAGGGTGGTGTCGGGTTTATCGTCCACAAGTCCCTTGTGAGCAACGTAGTGAAGATCGAGAGTGTGTCGACCAGGGTGGCGTACCTTATACTCAGAATATCCGCAAGATATTCGCTGAAGGTCGTACAGGTTTACGCCCCGACCTCGTCACACCCCGACGATGAGGTGGAGACCATGTATGAGGATATTTCTAGAGCCATGCATGCCTCTAAAACTCACTTCACCGTTGTCTTCAACGCGAAACTGGGCAAACGAAATGATGATGAGCTGCGAGTGGGGCAATTTGCAGTTGGACGTCGGAACCACCGGGGTCACCTACTGGCCAGTTTTATGGAGAAGGAAGGCCTCTTTATGATGAACTCCTTCTTCAGAAAACGTGAGCACAGAAAATGGACCTGGCAGAGCCCTGATGGTGCAACAAAAAATGAGATTGACTTCATTATGTTGACGAAGAAGCAAGTATTCAATGATGTCTCTGTGATCAACGCGGTGAAAACCGGAAGCGATCACCGCATGGTAAGAGGCACATTGAACTTAAATATTAAGCTGGAAAGATCTCGACTGGTGAAGTCTACGCTCCGTCCAGCACCGATCCAAGTCCAAAACCCCGAGAGCTTTCAGCTCGAACTTCAGAATCGTTTCGAGTGCCTAGGGAGCTCCGTGGACGATTTTAACGATGGGTTCGTGGAAACTGTCCATACGGTCGGGTCCAAGATCTTTAAGACCCGTCGTACAAATAGAAACAAGAGGCTCTCTGATCCTACTATACAGCTCATGAAGGAGAGGCGCGAGATGATCCTCCAGTCTTCAGACGATGCGTTCAAGTACGCCAGCTCAATAGACGGATCTCTAAGTCCTTGAAAAGCGACCTTCGTCGCTTTAGTACGGACCGCATTAAGGACGCGATAGAGCGGAATAAGGGCTCCAAGGTCTTTGCAAGAGATCTGTCTATTGGGCAGAGCCAGCTTGCAAAGCTGAAGACCGATGATGGCAGGATCGTATCCGCCAAACCTGAAGTATTGAGAGAGATCGAGAGGTTCTATGGACAGTTATACACGTCATCCAGTAACCCCGTTACGAATCTGGCAAACGACCCAAGAGCTAGATTAACCCGACATTATACCGAAGATATCCCGGACGTCAGCTTGTACGAGATTAGGATGGCTCTAAAGCAACTTAAAAACAACAAGGCGCCGGGTGATGACGGAATTACGGCCGAACTCTTAAAGGCCGGTGGGAAACCCGTTCTAAAGGCCCTCCAGAAGCTGTTCAATTCCGTCATACTCGAGGGTAAAACGCCACAGGCATGGAGCAGAGGTGTGGTGGTACTCTTTTTTAAAAAGGGCGACAATGCCCTGCTTAAGAACTATAGGCCCATCACACTTCTGACCCATGTCTACAAGCTGTTTTCAAGAGTCATCACGAACCGTCTCGCGCGCAGGTTTGACGACTTCCAGCCTCCCGAACAAGCCGGATTCCGTAAAGGCTTTAGCACCGTGGACCACATACATACGCTGCGGCAGGTTATACAGAAGACCGAAGAGTATAACCTGCCTCTCTGCTTAGCGTTCGTGGATTACGAGAAAGCCTTCGATTCGATCGAGACATGGGCTGTACTGCAGTCTCTTCAACGGTGCCAGATCAACTATCGGTACATCGAGGTGTTAAAGTGCCTATACAAAGACGCCACTATGTCAGTCCGACTCCACGACCAGACCTCGAAACCTATCCTTCTGCAGCGAGGTGTGAGACAAGGAGACGTTATCTCTCCGAAACTGTTCACCGCTGCACTGGAGGATGTCTTCAAGATTCTGGACTGGAAAGGGCTAGGCATCAACATCAATGGCGAGTATATCACTGACCTTCGGTTTGCCGACGATATAGTTATCATGGCTGAGACCATGGAGGACCTCAGTATAATGCTCGATGACCTCAGTAGAGCCTCCAAAAGAGTGGGTCTTAAAATGAACATGGACAAGACAAAGGTCATGTCAAATGCCCATGTAACACCCGCCCTCATAAAGATCGGAGACGCTACGCTCGAAGTTGTAGACGAGTATGTTTACCTAGGACAAACTGTTCAGCTAGGTAGGTCCAACTTCGAGAAAGAGGTCAATCGTCGAATCCGACTCGGTTGGGCAGCGTTCGGGAAGCTACGCAATATCTTCTCGTCCCACATACCACAGTGTCTCAAGACGAAAGTCTTTGACCAGTGCGAGTGATGACTTATGGCACTGAAACGTGGTCGCTCACAATGGGCCTAATTAGAAGGCTAAAAGTCACCCAAAGAGCAATGGAGAGGGCTATGCTTGGAGTTTCCCTACGTGATCGAATCAGAAATGAAGAGATCCTCAGGAGAACCAAGGTAACCGACATAGCCCGAAGAATTGCCAAACTTAAGTGGCAATGGGCAGGACATATTGCTCGCAGAACAGATGGCCGATGGGGCCGAAAGGTTCTGGAGTGGCGACCACGTACCGGAAGACGTAGCGTTGGAAGGCCTCCCACAAGATGGACCGATGACCTAGTAAAGGCCGCAGGAATTCGCTGGATGCGGGAAGCACAGAATCGGTCGAAGTGGCGGTGCTTGGGGGAGGCCTATGTCCAGCAGTGGACGTCTTTCGGCTGATATGATGATGATGATGATGAAATTAATTAATTTTAATATAATAACGTAATCTACTTTTAATTTTTATCACTTAATTTTAAGGGTTCCGTACCCGAAGGGTGACAAACGGAACCCTATTCATAAGCCTCCGCTGTCCGTCTGTCTGTCAGCGAACTCTATCTCATGCACCGTAATAGGTAGGCAGTTGAAAATTTCACAGATTGTGCATTTCTATTGCCGCAAGAGCAACAAATAATAAAATTAAAGGGGGGTCGCCATACAATAAAATTAAATTTTGAAAAAAAATATAATTTGACCCTGGCATGTGGGGTATCATTGTCTAGAACTCGTCGAGTAGATAACAAATATGATTTTTATTTGTTTTTATCTTCAAAAATGATGAATTAGGGGGCCGTAGAAGTTGTCTGTTTTAGACCATTTTTGTACGAGCTCTATCTCAACAACTAAACCAATTAGGAATTTGAAACTTGTGTGTATCATGTACCCTACTCTTTATAATCAACAAATACTAAAAACGCCGCTTTATAACGTATTTTATATAATATGGGCGATTTTCTGCAACTTAAAAAAATAATTTTGTATTTCATGCTAATATTATGCGATATAAATTCCACAGATAACTATTTACTAGTCGGAGGAATGACATGGAATTAGTAAGTACCTACTATCATGGCAGCATATAACTATTTCTTTCATTTAAATTTCGATCATCCAAAAAGGTCTACAAAATAAGCTTCCTTCAAAATTGGTCTGAGGCTCTGAGGTGAACTTTATCGACTTTTTTCAAAGTATCCCTGGTGTTGATAAAAATAAAAATAAAATAAAATAAATTTATTCAAGTATAAAGTAAGATTATGATTTACATTAATAACAATCGAGGAAAATTTACTTCTAACTGTAATGTAGACTTGCCTGATCTAGGTTTATAAAAACCTTTGTTTCAGGCCATCCATTTACATCAAAATTTTTAAAAAGAAGGCAACAAATAATTTATTAGAAGCTTAATAAAAAGAAGACATAATATTTTCAATGACTTAAAGAGTAACTATATTACTAATTTAAAAACTAGATTATGTAAGAATATTATATTTAAATAAATTAACGAATAATATAAAAGTAGACAAAGTGGAGACTATTATTAATTAGGCAAAGGAAAGAAGTTTTATTTTAATATTTCTAGTAGTTTTTCCGTGTCTGCGTAATTGAGTTTTGCCAAATATTCCTGTATTAGTAACTTACACCTATTATAACTTAAACTATAAATCTTTAGCACTCTGTTAAACTAGTTATACAAGTAGGGTCCTAAAAATAAATAAAATCGATGAGCAAAAGCATGTTTAGTCTGAGAAGTGTGTATGTACCTCATGTTAAAACTACACTCCAATAGACAATATATTCAGTAACATTGAATTGAATGCTGGCACATACAGTTTACTATTCAGTTACCTTAAACCGTTGTGGATACAATTTCATATTGAGAAAACTTATTTGTGTAAAAATATTCGGCCACGGCGGCCAATCTCAACGGAGACTAGCCTTCGGCGCGGGAGATATTATAGTGCACAAGTGTGTGCGTAGACACGAGTGCACTCTCTCTTCCCTCACTCACATAGTCCGATGGGTTGTGTAAAAATAATAAGTAAGAAATAAAAGATTTCTGTATGACTATCAAAAATAACGTAAATAAATACCTGATTTGACGGAATGTTGTAATTAAAATTTGGCATACTACTTACATTCTATTTTGTACAATATAGTCTGATGTAGCAAGAGAAATCCTTTTATTTATAAGTAACTAGCTTTACCCGGCCCGGCTTCGCACGGTTAGCACTAAGTACTTATTTACTGCGCACCTACCTTTCCTAATTACCTTATTCTACCTAATTACCTACCCTACCCTACCTACCAGGGTAGGTAGGTCCTAACCTACCTACCCTAACCTAACCTAACCTAACCTACCTACCCTACATATCTACCTGCTTACCTATCATATATACCTATTTGTACCTACTTAGTAATACTATGTTAGTAGCAAATAAAAAAAAATGACTTTGACTAGTTAATGCATGTTACTCGATAAAGTTAACTTAATATTTTTCTCTTAAAATAAATGAAATATAGGTACTTCTACACCTATATTTTAACACAACAACATTTTTTCATTAAAATTAGACAATTTTTTTACAAATCTTTATGTTTTTTTATAGCGCCTCTGTTGTTACCTTTACGAAAGTGCCTATTACAAAAATTCAGTGTCAAATCATGTACGACATGGTATGGAACCCATCGTGTGCGTGTCCGACTCGCACTTGACCGATTTATTTAATACTTAGCCTATTTATTTTATTTTATACCATAATTAGTTTTGTTACCTCAAATGCGAATATTTTATTGTGATTAATTTTATTTTTTCGTGATGGTTGTTTGTTCACATGCACGAACGAATCTCATGTAACGAAGTCTATAATTTTTAATTTATTTTATAATCTAATCTAATCTTATTTCGTAACTAATGTATCAAATATTTTAATTATTTAAAAATTTGTCGAATTTCACTGTTTGATAAGAATGTTGTGCATGCCTATAAGTGATGTATTTACACAGTACTGAAGACTCGATATTAATTATTGCGACCATTTTTTTAAATATGTCGTTGGTGTGACTTGCTTAATAAATAAATAAATAAATTATGTGTATCTACTTTTATATTTTTCGAATGATCTTTACGTTACGCTTGCTCCCAGTCAGACGTCACTGTCAAAAGTCAGTGGGTGACGTTAATTTTTTTTCATAATTTTTTTTCAACTGTAGGGTCTAAGCCAGAGCAGAAAAAAAAAGAACGGGTTGCACTCCTGTAATGCCGGCAGAAGTGAAAACTTGAACATTAACGTTGTGCATTTTTGAATATTTTGGAAAGGTTAGAAAATAACTTCGCACGAATTGCTTTATTTATCAGTATACAAGTACTGTAATTTTTGTGGTTAAATACAATATTCATTAGTAGTAGTAGTAGTATATTTATTTATTTTCGCAATATAGTCTAACAAAAATAAACAATTTATTTAAACACTTTTCATGAAGTATGTTTTGACTGCTTTTTTTTCTCATCAATATGGGTAAAATTTCTTACCTCGCAATCTTTACGTAATATCAAAGACTATTTATTTTGATATTTACTTTGTCGGTTGCTAGGCAACGGAAAAGGGTCGAAGGCCCTCCGTCTTACGAATTGTCGATCAGGTCACGTGTCCCGTCCAATTTTTTACCCATCCCAAAAAGAGGTCAACGCGCCTAGAGAAGTTTTCACTTCAAAATAAAAACTGCTCGAGTAGTTTCTTTTATTAATTGACAGTGAACTACAACAACAAAACAACTAACACAACTGATTTTTTTTTGAAAATAGTGAGAATGATATAATTCGCTGCTGCGTATATAATAGCATACTCTAGCATGCTTTACCATTAGTTGTGTTCACCGAGTAGACGCAGCAGAAACCGCGCGAGCATGCTCGAGCATTTAGGAGCTATGTCTGCGATGTCCCTTACTTTCAGTCAGAGGCTGACTATACCAACTTTTTATCGTTAACATGTTGTTTATTGCAGGTTGCACTAAGTTTGGCGCTGTCCGTAGTTGCCTGGATTATAAAGAATTTGATTTATCAAACAATGTTGACCCAGCAATGCGAGAAATTCTATTTATCTATTCAACGTGTTCAAGATTCGTGCGCACAGATTTTAATGTCTAATTGTTCAGGTAATATCTTGTCAATGAAGATCCGGTAAAAATGACGATTCGTCTATGTGTGGAAGCGCTGAGGATTGTCATTTTAAAGGACAATGACTAATGTAATAATTAAAATATTTGACAGATGAACAGCGAAAACTTTGTAAGAACGTACTGCGCTTGCATCGAGCATCATTCAGCAAGATACGTGTGTGTGGCCTGTTCTACGTAGACGCTGCGTTACAATTAAGTCTGATGAGTCTTCTTACTAACTATATTGTTGTGTTACTACAGTTCGCAGTTTTGTAATACAGGTTTCATTAAATTGATCTTTTTGTTCATTACCATTCTTATTTTTATTTATTTTTTCCTGACCTTTAAAGACAAAGTGACATTCTATCAGCGATAACCATGATGGAAAAGTGAACAATGTACTGGATTGTCATCATTTACCAAAAAGCTTACCCTATGTTAATCCTGTTAAATGTTGTTGTAGAAATATAATACTGTGAAATCGATTGTCACTTGTTAAGTCTCTATCTTATTTTAAACTAGCTTCTGCCCGCAACTTTTTTCGCGTAGAAGTCTTATGGCAACAATAAATACAATAATATACGAGTATAAAGTCCTCCAGACTGTACTTAGGTCACGGCTGCCAATCTCAATGGAGACTAGCCTTCGGCGCGAGAGATATTATAGTGCACAAGTGTGGTCGCAGATACAGGTGCACTCTCTCTTCCCTCACTCTCATAGTTCGATGAGACAGCAATCCGATACGACCGGAAATCAGGCGCAGGAACAACGGCTTAACGTGCTTTCCGAGGCACGGGGGTATCAGACCGCCAACTTCCAAAGTTACTGAGAAATTCCTAATGGAATAATCCAATACCGCTGCCCGACCCGGGAATCGAACCCAGGGCCAGCAGGCTCAGCAGTCGCACTTGAGACCACGAGACCAACGGGGTAATCAGTCTAACATTAATATACTAAAGTAACAGCCACATTTTTATAAAACTTCCCTGTATATTTCGTTTCTAGTTTGGTCTCAGCAGCCAAATTATAGAGAGAGTCAGGACTAGTGACACAGGAGCAAGCGACTCCAATATACAGGTGTCCGTGTGAGAAGTAGCTCGTCCTGAGGTCGACACCCGCAGCCTTCGGTAGCAATTTCCCATTGCTTGCGAAGTTTTTCGTTTAATTCGAATTAATGAACGGCTGCGTTCCTGCATATACTACCTAATGGCCCAACACTGATACACAGACTGATGCATTCCTGCAGATTATTCCTGCAAACGGCTGTATCTAAAATAATATTATAACAGTAGATTGTGAAAACATGGGATTTCTTATTAACAGTACCTGTATAGATACTATAGATATTTATTTTTATTATAATCATAGATTTAGATGACAGAAGAGGCTTATACTGCATGTTTTTGTGTGTACATTCTACGATTTATCTTATAGGAGATATCAAAAAAAAAAACGAGGCAGTCTGGGACTGCCGATTCAAGTGAAAATTCAGTAACGCCATCTAACGGTAATGTCAAAAATTTATGTGGCTTGCTGTCAATACAAGAACGAAAGCTGTAACTCCATTAAAAAAATCCAAAAAAATTAAACAGAGTGCGCTGTCAACAAAAACTTGAACGTCTTACGAATTTTCAATCAGGTCACGTGTCCTGACGCGAGTTTAACATTTTTTACCCATCCCAAAAAAAGTGCACAACGCCGCTACAGAAGTTTTCACTTCAAAAATGGTTTTTGTGGCCAGGTGCTATAAGGAAGGATAGCATTGAGTTGCTACAGGGCCAAATTGAATGACGCTATTAAATAGCGTACGAACAAAAGTAAAGTAACTACGCCTCACCTTGGAGCAATCAATGAGGGCTGGTTGAATAAAATTAAATATTCAGTTACGCCTAATTGACGGATCATTGTACGTTCATAGTTCATCCAATGCGAGAGCGGTGCTCCTAACTAAACTAGACCCACCTGCTATGGTGACCCAAATGTCAGTCAGTTTCAGACATTAGAGTCACCATAGCAGGTGGGTTTTAGTTTGCTCAGGAGCACCGCTCTCACGTTGGGTGTCGAACGATTATTGCCAACTGTGGTCATCTGTGGTCTGAACTCTTGCACTCTTGAAGCTTGATGCTTTTAACTTGGTCGCCTATTTAACTCAAGTAATTCAAGATAGTGCCATGCCATCGACTTGAAAAGAAAAAAAGAAGTTTGCTTGTGAATACCGAAAAGTCCCCGACGAAGTCGAAAACGAGCCTTAAAAACATAGCGTTGTTCAAAATTTATATGAGAACAAACGTCGATTATTTTATATTGTGTTCGTATTTTCAAACAAATTGTTTGTTACTTATAGGTACTTCGGTACACGAAACTGTCTATTTGTAATACCCGGAAGTGCGTATATTTATCCTACTAGTACTCGTATGTGAAAATATAAAAGAAAAATAAAATATGTGCATATTTTCTAGAGGTTTTCTAAAGTTATAAAAACCCCAAAACCTAAAATAAACTAAACTAAATCCAAACCCTGGCATAGATGGCGAGACGAGCTTGACGGGATTGGCCAATGTTGCCACAGGATCGAGAGAGACGAAAAAGGAAAGGGAGGCGTTTGCCCTGTAGTGGGACAAATCAATCTTCCTAGCCTTTTTCCCAACTATGTTGGGGTCGGCTTCCAGTCTAACCGGATGCAGCTGAATACCTGTATTTTACATGGAGCGACTGCCTATCTGACCTCCACAACCCAGTAACTGGGTAATACGGTACCTCTTGGTAAGACTGGTGTCAGACTTTCGGGTTTCTGACGACTCGTAACGACTGTCAAAGATCCACAAATGACAGCCGGGACCAACGGCTTAACGTGCTTTCCGAAGCACGGAGGAGTCTCGGTATGTAAAGGTGGTCACCCATCCACTGACCAACCCCGGCAAGCGTAGCTTAACCTTATGGATCGACCCGTGCGGCTTGTTATTACTTAGCCACGAGCTCCTCCTACCCTGTAGTGGGACAATATAATCGAAATAAACAGTAACTCGGTTTGAATAAACAGGGTCTAATTAAATAAACTTCACAGACGCGAGGTAGGTCGATACGATCTAAATAGGATAAAACAAAAAAATTGTACTTAAGTCATTTCGAGTTACTATTATACACGCTACATGCGCAACGGTCGCTGGTAGTGTGTAATCAGCTGTGGTTACTCAAAATTATGACGTAAACATTTTTTTTTTGTTTTGTTGTCATAAGATTACGATATATATCACATCCGTAAACTTTAGCAGCTTATTTATTTATATTAAATAAAATGATTTGTTTGCTTGGGAAGTTTTACAAAATGTTTGAAGTTGTACAAAATATTAAAAAGGTTTTTCATAAATAATTATGTAATTTACAGAAAATTGAATTGTAGCAGTATAACAATATATTGAGCAATGTTTCCCATTAAACATATTGGTAGCGTAGCGTCGACATAGAACAGGCCACACGCGGTCATCTTACTGAACGAACGATTTGACTGTATCACGCTTTTACAAAACCGCTTTTGACTTTCTGCAAAGAAACATGCCATCATGAGTTATTATTAATGTTAAGTTGTATATGTATATAGCTTTTGTAGGGATAACCTCTTATTTTCTGTTTATATATAATCTAAACTAATATTTTAAAGAGAAAAGATTTATATTATTAGAAAGCTCAAGAACTATTGGACTGATTTAAAAAATTCTTTCACCAGTAGAATGCTATATTATCACTGAGTAACATAAGCTATAATTTATAAAGATATCACTTGGGCGAAGCCGCTGGCGGAAGTAATGTGTCCAACAAGCGCACGGGCGTATTTATTTTTATTTTTTAAAGCTGAGCGCGACACCAAAGTTTGTCACAGTTACTTGGCTATTTACAATTTTCAGGACCCCAAAATAGGAATTATTAAAATTCAAATTCATTTATTTGCATAAACAAGGTATAGAAGGTTGGTAAAAACGTACAAAATTGTTCTCTTATTCTGCCTTTAATTTCGGCGTGCAAATATAAAATAAAATAAAGTTACATAATATTTTATTAAAATTAATTGACCATAATCATGCAGTCATTATACAAACAGCCCCATTAAAATTTCATTATTGCATTAAATAAATGTCAATACAAGAATGAAAAAATAAATAAATTTTAATGTCAATACATTATAGTTTCAGAAAATAGCACATTCATTATTTAGATAATTCAATAATATTTTTAGGAAAGCAAAATGGATATTATTTGAGGTTCGGTAAAATTAATACAACCGGTCACAAAGCCCACCGTTGGATTTTCAATTCTCGGCGCTCTGAGCCGTCGCTGCTTCGTGTTAAAAATGCGCGGCTATAGAAATGTTTTTTTTGCCGAATAAATAAAACAAAAGTTAATTAAAAAACGTCTAGAAAACCGAATTTAAAACCCCTTATCATTATGACCAGTCATAGAATTGGAGAAACTTTATTATTAAAAATATTCTTACTTGGACAGTTCCTATTCTTCATAAGCTGTATGCACGCCGTCTTAGCTTCTTCAACAGTTATATAGAATTTCTCAGAATATAAACCGTGAAGAATTATCAGTGTTATACTCTTACTCAGCCATAAAATGACCACAAGAATGTGAAACAACGACTGCAAAAAAATTATTAAAAAAACTGTTATACAACAACTAATAAAAACTAATGAATTATAAAATTGAATAAATATTAAGTTTTTGTACTCAAAAGTAACATGCTACAAACTCAAATCACCACTAAGTAGCCAGAATGATACAGCACTAGTATTTCAAAGGCGGTCTGTATACGGTGCGACCACAGATATAGATAGACAATCTATATCTGTGGGTGCGACTTACTGACGCGTTGTTAACTAGTTTGTAATGGGTTGCGTCGTATTCGGACCACCATTTTAATACTAGTTACTCCTTGACTAATGACGTGGCCTCAAAAAAAACAAAGAAATGATAAAGTAAAGGATAATACCTACATGTCTGTGTGTGATGCTAAAAATCAGTCCACTATTTTAGAAACATTTCATACTTACGTTTATGGGATTTCCTGCAGTTATTCTCAGCGTAGAGAGCATCATATCAAAATAAACTAGATTAATGTACAATGCGTTTAATGTGTAAATTACAACCTATGAAAAAAAAAACTTTGTTATAGATGATGAGATAATAGATTCACGATAAAATCTAAAATTATTAATTCTGTTTCCAGGGCCCTCAGGACTCCTGAGGGTCCTTAGTGTTACTGAACTCTGTGGTTCTTGCTATGCATTCGGTTTTAAAACAGAGCATAAGCGTTATTACTTGGTGCCAAAAAAGGTACCTATGGCTATCAAGTTAATAACTTCTGCTGCCAAACTGAATTCCTTCAGAAGGGCTCCTAGTACACATATTTTGATGAACTAGAGTTAGTTCATCAAAATATGTGTAATGTAAGTTGAATGATCAAAAACTTACCAACACTTGGAAAATTTGCTCATACAAACTGAAAGCTTTTAAAATATTTTGGTATATGCCAAGCATTTTGAGATAACGCTCATAATTTTCCTGTTCATTTTCAAGTCCACCGTTCATCATCAGAAGTTCTTTAATCCACTCTTTGAGATACTTCCTTAACAATATTATTATTCGGATGGCCAGAACTACATTGATATCCAGTGTGATGCACCATATATCGAGAACATTGTTAAAAATTTGACTGACGTCGTAAGTTTGATTAAATACTATATTAGACGTAATAAATGTAAAAAAATTGGTAAAGATAGTAGTTGCTATTGAGATCCAGTTCCAAATAATAAAACTTCGGATACTCTTACTGAAATCCATGCACTTATGTATAGTTTGAATCCTCAACATAAGTGAGACGTTGTTATCCTTATGCTTCAAGTCCAGAATAAACATCGTAGTGAATTCGAACGCAAAGGCGATATAATTAATAATGTTAAAAAGTGTCAGGAGGTGCCTTTCTAAATGTTTCATATTGGCATCTGTGGCGTCAACGGTGAACATTTGATAGATGCACAACGTATTCATGAATAGCATACAGCAGAATGCCAGCACACGACTTTTTTTATTAGTCGGATAAATATGGTTATTTCGCACATTATACTTTGAAATAAAAAACAGATTGAGTGGAAAGTCAAAAGATTGCACCAATCTTTGTATATCATTTTCAAGTCGATTATTAAGTATAACATGGAATGAAACATCTGGAACTATTTTTTGAGACATTTTTGTAACTTCATATTATAACGACCATGACTCCGAAATAATAGGTAATAAAGTATAATTTACGAAGGAATAATACCTACTACGTTTAATATTAATGTTATGATCGTATCAATGTTAGAGACGCAGTTAGTATTATTTTTTATGTATCTTAAAACATTAGTGTAATAACCTAAAGTAATCCTAAGTAATTATGTGGCAACATTTGTAAAAATGTACACAAGACAACTTGAAAACACAATTTCAACGAATGGAGAAGTTTCTAGATTTTTTGGAGTCGATTATTAGAACTAATTTATTTGGTCAGTCATCTTCTAACTAACCTTTCCCAACTATGTTGGGATCGGCTCTCAGTATAACCAGATGTAGCTTAATACCAGTATTTAATGGAGCGGCTGCCTATCTGAACTTTACGACCCTGTTACTAGGTGTTAAGACTGGTTGTCAGACTTTCGGCCTTCTAACTACCCGTATCGACTATGAAAGATCTACAAATGACAGCCAGGAACAAAAACTTAACATGCTTTACGAGCGACGTAGTGATCTTGGTATGTAATAGATGGTCAACCATTTACGGACCAACATCAGCAGGCATACCATTTATATCCTGTCGACCCGTGTGGCAGTCATTACATATCATAATATTAAACATTAAGGCGTGTCTATTCTTCTGTAAAAACTTTATTGAATAATAATATTGCCAAGGATCTCGGGTAAGACCTAGTTATAAGACTTTGTTTATTTTAGCCACTATTATAATCTCTTGGCCCGCATCTCACCCGATGGTAAACTACCGAAATACAACAATGCTATTAACATTGTTGTCATGGTGCGAAGGATTTAGATAAGATAGAGGAAGCTAGCCAGGCGGACTTAAAACAAGGGCTTGTTTTAAGTCCGCCTGGCTAGCTTCCTCTATCTTATCTAAGGGCTACTATCAACCAAACCGAGCATAAAGTTTTGCCCCCACTGGGAATTGAACCCAGAAACCCTTGGTCTAGGACAGGTGGTCTAACCACTTGACCACAGAGGCGGTTAAACTCACACTCGCGCAGACTAGGGAAGTATGGAACAAAAGGACTCCTTCCTTTACCCAGCAGTGGGAGGAACAAGGCTGCCACTGATCGTGATGATTATGATAACCGAGACTGTAATATAATAAGAAACAAAATGGCATAAATGTTCTTCACAAAACCATTTAATTCAAAGAAAATAGAACTGCACGTGCATGATAACGTAATGACAGATAACCCCCATCTGTACCTCTATCATGAGTTGCCATCGAAAATTTACTCGCTAGCGCTAGCGTATTAACCCGTTCAGTGCCGGGAGCCCTCCTGGAGGGTTCACCGAGTCGCATATGGAATACCGGGAGCCCTCGCGGTGGGCTCATTTTAAATGTTGTTTTTTCTTAGCGAATACAGCTGCATTATAAACCGTAATAATAAAATCTGATATTATAATTTATAATTTAATTACTCGTATCAATAAAAAAATTGTTCACTGTTACAAATATTCACACAAATTAACTTCGTTTTACAGTGGTTGATACATTGGTAGCATAGCGTCTACATAGAACAGGCCACACGCGGTCATCTTACTGAACGATCGATTAGCGTGTGTTACGTTCTTGTAGAGACGACCATAACATTCTGAAAATATATATTAAACCACTATTAAACTCATTTTCATCTGTTTAGTCTTTTGAATCGATTATTACAAATGAATAGAAATTAACGTGGATCAATCTTCAATCTTCCTAGCCTTTTTCCCAACTATCTTGGGGTCGGCTTCCAGTCTAACCAGATGCAGCTGAATACCAGTATTTTACATGGAGCGACTGCCTATCTGACCTCCACAACCCAGTAACTGGGTAACACGATACCCCTTGGTAAGACTGGTGTCAGACTTTCGGGCTTCTGACGGCTCGTAACGACTGTCAAAGATCCACAAATGACAGCCGGGACCAACGGCTTAACGTGCTTTCCGAGGCACGGAGGAGTCTCGGTATGTAAAGATGGTCACCCATCCACTGACCAACCCCGGCAAGCGTAGCTTAACCTGATGGATCGACCCGTGCGGCTTGTTATTACTTAGCCACGAGCTCCTCTGAGAAAGAAAGAAATTAACGTGGATCCAATGACGAATTACATTAAATTGTGTTTTTTTAATTCTTACTTAGATAGTTTCTGTTCTTCATAAACTGTATACACGCCGTCTCAGGTTCCTCTACAGTAAAATAGAACTTCTCACAGTAAATACAATGTATAATTACTAATACTATATCCTTTGTAAGAAATAAAATTAGACCAAGACTCCGAATGAAAGCCTGGAAAATAGAATAGAACGTGGCAAAAGCTAATAAAATATCACACAGAAATAAAACCATGTCATAATGTTTTTTTCACTTACTTCGTTTCCCAATTCAGCAGGTTTATTCATGACATAAATCATAAAGTTGACATAGCATAAAGCGCGTTGAAATGCAACAAACGTGTGATATAACACCTGAAAATATAAATAACGAGTTTCTTCTTTATAAATGGTAACTTTAAAATAGAAGTAGAAAGAGGGAAAGGGCTTAAGTAAGTATATTATTTTATATGTTTACTGTTAATACTACATATCTACCGCTTAACTGAGACGGTGCACAAGGGATGTGGTGACGTGTCATGAGAGCTCAGTCATGTGCCCGCTGCCGGGCATCAACATCCCTCCCGCATCGTGCAGCTACCGCAGGCACTGTCTCAGTTAAACGGTAGAACTGTAGTGCTAAACGGTAGACACGTTATAAAAAATATACTAGCCTACAACGTTTCTGAATGCTAAATATTAAGCGAACGGGAGCAAGAGTCGTGTACACTTCCCACCAAGATGGGCGAACGACCTCAAAACGGTGGCTAGGGCGGTCTAGATGCGGAAGGCGGCGTGTCCAGCGGTGGACTGCTATATGCAGAGTTGATTAATTGATTAACAATAGCATCAGGTGCCCATCTGACACTAAGAATTTTTTTGTATTAACATCAATGGAATGATTATCATGCCAAAAATCATGGCTTGTCTTTGTGTTCCTCCAGGTAATCTTCATATAGCTGTAGGTCGTTAGATACAGTAAACTTTTTTCAATAACTTTAAGAGTTTGCACTAACATCAATGGAATGATATTATGGCAAAAATCATAGCTTGTCTTTGTGTTCCTCCGGGTAATCTTCATATAGCTCTAGGTCGTTAGATACAGTAAACTTTTTTCAATAAGAGTCATCTAATGATATTGTATAATGTTTACCTGATCTTAAACTCATTTGTGCCCACCATATTTATTCAGACCAGTGTTTGTCTTTGTATTGACTTTTGATGTCATAAGTGTAATAAAGTGTCGAACTTACCAATACCTGGAAAATGTATTTGTACAAATTGAATGTTTCCAATATATTTTCATATATCTTGAATAGTTCGAAACATTGAGCAATCTTATATCGAGCAAAGATTGTCAGCACCTGGTTTGATGCAGATCCAGACACAACGGTGATTCCATGACCAGCTAAATCCCAAGACCTGACTTATATCAGCAAATACAGGAAAAATAGTAAGGATGCGGAGGGTTACCGACACAATTATTAGACCCTCACCGGCCCTGCACCAATTACCAGCACCTTAACAAACAATTGAAAATAATCAGCATTGAAAATAATCAGCATTAAAAATAATCAGCATTGAAAATAATCAGCATTGAAAATAATCAGCATTAAAAATAATCAGCATTGAAAATAATCAGCATTGAAAATAATCAGCATTGAAAATAATCAGCATTGAAAATAATCAGCATTGAAAATAATAAGCATTTGTTTGCTTTTAGAATAGAATAGAATAATTTTATTTTTGCAAATATGGGTAGATGATACATCAATAGGTGTTAGTAAAGTACAAAGTACAGCCATATTTTGCCATTCAGCATGCATGTTTACGTCAAATTATTAATATTTCGAGTTGCTAATGCTCATAATTATTTTTAATTAAATTATTCGATATTAACATGGTTATGTTGTAAACATTTATTTACATAAATTACATTGTACCCGTACTCGTTGTGTTTATCAGGAAATTGGACGCGGTAACCGTTAATGTTAAATTATTTTCAATTGTTCGTTGGGGTGGTGATAACTGGTGCAGGGCTTGCAAGTAAGTCGGTCATCCTACATACTTACCAAGAAATAAACTAAGAAATTTAAAAAAAAATACGCAAGTAAGGACTCCTTACGTAATTTCCTTTCGAGGAACCACTTGCGCGGAGAAAATTCATAAGAAATATTGATACTATATTCTTGAACATGTAGATTGTAGTTTAGAGGAGACCTGTAATAGTTTTATTGTCACAAATATACATACATTAGTATACACTGTTTAAAATGAAAACTAACTAGGTACGCTGCAGAAGTTTGTATACAGATATTGTGAGCCCTGCCTCTCAAACTAGGATAACCTGTATCTTAAGAGACAGTGTTCAGCTGTGAGGTTACATAAACATAGGGATTATAAAACTGCGGACTGTGCCAAACCTATTGTTTGTGTTAACAGTTAAATTAAGATTTACTATTATACATAGATATTATATTTTAAGAAAAGGAAAAATTGTAGAGACCTAAATTATTAGACCCAAAGATTTAAATACTTATGTAATATGAAAGGGTGAGTGTGTGTGGGGGATGTGTTTATGATGTATGTGTGGTGAGTGAGTTGGTGTATGAGAGTAGCGAGTTTGAGGAAATTAAAGTGCTAAAATAATGCAATATTAGGCAATGTTTTTGAGGAGTGATTCAGTTTGTGAATAGTCCTGTTCAAGTAGCCATTCCATCACCTTTGCTTTTAATTTAAATTTATTGCAGTCGAGTATATTTAGTTCTTTATGAATTTTCTTGTAGATTAGTGTACTTAATGCGAAGTATTGGTGTTTGGCAAAAGCGGTTCTGTGTCGTGTACCTGGGGGAATATTAAGTCGTTTGCTGGGATCAGACGGTGGGACGCTGGAGTGTCTTCTGAAAACAGATTGCAACACGAAGAGCTGACGAACTGTTAGTACCTTACAGTCTGAGTACAGTTGAGTTGTTGGATATCGATAAGGTTTTCGTAGCATTACTTTTAGTATTGCTCTCTGGGCTCTCTCCACTCTAAGGAAAGTAGTTTTAGCTGACCCGCCCCATACATTGATGCAGTACCCCAGAACGGACTGACACAGAGCATAGAACACCATTTTTAGGGTATAAGGGTTTGCAGAGAGTCTAAGTGACTTGAAGACATAGATAAGTCTCAGCGTTCTCGAGGTTAGGGCATCAATGTGTTTATTCCAGCGTAACCCAGCATCTATTTGAATACCAAGGTATTTGACGCAATCGGTACGCGTGAGTGTTGGACATTGGCATGAGGATGACAGTTGTGAGCAAGTGTGCGCCATTATCGAAAAGGACTGGTCTGGTGCGGAGTTCCGACGGATGGCGAATGGAATATATGATGTCTTGTTACAGTTGAGGGTAAGCAGGTTTGAGTTGAGCCATTTTATTATTTCACGTAGTGCCAGCTCCGCGCTACTTTTCACACTATCCCATGTTGTCCCTTCAACTATAACCACGGTATCATCGGCATATACAAAGATCTTCGAGTTGGGGAAAGACATTCTGCATAAGTCATTCACGTATATTTGAAACAAAATAGGGCCCAAAATGCTACCTTGGGGCAATCCGTAAGATAAGGTTTCTTCGTCACTGAAGTGATTATCAATTTTAGTCCTTTGGGTACGGTTGTTCAGATAATCTTTGAATATTTGCAGTGCCATACCTCTGACACCAAGTAGCTCCAATTTGGCAATAAGAATGGGAACAGAAACAGTGTCGAATGCCTTAGAAAGATCTAGAAATATTCCCAGACATTTGGTTTTCCTATCGAGATTCCCAGCAACCAACTGTGTCAAATCAAGTACAGCATCTTCAGTCGAGACACCGGACCGAAAACCATATTGATTATCTGCTATGATCTTGTATCTATCCAAGAAGTTCTTAAGTCGGCTGCTAAGAATCCTCTCCAGAACCTTAGAAAGAGCAGTCAAAACCGAAATGGGAAAAAGTTTGGATGGTTCTTGTACTGTCGCCACAGGCATTAATACTGTTATCATGTTCCTTACACATTGTTCTCAAATACACTCAAGATTTCTATTTTACTTCTTAGTTTCACCGTTCTTAACATTTTATAATCTACATTCAACAAAATTTACCTAATATAGCGCTCTTAGCGCTTTATTTATGTTTGTGTATGCATTAATTTGGCCCGCTTTGGCGCTATGTGCAATAAGGACTATTTAAAATAATATTCTTATTTGATTATGTTGCCGTGTGATATAAGTCATTCTATTTATTAAAGAAATAAAGATATCCTTGGGCGGCGGTAGTTCAATATCCAATTCAAATTCTGTTTCTATAACAATAGTTGGTCAAAACGTATGGCTAGCAGCATCTAAAGTGACTCCAGTAGCAGTTGCAGTCGCACTAAATTGTATTGAGTTTTATGATGGTGGCCGATATGATTATGATATACATAAAACATAAACATAACATATTCACGCTTGTAATCCCCGAAGGGTGAGGCAGAAGTGTACCTTATAGTACACTCACGTTTCGCCAGTTATGTTTTAAGTCCCATGTAATAGGGGGCGAGCCTATTGCCATCAACCAGGCACAAATCCAGACATGGAGCCTGGATTTGTGCACCCATATATCACCAGTTATTTTTAAGTTCCATGTAATATGATCGGGCACAAATCCAGACTATGGGATGTTACTGAGAAATTCCAGATGGAAAAACCCAATAACACTTTGCCCGACCTGGGAATCGAACCGAGACCTCATGCTCAGCAGTAGCGCTTGCGACCATTAGACCAACGAGGCAGTCTATGATTATGACTTTCCTAATAAACTTCAATAGTTTTATCTCCCAAAACCATTTTTAATTTTACTTCGTCCTTGCCTTGTCATAGTATTGATCCGATCAGTTTATTAATGCTATTTAATAACTCCGTTAAATTGTCTTTTTATACAGCCAAATAGGTTAGGTAATCATTAAGCGACGAACTGTTGAAGTAGATACTTAACACAATGTTCAAAACACGACAAGAGTTACTCAATAATCAACTGGAAAAAGATATACAAAGAATAGCGTATTCTTTAAACTTTCCTCTTAATCTGTTTTTAAATTCAAAATATTACCTGCGAAAAAAATTTATTTATGCAACTGGACATAAATATCATGGATTAGCATTTTTTTCAATGATCTTTTTAAATACGTTATGTTTCCTGAGAATTTTCATCGTAGAAGACACAACAGTGAATAAAACACAATTCAAATACGATATTTTTTCACTTTCTAATGTAATCTGTTACATCACCTGTTCAATTGGGTTCACGACGATTTATGTTCTGGATATGGTGCACAAAGAAAACAACGTCTTACTTGTTTTGAAGATACAAACTGTACATAGGAGCATTGATTTCAGTAACAGAATCCGAAGTTTTATCATTTCGAATTGGATCTCAACTACAACAATTATATTAGTTCATTTATTAATCAATCTCATGGTTTTTGGACCCTTGATTTCTTTTAAAACCGGTTTTATTATATCCGATATTTGCGACTTAATGTGTATCCCATTGGATCTGAATTTTGTAATAGCCATTAGAATCATGATATTGTTAAAGAAATATCTAGATAAGTGGATCAATGACGTCAGGATGATGAATGATGAAAACGATAATGATGATCAGTGTCTCAAAATGTTCGGGATATATGAAAATATATTGAAAACTTACAATCTGTACAACGAAATTTTCCAGGTATTGGTAAGTTCGAGAATTATTATTAGTATACGACCCCACTGGTAATTAATCAATACATACGAGTTTGTGCGGTGATGCATAGATGGCGTGCTTTACCAAATCCCCGGAGGAACTTGGTCAAGACGCGCTATAGGAGCTGGTATAAGTTGAACTGTACTCAATTCTACAACCAAGCGATGTCTCTTGTGCTTTTTGACTTGAGTACTGAGTTATCATCTAAAATTTAGATGAGCACTCAGTAAACTAACATTATGTTTAATTTTATAGAAGTTATATAACATATTCTGCGTAGTCCAACGCGCTTTATGTTATCTCACCTATAACATTTATGTGATGAAAAACTCTGCTGATTTGGGAAAAGAAGTAAGTGTATAAATGTTTATCAATGACACAGAATTCGATTTTCGATAGATAGGTTGAATTTTAACTATGTTCCTGAGCATTGACTTTGACTGGTTTGTGCTAAAGACACATTTAATCAATTTTATTTTCCAGGATTGGCTTCGGAGTGTTGGTCTTATTTTATTTCTGACAAAGGATATATTACTAGTAATATTACATTGTATGTACTGTGAGAAGTTCTATATAGCTGTTGAGGAAGCCATGATGTCGTGTATACAGCTAATGAAGAACAGGAATTATTCAAGTAAGAATTTGAACAAATCAACATTCCAGTAGTTCCAAGCTGGCAATTGTATCTTTTGCGGAACTAAGTTTAACTTGCCCCAACAATCTGGTTTTTAATTTAAACATAGTTTTCTTTCGTTTTCATTCACTATATCCTAAATCTATTTTTTTGTATTCTTTGCAGAGTGTCAAGGACGTCTTTACAAGAACGTGCTACAGACAAATCGAATGTTCAGTAAGATGAACGCGTGTGGCCTGTTCTATGTAGACGCTAGGCTACCAAAATGTTTGCTGGGAGTTATCGTCCATTACGCTATCATAGAGTTGCAATTCTACTTTCTGTAAATTAAATGCATATAGGAAACAGACCAGATTTATTTGTTTTATTTTTTATCGTCTCGCCTGGTTATTGGACGCCGGTCGACAGCTTTGTAGATTTACAGTCAAGCTACCTGTAAAGATTATAACATAATCTTATGCGTAACTATTTATTATAATTGTTATTCATGCCCTCTATGGGTTACTGCGGGATACTATTACAACCATTTGCATACATCTCGTACATTTTATATAAAGATAAAATAAAATATATAAAACGTAGTCGTTGATAGAATAGTATGCCTTTGAACAAAGGTTGGATTTTACTTTAGCTTTAAACGCATTAAAAGGCAAGTCTAGCAGAGAAGTGGGTAGCTTGTTATAAAAGGTTATACCAAGCCCAACAAATGAGTTATGAATCTTATGAAGGCGGTGAAAAGGAGCTCGTAATTTGTCCTTATTTCTGGTGTTAATATTGTGAATATCACTGTTTTTAGTGTATAAGTGTATATTTAGCCTAATATATAAGATATTGGCAAAGATGAATTGTGATGCCACTGTGAGAATACCAATATCCTTGAAAAAAATCTCTTAGAGAAACTCTGGCACCTAGCAGGTAAATTGCTCGAACAGCTCGTTTTTGAAGAACAAATATATTTTGAATGTCAGCGGCTTTGCCCCACAGCAGAATGCCATAGGACATAACGCTATGAAAATAACTAAAATAAACTAATCTAGCAGTATCAACGTCAGTGTATTGTCTTACTTTCCTGACAGCGTAGGCGGCCGAGCTAAGCCTTCCCGCTAGACTTGAAATATGTGGGCCCCACTGAAGTTTAGCATCTACTGTTATACCCAGGAAAACTGCCGAGCCCACAGTTTCAAGCACCTCTTTATCTAAGACGATGTTGGGTCCTAGATTTCTAACATTCGGTAAAGCGAATTTAATACATTTCGTTTTCTTGGAATTGAGAACTAAGTTATTTGTTGTAAACCAATCCGTAACCATTGAGAGTGCACTGTTTACATCGTCAAAATCATGTCTATTCCTGTCTACTTTAAAAATAAGAGAGGTATCATCTGCAAACAGTACAACTTCACAGATACCCTTTAAAAAAAATGGTAAGTCATTGATATACACTAAGAACAAGAATGGACCCAGTATTGAGCCTTGAGGTACACCTAACTGAACTGGTAACCCGGAAGATTTCACACCATTAACATCTACACATTGGGACCTATTATGTAAATAAGAATTTAGAACATCGAGAGCTTCGTTTTGCACACCGTAATGACGCAGTTTACGCAAAAGCGTGTCATGGTGCACGCAAGTATTGAGCCTTGAGGTACACCTAACTGAACTGGTAACCCGGAAGATTTCACACCATTAACATCTACACATTGGGACCTATTATGTAAATAAGAATTTAGAACATCGAGAGCTTCGTTTTGCACACCGTAATGACGCAGTTGCACAGAAAGCGTGTCATGGTGCACGCAATCAAAAGCTTTGGAGAGATCACAGAAAACCCCAATAGCATTTTGCGAGTTCTCCCATGCGTTAAATATGTGTTTCAGCAGAGCAACACCCGCATCTGTAGTCGAACGACCTTTTGTAAAGCCATATTGTTCATTATGAAGGAGGTTATTTAAATTAAAATGTCTTAGCAACTGCTTGAGTATTAACTTTTCAAATATTTTACTAAATGCAGGTAAGATAGAAATAGGCTTGAAATTACCAACATCATTTTTATTACCTGATTTAAATAATGGTATGACTTTACTACTCTTCATGAGGTCAGGAAAAGTTCCTAAGTCAACACATTTATTAAAAGTAACAGCTAGATAGGGGGCTACGATGTCTATTATATTACTTAAAAGTTTAATGGAGATGCCCCAGTAATCAGCAGTGTTTTTGGATTTGAGTGTATTAAAAACATTAATTACATCACGAGGCGTTACATGTTCGAAGCTAAATAAACGACTACTTTTAGACACACTACTAAGCAATAGGTTTTCAGCTTTAGATGGGGACGAATTTAAGGAGCGAGTCGTAGTTATAGGTATGTTGGCAAAAAACTCATTAAACGTCTCAGCTACATCAGCTGCTTTAGTAACTAATTTATTGTCGACCATAATCTCAAGTTCTTTATCTTGTTTAACCGACTTACCCGTTTCATTGTTAATAATTTTCCAAGTGGTTTTTACTTTATTATTGGAATTTTTAATTTTATCGCTTAAAAATCTTGATTTAGCATAAACACTAACCTTTTTAAATAATTTTGAATAATTTTTGACATACTCTAGGAAAGGAGTATCAAACCTGTATTTTTTCAAACCATATAACTCGTATAGTCTCGCTCTACTTTTATAAATGCCCGGAGTGGCCCATTGGTTAAAGCCAACGGTGGTGCCATTAATTTCAATAGTTTTGGTCTTGAAAGTAGATTGGTACTCTTTTTGCACGACATCAAAAAGGGCTCCATAGATTTCATTAGGACACTCGTGTTCTACTATAGATGGTGTAATTCTATGAGCTATATTATTTTTAAACTTATTGCAACGACTAACTGTATAGGACCTGCATTCTATTTTACGCGGCTTTTTATGTAATGGCATAGGGAAGCTAGGTAATAAACCACAGTGGTCTGAAGTTAAGTCACTTAGCACACATTTATTTTTGGCATCACAATCACTAAATATATTATCAAGACAAGTTGACGAAGATTCCGTGATCCTAGTAGGTTAAAAAAACAAGTTAATTAAATTATAAGACTTAAACAGATTAAGAAGTCTAATACTTAATGGAGTAACATCTAAAACATTAATATTAAAATCTCCACATAAAATTATACTCTTATTACTTGATTTTAACCTATTGAGTGAATCCTCCATTACCGATTCAAAACCAGTAAAATCACCAGAGGGGGGGTCGATAAACGCAAATTATAACGTATCGCTCGAGTTCAACACAAGACAACTCAATAGTGCGCTCGATGGAAAGATTAACTAAATCTAAACGTTGTTTACATTTCAACTTGTTTGAAACAAGAACTAAAGATCCACCGCGAATGGCATTTTTTCTCACAAACGCACTTTGTACTGTAAAATTATCATCATTGATAAACACTATTTCATGTTCTTTCAACCAGTGTTCAGTCAAACATAACACCTGAACATCATAGTGCTCCATAAATAAACTTAACTCTAGCTCTTTGCCGGACAGACCCTGCATATTTTGATGTACAACATTGAACACAAAATAAAATATACGCCTACCCCATGGGAAAACGACATGACTTTATGTAGGTGTGTAAATAAAATATAAACCGACCAATCACAAAAATGCGAACTGCAATAACACAATGGTGTAAGTAATTATAAACTCAGACAATTGAAGAGGAAGCTTCGCATCTATGAGGAATAAGCCACAGCCAGTCATCTCCGTGAACGATGTTTCTTGTAAACGCCGGATATTCTTACAAACCCTTCTTCGAGCTCCTGTGAAAAAAGATATTAGTAAACCATCCACGCAATTATTTTATTAGTAACTAGCTGCACCCCGCGGTTTCACCCGCGTAAGTCTCGACCCCGCGGAAATATCGAGATAAAAAGAATCCTATGTTAACCCAGGTCATGGTCTACCTATGTGCAAAATTTTATGTAAATCCGTTGAGCCGTTTTAGCGTGAAAGGGTAACAAATTAACAAACTCACTTTCACATTTATATGCAGGTTATAAACTATCTGTGTGCCAAATTTCATCCAAATCCGTTCAGCCATTTTTACGTGATTGAATAACCAACATCCGAACATACAAACTTTCACATTTATAATATTATATAGTAGGATAGTAGGATGGTAGGATATATAGTTAGGATATAATAAATGCGATAGTTACTCTGCCTGTCTATCTGTTATCTTTTTCAATCTAGCCCACTGAACCGATCGTTATGAAATAAGACAAATAGGTAGCCCAAGACCTGGTGAAAGAAATAAACTATTTTTTTATCCTGGTTCCAGATGAAGGCGCGGGCATTAGCTATTTATGAGTAAAATATCTTCTAAATGATCATCAAATCAAATAAACAAGCATTCATTCAACTCTTGCTATAACAGGAGTATTACTGGAGTATCATTTAATATTGCCAGCCATTTATTTTGATCTCTATAGCTTTATATTACAATAACAATATTTGATATTTCTAACTTCAAATGTATGGTTTATGACTAAAGAAAAAGAAAGAAGCGAAAATATCATCGACCACAAATAAATTGAGATAAAGGTAACAAAGATAACAAATTCATTCAGTACCTGCAAAGTTTTCTGATTTCTGCTGCAGTACACAAGTATCGTGAAGATCTCTTATCGCTGTATAAAATAGTTCACACTGCACGCTCAAACAGATAAGTAAGAATATGTTCTTTAGTATCCACAATTGAGACATTACTGTTCGCACGATACACTAAAATAGAATACGTTTAGGATTATACTACGGTTTCAAAGAACCTGAATGGTCCATTTAATATACAGGTTGGAAAGTTCAAGCGGGTTTCGGAAGGGAAAAATCGAATGATTCTATTGAGCAAAAAATTATTGGCATTAATAAATTAAGGTTACACCATGTTTATACTATTAAAAAGACAGAGTCAATTATGGAACTACCGTTTTCTCGGTGCATAAAGTTCAAAACCTGTTCGTACTATAGTTAGTTTTGGATGTCAGAACAATTAAGAAAACCAGTAGACCAGCATTAAGTGTCCGTTCTGACGCAACGGCAACCACGCGATTGAGTCTGAACGAATATGTAGATCGTGTAGCTCATGTAAAAAGAGAACCGACAACGCGGCAACCGTGTGTATTAATTACTGGTATTTAAGAGGATTCAGGGTGTTTTCTTTAAATAAAGCTTCACTACTCATTTCACTTACTCTAGTACCCCAGCTAGCTAAATAATTCTTGATTGATAATTTTGCCTGAATGTTTAACAAGCTGTGAAAAGCTGTGTTGAACACATAAAATGCAATCTGAAAATAACAAGCAAAATTAATATTCAAGACTTTGTTTCAGGCTTTTCCGTCACACAAAATGACGCCAGTTGTATTTAAATCAAAACTTGCACGTGAAACGGTGTGAGACAAACGGACAACGGTAACGGTATGGGTGTGGTGTGGGGTGTGAGTGATGAATATAAATGATGGATGGAGAGGGAGAGGAAGATCAAAGAAAATGGATTGATTGTGTGCGGGATGACATGGAAGTAAAGGCATCAATGGTAGCGTGACGCTCGAGATGGTAGAAAGGCTTGAAAACAACGTTGCATCGAAAGATGAAAAACATGGCATGTGACTTTATAAAGAGACTTTCGTGGAATGGTAAAGAAGAACGACGATGAATAAAACATAAAAGTTAGAATTTTGAGTTTCACTTGCTATGGTAATGTAAAAGCCTTAATTAATCATAAATTATAGATACTATAATGATAAGCCTCAGTAAAACCCTATCCCTTATGCGTTTTTATTACTATTAAACAGCAGCTTACCATTAATTTGAATACTTTCTCTGTAACCTTATAAGCCTCCAATATATTATTATGTATGCGCCAAACATTGTATTCCAGTAAGATTCACTGTCCGGACATGTTTCTACGTTTCTTGATTCTTGAACTTCTAGAATCCACATTCTTAGCGTTCGTTTTAGTAATTTCATGAGTCGCAAAGCGTAAACAATATTCATATCAAAAGATATGGTAGCCTTCTTGTAATGACGTCTGATAGATTAAGATTGTGGAGAAATTTCGACTTCGTCCGCGTATCCTATCCTATTGCACTCGGCAAAATGGTAGCTTTCTATCACCTCGCCTATTGCATTGCATTTCTATGGTTTGCCTCGTTGAGAGGTGAAACACGTGTCGATTTCTTACAGGGTTCTCTAACTCTTTAAGAACGGTTAAGCGGATTAAGTTACTAGATATACATCGTCTATTGTGTTTTAGCTTTCTATCAGTCAGAAATTTATTGTAATCAAATCGGTACTTCTGGAGATGACCTCTTATAAGTAAACAAATTTAATAATTTATGTCTTTATAATATAAGTTTAGAATACAACATAACTAGAACTTGTTGTTTTATTTATGCTTATAATAACTTAGTTTAGCCGCCGTTGATTAAGAGATACTATGATAAAAGTGCTGAGATGACACATTTTTTTGTGAATTAAAGGAGCAATGAAAAGAATAGCAATAATAAAGAACATATAGATGTAATAAGACCAAAATTACAAAAATTCGTACGACATTAACAAAATACAGTAGTTGCTGAAAAAATTCAAAAGAAATAATTGTAACCCAGCGTCTAAGTAGAACAGGCCACACACGCGTATCTTGCTAAATGATGCTCGATGCAAGCGCAGTACATTCTTCCATGGTTTTTTTTCATCATCTGCCAATATTATAAAAAAAAAACATTTTACACAGAAATATAAACGCTTTGTTGGTACCATCAATGCTGCTGGCTTGGAAGCACAGAGCATGGAGGCGCCTCAGCGGCCGCTGCTAAAGAAGATATTATCAACTTTCCATACAAACCAAGCGTAATAGTGAGCTTCACCGTTTACTCATAGAAACAGAACATGACACGGAAACAGCCCGTAAAAATGCGTATGACAGCTGAATTTGCGCTCAGTGCTAATCGCGCGAGGACTAATATCATTAGGAATGGCGTCTCTAGTCGCTGTCGGCTTGGTGATTCCGTGCTCTGTGTCTGGCTAGCTCAGCTCAGCTACTTGAAAAAATATATATTAGTTCGGATTAAGTTTGGTTTTTATATTGGACTAAAACTATCCATCTATTTCGTCCGTAATGTCCCACTTCTGGGCAAAGGCCATCTTTCTCTTCCGTTTACCAAACGTGTGTCTCTGCCATTGCGGCAATCCTTTCGGTAAATTAATATTGAACTCAAGGATTGAATAAAGAAGAGTAAAGAATAACAACAGTACCTGAGCAATTTGACTTCAATATTAGTGCGCAAGAATCTTGAATACTTTGTAAAGCTATGTAGAAATTTTCACATTGCCGGCTTAATATTGTCAGCCAAATCAAATACTTTATTATCCAGCAGAACATGACCAGCGACCCGATGACTGCTACATTCTGAAACAAAATAAGAGTTAAATGGAAAAATGAGTATTGCACCACTTAGACCTGTTTGACATGATGCTAAACCAAAATTAACCAGTTACAAACTCAAAACACCAATGAGTAGTCAGAATCCCACAGCCCTAGTATTTCATTGGTGGTCAGTAAGTATTGGTTGCATTGTGTCTGATTCTTTTTTATTCTGATAGGCATCTGTCTTTCGCGGTAAGTAACGTCAATTCGTATCCATTAACTCATTTCACCTTTTTTTTTTTTTATAATTTAAATTGAAAAGTCTCATTGTTCTTTTTAACTGTGGTCGGTGGTGATGAAAACATTTACACAAAGGAAAGTGCATGCCAGCCAGAGTGTGAAGTCACGACCTATAGGAACTTGTAAGTTGGCGCCATTACCACTAGGCTACTCGTATCTTTATAATTAGAGCACATATTAGATCTCAACCATCCGAAAAGTTATCGAATGCAGTCACATCATAATTTAAGAAACTGATGTTACCACAAGTAAAAAGCATTATACAAATACATACCACGTTGGACATTACCACTGTTGTTTTCATCACTTCAAATGTGACTTGAACGTAAATCAGAGAGTGCATAATTGCTTCCATGATGTAGAAAAGTATCTGAAAAATTACAGCATAGTACAGTACTAGTTTTTTGAGGTTTAGTCATAAAATAATGTTATTTCTCTATGTTTATCTAATGTTTTTTAAATGTCAGTTTATTTTCATTATTGCCATTTGTCACTGTAATCGTTAACGTACGGTACTTACTAAGTTCTGGGAACACACTTTGTGAATGTCATAACACTCCAGTATGTCAACATAAGCCTGGAACATTGCTTTGCTATAATTTTGTCTGTATGTATCTTCCATTTCTAACATATTCAATGCTAGAAGATTCCATAAATCCACTTTATTCTCCAACAATTTATAGAATCGAATCACATAAACTATATTAAAATCGAAAAAGACGAAAATGTATACATAACATATGTAAAGGAATGGTGCTTTTATTTGTACGAGGAAATAAGTAAAAACAATAAAATAACTACACAGAGACATGATTACAGTAATCCAATTCCAAGTGATGATGCGTCTAGTACTGGTTTCATTATTTATAAATCTGTGGAGCGTTTGAAGCATCAACACAAATTTGATTGATTTTTTGGTGTGAATTATGCTGTTCCAGCAATTTATAACAAATCCAAAACCGTAAAAGATGAAGTCAAAATAAGCGGTATACATGAACGTATCATATTCACCATCGTGAAGGTACAGCATATTTTCACGGTACAAGAATGCAATATATATTAGTGTTCCAGTAATTGAAACAAAATTAGTAATTACACTATTCGGAGTTATAACATTGTTTTTGATGCGATATTTAGGACAAAACATGATATATTGCATTAGATTTAAAGGCATGAGCATAGAGCGCACATCTTTGTCCACCGTATTGCTTATTACAAAATTCACAGGATAGTTTTGCCTCATTTGAAGGAATTTCTTCATTTTTAAATACATCGTTAACAACAGGTCCTTCGCACACAAGTGATGTAACAAACGATGGTAAATGTACTACTAATTTTTCAAACAAATTATGATAATATACTTCTACTATACTATAATAGATTGGACTGAAAATACATGTACTAGTTGTTGCTTGCGACTATGTCTGCATGTATTTTGTATTTCTTTTTTTTTATACAACTACCCTGGGTGAAATGTAGCCTATGTTCTTCTCTAAGTCCCACGTTACCTATCTATCCATAACGTTCGGTTCATAATTTAGGCATAAGGTACAAAATGTACAACCAATAATGGGTCATCTTCCAGAATCACGAACAATTTAGAATTCCCATTCTTAAATTCAAGTATCGACTATGCCCAATACTGATCGCTGACTGGAAGGGAAGAGGCTGCAGACTAAAAACGTTATGTTTGTCTGCCTCGCTGTCAAGGCGGTTCACCAGAAGCAGAAACTTGTCATGGACCTTACAAAGGAAGCATACATGGTTAATTTAAATAGATTCATTGCGCGCCGTGGCAATTCTCATTGGCAGATAACTGCACAAATTTTGTTTTTTCTTGCAGAATTCAAATATTGTGAACGATGTTGCTCCGGAAGGAATTGAATCCACTTTTGTGCCTGATTTCTCCCTTCATTTCAATGACGTTGCTAAGGCTGCTTTGCGCTCAACAAAACGTCACTTAAAGAGACTGCTTATGTCATATTGTCGTTGTTCATTAATTATTACAATTTACATTAGAATAAATCAGAGTCATTGTCATTTAAAAATCGTTAATCGAGTAGTAATATTTTTCAATCAATAAACTGTGAACTTTTTTTTTAAATTGCGTATTGTGTCATCTTTTATTATGTCAGGTATTTCTCCTGATCCACTTGATTTCTGTGTCCTAACTCCTTCTCACTTTTTAATTGGAACGTCACTCACGTCCGTTCTACATCCACAGATCATCAGTCAGAGAGAATATCAGTCGACTCAAGCGATACCAAAAGGGTGGAATACATCAAGCAGCATTTTTGGAAAAGGTTTAATCAAACTCAAACTCAAAGCATTTATTTCAAATAAACCAATTACAAGTACTTTTGAACTGTCAAGGGGTCAGTCAGTCAGAAAAATGAAGCTAGTTGCCCATTCCAAAGCGTAGTAGGTTCCTATGGAGAAGAACGGGCAAGAAACTCCACGGACACTCTTTTAAATCAGAATATTGTTACAAAATATTGGTTACATCATTCATGTTCAAATTATACATGTGAGAACAATGTAGAAAGACGTGCACATTAAAAAAGTCCGTAATAAAAATAAAAAACCAAAATAATTCTAAAATTAAAATAAGCCGTGGCAGCTAAGAGATGACCAGTCCCCACTGACGGCGCCCGTTCACAAACATGACGCATGGATCCGCACCATTCAGCTAAACCATTTTGAAGGGAATTTAATGATCCAACACACACGCCACCACCAGCGAGACATTTGAATGAGCATGACATACTCTCATCCGCCAGGGTACATTCAAGTCAATGAAAGACATACCCAGTAAATGGTAGCTTGAAGTAGGTACATAGTGCTCACACTTAGTCTTGTGCTATGCAATTATATATAACACGATAGGGTGTATATCCTATGCTGTTTCTGACCAGTCTCTGGTGTAATTCTTCGTTGATGGTAGATATAGGTAGGTATGTAGTTGGTTTTCAATCACACACAAGTCTTAACTCAAACTCAAAGCATTTATTTCAACTATAACATTTACACGCACTTTTGAATTTATTATCACTTATAAAGGCCATTTGATCTCAATGATAAAGGCTCAGTTAATTAAGTCATTCAGTTTGAGTTATCGCCCATTCCAAAACGAAGTAGGTTCCTGATGGAGAAGAACGGGCAAGAAACTCCACGGACACTCTTTTAAATAAAACATTTACGTTACAGTTCGATAATTACAACTTCAGTCCTTTCTAACGCATTAACACAACTTTTTCTTTTCATTTCTAATAATCACGCCCGCCATTGCGTGTGTGTATCTTCTCCCAATCGGCGGAAGTATCGCGTATTCGAATTCAAAACCTTATTACTTAGTTTGTTCAATAAAACTTACAAACAATGCTAAAATGCTTATCTGTTAATTCTTTTATAATTAAACAATGCTAATATTCACAAATACAAAGGTTATTCAGAATGAAAGTTAAATTAGAAGCTTTATTACTCTCTACAACTTCACTATTACTATTTTTACAATACTTCCGGTGATTCAAGGAATTTAATCAAACAACAGGTATTCATTCGTAAATTGCAGTGTAAAATAATCTTATTACTTTATAGTTGGTTTTCTATTATTGAAACTTATTCAGTTCTCGTATTAAATTATTACATTCAGTTATTGATCATAATATTCGCAAATCGCGCCATCTTGGTGACATTAGGTAGTGCTTTGTCATAAACAAATTTACTATGTCAAATAACCACTTGTTAATACGTATTACTAAAAACCCAAAGTTCATTAAATAAATGTTTCCTTTTAATTTTAACTTTAGTTTTAGCTTCAACATCGAAATTAGTTTAATAGTTTCTTTCCCAGTTATAGCCACATTATATTGGCTATGAGTTCACATGGTGCCAACAGATGGCGTTTGATCTCAAAGAAATCAATAGGTAGCGTTTTCAGATGTTCGAGTTGTACATGCAACTGGTTGTAGTAATATTGCAAAACCCATAGAGGGCAGGACCAACCACTGAAGAACAATTATAATAAATAGTTACGCATAAGATTAATGTTATAATCTTTACAGGTAGACGCTTTCGCGGCGACATATATTATAATACTAATAGATTGAATTTATACAATGTATTACAATGTGTTTTACAATCTTTAGCAGCTCCAACAATATTTTAGAATGTTAATCAATTAATTTATGCGCCCTTGTGGAGCTTGACCAGCGTTGAGCCAAGCATTTTTGTCAGCGATGTAATCTCCCAACTTATAATATGCTTGGCAGCATAGTGTGCGTTTTATACAAGATTTAAATTTCGTTTCATTTATATTGGGTGACTGGTAATTAGTGACCGAAACTTAAACACGTGACATTACTCACCATTATTACCAACTTTTGTTAAATTCTTTTACCATGGGACTAAACCTGAAATGGCGAAAAATAAAATCAGCTGGTTTTTCTGGTTTGAGTACCAGTATCTGAGTAGGGAGATGGTATATAGGGTGACTGGTAATTAGTGACCGATACTTAAACACGTGACTTTACTCATCATAATGAACAACTTTTACCATGGGACTAAACCTGAAATCGCGAAAAAAAAACAGCTGTTCCCTACATTTACGAGTATGTTCGCAAAATTCGTCAAAGTGTATGGATGTCGCGATTTCAGGTTCAGTCCCATGGTAAAAGTTGTTCATTATGATGAGTAAAGTCACGTGTTTAAGTATCGGTCACTAATTACCAGTCACCCTATATACCATCTCCCTACTCAGATACTGGTACTCAAACCAGAAAAACCAGGTGAGATGGGCCGGTACCTTGTCGGACGAATACAGGTCGGAATGTGGCGTCAGACAGGGTGGGTTGAGTTCACCTCTTCTGTTTAATTTGTACGTCAACCAGCTACTTGAGAGACTCAGCAGCACTCATGTCGGATGCTATATCGATGGTACTTGTGTCAACAATATTAGTTATGCAGATGACATGGATCTGCTGGGTCCCTCGATAAGTGCAATGAGGAAACTACTGTATATCTGCGAGCAATATGCTGAGGCACATGGACTAAAATACAATTCCAAAAAGAGCGAGCTGCTGATCTTCAAAGCAGGCAAACATCGACCTGCCCATATGCCTGCAGTATACCTCAATGGCGTTGCACTGAAGCTGGTTGACAAATTTAACGGACGGGTGACCTCAAGGGTGACGAGGATATAGAGCGGGAACGCAGGGCTTTTTGGCGGTGACAAGTAACATGCTTGCTCGCAGGTTCGCTCGATGTACAACTCACGTAAAAATAACGCTCTTTAAAGCGTATTGTCAATCTTTTTACTCGAGTGGCCTGCGGGTGAGCTATACGCGACGATCTTATGAGACCCTGCGGGTTCAATATAACAATGCTTTCAGAGTGTTGTCAAGGCTACCGTGGCGCTGCAGTGCCTCCGGGATGTTAGCAAAAGCCCACACGGACGGCTTCAAGGCCATAATTCGCAAAAAATCGGCTTCTTTGCTGCAGCGTCTGCGGGGTGCTAAGAATGGCATTCTGAAAGTAATTGCTGCTCGTTTTGACTGCCCCATTCAAAAACACTGGATAAGGGTAGTGAATCGTTTTGTATAGTAGTCCACATAAAGATAAGTACTAACAATACTAACATAATTGTAAGCTAATATTGTTGCTAATATACTCGTATTCTAACAAGATATGGATTTAAATTATCCGAAATAAATGATTCTATTCTATTTAGTTCGAGTATGTGGGGAGGTATTTTCACCAGTCTTACCAAGGGGTACCGTATTACCCAGTTACTGGGTTGTGGAGGTCAGATAGGCAGTCGCTCCATGTAAAATACTGGTATTCAGCTGCATCCGGTTAGACTGGAAGCCGACCCCAAGATAGTTGGGAAAAAGGCTAGGAAGATTGATTGATGTGGGGAGGTATTTTATTGTAACATTTTAAACAGTGCCCCATGAAGGATGAGTCTACTTTCAGTCTGAAACCCGGTTGACCTAGTTGGTCCCAATTTCTAGTACTATAATTGTGTCTATCACCTCTTTTACTGAAAAGACTTAGATTTTTCCTAAATACCGAAATACCGAATATACATCTCTGCTGCAGTAAAAGACCAAGTGGTTTACGTCTGGAAACATCAGCGTGGGGAGCTTCGTCCTGGTAAAGGATATGGCGCTTCCATCTCTCTGCTGGCTGCTGGGTCGTGTCGTGCAGGGGTACCTGGGCTCCGTCGCACAGTGTGGTATTAGGCCCTAAAACTTGGTCAAAAATATTTTATGACTCGAACGACGATTATTAGTGTATATATGTTAAAATAGGTAATAAAAGACTTAATACAGTTAGAAAAAAATATTTATTCGTCATTACTACATATATTTTCATTGGTCAGGTCACTCTCACTTAGCAAATTTAATGCGGTCTGCATACAATGTCTTTCTATTTTTTTTTTTATATATATTTGTTCCTCATGCTTGTTAATAGGGGGTCCGAAGTTAACAAAAGCCTATTTAAAACGTCCATATTGCACTCTACGCGCGAAAACCTTCTGGAATAGTTAAGTCTATAATGCCTAATGTGTTTGTGGCGACCTTCCGCAGCTTCTTCAGAGAGGAGATCTTCCTATTGGAAGAATTGCGTGTTTTATCACTTCAGCTCCGTGACGAAATAAAGCCACATACATCTCGGCAGTTTCATCACAGTATTTCTGGAAAGCTTCAACATTAATTTTATACCCGCAGCACATTGTGTCTAATATAACCTTAACTCGGTAGATAAGTTCTTTATCAATTTTGGTTATTTCCGCCGATATTTCGTAGTTTTCAAAAAATCGGCGACTGGTATTATCGTCATTGGTGTTGCCAAAATTAGCTTTCGGGATATCCACCAATAGTCCAAGTTTTTACTTAAATTGATCTTGGATCTCTTGTTTTCTGATTTCCACCGCTTGTTTTTGCTCAATCGGACATTCAATTTTTTTACAGGTAGCCTATATGCTACGTGTAGGATTGATTCGAAAAATCTAATACGAGCATGTAGCAATGACAGCCCGAATCTTAAATTTTCCTCTTTAGATGGCCTTTTCTTTATTTCCGGAGAGCCACTTTACGTTATTTTCTTCGAGTCTTGCTTTGGTTTTACGAGCTGCTAACCATTTTTGCTTGAAATTGTGTTGTATATAAGCGATCTTTTGATTTATATCATGAATTCTTATATCGTCATCAGAGTAGGAACTTAGCAGTTGCTGCTTCAAAAACGTAAATTTTCCGTCAAATGTTGATTCATTAGAACCTTGCATAATAGCATACACCTCATTCCGAGTCATAAACCTCAATCCTGAAGTCCCTGTAACAAAATAAGACTAAATCTTAGAAACGAATATTTAAACAAGATTGTAAGGTACTAACGAAAAAAAATCTCAAAAAAAAAAGGGGCGGGTACGGGCGGCTGTGTTTTTTATAAATTTGTTCTGGACAGTATAATCTACAAGAAACAATAGTATTTGTAGTTAAAGAATGCTAAATAATGTAAAAAAAAGTCTCTTAAACATAAAAAAGTAAGAATTTTTTAAATAGTTTTTGATAACTTACTTTTGGACCTATGTATTCAAATTGATTGAGATTTTTGTAGGAAAAAAACATTTTCCATATAGTTACATACCTGGCTGATAGGAATCCATCACAAAAACCACCACAAAACCGTTTGTTCCTAAAATATCACCTTTCAAAAACAAGTAAAATTTGAGCGTATCGAACAATCACACAACCACTGTAAGCGAACGGCTACTTCCGACCGAGCTCACGGCACGTGTTGGCAAGCTGGCACGGAGTTCTTCGGCCATTGTTTTGGTCAACTACTTAACTTTTAAATGATCGGTAATATGGAGTCGTTTACCAATAATAAAAAAAAGCATTTTTGGCCAACTTTTAGGGCCTAATACCATTCTGTGCGTCGGCGTCAGGATCGCCGAGTTGAAGAACAAGAAAAGGACAATTCGGCGCGCAACAACATCTACTCGCTACCACTTTTTTTAATGTACCATTTCAACTCGGGGAGCATGTCCACGCGAGGACAAGGTGCCATGGGAAACAAATATGGGGTACGGGACATGCGTGGGATGACGACGTGGCAGCAGCATTTTAGACGTTCACTGTTGGAACAAGGAATCTCCTAATTGTTATCACAACAACCGGTCTCGCGGGCCTCGAAAAAGTGACTTTCTATCAGCGATAACGACGATGGAAAAGTCAAAAATGTATTGGATTGAAATAAGCTTATGTCCATCCTGGTGAAAGTTGTTGTAGTAATACAAAACGCTTTGAAAGAGATTGCCACTTGTCTAGGCCCAGTGCGCTGCCCGCAACTAGCAGGTTCATGTAACTCTCCAGGTCTTCGGTTCACAGTGTGTTGGAAGAATGAGGAAATAATAAAAATGCCATCCACAAAATACATTAATTTTATTAATTTAATTAAATTAATTAAATTTATTAAATTAATTATTTAATACAGCATTAATAAATAATTACAAAAATGCGAACTGTAACAACACAATAGTGTAGCTAGTAAAATTACCCATTAGACTTAATTGTAACTCGGCGTCTACGTAGAACAGGCCACACGCACTTATCTTACTGAATGATGTTTGATGCAAGCGTTGTATGTTCTTGCATAGTTGTTTCTCATCATCTGTTAATAGTGCCAATATTTTAAATCAAACCGTAGATCTAGTCTAACCTCATTACACATAGAATAGCATATTATATAATATACAATGTGGAGACTACCATACAACAAAAAATTTAAGTACTGGCACTACTAATGATTAATAGTATTTTGGAACTGTCAAATAAATCCTAGCTTCGAAATAAAATAATGACATTTTCAAACCAATTAAATGTAATGTATCAACCCTAAGCCTATAAATTTCGTTTATCCAACTAGGCCTTGGGTGAATTTTCGGGCATACACCTTAGGGTGGATTTTTGGAGTGGATAAATGGAATAGCCTGACCCGACTATGGATTATGCCGAGCTATAATGACTAAACTGTTGAATATATTCAATTGAATTTTTGTATACAGAATGGGAACGTCATTATGGACATGCCGTTATTTTTTTGTTGTATTGTCGTCTCCACCTTGTATACAATTATACAGGGTGGACCAAAAAGACAGGTCAAAAAAAAAATTTATTTCTCATGTCCAGGGATATCCGAAAATACCCTGTATGTTCCGCGGTTTTTTATAGTTTTCGAGTTATAATTTTTTTTGTATATTTTTTGAGTTTTCTGCCGGTGGAGTTTCAAAAATTCATAATCTATTTTTATAGTAAGTGTTATTTAGTTTTTTTTTGCGACCTTGTCGTCTTGAATGTTACTTTCATACATAAAATAATAAACGTGCTCACAATTTTTAGCCTATCCACCTTCGAAGGCCGATTACAGCGAATAATAGAAGGTTAAGTACGAACTTTATTTTATTGTTTGGGTAGCTTATGAACCTGCATAGTTTTTAAAGTCAGCTAGAATAATTATGGAATTTTATTTTTGATTTTTTATTGAAGTTGAAAATTTCAGTCTTACCACTAAAAGCTTAAATTCTTGCCTTCGATACTTTTTTGAGTAACATGCAGAAATAGTACGTTTATTACTTTATGTATGAAAGTAACATTTAAGACGATAAGGTCGCAAAAAAAAACTGAAAAACACTTTACTATAAAAATAGATATGAATTTTTGAAACTCTACCGGCAGAAAACTCAAAAAAAAAATACAAAAAAAATTATAGCTTGGAAAATACAAAAAATCGCGGAACATGCATGGGGTATTTTCGGATAACCCTGGACATGAGGCATACATTTTTTTTATGACGTGTATTTATGGTCCACCCTTTAGGCTGCCTGTCCACTGGAGCGGAGAGGAGAAAAGAGGAGCGGAGCTGTGCCAATATTAACCAATAGAATCTTGACTTAGGATCACTGATCTAAACTCAGGGGCGGAGTCAAGATTCTATTGGTTAATATTGGCACATCTCCGCTCCTCTTTTCTCCTCTCCGCTCCAGTGGACAGGCAGCTTTATAATAGAATATAATAAATAGATAAATAAATTATCGTTTATTCTTAGGTATTAACCCATAGCAATGATTATTACAATGCATTGTTATTAAAATATTACATCATAATAAATTAAATTAAAAGTACAAGATAATAATACACACATAATAATAATACACACAAAGAATATAAGATTGTTTAATATTGTTGATGGTGGTTACAAATAAAGTTTTATAAAAAAAAAAGTAGTAGACGCGGGTGTAGCAGGAGGCTAATAAAATAAAGATTTTGTGTTTTATAAAGTACCTGAAAAATTGGATTTCAAAATAAGTGCACAAGTATCTTGGACATCTTGAGTAGCCGAGTAGAATTTCTCGCATTGAAAGCTCAACATTGCTTGCCAAGACAAATCCTTTATTATCCAACAGTATATAGAAAGCGACGCCAAAGATGCTGAATTCTGTAACAAAATTAAAGTTTGATCCTATGATTCTAATACACTGTTCAATCCATTCTTCTTCTTCGACGTATCGATGATTTTATTTTATCATATTTTAAATAAGCTTTGACCAGAATTCGGCCAGCGTTAACATTGGCTCGCAAAGGTTTCCCATAAGTGCAGGTGTATTGCACAAAGAGCACAACAAGAAGTGAGGCGTCTTTTATGATGTAACTCATCGGAATACCCCCACCTGACTAAGTAGTAACTACAGCGGCTCATCTGGCTTTCGTGGACATTGAAACAAGAAACTTACTAAGTCATCAACCAAAGCGCCTCTGTTCAATATTTCAATTGTCACTTGAACGTAAATCAGAGTGTGAATCAACGCTTCTGCGATGTAATATAATATCTGAAAAGAGAAAACTTTGAGTAAAATTATTATACTATTATGTTAAAATATTACCAGTTGTTTTTTCAGTTTTCATCATTGAACACTGTCGCAAAACATCAGGCGTTTTGATTCGGAAAAAGCTCTCTGGAATATTTTTTTTTTTTTTGTGGAGAATCCATTCTTACATAAATAAATTAGGTACTTACGAATTGCTGAGAACAAACTTGCTGGATGTCATAACACTCTAATATATCAACGTAAGTGTGAAACATTTGTTTTATATAATTTTCCCGGTTGATGTTTTCTGTTTCCAGAGTATTTGTAGCTTGAATATTCCATAAAACAACTTTTTCTTCCAATAATTTAAAGATTCGAATGGTATAAATTACATTAAAATCGAAAAATAAAAAGAAATATGTAACTAATATCTGATATAATGGTTCACTTATCGCTACGCAAAAAGAAGTGAAAACTGCCACATATCCACAAATGAACAAGATTACAATAATCCAATTCCAAATGATGAAATTTTTAGTACTTGTTTCATTATCGAGGAATCTGTGCACTTTTTGAAAAGTTAAAACAAACTTAATACTTTTTTTGGTTTGGATTAACCCGACCACGAAATTCATAGCGAATCCAACACTATAGAAAACGCAGTCAAAATAGGAGACGAAATACGCGAAATTTGTAGATCCCATAAAATCTTCAAAAAAAACCAGCATGTAGTTGCGATACAGGAATAAAAATGTAAAAACTAGAGTGGCGAGAATTGAAACAAAATTGGAGATGAAACTGTTTGGAATTATAAGATTATTTTTTATGCAATATTTTGGACAAAACATAATATACTGAATGAGGTTTAGAGGCAATAGCATTGACTGCACATCATCGTCCACTATATTGTTTAAAACAAAATTCACAGAATAACTTCGATCAATATTTAGTAATGTCTCCATTTTAAAACAGATCATTAACAGTAGTTAGTTTCCACGACTGGCACGTTACAATCGATGGTAAATGTATTAACTACGCACGTTCAACTTTTATGATAGTATAGATGGTATCAATAGTAAACTACTTTATAAAAGTGTTTATAAAAGTTTGACGGAACCCCGCTTAATTTTTAATTTTATTAAAAGCTTTGTTGTTATAACGGCAATAGAAATACACAATCTGTGAAAATTTCAACTGTCTACCTATTACGGCTGTTATCATGAGATACAGCCCACTGACGGACAGGCGGACGTACGGACGGACAGCGGAAGACGCAGATGATGCCAGTGACCTTGAGTGGTTAGCTTGCGTGTTCTGTACTGAGCTCACGCTACGCGTCGTACGTTCAACCGGTAATAGAACTCGCCCATCAAGGAGCGCTGTCAGTGACACATGGTCCAACAACCAATCTACATGGTCTTCATTATGATTTGACCACGATTATGACGTCTAGACTGTAAAAGAAACTGTGACCTCTGAGTTTGTTTCGGCCTTTCTTCTCAGTGTAGTCAGATAGGAAACACCGACCTCATTTAGTTAAAAAAAATAAGATTGACGTGTAAAAGACAAGTGTTTACACAGACCTAATTACAGAAATAAAATCATTTATCATTTATCATGGATCAGCGCCATTCAGCCCAATTGTATAGTTATGAATGAATGAATATTGTACATGATCGCTTTTCGACACTAGAGAAAGTTTTGGACGTATCTAGAATGTTCTCGTTCTTTCTAGAAGCCAATTAATTCCAGAAGAGAATTTGCATTATTAATCTTGCCCGGGTTGGGCAACCTGTTATTGAATGTTTCTGTCAGTAAATTCTCCGAAGTAGCCCGAAGTCTGGATCTGTGCCCGGTTGACGGAAATTGGCTCGCCCCTAATTACTTAGGAACTTACAATATCTGACGAAGTGTAGTTCTACTTAACTATACAACTCACATGCTTACTAAGAATGAAGACTACCAGACGTGCCGCTTTCTTTCTGTAGCCCAAAGTGGTGTGTCAGGGGTGGGAAGATAGAACAGGTTCCACAAAGGTTCTAAATATAGTTGACCTCGTACCTTATTACCCAAAGGTTGAATGTCAAGTTATAAAACAGCAAAGTCTACTTGTCTATGTTAAATTAGATCGTTTCAACCTTATTAGTGAAACCATTGCATGGGAATTGTTGTCAAAAGTGGTAGGTACAGTAATTAGGAGGTCGAGTATTACTTTAACAAAGGACTTTGCTGGATGATAGCATCTATAGTTTGACCTTTGGGAAAGCTAACTGCTGTTGATTTTTACGCCTACACCGCATAGCCTACACTAAAAAAGCAATTATAGACAAGATATAGTTTTTTCAAGGTCTATTTTGCTAATGGATTCATCATCATCATCATATCAGCCGAAAGACGTCCACTGCTGGACATAGGCCTCCCCCAAGCACCGCCACTTCGACCGATTCTGTGCTTCCCGCATCCAGCGAGCTCCTGCGGCCTTTACTAACTCATCGGGCCATCTTGTGGGAGGCCTTCCGACGTTACGTCTTCCGGTACGTGGTCGCCACTCCAGAACCTTTCGGCCCCATCGGCCATCTGTTCTGCGAGCAATATGTCCTGCCCATTGCCACTTAAGTTTGACAATTCTTCGGGCTATGTCGGTTACCTTGGTTCTCTTGCGGATCTCTTCATTTCTGATTCGATCAAGTAGGGAAACTCCAAGCATAGCCCTCTCCATTGCTCTTTGGGTGACTTTTAGCCTTCTGATAAGGCCCATTGTGAGCGACCACGTTTCAGTGCCATAAGTCATCACTGGCAACACGCACTGGTCAAAGACTTTCGTCTTGAGACACTGTGGTATGTGGGACGAGAAGATATTGCATAGCTTCCCGAACGCTGCCCAGCCGAGTCGGATTCGACGATTGACCTCTTTCTCAAAGTTGGACCTACCTAGCTGGATAGTTTGTCCTAGGTAAATATACTCGTCTACAACTTCGAGCGTAGCGTCTTCGATCTTTATGAGGGCGGGTGTTACATGGGCATTTGACATGACCTTTGTCTTGACTCATAATGCGAAGCATTAGAGTGTGCTCTACGATCGAAAAATATTTTTTGCCCCATTTCTGCAACTGTTTTTATTGTTACACTCCTGCTAGTACACAGAACCTACTTAATTTATATACCATTGTATAGATGATTAAATGGAGATTAATACTGTACTTTGTACAAGTATACTTTGTACTTATAAAAAATAGCACTTACATAAACTTTTTGGTATTATTGGTATAAATATTATAAAAATAAATGGCTTATATATAAAATTTTAACAAAATTATGAATACTTAACCCTTCAACTGTGTCGTTTTTGTGTTACTTTTATTTAGGTACCCGTAATCAAACTTGTGTGGAACTAAAAGGCTATAAATTTGATCTGTCTTAGTAGTTTTGTACTTAAAAATATCACTGTATGCCTTTATAAATGTTACAAGTTTAATATAGATACCCCAGTTTTTTTTTTGTTATTACCTTTATGACGTTGTTGCTCCTACAATCCAACCCTTTATCCAACTGACCAATTAGGACGTTCTCGCACTAGCGCTTACAAAAACCAGCCAAAACCACATTGACATTTAGGCCCTCTGTGGGTCATTTTGAGAGTTACATTTATGATATTGCTGCACCTGATGTAGACGCATGTTTGACATCATTTTTGATCAAAAATTCATTTTACCAATTTTATTTAGTTATGACGTTATTGCACCCGATGTGCGTTATGTTCAGCGCGGATAAAAACTGAGATTCACGCAAATCTATCAATCGTATTTTTCTGAAACTTTGTCCATTTTAGCGATAATTTAATCATTGATTTTGCAATACAGGTTGGAAGGGTAATCACCGTTGTCACTCAAACTATGGGTAGTTGGCTTAAATACAAACATAAAAAACCGAGTAAAAAAAAAATTACGTTATTTTCTTAACAGATATTAAAAAGATTACTGTCCAACACCGTCCGCAAATTCATGGATATGCGCCCGCCCGAGTGACGTAATCGATCGCCGCACGTCCTACCTACCAACACAACACATGAATAAATACAATACAACCTTTTCCTGGCTTAAGACAGGCAAAAATACCTACCTTAGGAATTGCGTGACGATTCTAAATGTACATCTTTAAAAAAAAAAGTTGTGATTTTCCATTGAATTTATGTTCTATAAACGAAACCAAACCACTGGTTTGAAGGATAACGGTGTTTACCCTAACACCCTGTATACATGTTTTGTTAAAATACTTTTTTTATGTTTAATAAATTAATAATGCGTCTTATTTGGGACAGCGCTCCTTGATGGGTGACTCTTATTACTGGCTGGACGTACGAAGCGTTGCGTGAGCTCCGTACAGAACAAGCAAGCTCAAGGTCACTGGCATGCCTCCGCTGTCCGTCCGTCCGCCTGTCCGTCAGCGGGCTGTAGCTCATGAACCGTATTAGGTAGAAAGTTGAAAATGTTCACAGATTATGGATTTCTATTGCTTAAGATTTTGAAAAAAAATATATCCTGCCTTGACATTTATTTATTTATTTATTTAATACTTCAAGCACACAAATGTACAGAGGCGGACTTAATGCCATAGGAATTTTCTACCAGTCAACCTTTGGGTGGTGCAGAGACAAACAGTGGTAGGTGCGATAGCGAGAATTGAGGAATATATTTATTTAAATTTAAAAACTATAAATATAATATATACACGTAATTATATATAAATATAAATACAAATAAATACACATACACAAATAAATGACATGTGGGGTATCATTGCTTAGAACTCATTGAGTAGAGTATATTTTAGTTATGTTTTAACTACAAAAATTTATAAAGAAATAGGGATATAAAAACAACTAAACAAGCTAAGAATTTGAAACTTCTGTATATCATATACTTTATTGAATATAATCAATATTTATTATTTTGCTAAGTATTGTACGGTGGTACGGCACCCGTCGTGTGCCAGTCCGACTCGCACTTGGCCGGCTTTTTAACTGCTTTTTATACTTTAGCTATGTATGTCCCGTCAGACTTTTGTTTATAAACACTTTCATTAAAGTAGTTGACTATTGATACCATCTATACTCAAGAAAGTTGGACGTGTGTGTTATAATACATTTACCATCAATTGCGTTTCAGTCATTGGTGAAATAGCTACTGTTAATGATCTGTTTAAAAATGAAGACGTTACTAAATATTGATCGAAGTTATTTTGTGAATTTGGTTTTAAACAATGTAGTCGACGATGATGTGCAGTCAATGCTATTGCCTCTAAATCTCATGCAGTATATTATGTTTTGTCCAAAATATTGTATCAAAAATGATCTTATAATGCCAAACAGTTTCATCTCCAATTTTGTTTCAATGCTCGCCACACTGGTTTTTACATTTTCATTCCTGTATCGCAACTATACGATGTTCTTTTTTAAAGATTTTATGGGATCTACGAATTTCACGTTTTTCATCTCCTATTTTGACTGTGTTTTCTACAGTGCTGGATTCGCTATGAATTTCGTAGTCGGGTTAATTCAAACCAAAAAATGTATTAAGTTTGTTTTAACTTTTCAAAAAGTGCACAGATTCCTCGATAATGAAACAAGTACTAAAAACTTCATCATTTGGAATTGGATTATTGTAATCTTGTTCATTTGTGGATATGTGGCAGTTTTCACTTCTTTTTGCGTAGCGATAAGTGAACCATTCTATCAGATATTAGTTACATATTTCTTTTTATTTTTCGATTTTAATGTAATTTATGCCATTCGAATCTTTAAATTATTGGAACAAAAACTTGTTTTATGGAATATTCAAGCTACAAATACTCTAGAAACAGAAAACATCAACCGGGAAAATTATATGAAACAAATGTTTCACACTTACGTTGATATATTAGAGTGTTATGACATCCAGCAAGTTTGTTCTCAGCAATTCGTAAGTAATTTATTTATGTAAGTATGTGGAGAAACCATCCACAAAAAAAAAAGTTATTTCCAGAGAGCTTTTTCCGAAGCAAAACACCTGATGTTTTGCGACAATGTTCAACGATGAAAACTGAAAAGGTCTGGTAATATTTTAACATAATAGTATCATTTTACTCCAAAATTTTCTCTTTTCAGATATTATATTACATCGCAGAAGCGTTGATTCACACTCTGATTTACGTTCAAGTGACAATTGAAATATTGAAAAGAGGCGCTTTGGTTGATGACTTAGTAAGTTTCTTGTTTCAATGTCCACGAAAGCCAGAAGAGCCGCTGTAGTTACTACTTAGTCAGGTGGGATGCCTATTTGCCTAACTTCTTGTCGTGCTCTTTGTGCAATACACCTGCCCGTATGTCAAACCTTTGCGAGGCCAATGCTATCGCTGTCCGAATTCTGATCAAAGCTTATTTCAAATATGGTAATAAAATCATGGATTGTGATGTCTATTAGAATCATAGGATCAAACGTTTATTTTGTTACAGAATTCAGCATCTTTGGCGTCGCTTTATATATACTGTTGGATGATAAAGGATTTGTCTTGGCAAGCAATGTTGAGCCTTCAATGCGAGAGATTCTACTTGGCTTGTCAAGATGTCCAAGATACTTGTGCACTTATTTTGAAGTCAAATTGTTCAGGTACTTTATAAAACACAATACTGAAAAACACTTACTATAAAAATAGATATGAATTTTTGAAACACCACCGGCAGAAAACTCAAAAAATATACAAAAAAAAAATTATAACTCGAAAACTACAAAAAATCGCGGAACATACATGGGGTATTTTCGGATATCCCTGGACATGAGGAATCAATTTCTTTTTTATGACGTGTCTTTTTGGTCCAGCCTGTATATAATTATTTTAATATGCTATTCTATGTGTAATGAGGTTAGACTAGACCTACGGTTTGATTTAAAATATTGTCACTATTAACAGATGATGAGAAACAACTATGCAAGAACATACAACGCTTGCATCAAACATCATTCAGTAAGATACGTGCGTGTGGCCTGTTCTACGTAGACGCCGAGTTACAATTAAGTCTAATGGGTAATTTTAGCAGCTACACGATTGTGTTGTTACAGTTCGCATTTTTGTAATTATTTATTAATGCTCTATTAAATTAATGTATTTTGTGGATGGCATTTTTATTATTTCCTCATTCTTTCAACACACTGTGAACCGAAGACCTGGAGAGTTACATGAACCTGCTAGTTGCGGGCAGCGCACTGGGCCTAGACAAGTGGCAATCTCTTTCAAAGCGTTTTGTATTACTACAACAACTTTCACCAGGATGGACGTAAGCTTATTTCAATCCAATACATTTTTGACTTTTCCATCGTCGTTATCGCTGATAAAATGTCACTTTTTCGAGGCCCGCGAGACCGGTAGGGCTATTACCTATCTTGCAGAAGCAATGCGATAGCGATTATTTGTTTCATTTTGACAGTTCAACAACATTCAATGCGATAATTACGTTGCAGAGCAGAATTAAATTTCGAACTTATGAAGTAATGGATTAGTAATCTGTTTCAAAACGAATTGATTGTTTATTACGTAATTAGGGTACGGTTGTTGTGATAACATTTAGGAGAATCCTTGTTCCAACAGTGAACGTCTAAGATGCTGCTGCCACGTCGTTATCCCACGCGTGTCCCGTACCCCGTATTTGTTTCCCATGGCACCGTGTCCTCGCGTGGACATGCTCCCCGAGTTGAAATGGTACATTAAAAAAAGTGGAAGCAAGCAGATATTGTTGCGCGCCGAATTGTCCCTATCTTGTTCTTCAACTCGGTGACCCTCATGACGCCGACGGAGCCCAGGTAAACTTGCACGACACGACCCAGAAGCCAGTAGAGAGATGGAAGCGCAATATTTTTGACCACGACGAAGCCCCACGCTGATGTTTCCCTACGTGGTAAACCACTTGGTTTTTTACTGCAGCAGAGATGTATATTCGGTATTTCGGTATATAGGAAAAATCTAAGTATTTTCAGTAAAAGAGGTGATAGACACAATTACTATTATTATATAATGGAGTCGGCTTCTAGTCATACCGGATGCAGCTGAATACCGGTATTGTACATAGAGCGACTGCCTATCTGACCTCCACAACCCAGTAACTGGGTAATACGATACTTCTTGGTAAGATTTTCAGCTTTCTGATGCCCATAACGATTGTCAAAGATCCATGAATGACAGTCGGGACCAACGGCTTATCGTGATTTCCGAGGCATGGAGGAGTCTCAGTATGTAAAAATGGCCACCCATTCACGGACTAACCTCGGCAAGTGTAGTTTAACCTGATGGATCGATCTATGCGGCTGTTATTACTTAGCCGGAAGCTCCTCAGTTAGCCTCGAGGTTCATATAAAATGTACAAAAGTCATATAGCATAACTTTTTTGCCCCGGCCGGCTAGATAACCTCTTAGCTTAATCTGCGAGACTCTATAAAGAAAAAAAAAATTGGCAACTGCCCCGTTATATCGACTATTCTATCAGCGTCCTATTGTTCATTAATAAGCAAATAAACCTTCAGTTGTCATTAACGAGACAAAATAGAATTTTAATTGTTATGCCCACCTGATGTCCACATGAACAGTCAAGCGGAGCTGCATAAACAATATACCTAGCCCGTCACCTCCTCCTTGTACCAATAATATGACTGATGATGACTGACTGAGCAATAACGTAATGCATGTTTAAACAAACATTTGCACCCTCAGCCTTGGCAACATTATTTTAATTTGAATAACTTTTATAATTCTTTACGTTACATTTGCTGCAGTGTAATTTACGCATTATGGAGACTCTGAACAGGAATATTGATTATGAAATTGGAATATGTGATAAAACAGTTTTAAATAACCAAATCGATGAAGAAGTCCAGCTTATTTTTTTACCTCTGAATTTGATGCAAATCCTAGTGCTTTATCCCAAATATCGAATTAGGAACAATTTTATATATCCTAATAATCTTTTAAATAAATTCGTAGTTATAATTGGAACAGCAATACACCTGACTACGTATATTCATCGTATCTTGGAAATATTGCTTGATGACAATTTTATGCGATACAGTACAATGAATGTTCTGGTTTTCGCTTTTATCAGTGACGTAATTTTTCGTTGTATAGGATTCATCATGAACTCAATCATTAACTTCACTCAAACTAAGAAAAGCGTTATGATTGTTTTGTACTTTCAAGAAGTGCATAGATTTCTTAATGATAAGGCAAGTCTCCAGCGGTTTATCATAAGAAGTTGGATCAGCATCGGTGCAATCTTTGGATTTTTTGTCTTCATAAGTATCTACATGTATTTGAAGTTCCTCAAGCCACCATTGAATGTCATATTTTATATATTGATTTTGGTGTGTTTTGATTCCAATTTAATTTACGCAATCAGGCTAATTAAGATGTTGACTGATAAAGTTATACTTTGGAACATTCAGTTACTACTGGCAAAGAAAAACGGTTGCAACAAACTGCAGCATGCCAGAATGTTTCAGGCTTATGACCAGATATTAAAGTGCTACGAGATTATTACAAGTATTTATCAACCACCAGTAAGTAACAAAGAATTTGTTTGATCCCAAGGTTATTTTAAATCATATAATATATTAATCATTGGTATTCCTGCTTTCTTTGCACCTATAGTCCATTTGAAAAAAGATTAAATATTTAAACAAACCTTTTTTACTGTCCATTCAACTGATTCTGATTTGTATATCGTAGGCATAAGGATGGCGTTAAAAGCAAAAAAAGTGGTTACAATACCAACTGTTTACTGCAACTGCCATTTGGCATGCCACCAATGCAATAGAACTTAAAATCGGTTGAACGGACTGTAAAAAAGGTTTAGTTAAATGCCTTATCTTATTTCAAATGGAGTATAGTATATACAGGGTGGACCAAAAATACAAGACATAAAAAAAAAATGGATTCCTCATGTCTAGGGGTATTCGAAAATACACCATTATGTTCTGCGATTTTTTGTAGTTTTCGAGTTCTTATTTTTTTTGTAATATTTTCGAGTTTTCTTGCCGGTAGACCTTAAAAAATTCATATATTTTTTTGTAGTGAGTATTTTCCACTTTTTTTTTTTTTGCAACAGTATTGTCTTGAATGTTACTTTCATACATAAAATAATAAACTTGCTAACATTCCTGCAAGTTACTCAAAAAAGTATCAATAGCAGGAATTTAAGTTATTTTATTAGTGGTAAGACTGAAATTTTCAACTTCAATTTAAAAATACAAAAATGAAGGTCCATATATTCTAGCTGACTTTAAAAACTATGCAGATTCCTAAACTACGAAAAAATAAAAAGTTAGTACTTAACCTTCTAATAATTCGCTGTAATCGGCCTTCGAAGGTTAGGCTAAAAATCCTATTAAACTTTAAAATAGGTGGTCCAAATAGCGACGCCATAAAAAAAAACTGGAAAATACTCACTACAAAAAAGATGTGAATTTTTAAAGCTCCACCGGCAAGAAACCTCAAACAAAATTACAAAAAAATAATAACTCGAAAACTACAAAAAATCGTGGAACATACATGGGGTATTTTCGAATACCCCTGGACATGAGCAATCTATATAGTTTTTTTTTTTTATGACGTGTATTTTTGGCCCAACCTGTATCATCATCAGCCTATTATTGTTCCCACTGCTGGGACACAGCCGTAGTGGGCCGTAATCTACCACGCGGGCCCAGTGCGGGTTGGTAGATGACCAACCAACTTGTATATGCATACCTAATGCATAAATATTTCGGTCTAACCAACCAATATTATAAAAGGAAAAAAAAAAAAAAATTTTTTATTTATATTTTTTGATATAGGTAAATGCTATGCTCAACTGCAATTTATAATTCAATTACTATTTTCAGGTCTTGTACCTAACGACAGAAGTCTTCTGTCAGGGTTTGATTAATATTGAAGTTGTGATACAATTTTGCAAACACAATTTTAATAATGGGAAGGTCAGTCTATTGGGAGAATATATGTGAATATAATAATACATCCAATTATCTTAACAATACGCATCTTGGTACAGTCAACTGCCCTAACTTCGCCTGGCGTCCTATGTTTGCCTATAATGAAAAAGATGTAATATATTTAGATTTTCATTTGAAAAAGATATTTGTATGGCAATCGAAACTTTGAGTTTTCATAGAGAGCTTTATGTTTCGATTGCCATACTAGTGTATTTTAAATTAACAACTAACATGAACTTCCAAAACTAAAAATAATTAACCTAACTTAGGTAACTAAAACTATTAGGAAACAAACAATAAGGCATCGAAAAATTGTAGTAAAATGAAAAAGATTAATATCTTTTATATATTACATCTTTTTCACGCCAGGCGAAGTTACAAGGGAGCATGGTACAATAGGGTAAGTTTATAGGTTTTCGTTAATTTACCATTACAAATATCGGTGCAAAAATTACTTAAGTCTTTATTCAACAATACAATCATCATCATCAACATTGGCATTCTTGTTTCGCCCACTGCTGAGTACCTATAAGGCCGTCGCCCTTTTGTCCCCTGTTCCCTGGTCTGTGCGCGTGTCATCAAAATAAAAATAATATTCTTAATTACTTTACTTTTCCCATGAGATTCACACCATATGCCACATAATTATCTGTTTTTATATCTTCTAGCGGGACAATCCTTTTATGTCTACGTTTCTTTTTCTCTGGGCACTAAAAACCTGGGCGATAAAAATCTCACTCAGTCTGCGCCTCGAAGCATTCTATGAAGCTGTCAAGTTTGCACAAAATACTTGCGTATTCATTCTGACATCAGGTTGTACAGGTAAATGAAAAATCAAAGTCATTTATTCAAACTAGGCTCAGAATCAGCCCTTTTCTAACGACAAAATTACATAAAACAGTCTCCCAAAAACACCCGCCCTTCACCATTTTCTATTGCTATAGCTGGGAGGAACTGGTGCAAGAAACTCCCCAGCAGTATAGTAAAATTATGTTTCTAAGTCATGATCAAATAAAAACAGGTTGATAAAACCATACACACATATTAAACTATTCAGTTTTACTGTTGTATTTTTTTATCTATTGCTCACCACAAGAATTTCTTTCAGATGATCAAAAGAAGTTATGCAAAAACATCCTGCGGGTGCATCGTGCGTCATTCAACAAGATGAGTGCCTGCGGCCTGTTCTATATAGATATTTGTCATCCATTACGTGTGATGTCGCTTCTTTCTCACTATGCTATTGTGCTCCTGCAGTTTGCTTTCCCGCAAAATTGATTTTTCTTTAAATACTCTAACTACTACGTACGTAGCCTGTGCCGGGTACCCCCATATTTATTATGTAAGTTTCAATTAAATGGCACTAACAAATTTTACAGCTCATAACGCCACTGTCTTTTTCTCGCTCAACTTGTTAAGAGTGAAATAGCAATATTCAAAATGTTATTACGTCTGTGAATTAAAATAAAATATATCACCATACAACAACATTATGGTAATATTAATATTATATTATCTCTAATTAATTGATGTTAAGTATGTAATAGGTCTTCGTTTAGATTAAATGGCTCATTTGTATCTACACAACCTAACTAAAAGGTTGTCCGTTCGAGGCAAACTTCTTTTAAGCAGTGGAAATGTAGCGGTGACACCGCCACATACGAACTACGCAACAAAGACATAACGTCACACAATTCCTGCATCGCGCAGTTAGTGTTTACCGAGCGAAAAACATAGATAAGACTATCCGAAATCAACTTACGGGCAGTTGCCCGCCAGACATAACACCTGTCTGGCCGGAGGATCGTCCCTTTTCAATAGAGGATGAGTGAACTTTACACCCTGTTCCTCATACGAGTACCTCTAAATTCCTGACCCCGAGTATGAACGTCAACGCAGTCTTCGTGCAACTACTTCAGCGTGACGTCACCATCATCATCACTCCCGCAAGCTTTCGTGAGGCGAGTCACACAGCCAGCCAGAACCCACGGCTACAACGGGTATCCTGACCACCAGCATGCAGCGAACGCGCATTCCTGGTCATCACCCTCAGCCTCATCAGCAATCCTCCATTTTCTATGGTGGATGAGTGAACTTGTTGACAACGAACCGTTGGACAACTTAGTTGACAAAGATGTGTAATCGATGCTGCTGCCTTTAAACTTAATGCACACAATCTTGTTGTATCCCAAGTATCGTATCAAAGACAACTTTATCAATTCAAACAGCTTTGTATGGAATATGGTGTCATTATGTTCCGCGATAATACCCACAGTTGCACTCATGTATCGCATTTATGATCTGCATTGCAATGAAATTGTAAGAAAACGTACTAATATAGTTTACATTAGCTCCTACTTCGAATTTCTTATGTTTAGTATCGGATCCGTCATAAATTATGTCGTCGATGTCTTGCAATTGAACAAAAATATATTGTTTGTCTTGAAAATTCAAAATGTTCACAGAATTTTGAGAAAAGACACCAAACTCAAACACTTTATCATTCATATCTGGATTAGTATCATCTTATAGTCATAAACTAATAAAGGAAGTTGACGACAGTCAAGATTCTGATAAGGAAAAACAAAATAAAAACTATTTGTGTCTCTAACAAAAACCCACAACCCTCAACTTTTCTATCAAACCTTAGAAAGAAAGAAAGTGGAATTCCCTTAAAATGGGTGCGTCTCATATCATATAAACTTATTTGGTATATTTTCATTTCAATAACGTTCACAAGATATAATAAACGTGATATATACCAACTGTTGATATAATTTCTTTACATATAACATTTATATACTCTAAAACTTATTTCGTATAATGTTATTGGATATAACGTTTATTTAATCGAAAATCATTAGGTCTATCGTTTAAAATATACATTGATACCATCATTATGGTTAACACCCCGATTCAAAGCAATCCGACTCGGATAGGTTAGGTAAGAAGGCTAAGGCGTGAGCGGCCGCCGAGCGTCAGATCCCCTCTATTGTTGGTGAATCATTTGGGTTAGGTTAGGTTAGAACAGTGACCATTAACGCGCGAAGGCGAGCGACCGTAGGGAGCGTGCCGCGGCAGCGGCCGCCGAGTACCAGATCCCCTCTCTTGTTGGTGAACCATTTGGGTTAGGTTAGGTTAAAACAGTGACCATTAACGCGTGAAGGAGAGCGACCGCAGGGAGCGTGCCGTGGCAGCGGCCACCGAGTGCCAGATCCCCTTTCTTAATGGTGAACCATTTGGGTTAGGTTAGGTTAGAACAGTGACCATTAACGCGCGAAGGCGAGCGACCGCAGGGAGCGTGCCGCGGTAGCGGCCGCCGAGTGCCAGATCCCCTCTATTGTTGGTGAACTATTTGGGTTAGGTTAGAACAGTGACCATTAACGCATGAAGGCGAGTGAGCGTAGGGAGCGTGCCGCGGCAGCGGCCGCCGAGTGCCAGATCCCCTCTCTTGTTGGTGAACCATTTGGGTTAGGTTAGGTTAAAACAGTGACCATTAACGCGTGAAGGAGAGCGACCGCAGGGAGCGTGCCGTGGCAGCGGCCACCGAGTGCCAGATCCCCTTTCTTAATGGTGAACCATTTGGGTTAGGTTAGGTTAGAACAGTGACCATTAACGCGCGAAGGCGAGCGACCGCAGGGAGCGTGCCGCGGCAGCGGCCGCCGAGTGCCAGATCCCCTCTATTGTTGGTGAACTATTTGGGTTAGGTTAGAACAGTGACCATTAACGCATGAAGGCGAGTGAGCGTAGCGAGTGACCATCTTGGCAGGTGGTAATAGTAAGGTATATCTACTCAGGTTACTAACTGTGATAGAAATTACATATTAGACTAAATATGTTTTATGTCTTTTCAGTGGTATATCAAACCATTTTATATTAAATGTATGTTATGATTATAAAAATTAGTTATTTTAAAATTATATCAATCGTTTATTATATTAACTGATGATTATAACAAATAAAATTATAGATTCAGTGGTTATATCTTGTAAATATTAGTCATTTTGTAATTATACCAAATATTACTTACCCCCTTAAAATAGTGGGCGAGCCCATTGCCAGTCAGGCAGAATACTCCTGGCGGCTACTAAGAAATTCCTAATGGAAATACTCAATAACACTTAGCCCGACCTGGGAATCGAACCTATACTGTGTTGGTTTAGGTAGTTAACTAAAGGTATACAAAAAATTCCAAATGAAGAGCGAGCTGTCAAACGCTTCAGGATAACCGACTAAACGTAATACTTGTCACTTCAGTTGTCATGCTACGTCACAGTTATACTCTTCAATTAAGCAACGTTATAATTCATTTAGGTTTAGAAAACCTCTCCTGGTAGGCTCTTTACAATAGACAGTTAAACGTTATTATTAAACTCAACTCAACCTCAAAGCATTTATTTCAATTAAACCATGTGCAGGCACTTTTGAATAAAATTGTCAAGGAGTCAGTCAGTCAGAAATATGAAGCTAGTTGCCCATTCTAAAACGTAGTAGGTACCTATGGAGAAGAACGGGCAAGAAACTCCACGGACACTCTTTCAAATAAAAAATTGTTACATAAAATTGGTTACATCATTCATGTTGAAATTATACATGTGAGAACAATGTTAAAAGACGTGCACGTTAAAAGCGTCCGTAAAAAGATAAACTAAAGAACAATTCAAAAATTTAAATCAATTAAAATAAGCCATGGCAGCTAAGAGATGACCAGTCCCAACTGACGGCGCCCGTTCACGAACATAACACATGGATTAGCACCCTTCAGCTCAACCATTTTGAAGGGAGAGTAAATATGTATGGATCTAATGGTGAAAATGTAAGTTTTTTATGAATGAATGTTCTTAAAGATGCTACTTTTCTGTTTAAAATGATTGCGTTACTTTCATACTATACTATTGTGTTACTGCAGGTTACTTCTACTAAACTTTAATTTTAGAAATAGGCGGGGTTTTAAAAACTAATTAGAACTTACAGTATAATTATCATTATTTCATTTTCCGTTCACCGTTAAAGTTGATACACACAAAACGAGCAATTGTGAATGCAATTGTAAATAAATTATTTTTATTTATTTAAGAAAGCAAACAACGTTTCTATTTTTAACATAAAGTTTGATATAATTTTATTCGTCACTCCATTTTCATATATGTTGTTCTAAATAGTGATTAAGACAACTAATATTGTTAATGGACTATTCGTCAAATAATACATTTTAATTTTCATCAACCTGTTTTCAGCTTATTGTATAGAAAACCAATTTCTATAGTTACAATAGCTCATTCATACCTACGTAATCTGAATAAAATGAAGTCTACACAAGGACAACAACAGTATCACAAAAGAAAGAGTATCCAAGTCTCATCAGATAATTTGGTTGACAAAGATGTTCAGTCGATGCTTTTCCCTTTAAACTTCATACAAAACATTCTGTTCTGTCCCAAGTATCGTATTAAGAATAACTTCATATATCCAAACAGCCTTACTTCGAAATTGATGTCATTGTCTGCCATGATAATATTTATTATTCTGTTCTTCTACCGCGTCTATAAGCTGTGTTTAGACGAAGATATAAGAAAATATATCAATTTAGTATACATCACCTCTTACTTCGATTTTGTTACGTTTGGTATTGGATTCATTATGAATTATGTCATCAATGTCCTTCAAACGAAAATAAACGTTTCGTTTGTTTTGAAAATTCAAGAAGTTCACAGATTTCTCAACGAGAAGATCTACTTCGAGCGTTTTATTATTTGGAATTGGATCAGTGTCATCTTAAGCTTAGGTTTTTATTTATACATTATCACCTTTTCTAACTTAATGCTTTGGCTTCCTACCTACGAATTCTTTTGTGGGTTAGTTTTATTGAGTTTTGAAATAAACTTCGTGTACGTTATCAGACTAATTAAGCTCTTAAACAGCAAAGTTAATTTATGGAACATTCAAGCTCTACATTTACAACAGATGGATCATAGTGACAATGAAACTTATTGCAAAAACATGTTTCAAACTTATGTTAATATTTTGGACTGTTATAAGATCTACAGGACTTATTCCCAGAATGTGGTAAGTATGTTTTTTTTTAAAGATATTATGTGTTTATCAGGTTCTGATCTAACTTAATATTTTTATTTTCAGATCGTCTATCACACATTTGAGTTATTTTTGCACGTTGTGATCAAATTTCAAATATCGCTTGAAATTTTTGATCTTGCAGCCCGTAGTGGCATGTATGTGAGTATTATTTTTTAAATCTACTGATTTACTACGCCCTTATGAATGCCTGGAATACGCTAATCTACATGATAACTCTATCTTTGAATTCCACACATCTTTTCGATATAATTGTTACAACTGTTCTTAACAACCAGTAATAGAATCCTTTTCATCCTCGTAACACGCGGGCAAAGCCGCCTACAAAAACTAGTTTCAAATACAAGATTAAATACAATAAAGGACATAAATTAATATGGCCTCTACTTGTAGCTCCCTAAATACAGTTCTATATAAACTCCAGTCTAAAACCCTTAATACTGGGCACGCTTACTGGGCATTTTTTTCACAAGCCTCGGTTCAGTTGACTCGGTACGACTTTTATCTTCCTTCTTATATTAATTAGCCTTTGTCTCAGTCTTCACTTCAGCTATATCATCGTTCTAATAGTCCATATTTTTATACTATTGTCAACAAAATCAAGAAAAGAGTCCGACCAACGCAAAATAATTGCTACTGGTATTCAGCTTCATCCGGTTAGACTAGAAGCCGACCCCAATATAGTTGATAAGGCAGATGACAAAAGAAAAATAATCAAAAAATGTTTTTAAAATATGATAGTCATTTTAATTTTTACAGCATACAGCATATTTAACGATTACCTGTCTGTACATGTGGACGATAAAGAGTTGGATATTTGAAATTATTTTGAGCTTGTTCTGTGAAAATTTCTACATAGCGATGAATTATGTTCAAAACTCATGCGCGCTCATTTTGAATTCAAATTGTACAGGTATTTTTATAATTCATTTCAATTTTATTAGAATTAATTTTCGCTTAGCATTTCTTGTGAGACTTGGTGTAGTTGCCAAAATTACATTCCTTATAATATTCGTGACAATGAATGAAAATATTATAAGTACCTGTAAATTTTTTTTTCAGATGCTGAGAAAAAGTTTTGCAAGAATATTAAACGCTTACATCGAGTCACATTTGACAAGATGGATATCTGTAGAATGTTCTATATCGATGCAACTTTTCCGTTAAAAATGATGGCTTTAATTTCTAACTATACTATTATATTGCTACAGTTTGCGCTACTTTAATCTCTGTCCCTAAGAGAAAAGATTAGATTTTGTGTTGTAGCGGTTACACCGCCACACACGGACTACGCAGCAAATACATGACGTCACACAAATCCTGCATCGCGCAGTTAGAGTATACCGCGCGAACGACATAAATAAGACTATTCGAAATCTACTTACCCGCCCGCCAGACATAACACCCGTCTGGCCGGAGGACCCCCCGTTTCTAATGAGGATAAGTTAACTTCACACCCTGTTCCTCATACCTCTAAAGTATGATTGTTTGTCTGTTTGTAATGAATAAACTCAAAAATTATTGGGTCGATTTTAAAAATTCTTTTACCAGTAGAATGCTATAATTATTATATCACTGAGTAACATAGGCTATAATTTATAAATATATCACGCGGGCGAAACCGCTGGAAATGAAATAAAATAAATCATCGAGTTTTTAGAATCACGTGTTTTTATCATCAGCTATTTAATGAGGCTTTTTATAACAATAAAATTGTAATAAACACAGTGAGAAAGGATTTTAGTTTTATTATTACGTAAAAAAAGGTATACTCCCAAAGAAAGTGCTCCCCCAGAAATTAGGCATAATTGAATTACAGCATTAGGTGGTCCTATTACAGTTATGACAATGAAAAATAATAATTAATGTTGCCAAACGACAGTCATTGATATTATTCGTGTTTGTATTTTTTACAAAATTAATAGTGGAACAGCAAGAGTAGTTATTCCTAATGGACTCTTTACATTTAAATTGCAACCTCTTATTATTATTGCATGTTTGGTAATAACCTTTTCTATAGATTCAATGGCACATTTGTGTCTGTAACTCAACTGAAATTGTGTTTAGGAAAGGAGGAAAAAATTTAAAAAAAAAGAAACGTTATCGTGTGACGGTCATGACTGACAACTTGATTGACAAAGATATGCAGTCAATGCTTTTGCCTTTGAACCTCATGCAAAACAATTGATTGAGTGCAAAGTATTTATCTAACCAAACAGCTTTACATTGAGCTTTTTGTCATTATGTGGCACAAAAATATTCAGGTTTCTGTTCTTATATCGCATCTACGAGCTGTATCACGACGAATTGAGAAGAAAATACACTAACGTCGTGTACATCGTTTCCTACATCGACTTTGTTTTGTTCAGTACCGGATCCGGTATCAATTATGTCGTCAATGTGATAAATACGAAGAGGAATAATTTGTTTGTCTTGAAAATCAAAGACGTACACAGATTTCTTAACGAAAAGAAGAATGTCAAGCACTTCATCATTCTGAATTGGATGAGTATCAGTTTCGCCTCAGGTTTTTATATTTTAAGTATCGCTTATACTTGCATGAGAATCAAGCTTCCTATCTACGACTTCTTTTATGGGGTAGCTTCAATATTGTTTATCGTGAACATGGTGTACGCTACCAGACTAATCGGGCTGTTACGCTGCAAAGTAAATTTGTGGAATGTTCATGCTTGACATTTGCTGACTAAAACCCACTCGTGCTCCTTCAGTTGCCTGTACATTGCCTGCCACTCACATATTGATAATGAATAACAATAATTAATATTATTGTTCGAAATATTAAAAACCATACAGCATGCATGTGTGTACTGTATGTCATGTGTGTAAAATAATAAAAAAAAATTAAGAAACGATCCCTTTTAATTAAGTATGAACAAGTAGCTAGTTAGTATTGAAATAAGCCCATAAGGTTTATTTCAAATAGTATCGTGAATTCATGCAAACCTAGTACAGTACGACACAACTTAGATGTAGCATAGGTTTGAAAATTTTCATTCATTAATTTCAATTTTACGAATGTATTTGGCTATGAGACTTACAAATTATTGCGTTTTCGAAAGATCATTTTAACCTGAAGCAGTAATAAAGATTGGTGATTTTGAAGGCGCACTCAGTTCGGATGGTGATCGGTTTTACGAATTTTGCCGATGCTACATCTAAGTTGTGTCGTACTGTACCTACTTTTTGTACAATATCTGAGCAGTACCTAACCGGTACTGCTCAGATATTGTGCACAACGTCTAATGATTGAAATACTATCTTGAATTCATGCAAGCCTAGTACTTTTTTTAGGTTACTAACAAATTCTACTCTCGCTCCGTCTTAAGAATTTTCAATTAGATAACGTGTCCTGACGCGAGTTTAACATTTTTTACCCATTCCATGAAAGTGCACAACGCCGCTTAAGAGTTTTCAATTCAATAATGTTGCACAGTGGAATGCGTAAACAAGGCCTCGCCTACTTTCCCTACTACTCGAGCCGCTTTACATAAACGAGCGCGCAGCGAGGAGGGGATCATTCTTGTCGCAGGCTCGGCCCGGTGCACATGTTGGAGCGTTTAGATACTGAATTAATTTTAGTCTGAATTAGAATAAAATCGTTGGAAATATAATTTGAATTAGTGTGTTAATAAGCTTTGGGAATAAAAGATGATTTATGCTATATTTCGTACTTTCATTTAAGATGTCGGACCCTCTGCCTTCATATACATTATTACCTATTAGTAAAATAGCCAAAAGACCGCCGCTCAAATTATTCATTTATTTCATTTGATCAGATCAAAAGAAGCTATGCAAAAACATCCCGCTGGTGCATCGTGCGTCATTATAATAATAAATAATATAATAATAAAATCATTTATTTATAAAAAGGGGCACATTTACAATAAGTAACTTAATAATTAAAATTGAGCACAGTTGCTTATTTGCCTGAACTAGGTTGAACCTGTGCTTCAGGCTTGGAAGTGCATAAATGCTTAATATAATAAATTAACAATGAGTATAAAGTATAAACTAAAATAAAATTAGGTAAACAAAAATAAAATAGCAAGTTAGCGGTTCTATTTGCAGACAACAAGTAGATCTTCTGTCTGTGCATAATCTATGGTTAGTAAATATTCTAGTATAATTTTTTTACAGCTAAAGTAATTTAATCTATAAATACTAAGTCTTCTATTTAATCTATTGTACAGAAATGGGCCTAAGAATGTAAAAAATCTTTCTACAAAGACATGTTTTGAGGTTGCATTAGATGTGCATACTATATCATTTCGTCTTTTGTTAGTATTGTCAGCAGTGTAGGTAAACATGGTGTGCTGTTTTAATACTAAGTGCATAATGAAAAGCTGCCGAACAGTCAGCACGTTGCAGGATTTATATAGCAAATCTGTGGGAAAGAAAAAGGGATGGAAGTTTGCTACCTTTAAAATGGCTCTCTGAGCTCTTTCAAGAGGAAGTAGATTGGTTTTTGGTGCGCCACCCCATGAAATTATGCAGTATTGAATTATAGATTGACATAGGGCCAAATAAACTTGTGTGATTAATTTTGAATCTGCAAATGTTCGCAATTTTTTTAAAACATATATTAATTTGCGCACTCTTTTAACTAGACTTTCAATATGTTTTTTGAAAGACAGTGTGTCGTCCATTATTACCCCGAGGTATTTTATGCTCCTCGTTTTGAGGATAAAAGGGCAATTACACATGTTGACTGAACGGTTTCCACATTGATGGGCATATAGATGAGGGTTAGTGATGTTAAGTTGAGGCTTGCGCATGGAGAAGTAAATATATTTTGTCTTGTCAGCATTTAATGTTAGTAAGTTGCTTTGGAGCCAATTAGTCACAGTATTAAAACCTAATTGAGCAATTTCGAACAGTTCGCTACTGGTTTTAGCGGTAAATATTAACGCCGTGTCGTCTGCATAAGATATAATTTTGCCGGCTTTAATATTCAGATTACACAAGTCGTTAATATAAATCAGGAATAGCGTAGGGCCCAGAATACTTCCCTGGGGAACACCAAAACCAGTAGTTTTCAGCTCATCGCTCATGATATTATCTATCCTAACACATTGGTATCGGTTATTTAAGTAGTCTGCAAATAGTTTCAGCGGCGTTCCCCTTATTCCTATGGCCTCTAATTTGTTTAGAAGAACAGACACAGATACTGTGTCGAAAGCCTTGGCTAAATCAAGGAAGACACCCAGGGTCTGGTTACCTTTGCCAAGTTCTTCTGAAATATAATCGGTAAGGCTATGCACCGCACCGGCTGTGGATAATTTGGCTCTGAAACCAAATTGCGCAGGGGATAACAAACGATTTTTTTCTAGATAGTTAACTAGTCTACTGTTTATAATTTTCTCTAATAGTTTTGATATTGAGGGGAGTAACGATATAGGCCTATAATTATTTACTAAGTCTTTACTACCAGATTTAAAGACAGGAATTACAACTGCCTTTTTAAGACAGCTAGGGAATATTCCTTTGGATAGACAGATTCGAAATATATGCGTTAAGGGACGAGCCAAAATATGCTTAAAGTGTTTAAGGATTGTATTGCTTATGTTATCCCACCCAACCGCACAGTCATCTTTTAGTCCAGAAATGATTCGGGTTATTTCGTCTTCGTCAGTGTCCAGCATAGCAAAAGATTTCAGGTTACAGCGATTGCTTGATTTTTGGAAAGATGGTTGGTCACAATAATGTTGCGGAATTTGTTCAGCAAGAGTTTTCCCAACATTCACAAAGAAGTTATTAACGTAGTTAGCTGACAAGAGTGGTGAAGGATTAGTAAGCAATAAACTCGAATTTGATTCACGCTGTTTAGACATATTTGTGACGTTTTTTATATGTTTCCAAAGTTGCTTACTATTGTTACCTGCTCTATTTAATTCATTTTTATCGTAATTATTTTTTAAATTCTTTAAGAGATTATTGCAGAAGTTCCTGTATCTTTTATAAGTGGTTTGAATTATTAGATTATCAGGGTATCTCTTAGTTTTCTGATGAAGTTTATCTCTGTGTCTTATACACCGAATTAGTCCAGGAGTAATCCAAGGTTTAATATTATAAAGTTTCTTATTCACTCTATAAACTGTCGTGTTACGTAATATTGCTTGTTGGACATGTTTTATAAAGTACGATAAAGCCAAATTAGCGTCAGCAGTATTGTAAACTCAGCTAAAATCTAGGTTGCATAAATCAGATTCGAGTTTATTTGTGTTTAATTTGCTTTTGGTCTGGGGACGATTTAGCTTAGGCAGCGTTAAATTTACGGTAAGTAGGACAGCATGATGGTCAGTAATTGTTGCGTTAGTAACAAGCGTTATATATGATAGGCTGGTTTTAATCATCATATGATCGAGACAGGAACCGCTCTGATGAGTAGGCAATATGTGAGCGGGGAGAAAACCATGGTATGAGCAGATATTAAGATAATCTTGAGTCCCTGCATCGCAGTTTTCGGAGCCAATATTTATATTTAAATCACCTGTTAGTATAACATTCTTAAACGAACTTAGCGCTTGAAAAATCTGGTTTAAGGAATTGTGAAAAGAATCTAAGTTTCTAACGGAAGGGGACCTATACATAGCAATTATCGCTGTGGTTGTTCCAATTTTTATAACTAAGCAATTAATCATAGAGTCTTGTTGAGTAGGTTCCTCGACTGTTACCTTTAATGATTCCTTAGCAAAGACTACCACACCATCATTCTGATTGTGGTTTATATTGGTATGTAATAAGTTGTAACCAGGTATTATTGGGAGGTTATCGATGCGGTTAGCTAGCCAGCACTCGGTTAGTACCATTATATCACAATCAAAGTTTAGTCTATGAAGGAAAATTTTAAAGCTATCTATGTTCTTATAAATACTACGAATGTTTTGGGTCAGTACAGTTAGTGACTTTTTATAATCGGAAAGATATAGTCTGCAATCCTCATCGTCACATGTCTTTGACACAGTTAAAAATGAGTTATCTATGTCGGTAATTAAGTTATTATCCATATTAAACTAGAAGAATAACAATAATAAATTACGTCTAAAAATACACAAGTATGTGGCGTTCTTAGGCGCCTTCATAATCGATCGAGTTGATGTACCTGTATTCCGCGGCTATTTTAGCTGGGCAATCTGCGTCTCCCGTCTTATGGTTGGCTAGTTTTTTAAAGCGCAAACATGTAGCACATTTTGGCGCACCGGCTTTCTTTGCGCAGTCTTGAATTGTGTGTCCTTCTTCACCGCAATGTCCACATGTAGGGGCAGCAATTTTGCATGTTTTGGCTGCATGACCGTACTGCTGGCATTTGTAACATCTTGTTACCAGTGTGAAGTCTCGTACCGGGCAGGACGACCAATTTATGAATAATCGGTCTTGCGTCATGAGGGCCTTACGTATGACGGCTGGCACTTCTATAATAAAGTTGCAATTCTCAGCATCTTTCCTGCCAGATTTGTGGCTTAGTTTTATAGAGGTCAAAAATGTATCTAGGGATATAGTGGGCAGTTTTTCGGCCAAGTTTTGTTCATAAATACATTTATAAACCTCATTTTCAGCCATTGATGAAGGAACTCTTAGTACTATAATGCGAGGTTTGCGTTTTTTAGGTTCGTCGACGGTAAGCCCTGACGAAGCGAGTTGGACTGTTTGCTTGAACCTGTCTAGGTCATCTTTGGTCTCAGTGCTGATTATGAGTCCTCCTTTTCCAATTTTGCGTACGCCTCGTACTTTCAGCTTCATTTCTCCAGGGCATATGATTTTTTGAACCATGTTCTTGGTTTCGTCACTGGTCTTTGTGTTGTCACTAGGATAAATGGCCACGGAGCTAAGAGTATTGGGACGAACAAAGGTTTTGGACCCCTTTTTCACCATAGCTGCAAAAGATGTCGAAGTTGCTTCCTGTTTCGTACAGGACTCCTGAATCGTCCGGTTCATCTCCATTAGACAATCTGATAGGTCTCGAGCTTCGGTCATGGTTTTAAGGGAGGTATGGGTTTGGATGGCTTTTTGTTTTAGTGACTGGTATTGAACAGCCATTTGCGAAACTCCATGTCCAACTTTCCGGCAAAGATTGTTTATTTTTAGCTTCTGATCAGCGTTTAGCTTTCCCTCAGAAGCAATAGCACAAACCTCACTCAGGCACTGCTCAATAGACGTCATCCAGTTCTGAATCTCCGTAGTGGACACAACTTCAACTTTTTCATCTTGGTCCTGTCTTGGTTGTTGGGGCGATGTCGGTGCTGGTGTCGGTACCGGGGTCGGTGTCGGTGGAGGGCTGCGTCGCATCATCGTGCTCCGATTAAACGGGCTGTCTGCCATTTATCAGTTTATAAAATATATTAGTCAGTTCATTATTTTTACTTATCACTTTAATGTTTATTTGTATAATACGCTAACACATTGAAACTAGGTCACTATTTATGCAATCGTTAATTAATTTTATTGATATTATGCATTGATGAGCACGTCTGTATGCGTTGAGCGCCAATGATGTGAAAAATCATTCAACAAGATGAGTGCCTGTGGCCTGTTCTACATAGATATTTGTCATCCGTTACGTTTGTTGACGCTTCTTATTAAGTACGCTGTTGCGCTGTTGCAGTTTGCGTTTCTGTAAAATCATTTTCATTAAAAAAATATTCGTGTTCATTTGATGTGGTTATTTTAGATTATTATAATATTAATATCATCATCATCATCATCATATCAGCCGAAAGACGTTCACTGCTGGACATAGGCCTCCCCCAAGCACCGCCACTTCGACCGATTCTGTGCTTCCCGCATCCACCGAACTCCTGCGGCCTTTACTAAGTCATCGGTCCATCTTGTGGGAGGCCTTCCGACGCTACGTCTTCCAGTACGTGGTCGCCACTCCAGAACCTTTCGGCCCCAACGGCCATCTGTTCTGCGAGCAATATGTCCTGCCTGTCCTATGTCGGTTACCTTGGTTCTCCTGCGGATCTCTTCATTTCTGATTCGATCACGTAGGGAAACTCCAAGCATAGCCCTCTCCATTGCTCTTTGGGTGACTTTTAGCCCTCTGATAAGGCCCATTGTGAGCGACCACGTTTCAGTGCCATAAGTCATCACTGGCAACACGCACTGGTCAAAGACTTTCGTCTTGAGACACTGTGGTATGTGGGACGAGAAGATATTGCGTAGCTTCCCGAACGCTGCCCAGCCGAGTCGGATTCGACGATTGACCTCTTTCTCGAAGTTGTACCTACCTAGCTGGACAGTTTGTCCTAGGTAAACATACTCGTCTACAACTTCGAGCGTAGCGACTCCGATCTTTATGAGGGCGGGTGTTAAATGGGCATTTGATATGACCTTTGTCTTGTCCATGTTCATTTTAAGACCCACTCTTTTGGAGGCTCTACTGAGGTCATCGAGCATTATACTGAGGTCCTCCATGGTCTCAGCCATGATAACTATATCGTCGGCAAACCGAAGGTTAGTGATATACTCGCCATTGATGTTGATGCCTAGGCCTTTCCAGTCCAGAACCTTGAAGACGTCCTCCAGTGCAGCGGTGAACAGTTTCGGAGATATAACGTCTCCTTGTCTCACACCTCGCTGCAGAAGGATAGGTTTCGAGGTCTGGTCGTGGAGTCGGACTGACATAGTGGCGTTTTTGTATAGGCACTTTAACACCTCGATGTACCAATAGTCGATCTGGCACCGTTGAACCGAGACCGAGACTGCAGTACAGCCCATGTCTCGATCGAATCGAAGGCTTTCTCGTAATCCACGAACGCTAAGCAGAGAGGCAGGTTATACTCTTCGGTCTTCTGTATAACCTGCCGCAGCGTATGTATGTGGTCCACGGTGCTAAAGCCTTTACGGAATCCTGCTTGTTCGGGAGGCTGGAAGTCGTCAAACCTGCGCGCGAGACGGTTCGTGATGACTCTTGAAAACAGCTTGTTGACATGGGTCAGAAGTGTGATGGGCCTATAGTTCTTAAGCAGGGCATTGTCGCCCTTTTTAAAGAAAAGTACCACCACACCTCTGTTCCATGCCTGAACAGCTTCTGGAATATTATTATTGTGAGTGGATATTCTTTGTCGCTTAAATTATTTTTATTTGTGATGTATAGTTAAAATACCACTGCCGTATAATATGGCATGGGTGTGAAACCATTTCTTTACTAAAGGATTAAACTTTTTGTGGACTTTTTAGTATTACGATTGGTGATACTTATGCCCGCTTTCACCTTCACTGAGTGATAAATCCCTAAATAAAAGTGCACTGTTGAATTTTCAACGCTAGGCTCAACGCTGAGAGTTAAAATCCAACAGTGCACTTTTATCCATTCATTTATGTGTCACTTTGTTATCGATAACAACGTTCATTAGTCTGTAGCGGTTAGACCGCCACATACAAAAACTACGAAACAAAAAGACATGACGTCACACAATTCCTACATCTCGCAGTTAGAGTTTACTGAGCGAATAACATCATCCTATGTCCAGCAGTGGACGTCTTTCGGCTGATATGATGAGCGAATAACATAGATAAGACTATCCGAAATCAACATATGGGCAGTTGCCCGCCAGACATAACAACCCGTCTGGTTGGAGGATCCTCCCTTTTCTATGGTGGATGAGTGAACTTTACACCCTGTTCCTCATACCCCTAAATTGGTGACCCCGACGTGATGAACGTCAACGCAGCCTTCGTGCAACAACTTCAGCGTGACGTCATCATCATCACTCCCGCAAGCTTTCGTGAGGCAAGTCACACAGCCAGCCAGCACCCACGGCTTCAACGGGTATCCTGACCACCAGCATGCAGCGAACGCGCATTCCTGGTCATCACCCTCAGCCACATCACCCCGACTCACTGGGGAATCACCGCAATCACCTCAATCACCGCAATCACCTCAATCACCGCAATCACCTCAATCACCGCAATCACCACAATCGCCGCAATCACCGCAAACAGTTCCGACCCACCGTGAACTGTGCGGCACCCGGTTCCGACTCACTGGAACCACAATCACCATCGCCGCAATCACTGCAGACAGTTCCGACCCACTGTGAACTGAGCGGCACCCGGTTCCGACTCACTGGAACCACAGCTGGCACTGTGAAGCATCGCAAGATCCAAGACTCAGCCCCCTATCGACCTCCGGTCTCCGGAGGGGAGTGATGTAGCGGTTAGACCGCCACATACAAAAACTACGAAACAAAAAGACATGACGTCACACAATTCCTACATCTCGCAGTTAGAGTTTACTGAGCGAATAACATAGATAAGACTATCCGAAATCAACATATGGGCAGTTGCCCGCCAGACATAACAACCCGTCTGGTTGGAGGATCCTCCCTTTTCTATGGTGGATGAGTGAACTTCACACCCTGTTCCTCATACCCCTAAAAGTCCTACAACCAGTCTTACGAAGGCTAATAATTTTGTTTTTCTGTAACTGGGCTAAAGAGGTCGGGTAGGCAGACACTACATGTAAACAACTGGTATTTAGCTATATCCGATTAGACAAGAAGCTAACCCCAAAGTAGTTGGTGGTGGTAAAGGTGATGATGATAAAGTCCTAGAATTAAGATGAAGTGTCGAAACATAATTGATTAAGTATACCATTATTTTTAACACATTTAAGAAATTAAAAATAAAGAAAACTACTTACGTATATCTAAAGCAGTAAATGACATTAGCATAATAATAATAAATTATCCTACAGTTTATTTAGGTCTCTTCATATTAAACTATTGGTTGCTATCCAGCCTACTACATTAAAATTAATTGTATATATCGTGACAAAACACGTCTTTGAAAAACCGATACTAAAAAGATGAGTACATTAGTGGAAAATTTACCAAGTTGTGGAAACAACGAAATACGTCCTAAAAATTTAATTGAAAAAGACGCACAGTCGTTACTAAAGCCATTTCATTTGATATCAGGTTTTTGCATCTTATCTCAGTACAGAATACGGAACGGCTTCATCACTCCGAATAGTGTCCTCTATAACGTCGTTTCAGGCATCTGGTCGCTTACACTAGTGGTTATATACTTCTTCTCCATTTTCAAAAACGTATTAACAGATGAATTGGAAGGCTACAATATTGTGAAATGTTCCTCCAATGTACAGATGTTCATTGTGTATATTATGGGTAACGTGATGACTTACTTCACCAATGTCATACAGAGGTTCAACAACGTGCTTCTTGCCTTGAAAGTACAGAATATTTGTGAAATATTCAAAGAAAACGGGAAAAGTTGGAAGACTTTTAATCTGTTGAACTGGATTTACATCATCGTCCTGATTTGTTTTCAAGTTGTCTGGATTTTCTTTTTTTATTACGTCTTTTCCGCTGTTATATCGATAGATGAGCTTATAACAAACCTATTTTACGTCATCTTTGACATCAATTTGTTGTACCCTGAGAAGCTCCTGAAGCTTATGTCCGAACTTCTTAAAGTATGGGTTGACGATGCTCAAAAGTCAGAAGTCTTTGCAGACTCAAAAGACGAATTTTACTGGAACAGAAAACTCAGAGTATATATGGATATATTTGAAGCTTATGAAATCATTGCGAAGATTTTTCCAGCACTGGTAAGCCAACTTGATTTTGTTGCAAGCTTTGGATGGAGACCAGACAAATGGTCCATGAAATTTATTAGGGACGATGTGAATAAAAACTGAGTGATAGGAGAAAGGCAGAGAACACACATTTGGCTCAGACACCAAGTAGGTAACCAAGTAGGTGTTTTAAAATATTAATGAGGCCAAAGATTCCGCTGTAGTTTGTAATAAATTTTGTACTAAAAATTATTGCGCTCTATAATAATCGAGGAATATTTCAAGTCACAACAAATATTATGATAATGTCGCTCAAATAGTTCTCCGTCAAAAAGGTCAGGCGTGAATTACTTGGGATTGGGAGTGACATAAGAACTTAGACAAAAAAAAAGACTTGTGGCACTCGGGGACTGCCGCGGCAAAGCTATTGCATAGCATTTTTTATCAACTTACGCAATTGTAAAATATTAACCCGAATACAAGAAATAGCAATGATGACATTGACAGGAACTGTTATTCACATTTTTATAGTTTTTAAAACTTGACACAACGTAATGGGAACATCAAACTAATAAAAAGGTTTTAATTTAACTATTAATAGTCAAGGATCATTCGTCTAAGTAAATTTGAACTTTATTGTCAAACAGTTAAACATAATTTTCAATACAACACTCTCGTATCATTCGTTTAAGTAAATTTGAACTTTGTTGTCAAACAGTTAAACATAATTTTCAATACAACACTCTCGTATCATTCGTTTAAGTAAATTTGAACTTTGTTGTCAAGCAGTTAAACATAATTTTCAATACAAAACACTCTTTCTTAGGTAGTATTTTCGTTACAAAATTTCTGGATTAGGTCTCCACGCTCAAGGCCCGCGATAGAAGCTATGTAATAGCTTAAAAGAGGAGTATGGATAGTCAGATTCACAAGTGTCGAAATACAAGATTGGCCAACCAAAAGAGTTCAGGAGATCGTCGTATCGCAATAAGTTTTGATTTGATAGCGCTTCGTCATGAGGCGTAATGACACGAAGCAACACAGTAATATGAATCCGGCTGAAGGTTCTGTAGTTTGTGAATATGTCAAAAAATAAATACATTTTAGTCAGGGAAATTAACATTCTTTGAAATTTTAAGCAAATGAACATCCTAAGTAATTTGCTGTGTTATAATTTGCCATCTAATACAACAATAAAAAATTACCGGTTAAAATTTAAATATACAGACAATATCTAAGTTGCTAATCAATTTTTTTGATAATTATTTTCCTGGAGTTTACCTAACTAATAAACACAATTTCATTGCAGATTCTTTATTATTGCATTGACACATTCACCAATGGTGTTCTTGCTATATTTTTACGCATAGAGTTAGCAAAAGTAGTTGGTGCTAGCACGATTGAAGTAAGTGAATATAAACAAACATATTTACGTAATGACATCTTATTATATTTATATTATGCAAAATGTTACTTTATAAGTACAAGAACTCAGACACATCAATTAGAATATTGAACTATAAGCCCTAAAAACTGCCTAACTACAGGTCTATAAAAATGTATAATAAATTGCCAAAAGAAATTAGAGAAGTAAGCAAAACAAATATACTTGTTAATAAATTGAAACGATTTCTAGAATCCAAGTCATACTACTCACTATAGGAGTTTTTAGATGACAAATCGATTGTAAAATAAAATTATTCATTCTTATACACCAAACATTATAAAATACATTTAATATAATATAGGACATAAATAATAACATTATTTAATAATAATGAAAATACTTCTAAGAATTTCATAATAATTACCTGTATTATTCATAAGCAATAAATAAAATAAAAATAACTAATATACTATACCTTTATACACAAACCTAATGTTATGTATATATACCTTGTTATCACCACTGGTCTCAAAACGGTAAAGGAAAACATTGTGAGGAAACCGGCATGTCTTAGAACCAAAAATTCGAAGACATGTGACATCTACCATCCCGCACTGGGCCCGCGTGGTAGATTACGGCCCACTCCCTCTCACAGAGAGGAGGCCTGTGTCCCAGCAGTGGGATAGGCTGATGATGATACCTAGTTATACACCCAATTAAACATCTCTAATAATTTATATTGACATTGAATTGCTTGAATTGTTACTTAGCCCTCTTCTTCTCTCCTAATTTTGCTGTGCCCGACAGGGTCCATATTAGTCTTTCACTTTATTATACCATCTATGGACGTAGTTAAGCAGAAAGGAATCAATCCACACGTGACTGTTGTGGGAATTCAGTGTGAATTGAATCCTTTCTGCTTAACTACGTCCCTATGGAATGCAATAAAGAATTGAGTATTGAGTATTGAGAAAGAAAAAACAACAAAATACAAGGTAAATATAAAATTACCGAGCGAAACATAACAAAACAAAAAAAATACATTGTGACTTCCACACTACTGGTGAATATGCCAGTTTCCTTATAAAAAACCGGCCAAGTGCGTGTCGGACCACGCACAATGAAGGGATCCGTAGTTGAGATGAATTTATGCCAAGAACAAATTTATCATTGTAGATGAGAAACATGTTCTCCGATAGGATCGATCATATTTTATAAGTGTTCCGTTTTTTCCTTACGGAAAATAAAAATGTTATGTTTTTAAAAAAAAATACAGTTTTTTTGAGTCAGTGGAAGTTGCAACTATGAGTAAACTGCAAATTAGTTTTTGACTAATAAAACCATATTTTTTCCAGGTTACACTATCATCGCTAACTCTAATATGGTTAGTTAAGAACATAACACTAATAACCGTTTTGTGCTTGGAATGTGAAACATTCTACACACTCTTGGTAGAAGTACAAAGTACGTGTATACAACTTACAACATCAGAAAGATGCTCAGGTGAACTGATTTTCTTTTAGAATGTTGTTTTATGTCAGGTGGATATGTATTTTGATACAATCCCAGCCTATATTTTTAACACCATGCGTTTTGATGATCGCGTCACACCAGTCTGCATGTGCATGAGGCTTATATTAAGAAATGTTTTTTTTATTAAGAATTCTCCATTTTTTTTTGTCATCAAGCCACTGTTTTTTTTACCATTAACTTCATAAAACCAAAGCAGTGGAAATAGTTCTCTTTTCTGTGAATGAGAAGATCAGTGTATATCAAAATACTCTGATATTCTAATTCTGCTTGAAGGAACTTTCTCTCCTCAGAACGCCATGGCTCTAGGCTAAGTCATCGTAACTAAGGGGCAGATTTGTTATTTAAAATACCTAACTGATTATTCACAGAAACCCAAAAAAGAGTCTGCAAGAATATCCAACGAGTACACACTGCTTCCTTCAAGAAAATGACTGCATGTGGACTGTTTGTCATTGACGCGGCGCTCCCCTTACAATTGTTTAGTCTCCTTAGTACTTACATTATTGTTGTCTTACAGTTCGAGCTTCTGTAATCCTAGTTTAGATTGTTAATGTTAGTTTTTGTTGCTTGCCTGTTTGTAAAATTACTTAGAAGACTGTGCGCACTGTCCTACTATATTATTAAACGCTTTTATATCTGTGAATAATTTTGTACGCACTTATTTTCATTGTTTAATAAAACGAACATCTTTTTCAAACGACTCTTTGTTTTTTATTTATATAAAAGGAGAAACTGACTCACTGACTGACATATTAACGCAGAGCCGAAACTACTGGAACTAGGAACGTGAAATTTTGCACACAGCTTCGGAGCACTAAGAAGGGGTTTTTGAAAATTCAACCAAGGGGGCGAAAAGGGGGATTTCGTTTGTATGAAAAATCGGTTCCCTATCCATTTGCATAAAATTTTAAGACCTAATATAACTTAGTATAATTTTGTTTGGCATAATTATATTTTCGCATAATATACAGAGTGTTTAAATTTTTTTTGTGATTTTCCATTGAATATTATGTTCTATAAACGAAACCAAACCACTGGGTTGAAGGATAACGGTGTTTACCCTTCCATCCTGTAGTTACGCATAACAGCTTACGATAATTTTTTTAAGCATAATTTCTCTAACCATAATAATGATTAAGCATAATATTCTAAAGCATACATTTATTAAGCATAAAGTTCTAAAGCATAACTTTTTAAGCATAATATTTCGAGGTAGCGTAGTTGCTCACAGTTCTAACCTAACCTAACCTAACCTAATCCTAATCTAAACAAATAAGATATGCCTAAATCTAACCTAACCTAACCTAATCCTAATCTAAACAAATAAGATATGCCTAAATATTATTATGCTAATAGTCATTAGGCCTACTAACGTTATGCGAATCAAATTTATGCCAAAACAAATTAGTCTTTAAGATAATTATGTCAACATAAAATGTATGCCTAAAAAAATTATGCCGAAGTATTATTATGCCACAACAACCTGTGCCAAAATCGTTATGCCGAAGTATATTAGGACAAAGAACATTATGCGAAAAGAAGGGATCCCTGAAAAATATTATTCTTGAATTTTGGCACAACCTAACAATAAGTAGGTACTAGGCTTGCATGAATTCAAGACAGTATTTTATTTAAGTTTTGGACAATTTCTGAGCAGTAACCTATCCAAAAGTACTAGGCTTGCATGAATTCACGATAGTATTTAATCATTATGTAATGCTACTCATATGATTGGGATAAGCAGACAGATAGTTTATAACCTGAATTAATACTTAAATTTTTACTTCCACGCGAGCAAAGCAGTGGGAAAAAGCTAGTCTTTCATATTAGTATTTTTATGTTACTACCAGGCGCTAGACATTTTACACAACTTCATTAATTGCGTTTAGTCCACTCTCGACCCCTCGACCCCTAAAAAAGATTTGTTTATTTGTTTCCACTCAACCCTTAGCAAAGCTCAAACTCAAACTCAAACTCAAAGCATTTATTTCAAATAAACCAATTACAGGTACTTTTGAATTGTCAATGGGTCAGTCAGTCAGAAAGATGAAGCTAGTTGCCCATTCCAAAGCGTAGTAGGTTCCTATGGAGAAGAACGGGCAAGAAACTCCACGGACACTCTTTTAAATCAGAATATTGTTACAAAAATATTGGTTACATCATTCATGTTCAAATTAGACATGTGAGAACAATGTAGAAAGACGTGCACGACAAAAGCGTCCGTAATAAAAATACAAAACGAAAACAATTCTAAAATTAAAATAAGCCGTGGCAGCTAAGAGATGACCAGTCCCCACTGACGGCGCCCGTTCACGAACATGACGCATGGATCAGCACCATTTAGCTCAACCATTTTGAAGGGAACTTAATGATCCAACACACACGCCACCACCAGCGAGACACTTGAGTGAGCATGACATACTCTCAGCCGCCAGGGTACATTCAAGTCAATGAAAGACATACCTAATAAATGGTAGCTTTAAGTAGGTACATAGTGCTCACATTTGTACTATGCAATTATATAATACTAATAGATTGAATTTATACAATATATTACAATGTGTTTTACAATCTTCAGCAGCTCCAACAATATTTTCGAATGTTTATCAATTAATTTATGCGCCCTTGTGGAGCTGGACCAGCGCTGAACCAAGCATTTTTGTCAGCGATGTAATCTCCCAACTTATAATATGCTTGGCAGCATAGTGTGCGTTTTATACAAACTTTAAATTTCGTTTCATTTAGTTCAAGTATGTGGGGAGGTATTTTATTGTAACATTTTAAACAGTACCCCATGAAGGATGAGTCTACTTTAGCCAGTCTGAAACCCGGTTGAACTAATTGGTCCCTATTTCTAGTACTATAATTGTGTCTATCACCTCTTTTACTGAAAAGACTTAGATTTTTCCTTACGTACATGATGTTTTCATAGATATATTGACAAGGTACCGTCATGATGTTAATATCTTTAAACAATTCCCTGAGAGAATCACGTCTGCGAAGACCATATATAGCTCTGATAGCTCTTTTCTGCAGAATAAAAATAGACTCGATATCTGCAGCTCGTCCCCATAGTAGAATACCGTAGGACCCCAACCAGCAAAAACTAGTACTATAAAAAACCATAGAACGTTTTGTAAAAGACTGTCCTTGGTCCTATAAAACCCCAAAGAACGTATCTTTTATTCGGAAGTGGCGCATTTATATCTCTGTTCAGTGACAAAATAATTTTATTGCAGTGTTCCAAATGACGAAACAGTCCAATAAAATCTATGTAACAGTGTGCAGGTCTCAAAATATTGATGTACTGGCTACTGTAGGACCTTTTATAGTACTTTTTCATACTATACAAGAGTTTAGTTTCCTTTACATCACTTTTTTCATTCACCATTCATTATTTTACATTCGTGACAGTGCAGAGTGCAAAAAATAATTTTACAAAAGGATACAAGCAATCTGAGGTAAGTAAGATTTTATTTTGTTATTATAATATTAGTATATTACGGTGGAAATGATGTGCGACTGCAGCTTTACTGATAAACTAGGGATAGGTTTACCATGAATTTAAAGTGCCCCCCTCGAATTGTTGAGCTTTTACTAAAATGTTTATCATATAAAGTGATTTCGATATTCTAAGAGCCATTATAGTACTTCCCGTGATAGGTAATGTTTTCACTGTCAGTCATCGTGGATTCAACCTAAAATTGGGGTTCTGTGTGAGCATGACTGAATATAATATATAATACACAGTGTTTTCTTTACTATTTTTCTGAAGACCATAGGTAATGAAAAAAAAACTTAATTAAGTACCTATAATATTATCTGTTTACTGACGAATAGTGTGAATATTAATCATGTACTTAACCAGTTTTTTTTTCTTCGGGAAGAACTTCGTAGTTTTATCAAGTTTTACGTACCTAGTGTCTATATTTCTTTATATGAAGTGCATAAATATGAATCTAGTAGCATCACTGAACTTTAGAAGCAATATCTTTATAAATATAAATTGTGTTTTTTCAGTGTACCTAATGGACTCCACACACTACAGCAGCGGAATGGCCGAAATGCGACGATGAGCTACTTTTAATCTATACCGAAAATTACGTCTAAACGAGTAGTGTTAATGATTTGGAAAAAAATAAGTAAAATTAAGCATTTTCTGGTACGACTTCGGATTGTCATCCATCGATTTAAGGGGTGGGAGGGGGAGGGGGGGGGGGTGTACAACCCCCCCTGTGAAGGAAAAGTTTCGGAGCCCCCCCCCTTTTTGAGATATGATTTTTTTAATATTTTAACCTAACTTTCGAATTTTCGGTAAGACTTTTAAATAAGGTTACTTGTATTATATGAATATTTGTGGAGGGGGGGGGGGGGATAAGAGACCCCCCCTCATGGGGGAAGTTTAGGAAATGCATAGTTTTTTTTAATACACTTTTTATGTTTTGTTAGGCGTAGTCGACGGAGTCCCGCATTTCTGGGTGGTTTAAAAAAAATTACCACGAAGGGGATGGCGGGGCCATCCCCTTCTAACCTAACCTGTCCGTGTCGGGGTGCCCTAAGTCCCGAGCTCGCTTCCCTCGCTCTTGCATTCTAAGGTTTTAGTCAGGCGTAGTCGACGGAGCCCCGCTTCGCGGGGCTCCTATTTCTGGGTGGTTTAAAAAAAATTATCAAATGTTCAATTAGAGCATTTACTGGTACGACTTCGGTTTGTCATCCATCGATTTAAGGGGTGGGAGGGGGTCGGGGGAGGGGGGTGGAGGTGTACAGCCCCCCCTGTGAAGGAAAAGTCTCGGAGTCCCCTTTTTGAGATATGATTTTTTTAATATTCTAACCTAACTTTCGAATTTTCGGTAAGACTTATATAAGGTTACTTGTATTATGTATTTTTCTGAAACTTTCACCATTTTAAGGACAATTAAAATATTCTTGTAGTATACGTGTTTTATTAAAATACCTTTTGTTTTATATATAATAATTTAATAATGCGTCAAATTGGGAACAGCGCTCCTTGATGGGCGAGTCCTATTACTGGCTGGACGTACGACGCATTGCGTGAGCTCAGTACAGCACACACGCATCGTTAGGTAGTGTATTTGGTATTCTATTGTTAATTAATCGTACTAAACTTTTTGTTGCTTAATGCGAAATATTATAATTAATGGCCAAATTTTTCACGCCATCACGAAATTGTTGGTCTTTTTCGAATGTTGAATCATTGCTTGAAGATTCAGAAAAATTGCTGAAATAAGGACTCTTCAGAAATAATATCTATGTAAGACACATTTTGTACGGAACCGGCATTAATTCCGTATCAAAATGTCTGAATATTGTTGTAAAAGCGAGCCAATAATCCTTTTTGGGACTTAACTGTCATTTAATAGAAACATTTATCTACATATATGTGCCACTTTTGCGTCATTATAGTGATAGATACCCATTTATAATACTAACAAGCGCATTGCTAGGCACCATAAAAGTTGTTATACAATAATTCTGCACTATTATAGTGTCTGTGTGATATGCTTATCGATAAAATTATAATATGCATCTAAAAACTATTATAGTGCACTTACGATCTATTAGCGTCATCTGAAATTAGACTACATTACAAAAACACTCTATTGTGAAGTCTTTGTGACTACTAACACACACGTACTATAGCAGCAATCTGAATATCCACAATATCACAATATCGCCCTGTAGTTGAGTGTTTATCACTACTATAACGAAACTACTATTGCAGTTCGTTTGGAACAATTATTACGCTAATCAGATAAATAAAGGCACCTGTTAACAATTTTATAGAGCAATATTATTATGTACTAGTTATATTAGAACTTGCTATATATAGTACTTGACTATAACGGTTATATAAAATGGCGTAGTAAACGTTTACATCCTTTGTTTATAGGGATTTTTAGCTCTATAAGTATTTAGAGCAATAATGTACTGTCGAACGCTTTTATACAACACTCTGGCACCACTAAAACCTTAATAAATCGTTTATAGAGCTTTTTAGAGTTATGAGCTGAAATAATAGGACTGAATTGCTGGTTGGGACATGATACTATGAAAGTAACTGAAATAAACTAGCCTCGCGGTATCTACATCAGTAAATTGACGGATTTTTCTCACAGCATATGCTGCTGAACTTAGCCGTCCTGCAAGAGATGTTAAATGAGGACCCCATTGCAGCCTTGAGTCGAGCGTGATCCCCAAGAAAACAGTTTCATCGACGAATTCTAGTTTCTCCCTATTCAATACTATGTCACAATCACTACTTTTAACATTCGGTAAAGCAAATCTTATGCATTTCGTTTTTTTCCCATTTAATACTAAATGATTAGCAGTGAACCAATTTTTATTTACGTCGTCAAGATTTGTTGCACGTCTATTTATCTTAAAAATTAGAGAAGTATCGTCAGCAAATAACACCATTTGTGGTTGGTTTCTTAATAAATGGGGTAGATCATTAATATATACTAAAAAGAGGAAAGGACCCAATATCGAGCCTTGTGGAACACCCATTTTTACTTTTAGACCGAGTGAATTGACTCCATTAATTTGAACTTGCTGTTGTCTATCATTTAAATAAGATTTTACCAAACTGAGCGCAAGTTTACCTAGTCCGTAATGCTCAAGTTTCAAGAGTAAGGTTTCATGATTTACGCAGTCAAATGCCTTGGAGAGGTCACAAAAGATTCCTATGGCATCTTGGGCCTCTTCCCACGCTGTAAATATGTGTTTTAATCAGTCGTACAACGTCCTTTAGTGAACCCATATTGCTGATCGTGTAATATTTCGTTGGTGTTAAAATGATTAAGCATTTGATTGAGCATTACTTTTTCGAACACCTTGCTGAACACCGGTAGCACGGATACTGGTCTATAATTGTTGGTGTCTTTACTGTCCCCAGATTTAAAAAGTGGTATAACCTTACTGTATTTCATTAAATCCGGGAAGACTCCTTGATCCACGCACAAATTAAATATTAACGCTAAGTATGGTGCTATAGTCTCAATTATGGATGTACAAACTTTGATAGATAATCCCCATAGATCTTCTGTTAATTTGATTTTGATTTGCCGAAAGGCTTTTATAACTATCTTAGGGTTTATATGTTTAAATTGAAATTCAACAGGGCAGCCAGGAACGTTCGTTTTTAATAAATCAATTGAAACATCGGGTGAGAAATTTAAGGCTTCCGTCGTTCTAGATGGGATATTAGTAAAGAAATTTACAAATTCCTGAGCTACTTCTAAGTTAGAGCTTATGGCACCACGTGAAGTCTCCAAAGTGTACTCAGTGTTTCGTGTTTTTTTTCCTATTAGTTTCATTATTCATAACTTTCCAAACAGTTTTTATTTTATTTTCTGCTGATTTGATCTTGTTGCTAATATACAAAGCTTTAGCTATTTTGCAGGTATTTCTAAAGATTTTGGAGTATGTAGTAACATACTTGTTGAAAGTTTCAGTATTAATGTAAGGCTTAAGGCCATACAACTCGAACAGTCTTTCCCTACTTATCCTAATACCTCTAGTTGCCCAGTCACTAAAAATAAAATTGGGGCAAATATTTTTTGTTTTCTTTTCAAAAGTGTTATTGAATTCAGTGTGCACTACTGAAAAGAAATCCTCATAAAATTTATTTGCATCGTCCATATTATGGCCCAGAGCATTTAACTTATTATTTAGGGTACTATTGAATCTATTTAATTTGCCAGTTGTTATTGGTCTGAATTGTATTTGCACTTTTTGCTTAAGTGTTTTAAACTTAAAAGTTACTGTTTGCCCACTATGATCAGACGGCAAATAATTTACAATGGCTTTATCTAAATAATCACAATCGCAAAAGACATTATCGATACAAGTAGCAGAAGTTCGAGTTACTCTAGTCGGTTCTGTAAAAACATTAGACAAATTGAACGATTTAAAAAGGCTTAATATTCTACAGCTATTTGAATTATTTTCCAGAATATTTATATTAAAATCACCACAAATAATAGCGGCTTTGTTACTTGCTGCAAGTTTCGCTAGGACATCTTCCATTATAGACTCAAATAAAGAAAAGTTCTGATAATTAGGGGGTCTGTATACGCACACTACAACATGCTTATCCAGCTCAACACAGGACAGTTCGATGCAATGTTCAACTGATAAAGCAACTTTACATTACGTTGCTTAGATTTTAGACAATTTTTTATCAAGATTAGAGAACCTCCACGCAGCATAGATTTACGGTTAAAACAACTGCCCATACTATAGTTCTCATAATTAATTAGCATATGGTAATCCTTTAACCAATGTTCAGTAAAACAAACAATGTCAAACTTTGTTTTTTCTAAAAACATTTCAATTTCTAATAATTTGGAAGAAATACCTTGAATATTTTGATGAAATAATATCAAGGCATTCTGCTGATCTCCTTTTTTGTAATTACTTATTTTAAAGCCAGAAGACACCTTGTTGTTGTTAGTTATAAGAATATTCTTACTGGTACCTTCTGTTGTCTTACAAACTAGTTTAAATTACTATCCGGAGTAGACCCCATGACCTCAATGTCATCACTAGGCAGTGAGCTCATAGTGAGTGAGGGACATGGAACCTCCTTCGTACAATCTGTATAAATATTTATAGCATTTGAGCTATATTTATTCAGGCACCCCACCTCATTATTAGTACTAATACTAACCATTGTGGTGTTAATAATACAAGACTTCGACATACTACCTATGTCTGAGTTTATATAAAAAGCTAATAGCCTTGCTATTATGTGTCTAAAACTAACAGGCAAATACACAGTATTCCTAGTCGATTTTAACTTTTCTACAAAAATGTTAGTGTCAAGAAATACAAGCTTGTCACTATAATGATTAACTAAGAAATACATATGCTTATTAAGCATATGAATATAATTGTTTTGTCTATTTGTCAATCTTTCAAAATATGGGAAAGCACACAATATTATTTTACTGCAATTTAACTTTAACAACTCAGTTACACAGTCAGTGATTTCTTCTTTTTTTACCTTAGAACTATTACCTACAAATACAGTAATGTTGGTTTTAGGATTATATTCATTTTCTAGCATAGTTCACACTCGACCCCCAGGGGTCGAGACTGAATTTGTATACGAAGGACAGGCATAGCTCGTCCACTTACAACCCCTATGTAGGATGCAGGTTTCACTAGCGCCATCTATTGATTCCTTAAAGTTGTCGGGCTACGTAGTTCTATGTGGTGTTAAGTAACTTATATAATGTCACTAGCTACCTGTTCCTGCTTTGCATGCTTTTACGGCTTGCCAAAACATCGTAAGGATAATAACAATGTAAGGGATCGAAAAACGAATTTAAAAGATTATTAGGTTTATTGCAATCGAAAATTAACAAAACAGCCTTTTAAACTGTGTTCTTGTCACATGCATTTGAGAACTTCATAACTGAGGTTACATGTTTACAATTATGTAATGGTAGTCTTATTGCTAATACAGATAACAAACCTCAACTCATACCAATAACATTGTTACAATATAACCAGTCTTTGAACAGTGCGTGTTGCCAGTGATAACATAGGGTACTGAAACGTGGTCGCTCACAATAATGGGCCTTATCAGAAGGCTAAAAGTCACCCAAAGAGCAATGGAGAGGGCTATGCTTGGAGATTCCCTACGTGATCGAATCAGAAATGAAGAGATCCGCAGGAGAACCAAGGTAACCGACATAGCCCGAAGAATTGCCAAACTTAAGTGGCAATGGGCAGGACACATTGCCCGCAGAACAGATGGCCGATGGGGCCGAAAGGTTCTGGAGTGGCGACCGCGTACCGGAAAACGTAGCGTTGGAAGGCCTCCCACAAGATGGACCGATGACCTTGTAAAGACCGCAGGAATCCGCTGGATGCGGGAAGCACAGAATCGGTCGAAGTGGCGGTGCTTGGGGGAGGCCTATGTCCAGCAGTGGACGTCTTTCGGCTGATATGATGATGAATATAACCAGGATTATAAAAACGCAAACTGCAGCAGTACGAACGTATAATGGGCAAGTAAAGCCATAATTCTTAATGGAAAAGTAGCATCGACGTAGAACATTCCACAGACATTCAACTTGTCGAATGTCGCTCGATGTAGGCGTTGAATATTTTTGCACAACTTTCTCTCTGCGTCTGTAATTATTGTTTCTATCATAAAACATACGTTTACGCTTTTAGCACGCCATTTATTTCCATTAACTTTAAAATGAAAATAATTGATATTGATCATAATTACCGGAACAATTTGATTTCAAAATGAGCGCGCATGAGTTTTGAACATTATTCATCGTAACGTAGAAGTTTTCACAGTACAAGCTCAAAATGATTTCAAATATCAGACTCTTTATCACCCAGATGTTAAAATATAGGATTGCAAACCACACTACCATCTGGTACATTACACGGCTTGCATTAAGGGTATTGATGGTCGATCGGCACACATACGTGAGTACATCAATGCCTGGTTGCGGCCAAAGCTTGTATAGCACTTTTCTCAAATAATGCGCTGAAATTAATGCTAAGTAAATTAATTATAAATTCCAGAATCAATGACGAACATAGATAATTTTTCACGCGCCATTATGTTCATTTATTTTTTCTTTACTTTAAACAGCTCTATTTTCAAACCAAATCGAAATTTAAATATAATCGCCTTGGTTGATGTGTTGAAGTAAAAAGATCGTCCCATTTTTAAATAACACGACGGTAAATATGAGTTTTTATAATGATTTATTTGGCCGCTAAGTACGACAGAGAACGATTTACGTGCAAACATTGCCAGCTGGGCGCTCGCATGTATTCGTCGAGTACACAATTTCGATTAATCTCGAGGAAGGTTGTCAAAATAATCGAATTTTAGAGGTATGAGGAACAGGGTGTAAAGTTCACTCATCCACCATAGAAAAGGGAGGATCCTCCAACCAGACGGGTTGTTATGTCTGGCGGGCAACTGCCCATATGTTGATTTCGGATAGTCTTATCTATGTTTTTCGCTTGGTAAACTCTAACTGCGAGATGCAGGAATTGTGTGACGTCATGTCTTTTACTGCGTAGTTTTATGTCGCGGTGTAACCGCTACATCACTCCCCTCCGGAGACGGGAGGTCGATAGTGGGCTGAGTCTTGGATCTTGCGATGCTTCACAGTGCCAGCTGTGGTTCCAGTGCGTCGGAACCGGGTGCCGCTCAGTTCACAGTGGGTCGGAACTGTCTGCAGTGATTGCGGCGATGGTGATTGTGGTTCCAGTGAGTCGGAACCGGGTGCCGCATAGTTCACGGTGGGTCGGAACTGTTTGCGGTGATTGCGGCGATTGTGGTGATTGCGGTGATTGAGGTGATTGAGGTGATTGTGGTGATTGAGGTGATTGCGGTGATTCCCCAGTGAGTCGGGGTGATGTGGCTGAGGGTGATGACCAGGAATGCGCGTTCGCTGCATGCTGGTGGTCAGGATACCCGTTGAAGCCGTGGGTGCTGGCTGGCTGTGTGACTCGCCTCACGAAAGCTTGCGGGAGTGATGATGATGACGTCACGCTGAAGTAGTTGCACGAAGGCTGCGTTGACGTTCATACTCGGGGTCACCAATTTAGGGGTATGAGGAACAGGGTGTAAAGTTCACTCATCCACCATAGAAAAGGGAGGATCCTCCAACCAGACGGGTTGTTATGTCTGGCGGGCAACTGCCCATATGTTGATTTCGGATAGTCTTATCTATGTTTTTCGCTTGGTAAACTCTAACTGCGAGATGCAGGAATTGTGTGACGTCATGTCTTTTACTGCGTAGTTTTATGTCGCGGTGTAACCGCTACATCACTCCCCTCCGGAGACGGGAGGTCGATAGTGGGCTGAGTCTTGGATCTTGCGATGCTTCACAGTGCCAGCTGTGGTTCCAGTGCGTCGGAACCGGGTGCCGCTCAGTTCACAGTGGGTCGGAACTGTCTGCAGTGATTGCGGCGATGGTGATTGTGGTTCCAGTGAGTCGGAACCGGGTGCCGCATAGTTCACGTGACGAGAGAATATAAAAATAGATATTATCATGCAACACAATGACACCAAATTCGATGTAAGACTCTTTGGATATATAAAGTTATTCTGAATACGATACTTCGACCACAACAAAAAGTTTTGCATGAGGTTTAAAGGAAAAAGCATTGACTGAACATCTTTGTCAACTAAAGTATGCAACGGAACTGTCGCATGATAACTTTTATTTTTGACAAAAGGATTTATTCTTATGAACTTCATTATATTAAGAGTATGCTAACACAAATGAGCAGTTGTTTCCATAGAACAACATTTAACCCGAAAAAACAAAAATAATGAGGTTGATGGATTAAATGTTAAGACTTAATAGTCCATTATGAATATTGAGTAAGCAATACTACTACGTAAACTGTCAGCCTCTTTTCACGATTCTGGCGTTTATAGTTCCATAAGGGCAATTAACATTAAATTATTTACATTAAAAGTGTATAATTTATTTATGCATAATATCTTTAATTATGCATTAAAAGTCCTGTGACATCTATTTTATATTATACAGCCTTGCCATTTTTTATTTATTCTTTTATTTATTAATCTTTTATTATATTAAATCAGTCTTTGTATACATAGATGATATCCTGACTAATATTATAAATCCAAAAGTGAGATGGGCACAAGCTACACTTCCCATTCGTATGGGAGGTCTCGGCGTCCGCAAAATTTCTAGTATTAGTTTACCGGCTTTCATATCTTCGGTCCACGGTACTGAAAGATTAATCAGGAAAATCCTAGCCCCTACACTGGTTAATTTTGATGTGCCGTGCCTCACCGAGGCTATGGATGCCTGGAGACTCGCTTGCCCGAATTCAGATCCGCCCAACCACCTTTTTTCCCAGAGACGGTGGGATGAGCCGCTCTGCAGAGTAGTACAGAACAATTTACTTCACACGTCTGCTACTCCTGCGGAGCGTGCGCGCCTGCTGGCTGTGGGGAAGTGGGAGTCGGGCCTCTGGCTTCATGCACTACCGTCGTCGAACTTAGGTACTTTGCTCGACGACACTACTTTCCGCATCGCTGCTTCCTTGCGACTAGGAGCTCCCTGTTGTTCTCCTCATCGCTGTCACTGTGGCGAAGTTGTCAACAGCCTCGGACACCACGGCCTGTCTTGCAGCCGAAGTGCGGGCCGCTTAGCGCGGCACGCGAACATTAATGACATCATCCGACGAGCTCTTGTCGCCGTCGGCGTTCCAGCTGTATTAGAACCCAATGGCTTGGCACGCGACGATGGCAAGAGACCGGACGGTATGTCTTTATTTCCATGGAAGATGGGTAGGCCTTTAGTGTGGGACGCAACGTGTGTCGATACTCTTGCGCCATCCCATCTTCCTGGCTCAGCGTGCTGTGCTGGCGCTGCCGCTGCGGCTGCAGAAAACCTCAAGCGGCGAAAGTATAATAACCTCATAGGTAACTATATTTTCGAGCCGTTTGGGGTTGAAACCCTAGGGCCGTGGGGTCCGAGTGCTCATGATCTGTTCAATGACATTTCCAAACGACTGGTTGACACTTCCCGTGACCCAAGGGCTGGTTTTTACCTGGGCCAGAGGCTAAGCATTGCCATACAACGTGGCACACATTTTTTTGTGTCACATGGTTTAAAATACACAGGAAACTTACAAAAAAAGCGTTTGGTAGAGAATACTTGTGACATTAAGTCCGCCTGTGTTCAATTTGTTTTCTAAACTAAAATTATAAAGAGGCTCAAGGATGTTATTGTCTTCATCGTCACTGTTTTCCATCGTGTACCACTAGTTTAATAACTTAAATACACCAATAATTTGATAAAAAAGCCGCTATACCGCACTGTTTACTTGTTTCAACAACAAATAATGTCGCGTGCACGAAACAAGTGCCGAAATGAATCGGCAAAACAGAAATGGGCAAAGTATTGTGATCTTTATGTCAAAGCCATAAAACATATTTTACAGTAAAGCAAAGCGCCTCTGTTTCATTGCAATCTACCACTCGCACAGCCGGATCTATTATCTCGCTCTAACTACAGTGGATCACTATGCAGACAACATAAGAAACAGTCGTAAAGAATTATTATTACAGCTCAAGTGTATCGGGTTGTAGATTTAAGTCAAACTTTATTGTAAATTAATATCATTTTGTAGGGAGTAAAGTTCATATTGATTTACAAATGTAGGATGTAAAGGACCTACAATACATTTTCATAGATTATTTGGGTAGTAAAGGACAAGTTTGTTTTCGTTCAGTTATTTTTTCTGGGTTGTATAGGACATTTTATTTAAGTGTCGTAGATACACTTTGTACTTCATAGAATACTAGTTATTTACAACCTAGCCAAATTAGCCAATACAAGAGGCTATTTGTTGAATATAGGTAAGTAATGTACCTATAACGAGTATTAGAAACATTTTAATAAGGTAGGGGTTGAAAATTTGTGTACAGAAATCAAATTCTACTATAATGAAGTGGATACCTAAACTTGAACATCTTGTAATTTCGATAATCGTTATAATACATTTCGCATAATTTTGAGTAGTAATAGTTTCGTGTAAATGATTTAATTGTTACTAAGTTAGGTAATAAGTTTAGATTAAATTCGTTGTTTCCTCACTTACGTTTATAAACGCCCTTAGTGGAAGCAAATAAAATGAAACTAGGTCGTAAAGGACACTTGTCATTTTTTATTTTCAATTGTAAGGGTGTACAGGACAATTTGCCAAGACGATTTCCTTTACATCCAAATTTTTAGGTGAATTACCTATATTAACCACCTAAGGTGGTATAAGACAATTCATATTTTTTATGTATTTTACACCAAAAAGTTGTTTTATACTTTGCTTTACTACCAAAATGAGTTCACTCTGGTAACTGAGTGTTATTTACATCCATATTTTCACGGTAAACTATGTTTAACGTCTCAAAACAAGTGTTATGGCCGTAAAATGATCTGACATGGTTTTGGTCGTGGGCTCTCGTACTATAATAGTAGTATATATAGTATTTTAACGGGTCAACGTATTTAAATGAAATTTGGCACACAAGCAGACCGTGACTTGGGTTAGGTCATAGGAGATTTTTTTTCCTAGTAGGAACCGTTCCGTGGGATAATTTTCGACCATCACGCGGGCGAAGCCGCAGGCAACAGCTAGTAGAAAATAAAATCTTAAAAAATATAATAAATGTTCCAAAAATATATATATTATTATAATTTAATCATTTATTCCGAAAGTAGGTAGCCAAAGTAGGGAAAGATAATTTTACGAAATGTGTCGGAGTTTTCTGATAGTCATCAATGTTATTGATACAGGCAAAAATTTCCTTAAAATCATATTTGTTATTTTTAACTTAACAAGTAGTTATGTTCACAGAAAAGCGAATTGCAACAATATTATCACGTAGCTGGTGAGAAGTCCAGTCAAATACATTGGTAGCGTAGCGTCAACATAGAACAGGCCACACGCGGTCATCTTACTGAACGAACGATTTGTCCGTAGCACTTGCTTGCAGAGGCGTACTTTATCTGTAAGATAATATTAAACAATAAAAATGTTTTTACTACAAAAAATTACCGACACCTAAAAATAATACTGCAGAGTGAAAAATAACTTTAATTTCGGAAGTTGGCGGCGGTAAAAAACGAAAATACGAAATCTAGGATACAGACTTCCGAAATTGAAGTTATTTTTCACTTTGTAGTGTTTTTTTGAAAGTCGGTTTTTTATTTATTAAAATGTTTTAATTTATTACTTTTTAATTGTACTACCTACGCCACAAAAAATTGTACATTTGTATTCGTACCACTACTTGCTATGAAAAGAAAAATGTCAGGAAGTTATTATAACATCATCAACATACACTAAAGTGGAAAAAATACGTATTACTAGGTAATTCAAAAACTACTCATCAGAACTTCACAAAACTTATAATTTCAAATAAAAAAGAATTTTCCAAATTAGTTTATAAATGACGTAGTTCTGAGTTAACAAACATTACAAAATAAAAAAAAACGAATTGAGAACCTCCTCCTTTTTTGAAATCGATTAAAAATAATTTTAGAGAGATTTGTGAGACAACTCTACCTGCCTAGTAACGAAACTTTCGTACGTACTTGTATGGTTCTTGTTCTTTATAAGCTGTATACACGCCGTTTCTGCTTCTTTAATCGCTTTATAGAACTTCTCACATTCCAAACTATGAATAATGACTAGTATCAAATCTTTCATCACCCATAAAATTGTCACACATCCCATCACAGGCGACCGGAAAAATTGCTGTAAAAATTCATATTCGTTAACATTTTTCGTCATGAACAAACACTAGGATAATGTAAACTTAAAAAAAAGAAAGATACCTAAAGTAACTCCAGTTTCTAAAAGCCAGTTTGCGTCTCCGATCACTACATTTGTTTTTTTTATTTATTTATTTTACATACATACATACATAAACTCACGCCTTCTTTGCATGGGGGTAGGCAGAAACTACAGAACGCCACTTGCTACGATCCTTACATATTCCTTTTGCTTGTTTACGTTCATACACGCTCGCCGGTTATTTATTTTATTTTATTCAATTCGGAAAGTTACAGCTAACTTACACTGTGTTCTCAAACAATACAAAATTGAAGGCCATTTACAAGTTTCCACTGATATACACTAAAAATAAAAACGAAAAAAAGGTCGGTACAAAATACTTATTAAACATAAATTTGAAAATAAATCATCATCATCATCATCATCATATCAGCCGAAAGACGTCCACTGCTGGACATAGGCCTCCCCCAAGCACCGCCACTTCGACCGATTCTGTGCTTCCCGCATCCAGCGGATTCCTCCGGCCTTTACAAGGTCATCGGTCCATCTTGTGGGAGGCCTTCCAACGCTACGTCTTCCGGTACGCGGTCGCCACTCCAAAACCTTTCGGCCCCATCGGCCATCTGTTCTGCGGGCAATGTGTCCTGCCCATTGCCACTTAAGTTTGGCAATTCTTCGGGCTATGTCGGTTACCTTGGTTCTCCTGCGTATCTCTTCATTTCTGATTCGATCACGTAGGGAAACTCCAAGCATAGCCCTCTCCATTGCTCTTTGGGTGACTTTTAGCCTTCTGATAAGGCCCATTGTGAGCGACCACGTTTCAGTGCCATAAGTCATCACTGGCAACACGCACTGGTCAAAGACTTTCGTCTTGAGACACTGTGGTATGTGGGACGAAAAGATGTTGCGTAGCTTCCCGAACGCTGCCCAGCCAAGTTGGATTCGACGATTGACCTCTTTCTCGAAATTGGACCTACCTAGCTGGACAGTTTGTCCTAGGTAAACATACATCTCCGATCTTTATGAGAGTGGGTGTTACATGGGCGTTTGACATAACCTTTGTCTTGTCCATGTTCATTTTAAGACCCACTCTTTCGGAGGCTCTACTGAGGTCATCGAGCATTATACTGAGGTCCTCCATGGTCTCAGCCATGATGACTATGTCGTCGGCAAACCGAAGGTTAGTGACATACTCGCCATTGATGTTGATGCCTAGCCCTTTCCAGTCCAGAACCTTGAAGACATCCTCCAGTGCAGCGGTGAACAGTTTCGGAGAGATAACGTCTCCTTGTCTCACACCTCGCTGCAGAAGGATAGGTTTCGAGGTCTGGTCGTGGAGGCGGACTGACATAGTGGCGTTTTAGTATAGACACTTTAACACCTCGATGTACCGATAGTCGATCTGGCACCGTTGAAGAGACTGCAGTACAGCCCATGTCTCGATCGAATCGAAGGCTTTCTCGTAATCCACAAACGCTAAGCAGAGAGGCAGATTATACTCTTCGGTCTTCTGTATAACCTGCCGCAGCGTATGTATGTGGTCCACGGTGCTAAAGCCTTTACGGAATCCGGCTTGTTCGGGAGGCTGGAAGTCGTCAAACCTGCGCGCGAGACGGTTCGTGATGACTCTTGAAAACAGCTTGTAGATATGGGTCAGAAGTGTGATGGGCCTGCAGTTCTTAAGCAGGGCATTGTCGCCCTTTTTAAAGAAAAGTACCACCACACCTCTGTTCCATGCCTGTGGCGTTTTACCCTCGAGTATGACGGAATCAAATAGCTTCTGAAGGGCCTTAAGAACGGGTTTCCCACCGGCCTTTAGGAGTTCGGCCGTAATTCCGTCATCACCCGGCGCCTTGTTGTTTTTAAGCTGCTTTAGAGCCATCCTAATCTCGTACAAGCTGACGTCCGGGATATCTTCGGTATAATGTCGGGTTAATCTAGCTCTTGGGTCGTTTGCCAGATTCGTAACGGGGTTACTGGTTGACGTGTATAACTGTCCATAGAACTTCTCGATCTCCCTCAACAGCTCAGGTTTGGCGGACATGATTCTGCCATCATCGGTCTTCAGTTTCGCAAGCTGGCTCTGCCCAATAGACAGATCTCTTGCAAAAACCTTGGAGCCCTTGTTCCACTCTATTGCGTCCTTAATACGGTTCGTATTATAATGGCGAAGGTCACTTTTCAAGGACTTAGAAATCTGTCTATTGAGCCGCCGGTAATTGAGTGCATCGTCTGAAGACTGCAGGATCATCTCGCGCCTCTCCTCCATGAGCTGTAGAGTAGCATCAGAGAGCCTCTTGTTTCGGTTTGTACGACGGGTCTTGAAGATTTTGGACCCGACCGTATGGACAGTTTCCACGAACCCATCGTTATTGTCGTCCACGGAGCTCCCTAGGCAGTCGAAACGATTCCGAAGTTCGAGCTGAAAGCTCTCGGGGTTTTGGACTTGGATCGGTGCTGGGCGGAGCGTAGGCTTCATCAGTCGAGATCTTTCCAGCTTGATATTTAGGTTCAATGTGACTCTTACCATACGGTGATCACTTCCGGTTTTCACCGCGTTGATCACAGAGACATCATTGAATATCTGCCTCTTCGTCGACATAATGAAGTCGATCTCATTTTTTGTTGCACCATCAGGGCTCTGCCAGGTCCACTTTCTGTGCTCACGTTTTTTGAAGAAGGAGTTCATCATAAAGAGGCCTTCCTTCTCCATAAAACTGGCCAGTAGGTGACCCCGGTGGTTCCGACGTCCAACTCCAAATTGCCCCACTCGCAGTTCATCATCGTTTCGCTTGCCCAGTTTCGCGTTGAAGTCCCCCATGACAACGGTGAAGTGAGTTTTAGAGCCATGCATGGCTCTTGAAATATCCTCATACATGGTCTCCACCTCATCGTCGGGTGTGACGAGGTCGGGGCGTAAACCTGTACGACCTTCAGCGAATATCTTGCGGATATTCTGAGTATAAGGTACGCCACCCTGGTCGACACACTCTCGATCTTCACCACGTTGCTCACAAGGGACTTGTGGACGATAAACCCGACACCACCCTGGGACTGCTGGTCGCCCTCCCGGAAATAGAGCAAGTTTCCGGATTTAAGGATTATCGAGTCCTCCCCCTCTCTTCGGACTTCAGATAACCCTACTATACCCCATCGTAACCTGCTCAATTCTTCCTCGAGTTCGATGATCTTCTCGTCGGTCCGGAGTGTGCGCGTGTTGAATGTTGCCAGGTCCAGTTTCCGGTGATTTTGGTAGCCGGATCTCTTCCGAGGATTCTTCGCACCCCTTGCCTCACCGTGACCTTGACCGCTACCGTAGCCAAGGGTAGGTAGGCCGCCGGGCACTAGGGGCCGTTTGTTTCTGGTGCTTGTCATTTTTTGGGGGAGGTTTGCCATAATCGCCACGCTTGGCAAGCGGGTTGGCGATCGCAGTATGGTGTTAAAAGTGCATAGAGAACGCTGCTGCCCATTCTCTAGTAAGTCGCTTAGTCGCCTTTTACGACACCCATGGGAAGAAATAGGGTAGTGCGATTCTTTAAGTCCGGCACCACACGGCACATATGAAAATAAATAGTACACGATAAATATTACAAACTAAGAAACATATTTAGCCAACAATGACATGATGATGATGATGATGATGTCGTCAGTTATTGTTGTTGTGGAACATAATAACAAAAACCAGGAATCGTAAGGCTCTTTGCACATGTTGGTATTAGACCGGCTAGCGATAGCAGTGTGGAATAGAGTGGAAAAGTATGAGAGCTTTAGATTTCATCCGGTTACTATTTTCCAATTATTTGCTGGCGGTCATGCGATGCCCGCAGGCTAGCAGTCTGAATGTGTGAACTTCGTTATTATTTTAATATTACCTCGACATGAGATGCTGCTGGATCTTTCAACATTTGTAGTCGTATCTCCAGATAACCTATGTTGCGAGTAAATACGCCTACCGTTGTATATAATAACTGTAAAAGAAGAGGCAATAAAGCAACCAGTAAGATGTTGGCTTACTTATGTTTAGTCATGAGTCGATGAATTTTGTCTATAACATAATGCTTGAACAAAATTCATGTTTGCGCGATGCTACCATTTTAATTTTCTGAATGTTAGTTGTTTATTCTATTCGATCTAATTTTTTATCAAAATCATAGTGCATCAAAGTCAAAAATCTTACCAATACTTGGAATATATTCTTGAATAGCTTGTAAGCTTCCATAATATTTTGATAAATATTAAACAGTTCGATACAATATGTATCATTTGCTTGTTCTTCATGCAGTCCTAAGATTTCTTTGATCCATTCATTGAGATATTTTGTTAACAACATTATAACACTAATAGCATATAGACAATTAATATCAAATGCAGCATATATAAAATTACAAATAAACATTGTCAAATGTAAGAAATTGTAATGAAACACTGCCATATGTGTAGAATAAATGAAGACGTTAACTCCTAAGACAATACAAACTGAGGTCCAATTCCAAATGATGAAACTTCTGACTCTCTTACTAAAATCAATACTTTTATGTAAAGCCTGAATGGTAACAATGAGCAAGATGTTATTTTGACTGTTAACGATATCTAGAATGAAAAAGATTATTACGCCGATACCAAGGTACATAAATGTGAATGTTGTAATGAGTGAAACGATCATATTCTTATGGACATTTTTGTAACTATCGTTGACTTCATCGAAATACATGTAATAAACACAGGTCACAATAACAAAACATACACTCCAGAATGACAAAATGATACGCTTCTTGCCATTGGGAGTAATATAATCATCTCGAATGGTATATTTTGAAGCAAACAATACAAGAAGTAGACAGTTTAATGGATAAAACATTCTTTGAACTTCTTTATCTAGACGATTATTTAGTAATACTTCTGGTAGGTTAACTGAGAAGTTTGTTTTCATTTTATTTTTTTGAAAAATTGTACTGATCGTATACATTTTACAACGTTACCTGCCTGTTGTTAAATGATAAATGAATTTTCAATTAAAGGCTATAATATGATTGCGTTCTAAATATAATTGTGTACTGTATGTATTCATCTATACGTATCACTAAAACTCTAGTTCTTGTTAATTTCGAAATTACAGTAAAATCAATTAACTAATAACAATATCCGATGATATTATCATGGCTTCCATTATAAACCGAACGCCTAAAACCTTTTTTATCGATATTGCTGTCATAATGCCATCATGAGTTTTGATAGTCTCTCATTACTGCTGAGTAGCCTCCTCGTCTTTGTGCGCCACTTTAAGCTCTCACGTGGCGTTCTTTTCTTCGGATCCACGCTTTTTCAGGTAGCATTACAATGTTTTCTGACCAACGGTCTGCAAGTCGGCCATTTTCTGTCACTTTCTACTATCGTGTTATCTAATATCATTTAACGAGCAATTCTTGTATACAGGATGACTTGTAATATGACGTGATCCTTCCAGGACGTGAAAGTGTGACCATTTGCAACGATTAAGCCCCCCATAAAGCCTAGGCGAAAATACATGGGTTTCGAGGAAATACAACTTTTAAGAATTATTGAAAATTTCCAAGAATTCGTCACTAAATATCATTTTTCTCCAAACTCTCAAATTGAATGGCCTTCATTACTATTTCATTGGCTACCTAATATTTTAACAAATATTTCGATGTAACCAAATTTTCTAAAACTTAAAACAATTAAAACTTAGAGGAAGAAGTTTATTAACCATTTTCAAAAACTATCTAAGTATTTAGAGGTATGAGGAACAGGGTGTAAAGTTCGTTCACCATAGAAAAGGGAGAATCCTCCAACCAGACGGGTGTTATGTCTGGCCGGCAACTGCCCATATGTTGATTTCGGATAGTCTTATCTATGTTATTCGCTCGGTAAACTCTAACTGCGCGATGCAGGAATTGAGTGACGTCATGTCTTCGTTGCGTAGTTCGTATGTGGCGGTGTAACTACTTCAAGTACATGAACTTTGACACTAGTTATCTCAAACAAAGTGTTTTGACAATTATCAGACCCTAAGAAAGTGCTACGACATTGATCTTGTGTAAAAGTGTAAATTAACACTATTCTTAGTTATAACATAATCTAGCACGTAAAATATTAAGTTAGAATTAAATTACTTATTAGTCTATTAGGCTAGATTGTAATCAATTACTAAGAACGTTAGTTCTTATTAATACAAAAAAAACACAATAAATAGGTAGTTTTCTCCATTATCATCAAGATTAGTATAGCATACAAAACAAATAAATCTATAGACAAGGTGCATCAGGCAGAAGTTAATGTTGAGAAACGGAATTAAGAAATTCTTAAGAAAGAAGTTGATTATTATCGTATCCAAGCCTTGAAGCCGTAATGTTTTTAATATTGGAGATAAAATCAAGAGCTGCATGGATGAGATAATTGCCATTAGAAACTATCCACACAGAGGAAGACCCACAAAATCAATAATCAAGTTGCTATAAATGATATCATTTTAATTATTAAATAATAAAGATCTGTCTACATATAGCATCCAAATACACACACGAAATAAATGAAGACAAAATGTTGACTAATATCTATTTATATATTTGATTAAATGTCAACTGGAAGTAAGCTGCCGCAGTGCCAATAGCCATATTACAGATAAACAAATTCTAATAAAACAATAGTATACGAAGTAATAAAACTTGTCAACTGTAGAGGTAGCTCGGCGTCTATGATGAACAAGCCGCATGCGCTCATCTTCTTAAATGATGCCTTCTGTATACGTTGGATGTTCTTGCAAACCCTTCTTTCTGAATCTACAACGTTAAAAGAATATATTATGGTTAAAAGTCGGCGAGGTTTGAACATTTTGGTACCGTTTTGCTTTCGTATATCGGCCAAACCCAATAAAATCAATTATCTCTGCATATCACTGAAAAAACCGGCGAATAGGATTTTGTGTGATTGAGTAACAAACAGCCAAACATACCATATTATATATGTCGGATCTTTCATGAGTATGCATTTAAAACACAATCGCCTTTGTTAAGCGTTGTACGGAGTCTAGGATTGAGTATGGTGTCGAATATGGACCATTGGATTAGAGCGACAGTGATCGTTCAGACGTTGGTTGGTCGTGACACGTATAACTGGCCTAGGAACTGCTCAGTGTTTCCTTTTAAATTCAGAGTATTAATTAGTACAGTAGTGTTGTAATTGACTCAGAAACAATAAACTGTGTAGAAGTTAGGTAAAGGAGCTATTCTCTAGTTTACCCGTATCCCAATTACACGCCCACGATTGTAAATCTGACACTATGTATGTCACTTAGAGTATGTCTGATCACGATCCTATGTACCTGATTCTGACATATATATGTCGCCGCGAAAGCGTCTACATGTAAAGATTATAACATAATCTTATGCGTAACTATTTATTATAATTGTGATTCACCATAAAGTCATTGGTCCTGCCCTCTATGGGTTCCTGTGGAATACTATTACAACCATTTGCATACATCTGAGAATGCTATCGATTCCTTTGAGATACACCATCTATTCCCAGTTTGTGAACTCAGAGACACTATACTGTGTATGAGTTCCACTGGTAGAGAAGCTATTAAACTAATTTCGATGTTGGAGCTAAAACTAAAGTTGAAATTAAAAGGGGACATTTATTTAATAATTTTTGGGTTTTCGTTATATTTACAAGTGGTCATTTGACATATTAAATTGGTTTATGCTATAGCTCTACCTAATGTAAAAAAAATGGCGCGTAATGTAAATATTATGATCAATAACTGAATATAATAATTTAATACGAGAACTAAATAAGTTTCAATAATAGAAAACCAACTATAAAGTAATAAGATTATTTTACACAGGAGTTTACTAAAGAATATTGTTGTTTGATTAAATTACTTGGATCACAGGAAGTGTCCTCAAAAATAATAATAGTGAAGTTGTAGAAAGTAATGAAGCTTCTAATTTAGGTTTAGTTCTGAATAACCTTTGTATCTGACAATATTAGCATTGTCTATACTAATATTATAAAGATTTTTTTGTTTGTTTGTACCGAATAGGCTCCGAAACTACTGGGCCGATTTTAACAATTTTTTCAGCAATAGTAAGTTAAATTATCAGGAAGTAACATAGGCGACAATTTATTTAAAAATAAAATTGAGATCCTTAAGAAAATTGCAATAATGTAACCCAAAGTAGCAAAATTTTGCCTATAAAATTCATTATTTGGCGTGCGCTGAGAAAACTATTGATGATCCATAAAAATTTTGTACAAAAATGTCCGCGAGGGAATATATCTTACTATCATAGCTAAGTTACAATAGCAGCTTTTGTGTTATAAAATTGGTTACATTCGTATCGTAGTGTTAATTCTTATTCAAATAAATAGTTTTTTCTCAAACATGTTTGGAAATTCAAACATTATTTTGACAACCTTCTTCGAGATAAATCGAAATTGCTGTACTGGTCAAAAACAAGCGAGCATCAGGCCGGCAATCTTAGTATGAAAATCCATATCTGTTGTGTTTAGCAGCCAAAAAATTACTATGAAAACTCATATTTGTCCTGTTATTTAAAAATGGAACTAACCTTTTAAGCCGGGTCTGCTGCGCCATGTTTTAGTGTTTTACTAACATGAAACACCAAAATTTTACCGATTTGGGGGCGTGGTTTAACATAAAACATGCAACATGAACCATAGCCAGGTCTGGTGCGCCATGTTTTAATGTTTTATTATCATGAAACATCAAAATTGAACCGATTTGGGGGCGTGGTTTAACATGAAACTTGATAAAACATGAAACATGAAACATTAACGTGTTTGCCGCGACGAACGGATAACATCACCCGCGTTCGGTAAAAACAACAAAAAAACAAATGATGTTACATCCACTGATTCTTCTGATCTGCCAGATTCACAAAGAGTGATTGTATTACAAAATGAAACCATAGTAAGCCCTGCTGCAACTACATCTACTCAAATTTAAACCACACATGACACTGATGCAGAAAAAAAACAAGCTTTTCAATACCTGCAATTTTTTTATAACTAACGTGTACACACGGCTACACATCAAGCTATACATTTCCAGTTTATGCTGATCTTGCATTGTACAGGATTTCCGAACAATGCGAGGTCAGCTTATACTGGAAATGTATAGCTTGATGTGTAGCCGTGTGTACGTATACTGTGATGATTATTTTTAATTAATAACATGAATAATGCACAAATTGTTAAAAAAACATTTTTTTTTCTTTATTTCAAGTTGTTTAGTTTTAAATATAATTTGGAATTTAAATCCAATATTGTTGTAATTTATTTTACAAAAAAACCTTCCCTCCTTTTTTTGTCAGAGCGTGCCAAAGAAATAGACATACGTCATACTCTTTCGACGATTTTTGAAATGAGCGATTTGTGGGCGTGGCCTTAATATTAAACACAAACATTTAACATAACATGTCGCAGCGGACTGGCTGTTTACTAAACACGTTTATTTAACATGTTTTACTAACGTGTTTTGTTAAGAACATTGGCGCAGCAGACCCGGCTTTACTTCAACATATATGGCAACCAAGGAGGTAACTCATCAAAGATTTTATTTAAATTTCGAACTGGCTTAGCAAATAGAGCTGTGAAGAAACAAATGACCATATTTGCGCGTGAAACATTTTCTATGTTCGTCATTGATTCTGGAATTTATGAATAATTTACTTGGATTGAATTTCCGCGCATTGTTTGAGAAAAGTACTATACAAGCCTTGGCCGCAACTAGGTATTGATTGCGGGCCTCGACAGTAATGTACTATAATATATACTTGAATAGTGTTTTTGTACTTAGCTCTACAAATAATAATAGAAAATTAAACATTTTCCAGTCCCGCATCAAGGAAAAAAAAACAAAAACGCGTTTTTGTGAATAAAAATTTAACATATTGTACTAGCGCAAGATATTAATCAAAGTTTTTTTGCAATAGTGGTTCAGGCAAAAATGTAACAGAGTAAAATTTTGTTTAACTTTTATTTATAGGCTCTATAAAGCAAACAGTAACATTTATTTAAATTAATATTTAGTTAAATTATTTTAGTTTAATTTTCTTGTAATTACTAGTTGTATTCAATTAATTCATGTTTAATAACTTAATCAACATGAAGTAACTACAATATAAATAAATAAATTCGTATAACAATTGTTATTTTTATTTGAATATCTCAGAAACGTGACACTTTATGATGCTATGTTATAACAAGTTTTATGTTTGTATAAGTGTTTATATATCCAAATATAATTATGATATTTATTGTGCACTTCGGTTTTGAAAAAAAATCAAAATGGTGACTGATTTTAGGGCCACGAATTTTTGTGAAGTCCACCAAGGACGTAAAGAACACTCTGTTCAAAGCTTATTGCTTGTCAATGTACACCTGCCAACTCTGGTGCAACATCACAAAAAAGATGTACAGTACATTAAGGGTTCAGTACAATGATGCTTACAGAACCCATATGAAACTGCCAAGATGCTGCAGTGCCTCCAGCATGTTTGCCGAAGCGAGGGTCCCGGTCTTTTACGCCATCATGAGGTTGAGGGTCGCGTCTTTTTGGAAAAGTTTAAGACGCTTCAGTAAAAGTATTTTGAGAGTTGTCTCGTACGCACGGCTACACATCAAGCTATACATTTCCAGTTTATGGTGATGTCGCATTGTAAATGATTTCCGTACAATGTGAGGTCAGCTTAAACTGGAAATGTATAGCTTGATGTATAGCCGTGTTTACAACCTAGTAAGTCCCATATTTGTGCACTGGATTTCTGTCCACCTAAACGAGAATAAAAAATGACGAAAAACTATACAGGGTGGATTTTTGAGATGGGGCAGCAAGAACAGGTCTTAGAACACTGTCCTTAACTTTTTGAGACATATTGATCTGCATTCAAAGAACTTGAAAAAAAAAGCACAGTCAGCAAGAGAATGGGCAGTTTTCACAAAAACTTTTTTTGTTGACAATCGGTCCTATTTCATAAAAAGATCAAAAACCTCTATTAGACCAACTGAGGTTTGAGTACTAGAAAATACAGAAATCACAAAAATCTTTTTCCATACATTTCGTAGGCAATGAGACTCCAACTTAGTTTTTTTTTTTATGATGGATTAACCATTACAATGACGGATGGCCGAAAAAAAACAAAAAAAAAACTTCGGCTTTCGAACGTATGTACGCGTCATAATTTAAAAAATGAACATTAAAAAAGAAATGCGACAGTTTTCAGGAACTCAAAGATTCACTTGCCACGATTCTGATGGAATTAATCCTAGCACATTATCAGCTCCTACTGGCTCTGTAGTAAACAGAGTAGACCTATGCCTACGTCAAAACGGCTACCATTTTGAGCACCTTATATCTTAGAGCATAAAAGTCTAGGTGAGTCCAAATGTAACGTTTAAAGTTTTTAATTTTAAGGTGAAATAATACCTAAAATAAAATAGAAGTTATTATTTTTTACTTGTTTTTCGATCGAGTCTTTTTTGTAGCGGCCAGTATATCGACGGTAAAAAATGTAAGTTGGAGTTCCACTGCCTAAAAAATGTATGACAAAAGTTTTTTAGTACTAAAACCTCAGTTGGTCCGATAGAGGTTTATGATTTTTTTAAGAAACAGGATCGATTGGCATCAAAAAATGTTTTTGTGTTTGCCCATTTTCTTGCTGACTGTATTTTTTTTTCAAAATCTGTGAATGCAGATCAACATGTTTCAAAAGTTTAAGGACATTCTCCTAAGACAGTTTTCTTGAAACTGTCCTTATGGTAGCTGTCCTTTGTGGGAAATCTTCAATTAACTTCTCCCGCTCTGGGCGGAGTGGAAGGGCGACCCGTGTTTGCTGCCCCATCTCAAAAATCCACCTTGTTTATAATGATAATTTTATTTTAACCAATTCCATAATATTTCAATTTTATTTCTCATCGGCTGTTGATTTTTAGCAACGAGGTTTGTTTACAAACCAAATGTTTAATAATACTGAACAAATAACACTATCATATAGATAAATAAACTCTAGTAAAAATATGTCAAAAACCAAGCATTAGCTAATTATTTTTCTCAAACATGCTTGGAAATTCGAACATTATTTTGACAAACTTCTTCGAGATGAATCGAAATTGCTGTACTGGTTAAAAACAACGGCAATCTTAGTATGAAAATCCATATCCATATCTCTAATTTATTTGGATGCTAAAATCCAAATAAATTACTATGAAAACTCATTCTATCGTATTATTTAAAAATGGAACAATTTTTTTTTACTTCAACACATAGCAACCTAGGTGAATTATCAAAGATTTCATTTTAAATAATTCGCACTGGCTTAGCAAATGGAGCTGTTTAAAGTAAAGACGAAACAAATGAACATACGGGCGCGTGAAAACTTTTCTCTGTTCGTAATTGATTCTGGAATTTATAATTAATTTACTGAGTTTGAATTTCCGCGCATTGTTTGAGAAAAGTATTATTATAAGCCTTGGCCGCAACCAGGTATTGATGGACTCACGTATGTGTGCCTCGTTCCACATTTTCACGATCGTCCATCAATGCGCTCCTAATTGCTGGCCTCGACAGATGTACTTTCTATTATTTGTGATTCATCATCATCCTAATTTATTTGTGCCCAGTGTGTCATGTCTTCTTCCTTTATATATATATTTTTAAAAGCTGTCATCTCATTAATCACGTCCTTTGTAATAATTTCATCTAATCCAATAAAGTTTCTTACATCTGACTTTTTTATCCTGATGACGAATTATTTCATTCAATACTTACTTTGGAGACTCCGTTTGTTAGTAAATATCTAAAAGTTATCACCAAGGCTAGATTCCGCAAATTCAGGTAAGCTGCAAGTATTGTATAAAATATAATCTGAAAAATTAAAATAAAATGATACATTTTTATCAAATTGCGAATCGAAGTGTTCATATTACGTATTATATAACTAACCATTTGTCTAAACGTCCTCTCTATTAGCATGTAAGTCTCCTGTATATTCAGATATACATCAAACATTTCATTCCAGTATTCTTTTTCCGAATTCTCAGTGTTTCTTGTCTTTTGGACTTTTTCAATCCAAACACGTAGCATTTTTTCCAATAACTTCAATACTAACAAAGCATACACAACGTTTAAGTCGAAAGTAATGTTGTAGTATAGAGATATCACATCTAAAATACTTAAGTTGAACACAAAAGAACAACAAACGACGACAGTAATGCAAAACATATTGAGCATGATGACATAGGTCCAGTTGCAGACAATGAAACTTCTGAGCTCGTGCCTATTTATTTGTAGGAGTCTGAGCACGTGTTGGATTTTGGAGACAAACAAGATATTGTAGTAGCTCTGCATAATGTTTGAAATGCAGTTTATTAAATCCCCAATCAAGTAGAACATGAAGTCAAATAAAATGCTTGAACAATGGAATAAACTGTAATTCCCCCATTTTTTACGAATACTTGCAATTATAGTCATTAAATTATACAAACAAGCACACCGAAATAATAACACCCAAAACACTTGTATAAAGTTGTACAAATAAGTATTAGCAGTGATAATATTGTCATGAACAGAATACTTTGCGCACAGAAAAAGAGTATGCATCAGAGACAACGGCTTTAGTACTGATTGTAAATCTCCTTCAATCACATTATAAAGAAATGTTTTGGTACATGACACTGTTGGTACATTCTTGATTAAAACGGCGTTTCTGTTAGATAGGAAAAGGTTTTTGAAATACGAAAACATGTCTGTTACATTAGACAATTTGATGTTGATTAAAGTAGGAACCCAAGACAATCGATAGGCGAGTAATTAACAAATATTTAAATAAATGGTGTTTGTGTCTGTGTTGTCATGTTTGTTATTCAGATTAATATCTACAATAAATTACTTTTTTCCTTTTCGTAAAGGAGTTTGTCCATATTCGGCTTCGTGTGGACACGATGCTCGAAAAGAAACAAATTAATGAAAAATCAAGTTTCGTTTTTAAACCCTTATTCATTCTATACTTTTGTATCAACTTGCACCCATGAATAGTGTATTTAATAAGTACTGAAATTGTTTAATTCGACATATTGACATTATTCGACCTTTAGCCTTCATTAATTCACAGTGATGCCAACGTAGCAACGATTAATCGTATAGATTAAAATAATTATTTACAAATTGATATAATTGTTATTTTTGAAGTTCAACTACTTCCTCCTCATTCATGTTAGAGTCTGGAGTTTACAGTCAATAAAAGATGTTATTTGTAATCACTTACATTATTTAAAACATTTTTTATCCATATATTTGGTAAACGAATGTATTTTAAAGTATCGAGTTTGTCAAGGAGTTTCACTTATAACATTTATTAAATCGATTATTTTAAAAAAAGTTTAGGTAATGTCAGAGTTGTCATTTCAAGTCACTTTATTTCTTGGCATCGTGAATATTGTTTTCCTCGTTTTACTGTGATATTTTTTCAAGTATTGTTTTGGTTTTGGGTACTCATACAACTTCTCACGTTGACTCGGCACGCCTATGAACTCCGACACCAATCCCACCGTTGACCCCAGCTTAAATATGGATATCGAACTCGTAGAAACTTGAATCGTACGGATACGAACGAAGCAATTTCGCTTCAACTCCTGCATGTGGTGGAAACTGTGTTACAGATCCTATGTGCAAATTGTGGTACTGATATCAAGCAAAGGAGAAAGCATACCCTCGATCTTGTGGAAATGGAATCTGTTATAAGGCAGTGGATCGCTCCAAAAGTGGTACATGTCAACGAAAACACGAAAATGTTACATGGAAATGAAAATAACAGTCAGGGATGAAATTCAATCAAACAGTGTTGCTCCAACTGCATAGTAGGGGGAAGTGGGTTGCTGTGTTCATGTACGGACTATAATTTGGTTTTTAAGCTCTACAGGGTACCAAGATAATATATATCCATCTGCCCAGTTCCTAGACAATATATTATTAACTTATGAGTCAAAATAATAACAAAATGTATAAATAAAAATGTGTTTTATTCCAAACAACAAGTACCCAAAACAAGACTTAGAAGCATCGCGATACAATCTTATTACAATATTCTCTTTCCTACTGGTATTAGCTATTAAACCTGTATTATATTTATACTTAAAGTACCTGTCCACACCGAGCCAAATTCCCATACAGCGTGGACAAAGTCCTTTGTTACTGCAAACTGGTAAAACACTGCGGTATTAAAACCATCATTCACTTATTACAGATACACAAACTGTAGCACAATAATAATGTAAGTAGTAATAAAGCTTGACAACTTTAGAGGTAGCTCAGCGTCTATGATGAACAAACCGCACGCGCTCATCTTCTTGAATGATGCCTTCTGTACGCGTTGGATGTTCTTGTAAGTTCTTCTTTCTGGAACTTAAATGAAAAAAAAAAACGTAAGGGCATAACCATAGTGGCATAGTCCCCCATCGCAATTTAATTTTTTCTTCTAAGTTTTCGACGAAAGGTCATTTTCATGCATTAAGGGGAAACGCATGAAAATAGGTTGCCTGGTTAGAGTTATTCTTCGGAGGTGCGTTAAACCAACTACACTGGCCTTCAAAACTTAGTACTACAGTTTTTAAGTTGTAATTTCTCCTAAACTATACTAGTATACTAGTCGGAGTTTTGAAATAACAAACGTTTTATAGCAAAATTTCATCAACTTTTTGAAAGTATAGCTTATTATACATTAGTAACGTTATTAACTAAAAAAAATAAAATCTGTCAAGTGCGAGTCGGACTCGCACACGAAGGGTTCCATACCATGTCGTACAAGATTTAACACTAAGAATTTTTGTAATACTTTCGTAAAGGTAACAACAGAGGCGCTATAAAAAAACAAAGATTTGTAAAGAAATTGTCTAATTTTAATGAAAAAATGTTGTTGTGTTAAAATATAGGTGTAGGAGTAGGTATATTTCATTTATTTTAAGAGAAAAATATTAAGTTAACTTTATCCAGTAACATGCATTAACTAAAGTCAAAGTTATTTATTTGCTACTAACATAGTATTAGTAGGTATAAATAGGTATATAGGGTAGGTAAGCAGGTAGATATGTAGGGTAGGTAGGGTAGGTTAGGTACCTACCTACCCTGGTAAGAAGCGTAGGGTAGGTAGGTAGGGTAGGTAATTAGGAAAGGTAGATGCGCCGTAGATAAGTACTTAGTGCTAACCGTGCGAAGCCAGGCCTGGTAAAGCTAGTTACTTATAAATAAAAGGATTTCTCTTGCTACATCAGACTATATTGTACAAAATAGAATGTAAGTAGTACGCCAAATTTTAATTATAACTGTGCGTTTGCACTGGCGAAACATTCACAATAAAACATGTTGAAATCTCTATTTTCTGTAAATTTTTCATACAATGTTTGACAGTAACTAGAGATTTCAACATGTTTTTCGTGATGTTTCGCCAGTGCAAACGCACGGGTCAATACAGGTATTTATTTACGTTATGTTTGATAGTCATACAGAAATCTATTATTTCTTACTTATTATTTTTACACATCCCATCGGACTATGAGAGTGAGGGAAGAGAGAGTGCACTCGTGTCTGCGCACACACTTGTGCACTATAATATATCCCGCGCCGAAGGCCAGTCTCCGTTGAGATTGGCCGCCGTGACCGAATATTTTTACACCAATAATTTTTCTCAATATGAAATTGTATCCACAACGATTTAAGGTAACTGAATAGTACACTGTATGTGCCAGCATTCATTGCAATGTTACTGAATATATTGTCTATTGGAGTGTAGTTTTATTTAACATGAGGTACACACACTAGTAGAAAAACTTCGATAAAGTTCCTAAACTCAAAAAATACTGGCCGGTTTTAAAATCTTGTGAAGAAAGTTTATTTTGTAGACCTTTTTGGATGATCGAAATTTAAATGATTGAAATAGTATATGCTGCCATGATAGTAGGTACTTACTAATTCCATGTCATTACTCCAACTATTAAATAGTTATCTGTGGAATTTATATCGCATAATATTAGCATGAAATACAAAATTATTACTTTAAGTTGCAGAAAATCGCCCATATTATATAAAATACGTTGTGAATCGGCGTTTTTAGTATTTGTTGATTATAAACAGTATATGTTACATGATACACATAAGTTTCAAATTCCTAATTTGTTTAGTCGTTGAGATAGAGTTCGTACAAAAATGGTCTAAAACAGACAACTTCTACGGCCCCCTAATTCATCATTTTTGAAGATAAAAACAAATAAAAATTATATTTATTCTCTACTCGATGAGCTCTAGAAAATGATACCCCACATGCCAGGGTCAGATTATTTTTTTTTCAAAATTTAATTTTATTGTATGGCGACCCCCCTTTAATTTTTAATTTTATTATTTGTTGCTCTTGCGGCAATAGAAATGCTCAATCTGTGAAATTTTCAACTGCCTACCTATTACGGTTCATGAGATAGAGCTCGCTGACAGACAGACGGACAGCGGAGGCTTATGAATAGGGTTCCGTTTGTCACCCTTCGGGTACGGAACCCTAAAAAGATAAAAACCAAATAATAGCCATTGTTAAATTACTGGCAAAAAACTCAAACAACATTTTTAAGTATGCTTTACGCCTTATTTACATTTTAATAACTGGTATTGCCTCCTCAGGCTCTGATTACAACTTCAAGCTGGTTTGGCATACTGAAGACGAGGTTTCGGAGGCGATGTTGGGGAATATTCTCCCATCCTTCCATCAGGGCCTGTTTTAGGGCCCTAAGGGTAATAGGAGATGGTCTGTGGCTTCTGACCAGGCTCCCGAGCTCATCCCAGGCAAGCTAGATCGGGCTGAGATCAGGACTTCTTGATGGCGAAGCCATCAAGTTGATACCAACTTCCTGAATGTACTGTTGTATGACCCGAGCGGTGTGTAGCCGGGCATTATCCTGCATGAGTATCCATCCATCACCCACATTAACTAAATATGGCCACGCATACTGTTTATGGATCTCTTGAGCATATTTTTCCCCAGTCAGGGTGCCATTTTTTATGACCACTAGCTCTGTGCGACCTTCTGAAGAGATGCCAGCCAATAGCTTCACCGTATTAGACTCTTTTTGAGAAGTAGGCTTGAATGTATCGCTCACCAGGTCGCCTGTATACTCTTTGCCTTCCATCGGAAGTGAATAGTAAGAATCGAGACTCATCAGTGAACTTTAAATATCTTGTGTACTTTAATATTAATTGCAATTTCAAAAGTGTGGTACTAAGTTTTGACGGCCAGTGTAGTTTTAGCAAAACAAGTAACAAAGTGTTTTAAGCCTTTTATTACATACATGATTGGGAGAACTAGTTTTATCTCGGCAAAAATACCTACACAGTTTAACTTAAGCATTTCGGTACCTAGTTTGTTTCAATCTAAAACATTTTTTTATTTTCCAACTTTCTTATTGCTGTTACGTCCAGGGCATGAGATCTCAGTAAGAAGCACAAAATGCTATTAAAAAATACATACCAGAACAATGCCTTGACTTCATGAGCATTACACACGTACTCTGAACATCTCTCATTGCTGCATAGAATCTCTCACATTCCACGCATAACCATATGATTAAAATTATAAACTTCATGTTCCAGAAATAAATTGAAATTAGTCGACTGACAAACTGAAATAGTAAAATGCTAATATTGACTTAATCTATAATCAATTTTTTATGACCGATCTTTACGAGGCCACACTGCTAATGCAGTCGATGGGCAAGCTATACAAAGCTATTATAAAAACTATCGACCCGCCCCTGTTTCGCAGAGATGCAATATACTGTGGCGTATATGTGACGATACTAAAGTGTTGTCAAAACATGGAGAATTCTGGACCATATCTAAATTTAAATATTAATATAATAAACACAACATATAAGCTCCAGAATATACGGTGAACACCACATCAAAATCATGTATGTAGTTCAAAAGAAGTAAGTGCAGAGCACAGATACGAAAAACGATTTAGTTGCATGGTATTTATACAGGTTGTCAGGGACATCGACGCGAAGCCTGTTACCATGGATTCAGTACATGATTTTGAACCCCCCTGTGTTGAAATGTATCGTCGGTTATTAAAAAAAAACAGCTATTCCATACATTTTGACCGCGTAGGTATTTCACTTTTCTATGAAACAAAAGATTTTTTTTTAAATAACTGACGAAAAATTTCAACGCAGGGGGGATGAGAATCATGTACTGAATCCATGGTAACAGGCATCGCGTCGATGTCCCTACCACCCTGTATAGATAACTGGTAGTTCTTGGTAGTCCCATAATTTATAATTATTTCTACTACTTACTGTACTATAGTGGCTTAAAGATAACACCGTAGAGAGATTCCGCACATTGTGGTATGCTGCATATATCGTGTAAAATGCAACCTGAAAACAAAAACCTTTTTTTTTTCTGTTCCACCAGTATCCTATGTAACTGACAATGAAATATATTTGGCAAAAAGTGACAAACTGGACAAATTTTCTCTATAAGTGCCGTTTAATACAGCAGAAAATGTATGATTCTCAACGCGCTCGTGAAGAACCCAGATTGGTCTTATTTCTGAGAAATGAAGTTATAGGATTAACTTAATTAAAAAGAAAAGAAAGAAAGAAAATACGTTTATTTGCGGTACTTAATTACCTTGCGTTAATTTTCTTGCATGACGCAAGGAAATTAACGCAAGGTAATTAAGTATATTAGGTAATGGCGAATTTGTTTTACTAAATCTATACAAATATTATGAAAACTGAAGAGTTTGTTTGTTTTAACGCGCTAAATACAAGGAGGATTTAAGAGAAATTGCACCATGATAGCCTTATTCTTCTTCAAGGTCGCTCAGCGCGCTATGGAGCGAGTTATGCTCGGAGTTTTTTTGAAGGATAAAGTCAGAAATGAAATTATCCGGAAAAGAACCGGAGTTACCGACATAGCTTGCAAAGTAAGCAAACTGAAGTGGCAGTGGGCTGGCCATGTTTGTCGAAGGACCAAAATTCAAAAAATTCAGAAAAAAAAAAACAAAATTCATTTATTCAAACTAGGCTGAGAATCAGCACTTTTCGAACGTCAAAATTACATAAGACAGTCCCCCAAAAACGCCCGCCCTTCACCACTTCCTAGTGCTTTTGCTGGAGAGAAGAAGTGGCGCAACAAACTCCCCAGCAGCACAGCTGTCTGTTCAGTTAGAAAAAAAAACTTGATTCTATACAATAGTATGCAAATAATTTACATTACTCAACACAAAACATTCAATAAAATATATTTGCCATAATGACAGCTAGCACGCGCCAATGTACAAACAAAAAAATATCGAAATCTAAACTCAAGCAAAAATAAAAACTAAAAACGTAAACAGAACTTAATACCCGAATTATAAAGCCTCCAGGCATAAAGGGCGTGCCCGCTTATCCGATGGCCGATGGCCGGTGGAGCAGACGAGTTCTAGAGTAGAGACCGCGTATCGGCAAGCGTAGCGTGGGACGCCCCCCAGCTAGATGCACCGATGACCTTAAGAAAATGGCCGGGACAGACTGGATGCGGAAGGCGGAGGACAGGGTGTTGTGGCGCAGCTTGGGAGAGACCTATATCCAGCAGGGGACTGCGATAGGCTGAGATGATTGATTGATTGAGCCTTATTCTTGAGGAAGGCTATTTAATATAACGCTATACGACGCTTCGGAGCCGATTGAAAATGACTTTATTTCACACACTTTATGGCACTTAAAAATCAGAGCATGTAAAGAATACATGAAGAATAATAGTAAATTAAACAACAAGTGAAAAAAAGGGAATTTAATTCGAGGTACTAAGTTGGATCCCGAAAGCAGCGAAGGATTCTTGATTAGAATTTTGAGCGGAGCGAGGGATACAAGGACTGAGATGATTTTTTTTTCACGACTTTTCTAATTTTTACCTTTGACTGTGAGATAATAAATAATAGTGTTCCTTGCGTGCGCACACAATCCGGCTCAATATGTTGAGTATCAAGGTCCAGGTGTGCTGCTGGTGGTCTTGAATGAAACTACTCGCTCGCCGACACCTTGAGCGTGCGCACACAATCCGGCTCGAAGGACCATATGTTGAGTATTCAAGACCACCAGCAGCACACCTGGAGCTTGATACTCAACATATGGTCCTTCGAGCCGGAGGGTGACGGTGGTCACTCCTCTCAAGGTGTCGGCGAGCGAGTGGGAAAGGTGGGGGAAGCCCGCGATCGCGCGGTGTGGTATGTGGCCCGATGTGACGTCAGGAACAAGTAGTATATTATCTACTGTAATTGCTGCTTTAGAACGAAATGATTTCAGACTCGGTGTCTCATTTTCGTCACTGAGAGAAATAATTTCATTATAATTATGTTAATAGATTTTTCAATGACGTATAACAACCACGATAGTAGATAGAAAAGAACCTAAATAAAATTGGCGGGATTTTTTATATGTTTAGCCAGCCAGCAGGTACTTTCAGCACGTAATTATTTTTTTTGTACATATGTAATTTAAAATTCATGCTTGTTCCAAATTCAAAATGTTTTTATTCGCTCAGGCCTACTTCCACGTTCATGGGTTAGTTAAATAACACAGTTAGCAGCACGGTGACGAAAATGGTACTAGGAGACTGTCCATAACTTTTTGAGTCATTTTGATCTGTATTCACAGATTTAGAAAAAAAATGTCTATAATGTGGATTAACACAGTCATGAGTAATTTTAATCCCAGTAGTACGTACCCGTGCGATATTTTTCGACAGTTATCGCTTGCGAAGTCGCGGGCAAAAGCTAGTATTATATACAGGGTGGATTTTTGAGGCGAGGCAGTTTTCGTTTTTCAGTTTTTTGAATCTGAAAGTGCGACGCAGTTTCAGATTTTGAAAAGAGTTAACAGCCAGCAAGAAAATGGGCACTTTCACAAAAAACTTTTTTGATGTCAGTCAATCCTGTTTGTTATAAGGACCATAATATTCTTTTGGACCAACAGGTTTGACTACTAAAAATGTCAGATATCGCAAAAATCTTTTCCCATACATTTCGGAAGAAATGAGACCAACCTACAACAACAGACCGGTCGAACGTAAGCAAAAATATTGAACGGGGATGCGTGCCGTATTTGATTTGACCAATGAACACAGTGCTAGAGTTGGCCGTCAGAAATACCTCGACTAGGCTCCGCTCCATTAAAGTTGCTTATTACCAAGGTGAAATGTTTGCATAATTTTTTAGATTTCAATCGCATTTTAAACTTTTTGTTAGATTTTATTTTTATCTTTATTGTTTGATTTATTATTTTTATCTGCTGTATAAATTGTGTGCCTTTTGGTCTGTGTTAAATAATTTTTTTTTTTTTCTTTCTTTCTTCTTTCTTTCATAAGTGACTGTAAGGCTCGCTCGTTTTATTTTCGACGAAGTTTAGGATTCTTAGATAATCCCCAAAAGAAACGATCAATAAATTAGCATTTCATTTTTATTTGTAACTAGCTGGTACCCGCGACTTCATCCGCGATGATTTCTATACATCAACTTTATTTGCATAGCTGCCAGTGAAACTCCCGTCGAAAAGCCGTTTCGGAGATTAGCCGGAACAAACAGACAGATTTGTATTTTTTGTGTTTTGTTGTATGGATCGTATATACTTTCATATGCATTTAGTAAAAAGCTGTTAGTTTGACATTACAAACAGACACTTCACTTTTATTTATTTGTATGCATGTGTAGATGACATATTGCGTAGATACAGATTTCATGGGTTTTAGTTTTTTTGCGCGAAATCCTAAGTCTTTTTCTGAAACAAAAGTAGCCTATTTTAATCCGCATGAAATAATCTATCTTTTTGTGAAAGTCCCGTCCAAATCGGTCCAGCCGTTTCGGACATTAGCCGGAACAAACAGACAGACAGGCAAAAAAAAATTAAATAAATTGTGTTTTTGTTGTATGGGTCGTATTTCATATGCATTAAGTAAAAAGCTGTTATTTTGAAATTTCAAACAGACACTTCAATTTTAATTATTTGTATAGATAGATAAATAGAATTTACATCTTGTTTTATGTATTAATATGACATGTGACATCTTATATAATATGGACAAAGATAAATAAATATTTTAAGATATTTGATTATTTGTTTTCGTATGTCATCAGTCATCATTCATCACTAATAAATAAAAGAAAGTTGTGAAAATGTCGCCAGTCGGTTTTTATAAAATAGGCCCCTTTATTTTTGTGTGGGAAATCATTTGTCTCTCTTCTCGCGTTCTGAGCGGAGCGGGAGAGCGTGTCAGACTCTTACTGGCTAAAACCCAGCCGTGTTCCTTCAGTTGCCTGTATGTTGCCAGGGGCCATGGTAACTCTTTAGGACTTTCCCGCAACCCCGGCAGGCATTGGCCCCAGCGGACCCCGTCAGTTGTGCTGATATCTCTTTGAGGCGCGCGTGGAACACAACGCGTCGTCGACCCGGGCCTGGTCCTTATCGGACAGTGAGCAACCCGTTGCTCTCCACCCGCAAGCCCTCGCCTACGGTGGCCGGAAATCGGCTCGGGATTCCAGACGCCTAAGGCGTCTCCTGCGGCAGCTAGGGGCGTGAAGGCATGAAATTTGTTCTCCTCTCCCTTACGCACTCCGCCTCCTCCTTCGATTAAATAGGCCCCTGGCAGAACTTACGGCAAATGCCGTCGGTACAGTTTAGTCTTGTTTTAACAAAATCTCTATTTAAAAATACACTTACCATTTGTCAAAATGTTACCTCTAAAATCTTGTATGACTCATGTACATTCAAGTATGCATCAAACATTATCTTCCAGAACTCTTCTCTTTCTGAATCCTCGGTGTTTCTTGAATTCTGGACTCGTCCAATCCAGACACGAAGCATTTTTTGTAATATTTTTAATACTATTAAAGTATAAACAACGTTAATATCGAAAAAGAGACTAGTGTAAAGCGACACGTAATCGAATATACTCATAATGAAAATAAAACTGAAGAAAAAGATTAAACTAATACAATAAAAATTGAGCATGCCAACAGAAATCCAGCTGCAGACAATGAAACCTCTGAGTTTGTTGCTATTTACTTGTAGGGCTCTGAGAACGTGTTGGATTTTCAAGACCAACAAGATATTGTTGTTACTGTGCACGATATTTGAAAAGCTGTTTATTAAATCCCCGACCAAGTACATGATGAAGTCACTAAACATGCTCACACAAATAAACAAACTGTCAGCACCCCAATGATTGTTCTGGATAATGGAAACGATCAATTTAATCAAACAGGCACAGCGGTACAAGAGCATGCAAAACACTTGAATGAAGTTGTAACGATAAGTATTAGCGATGATAATGTTGTCACGAATAGAATACTTCGACCGCAAGAAAAAACGTTGCATCAGATTCAATGGTCTTAGCACTGATAATAGTACATCTTCCTTAATTTCCCTATTATTACGTAGTGTATCTGTAATGATGAAAATAACGTTTCTGTTTGCTTTGAAATACGAGAACATGTTTGTATAACTTAACAGTTAAATGTCAATTGATCTAAAACCTAAAGTATTCGATAGGAAAGTATTTCTCATGAAATAGAGTTTTATATCGATATTTTTGTTTCTTATCATTCAGATCCACATTCGTCGTTTATCAAATATTATCGGTAGCTGCTGTTGTGATCAAAAGAGATATTGGAATGACTTAAAATAATAAGTTGCTAATCATAATATAATACGAGTAATGACCGAAGTTGAAACAAATGAATGAATTCTATTGAACCAACAAATGAATTTTGAAAATGGACGATTAAAACTGGCGTCCCCAGAATTTAAACTTATTCAACAGACTTGAGACATATCTCATTTAAAAGGTCTTGGCTTACTGATCATTATTTACTATGGCGATAACCGTCAAACGAATGGGATTTCAGGGAAAACCATAAAAAGTGGTCATAATTATTTTGTAGTAGACAATTAGTTGGATTTATTAAACATTTAAAATTGAATATGTTATTTTACGTACATGAAGTATCTTCTAGTATCTTTAATCTAATATCGGATATCTTTGATCTCTTACATTGTGGAGGAAAGTTAAAAGCAAGTATCATCATAATAATCATAATCAGCCTATTAATGCTCCAACTGCTGGGACACAGTTCTCCTCTCTGTGAGAGAGAGTGGGCTGTAATCTACCACGCGGGCCTAATGCGGGTTGGTAGATGTCACATATCTTTGAACTTTTGGTTCTAAGACAAGCCGGTTTCCTCACGATGTTTTCCTTCACCGTTTTGAGAGCAGTGGTGATGAAATTATTTGCACAAAGTAAAGCGCCTACTTATATTCGAACCCATGACCTACAACTCGTAAGTCGGGGCCGTTACCACTGGGCCACCAGTGCTCTAAAAGCAATTATACTTATGATTAATTGTAGTTTAAAAGTGTACCTTTGCCTACCCCTCCGGGTAATACTGGTGTGATGTTATTTTCTCACGTCTATGCGGAGAATCATTAAATACCTAACTTGCGAAAAGTCTGGGTGTCTTATACATTTCTGCCCATCCGTTAGACAATTATAGGTGTAATGATATGTCATATTTTAAGTTTAATATATTAGTTAGCAATCATTTTGTTTGGCTTCCTTCATTTTGACGAATAATAAAATGCAGTACCGAACTATGTAGCTAACTAATATAATAGAGCAATGCAGAATATACTCAAAATGATGACATAAGTCCAGTTACAGACAACTTCTCAGTTCGCGCCTGTTTATTGGTATGAGTCTGAGAACGTGTTGAATTTTCGAGACAAATAAGAAATTGTAGTAGCTTGGCATAATGTTTGAAATGCAATTCATTAACCCCGTTCAAGTAGAAGATGAAGTGAAATGAAATGCTTGAACAATGGAATAAAGTATAAATACCCCATTTTCTACGAAGGGATACCATCATAGTGAATATATGATATAAACAAGCACACACGCAAAACACTTGAATATATGAAATAAAATTGTTTTTTTTTTTAATTTTGAATAAAGTTGTAAAGATAAGTATTAGCAGTGATAATATTGTCAGGAACAGAATACTTCGCGCAGAGAAAAAGACTATGCATCAGAGTCAACGGCCTTATTACTGATTGTAAATCTCCTTCAATCACGTTTTTAGTAATGTTTTGGTAGATGGCACTGTTGGTACATTCTTGATTAAAACGGCGTTTTGTTAGATTTTAAATAGTTTTTGAAAAACGTAAACATGTCTGTTACACTAGACAGTTTGATGTTGATTAAAGTTAGAGCGAAAGACAATCGATTAACAAATATTTTAAATAAGTGGTGACATCACAATTACAAACATGACATTCATATTGAATGTCATGTTTGTAATTCAGATTAATATCTATATTTTATTTGTTTCTTTTCTTAGAATTAATTACTACAAGCTGGTAAAACATTGCGGTAGTAAGACCATCATTCGCTTATTACAGATACACAAACTGTAGCACAATAATAATATAAGTAGTAATAAAGCTTGTCAACTGTAGAGGTAGTTCGGCGTCTATGATGAACAAGCCGCACGCGCTCATCTTCTTGAATGATGCCTTCTGAACGCGTTGGATGTTCTTGTAAACTCTTCTTTCTGGAACTAAACAATAATAACAAAACCTAAGGGCATAGAACCAAATTGGCATAGTGAACAACATCGCCATTTTGTTTTTCTTCTAAGTTTTCAGATACACGTATGAAAAAAGGCTGCGTTGAAGCTGCATTGTAAGATTTATTCTTCCGCAGTGCGTTAAACCAACCTATTATAGCTAAAAAGTAATAAAGTGTTTTAAGCCTTTTATTACAATGATTGGGAAAACTAGTTTTTCTCGGAAAAAATACCTACATAGTTTGACTTAAGCAATTCGGTAGCATATGTCAATCTAATAAATTTTCGAATTTTCCACCCTTATCGCTGATAATTATGTTGGCTCTCACTTTGTCCAGGTTCTGAGATCTTAGTTAAAAGCTCAAAATGCTATAAAAAAATACATACCTGAACAATGCCTTGACTTCATGAGCATTACACACGTACTCTGAACATCTCTCATTGCTGCATAGAATCTCTCACATTCCACGCATAACCATATGATTAAAATTATAAACTTCATGTTCCAGAAATAAATTGAAATTAGCCGACTAACAAACTGAAATAGTAAAATGTTAATAATGGCTTAATCCATAATCAATTCGTTTGAATCGGAGATCAAACATTTTGTTCAGCGATTTGGGATGAAAAAAAGTCAGCGGCCAATAATGAATTACATTTAATTTGAATTTTGGCAGTAGTAGAAACATTTATTTGTATGGCAACAATACTGTAATGAATATGGGAACAAAGATAATTATGTAATAAATTGTTTTTTTTTAATAAAAAAATGGAGTAATTAATTTTTTAACAACACACACAACACAACATATACAACTTTTTTAATGTAATAAATGATATCCTCCCATCATTTCGTGTAAGATCCCATAGGATTAATAATTTGCTATTTTGAGCAATGGTATCTACCACTACCGTTTTTTTGTTTTTTTTTTTGTGTGGGAATTATCAAATAATTTCTCCCGCTCTGGGCGGAGCGGAAAGGCGTGTCAGACTCTTACTGAGTAAAACCCACCCGTGTTTCTTCAGTTGCCTATACATTGCCAGGCGCCACGGTCTCCCTTTCGGACTTTCCCGCAACCCTAGCAGGCATCGGCCCTAGCGGACCCCGTCAGTTGTGCTGAGATCTCTTTGAGGTGCGCGTGGAACACAACGCGCCGTCGCCCCGGGCCTGGTCCTTATTGTACGGTGAGGTACCTATTGCTTGCCGTCTGCAAGCCCGCGCTTATGGTGGCCGGGAATCGGTCTGAGATTCCCGACGCCCAGGGCGTGTTCTGCTGCCAGTAAGAGCGAGAGGGCGTGAAATGTGCCTCTCCCTCATGCACTCCGCTTCCTCCTTCGCGAGCATTACTGCTTCGCAGAAGGAGGTGACGGCTTCACATGCCCTTTCGCTACCGTACCATGGCCTGGACCAGGGCCGGACGCGACAGGTCACTGCAACCGATCGCCTCCAGGAGGACACGGCGGGGCTCCGCCCAAGCCAGGCAGACCTCCACCGTATGCTGCACCGTGAACTCCGGGCAATCCACACATTGGTGCATGGGCGTTTCCTCCCGCCTTATTTGGAACAGGATCTTCCCGAAGCAGCCGTGTCTAGTGAGGACCTGCTTCAGGTGGAAGGAAAAGACGCTGTGGCACTTCTCTAGCCTTTGGGACGCTTTCAACCGGCGGGCTGGCCGTCGCCTCAAAGAACGTGCTCATACCGGTGCCCCGTAATGGCTACTATACACAGTGCCCAAAGCTCACAAAGCGCACAAAGCTCCGAAGTCCCATCGTCGACTTGACGCCGATGTGAGCCCCACCTACCGTTATTTGGGAACCTGACGGTGGCGCGTTCCGAGGACCATGGAAAGACATGGTCTCGGACTTGTGCAGAGCCACCTCGAGTTCCAATTGCCGGATCCTGTCGACGATTGTCGCAACCCTGCGTGTCGCCAGTACGGCCGCAGCCTGGTGCAACCTCCCCTGCGTTAGGACCAAAGTTTAGTCAGCGTAGCAAACCACGTTGACGCCGCTAAGGTCGGCGCACAGCACCCAGTCGTATCTGATATCCCACAGATGCGGCCCCAGAACCGATCCTTTTGGAAACCACACGAAATCTCTCGCCGGTTCCATTCTCTCTGGTGACCGGGGTAGATGACGGCCCTGTCCGTCAAATAGGCCTCGACCACACGAAAGAAGTAGGTCGGCATCCGGTGATACCGGAGTGCCCCTAAGATGTCACTCCAGGGCAGGGTGTTGAAGGCATTGGCGATGTCTAGAGAATCCACCAAGACATCCCCTCCCCGAGCTAGAGCATTCCCCGTCGTGAGGGCTCGCACGCGCATCATGGCGTCCACGTCCCAACTGGCTCTCCGCCAAATCCGGCCCCACCCGCACCAGCCGCCCGACGAGGCGGTCTGCAATGACTCTTTCAAAGAGCTTGTCCACCTCGTCGAGCAGCACGATGGGCCGGGGTGATACCACCTGAGACATACATCACTGTGAACTAGCCCATTTGTAATCGGCGTAGTATGGATTACAATAAAATAAAACAAGAGTATCAAAATACTTATTATTCTTATTACAGGTCTACAGATTATGCTCGTCATGTTTTACCTTGACATAATCTAGAAAACTTGTCGGTGTTTGTAAGGCTGTATGGGAGAACATTGTTTTTGCAACTGCAAATGTAAGTTGGTTGATTATTACTCGTTAACTTGTAGAGCCTACTTAGCTGTGATAGTTTTCCTTTTAATTTCGTTATTTATACTACTGCCGTGAATTTTTCACATATCCAAAACCAACAATTTAGCTGACAGGGAGGGGGGACACTTGACTCTAACTAAAATTGGCACTTTTACGAATAATTTTATTTTTCATGTTTTTTTTATTATGTATACCCATGCAAAATTACAGCTTTCTAGTACTAAGAATCACTGAGCTAAGCCGCGGACAGATAGATGGACATGGCGAAACTATAATAAGGGTTCCTTGTTGACTACGGAACCCTGACACAATGACTTAGTTCCATGCTATTTATGTATATAGATAACTGGTAGTTCATGGTAGTCCTATAATGTATTAGTACTTCGACTACTTACTTTATCGTAGCGGCTAAAAGATAACACCGTAGAGAGATTCCGTACATTAAGGTATGCTGCAAATATCGTATAAAATACAATCTGAAAAAAAAAAACGTCTTTTTTCTTTCTGTTTTACTAAGACCTTATTTAATGTAAGAAGTTATTTAATGTAACTGACAAATAATGTAATATATTTGACAAAACGTGACATACTGGATAAATTTTATATACAGGTGCCGTTTAAAAAGTAGAAAATGTATGATGCTCAACGCGCTCGTGAAGAACCCAAGATTGGACTTATTTCTGACAAATGGAGTGAAGGATTAACTTAATTGTGTATTAATGGCGAATTTGCTTTACTAAATCTGTACTAGTATGTTAAAGGTAAGGGATTTTGTTTGTTTGAACGCACTAACAGATTACTACCAGGTGGATTAAAAAATATATTTTGCATTATGATAGCCCAATTCTTGAGTAAGGCTATTTTAACGTCACGCTATACGACGCTACTGTAACAGCTAGGGCTGCGCTGGGTAGGCTGCGCAGGCTGTTAAGAGATAGGTAGGTAGTTAGGTAGAAGAATAGAAACAGCTAGAAGAGTTAATACATATATTTAGATAGATAGGAAGAAGTAACACGGCTAGGTCGCGGGTAAGGTCCTGAACACTGAGTCTGAGCACTCGCACTTATAGATAGAGGAAGGGTACCGTCCTTGGCAGCACGTGGTAGACGTGGGGGCCTGTCAGCATAGGCTCCGCAGTAGTAGGGCGGACGGCCCTCGTAGGACGACAGGTAGTGAGCGTCGGTAGCACGTGGAGACGTGGCCTGCTGAGCACAGGCTTTCGGCGGTAGGCCGTAGGTAGGCGTGCAGTACTGCTACGCGTTAGGTTGAGGTAGCCGGCAGGAACTAGTAAGGGGTCCTGCCCTCAACCCGTATGGTGAACCCTGCAAGGCGCGTTAGAAAGCGCATGTTAGGTGCAGTGCGAGTAGCGGCAGGCCGCATGCGATGTATCAGCTTCACCCCCATTTAGCGACCAAGGAACGGTATGGGAAGCGGTATAGGTGGAAGCTTAACACATCGCAGCGGCTTACAGGCAGAGAGAGAGAGTGCAGAGACAGCGTGGCACATTCGCAGATGATAAGTTAGGTTAAGTATGAAACACAAGGTAACATGATCATAGCAGATGGCACAAAGGAAGATAACACTCAATAGCTTGTAAATATATACATAGAAGATAATGAGGAACTCACCCAAGATTCAGGACATAGTTTACTTTAGAGGTTAGCTGTCAATGGTACAGCGAACGGAAGTCAAATGACAGAGCCAAGAGCTATACTGAGATAGATAGTGTTGTGACATGGTTTTTAGTGTTGTGATTAGTAACTTACTAAATATCATTATAGCAACACTCGACTATTCAGTTGCACAACGTTACACTACGGAGCTAAACAAAAATAAAAAAGTCTGAATGACCGTTAAAGTCGCTAAGCGAAAAGCCTGAGCAGACGATCCGATGGGACGCGGTGTGTTGTAGGCAACGCATTCAAAATCGCGAGCAGAGGCTAGTATATACATACTCGTAGTTAGAACATTTTAAGACAAAAAACAGCCTAATCGGCTCAGTCTTTCCCAAGTGATGGGTTTACCAACGAACAACATTTCATTTTTACTTATAATAATTATAATAATATAACTCGACGCCCTGGACAGGAGGGTCCGTACACTCCTGACCGCAAACCGGATGCATCACCCACGTTCATCGGTGATGAGACTGTACATCCCGCGGAAGTGCGGGGGTCGAGGGTTTTTAAATGCGAAGACTCTCCACAACCGCGAGGTGTGCAGCCTCAGAAATTATTTCTTAAAAGCCGAAGTAGGTATGCACCGTGATGTGGTCGCAGTGGATAAGGGACTCACCCCGCTCTCCATGGCTAAAGAGAACTGGCGTAAACCTGTGGTACTTACTACAGATGACCGCAAGGAGGTATGGCAAAGCAAGGAGCTTCACAGGCGCTCCTATCGGGCTCTTCATGAGCCTGGCGTAGATTTCTTAGCGTCCGTATCCTGGCTACGTTTCGGTGACTTTTTCGGTGAAACTGAAGGTTTCGTCTGTGCAATTATGGACGAAGTTATCTTGACGAATACGGTACGGTTTGACGGTACGGTTGACGTGTGTCGGGCATGCCATCGTCCGAGTCCATCAGACATATTATCTCCGGTTGTTCGCGTCTAGCTAACGGCGAGTATTTGCTCAGGCAGGTCAGGCATAACCAAGTGGCTAGGATTATTCACCAGCAACTTGCTTTGAAATATAAACTTGTGGACGCCGAGGTACCGTATTACAAGTATGTGCCCGACCCAGTTCTCGAAAATGACCATGTCACGTTGTACTGGGATCAGATTATCATTACTGACAGGTCAATTGTTGCCAATAAGCCTGATATAGTGGTGATAGACCGATTAGCGCGCCGCGCAATGATAGTCGATGTTACCATTCCGCATGACGGGAACTTCGTGAAAGCTGAGAAAGAGAAACAAATAAAATATCTCGACTTAGCACACGAGGTTGTCGACATGTGGAATGTGAGCTCGGCTATCATTGTGCCGATTGTCGTTACGGCCAATGGCCTGATGGCCGAAAGCCTCGACCAACATCTCTGGACACTATCGTTAGGCGGTTGGATCAAGGGCCTGATTCAGAAGGCAGTGCTCCTCAATACGGCTCGCATTGTGAGGAGGTTCCTGTCTCTGCAGTTCTAACCACCGGTAGCTTGGACCCTGCTCCCGACACCGGTGGACCTCTATTTTTTTATGTTTTTAAATGTTTTTTTTTCATTCTGTTTATTTTAAGAAATATTTAAAAATGTAAATTGATAAGAACCTAGATGAATAAACAAAAAATAATAATATTGATTTTACATCTCCATTTATTTTTTACTTCTATGTGACATCTTAGGTATGCACAAAACTAAATAATAATTTTATGATATTTGATTATTTGTTTACTAGTCTAACACTAATAAATGAAAAAAACTTGTGAAATTATCGCCAGCCGGTTTAGTTAAATAGGCCCCGGGCAGCACTTACGTCAAATAACATCAATACAGTTGAGTCGTGTTTTTACGCAATCTCTATTTATTAAAAATACACTCACCATTTGTCGAAATGTCACCTCTAAAATCTTGTATGACTCATGTACATTCAAGTATGCATCAAACATTATATTCCAGAACTCTTCTCTTTCTGAATCCTTGGTGTTTCTTGAATTCTGAACTGTTTCAATCCACACACGAAGCATTTTTTCTAATATTTTTAATACTACTAAAGCATAAACAACGTTAACATCGAAAAGGAGAGTAGTGTAAAGCCTTGAATAATCAAAAAATTTCATATTGAAAATAAAACTGAAGTTAAGTATTAAACTAATACAAAAAATATTGAGCATGCCGACAGAAGTCCAGCTGCAGACAATGAAACCTCTGAGTTTGTTGCCATTTACTTGTAGGACTCTGAGAACTTGTTGGATTTTCAAGACCAACAATATATTGTAGTAACTGTGCACGATATTTGAGAAGCTGTTTATTAAATCCCCGACCAAGTAGATGATGAGGTCAGTAAACATGGTCACACAAAATATCAAACTGTTAATACCCCAATGGGTACTTTGGATAATGGAAATGATCGATTCAATAAAACAGGCACAGCGGAATAAGAGCATGCAAAACACTTGAATAAAGTTGTAACGATAAGTATTAGCGGTGATAATATTTTCATGAATAGAATACTTCGATCGCAAGAATAAACTTTGCATCAGATGCAATGGTCTTAGCACTGATAGTACATCTTCCCCAATCTCATTATTATTACGTAGTGTATCTGTAATGATGGAAACAACGTTTCTGTTTGCTTTAAAATACGAGAACATGTTTGTATAACTTAACAGTTCAATGTCAATTGAACTACAACCAAAAGTATTCCATAGGCAAGTATTTTTCTCATAATAGAGTTTTATATCGAGTATTTTGTTTCTTATTATTCAAATCAACTTTCGTCATTTATCAAATATTATCGGTAGCTGCAGCTGTTGTGATCAAAAGAGATATGTGAAGGACTTAAAATAATTAGTTGTTAATCGTGTGTGTGACGCATAATTACTGAATGATTGAAGACTTCATGAGCATAACACAGGTACTTTGAACATCTCTCATTGCTGCATAAATATAATCTCTCACATTCCACGCTCAAATATAATAATATAATTATGACGATATTTTTGATGTAATACACTAGTAGAAACATTTGCTGCAATGGTAACAGGCATAGTAATTATTACTGGATCGGGGATCTGTACTGAAAAATTACAATATTTCTGACTGCCAATACTTTCTAGATATTATTATCATTATCGGTTTTGAAATGGAGGTAGGAACCATGGCAAGAAATAATGATGACAGGTGAAGCAGACCCGTAACTGAATGGTAAGCGACAGACGGAAGATGAAGCGTAGGTAGGTCATGACCTACAAAGGAGCGCGTGAAAATCCTGAATGTGACTCACACAGACCAGGGAAGCATGATACGAAAGCGAGGCGGCTAGAAACAGTAGTGGGTGGAATATTTCCGTCATTGGTGATGATGGTCCGTTAGTCCCTATTTAATTTCTGGATACTTAACATGTTTTGTAGTCCGACTTAGGTACTTACTTTCATTTCGCGCCTTGCAATAAAATTCTTTAACAAAATTAATACCATTGATAGGTTTGTAGCGGTTCCAGCGTCACATACGAACTACGCAGCAAAGACATGACGTTACATAATTCCTGCATCGCGCAGTTAGAGTTTACCGAGCGAATAACATAGATAAGACTATCCGAAATCAACATATGGGCAGTTTCCCGCCAGACATAACACCCGTCTGGTTGGAGGATCCTCCCTTTTCTATGGTGGATGAGAGAACTTTACACCCTGTTCCTCATACCCCTAAAGGTTCTTCAAACTAAAGTAGTTGATATTATCTATATCTATCTATGTTTGTTTGCTTGAACGCGTTAATCTCAGGATACTGGTCCGAATTGAAAATTTTTTTCACTGTTAGATAGCCCATTTATCGAGGAAGGCTATAAAATATATATCATCACGCTAAAACTTATAGGAGTTGAGCACCAATAAAGAATGTTTAAAAATCAGGGGTTTTTTTTTAACGAAGTCGCGGGTTAAAGTTATTGTTAGCCCAAAATAAAACTATTCCACGCGGACGAAGTCGCGGGCAGAAGCTAGTATAAAATATAAGCTGGAAATAGAAGTCAATTATTAAATAAAATATAAGTACAATATTTTAAAAAACAAGCGTTTAATTAACTAAAAAGTACGAAATAAGACTTACGTACTTATCTTCAAGTTTAGTGTAAGAAGGACATTTACGCAATTTAGGAAAGACATTTAGTATTTTTAAGAGGAGTCATAAAATCCGAGTGTTACTGCGAAGGTAGATTGGGAGCTACTTTAATTCCTTGCGAAGGTGAGAAACATGGTCATACTTCCGAAAACCAAACACAAAGCGAATGCACAGATCTTGTTTACTAGCTCCTCAGTAGCATCCAGGTAGCAAGCGTCGGCTTATTCTATAATCGGCTGAAGAAAGTGTTTGTGCCAAAGAAATTTTAGTCTTCAAGGGCATAAGACTTTGAAGGATTTTCATCGAATGAAAGGAGAAATGTACCTTTCAACTGACCTCATTGACCTGAGCACCCCACGAAAGATTGGAGTCAATAAATACACCCAGATCTTTGGCAGTTTTGGTAAAGTCAATGCGAACACCGTCGAGATATAAAGGCATCAGAGATGTAACATCATTGCGAACGAATCTGTTGCCTATGATCATGGCCTGGGATTTAGTTGCATTAATTTGCAAACCAAATGACTTAACCCAAGCGCTGATGCAAACCAGGTCATGATTCATAGCAGCAATTGCAGAACCCGCTTCAGCTACAGTAAAATGTCGGTAAACCTACAAGTCATCTGCGTAGAGATGAAAACTAAAAAAGATTACTCTGTTAACTTTGATGAAAATTGAAAAAAGAAGAGGTGAGAGAACGCTACCCTGAGGAAAACTCTCAATGAGACTACACCAAGCAGAGAAGGACTTCTCCAGGTGAACATACTGAAATGTGTTATAATGTGTTTTGTTACGTCTTGTTTTTATCTCTGAAATAAACTGTTTTTAATTTTGAATTTGAAATGGCTAGCTTCGTTTCAAAGTTTCTGTATGAAAAATTAAAACTTGAATGCTAGGCGATTTTAACATTTATATTATATTTGATAGTGTCAGTTCTCCAATGCCTTATTAGTGCTTGATATGAGGTTGTTCTGCGCAACTAAGAGTCGCAGAATTCATTATTGGATAGGTACCACTGTTTTGCGAAGTAGTTTAAAAACCTCTACACAATGACGACTCGATAATCTCTACAATTTTTGACTATGCTTCTGCGACTTAGTGTGCAGATAGATGTTGTAGAATGGAAATTTGCAATTTTTGTAATAATAATATATTTTGTACGAGCAATGTGCCCTGCCCACTGCCACTTAATTTTGGCAATTCTTCGGGCTATGTCGGTGATGGCCAATGGGGCTGAAAGATTCTGGAGTGGCCATTGCGACCAAGACGTACCGTTGGAAGGTCTGCCACAAGGTGAACCGTTAAGCTGGTGAAGGCCGCAGGAATCCGGTCGAAGTGGCGGTACTTGGGGAGGCCAATTTGTAGCAATCGACTTCTTTCGGCTGAAATGATTCTTCCAATTAGCGCGGCAGAAATGTCAAACTCAAGTCTCAAACGATCGTGATCGCGTTCGTCAATTTCACTAATAATAATATTATGTGAATAATTATTGTTAAAATTACTGAAATTTGTCGTACGTATTAAGTTTCGGTTGTACTCTTCGAAAACAAATCCAAATATGTCGAAGATTCAACCATTGTGTGTATCCTGTGGCAGAAAAAACGAAATAATGATATCTTTTACTGAAAAAATTGTAAAAAATGTACTTCTATATTAGAGATTCGTCAGAAAAATAATTAATCCCTAAAAATGCTAAACTGCCGTTAGAATTGAACGATTTTCGAAAATATCATACTAAGTGTTATCGACAATTCAAAACTTAAACCTCCTTTAGCATCTGCAGCGTAAAGGTGAGTCTGTTATATTTTGGTTTTTTTTGGAAGGCGGTTACAGTTATTTTGACTGAAACGTATTAATAATATTGAAGTTCGAATCGTTGATAGGTAAATAGGACCTAGGACGCAAGGAAACATTTTTTTTCAATTAATTATTTTTCTCTTTTTGAATTTTCTCTATTTTCCTAGCAGATTTTGATTTTTTTTTACTGTAGACAAAGTCTGCGTGATTCTTTTTGGCTTTTGTATGGTAAAAACCTCGTACAATTCAACGATATAAACTTCATCAAGATCATTTCATATGAAACAATAAAAGATTTTCTTTTAGCTTGGAAAGAGACGCTCAAACTTCAGATGAATACGCTGAAGTTGAAAATATAAACATCAATGTTTCATCGAATCTTGCTGAAAACCAACCCATTCGTTTACACACTTCATCGAGTACCGATGATCTATCCGATATTTTGAGCACTGCTACAATCGAGAAAGCACATGAAGCTAAAGGCAAAGGAATAACGACACAAGATATATCTAGCGCTGAGAACGCTCAAGTTTCCACGGAACACGTGTGCATTTTTTGTAATAAGAGGTGCAAAAAATATCAAGGTCTCGAGCAAAAGCTACAGTCATGTACAACTGATGAAAGCATTAATAACCTGAAACGTGAACATGTGAGCGAAGTAGGTGACGTAGATTTATTAGATAAAATTAATGAGCAATATTCAAAAACTCAAATCGTTTTTTATCACAAAGTTTGCCGATCGAATTGTCAAAATGCAGTAAAGTTGCATATCGCCGCACTGAGCGAAAAATCAGAATGGCACAAATTTCGAGAGATTCATAAAAATGCCTTTCAACAAGTGTGTCGTTTTGTTTTGGAAAATATCATAAAAAAACAGCAATGCTACTTTTATCTTTTTTTAAATCAATTTTCATTGACTATGCAAAAGATGAAAACATTGACGTATCTGTGGACGTTGAACCGTATAATATAGAAAAGAGATTATCAGAAAACAATCCAAAAATAATTGCCATAATGTTTATGAACACGAAAAAGGTTGTTAAACCCTACACCGGAGTTTTAGTTAAAAACAATTTAGACACTATTAATTTTGTATTAATTTTGCGATTGGAAATCCGCGACATGAAACGTAATCCATTACCAGACAAATTAACAACAAAAGCATTATTAACAGGAGAATGCGACAGTTCAAAAATATTACTTGATTTCTATTCGAAGTTGATATGTTCTAGTTTTTGGTGGAAGCGTAACTCAAACGTCAATTGGTTAAATCATTTCCCGAAGATTTAATTTATGCGGGAAAATTAAGCCTTCGAAGCATATTAATCTTGGTCTGGCATTGCAAACTTTAACAAACAGTAATAAAATATTAACATCTTAAATAAGTATGGGCATTGCTGTGGCTACACTGTTTTAGAAGAATTAGAAACTGAAGCGACATTTTCTTCTACTTTTCGAACAGAAATTTGTCCTGATATCATTTGCTCAAGAAGTTTATGCACAGGATTAGCTTACGATAATTTCGATCGGTTTGTAGATACTCCAACAGGCAAAGACACATTGCATGACACTGTTGGCATTATATTTCAGGACACTGTTGATTCTGCTCAGTATGATCTCACAGACGATACTCTTCAAGATATCGGAAATACGGCGTATTTAAAAACTGTTGCACTAAATGCTGGGAGTTCTGAGATTTCTTGATGCTACAACGTTTGAATTGGAACCGTACAGCAAAAAGCCAAAATTACGCGAAACTTTAGAGCCTGTCGAAAGTCTTTTGCGATTATATATTCCTGAAAATCTTCGACAATTGAAACGTCTTGATCTCGCTTGGGTACTCTCTCATTTTTTGAAATTGCCAAATACTCCATCATGGGTAGGATACAATAGCATGATTTTATCACGATAACAGTTGCAAACAAAAAAATTTATATTTAACGATGATAAATTCTTCTCCAACGAATACAGCAGTTGTTATAGAAACAATGAAACAGAGCCAACAAGTACTCGTAGTTTCAGTTTAATGAAATGAAAATTATATGGAAGTCACGTACGATTTAGCTATCGCCAAAATCGCATTACAGATTCAAAGTATGGAAAAACCACAATTTGATAACTTGTTTATTCATTTTGGATCATTTCACGTTATGTTGGCATATTTTAAAGCAGTGGGAAAATTCATCAACGATTGCGGAATTACGAATGTAATGTTAAACAATGTTAAACAGTGAGATTCTTGCGACCTGCTCCATGAATAGTTTTATAACTGGTAAACACTTCAACAGGTGCAAACGGTTACACACTCTTTTATCTCGCCCCCCACGCCACGGGAATTAGTCATCAAGCAGCGAAATCAGTAGCTACGTAGCACGCGGTCAAGCGGCCGGTTGACGTCATCCGTAGCGCTACGCTCTAGTCGTGTGACGCCTGCGACTTAATTCATTGCAACGTGTGGCACGACCTCGCTTCGAAACCTCTGCTAAGTTTGCCGGCGGCTGACCTTTGCTTGCTTGCAACCTCTTTTTGACTCAGCTTAACAAACTCTGTTACCCTACTATGTCTACTCGCCGCACTCCCCCGTCATCCTCAAAACAAACTCCGAAACAAGTAAAGTCGCAAACGGAACCGAAACTTAATCCAAATGAGGTTGATAACGTTACCAACCGTAGGGGTAAGCGTCAGCATCTTGAAAACTCTCCGAATAGCCCAGAGACGCTGCCTTGCATATGTAATGACCTCAAAGTCGAGCTTATGGAAATGTTGAACAATTGGAAAAATGACCACAACCTGCGCCTAACCAACTGGAAAACTGAACAGGATGCAATCTTGTCATCACTGGCCAAGGATGTGTCCGAACTTAAGCTCCAATGCTCGGAAATACAAAAAACAACCCAAGACCTAGAGAACAGCATGACCTATATGAACAAGGATTACGAGGATATGAAAAGTAAGCTCTCTGAGCTGGAGACTCAGAACACCGAAAAAGAAAAATCCATTAGTCATCTACAAAAACAAATACAGGAACTCAACCTACAATTCCGTCCAGCCACTATTGAACTCCGCAACGTTCCATCGAAAGAAAACGAAAAACCAGAAGATCTCGTTGCGATCGTGTCGGGAGTAGGGAAAGCTGTAGACCTAGATATTAACAAGTCGAGTCTCCGGGATATCTATCGTCTACCTGGTAAACCGGGTACATCGCGTTCTATTGTGGCAGAGTTTACAACGGTCTCCCGTAGAAATGAATTCTTGTCCAATATAAGACAATTCAACAAAGCGCGATCGCTGAACGACAAGCTAAACACTCAAATAATTGGGTTGCCAGGAGATAAATCACCCATTTATGCTGCTGAACACCTCACTCCATCGATGAGGAAATTATTTTATGAATGTCGTCAATATGCTAAGACACATAAACTATCCTGCTGGAGTGTAAATGGAAAAATTCTCATCAAAATACAGCCAGACGATAAACCCATCCAAATCACCTCTGAAAACTGCTTATCTGCGTTAAAAAATAAGGATTGACTATTTTCTTTATTAGTTTCATTCTATGTAATAGTGCCTATTATGCATGTGCTGCCCTATTGCTGGTGCGTAGCCTTTTTATTTTTATTTTTATTCAAGTTTATTTTATTCTTAAGTTTTTTGAACATTTTTGCTGTAACACATAATCTAGCTCCTACTACATACTACATAATCTACACAGTTTTTCGTAAGAGAATGTTGCACGATACTCCAATCACTGTATTGTTTGTTGCATGTCCCAGCTTTTCACTTGCAAGCTTGATTTCTACCAATGGCTAATATAAATAACATAAATACAGACATTGATAACATCACTATAGCTAATTCACACATATGCTCACCGGAACGTTCTTCGGGTTTTGTTAGATACCCTCACCTATATCTCAAACTAATCCACGTAAATATTAGAAGCATTAATAAAAACTTTAATCAATTTATTACCATGCTAACTACGACTAAAATAGACTATGATGTTATGGTTTTCACGGAGTGCTGGTTAAGAGTTACCGGGTCACTTCCAACTCTTCAAGGTTATTCGTGTCATGCCAGTCAAAACAATTCTACCCAAAACGACGGTATTGTGATTTACACAAAGAGCTCCATACAATGCTCCATCGTCGAACCCCCATTTCAAGATGCCGGTTGTTTGGTATGTTATATAGGCAATACGGCTATAATTTGTGTTTATCGCTCCCCTTCTTTCTCAGATCTCGAAAATTTCTACAACAGCCTAGATACCTTAGTTCGATCTTTAAAACGGTTCAAAAACATTACACTAGTCGGGGACATGAACATCGATATCAAACCGAATAATCATGACCGTCACTCGCATGCCTACCTTACCCTCAGTGCCTCGCTTGGCCTACTTCCGGCACATGTGCATCCCACCAGATCAGGAAATTGCCTAGACCATATTTTACTAAAAACTAAAAGTACCGCTAGCGTAATTATTCTCGAAAGCTATATAACCGATCATTTACCTATCATCTTGTGTCTTAAAAATAACAAAAGTACTGTAAAAACTCCAAATACCTTCACTTACCGTTTGAACTATTTAGACATAAAAAGCGAACTAGACAGCACTGACTTCAGCCCCGTATTAAATGAATCTGATCCAAACCAGGCGGCCGATTTATTCGTTGATATAATTAAACAAATTTCCTCTAAACACTCACAAACTGTAAAAGTATCTAACAAAACTCGAGTTCTGAAACCATGGATGACCACGGGTCTTCTCCGTTGCATCCAAAACCGCGATGGCCTTCACCAACAATCGACCTCGTCACCCGATAACGATATATTAAAAACAACCTACACGCGTTACCGAAACTTTCTGAATAATCTACTGAAAAAATTGAAGCGCACTCATGACAGGAACGAGTTGATAAAGGCTAAAAATAACATCAAGGCTACTTGGAAAGCTGTCAAATCCATTACTAACTCAAGTTTCCAGCCCCAGTCAGCCGATGATCTTATCCTGGGCTCTACTGATGTAAATTCGTCTATGAACCAAATAAATGGGTTCTTTGTGAGCGTGGGCGAAAACCTTGCCTCAAATATTAAGCCTCCCAGCTATCCCTCCTCAAATAACACAACTCAGCCGACTCCGCCAAATTCCCTTGTTATCATGCCGGTCGATGAATCACAGGTGTATGAGATAATTTGTAGTTTACGAACGGATTGTGCTACTGGCCACGATAACATCCCAGTAAAAATACTTAAACAATCCAGTCCTATACTCACCTCACCAATAACTCACATATGTAATCGTGCAATTGATACAGGTATTTTTCCTAGAGTATTTAAGAAAGCCATAGTCCATCCAATTTATAAGAGTGGGGACAAAAGCAATGTATCCAACTATAGGCCGATTTCTGTTTTGAGTTCCTTGTCTAAAATCCTTGAAAAAATATTAAATAAATCTTTAACTTCATATCTCTCTAAATTTAAAATAATTGCTAATAATCAGTACGGATTTAGACAGGGAATCTCCACTGAAGACGCTGTCCAAGATCTTGTAAACAGCGTTGTCTCTAATTTGGATAAAAAGCAAAAATGCTTTGGTGTTTTTCTAGACTTATGTAAAGCGTTTGACTCGGTTTCTGTCCCCACACTGCTTCTGAAGATGGAAAACATCGGAATACGTGGCCTTGCGTTAAAAATGTTCTCGGATTACTTGTCTGGAAGAACTCAGCGTGTAAAAATCAATTCTTTTGTCAGCGAAGATGAATGTATCTGTTTTGGGGTGCCCCAAGGAAGTATATTAGGACCCACCTTGTTTCTAATATACATAAATGATTTGTGCAAAATGTGTATCCCCAACTGTGATATATTCACCTACGCTGATGACACAGCGCTTATTGTATACGATGTTGACTGGGACAAGGCCAAACAAAGAACGGAACACTCTCTCCGCCTTGTGATGGAGTGGCTTTCAGCAAATCTCTTGACTGTCAATATTGACAAGACTAAACTGTTACGTTTTTCCTTGCCGAATTCTATTCCTTTATCTACCGAGTCTAGTATAGTAAAAGCCCATTCCTGTTCAGATCATGATACCAGCTGCGGGTGTCTTACTCTCTCCTTAGTTTCGAGTATCAAATACCTAGGGGTGTACATTGATGATAAACTAACCTGGCGCACCCACATCGAGGCATTATGTACACGTACAAGGAAGCTCATCTTCATATTTAAAGAACTAAGACATTCAGCTGACCCTGCAACTTTGTCATTAGTCTACCAGAGTCTATGCTCATCAATAATCACCTACTGTATTACGGTATGGGGAGGTACTTATAAAAACCTTCTAATTCAAATAGAACGTGCTCAAAGGGTGATTCTAAAGGTTATGCATTTTAAGCGTAGAGACTATCCAACCGCCCTGCTGTACTCTGAAACCCAAGTCCTCACTGTGCGACAACTATTCATTTTGCGTGTAGTCTTACGCCGTCACTCCAGCCTACCCCTCGACTCAAACATCCTTCTAAGACGTCGAGGTCGTCCGGTCTGTGACACCGTCCAATGTCGTTCCGCATTTGCTAGCCGTCATTACTCAGTCCTAAGCGCTCGTCTTTATAATAGGGTAAATCGGCTAATTGATATTTACACGTTGACCAAGTTTGCACTGAAAGCAAAGCTAACAGATTGGTTGCTGGATTTGTCTTACGACGATACAGAAAATATTTTAATGATCACCTCATGATTACGTTTCTCTAAGCTGATCCCTGTAATTACCGAGTCACTTCAACCTGATTGCATTTAGTTACAATAATTCAATGTTTGTGAGGAACTTTGGCTCCTGAGATACAAGTATATTTTTACTTAGTTCGGGAGCCAGCTGTTCTACCTGTTTTTGATATCGACCTGTACAATCATGTTTAGTGTTTAACTTTATGTGTTTCTCTGTGTACAATAAATTTTTTATTATTATTATTATTATATTATTATCTTTAGCTCTTCAAACCCTTCATTTTGAAAAATTCATAAATGATCAGAATATCGAAATGGGTGATGAAATGAAGCAGTATTTATCAGATTTCATGAAAGAAAATCAGTCAATCCAATTACAGTTACGCGAGAAGAACTAATTAATTTATTTGAACAGTATGAAGAGTATAAACAACCAACACCCAATGGCGAGAGTGGCAAAACTCCGCAATTTTATATGATTTATATGTGAATTTGATTGAGTATTATTTCATGCTATGCAGAAGTATCCGAACGACAAACCTTAATCTTTTTTCGATTTGTTTTACCTAAAATTGCAATACTCTTTTTTACTTTTAATCAACAAAATTATTCACGTTATACCGTAATATATCACGATAAATTGATGAAACTTCACGAATCTCACCCAGGGTTACAATTGCAACTCGGAAGGGGATCGTTTGGAGTTAAGAGAACCGAAAAACCATTTTCGAGACAGCCTATTGATCTAACTCTAGAACAAACCATAAATGCAAATAAATTGACGGGAATAATGCATACTACAAATTCAATTTCAGTTCGTCAACGTTGGTGTAAAAGCCATAGCATTTGCTCAACCATTATCAGTCATAAATCATGAAGCAAACAGGAATAAAAAAGTCCCAGGACATTACTGCTGACCTTGAAGAGAGTAGAATAAAAAGAAATTCGTTACACCACGAAAATGTTGTTACTAATATCAAACAGAATATCAATCCATATTCAAATGATTTAGACAAAAGTTTGTTGTTTAATATTTCCACAGGTCAAGCAATACAAGCGAACATTGAACAATTTTTGCTCAATGTAGAGAACCGCGGAAACGAGATTTATTAAAGAATGTTCTGAAGATGCAGAATGATTTGAAAAGGCAATAAAAAAGAACAAAAATTTGACAATAAAAAAAAAAACAAAAATAATGTTGCTGTTTCTGGAAAACTGGTAGAACTTCTCATGCAACGCAACTTATTTGCACAGTTGCTATTAATTTCTCTGAAGGAAACATTAAATATTGATAAAGTTTTGTCGTATCCACTAACGCCAGTTCCCTTAGCTATGTGTCACGCATATGGGGTCATTTGTAAAAGTGATAAATCAGTTTTAAAATACTTGAAAAAGAAACTGATAGCAACACACCACAAAGATGTGACGTACTAATTTATGATGGTTTTTTTACGCTCCATGCATTGAAAGACGTTCCGTCTACATTTGGGAATATTTTGAAAAAGCTGATTCAAACGATCACTAAAAATAATGCGCGCATTAATATAATCACATTAGATCGTTACTTTTTGCCATATATTAAAGATATCGAGCATTTATTAAGAGGCAGGGTAAGGGGTCAAAAGTATCGTATAAATGGCCCTGATCAGTACGCCCAGCTAATTTTGCTATCGAATTGAAGAACACTTATTTCAAAGCTGCCTTAGTGGAATTTCTTTGTGACGACTGGAAAAATAGTTATATGGCTAGCTATATTGGCAATAAATCGTTCTATATTAACTACGAGTTTTGTTATAAATATGAATTACAAAGTAATGAAGTTCTAAGAACCGTCGATCATAATTTTATTGATCTTGTCCAGCTCACGAATAAGCTGATACAAAAATTGTATTCCACGTTTGTAAGGTGGATTTCGATGCTCATGTTACCATAAGATACTCAGACACGGATATTTTTATCATTATGCTCGGCAATATGAATGCTATTCAAAAGGATTTAAAAATTACAATGCACATTGGTTCCGGGAATTCCCAAAGATTCGTTCATATTACGAAATCATATGAAAAAATGGGAACCAATTTGTGCTCTGCATTGCCGGGGTTCCATGCCCTCACAAATTGAATGAATCAAAGTCACTTCACATTGATTTCACCAACAAGAATTGTGATTACCACCCAATCTTTATAAATGGCCAACAAGTGCCATACGCAAATACAGCCAAATATCTCGGCATAACGCTAGACGCGAAACTGCGCTGGAAAGCGCACGTCAAAAAGAAAAGACAGGAGCTAGACATACGTTTTAAAAACATGTATTGGTTGATTGGACGGGGTTCCTGCCTATCTATACACAACAAAATTTTATTATATAAGCATATTCTTATGCCAATATGGACATATGGCATCCAACTGTGGGGCTGTACCAAACCAACCAACATCAAAGTTATACAAACATTCCAGAATAAGGTACTCAGGAGTATTGTTAATGCGCCCTGGTATATAAGAAATGACGACCTCCATCGTGACCTAAAAATGGAACCCGTCACCAAAATAATCCAAAAATTTGCTGAGGCCCATGAACACAGACTCCACCGACATGTGAACATCGAGGCAATTCAGCTGTTAGACCAAACAAATATAGTGCGAAGACTAAAACGAACAAAACCTTTTGAGTTAGTGTAGTGTAAAAAGTGTAGAAATAATAGTGACAATGACACACATAAAACACATGAACAAAGTGTTTATAATATTATATCAGACTCTAAGAAAGTGGAACGGACTTGTGTAAAGTACAATCAGCACTATTCTAAGTTTTAAAATAATTATCACGTAGAAAATTAAGTTAGATTAAAATTGCTTATTAGTCTTGTAGGCTAGATTGTAATTCATTATTAAGAACATGGTTCTTTTTAATTAAAAAAAAAAAAAAAAAATATGCCCTCACAGGCTGTGATTTCAATCCTGCGTTTTTGAGGTGTATGTGTATGTATGTGTGCGTGCCTGCACCATTACTATTATGTTGAGTCACTAGGACAGTAATAAACTAGCATCCAATCGCAACGGTAGTTTCATTCGGTAGCTGCCAGATCACTGGCGAGTTACCCACGTTTATAAAAAAAAAAGTTCGTGCATAATGTCGAATATCATCGGAAATCTTCCGAATTTCGACCACGACGCCCAAGAGTGGCCTATATTTAAAGTTCGGCTACTACAGTACATAAAACTGAACAGTGTTAAAACCAAAAATAAAAGTGCTTTGTTACTGACGCAGCTTTCGGACAACACCTACCGTCTTGCACGGAACTTACTTCACCCCGATGTACTCGAGGAGGTTAAGTTCGAGGATCTAGTTGAGTGTACAGTGTGCGGTCTCAGAAACCACGACGCAGAAAAGTGTCGTTTTAAAAACTATCGGTGCCAAGTGTGGTGTGAAAGGCCATCTAAATAAAATATGTAGTGCTAAGAAGGGTGAATCACGTTTACATTGTTTGAACGGGTTCCCTACTTGTTTTCGAAAGTTGATGATTCGATTTTTATTATATCGAACACGGTGTGTCGATAATTCAGTTGTACGATGTTTTATTCCGTCGATGCGTTATTGGTGCGATGTAACGTTTGTGCGAAAAATCCTGTTACGAAAAACCCTACAACGATTGCTCATTTGTTCGGTAATTTATTAGTTCGAAAGTATGTCGGTTTGAAACACCTACTGTTGTCCTTGACATTTAATTAATAATCTTATGTTGCATTATACGGAGGAAATAATAATATAATATAATTACACGAAGGAAATAATTTCGGAGCAAAGTGACTGTGAGGAATGTGAGCTATTTAACGTAAGGTATGTTAGTAACTCGCCTGTAATAATAAGGGTGTCTATTGATTCTGTAGGATTAGATATGGAGTTGGATTTGGGGTCGGGGGCTAGTGTAATTTCCGAAACGCATTACAATAAATATTTTTCAGATCGTATTTTGATAAAATCTAACCTAAAAATTTGTCATTACAATGGCCATAAAATCTCGCCCTTGGGATATTTTCAAGGTAAACTTACATACTTAAATAATACCCAAGAAATTAAGATATTTGTATTGCCGAGCGGAGGTTCACCGTTACTGGGACGAGATTTTATGTCGAGTTTTAGGATATATTTTACCTCGGATATCAATAAAATCCAAACCCAATCTAAAACAGAGTCCGACACGAAAGAAGTGCAGCAACTTTTATCTAAATACTCCGACTTGTTTACTGACGAACTAGGTAGGTTCAACAAATTTGAGGTGAAACTTGTTTTAAAAGAAGGTACCCAACCAAAAATTTTTAAGCCACGTTCTGTACCTTTCGCTTTAAAGGAAAAGGTGGAAGAAGAAATAGATAGACTGATAGGTTTAGGAATATTAAAACCAGTTAAATTTCCGAAATACGGAACCCCTATTGTCCCAGTACTAAAAGAAAACGGGAAGGTTAAGATAGCCCGTGAATATTCAATAACATTAAATAAAGATTTAGAAATAGATAAGTACCCAATGCTTAGGATAGAAGAGGTTTTTGCCAAGATAGGTGGAGAGGCGTGTTACAGCAAAATAGACCTAAGTAATGCTTATAACCAATTTGTCCTAGAGGAGTCGTCGCAAGAGCTGACCGCGATAAGTACATCTAAAGGATTTTTCAAATATACCCGACTTGTGTATGGTTTAGCAAACGCTCCAGCCATTTGTCGCCGCGTTTTTTTTTTGTAGCAGCTAGGGCTGCGCAGGGTAGGCTGCGCAGGCTGCTAAAAGATAGGTAGGTAGTTATAGGTAGATAGAATAATAGACACAAGGGATAGGTTAATACATATATTAGGATAAATAGATAGTAACACGGCTAGGTCGCGGGTCAGGTCCTGTACACTGAATCTGAGCACTCGCACTTATAGATAGTTGGAAGGGTACCGTCCTTGGCAGCACGTGGTAGACGTGGGGGCCTGTCAGCACAGGCTCCAGCCATAGTAGTCCGGACGGCCCTCGTAGGACGACAGTTGGTGTGCGTCGGTAGCAGGTGGAGGCTGCCTGTCAGCACAGGCTTGCGGCGGTAGGCCGCAGGTAAGTAAGGCCTCAGTAGCACGTGGGTAGTAGTGGCGTCAGGTTGTAGTTAGCAGGAACGGGTAAGAGGTCCTGCCCTCAGCCCGTACGGTGAAAAATGGCTGGAGCGTTTGCTAAACCATACACAAGTCGAGTCGAGCTGACGGATCTCACTATCAGGACACTGATATAAAGGAAATAATTTACCAACCAAGGGACCACTATGCAGAGAACTTGGGTGTCCTATCAAGCATCTTCGACAAGGTACAGTCAGCTGTGCTGAAAGCATATTCTAGGAACATTTGTAGTTACAACCTTCGTAGGAAGGACGTACAATTCAATGTGGGAGATGTAGTCTGGAAACGTACTTATTACCAAAGCGATAAGGACAAATATTTCAGCAAAAAACTAGCACCTAAGTTTGTAAAATGTAGAGTATCTAAAAAACTGTCTCCACTGGTGTATGACTTGGTAGATATACACGGGAAACCACTGGGTACCTGGCATATCAAGGATCTAAAGTGGAAGAATCCACAGTAGTCCCGTAGGCCTAGCTAGCTAGCGTTTGACCCACACCGGGTCAAACGATGCCAAGGGACTACGACCACCACATCTTGTGGGAGGTCAATCACCAACAGGGGTTTAGCTATGTACCTTTGGTTGCAGGGATCCTAAGCTCCTTGAGACCAGTACCTAACTACTGGACAGTTGGTGATCACATTCACATACATGCATGCATGTTTTCTACATGTCTACAAAAATTGCGTGAGGTCGCGTGTGAGGGGTTCTGAATTGAAAATAGTCTAACCGAAATATATCTAGTTCATTACATCGGCGTTGCCATAGCGAATACTGAGGACTCCGAGGGGCGTTTACTTTTTAATGGCAGAGTAGGTCGCTATGGTAACTACCCTTAGCTATTGTGTTGTTTATGTTATGTTCGAACAAGAACATCTTAAAGACGGCTCCTACGAATAAGGTGACCGCACCCAGACGGTGCAGGTGCATTCAAGTATAACTACTAAACAAAAAACGAATAAACTAAATTAAAATGGCGTTGCTATAGAGAATACTGAGGACCCCACAGGGGCGTTACTTATTATTGGCAGAGTAGGTCTCTATGGTAGCTACCTTTAACTGTTGTGTTGTAATACTCGTCATGTTCAAAAAAAAACTAACAACTACTAAGCTAACCAAACCAATCCCCCAGTATCACACAGACCCACTAACCAACTAACCTAACCAAACCTACCTCATTAACACACTAACCTACCACCACTATACTAACCTAACCTAACCCCACTAACACACTAACCTACCCCCACTAAACTAACCTAACCTAATCCCACTAACAATCACACACGAGACTACACTGACCCTAGGGACGACAATACCAATAGAGGTACACGTATACTCCTAATTGTGTACACCTACAGGAACAGTCACAGGAACATACTTTACTCACTCTCATATCGGGTAGGAATCCAGCCTCGGGTGTAACTGGCTGGCTTCTAAACCACATAAAGAATAGAACAGCAGAAAAGAATAGATAGTTCTAGCGGATTTTTACAGGCAAAATCCTCTCTCTGAGGCCGGGGTACTGTAGCGTTGTCAAGGGTCTTAACTGAAAAATAGTCGAGTGATGATAAAACATCACTTTTAGTAAGTTCTTAGCACATCACTAAAAGTGTCACATCACTGGTTCTTCCGGGGACGCTCGGCCATTTAACTTCCCGTTTTCTTAGCTGGTGGAAGCTATTCCCTGACCCTCAAGACTCTGTGTGCCCCGACCTAGGGTGAGTTCCACATTACTTTGGATACCAGATCCGCTGCACTGGATAATCTATAATGACTGTATTATCTGTGTAGTTTGTGATTCCGCGGTTGTCAATGTCGGACGCGCGGCTAGGTATTTTCCAGCGCAGAGGAGATTGTAATCTATGTGTTTGTTGCTGCTGCATCAAGGTGGTGTAGTACCCTATACTGTGTTATTGTGAGTGATTAGTGAGCCATCTGCTATGATCACGTTACTTTGTGTTTCATACTTAACCTAACTTTGCATCTGCGAATGTGCCACGCTATGCTGCAAACTCTCTGCCTGTAAACCGCTGCGATGTGCTGAGCTTTCACCTACTATGCTTCCCACACCGTTCCTTGGCTTAATATGGGGAAGAAGCTAGAAGCTCGAGCATCTACACGGCAGCGGTAGAGCCGGTGTTGATGTACGCGGCAAGCGCCTGGGCGCCGGCAACTTTAAAGATAGGAGTGCAGAAGCTGCTGAACACAGTCCAACGAGGATTCGTCCAAAAGCTCTGCAAGTCCTACCGCACCGTTTCGCTGAACGCGTCCCTGGTGTTGGCTGGGATACTCCCCCTCGACCTCCGAATACAAGAAGCAGCTGCTCTGTATGAGGCAAAGAGGGGGGTTCCCCAGCCAGCTCTTGCGGGCAGGGAGGTGGAGCGTGTGGTGGCATTTGCGGAGACCCCACATCCAGCGAAACATATGGCCTTGGAGTTCGTGAGTCTGGAGGACCAGTCTCGTGTGGACGCGGCCAGGCGGCCCGGTTCTTCACTGACGGCAGCAAGATCGAGGGCAAGGTCGGAGCAGCACTGTCCTTCTGGGACGGTGAGGCCGAGATCAAGTCCGTAAAGCTTAGCTTGCCGTCGTGCTGCACGGTCTACCAGGCGGAACTGCTGGCCATATGCGTAGCCACGAGGGAAATCCTCAAGCGCAAAGAGGGAACCTTTGGAATCTATAGTGACTCAAAGGCGGCACTACAAACAGTCACGAACCAGGGTTTCCTCCACGCCTTGGCGGTGGAGGCGAGAGCAAACGTGGGCGCAGCCTTATCCCAGAGCAAAGATGTTTCCTTGTTCTGGGTTAAGGCCCATGCCGGACTAGAGGGCAACGAACGCGCAGACCACCTAGCGAAAGAGGCTGCACTCAAATCGAAAAAGAAGCCGGACTATGACCTTTGCCCGGTTTCATTCGTCAAGCGGCAAATCCGAATGGAGTCGCTCGGCGAATGGAACCGGAGATACCAAAATGGCGAAACAGCCTCCGTGACAAAAATGTTCCTCCCAGATGCCATAGATGCCTTTCAAATTGTCTGCAAAGTAAAACCAACCGGAGTGATAACACAGATCTTGACGGGGCACGGTGGGTTCTCTGAATACCTGCACCGCTTTAAGTGTAAGGGGAGCCCATCGTGCATCTGTGAGCCGGATGCGCTGGAGTCGGTCCCACATATTTTGACAGAATGTCCTGCGTTCGGAGCAGAGAGATTGGATACGGAGTTGGAATTGGAGACAGAAATAAATATGTATAATATAGAAAAATTTATGACAAACAAAAAGCTGCGAAAATTTTTATTAGAATACTGCGTAAGAATAGCAACAAAAGTGATTAAAAGAAACAAGGAAACATAAAGCTATGCTTTTATTATATAAGATTATATACAGACAAAGCATAGAATAAATTAATAGATGCTCAAAACGAAATCAAAGATAAAATATAAACTTAGATAAAAATCAATACTAGAAAAACCTAATTTAAAATTCAGAAAAACAATAGAATGAAAGTGCAATTTACATAAAAATCATTTTAAAAGGTCTCTGACTATGTCAGGGGGACACTTTGAAAGGCAGGAGTGGGTTTTAGCCGGTAAAAGTCCGGCACTGCCCAGACTATCTCACCAGTGAGATAGTCTGGGCGTCCATGAGGATTTCCCACTCCTGCCAAACCAAAAAAAAAAAAAAAAAAGCTCGAACATCGCATGCTGTTGTTTGCGCCGCATCTAACATGCGCTCCCTATGGCGCTTCCAGGGTTCTACGTACGGGCTGAGGTCAGGTGCCATTGCACTAACCTGCTACGAGGATACGCTTGTGCTGCACGCTACCTGCGCACGCCACCTGTGCGCCCTTCCTGCACCCGCTGTCTGTGCACGCTTCCTGTGCGCGTTCCCTGTGCGCGCCACTTGCGCACGAGGCTGACAAGCCTGCGGCCTACCGCCGTGAGCCTGTGTTGACAGGCGCCTGCTACCTGTCGACTTGCTGAGGGCGTCTGGCCTACCTGCTGAGCCTGCCCTGAGCAGGCCCCCACGTCTACCACGTGTTGCCAAGGACGGTACCTCCTATAACATTATGTGATAGTGCTCGGGACAGAACAGTGACTCTGAACAAAGTGACCTTACCCACGACCTAGAATTGTACTTACAAAATATATGTATTAACTTTCCTAGCTGTTTCAATTAATAACTATCTACCTATCAGCTAACAGCCTGCACAGCCTACCCTGCGCAGCCCTCGCTGTTACAAAAGAGCGATGGAAACATTATTAATTGTCATAGAAGGTATTAGCTTATGGTTGGACGACGTGTGTGTAATGGCGCCGACTAGACAATTATATTTTAACAGGCTATACGAAGTACTAAATAGATTGAAAGAAGCAGGTTTAAAATTACATAAAGAAAAATGCTGTTTTCTTCAAGATAGTGTCACTTATCTAGGCTACATTATAGATAGACATGGATTACTTGTCCAAAAAAACGGAAGCTATTTCAAATGCGCTGCGGCCAACAAATGTCACAGAAGTTAAACGATCTATAGGATTAATTAACTATTATCGTAACTTTATACCGAATGCATCAGCTAGGTTGCACCCGCTACATGAGTTATTGCGTAAAGGAGCGCAGTGGGAGTAGGGCGAACGTCATGAACGTGCATTCAATAGTGTTAAGGTCGAGCTATCATCAGAAAGAGTGCTAGCCCATTTTGATCCCGCAGCACAGTTAGTGTTGTCGGTAGACGCGGGGCCGGCCGGCCTCGGCGCGGTGCTGGCGCAGCGCGACAATGACCGTGCGCAACTCGAGCGACCGCTGGCGTTCGCCTCAAGGTGTCCACAAGTGAAAGAAACTACAGTCAGATTCACAAGGAGGCGACAGCCATTATTTTTGCTGTCAAATATTTTCACCAATATCTGTATGGACGACAAGAACCTTCTTAAGACTGATCATCGTCCATTACTTTCGATATTCGGGAAGAAAACAGGTATTTCAGTCATGGCAGCATCGAGGTTACAGCGTTATGCGATAATACTGTCTGCATATAATTACAACGTCTAGTATATTAAAACTGAAAATAATGTTGCGGCGGATTATTTGTCGCGCTCGCCTTTATCAGAACCAAATTGTAGAGGAATGGGTGGGCGCTTGCCACACGTGCTCCGGCACTCGCGCAGCGCCACCGTGCGCGCCCCCAGCGCCCTGGCCGCGCGACTCGTCTCCGTGGCGACGCTTGCACATTGACTACATGACTATAAATCAACATGTATACTTGATCGTCGTAGATTCATATAGCAAAGGTTGGAGTGTTTACATATGAGTTGCGGTACTTCAAGTCGGGCGCTAATAACAAAATTAAAGGAATTGTTTTCTAGGTTCGGTATACCGAGTGTCATAGTTTCCGATAATGATGTAAAAATTAAATCGAATGAATTTAAACATTTCTGCGAAATGAACGGTATCAGATATAAAACGTCCCCAATTTATCTCCCAGCCAGTAAAGGACAGGCCGAAAATTCTGTAAAGACATGCAAGAAGATGATTAAATGTATTATTAGCGAGAACAGTCAACAAAATGTGATTAAAGAAAAACTACTAGGACGTTTATTTGATTACCGCACATCGCCACATTGTACAACGGGCGAATGCCCAGCAAAGCTTATGTTTGGCCGAAACATAACATCTAGGCTGGACCTGTTACTGGAAGATAGTCATATCAATGAAACTAATAATGATAATTTAAAAACAAACAGAACATTAGTCATAGGTGACAGGGTATGGTTAAAATGGTACATAGCTAGGAAGGAGATATGGAGTATAGATAAAATAATTAAAATAATAGGTAATCGCATGTTCGAAATATTAGTTAAGGATTATAAAGTAAACTGTAGAAGGCGTATTGATCAGATAAGAAAATATACAGGTGCAACCGTTAGGGCGACGGACGGCCCACGTGCTGATGTCGTGAGCCCCACGCAGTCAGCGCCGCCGCGCCCGCGCTCCCCGCCCGCGGAGGTGGAGGCGCAGCCGCCACAAACATTACCTTCAGTAACAGAAGGCGAGGGAATTGATATAGGGGAGGATGATAAGTGGGCTGAGGCTCAAAGTGAAGTCGATGCTAACGATCATAATAACGCTGAGACTAATCAAGAAGTAGCCGAGGATCGCGGCGATCATTCTCTTGAACCACAGCCTACAAGACCGACCCGTAGTTGTAGACGTAAGATTAATTATAAGGTTTAAATTGTAATTGTATCGCACACCACGCATTTGATTAACTAGATTTAGTATGTAAGGATAACACCGCGTTAAATGTTTCTATAGATTGATGATAACGAATGATGTAGTGTGCGAGCAGCCGAGTGTGTCGGTTTCTTGTTGTTTGTAGTTATGTAAGGCAAATCGTTATTTCTACCTACTTAATTAAGTTCTTTACTTTTGAAAATAGTGTTGGAGGAGTGAGGTGTATGTGTATGTATGTGTGCGTGCCTGCACCATTACTATTATGTTGTGTCACTAGGACAGTAATAAACTAGCATCCAATCGCAACGGTAGTTTCATTCGGTAGCTGACAGATCAGTTTTACAGGAAAGGGAAAAATAAGCCTTTACAATTGTTGCGAAAATGTCAGGCATTTATGCAAGCATTGGTTAATATTACAAATATCCCGAATTCTAAATTAGAAGAGGCCTTCATAACAATTGAAGAATTTTGTTCAATTTGAATTGAATTTTGTTTGTCATCTGTACAGATTCAAAAGGATAAACGATGTGAACGCTACACGAGTTGCTACGTTAGCTAAAAATGATCAAATAAGTGGCAAGAACGACATGCAGTGGAAAAACCGTATCGACGGGGCAATCTTTCCGCCATGTAAATCCGAGCTACGCCAGCATTTACTGCGCACGTCGTACATAGCGCACCTTTGGAGCCATGCTCACCTTCAAAACCCATCTGAACTATCTCCCACAGAGTGGGGATGGGAAGAAAAAGAAGTATCTTCAAATAGTTCGAGGGAGATCAACTACCCCCATCAGTCACCAGTATAACGGATAGCAGTGACAATATTACCTTATTTCTTTGAGCGTGTATATTTCTTGTAGCCTAATTTTGAGGGTGAAGAGGATCGAGCTCATGAAATTCTGATGACGATTCATCAGATAACGATTACGATAGCGATATTGATAACCAATAATTTCTGAAAAATTAACAATTTATATTTCTCTTTCATAATAATATTACTTTTATGTTTTATAAAAGCAGTAATATAAAGAGCAGTGGTGGCCCAGTGGTAACGGCCCCGACTTACGAGTTGTAGGTCGTGGGTTCGAATCCAAGCAGGCGCTTTACTTTGTGTAAATAATTTCATCACCACTGCTCTCAAAACGATGAAGGAAAACATCGTGAGGAAACCGGCATGTCTTAGAACCAAATATTCGAAGACATGGGACATCTACCAACCCGCACTGGGCCCGCGTGGTAGATTACGGCCCACTCCCTCTCACAGAGAGGAAGCCTGTGTCCCAGCAGTGGGAACATTAATAGGCTGATGATGATGATGATGATGTTTTATAAAATACAACAAGAAAAATACAATTATTTTCGTATGATCTTGTTTTACGCATGTTTTATACTTCCCGAGATTATCATACAATTGTCACTATGCCGATTGAAAGAACAATGCCCACTTTCCATACATTGAAAGTGTATGTATAGTAGAAATACTACCTGTAAGTTTAGAAAATAATGTCGTATAGTCATTTTTACGATGTAAATGCTACGAGGGCCAAAAAATATTAATGTTACTTTTTAGGTTAGGATTTTCCGTTACGTTAGAAATAAATGTGCTAGAAATAATTAGGTATTAAGGCTCGAAGTTTAGTCTAAAATAGGAACACTTGCTTGGATAGGACAGTTGCTTGTACACACACAAAATGGCACAGTACACAACGAGACGCAAACGCAACAACGAAGGACTGCGCCGACGCCAATCGCAGAACTGTCACATAAAAAAATCCGTTTCAGTCGTGCGTACTCGATTACATACTGACTCGTGCCAGCTCGATTACATTTACTGCATGATTATTTAATATGTTATTTTTAATTAACCTGTATTATACAAAGACTAATAAAGAATCACTTACTGATTAAATAAAACGTAAAATAATAAATAAAACTCAGAAAGAGAGTTGAATAAAATCAAGTAGCAATGTGTAAAATGGAACGTCGTCAAAAAAGGGAAGTTGAGGTGCGTTCAAAACATGGTAATATGTTTACCTTTGACGTGTAAAATGGGGTGAATAGAAATCGCGGGGTGTATAGAAACAAATCTGAGAGTTTGTTTCTATACACCCCGCGATTTCTCAGATTTGTTTCTATACACCCCGCGATTTCTATTCACCCCATTTTACTGTAATAATATAGAAATATTAGAAAATCTTTTTTTAAGCGTAATTAATAAACAATCAAATTAGCTGAATTTTAAGATTTATTTCGTATAGTCAAGTCAAAAATGTGCATTCTTCCATAACAATATGATAGTTTAATAGCTACGTTTGTCAAAACTATCAGTCAGCTGGTTGCGGGCAGGGGAGATCTGTCAGCTGGACCCTGAAATATACTGTGCGTTGTTCGAATAATCTGTATCTTTACTTAGTTAGCTGACGGTCTTTCCACCGTAACCCATGCAGCTGAGCGTTGTTTTTGTACTTTTAATTATTTAAACAATCACCTAGTTAAATTTCATCCAGCGTACTTTATTTTGGATAGTAATAAAAGCTCCGACAAAAAAAGAAGAATTGTCCTTACTCAAAATATTAAATCTACTGCCTAAAATACTAACTTTCCGACTACTTTTGTCCGAATAAAAATGACGAAACGACCGAATGAGATACTGAAATCTTCGAAAAATAAACATGACTATTTATTGCGATAATACTTTTCTACCAGCATAAATTACGTTCTACTGAAAACTATGCTTTGTAATTTTTATCTTTACTTGCCTACTATTAATTCATAAACTACCTTTCATATTTCATAGACTGTGGTGCTATTTTAACTGTAACATTGTACTGAAAATATTATTCTGAGTGGTTATACAGAAACTTATAAAAAATATAAAAATGTACTTGTAAAAATAACTTTTACTTGCATCATATATCATGAGTTTTACTTACCACGGGTATGCTTCGATATCGGTACCTTTATTTTTATTTTGGCGATTATTTTCTCGGTGCCTAAGTTGCTTCTGCATCGTCTCCGGCGCTGCGGGAAGTGCAACCCCTTCGCCCTTACGTAACAAAGGATAGGCACCCATGCTCACCTCCGCAGCTTCGGCTTGCTGGTCGCCCGGGTTCCTATGCTTTGTTACAGCGGGCGGGGGTTGCTCTCCCTCCGCGCCTCCGGTTTTTATATACACTCTAGGGGTAGGAGCCAAAAGACTACGTAAAGTCGGGGTGCCCCGATTCGGTTTGCAAAAATTCAAAAACTTACACTAATACTACTAAAAACCATTAAAATCCGCTGTCACTTTGTCTGAACGCAAAACGGAACAACCTAGGAGTGAAATTCGTACATTATCTAATTAAATGAAAAAATATGTTTAATTTTGCGACCCGAACCCGATCGCGCGGGCCGAACAGTTGAGGTATTTTCATCATTATTGAGAGTCATCATCATCATCAGCCTATTAATGTTCCCACTGCTGGGACACATCATTATTGAGAGTTAAAAAATAAATTTGTTATCCAACAATAGAAATTAAAACAGTTCATGCAAGTTGTAAAAATATGATTATTTTGACAAAAGCTCTGTTGTCGGTAACTTAGTAATTTTGTCGGAGGTTCAGTATTCTATTTGGAAGTTTAGTTTTGTTATTCGAAGATCCAATTTTTTTTAGGAGAAAATGTAATTTGAACATGCTCTTATTTGTTGTTAAATTGGATATTTTTATTCGTTTATGTTTTGGGTTTTTTGTCGGTAATTCATTATAACGCTGGTTAATTAGAATAATAGTCGGCCACAGACCGCTGGAGATTAATTTGTTTTTCGGAACCATTATTATTTCCCCTTTATTTTACTTGTTTTTTTACAAGTTCAACCGAACAGTTGACGCATATTCCACCCTCCACGATGCAGCTGACGATTTTTCAAATCTTTATGATGTCAATATTTATGAAAAAAGTTTCAGCTGGCGTACTATTACTTTTTTTGTACCACTTTCGGTACCTCCCACGCCCACACCCACCGCTACTTGAGCAGCTGACGATCGGTAAACTAAGTCTTCTAAGATCAACTATCGATGTCAATATCAGCCGGCTTACTATGACTTTTGTATTTGCAACGGTACCTTCCGGACTATTAGAAAGCCTGGCCTTAACTCGCACTAAAACAAAAATAGCTATGGGTTTGAAGGTGGTCCGTGAACGAAGTTTTGCTCTTAACTCACTTACGGCGCAGGCGCCACGCTATATCGGCTCTAGACGCTGCCAGCGATATCGTGCTCTGTGGGCTTATCTTTAATTTTACAAATGCTTGTCTACCGACGTAGTTGGCAACGAATATATGACTCATATTACGAAAATCGTTACGAATTTAACTATAAATATAAAACAGATCTGTATCTGACAAAAGAATACTAAACACCATTGACTGTGAAGTCTTTATTAGTAAATTACTTGTTTATCGATAGAGTTCAGTTTTCTAGATCATAACAATTCTAACAGCCGAAATAGTCAACTGCCTGGTATTAGGCATGTTGTCGTATTTGAAGAACTTTTCAAAGTCAAACAGAAACGTTGCTATAATAGAGAATATATCAACAGTCCCATCTAACGATAAACTATACAACAATGTGATTGAAAAAGATTTACAATCGGTCCTAAAGCCGTTGAATCTGATGCAAAGGCTTTTCTTCTGCGCGAAGTATTCTGTTCATGACAACGTTATCACTGCTCATAATTATTTTTATAATTTAATTAGAATATTTTGCACGTTTATATTTCGATTTGCCTATTTGTACAATTTAATCATTAATATTAACAGAATTAAAAGGCAAAACATTTTCTTATATTCTTTGAGCCGTTCCCTTGACTTTTTCGTATTTTTGATTGGGGATTTGATGAACAGCGTCTCAAACATCAAGCATAGCTACTATAATATCTTGTTAGTCTTGAAAATCCAACACGTACTCAGAGTTCTGCAGATAAATGGCAAAGAATTCAGAGGTTTTATCATTTGCAACTGGACATGGGTTATCATCCTCAATATTTTTTGTGTTGGTTTTATTCTTTCTTTTTGTTTTTTATTCAACTTAGATGTTTTTGATTATATAACGATTTACGGCTGCATTGCTTACGATATGAATGTTGTATATGCTATATCACTATTAAAATTAATTGAGAAACTACTTCGTGTGTGGATTGAAAATGTTCAATACTCAAGAACTACCGAAGATTCCGAAAGAGAAGAATATTGGAATTTAATGTTTGATGTCTACTTAAATATACAAGAGACTTACATGATTATAGAGACGACCTTTCGACACATGGTAAGTAGTTATCAGACGAAGATTGAAAAAAATAATAATATAAAGGTAGAAATTGAGAACAGCACAAGTAGACAATAGAAGAACCTAATGTAAGGAATGAAAGTCCTTGTGGACGAGGACTTTCATTATCAGCAATAACTGATACAGAAGCGTTAAGGTGCCTCAGATTTGCGCGTTTTCGACGATCGACACGTATGATCAAACAAAATAGAGTAACTGAATGTGTAAGCAAGAGATGATAGACATCTTATTTTTTCGATCGCCACTGTTGCTCGTTTGTTCGATTTTAACATTGATATTAATATTTATCGATGGTTAACAGGCGACTAACGATTGATAAAATCAAGCAAATCTTTAAGAAGCTGACAGATCTTATTTATTAATTAATGTTTAAGCACAAATAAAGGTACAAAAGCGGACTTAATGCCTTAGGTGTCTCTGCTAGTCAAACAAAGTCAGTGGAGAGATAACATAAGATGCATAGTCTGTAAGTAAAAAAAAAGTTATTGAAATCTTGTTGATTATCAAAGACATCATATCGAGCAGCAATAACGATCTCGAAAGTCGAGCAAATCTTTAGGCACTTTACCACGCCAGAAAATACGTGCGAAGCGAACGCTTCTAAATCTAGCATTCGCCCAAAATTTGTTTTTCGTTTCCCAATCTACTCTTTAATTAAAGATAAAAACTATTTGTATTCACATATCGTACATTAGGTATATTGTGAGCATGTTAAATATAATTATTTTTATATAGTTATGTTTTTTTAATTATATTTCTTCATTTTCAGATTGTATACTATACGATATTATCTTTTTACCTTAGTTTGCATAACCAAGTAATGGTTTTGACTTTACGAGGTGAACCTTCAATAAAAGTAAGTATTCGGATAACCTTTCTGCAGTGTGCTTAGTTAGGGTCAGCATAAAATGTTTTTTCTCTTATTTTTATCTTATATGTACTTGCTTTAGCCATTGCTCTCAAAACGCTGAAAGAATACATCGTGAGCCATAACCGGCATGTTAAAGAATCAAATTCAAAGACATGTGACTTCTACCAACCCGCATTGGGCTCGCGTGGTAGATTACATCCCACTCCCTCTCGAAGAGAGGAGGTTTATGTCCCAGCAGTGGGAACATTATAGGCTGATCATGCTATATATTATATTATACTAGTAGTTCTGCGAACAGTAGACTTTGCGACCACAAACTTTTTAGCTATGCTTACCGGTCAGCCTTACAAATCTTTACCACAATCCATCCATCTTTTCTTTTCCCCCTCCTATCAACATAAACATTCATCACTATCTTAGTAATGATGTACGTTTAATTTGTCACTTGCCCATACTAAGACAAACGGCTCCCTTTCAAATTACTTACTACATTTGTTCTTTCTCGTCAGTCCTCACATCCATCTCTACACATCTAACATTCTCATTTCCGCTCAAAGCATTCTGCTTGTAGTATCAGTTTACTAATCATTATGCTTGTTAGCTCAAAATTGACTGATTTTCAGCCCGATTTGTATAACAATAAAAATTATAAAACCAAAACCCAACTACGATAAAAAAGTCATCTAAAAAGGTATAAACACATCACAGACAGACAAATTAAAAATCTGGAGTCACACTTGTTAGGGCATAAACCGAACTGATTATGTGTGCACAATTTAATAATTATAAATAATAAAAATCGTTATTGCAGACCACATGATCCATAAAAATAAAAATAAATTAATAACAAAAACACAAATTCAAAAATACAAAATTAGAATTTAAAATAAAAAATCACAACAAAAAATTGAATCCAAATTAAAATCAAAAATAAACAATCTAAATTTAAAAAAATCTAAATAAATTAAAAAAACTAAAATCATAAATTAAAATTAAAACCAAAATTAAAATTAGAAATAAAAATTAAAAATTAAACCATTTACGCGGCTATTTGTAGCCACCGCTTGTAGGTCTCGGTAGCATACATCCTATCAGCAAGGTTAATGTGATGTCACATAGCTTATAACCAGCAGACGATCAAAACGCTTCCAACGATACCTCGCGTTTGTCAAATTAGAATGAGTAGTTTAGAAGTTATGAGGTAACAGATGAACATACATACACACATACATAATTACATACATACCTGGTTAAAATCACTTATCGGGTAAAGGGTTTTGAACTTATGTATTGCTCCAAAACAAAGCGATGTTTTATAAGCTAAAATATGCCCTTTACTATTGCAGCATGGTATTCGATTATTTCTTACTCAGTCATGGAATATGAAGTTCATCATCGTATTAATATGCGTCTGCGTCGAATGTGAGCGATTCTATGCCGCCATGCGTGATATTCAGAGTACCTGTGTGATGCTTATGAAGTCAACAAATTGTTATGGTAGGTTTTCTATTCATGCTATATTGAGCTCTAAAGATTATAATTCATACCTTGCTGGCGTTGTCTTACTATCTACCTGTTTAGTCGAAGCAGCGCAATGCATCTTCTGTGTATATTGATGATGAAATTGTTTGGGTTTAGTTATATTTTTCTAAACAAAACCGGTTGGTAGTCCCGTGCTTTGCAAGACCTTAAACAAACTAGTTCTTGCAGAATTTGGATTAACCCCGCTTTTCGTAATTATTATCAAAACACTATCTTTAACATTTTAGATCCAGAAAGAAAGGTTTACAAGAACATCCAACGTGTACAGAAGGCATCATACGAGAAGATGAGCGCGTGCGGTTTGTTCATCATAGACGCTGAGCTACCTCTACAGTTGTCAAGCTTTATTACTTCTTATACTATTGTTTTATTACAGTTCGTGTATTTGTAAATATGTTTGTCTGAACTATAGTAAATGTCAATAATTATCTTTATATACGTGGTCGTTCAATATGTCTTCATTTATTTTCCGTGAATTATCCACTGTGATCATCTACGAATAATTATATTTTGTGATAAACTTACTTTTGATGCACACAAATAATGATCATACCTAAATTGACTATAAGTAGATTTTAAAGAGTTCTTACTTCGCGTAAATGACTTATCTATTGTTAATTGTTGTTGTTGTGTCAACTTTTGTTTTAATTTTGTTTTTGAATTGAGTATTTTCGATGTTATATGTACATTTTACATATTTACATATAACATTCACGGTTGTATGCCTTTCGATTTTGATGTTGTATATGCTCTGTCACTATTGAAAGTAATATAAAAAAGGCAGTGTATAGAGTGCCACCATTGGCACTCTATCCCTATCGGATAAAGTGCCACTACAGGCACCCTAGTAACACCGCCTCGGCCCGGCTCAAGTGCCGCAAGCATTGGATTGTCATTGTCACTGTCACTAAGTCACGTCACTTGGTATTTTGTTTGATTGTCGAGGTTAGATCGCTGTTAAACACCACATTCCCAAAACATTACATTCTCTTGTGCCTAAACGGACCCTGGCACTTCGCCGGCCGCTACCGCGGCACCGCTCGCTACGCTCGCTCGGCTCGTGCGTTGTGTGGTCACAGTTCTAACCTAACCTAACCTAAATAACAAGTGACATTGATAATGCAACACTCATGGCACCCTAGCCGGGCCGAGGCAGTGACACTAGAGTGCCACAAGAAACTCGCGGCACTCTATACACTTCGTATAAAAAATGCTTCGTATTTGGCCTAAAAAGATTTTTAACTCGAGAAATACTTAAAGAGAAGTGTACTGGGATATTATGTGATTATCGTATCGACACATGGTGAAATGATTATCTACTAGCTATAGAAATAGAGTTCGAAAATCATCATTAAGACCTCGAGAGTAGGGACAACTGTCATATCTTATTTCCATAGGTAATACGGAGTAGGAATCGCCCGTAACTTTGGCCAAAACCACGGATTCTGTGCTTAGGGAGTAGACTTACTGTAGCGCTTTGCTGGTGATACCGATGTGAAACAGTTTTTATTATAGCAGATCGGGACTAATTGTATCAAAAGTTTTTTGAGGTCGATGAAAATATCTTACATTTTTGTGTTACGCTTAATTGTAGATGTAGACTCATGACTACAATATTAATTTATTTGAAAGGTTTTACCGTTACAATTATGTGGCTTAGTTTTGTGGTACAGCTCACACAAATACATTAAACAAATGAAAGATATGGAATACGCACAAAAGCAAACACAAGGACGAATACTTCCGTGGCCGCTTCAACGTGGCACACTACAGCGGCAAGACGCAGCGTCTTTACTCCTCCCACCCCCGCAGGTCGCCCCCGCTCACCGCAGAAGCTCTAGCGTGGCTTGCGACTTACGAACACTTCCCCTCTGTATATGAACAACAACAAAATGTTCGTGTACGTTCATAAAAACTACTTTCAAATCGATTCTAACGCAGTTCGTTCGTAAAGAACCAAATAATCTTTCTTATGTTAATATTTTTTTATAATATTTACTCATGTTTTTATTGAAATTAAAAATCCTAACCTAATAATACATTTCGATTTTTCATTCGATCCAACCATGATTCAACATAAAACTCGATTCATAATCGAGTATTTATAGGTGCTCGCCCGGGCGAGCACCTATTGTTTGTTTTAAAACCCACGCATTGCCACAATACGAAACCGGGCAATAGTGTGAGTAGAATTTGCGCCCGCAAGTCCTACTCGCACTATTGTCCGGTTAAAAAAAAAAAACTGATTTATATGACTCTATATGCTTTACTTAAAATACTAATGATTCAATTTCCTATTATTATTAACAGCATTAATTTGTAATACTTAGTGCCGCCATTGAACACATAAGTATGTATTGTAGCGTTAGAAAATGTGTTCCTGCCACTTAATGAGGATACGTCGCGCCGGGCTTTGAATCCGACGCTACGATAGAACTTAATCAAATAAAAAAAAACTCGGTTGTGTGGATTTAAAATAACATAATATATTGATTAAATGAGCAGTGGTGGCCCAGTGGTATCGGCCCCGACTTACGAGTTGTAGGTCGTGGGTTCGAACCCAAGCAGGCGCATTACTTTGTGTAAATAATTTCAACACCATTGCTCTCAAAACGGTGAAGGAAAACATCGTGAGGAAACCGGCATGTCTTAGAACCAAAAAATTCGAAGACATGTGACATCTACCAACCCGCACTGGGCCCGCGTGGTAGACTACAGCCCACTCCCTCTTACAGCGAGGAGGCCTGTGTCCCAGCAGTGGGAACATTAATAGGCTGATGATGATGATGATGATGATGATTGATTAAATATAAAAGTAAACAATGGTTTTAAAAAAAGGTATTTGTCAGCTGGACCTAGCAATTAAAGATTTCTTTAGGAAAATTACGTGGAGTTGCATTAGATCGAATTACGTACGCGGCAGGGTAGGACGAACAAAGGCCTTTACTGGTTAAATCCCGGTCGCGTCTGACGATGGTGAAAAGAACGTGACACGTAATGTACCTTGGGTTATACATGGTAAATTAGCTGCCGTACAAAGAAGTAACAAAGTATTAACAGCACGGACGACGTTTAAACGATATTGTAATGATGATAGGCGGATTCTTAGCTGCTACGCGATGGACGACCGAAGACTGCTGCAATCCTCTTATGCCTGCTCCTAGGGGAGATCGTTCGCATACGACAGCCCGTATGCCGAAGCGATGTGGAGCGTGGCCTGGGGTGGCCTTGTCGATGCGCGCACGCGCGCTGGACCGGATGGGTTGGTCTGTCCGGGTCCCGGGAAAGCCGAGATATCGGCCTTTATACTGTCAACATCTGAAACAAGGAAGCTTTAGACACTATACAGGCTAAAACCATGCGGGGAATAGGGTGAGAGGCTATAAAACACGGTATATGAGGAATTGATATAAATACTCACTTGGTTTAACAGCGATGGCGCACAACTCACAATTGTACGACGCCGTGACGGAAAACTGTTTGCAGACAAGTAATACGGGTCCTAAAATCGACAATAAAAAACTTGGACAAGATAGACGCAGAACAATTTAGGTGTGTCCCGCTCGAAATATTCAATTGGAAGCAAGAAAAAAAATCTGTTTCTAGGGCGTCTTACTCCAAGGGTAACTGACAATTCAATGACTCGAGTCAAAATCATTTTTTTTCTTCGAATACCATAAAATTCAAAGGAGACGTTTCATTTTTGTATGGGACTCCGGCCATAACATGTACACTTTAGAAAACCTGGAAAACGAACCCCTGAATACAATAAAGGCATATTTTTTTCATAATATCTAATATTTTTTAGGCACTAAATAAAAACCGAAAATGTTTGACGTTTGTCAGGAGAAATAAGACCATCGACAGCCAGCCATGACAGGTTGGTTGGACAGATGACGTTTACATAACTTAGCCTAGAACTGTCAAAACTGTGTTCTTGTTGTTTACGAAAAAGTTTTTCATATTGAATGCCAAGGCCGCTTTGAAAGCCTCGCTGACTTGTTACATAGAAAACGTTTATGTACACTTGTACAGACATTATGTATAAAAGTAGCGACAAAAATTGAAAAGGGTATGCTTAGATGGTTTTGTCCATGGTATTGGTCATGTTGAGAAGATAAATGAAAGGCGACTAACATCATGTATTTACAAGGCAGATGTGAGATGTGAGTGGAAACGCCGGGAGGGGACGCCCTAGGTGTACCTACATATTATACTGACCTAAAGCTGTTTTCAGACCAGCGCAATTTGTCGCGCGACGCGACACTGGCTATTGATTGATTGATTTTTAAAGGTCTTTATTAAACAGAAAGATAATAAAAGTTAACAAAAAGATCTTATTCTAAGTGTAAACTAACATAATAAGAGCAATGTTAAATAGGCTAAATCGCCTCTTTTAACATACAACATGTATGATTGTTGTGTCTGGTCTGAAAACAGCTGTATTGGTGTTTTTCTTTAGAAAGGTCAGGTGCGTAGTACTCGCAACCGGCGCGCGGCGTGGGTGTATGAACGCAAACGAGGCAAAAGGATCGTAGCAGGTGGCGTTCTGTAGTTTCAGCCTACCCCATGGGAAGGGGGCGTGAGTTTATGTATGTATTAGATAAAAGTGGGCCCACCAAGACAGGATCAAATCTTGACACATTTTTGGGCTTCAAATAAACCAATTACAGGCGCTTTTGAATCGTCAAGGGGTCGCGGTCGGTCAGTCAGAAAGATAAAGCTAGTTGCCCATTCCAAAGCGTAGTAGGTTCCTATGGAGAAGTTGATGGTAAGAAACTCCACGGACACTATTGTTAGACTAACTGTAATGATATTCACGATTTAGGTTATCCAATTGTTATTATTGTAGGTGACAGGCATCTGTCAGCTGTCATAGACATGTAAACAGTCTTGTATTTTTCGTCTGGTAACATTGACAGATGCCCGTCACTAAAGTAGTAATCGACTAGCTGAATGAATATTGTCTTGGCTGTTGAGCGTTGTGACTTTTGCCACGATTATTTTTGAAAGTGTGACAGTGTTACTTTTGCACGGCACTGAGGATTGAACCGTTGAACAGAGCATTGATATTTACTGTGAGAATTATAAATCCAAAAATATCTATACAATCGTTGTTTCATTTCTGAGTTGAGGTTGAGTTCCTACAACTCAGAAGTGGGATTTATACAACACACCCACAAGTTTTGGAAAATATCATTAAAATGGACCGTGACCAATCGCGTAAAAGCCGGTCCCATTTTACTCCAGTCGTTGTGAGTACGGAACGTAAGCGTTGCCGCGACAACGAAGCCAGTGAGAATCGCTTGAGTAAGCAGAAACGTCGCAGGCGGCATATAAGTACGCCTAGCGATTCGAGTGACCAGGACGAGAGGAGTCGATCTCGAACACGGACTGATGGGCGGCATCGACGAAGTCGGAAACGTAGTCGCGAATTTGAACACCGCTCGCGCCGGAGGTTGACGAGGAAGCGGAGTGAGAGTGACCAGGACGAGAAGAGTCGACCTCGAACACGGACTGATGGGCGGCGTCGGCGAAGTCGGAAATGTAGCTGCGAGGATGAGCATCGGTCGCGCCGTAGCCTGACGAAGAAGCGGGGTGAGCAGCAGCGTTCAGGACGTCGTAGGCGGCCGTCTGACCGAAGTAGCTCATCGAACACCGCAGTAAGTGATGAACCACGCGGAAATATTCAGGTAAACAAATCGATTTTTGCTAACAGTGAAACTCAGTTATTTTTGAATGAGTTAGTTAAATCTTTGTCGGATGCGAAGCCAGAAGGAAATAAATTTCCGATGTTAGGTAACGTTATACCTGAATTTGACCCCATGGTCAAGGGCCAGACGGTGCACATGTGGCTTAATAAGGTCGACGAATGTGCGAAGCTGTACCGTTGGGGTGATGATCAGGTGATACACTACGCACTACCCAGACTTGCAGGTGTGGCTCGTACATGGTACCAGGCCTTGCCTTCAATGTCATTTTCGTGGCCTGAGTGGAAAATTAAATTAATTGATTCCTTTCCTAGTAGTGACGATTATGCAGAATTACTTTCCGAAATGTTAAATAAACGCGTGAAATACAATGAATCGTTAGAATTATACTATTATGAAAAATTAAATCTGTTGAATCGATGCGAGATTTTTGGGAAGCGTGCCGTAGATTGCTTGCTCTATGGCATTGAGGATCGTTCTTTGAGACTTGGTGCTAAAGCTGCCAAGTGTCAAGAGCCTGAAGAAGTTCTTAATTACTTTCAGTCTATTAAACAAAGTCGTGATTTTGACAAGTCTAAGGTTATTCAAGATAAAAAGACTTTACCATTAAGTAATACGAATTCGAATACTAGGCAGCTCGTTGGGAATGATTCAAGGTTATCTAGGCCACAAACTAGTGCATCTATAACTTGTTTTAACTGTAAAGAAGTAGGTCATTTTAGTAATAAGTGTCCACAAAAGTTGCTGAGATGTAACATTTGTAAAAGGCTTGGCCATGTAACGATCGATTGCCCGCAGCTGTCCAGTGAAAAGAGTAAAGATACTTCTAGTACAGAAAAGAAAGTTATGAAAGTTGATGTTGATGATACTAGTAATGAGAAATATATGATCTCGCTAAAGGTTAACGGCATCCTGGTTAAAGGGTATGTAGATTTAGGCAGTCAGTGCACATTGATACAATGTAGCGTAGCAAAATCATTAGGAATTAGTTGGTCAACAGGCGAGTTACCCGTTATGAGAGGATTAGGTAATAATATCGTTGTACCAATGGGTATGGCGCGTATAAAACTAGATATTAATAATATCGTAGAGATGGTTGACGTTTACGTGGTTGAAGATGGCATAATTAAATATCCCGTTTTAGTTGGGCACAGTTTTACAGAAAAACCCGGAATCATTATTACAAAAACCACAAATTCCTTAATCTTTAGCAAGGAAGAGATTAACAAATTGCGGTTATTCCTTAAGGCGGATGTTGAAATTCAACCAAATCAAATGACTATGATTCCTGTTTTGTCCGATAGAAGCTACTCTGGGTCTGTATATGTCAGGGGTTCATTAAGAGGTCAGCCAGGCAAGGAATTTTACTTATTGCCAGGTGAATACTACCTTGAAAATAGTTATGGAGCGGTTCTAGTCCAAAATTTTAGCGACCATTTACTTTTATTAAATAAAGATACATTGGTTAGTCGAGTTTACAGATCTGAAAAAGGTTTTGAAGTTAACATGCTAGATTTTAGCAACCATGATATGAGTTCCGATCTGAATTATGGCGGTCACTTATCTGATGATGAGATATTTAGATTGAAGTCTCTACTAAAGAGGTACGAGGGTTGTTTTTCCTTCTGTTTAGCTGATTTAGGGTATACTAACGTAGTACAGATGAACATTGAATTGAACGACGCGAAGCCGGTGGTTTACCGACCTTATCGACTCTCATATCCGGAACGTGAATTGGTTCGAACAATGGTAAAGGAAATGATCGACGCCGATATCGTTTGTGAGTCTAACTCACCCTATGCGAGTCCTATCCTTCTTGTGAAGAAGAAAACGGGTGAGAAGAGGCTCTGCGTCGATTACAGAGCCCTAAATAACAAGACTCGTAAAGAGCACTATCCTTTACCACTGATCGACGACCAATTAGATAGGTTGTCAGGCAATTCTCTTTTCATTAGCCTTGACCTTGCATCTGGGTACTACCAGATTCCATTAACAGAGGGTTCACAAGAGCTCACGGCTTTTGTAACACCCGACGGACAGTACCAGTATAAAAGAATGCCATTTGGGTTAGCGAATGCCCCTTCAATTTTTCAAAGGGTAATGAATAAAGTTCTCTCTGACTTGAAATACGTTGTTATTTACATGGATGATATCCTGATTCCCGCCAGTTCATTTAATGATGGTTTAACACGTTTAGAGGAAGTTCTCCAGCATTTGGCCAATGCAGGGCTAACTCTTAAATTAAAGAAGTGCCATTTCTTCCAAAAGGAGATAGATTTTCTAGGGTTTTGTGTATCTGGAGATGGCATACGTCCCGGATCGCGTAAAACAATTGCAATTTCCAATTTTCCTGTACCCAAAAACGTACATGATGTAAGACGTTTTATAGGACTTGCAAGTTTTTTTCGTCGATTCGTCAAAAACTTTGCAATAATAGCATGCCCATTAACGAATCTTTTAAAATCCAAATTTGAGTGGAAATGGACCGCTGAATGTACATCTGCTTTTAACGCGCTTAAAGAGAAACTCGTAGAACGACCTATAATAGCCTTGTTTGATGCGCGATTAGAGACTGAGTTACATACCGATGCATCAAAGGTAGGCATCGCAGGCATCCTTATGCAGCGAGGTAGCGACAACCAGTTGAGGACTGTAGCCTACTACAGTCGGAAAAATTCAGAAGATGAGCAAAAACTCCACTCTTTTGATCTCGAGACGTTGGCTGTCGTTGCCTCTTTAAGTCGATTCCGTGTTTATTTGCTGGGATTACAATTTAAAATAGTAACTGACTGTAATGCGTTAAGAACGACTTTGACGAAGCGTGACCTAATACCCAGGATCGCGCGATGGTGGGTGCAGCTACAGGAGTACGACTGTACCATTGAATATAGGTCAGGATCACGTATGGCTCATGTGGATGCCCTGAGTCGTGCTCCAGTGGCTGAACACACTGACGATACTAATACACATGTAATCGACGTATTGCAAACAGAGACAACCGATTGGATTGCGACCGTACAGAGTAACGACGAAGAGATAAAGCGAATTCGAGAAATTCTTCTCGACGATGAAACGAAATTCGTTGCCGATGTACGAAATAATTATCAGTTGAAGGGTGACTACGTATACCGTATCTTAGATGAAGGAATTCGTTGGGTAGTACCGAGGGGCGTTAGGTGGCAAGTTTTGCGCATGAACCATGACCATGTAGGGCACTTTGGCTTTGATAAAACGCTGAGTCGGTTAAAGGCAACATTTTGGTTCCCGAAGATGCGTCGATTCACAAAAAAATATGTATCATCATGCCTACAATGTGCACACCATAAAGTACCATCAGGCCAAAAGGAAGGGTTATTACACCCTATCCCAAAGATAGAAATCCCATTTCATACATTGCATGCGGATCATCTCGGCCCGTTTGTTCGTTCTAGGAGGGGCAATATGTATATTTTAGTTATCGTTGATGCATTCACAAAATTTGTAAATATACGTGCCGTGAAGGATACTAAAACGTCAACTGCAATCAAAATATTTCATGAGTACTTTAGTTACTTTGGTGCTCCGTCTAGGCTAATTACAGACCGAGGTACGTGTTTTACTAGTGGGAAGTTCAAAGAGTTTCTAGAAAAATTGAACATAAAACACATACTGAACGCGGTAGCTACTCCTAGAGCAAATGGGCAGGTCGAGAGGTTCAATCGAACTATATCTGATGCGTTGAGTACTAAATGTCACGGCAATAATGAAAATACATGGGATGATTATGTAGGAGATATTCAATTAGGTATGAATACGACTGTGAGTAAAGCGACAGGCAAGAGTCCCTCAGAGTTATTATTTGGGTTCAAATTAATTTCGACATCGGAAAATATATTGGGAGACGCGATTTCTGAAACAAATCAATTAGTTAGTGGCGACGACCTAATGCAACTGAGGTCCGATGCTAAAGAGAAAATTGATAAGGATCAGGAAAAGGCAAAGGCCAGGTTTGACAAGAACAGAAAGAAACCGAAATCATTTAATGTAGGAGATCTTGTTAGAATTGAGAGGACAGTCATTGATAAAGAGCACCTAGGTAAATCTAAAAAGCTTATACCCAAACTTCATGGCCCGTACCGAATAGTAAAAGCGTTACCCAACGACAGGTTCTTAGTAGAGGACACCCCACTAACTAGGAAGGGAAACAAACGATACGAAAACATAATAGCAATTGATAAAATTCACCCTTGGCTTAATTTTAATGACTATTCCAGTGACGATGGCAACGAAAATGATATTAATGACAGCGAAACTGATAATGAATAATTAGATTAATTTAGGAAGTAATATTAAAATTATTTATTAATGAGTTTTGAAGTATTGTTATATTACAATGTAAGGATATTGAAATAATGCATGAATTATTAAGATGATTGACCGTATTTTGTATAATAATTGTACATTGTAATAAATATTTGATTATCGTTATGGAATTTAATAAGATTGAAACTTGAAATGATTCGTGCAGATAATGAATGGAACTGTGACATAGTTCCGCACAGATTATGATTATAGATTGAAATAGTAATATGAGCACAGGCTACGAACTACGATCAGTACAGAAACGAATGGTATCAATGAATTGGTATCGTACAGATGATTGTAGACCGTAGCAGACCGTGCAAGATGTGTGTTTAATTAAGATAGTTAGGTATATGATGAGCATAGACTATGAGCAATTAGTGCAGAAACGAATGATATCGAGTACAGATATCGCACAGATGATTGTTTATCATAGTGGATCATGCGAGATGAGAGTTTAATTGATAACATGTCATAGATGATTGTATTAGAAAGTATGATTATGTAACTAAATGAATATATAGACTTATTATTGTATACGTAGTAAAATTTGTTTTCAAATATTTATTTTCTTAAAGTGAGGGGACTCACTTATTAAAGGATGGCCGAGCTGTTAGACTAACTGTAATGATATTCACGATTTAGGTTATCCAATTGTTATTATTGTAGGTGACAGGCATCTGTCAGCTGTCATAGACATGTAAACAGTCTTGTATTTTTCGTCTGGTAACATTGACAGATGCCCGTCACTAAAGTAGTAATCGACTAGCTGAATGAATATTGTCTTGGCTGTTGAGCGTTGTGACTTTTGCCACGATTATTTTTGAAAGTGTGACAGTGTTACTTTTGCACGGCACTGAGGATTGAACCGTTGAACAGAGCATTGATATTTACTGTGAGAATTATAAATCCAAAAATATCTATACAATCGTTGTTTCATTTCTGAGTTGAGGTTGAGTTCCTACACTATTAAATCAAAATATTGATTGAAGCCACGAGACAACGAGATTGAACGGAGTGAACCAAAGAGTATAATAATAATATGGGAGGAGTGAACGAGCGAGACTGACAGATGTGTTGTCAAATACAAACAATGTTTGAATTTTTCGTCCAGAAGTAACTACAATCCATAAAAGTTAAGTATATTTTTTTTTAATGAAGAATCACACTTTCTAACTTATGAAAAAAGTTTTCTAAGGTAGCTCTATTATCTTATCTTAATAGCACAGAAATACATGCTTTTCATATTTATTTAAATAGCGTCAACGTGATATTATTATGTTTTAATGTAACATGATTTCTGGACGAAAGCAGTATGCAAGTAAGGCGACGCCATGATCAAAAGAATAAATGGCAATAATTTGATAAACTATTATTTTTTGTGCCAAAGAATTAGGGGGAATATTCAGGAATGAATATTTTTCCTGAATTCGTGGTTTTTTCCCCTTTTTTTTCATTACCGTACACTTTATGGCCGAAAATGAAACATCTCCTTTTGAAATGTTCTGGAGTCAAAATTTTAAGAAGAAAAACTTACGAAACTCTTCCGCCTAAAAAGAAGGCTAGTCCGGCAGCGTAATGCTGCAGTATGTACATGTTAGAAAGGTTAGTTTATGAATGTTAATAACTTTTGACAGACTGGGCCGATTGTAATGAAATAAAGACTAAATGTTAATTCAAGATATAGGATTATGACTATATTTCCAATACCATATATCTCTTAAAAATAAGACACAAAAAATCAATATTACATGTGAATTTTAAATATTAAACCCCTATTTTACCCCTTTGGGGATGATTTTACAAAAACGCTGATATACGGAATTCTTTATTTCTTACCAAAAACATAACTTTAAATTTTCATATCCCTAACATAAGAAATGCTGGGTTTCCCATACTAACTTGCATCCTTTGTATCACCCCCTTAAGGGTTATTTTTGAGACAAAAAGTAGCCTATGTCCTTTTCCAAGATGCCATCTATTCCCTTGCCAAATTTAATCAAAATCCGTTCAGTGGTTTAGCCGTAAAAAGGTAACATACAGACAGACAGACAGATAGACAGACAGAATTACTTTCGAATTTATAATATTAGTATGGATGTCTTGTTTGAAACGCCCCAAGCGCATATGCAGTACCTAACTATACATTCATATAATGCTTGATATGTACGAAGTAAGACCGTTTTTTCTGCAACATTGCGTAGCTTTTTGAAAATATAAATCATTTTCCTGATCCTTGCTGCAGTAGCTACCATGTGCGCTTCCCAAGTAAGTTGGTCATCTATTGTGACACCAAGATATTAAGTAAAAGCTACTCTGCACAGTGCCGAACAATCACAGTTGGGCCGATTCAATGCTCGGTTACAGGGGTAGGAATGTATCTTGAGATGAAGCTCGGATGGAGGTTTGCTCACTGCCGTCTTACTAAAACAGATGTACCTACTTGGTTTTGTTGGAGTTCAAGGATAGAAGGCTATCCACCAATCAGGTTGTAACCTCTGCTAGCCCATTTTCGGTTTTCTCAAAAGTTGCCTTCCAAGTATTTCCATGAAAAATTAAAACTGTGTCATCGGCGAACATTAGCAAGTCAAGGCCAGAGAGGGCAGCCACATTACCTAGTTCCTTGATATAGATTAGGTATAATGTGGGACCAAGCGTACTACCTTGAGGGACGCCATAATTACAGCCAAATCTGTTACTGTCACATCCTGCTACTCTAACAGACTGTGATCTGTCCGACACATAATTCCTGAACCATTCCGGAGCCACACCTCTTATACCAACGTTCTCCAACCGAGTTATAAGGATAGGGACAGACACCGTGTCGAAAGTTTTTTGGAGATCCAAAAAGACTCCCAAGCACTTGTCAACCCCATCTAGGTAAGACGTCAATTTTTATGTGAATGTTAGAACTGCATCTTCAGTCGAATGTTTGCCATTTTTTTCAAGATAGTTCATAACTCTTTTATTGACAATTTTTTCTAGTATTTTGGATAATGTTGATAACAGATAGATGGGATGGTAGTTCGATGGTTCGGTTTTATCTTCAGATTTAAATATCGGGCACACCACAGCCCGCTTGAAGAAGGCCAGGGGGCCTATTACGAACTTTAAAAAAACCAGGCATGTTCCAGGCAGTTCATTTCCCTGGCTGGTTAAATTTCGTATTATGACATTCGTAATTCTGACCGACTTCCTGCTGGCTAGTTTGTCTATGGCTGGCTTGTAATTCACTGCCGTAACGTTCAGAAACACATTATCGGTAAGTTACGGTTTATTTCAATCACGTGTTTTATGATAAAATAATAAATATAATATTTCTAGTTACTAAAAGTAGGTGAAAATATGAACGCAATGCATATTGTACTATTTATTTAATCATATTTTAATTTTCTGTGTTTGTAAAAATGTAACACGACATTCGTTTAACAACAACGTTTCCGAACGTACCACTCTTGGAGACCTTGGAGTTCAGTGTAGGGTTGCCAACCGTACTATAATATATAGTATTGTACTATATTTCAGGTCTGCGTACTATATACTGTTGAAGAAATATATAGTACGCAAAAATACTATATTTTCAACACCGAAAGGATATGTCTGGTGGCACCATGAACGATTGCCTAGGTAGTCAAAACCAATGTTCAGTAATGATTGTTATATTATTGTAATTGTTGTATTTAATAGTTTATCAATTAATAAGTTTTTTTTTTGCAGTTAACGTAAGGACGTTAACTTTTGAATTATGTATCCGAACTCATCTGTCATTGCGTTCCGAATTTGTCAATAAGGTCAAATTGACAACATCAAACGAATTTTTGTTCTGATAGAATTTTGTATTGGTAATTATACTAATTATTATCAATTTGATGTTGTTCTTTCTTTTGAGAAGTTGAAGTCCTAAATAAGTTAGTTATGGAAACTGGCAACGATAACGAAAATGCGTCAAGTTCTTTACCTACTAACTCGCTACTAAGGCCGCATTTTTTTTAAGCAGTGGTGCCTAGCGATGTAGTTTTTATATAAAAAATAAGTAAAAAATATATCTATTATCTTATTATCTTATTTATCTTTGTAAATGTTTTGTATTTTCCATAAAATAGGTACTATATTTTTTTAAGTGTACTATTTTTTTTTTTAGCTTATTTTGAAAAGTACTATATTTCGCCGCAGACATGTTGGCAACCCTAGTTCAGTGGGAAACTCGACACTTTCACAGAAGTACCAATTGTCTCACAAAACTAAAAACAATATCGTATTGTTTGTTTAATACATAGTTATAGTTAGTTATGTAAAGTACATTTCTTAGCTATTAGGTACTTAGATTTTGTTTATGTTAGGTGCGCTGCGGCTGGTCGCTCTCACAATCAAGTGTGGCCGCCGCCGCCGCCACAGCGATAAATACTTACTAACTAAACATTTGACATTGATTTATATTGTTAAGTCTACAGATTCTTAGGCCTTAAGTTAAATTTCACCATAGCGATAAGTGCACTATTAGGATTAAGATTGTATTTTAAAACTTTAGTCTTTAATAAACCATCGTCTAAGCAAGACTTTGCTTTAGAAATAACCTACGTCTCAGCTCCTCACAGAGATTCAGTATCAAGTCTTTGCTAAGTCGATAACGTTGAATGAACTGCACATCTTACATGTCGAACGCAACCATTGACGTATTAGTACAATAATACCTCAATGTTACGAACACGTCTTCATTTGTTCCTTGATTCATCATTTTGATGAGAAACGTCACTTTCCAATAATTCAAACAGTTCATATTCGTCACACATGATAATTCAATATAATATGATATGTCACTCGAACAATTTCTCCAAATATCTCCAAAATAATTCAATAAAAGTTCCTCTGAAGCAGCGTAAATTGAATGGATTGTGAGGTTACTTTTAATACGTCAAGAAATGTCAAACGGACGTTCGTAATACGGTATTTCCAGCCAATATTCGGGCAGAAGTCGGCCATGGTGTCACGTGACCACTGACTGGCTTGTTTGACGCTTTCATAATACGAAATTGCAAGGCAGTTCTGTTTACACCGTAAACTGCCTGGAAATAAGAGTTCATAATAGGGCCCCAGAAAGACAACTAATTGCTCAGTTTGTTGTTGTACGAGTAGTAATAGTAGCTCAAACCTCGACCCTTAAGAATATCATCATACTTATATTCTTTTTCATCGAATGTGAGAGATTTTATGCAGCAATGAGAGATGTGCAGAGTACCTGTGTAATGCTTATGAATTTAAGAAATTGTTCGGGTATGTAGAAAATTAATGCCATAGTTCTTATCATGGAGTTACTGTCTGGGCTAAGCACTGCAGTAATGTGTGCTACGTGCTACGTCGTGTTATTGAGGCAGTTGGCATTATAGCGCCAATCTTAACTACCGTCACGGCACTGGAAATGGTAAAATAAAACATAAATGAAATTAAATTAAATTAAATGAAATTAAATTGTTTATTCTGTAAATAGGATATTGGAATCACTTTTACACGTCATATTAACACAACATTACAAGATATTAAGTTATCTTAGCTTAGGTATTGGCTGAAACTCTAATGTTATAATCATACTTACCTTTAAGGCCTATTTTATTTATTTTTTTGTAAACTGTATTTTAATTTTAACTCTTGAAGGTGCAAATAAACAATTTTTATTTTATTTTTATTATTAAAATTTATGTTATAAATTAGCTAGATGAGTTCGGCGTTTCCTATCTGACTACTCTGAGAAGAAAAGCCAAAACAAACTCAGAGGTCCCAGTCTCTTTTAAAGTCCAGACATAATCTTGGTCAGGCCATATGAGGACCATGTAGACTAGTGTCTGAAATAGTCTTTTAAGGAAAGAACCATACAGATTTGAGTGGACCTGTCCAGTCAGTGCAAGCATTTGTCAGTAATCGGGGAGCTCAACTCTGAACTTAAGGAGCTCAACTCGACGAACAGTACCAAAGAAAGCACATTTGGGTAGGCCGCATAAACTACTCAAACGGCCAGACCATCATTAAAACTAACTGTGAAAGAAAAAAGAAAATAATGAAAGAAAAGAAAATAGAGAAGTAAAAATAAATATCCACATAGTCCTCACATTCACAATAATTAAAATAATATATATAATACTTTACAAAGTAATCATGTCATTTTGTATGTAATATTCAACAATGTCAATGTTTATATAAAACTGGTATAATTTGATGATTTTACTGAATAATTATAATTTCAAGTTTCAAGGTTTTATTACTAGGTTTAGCAGAGCGAGTAGCTCAATCCCATGCTTTTTTATCTTCTAAATAATCGGAAATTCTATAATACCCTTTTTTACAAAGTTTGGTTTTAATGCAGTTTTTAAATACTACTGTTTGTTTTCCCATATCAAAAAAAAAAAAAAAAAAAAATATCGTTTAATGGGTAAGTTTCGAATGTCAATGGGATAATGTAACGCACTGAATCAACCCTCAGGCTAACGTGTAAAGTTTATAAACAATATGTGTTTTAAAGCTTGTCGTTCTTTTTAGATAGGAATTTCCTATTTCTAGTTTATATTAATGACCTTCCTTACATGATGGCTAACTTATCAGATATAATTCTATTCGCTGATGACACCTCTCTTATGTTTAAAATAGATAGAAAAGATACGGATGTTTTACATGTAAACGTTAAAGTCTGGCAGCTCTTTCGAAATGGTTCGCAGCTAATAATCTTTTACTGAATGCGAACAAAACTAAATGTTTTAAGTTCTCACTACCAAATGTACCTCAAGTAGGTCTAAATTTAAAACTTGATGGCAAGAAACTAGATGTTATTACGGAAACTGTATTTCTGGGAATTACTTAAGATTCGAGATTGCAATGGGGCGCACACATTAGAGCTCTTTCAGGTAGACTAAGTTCAGCTGCATATGCAGTAAGAAAAATAAGGCAGTTGACTGATGTAGCCACAGCTAGGTTAGTAAACTTTGCTTATTTCCACAGTATTATGTCTTATGGCGTTCTGCTGTGGGGATTGGCAGCTGACGTAGATTCAATTTTCATTTTACAAAAGAGAGCAATTCGCGCTATCTATAAAATGGGTCCTCGTGAGTCCCTTAGAAATAAATTCAAAGAAATACTAACCCTGCCTTCTCTTTATATCTTAGAAAGTATTTTGTATGTTCGCAAAAATTTAGGACTTTTCAAAATAAGAAGCGATTTCCATAATATAAATACACGTTGTAAACATGAAATTGTGATACCCAAATTTAGATTAGCTAAAACTAGTAAATCATTTCTTATAAACAGTATCCGCTTTTATAACAAGCTGCCAAAGTTGGTTACAGAACTTAGCGATGGAAAGTTTAAAACCTACATCAAACGTGTCCTTATCAAAAAAGCATACTATAAGATTAAAGACTACGTTGAAGACAGGGAAGTTTGGCAAATTCCCTCTGCACATGTGGCTTCCCTGGTACACCATTAACGGCATAACTATGTAAATGTCTATTAACTGCTCCCAAATTACGATGATTATTTTATTTTATCTTGCATACTTCCTTGACATAATCCTTTTATTATTTGACATTATATGCCATAAATATATAGATTAATCTTTTTTAAATTGTATTTTGCTACAGCTGTAGCTACAATCATGCATTTCGTATAAATAGATTTTTATTATTTTATTTATCTTTTATATGGGTAGATTCTTTTCCTCTAGATTTTGTGAATGTGAGAACCTTGTAGGCTTAACAGACTGTATATCTGTGGGCCATTTTCTATTTTGCTAAGTATCTGGTACTTTTTGATAGGCCAACACTGTCCTCTCATACCTATTATCACTGTAATTTAAAAAAATCCTTTGTAAAAACCAATTTATTTTTAAAAGAGTAACCGTGGAGTTTCTTGCCGGCTCTTCTCCATAGGAAACGACCATTTGGAACCGTGCACCTAGCTTCTGACGTTTCATAAGTGCCCTTGTTGGTTTATGTGAAATAAAATATTTTGAATTTGAATTTGAATGTTTGGCCTTCTAAATGAAAGCTGATAAAGATTGCGTGTAGCGAAGATCATGATACTGAGATGAACGTGTGTAGTGGCGAGAGGGGATGAAGTAAAACATTTCTTTAAAAAAAGGAGTTGGATAATGATGCCAGTGACAGAAAAGTTGAAAGGGATGGCTCGATTAGTTTGTTTAGATATGGCTATGTGACACGAAGAAATTAACGCATGTGAAAGTATTGATGAATAGCGACTATATAACATAACGTAACATTACGCCTTGTTTCCCCAAAGGATTGAGCAGAGGTGTACTTATAAAGTACACCCACATTTCGCCAGTAATGTTTAAGTCCCATGTAATAGGGGGCAAGCCTATTGCCATTAACCGGCCACAAATCCAGACCACGGGCTGCTACTAAGAAATTTCATATAGAAAAACCTAATAACACTTTGCCCAACCTGGGAATCGAACGCAGGATCTCATGCACAGCAGTAGCGCTTGCGACCACTAGACCAACGAGGCAGTATAGAGTAGAGACTAAGTCGAAAAAAACGGGATAACAATATTTGAGAATAACTCAACCATCGATTGACATAAAGGACATTGTGGCTTTGAATTTGAATGACAACAAACAGCCTACAGATAAATACTAAACTATTAGTAAATTACTCGGCTATCGATTTTTTATCGTTTCTACTTCAATCAAAAAGGAGCTGCCTAGTGTGGCAAACATGTTTTCGTATTACGGAAAATATTTTAAATCAAACAGAAACGCCGTTATTATAGAGAATGTACCAGCAGTCTCAGCTACTAAAATATTACTTAATAACGTGATTGAAAAAGATTTACAATCAGTACTAAGACCGTTGAATCTGATGCAGAGTCTTTTCTTGTCCGCGAAGTATTCTGTTCGTGACAATATTATCACTCCTAATACTTATCTGTACTATTTTATAAGAGTGTTGTGCATGCTCATATATCAATGTGGCTGTTTGCATAACTTGATCATATTATTGCTCGTGGAATGCAAAAACTGGGATTATAATTTATTTAATTGTTCGACCAGGGTATTCGACTACTTAATCTATTTGATAGGGGATTTCATTAACACCTTCACAAACATTAAACACAGGAACTTGAATTGCTTGCTGATCATGAAAATTCAATACGTGCTCAAGGTTCTTAAAATTAATAGTAGTGAACTTCGAGGTCTCATTTCATACAACTGGATTTCTGTTCTCATCTTAAGCATTTTTTGTATTCTTTTTGTCGTTATGTATAGCTTTATTTTCCCGGGCATAAGAACAATTGAGCTTTTTACTGTTTTTGCTAGTATCTCTTTCAATATAAACGTTTTTTATGCTTTATCTGTATTAAAATTAATTGATAAATTGCTTCGTGTGTGGATCGAAAAAGTTAGAAACACCGATGATTCAGAAACAGAAGAGTACTGGAATACAATGTTTGATGTATACTTGAATATACAGGAGACTTTCATGATTGTGGAGACAACTTTCGGACAAATGGTGACTATTTAATATTTAAATTAGGTACTAAGGTTTGAAATAAGTTCAAGCTCAAATAAATGTTCGTCTTTTGTTACCTGTAATATTTCAAGGACTGCAAATTGTATTACAGGAATATCTGAGATAATTAATGAACCGTTAAAGAATGTGGCGTAACCACAACTTTTTTTAAATTTTTGTTACAGATTATGTATTATACAGTATTCACAGTTTACATCAGTTTAAGGAATTTGACTGTGATCTTATCTTTAAAAAACTATATACTAAATGTAGGTGTAATTAATGTAAGTAGTCATTAGCGCTAAATCAGTTAAAGGTATCATTCAGTTAAAAGATACAGTAGATAGTTCATGTTATCTTAAGAATCTGTTAATATTTCAGTTTTGCGTTCTAATATTCGTAACTCAAACCTGGAACATTAAGAATATTATTATATTTATATGCTTGAGTGTGCAATGTGAGAGATTCTATGCAGCAATGAGAGATGTTCAGAGTACCTGTGTAATGCTTATGATGTCCAGTAGATGTTCTGGTAAGTGTTGTTTTAATGGTATATGTATAACAGAGATTGCTTCTAATGAGATGCTCGTGTGTTTTATGTGTTTCCCGTATCATACAAAACCTTTTATGTACGTGATGATATTTACGTTATTATTTCTTTGTTTAGATCAAAGAAGATTTTGCAAGAACATCCAACGTATACAAAAAGCATCATTGAAGAAGATGAGCGCTTGCAGCTTGTTTATCATAGACTCCAAGCTACCTCTACAGCTGTCAAGTTTTATTACTTCTAATGCTATTGTTTTTCTTCAGTTTGCGTTTTTGTAATAAATTGCATTTGCCCTAAAGACCTGACGTAAACGTATTTTTAAGTTATGGAATATATAATTATATTATTTTTAATTATTAAAAAAAAAAAAAAAAATAAGTTAATATCCAGTTTGATGAACAACAATTTAAAAACTAGCGCGTCACTCCTGATATTTTGTATTTGGTAATCATAAATGTAAAGATGACACCAAATACTACATTAAAATATTAAAAACCATTTGCTTAATAACAGTGTAATATCTTTTTACTCACAGATCGATTTTCATTTCTTTCAATCGTCCTAAACAGCATTGTAACAAACATGTTTTCGTATTTATAAAAATATTATTCAAACCCAACAGAAACGCTGCTATAATCGAAAATGTACAAACAGTATCATCTAATAAAATATTTCTTAGCTCCGTCATTGAAGAAGATTTACATTCAGTACTGAGACCCTTGAATCTCATGTAGAGATTTTTTTTTGCGCCAAGTATTCTATTCGTAATCGGAGATATACTGAACAGCTTCTCAAAGAGATTTACCAATAATATTTTGATGGTGTTGAAAATCCAACATGTGCTCAGAGTTCTACAAATAAATGACAGTGAACTCACAATTTTAATAGTCTACAACTGGACTTGTGATTAGTAATCTCATTTGTTTCTTATTTATTTTCAAAACCCTTTAATATTTTTATGAACATAGTGACTTTTTATGGAATTGCTTTCGACAGTAACGTTGTTTATACTATTTTTTATTGAAATTGATTACGAAAATTCTTCGTAAAAGGAGCGAAAAAAAATCAAATCTCCAAAAATAACGGAGATTTAGAAAGAGAAGATTACTGGAATACCGTTTTTGCTGTATTCGAGAATGTACAGAAGATTTACATAAGTATAGAGATAACATTGCGACAAATGTTAAGTTTATTATTAGTTTATTGAATTAAAGAGAACTTATGCATTTTTCATCTTCTTTTTTTACAGATAATTTTCAGAAATAGTAATTTATTTACTTAGTAAAAATATTGATTTTATATTTATTTACTTGCAGATTTTATTTCACATAATATATACAGCCTACAAATATTTACGAAACTTGTTTCTGGTATTATCTTTATGGGATTTGATAGAACGAGGTAAAACTAGTGTTAGTAGCATTAGCATCCCACACTAAAAGTAATTCAATATTCATGAGTAAATTCATTCGTAAAAAATTGATCCAAAGTCAGCCTGTATGTTATATGGATATAATGTCTATGGTATATAAACAAGGCAAAAGTAATATCCAGGTGCGTGGTGGATATTAGCACATCCAAACAAAAGAAAAGGGAATCTGCGGATGATGTAAATCATGGAATATGTCTTACTATTTCAGATTGTTATTCTACTAATAATAACTCAAATCTGCAACTTGAAGAATATCATCAGACTGATAGTCTTGTGCTTGGAATGTGAGAGATTCTATGCAGCAATGAGAGACGTTCAGAGTACCTGTGTAAATTATTATGTCCAGGAATTGTTCTGGCAAGTATCATTTGAATGCAAAATACACTTACACAGTTGCACTATTCGGACAGGGCATACATCGCCACTTAAGTGCTGCGCTGTGTCATTAAGGCAGTTGCCGCATGGTGAAAATCAAAACACTTATGAACGGAGACCATTATGTTATTGACTTTTTTGTTATTTTCAGAACCAGAAAGAAGAATCTGCAAGAACACCCAACGTGTACAGGATCATTCAAGAAGATGACCGCGTGCGGTTTGTTCATCATAGACGCCGAGCTACCTCTACAGTTGTTAAGCTTTATTACTTTTAGTATTATTGTTTTGTTGTTTTCTTACAGTTTACGTATCTGTGATTTAACTATTGAGTATTTATCCATCTTTTTCTTTCTTTTTCATCACCATTGCCCCTAAAATTAAGGAGATGCAAAACTGACTATATTTTTTACAATTTCGAAGGTTCCTAAAATCTTATGCCTGAAATAGTTTGAGGCAATTGCCGGAATACCTTTGCTGGTATTGAAAAAATAAATAAATAAATATCTGCAGCATACCTCAGCTCGGCAATAATATCTGATTTCATGATTAATCCATTCAACATGATCATCTATAGAAGGCATATACAAGTAGCAGTACAAATATATTATGACATCGAAGGAACACCAAAAACTATATAATATCTGAGGAAATAGGCGACGCCAAAATATAGGATGCTCCCTCGATTCAATGTAGCATCTCGTAGTAACATTAATCAAATTAAAGATATGAATACTCACAAAAGCCTTTGCTTTTGTGAGTATTCATATCTTTAATTTGATTAATGTTTGACAAGGCAAGTTTGTTTTGACAAGGACGAATACATAGTACTAAACATCGTTTTCAAGGATATTCAACATAAAACTACTAAATCTGACAAATAATATGTCTTTTTTATTTCAATATCTATGTTAGAATCATGATTAAGGAAGTGTTTTTGTTCATCAACGAAACTATTCCAAACATTATCGTTTGCTCTTTAGAAAATTACATTGAGCACATTAGTTTTAAACCTCGAACGTTTACTATCTATCAAGCGTTGGCATAAGTTAGAGATATTTTAGCGTCATACTACACACATCAAAAGTGTCTAGGGATCAAGCATTTTTATGCGGATTTCTTGAGATTGAGATGTGGCTTTGTAATAAATTTATGATTTTATAAATTTATATGGATCCTTTTTGGTGCATTTCATAATTTGAATCAGGAACTGTGAATCAAATTCGAGTAAAAGATGAAAATCAGCTGTCAATATTTTCCCTATAAAAACATACAACGCATTGAAGACATTATTAGTGCTACTGTTTCCCTACTACTGATTAAAACCAACGTTATTATGGAGCAGCGACGTCATTTAAGCAGGGAAGAAATGCTCAGAGCCGTGGGAATGATAGAAGCTGGTTCCCGGCAACGTACTGTGGCTTTAGCTCTGAATACAAGTCAGAGTGTTATCAGTCGACTTTGGACACGTTACCGAAGCACTGGTACCGTGGCTGAGCGCCATGGAGGACGGTATCGCTGCACCACACGGAGACAAGACCGATACATTCAAATCTTAGCTCGAAGAGCTCCAACAATAACCGCCATGATGTTAGCCGTGAGGCTTCATCACTCTTCAGGGAACTTAATTAGCGACCAAACAGTCAGAAACCGCTTGCATGAAGTGAACCTTCATTCCCGAAGACCGCTACGGGTACCACCTATAGCAATGCACAATCGTAGGATTCGATATCAATGGGCTCTTGAACACAGAAATTGGGCAGAAGAACAATGGCGTTTCGTGTGCTTTTCTGATGAGTCTCGTTTTGGTATGAGACCGGATACAAGACGTATACGACACTGGAGAACCCCTGGACGCCAACAGCGATTAAAATCCTGCCAGGAAGTCCATCCTTATAGTGGTGGAACCATCATGGTATGGGCGGGTATTTGGATCGGCGGAAGAACTGAGTTGATTTGGATTAGAGGCAACCTCAACGCTCAAATTTATGCTGAGACGATTGTATCAGACGTCATCGTTCCTCTACAAGTGCAAATCGGTCCCTTATTTCAGTTAATGCATGATAATGCACGACCGCACACCGCAAGAGTTGTAAGACAGACTCTCGCCGCAGCTAACATCAATGTCCTGCCCTGGCCTGCTCAGTCGCCAGACTTGAACCCGATTGAGCATGCATGGGATATGCTACAGAGAAGAGCTCTGCCGAATATGGAGGGTATCCAGTCGCAAGAAGACCTTTTTTTGTTGTTGCAACGAACATGGGCGGCCATTCCACAGCGTGATTTGGATGAACTCATTTTGAGTATGCCAAACCGATGTTCTTGTGTTGTTAGTGTTCGCGGTAGAAACACGGATTATTAATTGTTTAAGTTACCCAATAAAATTTTAAAGAAAACTGTTATTTCAGTTTTTTTTTCGAACTTTAATGTTAGTGGTTCAAATGTCAAAAATCCCTTTATTAGGAAAATGGCAAATTTCTTTATTAATGCAAAGGTGACTTGGTTTATCGTTACTGTGACAAACGAAAACACTTTATTTGATGAATCCTTAAAGAAAATTTTAATTAATATCAATCAGGAGAAAAGTTATTGCAAAAATATATGTTGATCCCTAGACACTTTTGATGTGTGTATATTTAAATATCTTCAAGTCATGGCCCCATCTTACCCAGCAGGAATATTACTCAATAATCATCTAGAAAAAGAAGTCCAAAGAATGTTTTATCCGTTCAACTTTCTCCTGACACTATTTTTCTCTTCAAAGTACCGCATACGGGATAACTATATTACTCAAAATGGAAAGAAGTCCTTCTTCCTACGATTTATTTGTCTTTGTTTTGTAGTTGCAGCGAGTATTTATCGAGCATATTGCCAAGATATCTATAGTTTTATCAGTGACGGCAATGTTCTTGTCATTTTATTTCTTTCATTTTTCTTACCCATCTCTCGTGGTCTTGATTTTGTAGTAACCTTTGTTGTTAATATCGTTTATAGCCACAACAATATCATGATCATTGTACTGATCCAGATTATACATAAGAACATAGATTTTAGTACGAGTATTCGTAGTTTTATTTTGTGGAATTGGATCTTGGTTTCAACTGTTTTATGCATTTGTATGTTTGCTTTTATTATTTTTGGTGTAACGTCTCATTACTTTGACGTACTGAACTGTCTTGTTGAAGTAGTATTTATTAGTTTTGAGATTGATTACATTTATGCTGTTCGAGTTCTATTATTGTTGATAAAGTATCTCGATGGATGGATTAAAAATGTCTACATGATGAATAGTGCACAGGAAAATGATGAAATATATTGTATGAAGTTGTTTGAAACATATCAAAACATATTAAAAACTTTTGATGAGTACAAGACGATATTCCAAGTGTTGGTATGTTTATCAAAAAAGTGTATCAAAATTATAGCATTATTAAGCGATTCAATATTTCTGAAGAAGGGGCATTTTAATAAAGAGCACTTATTGAAAATTAATATTTAAGAATACTAACTCGCGTCAATTAATTTGCAGGTACTACTTCGCACGTTCAATGCATTCTGTCGCAATTTAAGTTTTTTTGAGCTCATGCTACAAGCGGTCAAAATGCAAGTTCGATCACACGGCGTAGTAAGAATTACTTTTCTTCTCCTTAGCGTGTTGATAGCAATCTAAATTGAGTCTGCCAAGAATTTTGTTCAACAATAATTACCTTTTTTTAGGTTTCCCCCTCGAATTTAGCAATGAGTATTATGTCAATGGCAGGAATGATAAAAGACCTTCTACAAGTAATATTACATTGTGTTTATTGCGAGAAATTCTATATTGTTGTCGAAAAAGCTGGGATGGCTTGTATACAGCGTATGAAGAATACGAACTATACAAGTAAGTACATAAAACTGCTCACCCGTTCAGTTTAATACTTTTTCCTATAATATGTGCGCCTGTGCGGTTCCTGTAGTGTAAAAGTAGAAGAATATACCTATCGATACTAGAAGAAACACATAACAGTGTCTTAAACAAGAATAAAACGTAAGTTCAAACTAAAACCCGACTACTGAAAAATCACGCTCTAAAAAGAATGAAACAAGAAAATATTTTGGACAGAAATCAAGACATGGGTAAAAAGGTGTAGCCGACCGGCATGCGACCACGGCTTTGCCTTGACCATGTTTGTACCTATGTCTTGATTTCTGTCCGAACTATTTTCTTGTTTCATACTTTTTAGATCGGGATTTTTCATTAGTCGGGTTTTAGTTTTTGAACTTACTTTGTATTTAAATTATTTTGGGTTTATAATTTCGTGATAAAGTATTTGCAGAGCCGCTTGAATATTTTTTGTTTAGTTTTAATTGCATATTAGGTATTAATTTTACAGCCGCGCCGTACGTAGGAGTCTCACTTTTGCACGTTTTTACCAATTTAAACATATTTATTTACTTTGACAATATGATATATATACATATTTGTAATGTACTCCTCAAGCCCTTTAATTTGATACAAAATATTTTTTTCATTCGTCACTTTATAGCCTCTAGAGAGCGCCATATTAAATGTAATGCAACATCACATAGCCCATAACCAACGATACCTCATTTCTCAAATTATGATCAGTAGTTTAGAAGTTATGACATACATACATATACGTACATACATACATACCGGTCAAAATCATAACCCTCCTTTTTGCTTCGTCGAATTCGGTTAAAAAACTATTTACTACCTTTTAACCGCCTCTATGGTCTAGTGGTTAGACCTGTCTCAGACCTAGAGGTCCCAGATTCGACTCCCAGTGAAGGCTTAGTTTTCTGCTTGGTTTGGTTGGTCGTAGGGTTTGTGCTAAGTCCGCCTGGTTAGCTAGTACCATCTTATCTAAGTCTGTCGCCATAACAACAATGTTAAAAACATTGTTGAGTTTCGGCAGTTAGAGGTAAGATAGCCAGTTCCTCTGTGGTTGAGGATTCCGGGTGAAGGTGAAAACCTTCGGCCTGATCATCACTTACCAAGAACATTCCAGATGCATTCCATTTAGATGCAGGCCAGGAACATTCCAGTAGTGGTAAAAAAAACGAAGTTTTATTATCAACTTGTCGGTCACATATCACATCCTTTGATTTATGAACTTTCGTTACAGAACATGAAGAAAGACTTTGCAAGAACGTTTTAAGAGAAAATCGAAGGTTCACAAAGATGACTGCGTGTGGCCTGTTCTATGTAGACGCTGCGCTACCAATGTGTTTGATGGGACTTCTTACTAATTACGCCGTAATACTATTACAGTTTGCTTTTCTATAAAATATAATATTTAGCATATACTGGATGACTTGTAAAATATTTACAGCTGATTGTAATCCTTGATTTTATGTGTAATGTATCATTACAATTATTAAACAATGTTGCATAAAAGCATTATGGTGAAGGTGATGTCCAATATGTACTTGTAAATCAGTAAACTAATTCAAATTAAATTCAAATTCAATTCAAATTATTTACTTTTCAAAAAAGTGTGGTACAGTCTGTTACAAAATAATATAATTTTTAAATTTACGGATAATCAAAAAAGTGTAACAATAAACAGAAATGAATCTGGCGTCCTAGCTCATGGTAACCTGTATTAAGAATCGCCAGCCCAGGTTCCCACAGAAGGTGCACAATTTAAAATAGACTGCTTAGGACTATAAAGTGCAAACTTATGTTAACTTATATTTACTTACTAAGTATGTGAAGTGTTAGTATGTGTGTGTCTTCTGTAATGTAGATGTGATATGCCTGTGTTTGTAATTACTCTGTGGCTAAATACAATATACGGACAAAAATGTAAGACTATTCACACATACATACATAAAGCTCGTTGGGGTAGTGGTCGCAAGCGCTACTGCTGAGCATGAAGTCCTGGGTTCGATTCCCAGGTCGGGGAAAGTGTTAAGCTTCTTGCAGACTAGCGTGACGCGACACCGGCTATTGTTATACCGTGAAGTTTTCGTAGAAATTGTTTTTTCGTAAAAACTGTAATTTTTATTAAACGATTATGTCTTATATGAAATTTCCTTCTTGAAAACTTACTCAATTTTGGGCACCTTATATTAATTAGCAGCACTTAATCGACGGTGCCATCCTCTTTCAGTTCACAGATAAGTTGGTAGGACTTTACTTATACTCTTATTTGGAAGATTAAAATATTCACTATGAAACTTATTTAGATTTATTAATACCAGTGGCACATAATTTTTTGAAATCATTATACTTTGCAACTCATATCATGACTTTTCTTAGCCAAAAGTCTTTCCAAAAGAGAAATGGTAAAGTTTTGACGTTACTGGTCACAACTAGAGTACTGGTACTTGCTAATTCCAGTTGATTTTATTATATGCATGGTCCTTCCCTTTACTCTTCACTGTCCTTTCTCCAATCTACATTTCTTTGCAAAGTTCTATTTTGTGTGCTATGCCATAATTTAATGAATGAACAAATTACTTCATACTCTTTTATCGTGTGTTTTATTTATTTAATTAAACTTTTCGCACTCAAAAAAGGCACAAAGGTGGACTTAATGCCTTAGGTATTCTCTACCAGTCAACCAAGGGTGGTGAAGAGATTTGATTTTACCTCCATTCCAGTTACGTTCGTTTTTTGAAATGTACTCTTGAATTATCATGAAATGCAGGTCTGTATTTTTGAGAGTAGCAGGAGTAAATACTGATTCATCCAAGTCAATCAATCAACCTACCCAGCCTTTTCCCAACTATGTTTGGGTCGGCTTCCAGTTTATCCAGATGCAGCTGAATACCAGTATTTTACATGGAGCGACTGCCTATCTGACCTCCAAAACTTAGTAAGTGGGTAATATGATACCCTTTGGTAATTATACTTGTCAGAGTTTCGGGCTTCTGACGAACCGTAACGACTGTAAAAGATCTACAAATGACAGCCGCGACCACCGACTTAACGTGCTTTCCGAGGCACGGAGGAGTGTCGGTATGTGAAGATGGTAACTCATCCACGGACCAACCCCGGCCAGCGAAGCTTAACCTGATGGATCGACCCGTGCGGCTGTTGTTACTTTGCCATGAGCTCCTCATTAATTATTATCAATAGAGAGCTAGTAGTTTACCTAATATTAGGTTTATTTCTGGTATTTAAAATATATGAACGTAAACGAGCGTTTATAGATCAATCTTGATAAATTACCTAAAACATGCTGTCAAACTCTTAACAGAATGCAATGTTCTTACTAATGAGTCTTATTTTTGACATTAATGATTCCTAGAGTATTAATATAACTAATGTATCAAAATATGTAGGAAGATTATTTGTTCCTGAACGTTGGTGTGATCAGTCCATAAATTAATGTTAAAACAATCGAATTGCTCCGTAACGATCTAATAAAAATTTATTCAGATAAGACAGACAAGCATAATCAAGTATTTGAAAGTTGAAATTGATAATAATAAAAAACAATGACACATAAACTAAAAGTCGTCCCATAGACATACCGTTTGTTACTCAACAATAGTCTGAAAAGAAATAAAGAAAAATTGTTTATTCTGCACAAACTAAACGCACAATCCAAAAAAATAACATTTATGACTCTTTTACAAATTAGCCAAAAGCCTCGTATTTAAGATTCGTATCATATTAAAGTTTAACAAATTTTGGTTATTGCTTGCTGTCAGTACTAGAGGCCAAAGACAATTTAAAATCTGTGTAATTTTTTATTTAATATATTGCATACATTGCGTGCATCTGCATAAAGATAATTATTATACATTTAAACCGCCAAAAGATATACATTTAAAACGATTTTAACCGCCTCTGTGGTCTAGTGGTTAAGCCACTGGTCTCAGACACAGAGACCTCTGTGTCTGAGACCAGTGGCTTCCGGGTTCGAAACCTAGTGGGACCAAATTTCCTGCTCATTTTGGTTGGTGGTAGGGATTGTTCTAAGTCCGCCTGGCTAGCTACCACCATGTTATCAAGGTCCATAACAACAATGTTAACAGCATTGTTGTGTTTCTGCAGTTAGAGATAAGATAGCCAGTTCCTCTGTGGTTGAGGATTCTGGGTAAAGCTCGCTTCCACCTTCGGCCTGATCATCACTTACCATCAGGTGAGATGCAGGCCAAGAGATTCCCCGTGGCAGGTAAAAAAAAAAAAAACAGAGAATCTTTTATTCTGTTAACTACGCGCTTAATATCGTTATGGCATTAAAATATAATTTACGAAATTATCATATTTATCTAAGAGGAAAGAAATAAATCAAATATTTGCATTATTCTTTATGTTATTAAGGATGTATTGTGTATCTATAGGATGTTGCCGTACACCCGAGACAAATAATTGTCAAAATGAAAAAGCAACCTCTTATCACTTACTGCTGTCATCTTTTTTTGTTCTTTTGCGATCAGTTTTTGGATTATGTTCGATATGGACGAAATTGACAAGACAAACTTAACTATCTTACACAAAAGCATCGATTTTAGTGTCAAAAGTTTTATTTTATGGAATTGGATCTCAATAACTACTATTGTGTGTACTAATATAGTTTTACAAACTACGAGTATGTAATGTTTTCAATCTTTTTTGTAACATATTTCGTGACTTATGGAATCCTGTACCATGCTGTATCAATTTTTTTTTTTTTTTTTTTTTTTTGACTAGGGCATCTCGCAGGTTACCACTGAGGTATTCGTCTGCTTAACCGGACTTTCCTGTGGCTGCCTTAAGCTCCTAAAAGAAACTCAAAGCCTCCAGCCAGGGGCATATAAACTAAGCTAATTAAAACTAGGCGAACGCTCGCTAAGGGCACCCCCTGTGGGGTACGAACCTCGGCTTAGGGCGTTCGCTGGGGGGAGGACAGCAAGAGGGACAGGCTGGATCAAGGATGGATCATTATTATTATCAGGGGAATTTAAAGCTACAGGCTCAGCAAAAACGCGGGCTGGCGCATCGTTAACGAGCAAGGGTCGGGGGGGAGTATCATTTACTCGGGTGGGTCGCGGTCGCGGACCTCTACGGCGAGGTCTGAAGTTGTGTCGGTGTGTCTTTTTGTATACTGTACTTGTGGCCCTACTGCTCTCCTGGAGGAGAGTTATGGGGTCATCTGGGTCTGAGAGTACATGCCTAGGGCGACGGGCCTTACTAACTTGGTTATTGGACGGGACATAGCAAGCTGCTTTGACTATTAGGGGATTCCTATGTTTGACTGCGGAGTCAAAGTACCGCTTGGACATTCGTTTGAGGAACTGACGGATTGTGGGGATTTTGAGGTCGAGATGGAGGATCTCGTTCCTAACAAACCACGGGGCTCCCGTGGCCCTACGGAGGACACGGTTCTGTAGTACTTGCATCCTATGGATCGCAGTGGGATTCGCGTGAGCAAAGACGGCTCCCGCATAGGTCATGATTGGACGAATGCACGACGTATAGATACGCAATTTGCACTTGAGTGACAATTTGCTGCGTGCATTCATAACATAAAAGAGTCTACTGAGCGCGAAGGCAGCTCGCGCGCGTACTGCCTTTACGTGTTCGGAAAAAGTGAGATGTTCGTCCAGGATTACACCTAAATATTTGGCTCGCTTCTCCCAAGGGATCGGCTTGTCAAACATGGTGACTGGACGGGGAAGGATGGGCCTACGGCGCGGCTTAGAGAAAAAGACCGCCTGACTTTTGTCGGGATTAACCTCGATTCTCCATAACTTAAACCAGGCGCCGAGCTTGTCGACGGCCTTTTGTAAGTTAAGGATCAACTGGTTGGAATTATACCCGCTGCAGTATATGGCCGTATCGTCTGCGAACAGAGCCAACTGACACTTTATACTCTTTGGGATGTCACTGGTGAACAGTGTGAAAATGAGGGGGGCAAGAACAGAGCCCTGAGGGACACCTGCGCGAATGAGACGGGGGGAGGATAACGCTCCTTCGATACGATAGCGAAAGGTACGATTTGTCAAATAGTCCCGTAAGATGAGTACGAGACGATCTGGCACACCGAGCTGGTATAGCTTGTATATTAAGCCATTGTGCCAGACTTTGTCAAACGCCTTTGCTATGTCGAAGAAGATAGCACCGGTCATGTAACCACGATAGAAACCAGCGCTAACGTGTTCAATGATTCGGTGGACCTGATGCACGCTAGAGTGCTGAGTTCGAAAGCCGAACTGCTCGTTGGGGATGAGGCCCTTGGTCTCAGCATAGTCTCTGAGTCGCTTATAAATAAGTCTCTCATAGATTTTTGCCATTACCTTGAGCAAACTAATGGGGCGATAACTGGAGGGATCTGACTTTGGTTTACCGGGTTTAGGGATACCTATAACTACGGCTTCTTTCCACGATTGTGGAAAGATATTTTTACTAAGAGCAGCATTGAAGATGGTGCACATTAGAAGTATGAGATGAGTGGGGAAGAGCTGGACCACCCTATTGGTGATGCCATCTAAACCGGGGGCTTTACGAGTTTTAAGACCCTTTATGATATCTTGGACTTCGTCAGGTGTGACGGGAGCCAGAGGATTATCAGGGTCTTCTACGGGGGGTAGAGAGGTTCTACGTTCTACTTCCGCGTCGACCTTATTGAGTTGAGTTTGGTCTACGGGAAGGAGGCTAGGGGAGCATTGCGCTTCGAGACTATCGGCTAGGCATTCAGCTTTGTCGATGTCGTCGAAAGCGATCGATTTATCGGAACGAACTAACGGGGGCATGGTAGCCTCTTGTTTGGACCTAAGTTTCCTCTGGAGTTCCCAGAAGGCTAAGTGATTGGGAGTGAGTTCACTCAGAGTCTTGTCCCAGTTCGCATTACGCAGCTCCTCCACGCGTTTCTTTACAGATCTCTGTAAATAGCGCATGTGGGCTTTGTTAGAGGCGCAGGGAAAGTTATCGTAGGCACGAGTGGCCGCGTTCTTCTCAGTCATCAGGGCGCGTACATCGTCAGGGAGTTTAAAGCGAAGGGTATCCGTCGCTGGAACCTCCCTTGAACAGTTGTTCAAGACGGTTTGTACGTGCTCTGTGAGTGAGTCGATCGCGGTCGTCGTGTCTGCGACTGAGTCAAACTGGTCTGGGATTGATTCTAATAGGGGGGACATGGGTTTCAGCTGTTCGCCTACTTTCCTCCAGTCCGTGACCCTTCTAGTGGGTAGGGGTTGATTTGGGTCGTCCGGTTGACCTGTGCGGGATGCCATTTTTATAACTACTGGACGGTGGTCAGAGGTAAGCTCTGACGCCGTTTCGATAGAGACTAATCTGAGTTGGACGTTCTTAAGGAGCGCCACGTCAAGGACATCGGGCGTCCAGGAATGATCGTGAGGGAAGTGAGTGGGTGACATCGGACCGATGATGTCAAAATTTAAAGAGGAGGAGAGGTCAAACAAGTGTCGACCTCTAGTATTTGTAACTAAACTATTCCACGCGGGGTGTTTGGCATTGAGATCGCCCGCTATGATAACGGAGTCACTCAAGCCCATAAGGATTTGAATATCGTCAGAGATGTGTTGGAAATTCTCTGCTGCTTTACGGGGGGGGATATAAACCGAAATTAAGGTGATCGGCTGATGGCCTGTCATGCCTAAGCGGCAGATGGAGACTTCGAGCCTGGAAAGGGGGGGAGGATCCATAGGTATGCAATACAGTTCCTTTTTATAATAAATCAGGGTACCGCCCTGATGGCAACGCGTCCTATCATTTCTGATAATACGGTAGTTTGCGATCGAGGGGTTTCGGTGGCTAGGTTTTAGAAATGACTCCTGGATGAGGAGTACATCTATTTGGTGATCGCGAAGGAATTCCGCGATCTCGTCTTTTTGGCCTTTAATACCGTTTGCATTGAAGATGCCTAAGTTGAGGGATCGGGGTTTAAATCTAGCGATTACGGCGTTAGACATGTTGGGGGGTCATAAAAGAGTAGAGGGCTTGCGTAATCTCACGATTTTCGCGGTAAAGGCGTTGGATGCCGGCTATGTCGCCGACTCTCCTACACGCTATTATGTTATGTACCAACTGAGTGGCACGGGGAGTGTAGAATACCTGGAAGGTATCTGCAAGGTAGTCGAAATTATGCTCAGAGCTGATCAGTGGCATGGGAGGCATGTTCACTGGCCTGGGAGCGGATCGCGGCGCTTGAGGAGCAACAGGGGCGTTACGCGGTGCTTGAGGAGCAGAAGTAGGTATGGATTGCGGTGCTTGAGGAGCATGCGCGGGTTTCGCGGGTGGTGCGGTAGGGGGAGGGGGGGGAACGCGATTTCGGGGGTCCATAAGGCCGTAAAGGGGGGTGTTAGGGGGGGGAGGAGCTGGAGAGGCCAGCGTAGGGAAGGCCTTTTGGTGGTTGAGTTGATGCCAGGGACTAGGTCTCTGAGGACTTAGTCGCTCTGGCATTTGATTGGACGGGTATGGGATGAAGTCCCTTTGTTTAGCCTGGCGATTGTCGAGACGCTTGGCTGTTTTTAATGACGTGGCCTTAGGGGCCTTAGAGCAACCGCGGTAATTAGCCGTGTGGCCTTCTTGTCCACAGAGCACGCAGCTAGGTGGACTCAGGCATAAGTTACGGTCCTTCGGGCGGGTGCACTCAGAAGTGCCATGGTCGCCCAGGCACTTTACGCACCTGGGTTTCGCATGGCAGTTCTTCTGAGAGTGCCCGTATAACTGGCAACGATGACATTGCCCTATGGTACTGTTTTTCCATGGTTTCTCTATTGAGAATCCCACGAGACTACAGATAGCCTTGACATTAAAGATGGGGTGATGCCCCTCGTAAGGGGAGCATATGACAAGAACCATGTCATATGCTTCCCTTCCGCGCGAGCGGTGCATCCGATGCACTTCATCCACGGGGATGTTTTGAGCCCTAAGATCGGCAAGGATTTCGGCGGACGGAATCTCTTTCGGGATTCGTTTAATGACTACGCGAGCCTGCTTGTCCTCTGGGAGACAGAAAGAGTGGTATGACACTTTTCTGTCTTTCAGAAGATTAGTTAGCTTTCTATAGTCTGACGAGGTCGGGACCTGAACTTTAATGCCCTGCTGGGTAGAGCGGGCATTTGTGTAGCCAATCTTTTGGTCTACACACCATTTCGAAATTGCCGTCCACTTCTCCTTGTCCTGAATGAACACGGGAGGTGGGGGCGCGACCTTTTTAGGGCCAGAGTTCGGGCTGTTTGAGGCACCCTGCGCGGAGGGTGACTCATCCGGACGCGGGGAGGTGGAGGGGGAAACTACCGGGGCGCAACTAGCGGGTGACGCGGGGCTATCGGGCGACGCGGGGCTATCCCTATCTACGAAAGTAGAAGGAATTACTTCCTCGACCGCGGCGACTTTGCTTGCCTGAGAAGACTTTTGCTTCTTCTTCTTCCTCTTGTTCCGCTTTCCGGCGACTGGCGTATAGCCATCGTCGTCCGAATGGGAACCAGAGGAAGGAGAATTAACTTGAGCCTCTGAGTCAGAGCGATAAGGGTGGGGGGTGGGGGCGCGCTTTGAAGAAGCGGCCACTACGTCATCCGTGTCCATAGACTCGGTCGGGCTAAGGGGGCTTTCCAACTCCGGAGTTGGACTGTCGGGAGAATCTATGACATCACTGAAATCAGTGATGGCTAAACGGGCCTGCTGACGAGCAGATAATTCGGCTAATTCGTCACCGAATTTGACGACAAGGGAAGGTTCTACCTTCATCATGCCATTTAGGACCCTTGACAGAGTTTGGAAGTCGCATTGCAACTTCCTGAACTCCACCAGGATGTCCCTGTTGTCCATGATGAAAACAGACTAATAAACTAACTATTTTTCACCTCATAGGGAGGCAAAACAAAATTTCTACTGGGAAAAACTCCTACAATATTCCCTAATCCTATCTCCCCGGGGGAAAACCGGGGATGTGTAAAACCCTCCCTGCCGGGTGAGACAGGGAGGTTGTGTACCTCGGGTGAGCCCTAAGCTTGCTTTTGCCCGTTGCCTGTCTTATTGTGCAACGGGGTCCTACAAGTCTAGATCGAAGGGTGTAGACACACCCAACCGTTCTAGGTGAGTAGCTGGGGAAGGAAAACTGTCATCCAGTGCCGACTAGGAGATCCCCCAAGGCCGAACACTGGGACCCGTCCAATTAATTGCCTCGACCCTGAAGGGGCTTCGGCGGGTGTGTTGGGTCAACACCCCACTCGGCTTCGTTGACACCGTAAGGTTTCAACCGAGGACCACGAAACTGTGGATTTTCCCTGAAGGGGGATGAAAAAACGCGACGGGAGACGTTTTTACGACAGAACCGTAAAAGAAATAGACGTTAATTGTGTCTTGAAAAAGACAAACAATTAACGGTCGACGATAGTCAAAGACTATAGCAGGCACGGTGTCTCAGGAACACTTGAACGCCAATCAGGAAACTCGAGCGCAGCAGCTGGGACAGCGAGCAGCGTGACCGTCCGCGTCCGATGCCGGGCGCAGAGTGATGCTGTATCAAAATCAAACTTCGTTTTTATAGACTTCATTTATCATAATTTTTAACTCCTACAAAAGTTGTTTTTGTAAACGAAATCCAGGTTTCGGAGCCTATAAGTATTCTATCTCTAATATAACTAATGTGTCGAGACAATATTGATAGTAAACTAAATTCTATAATATAAATTTATTTTCACCTTTACAAAAGCGGACCAGACAGTATCAGTATTAATGACATAACATTCAAGTAATAATAATAATAATTCCTTTATTATCAGGCAACAAAGGCCCATAGATAACATACACAAAATATTCTTATATAATAATAAACTAATACATAATAAAATTATTAAAAACATGAACTAAGTACTACGTTGAGTCGGCGACGTATTGCGCTGAGTCGAGGTGTCATGTAGCCTTCCGCGAAAACGCCGATACACAACACCCTTCGGCCAAAATTCTTCCTTCATGAAGGTCTCCAGGTGATGAGTCGGAACGCGCACCACAAAAGATTTAAAGTTAACTTTGTGGCGCGATTCCAACCTCTCGACTCTTAAAGTGAATTTGGTCTTTATCGCAATGTACTCCACGATCTCCTCTGCCTTCGTGGAGTGATGTAGACGTGACACGTACAGCTGCGTCGACGGAATAGCGGGACGCAGCAACATGTTCGGACCAGTCAATGCGGTACCGCATTGATTGCGACAAGCAGGCTTCTTTTTCTTCTTCTTCTCCACACGTATTTATTTATTTATTTAAACTTCTCGCACACATTGAGGTACAAAGGCGGACTTAATGCCTTAGGCATTCTCTACGTATGAAGCATTCTTCATCGGCCTGTCCTTGGCTTGTTACCTGCGGTAACGAGCTTCGTACTAGTTCGGAGGGCTGCTGGGTACCCCTCGGATGTTTAGGTTGCCGCTGATGTTTTGCTGGAGTTGCAATAACGGCAGCAGAGTAAGCTCGTCCTGGCGTGGACGTGCTTATATTCTTCGGCGTCCCAACGATGAGGGACGCGGGGAGGGCGGGGCGCGGTTGTGCATCGCTCGCAGTGACGGCGGCTAGCGACGAATCGAATTTTGCTGACTCGAAACTCAGCTGCGATGCATTGAGTACGCCGTGACGTATGTTGGCTGGCTCGCATGACCTACATACCGCGTTGCGTAAATCTGCTACCTCGGTACGTAGATCACTGATGGTGGATTGCGAGGCTTCCAACTTCAACTGCATCTCGGCCAGGCTTGATCTCAGGCTTGTGATGTCCCGTAGCAGCCTGGTGACGTCGACGTGGTCGAATGTGACGGGAGGCAGCTTGCGCAAGTCCTTCGCCACGAAAGTCGGCACGTCGTCCGGGTCGGTCTCCTTCAAGACTTTAATAATGTCTTGGAGACTCCTCTCTCCTTTTTCATCCCTCCTGCGGGACGGCATTCGGTCGGCCATTTTTAGCGACTCGTACAGCAGTGTTTTCGCTCTGCGTATCTCCTCTTTAATGAAGTTAGATGTGCAGATCTGGATCACACTAACCTCGTCCATGACATCCAGCTGGTACTGCAGGAATGCCAGGACCTCGTTCGCCACAAGTTCTTCCGAACGCATGGTGGCAGCGGCAATTTGCCGCGCTCAGCGCAAAATAATTTCCGCTTACGGTGTAGGCGCGTCCGATTGCAACGGCGGATCGCACTGCAATATCTTAAAAATTGTTGAACAAATTCCAATTCAAGATTCACTCACTAATCAGCTGGAAAGAGTGGTTCAAAGAACAATGTATTTTCTTAACTTTGCTTTAAACAAGTTTTTGGCTTCAAAGTGCAATGCCCGGATTAATAATATTTACCCAAAAGGAAAAATGTATCAAATATTTGCGTTCTGCTGTATGATGTTCGTAAATACGTCGTTTATCTATCAAATGCTGACTCAGGACCTCACTGTTGTAAATATTACACAGTTTAAAAGTTACTTCTTGTTTGTATTCGCTTTTATGTATTACATCTCTTTGTTGGTCGAGTTCTCGATGATGTTCATTTTGGACCTTGTGCAAAAGAAAGACACCGTCTCATTTCTTTTGAAAATCAAAACTGTATTGAGAACATTGACTTGAGCGAGAGTATTCAGAGTTTTATCATTTGGAATTGGATATCATTAGTAACCATTATCTTGATAAATGTTTTTCTAGATGTTATGTATGTTACATCAAACAGTTACCAAATCGACGTCGATATTATTTTGAACATCATTTATGACATATTTCTAATCGCATCAAATGTCAATGTTGTTATGGCGACGCGAATTATAATATTACTAAGGAAATATCTCTGTGAGTGGACAAAATACATCCTGATGATGAATGATGAACATGAAGAAAATAATGTACATTGCTCGAAATTGTTTCGAATATACCAAAAGATTTTTGAAGCGTACGATCTGTATAAAAAAATATTTCAAGTAATAGTACGTTCAGGAACCTTCTTCTTGTTAGTAAGGGAGGAATACACAATGTGTATGAACATGTCATGTTCATAGCTGATATTTCAATACTTTGTGTAACTCATCCTTGAATATAACCTAGTTTACTTGGTGACGTATTTGTGACGTATTTGAAGGAGAATTTAAGAAGTATCAAATTGGTGTTTTTGTTTTCACAGGTTTTATATTACACAATTACCGAATTTTACCGTACACTTTGTTGTGTAGAGGTTATACTCAGTACGCTGAGAGTATATGCTGGGTTGGAAAAGGAAGTAAGTGTAAAAGGTGTCTTAATATAATATTCTATTATATATGTTTTAAATAACGATTGAACTTCTTTTTTGTTCTAGGCTTTAATTTTCATGCTTTCAATACTTTTATGGCTTATAAAGAACTTAATACTAATACTTATCTTAAGTATATACTGTGAAAAGTTCTATATCACTGTTGAGAAAGCTAAAATGGCGTGTATACAGCTTATGAAGAAAAAGAGATGTCCAAGTAAGACTGTTTTAATCGTAAAATACTTGAATTAAACCGCCTGAGATCGAAACCACTTTGGTAATTACATTTAATGTCAAAGCGCACAGCGAGCATTTATAATCTGTTAGAAGTTTAATTTTATCATAAAAATAATGTTTGCGTAAAGTTGTTGGTATTTCTCTTTGTTGAGTCTTCATCTTTCTTTTCAGAGAGTCAAGAACATCTTTTCAGGAACGTGCTACAGGCAAATCGATCGTTCAGTAAGATGACCGCGTGTGGCCTGTTCTGTGTAGACGCTACGCTATCAATATGTTTGATGGGAGTTGTCACTCATTACGTTGTTGTATTGTTGCAAATAAATTTTCTGTAAAGGACTTTTGAGAATCCAGGATGATTTTTTTAATTTTTTTGATATCGCTTTTTGTTTTCGAAATATAGACGATTCGATGAGAAAAGACCCCAAAAAAATGCTTTTTTTATGATATTTCAGAAATAAAAAAAAAAGAACTTATCAAAAAAAAAATTGACCATTTTGAAGCCCTTGCCAATACGCATCTTTAAAGACCTCAACCATTCATGTGGCCTTAAAACTCACAACACCAGCTAGATGTCGAACTCTGAGCGAAATTGGGGGCTTTATAGAAGCGATCGAAAAAACAATTATTTCAATGTTAAAAAGTGGCTACTAGACTACCTTGAAAGTACTTTTAAAATTGCTCTAACAATACTAATCTATCACCATCAGACATATTGGTTAGCATTAACACCCAGTATAATTGCTTTTTAATTTCTCACTAGCCTGAAGAAGGACGTCTGAAAAATTATATTAATATTTTTTGATAATAATCAGTATGAAATATACGAGTAAAGTATTGTTAGATAACGATTTTCTGAGTATCTTCTACCCTATTTACTACATAAATACTATTCTGTGTGCGCGGAAATATAATATCTACAAAAATTGGGTGGAAATTGTTACAAGAAAAAACGTTATGTGTGCTGTATTCATAAACTGTCTGATGCTTTGTTTTTTCTGCCTAGTTATAAAATTTACCCGTTTCGGTCTCACACTCCAATTAGCCTACTATTTTGTTTACTTCGAATATGCATTCAATTTTGGAGCTGTGTGTGTCCTCAATTTATACTTCAGTCGCAAAAGTGTGCGTTTGCTATCAGTTCTTTATGAGATCAACAAAAGCTTTTATAGCAACAAAGATATAAGGAAACTGAAGATTTTCACATGGGTGTCAATTGTGATAATCTTATTAAACTGTGTTGTAGTAGTATTTTGCAAAATGGCATACGACGTAAATTGGTCTTTCATGAGAAGTATTTTTGTATCATTATCTGCACTTTTAGATATCGAATTAGTACAAATCATGATATTTGTTAAAATGTTGAGTTACCAAACTAGAATCTGGAACAAAATTATAGAAAATACACATTTTGAAAAAGTAAATGATGACGAAATAACAGTGGACAGTGAAACAGCTTTGGAAGAAATGGATATTGCACTAAAATTTATTAGTGAAGCTTGGGATCTAATAAGAAATTCTGCTGGATCTATAGTAAATAATACCTTTATATTTCACTGTCTGTTGTATAATGTTGATGTTTCACCTACAGCGATTTTTTCAAGAGGAGACAAAATATTAATAGATTAATTAATTATGTTCTGTTCTAGATGGTTTTTCACTATGTTACAACATTCGTACACTCCATGTTTTACGCTGAAGTTATAATAACATGGTCAAAAACGCATTTTGTAAGTACTAAAACCTTTTTTAAAGTAATATTATAATATGAAGTATATTTTTTATTTTCAATATTATTGGCGTCTTTTTCTTTCATACATTTCTGACAGACATCATCTCACTAGTAAATAAATTTCTGCCTATATCATTTTTAAATTATCCGTCGTTTCTCTGGTCTTCCCCTACTATAGCTTTAAAGCCATCAACATTCACACCCAGAAGTTCCCTCATGAAAATATATCTTTAAACAGTCATAATATAAATATTAAATGAATATGAAACACTATTATTTAATTTAAATATTTCTAGGGAGGAGAATACATGATTATAACAAATACCGTTAGTATAGTGCTGTTGTTATCGAAGGAATTCTTCGTGGAAACGCAATTGTGCATTGCTTGTGAAGGATTTTACAATGAAATCACAAGAGCTCATATAAACGTGATTTTGAAATTATCTCAAGACTGTAAGTAGGTACTTATTCTAGATAATTCAAATGCTACTATAAAATTAAATATATGACTGTGGTTTGACATTACTATAATTATAGCGGATAGGGTCCGAACTCATGACCGGGGAGCTATTGCCTCTTACCTCTTATACTGTTTCGATGAAAACACACGATTTGTCAACCAGGCAGCCATTACTTCTAAGTCATTATTATCTACTGGTTTAGCGTCGCTAGATTCGTCACTTATCTTCTAAACAAATAAATAAAATTGAAGTGTCTGTTTGTAATGTCAAAATAACAGCATTTTACTAAACGCATATTATGAAAGTATAAACGACCCATACTACAAAAACACAATTTAATTTTTTTTTGCCTGTCTTTCTGTTTGTTCCGGCTAATCTCCGAAACGGCTGGACCGATTTTGAGTTGATGTATATGTATAGAAATCATCGCGGACGAAATCGCGGGTAACTGCTAGTGAATTTAATATTAGCTAAAGAGACCTAATTTTGAAAGGCTTGATTGAAAGTAATAGAATGTAAAATATGTAGATTGAGCCTTTCCTGCCCTTGGTCATGGTGGTAGCTGCGTCGTGCAACCCATCTCTTCTCGAATGGATCATAGATCAACATGCAGTTTCTTGATTACAGTGCCTTCAAAAAAACTGTGGAAAAACATGCATCGTATAATACAAGGAGATTTTGAGAAGCTCAGTGCGTGTGGAGTATTTGTCGTAGATGCAGCAACACTGCTACACTTCTGTGACCTTGTCACCACTTACGTTATAGTACTGCTGCAGTTTGCGTTTTTGTAATGTAAAGACTTTGCAGCCGATATTGATTTTGAAGGTTTTTGTTGAGTAATTAAATATAATGTTTGAATGATACTGTAATTTATTGTTTCTGAGTATTTATTGTACCTATATTACGAAAATTGATTCTGTCTAGTGACGTTATTAATTCCCTAACTCGAAATAAACATTTGAATGATCAAAGGTTGTTCTGGGTTTACTCAAATCAAAGGACCATGCCCAAAGCAGCATACATGCATACCCTATCGAAAACAATCATGTCCAAAAGTTACACATCGTGCATTTAAAAGTACATGAGACCTATATTTTGAAACAATTACTATATTTTAATTTAATGGTAATTTTTTTGTCTATTTCATAACAAAAAGAATACTTATCCTGCCAAACGGCTCATTGCTAATCATTTTCTGTCAGGCGTTTTCATAAACAATTAGTTCAATATCGAATTTCAATTTAAATAAGAATTGGTGTACATAATCTAGTAGTGCTTGACTAGATTTAGCAACATAAATCACTAAATGTTGTGGCACAACTCGTCGCTAGGTCCGGCAGCAGCTGGGGCCAGCTTAAAATGTACCAAGACTGTGGTGAGAACGATGTACTTACCCATATTTTTAAAACCTGAGAATTGGGCAGTCTTTCCACCAAGTATAATATGCGAGGTCGCTAAGCGGAGAATCTAGGCTTCCAAACTATGTGTAGGTACTTCGTTTCATTTTACCCTTTTCGAGCAGTATTAAACCATACTAGGCTATGAAAATCAAATAATCCTATTGGATCGATCGCTAAGCTGCTTAGCACATCTCTGGTGAAAAGGATGCTTTAGGATAGTTATAAATATCAGGAGTGGGCCTACCAGATGCTTATAACTTATGGGAGTATTCCACATACGGTACTAATAAAGCAGATCATACAGTGTAGAGGAAAATAAAACAAATATCTCAAAACGAACGTAGGTACCCCTTGTTTATTCAATGTTAAGGCATTTATTTCAAAACTTTAATAAATATAAGAAAAGGCAGTGAAGAGATAGTCCAGTCCCAACAACCTAGTCCCACCACCATTTAGCTTAACCACTTTGAAGGGAACTGAATTCTTTTCAACACGTCATGTTGTTTTCTACTCTCTCAAGATGCTTTGCAGTAGCACGGATAATTCACTGATTGCACGGCCTTAAATACGTTCCACGCGCAAAACACATTTGTAGTACCGAAACATTGATGCATGATTTCAATCAACTCAGCACTGCAACATCGTATTTCACCTATAAACTGACACGTATCGTAAGTCCAGTAGAAAAACCAAAATCGACAATGAGATATCGCTTTCAAGAATATGTATATCGAGCTAAAATGTGCAAAAAACGTACGGGTAAGTGTTAAATAAACAATAAATTAACAAACAAACAATAACACACGCACAGAGCACCAGTTTGAATGTAACAGTAGGTTTCTATGGTAGGTTTGGATGGATGGAGAAGGTAATCAAAAGGACATTACAACAATGACTTTAGGATGTTGATATGGTTGCTGAGGCACAGCAACGCGTCGAGCATGTTTGCCGACGCTTGTATTGATGGCTTCCTTGCCATCCTCAGAAAGAAAGCTGCTTCGTTGCTAAGTCATGCCCGCGGCAGTGGCAACAGTTGCGACTGGCAGAACTGACTGCCCCATATTGTGGCATTGTGTATGTACAGTAACATGTCTCAAAGAACAGCAACTAATAAAATTATATTGATTTTCTATGTATCTAATTTGTTGTTTTATGACTACAATTAATATAAAGACATTGATAAAAAATAATATAAGAAAACATTATTGATGATTTTTAACTTTTTAATAATTTAGATAATATGTTTGTGATTTTGTTTATATGAGTAATGTAGTCTGATATTTAATTTTTGTTATAATAGTATGATTTTGATTTGTATTTGAATATTCGGTTACTAACATAATTATTAAGTATACTAACAATACGAGTAACAAAAATATGGATCACGGTGTCTGAATTAAATAAATTAAAAAATAATCATATTTATATTGAAAACAAGTTCAAGTATCACCCAAATTAAAAATCTATTGATTGTTGAATACATACTATTATCAAGTTTCAACTACCTTCCATAGCAGACATGTCTTCGTCTGCTTCCATCCTTTGTTCAACTAATACAGAATTAAAAGGAAACGACTTCATTCTTGAAACGGAACTTACCGCGACTCTTGAAAATAATGGATCAGCAGCAAACAAAATACTTGGGAAAGAATTGCAATCAGCATTAAGGCCAATAAATATGATGCAAGATGTTTTTTTCTGTGCTAAGTACAAGATTCGGGACAACGTGATCACGACAAATAGTGTTTTCTACAATATGGTTTCTGTTTTCGCCATGTTTGTAGTAACTGGGTGCTGCTATTATTTTACGTTTGAATCTACAACATTCGATGAGAAAGGTTTCAAATATTACCAATATTTGGTTAAAATCTATTTCTTTTTTTTAGTTTTTGTGGGTACCTTTTTGAACTGCTGCACCAGTATTATTCAGAGGCACAACAATGTGCTGTTTGTCTTGAGAATTCAGGCTGTCGATACAAAGCTCAAAATTGGTGAAATTTTTAAACGTACCATCTTTCCCAACTGGGTTTGTGTTATAGCATTGAACTGTTATCATATTGCTTGGGTCGTTTTTTCCCATCTCATCATTGATTTTGTGGGTTTAAAGTTGGTTGCCTTTAGTTTTACCACTCACGTATGGTTAAGCTTTGACATGAATGTTTTGTACGCTACGAGGATCATGAAGCTCTTGACGGAGTCCCTCATAAGTTGGGTGAGAAATGTTAAAATATCAGAACGCATAGAAAATTCAGAAAAAGATGGTTATTGGAAAACAATGTTCGAAGTTTATATGGAAATATTTGAAGCATATAAAATATTTGGGAAGACCTTTCATCACTTGATAAGTTTATTGATATTTAATGTATTGACATTTTATAATGTTCATTTTGATTGACGTAGCTTTATGTTCCAGATTCTGTTCTATATCATGATAACAACCTCAAAATCTTTGATTTGCATAGCAATGCGAATAGAGATGAAATAAAATCTGTCAAGTGCGAGTCGGACTCGCACACGAAGGGTTCCATACCATGTCGTACAAGATTAACACTATGAATTTTTGTAATACTTTCGTAAAGGTAACAACAGAGGTGCTATAAAAAAACAAAGATTTGTAAAGAAATTGTCTAATTTTAATGAGAAAAAGTTGTTGTGTTCAAATATAGGTGTAGGAGTATATTTCATTTATTTTAAGAGAAAAATATTAAGTTTACTTTATGCAGTAACATGCATTAACTAAAGTCAAAGTTATTTATTTGCTACTAACATAGTATTAGTAGGTATAAATAGGTATATAGTAGGTAAGCAGGTAGATATGTAGGGTAGATAGGGTAGGTTAGGTACCTACCTACCCTGGTAAGAAGGGTAGGGTAGGTAGGTAGGGTAGGTAATTAGGTAGAAATAGGTAATTAGGAAAGGTAGATGCGCCGTAGATAAGTACTTAGTGCTAACCGTGCGAAGCCAGGCCGGGTAAATCTAGTTACTTATAAATAAAAGGATTTCTCTTGCTACATCAGACTATATTGTACAAAATAGAATGTAAGTAGTACGCCAAATTTTAATTATAACTATGCGTTTGCACTGGCGAAACATTCACAACAAAACATGTTGGAATCTCTATTTTCTGTCAATTTTTCATACAATGTTTGACAGGAACTAGAGATTTCAACATGTTTTGTCGTAATGTTTCGCCAGTGCAAACGCACGGGTACAATACAGGTATTTATTTACGTTATTTTTGATAGTCATACAGAAATCTATTATTTCTTACTTATTATTTTTACACATCCCATCGGACTATGAGAGTGAGGGAAGAGAGAGTGCACTCGTGTCTGCGCACACACTTGTGCACTATAATATCTCCCGCGCCGAAGGCCAGTCTCCGTTGAGATTGGCCGCCATGACCGAATATTTTTACACCAATAATTTTTCTCAATATGAAATTGTATCCACAACGGTTTAAGCTAGGTAACTGAATAGTACACTGTATGTGCCAGCATTCATTTCAATGTTACTGAATATATTGTCTATTGGAGTGTAGTTTTAACACGAGGTACACACATCAACACCGTCTAGGGATACTTTGAAAAAAGTCGATAAAGTTCTTGAACTCAAAAAATACTGGCCGGTTTTAAGTTTATTTTGTAGACCTTTTTGGATGACCGAAATTTAAATGATCGAAATAGTATATGCTGCCATGATAGTAGGTACTTACTAATTCCATGTCATTACTCCGACTATTAAATAGTTATCTGTGGAATTTATATCGCATAATATTAGCATGAAATACAAAATTATTACTTTAAGTTGCAGAAAATCGCCCATATTATATAAAATACGTTATGAATCGGCGTTTTTAGTATTAGTTGATTATAAACAGTATTATGTTACATGATACACACAAGTTTCAAATTCCTAATTTGTTTAGTTGTTGAGATAGAGCTCGTACAAAAATGGTCTAAAACAGACAACTTCTACGGCCCCCTGATTCATCATTTTTGAAGATAAAAACAAATAAAAATTAAATTTATTCTCTACTCGATGAGCTCTAGAAAATGATACCCCACATGCCAGGGTAAGAGAATTTTTTTTTCAAAATTTAATTTTATTGTATGGCGACCCCCCTTTATTTTTTAATTTTATTATTTGTTGCTCTTGCGGCAATAGAAATGCTCAATCTGTGAAATTTTCAACTGCCTACCTATTACGGTTCATGAGATAGAGCTCGCTGACAGACAGACGGACAGCGGAGGCTTATGAATAGGGTTCCGTTTGTCACCCTTCGGGTACGGAACCCTAAAAAGTAACTACTGGGAGTGACAGTTATGTAAGAGTTATTCTAATTCACTAAGTACTTAATCTAGTATATATAAAATAATCAATTAACTAGTTCATCCTTTAAATGATCAATCAGAATTATGATTAATAAGTAGTAACCATGAAAATTACCATGTACGGGTTTTACTAGCTAATGATTTACTGGAGGATTTAAAGAACTGTGATAGTATAAACATTTTTAAAGCAAAACTCAAGAAATATTATATGTACCCTGTAACGTCATCAACATCATCATCACATAGAGGCAAATATGATAATTATAATTACTTAGATCACTTAGATGTAAGCACTTTGTATCTCATTTTAAGTGAACTGTTATTTAATTTCTTATGAGAAATAAATTCTTGAAGCCTAACTCCATACACAGATTTGTCGTGAAGGTTTATAAGTTCAGTGTGTATAGCGAAACATGTTCCATTAACATGCACTAAGTTTATTTAAATTAACAGTAAGTAAGAGTATTAGAGTACAAGGTCATTATTTCTCTCAGTTGTTGTTTATTAAATACGTTACTCATATTATTTTATAATGCAAAATTATGACCCAAAAGCGCGACAACAATTAAAGAACAATTAAACAACAAAACGAGCGAGAATAATTAAAGGCGTCGCGTCGCGCGCCAAGTCGCACCAGTCTGCACGAGCCTCTAAACAGCGCTGCAAGTTTCACGGGTTACGTGCACTGTTCCCTTAATGTTCTTATTTGTTATTATTCTTACTTTAATCTGTTGTATTTTGAATATAATATATTGTTTCTTTTGAATCAGTCGATTTATATTTGAGAAAAAAAATTATCAGTCTAATAATTTTCTTATTCTGTTCTAGTTTGCTCTGGTATCATTTATATCTCTAACATGGATTATTAAGAACATGCTCCTGCTCATATTTTTGAGCGTGGAGTGTGAGAGATTCGTCTCGGCTTTGAGAGAAGTTCAGAGTGCTTGTGTCAAACTAGCAAACTCAAGGAGTTGCTCAGGTAAGAAATAATTAATGATTTGTAGTTAATTATTAAATTTCTGAATATGAATAGCTTGGTTTGACATCTATACCACCACATACGAACTACAACCGATCAATCCTACCGCGCGATTTCATAGTTTTGCACCCGATTGGTGCAAGCAAGCCGACAACAACCTCAGGCAGCAGCCCAAAAGACACAACAAACGTATAAGGAGAATTGTCTCTTTTCAATGGAGCAAGAAGAAATATAATAAAGTGGCATTAAAATTGCTATTACACTTAAACGTGTCAGGTTTCAATTAGCATACCTATATATTTTATCTCCTGACCGCGCAAAGTTTTATTGGAATTTCCTCGTTAAATTTCGCAGGATTTCAGTCGGCCCGGAGTCCGGTTTTGTGCCCGATATAAGGCAATTAGCTCTAATCTCTATAACATGGGACTTAAACATAACTGGTGAACTAATTATATGTTTTTACAGACACGCAAAAAAGAATCAGCAAGAATATCCAACGCGTGCAAAAGACCTCGTTTAAAAAGATGCACGCGTGTGGCCTGTTCATCATAGACGCCGCGCTATCACTGCACTTGTGTGCTCTCATCACTACTTACACAATCGTTATACTACAGTTTGAGTTTCTGTAATACTTAAAAAAATATTATTTTTTTGTCTCTCGAATGAAAAGATTTTTTTTTATTTGTGCATGAGTCTCAAGTCTTATAATATTGATTAAAACCATAATGTAAACAAGTTTATTACTTTCAATGACAATTAATTTCCAACAAAATAATCAAGAGCCTCACTGTGCAAACGCTTGTAGCACGCCAAGTACATACTACCTAAATTATAAGAAGTGGTTAATCGCACAGCCAGTACTATTATCTATTCTGTGACACAGTGGTGGTAAATCCCAGTAAATGCAGTTTAATGTACAAGACGTCTTGAAAGGCCACTGGCTTGGGTATAGACAATACGCATATTATGATGATGGTCTTGTACACAAGGCTAACAAGGCTAAAGGCTAATAAGGGTATTGTTTTTGTAACTAAGTTACAAAAATTATCTTCTAACCATTAACTGAGTTAAAGTGCTTGTGATGAATTCACAGTTTTTTTTTAGATGTTGGACGGGGTTTTTGCGGTTCCCGGCTAGGAAAATTATATCTTTTTATCCAGTTTAAATTAAAGTTTTAAATGAAAATCGGCTCCATGATTCCTTTAATTTTTATTTTTTTTGGTTTGGAAATCGTCAAATGACTTCTCCCGCTCCGTGGAGCGGAAGGGCGTGTCAGACTCTTACTGACCAAAACACACCCGTGTTCCTTCCCTTGCCTGTTCGTTGCCAACGGCCACGGTCTCCCCTTAGGACTTCCCGCAACCCCGGCAGGCGTCAATTTTGCTGACATCTCTTTGAGGCGCGCGTGGAACACGATGAGTATCTTTGCTATTACTTACAGGTTAGTAAGTTGAAGTACATAGTAAATTATTGAAATCACCTCAAATTGGAGGCCATCCACGCACACTGTATCAATAATTTACTATGTATATGTTTGAAAATCGTAATCTTTTTTGTTACAGTAGACTATACTATAATTTTTTTCTTCTTTTTATTTTAGATTCTTTCAGACAGTGTATTTCTACTTAAAAAAACATATAACGTAAACACTTTAGCTTGTTAAAGTTAAATTTAAAAAATATATTATCAGCTTTTGCTAGTGATCACAAACTTTTTTGATGTGTGTATGTGTGTACACAATAAGTAAAGTAGTTATATTAAACATAATCTAAATATTAAAATGAATTATTGATTCTATCCCCATTATCTGAATGAAATGACGTGCGTAGGCATAAACCGTACATTATTGTATCACTTGTGAACTAAGAATAACTCAGTAACTCATAATGAAAACAATTCGAAATATCGGACAAAAATACCCCGTGAAAAATATGTTTAACAAAATAGTGGACAAAGATGTGCAATCGATGCTTTTACCTTTGAATCTCATGCAATATATTATTTTCTGTCCTAAATATCGTATTAAAAATAATGTTATAACTCCGAACGGTTTCATCTCCAATTTAGTTTCAATGATTGCAACACTAGTATTCATTTTTTCATTTGTCTACCGCAGTTTTGTGACGTCGGTTCAGAAAGATTTGGACAGATATACTTTTTTCACGAATGTCACTTCTTATGATGCTGTGTACTATAGTTTGGGATTTACTATTAACTTCGTGATTGGGATCATTCGTACCAAAGAATCTGTTAAGTTTGTCCTTACTTTTCAAAAAGTGCACAGATTTCTCAACAATAAATCCAGTTTTAATAACTTCATCATTTGGAATTGGATTACTGTAATCGTGACTGTGTTTGGTTTTGCCTCTGTATTCGCTTGTCTTTGCATACTGACCAATTTACCTTACATGACAATTTATTTTAGCTGCCTTGTGATTAGTTTTGATTTTAATGTTCTTTACGCTACCCGAGTAATACAATTGTTGGAAAATAAAGTTAATCTTTGGAGGATTCAAGTTTTAAATTTTCACGAAATAGAAAACACATACGGAGTTATAGATTGTAAGAAAGTGTTTCAGGCTTACGTTGATATACTAGAGTGTTATGACGTTCATAAAGATTGTTTTCAGCAATTCGTAAGTGTTTTAAAATCCAATCCAATTAATACATACAGTTTTCATTTTGTCTTATTGAACATTATAACATTTCAGATACTTTATTACATTTTAGAAATATTCATTCACGCTCTGATGTACATCCAAGTGATAATTGAAGCACATAAACTAGGCGAGGTGATTAATAAAGAAGTTAGTATCATTCGAATTACTTTATTTTTGTTTACGGCTTATTCAATAAGACAAGGGTATTATCCCTTCCTCGGTTAATAATATAACCAAGTAAACAACATAGACTTTTGAATGATTAAGGAGTCGATCAGTGAGAAAGTTAAAGCGGTAGGTTCCTATGGAGAATAACGACAAGAAACTCTATTTTACTGTTTTAAAACAAAATGTATTCTCTCTATCTCTATCTTGGTTGCATCGTTATGATGTATCTAAAGGATTATGATGTGAGAACAATGTAACAAGTCGTACACAATTAAAGTAGCTCAGGGTAAATTCAAGAAGATTTTAAAATAAGCCAGCTAAGCGATGACCAGTTCCACCTGACGGCGCCCGTTCACGGAGACAGACAAGTGTGAAGCCCTACCGTGATGACTAGACTTTTTCCGGCTGAATGATGGTATTTGCAAAGTTTCGCACTTGTGTTTACACTCTTTTTTGTTACAGATATCATTGACTTTTGTTTGGTTGTCCCTCATTTTGTGGTTATTTAAGGATTTAACTTATCAAACCATATGGAGCAAGCAATGTGAGAAACTCTACTTAGCTATTCAAAGTGTGCAAGATTCATGTACACTTATTTTAATGACAAATTATTCAGGTGATTTCCTCTCCAAGCGTTTTTTTCATTTTATTGTTTCCACTTATTAGCGACTGACTCCTCAGTCCGTCAAGTTTAAATGCTGTTTTGTTTTATTCTCAAAGAACGTAAAGTTCACACTCTAGTTAGACCATGATTGTCCTTTACGTATTTAATTTTAATCTGTTTGGCAGCTGACCAGAAAAAACTATGCAAGAACGTTTTGCGCCTGCATCGAGCATCATTCAGCAAGATACGTGTGTGTGGCCTGTTCTACGTAGACGCTGTGCTACAACTAAGTCTTATGAGTCTTCTTACTAACTACACTGTTGTTTTGCTTCAGTTTGCTTATTTGTAATTCAAGATCATTAAAATTGTATATTTTAGTGAAAACAGCTAAGTTGATTTTTCTATTGAGTTTGTTTGTTACTTTAGAAAGATTGTTTTTAAGCATTTCATACTCAAAAACTGAATGCTTATCTCAATTAACAATGTTGTTTTTAAGTATTTACCTATGTAAAAGTTATTCAGCAAACGTCTTTATGTATGTAGTGAAATAAGCAAAAAACTTCAATTCCATAAAGTGTTTGATGTTTTGACAAATAAATCTAGTATTTAAACAAGAAATCACTTTACTGAAAACTAGCTGCGCCCCGCGGTTTCAAAAAGTATTTAAAAGTTAAAAAGTATCCTGTTTGTGTCAATTTCATCCAAATCCATTCAGCAATTTTAGCGTGATAGCATAACAAACAAACAGATATACAAAAAGTCAAATCTTTTCGCTTTATAATATTAGTTCAGATTAGATTACTATCAACAAAAAACTTCAATTGCTCAAATAATTATATTAATAATTTTATTTTTTATTTTATTCTCTAATATTTTAATATATTATAAAAACGTATAATCTTTTCTGTATAATATTACTTTAGATTTTAGAAAACTAATACTCGTTATCAACAATCTAAGACATGCAACTGAACCTAAATTGATTAAGCAACCTAGCGCTTGGTCAATCAGTGTTGCAGTATTGTATTTCTGTATGGGGAGGCACGTCAAAACTATACTCAAACCTTTAGAAGTTGCACAAAGAGCAGTACTCACAGTCAGCACTGTCCGGTCCTATCTGTTCCCCACATACCTTTTGTACCAGTCTTGTGAGGTCCTCACGGTCCGGCAGCTGTTTGTCCTGCACGCAGTTTTGAGACATCATGCTAGTACTAAGTATGACAACTCCTCGTATTTTTCTGAACATACAATAATCTACCAACCTATAAACACCCATACGGTCGCAAGTACTATTGTTACCTAGACTCTTTTCTGTATGAAAGAATAAGTAAGCTTGTAGATATACACCCCTTAAATAGGAACAAATGGAAATCTACGGTATTTAGACTACATTCGCAAGCTAAACTATAATGAGACCGAAAACCTGTTATTTACAGTAAAGTAGCTTATCACAATACTCCCTTCTCCTACACACATCCACTTATTCACACTCTACTCACCGGAGCCCATCACTACACTACTTATTATTTTAAGATTATTGTACTTTTTGTTACTTCTTTTATATTTTTTATTCTCTTTGATAAAAAATGTTGTGTTTATCAGATGTGTATAGAGGTCAAACAATAGCTAGTTCAGTCTTCGTTGTTGGTAGATATAGGTAGTTGGTTTTCAATCACACACAACTCTTAACTCAAACTCAAAGCATTTATTTCAATTATAACATTTACAGGCACTTTTGAATTATCACTTATAAAGGCTCAGTCAAAGTCATTCAGTTTGAGTTAATTATTGAACCTAATCGCCCATTCAAAAACGAAGTAGGTTCCTGATGGAAAAGAACGGGCAAGAAACTCCACGGACACTCTTTTTAAATCAAAACATTACGTTACAGAGGTTACTTGTTCGACAATTACAACTTCAGTCCTTTCTAACACATCTTTTCTTTTATTTCTATTACCCGCACCCGCCATTGCGTGTGCGACCCTGTCTCAAAGTGGACAGATCTACCATGTATTCCAAGTCAAAATCTTATTACTAAAGGACCATGACCAATTTTGTATGGACCCCGTCCCCCCCCTCCAACAGCCATGTGATACATGCCAATATGTTTATAAGGATCCAGAAAAAGACTTACTGTCTTGTTCAATTGCAAAATCAATGGGATTTTTTTGTAATAACAAAAAACATTTTGGTTGGCTAACCGAACCTAACCTAACCTTACCCATCCTTACCTAACCTAACCTAACATAACCTTTTTTTTTTTTTTTTTTTTTTCTCGGGGTGGAAATCCTCATGGATGTCCTCCGCCCTGGGGTGGGCGAAGGGGTCTGTCAGACTCTTACTGACTAAAACCACCCCGGTGTTCCCTCGCACACTTGCGTCGGGGGGCTGCGGGAGCAAATTGCGACTTCCGCTGCCCCGGACTGGTGACGGCCCGCACTCTGCGGGCCCCGTCCCGTAGGGGGAGTGAGGTGTGCAAACTCCCCCCGTTACGTCTTAGAGTGGCGCGCGTGGAACACTACGCGCCGCCATCTCGGGTCCTGTGTGATGGGGGGCGACGGATGTCCCCGAATCCGTCGCCCCTGGACCCATTTAGGGGGGCTGGAAGAGGGCGTTATCCGCCCTCCGCCGACGCCCGGTGCGCCTGCTGCGGGCCGGGTGAGTGGACGAGATCTCCCTCTCCCTTTCCGCAGCCTCCTTCTGCGAGATGACTGTCTCGCAGAAGGAAACCACCGCGTCCCACGACTCGGCACTCCCGACCATCGAACGAACGACGGCCGGCAGTGACAAGTCGGCTCCAACTTCTGAAACGAGGGCACGGCGCGGCTCCTCCCACGCGGCACACTCTGCCAATGTATGCCGCGCCGTGTCCTCCCGACAATGGACGCAGTGGTGACACCGAGCGTCCGGCTCCCTGTTTATGCGACACAGGTACTTCCCGAAGCAGCCATGCCCCGAGAGCACCTGCGTCACCCGAAACGACAGGGAGCCGTGCCTCCTCCCGAGCCAGTCGTCGAGCACCGGCCGGACCGCCTCGATGGTGACGAGGCCGGCGGTGGGGCGTGAAAGCCTTTCCCGCCATTCCGCCACCAGGACCTCGCGAAGCTGAGACCGACGCAGCTCCATGTGTCGCTGCATCGGTCGCTCGCCCCGCGCTGTGGCTTCCTCGCGCCACCGATGAAGTGACGCGAGCACCTTCGCCTCCAGGTCCCAGGGCGGGGATCCGGCCAGTGCACAAGCCGCCTCGTAGGAGATCGTGCGATACCCCCTGATGACTCTGACGGCCATCGCTCTCTGCGGCTTACGCAATACAGCGATGCTACCGGCCGTCAGGTCCGCCGCCCAGATCGGGGCCCCGTAAAGGGCCATCGACCGCACGATCCCCACGTACAGCCGCCTACAAACGGCGCTCGGGCCCCCCAGATTGGGAAGCAGCGTTGACAGCGCCCCAGCAGCGCCCAGCAACTTGGGCGCCAATCGTCGGAAGTGGGGCCCGAAGTCCCACCGGCTGTCGAGCACCAATCCTAAGTACTTCATGGTAGACTCGACAGCGATCCGAGTCCCCCCGACCACGATATGTGAGCCGGGTCGCGGCGCCCGCCGGGGGCCATGAAATACCATGGCCTCCGACTTACTAAGGGCCACCTCCAGGCCTAACCTAACATAACCTAACCTAACCTAACCTAACAGTGATAAACTGATCTTGAATTTTGAAGGTCACATGGCACTCCTGAATGATGAACAGCATTTGTGTATTCTTGTGATTGGGTAATTGTACAAAATATTAAAAGAAAAAAGTGGGTTAGGTTAGGCTAACCTAACCTCGAACTCTACCAGCCCCCGTAAACAGGTCTATAGGGACAGCGGACTCGGGGAGGTCCACCGCCTCCCTTCCAGAAGGACCCGTAGTGGCGGCACGTAGTGTTCCAAGCGCGCCCCTTTTTGACGTCGCAGCAGGAGTGAGGTGCGAGACTCACGGGCATGTGGTGGCCCGCATTGTGGGTCGGACCCCGTCCCCCCCCTCCAACAGCCATGTGATACATGCCAATATGTTTATAAGGATCCAGAAAAAAACTTACTGTCTTGTTCAATTGCAATTCAAATTCAAACATTTTGGTTGACTAACCTAACCTTTTTTTTTTTTTCTCGGGGTTGGAAATCCTCATGGATGTCCTCCGCCCTGGGGTGGGCGAAGGGGTCTGTCAGACTCTTACTGACTAAAACCACCCCGGTGTTCCCTCGCACACTTGCGTCGGGGGGCTGCGGGAGCAAATTGCAACTTCCGCTGCCCCGGACTGGTGACGGCCCGCACTCTGCGGGCCCCGTCCCGTAGGGGGAGTGAGGTGTGCAAACTCCCCCCGTTACGTCTTAGAGTGGCGCGCGTGGAACACTACGCGCCGCCATCTCGGGTCCTGTGTGATGGGGGGCGACGGATGTCCCCGAATCCGTCGCTCCTGGACCCATTTAGGGGGGCTGGAAGAGGGCGTTATCCGCCCTCCGCCGACGCCCGGTGCGCCTGCTGCGGGCCGGGTGAGTGGACGAGATCTCCCTCTCCCTTTCCGCAGCCTCCTTCTGCGAGATGACTGTCTCGCAGAAGGAAACCACCGCGTCCCACGACTCGGCACTCCCGACCATCGAACGAACGACGGCCGGCAGTGACAAGTCGGCTCCAACTTCTGGAACGAGGGCACGGCGCGGCTCCTCCCACGCGGCACACTCTGCCAATGTATGCCGCGCCGTGTCCTCCCGACAATGGACGCAGTGAACATAACCTAACCTAACCTAACAGTGATAAACTGATCATGAATTTTGAAGGTCACATGGCACTCCTGAATAATGAACAGCATTTGTGTATTCTTGTGATTGGGTAATTGTACAAAAGATTAAAAGAAAAAAGTGAGTTAGGTTAGGCTAACCTAACCTAACCTAAGAATTGACGAGAATATCCGTCAGGCCATAGAGTGAAACAGCTCACAGACGATACTAGCCATTATTTAGCAGTAAAAATAGTGATTAAAAATCAAAGATATGGTTTACAACATGTTATTTTGTGCCAAAAATAATAACATTAAAACATGATTTTTCTGGGATATCCCATATTTTTGACAGATGTCGTCATAGTAAAAATTGATCACCTTACCAAGATGGTTGGACTGAGATACATTTTAAATCTGTTGGTCGGTGTAAGGTTTGGGGGGACGTTTTGACAATTGATGTTCCACAGAAGTGGGCCCAGGACCGAGCACTGTGGAATACCGCACGACATAATATATCGTGCCAACACCCGCCGTCACGTCCCCTGTAGGTGACACGCCTTTTCGCCAAAACCTAACCTAACCTAAGCTAACCTAACCTAGGTTAGGTTAGGTTAGTGACAGTACAGTACAGTGATCAACTTACTGATCTTGGATTTTCAAGGTAGCTACATGGAACTACTCAAAGATGAACAGCATCACCGTATCCTTGTGATTGCGTAATTGTACAAAATACACACATCAAAAGTGTCTAGGGATCAACATATATTTTTGCAATAACTTTTCTCCTGATTGATATTAATTAAAATTTTCTTTAAGGATTCATCAAATAAAGTGTTTTCGTTTGTCACAGTAACGATAAACCAAGTCACCTTTGCATTAATAAAGAAATTTGCCATTTTCCTAATAAAGGGATTTTTGACATTTGAACCACTAACATTAAAGTTCGAAAAAAAGACTGAAATAACAGTTTTCTTTAAAATTTTATTGGGTAACATAAACAATTAATAATCCGTGTTTCTACCGCGAACACTAACAACACAAGAACATCGGTTTGGCATACTCAAAATGAGTTCATCCAAATCACGCTGTGGAATGGCCGCCCATGTTCGTTGCAACAACAAAAAAAGGTCTTCTTGCGACTGGATACCCTCCATATTCGGCAGAGCTCTTCTCTGTAGCATATCCCATGCATGCTCAATCGGGTTCAAGTCTGGCGACTGAGCAGGCCAGGGCAGGACATTGATGTTAGCTGCGGCGAGAGTCTGTCTTACAACTCTTGCGGTGTGCGGTCGTGCATTATCATGCATTAACTGAAATAAGGGACCGATTTGCACTTGTAGAGGAACGATGACGTCTGATACAATCGTCTCAGCATAAATTTGAGCGTTGAGGTTGCCTCTGATCCAAATCAACTCAGTTCTTCCGCCGATCCAAATACCCGCCCATACCATGATGGTTCCACCACTATAAGGATGGACTTCCTGGCAGGATTTTAATCGCTGTTGGCGTCCAGGGGTTCTCCAGTGTCGTATACGTCTTGTATCCGGTCTCATACCAAAACGAGACTCATCAGAAAAGCACACGAAACGCCATTGTTCTTCTGCCCAATTTCTGTGTTCAAGAGCCCATTGATATCGAATCCTACGATTGTGCATTGCTATAGGTGGTACCCGTAGCGGTCTTCGGGAATGAAGGTTCACTTCATGCAAGCGGTTTCTGACTGTTTGGTCGCTAATTAAGTTCCCTGAAGAGTGATGAAGCCTCACGGCTAACATCATGGCGGTTATTGTTGGAGCTCTTCGAGCTAAGATTTGAATGTATCGGTCTTGTCTCCGTGTGGTGCAGCGATACCGTCCTCCATGGCGCTCAGCCACGGTACCAGTGCTTCGGTAACGTGTCCAAAGTCGACTGATAACACTCTGACTTGTATTCAGAGCTAAAGCCACAGTACGTTGCCGGGAACCAGCTTCTATCATTCCCACGGCTCTGAGCATTTCTTCCCTGCTTAAATGACGTCGCTGCTCCATAATAACGTTGGTTTTAATCAGTAGTAGGGAAACAGTAGCACTAATAATGTCTTCAATGCGTTGTATGTTTTTATAGGGAAAATATTGACAGCTGATTTTCATCTTTTACTCGAATTTGATTCACAGTTCCTGATTCAAATTATGAAATGCACCAAAAAGGATCCATATAAATTTATAAAATCATAAATTTATTACAAAGCCACATCTCAATCTCAAGAAATCCGCATAAAAATGCTTGATCCCTAGACACTTTTGATGTGTGTATTAAAGAAAACAGCAGGTTAGGTTAGGCTAACCTAACCTAACCTAACAATTGACGAGAACATCCGTCAGGCCATAGAGTGAAACAGCTCACAGACGATACTAGCCATTATTTAGCAGTAAAAATAGTGATTAAAAATCAAAGATATGGTTTACAACATGTTATTTTGTGCCAAAAATAATAACATTAAAACATGATTTTTCTGGAATATCCCATATTTTTGACAGATGTCGTCATAGTAAAAATTGATCACCTTACCAAGATGGTTGGACTGAGATACATTTTAAATCTGTTGGTCGGTGTAAGGTTTGGGGGGACGTTTTAACGCATCGTCCTTTGTTCAATAAAATTTACAAACGATCCTAAATGCATATCTGTTCATTCATTTATAATTAAACAATGTTAATATTTACAAATACAAAAGTTATTCAGAATTAAATTTAAATTAGAAGCTTTATTACTTTCTACAACTTCACTATTACTATTTTTACAAAACTTCCGGTGATTCAAGGAATTAAATGAAACGACAGGTATTCATTAGTAAATTGCAGGGTTAAATAATCTTATTACTTTAATAGTTGAGTTTATATTATTGAAACTTATTTAGTTCTCGTATTAAATAATTACATTCAGTTATTGATCATAATATTCGCAAATCGCACCATCTTGGTGACATTAGGTAGTGCTTTGTCATAAACAAAACTATGTAAAATGACCACTTGTTAATACGTATGAATAAAAACCCAAAGGTCATTAAATAAATATTCCCTTTTCATTTTAACTCTAGTTTTAGCTTCAACATCGAAATTAGTTTAGTTTCTCTTCCAGTCAAAGTCACATTAAAAAGTCAGTTCACAAGATGGCGTTTGATTGATCTCAAAGGAATCTATAGCATTCTCAGATGTACGAGATGTATGCAAATAGTTATAATAGTATCCCACAATAACCCATATAGGGCAGGACCAACGACTTTATGGTGAATAACAATAGATGTTTCGCGCTGCTTCGTGAGATAACACAAGTCCGATTAGGTACTCTCAAAATCAATTCAGAAAATTGTGTTCAAAGTGCAAATCATAGTGATATTTTGCAAAATAACTGTTTATTTATCTATTACTGTCCTAGTGATATAGTGTTTAAAGCTAATTTAACCAGATAATTAGTATACAATAACATTTCATCGCAAAATCGTTGAAAAAATTCAAAAGTTTGTGTCCAGTGAACTTCATTATCTCATACGCGTAAGTGACGCGTATTCCACGGCGCTTACGACCTTTGTTCCGAGCACGCCGCACATCGACGTCTGAGTGGGCTTCAAGCATATTCATCGCTTTCCAGCCGGTGCATGATTAAACGCCTAACGCTTGCTAACGCTTAAAGCGCTTGATTACGTCCTAAGATATATCGTGCTGTCAGTGCTACCAAACTCCCGGCGGCAAAGTTCGTGATGCGTTCCAGCGACAAATTAAAGCGATATTGTTGCATCAGGGTATGGGACTAGTGGCGCCACCCCGACCATAACCAGTACTAATTTTTATTATAATTTTATTCTTTTCTTTTTTACTTTTAAAGTTACAATGCTTCGCACTCCCCCAAAAGATGGCGAAGCCGGTAATTTACCACATGTCCAATCAGAGCGGTCCTTGCTAGTTCACCGAGCACATCTAACATAAGCGCAAGATATAAGCGCCAGCGCACTGAAAGCTCTCCTGATTCAGACCCCCATTCAAACTCTCATGAATCCACGACGAATGAACTACTTGATACTATTCGTCAAGAAATACGTTCAGTTTTATCTTCCGAGGTCTCAGCATGCATTAAATCCTGCATTACTAATGAACACGGAAAAGAATATCGCACAAAACCCAAAACTCTTCTGGTCCTTTGTGAAGGCAAAAAAATCTAGATCTAGCGACATTCCATCCACTATGCATTTGGGACGAAATATTGCAACATCTGGTGAAGAAATATGCAAACAATTTGCTACACACTTCTCTTCAACCTTCATACCTTCCGTTACCCCGAAAGCTCCCAGTACTAGTTCGCATAATTACTTTCAATCCGTTTTATGTGGAATGACTTTTACTGAGAGAGACGTATTTAAAGAGCTAAAGAAACTTGACGCTTGCAAGGGTCCGGGACCTGATGGCCTGCCGTTATTTATCAAGAAATGTGCAGCTAACTTGTCTCTTCCGCTTAAGTTGATTTTGAACAAGTCAATTAAATCATCCACGTTCCCCTCGCAATGGAAAGTTGCTAACGTTGTGCCCATTTTTAAGAAGGGAGAAGTCGACGATTCTCCAAACTATCGTCCCATATCGCTTCTTTCCGTCTTTGCGAAGCTGTTTGAAGCGCTTGTTTGTCCCATATTGACTTCGCACATAAGAGCGCAGTTGGCTCCCCAACAGCACGGTTTCTGTGCTCGCAAATCCACTACTACTAATTTGGTACATTACGTTAATGACATTAGCAAATCTCTGGACTCCCGTACACAGGTTGACTCCATCTATACGGATTTCAGCAGTGCCTTTGACAAGGTTAACCACAAGATACTTGTCACAAAACTCAAACAGTTTGGCATATCCGGTCAACTACTTATGTGGTTTGCCTCATACCTATTTGAGCGGAAACAGAAGGTCGTTGTGAGGGGTTATGAGTCACCATTTTATGTTTCCATCTCCGGAGTGCCACAGGGATCTCACCTGGGACCGATCCTCTTCTTGATTTTCGTCAATGACATTGTTCATTCAATACGGCACTGCAAATGTTCCATGTTTGCAGACGATTTGAAACTATACAGGGAAATTAAAACAGACTGCGACATTCTTCTTCTTCAGGCTTAATATGATGACTCTCAATGCAAGTAAATGCTATCACATGACTTTTACGCGTAACAAACAAGTACGTTCATCATCTTATGTGTTGGATGGAGTTCCTCTGCAAAAGGTTGATACCATCCGCGATTTGGGTGTCCAACTCGACAGCAAGCTAACTTTCATCAATCACATTGACGCGATTGTAGCCAAAGCGTTACAAATTTCGGGTTTTGTAAAAAGAACTTGTTCGGAGTTTCGGTCCATATCGACACTAAAAGTGCTCTACTACACCCTTGTCAGAAGCATACTGGACTACGCATCTCCAGTTTGGAATCCCACATATCGTGTTCATATCAACAGGATAGAACGTATACAGAAGGCTTTCACCAGATACTTACGCTTTAGATGTCCTAGTTGCCCTCATGACGCAAATTATTCCCAAAGGCTTAATCACTTCAATATGTTACCACTTGAACAACGTAGAAGCACTTCTGATCAGCTCTTGTTTTACAAAATCATCCATAACCTGGCGGATGTACCTGAGCTGTTATCAGAAATTGATATAGCTGTGCCTAGGCCTAGCGTAACTAGATCTCTACGCAAAATAAATACCTTTGCACCATCCTCATCAAGAACCAACCTTGGTCGCAATGCCCCCTTGAAACGATTAATGGCTAATTATAATAAAATAGATATCTCCAACAATATTGATATATTTACAGACTCATTTTCCCAATTTCGCAAAAAACTTATTACTATTAGCGACGAATCATAATCTCATAACCTCCTTTTTTTCAATTTAATTTTTATGGTATTTTGCCAAATGTGCCTGCCTTTCCAACAATTTTGGAATGTTCTCTTATTGCACTCGATACCGCGTTCTACCATTTTGAATAACAATTTTACTGTTCATTTATTCGTATTTTTTTTTATCATATAATATGTTTAATTTTTATTTTAATGATAACTTTGATGTTAATTTTTGATAATAATTGTTTACCTACTCTAATTTCGATTATGATTTTGTTTTTTACTTAAATGTTTTGTTCATTATTCTATTTAATTATTATATCCTCATTACGTGTAAAATCTCAATTTTTTATGTAAGTGCTGTGTACGCCTGTAAGTGACTAACTCACCATAACTTCATGCTTATGTTATTTTCTTACTATGGTAATGTGCTAGTGTATCTTTGAAATAAAATAAAATAAAATAAACAATAATAATAAATAGTTACGCATAAGATTATGTTATAATCTTTACAGTTAGACTCTTTCGCGGCGACATAAATATTTATATTTTATGTTGACAACTTTACGTGGTCTTATTTATCTCTACACGCACATATATTATAGCTTGATACGTCACGTCCTTGGTACCCGCACCGGTCAACAACCGATATTTATGGCAGCTTGACTGTAAATCTACAAATGAGCAGCTCGTGGCTAAATAATAACAAGCCGCACGGGTCAATCCATCAGGTTAAGCTACGCTTGCCAGGCTTGGTCAGTGGATGGGTGACCATCTTTACATACCGAGACTCCTCCGTGCCTCGGAAAGAACGTTAAGCCGTTGGTCCCGGCTGTCATTTGTGGATCTTTGACAGTCGTTACGGGTCGTCAGAAGCCCAAAAGTCTGACACCAGTCTTACCAAGGGGTATCGTATTACCCAGTTACTGGGTTGTGGAGGTCAGTTATGCAGTCGCTCCATGTAAAATACGATATTCAGCTGCATCCGGTTAGACTGGAAGCCGACCCCAAGATAGCTGGGAAAAGGCTAGGAAGAAGAGACTGTAAATCTACAAATCTGTCGACCGCCGTCCAATAATCAGGCGAGACGACAAAAAACGAAACAGATAAATCTGGTCTGTTTCCTATAAGCATTTAATTTACAGAAAGTAGAATTGCAACTCTATGATAGCGTAATGAACGATAACTCCCAGCAAACATTTTGGTAGCCTAGCGTCTACATAGAACAGGCCACACGCGTTCATCTTACTAAACACTCGATTTGTATGTAGCACGTTCTTGTAAAGACGTCCTTGACACTCTGCAAAGAATACAAAAAATAGATTTAGGATATTCTGAATGGAAACTTAAGAAAACTATGTTTAAATTAAAAACCAGATTATTGGATATATGTACTAAACTTAGGGCAAGTTAAACTTAGTTCCGCAAAAGATACAGTTGCCAGCTTGGAACTACTGGAATGCTGATTTGTTGAAATTCTTACTTGAATAATTCCTGTTCTTCATTAACTGTATACACGACGTCATAGCTTCCTCAACAGCTATATAGAACTTCTCACAGTAAATACAATGTAATATTACTAGTACTACATCCTTTGTCAGAAATAAAATAAGACCGACACTCCGAAGCCAATCCTGGAAAATAAATTGATTAGATGCGTCTTTGGGGCTAACCAGTCAAATTTAAAGCAAAATAGTTAAAAATCTACTTTTCTATCAAAAAAACGAATCCTGTTTCATCGATAAACATGTACACTTACTTGTTTTCCCAAATCAGTAGGGTTTTTCAACACATAAATGATATAGGTGAGATAACATAAAGCGCGTTAGACTACGCAGAATATGTGATATAACTTCTAAAATTAAATATAGTGATAGTTTACTGAGTCATGTAATGATAACTCAGTAGTTATGTCAAACAGCGCAAAATACTGCTTGGTTGCAGAATTGAGTATATCTCAAATGGTATTTGTCGTTAAATGTCATGGCGTGTCAAGGTCTCTGGGACCATGTTCCATCTTGTTCGTGCTCTTCTGTTAGTTAGCCTAGTACCTAAAATCTAAAATATTCGATTCTAACATCTACGAGTAATACTTTAGATTTTGGGTACTAGGCTGGGTACAACTTACAGACTCTCTGTAATACAGGTTTTTTTTTAAACCTATTTCAGGCACCAGCCTCTCACAAAGTTAGCTCCGTGGTCGTGCACTATTGTCAACTAGCATTAAGTACTTAACTTGTGTGGAGAAAAATACTCTATTGCTCTAACTATATTTAATGCTATATTATATTTGTTGGATGTCAAACTCAACTATGTTTCATGGCACTAACGTTGTCCTCGAGCATGTATTGATTTATTATTTATTTATTCTTTGGACAAAGAATTAGCATTGCCATTCAACGTGGCAATGCTGCCAGTCTTCTGGGCACGTTTCCGGATGACAGCGATGCGGACGAATACTTCGACGCCTAAGTATCCGTTTGTTTTATTTTAATTTTTTTTATTTATTTGTATAGTTAGGTAGCCTTAGTACGTAGTGTAAATAGTTAATTGTGTTAAATATGAATGAATAAATAAATAAGTATTTATTTATGTGTGGTGTTGAATAAATATTTCTCGAACTTACCAATACCTGGAAAATTTCGTTGTACAGATTGTAAGTTTTCAATATATTTTCATATATCCCGAACAGTTTGAGACACTGATCTTCATTGTCGTTTTCATCATTCATCATACTGACGACATTGTTCCACTTATCTAAATATTTCTTTAACAAAGTTAGAATTCTAATTATTATTATTATTTATTATTATTCAGACAAAGTCCATATTGTTAGTCACAAAAAATATCTTAGAAACTATGTTAGTAGTACAGAATGGTAATGGCTATTACTAAGTTCAGATCCAATGGAATACACATTAAGTCACAAATATCGGAAATAACAAAACCGGTTTCGAAAGATATAACAGATCCAAAAACCATGAGATTTATTAATATATGAACAAATATAGTTGTTGTAGTTGAGATCCAGTTCCAAATTATAAAACTTCGAATACAGTTACTGAAATCAATGTTCCTATATACAGTTTGCATCTGTAAAATAAGTAAGACATTGTTTTCTTTGTGCACAATATCCAGAATGATTACTGTCGAGAATCCAATTGAAAGGGCGATGTAATTGATTACAGTAGAAAGTGAGAAGATATCGTATTTGAATAGTGTTTTATTCACTGTTGTGTCTTCTACGATGAAAATTTTCAAGAAACACAACGCATTTAAAAATATCATTAAAAAGGATGCTAATCCATGATATTTTTGTCCAGTTGCATAAATAAGATTTTTTCGCAGATAATATTTCGAATTCAAAAAAAGATTAAGAGGAAAGTTTAAAGAATACGCTATTCTTTGTATATCTTTTTCCAGTTGATTATCGAGTAAATCTTGACGTGTTTTGAACATTGTGTTAAGTAACTACTTCAACAGTTTGTCGTTTAATGATTACCTAACCTGCTTGGCTGTAGAAAAAGACAATTTAACGGAGTTATTAAATAGCGTTAATAAACTGATCGGATCAATACTATGACAAGCCAAGGACGAAGTCAAATTTAAAATGGTTTTGGTAGATACATTGAAGTTTATTAGAAAAGTCATAATCATATCGGCCACCATCATAAATATTAATAGCATTTAGTGCGACTGCGACTACTACTGGAGTCACTTTAGATACTGCTAGCCATACGTTTTGACCAACTATTGCTATAGAAACAGAATTTGAATAGGATATTGAACTACCGTCGCCCATGGACATTGGTTAAACCAAGAGACGTACATAGAAACGCATTTAAAAAATCTTCTAAAAACATAACAAGTAAAAAAATGCAAGTCTCGCAACGCAGTTCGTCTACCGCAAAACGTTGTGATTAGGGGTTTCGAATACCGGATTTTTTCAATACTGGTATTAATACTGTATAGAAAATTTCCAATAAGTACCGGGATCCCGGTATTGGAAATTTTCTACACGGTCCTGTATTAAAATATTGGTCAAAATTTTTTTTTACATATAAAATTCCTTTTTTTTAATATAACTTTAAGTTGCAAACAGAATCTCTTAACTTTTACGTTAACTTATTTTTTTAAATAAATCGTTTAATTTCTATCATCATCATCATCATCAGCCTATTAATGTTCCCACTGCTGGGACACAGGCCTCCTCTCTGTGAGAGGGAGTGGGCTGTAATCTACCACGCGTGCCCAGTGCGGGTTGGTAGATGTCTCATGTTTTCGAATTTTTGGTTCTAAGACATGCCGGTTTCCTCACGATGTTTTCCTTCGCCGTTTTGAGAGCAGTGGTGATGAAATTATTTACACAAAGTAAAGCGCCTGCCTGGGTTCGAACCCACGACCTACAACTCGTAAGTCGGGGCCGATACCACTGGGCCACCACTGCTCCCTTAATTTCAAATAATCAATAACTAAGTACCTAATTACAATTTAGCGATCTATTTATCTTTATGGTTTATAAAATAAATCTCTTTAAAATCAACATAAAACATTGCACGACTCGTAATGCGAAGCATTAGAATGTGCTCTACGATCGAAAAATATTTTTTGCCCCATTTCTGCAACTGTTTTTATTGTTACACTCCTGCTAGTACACAGAACCTACTTAATTTATATACCATTGTATAGACGATTAAATGGAGATTAATACTGTACTTTTTACCCGACTGCCCCAGAAGGAGGGTTATTACCAATTGATTTAATGCAGCAGAAATGAAAAAAACATCAAAATAGTTGAAAAAAGAATCCTGTCCGTCAATTTATGAAGTTTGAAAACACTGTAGCTTGCGATAAAATCAAATAATTGAGTCAATTTTTGCACGACTCATAATGCGAAAGCATTAGAGTGTGCTCTACGATCGAAAAAAATTTTTTGCCCCATTTCTGCAACTGTTTTTATTGTTACACTCCTGCTAGTACACAGAACCTACTGAATTTGTATACCATTATATAGATGATTAAATGGAGATTAATACTGTACTTTTTACCAATTGATTTAATGCAGCAGAAATGAAAAAAACATCAAAATAGTTGAAAAAAAAATCCTGTCCGTCAATTTATGAAACTTGAAAACATTGTAGCTTGCGATAAAATCAATTAAGTGAGTCAATTTTTTTTAATACATTGGTTTTGGCCATAGAAGGAACCCTATTGAAAATGGCTCTTTTATTCAAAGTAGTTTAATTATAATTAATAAAATACTAACTAAAATATAATATCTTTATCTAAATATTTCCAACCTTGACTAAACGTGTTGCCTAGCAACCCACAACGTAAATATCTAAATAAATAGTTTTTGACAATACGTAAGGATTGCGAGGTTAGAAATTTACCCATACTGATGGGTAAAACAGCAGTCAAAAGATACTTCATAAAAAGTGATAAATTGTAAATTTTTGTTAGAAACTATGTTTTGAATTTCTTTTTCGTATACGAACGTGTGTTATGAGGCGTGCACTTTTGGAATTTCCAAACTATTTTTTACTAAAATCACATAAAAATCTGTCAAAATTGTTCATGCACGGTGCTTTAAGGCTATTTCTTCCTGACTTACTAAAGTTACTGCTGAGTGTAACCTAGTATCTTGAGCTATAACGTAATATGATGCATATATTCTCTTCAAAATTAACAATTAAAAAATAATAAAATATGTTTTTAAACTTAATCAAATAAATCAGTCACAAATTCATAATTGTTTCGGTTCTTTATTCCTGAAAATGAGTTCGTAGGAAGGAAAAAGCATCTAAACTTTTATAGCGAGCGAGCTTTTAAAACGGTTGCACAAATATGTAACCGAGGAAAACGTTTTTGTCTGCCTCTACGTCTACGCTCGTAGGTGGAATGCTAAGTAAATAATTATATGCCATGTCATACGCCATAAATGCCCATTTCAACTCTTGCGACTAGACTCTATATCAGTGCTGGAAGAAGAGTCTTACTCTTAACATTCCTTTGAGTTTTAGCTTCTATTTCTACCACCAGTTGTTTTTCAAATTCAACATTGGGATGCAGGCGTGACAAAGGAATTCTCTCACTGTTACTATCACTGCAGCATGAATTTAAGACAAGCATCAGCCGTCAAAAGTGCGGCAAGTAGTAATAAAATGTTACTAACTGTTGAAATAAACCATAAGATAATTAAAATACGCGGTTTTTAAAACTGACCCAGATAAAAAATTGGTTAGCAATAATTTTATTATGTGTAATAAAAACAAATTGCTTTAATGTAGGTGTCTACTGTTAATTGACCGAGCGAGCGTAGCGAGCGAAGCGTCTCTGCATCAACTGGCAAAATTTTCTTTCGTCAGTTTGTACGTACTCGTGTACAGGTCGTATTTTACAACCGATCTGGATGAAACTTGGCATACAGGTATAATGAATTTTTTGAAATTTATTGTCGTCGGGAATTTTTGATTGGAGGGGCAGTTCCTCCAAAATGGGGCAAAAAGGGGGCTACTGGATATCTCTGCCTTATTAGATTCGATTTCAATAGTTCTTTTTTCATTTGAAAGGTAGTAACTTTAGGATGGTCTTAAAAAAAAATTCATGAAGATCTGATGAGGATCTGCAGCATGATGAGCAGAATACCTCCTAAAATGCAGTCAATTGCTCGCTATTTATTCAAACTTGTTGTTAATTTTTGTTAATTTTTGTAGCTGGCCTTCAAATTTTTTACTCATAATTTGCCTGGTTTTTAGGGTTCTGTAGTGAACAAGGAACTGATAAAGTTTTGCCATGTCGGTCTGCCTGTCATTCTGTCTATCCGCGGCTTATCTCAGAGAATCTTAGTACTAGAAAGCTGTAATTTGGTATGGGTCTATAGTTCTATACATATTATTATATAATCACGCTGACAAAGTCGTAAAATAAAATCATTTTTTTTTCTCGTTTGTCCCGTGTTATGGGGTGTCGGGTGGGGTGTGTGAAAATATTTTTTCTATTCAGGGAAACATTTGCGAAATTAAAAGGAAAACTATCACAGCTTAGTACCTACTATGCTTTACAAGTTAACGAGTAACTTACAAAATCGACTAACTTACATTTGCGGTTGGAATGTATGGGAGAACATGTTTTCCAACTACAATATTAAAGTTTGTTCTTGGGATAATTATTAATTCCAACTACGGACCCCTTATTTGTGCGTGGTCAACGCACTTGAACGTTTTTTAAATATGAATTTGACATAATGATGTCATATTTTTTTGATAGGAAAAAAATATGTCATCGCGGTCAATTCATAGAAAAATATATATTTTCGAACGCTAAAACTACAAGCTATCGTTCATGGTTTGTTCCTGCAGGTCAAATCCTTAAATACGAAGATTCGACCGAAGTTACGTGTGATTCCTACTTCTTATCAGCTACAGAGATAAGATTAGTTTGGCGCACGATCTAAGAATAAATGGTAGTGTCCCAGGTGGCCATCGGAACTCCTCATCCAAACCACCGCCATCGTTTTTGGACTCTCTTAACAAGTGTTCTTACACTAGGTGCTGTGTAGGTCCATAAGAACTCCTCAACTAAACAAGATAGCCCTGTTGTTTTTGCGGTCATCGATTTTGTCTTGCCAAGTGGCCCAAGGTGTAGTCCCGGGCCTCATGATGGATCTGGAAGGTCACGGTACTGAATTCCTTAACTAGACAAGGTAGCTCCGTTGTGTTTAGGCCTTTTCGATAAGTACGTACGTTAGCCCAAGGTGTCGTCTAAAGTCTGATGAAAGTGCTGGAAGGTGGCCACAGGAATACGATGATGATGATGTTATGTTAAAATACTTTTTTTAAACAAGCTTTTATTAAACTAAAAAGTACTAAATAAAACTTACGTAAACACTTATGTAAACATAGAACTTTAATACACACGCCTCAAGCTTTTAAGAAAAAGTTTGAGGCGTGACCGTCGCGGTCGTTCTTTTACTTTTAAGATAAGCCTCAAGCTATGCGGTTAATTGTTGCCATAAAATTGTGCTCGCGAGGTCTACTGTTTGCAGAACTACTAGTAAAATAAAATCACCAATACCGGTATCCCGGTATAGGACATTTCAATACCGGTATTTAAAATGACAAAAAATGTCCGGGATCCCGGTATTGGAAGCCCTAGTTGTGATATCTAAAATAAAACCAAGTCAGTTAACTTATTCAGTGCCTATCTATGGGAGCATCTATCCAACAACTTTGCCATAAATTATTACCTAACTAGCTACCAAACCATATTTTATAGTGACCATATCAATATTAGACATCTTTATTTCTTAAATAAATTGAATGACTTGGTTATCGCAACATAATCACATAAGTATAATCTATTATTTTAAATACTCCTAATTGAACATAGCGCCAGAGCGGGCCAAATTGATGCAAACACAAACATAAATAAAGCGCTCGGAGCGCTATATTAGGTAAATTTAGTTGTATGTAGATTGTATGACGAAAATGTCAAGACCGATGAAACTAAGAAGTAAAATAGAAATCTTGAGTGTAATTGAGAACAATATGCGTAAGGAACATGATAACAGCCATAGTTCATAATGCCTGTGGCGACAGAACCATCCAAACTACAATCGACATGTTCAAGAATATGGTATCAATAATTCTGCAACTGATTTTAGTTAAAGTAAGTCTTCGTTAAAGCCAGATGAAACCACACCTCAATCAGACAATTTCCTATTGCTTTGGACTTCGACAGGGATACAGGCTAAATCGCAATCACTTATGCAGGAAGGACTGAGCAGTTGATGAAATCATTAGAACTACAAATCTTTGGATTTTTTACTTATTCTCAACAACATTATGTTAGCAGCTGAATCTGCAGAAAATGCATAGACCGAAACGTGCCCTCAGAATCAATTCAAAAAAATATATATACAGTAATTACAATAATTAATTAATAGTAATAATTAGTAATATAGTAGTAGTAGTAGTAGTAATATAGTATTAATTAGTATTATTATATGAAAATGACTTCCTAAATATACTAAAAACAACAATTACATTTCTCTAGAACAGGCGAGGAAAAATGCAAAAAAAAAGTGTGTTATTTGTTTTTGTGAGTGTGGTTTGTAATTTGGACAAATGGTCATTTGCGTTTGGATACACGCATAAGCCCAGTGGTAACGGCCCCGACTTACGAGTTGTAGGTCGTGGGTTCGAACCCAAGCAGGTGCTTTACTTTGTGTAAATAATTTCATCACCACTGCTCTAAAACCGGTGAAGGAAAACATCGTGAGGAAACCGGCATGTCTTAGAACCAAAAAATTCGAAGACATGTGACATCTACCAACCCGCACTGGGCCCTCGTGGTAGATTACGGCCCACTCCCTCTCACAGAGAGGAGGCCTGTGTCCCAGCAGTGGGAACATTAATAGGCTGATGATGATGTTACACATTATAAATCGACAATATATTCAAGAGTGTGTATCTGAATGTCCTAGTTATTTTGACGTATGAACTGCGCGCGCTCACGCTGCGTTGTCTGTCACAACCTGTCACTCTATGCCCTGTGCTCTGTACAAAATAATTATATTCACCGAATGGTTACCTGTACAAGAGGTATGTGTTGTACGTAGCAATTATTTACATATTTTACCAACTTCAACTGCCTTTTAAACAGTGGAGTTCTATAATCCGAAAGGTATTACTTTACTGAGTACAATATCTCATATTTTTCAGCTTCCTTTGAATGGATTGATTTGCAATGCATGTTATGTATTACTCAATCAACGCGGTGAAGAGCCCTTAAGACGACCCACCGACCGAAGGTACAGTAGCGGTCTTATGTCGCTAGGCCATTTTTTAAAGGAATCGCTTGACGTTTAGTTTGACTTACGACCTTCTATTTTCAAGAGACATGCATTATCTTCAAGTGATTGTAGTTCATAATTTCAACCTTACAATCTGAGTCAAGTTGACCTAGCGCGTTCAGATAAAATCGATGAGCCGTGAGTTCAAATCCCGCGTAGCATTAGACTTTTTGTAAGTTTTTACTTGATTGGAAGTAATGGGACAGAAATATAATGATATTATTCTTTATCTTGTTCGCCTTGTTCACACATTTCGTAAAGTTAGGAAGGTAGATCATATTAAATTAAATGAAGAATTTAGATTTCTGTGAGGTAGACATGAGTTTTAGGAATATTTAACTTGATCGGAATGAATGTTGTCGTTTGGTTGTAGTTGTTGGTTAGTGACGTGTGGTTTAATAGCAAAGAGAAATTAAACTACTACTCCAAATTTGCAAAATGTATGCAAATATTAATATTGAGACGAGGGCGACTATTATTGCGCTGCATAAAAGTGGTCTTAATAGAAGACAAATATCTGATGAAACCGGACTAAATGTGAGTGATTTTATTTATGAATTGTAACTTAAACTTTTATTTGAAAATACCTAAGATTATTTGGTGGCATATGGATTAATTGTTTTAATTATTTTTTAAATCCATCATGAGGCCGATAAATAATTAGTGTTTATTATTGGATTTATAAATGCAGAGTTTTAATATTTTAATGTTATATTGTTATCACATAACATAATCAGCCTATTAATGTTCCCACTGCTGGGACACAGGCCTTCTCTCTGTGAGAGGGATATTGTTATATTATAAATATTATTAAAAATAGCAAGTGTTTGTTATTGGATTTATATATGCAGAGTTTTTATATTTTATTGTTACATTAAATAAATATTATTATATTTTATAAAAATGAAGTCTTGTTAGTAGTAGCATTTTGTTATAGCTACTTTATTATAACTAATATATTATTTTTTTTGTTTTAGAGGAATACTGTTAGTCTCTGGATTAAAAGATATGAGGAAGAGGGTAGCCTTGCTAGTCGACAGCGAAGTGGAAGGCCAACGCTTATTAGCGAGGCACAGCGACGATATATGGTGGGCGAGTATGAAACAAATGGTTTCACACCAACTAGACACTTTGCAAACTTATTCGACACTTCAGTGCGAACTGTTCGCCGTGCCCTTCACGCTGAAGGCTTGCATAACAAAGTGCAAAGGTGGGATGAGAGATGTATAGAACAATTAAAAACCCATTGCAAGGAGGTGTGGGAAAATTTAAGAGGAACCGAAATATGTGGTAATATTGTAGGGTCGATGCGCAAACGTCTACTTGACTGCATCGAAAATAATGGGAGTTATACAAAATATTAATACCTAGATGTTTGGTTATAATTATTAGACGGTGTCACTAAATATTTATATTAACATAACCGTAATTATTTAATGATCTTAAATTGAGGTTTAGTTTCAATCTTCTTTTCGTCAAGAAAATGAACACTTAAGCTATATAACCTCAATATAATAACATTCATTGTGACGTTACATAAAAACATGCATAAAGTCTAAAATATCATATAGGTAATAGTTTTCCATAAACTCTGCCGATACCTATAATAAGTGGGTATCAACAATATTATATTTGTGTTATTAAGTATTAGAATATCCATTCCTTGTTATATTATTATGAATTGACTAAGTGGGTAGTGGTACCCACTAACAAAAAATCTTAAGAACGGTTAACAAGAGAACTTCTTTTATCTAGGTAGGAATGTGACGTCACAATTCTCATAAAAGTTTGTTAATTTTATAAATGAATAAAACGAATAAACATTTTTGTTATCATAGCACAATTTTTTTATTTCCACCTTTCAACACCGAAAAGATAAATATTTAACTATTTATGTGATTTTTAATCACATAAATAGTTAAATAATAATACAAAAACTAATATTTAGTTTCTTATAAATATTATGCATAAATACACTTTAAATAAATACAAATATCTAAAAGTTTTTGTTATAAATACAAATATGGTCTAACATTCACACATTTTATGTGGGATTCGAACTCAAGCCTCATTGATCGCGTATCCATTGCTTTACTCAAACAGCTACGGGCACATGTCAACTATAAGTGAATTTTATCAATGCAATGGTAAGAAAGGTCACCTCTATGACGCTTATTCTAAATGCAACAGAAATATAATGTTGTTTCGCGTTAGTGCGACGGTGTGTGTTACTGATGAGAATATAAATTATGAGATTATATGAAATAAGATATGAATACTCGTAACGAACAGGATCTGTACTCACAGAAATCAAAATGATTAGTAGGTAGACTTCAAAAATCGAAGTAAAGTTTTTTTATGGGCTACCTACTAAACTTTATTATTTATGTGAACAAGACGAATGAAAGAAACAAAAAACGAATGATTATTATCGATCTACTACTAAATATTAAATATTAAAAACTAAACTAAATATTAAAAAGAAAAAGTGAACTATAAATAGTAATTATTTAAAAAAAAAATATCCGCAGGAGAGATTCGAACTGTCGGCTCGCTGAAAACACACAAGTATCAAAGGACGTAACCATTGAGCTAGCATGTCATACATTTTGCTGGTTGAAATTATGAACTACTATAAGTTATAAACCAAGTGAGTGTGTGTGCGTGTGAAACAACTTATAGAAGAAGGTCGTAAGTCAAACCGAACCGTCAGTCTATTACTCAAAAAAATGGCATAGCGACTTAAGACCGCTACTGTACACATAGCAGAGTACTGGGCTACCCAATGGTGTGTATTGGTTTTGATGTTCTATTATGGGGAGGCGTTACTCAGTACGACACCACCTTTGAAGAAAACAGTCCATGAATCGACATTTTCTTCTCATGGAATACCCACAACCAGGTTAGTGTGTGCTGTTGAACGTATATTTTTTGTCTACTATCTTGCCGTGGTGGCTGCTGTAAATTGTTATGGTATTATATCTATGATGAAGCAAATTCTTCATTATTAATTAGTAAGGCGGGCGAAGCACCTGTAACGTCGGCCGAAACCACGGATTTCGCTTAGTAGCCCCCTCGACGAACGAGAGAATCGCAACGGATCCGCGTTTCTACGTTGGGTAATCTCCACGAACGAGGATTATTCCGCCAGCGTATCGTCGTGACTCGTAACGGAATCGACGCGTGTCCGCGACGACTCGTAACGGAATTGTCGTGTTTGACGGGGGACGCCTGCGTTAGGAAAGCGCGCTCGCCGCGCTCTCAAAAAATTCAAAATTCAAAAGTCATTTATTCAAACTAGGCTGAGAATCAGCACTTTTCGAACGTCAAAATTACATAAGACAGTCCCCCAAAAACGCCCGCCCTTCACCACTTCCTAGTGCTTTTGCTGGAGAGAAGAAGTGGCGCAACAAACTCCCCAGCAGCACAGCTGTCTGTTCAGTTAGAAAAAAAAAACTTGATTCTATACAATAGTATGCAAATAATTTACATTACTCAACACAAAACATTCAATAAAATATATGCCATAATGACAGCTAGCACGCGCCAATGTACCAACAAAAAAAAATATCGAAATCTAAACTCAAGCAAAAATAAAAACTAAAAACGTAAACAGAACTTAATACCCGAATTATAAAGCCTCCAGGCATAAAGGGCGTGCCCGCTTACATATAGCTAATAAAGCTGTAACTCGAAGTCACATAATTAGATATGATAAACTAGGACCATTGAAGTAAAAATAAATCAAAAATAGATCAACAGTTAGGCAAGAATAATATATAATCTACTGTCGAGGTCGCTAGCTAATCACATATTGCAATACAACTCATACGAAAACATTGTAATGAGTAGATCATGTCAACAATAAATAAAAATAAAATAAATTGTATAATAAAGTCAAATAAATTAAACATTCTATAAACTCATATAACCTGTCAGTAGGTAAGCTAATCCTGGAGAAAGAACATAAACATTGTCTTGAGTTAATCACAGCGACCAACAATTTTTATCGCTTAAGTAGTCATTGATAGAATAGTATGCCTTTGAACAAAGGTTGGATTTTACTTTAGCTTTAAACGCATTAAAAGGCAAATCTAGCAGAGAAGTGGGTAGCTTGTTATAATAGGTTATACCAAGCCCAACAAATGAGTTATGAACCTTATGAAGCCGGTGAAAAGGAGCTCGTAATTTGTCTTTATTTCTGGTGTTAATATTGTGGATATCACTGTTTTTAGTGTATACGTGTATATTTTGCCTAATATATAAGATATTGGCGAAGATGAATTGTGATGCCACTGTAAGAATACCAATATCTTTAAAAAAATCTCTCAGAGAGACTCTGGTACCTAGTTGGTAAATTGCTCGGACAGCTCGTTTTTGAAGAACAAATATATTTTGAATGTCAGCGGCTTTGCCCCACAGCAGAATACGATAGGACATAACGCTATAGAAATAACTAAAATAGACTAATCGAGCTGTATCAACGTCAGTGTATTGTCTTACTTTCCTGACAGCGTAGGCGGCTGAGCTGAGCCTTCCCGCTAGACTTGAAATATGTGGGCCCCACTGAAGTTTGGCATCTATTGTTATGCCCAGAAAAACTGCCGAGCCCACAGTTTCAAGCACTTCTTTATCTAAGACGATGTTGGGTCCTAGATTTCTAACATTCGGTAAAGCGAACTTTATACATTTCGTTTTCTTGGAGTTGAGAACTAAGTTATTTGTTGTAAACCAATCCGTAACCATTGAGAGTGCACTGTTTACATCGTCAAAATCTTGTCTGTTCCTGTCTACTTTAAAAATAAGAGAGGTATCATCTGCAAACAGTACAACTTCACAGATACCCTTTAAAAATAATGGTAAGTCATTGATATACACTAAGAACAAGAATGGACCCAGTATTGAGCCTTGAGGTACACCTAACTGAACTGGTAACCCGGAAGATTTCACACCATTAATATCTACACATTGGGACCTATTACTTAAATAAGAATTTATAACATCGAGAGCTTCGTTTTGCACACCGTAATGACTCAGTTTACGCAATAGCGTGTCATGGTGTACGCAATCAAAGGCTTTGGAGAGATCACAGAAAACCCCAATAGCATTTTGCGAGTTCTCCCATGCGCTAAATATGTGTTTCAGCAGAGCAACACCCGCATCTGTAGTCGAACGACCTTTTGTAAAGCCATATTGTTCATTATGAAGGAGGCTATTTAAATTAAAATGTCTTAGTAACTGCTTGAGTATTAACTTTTCAAATATTTTACTTAAGATAGAAATAGGCCTGAAATTGCCAACGTCATTTTTATTACCTGATTTAAATAATGGAATGACTTTACTACTCTTCATGAGGTCAGGAAAAGTTCCTGAGTCAACACATTTATTAAAAGTTAAAAAGCTCTCGTTGCGAGGGCTCCATGACCCGCGGCGAGAGCGCGGCGGGCTCGCGGCGCTATTTTTACTATTTACTTTAAAAGGTAAAGTTGAAGATTTTATATAAAATTGGCAAACATTGATAAAGGATCGGAGGACAAATCTGCAAGTATGTCATCCCTGTTCGATGCCAGCTAAGCGCCACTTAGTACTGAATGTACACAGACAGAACTAGAGGAAAGCAAATGTAACGACACCAGCCTCATTCCTTGATTCAGAGTGGATGAACATATTGAATGTGTCTTGTCTTAGTAATTGGAATGACGTTTTTCTTAAAATGTAAGGCAGGCATCAAGTAAATATAAAGGCACCAGCCTTATTCCTTGATAACATTTTGTTAATCTTTGAAGATAGAATAGGCTTCAGAGGAAATGAAATTATTGAATGTGTCTGGTCTGAGTAATTATTTTTCCTAAAGTGTCTGTAAAACAAGTAGATACATTTTATAAGCAAATGTAAACCTATCTACTTAATTAGAAACTTAATAAAATATTGAATGTGTCTTGTCTAAGTAATTGAAATGATGTTTTTTCTTAAAATGTCTGTAAAACAAGTAGATACATTTTACAAGCAAATGTAATCCTATCTACTTAATTAGATACTTAAATAAAAATTCAAGTTCTACTTTAGTGTTTTATTGCCAATCAAATTCTATATTTTTTTGCAAAATCGCTATCCAGAAATATCTGTAGACGACGAGCTCTTCGCTATCGTGGCCTGCCTGCCAGAGACTATTACCAATATATACATCAATATGATTACCAATAAGTTTTACTTGGTATTTAGATTTTTGGCTCTTTTGCACTAGCTGACTTGACGCGTAATTCTATGAAAATGTCACACACTAATAACGATGCGAATGAATGTCGTGTCGGCTAGTGAAGAAACAGCAAAGAAACGGTCTTTATATCCATTGAAACGATCTTTGTATTGTTTCGTGTATAAAACTCGGAATTAACGATCATTGCTATTCAAAATATCTAGGCGCTTAAAAAAAATCTCTCGCCTGTTCTCTGATCATAAAACTTTAACTATTGTAAAGACATACCTGTAATCTTTAATATAACGTACTATATGTCAGTGTATATGCATATCTTTTGTTAGGGCACAGTTCTCTACAAAATCCGGCCATATCTTTTCTTATGCATTTTCTTAACGATGATACTCGTATTGGCTGCATGTCCAGCCAATTTTGAATAAATGAACATCGTCATTTGATAACGAAAATTGATAGAAACTACTCTCTGCTTATTAATTAACAAAATTCTGAGGACACAGTCTACTTAAAATATTCAAATTAACTGAAGGTATAAATTAAATATAATACTTAATTAATACTTGGGACATCTTTTAACCGCTGACCTCAGAGACGATAACGATATTGAACGAGAAAGGAGGGCGCTGTCGGTGAGAGCTAATATTATATGATCGCTCGCAGGTTTGCACGTTATTCTAGACCAGTGAAAATAACTTTATTTCGTGCATATTGCACCTCATTTTATACGTGCAGCCTGTGGGTAGATTACACTCAAAAATCGTACAGCGCCCTTCGTGTCCAATATAATAATGCGTTCCGGGTATTGATGGGGTTGTTCCGTTTCTGTAGCGCATCAGGGATGTTTGCTGATGCTCGTGTCAATTGTTTCTACGCTACGATGCGAAAGAAATGCGCTTCCCTGGTGCGCCGGGTGCGGACCAGCCCCAACAATATACTGCAGTGTATCGCGAGCAGACTGGACTGTTTGTGTGTGAATCGCTGCTGCAAGCTTTCCACATCTGTGTTAAGCGTGTAGCAGGGATTCGATAAGTGTGTAGGTTAAGTTACTAACATAGTTGTTAAGAAAGTTTACTAACATATTATTTGAGTCTTGTTACTTGTATTTTGAATATAAATAAAATAAAAAATAGCTTTTTTGCTAAGGTGCCCGTTTTTTTTGTTGCAAAAGAGTTTATATGTAGGTAAAATTTTGAGGCATTTCGATAATGATACTACAAAAAACAACGCTTTTGCGAGGCCTAGTCGTACTTGACCTGGTTTTAATGTATTAAGACCATTAATTAATATTAAATGAATACCTTGCCTCATTTTATATATAGATCTTAATCGTCTGATTGCCTCATTATGATAATTAAGGACAACTGAGTCAGCTATTACTTTGGTATAAAGTGGCGGTCAGTGTGGGTCGATACTGTCATAATGTCTCAAACAGAAACAATCATTCCAGAGGTTTCATTTCAAGTTTCCCTGCACAATAATAGACTGGATGAAGAAATAAAAAGAATAGCGTACTCGCTTAATTTTCCACTTAATCTTTTTCTAACCTCAAAATATTATGTACAAAATAGTCATATCTATGCAAGTGGACAAAAATATCACGCATTCGCGTTTTGTTTAATGATTTTTTTAAATACTTTGTGTTTCTTTAGAATTTTTATTGTAAATGATGCAAAAGTGAATAAGACACAATTCAAATACGACATCTTTTCACTTTCTACTGTTATCGATTTCATCTCCGGCTCAATTGGGTTCACAATAATGTTTATTTTGGACCTTGTGCATAAAAACAACAACTTATTACTTATATTGAACATCCAAATTATTTACAGGACCATTGATTTCAGTAAGAGTATCCGGAGTTTTATTATTTGCAATTGGATCTCAACTACAACCACTATCTGTATTCATATTTCTCTAAGTGCTTTCTATTTGGGACCTATGATTTCTTTTAACATCGGGTTCATTATCGATTATATTTGTGATATAATGTTTATTCCTTTAGATCTTAATTTTGTAATAGCCATCCGAATGATAATACTGTTAAAGAAATTTATAGAAAGGTGGATCAATGAAGTCATGATGATAAATGATGAAAACGACAATGATGTTCAATGTATCAAACTGTTCGGGATATATGAAAATATATTGAAAACATACAATCTGTACAAAGAAATTTTCCAGGTATTGGTAAGTTCAAGACTTTATTACACTTAAGAAATCAATACAAAGACAAACACTGGTCTGAATAAATATTGGTGCGATGACGCACAAATGAGTTTAAGGTCAGGCAAAATCATGAGATGGCTCCAAAATTTCTTGTAAACAGAACACAATTTCTTACTTGTAAATTTTGTCTAACGAACTAGAGTTATCTGAAGATTCCCCGGAGGAACACAAAGTAATACCCATGATTTTTGCCATGATGTTATCATTCCATTGATGATAATGCAAAATTTTTGCGTTAGACTATATAGTATACCACATATAAAAAAATATAATTACTTGATCCTGTACTCTTTCGGCTTCTATTTTACCCTTTACGAAGGAGAAGCACATTATTTGTATTTTCAGATGTTATATCACACGTTCATCGCATTTCAACGCGCTTTATGCTATGTCAACTTTATGATTTATGTCATGAATGAACCTGCTGGAATGGGAAACGAAGTAGGTGAAAAATGTTCTTGCGATGAATCAGATTCAGAGATATCCTTCAATTGACTTTGATTTAGTTGTTTGTGATCTTTTATTAACTTTTCCTCGTTATTCTATTTTCCAGTCTTTAAATCGGAGTCTCGGTCTTATTTTATTTCTTACAAAGGATATAGTATTAGTAATTATACATTGTATTTACTGTGAGAAGTTCTATATTATTGTAGAGGAAGCTAAGACGGCCTGTATACAGTTTATGAAGAACAGAAACTATCTAAGTAAGAATTTAAAAACCACATTTTAATGTAGTAACTATTGGATCCACATTAATTCCTATTCATAAATTCCATAAAATGATTTTAAAATTCATTTTCAGAATGTCATGGCCGTCTCTACAAGAACGTAACACACGCTAATCGATCGTTCAGTAAGATGACCGCGTGTGGCCTGTTCTATGTAGACGCTACGCTACCAATGTTTCTGATGGGGGTTATCTGTCATTACGTTATCATGCACGTGCAGTTCTATTTTCTTTGATTTAAATGGTTTTGTGAAGAACATAATGCCTTTTTGTTTACTATTATATCACAGTCTCTGTTATCATCATCATCATGATCAGTGGCAGCCTTGTTCCTTCCACTGCTGGGTAAAGGAAGGAGTCCTTTTGTTTCATACTTCCCTAGTCTGTGCGAGAAGAGTTTAACTGCCTCTGTGGTCAAGTGGTTAGACCACTTGTCCTAGACCCAGGGGCAATTCCCAGTGGGGGCAAAACTTTATGCTCGGTTTGGTTGGTGGTAGGGCTTGTTTTAAGTCCGCCTGGTTAGCTACCTCCATCTCATCCTAAATCTGTCGCATCATAACAACAATCTTAATAGCATTATTGTATTTCGGTAGTAAGAGGTAAGATAGCCAGTTCCATTAAGGTTGAGGATTCCGGATGAAGCACGCTTCCACCTTCGGCCTGATCATCACTAACCATCAGGTGAGATGCGGGCCAAGAGATTATAGTAGTGGCTAAAATAAACAAAGTCTTATATTTAGGTCTTACCTGAGATCCTTGGCAATATTATTATTCAATAATGTTTTTACAGAGACATAGACACACCTTAGTATATAATACTATGATATGTAATGACTGTCGCATAGGTCGACAGGAGATAAATGGTATGCTTGCTGAGGTCGGCCCGTGAATGGTTGACCATGTATTACATGTATTACATAACGTAGTGACGTTACTCGTAAAGCATGTTAAGTTTTTGTTGCCGGCTGTCATTTGTAGATCTTTCATAGTCGATACGGGTAGTTAGAAGCACGAAAGTCTGACAACCAGTCTTAATACCTAGTAACAGGTCGTAAAGGTCAGATAGGCAGCCGCTTCATAAAATACTGGTATTCAGCTACAGCAGGAAGCCGATCCCAACATATTTGGGGAAGGTTAAGTAAAAGATAAGTGACCAAATAAATTAGTTTTAATAATCGACTCCAAAAGTCCAGAAAGATCTCTATTCGTTGAAATTGTGTTTTTAAGTTGGCTTGTGTATATTTTTACAAGTATACTATTATAATGCTGCCACATAATTACTTAGGATTACTTTAGGTTATTACACTAATGTTTTAAGATAGATAACAAATAATATTAACTGCGTCTCTAACATTGATACGATCATAATACCGACCGCACTGCGGTGTGGATGCGTCAAAAATTCCCAATACCCTCAACAGTGCGGTCGAACAGGTTAATATTAAAATTTGTAGGTTCGTAAATTATACTTAATTACCTATTATTAGGCGTCATATGTAGTTACAAAAATGTCTCAAAAAATATTTCCTGATGTTTCATTCCATGTTATACTTAATAATCGACTTGAAAATGATATACAAAGATTGGTGCAATCTTTTGACTTTCCACTCAATCTGTTTTTTATTTCAAAGTATAATGTGCGAAATAAGCATATTTATCCAACTAATAAAAAAAGTCGTGTGGTGGCATTCTGCTGTATGCTATTCATGAATACGTTGTGCATCTATCAAATGTTCACCGTGGACGCCACAGATACGAATATGAAACATTTAGAAAGGCATCTTCTGATACTTTTTAACACTATCAATTATATCGCCTTTGCGTTCGAATTCACTACCATGTTTATTCTGGACTTAAAACATAAGGACAACAACGTCTCACTTATGTTGAGGATTCAAACTATACATAAGTGCATGGATTTCAGTAAAAGTATCCGGAGTTTTATTATTTGGAACTGGATCTCAATAGTAACTACTATCTTTACCAATTTTTTTACATTTATTACGTATAATACACTATTTACTCAAACTTACGGTGTCAGTCTAATTTTTGATAATTTTCTCAATATATGGTGGATCACATTGGATATCAATGTAGTTCTGGCCATCCGAATAATAATATTGTTAAGAAAGTATCTCGAAGAGTGGATTAAAGAACTTCTGATGATGAACGGTGGACTTGAAAATCAACAGGAAAACTATGAGCGTTATCTCAAATTGCTTGGCATATACCAAAATATTTTAAAAGCTTTCAGTTTATATGAGCAGATTTTCCAAGTATTGGTAAGTTTTTGATCATTCAACTTACATTACACATGTTCTGATGAACTAGATTTACTAGGAGCCCTCCTGGAGGAATTCAGTTTGGCAGCAGAAGTAAGTAACCTGGTAGCCATAGGTAACCTTAACCTTTTTTTGGCAACAAGCAATAACGCTTAAGCTCTGTGTTTTAAGACCGAATGCATAGCAAGAACCACAGCCTTCAGTAATACTAAGTAAACTAAGGATTCTGGAAACCAGAAGGTGTCATCATTTGGTAAACCTTATACGTTACAAATATATTGAGCTATTAATTATTTTCGATTTTATCGTGAATCTATTATGTCATCAACTATAACAAAGTTTTTTTTTCATAGGTTTTAATTTACACATTAAGCGCATTTTACATTAATCTAGTTTATTTTGATATGATGCTCTCTACGCTGAGAATAACTGCAGGAGATCCGATAAAAGTAAGTATAAATATGTTTCTAAAACAGTGGACTGATTTTTAACAACACACGCAGACATGCATTGTTCTTTACTTTTTCATTTCTTTGGTCAAAAGTAACCAGTATTTAAATGATGGTCCGAACACGACGCAACCCAACACAAACTAGTTAACAACGCGTCAGTAAGTCGCACCGTATACAGACCGCCTTTGAAATACTAGTGATGTGACATTCTGACTACTCAGTGGTGATTTGAGTTTGTATGTTACTTTTGAGTAGAGACGTAGACGATGCACGATAGGTAGTTTTAACCGCCTCTGTTGTCTAGTGGTTATGCCACCTGTCTCAGACCCAGAGGTCCTGGGTTCGATTCCCAATGGGACAAAAAAAATCTGCTCGGTTTGGTTGGTGGTAGGGCTTGTTTTAAGTCTGCCTGGCTAGCTACCACCATATTATCTAAGTCTGTCGCCATAACAACAATGTTAACAGCATTGTTGTGTTTCGGCAGTTAGAGATAAGATAGCCAGTTCCTCTGTGGCTGAGGATTCCGGGTGAAGCTCGCTTCCACCTTCGGCCTTATCATCACTTACCATCAGGTGAGATACAGGTCAAGAGCTTTCTCGTTGTAGGTAAAAAAAAAGTTAAAAACTTAATATTTATTGAATTTCATAATTCGTTAGTTTTTATCAGTTGTTGTATTTAACAGTTATTTTTATGAATTTTTGCAGTCTTTGTTTCACAGTCTTGTGGTCATTTTATGGCTGAGTAAGAGTATAACACTGATAATTCTACATGGTTTATATTCTGAGAAATTTTATATAACTGTTGAAGAAGCTAAGACGGCGTCCATACAGCTCATGAAGAATAGTAACTGTCCAAGTAAGAATATTTTTTAAAGTCAACTTTCTCCAATTCTATGACTGGGCGTAATGATTATGGGTTTAAAGTTCAGTTTTGTAGACTTTATAATAAGCTTTTGTTTTATTTTAAAAACAAATTTATAGCCGCGCATTTTTAACGCGATTGGCTCAGAGCGCCGAGAATTAAAAACCCAAGGGTGCGCTTTTTGACCTGTTGTATTTAATCAAACCTCAAATAATATCCATTTTGCTTTCCTAAAATATTATTGAATTGTCCAATATAATGAATGTGCTATTTTTTTTCTGAAACTAACATTATTCCTATTTTGGGTTCCTGAATATAGTCAAGTAACTGTGACAAACGTTGGTGTCGCGCTTTGCTTTAAAAAATAAATAGGCCCGTGCGCACATTATTAATTACTAGCTTCCGCCAGCGGCTTCGCCCAAGTGATATCTTTATAAATTATGTTAGTCAGTGATAATATAGTCTACTGGAGAAAGAATTTTGTAAATCAGTGCAATAGTTTTTGAGTTTTCTAATAATTTAAATATTTTCTCTTTATAATATTAGTTTAGATTAAAATAGTTTTGACAAATAAACAGAAAATAACGTATCCCTACAAAAGCTAAATATAGAACTTAACATTAATAATAACTCATGATGGCATGTTTCTTTGCAGAAAGTCAAAAGCGGTTTTGTAAAAGCGTGATACAGGCAAATCGTTTGTTCAGTAAGATGACCGCGTGTGGCCTGTTCTATGTCGACGCTACGCTACCAATATGTTTAGTGGGAATCATTGCTCAATATATTATTATACTGCTACAATTCAATTTTCCCACCATAAAAATTACAGACATAGGTTTAGAAGTTTTACATAGGGTGACACAATGGGCGGTCTTATCGCTAGAAGCGATCTTTTACAGACAACTTTTGGATGGATTAAAGTAAGAAGGAAAGACAATACTGCAGGTAGTGGTGTACCATTTACATATACAATAAATACATACATACATAAAGCATAAACTTATCTATATAAATATACATAGATAATATGGGTGCGCCAAAGTTCACCTAAATTTTCAACTCCGATAATTGGAAATCCGAAAATGTTCTTCCTAACATTTTTCATCCTAACAATCACAATTCCTAACTACTCTGTCTCTAATGTTCATAATCCCGAAGCATTCAACTTCATAATGTCAGTAGCAATAAACATCTATTATACTTTTATTTGTTTTCCTATATTTTCTCAACATAACCATCTTTTACACTGTTATTCAAAGTCATATCTTTTTTGTTTAGATTAGGATTAGGTTAGGTTAGGTTAGAACTGTGACCAACTACGCGCGAGCCGAGCGAGCGAAGCGAGCGGTGCCGCGGCAGCGGCCGGCGAGCGCTACCTCGAAATTGGTCGCGAAATTTTTCTAAGTATTTTTTTCATAGTGCCCTCAAGACGACACTTTGACCTGAATTTCATTCATTTAAGACAAAAATCAGTGAAACGACTTTTAATCATTCTAAACAGTTGGTTTTTAGACATAATTATCTCAGGTATAGTTATAGTAATAAATATGTAACAACAATAACCAAATATAAAATAGCTAAATGTAAAAATGTGAACAGTTGTTTTGTAATCACAAGAAATAGTTTAAAAACAAACCTTCTCCTTCAAAGCATCTGGTTCATGATTATGTTCTCTCAGTAGGATAAAAGCGTTTTATGATAAAAAACAGGAGGAGTTTAAATATATTTACATTAATGATATTATTAATTAAAATTTTCGGAAACATGAGTGTTATGAACATCGCCGGTAGCACTACAAATAGTATGAATGAAAACTTTAGGATGAAAAATTGTAGGAAGAGTGATCATTGGGATTACAAATCATTAGGAAGAACAATTTCGGGTAAAGATCTTTAGGTGAGCCAATATGGACCCAGATAATATATACATAAAGTTATAAACTTGGAACAAGATCAAGGAACGATGATACGTAATGATGATTTTTAAGGAGAGAGGAAGTGTTTTTTTACTTGTTTTTTAAAAGTCGACAAATATTGACCATGCCTTATCGACACGGGCAAGGCATTCCATAACCGTACTGCTTGAACTGTAAAAGATTTGTCATAAAAGCTGGTAGAATGCATCGGCATCTCAAGTCTCAAGTTTTCCGATGACCTCAGATATATATTATGTGTGTCATGAAGGAACTTGAAACGTTCTTTAAAATAAGAAGGGGTTTTAGGATTGAAAAGAATACTGTAGAGTTGAAATAAGATATGAGAATTCCGGCGAAGACGTATGGGAATCCACTTGAGCTTTGTACGAAATTCAGAAATGTGATCATATTTGCGCAGGCCAAAATAATATAAATCTTATGCAAAAATTTTGAAGTCGCTCAAGTTTATCTAGTTGTTTGTATACTTACACACTACAGCAAGCGTTGCGCATGTAGTGTGTATAGTAACTTGAAATTTTATTTTGACTTTAGTTTTTATCCTATTAAGATCATATTGACGCACATAAAGTCTGTTAAGTTTCGCCAGATAATTTAAGAGAGTTTCAAGCATTAAGAGTGTGCTCTGCGATCGAATAATTTATTTTGCCCCAATTCTGCAACTGTTTTTATTGACTCCGTATCAAAGTTGCGACAAACAAAGGCGCGACAAATGCTAGGGCGACAGTACGAAAGGTCGACCATCAGCGGTGCGACAGAACATCAGCTCGACGAACGTTAGCGCGACAGATTGTTTTCACGACAAACGATGGCACGACGAAACTTTTGATCGACGAACGTTATTGCGACTGATTGTTTTCACGACCATCGATGGGACGACGAAACTTTTGATCGACGAACGATAGCGCGACACAATTTTCGCTCGGCAAACCAAAGCACGACAAACATTTCTATAATATTTTGTTGCTAATAGCAGATAACAAAAAAATGTGAAGTACTAAGTACTTTCGTTTTTAATTTTTTTATTGGCAATATTCTTTATAGTCAATGTTAAATGACTGCAGTGCGCGAGTGCAGTTACGAGCAAGGTAGGCGAAAACCATGTATTAAAGAACCTAAAACTTTTTTTTTTTTTCTTATCTGCTATTAGCAACAAAATATTATAGAAATGTTTGTCGTGCTTTAGTTTGTCGAGCGAAAATTGTGTCGCGCTATCGTTCGTCGATCAAAAGTTTCGTCGTCCCATCGATGGTCGTGAAAACAATCAGTCGCAATAACGTTCGTCGATCAAAAGTTTCGTCGTGCCATCGTTTGTCGTGAAAACAATCTGTCGCGCTAACGTTTGTCGAGCTGATGTTCTGTCGCACCGCTGATGGTCGACCTTTCGTACTGTCGCCCTAGCATTTGTCGCACCTTTGTTTGTCGCAACTTTGATACGGAGTCCCTGCTAGTATACACCTACTTAATATACGAGTATATACCATTGTTTAGATATAATTAAATTGGGATTAATGCTGTTCTTTTCAAAAATTTATTTGTCATAGCAGCAACAAGAAATACATCAAAATAGTAAAATAAAATATCCTGTCAATGTATGAAACCTGAAAACATTGTAGCTGATTAAGCCAATTTTTTTTTATTGATTCATTTCGACCATAGGAAGAATCCTATTGAAAATGGCTCTTTTATTCAAAGTAGTTTAATTATAATTAATAAAAAAATAACAAAAATAATATCTATAATTATTATTTCCAACTTCGACCCTAGTCCGTTACCTAGCAACCGACAAAGTAAATAGTCTTTGACATTACGTAAGGATTGCGAGGTTAGAAATTTCACCCATATTGATGGATAAAAAAGCAGTCAAAACATACTTCATGAATAGTTATTTGTTATACAAGAGTGCAAAGTTGCTTTTTAACCGCGTGTTCAATTTTGATGACCGAGCAAGCGAAGGATTCTAAAATTGAATCACGAGCGCAGCGAGTGATTCAAAATTAGAAGCCTGAGCGTTAGCGAGGGAATCAAAAGAGCACGAGGTGAAAAATCTTTGCACTCGAGTGCAACACGTAACTTTTCATTCCACCTCAGCGAGGAAATGACTAAATGCAAAAAAAAAACGTTTACAATCACAAGATAGGTACACTTTTATTTCAGTTTAGGTATTAATTACTACATTATAACAGGTAAGTATTACAGAATAATCTTTAAATTATAACAAAATAATACTAAGGTATAATTAAGAAAATTTTAAAGTAACGTTGCTACAGTTATTTAAATTGAGTGTAATATTTTTGTTTGGTACTGTAATATTGGTGTTAGTCACTTGTGTACTGTTTTTCGGTAAACTATCTGTCATACTTAATAGTTGTACCGATTCATCGGATTCCCTTGGCGTGAATTTTGGAGAGAGAGGGAGATGGTTAGGTGTTTCATAACGGCTTATTTTTGATGTAGAAGGGCCAGTCCAAGGATCCGATTGAGGCTCTTTCAGTGTAATGGCTCCTACGATGCCTTCACATATTTTAGACTTATTTTGGATGGAATCCTCTATGTATCCCTCTACAACTGCATTGGACTTCCAGCCTCCGTGGCGCTTAAGGGACAGGAGATCAGCTCCGGAATCAGCCAAAAGTGTGGCTGAAGTTCGTCGGAAACAATGACCCGTGTACAACAGGGGTTCTGGAAGTTCAAGAAATGTTGCTATTTCTCGTGGGATACTGCCAATTTTATTAGTACCCATAGGCTGTCTAACACACTTTCCATTGCGATACTGTAGAAAAAATCAATTGATTGGAGTGTTAGGCGGGCGTAAGGCTTGATATTTCTCAACAATCGTTACGTATTCCTTGCGAATGACGAAGTTGCGGTCTCTTTTTGTCTTTGTATTAGGTAAATTAATTAATAGTAAGTCATCTGAATGTTTCTCAATGTTTTTGACATTAAGTTGTGTTAGTTCATTAGTTCGACATGCTCCGTTTATTCCAATAATAAGAACAACCTGTAACGTAAAGAGTATTGTAGTAGATAAATGAATAAAATTGATATGAACGCATAATTATGCCTATCAACATCTACTGAGTATACTATTTAATTGAGATTAATATACTTAAGTAGATACTGAATGTGCAACTGACTTACTTTTGCCGCCAAATATACGGAATCGGGTGCTTCGTTAAGAAACTTTTCAATATCAGATACTGTGAAAACCTTCGATTTTTTTGGTTGATGACCAGATGAGGCTCTTTTTAAAAATGCCACTAATTTAGGATAGGTATCGATATGTTTGTCTTTTTTCATCTTTATTGTTGCTTTTAGCATCGAATACGTACTCCATAGAGTGCTTGCTTTCTTGTTCTCGGATAATTCTATAAAATATGCCAGCAAAACGTTTTCTGAGAAAGTTTTGGCTCCTTTTGCTAGTCGCCACGTGTTGAACATATCGTACTGTTTTAAATACTTCTCGCGTGATTGTTGAGGGAGAAAGCTCATTTGCGCATTATTAACAGTTTCAGTCAATTCTGTTGGCGTCAAGCAAACTTCCTCGTCGCTAGAATCACTCATTTTAGTTTTTTCACTTGTTTTCAAGTTTCTTGTTTTTAATAAAAGGTATAACAATGACGTGAAAAAATGCCGCGTAAAGAACCGCGTACAAAGCAAATTGAAAAAAGAACACCAAGAAGGTTCCGAGTCTGAGTTTTTAAAAAAATTAAAAAAAAGTTGTATGATATATTCGGCACCATAGAGGTAGCAGTAAATAGGTTTAATGTTTTTTTTAATTCACAAACTTAGTGCACACGATGTTCTAAATTCAATTTACTTTATCCTCTAGACAATAAAAACGGCTTTTCCACTCAGATATTGAAGATTAAAAATACTCTTTCCGAGATGGTGGGATGAAAAAGTATTTAATTAACTAATTGTTCATTTTTGATAGAAACTATGATTTGATTTTTTTTTTCGTTTTTGAATGAGTGTTATTGAGGCGTGCACTTGTGGGTTTTCCAAACTATTTCGATTATATTGTCCCACTATAGGGCAAAGGCCTCCCTTTCCTTTTTCCTCTCACTCAATCTTGCGGCAACATTGACCAATCCCGTCAAGCTCATCCTGCCATGATCTACGCCTCGGTTTGGATTTAGTTAGAGGTACCTAACTACTAACTTAAGGAACTTAAGCTACATAACTTAAGGAAACCTCTAAGAAAATGTGCAGTAATTTTATTTTCCTTTTACATTTTTGTCATAATATTATTATGATAGATCGTAGAATGTACACACAAAAAACAAGGAGCCTCTTCTGTCATCTATGGTTATAATAAAAATAAATATCTATGGTTTGGGGACTGTTAATAAGAAATCCCGTGTTTTCATAATCTACTGTTATATTATTATTTTACTTATAGCCGTTCGTCAGGAATAATCTGCAGGAATGCATCAGTCTGTGTATCAGTGTTGGGTCATTAGGTAGTATATGCAGGAACGCAGCCGTTCATAAATTCACGAAAAATTAAAAAAATCGCAAGCAATGGGAAATTGCTACCGAAGGCTGTAGGTGTCGACCTCAGGACGAGCTGCTTCTCACACGGATAACTGTACATTGGAGTCGCTTGCTCCTGTGTCACCAGTTCTGAATATCTCTATAATTTGGCTGCTGAGATCAAACTAGAAACGAAATATACAGGGAAGTTTTATAAAAATGTGGATGTTAGATAAGTATACTCGTATTATTGCAGTCGTTGGTCTCGTGGTCGCAAGCACGATTGCTGAACTTGCTGACCCTGGGTTTGATTCCCGGGTCGGACAGCGTTATTAGGTTTTTCCATTTGGAATTTCTCAGTAACTTTGGAAATTGACTGTGTGATATCCCCGTATCTCGGAAAGCACGTTAAGCCGTTGGTCCTGCGGCTGATTTCCGGTCGTATCGGATTGCTGTCTCATCGGACTATGAGAGTGAGGGAAGAGAGAATGCACCTGTGTCTGCGCCCACACTTGTGCACTATAGGCCCCCCCCACATTAGGCGCGCGCGCTCCTCGGGATTATGAGCGACGCGGGCGCCGCGTCCGCGCCGCGAGCGCGCTGCGTAAGCGTCGCGTGTTGCCGCCGTGTGACCTGTGTGCAGTGAGCGCGCGGCACGCGGCGCTCTCCTTGGCGTTTAACCACCTTCGATCACACAGAAGGTCAAACAGAAGGTCAAATTGAAACAGTAGCGGGCGACGGGGATAGCGGGCGAAGGGGTAAGAACGCGAGTCGAGCCCCGCAGGGCAGAAAAACGCGACGCTAACGCAGCGCGCTCGTGGCGCGCGCGCGGCTTCCGCGCTACTCACACGCCCGAGGAACGCGCACGCCTAATGTGGGGTCAGCCATAATATCTCCCGCGCCGAAGGCTAGTCTCCATTGAGATTGGCCGCCGTGACCTAAGTACAGTCTGAAGGAATAGGTATATAAATATTATTGTATTTATTGTTGTCTTACGACTTCCACGCGAAGAAAGCTGTAGGCGAAAGCTAATTTAAAATAAGATAGAGACTAACCAACTAGCAGTCGCTTTCACAGCATTTTGTATTTCTACAACGACATTCAACTGTATTAACATAGGGTAAGCTTTTTGGTATCTTATGACAATCCAATACATTATTCACTTCTCCATTATGGTTATCGCTGATAGAATGTAACTTTGTCTTTGAGGTCACGAAAGAAAATAGAAAATAAGAATGGAAAAGAACAAGAAGATCAATTTAATGAAACCTGTATTACAAAACTGCGAACTGTAGTAACACAACAATTAGTTAGTAAAAAGACTCATCAGACTCAATTGAAACGCAGCGTCTACGTAGAACAGGCCACAAACACGTATCTTGCTGAATGATGCTCGATGCAAGCGGAGTACGTTCTTACAAAGTTTTCTCTGTTCATTTGTTGAATATTTTAATTATTACATTAGGTATTGTCCCTTAAAATGACAATCTTCAGCGCTTCCACACATAATATATGAGTCATAATTTTTTCTGGATCGTCATATTTGGTGCATGGATTTTATTTTGACAAGATACTATTATTACCTGAACAATTATTAGACATTAAAATCTGTGCGCACGAATCTTGAACACGTTGAGTAGATAAATTTAATTTCTCGCATTGCTGGGTCAACATTGTTTGATAAATCAAATTCTTTATAGTCCAGGCAACTACAGACAGCGCTCCCATATTTAATACAAACTGCAAAACAACATGTTGACGGTAAAAGGTTGGTATAGTCAGCCTCTGACTGAAAGTAAGGGACATCGCTGACATAGCTGCAAAATACTCGAGCATGTTCGCACGATTTTTACTGCGTCTACTCGGTGAACACAGCGGATTCCGATGGTCGAGCATGCTACAGTATGCTATTACATACGCGGATATCTTTAAACTATTTTTCATTTGTACTATAATTCAATGTCAATTAATTAATGAAACTGCTCGAGCAGTTTTCATTTTTGTCCACTCTGAGCGGGTAGGTGCTCTGTAGGAACAGTTGGAAAAAATATATGAAAAGTCAACGTCACCCTCTGACTTCTGACAATGTTGTCTGACTGGGAGTAATAATCATTCGAAAAAGTACATACACAAAATGATACTTACTGTGCCATTACCGATGACGCCAAATTTAAACGATTCAATTGATACTTGGACGTAAATCAAAGCGTGAAAGTATATACCTATAATGTAGTATAGTATCTGAAAGGAAACATAGCTGAATAAGATTTGGATTCACTTTACCAATGCCGTATAGATTGTAAGGTACTTACAAATTGCTGAAAACAATCTTTATGGGTCTCATAACAGTCTAATATATCAACAAAAGCCTGAAACCCTTTTCTGCTATTATTTATTCCGCACATGTATTTTATATTTTGAGAATTTAACACCCAAATACTCCAGAGCACAACCTTATTTTCCAATAATTTAATTACTCGAACGGCATAAATTACATTCAAGTCAAAAATAATCAAAACGTAGCAAATAAAATACGAGCTCAAGGGTAAATTTGTTAGTATACGTGTGTGTCTAATATTTTGAAATGTCTTCATTTTTATTAGATTCTGATAGAACCTCCTGATACGACTATCGACAGTAAATGTGTTAAGTACGCATATAAAACTAATTTTGATAATATTGGTAGAATCATTAATTAATTACTTCGAGTGGGTGCTTGTATTTTGCTGTGGTCGACAGGGTTCATATTATGATCTAATTGTTTACCACCTAAGAATACCTACATGTGGAATGCAATAAAAGTATTGAGTATTGATTGGGTGAGTCCTTTAAACGTAATGACTAAAACATTGATTATTCCAATTTTTTTGATCTCCTTTTTATGAACGAAACTGCTACATTATTGCAAAGAACTCTCCGCGATCTCACGTCATTCGATTTTAAGTAGGACCCATGAATTTGACTTTAGTAGGTAATGAATTTGCAACCACGTGCTTAAGATGTTCTAAGAAACCGAAATAAAGTCAACTCGGATTCACACTAGACTGACGTGTCGTGTCATCACTCGTACGAAGATCAGAGCCTATTGACGTCTTATATTTTGTATTTATTTATAAGTAATTACAACGGCTTGCGCCAATGACAGTAATTAACTGGTAAAACTAAGCATAAAACTAAACATATTACATATTTAACATAATTAGAAAACAAATAACAATTCAGAGATCAAATATACTTAACAATAACTTAAAGAAAAGAAAATAAAATTACATCGAATAAAGTGATAACATATAACTTATTTACTTAACAAACATAGCTTTCGCAGAACATGAGACAATTTGACATGATCAACCTGAGTGTGTCATTAAAGATGTCACATTCCGGGACTGTTTCCATTAATGAGTTTAAAGCACCATGCATGCGACACAACGGGGATTGCGCGCGCGACACAGTGCGGCAATGGGATGTGGCGAACAGTCGGTGTCGTCGAGTAAGCCTATGACGCAGGTAGCTGTCAGGCACATAAAGTGTACACAAAGTATTGTGTAGCTCTGGCGAATCTACCATGCTCCTTAAGATTTTTATGGCCATTACAATCTGATCTCTGGCTCTACGTACTGAAAGGGAATTATATCCTAACATTCCCAGCAGGAAATGAGTAGGATACATAAAAGGATAATATCCGTAAATCTTTTTATATAAAAAGCGCAGGAAGGCTTTCTGAACGTTTTCAATCAACAATTCGTATGTGGATTCATGGGGATTCCAGACGGCTGCAGCAAATTCTAACTTACTTCTAACTAGACAGTTAAATAATAATTTGATGATAATAGGATTATTGAAATCACGGGCATTGCGCAGGACAAAACCTAGGTGTTTGTAAGATTCTGAAGCTAGGGCAGACATGTGTGTATGGAAAGTCAATCCGCAGTCAAATGTCACGCCAAGATCTCTAATGGTTGACACGCGCTTTATTTCAACACCTGCTAAAGTATAGGCGGCAAGCGTAGGTTGTAAGTTGCGGCTAAAGGTCATGACGTACTATTTACCGGGATTAAACATAATTTTGTTGTCTATACTCCACTTATGGATACGATCGATGTCACTTTGAAGATGTTCGGGAGTTACATCCTTATCAATCACTTGAACTAATTTTAAATCGTCAGCATATAGGAGGCATTTGGCATACTTTACTACTTTAATGAGATCGTTAATCATAATGAGAAAGAGAAGGGGGCCTAAAACTGAACCCTGGCTTAAGCCTGAACGTGTATGATATAACTTCGAAATAAAGGATCCATGGCTAACATACTATTTTCTATTTGAGAGGTAATCCGCAAATAATTTTAGAAGTTTTGGGGTAAAACCCATGCTGTATAATTTATTTAATAGAATATCGTTATCCACTGTATCGAACGCCTTTTTAAAATCTAAATATAGCACGTCTACTTGTTGACCTTTATCCATGTTATGAGATATATAGTCAACGAGAGATAACAAGTTTGTCTCTACTGATCGACCCGGTCGGAAGCCATGCTGCTCCTCACAAAGCAGCGTATTTAGCTGCGCGTATATTTTTTTGTGAGCGATATTCTCAAAAAGTTGTATGTAGGCGTGCACGCCTCTGTACAAAATATATAGGATATATGGGATAAGGATTCTGTGTGCCCTAACCTAGAGTTATTTCCACATTAATTTGGTATTTATAGCAGAACATCTGCGCTGGATATTAACACGTATGTTAATATCATCACCTATGTGGTATCTGATTTCATGGATGTCAGTGTCGTCCACAGTGTCTCAAGACGAAAGTCTTTGACCAGTGCGTGTTGCCAGTGATGACTTATGGCACTGAAACGTGGTCGCTCACAATGGGCCTTATTAGAAGGCTAAAAGTCACCCAAAGAGCAATGGAGAGGGCTATGCTTGGAGTTTCCCTACGTGATCGAATCAGAAATTAAGAGATCCGCAGGAGAACCAAGGTAACCGACATAGCCCGAAGAATTGCCAAACTTAAGTGGCAATGGGCAGGACACATTGCCCGCAGCCGATGGGGCTGAAAGGTTCTGGAGTGGCGACCGCGTACCGGAAGACGTAGCGTTGGAAGGCCTCCCACAAGATGGACCGATGACCTTGTAAAGGCCGCAGGAATCCGCTGGATGCGGGAAGCACAGAATCGGTCAAAGTGGCGGTGCTTGGGGGAGGCCTATGTCCAGCAGTGGACGTCTTTCGGCTGATATGATGATGATAATGATGAATGTCGTCCGACATGCGGCTGTGGCCTATCCAATACACAGGAGACTGAAATATATTCGTATAATATGTATTGCTGCTCCATCAAGGTTGTGTAGAGCTTTACTGTGTATAAACGATAAAGCGAGCCATCTGCTAATATCATTGTTTAACTTTATGTTTTATGCTCGCGTGTCACATAAATGACGTCCTCATATTGCATCTGTCATTGACCAGGCTTTTTATGCAAACTCTGTTAACCGCTGCGATGTGTAGAACTTTCACCTACCATGCTTCCCACACCGTTTCTTGGTCGCAGAAAAAGGGGAAGAAGCTGGCACATCGCATGCGGCTTGCTGCTTATTCCACCGCATCTAACATGCGCACAATAGCGCGTCTTCCAGGGTTCAACCATCCTGCGGCCCTGTACAGGCTGGACCGGCCTCTTGCTTGGGCCAGTGCTGGCTAGCCCAATGTGACTCGTGCCACCAAGGAATATGGAATATACCTTTCTTATTAAAAGTGTGATAGTGCTCAGTGCAGAGAACAAAGGGACCTTACCCGCGACCTAGCGGTGTTACTCCTACCTATTTAATTATATGTGTAATCCTTTCCTGCTGGTTTCATTTACCTATCAGTTGCCAGTCTGCGCAGTCTACTCGCAAAACCATAGCCGTTACACATACGTGTATTGTTTGGACAGGTCCACTCAAACCTGTGTGGTGTTTTTTTCAAGAGATGTGGTGTTTGATCCAACCATTAGAAGAAATTGTCTGATATTAAAAGAGACCTTGAATTTTGCGTTTGTTTCGGTATTTCTTCTCAGTTGTAGGTGAATAGGAAACATAGCTCTCATAAAGTTTCAAAAAGTATTTGCCGTGTAATTAATTATTTTTAATCAATTTACAAATTATGTTAAGATTTTCATTAATTTGTCATTTAAATGAAAACCAATACTAAATGGAATCCCTTTTGAGAGAGCCTATATAAACTTTTCCATTGGTGTGCCACAAGGAAGTATACTCGGTCCTTCACCTGCTGTTCTATGTGCTCAGATTGAGAGGTTTATTTATAATGAAGAACACGCTTATAAATATCGCAGTCAACTAGCTTAATTAGGTTTAATAAATATACTAGGCTGTTAACTGAAAGGCTATTGGCTATTAAGGTAGTTGGCTGCGGCGTAAACATAACATGTCTGTATTTCTCGAAGGCCTGGGCTTTTTAACATCCATATTTCAAAAGAAAAATAAACGCTGTAATCAATTTAATAAAGCCAAGATTACAAAAATGCAAACTGTAGCAATACAATAATGTAGTTAGTAAGAAGACTCATCAGGCTCAATTGTAACGCAGCGTCTACGTAGAACAGGCCACAAACACGTATCTTGCTGAATGATGCTCGATGCAAGCGGAGTACGTTCTTACAAAGTTTTCTCTTTTCATCTGTTGAATATTTTAATTATTACATTAGATTTTGGCAAAATCTAATTTTTGGATTCCACGCCACACTAAAATTAATTTACATGCCATACGAACAATGAGCGATACGAAAAAACTCATGAATCAATAGGTCCCTGTAAATGGCAAACGGATTGATCATTGTATCGGTGAGGCTAGACCACTCATCCGGAAATTAATCTGCTTCAGGGAGGGTAATACTCGCCTTAGAATGATGGGCGTTGTGACGCGTGGGCGAGATTATTTGCCCAGCTTCAGAGAGCGTCCTAGCTAACCTAGATGATCTGTAATGTAATGAATTAGATGGTCTGTACACGGGCAAACAGTATTCGTTGGTACAAGCGGAGACTGGAGATAATCGCAGAAAGCGATAAGGCCGCACATTGTATGTTTTGTAGTGTTATATTTATTTTTTTGCTATGAATTTTCTGGTGTACAATAAAGTATATATAAATAAATAAATAATATACTCGGAAATGCTCATGCCAGAGCGATGAATATAGGTTTAATAGGGCTTGGGAGCCACCGGTACAAGGTGCGGCTGAGAAAAATAAGCTGATTAATTTATCTTGACCTGGTTCGCGAGGTTGTAGACATGTAGGATGTAGATACAGCAGTCATGGTAGCGATATTCGTGACGGCCAAATTCAATGACATAATAGCCAAGAGCCTCTACCAACACTTGCAGAGGTTCTCTTTAGGCAGCTGGATCAAGGGCTTGATTGGGCAATATTGATTGATATTGATTATTGATTGATTCTGATTATTACGTTTCAGATTATTTTATTATTACATTAGATATTGTTAGTCAGAATGGTCCGATATATTTGAACAGGTCTTTAAAATGACAATTTACAGTACTTTCATACATTGATGAATCGTCATTTTTACCGGATAGTAATTTGTGGCCTATTTATTCATTTTGACATGAATTTACCTGAACAATTAGACATTAAAATCTGTGCACAGGAATCTTGAACACGTTGATTAGATAAATAGAATTTCTCGCATTGCTGGGTCAACATTGTTTTATACGTCAAATCCTTTATAATCCAGACAACTGCCGACAGCGCTCCAATAGTTGATACATCCTGAAACAAAACAACATGAGAACGATAAAAAGTAGGTATAGACAGCCGCTAACTAAGGGTCATCGCAGACATAACCGCAAAATGCACGAGCAAGCTAGCCCCTGTAGATGCAGTGGCTGGTCCAGCATGCAAGAGTTTATATATCGCATACGTGAAATTACGACGCCGCAAATGATATAATTCCCACAACTTTCAACTCTATTCCAGTTGTATTATGTTTCATTGTCAATTAATCTTGTTGCTCCGTCTGCGGTGACCCTAAAGTTGAAAGTATAAAATGAAAATTCAACGTCAGCCACCGACTACTGACGGTGACGTCTGACTGTGAGTGAGGTGAAGGTTTGGTAGGATTACTCCTTAAAAATATAATGTTAAAAGAAGATACACAAAATAATACTTACTATGTCATTAAATACGAAGCCAATCTTAAAGGATTCGATTGATCCTTGGACGTAAATCAAAGCGTGGGAGAATATTCCTATAATGTAGTAAAGTATCTGAAAGATACAAGTTAAATAAGATTTCAATTCCTTTTATTAATGCCAGATACAGATTGTAAGGTACTTACAAATTGCTGAAAACAATCCTTATGGGTGGCATAACAGTCTAATATATCAACGTAAGCCTGAAACGCGTTTTTGCTACCATTTATTCCGTATGTGTCTTGAGAGCTTAACACCCAAATACTCCAGAGAATTACCTTATTTTCCAATAATTTAATTACTCGAACGGTATAAATTACATTTAAATCAGTAATAAGCAACACGTAGCAAAAATAATACGCGCTGCAGGGTAAACGAGCCAGTATGCAAAAAGTTGTGAAAACAAAGACATGAACACCCAGAGCCACGACTACGATAATCCAATTCCATACAATGAAGTTCTTTAAACTGGTTTCATTTTTGAGAACTCTGTGCAGATTTTGCAAAGTAAGAACAAACTTGGTAGACTTTTTGGTTTGAACTATGCCAATAATGAAATTCATAATAAATCCCAATGAATAATAGAAAGTGTCAAAGTAAGCTGTAACATACATAATAGTAGTAAGATTTGTATTATCTTGAGAAAAATTCAGCATAAAGATGCTGTAAACGAATACAAAAATGAATAATAGTGTGGCAATCATTGAAACAAAATTAGAGATGCAACCGTTAGGAGTTATACAACCATTTTTAATGCGATATTTAGGGCAGAACATATAACATTGCATCAGATTCAAAGGCAAAAGCGTCGACTGAATATCTTTATCCACTGTATTGTTCATAATTATAGTCCTTACACGTGTATGTCTAATATTTTGAAATGTCTTCATTTTTATTTATAACGTTTCTGACGGGACTTTCTGATATGACAATCCACAGTAAATGTTTTAACCACGCTTATAAAACTCATTTTGATAATATTGGTCGAATCAATAATTAATTACTTTCCTGAATTAAATATTCCAGTCTGGTAGTCATTACTTTAACAGGAAGCGAAAAAAAGAACAATTATCAATGTTGTATCAACATTAGTGTAATGAGTACTAATGTAATGTTGTACTCATTAGTAGCTTAATGAGTACAAAATTGATAAGTATCCTTTTTTTACCCTACATAAAGGAAGACCTAACCATAAACGAAGCTTTATTTTATTCATATACAGGAATTTGAGAGACGTATAATGAAATTGCAACGTTGTGTTTTCGAAGATGTTTTTAAAAACTGACATAAAATTAATTCGGGTTCACCCTGGGCTTACGTGTCGTGTCATCACACATCAGAAGGTTTATCAGAGCCCATGGAGTCGTATGTATCTTTTGAATGTAGGTGTGCATGCCTCGACACGTTGTCACCAACGACGTGTCGAGGCGAAACACATGTGAAAATATGAATATTATGGAATCAGTAATTTCCTTCAGTACATTTGACTAAAGATTAATGTAAAATGTACTAAACAAACTGGCTGAAATATTATTCTAATTATACTTTTCCTACTATGAATGTTTAATATTTAGCATTCCTCTTAACGAAAAAAAGCATTGATAATAAATACTGTACACTGATAGATAATAAATATTGTACACTGATTGAACCGTAGATTACAAAATTGCAAACTGTAGTAATACAACAGTGTAGTTAGTCAGAAGGCTCATCAGACTCAATTGTAACGCAGCGTCTACGTAGAACAGGCCACACACACGTATCTTGATGAATGATGCTCGATGCAAGCGCAGTACGTTCTTGCATAACTTTTTTTCTTCATCTGTCAATCAATATTTATAATTTGTAATGCATTTTACTACAAATGGAATTAGTCGACAGTCGAATCTGAATTTGAGTAAAATCGGGCTGTGAATGATGACAATGATGACGATAATGATGAATCTGAATACATTTGAAGAATCACTTTATAATAAAATCACAATTAAATATGATTATAAATAAATTACCTGAACAGTTTGACTTCAAGATGATCGCGCAAGAATCTTGAATACTTTGAACAGCTAAATAAAATTTCTCGGATTGCTGGTTCAGTACCGTCTGGCATGTCAAGTCCTTTATCACCCATAATAATAAGGGAAGCGTTGATAATATTGCATCATCCTAAAAAAAAACTACATTTTTGGTGCTACAAAAAAAGCAATCGGCTTTTAGAAAAACACTGCGAAGTGCAAAATAACTTGGCGTGCATATTTTTGGAAGAAGGGTTTCATATTTACTTTTCAGTCGTAGACACAATTTATGTTGTGTTTATTTTACATAGCAAATGGCGGTATTATTACATCAACAAAACAGACGAAGAAGATAAGATACGTTTTATTGAAGCTAATTCAACAACCACTCATCAGAACTTCTCCAAATTTCAATAAAAAATCATCAATGTCAGTCGACGTGGTACTGAATTTTCGTTTTGCATAGATTAAAGTAAAAGATTTTAAAGAATTGCGAAACCTCCTTTTTCTGAAAATCTAAAAAATCTCCTCCTTTTTTTGTCGTCTAAAAATACATTGAGCCCTCACACTTTACTAAGCCTCGCCTCATTCCAAAGTAGTAGAAGAGTGGAAGGCTAAAAGTTGAAGATTATGACTTTTTTCAGAACCAGCGACAGCGATTCAGACCAAGTAAATAAACGTTACTCATAATATTATTAAGTCGTGGCTCTTACCATCTTAACATTTAAAAGTACATTTTTCAATGTTAAAATTGCCATGTTTAAGTAAACAAGAGAGTGGATCAACACTGCCATAATGTGATAAAGTATCTGAAAGGGACAAATTAATATAATTATGTAATAATAATTACTTTTCTAACATTAAGCTCATGCCAGACTTGTTCAAAAGTATACTCCAAGAAACTGTAGGGACTAGGGCTCGAGTCGATACACATTAAAGTGCAACGTCGCATCGCAACATCGGTGATGATACCCGAAGCTTTACTTACGGCTGAACCCAATAACTTATCTATCACCAGTTTTGACATACTAAAGATAGAAAAACACAACTGTCTATGGTTTAAACGTCCCAATAATCTGTAAGAGAATAAGGAATCTTACTGAATTGTGGGACAACATTCAAATTTCAATGACAGATAGATTTATACTGTCTAACATCAATAGCGATCTATCTTTTACTGAAAATAGGATATTGGGTTCGGCCGTTATAAACGATCTATCTATACAACCGAAGTTTTTGTGAGGATTAGAACTTATTTAGAACAAGAATTTTATTTTTATACCAGCTGCGCCTCGTGGTTTCACCTACATAAGTCACGATCCCGTGGGAATATCGGGATAAAAAGTATCCTATGTCTATCTGTTCCATCCATATCTGTTCAACCGTTTCAGCGTAACAAACAAACTCACTTTCACATTTATAGTATTAGTTAGGATGAAAACAACTCTATCATTCGATACTCATATTAAGGATATAGGTGTTACTCACAAGTTGCTGGAAACAATCTTTATAAATATTATAGCACTCTAATATATAAACGTAAACTTGAAACATTTTCTCGCAATAACTTTGTCTGTGCGTTTCCTCAATATATTTAGAATTTAAAGCTTGAATATTCCATAAACCGACTTTATCTTCCAATAATTTCATGACTCGCGTGGCATAAATTACATTAAAATTCATAAAATTCAAAAGATACATACAATATATTAGATATAAAGGTAAACGTAGCTTTACGAAGAAGTAAGTGTAAAGAAATATATAACCAAATTGAAACGATATTATTATAATCCAATTCCAAATTATGAAGTGTTTAGAGGAATTTTCATTGTTGAGAAATGTATGCACTTGTTGAAAAGTAAGGACAAACTTGATATTTTTTTTAGAGTGAATTATCCCAAACATTAAATTCAAAGTGAACCCGGCACAGTAAAAGATACAGTCAAAATAATCCATAATTTTTATGAAAAACGGACACCCTGGACAATCGGAGTATGAAAATAATAGAATAACATGGTATACGAATGAAAATATGAATAGCAGTGTTCCGATTATTGAAAATAATTTAGAAATAAAAGTATTTGGAGTTATCAAATGATTTCTAATGCGATATTTAGGACAAAGCATAAATTGTTGCATCAGATTTAAAGGCAGAAACATTGACTGGACTTCTTTGTCCACTAAATTGTTTAACATAAATTTCACAGAATAGTTTTTTCTGATATTAAGTAGTTTCTTCATTTTTTTTATAAACATCATCTACGTAGCTCCCAAGACACAAGTGATACTAAATTGTATTAAAAGAACTCGCAAATCCATTACGATAATTCGAGACAGGTCAATAAATAATTTATATTAATTAATTAAAATGTGTTTGACTAAGCATACATAACTAATGAAAAAGGGTATCCATTATTAACTACCAAAAACGTGGTAACAAACCATTGCTTAAGCTCTAAATAATAAAATGAGATGAAATAGTTGACTAAAAAAAAACCGAATTATTAACTAATTTATTTTAATATAAAAATTACAATTATATGGAATTCAAAAGAATCTAATTGACCCGATCGATGTTGGATACGAAGTGCGCATGCTCGGTCACGTAGACGGTGTCTTCGGGCCTCGTGTCCTGTGTCAGTAATTTTGCCCTTAGCAGCAACTAGGTCGACAATGTCGATGATGACGCACGCGGCGTGCCTCGTGCCTTTGTGTCAGCGCTTTCCCAAATAGTGATGCGCGTAACACCTCCCCCCTCAGATCGACGACTATTTCAAATTTTGATATGAAATATCGTCGAGAGTTTAGATTGATCTTGAGATGCTGGCTGATTCTGGCGGGTTTCAGATGTTTCAGGCTCGGCGTACGTGGGTTCATCTCGAGTTGTCATCTGCTTCTTCTTATGTGCCATGCGTATGTGGATTGTCTTCTGTGAGTCTATTCTGTCTTGAATATCGTGCAGCTTCTTTAAGTTAATAGCACTCATTTGAAGGGGTGGCATGGTTGATCCTTCGATGTCATCTGGCACGTTGCTTATCTTCACAGGTTGTCCTCTGATGTGGTCGTTAAGGTTGGCGATGGTGAATTCTTCTGTTCTCAGCTTGCAATTATGGAGAATAGTGCTTCCGGCCAAGGTTATGGATTCTTTTTAGGGTTCCGTATCTCAAAAGGTAAAAACGGAACCCTTATAGGATCACTCGTGTGTCTGTCTGTCTGTCCGTCTGTCACAGCCAATTTGCTCCGAATCTAATGGACCGATTAACTTAAAATTTTGTACACATATGTATTTCTGTGACCCAAACACGGACGTGTAACGAAAATAAAATAATTTTGAATACGGGGTTCACTTTTGTGGAGCAATAAAGAAAATTAAAAAAAAAAGTTATGCAAATTGTACTGTGTGACATATCAAATGAAAGGAATTGTTACAAGGATCTCAAATATAATTTTTTCATAATTATTAAATATATGTTTTTAGAGATATTTATGAAAATAGATGAAAATTGACCATTAAAAATTGAAAATTGACCCCCCCCTTATCTCCGAAACTACTGAGCCTAAAATTATGAAAAAAATACAGAGAATAGTTCTTTACTCATAGATTACAGGAAAACCTATAAGAAGTCTATGGTCTAAAAATAACATGGTAAATCTCTCAATATTGTATTTGCGGTAGGAATGTATGGGAAAATATGTTTTGCAACTACAATGTTAAGTTAGTTCTTGGGATAATTTATTGCTACTGCTAGTTCGACTAAGGCCCCAGTACACGTTGCTCGCCCAACGTGTACTTAGGCGAGGCATCCTTCACTTCTCGTACCTTCCGCGATGCATTCTGTTTGCCGATTTCACGGTGCGCTAGTACTAGCCGGCATTGTCGGTAGGCACTGCTAACACATTAGCCAGTGAGCTATGTAAAGTTCAATTAATCATTTTAGACGAAATATCTATGTTTTGAAGTAGGACATTCATTCATACAGACATCCCATTTGCTGGTAAATCTATTATTTCTGTAGGAGATTTTAACCAATTGCCGCCAGTTGGAGACAACTGGATTTTTCAGCCTAAAACAGGACGTAATCCGATGGCAGTTTTAGCTCGTGCACCATTGTGGGAACCATTTAGCCTGTTTCCAATGAGCAAAATATTGCGTCAGAGGGATGATCCATTCGACATTTAATTATTTTATTTCCTTTATTTCAAAGATACAAAGGTCTAAAAATTTTGAAAAACATTTTTGAAAAATAGTGTTACAGCCAAATTAGACCGATTTTCATAGAAACAGAGATTTCCAGTTATCAGTTCCTCTTCCTCTTCCGGTACACGGTTGCCACTCCAGAACGTTTCGGCCCCAGGCCTATCGGCCATCTGTTCTGCGAGCAATGTGCCCTGCCCACTGCCATATAAGTTTGGCAATTCTTCGGGTTATGTCGGCTACCTTGGTTCTCCTGCCGATCTCTTAATTTCTGATTAGATCACGTCGTCATGGAAACTCTAAGCACAGCACCATTGCCCTTTGGGCGACTTTCAGCCTTCTAATGAGGCCCATTGCAAGCTATTACTTTTCAGCTCCACAGGTCATCACTGGCAACACGCACTGGTCCCGACTGCGGTATGTGAGACGAGAAGATATTGCGTAGCTTCCCGAACACTGCCCAGTGGAGTCGGATTCCACGATTGACCCCATTCTCGAAATTGAACCTACCTCACTGGACAGTTTGTCCTAGGTAAACGTTTCATTCAAACTTATAGATTTATCGAGGTTCGATGACAATACAATAATTAAGAATCTCTTGGAGCTGACGATTATGAAGCCAAAAGGTGGATAGTGGAACTCTTCAGCGGCTTCTAGTAAACCCCTCGAGTTTAGGTTCATATGATTTGGTTTGACGAGTCCAATATATTGCAATTTGGTTTCGAGGGTCTGATGATGGAGCCAGCAGGTGGATAGTGGAACTCTTCAGTGGCTACTAGTTAACCTTTCAAGTTTGAACTCATATGCTTTGGTTTGTCGAGTCCAATATATTGCACTTGGTCTCGAGGGCCTAATGACTGAGCCAGGAAGTGGATAGTGGAACTCTTCAATGGTTACTAGTAAACCCCTCGAGTTTGAGCTCATATGATTCGGTTTGACGAGTCCTATATATTGCACTTGGTGTCGAGGGTCTGGTGATGGAGCCAGGAGGTGTATAGTGGAACTCTTTAGTGGTATTAGTAAACCCCTGGAATTTGGGCTCGTATGATTCGGTTTGACGAGTCCAATATATTGCACTTGGTGTCGAGGGTCTGATGATGGAGATAGGAGGTGGATAAGTATAATAGTAAACCCCTCGAGTTTGGGTTCATATGATTTGGTTTGACGAGTCCAATATATTGCAATTTGGTTTCGAGGGTCTGATGATGGAGCCAGCAGGTGGATAGTGGAACTCTTCAGTGGCTACTAGTTAACCTTTCAAGTTTGACCTCATATGATTTGGTTTGTCGAGTCCAATATATTGCACTTGGTCTCGAGGGCCTGATGATTGAGCCAGGAAGTGGATAGTGGAACTCTTCAATGGTTACTAGTAAACCCCTCGAGTTTGAACTCGTATGATTCGGTTTGACGAGTCCTATATATTGCACTTGGTGTCGAGGGTCTGGTGATGGAGCCAGGAGGTGTATAGTGGAACTCTTTAGTGGTATTAGTAAACCCCTGGAATTTGGGCTCGTATGATTCGGTTTGACGAGTCCAATATATTGCACTTGGTGTCGAGGGTCTGATGATGGAGATAGGAGGTGGATAAGTATAATAGTAAACCCCTCGAGTTTGGGTTCATATGATTTGGTTTGACGAGTCCAATATATTGCAATTTGGTTTCGAGGGTCTGATGATGGAGCCAGCAGGTGGATAGTGGAACTCTTCAGTGGCTACTAGTTAACCTTTCAAGTTTGACCTCATATGATTTGGTTTGTCGAGTCCAATATATTGCACTTGGTCTCGAGGGCCTGATGATTGAGCCAGGAAGTGGATAGTGGAACTCTTCAATGGTTACTAGTAAACCCCTCGAGTTTGAACTCGTATGATTCGGTTTGACGAGTCCAATATATTGCACTTGGTGTCGAGGGTCTGGTGATGGAGCCAAGAGGCGGATAGTTAGAACTCTTAAGTGGCTATTAGTAAACTCTTCGAGTTTTAAGTCATATAATTCGGTTTGATGAGTCCAATATATTGCACTTGGTGTCGAGGGTCTGATGATGGAGCTAGGAGGTGGATAGTTAGTTAATTGACTCAGGCGTGACCTTGCGGAAATCCATCATAAAACACAATAGACGATGTATATCTAGTAACTTAATCCGCTTAACTGTTCTTAAAGAGTTAGAGAACCCTGTAAGAAATCGACACGTGTTTCGCCTCTCAACGAGGCATCCTCAGGACGACGATTGACCTGTTGCGAACTCGGACACGAAGTGTTATCAACGCGAGCCGAACGCAAAGTGAGCTGCAACCGCCCGTCACCCCCACTTATATAGGATCGCTTATCGGCCCACCTCGGCCGGGATCGTTATCAGTGCGATAAGCGAACAATCGCAACAATGGTGACCTCGGAATACTCGTATTTAATTCGTTCAACAGTGTAACGTTTCCTGTATTATTTTTTGCAATTTCTAAACTCTCTAATACAGACATTTTGAAACCTTTGTCTGTATTAGAGAGTTTAGAAATTGCAAAAAATAATACAGGAAACGTTACACTGTTGAACGAATTAAATACGAGTATTCCGAGGTCACCATTGTTGCGATTGTTCGCTTATCGCACTGATAACGATCCCGGCCGAGGTGGGCCGATAAGCGATCCTATATAAGTGGGGGTGACGGGCGGTTGCAGCTCACTTTGCGTTCGGCTCGCGTTGATAACACTTCGTGTCCGAGTTCGCAACAGGTCAATCGTCGTCCTGAGGATGCCTCGTTGAGAGGCGAAACACGTGTCGATTTCTTACAGGGTTCTCTAACTCTTTAAGAACGGTTAAGCGGATTAAGTTACTAGATATACATCGTCTATTGTGTTTTAAGGTGGATAGTTGATTTCTTTAGTGGCTACTTATAGTAAACCGGGCAAGTCCAAACTTCGTTGTTTGTTTTTAAATTAAATGAATATACTAGACTAAAAAGTACAAAATAAAATAGTACTTAGTTAAAAAAAAAACCGGTCGAGTGCGAGTTGAACTCGCGTGGAGAGGGTTCCGTATGATGAATATGTTATATATACAGAGTTATTTGTAAAACACCAGCAACCTCTTACGGGGTTATTGTACTCATCATTATGAACAACTTTCACAATGGGACCAAAGTTAAAATCGCGAAAAAAAAATCTGCTGTTCCCTACATTTATGTTCTCATATCTTGCAAAATGTGTGGAACAGCTGATTTTTATTTCGCGATTTCAGGTTTGGTCCCATAGTAAAAGTTGTTCATAATGATGAGTACAAAACACCTTAAGAGGTTGCTGGTGTTTTACAAATAACCCTGTATATATAACATATTCATCGTACGGAACCCTCTTCACGCGAGTTCAACTCGCACTTGACCGGTTTTTTTTTAGAGATTAACTAAACTTGTGTTGGTTTCGGGAACACGACGGCGTAGTGGCGGTGGTCATCTAACTTTTTCATTGCGGGCTTCGTCAGGTTAAAAGTAATCGTGTTGCATGTTTTGTGTGGTGTTTGACCTCCAATGATGTCACAAATGCAGTCTGGATTGGTCCTTATTTGGTGGTTGAGTTTTTCTTCGCAGAGATACTCTGAAGTTAGCTTCGGGCATTCTGCCTCTATGTACGCATTCGAATGTTTCCAGTGATTGCTAGGAACGGATAGGACGGGATGATGGCTTGCTTATTTTTATTTGGTACAATTAGAATTTCTTTATTTTGCATAAAATATGCAGATTAACTAAACTTGTGTTGGTTTCGGGAACACGACGGCGTAGTGGCGGTGGTCATCTAACTTTTCCATTGCGGGCTTCGTCAGGTTAATAGTAATCGTGTTGCATGTTTTGTGTGGTGTTTGACCTCCAATGATGTCACAAATGCAGTCTGGATTGGTCCTCATTTGGTGGTTGAGTTTTTCTTCGCAGAGATACTCTGAAATTAGCTTCGGGCATTCTGCCTCTATGTACGCATTCGAATGTTTCCAGTGATTGCTAGGAACGGATAGGACGGGATGATGGCTTGCTTATTTTTATTTGGTACAATTAGAATTTCTTTATTTTGCATAAAATATGGTACATAAAAGGTCTTAACAGTAACTTAAATATAAGAAGTTCCACATATTTTGCTTACTTAGACATTTCAGAATGCAAAAAAAAAAAAAAAGTACCTTATAATAAAATGATATACAAAAACACTTCTATTGAGATCATGAGGTAAAAAAAAATTAAATCGTTAAAATTACGTTATTTATTTACATTACTAGTGAGATCATATCTCGAACTTTGCTTATAATTTAAGAACTCACTTATTGTATAGAACACATTACTATAGAGCCATTTCTTTTGACAGACATATTGTAACAATTGTTCTGAACTAGTGTGCTTCTACATCTTGTGACAGCCAGTCGGGTTGGATCTCTTGAAAGGAATTTTTTATTTACTATGGCTTTAGTATATCGCTCAGAGTGCTTTTTAACAAATAATCCTACTTCTAATATATACAGACTAGGTAGAGATAGTAATCCTAATTTCTTAAATAAAGGTCTGCAAGATTGAAACGGTCCAACCCCACAGATTGCTCTGACACATTTTTTTTGTGTGATAAAGACATTTTTAGCCTGAGAAGAATTACCCCATAAAAGAAGACCGTATCTAAGAACGGACCCGACGTAGCCATGGTACGCAGTCATAGCAGTTTTTTGACTCGCTACCTTCTTACGCTTTTTTAGAGCAAAGACAAATTTGTTTAAATTAGAGCATATGCGAGTTGTATGTGCTTTCCAATTGCAATGTCTATCTAAGATAATACCTAAAAATTTTGTATCAAGTACTTCTTCAATTTTGGTATTTTTATAATAAGGTCTATGGGTTTTATTTGAGTATTGTTATAATTAGAGAATTGTAAAATTTTGGTTTTAGAAATATTTGCTGTTAAGTTGTTGTCCTTTAACCAGTTCATTATTGATTCTACAGTGTTTTTTAATGAATGTTCGTAGTTGCTTTCTGAAGTTTGTGGTACTATAACCGAAATATCGTCCGCAAATAGAATACACTGATGTGATGTTACTTGAGAAATATCATTTATATAAATAAGGAAGAGAAGAGGGCCTAGTACACTTCCTTGGGGAACACCGAACTTATTTATTTTAAAAGTAGATCTGAATGGGGTAGACACAAGTTGATCATTTAATTGGTTTATTTCGACACATTGTTTTCTGTCGCTTAGATAGCTTTTAATCCAATCGAGTGCTTTGCCTCGGATTCCATATAGGTCGCATTTGTTGAGCAAGATTTTGTGATCAACGAAATCGAATGCTTTGCTCATGTCAAAGAAAATGGCAGCAACTCTATTACGTTTATCGATGTTTTCTGTAATTTTATGTATTAGTGAGAATGACTGTATTAATTTTATGTATTAGTGAGAATGAGAATGACTATTTTATACAACAGGAATTTTAGTGGAGAAGTTAAGGGAAATTTAAATGCGAAAACTATTTGAGTTCCACGATAATAAGCTAAGGGTTTAATGACGTCATAATATTCTCTAATTTCTAATTCCAGTTATTGGTCTTTGTTATAAAGCGCACTTAGTTTGCGTATCATATCGCTTAGTATTTCTGTCCCTAACATGGAATGATGAGTATGCAGTTGACCGGAAAATGCTATCGCATTCTCTAACCTACTTAATTCGCTTAATAAAATATCTACGTTATTGCTAATTATTTGTAGTACTTGCGAAAACTTTGCAAACTTTATAAGATTGGGTTGTTTATACTTATCGGCTTCAAGTAAAATATGCAGACTGTCATTTAACTGTACTTGATTCTCTATTAATTTCGTAATGATTTTTGTATGTTCGCTCATCAAACCTTTGCTCAGACTTATATTATGATGATTTTGCTCAATAGGTATTTGTTGCTGGTTATCATTGAGGGCTTTAAGGGCGTTATCATATGTAATGGCATCTGTGTGATCCAGGTTTCCTGTAATGCTCTTAATTACGGATCCGAGACTATCTACTAAACCTCTCTTGAATCGATTGGGCTTTAGGCTTTGTAGATGGGATGAGGCTTTATTTGAAAAATGATCAATTGCGCTTTGTTGTGAACAGACGTGTCGAAGATTTATTAAAATAAATAAATAATTATTTGCTGAATCGTGACCTGGTTTTACCAAATAGCCGGTAGTGAAGCAAACTGTGTTATAAGTAGCATATCATGTGTTCTCGTTCGTTTTTGTGAAAATGTGTTTATGTGATTAATAAGTAAATAACTTGTATCACAATGGAAAACAGTCCCTTTAGCAGGGGTGGCAGATGTGCTCGGAGCCCACCTTCTACACCTGTGCCCGCACCAGCACCTGCACCTGCAGCCAAAGAGAAGATGCCATGATGGAAGTGATACCTACGCCGGAAATCCAGAACTGGATGTCGTCCATTGAGCAGTGCCTTAATGAAGTGTGCTCTATTGTTACAGAGGGCAAATTAAACATGGAGCAAAAACTGCGTATAAGTGCCCTTTGCCGGAAAGTTAGTCACGGCACTTCGCAGATGGCAGTACAGTACCAGTCCCTTAAGATGAGAGCCGTCCGGGCCCACACCACCGTCCAAACACTCGAAGACCAAATTGATCTGTCGCAACAACTGCAAGACATTAAGCGGTCAATTGGAGCTTCGGGAACGGGAACTTCCTTTGCTGAGATGGTTAAAAAAGGTACCAACAATTACATTCAGCCGATAAACTTAAGCTCAGTGGCCATATACCCTAACGACAAACTGAAGTCGAGTGAGGAGACCAAACACTTGTCCAAAAAATTATATGCCCGGAGCAAATGAAACTTCAGGTAAGAGGACTACGTAAGACGAAAAATGGCGGTATCATTATCAGCACTGAAACGAAGGACGATATTGAGAAGGTGAAAAAATCGATGCAGCTATCTAACTCAGGCCTCACAGTAGACGAACCCTCAAAAAGGAGGCCTAGAGTAGTAGTTATCGGAGTGCCCTCATCCATGCAAGAAAAGGAAGTTTTTACTTGTTTATTCCACCAGAATCTAGCAGAAACTCTTCAGGATAGCAGTCTCGAGACCTTTTTGACCTCCATTAAGTTAAGCCATAAGTCAGGTAAGAAGGACGCTGATACCTGTAATTATATAATAGAAGTAGCTGCAGACATACGTAAAGCCCTTATATCAAAAGACAGAGTGTTCATAAATTGGTCGTCATGCCCCGTGAGAGACTTTACTCTAGTCACGCGCTGTTATAAGTGCCAGCAGTACGGACATGCGGCCAAATCATGTCGGGAGACCACCTCTACCTGTGGCCACTGTGGTGACCTGGGTCACTCCATTAAAGAATGCACAAAGAAGGCTGAGGAACCAAAGTGTGCCACTTGCCTGCACTTCAAAAAGCCGAGCAATCACAAGACAGGTGCTTCTGATTGCCCAGCGAAAATAATGGCTGAAAAAAGGTATATTAATTCTGTTAATTATGGAGGCGCCTAAGAGCGCCGTTAATTACGTATTTTTCAGCCCTTGTTCTTGTTATTGTTTTTATTTTTATAATTATGATTAATAATTTAATAAGATGACATAGATAATTTCTCTGTATCTGAGTCCCATGTTTGTGATGTTCAACACTGTAAACAATATCTCTCCTCCCACACTAGTCCACTACCCATACTAACCCAGAATATTCGCAGTATTTTTTAAAATTTCGAAAATTTTAGCGTTTTTCTACAACGTCTAGATATAAACTGTGACGTGATTGTACTAACCGAATGTTGGCTTTCCAAACATTATAACATACCACTTATTCCAGGATATAATATGTATAAAAGTAACATAAACTACAATCAAAACGATGGGGTGATAGTTTATGCAAGAGATCATCTGAACGTGTCTGTCGAGGAACCAAATATGCACGACTGTAACAGATTATTAATTAAAATTGGGTCTGAATTAGCAATACTTGCCTTATATCGACCCCCCTCTTTTAGAAATATAAACAATTTCACGGACTCTCTAAACAACACCTTGCAGAACCTGTCGTCCTTCAAAAATACTATTTTAATTGGAGATATTAATATCAATATTCGTCCAGAAAGTGCTGACGCATCCGCTGAGGAATACCTTAACCTATGCGCCTTCCATGGCTTGCTTCCTGCTCACACGCTTCCTACACATCAAAGTGGCTCCTGTTTGGATCATATTATGCTTAAGTCAAATTTCCCTGCACTTGCCCTTGTAATTAATTCAACAATCACAGATCACAATGCCACCCTACTTATTTTAAATTGTAAATTACCTAAAGTAGTCACTCGCACAATTTCTAGTTTAAATGTAAATAAACTTGAAGAAGATTTACGCAATATCGACTTTGACCCAGTCTACGATTCCGCTGATCCGCAGTTTTGTATGTTGTATCTAATCAATAATGTACAACATGCAATTCAGAAAAACACGGTCATATCTCGGCGAAATAACAAAACTTACAACATAAAACCATGGATCACGACAGGGCTCATTCGCTGTATGAAAAATAGAGATAAACTGCATATGAAAGCTAAATCTAATCCAGATAATTTAATTTTGCAACTGTCATATAAACGGTATCGTAACTTTTGTAATAACCTTCTAAAAAAAGTAAAAAGTAACTACGATAAAATTGCACTCGAAAAAGCTGGTACAAATACTAAAAAAATCTGGAGTATTATTAAAAGCGTAACGTATAACTCAAAACAAAATCAGTCATCTTCAGGTTTATTACAAGCACACTCATCACAGTTAGCATCTGCCAACATTGCAAATAATTTCTTTGTTAATGTTGGTAAATGTTTGGCTGAAAAAGTTCAGGGCCAATCACAATATCTAACAAACACACCATTTACGTGTAGCACAATTTTATCATCTTTTGTATTGCTAGACACTGACGAGAATGAGGTAGAAACGATAATCATGAGTTTAAAGGACGACTGTGCAGTTGGCTGGGATAACATATCAAATAAAATTATTAAGCAGTTCAGGCACATTTTGGGCCCACCACTAACTTACATTTTCCAAAAATGTTTATCTACAGGTATTTTTCCCGAGTGCCTAAAAAAACCTGTTGTTGTCCCTGTTTACAAATCAGGCAGTAAAGATCAAGTGACAAATTATAGACCTATTTCCTTGCTGCCTACTATGTCAAAAATATTAGAAAAAATTATGAATAAAAGGCTTCACAAATACTTGGAGGATAAATCGATTTTCTCTAAGCGGCAGTTTGGATTTAGGCCTAAAATGTCAACAGACGATGCCGTGCACCATCTGACTGACTATCTAGCACAAGAACTTGATAATGGTAACCACACAGTAGGAATCTTTCTGGACCTCGCCAAAGCTTTTGATACGGTTTCTATTCCTATTCTGTTGCACAAACTTGAAGCCATAGGTATCAGAGGTATCGGCTGAAACTATTTAAGAGCTATCTAGAAAACCGTACCCAATGTGTAAGAATTGGTAATGTTCTCAGCGATTGTCAAAAAAACACGTCCTTCGGAGTTCCCCAAGGAAGTATTCTAGGGCCTACATTATTTTTAGTATACATAAACGATCTTTGTAATCTAAATCTAGATCACGGCCAAATTGTTTCTTATGCTGACGATACTGCCCTTCTTTTTTCGGCTGACTCTGAAAAAAATGTCTACAAGTTTGCGCAACATGGATTCAATATTGTTAATAAATGGCTTCAACATAATTCACTAACACTAAATGCAGAAAAAACAAATTATATTAAGTTTTCGATGCGGAAGCAAACATCAACAAGCACCACCTCGTCATTATATGCTCATTATTGCACAGTTCCTACATATAACCAATGTGTTTGTCCCAACATTAAAATGACAAATACTACAAAATACCTTGGCGTTATAATAGATGAAACACTTTCGTTCAAACAACATATACAAGCTTTAAATAATAGAATTCGCAAGTTGATATTTGTTTTTAAAAAGCTACGCTATATTGCTGACCCAAAACTAGTTAGACAAGTTTACTTTGCTCTATGTCAATCAATATTAACTTACTGTATTACCACATGGGGTGGAGCGGGTAAAACAATGTTACTAACCATCGAGAGAGCTCAAAGGGCGATTCTCAAAGTGTCTACTTTCCGCCCTTTCTTATTTCCTACTAACCTCCTATACAAAGCTTGTGAAGTATTAACAGTTCGACAGCTATTTATAATGGGATAGTATTAAAACAACACACAGCTCTACCCTATAGCACTGCATATACTAATAGAAGACGTAAAGATATAGTTTGTCCACAAAATACAACAAAACATGCTTTTGTATCAAAATTTTATCTATACCTCGGTCCTCTTCTCTATAATAGACTAAACGCGAAAGCAAATATTTATTCCATGAACCACGCAAATTGTAAGAGAATTCTCAAGGATGTTCTCCTAAGTATGTCCTACGAAGATACAGAGAATTTACTAACTGTGTTAAAATGAATTTTTGTACTCTCACCTACGTTAAGTATTTATTAAGTTTAGAAACTAAGAGTTAAGCTACTCAACATTAATTAGTGATCTATTGTCTACCTGTTAATTATTTGTTTATTTTTTAAGTTTATTTTAGCTCTTCTCGCCTGAAACACAGGATTACCTTGTTCAGGCACGTAAGTCTTAGGATTATAATTTACACTTAAGCAAAACTGTACACTTTTTATACCTTGTAATTTATTGAATAAAGATTATTATATTATTATTTCGTTTATTCATTTATATACATATTAATTTGCATTTTTAAATATTTCTTAAAAAAAAAGATATAAAAAACATTTAAAAATATAAAAAATAGTGTTCCGCCGGTGTCGGGAGCAGGGTCCAAGCTACCGGTGGTTAGGGCTGCAGAGACAGGAACCTCCTCACAATGCGAGCCGTGTCGAGGAGTACTGCCTTCTGAATCAGGCCTTTGATCCAACCGCCTAACGAGAGCCTCGAGAGATGTTGGTCGAGGCTTTCGGCCATCAGGCCGTTGGCCGTTACGACTATCGGCACAATGATAGCCGAGCTCACATTCCACATGTCGACAACCTCGTGCGCTAAGTCGAGATATTTTATTTGTTTCTCTTTCTCAGCTTTCACGAATATTATTATTATTATTATATTATTTAATTTCGCGTTCAAACTATCAATTTGAAGCTCATATAAAGTGCTAGTGTAATTGTTTAGTCTATTTGTGGCTTTAGTAAGTTGAATTATTCGTATCTCGTTAATGTTGCTGTTTATGTCTGTCAGTTCTATGGTTTGAAGGAATGTATGATAATGAGTGATGAGTTTCATGGGCCCTAGTTTAAAGGGCAGTAGTCCAGGTCCATTCTCAAGTCGTTCTAAATTAATCTCCTGCGCCCATGTTAGGCTAAACGTCAGCATCAGGGGTATCCTGCAACAATTTCGCAGTGTTAGGGACACGCTTTAGTCTAGATTTACCTATAGGTCCCTTTTTCTTGGAAGTGTAAATATGGATAGGTAAGTTAGCTAGGACTGTGTCCTGGTTATATCTGGGTGCGAGTTTAGATCTACTTGCAGAGGGATTACTAATGAATATTTGCTGGTCGGGCTCATATTCGACCTCGTCCTCACGGGTTTTATTACGACTCTCTATAAGTGTTGTTCGATTAGCGAGAGACGTCTCATTGATTAGTTCATATACTTTTTGCATGCGTTCTATATGATGTGTTTCGGTATATTGTTGTTGTAAGTGTCCGGTCAGATCTATATCAATCGGGTCTCGTGGGTCAGTGTGTCCTAGTATAAGGTTGTATGGTTTACATCGTGTGAAGGAATGGATCGAACTATTATACGCTATGATAGTATAATTCATCAGGTGTACGACTGGCTCATCCTTGTATTTTAGTTTCAAAATACGAAGATGTTCCAATATAGTGGAATGGAAGCGTTCGATGTTACCGTTAGCGTTTGGTGAATATGCCAATGTTTGGTGATGAATTATTTTATGCACCTTGCAGAACTCGGAGAACATCTGGTTGGTGAAATCGGTCCCTTGATCTGTACTATACGACGATTTGCGAAGTGTTCAAATCTAGTAAAAATTACTCTGTTTATATACGCATACTGCCGGAACCTCTACCCCTGTGCCCTATGGTACAAATACAGGCAGCGTGCTTACAACGAGCTGCGTGTCCAATATAACAACGCATTCAGATGCATACTGGGTCTGCCTTGGAGGTGTAGTACGTCCGGCATGTTTGCCGAAAGCAGGGTAGATGACTTTTAAAGTCGCAGGCTTCTTTTATGAACCGAATACATCAATCTGACAATGGAATATTGAGGGCCACTATAAAAGTTTAATTATTTTTTCGCATATGGCAATTAATATTCCAGCTAAAATAGTAATAGCTTTGTTGTTGATTGTTTTGTAGTAATTTATAAATAATTAATTTAATGAATGACATTAATTATTATTATTATTGAATTTTAATTTGTTGTGTATTTTATATGGGTGTATGCCTGAATTAAATTATTTGAATAATGGTTAGTGGTAGGCCATGATGCGTGCTGGAAGTTAGTAAAGCCTGTATGACACTGACTGCAATCCCATCTCGAAGGAGGTAAGCTTGACCATACTTTGAGAAGGCGTCTATGAATGTTACATATTTTTCGTTCTGTGCTGAGAAGCTATCCATGTGTACTATTACGCCCTGGTGGCAGGCGGTGCTATATTGAACTTTTGCCTTATGGGGTTCCTATCGTACTTTGCTTGCCCACATCATTGTGCAGTCATTTATGAATTTGGTTATGTGTTCTCGCATCTTAGGCCAATAATAATTTAACAGATAAAGCTAGGAAGCACTCGTTAATGCCACGGTGGTTAATTTTGCCTTCGTGGTAGTGACGAATAATTTCCTGTTGCCTCAGGTATTCTTTTACGTTTTTCAAGTTCCTTTTTTGGCAATACCAATTTCATAGATGAACTTTTAAAATATTTTTGTAACAAAGAGATTATGTTATACATTGCAAGGGGTGGATTTATAAACAAGGCAGTTTTGATTTTAGGGTTGACGTATTCCTTAATGGCGTTAACCAGATCCTCTTCTAGGTTAGATTCAGATAGTTGAACGGATGTTCGAGTATGGGTGTCAAATAGCTTCGTTGCCGTAGGCCGTTTTTTAAAGACACCTACAACGGTCAAGCACAGCTGTCGGTGAAATTTGTTTAGTGATTCGTCGGTGATGGGTATTTCGAGTATAGGGTTTTCTTCACCCTTTGGAACACCTTCTCTAAGTTGTTCATGTGTTCCTAGAGAGAGGTGCTGAATATAATTATGTCATCCAAATATACCAGACAATAACGTTTTGGAGTCCTTTGAGTAGGTTGTCCATTACTCGTTGGAACTCAAAAATTCGAAGTGCCCATGTTCAACATTGAACGCAGTCTTGTGAATATCGCTAGGGTTCAACACAACCTGGTAAAATCCTGATGCTAGATCGAGGATGCTGAAATATTGGCGTTTGCCTAGTTTGTCCAGTACGTCTGTAATATTCGGGATAGGGTATTTGTCGTTAATCGTTTTTTTCATTTAGCTTCCGAAAGTCAACGACTAGACGCCATTTTTGTTTTCCAGGGGCGTCAATCTTCTCCGGGACGACCCAAATCGATGAGCTCCATGCAGATTCAGACGGCCTAATTATTCCTTGATCTAACAATTTCCCTATTTGATCACTAACTTCTTGACGGTGTATAAATGGATACCTATAACGTTTAGTGTAGGTCGGAATCTCGTCTGTAGTTTTAATACTGTGCTTTATTTTGTTGGTGAAGGTTAATCCCTCACCTTCAATGTAGAATGTTCTCCCATCCGGGCACAAGTTACCGTGGCCTACTTGGAAAACCTTAAATAGACTTCGTGCCCAAGTAGGTCGTAGCAAGGATAACCTCCACAAGTGGGGGTTCATGGACGGCTCAGACCTCCGGTGTGTATGCGGCGTCTCTCCACAGACAATGGCTCACCTCCCATCTTGCCCCGCATGCCCTGTCACCTGCACACGTGAGGACCTAATGGCAGCGTCAGTAAACGGTATCCGCGTTGCTGAGTTTTGGGCCAAACAAATTTAAAAAACTCAGAACAATTATGTATTTTTTTATTTCGTTTTTATTTTTGCCATCGACACGCTAAGAAGAAAAATGTAGAAGACGTCGGCGTACTTTGAACATAGTGTCAATAAGTTTGCCTTTTCCTCCTCACTTAAGTGATCGGTACGTATCCGGGATGTAACATCTTTAGCGCGAGGTGACATTTGTTCAGTGGCTTCAACATTTAATATCGTTGCCTGAGTAGCCTGGTCCAGTGAAAATATTATAACGTTGTTGGTTGGGTTAGTTACTTCAACCATACCGCGGCTATTAGAAACGGTGGTCAGGCATTCGGATATAATGCAATCGCAAATAATCTGTTCCTCTACAAAAACCTCACCATCCGGTGCTTTAATGGGTAACCATATTAATTTAGAACTTTTCGCTGGTACGATTTCCTCGTAGAGATTTAGGTTTCGATAAATATGAATTTAAATGATGAAGTTTACTTTATCTATGTGTAAACCATTTCAACCAAGCTTCAATTTATTCAGAAATTCATTTCATGAATAAATTCAATATTTTTATAAGAGCATCATGCTCCACTTGTAATAACCCTTTCAATTTGATTAACATGAACCTTGACTTTTAAAACAATATTCTGTGACATGGACAAACGATAACATGTATTCGTTTGAAGACGTCTATTGAATTGTACATCAGCACAAGAGGATTGGAAAGTGAATTCAACATGATGAAAAAACCCTGCGAAATCACTAACGATTTCTTGGACAGGAGGTTCCAAAGTATGATCCTCCCATTCAGGTGCTTGAAGCACATGTTTTTTCTATCAAACTTCTCCGTTAAATGCGATCTTATCATGCCCCATTCTGTGTCCTACTATATCGTATCGCTCATCGGTACCGTTGTCTTTATAATTTTCCATTCGTTGACGTACCTAAATGGGGAATATTTTGAATACTACACTCCGTTCCTCAAATTTTTCAGTAAATTCAATCGTTTAATGTTGATGGTGTCTTTTTTTGTCTTTTACTGTATTAACATTCTCCAAAAGGCAGACAGCGTGAAAATGGTTTTTAAGATTCAAGAAGCTTTCAGAGTTATCCAATATAAGAACTACAAGATATTTACTATTTGGAACTGGATCAGCGTTTTGCTGCAATTTGTCACGTTCTTTATGCTGGCGTCAATGTTGTCTAATGTGCGCAATGCATTATTTTTCTATTCTTTGATTTATTTTGACGTGAACACAACTTATGGCATACATATAATCTCTTTGATGAGAGATGGAGTGATTGCATGGATCTCTGAGGTCGAGCTCTATAGTAAACTGAGCTTGGAGCTAGGAGAAGATAATAATAATGATAACTTAAAAAAACTGTTTCAAGCATATCTTGATATATTGGAAGCGTTTGATGTCTTCAAGAGAATATTTCAGTTTTCGGTAAGAGTGACTTTTTGCGTCTTGATTTAGTTTTGTAGAAACATTTACAACCGTATTATGTATGTCATGTATGTATTCACAACCCGTTCTTTATGATAACATGAATCATCAAATTGACGGGACTAAAGTTTTAATCACATAACTTTAATTTGACACTTACAATTGTATTGAAAACTGAGTATATACCCGTACATTTATGTAGTACTAAGTCTTCAGGTGTGTATTACCTGCCTCTGAATAGCGCTTTCAGAAGGTCCCGCGACTTTGATGTTAAAGTGGCGGGACCAGGGAAGTCTTGACAAACTTCCTTTACCTTTAGAGGTACAAATGTCTTGTTTAGGGTATAAATAGTACATAAATATATAGTACTAACACTTGAATGTAAAGTATTTTAAATTGGGGACTTGGTCCCGGCATCTTGATGCTCACAATTTATTTGGTGTGGCGCAACATCGCGTCTTCATCTTCTAATACTTGTCTAATAGTTGTAATCTCACAAGTCACCCTCTTTCTAGCCAAATTATCTTTCACATAATCCATCCATCGTTATAGTTTTAGCGTTTTCATTTTTAATACCTAATCAAGGTTCTTATGTTTTCAGATTTTATTCCAAACTGTGAACACATTTTTCCATTCCTTACTATTCCTTCAAATAACAATAGAATTTGAAAAATATTGTGCTATTAATTCTCTCCCGGTAAGATTTATGATTATGATAACATTTGATTCTACTACCTACCTGCTACAAGTACACCTCTGCCCTACCCTTCGGGGAAACAAGGCGTGATATTATGAGTTATGTTGATCAAACAATTTCACAAAGTACATTTATGAGCGCAATTACCATATAAAACACTATGTACAAGTTAATATAATAATAATATGTATAACAGAGAAGATGAGGGATAACATCTTAGTGTGAATTTTAATGTCAACCCTTTTGAGATTATTAATAAGCATCTCAATATCTGTGGGTATATTATCTGACAAATTTACCACCCTGACGGGTTAAGTACATTTGAATGACATGCTGATATATGCTGAGGTATGACATCTCTTACTACACACAGAGCGCCTAGACAAGTGGCAATCTCTTTCAAAGCTTTTCGTTTTTCTACACTTTCAACAGGATTGTCAGCTTTTTGGTAGCTTATGTTATTCCCATATTATATTTTTGACTTTTCCGTCATTGTTATCGCAAATAGAATGCCTTTTCCAGTCAGGACCAATTCTTATATCGACAAAAAGCATGTGTTGCATACGAGTATAATATTGTGTACGAGTATAGCATTTTTGAAACAGTGAATAATTGTGTTATAGATGTCAGAATTGGTATTCATCTGAGGAATAAACTAAAATGTATTTTTCTTTTTTAAGTTTGGCATCATACCTTTAGAATTGGTCAGCGGCATTTGGATAATAAGAAATATGATTTTGACAAGCATGTTCAGTGCCAATTGTGAGAAGTTCTACATGAAGGTCTGTGATGCAGACGCTGCTTGCGGTTGGTTGTTGAAGACCACTCAGAAGACTGGTGAGACCAAAAACCAACTTTTTCACGGGTCTCCCCCAAACATTTATAAAAGAACAATAATGTGACGAATTTTACTACCAACAGCATCAAAAGCTTTACAAGTGACGATGCACAAGTTAGACTGACTTCACAATCAGACAATAATCTTCTAGGAACTTTCAAGTCTTTAAGAAATCTTTATCAATTATTTGATTTATGAGGTTATCGTATAAATAAAAAGCTTGAAAGGATATTGATACCCGGTTTGGGAATTGAAAACCTGATTTTGAGAACTTGTCACATTCTACTTTAGAAAGACTTAAAGTGATTCCTTCAATGAGGTCCGCGAAATTTAACATTTCTTGCGTTTTTTGCAAATAAAAAGTAGAATGCGATACCTTAATGATAAAGTAGAATTCGACAAGTTCTCACCTTCAAATCTAATTAGAAACCACGTGATACTAATTTTAACAGATTTCTTCTCTGATACAGTGGCAGCCAAGAGGCTTTGTAAGAATGTGCAGCGGCTGAACCGTGCGACCTTCCACAAAATGTCTGCTTGTCGGATCTTCACGATCGATGGAGGATTGCCACAGGAGTTTTCATACTTGGTGTTGGAGAACCTAGTTATGTTATTACAATTTGCCTTATTGTAATGGGCTGGGCAGAAATAAAGTACGTTTTAAGAAATATTTTAATCAGGAAGCTGAAAAAAGTGTGAGTAAGAATTTATGAGTGAAATAAATCTGGCAGTTGATACTCAAATACATACGTTTTGTTTATTTTCACAATCCAAGAATACATATTTATGGCATGCATTTAAACATCTCTATTAGTGACAATAAAAATAATGCAGTCAGGGAAATTAATTAATTATCATACATCATTATTACACTACGTAAAGCCGTGTTATACGAGTATGCTCAACTGTCCGAAAGACTGATGCAGCTCGATAACAATTAAAATGTTATTGTGTCTCATTAGTGACAGTCAAGCGGATTAGCAATTTCATACAATTTTCAAAGAATGACAGTTGTTGTGATTTGAATATACGGACAATTTAAGTTGGTACTCAATTTGATAAACAGGAGCTCGTGGCTAAGTAATAACAGCCGTACGGGCCGATTCATCAGGTTAAGCTACGCTTGCCGGGACGGTTGACCATCTTTACATGCCGAGACTCCTTCGTGCCTCGGAAAGTACATCAAAACCGTTGGTCCCGGCTGTCATTCGTCGATTTTTGACAGTCTTTACGGGTCGTCAGAAATCCGAAATTTTGACAACCATTCTTACCAAGGGGTATCGTATTACCCAGTTACTGGGTTGTTGCGGTTTGATAGGCAGTCGATCCATGTAAAATATTGGTATTTAGCTGCATCAGGTTAGACTAAAAGCTGACCCCAGAAAAGGCTAGGCAGATTGACTCAATTTTATAAACCATAAATTTTTCTGACTTTACAATGAGCCTGGGTGGTCAGTCCTGGTCCATCCTGCTGACTAGCCAATATTTTGACAACGCTATAAACTTATCATTGTGGTGTTGCTATAATGCCACCACGATCTTTCCAGGAAGGTGTTTTTCAGAGGCAGATGAACCAACGGTTCATTAGTCACATTTTGTACGGAGCGAGCCTATTGTTGAGACCTGGACGCGTAGCATGACAACCATAGAACGTGGACAAAATTCGTTTCTATTATGGTCACGCGTGCTAAGCTTGCTGCGGGCCAGGACAAGTTGCAATCACTTTTAAAGGATTTCGTATTTCTACAACGTCTTTCAACGGGATTGACATAAGCGTTTCGGTAGCTTATGTCAATCCAATACAATTAAGACTATTCTAGCATCCCCTCTGCGCAGTAACCTATATACTTTACAAAAAAGCGAACTGCAACAGAACAATAACGTAATTTGTGATAAGTCCCATCAAAAGTATTGGTAACGTAGCTTCTACATAGAACAGACCACACGCGGTCATCTTACTGAACGATCGACTTGTCTGTAGCACTTTCTTGCAGAAATTTTCTTGAGTCTCTGTAAAAGAATCATGCAATTACAATTATGGTTTATGAATCGCGTAAACGGTATAAATTATTGTTCGGGACAATTCAAAAATATTCTGTTCTGTGCTTTTCTCGAAGCGCAAGATTCCCAGACCGCACTTTGACATTACTTTTATACTTATAAAAATAAATACGGTTAATTTTTGTATGAAACGCGAACCTAGACTATTCAAGCAATGTAGAGAATACTTAACTTGATTAGTCCAAGTTCCCTCTATAGATTTCAGCCTCCTGTTAGATAGACGCGCGCGAAAATATATTATGTCAGTCGATTCGCTTATCCCTTTTTGGCTATCATTTTAACTTTTATTTACCCGTTGAACGCCCGTCGGTCCTTTAAAGTTAAGAAAGCCCAGAATTTGAAAGAAACTTGCTCTATTGGTGAACAAATAATTAAGTATTAATTAGAAGACCAGTGAAAGTCTGCCCACCGTCCTTGACGCAACTCAAAAGTGACGTACTACAAACTCAAATCAAAAATGAACAACAAGAATGTTACAGTAATTCAAAAGTGGTTCACACGTCACATCACATCGTTTTATTTTTGTGAATGGCATATCGTATGTCAACCTAGGAGGTTTTCGGCTGCATAACCGGGCTATCCGGTGGATGCCTAAATAAATAAAGCCTCCAGCCAGGGCATACAATTTATAAACTAAGCGACTACACGGCAAGGGCAGTCCTGTGGGGTACGGACTTCGGTTTTGTCGCTGGGACCGGCTGGCACCAAGGGACAGGCTGGATTGTATCCTGATTAATTAGGGACTTTAAAGCTATAGGCTCACTTGTGTTAGGTTTGTTGAATATTGTACTGGCAACACCGAGAGTTTTCGATATGATAAATTGGCGGAATAACGGTCTTCTTGGTCGGGCTCTGATAACGGAACGACGTGATAGAGTGGCTGTGTCGGTTGAAAGGCATATAAAGGTTGGAGATCTGCTGTATATTAAGGTAACCTGTTAGTTTTATTGTAAATTATTAGAATACTGATCAAATAGTGATATTATGTGGAGAATAGGAGATGTGATGGTATGGTGTAGATTATTGAAATTGATGTTGGCAAAGAAATATAAATGACTGACAAAATATCTTGGTGTTTCATATTATCTTCCTTATCCCTGAATTATTGTAAATATGTAGTTTTATTGGAGAGTTTTAGATTATGATATTGGGGTAACGACTAAGATTCTTTTGGGATTAGTATCTATTTTGAGGTTAAATAATTACATTCGGTATTAAATTAGTTATTTTAGAGCAAGGATAGTTCTTATTATACTTGCATCGTGTACGGACCGCCATTGAAATATTTGTGGTGTGATTACGCCGATGATGGCCCTTAGGGTCGCGACACACCTGGCGAACGTACGGCGGTCAAAAAACTCAAAAAACTCAAAACTCAAATCATTTATTTCAATTAAACCATATACAGGCACTTTTGAATTGTCAAGGAGTCAGTCAGTCAGAAATATGAAGCTAGTTGCCCATTCCAAAGCGTAGTAGGTACCTATGGAGAAGAACGGGCAAGAAACTCCACGGACACTCTTTTAAAGAAATAATTGTTACAAAATAGTGGTTACATAATTCATGTTTTAAAAATTATACATGTGAGAACAATGTAAAAAAGATGCGCACGTTAAAAGCGTCCGTAATAAAAAGATAAAAAATTAAAAATAAAACAATTCAAGGATTAAAATAAATTAAAATAAGCCACGGCAGCCAAGAGGTGACCAGTCCCAACAGACGGCGCCCGTTCACGAACATGACGCATGTATTAGCACCATTCAGCTCAACCATTTTGAAGGGAGCTAAATGATCCAACACACACGCCACCATCAGCGAGACATCTGAGCTGAAGGTTCGGTTGAATACGCTCGTAGTGTTTTTCTAGTTACCTATTACATATCAGCCGAAAGTTACGTCGCGTAACGCGCTGAAATAAACGTCGCCGACCGTACGGCGCATTTGGTGTGTCATGCCAACCGAATACTACGACCGATAAGTCCGTCGCTGAAAGTGTCGGCGCCGAATGTTCCGCAGGTTTGCCACTACACTTAGACTTTTGAAATTCCTAACGCTCTTCTAACTTATGATTTTCTAACTTACTTGGACAGTTTCGCTTTTTTATTTGCTGTATAGTCGCCGTCTTCACTTCCTCTATGGCTACATAGAATTTCTCACAATGCAAACTAAGTGATATCAGAAGCGTCATATTTTTGGCTAGCCATAAAAGCGTCAGAATGCTGAGAGAAATCTGAAAAAAATATGTTTTTAGATATTATTCAAATGCATGATTCCAAATATGTTATTTTCAATTAAAACTAAAATCTACTTTTTGCAACTGTAAATTAAGTTGATTTCAGAATGACTACTGTTGAAATATTCATACAATGTTTAAAGAGTAACCGTAGAGTTTCTTGCAGGCTCTTCTTCACAGGAAACGATCAAGGAACCGTGTACCTAGCTTCTGACGTTTCATAAGTGCCCATGTAGGTTTAAGTGAAATAAAATATTTTGAATTTTTGAATTTGAAAGTTGTACCGATAATCTAAACTTTATGTGTGGGAGTTAAAGTCGTTTTTCCAAAAAACTGAATCGTGAACACAGTACTTATACACTCCTTATCCTAAAACAAAAGAACAAATCATTGTACAATCGACCAATTTGGAATCGTGTATAGTTTCAACATTAGTGAAGCTTTAATTTACTTAATGTCAAAAGTGATAAAGCATTTACGAGGGCTTCATTTGAGTGGATCATGATTCTGATACTATGAGTGTGACCTCAGATGTGGGTGTGTGTGTGTGTGAGTGTGTGTGACCTCTAGGTTACTTTATTTTGAACAAGGTCGTATATACCAAAGCGATCATTGCGCGAACACACGACTGTCGCGTTCATATTGTTCAACGAACTAGTAGCTCTACCATGAGTTGCCATCGAAAATTTACTCGCTAGCGTTAAACTCGCTAGCGTATTAACGTTAATCAAATACATTTCGATAATGTCAAAACTTGCTAGCGTCCCCGTAAATGATTTATATGAAAAGATATTGTACAGCGCCCCTAGCGGTCACAGAAAGAATTAAAATTTGTTCCAAGAGCACTATAGTTTTCGATAGGTAAGAAACCTAACGTAATCTATTCGATAGTCGCTAACGTTTTTCAGCTGTCACCATACAAAACGGCACCATGAGTCACTAAATCGACAGACGCTATCGAAAAATACGCTTGCGATAGTAGTTACGTTGCTCACTACCATTTTGACGTGTGAAACATGTTTACATTCAAATTATATACGTTTTTAGGTCTATTAAAGGCAAAATAATGTCTGGAAGAGATTATTTAGCATGGAATATGTTAGTGGCCCCAAAATTTGGAGGCCAACGACTGGAAGAACGTAAATTTCAAGAAACTATCTTATTTAGTTCTCTTACAAAATATTCTATTTGCCGGCGACGACGCCGCGACGGGACCGATTTGTTCTAAAAGTTTTAACTACATAAGTTAATTAATTGTATAGTGTTTTATACGAATAATCTACAAAGATTGTAAGAAATTCTAATAAGAAATAAATAAATGCACAATTCCAAGAATTCGGCTTGCACCACAATATCCTATCGGATTTACTTACTATAAAAGGCGTAGGTACCATTTTGTGGGCAATTCAGTCGCAGTTCAGCCCTAGATAATACACTTAAATACGGAGCTCAGCCACCAAAGAAGAAACATACCAAGAAAAGCCGAATTCTCCGGAATCATTCAAGATAGTAAATCAGTGTTTTATTTCGCTGCCTCAAGATAGTCCTCATCGTGGTCACTGTGGGTTATGGTACCCAACCTAGGTACGTATTCAGGGGTCCGTGGTGGTTGTGCAGCCAGCGGATTCACCGAGGGTCAGTTAGCAGGGAGCGCACATCAAATATCAGTGGGAGATCGTCCCAGGTTGCCTGCGGTACTGTAGGTACCTCTGCCGTCCGCAACACTATTATTGTAAACATAGTTCATTTTAAATTTAAATAAATAACGCCGCGAATCACACATTGTCAACAAAATTACAAATTGAATAGAGGTAAATAATTATTACCTATAAGGAATAAAAATTTAACAACCCCTAAATACCATAAAAAGGTGCACTAACTGCCAACCTTTCTATTTAGTCGGATTGTTTCATGAGACTTATTGACTGTCATAACATTGTTACCATAGCGATACCTTATGTGTAGTGATGGGCAATTCTCGAGAATATTCTCCTTGCGAGAACTTTGCTGTTAAATTCTCGAGAACATTCTTTTGGTAGGGAACTTATGAGAATTTAAAAATTGGATGACTGTATTGAATCGGTATTTTTTTTAGACTAATAGTTTTTAGTGCATTTGAACGTTTTACGAAGTTTGAGTTTAAAATAAACTACACCTCAACTTAAATTCTCAGTAAATTCTCCTGAGCCAGAACATTCCCGAGAATATTTTCGAGAAAATTCTCATAAATTCTCTTAAATTTCCTAAGGTAGTAATGTTAAAGTATGATTTCTGTATTAAAACGAACTTTATGGGTTTAAAATAATCAGCATTTAATAAAATGAATAAGAAAACAACATTATAAGAAAGGTTTATGGTGCAAATAATTAAAAACAAAATAACAATCAAAAATAATTTTGACGCAACTAATATCGAATTTGATAATCGCGACTCCATGTGGTACTTGTTTGCCCTACCTTGGGAATTTTTTTTAGAGCCGGAGGCGCGCAGGGGGGCAGCGTCGACGTGTTTTGATATGGAATTTTTCACTTTTTGTATGGAAAATATAAAAAAATATTACCTACATGTTGAGTTTTGGGGGTTTTTTCCGATGTGTTTTATATGAAATTTTTCACTTTTTGTATGGAAAATATGAAAAATATCAAGGAAAATTTTAAAAATGATTACCTGCATGTTGAGTTTAAGGGTTTATGGGTTTTAAAAATCACACCAACACCTCGACTTCGGATGCAAAAACAGTACTGTCTTTTTTTTCTTTTCTTTTGCTAATATTTCGAAAAAAGTGTGCCCTATCGCAGAATAATGAAAATTTCGACCCCCTTTATGAAACTCATAAACCCTTAAAACTCATCATGTAAGCAAACATTTTTCATATTTTCCATACAAAAAGTGAAAACTTACGTATAAAACACGTCGAGAGTGCCCCCCAGCGCCCTTCCAACTCTAAAAAAATCACGGGGTAGGACAAATAAGTACCACGTGGAGTCGCTATTGGTGCCGATTTTCTTGTCACAAATGCCTCTAAACTAGACTAAAAATCACCAAAATTTAGTTTAGTCCTGTCAAACGAGGATTTCCCATTCTGAAATAGACTAAAGTGACACAAGTGTGTCATAGTGTTTAGTGATAGTTTAGTTCGGTGTACAAGAGAATCGGCGCCATTTCCAGTCCGAAACATAATACAGTAACGTTTTTTCGAGTAAAGTATAAATAACAACAATAGAAGTTTACTTTAGACCTTGAAATCGAAACTTATTGTATTAAAATTTAGCAATTTTACTTCCATTTTTAAATTCTCGTATATTCTCCGTCGAAAAGAATATTCGAGAATATTGCAGAACATTCTCGATCCGAGAATATTCTCCGTGTGAGAATATTCTCCCGACACATCACTACTTATGTGACGTTTTGATCATATGAGCCGTTCCCTCTTCTTATTACTGAGAAAGATAGAAACAAAACATAAGAATGAAGTTAGCTAGACGACCAGTGTGGAAGATTTCTACCATTTTGGCAGATTTCGCTCCAAAATGTTGTCTGTGGCAGATCCTGCTGACGATTTACAAAAGTGGCAGATTTTGGCAGATTTAAAAGACTTCAAGGAAATTCACATAACCTTATTAGAATTTTCCTTTTTTTATTATTATTAGGTATAATAATGCATAAGAAAATTGTTAAATATTTTTGTTGATTAATGATATTTCATTGAATTTGTGTCTATTTTTTCCGTTTCCATGAAGGCATATTTTTGGCATTTTTGGCGCCAAGTGTGGCAGATTTTGGCAGTTTTTTTGCCCAGTCTGTGGCAGATTCGCCATTTATGAAATGGTCACACTGTAGGTGACACGATCTATCGAGCTTACCTTAGCGCCTGCATGAGACTCCGTAAAACTCATGGTGCGAGCATTATCGAAATCAGTTTGATCTACGTCAACACTTCCAACTCCACCCGCTTTTCATAGAGCTCATACGTCATGCCGCCATACATATTGGAAGTAAACCCTCCGGGAGGGTCACCGGCATTTCGTTTGCGCTAAAGTTAACCATCGCTGACGGTCTACGGCATTAGGTTTAAAACCGTATTATAAACCACTGTAAAACGAAGTTAATTTGTGTGAATATTTGTAACAGTGAGCAATTTTTTTATTGATACGAGTAATTAAATTATAAATTATAATATCAAATTTTACTATCACAGTTTATAATGCCAGCTGTATTCGCTAAGAAAAAACAACATTTAAAATGAGCCCACCGCGAGGGCTCCCGGTATTCCATATGCGACTAGGTGAACCCTCCCGGCACTGAACGGGTTAATACGCTAGCGCTAGCGAGTAAATTTCGATGGCAACTCATGGTAGAGGTACAGAATGCATCGTCGCGCCGCTTTTGGTTTTCCAAACAAATGAGGGAAAAATGAATGGCGAAAGTCCAACCCGAAAAATAATACAGAATGAAGAAAGAACTGATGTTGATCAAATAAATGTAAAATTATTTACCCCATTCCGTTCAAACACTGCAAGAGCTCCGAGCATTTCTAATATTGCCACGCAATAAAATAAAGTGCGTAAAAATGTATCGACCGTGTAGTATAAAATCTGGAAAAAATAATAATAACAGAATTTATGTACAGAATAAGATAACTAAATTCTTCGCTACCATTATAATCACTAAAATCATAAATGGTAGGTATTTATGATTTTAGTGATTATAATGGTAGCGAAGAATTTACCTAATTCAAATTGCCCTGTTGAATTACTATTTCATAAAATAATTATGACATTTGAGGCCAATAAAATTATAATTTGGAGAGCTGCATTGATGGTTCTACTAATTTTAATTCTGTAAATACAAATGTGTTATAGATGCGAATCAACTTTTGATATTATAAACCTAACACCGACATGCACAAAAAATCGTAACAAATCTGAATTTCGTCGGCATCCACCTTAACGTGAGATGCCCATAGCTAAATGGACCGACGACCTTAAAATGGTAACCAATAGACAGGTGCAGCAGCTTGGGAGAGACCAGCATTGGTCTGTGGTAGGCAGAGTTGACTGACTGTCGTTATTAGCCTCAATTTTCTATGTATTTTACTGTTCAAGTTCATTTAATATTAATTTAATTCAAACTTACCAACACTTGAAAAACAATTTTGTACAATTTGTAAGCTTTCAAAATATTTTTGTACGTGTCAAATAGTTTAACATAAGATTCATTATGGTCCCGCTCATCATTCAGCTTCAAAATGCGTTTGATCCATCCCTCAAGATACTTTGTTAACAACAATAAAACACGAATACCATACACTAAATTCATATCAAATGTCATAAACATAAAGTCACAAATAAGATCTAACCAGCTGGGGTCATCAATAAATAAACAAAAAGAAAAAATAAAGATATTAATACAGAAAATTGTTAAAACTGAGATCCAATTCCAAATAATGAAACTACGAACACTTTTACTGAAATCGATGCTTCTGTGTATAATCTGAATCATTACAATAAGCAAAATATTTTCATGCTTGTGTATAATATTAAGGACAAAAAGCATTGATGTACCGAAAAAAAAGTAAAAACCAAAAAGAACAGAAATCAGCATAGATATAATACGATATTTGCTTCGCAAAATATCTATAATATCGTTACTGCTGCACCAACGCCATATTGAAATTGACATGAAAAAACAAACAAATAAAAACGAAAGTAGAATTGTTTTCTTCCCATTTGGAGTAATTTTATAGTTTTTGATAGAATATTTCGAAGAAAAAAATAGAAGAAGAGAAAAATTTAAGGGATACATTATTTTTTGGACTTCTTTTTCCGGATCGTTGTTGAGGTACATTACTCCTCGGTACGACGCCATCTTGTAAATAACTCTTTAGCTTTCAAAATTTTATTCAAAACTGGCACAGAATGTTCAATGAAACCTAATATTGGGAATGAAGTCTGCCTTCAGATAATTCTACTACCTTTTTAACCTTAGATAACATATTCAAGTATATGTAGGTTTAAGAAATTAAAGATCGTTAACAACAATTCTCATAACTACAAAATACATAATATGCTGGCCGTATCACCCTTGAAGTTGATATTGTAAAATACAACATGAGTTTAATTAATTACAAGCTTTTATTTAGATTAACTTGGTACTTACATACTTACAAAAAAACAAACAAATTTTACGTCGTTATAATATTAGTATAAATATACTACAGATTCCGATGTGAAGAAAACGAAGAAAAAAATTAAAGGATCAATTTTTTCTGTGCTGAGAATTATTGTTATGCGTTACTTCTGGGTGGAAGATTATATTTTGGACTCTAGCTTTATATTTTTAGAACATTTAAAAAAATGATACCACAAAATGCCATGTTGACAACAGTATTCTAATTGTATTGATCACATTTTCCTGTAATTTAGTTGTTTAATAATTTCTTGTTTATTGATGTTATCACATAATGACGTAGACATTCTAATTAATATTAAAGCTAGCTTAGTGAAAGTAGCCAGATGGATGAATAAAATAATATATGTTCATAATAATAACTAACTAAAGGCCAATACATCCACTGCTGATTTTAAAAAAATGTTAAGGCCTCAAACCACACCTGCAAAGTAGAGTATAAAAACCAATTTTGTTTAAAAAAACTGTTTGTATTCTTCAGAAAACATACAACGTATACGTAAGAGCCCTCGATCAGTCATACGTTACACGTGTCAGACAGGCTGTCACAACAGTGCTATATCAACACAGGAGTTACCATTTTATCCAATGGAATAATGTTAGAGGCACAATTTATATAATTACAAAATGGAAATGCTACTTCTTCGATTATACCTTATTTATCAAACTAGCATTCTATCTATTAATGGGCAGGTAGTGAGAAACAAAAACAACATTCACACCAATGATATTATTTAATGATACCAGGATTACAGAAATGCAAACTGCAACAGCACAATAGTGTAGTTAGTGACAAGTGCCATCAGATGTAATGGTAGACAAATATCTACATAGAAAAAGCCACATGTACTCATCTTGCTGAATGACGCACGATGCAGTCGAAGGATATTTTTGCATAACTTCTTTTGATCATCTGGAAACAGTCTGTTGGTTGAATACACTTCTACTAAATAGGATCAAATTAAATCACCCGGCGAAACTTCACGAACGTGATGCGTAGCGATATCTTTATTTAATCTATCTATCTATTTTTCCTAGGGGTGTTGAATATTAAACGTGCTTTCTATAAATACACTTTATAAATATTTTTATATAAAATATAAAACAAATTTCACCTGCACATTCTGATACCAAAACGCATTCGCTTGAAATTTTTCCTTGCTTGACAGCGTCATAGAATGCTTCAACTTGCAAGCTTAAATTCAGCTGTATTATCGTGGTCTTTATCATACCCGAGTACAGGAATAACGACACGTAAGGAGTTTTTAGCTAGAAAAACAATTAATAATTACGAAGATTTATTTTTTTGGTTTTCCAAAATTTTTTTTGAAGTGAAAAGTTCTTTAGCGGCGTTGTGCACTTTTTTTGGGATGAGTTAAAAAATGTTAAACTCACGTCAGCTGACCTGATCGAAAATTCGTAAGACGGAGGGACTTCAACCTTTTCCGTTGCCTAGCAACCGACAAAGTAAATATCAAAATAAATAGTCTTTGACATTACGTAAAGATTGCGAGGTAAGAAATTTTACCCATATTGATGGGTAAAAAAAAGCAGTCAAAACATACTTCATGAAAAGTGTTTAAATAAATTGTTTATTTTTGTTAGACTATTATTTTGAAAATAAATAAATATACTACTACTACCACGGATATCGAATGAATATTGTATTTAACCACATAAATGATAGTACTTTTATACTGATAAATAAAGCAAATCGTGCGAAAATTATTCCCTAACCATTCCAAAATATTCAAAAATGCACAAATTAATGTTCAAGTTTTCACTTGTGCCGGGCACCAACCCGTTGTTTTTTTTTTTTGGATATTGAAAGTTGAAAGAACATAATGGATCGTCAGATGACCGGGGTTGCGAGAAGTCCTAAGGGGAGACCGTGGCCCCCGGCAACGAACAGGCAAGGGAAGGAACACGGTGGGTTTTAGTCAGTAAGAGTCTGACACGCCCTTCCGCTCCGCCCAGAGTAGGAGAAGTCATTTGACCCAAAAAAAAAAGGTAAGTTATTATTTTTTGAATAACTCTCTAGATAAATTGCATTTTGATTATTTTCTCGTATCATATTCTGCTTTGCAGCAAGTGTTTATATCGGTAAATATAACAATAACGGTCGTAATACTTACCAAAAACAAATTTCGGAATTCAATCATGACTTGAACGTTAACCAAGCAGCGGAAGAAAGTCTCAATAGTTTGATATAAAACCTGGAATATACAAATAGGTACCTTTCTAATACACTGTTGTACAGCTTGGTTTCAAAGGAAAGTACAGTACGACACAACTTAGATGCAGCATCGGCAAAATTCGTAAAACCGATCACCATCCGAACTGGGTGCGCTTTCAAAATCACCAATCTTTATTACTGCTTTAGGTGCAAATGATCTTTCGAAAACACAATAACTTGTAAAGTCTTATAGCCAAATACATTCGTGAAATTGAAATGAATGAATGAAAATTTTCAAATCTATGCTACATCTAAGTTGTGTCGTACTGTGCTACAAATAAGAGACTATTTTTGTTTGGAACTTTGTAATATGGACCAAGGGGCCTACCACAACCACTAAAAGCAGTATTATTTTAATGTTACTTCAGTGGGGGAAAGAGATGCTGCTTTACGTCCTGTAGAGCTTCATCTCTTTCCCACACTAAAGTAATATTAAAATAATACTGCTTTTAGAGGTGCTGGTAGGCCCCCTGAGGGCCAGGTGTGGCAAGCGCTTTCAAAGTTTTTCGTATTTCTACAACAACTTTTAAAAGGATTGACGTAAGCAATTTTGCGTTTTACATCATTGTTATGGTTATTAGATTGAGACTTTATCTTAGTCTTAAAAGAATAATTAAATTGCGAACAAAAAGACTTACCGGTTGCTGGAAAACCTGTTTGAATATCTTGTAGCATTTTAAAATGTCGACATAAACTTCAAACATTTTTCTGCTATGCGCATCATTGTAGTCATTCTTCGGCAAATGCATTACTTGCATATTCCAAAGCTTAACTTTCTCAGTCAATAATTTAATTAAGATACTGGCATAAATAAGATTACTATCAAGACTTATCAAAACTAATATATTGAAAACAATATGCCACGGAGTAATACACATGAATAAAAACGTTATCATATAGTATGCAAAGATGAGTGAGACATAGATCCAACTTCTTATAACAGACCACTTAAAACTGTCCTCATTGTTAATAAATCTATGTACTTCTTGATAGGTCAAAACAAATGTAACCATGTCCTTTGTTTTACTGAAGTTGATGATATAGTTCATTATGAATCCCGTAGAGTAGAAGATGAAATCATAGTAAGATGCGAAATACAAGAAAGAAATAGTGACATATCGTCTCAAATTTATATCTTGCGATATTTCCAATACTCTATAGATATAGGCTGAGATAAATGCTATCATTGCGCACAGTAACATTAAATTATTGAAACAATTATTCGGACTTATGAAATTGTTCTTGATGCAATATTTTGGATTTAACACTAGTTTTTGCATCAGATTCAAGGGAAAAAATAAAGACTGCACGTCTTTATCGACGTTGTTCCTCAAAACGGTGTGAAAGGAAACATTTTTTCTAAAGTGGCGATAGATTTTCCTTTTTATGGACCTCATTGTAGAGCGATTTACCGAAAGAAAATGCTAGAAGTGAAATTAATTTAAAGAACATGGAAAAGTACTTGCAAGATAATTGACTTCATCACACTTAACAAAATTGTGTTATTGCTTATATAATTACACAAGCGCGTGACAGAGTAAGAAAGAATCATTAAAGAAATTAACAGAGAATATTGCGATGCTATGAGATCTATTTCTTTATACGTAATCCCTCTTTTTTTTTATTGAGTCTTCTTCTTAGCGTGTCGGTGGAAATCAAAATGGAGTCAGCCCAGAATCCGGCTACGAGTTTAGTGCCATCAGTAACGTCCATCAGTTCCTGTAATGTGTAGGCAACAGGACACGCAGGACACGATATTAAGTGTCCCAGCGTTTGTGGAACAGAGGGCCTAGTGCGAGTTTCATATAACCTTCTCTTCCTCTGCCAATCGGAGCGCTAAACTCACACTAAGCCCTCAGTATGACATTTACACTCCGGGCGGAGTAATCTACGGATATCCACCTGAACAGGTGGAGATTGATTTGTGTATGAATGTGTGATTGGCTTTAAGAGAAAAACACTAAAGAAACAATGGATTGTATGCCAGTCGATATGGTAATAAAATGGGTGACCACTGAGATGATTATAGCAAAAATTGCAAATAATACAAACGAGGCCAAACCTATATCCTCTCGACTGTCGCGCCGCGCGCCGGCGCAAAGCCGTCTGCTGTCAAACGGCGCGTGGGTGGTCCCGAGACCCCCCACGAAGCCTGCTACTTGAGATTAGAACGACTATATCTCTAAAGTTTCGTATGGGAGCTATTTATAATACTTACGTAGTTGGAATCGGTATAAAATAAGCTAACACAATAAAACTAGATAACTAAATGTTATTTTCCTATTATATTCTTTTCTTTAGTCAAAGTCAATTCTTTAGCCAAAAATTAAGCCAGGTCATGAGAGGAGTCGACCAATCGCTTGGCGAAATCTTGAAAAACTAAGTGGGCACTTGTACCCCATGGCCCTAGTGTTTCAACCCCAAACGACTCGAAAATATTATAACTCCCAATTAAATTCGAGTATTTGCACCGTTTGCGGTTTACCGCACCTGCAGCAGCTGACCCAGCACAGCGCGCTGTGCTAGGAAGATGGGATGGCGCAAGTGTGTCAACATACGTTGCATCCCACACCAAAGGCCTACCTACCTTTCAAGGCATGGATGACCATAAGGTCATTCCGTCTGGTCGCTTTCCATCGTCGCGTGCCAAGCCATTGAGTTCTAAAACAATGAATCCCTTTAATTTTTAAACTATTTTCTATGTATTTGATTTGCAGGCTTTATTTCAAGCATTAGGCACATTTCTCTTAAGTATACTTTACCTTCAAACAGCGGTAGAACTAACAAGATCAGGGGAAACTCATTATGGAACGGTAAGCATTCTAATAATTTCTTGAAAATATCTCTCGTCTCATCTTCCTGACCGGGACTAAGTCGGATTCAAATATAAATCATAAACATTACCAAAAAGACATTTTTGGAAAAAATTTCAACATCTGCCTAGACTTTTCTCAACTATGTTGGGGACACCTTCCTATCTAACTGGATAGAGCAGAATATTTGTATTTTACATGGAGCGACTGCCTGTCTGCCCTTCTCTACCCAATTATTGGTTAAAAAAATATACCTTGGTAAGACTGGTAGCCAGACTTTCGGCCTTCTGACTACCGGTAACGATCGCCACAGATCTACTAATGACAGCCGGGACTATTCAATAGCTTCCGGGGTACGGCAGGGTCTTGGTATTAAATGAATGGTAATTCATCCACGGACCAACCGGGGTAAGCGTAGCTTTGATCGAGCCTTACAGCTTCTGGTACTTAGCTACGAGCCCCTTTGTGTCTGATAAAACTACTGGGAATTTGTTTTTCTTTGCAGTATGACGTCGATACATTTGGAACGGTGACGATTCTTTGGATGGTGAAGAATGTTGGTTTCGTCAGTATATTCAGTTCGTATTGCGAGAAATTCTACGTGTCGGTATCTGAGGCAGACGCTGCTTGCAGTAGATTGCTGAGTTGTCTTCAAAGTACTGGTAAGACCAGAAGACGTAGACAAAGTAACATTCTTGAAAGAATAATGGAAATGATGGATGCGATAACAATGATGAAAGTCTAAATATGGGCTACCGAAAAGCTTATAAAAATTCTGTTGAAAGTCTATGAAGCAATTCGAAACATTTCGATCGATAGTAACTTTGTCTAAGCCCTCAGATCATTAAACTTTGGTATCGCAGGCGGGCAAACTAATAACCAGAAATATGGTGTAACTTTTGTTTGTCGGCCCGCGATACAAAAATTTTATAGATTATAATGCTTGTTTTTCTCTTTTCAGTTATGTGTTTCTGTAGTCGGGTTTATTGTTTTTTGAACAATTTGCTAACATTTTTTGTCTGTTGATTTTTTCCAAAGGAGATCCGCCAAAAAGGCCCCAGGCCCGACACAAAAGAAATGTAAGTATCTCAGATTTCAGAGTAATAGTAGAAATATTGTAAAGTATCGCTATTACCAAATTTGATGGCTAACATAGTTTTATTGCCCGTTGAACTTTCATAATGCTAGATGTAAAAATGACACTTTTCAAAGGAAAAACTGCATCTTTCTGTGTTCTATGCTTAACAACTGACAACCTGAGTAGGTATATATTTTTCTAGGTGGCATACTTATGTGTATATACGATTATACGTACATTATTTATAATAAAATGCAATACTTGCTGTACAATTTTTGCTTATATATGTATATTTTGTAGCTAGAGGTGTGTGCGAACAACTGGGTTTTTTTTCGTTTGAAACCTTTTATTCGGGTATTAGTTCTGTTTTCGTTTAGTTTTTATTTTCGGTTGAGTTTAGATTTCGATGTTTTTGTTCTTCTTCTTAGCGTGTTGATGGCAAAAATAACACGAAATGTGTTGATGTTTTTGTTGGTACATTATATTGGCGTGTGCTTGCTGACATTATGGCAAATCATTTTATTAATTAATGTTTTAAGTTGAGTAATGCAAATTATTTTGTATACTATTGTATAGAATCATTTTTTTCGAACTGAACAGACAGCTGTGCGGCTGGGGAGTTTGTTGCATCACTTCTTCTTCACAGCTAAAACACTAGGAAGTGGTGAAGGGTGGGCGTTTTGGGGGTCTGTCTTTTGTAATTTTGACGTTCAAAAAGTGCTGATTCTCAGCCTAATTTGATAAATGACTTTTGACATTTGAATTTGTTAGTTAAGTCCAAAATGATGAAGTTTTTAAGTAACAGTGTAATTTTTAGGGTTCCGTAGCCAAATGGCAAAAAACGGAACCCTTATAGTTTCATCATGTCTGTCTGTCTGTCCGTCCGTATGTCACAGCCACTTATTTCCGAAACTATAAGAACTATACTGTTGAAACTTGGTAAGTAGATGTATTCTGTGAACCGCATTAAGAATTTCACACAAAAATAGAATAAAAACAATTGATTTTGGGGGTTTCCCATACTTCGAACTGAAACTCAAAATTATTTTTTCATTAAACCCCTACGTGTGGGATATCTATGGATAGGTGTTCAAAAATGATATTGAGGTTTCTAATATAATTTTTCTGTAAACTGAATATTTTGCGCGAGAGACACTTCCAAAGTGGTACAACTTTTTTCCGAAACTATAAGAACTATAACTATTGAAACTTGGTAAGTAGATGTATTCTGTAAACCGCATTAAGATTTTTACACAAAAATAGAAATAAAACAATTAATTTTGGGTGTTCCCCATACTTCGAACGGAAACTCAATTTTTTTTTCATCAAACCCATACATGTGGGGTATCTAGGGATAGGTGTTCAAAAATGATATTGAGGTTTCTTATTCTCATTTTTCTCTAAACTGTATTGTTTGCGCGAGAGACACTTCCAAAGTGGTAAAATGTGTGCCCCCCCCCCCCCTGTTACTTCTAAAATAAGAGACTGATAAAACTAAAAACATATAATTATGATGTACATTACTAGTAAACTTCCACTGAAAATTGGTTTGAACGAGATCTAGTAAGTAGTTTTTTTTTTAATTCGTCATAAATCGTAAACCGCAATTTACCTTTAACGAACTACAAGAACTTTTATATTATGTTACTTGCTGCTACGGAACCCTTCATGGGCGAGTCCGACTCGCGCTTGGCCGCTTTTTACATCTAGTGCTTAAGAAACTGCACAGACAAAAAAACTATGTTAGCCACCGAATTTGGGAATAGCGCTACTTTACAATATTTCTACTATTATTACTCTGAAATCTGAGATACATTTCTTTTGTGTCGGGTCTGGGGTTTTTTGTACGGGATTTGGCGGATCTCCTTTTCCCCACGAAGTTTTAGATTCTTATCCTTTGTCTTTCAAGAATTCATTGAAGACACAAACATCCGAAATAAGGAATCTGTGTTGGTTTTTCCTAACCCTTTTTTAAGTTCTTTATTTCTATTACAGTGGAAGCAAAGACGCTGTGTAAGAACGTGCAGCGGCTGAACCGTGCAGCCTTCCACAAGATGACTGCTTGTCGGGTGTTCACAATCGATGGACGTTTACCTCAGGAGTTTAATCATCTGATATTGGAGTATGTGTGTCTGACGCTTCAATTTGCCATCATATCATGGATAAAATATCATACTTAAATATTAAAATAAAAAACCTTAATTTGAAAAGTTGTATTCATTCAACTAAATTTCAAATGATTTGTACAGACAGTACAAGGCATGTGGCGACCATGCATTTTATTATATATGTTAGATACGTCAGCCTTTTTTTTTTTTTTTTTTTTTTGGGTGGGAAATCATCCAATGACTTCTCCCGCTCTGGGCGGAGCGGAAGGGCGTGACCCCGTCAGTTTTGCTGACATCTCTTTGAGGCGCGCGTGGAACACGACGCGCCGTCGACCCGGGCCTGGTCCTTATCGGACGGCGAGCTGCCCTCTGCTCTCCGTCCGCAGGCCCGCGCCTACGGTGGCCGGAAATCGGCTATCAATTCCCGACGCCCGGGAAGTCTCCTACGGCGGCGGCGGCTAGGGCTGGTAGGGCGCGGCCTCTGCCACTCCCTCGCGCGCTCCGCCTCCTCCTTCGCGAGCATTACTGCTTCGCAGAAGGAGGTGACGGCTTGCCATGCCCTCTCGCTCCGCACCATGGCCTGGACCAGGGCCGGACGCGAGAGGTCACTGCCGCCGATCGCCTCCACGAGGACACGGCGGTGGTCCACCCAAGCCGGGCAAACCTCCACCGTATGCTCCACCGTGTCCTCCGGACGATCCACACAATGGTGACACCCGGGCGTTTCCTCCCGCCTTATGCGAAACAGGTACCTCCCGAAACAACCGTGTCCGGTGAGGACCTGCGTCAGGCGGAAGGTGAGGACGCCGTGGCGCCTCTCAAGCCACTCCTCAAAGAGGGGACTTATCGCCGTAATTGTGGCGTGCCCAAATCTGGGTTGCGACAATCGCACACTCCAAGCCGCCATGAGATCCCGCCGGAGCTCTGTCCGCTGTACCGTGATTTCTCGCGGCAGCGGAGTTACACCCCGGCGCTTCATCTCCTCGCGCCACTCCCAAATGTGGGCGAGGACCTTCGCTTCCAGATCCCATGGCGGCGTTCCGGCAAGGAGGCTCGCCGCCTCGCCGGAGACCGTACGGTATCCCCGGACCATCCGGATAGCCATGACCCTTTGGGCTGTATGCAACCGGCGGGCTGGCCGCAACCTTAAGGTTCGCGCCCACACCGGTGCCCCGTGAAGGGCCATGGACCGCACGACCCCCGCGTAGAGCCTCCGGCAGGAGGCGTTTGGACCCCCTAGATTGGGCAGATACGTCAGCCTGAGGCATATTTCACATGCGTGGCTTGCCACACTGTGCACATGCCTCGCGCTGTCTGTACGCACTCTTACGTTAGTAAGAAAAACATGCCGGTTTCCTCACGATGTTTTTCTTCAACGTTTTGAGAGCAAGTTCATCGCTATAGCATAAATAATCCCCGAGTTAAATGACTGTCAAACAAACAGACTAACAAACGGACACAACGCAATAATAAGGGTTCCAGTTCTGCTATGTGGCTACGGAACCCTAAAAAGAAGAAATTATTTAAATGGTATTTTATCGTTTCTCGCGTATCCATTCCTATTTTAAGCATATGCAGATGCAGACTACACTCCCAGTACAACAAACTTCTGTAAAATGTATCCACTGTGTAATATAAAACCTGGAACAGAAGAATTCGACACAAACGTCGTATTAAATTTTAATATAGTCTCTTCATTTTATATTTATTTAAACCTCAATTGTGAAGATTGAATGCAAGAATTAGTTAATCTTACCAGTGCTTCAAAAAGTTTCTTATACAAATTGTACGTTTTCATGATATTATTACGGTATGTCTCAAATAATTTCGTAACGTTGTCCTGCTCATCATGGAACTTCAGGATACATTATTTTGATCAATAAATTCATCCAAATATTTTGTTACCAACATTAAAATACAAATAGAAAAACGAGATTAATATCAAACGTAATATAAGTAACGTCGCAAATGAAATCCATCGGATCAAATTCACTGTTCGATATAAAATAAAATGACAGTAAAAAGAAACTAGAGCGAAAAACGGTTAAAACTGATAGAAAGAAAGAAAATAAAGAAAAATTGGTTTATTCATCACAGAAACACGTGCATACAAAAAGACATGAGTAAACAAAATAGAGAACAGAAATAGTGCACGTCATGACTGTGATAAGAAGGCTTCCACTCAGCATAATGCTGTGCTATGGGGGATCCACAGCACAGCGCTGATTTTCAGTGGTCACCCGAAAAAGACGAACGGAAATCAAGTCAGGTTCAGTCATTTGTGAATATATAAAAAGTAACAAAATAAAATAAACAGTAATTAGAACATAATACAACTATACAACTAATACTGATATCCAAATCCATATGACGAAACTGCTGACACTCTTACTAAAGTCGGTGCTCTGAATCATCACAATGAGTGAAAAGTTGTTATGACGGTTGACTAAGTCAAAAACGAACATCAGCGTGAAACCAATACACGCATAAATGGAATAGTTAAAATTTAAAAATGAAATCACAAACCTATCTTGGTAATGATCGAAATTGATGAAAAACAAACGGTATGTACTAATGCAAATAATAACAATGACAATAAAAAACCATAATACAATACGCTTTTCTCAAATCGGAATAACATTATTGCTCTGGATACTGATTTTAGGAGTCGATAAGAGACTTAGTAATAAATTAAGGGGATAAAATATACTTTGAACCTCCTTGTAGTCCATTAGCATTAATAACGTGGTTATTTTGATACATAGTTGATAACTTATACATATGTCTGTCTTTGCTAGATAATTTTATGTTTGAACTGTTTCTTATGAAGACTTACTGTGAATACACGGCTGCGTAAAATACTCGTATTGACCAAACAATGTAGTAAATTGATGACAACGTAAACGTTTATATAAGGCTATAATTATTTAAAAGCTGATAAGTACATGGATCAATCTCCAAAACGGGCGTATTCGTGTGATCGCTCTGGTGCTTTTCAGATATTGATATTTAATGGTAATTATGTATCTCATTAAAAAGAAGGATATTCAAATAGTACATTTTTACTATTGGCCTTCAATTTACACAAACAGTTATGGAAATATTTAAGTTCAAAAAATTTCGCGACCAGAGCAATCATAATTGGTGCCAGAGCGATCATAAATGGTGAAATCAGTGAAACAAAAAAAATTATATTGATAAAATATTATTTATTTAGCCATTTTCAGTCATATTCAGTGTACGTGTAACAAGATCACATCAAATCACTCATTGGTAGTACTGAGCCCCGAGCTTTTTTCCTTTTGGTAACTCTCTCTTGACTTTACAAGCCATTGTGCGTATAGATGCCCCCCAATTACGCAATGCAAGATCAATTTTAAATTGAAACCAATTGAAAAAGACTGCCAGTCCATTGCTTCATAAGTTCGACAAAAAGAATCTGCTCAATTTTTTTTGTCGAACTTATGAGGCAATGGACTGGCAATCTTTTTCAATTGGTTTCAATTTAAAATTGATCGTGCATTACGTAATTAGGGTGCTGGATCATTTTTTATTAGGGTTCCGTACCCGAAGGGTGACAAACGGAACCCTATTCATAAGCCTCCGCTGTCCGTCTGTCTGTCAGCGAGCTCTATCTCATGAACCGTAATAGATAGGTAGTTGAAAATTTCACAGATTGAGTATTTCTATTGCCGCAAGAGCAACAAATAATAAAATTAAAAATTAAAGGGGGGTCGCCATACAATAAAATTAAATTTTGAAAAAAAAAAAATCTGACCCTGGCATGTGGGGTATCATTTTCTAGAGCTCATCGAGTAGAGAATAAATATAATTTTTATTTGTTTTTATCTTCAAATATGATGAATTAGGGGGCCGTAGAAGTTGTCTGTTTTAGACCATTTTTGTACGAGCTCTATCTCAACAACTAAACAAATTAGGAATTTGAAACTTGTGTGTATCATGTACTGTTTATAATCAACAAATACTAAAAACGCCGATTCATAACGTATTTTATATAATATGGGCGATTTTCTGCAACCTAAAAAAATAATTTTGTATTTCATGCTAATATTATGCGATATAAATTCCACAGATAACTATTTAATAGTCGGAGTAATGACATGGAATTAGTAAGTACCTACTTTCATGGCAGCATATACTATTTCGATCATTTAAATTTCGATCATCCAAAAAGGTCTACAAAATAAACTTTCTTCACAAGATTTTAAAACGGGCCAGAATTTTTTGAGTTTAAGAACTGTATCGACTTTTTTCAAAGTATCCCTAGACGGTGTTGATGTGTGTACCTCATGTTAAAACTACACTCCAATAGACAATATATTCAGTAACATTGAAATGAATGCTGGCACATACAGTGTACTATTCAGTTACCTTAAACCGTTGTGGATACAATTTCATATTGAGAAAAATTATTGGTGTAAAAATATTCGGTCACGGCGGCCAATCTCAACGGAGACTGGCCTTCGGCGCGGGAGATATTATAGTGCACAAGTGTGTGCGCAGACACGAGTGCACTCTCTCTGCCCTCACTCTCATAGTTCGATGGGATGTGTAAAAATAATAAGTAAGAAATAATAGATTTCTGTATGACTATAAAAAATAACGTAAATAAATACCTGTATTGACCCGTGCGTTTGCACTGGCGAAACATCACGACAAAACATGTTGAAATCTCTAGTTCCTGTCAAACATTGTATGAAAAATTGACAGAAAATAGAGATTCCAACATGTTTTGTTGTGAATGTTTCGCCAGTGCAAACGCACACTTATAATTAAAATTTTGCGTACTACTTACATTCATTTTTGTACAATATAGTCTGATGTAGCAAGAGAAATCCTTTTATTTATAAGTAACTAGCTTTACCCGGCCCGGCTTCGCACGGTTAGCACTAAGTACTTATCTACGGCGCACCTACCTTTCCTAATTACCTATTTCTACCTAATTACCTACCCTACCTACCTAACCTACCCTACATATCTACCTGCTTACCTACCATATATACCTATTTATACCTACTAATACTATGTTAGTAGCAAATAAATAACTTTGACTTTAGTTAATGCATGTTACTGGATAAAGTTAACTTAATATTTTTCTCTTTAAAATAAATGAAATATACTCCTACACCTATATTTTAACACAACAAAATTTTTTCATTAAAATTAGAGAATTTCTTTACAAATCTTTGTTTTTTTATAGCGCCTCTGTTGTTACCTTTACGAAAGTATTACAAATATTCATAGTGTTAAATCTTGTAAGACATGGTATGGAACCCTTCGTGTGCAAGTCCGACTCGCACTTGACAGATTTTATTTTGGCCATTCTACGACGCTCAGCCAATTTCTTCCTAAGACGTTTTTCTTCAATAGATAATTTATTTCGAGGCATGATTTCAATCTGAAACAATAGTTGCCATTAAATTTTAGAGAAGAAAGGTTTACAGTTGTGGTTAGCTAAATGCCAATATAATAATATCATCAAGGTCAATCAAATCAAGGTAATATCGTCAAAATCTGTTTATGGGTTTAGGTTATCCAAAGAAACCCAGGAAAGGTTATACATTAAAGGTTATAGGCATAGTTCATCGTTTGTCATTGTTACAGTCCGGTACTACTACTTAAAATAGATTTATAACGTACAATTTATGCAAAATATCATCGCTCTGGTCTTTTTGGACAGAGCAATCACAGCCATAGCGATCAGAAAAAGTCACAAAATCATAAATATAGCCGAATTTAAAAGCAGTAGAAAGTTGTGATTACGTCTCATAAAAAACATCATAACGATCACTTAATTCACATAACAAACACATTCACAAGCTTACTACCTATTTAATTTAAATAACGTGCCATAGCAATCATAAAATTCGAGAACCAAATCCAGAGCAATCATAAACTTACCTTCGTAATGTTGGACCGTGGGTACTTGGCACACAGGAATCCTCCTCGGCGGTTAGACCACTACTGGGGTTGCCCCGCGGGAGGGGAATAGAGTGTCTCTATCGCGTAACTAGGGATGAGCGCGATGTTTTACCTCAGCGCAGAGCGATGAGATAAAATGCCAATTGTGGCAAAAGTATTGGTAATATAACAAAAAATATTTTATTACTATGAAGATTAACTGACACTGACACTGAACACCAAAAGTTTATTGTTTATTGTTTATTGTTCAAATTAAAGTAAAACATATATAAGTACAACTTAACCTAAAACAGCTTATACTAACATAAATTCATATAAGACATCTGTGTCTGAAGTAGATAAATAAATATCTGTATCTCAGACAACAGCGCTCTTCCCTAAAATATAACATTTAAAAGCTTAGACATTCACTTTTGCTTTCACTATATACTTATTTCGTAATTTTTAGAACAGTAAATAATATTAAGATAAAAACAGATAAAGTAAAGTAGAGTGGGGACCTCCTTTTGTGTCGAATGTAGATGAGTGAGTGTGTGTAGGAGGGTGAGTATGTGAAACTTAGTGTGGTACAATTAAGAGGTTTTCAGTTTCGTCATAGGTCAGCTTATGAATGTACTCAAACACTTCATTTTTACAGCTTCTGCTATTCAAGGCGAGTATGTCGACAATCCTATCAATTTTGCTATATAGGTACGGACCTAAGAAGCAGAAATACCTATTAACGAAAGGGTGTTTAAACATAGATCTGTCGGTCCTGGGTATAGGTTTTCGTCGCCTGGATGGTAAAGCTGGCTTTTCAAAGTTCACTCTCGTATGTTGCGTCAAAACTATTTATTATGTAATCTAAATAAATAAAAATCTTAAGAACCTTCTCATTAAAAGTTAAAAAATATTTTTTTCATTCAATCGGGTGTTGGGTCAACCCAGAGTGATCAGGATTGAAGGGTTTAAGAATTTTTTTTAAATGTTTAAAATAAACTTATCCATAATACTAGCCTTGTTTCACGTAGATTAGGCACCGAGCTGTATATAAAAAAATATTTTGAAAACGTTTTTCGATTTTATCCAGCCTGACACGAAAAAAAATGCCTCTGGAGATCGACCCACATTCCGTTTTGTAAATGTCGAAATAGTATGTATTAAGAATACAATGCAACTTATGTACTATTATAATCAAATGAATTATTAAATGGAACTATAGTACCGAATTTTATTAAAGGTTTGGGGATTCAATATTGAGCTCTAATTCTGGTCTTTAAGTGTTGGCCAGTAGGAATGTTGGAAGAGCCCATACAAGGTGGGCTGATGACCTTGCGAAGGCTGCAGGAATCCGCTCGCGGGATACAAGGAGCACAAGTACCGGTCGATGTGGCGATGCTTTAGGAAGGCCAGTGTCCAGTATAAATTGAATTGATGATGATGTTGATGGTTATGTTGATTGTCATGTGAACCAATTGAAATAATAGTATAGTAAGTGCTTCAAATTACGATTTATTGTTCATTTAAATTCACAAGTACTTTGTTTTTCCTTATCCATGATAAGATAGCAAACTGCAGAATTACAAAAGAGTACTCCACTATCAGACTATTAAACACCTGAGGTAGACGTCCATCGATCGTGAACATTCGACAAGCAGTCATCTTGTGGAAGGCTGCATGGTTCAACCGCTGCACGTTCTTACAAAGCCTCTTAGCTTCCACTGGAACAGAGACAAAAGAGTAAAGCCTACAAAATAGATTCAGGCGCTTGAAAGTTGCACCAGAAAAAGTGGAAACAGTGATCGACAATATTAAAAATGACATACATCATCATCCTTTTCGTGTCCTTATCCCAATTCATATGGGGTTGAGGCAGCTTACCTTTATCTTCCATACTTCTCTATTAGTTGTCATCTCAGTTTTAACTCCTTTTCTAGCCATATCATCTTTAACACAGACAGTCATCTTGTATCATCTTGTCATCCACATTCATATTCATTTCCTCACGAAGTTTTTCTCATTCAAATTTTTCAATGACAAAATTTGAAAATTGTATGACAGCAGATTTGCACACATCTTTTCAGCCACCGGTGCCAGTTTCCGACTCTTGCTTTAGTACTCAATTCTTATTCTATCCATTCACGTAACACATATTCTTAGCATTCTCATCTCAGCCGCATGAAATTGCCTTTAAAATCTCAATACAAAAGAATCTAATAAATTGTAAGCAGTCAAACCTTGTAAACATTCATATTTATCATAAAGATTGACGGCATCAAAAGTCGTATGCTTAAAAAATTAAACAAAATAAAGACAATCTTACCAGTACTTTGCAGACTTCTCAGTAACCTACTGCAAGTAGCGTCCACCTCTGATAAACACATATACAATTTCTCACAGTGGAGGCTAAATATGCTGACGAAACTAACATTCTTCATCATCCAAAGGAGCGTGACCATTTTAAAAGTTTCGAAGTCAGTCTGCAAAAAAAAATTCTTGGTTACGAGTCTATATTCTTTACTTCGTAGAAAATTTACGTAAAACTTAAGCTTTTTTACGTCAAAATCTACTGATTTTGACACATCGAAGCGTAAGTTTTTGCAGAGTAAAATTTTGGCGATATTTTGATAGATCAAAGCATAAGTTTACGGAGTAGACTGAGACGTAATGTGCCGGATTAACTCAGGATGGATGAAATGGCCACAGGTCACACGAAAAAGTTGTGATCCATGGATGTGGATCAAATTAAAGAGGAAAATCTACAAGTCCGTTATAAGGCCTATCGTACTGTATGGATCGGAATATTATGCCGTAAAGAAGATGGATGACAACAGATTTCATGTAGCGGAGATGAGAATGTTGAGATGGATGTGAGGCGTGACGAAAATGGATAAAGCAAGAAAAGGGGAAGTTTAAAAGTGGCGCCAGTGACAGAAAAGTTAAAAGGAAATCGTATTGCCTGGGTTTGGGTTATGGGCATGTGCTGAGAAGAGTGAAAGAGTGAGATGAATATAAATGTTGATAGGTGGAGCAGGAGAGGAAAGCCAAAGAAAAGATGGATGGATTATGTGAGGAATGATATGAAAGAGAAGGGAGTGATTGATAGCATTATGGTTGACAGTGGCAGTGTGGCACTGACAGTGGAAGAAGAAAACGTGTTGCGCCGACCCCAAGTAACATGGGACAAAGGCAGGAAGATAATAAGAGCATAAGTTTACGCTAAGTTTCGACTTTGTGTTTAGTTTACCAATGCCTATAATATAGTAACGTCCAACATAAAAAGATCCCTAAGCAACCATGCCAGTTTTACCATAGTTTCTCAGCAGGCAACTCGTAAGCTGTCAACTCCACATTTTTGACGTTGTCTGAGGTTTTTACCCGACTACGGCAAAGCCAAAAGGAAGGGTTATGATTTTAACAATCTATGTATGTATGTTTGCTTTTACGTATGTTCCACCGTAGCACCTAAATGACTGAACCGATTTTGATGAATGAGGTATCAATAGATTCGTAATAATGGTCCGGGTGACATATTATGCTATATAAATTCTCCCTCTTAATATGGTGGACTTTACACATTTTCTAACCTCGAAAAAAATTAAATTGAGATTATCATTACATTTGTTTGGTATCAAACTCAAACTCAAACTCTTTGTTGCATCAAAAGAAAGGTCTTGACGAGTACATTACAAATATGTATAAACAGAGTGGAATTTTTTAATCTCACCTCGAGTGAAAGTACTCTAAATACTGGAGATAGCAAATTTTTCTCAAAAGAAACATGCCTTTATAAAAAAAAAACTGATCTGCATTCATTCAAAAATCAAACAGCAGCAATCAGCTAGAAATCAAGACATAGGTACAAAAACGGTCAGGTTAAACCGTCGTCGCATGTGGGTGCCAGGAACACCTACAAAATTATAATGGCATGCGACGACGGCTTTACCCTGACCATTTTTGTACCTATGTCTTGATTTTTGTCTGAATTATTTCTTGTTTCGTACTTTTTAGATCACTTTTATTTAACTGGGTTACAGTTTTTTAAACTTAACTTTTTATTCAAGTAAAGTTCGGTGCCCGTTAATTTTGTTAAAATTCTGTTCTTAGGCATCTCGTAAGAATTTTTTATCTACTATGCATCGACGAATCGGTGTCGAAGCTTAGTTATCGCAAAAATGGTGAAATGTTTTTTTGCAGTAGGTGAATGGACGTATCGTGGTTAAGCTTGAATACGACAAATAGAATATTCGTGACTTTGCAGGTGGAATACCTCATACAGTGTGAAAAAATTTAATGAAAAACACAATGAAAAGCGATCGCATTTTTGAGAATAAATCAGGAGCAAATTAGGCAGATCTTATTCACCGTATCGAATTGCCAAACCTGAATAGTATACTTATAGAGAAATATCCGGTAGTTTATAATAAAAATAATCTTAATTTAAATGTGTTTACTTCCTAATTGGCCACTCTGTATTTACGAATTATATTTAGATGTCGCTTAGTGTTAGTGAAAACGGGCGACGTTCAAAAATCAAGTATCATTTATTCAAACTAGGCTGGGAGTCACAGACTAGTTTTTAACCGACTTCCAAAAGGAGGAGGTTCTCAATTCGACTGTTTGTTTTTTTTTTTTTTTTTGTATGTTTGTTACGCGATTTCTCCGTCTATTGTGGACCGATTTTGAAAATTGTTTTTTTGTTTCAAAGGGTATGCTTCCGAGGTGGTCTCATATAGATTTTATTAACTTTACTTGGATAGTTTTTGAGTTAGCTTCAATAATACGTATTTTTCCCACTTAGTTTATATGGATGATATTTTATGATGATAACTTCCAATCACTGTTATTTACATCGCAGGTTAGTGGTATTTGAATTTGTATGGGGTAGGTACCACAACAAAAAAGTGCAAAATAAAAACTTTTAACATAAAAAAAGAACAACCGACTTCCAAAAAAGACACTACAAAGTCAAAAATAACTTTATTTTCGGAAGTCGGTGGCAAAAAACGAAAGTTCAAAACCAAATACTCCGACTTCCGAAATTAAGGTTATTTTTGACTTGTAGTGTCTTTTTTTGGAAGTCGGTTGTTCTTTTTTTATAAAAAGTTTTTAGTAAGTGATTTTTAATATTTGAATATACTATTACAATACTTACCGAGCCATAATGAGTTTCTCCTGATAAAGATAATTCAATTATTGTTTGAAAGTACAGTAGACTGTGGAAAAATGTGTCCATTGCTTGAAATAAAGTCTGGCAAAAAAATAAAGTTTAGCATTAGAAAATACTCTCATAATAAAACATCCAACACAGGTAGTCACATAATAATGATGATGTATAATTAAAAATCACTTAAATTCACTCTTACCCTGAATTTAAATATTTTCTTGAAAATATCAAACGCTTCCATTAAATTGATGTAAGCTTGGAAAAGTTTTTTAAAGGACCATGGGCAACTTTGTATGGAGTCTGGTACCAACGCTCAACAGTGATGAGACTCATCCCATATGAAAGCTTTTGGGGTATTGTTTAATTCATTCTATGGCAGCTAAGTCGAAATCGAGCGCGAACATAGTGTTTTTGAACATTAAAAAAAAGTTAGGTTAGGTTAGGATAGGGATGAAACTCATGCCATATGAAAGCTTTTGGGGTATCATTTAATTTATACTATGGCAGCTAAGTCGAAATCGAGCGCGAACATGGTGATTTTGAACATTCAAAAAAAGTTAGGTTAGGTTAGGTTAGAGATAAAACTCATGCCATGTGTAAGCTTTTGGGGTATCATTTAATTTATACTATGGCAGCCAAGTCGAAATCGAGCGCGAACATGGTGATTTTGAACATTTAAAAAAATTTGGTTAGGTTAGGGATGAAAATCATGACATGTGAAAGTTTTTGGGGTATCATTTAATTTATACTATGGCAGCTAAGTCGAAATCGAGCGCGAACATGGTGTTTTTGAACATACAAAAAAAGTTAGGTTAGGTTAGGTTAGGGATAAAACTCATGCCATGTGAAAGCTTTTGGGGTATTGTTTAATTCATTCTATGGCAGCTAAGTCGAAATCGAGCGCGAACATGGTGTTTTTGAACATTCAAAAAAAGTTACTTAGGTTAGGTTAGGATAGGGATGAAACTCATGCCATATGAAAGCTTTTGGGGTATCATTTAATTTATTCTATGGCAGCTAAGTCGAAATCGAGCGCGAACATGGTGATTTTGAACATTCAAAAAAGTTAGGTTAGGTTAGGTTAGAGATAAAACTCATGCCATGTGTAATTTTTGGGGTATCATTTAATTTATACTATGGCAGCTAAGTCGAAATCGAGCGCGAACATGGTGATTTTGAGCATTCAAAAAAAGTTAGGTTAGGTTAGGGATGAAACCATGCAATGTGAAAGCTTTTGGGGTATCATTTAATTTAGGTATACTATGGCAGCTAAGTGTTTTTGAACATTCAAAAAAGGTTAGGTTAGGTTAGATGGGATGAGAGGGCGGAGCGCATGCATGAGAGGGCGGAGGACATCCACGGGTGGGCGGAGGACAACCATGAGGATTTTTAAGGTCGCAACAAAAAAGCATAACAAGGGATGAAACTCATGTCATGTGAAAGCTTTTGGGGTATCAATTAATTTATACTATGGCAGCTTAGTCGAAATCGAGTGCGAACATGGTGTTTTTGAACATTAAAATGAAGGACAAATAAAACAGTAAGCATTGTATATATGAAAATAATAATAACATCTCTGAACGCTTAATTAAGTAATTAATTATTTTTGCTTAACATTAGAAAATACCTAATAACATTTAAGGTAACAAAAGTGTCTTTGTTTTTAATGGTAATGTTAGAAGCCGGAGGGGAAGGGGCAGGGAAAGGCGATAAGGTAGATTGCTACTTGCGTAACAGTATAATTAAGTAAATTTTAGCGGTTACACCGCCACATACTAACTACTCATCAAAGATATGACGTCACACAAATCCTGCATCGCGCTATTAGAGTTTACCGCGCGAACGACTTATAAAAACGACCTTGAAAATCCTCATGGTTGTCCTCCGCCCACCCGTGGATGTCCTCCGCCCTCTCATGCATGCGCTCCGCCCTCTCATCCCACCTAACCTAACCTTTTTTGAATGTTCAAAAACACTTAGCTGCCATAGTATACCTAAATTAAATGATACCCCAAAAGCTTTCACATTGCATGGTTTCATCCCTAACCTAACCTAACTTTTTTTGAATGCTCAAAATCACCATGTTCGCGCTCAATTTCGACTTAGCTGTCATAGTATGAATGAAAAAATACCCCAAAAGTATTCACTTGGCATAAGTATCATCACTGTTGAAAGTCGCGTCCAAAATGACGCATGGGTATTGAATGCATTGGAGATGTCCAACGACACCGCCGACATTACCCTGCCCCGGGACTCCGCTTCCTCCGCACGGCACGGTAAACCTAACCTAACCTAACCAAAAAGGGTACCTTGCTACCTTACCTACCTACATACCTACCTACCCTATCTATCTACATACCTACCTACCCTATCTACCTACATACCCTAACCTAACCTAAGTTTTTTTTTTTTCCGGGTTGGAAAATCCTTATTGAAGTCCCCCCGCCCTGGGGCGGACGAAGGGATCTGTCAGAATCCTACTGACTAAAAACCACCCCATTGTTCCCTTCCCACACTTAGACCGAGAATCATGAGATCAACCTAACCTAACCTATCCTGACCAAACATAACCTAACCTTTTTTAATGTTAAAAAACACCATGTTCGCGCTCGATTTCGACTTAGCTGCCATAGAATGAATTAAATAATACCCCAAAAGCTTTCACATGGCATGAGTTTCATCACTGTTGAGCGTTGGTACCAAAATGACGCATGGTCCTTTTTCATTATATTCATCTTCTAGCTCCAAGCAAAGTTTACTATAATGATCGACCTCACACATCCATGCATACATTCCATCTCTTATCAAAGTGATAACGAAAATACCATAAGTCAAATTCACATCAAAATAAATCAAAGTGAAAAAATAGAGTGCAATTTTCAAGTTACGGGTCAGTGCCACACTAATGACAAAGCTAATCAAATGGCGAAAGACGCCGCCCCAACTCTCAATGATAGACCTCTTGTATTTTTTGTAATTGATTAATCTATATGCTTTTTGAATCTTCAGAAGAACTGAAACGTGATCTTCCCTTCGCATGATGTTCAGTAAATAAAAAGCAATAAAAGGAATCACCAACAAGATGACATTGAGCTTTATAAAGACGATGAGAAATGGATTGATTAGTCCTTCATATTCGTTTGTCAGAAGGTTTTGCATATGAAATATTATAAACCCAAGAGTACCAATGAGTGATACGATATAGTAAGAGGCACGATGAGGCCTTATGCAATTATACTCAATGGAAAAACTTGATATGAAAAACATGTGCTGTAAACATCGTATAGGAAAGAGTAAGTTTTGAAATCTTCTGTCCAAAAAATTGTTTGTAATAGGGTCTATGTTGATCTGTGTCTTCATGTCTAATCATTTAACAACGGTGCGAGTGCGTAATATAATGCTACCGACTTGACTGCCGTTTAAAAGTATTAAGAGAATTTAATATTGTTTGTATTCATTTTAATCAAGTAAAAGGTTGTCAACTTTGACACGTTCCGGATCCATCGATCAAACAAATAATTTATTGTATCGATACAATTGTTTTGAAATGTTTTTTAAATTAAATGAGTAAAATAACATCTAAAGTCGTATTTTTAACCGACTTCCAAAAGGAGGAGGTTCTCAACAAGGTTGTGGACCGATTTTAAAAATTGTTTTTTTGTTTGAAAGGGTATGCTTTCGAGGTGGTCCCATATAAATTGTATTAACTTTACTTGGATAGTTTTTGAGTTAGCTTCAATAATACATATTTTTCCCACTTAGTTTATATGGATGATATGATGATAACTTCCAATCACTGTTATTTACATAGCAGGTTAGTGGTATTTGAATTGTATGGGGTAGGTACCACAACTAAAAAGTGCAAAATAAAAACTTTTTATAAAAAAAGAACAACCGACTTCCAAAAAAGACACTACAAAGTCAAAAATAACTTTAATTTCGGAAGTCGGTGGCAAAAAACGAAAGTTCAAAACCAAATACACCGACTTCCGAAATTAAAGTTATTTTTGACTTTGTAGTGTCTTTTTTGGAAGTCGGTTGTTCTTTTTTTATAAAAAGTTTTTATTAATTAGACGAAGCCAACTGACAGTAGCTAATGTCACTTTGTAAACTAATGTTGCCATATTTAAAGTAATAGTGATGCGTTCAGTTCTCGTTCAATCAGATGAATGAACAATGAGTGTGAATAGTTAATCATTTCAAACTATAAAAGAATATTATAATTCTATTTTACAATAAAATTGTATTAAAGTGCTCTGATATAAGCGATGTTTTTTATTTTCATTACCTACCAATAATTGTTATATTTAATACATTTTAGTGGTATGAGGAACAGGGTGTAAAGTTCACTCATCCACCATAGAAAAGGGAGGATCCTCCAACCAGACGGGTGTTATGTCTGGCGGGCAACTGCCCAAATGTTGATTTCGGATAGTCTTATCTATGTTTTTCGCTCGGTAAACTCTAACTGCGCGATGTAGGAATTGTGTGACGTCATGTCTTTTTGCTTCGTAGTTTGTATGTGGCGGTCTAACCGCTACATCACTCCCCTCTGGAGACCGAAGGTCGATAGTGGGCTGAGTCTTGGATCTTGCGATGCTTCACAGTGCCAGCTGTGGTTCCAGTGAGTCGGAACCGGGTGCCGCATAGTTCACGGTGAGTCGGAACTGTCTGCGGTGATTCCCCAGTGAGTCGGGGTGGCGCTGCGTCGTCATCCAGTGAGTCGGATGTGGTACAGCGCCGGGTTTTTGGCTGGCTGCTTGCGTCGACCAGGAGAGGGTAGAATAGGCTCTGCTTGTGAGACCGGCCGGAAGTGCAGGTGCTGTGCCAAGGTTGCTGATGAGGCTGAGGGTGATGACCAGGAATGCGCGTTCGCTGCATGCTGGTGGTCAGGATACCCGTTGAAGCCGTGGGTGCTGACTGGCTGTGTGACTCGCCTCACGAAAGCTTGCGGGAGTGATGATGATGACGTCACGCTGAAGTAGTTGCACGAAGGCTGCGTTGACGTTCATCACGTCGGGGTCACCAATTTAGTGGTATGAGGAACAGGGTGTAAAGTTCACTCATCCACCATAGAAAAGGGAGGATCCTCCACCCAGACGGGTGTTATGTCTGGCGGGCAACTGCCCATATGTTGATTTCGGATAGTCTTATCTATGTTTTTCGCCCGGTAAACTCTAACTGCGCGATGTAGGAATTGTGTGACGTCATGTCTTTTTGCTTCGTAGTTTGTATGTGGCGGTCTAACCGCTACAACATCTATAGTTTCAACTACATGATGTATTGAAAATAGGACAGTCTTACAAGTTTCCTCGCAATGTTTTCCATAATGTTTAAAACACTCGGTATTTAGTTATAGCTAGATACTATAGAAACATAGTCGTAGAAAACTCGTTGGTATGTACAAAGCACGACTAAAATTCGAACCCCGTACCCGAAATCGGCAGTTCGGCACACTACCTATTCCCTAGACAATCGAGGCAATTTCTTTCATTCAGGAGTTTTTTCAATCATTCACTTTGTCACAACACTATTTTTATTTCATCAAAAACTGACAACACACGAAACGTCAGTTGACTTTGTCTTATTAAAAATACGACTTATACTTTTGTATGCATTTATGTAATAATTGGAATACAATAAAAAATGCCTTTTTCCTCTTTGGCAACTGAGATTCAATTAAGGGGTTTTTGTACACATTAAAATTTAATCTTTGTTGTTGTTAATCACATCGTATATTTCATTTACGATGATATCTGTTATTAAAGTTTCCTTTCAGTAATCCCCTTCCCATTGCCACAACTGACCAAATTAATTGTTTATGAATGTTAGTTTTTTTTTTAATTTTAATATTAGACAATAATTCCGTCTATGTATTTCTTTGTGTACCTACTAAGTTTGGTTTTGACGTCATGTAATTTTTGACAAATTCACCGAATTCGATAGTTTAAACTTTACTATTACAAAAGATGTCGCTTGTTTTAAGTATCCGGATGTGGTGTAAAATTGAGATTGAATTAAGATGAACTACAAGTTATTCTGAAATATATTTTCAGAAATTTATTATATTATGATAGATATCGCTTGTTTTAATTAATTGATCAGCCGGATGTGCTGCTTTGATACCGTCACGTCACTAATTACGTTACTTCGACCCATTTATTCTCCTCTTGCTGGCTACGCTCTGTCATGACACACGTATTAGTATATTTATGTATTCAATGTGAACGAAATTTTTAGTATCTTCTATTTGACACTTTATAACTAATCATGATGCATCAAAGATAGGCTATTTCTGTCCAAATAGTTTGATTCAGCTAAAGAATACCTCCTCAGTAATCTTCTAGAAACATATTTCCTTGTCGTTTTTGTTATACTACTAGGTTGCGATACTGTTTCTATAAACCAGTAGAGTAGTAATAAATCGTAATCGGGCAGTGTTATTTGAATCTTTTACCTGGAATTTCTCAGTAGCAGACCGGAGTCTGGATTTGTGCCTGGTTGATGGCAATAGGCTTGTCCCTTGTTACATGGGACTTTCACATAACTGGCGAAATGTAGGTGTACTATAGTTGCATCTCTGCTTTACTCTTCGGGGAGTATAGGCGTGATGTTTATTTAAATAATATTCTAGTAAAGTAAAGCTTTTTGGTTTTTTATTCTTTAATATATTAAATCTTTTCGTTTAACCATGACAGCATAGCAAACTGCAGTATCACAACAGTGTACTCCAACATCAAACTATTAAACTTTTGTGGGAGACATCCATCGATTGTGAACATCCGACAAGCAGTCATCTTGTGGAAGGCTGCACGGTTCATCCGCTGCACATTCTTACAAAGTCTCTTCGCTTCCACTGTAACAGAAGTAAAAAAAATACTGTTAAACAAACCTATTTGTTCTACAGTTTTACGAGTACGATGTAAAAGATCGGATGCATGTAGCAATAAACTCAGTTAAGATATAAACATTACTAATAGCTCGACCTTCCCAGATTCCTAGGTTGGGAGAAGAACTAAGGGCAATAGCGCGCACTAGCGGCCAGGTCGCAGCGGCCAGCGAGATAGATACAACAAAATCGACCTGACCGTTAGTGCGCTATTGCTCTATAGTGCGCGCGGAACATTAGAATAGATTATTATAGAAATAGATTGAGCGCCTTATCTTACTTAAACAATTCCGGCGCCGTACTTCGCTACTGCAACACGCGTTGAAAGTTCTGGCTAGTTTAGACAAACGCACATGAGATTGCAATAGCGAGATGAGTAGTTCCGCGCACTATAACTAAAACATATCGACTGACACTCGATCCCGTATAAACGCACGCTCTCATTGACACGCTTCGCTTACAGTGAGTGCAAGCGCACTCGCGACTAGCATTCGACCGACACCGATGTAGCCGTACGTATACCACTACTCTCTCTTTCAACAACTCACTCCCCAGCCTCTACACTCTCTTTCAAATATTATATGATCTGTGCCAAAAGTATCTGCCGAAAATGTAAACAAATGGATAAGCAAACGTACCTGTAGATGTAAATTTTTAATACCGCATACAAATTGAGTGCTTTGATTTTGATCATTCGTATATTTAAACCCGAAATTATAATTTTAAATAACTATAAAGATGCTTTTCATCATTCAAAAGTGGTCAAATACATAGAAAGTTTCAAAATACAAATAAAACCTTCTAAATACATAATAAAATGAATGTGTTAGTAATTTTCTTTAATGATTGATTACTTACATAATAATTTAACTAAAACAAGGTTTGTGTATATTTACATCAGATACTTTTAGAACGGTGTATAAGTCTGCTGTACAGCGTACACAGCGTGCATTAATAGAATAATATTTGTTATCTTGCCCTAATGTTCTGTATTACCAATTGTATTGTCTTACCAGTACTTTGCAAACTCCTCAGCATCCTACTGCAAGCAGTGTCTGCATCAGATACAGTCATGTAGAAGAACTCACAGTAAGTATTGAATATAGAGACGAAAGTTATATTCTTACACGCCCAAAGGATGATGACCAATTCAAAACTGGCTAAAAAGTGCTGAAAATTAAAGTAGTGGACATTATAGCTGACACATAGTTTTGTAAATAATACGTTACTATTTAAATTAAATGTTTATAAAACATGTATATGGACATTTTATTTCGTGACGGACCAGCCCTGGATTTTAGTTATACAGAACGCTAGTCCATAAACAGCTTTCATAAAAATATTGCCGTTTAGCTTACTGATCGCGAGTATATTAGTCAATATGATTATTATGCTTACCTCGCCGTCGTGTCTTTCAGGTGATTTTTCTATTTCTATTATTGTTTGGAAATACAGTAAACTATGGAAAAATGTGTCTGATACTTGAAATAAGGTCTGGAAATAAATAATAACGTTCACAATAAGGAATAAGTTTAAATAAAATCTGTCAAGTGCGAGTCGGACTCGCACACGAAGGGTTCCATACCATGTCGTACAAGATTTAACAATATGAATTTTTGTAATACTTTCGTAAAGGTAACAACAGAGGCGCTATAAAAAAACAAAGATTTGTAAAGAAATTGTCTAATTTTAATGAGAAAATGTTGTTGTGTTAAAATATAGGTGTAGGAGTATATTTCATTTATTTTAAGAGAAAAATATTAAGTTAACTTTATCCAGTAACATGCATTAACTAAAGTCAAAGTTATTTATTTGCTACTAACATAGTATTGGTAGGTATAAATAGGTATATATGGTAGGTAAGCAGGTAGATATGTAGGGTAGGTAGGGTAGGTTAGGTACCTACCTACCCTGGTAAGAAGGGTAGGGTAGGTAATTAGGTAGAAATAGGTAATTAGGAAAGGTAGATGCGCCGTAGATAAGTACTTAGTGCTAACCATGCGAAGCCAGGCCGGGTAAAGCTAGTTACTTATAAATAAAAGGATTTCTCTTGCTACATCAGACTATATTGTACAAAATAGAATGTAAGTAGTACGCCAAATTTTAATTATAACTGTGCGTTTGCACTGGCGAAACATTCACAACAAAACATGTTGGAATCTCTATTTTCTGTCAATTTTTCATACAATGTTTGACAGGAACTAGAGATTTCAACATTTTACGTCATTTTTGATAGTCATACAGAAATCTATTATTTCTTACTTATTATTTTTACACATCCCATCGGACTATGAGAGTGAGGGAAGAGAGAGTGCACTCGTGTCTGCGCACACACGTCTTGTGCACTATAATATCTCCCGCGCCGAAGGCCAGTCTCCGTTGAGATTGGCCGCCATGACCGAATATTTTTACACCAATAATTTTTCTCAATATGAAATTGTATCCACAACGGTTTAAGCTAGGTAACTGAATAGTACACTGTATGTGCCAGCATTCATTTCAATGTTACTGAATATATTGTCTATTGGAGTGTAGTTTTAACACGAGGTACACACATCAACACCTTCTAGGGATACTTTGAAAAAAGTCGATAAAGTTCTTAAACTCAAAAAATACTGGCCGGTTTTAAAATCTTGTGAAGAAAGTTTATTTTGTAGACCTTTTTGGATGATCGAAATTTAAATGATCGAAATAGTATATGCTGCCATGATAGTAGGTACTTACTAATTCCATGTCATTACTCCGACTATTAAATAGTTATCTGTGGAATTTATATCGCATAATATTAGCATGAAATACAAAATTATTACTTTAAGTTGCAGAAAATCGCCCATATTATATAAAATACGTTGTGAATCGGCGTTTTTAGTATTTGTTGATTATAAACAGTATTATGTTACATGAAACACACAAGTTTCAAATTCCTAATTTGTTTAGTTGTTGAGATAGAGCTCGTACAAAAATGGTCTAAAACAGACAACTTCTACGGCCCCCTAATTCATCATTTTTGAAGATAAAAACAAATAAAAATTATATTTATTCTCTACTCGATGAGTTCTAGAAAATGATACCCCACATGCCAGGGTCAGATATTTTTTTTTACAAAATTTAATTTTATTGTATGGCGACCCCCCTTTTTTTTTTAATTTTATTATTTGTTGCTCTTACGGCAATAGAAATGCTCAATCTGTGAAATTTTCAACTGCCTACCTATTACGGTTCATGAGATAGAGCTCGCTGACAGACAGACGGACAGCGGAGGCTTATGAATAGGGTTCCGTTTGTCACCCTTCGGGTACGGAACCCTAAAAACGAATGCACACACCACAAAATATAACACTTACCGTAAACTTAAATATTTTCTTAAAAATGTCGTACGCTTCCATTAAATTGATGTAAGCCTGGAAAAGCTTTTTAGATTTATCATTATATTTATTTTCTTCTAGCTCCAGGCAAAGTGTACTGTAGTACTCGACCTCAGAGATCCATGAAATCATTCCATCTCTTATCGAAGCGATTATAGTAAAACCATAAGTTAAATGTACGTCAAAATAAATCAATGTAAATAAATATACTGCTGGGTTAAAGCTGCGAACTAGTGACACACAGACAATATAAAAAGCAAAATGACGAAAAACTCCGAACCAGTTCCTAAGAACAGCCTTCTTGCAATTCTTATTATAATCGATTAGTCTAAAAGCTTTTTGAATCTTCAAAATTAACATAACGTGGTCTTCTCTTTGTATAATGTTAAGTATATAAAAAGAAACGAAAGGAATCACCAACAAAACGACATTGAACTTTATTAGTACGACGAGGAATACATTGACTACTCCGTCAAATTCCCATGCCAAGGGATTTTCAATGTGAAAAATTATGAATCCAAGAGTACCAATGAGCGACATGACATAGTAAGGTGCACGATGAGGCCTTATACAATTGTACTCAATAGAGAACCTTGAAAGGAACAGCATGTGCTGTAAACACCGAAAAGGAAGGAGCATGTTTAGGAAACTCCTGTCCAAAAAATTGTCGGTAATACCATTTCTTTTGAATTGTATCGTCATGACTATTTCACTTAACAGCGGTACGGTCGCTTGGCAGAAAACGAAGGACGGAACTGTCGTTTACATTAAGCATTAGTAAATAATAAATGTTATAATTCCTCATTCTTTTTAATAAATTAAAAAGGTCGTCCTTCATTTTGTCACGAGTTCATGACGTGATAGTATATTGATAAAACGAAACGATTAATGGTTAAGATGATTGAATTTAAGACTCGGGATCAAAATTAAGCAAAAATTGTGGCTTGATCCGCCATGAAAGAGTAGCTGTACAGGTGACATAGATAACATAGAACCAAAGTGTCTAATTCTTTCTTTTAAATGGTTTTTTTTTTGTTGTTGTATAATTGGAACCCGATTTATTTTATATACTCATATACTTAGTTATCATTTAAATGTGTGTTCTGCTGTTTCTATTGTGTGCAGTAAGTGAATGATTTATCAATCTGTCTTGGTTTTCGTTTAAGGCAACTGCTCAAGGTATGGATCGTTTAGAAAGTTTCGCAAGCATCTCTCAAGACTGCGCCTGTAAAATCCGCAGAGGCAGAGAATTTAAGAGTCAATTGATAGAATATTCTTATGGATTCTATATATTCTTTTGGAATAACGGTGTGCCAGGGAAAGGAAATGTAGATTACATGAAATAACTATTATATAAATGTTTTTATAACGAGGATCTACCTAAAATAGCAATTGTTGATGATAATAACATTGTTAAAAAAAATCGATGAGTACCTTTAGGATAATGACTAGATTTTAATTTGCGATATCGGAATTTGTGTTCAAAGATTTTTACTGCTAATGACGAAGAAATGCAATCAATGCACCTTTGCATCTTATGCAAAAAAAACTGTTTTTACCCAAATATTCGATAACAAATAACCATGTGACAGGAAAGCGCTGTTGGTAAGCATTTATAATGTTTTGTGAAATACAATATAGATCCGTTCCTAACTAGTGTGTCGTCAGCCAGACTTACTTTTTCATGTAAGTAGTTCATTTTGTTATGATGGTTTTTATGCAGTGCGAGCAACATAATAATTATGCTGTAGCAAATTGGTGTGAATATCCTTAGAATTTACTTTTTTTAATTTTCTCTGTAGTTTATAAGTGGAGATCTGTAATTGGCTTTCAGACTAATGTACTGCCTTTGATCTGTTTGTTTTAGCTGTAAGTCTCCCATGTTATTTAAATACATAAAAATAAGAAATGGTTTTCAAAAAAGAAAATGTCGGCGATAGTAAATTTTGGCCACGTACCAAAATTTGTCTGATTGGACAAAAATTTAGACGATAGAACTTTTAGAGGACCCAAGGAGAAAAAGAAACGCTTATTACATTCAGAAAATATTTAATATTATTCCTAAGTTCTCAAAAACGCAAACTGCAAAAGCACAACAGTGTAGTTAGTGAGTAATCCTAGCAATTCTAGAGGCAGCGTAGCGTCAACGGAGGCCAGGCCACATAAGTCAATTTTGCTGAAATTAGCTTCATGTAAACGTTGAATATTCTTGCATATTTTTTTCTCCTCATCTGTAAATGTAACGGTGAGTTTATGTAATCAGAAAATCTCAAAAGCTATGCTTCGATAAAGTTATCTATTTGAGTGAATTTTTTCTTAACTGAGTGGGAAGAAACGCCATGTATGTGTGTTAAGTATCGAAACAATAGGTACACACTGGTAAATTTTATTCAGAATGAAAGTGATATGTATGTCGTAGATTGATTGTAAATCCGCTGTTTGACAAAACCTTAGTGGTTGGTTGTTTTACAAAACCGCTCCGTTATGTAAAACATGAACTGGATTGCCATTGCCCTACGTTTAACCAAACCGTTACTCACGTTTAGACGTAATGCAGAATGTTTAGGGTTACTAACAAATTAACAACTTAATAATTCAATAAAAACACTGAAGTAGGTGTTGTAACAGTTGCAGGTGTAAAAAAAACATTTAGAATGTTTCGAAATGCAGTATGCAATTTTTACACCTAAAAATAAATATTCTGTATAAAGATATTAATTATTGAAATTCATAATCAATATTTTAATGCAAAACAGAGCGATAAGTCATAAATTCATTTAGCAATATTGATAAATTGATAATGAAGAAATTAACAACGCAACGAAATGATTGCAGCTATTTGCAACGTTACCAACTTTCAAAATGCTCGCTCTCAAGAATAAAAATGATTGAAAATATACCAATATTATGTACCTGAACAATTTGAACTCATAACAAGTGTACACGAATCTTGACACAATTTCAGAGCTGAGTAAAACATCTCACAACGCCAGCTGAACAGCAATTGCAAGCAAAGATTTTTTAAGATACATTGAAGATTAAAAATGAATATCAGTGGAATAAACTGAAATGAAAAAACAGTAGATAACATAAGAGTTTTTAAATAAATTTAGCCCTTAAACGATGCAAGCTTCTTGCCTGTAGCATACAATAAAATTAAAGCAACAAATGACTTGCATCTTCCAAATACCGTTTAGACGGTGCAAAGTTTCAGGTGCTCAGATAATAATGGTATGCTACAGGCAATTACATCTCACCGAATAAAATACTTACAGATTCATTACATGCTGTCATTATGATAAACTGTACATCAATTAGTGAATGTATACATGTCTCAAGCGTGTGAATTAGCACCTAAAAATAGAACCGTTCTTATAATAAACTAAATCAGAAAGAGTATAATCATTCATTATGTACATCAGCTTTTAAATACCTATATAAAAGCTGATGTATTTAACTGTCTCTTCAGATCCTAATAAACCTAGTGAATTTATGTCTAAAAGAGCACACTTAAACTATAAAAAATATTTGTATCCCAATCCATTCCCTCTTCGCCCATTCTCTCGAAATAAAAGCCGACTTTATTTTGAATTTTCTCGGTTTCGTTACCTCTATAAAAGTAATTCGTCCTTTATTTCTACTCCGAAAGATCATTGAGAAATAAAAATGAAATACGTATTCGATCATTGAGAAATAAATATGTATATAAATAATAATATAATATAATACAATTTTCTAAAAAACTGCTTTAAATCTAATCTTGGTCTCAGGCAACAAATAGTACACTTACCAAAGGATTATAAGATATTTTGAAAGCATTATAACATTCCAATATTTTATGGTAAGCTAAAAACTTGCGAATCTGATTATATTCATTGTTATCAATCTGGGGTTTGAAAACTTGAGTATTCCATGAAACAACATAGGTTTCTAAGCAACTAATAAATTGGATTGCGTATATCATATTTGCGTCAAAGCAAAATAAAAACAAATTACAAGCACTTATGAACCAGTATGACCCAAGAATAGAATTAGTAGTAAAAACTACTAAATGAAAGGCTAAAATCAGAATAACCGCAATCCAGTTCGATTTGGCAACGGCCTTTGTGATGTCTGTGTTGTTAAGAATTCTATGAGCTGCTTGAATTGCAAGGACGGCGGCAATATTCATTTTTGCGTGAACTATGTTGAGAATATAAATTATGGTGAAAGTAGTAGAGTAAAAGAAAATATCAAAGAACATAAGGCACTGGAAAAATAGATTAGGCTTTTCAGATCCTATTATTAGTATTGAACGAGTTGAAAATGGAATAATGCGCAAAATTGTCCAACATAATGATAAAAAATTGGTCTTGAATTTATTTGGGGTTATAAAGTTATATTTGATTAAATATTTGGTCAAGAAAAGAATATTTTGCATGAGATTTAAAGGTAAAAGCATAGACTGCACATCCTTATCGACTTCATGATAATGTAGAATTGTTACTCGATTATTTTCGTGATCGTTCGGATATGTTTCCTTCTTGAATAACTTATTGTAGAATTCTTTAAGACCCATTACAGTAACTTTTAAACGACAGAGAGATGGAAAATGAAAATAAATTTTGAAAAAGATATCAAAAGTAAGGGATGGTAATTTATCAAAGGCAAGGCCATAAACTTCTTTAATATGCTTCTGTGAACCATCACTCATGATAAGGATCCTTGTCTAGTCTAGTTCTAACCTCTCATCATGCATTTCATCATCTTCATTATTAATTCAATGGCCTTAGTGACATCATCAAATATATTGTCACTAATATATTGTCACAGTCTTTTACTAAATTATTCAAACTTTTACATTGTTTGTCAAAGCACTTATTTCAACTAAACCATTTACAGGCACTTTGTTCTCAGCAGACAAAATATAAAGGGAGTCAGGACTGGTGACGCGGGAGCAAGCGACGTACAGTAAAGTTATCCCAATGGGAAGCAACTGTTTTTATGATAATGGTTCATTTTCTTAATGTCTGTATTTTTTTTTCTAAATATTTTAATTTGGATTAAAATGTTTCAAAAAGTCAAGGACAGTCTCCTAAGACCGTTTTCTTATAGCGATAACGGTTGAGGTAACCTGCCCATACCTTCCCTTATTGCCTCATCTCACAAATCCACCCTGTATATGACATGATTGACTGCTTATCGCTATAAAGGTATAGCGTGATGATAATCATTTAAAGGTTATTTCTGTAAGTATCTGCAATATTCTTACCTTTTGGCTCGCTAACTCTTTTTACAATTCCCAATAAACTCTATAGAAGAATACGAACATAAAGCACTATTGCTTAACAAATAGCGTGATAATTTATAGCCTATAGACTGATCTGGCTTATAGGGTTCCCTATTGCTTATAGGGTTCCCTATAAGCAATCTATGCAATCTTTGGGTGACTTTTAACCTTCTGATAAGGCCCATTGTGAGCGACCACGTTTTAGTGCCGTAAGTCATCACTGGCAACACGCACGAAAAATTGCCAAACTTAAGTGGCAATGGGCAGGACACATTGCTCGCAGAACAGATGGCCGATGGGGCCGAAAGGTTCTGGAGTGGCGACCGCATACCGGAAGACGTAGCGTTGGAAGGCCTCCCACAAGATGGACCGATGACCTTGTAAAGGCCGCAGGAATCCGCTGGATGCGGGAAACACAGAATCGGTCGAAGTGGCGGTGATTGGGGGAGGCTATGTCCAGCAGTGGACGTCTTTCGGCTGATATGATAATGATGATCCTGAACATGAAAAAGGGTTTACAATAATATTCTGTTTGCTAGAAACGTTTTCGAAGTCACTGTAGTTGAACAGATTTTATAGCTGTTTTTAAATGTCTTTCATTATATCAATGCTCGCTCGCTTAACGTAATTATTTACTTACTAGCTGCGCCACGCAGTTTCATTCATAAGTATCATAGCATAAGTCTCGATCCCGTGCTATATAAAATTAATTCTTTGTCTTTACCCAGGTCGTGGTCTACACTTGTGCCAAAGGAGACGGATACGCTTTCATACAATCTTGGGCCTGGATGTAATAAAAGTTAAATTAAAAATTTAAAAAACCCCCGACACAAAAAACATCCTTTTAAAAGCTAAAAAATAAAATATACTGGCCCTTTAAGTTTAATTAATATAATTTGTAGTTAATATTTTGCCGTCGCGTCGGGGGACGCGGCATGCTATTGTAGAAAATATATTTTCAATTTTTCATTCGCCGTCCCCCGACGCGACGACAAAATATTAACTACAAATTATATTAATTAAACTTAAAGGGCCAGTATATTTTATTTTTTAGCTTTTAAAAGGATTTTTTTTGTGTCGGGGGTTTTTTAAATTTTTAATTTAACTTTTATTTCTAGCTTTTTAAACTTTATATACATATTACTAGTACATACGATACGATCGACACGTGCCTCGCTTAAATCTACGCAGCTGTACGTATTTTTCCCACAGTAAAGTTAGTTACTAATTTATCCGGATTTTTTTTTTGCTTCTCTATCATCAGACCCTGATAAATATATAATTTTATCTATAACCTATTCATTGAGACCATTCCAATGAGCCCAAACACGATATCATTGCTGTAAATTGTTGAGGAGTTGGGTATCTTGCAAATACCAGGTAATGCTGCAGCATCAGTTCAAGGTTACTATGTTATTCTAATACCATTGAAGTAACAGATTACCAAATTTAAATTCAATCAGACCTGTGTGGAAGATGCTAAAATCCATTCATCAATAAGAAAAGACCTGATAATCTTGAAACGGCTGAATAGATTTTTTTTAATCATAGCTAAGAACACTCCCGATTAAGTCACCTTTCAAACAAAACAAAAAAAATCTAAATCGGTTCAACCGTTTGGGAGCTACGATGCCACAGACAGATACACAGATACACAGATACACAGACACACAGATACACAGATACACACGTTAAACTTATAACACCCCTTCGGTTTCCGTCGGGGGTTAAAAAGATGAAATTGGTGTCAATTGATAGCTACTATATTATCAAACCATCACTTACAATTTTGCGGATTTTGGCAATCTGAGAGCTGAGTTAAAAGAGATTTAGTAAAAGTGAGGTTACGTAACAATTAATACTTAACAGCTGATTTTTGGAGTGCGATTTAATTTTTTGTATAGATAGTATTAGATAGGATTTTAATTATATTTGTAGAGTGGGAGGAAGTTAAAAAACAAAGATTAAAAAATCATGGGTAAGGAAATGATGTTTAAAAATAAAAATCGCTTTTTATTTGTTTTTTGTCGCTTTGCCACAACACTTTACTCAACGATCCATGGTGTGGTCAATATCCCATCGGTAGACCGGTCGTAGAATCCAAAATAACAAGTCCCCAACGTATAAGCGGGGTTCTCCATGTCCATACTACAACTACTGCAAGGGAAGTACCTATAAGAATCAAGATCAGAAGTCTGTAGAAAGAAAGCTGGGGTCGAGGAAAATATCAATAAAACTATGGGAGGAAACACACTCAAACTAAACGATACACGCACATGCACTAAACGATACGAAATGAGTGAGTGAGTGTCACTGTCAGTCAGTGTCATGCAATACTTGTCATGTCAGTACAGACTAAACATACAATAATCGATTAGCAAATGTGAATCGATTTAAGGTTTATCTTTATTATGTAGATATTTAATTTGTTTAAACTGTTTAATACGTTAATTCTAATAGATTTAATTATTGTAATTGAATTAATCATCTGGAAAAGCATTTTTTTAAACAGTAGAAACTCTGTCACGTTAATCGATTATAATGAATCGATACTTTATTCGTAACCTAAAATTAATTTTTGAATATCTCATTTTCCAGATTGTGTATTGGGTTGATTTTTCACATTTTGAAATAGAAAAATATAACCCTTTTTTTAAGCCATACCTCAACTTATTACAATCAGGCCCAGAAATCCCCATCTCCTTTCATTCAAATCCATTCAGCCGTTTTAGCGTGAAAGCATAATAAATAAAAATAATAATAACATCAGCCAATGGCTTAATTGCCAAGAGCCTTGACTACCTAAGGAGTTAAGGAGGCTCTCGTTGGGCAGCTGGATCAAGGGCTTGATTCAGAAAGCGGTACTCCTGGATACGGCTCGCATTGTCAGGAGGTTCCTCTCTCTGGAGCCCTAACCGCCGCGCCGGAAGCTTGGACCCTATTCCCGATACCGGTGGGCTACTATTTTTAAATGTTTTTATAATTTTTGTTGTTGTAAATACTGTAATCAAGGAAATAATAATAATAATCCCTACCGCCGTATCTCTACGATGATGTCGTGGTGGGGCTTGCGTGCTCCGAACTCTAGGTCTGTGCCGGTAGAGTTTACTTTGCCGGAACAGGTCTAGGATGAGGAGCCAGACCAAGAGAGATACAAAAACCCGCAGGGCAGTTTTAATGTTACTTAATTGCTAATTAAAATTAAAACACGGAACGAAAATTGTACATGACTGTAACTCGGACAGTATGATTTACAGTCCACTTATTTCTATTCTTTTATTTTGTGTTGCAAAATCATAATGTTTAGCAACAAGTGGTTTCCTTTAAGCGAAAACCAAACCACCAAAACGTCTGTAATTTTTTTTTTATTAAAACAAAATAAAAAACACGACTGCCCTGCCAAACACACATTTCACATTTTCAAATGGGCCCATACTGCCGCCACAAGGATTTTTTTTTTCATATAAAATATAGTTTATGTCACTTAGGATGATGCAAGGATTCTAACGATACCCCATACATCAAAATCTGTTCTGGCATTTTAAAAATATCTTGGAACAAAGAAACTCACATACATACATACATACATACATACATGAACCCTGAACACATTTAATTTTAATCCCTGAGGCTCCATATTGTCCTGGTTCCCAGTGTAATTCTTTTGTCCTCCAAGAGGTGGACGAGACTGAAGTAGAGAAAGTCATCCTGACCCTTCGCACTGACACCGCTGTTGGCTGGGACAATATTTCTACTCGGATGGTGAAAACCTCACGTAAGGTCCTAGTGCCAGTAATAACACATATTTGTAACCTCTCGATTACAGCCGGTGTTTTCCCCAAAGCCTTCAAAAAAGCGCTTATTCACCCAATTTACAAGTCAGGCGACAAAGACTGTGTCAACAATTATAGACCTATTTCTGTGCTTTCTGCGATGTCTAAGATATTAGAGAGAATCTTAAACAGCAACCTTATGAAATACTTAGATGCTTATAACATCTTAGCACCCAATCAATTCGGGTTCGTATCGGGTAGGTCTACAGAGGATGCCGTGACTGGCTTAAGCGATCTCCTAGCCCGCAATCTGGATCAGGGTAAGAAATGCCTTGGCATCTTTCTAGACCTATCTAAGGCATTCGACACAGTCTCTGTCCCCAAACTTCTGCTCAAACTTGAGAGTATCGGTATAAGAGGAACTCCACTAAATCTATTTAGAAGCTATCTCACAGACAGAATGCAAAGTGTGATTATAAATAATTGCAAAAGCAATGAGCACCCAATGGGTAATTACGGAGTGCCACAGGGAAGTATACTGGGACCAACACTCTTTCTAGTCTATATAAACCAGTTATGCACACTAACACTCACAAATTGTAATGTTTTTACTTATGCAGATGATACAGCAATTATTGTGCATGGCTCGGACTGGAATGAAATAAAGCGACACGCGGAGAACTGTCTTATCGTGGTATCAAACTGGCTTGCTACTAATCTTCTTACACTTAATCTTGAAAAAACTAAATTTATACCATTTTCTATAGGCAAGAAGAGCCAGCCTCCACAGGAATTTAATATAAAATTCCACAGTTGCCACTTAAAGCCTAATTGTACCTGTCCGCGCTTGAGCAAAGGTTCACACATTAAATATCTCGGAGTAGTAATAGACGAGCGTCTAAATTGGCACAAACACATTACATCACTTACATCTAAAGTTCGCAAAGTAATTTATATCTTTAAGCTACTTAGAAACTCAGCGGACATCGACACGCTTAAAACTGTCTATTACTCATTATGCCAGTCACTACTGATATACTGTGTGATTGCTTGGGGAGGAGCAACAAAATCTTCACTTCTACCACTGGAGAGGGCTCAAAGAGCTGTTCTGAAGGTGATGCTACGCAAACCGTTTAGGTACCCGACTGAACAATTATATCAGGACTGCAAGTTGCTCACTGTCAGACAACTCTTTGTCTTCCGCTCGATTCTTCGCAAACATGCCTCCGTCCCACCAAGATAGGTACTCCTTATTCGACGTAGGTCTGCTCGAGTATGTCAAGTCGAGCGTTACAGGACCACATTTGCTACCCACCAATATTTCATCCTAAGTTCTAGACTATACAACAAGCTTCAAAAAAATTTTACAATGAGTAATCTTAACCATTTTGAATTAAAAAGAAAATTGTTAGATTTGCTCTTAAATCTAAACTATTGTGATACAGAGGAACTCATTTATTCTACGAATTAACGGCTAAAATACCAAATTTTTCAATCCACGCCCTCGACATATTGTTTTTTACTGGTTATACCACACTCACACACACACTACACACACACACACACACATAGTAACAGACCAGTTTATTCCCACAACAACACACTCACACACAATTAACCATTAACCCACTCAGTAAAATGTTAACATCAGAATTATTACACAATTATAAATATTTTGTAAAACGTGTCAAACCCACTAACGAACACTGTCCCTCAAGATACAGGATTTTCCTAGTTTGAAGGGCAGGGGTCTTACTCTTTTGTAATAGCCATACCCATCACATAATTACCTAAAATACACTGATGTTACCTAGGCTAAGTTTTTTGGTAAATAAATGATTACTTACTTACTTACTTACTTACTTATTACACTCCTTTTTGGGCAAACGTGTAATAACGATAAAAGGCGAAGTATCAATTAATTTAATTTATTTTAATTGCATTCATTACACATCAGGATTGAAGAAATGCAAACTGTAACAGCACTACAGCGTAGTGAGTTAGAAGTGCCAGCAGACGTAGTGGTTGACAAACATCTATGTAGAACATTCCTAAGACACTCATCTTGCTGAATGACGCACGATGCACGCGAAGGATGTTTTTGCACAACTTCTTTTGATCCTCATCTGTCAACAATAGGAAGAAATAGTTATCGTAAGTTACGCTGCAGTAATATCTGAGAACGGTGGTTTTGGCTTTGAATAAAATATCCGAATTGGGCTGTCTGAAGACCTGCACATACTTTCATTAATGGTTGTACACAGAGTGGCGATGAGATTATAACATTAAGTCTTCACTCTGTATGTCAAACAAATAATTCCAAAAGTTGTTTACCTGTACAGTTTGAAGCCAAAATGAAGTGACATGAGTTTTGTGAATACTTGATAGCTTCATAGAATGCCTCGAGCTGCAGGCTGAGTGAGATTTGTATGATCAAGTTTTTTATTATCCAGAAAGAAAGAAATATGGACACGGTAGGATTTCCACGCTAGAAGAAATAAGCAAAACAGATATGAATGTATGACAATAATTAGTTAATATTAAGCAAGATAAATGTTGTCCAGTGATTGATCATTCTATTACTGTTTCAAATGCATCCGAACTTGAGTAGGCGAGGCATTTGCTCGTGGCTCTTGTAGTCACGGGCGTATCTGATGATGATAAGGTTAAAAATGTCGTAGAATTTGCAGAAAGTAATTAATCGAGTATTTATATAGGGATATATGAACGATGGGAATTCAGGGATGATGATTGGAAAATAGTGTAAAAACAAAAAAGGGTAACCTAAAACGACTTCAGTAGTTGGTTAGATCAGAAGTTACTTGAGAATATAGCTAGTTTTGTTTGTAAATTCTTAAGTAACGGCCTCATCATCATCATCATCATCAGCCTATTTATATTCCACTGCTGGGACACAGGCCTCCTCTCTGTGAGAGAGAGTGGGCTGTAATCTACCACGCGGGCCCAGTGCGGGTTGGTAGATGTCACATGTCTTCGAATTTTTGGTTCTAAGACATGCCGGTTTCCTCACGATGTTTTTCTTCACCGTTTTGAGAGCAGTGGTGATTAAATTATTAACACAAAGTAAAGTGCCTGCTTGGGTTCGAACCCACAACCTACAACTCGTAAGTTGGGGCTGTTACCACTGGGTCAAATGGGCCAAAGTAAAGGCCTCAGCTCCCAAAAACTTGGGAAACATTACTTTAGGACATTTCACAAATTACGATGCGACGTTATTAATCGAGATCGAAATAGTTCTTCCTAAAAATGGTGAACTTACATCCTCAAAATTCATCTTATATTTGAATAATTCTTTCGCAAGTTGAATATCAACCAAACCTTCAAAGAGGGACTCCGTTGCTTGATACAGGATCTGAAAGAGATAAATAAATATTACAAGACATCACCGGTTTAAGTAATGTATGTTGAAATACAAAATATACAATTAATCTAGACTCGGTCGTGATACGAAACTGATCGAACGTTCTCGACATAGCATAGTATGCCAAATAATAAGTTGCACTTACTGGTATCTGATAATTATTGTAGATAATTTTGTAGCACACTAAGATTTGGTCAAAAGCCTGAAACATTTCCGCATTCTGTTGTTTGCTGCATCCATTTTGCTGTAGAAGTAATAATTGAAAGTTCCATAGTTCAACTTTATCGGTCAGTAGCTTAATTGATCTCATTGTGTATAGTAAATTTGAATCAAAAGTCACCGGACACAATATATAAAACATAACATTCCATGGAGGCTTATGAAACACTATGTGAACATAGATTAATACAATGATATAAAATCCAAAGGACGAAGCGATACACATCCAACTTCTTATGATGAAACGTTTGAGACTAGCCCCATTATTAAGAAATCTGTGCACTTCTTGAAAGTGTAAAATATACAAAACGCTTTTCTTAGTTTGAATGAGGTTGATGATAAAGTTCATGATAAATGCAAAACATTTCAAAATAAAATCGAAGATTGACGCAAACATCATAAAATCAATGTAACTATATCTTTTGAAATTGTCATCTAACGCTATTTCCATGATACGGTAGACATACGTTGTCAGGAAGGTTATTACACCACATATTAATATGAACTTATTGAAACAATTATTTGGATTTATAAAATTGTTTCTGATGTGATATTTGGGATTCAGAGTGACAATTTGCATCAAATTAAGAGGCAGAAAAATTCGTTGAACTTCTTCGTCGATTTGGTTATTTCTCACAATTTTATCATTTATTTCGATTCGGTTTACAACATTTCTCTTCTGAGACTCCATTATGTGTCAAAGTCACCGTAGTGTATGATTGTGAACTTCCAAGAAATATAATAAATTCTTGTCTAAAGGGCTACCGATTGTTACTACAGTTGTGAATGTTGATTTAATAACATCATTACGTTATTGCTTTCATTTTGAAGAGTGAAGACGGTACTCACGGTATTACCTTTATGATTTATTACCTTTGGAATAGTTAATTATGAAGCCAGGGCTGAAGTACGGTTTGGAGTACTATGCTCCAAACCGTATTTCAGCCATGGCCGCCAATCTTAATGTAGAACTAGCCTTCGGCCCAGGAGATATTGCGTATCATACCGCCAACTTCCAAACACGGAGCTGTTACTAAGAAATTTCTAATGGAAAAACCCAATAACACTTTGCCTGACCCGGGTATTGAACACAGGACCCCACGCTCAGAAGTCGCTCTTGCGACCACGAAACCAACGGGGCAGTCACGGAACGACAGCGGGTACCAGGTGTTCGAATAACATGAATATATAAATATACCACTTTTTTTTTATACCCGACTGCCCCAGAAGGAATGAATGAAATGCACCGATCCCAGCGTGGTTTAACCAGACTCGATAAATCGAATGAACCCCAAAATTTGCACTAGCCCTGGAGCCTCATGTTTCATGGGACTACAAAAGCCATTGCATATCAGGGAGTAGACCAGGTGGCGCAGTAATGGTAAGGAAGAAGGTGCCTTCAGGATCAGGAAGGATTAGCGAGCCGACCGGATATGCATCCTTAAGTAAGCAATGGACTAGTGGAGGGACGGGTGCAGTGGCGAATACGAGTTCTTAGGAACTCGATTCCCATCGGCTTCCCTTCGGACACAAGCACTCTATCATCATTGAATAATCACACTAATAGTATTTGAATACAATTAAAACATTACAAAACGCCTACATTAAATATTTTGTCTTTATATCCCAACAACAAAACATTTCGCTCTAAAATAACTCGTAGGCGCATTCGGCTTATCGTGAGTTCAATTTCTATAGAAAATAAAATCCGTCTGACGTCACTCGGTCACGTGACTCCGTGCGTTTTATACCAAGCTAGGAAGCCGGCTTGCAACGAGTTATAGTAGGTAAAGTAGGCGAAAACGCGAATGAGAAAGAGCTATTGCTACTGCTCGCACTCGTATTTGATACTCGGTTCTTGTCGTAGAGTTTCGTAATGCATTCGGCTTGAACTTCGCTCATTCGGTCGGACCGGAAATCAAAACATTCATCTATTGTAGTCTGTGCATTCATCAATCATTCCAATTTCTGTGTGGTCGATTTTTGTCGTAATCGCATTAGAACCATATAATTTGTTTACAATAAGTAGTTAATTTGCATTTTGTATTCATTAGTTTATCATTACTAGTAGTAGTAATATTAGTTTTTAGTGTAGAAGAGTGATTAAGATAGTGTTTGTGTTTTGAGTTTCGTGAAAGAGAAGTACGTTTTAATTAGGTATTTGGGGTAAGTAGATAGTATACTGGTAAGCCGGTATGCGCCGAGTTACGCTATGGACAGAGAAGTAGAAAACGCGCGGGAACGAGAAGCAGCTATTACCACCTCGTTCACGCACACGCAGTTATTCGGTTGTTTCCGTTGAATTTCGTAATGCGTTCAGCGCTGAGTTCGGACATAATAATATTGACATTGAATTGATACATGTGGTTGTTTGTTTTTTGACGTAATCGTATTTTAAAAACAATTATTTGCATTTTGATCGCTAATTTTTCATTGAATTCATATGTTTTTCATTACTGATATTTGTTGTAGGTATAGAACAGTGATTAAGACAGTGTTTAAGTGTTTTGAGTTTAGTGAAAATAAAGTACGTTGTATCTGTTGTTGTAATTAGATATGTGGGGTAAGAATATAATTTATTATGTTGAAATTACTTGTATAAAGTAGATTACTAGATTTGAAAGTAATTAAAACGATCAGTAGGATTAGGATAGATTGTTGCTTGACGGATTATTAACTTTGTGAGGAAACATGCTTTTCAAGGTAAACTTTTGAAAATAAGAACCCAGATAATTATGACTATAAATTACAAACGACGTGATGGTTTTTTCAAACATTTTAATGTTTCCCTTTACGATAAATATCAATGATTGACTGGCAGTTATATCGGAGCTCGTGGCTAAGTAATAACAAGCCGCACGGGTCGATTCATCAGGTTAAGGTACGCTTGACGGGGTTGGTCAGTGGATGGGTGACCATTTTTACATACCGAGACTCCTCCGTGCCTCGGAAAGCACGTTAAGCCGTTGGTCCCGGCTGTCATTCGTGGATCTTTGACAGTCAGTTCAGTTTCGTCACGTGCGGGCAAAAGCTAGTAAAGCAAATAAAATGTATTGTTTCCCGTGTTTACTTTTCTCAGATTGTAGTACCTAGTATATGGATTGTTTGGGTATGAGTTCGGGCCTGGTAGTATTTTTTTTTTTTTAATTTTGCTCCGGCTTTTGGCTTACCCCCTTCGATTCCCCACGCCGCGCCACTGGACGGGTGATATTTATCTATGGATGGGCATCTTTTTACACCGCCGCCGCCGGATTGTTTCATGTCCAGCCTGTGTCCAGCTTCGACGATGTATCTTTCCCTCCGTATCAAAACGTCCTAATAGCAAATATGTGTTGCAAATATGTGCCGTTTTACTAATAGGACTATTAGCAAAACGACACATAATCAAAACGATACTTTAGCAAAATGTCCTATTAGCAAATCGTCCTTGCCGGGGTTAACTGCTATTTCGACTCTTTTCTATGTCACTGCTTCGCTGATTGTTTTCTATGTCACTGCGTTCCTGTTTCCATTATGGCCTGACCAAGATTATGTCTGTATTTTTTTAAGAAAACTAATGGTTTTAAGTCACTGTTGTACTATTTGGCTAAGCTTAATTCCAGTCACTGTCGCACAACTGCGCAAGAGAGACCGGAACATGTCTAAGACAACTTTATTTTTTTAATGGCCTCTCGCGTGTCTGTCTAGGATGTTGTCAGCTGCTCAACCGGGCTATCCTGTGGATACCTTAATAAACTAAGGCCTTCAGTAAGGGCATAAACTTAAATAACGTTTATAGATTTCGGCCTGAGCCAATCAAACAAGTGTGTTAGAATAACTGTATGTTCCAAATAAAACACATTGCAGTTAATGCATTTTATAATTTATTTACAAAATAACACATGACCATGAGTTTTACAGAAACGCAAACTGAAGCAGCACAAAAGTATAGTTAGCAAGTATCGCTATTATTTTTAACGGTAAAGTAGCATCAACGTGGAAGATCCTACAGGCATCCAATTTGTTGAATCTCGCTCGATATAGGCGTTTAATATTCTTAAATAACGTCCTCTCGCTATCTGAAATGTTTTCATAAATAAGCAAAAATAATACTAATAAAAATCTACTAAAATGTTGTTTGTCTCAGAAATACCTGTACAATTTGAATTCAAAATACGTGCGCATGAATCTTGAACATTATTCATAGACATATAGAACTTCGCACAATATAGGTTCAATACGATTTGTAGCGTAACAGATTTCGTTACCCAAAACACCAACCACAGAGCAGTAATCCATGTCAAATCCTGCAAAACAAGGATTGTGGTTAATAAGCCTATTTACTACTTATTAATGCAGAAGTTATGCTAGTCATATTTATGAGAGAGGGATATTCAGCACTTTTAGGCTACCAATCTAAATCTGAATCATACCGGAATCAAATATTATTAAATCTATATATAGTTATACAAAAATGAATCCCTAAATGTGTTGCTAAGCGCAAAGCTCGAGAGCGGCTGCACCAATTTAGTTTTTTTTAAATTTACCTTTAAGTTCGAGGCAAGTTCTTATAACAAAAAAAAATTGAAAAATTCCCCGGAAAAACATAATACCCCACATTTATTTTTCCAAAAAAAAACTGTTCTTAGCTGTCGTTGCCATAAATCCTAACATTTCACGATAGCATTTCAATCATTAGCTATAGGATTTGGATGAAATATGGCACACATTGTAAATAAAAGTTAGAATAGGTGGGTAGGGAGGTAGGGAGGTAGGTAGATAGATAGATAGGCAGATAGGGTAAGTACCTACTTACTTACATTATTTTGGCCGATTAATGCAGAAACTTTTGAGGCATCAATAACTACCTGAATGCCGTCGAGATATTTGTACATGAACTGTATCGTTTGAAATACGATCTGTAAAACAATAATATGTTTTTGCTTAGTGATATTTTTCATAAAAATCACACGTTAAATGATTTATACTCACCATTCCTTGAAAAGTAACTCCATAGATGTCATAGCAGTCTAATATATTAACGTAAGCCTGAAACATTTTGTTACAATATTCCCCTCTGTCCCTATCCTCCTCTCCTCTCCTCTCCTCTCCTCTCTGATATTGAAGAGCTTGAATATTCCATATATCAACTTTATCTTTTAACAGCTGGATAAGTCTCATAGCATAAACGATGTTTGCGTCAAAATAAACTAAAATGATACTTCTTAATATTGACTGGATATAATTTTCTGTGAACAAGTTAAGAGAAGTAACTATTGTACTGCAAAAAGACACAACTATGAGGAAAGCGATAACAATCCAGCTGTTGATGATGAAGAGTTTTAAAGTGGTCTTATTATTGAAATATCTGTGAACGTCTTGAAATTTCAAAACAAACGTAACATGTTGGTTTGTTTGAGTCACACTGAGTATAAAGTTCATTAAAAACCCCATACTAAACAAACCAAGATCGATTTTGGAGGTGCAAAAGGTCATAGCACTAAACTTCCAAAAATTCAAGTCAATAAACTCATAATAATAGTTAAACAGCAATATTGATATGAATAATATCATGCCCCACAAGGACACAAAATTTGATAGACGGCTGTTTGGATTTATCAAATTATCTTTAATACGATATTTTGGACAAAACTGAATAGTTTGCAACAAATTCAAAGGTTGAAGCATAGACTGCACATCTTTGTCAACAAAGTTAGTTGTTGAAACTTCACGATGACTTTTGAATATGGAATGGATTTTTTTCTTCATTGACTTCATTTTATTTCGGCTTCTTGGTTATGTCTGAATTAAACAATACAAAGTCACGCGTGTATTACATTTATTAAGGATTGATCTACTAATACAATAATAACACTAATTCAGTTACTGCTATGTAAGGTGTGAACAGTTCGTAATGTGATTATGTATTGTGATTGATTATCGCCATCGAAAATGACAGGCAATTATTAATGACAACATTGTTTGATAAAATTGGAAAAAAAAAATGGTATGTACACAAATAAATTGTTATGGAAAGTATATAATTTTGTTGTGATTATATAAATCAATTTGGTAGAAAAGCAAACTGCAACAGTACAATAGTATAGTTGGTTAGTAGTGCCAGCAGGCGTAATGGATGATAAATATCCAACCAAACAAAATTGATATAAGAGAAAATAAACATCACTGGAAAAATATTCTTTAAAGTCGGGTCACTTCCAGCATCCCAATAAAAATTATGAAGTAATATTGTTGACTCTGCAAGCTTGCAGAGAATCTAGTAATTATTTTAATATGAAAATTGACTGTTATTCAGGTTTATGGCTTTTTTAATAATAAAGTTTTAGAAATAATACACACTTGATGTACTTACTTATTGTATTTCTCCAACACACAAAATCAAATAATAATCTTCACAATCTCTACTAGGTATTTTTTCAAACGCAACTCGGGCTTTAAGTTCTTCGTATCACGATATCTTATACACGACTAAAGGTCATCGCCCATTATAACAGCACCGCTTCAGCACGGTAGCGCCCCGGCACCGCCTCGAAAAATCTAGTCGTCAACGCGCCGTAAGCCAGGCGACTGCAGCTGCTAGTCGCCAACGCGCCGTCAGCAAGGCGACCACTCCCTGCCGGCACACCACCGGCGAGGTAATACTTTATTGTTTATTCACAAGCAAGGCGTCACCGTGCGGCCGGCGAGGTGTCACCGCGCTTACGGCTGGCTCCTCATTTGAAGCGCGCTGTCGGCCCGACGTGTAACGGCTCGTGGGCCGCTCACTGCCTGCGAGCCGTTCAGTATTCTGTATAGCCATCGTAAAATAGACTTTAATGGATTTGACTTAGAATCCTAACTTGAATGACAAGGTAATTGCCGTGACGGAGCCGTGCTGCTATAATGAGCGATGACCTTAAGGTCGCAGGACTGGCACGTTAACCAAAGTGGTGTTATGATTCCTGCCATTTGCCATTTGGTTAGTCGTGCCATCTACGAACTCAGACGGTAGGTACTACAATAGTCAAAACAAAACTTTTAGCATTAAAACAGATTTAATTTAACATAGCTAATTGAATCAAATGCGATATAATTTACAATTGATATCAATATATGAATAATATCGTGCCCCACAATGACACAAATTATCGATAGACGACTGTTTTCAAACGACTTATTGAAACACAATAAAATTAGTCGTTAATAAAACAATTAAATATCGAAAACAATGTCACGTATCGTGAAAAAGTTCAATAATCACGTCGAAAACAATTACAAAATCTAAGAACAATTGAATAAATCCTTTTATACCATTCCCCCTCTAAAAAGCTTATTTTATTCACTGAAAACAGTGAATAAAAAGCTCTTTTAATCACTATTTTGGTGTTTGAATTTAGAACACACCAATGTATTCGACCTCTATCTCAATGCTATACAACCTCCTTAACACTTTCGACTCCACCCATTTTCATAGAACTCATAACTCATCATTCCGCCATAAAAGTCTATGACTTTTATTATTCGTATATATTTATAACGTCCACGAGGGCTCCCGGCATCCCATACCCAAGTAGGTGAACCCTCCAGGAGGGCTCCCGACACTGAACGTCTACATTTAAAATGAGCCCTCCGCGAGGGTTCCCGGCATTCCATATCCAAGTAGGTGAACCCTCCAGGAGGGCTCCCGACACTGAACGTCTACATTTAAAATGAGCCCTCCGCGAGGGCTCCCGACATCCCATATCCAAGTAGGTGAACCCTCCAGGAGGGCTCCCGACACTGAATGTCTACATTTAAAATGAGCCCTCCGCGAGGGCTCCCGACATCCCATATCCAAGTGGTTGAACCCTCTAGGAGGGCTCCCGACCCTGAATGTCTACATTTAAAATGAGCCCTACGCGAGGGCTCCCGACATCCCATATCCAAGTAGGTGAACCCTCCAGGAGGGCTCCCGACACTGAATGTCTACATTTAAAATGAGCCCTCCGGGAGGGCTCCCGACATCCCATATCCAAGTAGGTGAACCCTCCAGGAGGGCTCCCGACACTGAACGTGTTAACCTTTTATTAAATGTCCTTTTTGCGCTTAAATCTTTCTTTTTCTCGTAGTCATGGTATAAAGTATAGTATGCTGCAACTCTTGAATAAAACGGATTTATATCGAGGGCCATGAATCACTCGCGTCGCTCAGGATTCTAATACTTGAATCACTCGCTGCGCTCGTGATTCAATCATCATGAATCACTCCCTACGGTCGTGATTCAGTCGTTAGAATCCTTCACTTGATCGTGATTCATCTATGGCCCTCGCTTTAAATCCGTCCTTTATTCATTAGTTGCATAATATACTATTTTTGATGAGTCTAATACTACAATTTTGCCTGAGTTTCGTCGAAACGATTCGGTAAATGAGACGGTTTTAAAATATAGGGTCGTGGAAAACATAACATTTAATTGTTAAATCAATATGATCATAAGATAATCAATGTTGTTTCGATTTGATCTATTGATATTAAAACAAGATTCAAACTCAAACAGGCGACGATCTTGAAACCATACTGACTCGTTTATGATTTTTTTCCTCCACAACACTGACACAGCAATGGCACAGTGACCAGTTTTCACTGGCAAACTAATTTTTTATTTTTTTTTGAGAATACTTACTATTTGTTTCAATGGAGTTACCTACTAAATATAAAAATTTTGGTACTATGAGCGTACCTATTGGAAATAGGCGTGAGGCAGAAAGTATAGAACGCCACCTGTCCTTACATAACGCAATCTGTAATCAAAATCAATAATTCCGATCCAGATTTGCAGCCCTTACATTGTCAATATCGATCAAGACTGTAAACCGTTTGAATCTGGATCGATATCGAGATTGACTGTGTAATGGATGCCTATTGTTTTTCAGTGTAGTGCAATTAGGCAGTACCCAGTACTTTTCAACTGTGTTTAAATCCTAATCCAGGATTTAAACACAGTTGAAAAGTAAAATTATTTAATTACAATTACATAATTATAATCATAAACTTCACAGCAGAGAAAACTGTAACAGAACAACAGCGTAGTGAGTGAGAAGTGCCAGCAGGCGTAGCGGATGACAAACATCTATGTAGAACAAGCCACATACACTCATCTTGCTGAATGACGCACGGTGTACTCGCAGGATATTTTTGCACAACTTTTTTTGATCATCTGTTAACAAAACAGTGTAATGATGAGGTTAAGTATATGATATTGTATGTATATGTGTGATTAAATGCGAAGAATTTGATTCGCACACTCTTATCCCAGCGCCGAACTTACGCCAACATATCCAATGCTTCACTACTATGAAAATAGCCACAAGCTTCAAAGTTTTTTACCTGTACAGTTTGATGCCAAAATGTATTCACATGAGTCTTGGGCACACTTGACAGCTTCATAGAATGCCTCGAGCTGCAGACTGAGTGAGATTTGAATACCATAACTTTTTATTATCCACATAAAAATGAAAATCGATGTGTAAGGATTTTCTTGCTAAAAAGAATGAGCAATGAGTAGTATGTAAAGTAAACTTTTTCTAAATTTATACGTATATCCTTTCAAGAAAATATTCTGACAAAGGCAATTAACTTACCAACTTTGTTTTAAATTCAATTTGGCTGATTTCAATTACAATTTGAATATTAATCAAACTTTGAAAGAAGGCTTCTACAGTATTATACAAGATCTGTAAATCATAAAAAAATATGTTTCAGGCACTATTAAACATAACCCTAAATGTGTGGGGCATATTCAAGAAAGAGTATAAAAGATTATTATTAATGGAAGTCTTGATATAAAGTACATTATGAAAAAAGGGTATAACATCATCGATGGTCTAGAAGACACATGCGAGAGGTGCCGATTTTCAAAACGTGTGCTGGTCGGCGGACCCCCGCGGCCCCGTCAGGAATGAAGTTCCTTACGCAATACATGGACGCACAACACACACTCGTATAATAGAAAGAGACAGAGAGAGAGAAACTCGCATGGAGCGGGCAACGCTTTTTCTTACGTGACGATTGATACTGATCAACTCCTACCGGAAGCCACGTTAAGGAATTTCATTCCAAAATCTTTAGACATGATGATGAAAGAGAAAGTATTGAGAGTGGAAGCACTATCAGTGCAATAACATTCGATTTACAGGCAATACTGACCGTGCCATAGGTGATTACCACACCGTACCATAACAAGAAGTTTTCCTTGTAAAATTTTACAATATTAGATAACCACCAAAACACAGGCTTGTGCAATTTGTGGGACGAAACCAGAGGGAAAAAAATAAAAAAGCAGAAATTGGGTCATTTAATTAAGTACCTAATTAATGAATTTGCCTAGGAGTGTGACAACAGAACCGTGTCGTCATACCCTGACACTTACAGCGGTCAAAATTGCAATAATAATGTAACATTCGTACAACTCTATGCATTCATTAACATACAGCAAACAGTTTATTTAAAGCACATGGAGTCTGATCATTCCTATCTGGGTGTAGACTTCATATACGTAAGTGCTGAGCGAGCGAAGAAAAAATATAAATACAATAAATATAAATGCAAGAGAATACGCCTTGGCGATCTTCTGTGAGATTTTAGGGGTATGAGGAACAGGGTGTAAAGTTCACTCATCCTCTATAGAAAAGGGAGGATCCTCCAACCAGACGGGTTGTTATGTCTGGCGGGCAACTGCCCGTAAGTTGATTTCGGATAGTCTTATCTATGTTGTTCGCGCGGTAAACTCTAACTGCGCGATGCAGGACTTGTGTGACGTCATGTCATTGACGCGTAGTTCGTATGTGGCGGTGTAACCGCTACAAGATCAAAACCTAAACCAGAATCCTCACAAATAATGAAACCTTAAATTTGATGAATATGAAATGAATCCAAGTCTAGAAAGCACCTCCAAAATCAGTTTTTATAAATATAACTTGACTTAGTATTTCAAGAAACAAAAGTAAACAAAACTAAACCAAAGAAGAAGAGGTAGTTCCTAGTCTTTAAAAACCTTTTCAGTTTATTTTAACTGCTCCCCTGAAAATCTACAAAACAAAACATATCAAACCATCGATATTTAAGCACCAGCAATCAACAATTGGTACTGCAAAGTACATAATTACATTAATTACTGATCATCCCCCACAAAGAATCCAAGAAAATTGTATATTATGTACCTAGTTTTTCGAATATACTTATTTTTGTAAGATCATTCAAAATAAAATAAAAAATATTTTTACGTACCGGTAGTTGATAAATGTTTGTCAAAATCTTGTAGCACTTCAATATTTGGTCATAAGTCTGAAACATTCTCGTATTCTGTAGTTTACTGCAACCATTCCTTGATAACAGTAAAACCTGCCTATTCCATTGCACAACTTTATCAGTCAATAACTTGGATAACCTTATTGAGTAAATTAAATTGGAATCAAGAGTCCCCGTAATCAATAAATAAAATATGACATTCCACGGAGGCTTGAGGAAAATTAAGTTAACATAGATTACTATAAAGATATAAAATCCAAAGATAAAAGCGACGCTCATCCAACTTCTCATGATAAAACGTTTAACACTAGTCTCATTATTCAGAAATCTGTGCACTTCTTGAAAGTCCAAAACAAACAAAACGCACTTCTTAGATTCAGTGAAGTTAACAATAAAGTTCATGATGAATCCCAAGCACTTGAAAAGAAAGTCGAAGATAGATGCGTAAATTAAAAAATTAATTGTAGTGTATCGTCTGAAATTGTCATCTAGCAATATTTCCATGATGCGATAGACATTCGTAGTCATGAACGTTACTGCACCACTTATCAATATGAACTTATTTAAACAATTATTTGGATGTATATAATTGTTATTGATGTGATATTTGGGATTGAGCAGTAGAATTTGCATCAAATTCAGAGGCAGAAAAACTTGTTGAACTTCTTCGTCGATTTGGTTATTTAATACAGTTTTAACACTTAATCTGATTTCATTATCAATATTCCTGTTCAGAATTTCCATTTTATGTGAAATTCTTTGCAGCAAAAGTAAGATTGTGAACTCAAACGGATTATGAAAATGACTCAAGACGGTGTGGGAAATTAGAGACTAAAATTTAATATTTGATTAATAGTCCATAACGTTATTAATTTCATTATTACATTGTAGAGTTGTTCATGACATTAAAGGACTTAACAAATTATTATGACATGGTATTAAAATAGCAATTGGTATAAATGTTGATGTTCGGTCGTAGCCCAAGAGCTGCCGTTTTAATTTTACGACTAGTAATAGCCGTATCATTTATTATAAAATTTAATCTTTCACTGAATCACTCTTAACCCGTTATTAACTAGTTTGTGATTAGTTGCGCCGTGTACGGACTAACATTGAATACTAGTGCTGTGACATTCTGGCTACTCATTGGTGATTTGAGTTTACAACGCGTTACTTTTGCGTAACGTCGTGTCTGTGGGCCTAACCTCAGCGCTAGACATAGCTTTGAAAACGCGATTAACCGACTTCATGTTTGTTGCTATGTCTGGTAATGGTTTAGAACACGAGATAAACTTTTCAATCGACGGTTCTGACTACGAGCTTTCGTTTCCCGAATTTGTTTTGTAAACATTTACTGCGTGAACTTTTGTGACACAACTAACATTATTTGCTAAACGAACATTCGTTCGCAAGCCCGGCTATTAGAATTCGTTTAGTGTTGGGATTCACGTGTTCACATCGAAATTTTTGTCACGTAACAAAAGCTCGCGCGACGAATGTTTACAAAACAAATTCGTGAAACGAATGATCGTAGTAAGGACAGTCCTCAACATAATTTAAGATTTTGTTACAAACTGAATTAATGAATAGATTAAAATTTATTCTGCACACCCTTACAGATGTCACAAAAGAGATTATGCAAGAATTAAACTAAAGAATTAAAAATAATGGGCCTTAGATACCTGTACAATTCGGTTTTAGAATAAGCGCGTATAATTATTTATCATTATAATATACAGGCTAAGAGCGGTTTGAAATCTCACAGATTTAAAATATATGAGTAGGTAAGTCAAATGTTAGTACTTCTCAAATACGCAACACTGAAACCTAAAAAAAAAACGATATACTTGTGGGAATGAAATAAATTTTCAACATTTCTCGATAGAATAACGGTATAATATTTAAAAATACATATGGGTAAAAATATATAAAACACAACTGTTTCGGCTCATATTTCATCTGCCATAAAAAATAACAAATAAGGTCCCTTATTTAAAATCAAATTAATAAAATAAAAAGCAAATTAGAAGAGTAGCCTACTTAAAGGATCTACTCATTTCCTACATACTTATTATGATTTATTGCTCTTCACAGCTGAATCTTGTGGTTAACCATCGAAAATCTAGCTACGTTTTTACCAAAGTGCTTGAAAACATAGCTGAAGTATCCCGCTAAATGGCTCTGACTGAATCATTTCGATCCCACCATCAACCAATGTAAACGTACTGTTCCCTCGATGATGGTGGCAGCATAACGATTCAGTCACAGCCATTGTGGTGGGATACTTCAGCTAGGTGCAAGGAGTCAGTCAGTCGGAAAGTTGAAGCTAGTTGCAGTAGTTGCCCATTTCAATGCGTATAATAGGTACCTGTGGAGGAATGGGCTAGAAACACCATGGACACTCTTTCATATCAAAATGTTTTGTCACAAAATGTGGTGTGTGGTGGGAGTGACGAGAAACAAAACTCATACGATTTTTGTTCAATATCATATATTTACAAAGCAGTAACATAAATTACAGAATCGCAAATTGTAGCACCACAAAAGTATAGTTTGCAAGTATCGCTATCATTTTTAACGGTAAAGTAGCATCAACGTAGAACATCTGACAGGCATCCAGTTTGTCGAATCTCGCTCGATGAAGGCGTTTAACATTCTTGCATAACCTTTTCTCTACATCTGTAATAATTTCAAAGGATGAGACTAATTCCTGTATTCGCAGTTATATTTGAAATTATAATGGTAATACAATAAAAAAGGTCTATAAAGAACATCCGACTTCGTTGGCATACCTATACCGACCGCCATTATGAAAAAAACTGGTTTTGGCGGCCAGTGATGAAACAAGTGTCAATCGATAGAGTAAGTGATTGCAAACAAAAAATATTTAGTGATGAATATCGTAAGTGATATACTTACTGAGATATTTGAGTTAAAACATGAGAAAAAAAATAAAGCAGTAATATTTTTTTTAAATATCTCAGGAAGTATATCACTTACGATATTCATCACTAAATATTTTTTGTTTGCAATCACTTACTCTATCGATTGACACTTGTTTCATCACTGGCCGCCAAAACCAGTTTTTTTCCAAATGGCGGACGGTTAGGTATGCCAGGTCCCATACAAAAATGTCGGAACCCCATTATATACTTTTTGTCAACTATACTGTCCCTCTGCTAGGCAATGGTCTCCCTATAGCTTTCGCATATTCCGTCTATTTTGCTTTTTTAAACCAAAAAAAATACTATAGACGATGTATATTTAGTAACTTAATCCGCTTAACCGTTCTTAAAGAGTCTTAGAGAACCCTGTAACCGAGTTTGCAACAAGTCAATCGTAATCCCTCAGGATGACGATTGACTTGTGGCGAACTCGAACACGACGTGTTGCCACGACAAAAGCCTAACGCAAAGTGAGCTACAACCGCCCGACAACCCCACTTATCTCACTGTGCGTTCGGCTCTTGTCGTGGCAACACGTCGTGTCCGAGTTCGCAACAAGTCAATCGTCATCATTAAGTTACTAAATATACATCGTCTATTGTATTTTATAATGGATTTCCGCAAAGTCACGCCTGAGTCAATTAACAATTTTTTGAACCAATCCGTTATAAACACATCCAATTTGTGCTTATCAAAAAAAAAATCGCAATGCATTTTATTATTATTTGTAAAAAAATGATACCTGTACAATTAGAATTCAAAAGCGTTGCACATGAATCTTGAACATTTTTCATAGCTATGTAAAACTTCTCACAATGTACGTTGACTGCGACTAGCAATACCAAAGATTTTAGTATCCAAAAGGCCACCCAGATTGTTTTTAAAAATACCAAATCCTGGAAAAAAATTAACGACTATTTTAAAAACCTTTTGCACCATCTACAGCCTTTCGAGCAAGTACATGTACGTAAGACGGAACACCAAGCATTATCATATCAAACACATCAATACATTTCCAGTATAAGCGGACCTCTCATGAAAGTCTCAAGAAAGTCTAGAATGAGGTCAGAATGAGGTCAGCTCAAACTCAAATATATACGTGGATGAATCATCGTGTGTACTTAAGTCCAATTTCGCCTATGTGCCGCTCCTATGGTTCGCAGCAAAAAATATCATGTTGTCTTATTGAACAGTCTTCCCCATATTAATATTAACACACAAACTGACCGAATTTAATCATAGTCAAATGATAAGCGAATTGTATACTTACACAGCAACGGCCACTTGATATGATAAATTTTGTATCATTGATAAATAAATGAATGTTAACGAGATAGTTGTAAGTGAACCAGATAGTATGAAGAACGGCCTGAAATTAAAGGTTTTTTTTTCATAAAACCACAATGAGTTTGTAAAAGCTAGACGGCTAATGTTCAACCAACCATTAGTTGAAAAGTAACCTTGTAGATATCATAACAGTCTAATATATGAACGTAAGCTTGAAACATTCTGTTACAATATTCTCCTCTGTCCCTATACTCCATGCTTTGAGATTGAAGAGTTTGAATATTCCATAGATCGACTTTGTCTTTCACCAGCTGAATAAGTCTGATAGCAACAACGAAGTCTGCGTCAATGTTCAAGAAAGTTAAACAACTACATATTTCTAATACGGATACATTTAGCATCGTACTAACAGCAATGACTAAAGTGACATACGATACTGAAAGCAAGACGACGGCAACCCAGTTACCGATGGTAAAGAGTTTGAATTTCTTCTCATTATTTAGATATCTGTGAATGTTTTGAAATTTTAAAGTGAATAAAATGTTTTCTTTCGTTTTAAAAACACTGAGATTAAAATTATTTATGAACCACATAGTAAAAAATATAAAATTGATAATGTTAGTGGCCAACATCAAACCATTAAAATTTATAGCGGAATATATAGAATGCCCGTAGAATTTATTACAAATGAATATTGTTATTAAAAAAATAGTGGCACACAAGGAAACAAAATTCGATAAACGGCTGTTTGGAGTTATGAAGTTATTCTTAATGCGATATTTTGGATAACACCGAATAGTTTGCATCAAATTCAAAGGCAACAGCATGGACTGCACATCTTTGTCAACGAAGTTATTCAACATTCCCAAGCGACGATTTTGAAGAATGGAGTTTATTTTTATTTTGATTGACTTCATTTTAACATTGACGCTTTCTGAACACGAATGAACCAAACAGTCTAAAAATATTTTTTTATTAGGGATGATCTAATCCAAAGATAATAATTACGACGCATGTAATCAATTTATTTGCTTTTTCTTTAATAATGATCATCAATCTTGGTATGGACAGGCTTAAAAATGAGTGAGAAAATCAAATATTATTAACATAGATCATAGACGCTAAAATATAAAATAGCTGCTTAGGTACATAAGTTTGTCATGAATAGAAAGGGGTTTGAAGATTTTTTTATGGAGGGTGGCCCTAACTTAAGGCCGCCATTTTGTTTTTTTTTTCAGATTCGCGGTGAAAATCGAAAGTTATATATTTAGATAGAGGACACTTATACAACCAAAAAATGTCATTTAACATAATATCCTAAAGCGTCAGGTTTCGGAGTTATTCACCGAAACATAAGTCGAAAAATAAACCCTGAAACAAGGATTTTTTTGTTTTTTTTCCCTTCAGGTAAGTATATTAAACTATGAAAACACAATTGCATCATGTATAGGTAATATTTTAGTTAAGAGCGAAAGACATAAAATTATATGTATACCCCCGCCGAATGAGGATGTGTGTTATGGTATATGTATCATTATGGTGCATGGCATGGGCACAACACCAAGAAAATCCTATTCAGCCTCCTGCTGCCTTCTTGGATGATATTATTGATACCGAATATGATTAAAAAATCTTATAATTTATCCACTACGTGTAGTCAATTAATTCGTATGTAAATAATTTAATCAACATGAAGTAACTGCAACATAAATAAATAAATTCGTTATAACAAATGTTATTGCACGACTCATGCGAAGCATTAGAGTGTGCTCTACGATCGAAAAATTTTTTTTGCCCCATTTCTGCAACTGTTTTTATTGTTCCACTCCTGCTAGTACACAGAACTTACTTATTTTATATACCATTGTATGGATGATTAAATGGAGATTAATACTGTAGTTTTTAACAATTGATTTAATGCAGCAGAAATGGAAAAAGCATCAAAATAGTTGAAAAAATATTCCTGTCCGTCAATTTATGAACCCTGAAAACATTGTAGGTTGCGATAAAATCAATTAATTGAGTCATTTTTTTTTTATACATTTGTTTCAGCCAAAAAAGAGTAAGGTTTCATTAATATAACTAAATCTACACGGTTTAAAATGATCGATCTACGGTTAAAATGTTTGTACTGGCCATACTGACGGCCAAAATGTGTATCGAAATAAAATCGGCAGATTAAATGCATTGCACTGGCCACACTGGTGGCGACGGTTGCGGTGACTTGGCAGAGATCGGACACTTTTTGATGGGAGTTGACAGCGAGCAGTTGTGGGATTATTGTACTGTGGAGATAAATTTTAAGGAATAAGTTTTGGTTTAATAAGTGGTGATAATAATAAATAAGTTTTGCAGGTTAACTGTGGTTATTTCTGAGATATCCTATATCTACCTACGGCGTGATATTGTGGGGAAACAGCACAGATGCACCGACACTTTTCACATTGCAAAAAAGACTTATAAGAATCCTTGTAAATATAGAAGACACCGACAGTTGCAAACCTCATTTCCAAGAACATAAAATACTTACCCTCCCTTGCCTATACATTCTAGAAATATGCAAATTCGTTCGAAATTACCAGCACTTTTACACAACAAGAGAAAACATACAGTCTAAATATACATTACGCCATAAAAATAGGTTAAACTTACCAGGCTCTAAGTTGAAAATGCACTCAACGAGTACACTAGTCATGTCAATTAAAATATATAATAAATTACCAGAATTAATCAAAAATGAACAAAAATTGAATACATTTATAAATAAATTAAAACTATTCCTATTATCTAAATGCTATTATGATATTAATGATTATTTAAATGACAAATTTTAACTTACAAGTTTTATAAAATAATTACAATAAATAGGTACTAATTAAGTAAACCAAATGAAAAGCCCTCTTCCTCTCTCCTACTTTTGCTGTGCCCGACAGGGTCCACAATGATCATATTTTGTTAAACCTACCACCTAAGTTCACATGTGGAAGCAATAAATATATTGAGTATTGAGTATTGAGTATCTCAGAAGTGGGATCAAGATCCGTAAGTATACGCTTACGTTCTATTTTTCTATAAACTTACCAACTTAAATTTTGTCGTTTATTCATTTTATATACATATTGATTACATTTTTAAATATTTCTATAAAAAACAAAAAAGAAAAAAAAACATTTAAAAATATAAAAAATAGTAGCCCACCGGTATCGGGAACAGGGTCCAGGCTACCGGCGGTCAGGGCTCCTGAGAGAGGAATCTCCTAACGATACGCGCCGTGTCCAGAAGTACCGCTTTCTGGATCAAGCCCTTGATCCAGCTGCCTAACGAGAGCCTCCTCAGGTGTTGATCGAGGCTCTTGGCTATTATGCCATTGGCTGTCACGACTATCGGCACAATGACTGCTGTATCCACATCCCACATGTCAACAACCTCGTGAGCCAGATCAAGATACTTAATCTGCTTCTGAATCATTGTGCGACGCTCTAATCGATCTATCACCACTATATCTGGCTTATTGGCAACAATAATCCTGTCAGTGATGATAGATCGATCCCAATACAACGTGATATGGCCATTTTCGAGAACTGGGTCGGGCACATACCTATAGTACGGTTCTTCCGATTCCACAAGACTGTATTTCAGAGCAAGTTGCTGGTGGATAATCCTGGCTACAAGGTTGTGCCTATGCAAGTAGTCTCCGTTAGCCAGACGAGAACAGCCGAAAATAATGTGTCGGATTGATTCCCCCGGACGGTGGCATGCCCGACAGATGTCAACCGTGCCGTCCTTCACAATATATTTTCGGTAGTTGTTCGTCATCATAACTTCGTCCATAATCGCAAAGACAAAACCTTCGGTTTCTCCAAAGAGATCACCGAATCGCAACCAGGATACGGACGCTAACAAGTCTACATCGGGCCCATGCAAGGCCCGGTAAAAGCGCCCGTGAAGCTCTTTGCTCTGCCATACCTCCCTGCGGTCATTAGTTTCTAATACTATAGGTTTGCGCCAGTTCTCGTTAGCCAAGGATAGCGGAGTGAGGCCCTTGTCCACTGAGACCACATCTCGGTGCATCCCCACGTCGGTCTCTAGGAAGTATTCCCTGAGACTGCATACCTCACGGTTGTGCAGGGTCTTAGCATTTAAGAAGCCTCGACCTCCGCACTTCCGCGGGATATACAGTCTCATCACCGATGAGCGTGGGTGATGCATCCGATTTGCGGTCAGCAGTGTGCGGACCCTCCTATCCAGGGCGTCAAGTTCCGTCTGAGTCCATTTGAGTATGCCGAAAGAGTACATCAAAACCGGCATGACCCAACCGTTGAAGGCGCGCACCTTGTTTCCGCCTGACAGAAGACTATTCAAAACTTTATTTAGGCGGCCAAAGAAGCGCTCCTTCAACGATTGCTTGATGTCAGTAACATTGATGCCCAACGCTTCCGACATACCCAAATACTTGTAGGTTTCGGTTGAGGAGAGGGATCTTAGGTGTATGGAATCCGAGAGTTGGGTTTCTTCGGATTCCACAATCTCCCCTCGCTTTACATGCATGACCGCACATTTGTCCACACCAAATTCCATCCTGATAGCGCTACTGAAAGTTTCAGTTACCTTCAGTAGCTCCATTCAACTCAAATTATTATTAAAATAATTCTGGTAACATAATAATCCGTTATTTGTGTTTTTCAATTTTAAAGGAGAAAGCCGTTTTTGGGCCCAACCGTTACACGAATGAGATATGTACCAAAAAAATCTTCTATTTTTCTTAACTAACCCATTTTAATTTTAGCTTCATTAGCAATGGCCAAGTGAAGAAAATAAGTAGATTTCTATTTTATTGTTTTAAATCACCTTTGTAAACCGTTACAGCACTTATTTCATTAAACGTCATTAACTTCACAAACGCTGGCATTATATCAATAGAGCGTACCCTAAGAATATTATCGAGTTCGTAGAAATCGATACTGTTACAAATAATTAAATAATCGAAGTGTATAGAGTGCCGCGAGTTTCTTGTGGCACTCTAGTGTCACTGCCTCGGCCCGGCTAGGGTGCCATAAGCGTTGCATTGTCACTGTCACTTGTTATTTAGGTTAGGTTAGAACTGTGACCACACAACGCACGAGCCGAGCGAGCGTAGCGAGCGGTGCCGCGGTAGCGGCCGGCGAAGTGCCAGGGTCCGTTTAGGCACAAGAGAATGTAATATTTGGGAATGTGGTGTTTTACAGCGATCTAACCTCGACAATCAAACAAAATACCAAGTGACGTGACTTAGTGACAGTGACAATGACAATCCAATGCTTGCGGCACTTTGGCCGGGCCGAGGCGGTGTTACTAGGGTGCCTGTAGTGGCACTTTATCCGATAGGGATAGAGTGCCACTGGTGGCACTCTATACACTGCCTTAAATAGTACTACATTGTTTTGATATAATTGTTTTTAGGTATTAAAATCAATGTAAAATAAAAACATCTGGAATCTAATTGATTTTTAATGTAACCACCATTAAAAAATCATTCAAAGAAGTAAATAATCGATAAAATCAATTGCACCACGGATTGCACTAGTAAACGGCAAATGTCAATGTCAACGTCAACGTCTGTCAATTGTCATGATTGTACTCGTACTGTCATGTCATGTTATTGTTGTCATTCGCCACGCTAATGATTTTCCGTATTTCTCGGGATTTATTATTTCTGACTTCTACTCGAATACTGGCCTCCGAAATTGATTGCCATAGACTGCCCTCGCTTGAACATTGGGCACCGTATCCTGCCACTCCTGCTGACCTTTGCTGGAAAACTGGATCTGTATAATGCTCTTTTGACTGGATGACTGGATACAACGACATCAAGAGCCTGTGCATTAATTGCGGAATAGCAACGGACCGCGCTGCATTACAATGGGAAGGCGAAGACTGAAAGATGAAATGATTCTTTCAATTGTACAGGAATGGGTCGCGCATCAAACGGTTAGTATCCGATATATCTATATCGCAACATTTTCGTACTTACTATGAAACTATTTCATGTAATCAAACTAAATAGTGTTATCGCTTATGTTCAATTGTCTGTTGATAGTTGTATTTTATAAAATGATACCAGCGCATGCAACAAATTCATATTCAATCTAGACATGTGACATCTACAATCTGGACTGAACCTGCATTGTTAAATTACAGATTTTTCCCTCTCTCAGAGAGGAGGCCTGTGTCCCTGCAGTGGGAATGTAATAAGGCCGCTTATGTTTAAGTACCCAAATGTGCCAATCAGATGTTTATTGCTAAATGCTAGTGCTAGACCTAATGACACATGATTGTTTGCTTCAGGTACTTAAATGAAAATGACTATCTGCCAAGCTTGCTGAAATCATACCAATGCTGTATCTCTTGATGGAAATGGACTAGAACAGACTGAACAGACACCGATGAATAGAACTGTGTAGAGGTGAACGGTGGCTGCAAGGGCTGTCAACATCGGACTCAACCTGGATGTTGAGAGGAAGAATAAAATCCAGCCTAATATATCCTATTACTAATAGGATATATTTCGTTTATATGTTAGTCGACACTTCGACAGCTCTCTAAGTGGGAGGGATGCTATAGTCCAATATAATTGCACCTGTATTGTTGGCAAAAGAACGGTTGGTTGCTGTGTGTGGGCATAGCAACCAACCGTTCTTTTGCCATGAGCATAATTATGGTATTTTAGTTGGGCTTAGTTGGCACGGCACCAGGGTAGGTACTCAATTGCCTCCTGCACAATTTCTGGATACTGTATTATATAATGATAGTCCTAATGAAGAAGGTGATTAATAAAACGATTCATCACAAATAGGTGTGTTTTACTTTAATATATTATTGCAATCTCAGATTACTGTAATCCGTGATTGCATCAAATCCCCTAGTAGATACATACAATATTAGCAAATGCAAGCCAGTAGTGTTCTAAGTGGGCCTTGTCTAATAAACATAGTTTTCAGCTGAGGTTTTCAGTAAGATCATACAGATAAATCACCCGCTAAGCGCTTTTTATGTGGGTACTTACTAGGAGGTTTTAACTGCATCGTGATAGGCTGCAGGTGCTGCAGCACAGCGCATGTGGTTGCCCAATAACGTAGGAAACAAACAAAGCCTCAAAAATATCATTTTTTATTTGAATACCTCAAATAATAAAAATAACCTAAAATGTAAACATTGTCTGATTTTACCAATTTGGCCATTGCTGGGAGACGTGAAAATTGGCGTCGTGAATCCTTCCTAAATGCTCTAATTTATGGCCAAATTCCAGCCCTGTAACGCTGGGCCCAAGTTTCTATGGAGTTTGGTTTTCTCCTTTTTAACCAGTTGCTCAAGTAGTTTTGTTTAAAAAATATATTTTGATTATTATTATGATTGTAATATATTTTGTACTAGTTATTAAAAGCAGATTTTTATTCTCTACGTTAAACATCTAGTCTTCCACCATAATTATATAAATAGTTTTTTTTTATTCCTACGGTAGGACCGTTGTTAAATCAGATCAAATTCATTTATTTGAAGTTTCATTACCTGGTTTTAAATTCTAGTATATTAGTATGTTTCTACCACGTTGGGAATAGAATAGTATTATGCATCATACGATTTTAAATCTCAACGACCGTTGAAATTTTCGACTTGATTTAAATTCCAACGGTTTGTACAACGAAGTTTTGCGGGACTAGACCGGTATGATACAACGATTGATAATAGGGAACCAGAAATATGGAACCCAATGGAATTTCGTGGTTTATTGGTATATCTGGTTTGCCACACATAGTGTGGGGTATCTAAAAGGGGGTTAAAAATGGTGACGAGTTTCAGGAAATGGACGGAGGAAATGGAACTCATCGGAGCTTTGCAGAGTAGCAGAGCAGAGCTGCCCTCTAATCTGTCACGCGCCGCGCCGGCGCAAACCCGTTAACTGTCAAACGGCGCGTGGGTGGTCCCGAGACCCCCCACGAAGCCTGCCACTTAAGATTAGAACGACTATATCTCTAAAGTTTCGTATGGGAGCTATTTATAATACTTACGTAGTTGGAATCGGTATAAAATAAGCTAACACAATAAAACTAGATAACTAAATGTTATTTTCCTATTATATTCTTAATTTTAATGTAAAGTCACGAGGAGGGGGCTTTTTCCCCATTACCGTAAAGAAAAAAATAATTGAATAATATTGAAAATATTTTTATCTATTATTATTATTTTTTTAAATTGATATATTATTTAACGTTAAAGAATTACATAAAAAACTACACGTTTCCACACAATATTCACATAAAAAAATATATTGTCACTTACCGGCGCAATGACGTCACCTTCCGACGGCCGCCGGCCCGATAACGGAACTTGTTTTTTCTATTGTTCTCTTCAATAATTCACACACAAACACTTTTACGCAAAAGTTTATCTTTTGTTCGTCATTTATACAATAGCTAACAGAGATTCAACTGATATAATTGTTTATTTTTAACAAAAATAACACCACGTTTGACCACGCCATTAAAAGTTTTAACACGGACGAAAACGAAGCAATTTATTTGGATCACAGTTTTTATTACGTTGCACTATACTCAAATCTGAACGTACATTCGAACTTATGATGTTATTTACTCATGGGAAAACACTACACAAAGGCTTGAGGACTACCGAAAATAACTAAAACAAAATAAAATCGAAATCAAAACACGAGACAAACACCACACGCGCGGCCATTTTGCGCGCAGACCGTATGAACTGAATAAATATTGAATTTATTCAATGAATTTACTGTCAGATGTCGGTCATGTCATGTTTTATGTCATCGTTGGTTCATAGACTTTAATTATAAACCTGTTCCACCAAAGTAAACACTATTTATAATATAAATAACAGACAAAATTGCCTGGGCCACCCGGGGGGACGCGGGCGACCCCGAGCCAAATCTGTCAGTTTTGACATTGGGGTTATGCGCGACCCAAAAACGTATAAGAGGATAGTATGTATAATACATATATAAGAGGAGAGTATGTATAATACATATATAAACTCACTTAGCTTTACATTCTCCTTTTGTTTCGTTTACGTTCATACATCTGGTCATACATGCACGAGTTACGAGTACCTGAGCATTCTGAAGAACATCACCAATTAGTTCAATATGTGTCCTTCTAGGGCATCCCCTCCCGGTATTTCCACTCACATCTGCTTTGTAAATACCTTTTGTTACTCGCCTTTCATTCATCCTCTCAACATGACCAAACCATCTAAGCATACTCTTTTAAAATTTTGTCACTACATCTTCTTTTAAACCGCACCGTTGCCTTATCACACCATTTTACAGCCTATCATTCATAGTCACGCCACACATGCTTTGCTAGGAACGCATTTCCACAGCATTTATTCTACTTTCATGCTTCTTCTGCCACACCCAACGTTCACTTCATACATAAACGTAGGCACCAATACTCCAGCACCCCATTGTGAACAGCTAGTCGAGCCCTTTTAGGCATCGACTGGTTGATCACAATCGCATGTATACACTACTACTGCCACTACTACTGCCACTACTACTGCCACTACTACTATTCATTTTATTTCCCGCATTTACTTTCCTTTCCACATCTTCATCAATCTTTCCATTCCTTGTAAACTGACTCTCCAAATACATTATTACACTTACTTTCTTCATACTCTTATCATTTACGTTTACATCACACACCGATTCATCTTCTTTTCTTTCAAATACCATAAGCTTCGTCTTATTCACATTTATATTCATCCCTTTCAAATTATATGCTTCATCCATCACAGTCACCATGTCTTGCAACTGTTCAGCTCACGATGCAAGTAGAACTTGATCATCTGCGTAGATAAAGTATTTGACAGGCAACTCATTCATGTTCAATCCGCACTCACCCCCTTTCAAATTTAGCAAAAACTATCTGTGTGCATGTTAAACATCCACGGTGACGTGACAGCCCTGCCTAACACCCCTTGAGATGCAAAACCAGTCTGTGCATACCCCTTTTATCATAACACAAGCATTAGTATCCTTGTGGAAATATTAAAGTGCCCGTACCAAGCGCCAGTCCACACCGTACACGGATAGTGTTGACCACAGTGTTCTTCCCTCCACACCATGTAATAGGCCTTCTCCAAGCCAAAGAAAACACACTAGACTTTATTGTTCTTTGTCAGATGTTTTTTCGCCTATGCACCTTAAAGAGATTTGATCCATACAGCCCATTTTCTATCTAAATCCCGCCTGCACATCCAATATTTTCTCATCTATCGCTCTTATCACTCTATTTATTAAAACCTTCGCTCAAAACACTCAAAAGACTAATGCCGTGACAGTTTTTGGACTGCTGCTGAGAGTCTTTTCCCTTATAAAGTGGTACGATTACAGCCTTGCACCAAAAAAACCACCTTGCATCTATCTGGCGCACGGCCATTTCTCCAACACATATTAAAGATCCGTCACAACAGGCTTGCTCCCACCCCGTCACCTGTCTTATGTATTTCAGCAGACACTCTGCCATTCCCTGAGCTTCCCAATTTTCATTCCTTTCAACACTCTTACAATCTCATCTATTTCTATTTCATTTCCATCACGTGCATCTGAGCTAGAGTCTTCAAAACTTGCTTCTGTCCAGTTACCCACTCCTTGCACACTATCCTGACAACTGAATAAACTTCCAAAGTATCCCTTCTAGTGTTGCAAGACCTTTCATTCTTCGTTTAGTAAACATCCATCTTCTGCTCTTATAATAATCCTTCTCGATGGTCTTGTCACTCCGTGAGCCAATCTTATCTGTTTCCAGAACAGCTAAACACATTGGCCCTGGTTATCAGAGAACTTCCTGTTATAGGCACTTTTCTTCCTTTTCATCCTTTTTCATTTTTACAATCTCTTTTACTGTTAGATGTTTTATTTAAAGTGTAGATTTAATAAATAAATAAATATTTTCTAGACTATTTTTTTCATTATAGATTTTTTGTTCGATCGATAGCAGAAGGAAATAAGTCGTTACTATATTTGTCTTAGGGCCTGTTTCACCAGCTACGATTAAGTTCCTATTAACTTACTTGGCAGATAATTTCATACAAATTCTGTTCCATTTTTGAATTTATTCGGTAAGTAGTGGCTATTCGGACATCGTGAAATAGGCCCTTAGGCATTTATAAAATAAGGGAATAACTCGTAATATTACTTTAAATACGACCAACCTGACTAGTATAAATAATGTTATTCCCTAAACACTTCGTTAACAAGGGAACAACTCGAGAAAAACTAAAAAAAATATAGTAGGAGTGACTGAAAATGGAAGTGATTACTATTAAATGAAAGGGCAATTTTTTATCTACAATACAAATTCGAAAAAAGTTATGATTTTAATTGCGAAATACTAAAAAACATTAAAAGCGTTGTTTTTTGCCTCTCCTGAAAAGTGACGAATTTGAGTTGTGCCCTTTTTTACTGGAGACACTGAATTGTAAGGAGAAAGGTCATCCGTTTTCTAGGTGTCCGAAACCCTTGATTAAGTGTAGTCATTGCAACGGGGTGGGCCATAAACCTGAGATCTGTAGATACAAACAAGATACAGGGCCAACGAAGGCTGACCCAGTGGCAAAAACCATGCGCATCTCCAGTTTTTCCCAAGTAGATTTATGAAAAAGGTGAACTTTGAATTGTTGTTTTTTTTATAAAGACGCGGACAAACTACAGTTTTGCACATCGGAATCAAGTTACCAGTACCCTAATTACGTAATACACGATCAATCGGAATTTGAATCGTTTTGAAATAGATTGCTAATCCATTGCTTGAGTAAAAAAAAAAACTGCTTAATAACGTAAATAACGCAATGAATATTGCTGAACTGTCAAAATGAAACGGATTAGAGATGAGTCGACGAAAATGTGTTGCGTAATTGGATAGCTGATCTACACTCGAGAGCAATGAATCCGGGTCACTTAAAGAATGTTAAAAATCTCGGAAACTAAAAATGATAGGTTAATGCAATAAATTGTATTTAATAGACAATGTAATACTCCTTAAATGAAAGTAAAAAAAATATGAGTCACCATACATTTTATTAACACAAAATTACATAAAGAAAAAAACTGCTGATCTCTACTTAAAACAAAAATAGGAAACATGAAATTTTTGAACTTTATTACGATTTTCTTGAATTTTAATACTTCGTATTGCCTCCTCGTGCTTCCATTACTGCGTTTACGCGGTTTGGCATGCTGTACACCAAGTTCCTTATACGATTTTGGGGAATATTCTCCCATTCCTCTGTGAGAGCAATTTTGAGCTCACGAAGCGTGATTGGGGGAGGGTTTCGTTGTTTTACGCATCTGCCTAGCTCGTCCCAAGCATGCTCGATCGGGTTGATATCCGGGCTGCGCGCTGGCCACTCCATACGAGTAATGTTCATCTCTTGAAGGTAGTCATTCACAATCCTACCTGTATGAGGTCGGGCATTGTCATGCATAAATATAGCATCCTCACCTAAATTGACCATAAATGGACCAACGTGATCATTGAGGATTTCTTCCACATATCTTACGCTAGTTAAAGAGCCGTTTTCTATGATCACCAGCTCTGTGCGACTTTCAGAAGAAATTCCGGCCCACACAAGTACAGACCCACCACCGTAGGCTACTTTTTCTTCGATGCATGCTTGCTTGAATCTTTCCCCTGGTCTTCGATACACTCTGTGTCTTCCATCGTGCTTGTAGAGCATAAATTTTGATTCGTCGGAGAACATAACTTTTGACCAATCTTCAATACTCCAATTTACGTGGCTCTGGGCATATCTTAGTCTTGAAATACGATGCCCACGCTCCAGTTTAGGGCCGTTTGCAGGTCTAAGGGGTTTTAAGTTAGATTCAGCAAGCCGACGTCTTACTGTCCATGCACTTGGGTTACTTCCTCCGAGGCGTCGAAACTGATTTGTAAGTTCAGTTCCTGTGAGAAAGCGATTTCGAAGCATGGTGTTCACCAAGTATCGGTCTTCTCGTGCTGTGGTACACCTGGTTCTGCCCGTTCCTGGTCTGCGTAGGTTAGAACCAGTTTCTTCGTAACGTCGGAGAACTCTTTATACTGTTGACAGCGACACACCGACAGTCCTGGCTGTATCGCGCTGACTCCGGCCGGTTTCCAGCATTGTAAGTATTCTGGTGCATTCTTCAGGCGTAAGCGACATAATTTCAGCTTGAATAATGAATATAGAGCACTATCAACATGGTTTATGTACCCACATAAATGACAGATTACAAACAAAAGCAAAACCAAATGCTGTAATTTCGTAGTTCCATCTTCGAAAGTGGCCCTTTTTCAAATTAGATTTTTTTATGATATAACTTTACAATAACTAAGAAGTTTTAATACCTTCATTTAAGGAGTATTACATTGTCTATTAAATACAATTTATTGCATTAACCTAGCATTTTTAGTTTCCGAGATTTTTAGGATTCTTTAAGTGACCCGGATTCATTGCTCTCGAGTGTATATGAGCATGGAGAACACTTAGAAAGTGTAAGGGTAATAGGTCATAGTCGTATTTACGGTACTGCGAATATAAGGGCTAAAATAGAGACGCCTGTTTACTGGTAGCGTCGGGTTAGATACTAGAATTGTAGGGAAGCCAAACAAACAATTCTTAGTTCGTGGTGTAATAGCTTCAGGATTTTTTGTGTTTGCTCGATCCAAACGGGGGGAAGTCTTAAACTCTCGAGAACAGTGAATCTTCAGATTCAGACCAGCAAACTGGAGTGTCTTCGGCCAAACGGTTTAATGAGAGTCAAATATGCGTGGTCTGAAGTAAAACTCCTTCGACATCACGAGGAGTGTTTTGCTTACGATTGAGTTGATTTAGGCTGCACTAATATTTCAGAAATGAGAATCGAGTTTAGTAGTCAACGTCCGGTAGATTATAGGGTACCGTCTGTCTAACTATGAACGTAAAAAGGTTGAGGAATGGTAGATGACATGTTACGGGTAGGGATCATTCGGGAATCAGTGTCCAACTATGCCAGTCCAATCATTCTCGTGCGCAAAAAGCAGGGGGGTGTACGTTTGTGTGTTTATTGATAAAATGATTCACTTTTTTATAGTGTTTATTCATATGTTGTTTTCCTTTTTTTTCAGGTCAAGCATAAGAAATTGCGGAAAGGTTTTGTGTCTTGACCTGAGGGAAAATTGGTTACAAGGATAATTGGTTACAAGGATAATTGGTTACAAGGATAATTGGTTACAAGGATAATTGGTTACAAGGATAATTGGTTACAAGGATAACTGGTTTCAAGGATCATTGGTTACAAGGATCATTGGTTACAAGGATAATTGGTTACAAGGATAATTGGTTACAAGAATAATTGGTTACAAGGATCATTGGTTACAAGGATAATTGGTTACAAGGATACATGGTTATAAGGTTACTTAGTTTTTTTTTTTTTTTGTAATCTTTATTTAAGGAGCTTGGTCAACAAGACTAAGTCGCTCCGTAAGGTTATCTTATAATTTAGTACAACATTTATAAATTGAATACAGTTCTATGATTAACTATCTTCTACGAACACCAATCCGCACAAGTTTATATAGTAGCCTCGCTGTTTCTGACAAGGGGAATGCTAGAATGTTGTTGCACATTCCCACCTCTCTAACATCAATACCAAAGTGTGTCAATAACTCAGCTCTGAGATCTTCGTTCCGGACACACTCCACCATGATGTGAAGAACGTCTTCCACTTTCCCACACTCTGTGCAATTTGGGGAGGGTACTTTTTTCATTAGATATGCGAACTTATTAAAATATATATTTAAATATGGGGATATGTCCAGAACGAAGTCTAAGAGCTGTCACAATTTCAGTTTTGCCTAAGACACATGAATCGAACCATGGCGATTTCCACGGTTGTCCTTGTATTGTTTTATACCACATCCCCTTCTCCACGGACCTCTGATCAAAGTGTTCCTTCCAGTTTATAAAACAATGTTCGCGTATAGAACTCATGCAATCTGTATAAAATGGGTGGACGTGCAATGGTATGCCGTCACTTGCAGCCAATCTTGCTAATTGGTCTACCCTTTCGTTACCTACTAAGCCTATGTGGGAGGGAATCCACTGTATGATGACATTTTTTGAATTGGCTCTCAATCTGATAACGGAGTCAATAATTTTGTAAGCTATCGGTGTTCCTCTGAAGCCAGAGGTACATCGAGCTAAATGTTGAACTGAGCTTTTAGAGTCTGTTAAAATTATAAAGTTATTATATTCAATGGATTCTATGTATGCCAATGCTTCACTAATTGCTAAAAGTTCTAAATACATGATTGAAATATTGTTAGAAATATTAAATTTCATAAAGGTATCAGATTGAGGGTCAAAGAATGCTGCTCCCATGAAATTATTGCCATCTTTAGACCCGTCGGTAAAATTTTTATAGTACCCTGTATATTGGCTTTCAAGGAAGTTTATGCATTTATTTTGTAAGGTTGTAGTACCACATAATCTCTTTGGACAGGTGATGGTGGATATTGTTGGTTTTAGCATGTCTGTGATATTATTGTAAGTCATCCAATAGTTTAATGTGTACATGTCTAACAAGTCAGAAGAATGAATTACCATGTCTTTAATTATGAATCATTATTAGCGTAGGGATCTTTTTTCGCCTCCAGTATCTCTGATCTACATGGGAACTCAGTTCGTCCAGTACTAAAATGGTAGGATTATTAGTCAGAGACTTGGACTTCACCCAGAATTTACCAGCTAGATACATTCTGCGAATATATAGGGGCTGCAAGCACAGGTCGCTTTCCATAACGTGGATAGGGGTGCTTTTTACATATCCTCCGATAACCCGCATAGCTTGATTTTGTATTTTGTCCAGTTTGTATAATTTAGAGTGACAGCTATTATCAAATAAAAAACTACAATAGTCCAAACGACTTCTTATAATTGCAATATACAATCTTCGTAGATGTTTAGGGTGAACTCCCCAACCCGGACCAGCCAAAACTTTAAAAATATTTAATAATTTCATCGTTCTTTCCGACGTCTCATTCAAATGTTTTCCCCACCTTAAAGACCGGTCAAGCCAAAGCCCTAAATATTTAACATTAACTTCTTCTTGTAACTGCACGCCACTAATCGTAACGTTGACTGGGGATCGATTTGGACTTTTCTTAAAAACACAAATTTTACTTTTAGAGGGAGAGACATCTAAACCCAATTCTTCTAATGACTTCACCACAATGTTAATCGCTGATTGGAGTCCATTACAAGCATTTACTATATTTTTTTATCCATAACATAAATAGCAAAATCATCTGCATATTGAGAAACATATGCATTATCTATTGAATTACAAATATCATACGTAGCAACATTGAACAACAAGGGAGATAAAGGGTCACCCTGAGCCAAACCCCGACCGGTACTTCTTGTGACGTCCAAGTTATCTAACTTAATTTTAAGAAATCTTAAGCTTAGAAAATTCCACAAATAAGTACATATTTTTGAACCAACTCCCAATGTATCTAGAATCAGCAAAACCTTTTTTAAGTCAACATTATTATAGGCATTGTCCACATCAAGAAAGCACGCAACGGTATTAAGATCCCTTGAAAATCCTGATTGGATTCTGGAAACCAGACGTGTAAACCATCCAAGCAAGATTTAGATTTTCTAAAGCCAATTGTCTCCTCTGAAAACAGACGATTACTCTCAAAGAACCATTCCAACCTTTTACTTAGGATTAAATGTAGGATTTTACAGACACAAGAAATTAGAGAAATTGGTCGAAGAGAAGAAACTAAAGTAGGGTCGCGGCCTTGTTTGGGTATAGGAACAACGGTAATATCTCTCCACTGAGTAGGAACAAAACCCGAGGACAAGAAATGGACCAGTCGGAGGAAGGTTTTTGATCATAGAAAACGAAATGTCATCATGGCCTGGGGCAGTGTCTTTTGGTTTTATACATACCTCAAGTTCATACATAAGGATAGGTAGCTGTAAGTTGTTTGAGGAGAAAACAGGATGGGCTGGCAGTGCAAAGTCAGGACAGAGGCAATTAAGTAATCTTTGGGCTTTATCTTCATCTACATGGGTTCTCTGGCATCTGTAACCCTTTAGCCATCTCATCTTTCTCCACATTTCTGCAGAAGAAGACACCTCACTTAGCGAATCACACACTTCCCGCCAGTTTTTATTTGAAGCCACTCTAATACGTCTCTGAGCTTCCGAATTACATTCATTTAATATATCTAAGTTCAAAGGGGTAGGATTACTTCGAAATTTGGCCAACGCCAATCTTCTTCTAGCTACTGCTTGGGACAGCTCAGAGTTCCAGTACGGTTTTGGTTTAAATGTATTCGTAGGGTCTAAACAAAACTTAACAGTTGGAATGTATTTATCAGCAGCCTTGTTTAATTTAGCAATGAACTGATCATAAGATAGTTGAGGGTCCGTGTGGTAGTGAAAATCCAAAAATAATTCTTCTAAGTATTTACTATATTCCGACCACTTAGCTGATTTAAAATTCCTTTTTTTATAAAATGATGAGGTTGATGTCATGGCTAGAGAAAGTTTTATTACCAGATGATCACTCCCTAAAGACTCATTCGTGACCTGCCAATCAAACATATGCGCAATATCGGAGGAGGCTATAGAAATATCGGGGCTGCTTTGTTGTAAATGATTCATGACTAACTTAATCCGAGTGAATGTACCGTCATTAAGCGTACACATATTCCTTTCACTTATAACATCGTAGATTTGAGAACCTCTTGTGTCAGTTTTATGTGACCAGTTGGAGTGGTGAGCGTTATAGTCTCCAAGAAATAAACACTTATTAGGAAATTGTGAAAAAAAATCCTCCCACTCGCGAAGTCTTGTGTGAACCCATTGCGGGCAGTAGATACCAACAATATTTTCTAAATGTTTACAATTTAAAATCTTAACATTTATGACTTGAATATCAGGATTACTATTTTCCATTTGACACAACTGTGATTTAATTGATATATGTGTCAATATCGCAATCCCACCATAGCTGTCGCCTCGATCTTCCCTATACACATTATAGTTTTTTATCCTTAAAGACTTTTCTGAATCCAACCACGTTTCACTTACTACAGCTATAATAAAATATGAATTTTTTCTTGACACAACAGGTTTTCAAAGGCTAGCAATTTAGGACGTAAGTTTTGTGAATTCCACTGTAAAATATTTACTTACTTACTTACAAACTTACTACGGTTACTTAGTTACAAAGATACTTGGTTAGAAGGATAATTAGTTCTAAGAATAATTATTTTTAACGATAATTTGTTCTAAGGAAAATAGGTTTTAAGTAAGAAAGTTTCGGGATTGATTTGTATTCGTACTCAGATCTTCAATCAAGGTTATTTAATGTTTTGATTTTCTTATTTACTCATTATTGTAATTCTTTCGAAATGTGATCGATTATTGCCGAGTGTAAGGTTTCACCAGATTCGTGTACGAGGACATATACGTCGTCAGGATGGTCGAGTGTAAGGTTTCATTAATGTAACTATAACTACACGGTTTAAAATGATCGATCTACGGTTAAAATGTTTGTACTGGCCATACCGACGGCAAAAATGCGTATCGAAATAAAATCGGCAGATTGAATACATTAGCACTGTCCACACTGGTGGCGACGGTTGCGGTTGCAGAGGAGTTCGTGGCTAAATAATAACAAGCCACACGGGTCGATCCATCAGGTTAAGCTACGCTTGCCGGGGTTGGTCAGTGGATGGGTGACCATATTTACATACCGAGACTCCTCCGTAACTCGGAAAGCACGTTAAGTCGTTGGTCCCGGCTGTCATTCCTGTAGGCCTAGCCAAGTTACAAACGTTTCGTATCGAATCTCTTTCTACAATCGTTAACGCCTCAGCGTAAGCGATTGTAGAAAACGATAACTTGGTAGCCAAGTTGACACGACTGAGTCGATCGTTCATTCTACAACGTCTTTAGAAAAAACCTATACTTTAGTCTATGGTGAGCGTTCCTACAAACGTCAAAGTCGCAGTTGTGTACTTGTACTTTGTGCGCGGGCAGATAATTATTGTTTCAAAGTGATAAAAAATTAAGCGAATTATGGTAAAGTTCTTCTTATAATTGGTTTATCATAATATCACCGTGTGGACTGTAATTTTAAACATTACTGTGTCTTGAAATGCTATGTTATGATACTAATAACTTTTATAGGATGGAATCTAGATCTCGAGTAAGCTTGGATTCATGGAAAGGTACATAAATTATTAGTTATTTCGTAAATATCTTCCTTTGTTATTTGTAAATCTATCATAGGTACTCAGGCGCTTGAAAGTTTGAAACATAAACAATGACGTGATACGCGCCATGAACTAATACGTAAGAAACAAACAAAAGAATTGTGTTTGACCCTTTACTTAATCAATAGACCCTTTGTTTCTCTGAAATAGTTTTAACTTATGTTCTAGACATGGCGATAATAATATAACGAGACCCCAGCAAGGTCGAATGAAAGCTGACCGACTATATGCTAAATGGTAAATATAGTCCAATTTAGCGAATAAACAAAACACTTCTCGGTATCAACACACAGCTGTATCATAAAGACGACTTTTTTATCGTTTACTCTTGGGTCTCGGTGATCGCTTAGCTATCGTTCATAAACTTCGACATCGTTTCGTTAGCGCTTGTCAAAACTGTAACTTGGCTACCATTTCTATGGGTGTAGCGATCAACGTTGTAGAAACGCTTACATTCATTCTAACATTTTGAACGATTGTAAACTTGTCTACGAATTTTCTATTCGATTGTTCTGACCACGTGACTTAACGTTGTGATGATGTCATTCCTATACATTTGATTAGTTTTCTACTAGCGATAACGATTGTAGATTGTCAACTTGGCTAAGCCTGCTGGATCTTTGACAGTCGTTACGAGTTGTCAGAAGCTCGAAAGTCTGACACCAGTCTTACCAAGGGGTATCGTATTACCCAGTTACTGGGTTGTGGAGGTCAGATAGGCAGTCGCTCCATGTAAAATACTGGTATTCAGCTGCATCTGGTTAGACTGGAAGCCGACCCCAAGATATTTGGGAACAGGCTAGGAACACTGATTGAATGCATTTGCACTGGCCACACTGGTGGCGACAGTTGCGGTGACTTGGCAGAGATCGGACACTTTTTTTGATGGGAGTTGACAGCGAGCAGTTGTGGTATTGTTGTACTGTGGAGATTAATTTTAAGGAATAAGTTTTGGTTTAATAAGTGGTGATAATAATAAATAAGTTTTGTAGGTTAACTGTGGTTATTTCTGAGATATCCTATACATGCATGTATAACAAAGTCAAATAGGGTACTCATGTTTAGTTTAATACTAGTTTTTAGATTTTTGTCATTAAATAATTCGTCAATGCTGTTTTTAGACATAACTTAGATAAATTACAAACCGACCCACTAAAAAGCGAGAAATAAAACCTTTTTCACAAAAAAAAACAACAGACTTCCACTATATAGTGAAAAATAACTAAAATTTTGGAAGTCGGTGGCATATGCCTAACGAATATTCGTGTCTTTGGTTTTGTATTTTCGTTTTTGCCATTTTTCACTTTATAGTGGAAGTCGGTTGTTTTTTTTGTGATAAAGTTTTTAATCCTTTCAGTCTGTTTCAAACTCGTTTAAGTTTTTGTTTAAATGAGTAAGGAGAACTAAAATATAAAGAGATGGTACTGGCAGTGGACGTCTTTCGGCTGAAATGATGATGATGATGAGACGTGATAATGTAGAATCTTTTAATCATTAATAAATAAATAAAATAAAAAATGCCTTTATTCTACTTCTTTAAAATTTTTACATAACTCTATGATATTTTCTCACGCCTCTATATAGTAGTCGCCTCTGTGGCGTAGACCTCCCCATTCCCTTCCACTGAGTCCTGTTCCTAGCTTCAGTCATACATCCTGGTCCTCCTTTCTCCCAAAATAAAGACATATTTTTTACATCCACCTTCCTTGGCCGCTTAACCATTAATACCTGTCAATTCCAAGGGCTATAATCAAATCAAACTGGTAGGTAACTTTGTTATGATTGATGACACTGTCTGGTTTATTAGACGTTCGTTTATTCACTCTATTAAAGATCTTTGTATTAGTACCTCCTGGATGTAATCTTTGAACAAAATCTAGCTTTAAATTATAAATGAGATCTACGTATGAATTCGGAGTCCTTCATGCATGTGGGTTCAGGTAGTATTAATAAAATGAAGTCAGTGAAAAGAAAAATATTTTACAATTCTAAAAGTCATCGTGTGGAAGTTTTCTATATCTACACATAATAGTAGATTATACAACAAGTGAAAAAAAGGGAATTTAATTCGAGGGACTAAGTTGGATCTCGAGAGCAGCGAAGGATTCTAGAGTAGATTCACGAGCGTAGCGAGGGATTATACTTTTTTTCTGCTACAATTTGTGTTTCTGTAATTCTGATACTTAATAGCGATATTTAGAACTCTTATAGCCTGCGCAGACTGGCGACTGGACGGAAGAGGATTTAAAATTTATGAATTGAATTAATACTTTTCCAATTGAAATAAGGTATCAATTTCTTTGCTGGGTGATCGACCTTGGAGCACCGCAGCGCAGTTTTCTCTGGAGCATCGTAGAGCGCGCTGGATGATACCGCGCGGGGGTTGCATTTCTGTAATTCTGCAATTATCAGTAAAAAAAATTGATATATTAAAAGGAGGAAGATATTATGTTACGCGCTGACATTGAAATCAGAAAATCTGGGCTAGGCGGCGCACGACTACATGCACCAAAACTCACACATCTGTGATCAGTGTGATCACAGTCGCAAACCTACAGTTACCGATAGACAAAAACAGAGATAACAGACGGCGATGTCGTGCGAGCGAAATCGCAATAAGTCTCGCAACTCGCGCATCACATGCTCTGTGTCACGCATGCGTATCGTGTCTCTCACGCGTGTTTCAATATCTATCTCGCTCTCACAAACATGGCGAAGCAAACATGAAATATTATTATAACTTTCAACAAATTAGCATTTTTGGCTGTCCTTACGAGTGGTAAGTAATCCCGTGTGTCTTATTGTTCTTCCTTGTATTATTAAAACATTGTTTAGCTGGACAAGAAGTCATTTTGATGCGTATTTATCATAAAAAAACTGTAATTATGGAGCCTGTTTGATCAACGATATTCCGTGCGCGACTGAGTGCCTCCAGTGCTGACTACGGGGAATCACGTAATAAGATAGCACCAGGCGCTGTTACTAAGTCCCGTATCTACCGCTTTTAATACATCAATGGTAAAAAAGCGATAATCAGTAAAAGGGTTTAAAAAAAAAAAATTGTACGGTGTGTCTATTGGTTTTGTCTAAAAATGAGTCTATCAATAGAAAAATATTTTTCTTCAAGTGAAATGCTGTGAGAAATGATAGTTTTTCTTTTGTGTTCATTCATCACAAATGTCAATTTCAAGGGTAATTTGAAATTAAATTAGTGGATAGCAAGTAATACGATCAATAAATAATTGAATTTGCTTTATTAGATACGGTCGGTACATGAATATGAATCATTCGAGTGCTTACAAGCCTATAATAAAATGCAGCCAATAAACAGAAAAAATAATTTTATTCTTAAAACTCATCGTGTTGAAGTTTTAAATAACTCCGTTGACAAGGATGTGCAGTCGATGCTTCGACCTTTGAATTTGTTGTTATCTATTCAGTTTTTTCCAAAATATCGCATCAAGGATAATTTGATCACTTCGAACAGCTGTCTATCGACTTTTGTGTCATTTTGTGCCACAATATTATTTTCATCGATGTCATTATACAACACCGTCTTGTCAATTATCCAACCCTGGTTTCCTTTCGAAAATATGGTGTATTGTATCATGAACATCTCATGCTGTGTTTTATACAGCGTGGGATTCTTAATGAATTTAAAACTTAGCGTTTCCTATACAAATTAAAACGTTATTTTTGTTTTAAAATTACAAGATATCCACAGATGTTTCGAAGATAACGCCAGTTTCAAACGATTCACTTTTGTTAACTGGATTGCTGTTATCATGTTAGTTGGAACGTATATCAGTATCATAACTATTTCTTGCACGTTGCTTGAAATACGCGTTTCCAACATAATTAGTGGCGCAATTGTATTTAGTTTTGACGCTAACATTATTTATGCTGTAAGACTCATTCAACTGCTAAAAGATAAAGTTGATCTATGGAATAGTCAAGCTCTTCAATACAAAAACATGGAGGAAAGGGACAGAGTTGATTATTGTAAAAGAATGTTTCAGACTTACGTTAATATATTGGACTGCTTTGACATCTACAAGGTTTCTTTTCAATTAATGGTTAGTAAGATTAAGCCTTCGTGGGCAAAGCCTGAATGAGGCTGGCATAGAAGCGTGGGTACAAGAAATGAGAGGCGTTAGTCAAATAGTGGGCGAAGTCGGGCTGTTGATGATGATTATGATGAAGATTTAGACCCAATTTCACCAAACACAAAAATTTGCTAACAGGTCATTAAACTCAGGTTACATATTGCTTTGATTGGCTCACTGACATGACAACAGCCAATCACAGCAGTTGACATGTGTGTTAACAGTCTGTTATATCTAACAGAGTATGGTGAAATTGAGTCTAAGCCGTTTGCTTTTTACATGAGGAAACTATTAATAAGTATATTCAAACTGATACCTTTTGTTTTCAGATCTTTTTTCAAACTACGCAGTTATTCTATGAGTACCTTACTAAAATTCAGACATTTATAGATTTTTTTAAATTTTCTGCTTCTAGTGGCCGATTTGATGTAAGTACTTTATAAAAATTGTACATTAATTCATCCATCTTTAATTATTCATACATTTGGTATTTTTTTTCCATTTCCATTCGGTGTATACTATTATCTAACAGAACAATCCAAATAATGTTTGATCCAAATAGAAAAAAAATGTGTGTCAACTTTTTTTCTAATGGGCTCAATTAAAACACACAACAGTATGTAAACGATTAAACGCAGAATCTCAATAATTTGATGCTTTATTACAGTTTATTTCATGTATTAAAGCTACGATATTAGCCACTTGGGTAATAAAATGTATAACATTACAAATCGCATTGAACCTACACTGTGAGAAGTTCTACATAGCTATGGCAAACGTTCAAGAATCATGTGCACTTATTCTCAATTCAAATTGTTCAGGTACTTCTAAGGTTTTTTTGTTTTTTTTTTGCTTTATCTTGTCGTCGAAGTCAATTGCTATTTTATATTTAAAAGACTCTAGATTACCTCTAATAACTTTACAGATGCTGAAAAGAGGCTACGCAAGAACGTTAAACGCCTACATCGAGCGACATTCGACAAACTGGATGCCTGTCGGATATTCTACGTTGATGCTACTTTACCGTTCAGAATGAGCGCGTTACTTGCTGACTATACTTTTGTGTTGCTGCAGTTTGCGTTTCTGTAATTTTCCTACTTAATAGCGATATTTAGTAAAGGGTTTAAAAAAATCTCAGGGGTGCCTTTGTTTAATGGTTTTCCCTAAAACTGATCCGATCAATAGAAAAAAATAAATGAATTAATGACCCTGTTCCCGATAACGGTGCAGCACAGTGGTTTAGTCAAGCGAGTACGTCAGCCAAAATGGATTCAATGGTTAAATATCTCGGCTCGATGTTTTTGCTGTCCCTTAACACTTCCCTAACATAATACTGCCTTATATCAAAGTGTTTGCTGCGTGCGTGGAACATTGGGTCTTGAGCCAAACATATTGCTCTCTGATTGGGCATGAACAACCACTCATGTGTACCTTTTTTTTTTGGATGGGAAATCATCAAATAACTTCTCTCGCTTTGGGCGGAGCGTCACTCTTACTGACTAAAACCCACTCGTGTTCCTTCACTTGCCTGTACGGGGTCACGGTCTCCTCTTAGGACTTTCCCGCAACCCCGGCAGGCATCGGCCCTAGCGGACCCCGTCAATTATGCTGACATATCTTTGAGGCGCTTGTGGAACACAATGAGTCACAAATCCTAGCTCCCTCTTGAGACTGTTCAAATAGACTGCTTCTTTCGTACATTTCGATAGATTTACGTATTCAGCCTCACAAGTCGATGTAGCCACGCAACGTTGTTTTCTTGATTGCAAACTCAACTGATCCCACTTTGGTTCTTATAATTATAGATATAAATAATAAATAAACATTTTATTTCTCTTCCACAAAGGCGCCTTAAAACTATTAAGATTACAATATCTGAATAAATCCATTGTGGGAGAGTGGTATCTGCACTAGGAAAACCTGTCACACAGATTACCAGACCCCCCCCCAAAAACAGTGTTTGAGTATTAAATGATAAAATAATATTATTTACAATTATTTTTTACCTTTCGTAGGAACACAGTATAACAAAAAAGTCATAATTCTCCTGCCCTTATCCCAATTTTATTTGGGGTCGGCGCAACATGTCCTTTTTTTCCATACTTCTTTCTCTATTAGTCGTCATCTCGGTAGTTACTCCCTTTGGTGAAGTGTAGGTGTGGTGCGGTATGGTGTAGTGTGGTATGATGGACAGGCTGAAAACACATTTATCTTAAAACTATAAGGAGGATTTCAGTGCTATCGTAATCAAGTTTCAGTAAATACGTGGTGAGCAGTTCCTTGCACTTTGCTTTAGTAAGAGGGTATATTTTTATAATAGAGTGTAATTAATTGTATAAAGTACTGCCAAGGAAACAAAAGTTGCGGTGCGAAATACTACTTTTATACAGTTGTGTAGAACATACATTTGTTTTAATGCGTTTATGAGCGTTTCAGGATGGGTTGTAGTTGAAAGGGGTTTTGAGTGAGGTGAGTGTTTGTTAGTGTAAATGTTATGTATTTAGTCTTATCTGTATTAAGTGAGAGTAAGTTGTTGTTTAGCCAGGCCATGACTAGTGAGAATCCCATCTGTGCAAAGTGGTACACTTCCTCCCAAGTATCCCCATAGAAAAAAAGAGCCGTGTCGTCCGCGAATGTAATAATCTTGCCGTTAGTAAGGTTAAACTGGCACAGGTCATTGTTGAAAATTAAAAAGAGGGTAGGCCCTAAAATACTCCCCTGGGGAATACCGATATTGACTTCACAGTCATCACTCAACCATTCATCGACAACGACACGTTGAACTCTGCCCTTCAGATAACTTTCGAACAATTTTAGCTGTCCGCCACGAATTCCAAGGTGTTCAAGCTTCTTCAGTAAAAGTGGCGCAGAGACGGTGTCACAAGTCTTCGCCAAGTCGAGGGAAATCGTAATGACCTTTTTCCTCTCATCCAACCTAGAAACTATGGTATCAGTCAGTTGATGTATGGCATCGCTTGTTGATCTGCCTTTACGAAAACCGATTATCTGATAAAAGTTTGTTTGTTTTTAGATAATTGGTTAACTTTCTCAAGAATTTTGGATAGTGTAGGCAAAATGGATATTGAACGATAGTTATTGACACAGTCCCTGCTACTAGACTTGTAAATTGGGTGAACTAAAGGTTTTCTTGATATCCGAGTGAAATTCACCAGTGGACAGGCAAATGGTACAGATAAACGCGATAGGGTCAGATAATAAGTTACAGTATCTTTTAATTAATTCACTGGGAACGTCATCGTCACAATGTCAACGTAATGTTAAAATAAAGGAAAAACAAATACCTAGGTACCTAAGTAACTGTCTTTGTCCTTTCACACCTTTTACTCAATAACATAATTGAACATAAACAACGGAACTCTACATTAAATAATTAAGGCCTTCAATATGATGGAGTACGTGTGGACTATCAGTCGAATTCATTGGTTTTCTATTTATATCCACACCACATCGACCGTTTAATTTCATACAAAAAAGTAGACAGTATAAAATGTTATCGTCGTCGAGTATCCGCATCAGAGAAGATCCTAAAAACAAAGTCGACAAAGATGTACAAGCATTACTTTTTCCTCTGAATCTAATGAAAATTCTAGTTTTTCATCCAAAGTATCAAATCAAAAACGACTTTATAACTCCCAATAACCGTATTAATAATTTAATTTCATTATGTGCGACATTATGTTGTATATCAATCCATTATCATAATTTTATTATTGTACTGCAAGATGACAACATGATACGATATCAACCGATACAATTTCTATATTTCGCGTCCTATTTCGATGTGCTGTTTGTAACTGCGGGTTTCATCATGAACTATATCACATATTTCATTCAAACCAAGAAGAATGTTACATTTGTTTTGACCTTTCAAGAAGTGCACAGGTTTCTTAACAAAAAACACAGTAGTAAGGCTTTTATTGTTATTAGTTGGATCAATGCCGGTTTAATCATTGGGTTTTTTATATTTTCTGCTATTTATACCAACATAGAATATCTAAATCCTCCATGGTATACGCTCTTTCAAATGATTATTCTGTTAACTCTCGACTCCGATACAGTTTATGCAATTCGATTAATTCGGCTATTAACAGAAGAACTTGTCCTCTGGAACAAACAAGTAATATATTCACGTGAAAATGGTGAAAATGAAGTGTTTTGTAAAAGAATGTTTCAGTCCTATGCCCAATTATTTAAATGCTACAAGATCGTTCAAAAACATTTTCAACCAACGGTGAGTAGACATAAATGTGTGGAAATTGGTTGTATGGGTCTGTGATGCGGAGGAATGAAAAACATGTCGTAAGGAAAGTTTTAAGTGTGAACGTAGATAGTTCCACTGTTACTCGACTTTTGCCAATTGTTAGTCAATTCAGAGTTAATGACCTAAATAGGTGACTATACTTTACCACCTAAGTTAAGGAATGTTTTAGGCGCTTAATAGCCATATGTGATATTATATCAATGTGTTTTTTATGAGAACCATTGACTAAAATGAATTAATCGTTAATCGAATGAAACAATTAAAAAAAGAGTCTTTATTGATTTTTTTACTAACCATAGTCTGGCCAGGATATTTTTGCCAACTCATTCGCAATAATTTTTTTTTATCGTACTGAAGATAATAAAATACTTTTATCATTAAACAGATGGGTGAAGTTCCTCTGCGTATCTTACCATATAAATAAAAAAATACTTACATTATGATGAGTAAGAACCTAAGACTTGTTAAGCTGTTGGACTAATATTTTTCTCTTACTTTTTCTTTACTTATTTACTTTTTCTTTTTTTATCTTTCTTGCAATATCATCTTTTACTCAACTCATTCCTTTACGTCATAGTTTTCTCTTACAATCAGAATGTACCTACCATTCTTACCTTTTTTAAACTTCATTCATACTTAAATCTTTTCTCGCGACATGTTCTTTCGTATGACATCCCCAAACCGTGACAAACGATTTCCACAACACTTCTCGTTCACCATTTTCAGAATTTCTGTCTAACTATGCAATCCTTTTATCGTTTTTTTACTGTTTTCAGACTCTTTTTAAGACGGCAGAATCTTTCTTTCATGAATTGGTCAACTGTCAGATCTTGATAGATTTTTCCAAGTTTATTTTTAATAAAAAGGAGCCAGTGAGTACTAATTTACCACTTTTTATTTATAAATCTTTTGTGTCAATAAAAGATTTCAAAAACCAACAACAAACAAAACCAACTAGTCACTAAAAACATACATAAGAGTAGTGATCACGAAGGAGATAGAGAGACGAAGTAGATGGATTCTCTAAGGACTGAATGAAGAAATGTAAATCATGGAGGAAGAATGGGCTAACAAAAGAAAATACTCTTCTTCTTTTCGAATCGATTATACCTACCTTTTTGACAAATTAGGCCCAGTTGATGGCCTCGTTTCTAAAAATATCAGTGGTCCTCATAAGTGCAGGTATATGGGAAACACTTAGGACACTCCAGCAAGTAGGAATGTGAATAATAAGAATATTATCATCAATCAATTTTTTTTACAGCGTTTTGTACAAGGATTGCTTTACGCCTGGTTATTAAAAAACTTGACATTGCAAATTACACTCAGTTTGCAACTCGAAAAGTTCTATCTTACCGTGGAGAATGCTCAAGATTCATGCGCTATTTTGTTGGCATCAAATTGTACAGGTAAATTGTTGGGGAATGGAAAATTTTCATCTACTTTCTTAATATCTTTGAAAGTTTTTATTTCAACATTATAAAAAATACATATTTGAGATCCTCGCAACAAACGTTGTCATTTGATAAGGTTTCACGTGGTACAGTTAACAATTTTTTTATTTTTTATTTTTATTATTTTCTCCCATATTCAAAATTCATTTATTTACGTTACACGTCTGGGTTTGGGTCACAATAATACATAAAATATGTGATATACAAATTTTAACTTAATCGGTTCATTAGATTTGGAACAAATTGACTGTGACAGACAGACAGACACTCGAGTGATCCTATAAGGGTTCCGTTTTTTTCTTTTTGAGGTACGGAACCCTTTATATGGGCCTCAGAGGTTATTATCCTTAGTTACCTAAGTGGGCAGGGTTATTCGAAAACCAACTGCCAAAGTTGTGCAGCGTGTTTCTTCGAAAGGTTTCGTTCTATTACTTGTGTTCCCAAAATTCATCCAGCAAATGAAGTTGTGGGCAAATGTTATTTATAATAAAGCTTGACAAATATACAAATAATAATGATAATTATTTTATTTACAGACGAGGAAAAGAAGTTTTTCAAAAACGTTCTTCGTTTGCACCGAGCGTCATTCAGCAAGATGAGCGTCTTTGGCATGTTCTACATAGACATTTGTCATCCACTACGTTTGATAGCGCTTCTCACCAACTATATTGTTGTTCTGTTACAGTTTGCATTACTTTAATCCTAATCCTTAGAAGTAACTGGAGTGAGGTTTGAAGTGAACTTTACAGAACAAAACCAAGAACAGTACTGCATGTCATTGGTAATACTTTAACCTTGAGCTGGTCTAGCGTAGTACGGAATCTCAATAGAATAAGAGGCCAGCTGATACTGGTTATGCTCTCACTGACGTGCGGCGTACCAACCACTATAAAGCGCAGGCCACACCGCCAGCTAGCGGGCGGAGCGGGCGGAGCGGGCGAAGCGAACGAAAGGAAACTATACAAACTACGCGAAATATTTAGCTCGCGGTGTGAACCGAAGTATGTAAAGAGGTGAAACGATGTTCGCCCGCCCGCCCGCTAGCTGGCGGTGTGGCCTGCGCTTAATTATTTTTTTGAAGAAAATATGTTGTAGGTAGGTATAGATACTGGAAGAAAGTAAAATCACAAAATATTTTTTTATCGTTGTTTTAATAAATTTTAATAATTAAAATTTACCCTGAGCATTAGTTTTTAGGTAACATATTAATTATCATTTAAGTATGTATTAGTTTTAAATCCATCGTGATAATGCGTAACATAGATGCGTGCTGAAACTGAAAACAAAAGTTTAATATGTACCCCATAGTATAAGATATAGATTGATAATTATAAGTTACTCGAAAAAGAGAAAAGATAAAATGTTCCCGATAATAAACTACGGTGTGGCTCAAGATATATAACATAAGAGACCGGTACACAAGTGCGCAGATGAGTCCAAAAAAGTTCTATCTAGAGCTGTTTGAAGTAATAATGTTCTCATGAATAGAATACTTCGCACAGATAAAAAGGTTTTGCATCAGATTTAACGGTCGCAGCACTGATTGTAAATCTTTTTGATTGCGTTATTTATAAAAATCTCTTCACTTTCTTTTCTAAAAGGAAACTTTGAGACATTCTTGATTATAACATTGGTTATTTTCCAAGTTTTTCTTTCTAAATATGAAAACATGATTGATACTCTGTACGGCTTGGTGATGTTGAAATAATATTGAAAGGACACACGACAGTTATGTTATTATTAAGAGCAATTATTCAAATTGATAAAATGTGAATATGTTACAAAAATATTGTTACTACTATTATTTGTTTATTTTTACTGTTGACACCTGGTTGCCTCAAACTTCAAAATTACATTTCATACACATAACATCACCCCTTATTTCCCAGAAGGGTTGGGCAGAGGTGTGCCTATAGTACACTCAGTAGTGTGTAGTAGCCCGGAGTCTGATCTGTGGCGGTTGATGGCAATCGTCCCCTGTAACATGGGACTTAAACATAACTGGAGAAATGTGAGTGTACTATTACCAAAATTATGGTCTCAAATAATATTAAGTATTCAAGGACACTGAACGAAACACAATAGAAGTGTTATCGTTATAACGCCTGGGCGTTTGGTGTCCCTCAAAGTGACTTCAAAGACCATGTTTTTTTAAGTTTATAATATTCATCAGAGAGCAGTGGGGGCCCAGTGAGAGCAGTGGCCCAGTCGTAACGGCCCCAACTTACGAGTTGTAGGTCGTGGGTTCCAACCCAAGCTGGCGCTTTACTTTGTGTAAATAATTTTATCACCACTGGTCTCAAAACGGTGCAGGAGAAGGAAAACATCGTGAGGAAATCGGTATGTCTTTGAACCAAAAATTTGAAGAAATGTAACATCTACCAACCCGCACTGGGCCCGCGTGGTATCTACCACGCGCCACCCTACGGCCCACTCCCTCTCACAGAGAGGAGGCCTGTGTCTCAGCAGTGGGAACATTAACAGGCTGATGATGATGATAATATTCATCATCTATTATACATTGTAATATACAATAAAATTGTAGATTTTAAAATACCGGCCAAGTGCGAGTCGGACTAGCACACGAAGGTTTTCGTCCCTGAGATTGGGCAAAAAACGCCGAAAAAAACCGTTACTACTCGATTAACTATTTTTATTATTTTTCTAGTTAGACTGTCATTAACGAGACTCAATAGAATTTTAATTGTATAGAATTTTAAAAACAATCGATAGATGATTGGCATTAGAAATACACAGTCTGTAAAAATTTCAACTTTCAACTATTATTAAAACAACGTGTTCAGGTTGCAAACCACAGAGTGACGTTTTTATTTTTTAAACTTACATACATACACTATAGGTGGCAGCACTAACATAGAATACATTGTAGATATTTTGCAACACCCCCACTATATCTAACAATGTGGTTACACATATTAAACATTACATTTTAAACATTCTGAACACCCAATTTATTCAGAAAATAATAATGTTTATTAGCACATAAACTCTTTGTGAATAAGTCAGCAGGCATTTCAGCTGTCGGCAAATATTGAAAGTTCACAATTTTATTTGTTACACAATCTCTACAAAAGTGATACCTTATATCAATGTGTTTGGTTCTTTTGTGAAACACTGGATTTGCAGTCAGCTTTAATGCACTCTGATTATCATTATAAATATCAATAGTGTACATTTTCTTTGTAATCTCATACTGTAGGTTCCTTAAATAAACAGATTCTTTACAGGCTTCAGTCAATGCCATGTATTCCGCTTCACTACTGGACAAGGCAACAGTTTTCTGTTTTTTAGCTTCCCAAGAAATTACACAGCCAGATAATGTAAAACAGAAACCTGTGTATGATTTTCTATCAATACTGTTACTTCCCCAATCAGCATCAACAAACCCTTCTAAAATTGAATTCCCATTAGCAGTAAATTTTAAACCATGCTGTTTAGTATGTTTTAAATATCTTAATATACGTTTAACATATGAGCAATGTTCTTTACTATAGCAATTATTAAATTGACTCAAAAAACCTACTGTAAATGCTATGTCAGGTCTGGTAAGTACTGCCAGATACATGAGACAGCCTATTATTTGTTGATAAGGAAATTCAACTACATCATTCTCATCTTTAGATACATGTAACTTGGTCTCCATTGGAGTATGAACAGTTTTACACTGACTCATATTAAATTTATGCAACAGCTGATCAATGTAATCTTCCTGACTTAATGATATTGTTTTTTCAGATTTATTTACAGTTACATTTACACCAAGACATTTCTTTAGTTCACCTAAGTCTTTAATTTTAAAATGACTAGCCAAAACATCTTTCAAGTATTTGGTCTCTTTACTGTCATTGGAAAAAATAAAGAAATCGTCCACATACAGTGTGACAATAGTTTTCAACTTATCCTGTATCTTCAAATACATACATGGTTCTATCTTAGATTTGATATAACCAATTTTTAATAAACATTCATCTACTTTCCTGTACCACGCTCTAGAAGATTGTTTAAGGCCGTATATTGCCTTTTTTAATTTAAGAACTTGACCTCTTTGTATCGTTTCAGAAAAACCCTCAGGTATTTTCATATAAATGTTCTCTTCTAGAGTACCGTTCAAGAAAGCAGTTGTCACATCGAGATGCGTTATATCAAGACCTAGTTGAATAGACAGAGCAAATAATAATCTCAAAGTGGTGTGTCTCACTACGGGAGAAAAAGTATCTGTATAGTCTATACCTTCGATTTGCGAAAAACCTTTGGCTACTAAACGCGCACGAAATCGAATATTATTTTCAGTATCATATTTTTTACGTAGCACCCACTTGCACTGCACAACTCTACTGTCTTGTGGAGCATTACTCAACTCCCATGCATCATTGCTCTTGAAACACTGTAACTCTTCAGCCATGGCCATCTTCCACTGCTCCTTTTCAGGTCCATTTAAAGCATCTTGTAGAGACAAACCTGCCGCATTATCATAGGTATCCTCACCTATACAAAGATTTGAAAAATGATACCAATCTGGCTTCTTCCTCGCCCGTGTAGGTTTATGAGGTTTGGGAGAGATATCTTCATCTTCATGATCACTGGGTACATATGTCTCATCATTTACGTCTAGAAATGTGTCATCCGAACTGTCTGCATCATCGTGACTTATGTTTGATTCAGATGTTTCTGGGTCACACTCTTTCACCTTATCTTCTTCTTCCCCCACTGAATCAAAACTCTGATCTTGTACTTGTATGAGACATTCAGATTTTGATTCCTGCTCAACTATAATCACATCTCGACTAGTCAACACAGTTTTCGTTTCTGGATTATAGAGTCTATATCCCTTTATGTTTTCTGGATATCCTATCAAAATACATTTCACTGACTTCTTGTCCCACTTTTTACGCTTTTCTTTAGCTATATGGACCATCGCAGTGCTACCGAAGATTCTGATATGACTAACGTCTGGTTTTCTGCCATTCCATATCTCATATGGCGTCTTATTTCCTAACGCTGCAGCCACGCTTTGATTCTGCAGATACACCGCTGTGTTGGTGGCTTCACCCCAGAACGCTTTACCTAGGTTGGCATCAAAGAGTAGGCATCTTGCCTTTTCAACGATTGTGCGATTAAATCGCTCACACAATCCATTTTGTTGTGGTGTATACGGATTGGTCTTTTGATGAATCACACCAGCACTACTTAAATATTGATCAAATTCCTTATTGCAATATTCTAGCCCATTATCACTTCTTAATACTTTGATTGTCTTCTTTGTCTGATTTTCCACACAAGCTTTGAATTCCTTAAAGTACTTCAATGCCTCATTCTTGTGTTTCAGAAAATAAACAAAAACCATACGGCTATGATCGTCAACAAACAACAAGAAGTATCTCTAGCCACCCAAGGATATATTTTCCATAGGTCCACAGATGTCCGTGTGCACTATATCTAGCAAGTCACTACTTCTCTGACTAATATTCTTGAATGGTAGGCGGCACTGCTTACCTTCACAACATGTAGTACATGAACCCTTGCTTATATCCACTTTGTCGTCAATGGACATACCCTGCACAGCTGTCTTCATCTGATTTAAATAGTCTTTATTTATATGTCCTAATCTGCGATGCCACGTAATTCCAGACACGACTGATGCAGCCAAATGTACTTGGTTTGATAAGTTTACTTTGTACACTCCATTTACTAATAATGCTGTAGCAACTAACTCATTATTCTTGTTGTATACAGAACAACCGATGTCCGAAAACGATACTTTATTTCCTTTTCTTATGAGTTCGCTAACTGATAGCAAGTTCGTTGTCATACTTGGAACACAAAACACGTCTTTTACCACGATGTCGTATTCCATATTATTAGTCGTAGTCGTAATCTTCACATCGCCAGAACACAATACTGACAACTTTTCACTGTTTGCAACAACAATTTCCTTCTTTTGTTCATAAGATGCATTCTTAACCCAACTTTCATTAGCTGTTAAGTGTACGCTGGCACCCGAGTCAATGTACCATTCATTTTTATTGAAATTTCCACTCATAAACACTGCACTGAACGCATTAGACTGCATGCGATTTTTATTTTTGTTTGATGGTTTCTTTTCGTCATTTGTACATTGATTTCTATAATGTCCTTGCTGTTTGCATCGATAACATTTCACCATTTTATTTTCTTTTGACTGTGACGGATCTGTGCTACCAACATTGACATTATTTTTTGCCATAGACGAATTAGTACTTCCTTTCTTATTGAACTTTGAACGAGTAGCGAATGCGCCGCTAACTTCATCTTGTTCGTTCACCGACTCCATGTCTAACAATTTTGATTTGATGGAATCTGCCGTTATACTAATCCCTGAATGCTCGATGGCCATGATCATAGGGGAAAAACGATCTGGCAATTCCGCTAACAGTAACGATCCTGTCCACTGATCGTTAATTTCGAATCCCGTTCCACTTAATTTTTGAGCTGTATCGATAATTTGAGTCACATATGACGTCATCGAACTGCAACTTTCTAGGCGTATCGAAATTAAATTCCGCAGCAGACTTATTTTTCGCGAAAAACCGTTGTCATCGAATAATTGCTGTAGTTTTGTCCACAATTCCTTCGCAGATGTTACACTTTTCACGTGAACATACAAAGACGGGTCGATTGTCATAATCAATTTTGCTCTGGTTTTTCTATCATCTGCAGCTCCTATTTCCACCCCTGGTTCTGGCTTTACACAATGGTTCATGCCCTCGAGGATTAGGAAATTCTCTGCCGCGAAACACCATTCACTATAGTTTTCACGTCCCTTTAGCTTGGGTACATTTATTAGATAGTTAGTAGACATTGTAACAGTCAATTCACTACAACTTCGCGAAAAATACAATCGTTCTTCACAACACACGTTTCGTTAATATGTTAACACTCGTTTCAGTCCGAAATTCTTGTTAAAACAACGACTATTTTAATTTTTATCAGCCCATAACCTATTATTAAAACAACGTGTTCAGGTTGCAAACCACAGAGTGACGTTTTTATTTTTTAAACTTACATACATACACTATAGGTGGCAGCACTAACATAGAATACATTGTAGATATTTTGCAACATCAACCTATTACCGTATCATGAGCTACAGCCCACTGATAGACGGACAGCAGCGGAGGCTTAGTAATAGGGTTCCGTTTGGTACCCTTCGCGTACGGAACCCTGAAACCTACTTTCATTGCACAGGAAGGAACCTTGGTGTACAATATTTGACACAGAAACCATTAATTACAACATGCGCTACTACGTTTGTTTCTACAATAGTGGTCGATACAGACTAATATTTTTAATGGACTATAATTTTTTAATTGAATCCATCTCGTATTTATTATTTCCTTGGCGATAAAAATTTGTATTGTTCTAAATTTCTCATTTGTGCCCGCATAACCAAAATGAAATGAAGTCCATAAGAGTGAAACTTTTTATAAAAAATAAAAGTAATCTTGCGACAGTTCCATTGCATAACTCAGTTGACAAAGATATTCAGTCGATGCTTTTACCTTTAAACCTCATGCAAAACATTTTGCTTTGGCCGAAGTAACGTATTCAGAATAATTTCATTTATCCAAATAGCTTGACATCAAAATTTGGTGTCATTGTGAGGCCTGATAGTATCCATTTTTGTTTACTGTCTCCTTGTCTACGAACTGCATTTCGCCAAATATATAAGAAAATATTTCAATTAGGCAGTGTATAGAGTGCCACCAGTGGCACTCTATCCCTATCAGATAGAGTGCCACTACAGGCACCCTAGTAACACCGCCTCGGCCCGGCCAAAGTGCCGCAAGCATTGGATTGTCATTGTCACTGTCACTAAGTCACGTCACTTGGTATTTTGTTTGATTGTCGAGGTTAGATCGCTGTAAAACACCACATTCCCAAAACATTACATTCTATTGTGCTTAAACGGACCCTGGCACTTCGCCGGCCGCTACCGCGGCACCGCTCGCTACGCTCGCTCGGCTCGTGCTTTGTGTGGTCACAGTTCTAACCTAACCTAACCTAAATAACAAGTGACAGTGACAATGCAACGCTCACGGCACCCTAGCCGGGCCGAGGCAGTGACACTAGAGTGCCATAAGAAACTCGCGGCACTCTATACACTTCGTTTCAATTAATGTAGGTACATCTTGTCTTACTGCGACTTGTTTTTGTTCTCCATCGGATTCGTCATTAATTATTATTTATCGTCAGTGTATCACAAACGAAAAGAAATATATTATATGTTTTGAAAATTCAAGACGTTCACAGATTTCTTAACAAAAAGAGCAAAGTTAAGCGCTTTATCATTCGAAATTGGATCAGTGTCATCTTTATCTCTACTTATTACATTACAGTAATCACTTATACTTACATAAGAATTACTTTATCCTTCATTGATTGCGTTTGTGGGTTATTGGTCATGTGTTTTGATGGTAACATAATTTACGTCAGCAGACTTCTTAAGCTGTTATGCAGTAAAGTTGACTTATGGAATATTAAAGCTCAAAAGTTTCAACAAATGGACCGCAGTAATAAAGAAAATTGCAAAAGAATGTTTGAAGCTTACATTCATATTTTGGACTATTATGATATATCCAGGACTTCTTTTCAGTATATGGTGCGAATGCTATTAATTATACATAATACAAAACGTTAAAAACTTATACCGACAAACAATGAAAAACAAACATTTTGATTTTCAGATCGTTTATCACAAAGTGGAGTTCTTTCTTCGCGTATTAATGAAATTACAAATGACAGTAGACATTTTAAAATTAACTGCTAGTAGCGACTTTGTGTATGTGAGTATATATATGTCGGATCGTCAGGATTTATTCCATTAGATTCAGATATCATGTGGGCAGAAGATGGGTTTCGTGCAATGACAACACACTGGATACGATACACGCTGTTTATTAAAATTACAAATTATCACAATGATCACAAATTACAATTAACACCATTAACTACAACGTACATAGCACAACGAATCGAATACAGTTCCGCGACGTCTTAACTCCATTGCTATCAGACACTATACCATACGACAACTAAACGAAACGAAGGACAGTTCCTAGACTGGAGGCTCCGTTCTCCAGAACGGTTGGAAGGCAAGTACTCTCGCCCCGGCGGCGGCGCCCCAGTAGCTAGGCTCCGTCATAGCACGAAGTAAGCCGAGTGTTATTTTTCCCGCCACTCGATTCACGTGCCGCGCTTCGTTTAGCGACCGTACTATTGACCGTCTCCGACACGGCCATCCTGCGTGCACACGTCCTCGTGTGTTAACCTGTAACCAAAACTCAACAACAGTGCCTGTTCGACTCGGCCAATTCTGACCATTTACGGGTTCCAACTTTTAAGATTAGGAAACTTTAATCCTCAACACTTTATTGTTTTAACAAAACAATACTACTACTTCTCAATTAATTAACCACCTTTGATTAATCATAGCAAAAATCATCAACCAAGGCCATGTACCATCGTTTTCCAAACTAACAGTCGTCTTATTTTTTACTAAGAGCCTTAGAAACCCACACACGAGTAAACCACTCTAACGCCACGGCTCTCTAGCCGACTAGCAATCACATTGCTCTCACACATGGTCTCTCCGGACCCCGACCTCCGCCAGAGAAACACGCCCATCGCTTACCCACGGACTCTTGAGTTGCCTCAAGAGACACCGATTTCTATCGGGCTACGACTACGTAATACGACTACTGGTACGGTCACACACAATACGGCCGATAGAGCACCCTACTCGCGTGGTTCCCATAATATAAGCTTGCTCATCACCACCGTGATCACCATCTACTTCGACTGGTACATGACCTACTGGCATCTTTCTTAACATATTGTAAGTGTATTTGTAAGTACGGTCAGAATTTGAAGCTTTTAACGTATAGCAATCACCATCTAAAACTTTCGCGATCTTAAACGGACCTCTGAACTTTCGATTTAACTTAATCTGATTTCGCTTTTTGTTTTCACACAAACAAAATAACACAAAATTCGCAACCGATAATTTTGTTCTAGCTGCTTTTATCCTATCAAATCAAGACTTGTCATATTCAGCACTACGTTTAATATTCTCTGGCGCAATCTCGCGGACTTCATCAATGTCGACTTCAGTCTTCATCAGTGTCCTATCTATCATAATATTACTTTGCAAGTTAGTTTCGGGAAGCATATCACAAAATCAAAATAAACAAAAACATTGCAGAGTTCAGAGCATTACTCACTATTTGATTCCCAAATCTCAAGATCTCGAACTAAATAATCAACAAAGGTGCATGTGTTGATGTGTCTCTAGTAACCTCCAGTTACTCAATCACTCATTTGCGCATCCCCCTCGGATCGCCAAGTCACTCCCGGACTTTATGGTTTCTCACGAAACCCCACATTTACCAGGGTTGACTGCCTACCGCGTACTCACGGACTACTGTCTCCAGCAGACACCGATTTCTACTGAGCTACGGCTACAAATCAACCTCTGATCCAAACTATCATCACACACACAACACACACAACTTAATTTACTCAGTTTCATCAACAAAACTTTCACTTGACTCTCCCTCAAATTCGTCAGTAGGTAATACTCTGATCCCCTGTCATGCGTCTTAGCTTCACATGAGCGTACTTGTAAGTGCGCCTTGAATTTAAGGCTTTTAGGGTATAACGATCTACTAGAACCTCTACAACCTGAAGGCCCTTATATTTTCGGTCTAGTTTCGTTTTGTTACGCTCTTCATTTTGAATCAAGACAATGACCCCATCCAAAAAAATTATTGAGTTTTCCCTTTGTTATAAGTAACGTTAAAATCAAAATATTACAAATAGGCCCAGCATCTGTGAAGTCGCGGCGTTAGATCGGTCTTTTTACGTGACGAATTTGAAAAAGTTACTGTCTGTCACTACTGTAAACTGTCGACTGTGTAGTTATTGACATTGAATTATTCGACTGCATTTATGACTGCCAATGTTCTTAATAAAAGTTCTTGGCTTAAAACTGATACTAACATACAGGTTATGAAACCTTTAGTTTAGGGTATTGTTTCAAAAGTTTTAAAAGTTCGGGTTTCCATTCCAGAGAAATGTCTGTATCAACAGAAATTAAAATCGGTTTCGAGGGTACTCGCGGAGTCTAATGTGGGTTGTGTAATGTTGTTTACCATACCTTAGAAATGGTATATTGTGTCATGGTCATAATATTAACACTGTTAGTTGTAAAATTTCACGTTCTAGTAAAATCTACTAGACGTCAGGCAAAATATGTCATAACATTTCGATAGTACTATTGTCAATTTCTACTACACAAAATCCGAACGGGACTTATGAACACTTGACTAACTAGTGCATTTTTAAAGTTACAATATTTTGTTTACGTTTCCCATGAAATAGTGTCCTTACTTTGACCAATACCAGTCAACGCAACAACGTTATTAACTCGTTTGCTACTTAATTTGGCTACACCACTCTCCTTTACTAACGAGCATTCAGCACCGGAATTGTAAACAAAACAATACAGCTCACCTTTTATTGTAACGTGCTCGAGTTGTGCGATGTAAACTTCCACTCGCCGTTTACTGCTGCAGCACGTACTCCATCATCCGATTGGCTGCCACTGCATGTTCGTGCACCAGGCCGCGATATGTCTTTGTTTCCCACACAAGGCTCGCGCGCAGACTGCCGCAGACTCGTGCGTAGACTCGTGCGCAGACTTGTGCGCTGCGTAGACTCGTGCGCAGACTTGTGCGCAGACTCGTGCGCAGACTCTGGCGCAGAATCTGGCGCAGACTCTGCCGCAGGCTCCGGCGCAGACTGTGACTTCTACTTCGAAGACGTCTTGCACTGCCGCCGCTACGCGCCCTCGATCTGACTTCAGCTGTGTGGCGCAATTTACCCCCAATTGGGATTGACAGGCGCCGCGCGCTAGTCCCTTGATCGCGTGGCATGGTTCATGAAACAGAAATTTAAAAAAATGGGTTAGAATTGGTAAACTACACAAAAAAACCATAAGAAAACTTTTGCAGGGTATTTCGCTAATATCTCAGAAACGGTGCGTCTGAGCTCAAAAATAACCAAATTTTAATACCCTTTTAGATACCCCACGTAAGTGATAAGAATGCTAAATTCACAAAAAAAAAAATATTTTTCTGTCTTACCCTCGAATTTTATTTTTCCAAAAAAACGGCTCGCCAACGGTCACTTTTAGCGTTTTCATTTTGCGCCTGAACCAACACGAATCTGGCCTTGAACAGCTCCTTAAACTGGTCCCATGTCATACCTGGATAGGTTATCTGCGTCAGCCATGTAGATGCAGAGTCCATCAATTCCTTGCTTATTGTCAAAATAAGCTGGCTTCCTTCCACTGCCCTCCCGTCGAAACATAAGTCAGCGGTTGCGCACTATGATCGAGCATCGGAATCAAGTTGGTCGGGCTCGAATTCTGGCCACACTGGTGTACCCTAACTTGCTATTCACTGGCTTCGTTTTTAAAGTTTGTAACAGCGCGTGCATTTGTTGGTTTTGCATTTCAAAAATTAACCGCCACTGATTGTTATTGTCACTGTCCCGCGTGTGATCTCATTAGCACGATTTGATCCCAGTTCTGATGTCGGATCGTCAGGATTTATTCCATTAGATTCAGATATCATGTGGGCAGAAGATGGGTTTCGTGCAATGACAACACACTGGATACGATACACGCTGTTTATTAAAATTACAAATTATCACAATGATCACAAATTACAATTAACACCATTAACTACAACGTACAACATAGCACAACGAATCGAATACAGTTCCGCGACGTCTTAACTCCATTGCTATCAGACACTATACCATACGACAACTAAACGAAACGAAGGACAGTTCCTAGACTGGAGGCTCCGTTCTCCAGAACGGTTGGAAGGCAAGTACTCTCGCCCCGGCGGCGGCGCCCCAGTAGCTAGGCTCCGTCATAGCACGAAGTAAGCCGAGTGTTATTTTTCCCGCCACTCGATTCACGTGCCGCGCTTCGTTTAGCGACCGTACTATTGACCGTCTCCGACATATATATTATGTCATTATTTGTAATAACAGTTTTTTTACAGAAATGTTCGTGCAGTATGAGAATCATCTTAATATTACCCGTTATGTTCATTTTATTTAGGCATGTATTGTTACAGATGGCAGTGTGGTTTTCATTCCAATATTTGTACATTTGGGTTATAAAGAGTTTGATATTTGAAATTATTTTGAGCTTGTACTGCGAATGGTTCTACATTTCGATGAATAATGTTCAAAACTCATGTGCAGTTATTTTGAAATCGAATTGTACAGGTAATTTTGAACAAAATACATCAATTTTATTCAGTTTTTATTTAAGAAATAAATGCTGAGCTTGAACACACATACATAAACTCACGACTTTTTCCCATGGGGGTAGGCAGAAACTACAGAACGCTACTTGCTACGATCCTTACATACTCCTTTTGCCTCGTTTACGTTCATACATCTAGTCATACACGCTCGCCGGTTGCGAGTACTACGCACCTGTCCTTTCTGAAGAACATCACCAATAAGGTCAGTATATGTCCTCCTAGGGCGTCCCCTTCCGGCATTTCTAGTCACATCTGCCTTGTAAATACATGTTGTTAGCCGCCTTTCATTCATCCTCTCAACATGACCAAACCATCTCAGCATACCCTTTTCAATTTTCGCACTACATCGTCTTTTAACTCACACCGTTGTTTTATCACATCATTACTCAGCCTATCATTCATAGTCAGACTACACATGCTTCGCAAAGAACGCATTTCCACAGCATTTATTCTACTTTCATGCTTCTCCTGCCACACCCAGCAATCACTTCCATACATAAGCGTAGGCACCAGCACACCATTGTGAACAGTCAGTCGTGCCTTTTTGGACATCAACTGGTTGGTCACAACCGCATGTATAGCACCATTCACTTTATTTCCCGAATTTACTCTCCTTTCCACATCTTCATCAATCTTCCCATCCCTTGAAAACAGACGAGCTGAGCTTAAAATACAAGTTTTAATAATTAATTATGATTGCAGATGCTGAGAGACAGTTGTGTAAAAATATTCAACGCCTACATCGAGCGACATTCGACAAGTTGAATGTCTGTGGAATGTTCTACGTCGATGCAACTTTTCCATTAAGAATTATGGCTTTACTTGCCCATTATACGTTCGTACTACTGCAGTTTGCGTATTTATAATCCTGGTTACATTGTAACAATGTTATTGGTGACTAACACTCGTTCCAACACAATACAATCGTTATTTTGCGCGTTTCTATAACCCTGATTAAATCCACTTTACTGTTTGGTCTCAACCTTACCACTATGAATAAATATTGCTAACTTATAGGAACTTTCATTCCATAAGAAGTACACAGCAGCGGTGAGGTTTGGTGAAAAGCAAGGTGTTTGATTTTTGCAATAAAAATATCGAAGTGTATAGAGGACCGTTAACGACCCTCTATCAGCCGCGGATAAAGTGCCTTTAATGCGGCATACTAGTAGCGCTGCCTCGGCCCGGCTAGAGTGCCGTAAGCATTGTATTGTCAATGTCATTGTCACGGTCGAGAGATAGGTATAATGTAGCGTTTGGTTTCGCTTCTTGCACCGAGATGTCGCTATCTATCAGTCATTGATGACCTACATCTGCAAAGGTTTATAACATCCGCTGTAAAGCTTCATCTACTTTCAGGGTATGTCAGAATCTTCCATTGATGCTAACAACAAAAACAAGGTGTTGATGAGGTTCGGAAGTTTTAGATCATAGCGGCACTATCTGAATCTGTATGTTTTTCCTCAAGTTTTCACTCAACCCACTACAATGACCAATAGTAAGTAACTAAGTATTATTATTATTATCTGAATGTTCCGAAATACGATGATATCGCTTGCGGAAATTCATTATAAAATCTAATAGACGACGTATATTTAGTAACCTAGTGTGTTTTGTGGAACCACCACAAAACACATGTTTAAAACCACACCATGCATGCAACTTGCAAGCAGCATGCAAGCAAGCACCATGGTAGGATGTAAGCAAAGCATGCAACATAATATATTATAGCATGTAAGCAAGCATGCAACATGCAGCAGGCATGGTTTCTGTCACGGCTCCGGCGCTGATGGTTTAACGCTCACCGCCACCTCGTGGGCCGCCTCGCCCTTCCGCGCCTTCGCGAGTCTAAATTACACTCTAGGGGTAGGGCAGACAAGACTGCGTGGAGTCGGATTTACAGCGATCCGTTTGTCACTGAAACCAAATTTTAGCAAACGTTATAGGACTAACAAATTTATTATAAATGAACATTCGGACTAATACACTTTATATAAAACAATACTTAGGACATATTATGACTTTATTTAATTCAAAATTAGGAGATTCAATTATTTTAGTACTCGATAATTGATTTATTAAAAAAAAAAAAAAAGTTATAACAGCAAAGGTTATACTGCAGTATATACATACGTTGTCTTGAAAATAAACTTTTGTCAAACATCCTCAGAAATTCGAGCATTATTTTGACAGTTTTTCGAGATAAATAGAAATTGCGGTAATGGTCGAATACATGCGAGCGCCCGGCCAGCAACAGCCGGCTGTCGTGTTTGAATTAGTGACTACTCGTATGAACACTCATTTACATTATGTGGGTCCCCCATAGCACAGCATTATGCTGAGTGGAAGCCTTCTTATCACAGTCATGACGTGCAGCTGCCGACTATTTCTGTTCTTTATTTTGTTTTACTATTGTGTCTTTGTATGCACGTGTTTCTGTGACAAATAAATCTATTTTTCTTTCTTCTTTCCTTTTCTTTCATTATGTCGCAACCAACAACCAAGGAGCAACCAAGGAGGTAATTTTATCAAAGTTTTTATTTAAATCGATTTAGTTTGCAAATAGAGCAGTTTAAAGTAAAGATGAAACAAATGATCATATAGGCGCATGAAAAATTTTAATTTTTGATCATTTATTCTGGAATTTATAATTCATTTACTTAGTTTGAATTTAGAAAAGTACTATACAAGCTTTGGCCGCAACCAAGCATTGATGGACTACGCATGTGTGCCTCGGCTTCGCCTCTGCCCACATTTCTACGATCGTCAATCAATGCCCTTGTTGCCGGCCGCGACAGTAAGGTACTGTTATTGATATACCTTTTGTATTACAAATAGTGGTCGATACAGACCAATATTCTTAATGGATTATCATTTACATTCAATTTAATTCACCTCTTATTCATTATTCCCTTCTTGATAACAATTGCTATGTACTAAATTGCTCATTTGTGTACGCATAACCATATTAAAATGAAGTCCATAAGAGGAAAGAAACATTTAAGTAAAACACAAAGTTATCGTTTGACTTATCCGTTGGATAACTTAGTCGACAAAGATGTTCAGTCATTGTTTTTACCTTTAAACCTCTTGCAAGATGTTTCGTTCTATCCCAAATATCGGATTAAGGATAACTTTATATATCCAAACAGCATTGCTGCGAAGTTGGTGTCATTGTGTGTTATGATATTATCAATTTGTTTATTCATTTTTCGTATCTACGAATTAAATTATAGCGAAAATGTATACATAAAATATATACATTATGATATAGACGCTTATATTGATTCGTTCGTATATTCCATCGGATTCGTCATCAATTACGTCATTAATGTGTTACAAACGAACAAAAACATATCGTTTGTCTTGAAAATTCAAGATATTCACAGATTTCTTAACGAAAAGAGTCGTTTCAAGTACTTTACCATTTGCAATTGGATCATTGTCATCATAATCTACGTAGGCTACATTACTGTTGCCACTGCAACATGGGTTAAATTTGATATTCCCATTCATTATTTGTTGTATGGGTATTGTACCATATGTTTTGACTTAAACATTGCTTACGCTATCAGAGTTATTGAGTTGTTAAGCAATAAAGTAGATTTATGGAACATTCAAGCTCAAAGTTTGCAACAGACAGATCATAGCGACAATAAAACTCATTGCAAAAGAATGTATCAAGTTTACGTTAATATTTTGGAATGTTATGAGATCTACATGAATTCTTTCCAGTATACGGTATAATATGTCTAACAACTCTTTAAAGCGTTAGCTAAAAAACCCACGATCAATGTAATTTTAATAGCACGTTAACATTTCATTTCCAGATCTTGTTTCAAACCATTGAGTTTTTTGGTCATGCCTTGAGCAAATTGCAAATATCAATTGAAGTGTTAAAATCAGGAGGCGAAAGCGCATTTGCAAGTATCTGTTTATTTCTGTCCGTTTCATTTTGTCCAGTCATTTTACAAATTATTTCATTCCAAATATATTATTTAATGGAACACCCTATAGAATGTGTTCTTGAATCTGGAATCTTTTTGCAGGTTTTTGCAGTTTTTATCATCATCATGTTGTACGTCTGGGTGATGAAGACTTTGATATGTGAAATTAAATTGAGCTCGTCTTGTGAAAAGTTCTACATAGCTATGAATGATGTCCTAAGCTCTTGCGCGCTCATTCTGAAATCTGATTGTACAGGTAATTTGATCAAAAATGTTATTTTAATAAGTCATAATAAGTAAAGTATAGTCTTATAATTATGTGAATAGCTCATATTGCGGGTTGAAATTAGCCAATTATCAAAACTGTAGTGGTGCTTAACTTTTTTGTTGCGCAAATGAACTAGTCTAACTGCGTTTGTGAAAAAATTTAAGGTACATTTTGTATAGCCTTTAACTCATAAAACTTTGTTTCTAAATGAATACGGGAGTTGAGTCGCTTATGTAAATATTGCAGATGCTGAGAAAAAAATGTGCAACAATATTAAACGCCTACATCGAGCGAAATTCGACAAGATGAATGTCTGTGGAATGTTCTACGTCGATGCTGCTTTTCCATTAAAAATGATGGCTTTAGTGACTAACTATACAGCCATTATTTTGCAGTTTGCGTTTGTATAGTCCTGATTAAATTCACTTTGCTTTTTGGTCTTAACGTTATGACTATGAATAAATATTAATAACCTATACTAGCTTTCATTGTATAGGAAGGAACCTTGACGATATTTTGATACAGGTACAAAAAGTTATATCTACTGATATTTGAAATCAAACTACATAGATGAAACTGAAACGTTAATACTTTAGGGGTATGAGGAACAGGGTGTAAAGTTCACTCATCCACCATAGAAAAGGGAGGATCCTCCAACCAGACGGTTGTTATGTCTGGCGGGCAACTGCCCATATGTTGATTTCGGATAGTCTTATCTATGTTTTTCGCTCGGTAAACTCTAACTGCGCGATGCAGGAATTGTGTGACGTCATGTCTTTGCTGCGTAGTTTGTATGTCGCGGTGTAACCGCTACAATACCAAGGTAGATGCAACACAGACAGTAGTTGTTCTGTAACACAGCCATGTCCGTATCTATAAAGTATTACAAACTCAATTACATCACAGACATTTGGAAACTGTCTGCAATATGATCGGCTCCGAAAGACATTGTTTTAACAAATAAACAATAAAACTGCAATATTATAGCCTAAATGTACTCGTTCTGTCTTTACTGCTATCAAACTTGCTTGCGACGCTGCCTTGCGGCCCTAGCTGCGAGCAACTTGGAAGTAGAGCTCGCCGGCCGCTCCCACAGTAGCACTTACTTCTCTCGCTCGGATCGTGCGCGGTTTTTCACAGTTCTAACCTAACCTAGCCCATTTCACCCAGTTCACAATTTTTGAAAGTTTATAATAGGTACTAACGGAAATATTATTATGGGTTTCTGCGCTGAATCCACCTTTTCATTGCCTTATACAAACAAATGCGGCTTTACTACAGACCCTGTGTTGCAGCTGAGTTCAGACGGACTATTACTGCTTTAAGCCATGCGCAAGATAATGCAGCACAGACTATGGGTGTCTGTGTTGCATCTGCTTTAGTATTTATAGATAACTAGCTTAATTAACGCGTAGCGGATGCGCTCGCATTCGGCTGCAGCAGAATGCGTCAGCCCAACTTCTAAAATCCCCTGGAACCTGAGCGTGTACACACGCTCTCATGACTAGAGCGACAACTAGCGATTGGAATTATTCAACTTGGCAATAACTTGCCAATAATACCCGAGCGCACTTAGCTAAACAGAGCCACCCGGCTACCATGGTGTTTGCACGAATCCGGCCGGGATTTAAGCTGTGAAACTTCCTTGCCAATAGGACATTCAACTACTTTATATACACTTCAATTTACTTTAACATGTTTTAAACCATATTAAAGGTGTAAAACTAAAACTTTAACATGTTTTAAACCATACACACCCTGGGTTAGGTGTGTATGGGTGACACACCCTTCGCATTAGACTGGTCAGACATATTATTATTATTTATTTATTTCATTATTTACGTACACACGGTAAAATAGATAAAGATACGATATAATTATAATGTTGAGTACAAAGTAAAAAGTGAAAGTGTTTTATTGTTTTTTTTTTACCTCGATGTGCGTGTTTTCATGAGAAAATCCATTTTAGGTACCTATATATGTGATTACTTAAGTCAGATAAACATGCCACACACAAATAAAATTGATGTGAAGCTTTTATTCAGTATTAGAGACTAGTTAATACCAACCCGTATGTTTTTGAATATTATCATTTAAAATGGAGTCTAGACCGCGTCGTGTCAATGTGTTTTTGTGTAGCTACTTAGACAAAGATATAATATAGTCAATGTTTTTTTCTTTTTTGATGCAAGTTCTGTCGCTAAATCCCAAGTATCGAATCCAAAATAATTTCGTGTATCCAAATGATCGTACAAGTAATCTTATATCATTGTGTGGGCTTGTAATTTTCATGTCGTTGAATTTGTACCGAATCTGTACGACGTTGTTTGACGAAAACATGCAACGATACCAGACTGTCAATTTCCTCTACTTCGCGACTGTTTTCGATTCTCTCTTCTATGTTTTGGGTTTCGTCATGAACTTTTTCATCCATTTTGTTCATTCAAAAGATAATGTCGAATTCATTTTGACTTTTCAAAAAGTTCATAGATTCATTCAAACTTTTGCCAGTACCAAGTTTGTTGTTAGAAGAAATTGTTTTAATGTCATTTTATTCTTCGTGTTCCATATCATGACATGTATTTATGTGTACGTTGTTTATTTACATCCTCCCTGGTATGTCATTTGTTGCTTATTTGTTTTGGGTAGTGTCGATTGTAATATAGTATACGCGATTTGCTTGATTAAGTGAGGCTTCCGGCGACTGGGACCGCAATTAACTAGGACCGCGGTCCCAGTCGCCGGATCCGTAAAACATAAATATTTTTCTTCCGGCGACTGGGACCACTCATAGATAACTTAAAAAAATCTATAATTCAAGCCAAAATCGGTACAGTCAAACGAAAAAAATTCTAAATTATTTATATGAATATCATTGGACTCGTTCTAGACATGATTTTATCCTATGCGCTTAGTAATAGACTAAGCTAGCCCGTTTTTACATAATTCACACAGGCAGGTAAAACACACACAAAGGGCATAGCATTGTATAATACTATCACACTCTAACTCGAGTCCGTTTTGCCTGTCGATTTCAAGGTCAGGTAGCCCTTTTGTTATAAACGAGAAATTTTGCATTGCCCGATGACTGGCTCGGCCAATCACGAACAAGAAGCTTATCAGTTTAAGAAAGTCAAGTCAGACAGTGTCATATTAGATCATTGTAAGATACTGCGCTGAATATTTGTTGCAAATTGTGTGATGTAAGTGGTGGTGTATAGTGACTTCATTTAATGCAGCATTCATTCTTCAGGTAGGTATGTAAAACAATTTTTTAGTAACTTATTTATAAACAAAACAAGCTAATATGGGGGTTAAACGACGTGGTTACAAAAAAATTTGCTTTAGATTGCTTCTCATCTTTGATGCGACATTTTAATATCACAAAAAAAATGTCATTTGATAAGATTATCTGATAGTTTTTTTTTTTCGATTTTAGAATTATCAAAATGGATGAAAAAAGTCCTTCAACTTCACGTGGTGAACAGTCGTTTTATATTGATGTCACACAAAGAGGACGTGAACTTTAGCGAAGAGCTGGCTATGAATATATTCTTAAAAGAATAAACAAAGATGGCTCAAAACTATTGCGATGTGCAAGAAAAAATGTTTGCAACGCGACAGTAAAAATCAGAGTCGATGCGATGACTATTTTGAACGAAACTGCTCATTGTCATGAACCTATTTATATCGCGAAAGATAAAGTGAACCGCCAAATGCAAAAATGTGTAGAAGATGTTCAAAAGGATATAAATATCCCTGTTGCGCAAGTGTTTGAAAATAATATGGAAGTTCTTAAAGACGAGGGATTACAGTATGTTACACAATTACCATAATTTCACAACATAGAAAAGCGACTCTACAAAAAAAGAAACGATGGTATTGGAGCAAAAAAAGTCACTTTTCACAGAGCTGCCGACGTCGAAGTACCAAAAAAGTACCAAAAATTGCTGCTTGCTGACTATAGAGGGCAAAAAAAGCGCGTAATTGTGTTTGCAAGTGAAGAAATTAAAAAATATTTTAAACTGTGCAAACATTTCTATATTGATGGCACATTTAAAATTTGTATTAAGTCATTTTATCAACTCTATACTATACATGCAGATGTTGGAAGTAATGAAGACTACGTAAAAGTTGTTCCAGTAGCTTACGCACTTCTACCTGATAAGAAGAAGTCTACGTATAAGTTGCTTTTTGAACTCATAAAAAGCCAGATACCCGAATGGGAGCCGGCTGTAATGACCATGGACTTCGAAGTTTCATCAATACAAGCGGTCAAACATTTTTTCCCTGGTGTGAAAATAGTAAGGTTGCTTTTATCACTTCAAAAAAAGTTTGTGGCGTAAAGCGAAGGAATTGGGCGTCGACAAAACTCAACCAGGAAAAGACCATGTTCAGCTATGTTCGGCGCTTTCTCATCTCCCACTAGATATGGTCGACGATGGCTGGTTGTATGTCATGGAAGAGTCGCCAATTAGTGCAGAAATTACAAACTTTAATGACTACTTTGTACAAACATGGCTAGAAAATTCAACACTCGCAGGTACATTTACTACTTATGGGGAATTAAACAAAACAAATAATGCTGTCGAGCAATGGAATAGCCACATTAATAAGTACATCAAACCAAAGCCAAACATTGCCCAGTTGCTGGAAGGCCTCATAAAAGATATGAAATACTATTCTGGAGCATTAAAAAATCCTAACGGTATCCAAATATCGAAGAGGAAGCATTCTTCGATTGCAAAGATGAAAAAAATATATAATTCTGTTACTGACTTACTTAATTGTAAAATAAGTATCGGCCATTTTTTGGAGAGATTACGATAAACATTGACTCCGGATATGGGTATAATTGATCTGTATGTAGGTTTTAAGTTAATATATAACTTGACTGATTAGATTATACATTTTAAACTAATTGTGATTTATGTTTTTTTTTATTTACGGTACTACTTAAAGACTGATTTTGTGATAAATAATTACTTATTGATTGTTAATTGTTTGAAAATTGTTGATTATTATTATAAACATGATTTATGTGTATCTTTTTGTTAAGTATATTTTAAATAACAGAACAGTGGTCAAAGGGTGTTTTAAATTTATAACATTATTTTTATATTTTAACAGAGTTAAGGCTGATTTTGTGATAATTACTTACTTGACTGATTTTGGGTGAAGCCATAACGGCCATTTTAAACTAATTGTGATTGACATAGATAGTACCTACGTTTATAATTTTTATTGTGATTTATGTTATTTTTTTATTATATTTACGGTACCACTTAAAGGCTGATTTTGTGATAAATAATTACTTTCTGATTTTTTATTGTTTAAAAATTGTTGATTATTATTATAAGCACGATTTATGTTATTTTTTGATTATTATTATTAGCATGATTTATGTGTATGTTTTTATTATGAAAGTTTTACTTAAATAACAGAACTGTAGTCAGAGGCTGTTTTTTATATCAATAAATGTTGTTTTTAAATCAAAAAGGATTTTTCTTCAATTATTACATCTAAAAAATTTTCGTTTGACTGTACATTTTTTGATTTCAGTTATCATTTGTGAGTGGTCCCAGTCGCCGGAAGAAAAATATTTATTTTTTACGGATCCGGCGACTGGGACCGCGGTCCTAGTTAATTGCGGTCCCAGTCGCCGGAAGCCTCGATTAAGTTACTTACGGAGAAGGTTGTACAATGGAATACAAAAGTTATACTTTCTTTGAGCAATGGCAGTCGTGTATTACATTGTAACAGGATGGGCCAGGCTTATGTGCAAATACGGACATGCTATAATATTTACAAAAAAAAAAATCTGCTGTCCGTGAGTAGACCGATTTTATACAATTTTATTCAAAGATAATAAGTAATAAGGATCCGGACTTAAGTTTGATAGTAATTTATAATATAAATAAAAAACTATTATTAAACATTGATTTTTATTGAATAAGTTATTAAAATGTTATCTGGATCGTTACTGATGAATGTAGGTATGTTGAGTAGCATCCCTTACCCTTATCTAGCAAAAAGGATCTAGACCCACTTTTCCCCTTTATCTCTATAAAAATTTATTGCACATAGGTACTACAAAACTTAATATCAAAATGAAATACGAAAAGCTAAGTAATTATGATAAACACGCATCAAATGTTCGACTAAACTCTGTTACAATTTCATTGGATTGATAACTCAAAATGAATTTCATGTGGATTGGATCCTATTTGTGTAACTAAGTCCGATACTTTTGGTACATTTTTGAATGTAAACAAATACTTAAATTAATAAAACTTCTCACTGAAAAGCATAAAATAAAAATTAATAATTTAAAAAATTAAAAAAACACGACCGCCTTGTCAAAAAATGAACTAAAAAGTCAAAAACAAGCTGTATTAATTAATCTGTATATAAAGCGAAAAGTCACTCATTTACTCGCTGACGAAACAGAATAAAATTGTTATTGCAGTCGGGGGACCTCTTAGATTAAAAAGTATTGATAGATTTTTTACATTTATAATCCAAAAATCCAGATTGTGTGAGTTTGATTTTTTCATTGTTATTAATTTAATTCTTGCGACAATTTCGTTGTTGTTGTTCTATTATTGTTGTTTAATTTTTCCAGGGGATAGTCGTCGTACAGGGCTTACTATATGCATATATGTTGAAGTGCTTGGTGATAGAAATCGTACTCTGCTATTACACCCATGCGTTTTAACCCATGAAAATCTCACAAGATTCATGAATACTGGTTTTGGCATCAAGTTGTACAGGTAATAATTCAATTTCTAGTTATCTTATTTTAAACAATGGTCTTTTAATGTATTTCTCAAAAGAATAACATAATGGAACCCCTATTATACCTGAAAGATCAGGCAAGAGGTATACAATACACCCACATTTCGCGGGTTATGTTTAAGTCCCATGCAATAAGGGGCAAGCCTATTGCCGTCAACCGGGCACGAATCCAAACTTCGGGCTGCTACTGAGAAATTTCCAGATGGAAAAACCCAATAACATTTTGCCCGCTCTTTTCTCAAACGAATATTTGAATATAATTATTATTTATTATATTTGATGTGCTTAGCGAGCAAGTGGATATAATTATCTCAGTTAAAGAACGTATCTTTAATCATCGAGATATACCTAAATACTAACGTACTAGAGAAGACACCGTAAATTTCTACTTTGTCTCGTTCAACTGCGGCGATCGCGCCGCAGCCTTTTTGCCGAGAATAAATACACTTCCGCAGCAAATCTAGCGCTGTGGTAAATTAGTTATCAAGTAGGCAGAAGAAGCAGACGGTGTCTCATCTGCGGGTACGGATACCTATGAGAATCTCCTTGCAACGCGCATGCACCGCAGTTGTCAAACTTGACATCCGAGGGACACATTTTTTGTTCACGGTGTCTTCTCTAGTTTACATTGATCTCAATGTCTTTAATAATAAAGGAGATGTACCCGCAGGGCAGCATGTGGCGAGCTGTTGGGCAGTAGCGACCCCACGGACCCTATCTCCCGGGAGAAGTCCTGTTCCTCACCTCTGGCTTGCCTTTATTGGCCGGCTGGAGTGAACACTGACGAGGAACAGAGCTCCCACCTCATTCTTGCCTTTATTGGCCGGCTTGAGTGGAGATTCGCAAGAGCAAACGTGCTCGGAGGAAGGAAGTATTCCAGTAAGATGCTGGTAGGGATCTTGACCGTACTTCCGGGATTGTCCTGATAGCCGTGGAATACCGCTCCACTCCTCATAAGCACCTCAGGACATGTTGCCCCCTTGTCGTTACGACACTTTGTGCTATCGACCGTTTTCGGGGGCCCATTATTGAGTGTGCAAGTCACCCCCTGCCATTTTACCTGTGTTTGTTATATAAAATATTGGTCAGGCAGGGGCCATAGTCTTTCCATAGTTCTAAATAACCAGTTCACTTAGCCATCCAAACCCATAAACCAATATCTTTGTTTTCATATCCAGCAATAGTCCTGCACTAACCGGGGGTTGTCCTTGGGTGCACTAGCATAGTGCGAACAGGGATAATCGTCGGTTAGTGCCTCATTTCATTAAACACGTCTAACGGGCCTCTGTGAGTTGGCTTCGGCCCCTCTTACGCCTTCCAAAGGTCCGGGACCCTAGGGTCCCGAGAAATGTCAAAGGAGATGTTTCAAAATGTATGGAGCCTGGGCCAGGTCCTTGTACACTATACAAAAAAATAGGGAAATTCATTTAAAACAGTTCTTAATTGTCCAATTACTTTAAAATGGCTTGGTTTGCTGGTAAACACAAGAAATTACACTTGAAATTGCAACACAACAAAAACCCGTCATGGCGGTAAGCTGTCATTTTGATTGACGTTTGTCACGTTTGACATGTTTATTTCACACTGTTGTGACAGCTGACAACCCGTCATGGCGGTAAGCTGTCATTTTGATTGACGTTTGTCACGTTTGACATGTTTATTTCACACTGTTGTGACAGCTGACAGTTCTGTTTCTATGATCTATGGTTTACTGTCAATGTTTTTAAGCATAGAGTAACTAAATCCGTGAGACGCCATGTTGAAAGTCGATAAAAATTGATAATAAATATCAATTTACTACCACAACAGTAAACATTTAATTGAATTATCTGTATTTTTCCTGAATTCTACGGATTTTTCTCTTTTTTTTGAGATACTGTACATAGACCTGGCCCATTTTGAAACATCTCCTTTGGCTAAATTCATAAGATTTTAATAGACTAGCAAAGAGTTTTTTTTTTTTGTATTGACGTTTTCCTACTAGGAATAAGTCGTAATGTTTCGAGCAATTTTCCCATTTAAACAAATCAGACCTGAATATAACTCAGAAATATAAAGTGGGAGTTCTCCAATTCAAGATGCTAGTCATAAAAGATTTTTAAATACATTTACAGATGAGGAAAGGAGGCTTTGTAAGAATATTCAGCGTTTACACCGAGCTTCATACGGCAATATGAGTGCCTGTGGCCTGTTCTACGTAGACATAACTCACCCAATAAATGTGATGGCGCTTCTCACTAACTACATTATTGTGCTGTTGCAGTTTGCATTACTATAATTTCTTATATTTAATAATTAAATCATTATTGTGTTCATTTTGCATTTGTTTTTTTCCTCATCAATGGATAACCTGTAAGATTATAAAATACAATAGACGATGTATATTTAGTAACTTAATCCGTTTAACTGTTCTGAAAGAGCCGAACGCAAAGTCTCTTTCAAAAAGTTTCGCAAAGTGTCTTTGCGTTCAGCTTTTGTCATAGCAACACGTTGTGCCCGAGTTCGCAACAAATCAATCGTCATCCTGAGGATGCCTCGTTGAAAGGAAAAATACGTGTCGATTTCTTACAGGGTTCTCTAAGATTCTTTAAGAACAGTTAAGCGGATTAAATTACTAAATATACATCGTCTATTGTATTTTATAATGGATTTCCGCAGTCACGCTTGAGTCAATTAATTATTGTAAGTTTATAGTATTATGATAATAGCAATAGAACAAGTTTAAAATAACACAGTAGGTACCTACACTCGAGATCAATGACTTCAGGTAAGCAACATATAATTATGTAAACCTGAATATCTCGGAAACTAAGAATACTAACTAAACATGAAAGTTACTTATAAAAAAAAAAACTAAACTGTCTTAAATTACTTTAAGATAATTATGCCTGCCATCCAATATGGTCTTGAAAATAAAATGCATTTAATTGAACATATTTAGTACCTTCTAGTAAAACGTACATATTTTGTAAGTTATGCGATATCTGTTGATGCGATATCTATAAAATCGCGTAGGAACTATGTAGCGTAGCAGTAATATTGAGAAATCAATAGATAGCGCTGCTGAATCCTGCATCGCGCATGTAAATTTACGTAGCAACTAGGTACATGTATACTCATAAATAACACTTTTTATGTCCATGTGACGTTTTTCTTCATATATACTAGGCATCGGATTTTGATGTGGTTTACACTAGCGTGGGCCCAGACCCACAACCTATTATAATTTGAATCAAACGACGTGCTTGCTTTCGCGACGAACGCAATGAGAAGGTTTTATTCCTTAAAGAACAGAGCAGAATACAGAACAACAGATCATAAACGTTATTGTCAATGACATGTTATTTATTTAATACACAAACAGATACTAAGAGGCAACACTTGTTATATTTTAATACAATAATAACAAACACCATCATTTTTATAATTACTTCGGAAAGTTTACGTGTATAATAAACATATGAGGGAGAAAGGTACATAGCCATATGGGCGACTTGGCCAACTTTATACTACTGTGGGCGTACTTCCGCTTGACTGTCACTAATGAGACACAATAAAAAATTTATTGTTATCGAGCTGCATCAGTCTTTCGGACAGTTGAGCATCTACGGTAGTGTTGTTTATTGCACAATAGAAAAACCGTTTGCAGTTCTCATCAAATTAATCACACTAGCAATTTACATATTGTACACACACGCCACCTATTCGGAGCACACTATACGGACAGTCCACTTCAAAATGGTCTCATCATTAAAAGATACCTGTGGGCACTTCTTGAAATGTTAAAACGAATGTGATATTCATCTTCGTTTGAACAGCATGTATGGTGGAATTCTAGATAGACGAAACCCGCAAAGAAGAAGATAGTGTTGAAGATAGAAGCAAAGTGTTGAAGATAGACGTTTTAAATTTTCGACTAGCAGCACACCACAGTCTCAATATAAGTTAGCCAAAACATGCAGTGCTGCCCACACACTGATATAAGCTTGTTGAGACAATTATTCATAATACAAACATTAGGATTTAGCACTAGTGTTTGCACCAAGTTTAGAGGTTGAAGGTTGAAAGATCGACTGCACACCTTTATCAATCATGTTTCTGAAAACTGATTCATAACGAACATTTCTTCTGGGTCGTCGATCTATTTTAAGATTCAAATAATTTATTTTGATTGAAAGCTTCAAAGCAAACGAACTATACGAAGTGAATTTTGGAGCATGAATACTCTTGACTACAGAATTTTAAGAGGATGTTTGTGTAACCTTAACTATGTTGTTGTTTTCATCTACTGTTTGTTACACATCTCCAAAAGTTACTCGTAATATTGTTTAATTAATTTATTTTATTGTTTATGTACACACAGTAAAATACACATAGACACTACATGATATTAAAGCCTAGACATTTCGATTATTCGATTAAAGTTAGAAGCTATAATTGTAAGTGTCTGTATAGATAGGGTACGTATTCAGAATGAACACCTTTCAAATTGATTGTTATTATTTTATAAACTTTCTTCTTTTACCGAAAGCTTTTTCGTCATTCTTCTTAATTAAAATGTATTATATGTACCTATTTTAATAAAAACCTTTTGCTACAATGACAGTTTTGTTTTAGCCTTAGACAAATACGACCGATTTCTTTAATAAATTACAATATTTAGAAAGGAAACAGGATCTTAAATCGCAAACTGAATTAACACAACAGTATACTTGGTAATTAACGCCATCATCTTTAAGGGGAAAGTAGCATCGACGTAGAACATTCCACAGGCATTCACCTTGTCGAATGTTGCACGATGCAAGCGGTTAATATTCTTGCACATTTTTTTCTCAGCATCTGTAATATTGTAAATGCGACTTATTTATAATCATAGACATGAAAATGATCATTAAAATTTATATTATAAATGTAAATTATATTTTATTTCCTCAACATAATAATACAAGTTGTAATTGCAATAGCTGACTTGAAAATTGGTTATATTAGTATGTATGAGCAACTTTTACTACGAAATCAACCCTGAAATCGCGAAAAAAAAATCAGCTGCTCCATACGTTTATGTCCGCTCGATAAGATGTTACGAAAAACTGTTTTTTTTTCTTGATTGAAATTATATTTCAGTGTTGGTCTTATGGTAAAAGTTATTAATAATGATGAGCACAATGACCTTTTTTAGTTTTTCAGTTATTTCAATTACTGTGTATAAAGATAACCTTTACAAAAAAAAAAGTATTTTCAACACAAATAAGTACCTGTACAGTTTGTATTTAATATGAGAGCACATGAGTCGGGAACATTATTCATGGCTATGTAGAACTTTTCACAGTACGAGCTCAAAACAATTTCTAGTATCAAACTCTTAATAACCCAGAAGTACAAAGATAACACCGTGAATCTCACTACTACCTATAAAAATACAAAATAAAACACATAATTAACATCGCTTATTTTCCCAAAGCCAATAAAAAAAAGCGGCCAAGTGCGAGTCGGACTCGCCCATGAAGGGTTCCGTAGCAGCAAGTAACATAATATAAAAGTTTTTGTAGTTCGTTAAAGGTAAATTGTGGTTTACGATTTATGACGTATTAAAAAAAAACAACTTACTAGATCTCGTTCAAACCAATTTGCGGTGGAAGTTTATATGGTAATGTACATCAAATATTTTTTTTAGTTTTATCATTCTCTTATTTTAGAAGTTACAGGGGGAGACACACATTTTACCACTTTGGAAGTGTTTCTCGCGCAAACTATTCAGTTTAGAGAAAAATTATGTTAAAAACCTCATTATCATTTTTGAACAGCTATCCATAGACACCCACACGTATGGGTTTGATGAAAAACATTTTTTGAGTTTCAGTTCGAAGTATTGGGAACCCCCAAAATTTATTGTTTTTTTTTCTATTTTTGTGTGAAAATCTTAATGCGGTTCACAGAATACATCTATTAACCAAGTTTTAACAGTATAGTTCTTATTGTTTCGGAAAAAAGTTTTACAAATTTGGAAGTGTCTCTCGCGCAAACTATTCAGTTTAGAGAAAAATTATTTTGGAAACCTCAATATCATTTTTGAACACCTATCCATAGATACCCCACACGTATGGGCTTGATGAAATTTGGTATGTTTTTTTTCTATTTTTGTGTGAAAATCTTAATGCGGTTCACAGAATACATCTACTTACCAAGTTTCAACAGTATAGTTCATATAGTTTCGAAAAAAGTGACTGTGACATACGGACGGACAGACAGACAGACATGACGAATCTATAAGGGTTCCGTTTTTTGCCATTTGGCTACGGAACCCTAAACAGGAGCGTAGTTTCGGCTGTAGTTACGGGCGTTTCGAACTCCGTATAACTTATGGACATAAAAAAAATTCGGGGCCCGAACTAAGAATGAATGACAATACGAGACAGTTCTGCTGTCCCAACTCCCGGTGTACCTATAGCCGGCAGAAAAAAATATTTTACACTTGTTTTGACGGATTAGCTACATTCGGACGGGCTCGTATCTTCACTGACTGACTTTCCTGGGATCTGGCCAAAAAAGCCGCTTCTTAATGCAAGCACGCTATACTTCATCAAAATACATTACAATATTAAATTCACTGTCAGTTAGATAATATCTGAAATAAATACTCACATACTCGCCATTTAATGCTGCTGATTTAAAAAGTGCAATAATTATTTGCAATTTGATCAAAGCGTGACAAAAGAACCCCACAGTGTGATACACGAACTGGAAATTAGAAAAACACCATTGCTTCAGTTACATTATCTTTATTCTCATTGATCGCTCATTCATCTATAATGTTTAATTAAATTACATGGCGAACTTCACAGGTGTGCTGGGTTTCTAAATAAAATCATAATAAAAAAGTTCACGAAAATACAGTATCATACCATTTGCTGAAAACAAGACTTGTAGATATTATAACACTCCAAAATATTTGCGTAAGCTTGAAACATTCTTTTGCAATAAGTTTCAATGTCACTACGATCAGGCTGTTGCAAATGTTGAGCTTGAATATTCCACAAATTAACCTTGCAGCGTAGTAGCCCGATTAGTCTGATAGCGTACACAATGTTCATGACAAACAATATTGAAACTACCCCACAAAAGAAATCGTAGATGGGAAGCTTGATTCTCATGCAAGTATAGGCGAAACTTAAAATATAAAAACCGGAAGCCGAAATGATACTGAGCCAATTCAGAATGATGAAGTGCTTGAATTTCTTCTTTTCGTTAAGAAATCTGTGAACGTCTTGGATTTTTAAGACAAAAGAAATATTCTTTTTCGTATTTATCACATTGACGACATAATTGATGCCGGATCCGGTACTGAATAAAACAAAGTCGACGTAAGAGAAGATGTACATGATGTTAGTGTATTTTCTTCTATATTCGTTGTGATAGAGCGCGTAGATGCGATATAAGAAAACAAAGCTGAATATTATCGTGCTACATAATGACACCAAGCTCAATGTAAAGCTGTTTGGGTATATGAAGTTATCTTTAATACGATACTTCGGACTCAATAAAATATTTTGCATGAGGTTTAAAGGCAATAGCATTGACTGCACATCTTTATCAATCAAGTTGTCAGCCATGACCGTCACACGACAACATTTTGTTTTCTTAGAATTTTTTTTTCCTCTTGTCGACATAATTTCAGTTAAGGTACAATGTCTCAAATGTCTTAATGAATGTATAGAAAAGGTTATTACCAAACATGCAATTAATTAGATTGCAATTTAATTGTACAGAAAAGTCCATTAGGAATAATTTAATTATCCATTTCTTGATCTTCCACATGTACTCGTTTTAACACTTAGTCTTAATCATTAAATTACTGAGTGCTATAGAATTGAAATGACTAGGTATCATTTTTATTAGTTTGTTTCTTGATTATTTTTCGTTTGTCATCATCATCTTCTGTCTAGCCTTTTCCCAACTATATTGGGGCAGCTTCTAGTCTGACCAGCTGAATACAAGTAGCTATTATTATGCTTTGATCTGACTCATTTCTTGATTATTGTTGACGATAGTATAAAAATATGGACTATTTGCAGGATGAAAGTGAAGACTGATACAAAACTAATTAAAAAAGAAAGAAAAAAAAAGACGTTGTCGCCATCCTGGATTTACATTTTCACCTAACTATTGGCGTTAGCACCCTCAAGAACCATGAAAACGATACCCTTGACAAAAATTTGAAAAAATTCGCCACCATCTTGGATTTTCATAACCAAATTCACAATTTAACTTACGCACACAGTGTTCACTTACTTAAAAAAATTAAATTGTGTATGTGTTCAAATTCGAAAAAAGAAAGTCGCATGGATGAGGCATACAAGTATGAACGCTTCAAGCGTATATTATTTCGCGTGACGATTTCTACTAGTAAACTCCTGCCGCAAAACGCGTTACAAAACTTCATTTTAAAAAAAAATGCCCTGTCAGATTGCACTGTATTTAAGGTTTTAATCTGGAGTTTATAATGGAACTGTATTTAGGAAACAACTAGTTGAGGCCATATCGTCCCTTTACAACCACAACCGATTATCTGAATTTTAGGCTCAGTAGTTCGGAGATAAGGGAAATGGTAAATTTTCTGTATTTGTGACTATTTTATTTCAGTTTTTTTATTATTTTCACTTAAGCTTTTGTTTTGATCTACTGCGCACACATTACATTCACAAGCATACACACAAGAACTGCACTCAAATTACAACAAATTAATACAAACAATGACATACACGGTATGCTCATGGTGACGATTCTACACAATCTTTACTCCACTATGCTCAACACGAACTAACCTTTTGTATAAACATGGCTGCATAAATCCTAGAGCGATCACTTCATCGCTCCAACGATCTAGAGGCATTGGAATGTTACCAGACATACGTATACGTCACAACTGGCCTCATTACATAACTAAATTACCGGTTTGTTGTTTTCTAAATGCCATGTTGCAGGCCGCCACAGTGGGTTGTGTAATATTTCACCATTTCACTCTTTCCAACAATACAGGATGTACACACTGATCATTTACATTGTTCTGTTTCTTTTTGTTTTTGACGAGAAAACGTCTTTTCTCTTGGAGTAGGTACTGGTAGTAAGTTCAATATTTCTGACCGTCAAAAACATGTAAGATTACTATCGCTAATAACAACCGGAATTTTAATGCTAGAGTAATGATCGAGCACACAAAAGTTAGGTCATATTTAGAAAAAAATTAAAACTACCTATGACGTCACCTCGCGAGAGTAGGTGCATGCGTGCCCTCTATTATTCCACTATTTGTCGAAATTCCAATTACTAAAGTGTAAAAACATGTTTAGCTAGAACGGTGATTCTGGTGTCGTTCCCAAGAGTTGACAAAGAGTCCTTTGAACCAGAACCGAAAGAGATATAACGAAAATATTTCGTAAAATAAGGCTAAAATGCATATGAAGTTGACAATTTCATATACAATGCCGCCCATGGGCATGTGACCGCCCCTATTTTTCTTAATATTCATGAATTTTTTTCGAAAATTAACTTTAAAAGGAGATATATCTTTAAGTTTTTTTTTTTTTTTTTTAAAGTGCATTTGTAGTATCTCCGACGTTATTGACTCAATTTGGATCTGTTTATTGTTTATTATATGTTATGAGTAATTTCATACGATTAACTAACATTTTTTTATAAAAAAATTGCGACCATCCGGTGAAAAAAAAGGAACGTTTAATAACACACCGCAATCCACCGCACCGCAGATTGTGCGAGTTAGGCCTTACACTATCGTAAACACTGTATATTTTATACTGACATTCAATAGTATTCAACTTACCTACTTTTACTGCTTCTACCGCGAACGGACGTGTCATCTCTCGAGATTTACAACAATTTATTAAAGTGACAAACAATCATGAAAATGCTATTTTGTGTCGTGTTGTTCATACTCAGCGCTGTTGTTAAAGGTAATTATTAATTGACTACCTACCTAATTCGTTTATTCATTATGGTCTAGTTTTGTGTGTAGGTACTTTACAAATAAGTAGTTTTTTTTTTCATAATGTTGGCCGGAAATAGTTCTATTAAGATTGTTGATGTCTCGCTAGATAAGATAAGATAAGATAAAGATTTATTGAATAAAAATGGTTGAACAATCAAACACTTACAAACAACACCATGCGTATAAAATAGTCGCTGATGGTGGCGCGTGTGTTGGATTATTTAGCTCCCTTCATAATGGTTGAGCTGAATGGTGCTTATCCACCATATAACGGGCAACGTCAGTTGGGATTGGTCATCTCTTAGCTGCCATGGCAAATTTTTTTATTTTTTTATTGTTTTATATTTTATCTTTTTAGTAGGGACGCTTATAGAGTGCATGTCTTTTTACGTTGTTCTCACATGTATAATTTCAACATGAATGATGTAACCAATTTTATGTAACAATTTTTTATTTAAAAGAGTGTCCGTGGAGTTTCTTGCCCGTTCTTCTCCATAGGTACCTACAACGTTTTGGAATGGGCAACTAGCTTCATATTTCTGACTGACTGACTCCTTGACAATTCAAAAGTGCCTGTACGTGGTTTAATTGAAATAAATGTTTTGAGTTTGAGTTTGATGCGTAAATAATAGTACCCTACTGTTATTTATTATTATTATAGAGGTAGACAGGTTCTTTTTTCTTTTTTATAAAATATCACAGTTGATGATACTATAAACATATTACAATCTAGCCGAGTTAGCTAATAAGTATTATTCGACAGCACGGCTGACGCAATGGTTAACCGATTGACTGCTGCGCTGCGTGTCGCGGGTTCCATTCACGCACGGAACAAATATTTGTATGATCTACAAGTAATTGTTACGGGTCTGGCTGTTTGTGTGTGAGTTTAAATGTTTGTACGTAACGCACCCACAATACAGGAGAAATTCCTAGGGTGGGGACACAATAAAAAAAAAAGAAATACTAATAAACTACTAAGTCTTAGACTAAGCAAGATGACGCCAATTTAGTTGGAAATATGCGTCGATTTACATCAATGGAAATAATATGTAGATGACTAGATATTCGTTCCCCGCATTTTCGTTCGTATACAAACAAAAATTCGTATTATGTAAAAACTTTCTTGAGAAAATATAGGTCCAAAATGTTTTTTTGTAGTGTAGCGGTTACGCCGCCATATACGAACTACGCAACAAAGACATGACGTCACACAATTCCTGCATCGCGCAGTTAGAGTTTATAATATATTATATAATTTAGGGGTATGAGGAACAGGAAGTAAAGTTCACTCATCCACCATAGAAAAGGGAGGATCCTCCAACCAGACGGGTGTTATGTCTGGCGGGCAACTGCCCGTAAGATGGTTTCGGATAGTCTTATCTATGTTTTTCGCTCGGTAAACTCTAACTGCGCGATGCAGGAATTGTGTGACGTCATGTCTTTGTTGCGTAGTTCGTATGTGGCGGCGTAACCGCTAAGTAGAATAGAGACCTCTTCTCATATGAAAGGAAATTGTTTATTCTGTAAATAGGATATCGGAATCACTTTTACACGTCATATTAAAAATATGCTAGATGAGTTTGGTGTTTTCTATCTGACTACTCTGAGAAGAAAGGCCGAAACAAACTCAGTGGTCACAGTCTCTTTTAAAGTCGTGTTATAATCTTGGTCAGGCCATACAAGGACCATGTAGATTAGTGTCTGAAATGGTCTTTTGATGAAAGAACCACATAGATTTGAGTGGACCTGTCCAGTCAGTGTAAGCATTTGTCAGTATCGTGGAGCTCAACTCAGAACTTAAAGAGCTCAACTCGACGAACAATACCGAAAAAAAGGACATTTGGGTAGGCCGCATAAACTACTCAAACTGCCAGACCCAAACTCAAACTCAAACTCAAATCATTTATTTCAATTAAACCATATACAGGCACTTTTGAATTGTCAAGGAGTCAGTCAGTCAGAAATATGAAGCTAGTTAGTAGACCATCATTAAAACTAACTAAGAAACAAACAAAAAATCTACATAGTCCTCACATTCACAATAATTAAAATAATATAATACTTTACATAGTAATCATGTATCTATGAATGAATGAATGAATGAATGAGTTTATTTATTTCAGAGAACAAACTCCATAATAGGTTACATAGGTACTTAATTATAATGTTACAAGCTAGAATCAAAAATCTATACTAAATATATTATCTAAATTATAAAGAGGACAGATTTTTTCGTTTGTTTGTTTGTTTGTACCGAATAGGCTCCGAAACTACTGGTCCGATTTGAAAAATTCTTTCAGTGTTAGATAGCCCATTTATCGAGTAAGGCTATAGGCTATATATCATTATGCTAAGACCAATAGGAGCGGAGTACCAATGAAGAATGTTACAAAATCGGGGGATTTTTTTAGCGTTAGCCCAATTAATCTGTGCCCAAAGTAACTATTCCACGCGGACGAAGTCGCGGGCAGAAGCTCTAGTTTTGTATATAAGGTGTTAAAAAAATTACTTAAAAACTTTCAGAGGTGCTTTAGACCATCAATCTGAATAACTTTTACCGTGGGAACAACATTGAAATTGCGAAAAATAAATCAGCTGTTCCATAGTAAAGTAAATGTATGGGACAGCTGTTTTTTTTTTTCGTGATTTTAATATTGGTCCCATGGTAAAAGTTATTCAGTTTCATGGTCCTCTTGGCTTGGCACCACTTAAAGTTTCTAAAGTAATTTTTTTAACACCTTACATAATTTTCAACAATGTCAATGTATTTATAAAACTGGTATATTTTGATGATTTTACATAATTATTAAAATGTCAAGTTGTATGGTTTTATAACAAGGCTTAGCAGAGCGAGCAGCTCAGTCTCAAGTTTTTTTATCTTCTAAATAATCTGGATTTTATAGTACCCATTTTTACAAAGTTTGGTTTTAATAGATAGAGCTTTTAAAAACTTTACTGGTAAGTTTCGAATGTCAATTGGAAGTTTGTTGTAAAAGCGTATACATTGACCCATGAACGAGTTGCCTACGCTGTGGAGACGTGTGCGATGTACAGCAAGGTTGTGTTTAATCCTGGTATTTAAACTAGGAATACTGGACATTTTATTAAAACTTATACGGAGAAGGAACTCCTTTGGTTACCATGCTTACTCTGCTCAAACTGGTTATTGATTTCATACTACTAACTGTAAGTTTCTTCACGATGTTTTTATTTTTCCTCAGTTAGTGCTAATGTCTATAATGCCAGCTACACACGTAACGATTTGCTTGCGCAAACTTAGGCTTGCGCAAATCTAATTTGACGTTTTTTCAAAGTTTGCGCAAATTTCTTCCCACACACGTAACGATTTGCTTGCGCAAATTTGTGTTTGCAAATCGTAACGTGTGTGGCTAGCATTATGGTAGCCACACACGTTACGATTTGCTTGCGCAAATTTAGGCTTGCGCAAGCAAATCGTTACGTGTGTGGGAAGAAATTTGCGCAAATTTCTAGGCTTGTGTGATTTTAAATTTTCGATTCCAAGCTTGTGCAAATTTGAGTTTGCGCAAATTTGCTTGAGCGTGTGTGGGGCATGTGTTCAAATTTCAGTAGATTTCTTTAACCTACCGAACGGATTTCATACGGTTTTCACCTATGGACGGAGTGATTCATGAGGAAGTTTTATTGGCTGAAATATGACGATGAAGACGATTGAAGGTGTCAGAAAAAATCTTGTCGACTGGGAGCTTTACTGGCGTGCGCCGGGTACAATTCCGTAGTTGATCACAGGCGGCAACTGTAGGCGACGTATTTATCTATGTATTTTTAAGAAGGCGACGTGCCGACGTGTCGACGTGTCGCTAGCATCGGAAGGTACTTCATAGAAATTCATTGAAATCAGTCGTGTCGCGGCGCACATGGTTCGGTTTATTGTACCTACGTATATTTTTTTTGTAGCGATTTTTGGTGACCACACACGTAACGATTTGCTTGCGCAAACTTAAGCTTGCGCAAGCAAATCGTTACGTGTGTGGGAGGTTTGCGCAAATTTCTAGGCTTGTGTGATTTTCAATTTTCGATTCCAAGCTTGTGCAAATTTGAGTTTGCGCGCTTGAGCGTGTGTGGGGCATGTGTTCCAATTTCAGTAGTTTTTTGAAGCAAAAACTTCTTTGGCGGCGTTGTGCACTTTTTTTGGGATGGGTAAAAATGTTAAACTTGCGTCAGGACACGTAACCTGATTGAAAATTCGTAAGACGGAGGGAGTGTAGAATTTGTTACTAACCTAACAAAAAGTACTAGGCTTGCATGAATTCAAGATAGTATTTCAATCATTAGACGTTGTGCAGAATATCTGAGCAGAAACCTAACAAAAAGTACTAGACATGCATGAATTCACGATAGTATTCAATCATTATGTTATGCTACTAATAGGATTTGGATGAGGCAGATAGATAGTTTATTACCTGGATTAACATAATATTATAGGATACTGTTTTCACTTCCATCGGCAGTCCCCAAAGACTGCCCCTCATGTTTTTTTTATCGACAATCGAGCTACTCATTGCTCTCCGTCCGCAAGCCCGCGCCTACGGTGGCCGGAAATCGGCTCGCGATTCCCGACGCCCAGGGCGTCTCCTACGAGTCCTACGGCGGCGGCTAGGGGCGCGAGGTCGCAACATTTGTCTCTCCCTCGCGCGCTCCGCCTCCTCCAACTATTGCCAAAGCGTCATCAATTGATGCCATTACCGCGTAACACACCTGGACGGTCTCTAAACAGAAATGATATCACAAGCAAATTTGAGCCGTGTGTGGTCAATACCGGCGTCAAGCAAATTTGCGCAAGCAAATCGTAACGTGTGTGGTCAATACCGACGTCAAGCAAATTTGCGCAAGCCTAAGTTTGCGCAAGCAAATCGTAACGTGTGTGGCTACCATTAGACTTATTTTGAAGTAGTTATATAAACTGCCTTGTAGGTCTTGTGGTTGTAAGCGCTACTGCTGAGAATGGAGTCCCAGGGTTCAATACCCAACTCGGGCATAGAGTTATTGGATTTTCCCATCAGTAGCAGCTCGAAGTCTGTATTTGGCCGGTTGACGGCAATATAGGATCGCCCCCTATTACATGATTTTTAATCATTACTCGCGAAATTAGGGTCGTACTACACCTCTGTGAAAAATAGCGTGATGAAAACAGTACCTATGTTGCTCGATTCAAGTGATAATATTATGTCAATAGAATTATTGACACATGGACAGCAACGTCCTCCTGTATGCTAATAACAATATATTGCAGTCACCAATAAAAATTACATTACCGTACCACCGTACATATTTAGCAAAAAATTAAAATACAAAAAAAATGTTTTTTTCATCTTAAAAATCGCAAAGTTAAGTTTGCGAGTTTATTCATAGTATACTATGAATTACAAAGTTATTTTTGCAGTTGCAGAAAATACTCATATTTATTTGGAATTGGCGTTTTTAGTATTTGTTGATTATAATATTACAGCATCATCATCATCATTATCAGCCGAAAGACTGACTGACGGCTGTCCACTGCTGGATACTCGTATAGGCCTCCCCCAAGCACCGCCACTTCGATCGATTCTGTGCTTCCCACATCCAGCGGATTCCTGCGGCCTTTACAAGGTCAATATTACAGTATATGGTTCATGATTATACAGACATTTCAAATTCCGTACTTGTTTAGTTGTTGAGATAGAGCTCGTAAAAAATGGTCTAAAACTGACAACTTTTACGATCCTCTATTTCATCATTAAGAAAATAAAAATAATAAAAGTTTATATATTTTGTTCTCTATACAAGCTATACAAAATGACACCCCGCATGCCAATGTTAGAATAATTATAACCCTGAAAACCTTATATTTATATATTTTTTTAAATCAAAAGTTTATTGAATGGAGACGCCCTTTTAATTTTTATTATTTTTTATTATAGCGGCAATAGAAATGCATAATATGTGAAATTTTCAACTGTCTACCTATTACGGTTCACGAGATCGGCTTAGTAATAGGGTTTCGATAGGCACCCTTCGGGTACAGAACCCTGAAAAGATTATACCATTGAATAATTAACAACTTTATCATATTACGCCTATTATGCAACTCAAACTCAAACTCAAAGCATTTATTTCAAATAAACCAATTACAGGCAATTTTGAATTGTCAAGGGGTCGGTCAGTCAGAAAAGATGAAGCTAGATGCCCATTCCAAAGCGTAGTAGGTACCTATGGAGAAGAACGGGCAAAAAACTCCACGGACACTCTTTTAAATAAAAATTTGGTTACAAAATTTGGGGTGCGGCTAAGACTAAATTCATAGACCTTGAACGGGGACAACGGGCTCTAATTAAACTTATCTACTTTAAAAACCTTAGATATCCTACACAAAGTCTTTACCAAATAAGTGGTTTACTCTCAGTTCGAAAACTATATATAATTAAAACTCTTCTAAAGAAACGCAAAACTCTTCCTTTTGACCCCAGCTTAACCTTGAAAAGAAGAAAAGATATCATAGCAAAAGTTCCTCAAACTAAAACTAAGTTCGCCAGTATACAATACAAAAAACGCTCAGCTCAGCTTTACAATAGACTTAACAAAGAGATTTACGTACATGATAAGACACAAAATGAATTTAAAAAAATTGTTACTAATTGGTTAAAACCACTTACCTATGACGACACGGAGGCGCTGCTGCAATAAAATACAACCCACCACTAACACTACACACTTCCTTGCTTCCACATACACTCTGATTCATTCGTTTTCACATTCACACACTTTCACACACCCTCACTCTCACTCACACACACGCCTGCGTGCGTGCTGCATGTTTAGCTATAATTCTCTCTTTTTGTCAATGTTATTTACATTTTTATTTCCTGTAGTAAGTACCTACATTTAAAAAAACAAGTAAATTATACTAATTAAGTTATGGAAGAGCGGAGTCTCCTAACACAGGCTTATTTGCTTAAAAGGAGGCTCCACTAGTTGTTAAGGTTTACTTGTTAAAATAATAAACCATTTTTCATTTTCATTTTTCAAAATATTGGTGGTTACATCATTCATGTTGAACTTATACATGTGAGAACGATGCAAAACGTTAAAAGCGTCCGTAATAAAAAGATAAAAAAAACAAAAATAAAACAATTCAAAAATTAAATCAAATTAAAATAAGCCATGACAGCTATGAGATGACCAGTCACAACTGACGGCGCCCGTTCACGAACATGACGCATAGATTAGCATCATTCAGCTCAACTATTTTGAAGGGAGTTAAATGATCCAACACACACGCCACCGTCAGCGTGACATTATAGTGAGCATGACATACTCTCAGCCGCCAGGGCACATTCAAGTCAATGAAAGACATACCCAGTACCTAAATGGTAGCTTTATAGTCTCTACATAGTACTCACACATGTGCTATGCAATTGATAGTTTTAAAATCTTCCGCAGCTCCAACAGTATTTTCAGATGCTAAACAATTGGTTTATGCGCCCTTGTGGAGCAGGACCAGCGTTGAGCCAAGCATTTTTATCAGCGATGTACGAGTAATCCCCCAACTTATAATATGCTTGACTGCATAGTGTGCGTTTAATATAAGATTTAAATTTCGTTTCATTCAGCTGAAGTATGTGGGGAGGTATTTTATTGTAGCATTTTAAACAGTACCCCATGAATGATGAGTCTACTTTAGCCAGCGTGAAACCCGGTTGAACTAATTGGTCCCTAATCCTAGTGATATAATTGTGTCTTGAACCTCTTTTACTAAAAAGATGTAGATTTTTCCTTACGTACATAATGTTTTCATAGATATATTGACAAGGTACCGTCATGATGTTAATATCTTTAAACAGTTCCCTTAGAGAGTCGCGCCTGCGGAGGCCATATATGGCTCTGATGGCTCTTTTCTGCAGAATAAAAATAGACTCGATGTCTGCAGCCCGTCCCCATAGTAGAATACCGTACGACATAATACTATGAAAGTAACTAAAATAGACTAGCCTCGCGGTATCTACATCCGTAAATTGACGGATTTTTCTCACAGCATATGCTGCCGAACTTAGTCGTCCTAAAAGGGATGTTAAATGAGGACCCCATTGAAGCCTAGAGTCGAGCGTGATCCCCAGGAAAACAGTTTAATCGACGAATTCTAGTTTCTCTTGATTTAATACTATCTCACAATAACTACTTTTGACATTTGGTAAAGAAAATCTTATGCACTTAGTTTTTTTCCCATTTAATACTAAATTATTAGCAGTGAACCAATTTTGGACCTGCTGCAGGGCGTTATTTACGTCGTCAAGATTTGATGCATTTCTATTAATTTAAAAAAATTGTGAAGTATCATCAGCAAATAACACCATTGGTGTTTGAGTTTTTAACAAATGGGGTAGATTTCGCTATGAATTTCATAAACGTCATAAACGTTCATAAAATAGTCCTGTTGTATAGAAATTAGTAATTATTTTCCCCGAGTCGGATAGAAGTTTCATAGCGAAAGTTGTTTATCGTTGATATAAATGAGTACCTTTATTAATGAAACAAAATCAACCAAAAAGTGTCAAAGGACTTTCCCGACATTTACTACGGCGCAGACATACGTGTAATGCTATGTTTATCTACACAGTTCAGGTATTCCCCGAAATATAAGCAAGCGACTTGATGTATTTTCGCTCGGTCATTCGTGATTGATTAGTGAAAGCGTGAATACAACAAAATGGCTGTGGTCGGTAATCAGTAAGATTTGACGAGTCGGTTATGAATTTCATAGCGAAAGTTGTTATGTATGACAGGTAAAATGACCCCCTTGACGGATGCATGTGAATACATCGCCACCCTGTATTATTTTCACAGTTTCAAGTTAATTATGCTATCTTTAATCTGAATAATAATTTATTAATGTTTCATCTTGTTGTTTATTTCAATATATTATATTTTACCCGAACCATTTCTGTGCACCAGTGAACGTTACTACTACGTATTGCTGGAGTTGTCGTTTCGTCCACAAATAAATAGAATTCGTACGAATTGCCTAAAGAAAAACTAATATTTATTAAAAAGTCATTTTTTATTTTCTAAGCTAGGATTTATTTGACAGCTCCAAAATACTCTTATGCATTAGTATTGCCAGTATTTTCATTTATTGTTGTATTGTAGTCTCCACATTGTATAATAATAACAACTTAACGATTAAAATGACAGAACTGCGCAGACGACACGAGTGTGTAGACCGTACTAAGGTTGCGGGCACGAAACCAGCGGCGAGGAGCGATGGCCAAAACAGGATGGTAACGACGCGACGCCGCGCCGACGGTACAAAACTGTTCTATCGCTACCGCCCCGTTCGGTCATTGCTCCTCGCCGCTGGTTTCATGACCGCAGCCTAAGAGGCGTCGGCGCGCTGCGGGGCGCTGAGAAGGTAAGCGGTTGCGGGTGAATTAAATACTGACAACCTCGTCAACTTTCTAGACTCAATAGGCAGAGCCACGCTAGCTACGCCAGCAACGCCAGCTACGTCCGCTACGGCACCTACGGCCGCTACGGCACCTACGGCCGCTACAGCACCTACAGCCGCTACGGCACCTACGGCCGCTACTGCACCTACGGCCGCTACTGCACCTACGGCCGCTACTGCACCTACGGCCGCTACGGCACCTACGGCCGGTACGGCACCTACAGCCGGTACGGCACCTACAGCCGGTACGGCACCTACGGCCGCTACGGCACCTACAGCCGGTACGGCACCTACGGCCGCTACAGCACCTACGGCTGGTACGGCACCTACGGCCGGTACGGCACCTACGGCCGGTACGGCACCTACGGCAGGTACGGCACCTACGGCTGGTACGGCACCTACGGCCGGTACGGCACCTACGGCCGGTACGGCACCTACGGCCGGTACGGCACCTACGGCCGGTACGGCACCTACGGCCGGTACGGCACCTACGGCCGGTACGGCACCTACGGCTGGTACGGCCGCTACGGCACCTACGGCCGCTACGGCACCTACGGCCGGTACGGCACCTACGGCCGGTACGGCACCTACGGCCGGTACGGCACCTACGGCCGGTACGGCACCTACGGCCGGTACGGCACCTACGGCACCTACGGCACCTACGGCCGCTACGGCACCTACGGCCGCTACGGCACCTACGGCCGCTGCGTAGTGGCATAACTAGATATAAAAGCCACTACGACACCCACGTATGCACACACTCACGCGCACCCCTACACTCACCAGCACACACCGTTTATCAGTTTTATTTTTATTTTTTATTATTTAATTCTAGTTTTGCACCTAAACCACTTATGCTAATTTTTGTGCTTAGTATAAAACAAGTTAAAATTTATTTTATACCATTCCCCCTTTAAAAAGCTTATTTTATTCACTGAAAACAAGCTCTTTTAATCACTATTTTGGTGTTTGAATTTAGAACACGTCAATATATTCGACCGCCATCTCAATGCTATACAACCTCCTTTAACACTTTCGACTCCACCCATTTTCATAGAACTATATATACATATTGGAAGTCTACGACCTTTATTATTCGTACCTAATTGGAAGTGAAATCTCCGGGAGGGTTGCCGGCATTACGTTTTGTTAAAACATACATCAGATTTTATTTTCACGGTTTATAATCTGTATTCGCAAAAAAAAAACCTACATTTAAAATGAGCCCTCGGCGAGGGCTCCCGGTATCCCATATGCTACTAGGTGAACCCTCCAGGAGGGCTCCTACCACTGAACGTGTTAACCTTCCTTTTTTCTTAATTAAATGTCTATTTTCGCTTATGTCTTTCTTCTCGTAGTCATGGGATAAAGTATATTATGCAACTCATGAATAAAACGGATTTTATCGAGGGCCATGAATCACTCCCTACGGTCGTGATTCAGTACGTTAGAATCCTTCACTTGCTCGTGATTCATCTTTGGCCCTCGCTTTAAATCCGTCCTTTATTCACTAATTGCATAATATACTATTATTATAATAAATTATAACTTAAACTCATCGACATATTTCAAAATTATTCCTGTAATTAAAATATAATATTTTATATTATACCTCACTGATCACTTCTGACTTTTAAGTTAAGCTGTCATTGTCACCTTACTAATGCCTTGATTATACGTACCGCGTATATGGCTCTCGTGACATTGGAGCGAGGTACGTGTGAACACATCACCGAGTGCTCGGCCGAGTTAAAGGGCGAGACTTGGACCCTGTTCTATTTATTAGACCGAGTGGGTTTACTAATGTTTGCCATAATTTAAAATGCCATGATTTTATATGCCATAATTTTATTCGCCATAATTTCATTAGTAATAACGCTTCAGTTGCCATAATCGTGAAATGACATAAAATCATTTTCACTAATTTCATTGGTCATAATCGATCAAGTGTCATAATAATTTTTATCCATAAATTCATTTGCTATATTTTTCATTTTCAATAATGTCGTTTTCCATAACATTTATTCACAATAATATTTTTTCGCCCATACTAGCACCGTACTAGTTCAGTACAAGCACCTGCAATTTTGATGTTATGATCATGTCAAAACGAATAATTGTGCTCCACATATTCACAGTTACTGTAATATGTGGGTAATTTTGTTATTATCATATTCACAGTTGATGCAGTAGTATGTAAGCAAGCATGCAACATGTAAGTAAGCAAGCATGCAAGCAAGCATACAGCATGCAAGCGAGCATGCAACATGAAAGCAAGCATGCAAGCAAGCATACAGCATGAAAGCGAGCATGCAACATGCAAGCAAACATGCAGCAGGCATGGTTTCTGTCACGGCTCCGGCGCTGCGGGGCTCCGGCGGTCCCACGCGAGCTTATCGTCGCAGATGGTTTAACGCTCACCACCGCAGCTTCGTCTTGCTGGTCGGCTTTGCCGGCCAGCATCAGCCGCGGCGGCGAGCGTTACAACCACCTGCTCCTCAACTCGCGGGCCGACTCGCCCCTCCGCGCCTACGCAATTTTAAATTACACTCTAGGGGTAGGGCAGACGAAACTGCGTGGAGTCGGATTTACAGCGACTCGTTTCTGTCACTATTTCACTAAAACCAATTTTTTTGCAAATGTAAGTATGTATGTATATAAATGAACATTCGGAATAATACAATTATCATTAAAATACAATACTGAGGACATCTGTCTGTAACGTTTCTAAATTATGTTAAATGTTGCTTATGTCAAGTGTCGATTATGTAATGTGTTACTTATAGAATCTAATGATTATGACACATGTTATTATGGAAACTAATATTATGGCAAATAAAAATTATGACTAATAAGTTGTTATGGCAAGCGTTATTAGTTTATTGATATTAGTGCAAGTAAATATTATGAGAGGTGTTATATCACGGTACCACAGGGTGATCGTTGACGATGCGTTAAACTCATTTAGACCTAGCAACACATTGCATCAGCCACGGACTTGCATCAGCCACAGAAACGAGGACAGAGCACGAGATGCTGACTTCGCGCAACGCGACAACCATCGCACCACCGTTTCCAGGCCATCGAAAACGGGCACTTCGGTTCCAACCTCGAACGTAGTCGTAATAGTCGTAATCATAGCTATAATCAATTAATGTAATTTTTCTTAATTAAATCTATTTTTAAGTCAAACTTGGGTTTTTGAATACTCCGCCTGTAGCCTCCGTATAATTGGCGCAGTTGGTAGGATACTCGAAGCAGTGCGCGGCGCGTAAAAGGACTCCAAAATCGATCCTGTCGGCTCCGCATAGCCACTGCCTGAGCTCTTAAGCCTTCATCGAGTATCCAGAACCACGGACAGCTGCAGCCGGCGCATCCAGACTTCGATGCTGATTCAGAAATACCAAGAAATGAAACTGTGAGTACACTTGAATCGCTCTTGTGTTGCTTCCTTATATTCTATAGTTGTAACTTTTCCTTTTCCTAGTCTTACGTTAATCCTTCAAGATTTTCCATCCTAGGCAAACTGGTTCTTGTACTACTACTAGGGCCGAAAGGCAGAGTAGGTTAGATCAAGCTAGAGACTTAAGTGACAGAAGAGGACGAAAGCGCAATGGCTCAGGGAGATCAAATTGACGCAATATTTAAGTCCCTTCGGTTACTCCCAGAGTTTGACGGGAACCCAAATACACTAACTAGGTTTATTAGTTTAAGCGATCAATTAGTTAGGAGATTTCTTAATCCTAGTCCGGGAAATGAGCTAGAGAACCAAGCCTTGCTTAACGGAATTTTAAATAAAGTTACGGGTCCAGCCGCTCGATTTATTAATTCCAACGGTATCCCGACTGACTGGAGTGGCATTCGTACCGCATTAATTAATAATTTTGCAGATCAACGCGACGAAACTGCACTCTATAACGACCTTTCATTATTAACACAAGGACAAGGTACGCCACAGGAATTTTATGAAAATTGCCAAACCCTATTTAGCACCATTATGACATACGTTACCTTGCACGAAAATCTGCCTACCACCGTAGAGGCGAAGCGTGAACTCTATAAAAAGCTTACGTTGCAGTCATACTTGCGCGGATTGAAAGAACCGCTGGGTTCGCGTATTCGTTGCATGCGTCCCATATCCATAGAGAGGGCATTAAAGTACGTACAAGAAGAAACTAATACATTATATTTGCAACAGCGAAACAATAATTTCTTAGATAGTAAAAAGCAACCAAATTATCCAGCGGGCGCACAATCTAAACCCTCAAATAATCAACAGTTCACCATAACACCAAGTCATTTTAGTATGCCTGGCCCCTCACGCCATCCACCAATCATGATGCAGCAGCCATGGAGACCTAATTATAATAATAATTTACCTCAGCCTAACCGAGGGCCGTCACGTACTCAGCAAATATTTAGGGCTTTACCACCAAATTATAATGAACGGAGTAACGTATTTAGAATGATTCCACGTAATGCATCCGGAAATATGCAAAGCGGACCTGGTCCACCGCAGCCTGCACCTATGAGTGGTGTGAGTCATTTTGCCAGCAAACCCATGCCTGCCAGAGGACACGACTGGACCAGATCAGGCAACCCACCACCAAGCAATTACTTTAAGGCTCGCGAATTAAATTTTAACGAATGTCCGCACTATGCATACGGCCCCTACTATGATTGCCCGGAGTACTATTACATCGAGGCCGAACGTAATGACAATTTTACGTGCGTCGATGATAATCATAACGATCAATTAATTGCAGTTGATGTACCACATGGAGATAGTGAATCGTTGATGGAGTCTAAGCCATCCATTAGCAATGCGGATTTTCGGACGGACACGAAGTCCGACAGACAAAAATAGAAATTAACATACAGACTCAACGACAACTTCCGTATATTCAAATTTCGAACCCTCCTTTGAAACTACTGATAGATACAGGTGCCAATCAGTCCTTTATTAGCCCTGAGGCTATACGGAAATACTTTCCATCTATACCGCTAAATTACGAACCTTTTGAGGTCGTAAATGTCCACGCGACGAGTAGAAATAACAATTCGGTCATATTACCGTGCTTCGCGGAATTCAATGAGTCAGATAATATAAAATTATTTGTATATAAGTTTCATAATTACTTTGACGGCTTAATAGGGTCGGACCTATTAAGTAAGTGGGAATCAAACATAGATTATAAAATATGTGCTTAAACACCAGACACGCCACCACTCCGATTCAGGTATATGATTCTCGTAACGTTAATCTTTATGAGGCTATTATACCCGCTCGTTCTTCTAAATTGATAAAACTACCGATCAATATACAAGATGGGAATGCCTATATCCCGGAACAGGTAATTTGTAACTGCACTATAGGTGAATGTATCACGTCAGTTAGCAATAACCGAGGTATCCTAGAAGTTTCAAACCCAACTCGAAACGATTTAATATTTTCTGTCGATCGACAAGTTAGTGCCGAAGTATATTAATGAGTGCACCATTTGTGGTCAGTGTAAATACGGTCGTCATCCAATAAGGCAACAATTACACATAGTTCCCCCTCCGGCCAAACCATTTGAAGTTATCCATCTCGACCTGTTCACAGCCGAAACTGAGAAATTCCTCACAATCATCGATTCCTTTTCAAAGTATGCTCAAGCATACCATTTAAGGGATGGAACTGCAATAAGTGTTATTCAGGCTTTGTTAATATTTTGTACTCACCACGGAGTACCATTAACAATAGTCACTGATCGCGGCACAGAATTCACTAATCAGATATTCTCAGAATTTACTAGGGTTCACAAGATCAACCATCATAAAATTTTGGCACACACACCCAATGAGAATGGGATGGTGGAGCGCCTCCACTCAACTTTATTAGAACATTTAAGAATACTAAAATACAGAATCGTGGTGCATCAGTTAACAATTTAATGCCTTATGCCATTCTAGCATATAACAGTAGCATACACAGCTTCACCAGGTGTAGACCTTTAGAACTTATAAACGGACACTTTGTGTCCCCCGTGATCCATTAGACATGGATTTATCAGAACACTTAATGCAACAGTATATTCAAAATCATAGGATCAGAATGAATAAGGTCTACGAATTAATAAGCGAAAACTCTTTAAACCGTAGAACTGAAATTATTGATAATTATAATCTGAATAAGAGTCGTGAGCTCAAACAAGATTATAGTCCCGAGCAGCAGATATTTATAAAGAATCCCATGGCTAGTCGTCAAAAATTAGCACCCCGGTTTACGCAAGATACGGTATTAACAAAGAAAAAACGTGATCCAATCGCTAAGTCTCGTATAAAGAGAGTGCCTAACAGTGCACAATTGTTACAGGATAATACTGATGTACCTACTACAAGCGGCCGCTGCTCAAGAGATAACACTTGAGAGCCTCGAAGATGGACCGGGACTTCTCCCTTTTAAGCTAGGTTCCACAAAAATCATAACCCAGTATCATTCCTTTTTACAATCCATTGATATAAATGAAATTAAATCCAAGGTGGAGGTAGTGAAAACTCAGTTAAATTACATTCAGCCACAATTAAATAATAAAACTCGTTCCCTGTATGAACCACATATTGCACATCTTAAGAGCAAGTTAGATAAGATTTCAGATCAACTGCAGACATTTGACTCCAATCGTGTTAAAAGAGGCCTTATAGACGGTCTAGGCTCTGTAATTAAGAGCATCTCAGGCAATTTGGACTATACAGACGCGTTGCGTTATAACAATGCCATAAAAGCCCTTCAGGATAACGAACAGGAAATAAGTTCACAATTTAATCAGCACATAAGTTTAAGCAAGGATTGGATGTCACAGCATTCAAAAGTCTTAAAAAAATATTGTCGAAAACCAGAAAAATATATCTCAAATAGTTAATATAATGATCAATACTACTGAAGTTACTAATATAGATCTTCTTAATTATGCCCATCTGGCACAGTTACTCTTAATTCTCGGAGATAATATTGAAAATTTATCGGAAGAGTTAGTCAGAATAGAGAACCTTTTAGCCTTTATTCACGCAAAGAGTACGCATCATTCAATGCTTAGTCTGAATGCGCTACGAAATATGATAGATAGGATACGTAGTTTATATAAGAAGAAATATTAGATATAAGCATAAGGGAATATTTCGATATTATTAAATTGGGTTCCTATTATAGTAGCAATAACCTAGTAATAGTGTTCAAGGTACCGATTGCCTTGCCCAGCACCTATGACCTATACAGACTTTCCATTATAGGTACCTAATAAAAATCATGAAATCCTAATACCATCCTCTCCCTATATCGCAATACATGAGGACGAATTCATGTACATGGAGACAGAATGTCCGAAGGCAAACACCTGGTATCTCTGCGAGATGAAAGCTAGCTTCAAATCTCGAGATCAAGTGGACTGCATTCAACAACTGATCACAACGCAGAGAATCGACTCTACATGCAACCTTACCCCTGTCACACTCACCAGAGGGGCACTGGAGCAACTAGACGACAAGCATTATACCGTCACGTTCCCGAAAGCTACTAAGGTCCAGACATCCTGTGGAAGAAGTGAATACAAGAATCTACAAGGGAGCTACTTAGTTGTCCTACCGCATAACTGTTTCCTGCGAACCCCTGAATTCACCATCATCAATAATAATGACCATGCAAGAGGACAAGTTATCAAGATCACAGACTTACCTCCACGAGATTCCAATTTTATAACATCATCGCAATCGTAACTCTAAATTCAATAAACCTGGAGAATCTACACGCAAGCAATGCTAAGATAACGCTACAGCCGCCGATTAATATAGAGAAGCCTCAAGATACAACCTTATATCATACTACAATACCGTTGTACGCCATCCTATCAATAGCAGCTGTACTAGGTAGTTACGTCGTCTCCCGAAGACTCCTAGCAAAACGGCGATCTAACGGATCACCAGGAAACGAAACGAAGCAAACCACATGCCAGAATGTCAATGCTGAAATTGCAAACATCCGCCAACCTGAGACGTCAGATCACTATTCAACATTATTTTCGACGAAAGTACTCAAATAATTGCTGAACTACGGCGGGAGGTGTTATACCACGGTACCACAGGGTGATCGTTGACAATGCGTTAACCTCATTTAGACCTAGCAACACATTGCATCAGCCACGGACTTGCATCAGCCACAGAAACGAGGACAGAGCACGAGATGCTGACTTCGCGCAACGCGACAACCATCGCACCACCGTTTCCAGGCCATCGAAAACGGGCACTTCGGTTCCAACCTCGAACGTAGTCGTAATAGTCGTAATCATAGCTATAATCAATTAATGTAATTTTTCTTAATTAAATCTATTTTTAAGTCAAACTTGGGTTTTTGAATACTCCGCCTGTAGCCTCCGTATAATTGAGGGGACGATTATGGAAAACAATAATAGTACAAATAATTTTATGGAAAACAAGATAATACCGACCGAGTGCCCACCCCTGCGCTTGCCCGCACCGCCTCGATTGCCCACTCCGCAGGTATAAACATGCACTCGGTGCGTACTCGCCACTGCACACTGGACACATCACAGAGTAAGTTAGGGCACACTCTGTGATCCCGGGATTTTTGTGATTGTATAACTGATTCGGTGCCAAGATAATAAAAAAAATGCGTGTAAACACCTACTCGTCTACCCAACTCTCTCGACTTAGTATCAGTATTGGCCCACCTTCTCGGCATGTGTGATGAAGGCATAAGAGAATGCAGGAGCGAGCGAAGCGAGCTAGACATCTGGATAATCATGACTTGGATAGTTTAAGCTGTTATTGTGATTTTATTATGAGAATGCAAGATCGAGCTCCAAAATTGGAACACCACTCACACAGGGTTTTACTCCATTGAGTCAAATTAAAATTGGATAATCTCACCTAATACGAATAACACAAAAGAAATGTATTTGACGGCGCGTCTAAAGGTTTTGCGACGCTGGACTTAAGGAGTTGGTTTCAGAACGATTGTGACAGCGTCAACTTGACGTAACCCCCAGTACTGAGAAGGCGGCCTCCTGTCAGAAAAACGCGGGATCGCGACTTTTGATCGAAGCCGGCATTGAGTAATTAATGAGTGAGAGATTGATGATCATTGGGACTACCCTTACAATAAGACCTTTATAAAGACGCGCCGTCATATTCGTGCAATCTTTAACATCACGTAATTTTTTAAATTGTTTCTTTTGTTTTATCTACTTCGTTTAGATCAGGTGCTAACCTATAAGAAATTGTTGACACTGAACTTGATTTTAGTAAAACATTATTTTATCATTTTAATCATATATAAATCGGTGTTTAATTAAATCACACAAGCTTTTGCAGCATAAAGTTTTTTTTTTAATATAGGTATATTTTGAAGATTATCTAACTGGATAACAGAAACGCCTTATAAAAATTTCTGCGTGGTTTTGAAAAAAATTTTGATACCGCAAAGATTTTTTTCAATCGGCGATAGTCCCAACAAAAAATCATGCCAGTCCTACCATTTCGGGAATGCGTTGTAGTCACTTTTAGTTATTTAAGTTACTTTGGTAAGTTGTTAACTTGTCGCTAGCTATTTACCTTACCTACTATTATTTAAACATGTAAAGTGTGTTTAAAATTGTTATTCCGATAAATTGGTATTGACTTGAATGAATTGCTATGCCTGAAGAACAACGTTTCGTTTGGCACGAGGTTGGTACAGCACGTGTATGGCCTAAATGGCCTTTTACTTTGTGAAATACGTGCATTATAATAATGTTCAGTATCAAAGTACCATTGTGGCTATCAAATGAAATGAAATGAAATGAAATGAAATGAAATGAAATGAAATGAAATTGTTTATTCTGCAAATAGGATATCGGAATCACTTTTACACGTCATATTAAAAAAAATGTTTAAAATAAGCTAGATGAGGTCGACGTTTCCTAACTGACTACTCTGAGAAGAAAGGCCGAAACAAACTCAGAGGTCACAGTCTCTTTTAAAGTCCAGACATAATCTTGGTCAAGCCATATGAGAACCATGTAGATTAGTGTCTGAAATGGTCTTTTGAGGAAAGAACCACACAGATTTGAGTGGACCTGTCCAGTCAGTGCAAGCATTTGTCAGTAATCAGTCAAATCTAAGCACGTTATCTATTTCACAAAGTGTAATTTATTGAGGAGGTAATTTTATTTAAATACTAGCTTCTGCCCGCGACTTCGTCCGCGTGGAATAATTACTTTGGGCTAACGCTAACTTTAACCCGCGACTGAATATTATTTAGATTATTATTAGAAAAAAAAAAAATGTTTTGTTTATAAATGTTTTTATTGGCAATATTCTTTATAGTCAATGTCAAATGACTGCAGTGCGCGAATGCAGTTACGAGCAAGGTAGTCGAAACCCTAAAGAACCTAAAACTTTACATTTTTCTCTTATCTGCTATTAGCAACATAATATTATAGAAATGTTTGTCGTGCTTTAGTTCGTCGAGCGAAAATTGTGTCGCGCTAAAGTTCGTCGATCAAAAGTTTCGTCGTCCCATCGATGGTCGTGAAAACAATCAGTCGCACTAACGTTCGTCGATCAAAAGTTTCGTCGTGCCATCGTTTATGTGAAAACAATCTGTCGCACTATCGTTCATCGAGCTGATGTTCTGTCGCACCGCTGATGGTCGACCTATCGTAGTATCGCCCTAGCATTTGTCGTGCATTTGTTTGTCGCAACTATGATACGGAGTCAGTAAGTTAGGCTGATCCGTCACGCTCTGAGGTGAAAGACTCGATCGGGTGAACTCGGGACCGCCGATTGTACCCGAGCGAGAAAGATACAATGAAGTTTTCACTTCTGCCGTGCGGTCTTAAGCACACTCTTTTTTTTATTGCATTGACATAGAAGCTTGATTTTTAAAGAATTCTAAACCACCATTAGATCTACGTAGTTGATATTAATTTCAACGTGATACTTCCACGTGTTCCTGAGAAAATGGTTATTGACAAACAGACAAACGGACTTCGAAGTGATCCTAGAAGGGTTCCGTTTTACCTATTGAGGTACGGAATCCTAAAGATGAAATGATGTTCGTTGGTAAGCGTATCACTTTAGAACGTCTCGTCTGGACCAATTTGACAAAATTTTTTTAAATGTTCGTAATAATCCGAATAAGGTTATTACGGAAAGAAAAATCGCCACCAGAAATAAAAGCCATTAATTTATTTTATAATACATATTTCATCATCATCATCAGCCTATTAATGTTCCCACTGCTGGGACACAGGCCTCCTCTCTGTGAGAAGGAGTGGGCCGTAATCCACCACGCGGGCCCAGTGCGGGTTGGTGGATGTCACATGTCTTCGAATTTTTGGTTCTAAGACATGCCGGTTTCCTCACGATGTTTACCTACACCGTTTTTGAGAGCAGTGGTGATGAAATTATTTACACAAAGTAAAGCGCCTGCTTGGGTTCGAACCCACGACCCACAACTCGTAAGTCGGGGCTGTTACCACTGGGCCACCACCGCTCTCATACATATTTATCAATACTTATTAATTTATTTTATTTTATTTTGTAGTGCAGATACCTAAACGTTACAAGGAAAGTAACACGAACTAAATGCAGAGTAAAGTCGTGATTCAAGTTTTAGAAGTATGAAGAACAGGGTTTAAAGTTCACTCATACTCTAGAGGGAGGATCCTCCGACAAGACGGGTGCTATGTCTCAACTCTCAACTGCCCGTAAGTTGATTTCGGATACTCATCATTATAAACAACTTTTACGATGGAACCAAAGCTGAAATCGCGAAAAAAAAATCTGTTGTTCCCTACATTTTGACGAGATATGCGAACATAAACGTATGGAACAGCTGATTATTTTTTTGCGATTTCAGCTTTGGTCCCATAGTAAAATTTGTTTATAATGATAAGTAAAATGACCCCTTAAGAGGTTTGTAATGAATAAAAAATAACATTGTATATGTTAATCGCGCGGTAAACTCTAATAGCGCAATGCAGGATTTATATGACGTCATTTGTTTGACGGGTACTTCACATGATGTGTGTTTTTTACAAAAATACAAACTGAAATAAAACAATAGTATAAGAAGTAATAAAAGTAAATAACTGTAGAGATAGCTCGGCGTCTATGATGAACAAGCCGCACGCGCTCATCTTCTTGAATGATGTCTTCTGTAAACGTTGGATGTTCTTGCAAAACCTCCGATCTATATCTGAAACAAATTAAAAGAAAGTTTTTCAATGCGAGATTTATTTTCTTACAAAGAAATATTAATGGGTTTTTATTAATTAAAGCCTGTTTCAGACGCTTCACTTTTCGTTAATTTTTGCCTTTCATTCGGCATCTTTCACTCGAAGTGAAACATCTGAACACAGAATAAATGAAAAGTGAAAAATGCATTCCTAAGTGAACCGATCCAAAGCTGTAAGATTTCGGCACACGCCATCTTTCACTTGCCTACGAAATTATCGAAAAATAAAATGAATTGAGCATTTATGAACTTTAATTCCTATATAATTTTGTCTGAAGCGTCTGAAATCGGCTACAAAAAACTTATTACAATAATTAATATTTGTGCATCTATCAAGTTTTGTCTCTTCTTTACCATAATATAAGGATAACGGGTAGAGCCCGCTTTTGGAGTACTTTGGGAATAAGCCCCCGCAAGCAATGAATTTAAAACACATTATAATGTAGCACAGAATATTACTACTAACCAGAACAATTTCTTGACTTCATGAGCATTACACAGATACTCTGAACATCTCTCATTGCCGCATAGAATCTCTCACATTCCACACTCAAACATATTATTATGAAAATATTTTTGATGGTATAAATTTGAGTTAACGCTAGTAGAAACATTTGCTGCAATGGTAACAGGCATTGTCATTATAACAGGCTTTGGAGATGTGTCAAAAAACAGAAAGCAAATCTTTAAAAAATTAAAAATTTAATAACATGAAAAATGTTATAGATAGACCCCCCCTTTTGAAGTTTATTTTCGATATTTTTTCATGAATATTCAGAAAATTACGGGCGGTCACATGCGCATGGGCGACATTGTATAAGAAGCTCTTGTGCAATATTTCTTGCTTCTAGACGTAGCGGTTTAGGCTGTGCGTTTTTTTTTTGTCTGAGTGAATTTAAGAATTTTACTTAACATATTAAGATTCATTCGTTTTCAAATATGAATGATGTCTTCAATCTTGATTATATACTTAAATAATAAACGTACCATATGTTGAAATGTCGTCTCTATAATAATGTAGGTCTCTTGTATAGTCAGGTATACATCAAACATTATTTTCCCATATTCTTCTCTTTCTGAGTCTTGGGTGTTTCGTGAGTTTTGAACTTTTTTAATCCAAACACGAAGTATTTTTTCAATTATTTTCAAAAATGGTAAAGCATATACAATGTTAATATCGAAAACGATACCGACGTAAATTGACATCATATCGAAAATATCAAAGTCGAGAACAAAATGGAAAAACATGATAAATCCTATATAAAAAATATTTAAATTAAAAACCCAAAACCAGTTGCAGATAATTAATCCTCTCAATTCGTTGCTATTTATTTGTAGAAATCTGAGAAAATTTTGAATATTCACGACCAACAAGATATTGTAGTAGCTCTGTATGATGTTTATAGTGTTCAACAAATCCCCGATTGTGAAGACAATTAAGTCAATGACCAAGGTCGAAGATAAAAATAAATTGTAATCACCCCAAATATGATTAGAATATCCGATGATAAAAATGATCCATTCATGCAAAAGTATACACCGAAATATTAGCATGCAAAATACTCTTATAAAGTTGTAAAAATAAGTATTAGAAGTAATAATGTTGTCACGAATAGAATACTTTGCGCAAATGAAAAGACTTTGCATCAGATTCAACGGTCTTAGTACTGATTGTAATTCATTTTCAATCACGTTATTACGTATTATGTCGTTAGAAGAGGCTCGTAGTATGTTTCCGACTATAATAGCGTTTCTGTTTGATTTGAAACAGTTTTTGAAATACGAAAACATGTCTGCTTCCACGCAGTTGACTATTAAGGCTGTTAGATATTGATTGATCTAGAAAATTTAAGTCTGCCGATAAGCAAATTATTTATTAATACGTCAGTAAATAGTGCTTAATGTGTTTGTACAACATACAAAGTAGCGCAGCGTAAATGATTAGATAGTTACTTGCCTATCGATTGACTGTGATGGGCAAGTAATTATCAAATATATGTATATATCGCAGATGAATTCTCGAATTCACTATTTTACATAACCGCTAGCCATTATACAAAAGATCATCATTATAAAAAAACAGCTGAACGACGTTTAGCGATTTTCTATAATACGTTTTTATTTTTAAGGTTCCTTAGTAAACAAGGAACTCTTATAGTTTCGCCATGTCCGTCTGTCTGTTTGTCCGTCCGTCCGCGGCTTAGCTCAGAGACTCTTTGTACTAGAAAGCTATAATTTAGCATGGGTATACATATTAATTATGCCGACAAAGTGGTACAATTTTGGGATGCATGAAGAAGCTTCTTCGTGTAGCGCAGTTTGTTCCGCCAGTTACTCAACAGAACCAACCGTTCAGCGCGTCATGGACAGTCGCACCCAACACTGAATGTGACAGGCCTACATTTACTGCGGGATTATCGTTCATAAACTAAACTGTACCAATTCCATATTGTTTGCTTGCCTCTTAAGAAAATTACAGTAGGTACTTGAGCACATTTGTATACATAGTAATTTGGTTATAATATAATCATGAATCAACATCGAATATTTACTATCTACCAAGCATTGGCATAAGCTGGAAATATTGTTGCGTCGTCGTTTAAAAAACATCAAGTCATGGCATCTTATCCAGCTGAAATGTTACTCAATAATCGTCTAGGAAAAGAAGTCCAAAGAATGTTTTATCCGTTCAACTTTCTCCTGACTCTATTTTTCTCTTCAAAATACCGCATACGGAATAACTATATTACTCCAAGTGAAAAGAAGTCCTTCTTGCCACGATTTCTTTGTGTTTGTTTTATAGTTGCAGCGACTATTTATCGAGTATATCGCCAAGATATCCATCGTTTTATCCATGAAGGCAATGTTCTTGTCATGTTATTTCTGTCATTTTTCTTACCCACCTCTCGTGGTCTTGGTTTTGTAATAACCTTTATTCTTAATATCGTGTATAGCCATAACAACGTCATGATCATTGTGCTGATCCAGATTATACATAATAACATCGATATTAGTAAGAGTGTTCGTAGTTTTATTTTGTGGAATCGGTTCTTGGTATCAACTGCTTTTTGCATTTGTATGTATTTTGTTATTTTTGGTATAACGTCTCATTACTTTGACGTACTGAACTGTCTTGTTGAGGTAGTATTTATTAGTTTTGAGATTGATTACATTTATGCTGTTCGAGTTCTTATATTGTTGATAAAGTATCTCGATGGATGGATTAAAAATGTTCACATGATGAATGTTGCACAGGAAAATGATGAAATATATTGTATGAAGTTGTTTAGAATGTATCAAAAGATATTGAAAGCTTTTGATGCGTACAAGACGGTATCTCAAGTTTTGGTACGTTTATCAAAAAGTGTGTCAAAATGATCGAATGAGTGGTTTACTATTTCTGATGACAAGATATCAATAAAGAGCTCTTATTGAAATCATAAATTACAAAATACTAACTAGCGTCAATTTTTTTTCAGGTCCTTCTTCGCACGTTCAATGTATTCTGTAGGAGTTTATGTTTATTTGAGCTTCTGCTACAAATGATCAAAACGCAAATTCGGTCACACGACGAAGTAAGAATTACTATACGTTTATTATAGGACCGTTAGCCGATACAACAAACTAGTTTTTGAAAGGAGAGGGTGGATTGACAAGCGTAGATTGCTGCCTAGCTAGTAGAGGTCTATGTTTAGTGGACTGCAATATAAGCTAGTTTACCAATGTTCTTATCCTTCGCGTGTCGATGCCAATCTAAATTAAGTCTGCCCAGAAATTATAGTTTACCAATATGTAACTTTCTTTAAGGTTTCCGTCTCGAGTTTAGCGTTCAGCATTGTGACAATGTATGGGATTGTAAAAGACCTTCTACAAGTAACACTACACTGTTTTTATTGCGAGAAATTCAATATCACTGTCGAAAAAGCTGGGATGGCTTGCATACAGCGTTTGAAGAATACGAACTATACAAGTAAGCATATAAGTGCATAAAACTGCTGTCCCCTTCAATATAATACATTCTCGCTTAAATGCGGTTCTTAGTCAAAAACCAAATGTAAACCAATGTGTATATCTATCGACAGTAGAAGAAACTCATAAGAGTTTGAAACAAGAAAAAAACGATTTACTTACTTTTTACAAACAGAATATTGAATATTTTCCTAAAATAAACTTTATACTAAGTTGCAAGTTCTCGGTCACATTTCAAATCCTTTAATAATAGAACTTTCGTTACAGAACATGAAGAAAGACTTTGCAAGAACGTTTTAAGAGAAAATCGAAGGTTCTCAAAGATGACCGCGTGTGGACTGTTCTATGTAGACGCTGCGCTACCAATGTGTTTGATGGGACTTCTTACTAATTACGCCGTAATACTATTACAGTTTGCTTTTCTATAAAAATATGTATTAAGCATAAACTGGCTAACTTGTGAAATATTCACAGCTGATTGTAGTCCTTGATTTAATGTGTAACGCAACATTACAATCATTAGATAATGTTGGATAAACCATAAAGTGAAGATGATGTCAATACTTGTTTTATGTGTTTGTAATAACTCTGTGGCTAATATATAATATACGGACAAAAATTTAAGACTATTCATACACACATAAACTCACGCCTCCTCCCCAAGGGGGAGAGGCAGAAACTTCAGAACGCCACCTGCTAAGATCCTATTCATTTAGACCTGCGGTCGGCAACCTTTTAGCAGGCAAGGGCCACGTAGTGGCAAAATGAGGAAGAGGCGGGCCGCACTTGTTCATAATTTTGATAATAGGTATCTATCTATTTGACTCGTTCCATCGTCAATATTACATGAAAAAGGGTTTGCAAAATCTTCAGTTTGCTTCAAGTCACCAAATCTGTCTTTCATTTTATCAATGCTCGCTCGCTTAAACATTGCGCCCGCAGTGTTTATTAGGCATTATTAACTAAGGTAAAATGCTTTTGACCGCTGATTTAGACTATTCATATTTCAGATTATAATTCATTTGTCACAGACTCAGAAGGTAGAGAGTCGTCTAATCTGAGTTCGTCTCGGCATTTTTTCTGAGGGACTAGTCAGCAAGGAAAGGCCCGTGCCATCTATTTTTAAAATATTGTTGTGTAAAAGTGTCTAAAAAGATCTACTTACAGAAATAAACATCATACATTTCAATCGATATGCAAACTGGCAGTTGAACACACTAGCGAACAAGTACGCATGCTATTGGCTTGCTGACTTTTTCGCCGGTCTATCTCCCTAAAATTACAAATTTATGGAGTAATTCGTAATCATAAAAAATGTATTTATAGCTAACCTTTTAACTTTAATAGATACGTACTTTACTATCCATACATTTGTATGGATAGTAAAGTCCATACACGCGATCGACAAATATAATGTCATCTGCTAAACGACGGAATAAGTCGGATGATAATTTGTGTTGTGTCTGCGTTGTTTGCACCATAGAGTATAGTAATAGATTGGGAAGTTTACGCTCACGCGTTTGGATATATGATTCCGAACAATGCCTCACGTAGCATTGCTGCCGCGGCACTTGGTCCCCATACATTTTGTATAGATTCATATGAGATTACATTCCGAGCATCGTAGCAATGCTGCGCGTCATTGCTGCAACGGCATTGTTGCGCGTCAGTGTCGCCTTGTTGCCACGGCAGACCAGTAGCGGCGTTCATTACAGCGATATAAGAACACTGCCCGAGTGACATGTCAAATTTTTGTTCCGCATTTTAATATTAAATTAAATTAGTAATTAAGTTAAATTAAGGTCTAACTTTATGTGTAAACGTAATATAATTGCATAAATACTCAGGATTATTGTTTTCCTGTAAATATATAAAGTAAAACACAGTGTTTGGTTACGAACCGGTAACCTAAAATCAACAGCTGACGTTTGAACTGCGGATTTAAACGGGGAGTATTGCTTTACTTTTATATAATAATAGCACACAATCATCACATTAACTCTGTTACACGTTCTCGTGTCTTTTTACATAAATAGTTCGCTGATTTAGCACTCTGTATTGGGTCTCAATCGCATTGTTTACATTGTAGAAAACGAAACTTAGCAAAGATTGTGATAGTCTCAATCAGATCTAAGTATAATATATACATTAAACAATTAAAACGTCCATGATCGTTAGTTTTGCACTGCCTTTATACTGTGATATTAAATACTTATTAGCTTTCTTAAATCTAGGCAACCTACCCACATCAGAAAAAGTAAATCAATAAAAGCATCTAAATTTTACATTTAATTTAATTTGATAATATAGCTTTGATAATAGCTCTTTAAGCTTATTCAATAGCCTACCTCATTTCTCAACTAAACTAAACAACGCAAATTTCTCCCTTTTTGTATTTCATTTCCAACTTTACTTACTTTATTTGTCTGTCCTTCTTTATCTCACCGTTTCTTTATTCTAATTTCAGTTACAAATCCTGAAACCATGCTTGTGATGACCCGTAAGGCTACTGCTCAGGATATGGAGCTTAAATTGAGAACGGCCCTCCAAAACCTTGAAGCATCTAAGCTCCAATGTAAACAATTGTTGCAAGAGAATGATGAAAGTGAGGAGGAAATTAAGAAGATAGTTAACAAAAACTCAAGCCTTAAACGGGAGCTAGTAGACCTACATCAACAATATCTCAATGTTGTTGATGAACGCGATCAACTGAAGGTGGTCACTGATGGTTTCAGCAACTGTAGTAACTTGTACGAGGAGGCCTTAAGCAAAGTTAGGGACCTAGAAGATGAATTAATTCACGCTAATAGTCGTATTATCCAGTTAGAGAAAGAAAAACAATGTACGCAGGTCAAAGAAACTAATCACCTATATAATGAACTATTAAATACTAATTGTAACCCTCATTCCATTATAACTATTGACCTTACTGAAGATTCCTTGTTGAAACAGAATTATAGTTATAAAGTTAGTCATAAGAAAATGAAAAAATATGCTAAACTAAATAGAATAATTAAAAAATGTAAACAAATTAGGAGACAACAAAAACACTTTTCCAAAAATATTCCACGGAGAAAGGAACGTATTGATCTAATAAATAAATTAAAAAATTATCAAATAAAATTAGAAGACAGCAAAAACATTTATGAAATTGATACACAGCGCTTACAGTCCGACATACAGGTACTTGAGAGCAGACTTAGTTCCCTTTTCATTAAATATGTGGGTTCTCAGAACCAAATTAAAGAACACATTCTTGCTGCTAATGAGTTAGTTAGGTGTCAGTGTACTTGTCAGGTTTCAAACCCTGATGCTGTCCAGCCTGAGGCAACGGAGGACCCGTCCCAGACTGAGAGTGTGTCTCAAGACTGTATCCTCAATCAAGATAAACCTGATATTGTGCAAGAATTATCTCAAATGGTACAGTCAGTAGCTAGTAGTATTTCCTCTTGTAGTAGTCAAGTTTGCTATCAGTCAGTTATGTTTTCAGATAGTATAGGAAGGGGGTTAGGGAAATTAGTTAGTAACAACTTGAGTTTTTCTACTCAAAACTATTGTTTACCTGGATTATCCTTCAAAGAAATAATGACATCAATTACAAGGACTCAATATGATTCTAATACCAACATAACTGTATTTGTAGGAAATAGTTCCCAGGTCAAAAAGGAAGATATCACTGACAGTGTTACTGAGATTTTAAAGTTAAATTGTAATAAAATTATTTTGTGTGCTTTTCCCTATTTTGAGAGGTTATCAAATAGAAAAAATAATTATATACATATGCTTAACAAGCATATTCAGTTCTTAGTAAGTCACTACAGTGACAAACTTATATTTTTTGACACCAACAATTTTGTTGATAAGTTGAAATCGACAAGGAATACAGTGTATCTGCCCATTAGGTTTAGACTTCAAATAGCGAGGCTATTAGCTTATATAAACTCAGACATAAGTAGTATGTCGACGTGCAGTACTATAATTAACACCGCAATTATTAGTAATAATTCTAATGTACAGGTGGCCACCAGTAACTGTAGCACTAATGCTATAAACTTTTACAATTATTGTACGAAGGAGGATCCATGTGTCACTATGGCAAATTCTTGTCATAATGTGGGGTCCACAAGTAGTAGGATCTCATTGCCTGGTGATGGCATGGGAGTCTTGGGGCTCACTCTGGATGTTAATTTAAACTAGATAGTAAGACAACAGAAGATACCAGTAACACTGTAGTTATACCTACCAAGAACAAGGTGTCTTCTGGCTCTAAAATAGTTAATTGTAAAAAAGAGTCTAAGCAGAATACCTTGAAATTATTCCATCAAAATATTCAAGGTTTTTCTTCCAAACAATTAGTAATTGAATTATTTTTAGAAAAAACTATGTTCGAAATTATTTGTTTAACTGAACATTGGTTAAAAGATTCTGAGATGTTAATTAATTATAAAAATTATAGCGTGGTCAGTTGTTTTAACCGCAAATCAATGCTGCGTGGGGGTTCACTAATCTTAGTTAAAAAGTCTATTAAATCTAAGACTCGTAAAGATATAGTTGATTTGTCGGTTGAACATAACATTGAGTTGTCCTGTGTTGAGCTAGATAAGTATGTCATAGTGTGCGTTTACAGACCCCCCAATTATCAAAACTACTCCATATTTGAGGCAGTAATGGAAGATGTTCTAGCAAAACTTGCAACGGGGAAAAAATCAATAATTATCTGTGGTGACTTCAATATTAATATCTTAGAAAATAGTTCAAATAGCAGTCGATTATTAAGTCTCTTTAAATCATTCAATCTGTCAAATGTGTTTTCAGAACCAACCCGCATAACTACAAATACTGCTACATGTATTGATAATGTTTTTTGTTGCTGCGACTATTTAGATAAAGCTATTGTAAATTATCTGCCTTCGGATCACAGTGGTCAAACTGTTGCTTTCAAGTGCAACACACCATTACAAAGATTTCAGATACAATCTAGACAAGTAACAACCAGCAATCTAAGTAAATTTAATAATAACTTAATTAGTAAGTTAAGTATACCGGGTCATATTATAAACAATGTAAATGAATTATATGAGGAATTCTTTTCGGTAGTGCGCACCGAGTTCGATAATACTTTAAAAAAGAAAACTAAAACGATTTGCCCAAATTTTCTGTTCAGTGACTGGGCAACTAAGGGTATTAGGAAAAGTAGGGAAACATTGTTTGAGCTGTATGGCCTTAAGCCTTTTATTAACTCTGACACTTTTAATAAATACGTTGCTACTTACTCTAAAACTTTTAAAAATACCTGCAAGGTAGCTAAAGCCTTGTACCTTAGCAACAAGATCAAATCAGCCGATAATAAAATAAAGACGGTTTGGAAAATTATCAATGACGAAACAAATAGGAATAAAAGACATAACAGTGATTTCACACTAGAAACTTCACGTGGTGTCATAAGCACTAACAAAGAAGTTGCTCAAGAATTTGTAAATTTCTTTACCAGTATCCCACTTAAAACTACTGAAACCTTAAATTCCTCGCCCTCGCGTTCTATTGATTTATTAAGAGCCAACGTTTCATCCTGCCCGATTGAATTTAAATTCAAGCATATAAACCCCATAACAGTATTAAAAGCTTTCAAGCAAATTAAGATCAAATTAACCGAAGATCTATGGGGAATGTCAATCAAAGTTTGTACCTCCATTATTGAGACTATAGCGCCGTACTTAGCCTTAATATTTAATTTGTGTGTGGATCAAGGAGTCTTCCCTGATCTAATGAAATATAGTAAGGTAATACCACTATTCAAATCCGGGGACAGTAAAGATACCAATAATTATAGACCCGTGTCCGTGTTGCCAGTATTAAGCAAGGTGTTTGAAAAGGTAATGCTTAATCAAATGCTCAATCATTTTAATACCAATAAAATCTTATATGATCAACAGTATGGCTTCACCAAGGGACGTTGTACGACTGACGCCGGTGTCACCTTATTAAAACACATATTTACGGCGTGGGAAGAGGCCCAAGACGCCATAGGAATTTTCTGTGACCTCTCCAAGGCTTTTGACTGCGTCGACCATGAAACCTTAATCTTGAAACTTGAGCATTACGGACTTGGAAAACTTGCGCTCAGTTTAGTTAAATCTTATTTAAATGATAGACAACAGCAAGTTCAAATAAATGGTGTCAATTCACTCGGTTTAAAAGTAAAAATGGGTGTACCACAAGGATCAATATTGGGTCCTTTTCTCTTTTTAGTATATATTAATGATCTACCCCATTTGTTAAAAACTCAACCACAAATGGTGTTATTTGCTGATGATACTTCATTAATTTTTAAAATGAATAGACGTGCATCAAATCTTGACGACGTAAATAACGCCCTGCAGCAGGTCCAAAATTGGTTCACTGCTAATAATTTAGTATTAAATGAGAAAAAAACTAAGTGCATAAGATTTTCTTTACCAAATGTCAAAAGTAGTAATTGTGAGATAGTATTAAATCAAGAGAAACTAGAATTCGTCGATCAAACTGTTTTCCTGGGGATCACGCTCGACTCTAGGCTTCAATGGGGTCCTCATTTAACATCCCTTTCAGGACGACTAAGTTCGGCAGCATATGCTGTGAGAAAAATCCGTCAATTTACGGATGTAGATACCGCGAGGCTAGTCTATTTTAGTTACTTTCATAGTATTATGTCGTACGGTATTCTACTATGGGGACGGGCTGCAGACATCGAGTCCATTTTTATTCTGCAGAAAAGAGCCATCAGAGCGATATATGGCCTCCGCAGGCGCGACTCTCTAAGGGAACTGTTTAAAGAGATTAACATCATGACGGTACCTTGTCAATATATCTATGAAAACATTATGTACGTAAGGAAAAATCTACATCTTTTTAGTAAAAGAGGTTCAAGACACAATTATATCACTAGGAATAGGGACCAATTAGTTCAACCGGGTTTCAGGCTAGCTAAAGTAGACTCATCATTCATGGGGTACTGTTTAAAATGCTACAATAAAATACCTCCCCACATACTTCAGCTGAATGAAACGAAATTTAAATCTTATATTAAACGCACACTATGCAGTCAGGCATATTATAAGTTGGGGGATTACATCGCTGATAAAAATGCTTGGGTCAACGCTGGTCCTGCTCCACAAGGGCACATAAACTAATTGTATAGCATCTGAAAATACTGTTGGAGCTGCGGAAGATTTTAAAAACTATCTTTGCATTGTATAAATTCAATCTCTTAGCATTGTATAATTGCATAGCACATGTGTGAGTACTATGTACAGACTATAAAGCTACCATTTAGGTACTGGGTATGTCTTTCATTGACTTGAATGTGCCCTGGCGGCTGAGAGTATGTCATGCTCACTCTAATGTCACGCTGACGGTGGCGTGTGTGTTGGATCATTTAGCTCCCTTCAAAATGGTTGAGCTGAATGATGCTAATCCATGCGTCATGTTCGTGAACGGGCGCCGTCAGTTGTGACTGGTCATCTCATAGCTGCCATGGCTTATTTTAATTTGATTTAATTTTTTAATTGTTTTATTTTTGTTTTTATCTTTTATTACGGACGCTTTTAACGTTTTGCATCGTTCTCACATGTATAAGTTCAACATGAATGATGTAACCAATATTTTGTAACCAAATTTTTATTTAAAAGAGTGTCCGTGGAGTTTCTTGCCCGTTCTTCTCCATAGGTACCTACTACGCTTTGGAATGGGCATCTAGCTTCATCTTTTCTGACTGACCGACCCCTTGACAATTCAAAAGTGCCTGTAATTGGTTTATTTGAAATAAATGCTTTGAGTTTGAGTTTGAGTTTGAGTTTGATAATTTATGTGAATGTTGACAACTATTGTAAAAAGATTTTAAGTTAGAGATTTCAAATTTTGACACTTTAGCCATTTTACCTTTCCACTGTCATTAAGTGTATTTGTTATTTTGCCTGTGTGTTGTTACATCACGTAAAAAGAGTGTGTAGCTCTTAGCCTTGTCACGGTATACGGTATTATAACTAAGCCGTATCTTAGAAATAAATGCCTACAGCCGCGCGGTACGTAAACATATACGATAGGGCTGCCCGCCTCCAGCATTTCAATTACATTTGCCTACTTTGTGTTTCCATTTACTTTTGTGATTGTAAATATACTTTTTTTATCTACACAAATAAATAAAATACTTTGTGAATTTAATAACAAAACAAAACACAAATGCTCGAGGTTTTAAAACAAGCGTACCTACCGTATCATGATTCATGAACCGTCTATAACTACCTATTTCACTCGTGTCTATCACTTTCCTTTACTCTATTCACTTTATTTATTAATCCAGACATCTTTTTTTCGGGAGATAAAAGGAAATACTTATCCATTAAAAAGACACACATTATGTACCTACCTACCAGTAAGTAAAATTATTTTATAGTAAGACTATAAAATAATTTTGTTGTTGTTGTTTGTTAATAATAATACCTTTCAAAGTTTCCAGGTAATCTAAGAAAAGTTATCTCTGGATGCGTTATTGCCAAATTCATGCAACCAAAAACAGCAACAATATATCCTACTCGTCATATTAAATATGTACTTGAATTTATTTTTAGTGTAAAAATCGCGCGGTTATTGTTAAAAAAACAACACACCGTTCGTTCGTCACTGCGGCACAGACGCGACTGTCTGCATACCACGCGCATACCTGGATCGAGGCGCGTAGGTATAGCTCGCGCTTCATCCGTTTGTATGAAGTTGAAATACCGTATACCGTAGCCTTGTTTAAAAAGTTACTACGCATCGGTATGACACAAAGCAGGTTAAGCAACGGTCATACATTGGCAACGCTAAACAATGCTACTATAATCATATTCTTCGCAGAGTTATACATAATTATAATATAAGTTTCGAACAAAACTCGGGCACGTCAACAGCGTGGGCATGCTGTTGACATGGCCGAGTCTCGCAAAGGTCTTTCATAGTGCAGGAGTCGTTGCACTTAGAGGGAGACCGGGGTTAAGCATCGTTTAAGCTGCAGCACCATAATCGCATTGTGGATCATTGAACTTTCCCCACCTGACTAAATTGTACCTGCTGTTGTAATGATAATGATGCTAAATGATTGATGAATGGTAGAAGTAAGAGGCAGTGAATAATGATGATGGTAACGAGAGGTAGATGTTAAAATCTGTCATGGCAAACATTAATGTAGGCACTTTAATAAATTAGATATTTTCAGTTCCACTTAGACTACCATTAAATATTATTACTATCAATAATTTCAATGACATGTTTCAGGATACTAAAATATACAATGCCACTTTAGGAAGTATTTATAGTTAGCTATTCCAATAGTCGATTAGGCGATTAACTTTCATTTTCGACATCATTAACATCAAAATTCCGAGTGTATCAGACATGTTTTCCTATTTCAAACATTGTTCAAAATCAACCATAAATCCTGTTGTTATAGTGGACAATGCAGCTATGGCTTCATATAACAATAAATTACTTAATAACGTGATTGAAAAAAAAATACAATCAGTACTAAGGCCGTTGAATCTAATGCAAAGTCTTTTCATCTGCGCGAAGTATTCTATTTGTGACAACATTATCACTGCAAATACTGATATTTACAATTTCTTAAGAGTATTTTGCACGGTCATATTTCGTTGTGTCTGTTTGCATGATTTGATCAGTGTGTTAATTTTTTTGCATGACGATTGGTGGGGACCTTTTAGTTTATTCTTCTGCTGTAGCCTTTCTCTTGATTTCATCTCGTACTTGATCGGGGATTTAATTAACTGCTTCTCAAACATCATGCACAGTCACTACAATATCTTGATGGCTTTAAAAATCCAACATGTGCTCAGCGTCCTACAAATGAAAAGCGAAGAACTCGGAAGTTTCATTGTCTGTAACTGGACCTACGTTATCATCCTTAATATTCTTAGCATCAGTTTCGTTATTTGTTACTGTTTTACTATGGCTAGTAAAAATGTTTCTGAAATGATAACGGCCTATGCCAGCATCGCTTACGATATTAACGTCGTGTATGCTTTGGTACTTTTAAAGTTATTAAAGAAAATGCTTCGTGTGTGGATTGAAAAAGTTCTAAACTCAAGCAATACCGAAGAATCAGAAACAGATGAATACTGGAATATAATATTAGATGTTTTCCTTAATATATTGGAGATTTATATGATCATTGAGAAAACGTTTCGACAAATGGTAAGTTAATTTTTGATGAAGACAAATAATGCAAACATGTTTTAATACTTCTTTGTGCTACTATTTTTAACTTTCCTAAAATAACATTTTTCACACAGACGCAACTTCAATAAAGAAATAGTGGGTGTTACCTCAGAAACAGACACTCGTGTTCAACGCGTGTCTAGTGTCAAACATACGACAAACTCCATAGACGTAAATGTCATAATATAATGAACTGTTGTTTAACCTAGACAACAATTAAACACATTTCTGTGGTAGTAAGGAATATTTTTTCTTTCATTTGCAGATTCTATTTTATACTATTTTCAGCGCCTTCCTTAGTTTGCGGAACGTAGCTGTAATGTTAATATTAAAAACCTTAGTAAAATATTCTGGTCATAATCGTGTAAGTACCAACATTATTTAATAATACACTTCACAGACAATCATTTCCATTTTGTAAATTTTACAATAGCAATTGTGTTCATCGAGATATAAATACTAACGTACTAGAGAAGACACCGTAAATTTCTACTTTGTCTCGTTCAACTGCGGCAATCGCGCCGCAGTTAAGGCCTTTTTGCCGAGAATAAATACACTTCCGCAGCAAATCTAGCGCTGTGGTAAATTAGTTATCAAGTAGGCAGAAGAAGCAGACTGTGTCTCATCTGCGGGTACGGATACCTATGAGAATCTCCTTGCACCGCGCATGCACCGCAGTTGTCAAACTTGACATCCGAGGGACACATTTTTTGTTCACGGTGTCTTCTCTAGTTTACATTGATCTCAATGATTGTGTTAAACGAATTAAAATCTGGATTGACGTTAAATAAAACCCAATTAATTCATTGGATGATGGCTTCAATTGTCACCAAATCCGGTTACGAGTTAAAATCTATAAATAAACATAATTATATCTTTCAGTCGCTGATTCTATCTATAGTATCTTATATCTGGAACTTCAAAAATATCATCATTCTTACTTGCTTGAGCGTCGAATGCGAGGGGTTCTATACAGCTATGAGGGATGTTCAGAGTACCTGTGTAATGGTCTTGCAGTCAAGAAATTGTTCTGGTACGGTACATCCGTAGCTTTAATACATACTAAAATTTGATGCATAATTTAATATAATTTTATTTTTCTTGTTTATAGATTCAGCAAAAAGAATTTGCAAGAACATCCAACGTGTACAGAGGGCATCATTCAAGAAGATGAGCGCGTGCGGCTTGTTCACCATAGACGCCGAGCTACCTCTACAGTTGTCAAGCTTTTTATCTACATATAGTATTGTTTTTTTACAGTTTGTGTATCTTTAATCATTGTTAGTAAGTTTATCTTATGGACGGTTCGGCAATAATAACCGTCCAACAATTATGCATTCTGAGAGGTAACACATCTTTTTGTCAATGCCGCTGCCGAAGCGGTGGTATCCTACATTTTGATGTTGCTTGTCTCATCGGATATATTTGGTGTTTCTTCGTTATTACATAATATTTTCTGCTAGTTGTTTTTACCTTCTACAAATGATCACATAAATTTGCAGTCTTCTTGAGAACAGATATTAATTAATGTATCATGAAATCAGATAATTTTGCCTAACTGTTCATAGTATGATTGTACAAGAAACGTGGTACAGAAGTGTATCCCTGAGTCCTCATTAGAGTGACGTCACGGACGGATTGCGATACACATCAGCTGTTCGTGTCAGCACTGACAAAAATACAATAACAATTCAATTCCGAGTAAAAGTCTGGTTGACAGTAGCACAGTAGTGATCTGTAAGTGTGTGAACGTTTGTTAAGCAATTAAACCGCAGTTCGGTAGTGAAACACGCAAAAACTATTTTAAATTTTTATCAACTATTTTAATTTGAAGTCACTTGTTCGTTTTTGGTGCGCCCGGTACCTCCAAAAAGTGTCAGTTCTATAATTTTTGACAAGTGTTGACAAAATTATCACAGATTGTGTACTAAAGTCAATAACTCATTGCGTAGCAGGCGCCATCTAGCGCCGCCAAAATAAAATAAAGTGAGAGTGCTGTGCGCTATCTAGCTGCTACGAGCCGCACTAATATGGTGAAGTGTGCAGCTTGTGGGAGATTTCTGTCGGCAAAAGGGGGCGCTACGTGTGGCAACTCTGCGTGCCACAATAGGTACCACCTTGCTTGCTTGCTGTTGCCTGATGCAACGCAGATAAGCGGCAACTGGCTGTGCCCTGAGTGCAGACAGAAGTTGCCCAGGGGTGATAACAGTGCCACACCTGTCAAGGATCTGGGTAGTGGTCCCCCAGTAATACCCGCAGCAGCGTCAGCACCAGCAGCAGCCCCTGGTGGAGTAGCGTCGCGAGCCACAGCGGCACCTCGTTCAGCGGCGTCGACAGCAGTAGCAGCTCCGGTTTCGGTCCAGGGCGGTATGATCAGGTCGCCTGTCGAGGTGACCAAACCCCCCGCTGCAGATGCTGTGGCAATGTCTCGGGCTGGGAGCGAACAGAGTACGGATGAGCCCTCGCCGGATACTCAGCTGACCCTCCGTGAAGAAATTAGGCTTTTTAGATCCGAGCTGCGGGAGGTTCGGGACGAAATGAGAGAGTTTCGTCGCGAGATGGCCGGCCTGAACACGACGGTGGGGGTCTGTATCGAGCGGGTTGACAGCCTTGAGGCCAGAATAGAAGCGCTTGAGAGTAGGCAAACGGCAGCAGTGCCAGACGGCAAGGTGGTCCAGCTGGAGCAGATTGTGGTGAAGTTGCAGCTGGACCTCAACGACCGCGAGCAGGAGTTACTTGGCTCGGACGTGGAGATCGCCAACATCCCAGAGATTCCTGGAGAAAATGTTCTGCACACAGTCGGCCTGGTAGCGGCAAAATTAGGGGTAACAATAGACGATCGGGATATAGTGTTCGCGCAACGAGCTCAACAAGCTCAACAAGCTCTCAGGCCCACCGCCTGAGAGCTGAACGGGAACTGCAGACGAGCCCTACGGGCGGCGCGAGTCCGGTCGGCGGAGCAGCGGCGGCTGTCGCGCGCGGGCGGCGCATCGTGGTACGCCTGACGCGGCGCGCACTGCGCGACGACCTGCTGCAGAGCGCGCGCGTGCGGCGCGGTGCCACCACCGCGGACCTAGGACTCCCCGCACCCCCACGTCGCTTCTATCTTAACGAGAGGCTTACGAGAACAAATAAGCATTTGTTTTACCGTGTGCGTGAAGCTGCCAGCCGACTCGGGTGGAGGTATACCTGGACAAAGTTCGGCCGCATTCTGGCTAAACAGGGTGACGGCAAGCCTACCCACTGCATCCGCTCAGAGGACGACATTGCGCGTGTTTTTGGTAGTGAGGTGTCTACGGCAAAGGATGTCTGATTACATGGCTCCAGGCAATCACCGTACTAGTTTTAACTATTTAAGTCTGAAAGTTAACTTCTTTTTATTTGTTTTGTTTTCACTTAGGTATTTAAGTCTGTGTTGTGCGAGGTCAGTTGGGTTTGTGTCTCAGTATAATCTGGTTTCTTCTGTTGGCCCAGCTGTTCAACTCATTATTATCAACGTACATTTTATATATGTAACACTTCCACTTTCTATTGTCACAACTTCACTATTCATTAATATATATTTATTTTTACGGGATTTATGTATAAGCTCTTATTGGCTGACTATATATATTTATACAATATTTACAATACTTTACTCTATATTATTACAAGTTACACCTAATACTATGTATCTCACTATATTTACACCTTACATTATTATACAAGCTTTACCCTACATAACATTTCTGACGCTATTAACGATATACTTACTTCTATTATATACAACACTATTTTACAGAAATGAATAAGTCAAAAAATTTAAAGATTGGATTATTCAATGCGGGTTCACTCGGTTCACGCCAGGAGGAGTTCATTGTTGCTGTGGATAGCCTCTCTGTGGACATCATGGCGATAAATGAGACCTGGCTCAGGCAGGGAGAGGAGGGTCGCGCGCCGACAGTGCCGGGCTACCGGCTGCGGCACGTGCCGCGCGCGCGCACCGTGCGCGGCGGGCGCGGCGGCGGCGTGGGCTTCTACGTGCGCCGCGGGGTGTGCGTGCGCGCCGTGCCGCACCCGCCAGCGCCGCAGGTCGAGCAAATGTGGCTCAGGCTTAACATCAACTCGCAGTCAGTTATCATCGGCACTGCATACAGGCCGCCGTGGCTTGATGTCAATGTCTTCCTGGATGCAATTACCGATTCTCTCTCGTCCTTTGCTAACGCGGACAAGGTTGTCTTGCTTGGCGACTTCAATATTAACTTATTAAACCAATCAGACAACAAAACTAAACTGCTGAACAATTTCATACACTGCTGCAAGCTAAGACAAGTTGTTACCGAGCCAACCCATTTCACAGATCATAGTGAAACTCTAATTGATGTTGTGTGTACTGATGCTCGTGTGTGTGGGGTCTCAGTATCACACATACCCGAGCTCGGTCACCACGCAATTATATCTGTGGAATTCAATTTTAAACTGGAGAAGCCTGCTCCACACTGGGTTACCTATAGGCCACTTAGAGACATCCTTCCCGAATTTTTTAATGATGACTTAAATAAAATAGACTGGGAACATATTGAAAGTCTGGAAGATGTGAACTCCATGGTTTCAACATTTAACCAATACATTTTGGCATTATTTGACTTGCATGCTCCCCTTAAGAAAGTCCTAATCAAAGAAAAATCTTATCCCTGGATAACAGATACTGTCAGGGAAATGATAGGACTGCGTGACAAGTGCCATTTGAAGTCTAAAACCACAAAATCTGAGCGTCATATTAAATCATACAAAGAGTTAAAATACCTTGTTAGAGCTGCTTTTGATAGTGAGAAGTGTGCATACTTTAGGACATATATTAATAACAATATTAAACAACCAAAAAAGTTATGGAGTCACATTAAATCAACTATAGCCACCTCAAAAAAACCAGAGCATAGTCTGCCACATTTCTGTAATAACCCAGAATCAATCAATCAACACTTTTTGGATGTACCCGGCAGTGGTAAGGTCACAACTGCTGATTTAAGTTATTTTGAGCACCATAGACACGGTAATGGTCATTTCCAGCTTGAGCCGGTCCAGCAGGATGCGGTGCTGAGGATGTTGCGCAGTCTTAAGTCCAATGCACAGGGCTCTGACCATATATCTCTGGAGATGCTGATGTTGACACTCCCTCGTACACTTGCAGTTATCACAGCTATCATCAACAGATCAATTGTCACATCTTCTTTCCCTGATCTGTGGAAAATGGCAATAGTTAGACCAATCCCTAAAGTATCTAACCCCACAAGCGTGAAAGACCTTCGTCCAATTAGCCTACTGCCATGTCTGTCCAAGATATTGGAAAGGGTGGTTTCTGACCAGTTTAGGGCATATCTTGAGCTCAATAGTATTTTGCCGATGGCTCAGTCCGGCTTTCGCAGGGGCCATAGCACAGCGACAGCACTCTTGGATGTAGTCGGTAATATTCTGGAAGCCAGAGACCAAGGCATGGGGACCCTTCTTGTCCTACTAGATTTTTCACGTGCTTTTGATTCGATTAATACTTCGCTTCTTCTTTCCAAGCTGTCTTACTATGGGTGTGATGTCGGAGTAGTTAAATGGTTTGAGAGTTACCTTAGTAATCGATCACAGTTTGTCCAGGTGTCATGCGACAGTAACGGAGATACCATGTCTTCTGGTCCGAAGCACGTGGACAGGGGCGTGCCGCAGGGATCGATCCTTGGCCCGCTTCTCTTCATCCTGTACAGTGCTGACATTGCCAAATGTCTGATCAACACTAAGTTCCACCTTTACGCTGATGATTTGCAGTTGTACCTCTCCTTCCGCTCTCAGGATACTGCTGAAACTGTAAGAAGAATAAATGAGGATTTAGAGAGGATCTCTGCATGGTCCAGAAGAAACTCTTTGGTCCTGAATCCTAGTAAGTCGAAGTATATTGTGATGGGATCTAGGGATTTCCTAAACAAATTGCTTGCTTGCAACCTGGACCTCAGGATTGATGGTTGTGGTGTGGAAAGGGTTCTGGAGGCTCGTAATCTTGGGGTAGTATTTGACGGGCAGCTGCATTTTGAGACTCACATATTGGAGGCCGTGCGCAACTGTTTCTACCGACTCAAGCTCTTGTATCGTGTTCGTCCCTACATAAGTGTGGATATGCGTGTCATGCTGTGTGAGTCGCTTGTTTTATCCAAGCTGAACTACGCTGACACTGTGTATGGGGCGTGCATTCTCGGTAGAAGCGAAAAACTTATCCAGCGAGTGCAGAATGCCTGCGCAAGATTCTGCTACAATGTCCCTCCACGATCCCACATCACCGTTTCGCACACTCCGTTTTTAAATAAGGGTAATTTGATGAGAATGTCAGCACGCAGAAAGCTTCACCTGGCTACCCTACTCTTTGGCACTATTCTCACAAAGAAACCAGACTATCTATATAAGAAACTGTCTTGGTCGCGCGATATCAACAAGATTAAAACTAGAGCATCTTCGTACCTCTTATTGGCCTCATCGCACAGAACCGCTGCTTTCCGTGGTTGTTTCAAATTCGCTGCCTCTCGTTGTTGGAACGACCTGCCACCTCCTTTTCGTGCTATAAAGACAGTTGGTACTTTCAGACTCAAATTTAAACAGCACTTACTACAACTTCAAAAGGATAGCACAGATTAAACTTACCCTTGATCTGCACGCGTCTGGCACGGTGACGAGCGTTTGGCAGCGATTATTCACTGAGACACAGCAGTTGTTTTGCATTTTGCTTTTTCTTTGCCATTGTTTGTCATTGGTGAATTTGGAAATTCCACTCTTGTATCTGTATTTCTCCATATAAAACTGACATGTAACTGACTATCACAAAACACTTTTCATCCTACGATTATTCACTTTATTATTGTATTATTAAACAATAGACAGCCTTAATTAATTATAAATTTTTTGCCGGTGTCGGCGCCTGCGTCTCTTTACTTGTCACATCGATGCCATAGAGTATCATACCACAGACACTTAAAGGCATAGACAAGTAATCGATGCTACGTCGGGTGCAGACACACGGACTACGTTTTTTATTTTTAATTTTATTTTTTTTATTAATGTATTTGATACATAATAATTTATTTATTATTATTTAGGTACCTATCTATCCGTGACATCACTGCGGGCCCTATCAGAATACCAGCGCTGCGACTTTTAGTATTAAATGTCGCAGCATCGTGCTGAGATAGGAGCCTTTTGGCCTCGCACAGGACTCCTTCTTTTTTACTTCGTTTAATTTTTATTGTTTTTTATTTCTTATTGATGTTTTAATGTGTGTTTTAGTTTAGTTTGTGATCTCCTGTGCTTGTCCCAATAAATAATTTTTCTTTCTTTCTTTCTTTCTCATTATTCGTTTTTCATCAGCTACACGATCAAGGTCAAGAGCAGGCTCATTCTGAAATAAAATTAAATTCAATGCTCTAATCAGCATTACAAACGTAAAATTGTTGATATATTTTTTTGGTCTATTTTATTCTTCCTAAATAGATCAACCTTTCATTATCTCGTTATCCTTAAAATGTTATATTAATTATTTAGAATTTTCGTTATATAATATACTATATAAATTTTTTTTTGCACTGTATACACACTTTTTCATGATACTTATAAATAAATAATAATAATAAAAACTTTATGGTTTTAGAAAACAGTACAAATTAACATAGCACTAGCCACCACACTAGGATTTCCTGTGTCGTGGAGACTAATCTCCTTTGTCTTACAACTTTATAACATTCAAAGTAGGTACAGTCGCCATCAGATATATTGTAGCAGACAAGGTGACCAATACTTCTAAACAATTCTTCTTATACGCAACATCTACATGTTCAGATGTTTTTGGTTAGTTGCGTGTATAGAAATTACTGACAAGCATCTGCTCAGATATTAATGAAGTAATGAATGTTTAGATATTAATGGTAACTTGACGTGTGTGGAATTTATTGACATTTTAGATTTTTTAGAAGTATTTGGTCACCTTGTCTGCTACAATATATCTGACGGCGAATGTATTATAGGTGGGCATATACGTAACATCGGTTGGTAAGATCTTTCTTTCTCTCTCTCTCTCTCTCTCTCTCTTCCTGGCTATGTATCCCACAAGGTGGTGGGGTCAGCCTTCCTGGTCTACCGGTCCCGGTTCATGCTTTCCTGGTCTTCTGGTTGGTAAGATCTTTGAAGCGACAATAATCAAATGTTGTTCCAATTCAATAAATTCAACTAAACATATTGTAAAATCCAATAGACGATGTATATTTAGTAACTTAATCCGCATAACTGTTCTTAAAGAGTCTTAGAGAACCCTATAAGAAATTGACACGTGTTTCGCCTCTCAACGAGGCATCCTCAGGATGACGATTAACTTGTAGCAAACTCAGACACGAAGTGTTGCTACGACACGAGCCGAACGCAAAGTAAGCTTCAACCGCCCGACAACCCCACTTATATAGGATCACTTATCGGCCCACCTCGGCTAGGATCGTTATCAGTGCGATAAGCAAACAATCGCAACAAAGGTGACCTCGGAATACTCGTATTTAATTCGTTCAACAGTGTAACGTTTCCTGTATTATTATTTTTTATCCAATCAATCGTCAATCGTCATCCTGAGGATGCCTCGTTGAGTGGCGAAACACGTGTCGATTACTTACAGGGCTCTCTAAGACTCTTTAAGAACAGTTAAGCGGATTAAGTTACTAAATATACATCGTCTATTGGATTTTATAATGGATTTCCGCAAAGTCACGCCTGAGTCAATTAACTACAAACATATTGTAATAAATTTAGATGCATTGAATTAAGTGTGTAGTGTATTGTATACGTTTGTGGTGTGGGTGTGTGTTGAATGAGTGAGTTAAGGTGGGTTTGGGCCAAACGAAGGTACAACCAGGGCAAGAGTAAGAGCAATTCCTTTCTTGATCCCTAAAATTTCTGTAGGAATGGATAAACCAACCAAAGAATACACCCACTCCGTTTAGACAGAGGAATACCGGAAAAGTGGGGACAAAAATAAGCATTCGCTCCTTTGGTCCAGATCACCCGATATGTATTAGTGTTATGAATATGTGTGTGTTGAACTCATGAGTTAAGGAAGTTCTCCGTGCTTTCATAGTCCATTCCTGCCGGAAATTTTAAAAAGTGATTTTTACATTTATTTCTAGTCATGGTCAGTATATCCATTTCACCATTGAGCTTACTGTAAATAAATAGTTCCATATAAAGAAAACATCTGTTGCCAAAAAAGAGTCTACATTTAGGTTTATGCCATTTAGATTTATTTGCATTTCTAAGAGAGCGCACGGTGCAGTTGGTGTACATTAACGCGCTATGGGCTTCTTTGTGGTATCTCAGTGCCACTGCCATAATATACAATTGGCGCACACGCAGAACATCAGTCTGTGGATACAATGTGTCAGTCGAGAATCGCATTGGTATCTTGTAAGTTACCTTAAGAAGAGCCCGTTGAGGGCGCTCCACTTTCATTAGATGCGTCTTATGTGCTACACACCCCATGTTATGATGCAGTAGTTGCGAACAGATTGGCAGAGTGTGTGATAAAGCATTTTCAAAACAGTGTCGCTGCTCCATTTACATGCTCTATTTGTTTTGACCAGTTAAGGTGTTGGTCCATGTGAATGCCAAGATACCTGATGTGTTTTACTTGTTCAAGGCTTGGGCAGGTACATCTTGTTGGTTCGTTACTATCACAGGAGTGCAATTTCACTGAAAGATGTCTGGGCAGGAAGTTCTTATGCTGACGCTAAAATTCACAACCTTCGTTTTATCTATGTTGAGCGTCAATAGATTCTGGGTAAGCCAACTAGATACCAGGTTTACACCCGTGTTAGCAGCCTCTTGGACGCCCTCCCAAGTTTTGTCAATGAAAATTATGGCTGTATCATCAGCGTAGGCGAATATTTTTGCTCGGTCCAGTTCCAATGTGCAGAGGCTGTTTATGTACAGGATAAAGAGCAGAGCAACCTTTAGCATAAAACCAGTGTAAACAATTTGTTGGTGAAACAAAACAAAAAAAAAACTATAGATCTTTATGGATCGGAATATTATGCCCGGGAAGAAAAATGAAATAAGATTGGAGAAAGAAAATATTCGAATACATTTTTGAAGTGACAAGACTGGATACCGTAAAACTAGTAGTTCTGCGAACAGTAGACCTCGCGAGCACAATTTTATGGCAACATTTAACCGCTTAGCTTGAGGCTTATCTTAAAAGTAAAAGAACGATCGCGACGGTCACGCCTCAAGCTTTTAAGAAAATATTAAAGTTCTATGTTTACATAAGTGTTTACGTAAGTTTTATTTAGTACTTTTTAGTTTAATAAAAGCTTTAACATAACATCATCATCATCGTATTCCTGTGGCCACCTTCCGGCACTTTCATCAGACCTTAGACGACACCTTGGGCTAACGTACGTACTTATCGAACAGGCCTAAACACAACGGGGCTACCTTGTCTAGTTAAGGAGTTCAGTATAGTGACCTTCCAGATCCATCATGAGGCCCGGGACTACACCTTGGGCTACTTGGCAAGACAAAATCGATGACCGCAAAAACAACAGGGCTATCTTGTTTAGTTGAGGAGTTCTTATGGACCTGGACAGCACCTAGTGTAAGAACACTTGTTAAGAGAGTCCAAAAACGATGGCGGTAGTTTGGTTGAGGAGTTCCTATGGCCACCTGGGACACTACCATTCATTCTTAGATCGTGCGCCAAACTAATCTTATCTCTGTAGCTGATAAGAAGTAGGAATCACACGTAACTTTGGCCGAATCTTCGTATTTAGGGATTAGACCTGCAGGAACAAACCATGAACGATAGCTTGTAGTTTTAGCGTTCGAAAATATATATTTTCCTATGAATTGACCGCGATGACATATTTATTTCCTATCAAAAAAATATGACATCAATATGTCAAATTCATATTAAAAAACGTTCAAGTGCGTTGACCACGCACAAATAAGGGGTCCGTAGTTGGAATTAATAATTATCCCAAGAACAAACTTTAACATTGTAGTTGGAAAACATGTTCTCCCATACATTCCAACCGCAAATGTAAGTTAGTCGATTTTGTAAGTTACTCGATCGTTAACTTATAAAGCATAGTAGGTACTAAGCTGTGATAGTTTTCCTTTTAATTTCGCAAATGTATCCCTGAATCAGCTAAGCTGCGACAGAGAATCTAATAAAACCACTCACTAAGCTCTTTAACCGTATTTTAATAACGAAAGAACTACCAGAAACATGGACATGCTCGGAAATAGTTTTACTGTATAAAAAGGGAGACCCCAAGCTGATATCTAATTACAGACCCATCAGTCTTATATCCTGCCTGTATAAAGTATTTGCATCGACCCTACTAAGACGTGTGACAACGAAGATTGACGAGAACCAGCCTATAGAGCAAGCGGGATTCATGAAAAATTTCTCTACCAATGACCATATACACACACTGAAAGTAATAATCGAACGGTTTATGGAATATGACCTCCCTTTATACGTTGCTTTTATAGATTACTCGAAAGCTTTCGATTCAATTTCACATGACTCTATATGGCGTGCTTTAAACCAGCAAGGACTAGACCACGAGTACATAGAACTTATCAAATTGATTTATTCGAGAAGTACAACAAGAGTACGCCTGGACTCAAGAGGACCAACATTTCAAGTCGAGAGGGGAGTAAAGCAAGGCGATCCGCTTTCCCCAAAGCTTTTCATCGCAGTTCTAGAATCTATATTCCGAAAACTCGATTGGAGTGATATGGGAATAAAAATCAATGGTAAGCACCTCTCACACCTCAGGTTTGCGGACGACATAGTACTGCTGTCGGAAGATCCGTGCAAACTGAACGACATGATAGAGTCCCTTAGCCAACACAGCGAGACCGTTGGGCTACAAATCAACTGGGAAAAAACGAAAATAATGACTAATCGTAAAGAAATATCTATATCCATACAGTCTCAACCTATAGAATATGTCGCAGACTACACCTACCTTGGACATCTAATTTCAATGAAATCCTGTACAGAAAAAGAAGTCGATCGCAGAGTGAAGAATACGTGGAACAAATACTGGGCTATGAAGGAAATTTTCAAAGGTCCCATACCCACAAAACTCAAAACAAAAGCGATGAACATCTGCTTAACGCCGGTTCTTACGTACGCATGCCAGACCTGGACTCTCAAAAAAACACTTTTAAATAAAATAAGAAGCTGCCAAAGAGGAATAGAACGGAGTTACATGAACATCAAACTGAAAGATAGAGTCAAAAGTTCACTGATTAGGAAAAAAACAAAGGCGAGAGATGCAGTAAAACAGGTTCTGACACTGAAATGGAAATGGTCAGGTCATATTCAGAGAGCAAAGGATGAAAGATGGTCACAAATAGTTACAAATTGGTATCCAATGTACAAGAAAAGAAGGAAGGGTAGACCAGTTAAAAGATGGAGTGACGACATAGTACAGATAGCTGGAAACTTATGGCCCAGACGGGCAAAGGATAGGGCCACCTGGAACGATTTGGAGGAGGCTTTCACCGCTAGAGGCGGCCCTTACACCTAACAATACTAACCTTATTTAAGTACAAAACTAACATGATTAACAAATAAATAAATAAGTACACAATAGAAACCTTATATAAGAATTACATGTAAGGGATTAAATAAAGCTAATAAATAAATAAATAAATAAATAAAATCCCTGAATCAAAAAATAATTTCACACACCCACCCGACACCCCATAACACAGGACAAACGAGAAAAAAAATGATTTTATTTTACGACTTTGTCAGCGTGATTAATAATAATTATGTATAGACCCACACCAAATTACAGCTTTCTAGTATTAACATTCTCTGAGATAAGCCGCGGATAGACAGAATGACAGGCAGACGGACATGACAAAACTATATCAGTTCCTTGTTGACTACAGAACCCTAAAAACCTGACAAATTATGAGTAAAAAATTTGAAGGCCAGCTACAAAAATTAACAAATAGGTTTGAATAAATAGCGAGCAATTGACTGCATTTTAGGAGGTATTCTGCTCATCATGCCGCAGACCCTCATCAGATCTTCACCAATTTTTTTTGAGACCTTAAAGTTACTATCTTTCAAATGAAAAAAGAACTATTGAAATCGGATCTAATAAGGCAGAGATATCCAGTAGCCCCCTTTTTGCCCCATTTTGGAGGAACTACCCCTCCAATCAAAAATTCCCGACGACAATAAATTTAAAAAAATTCGTTATACCTGTATGCCAAGTTTCATCCAGATCGGTTGTAAAATACGACCTGTACACGAGTACGTACAAACTGACACACGAAAGAAAATTTTGCCAGTTGATGCAGAGACGCTTCGCTCGCTACGCTCGCTCGGTCAATGAGTATTAAACCGTGCCATGAACGGGGGGCCTCATAGTTATGTGTGAAAGTGGCGTCAGTAACGACACGCCACAATTACGGCGATAAGTCCCCTCTTTGAGGAGTGGCTTGAGAGGCGCCACGGCGTCCTCACCTTCCGCCTGACGCAGGTCCTCACCGGACACGGTTGTTTCGGGAGGTACCTGTGTCGCATAAGGCGGGAGGAAACGCCCGGGTGTCACCATTGTGTGGATCGTCCGGAGGACACGGTGGAGCATACGGTGGAGGTTTGCCCGGTTTGGGTGGACCACCGCCGTGTTCTCGTGGAGGCGATCGGCGGCAGTGACCTCTCGCGTCCGGCCCTGGTCCAGGCCATGGTGCGGAGCGAGAGGGCATGGCAAGCCGTCACCTCCTTCTGCGAAGCAGTAATGCTCGCGAAGGAGGAGGCGGAGCGCGCGAGGGAGTGGCAGAGGCCGCGCCCTACCAGCCCTAGCCGCCGCCGCCGTAGGAGACTTCCCGGGCGTCGGGAATTGATAGCCGATTTCCGGCCACCGTAGGCGCGGGCCTGCGGACGGAGAGCAGAGGGCAGCTCGCCGTCCGATAAGGACCAGGCCCGGGTCGACGGCGCGTCGTGTTCCACGCGCGCCTCAAAGAGATGTCAGCAAAACTGACGGGGTCCGTTAGGGCCGATGCCTGCCGGGGTTGCGGGTAGTCCCAAGGGGAAACCGTGGCCCCTGGCATGGCAAGGGAAGGAACACGGGTGGGTTTTAGTCAGTAAAAGTCTGACACGCCCTTCCGCTCCGCCCAGAGCGGGAGAAGTCATTGGATGATTTCCCACCCAAAAAAAAAAAAAAAAAAAAGTAACGAAAAAGTTAAAAGGAAAGGAAACAAGAGAAGGAAGAGGAGGAGGAGGAGGAGGAGGAGGTGGAAGGAAATCGTTTGTCTTGATATGCGATAAAAAAGGAATGAAAATAATACATTTTGACTAAGAGAGTAAAGAAGAATAATAATAATATGAATTTTGAAGGATGGAAGATGAAACCAAAAAAAGAAGAATCCAGTACTGTACACAAGGCGATTAATTATGATGATAACGGCCCACTCCCACTCACAGAAAACTGCTGTAGGCCCCAGCAGTAGAAATATTTTAGTTTGATTAGGAGTAATGCATTCATAATGGAATTGCATTTGTATTTGTATTTATTTATTTGTCAATTAGTTTAATACCTACACGTCAATTCTTGACACATAACACATTACGGCAATGAGTTGTTATGAACTATGAACAAAAAGATATTTAGTTTAGCTTTTCGATTGACTTTTGTTTGTACATCATTTAATATGTCATTGCCTAGGGTAAAGGACATGTTTTCGAATTTAAAAAACTATTTCAAATCAAACAAAAACGTTGCTATAATCGAAAATGTACCAACAGTCTCATCTTACGAAATTTTACTAAATAATGTAATTGACAAAGATTTACAATCACTACTAATGCCGTTGAATCTAATTCAAATTATTTTCTTAAGTGCAAAGTATTGTATTCGTGATAACATTATAATGTCTAATACTTTTCTTTATAATTTCATGACAGTGTGTTGCTTCTTTGTATTTCAATGTATCTGTTTACGTAGTCTGATAAAAGTGATCATGGCATTCAGTAATAAATGGGAGATTTTCAGTTTATTTCATTGTTTGACCAGCACTTTCGATTTCGTGATCTTAATCATAGGAGTTTTATTGAACTGCCTCCCAAACATATCGCAAACTCACTACAATATCTTCTTTTTATTAAAAATCCAACACGTGGTCAGAGTCCTACAAATAAAGGGCAACGAATTCAGAGGTTTAATTGTTTACACTTGGACTTTTATTTTCATCCTGAATATGTTATTTCTTATTATACTCATTTGTTTCTCATTTATTTTCGAGACTTTTAATCCTTTTGCTAGCATACTGGTTTTTTATAGCTTTGCTTTTGATATAAACTTTGTTTATGCTATGATTTTACTAAAATTAATGAAGACAATTCTTCGAGTGTGGATTGTAAAAAATCGAATCTCTGGAAACAACGAAGAATTAGAAAGAGAAGAATACTGGAATAAAATGTTTAATGTATACCTGAATATACACGAGACATACATGAATATGCAGACGACGTTTCGACAAAATGTTAAGTTCATTTTATTCCATAGAACTCATCGTATTTTTCTTCATCTTTTCGTTTAATACATTTTATATTTTGTAGATTTTCACATTTTTTTTTAAATTATTATTAAATTGATTTCATATCATTTACTTCCAGATTGTATTTTATACAATATACGCAGCTTACCAGTATTTGCGGAACTTTATTATAATATTAACTTTAAAGAATTTTCTAGTAAGAGGCGAAACTAGGGTAAGTGAATAAGGCAACTTTTAAGAACATCGCTCATTAAAACAACACCGCTCCGACATGGCAAATAACTTGTCATTCAAGTTAGGATTTTAAATCCAATGCTAAAAAGTCAATTTTACGATGGCTATACAGAATAGTGGACGGCTTGCCGGCTCTCACTGCCCGCGAGTCGTCGACCACATGTAAAATAGACTTTAAATATTTGATTTAAAATGCTAACTTGAATGACAAGTTATTTGCCGTATCGGAGCGGTACTGTTATAATAATTTAAATTACTTACTTTTTCAGTTTGTTGTTCTAGTAATAGTAGCTCAAATCTTGACCCTTAAGAATATCATCATACTTATATTATTTTGCGTGGAATCTGAGAGATTTTATGCAGCAATGAGAGATGTGCAGAGTACCTGTGTAATGCTTATGAAGGCAAGAAATGGTTCTGGTAAGTACCAAATTAATGCCGCAGGAGCTAACGGAGATGCCCTGTCTAGGCTAAGTAGAGAGTAATTAGTGCTGCTTCTCGTCATCGAAGCAATTGCCATCGTACTGCCAATGTAAGCACCCTTGACCAAAAAGCATTCTGTTAACCGAAAAGTATGTGCGCCATGTCGTCTCTTTTGCTACTCTTTCTTTCAACACCGGTCTTACGACCGCAATTGTGCAAGTCACACTGCTTTATCAAAAAAAAAAAAAAACCAGCTAATTGGGTGTCGGATGTAACGTTACGTTTAGCTCCGTGGAGGGAAACGTAAGTCACGGTAGTAAAAATAAAATAAAAAAGATAAAAATTAAAAGGACTAAGGACTATAGTAATAAGGGCATATAGGTTTAAGTACTAGAAAAGTCAGTAATTGTAAAAATCTTTTTCCATACATTTCGTAGTAAAGAAGCTCCAATTTACTCTTGCATAGACTTTTAATTGTAACCACTTTGTTCAACTTAACAAACTATATAGTTCTACGACCAAACTATTACCACCTCTGTTGTTTTTATGGTCTTTCAATTTTACAGATCCTGAAAAAAGGGTTTGCAAGAATATCCAACGTGTACAAAAGGCATCATTCAGGAAGATGAGCGCTTGCGGCTTGTTCATCATAGACGCCGAGCTACCTCTTCGATTTTTAAGCTGTATTGCGTCTCAAATTATTGTCTTTTTACAGTTTACGTATCTGTAATATGAGTAGTTGTGTACTTTGTGATATTTTTATTTCGTATTCATCACGTCTGAAATTATGAAGATACAAAACTGACTACAATTTTTACAATTTCGGAGGTTTCTACGATCTTTTGCCCGAAGCTTTTGCCGAAATGCCTTTGCCGATCCATATAAGGAGATGGTAATAGAGCAACATGTTACTCACCAAATCGAATCAATGCACGGTCGACCCCTCAAGCTAAAAGGCAAAAACATAAACAATATTTGTTTTTAAAACTTGTCGTTCTATATAGACCGGAATACTTTGACCATAAAAAAGACAACAAATTGCATGTAGCTAAGATGATAATGGTGAGATGGGTGTTTGTAGTAATAAAAATAAATAAAGTCAAGCATTTGTTTATTAGGGAGCTAGAAATTGCCTAAAATCTTTGATAAATTACCTCCTTGGTAGCTATGAGTTGAGGTAAAAAGTTCGTTCCATTTTTTAAATAACATGACAGATTATGAGTTTTCATAGCGATTTATTCGGCCGTTAAGCACGCTAAACATGGAATTTCATACAATCATTACCGGCCGTCTACTCGCTTGTTTTTGACCAGTACATTAATTCCGATTTACATCGAAGAAGGTTGTCATAATAATTTTCGAATTTCCAAGCATATTTGAGAAAAGAAATTATTGTCATTGGAGTAATCAACCAAATTAATGTTAAAACAGGAGGCAGTAGCTATGTCATTAGCTATGTATATTCATAATATCATTTGTATGCTTGCCAATAAACTCTTTTAGGAATGATTCATTTGAATGATCTGGAATGATTTGATTTTGATTTTGTTTTATTAATTTTTTTGTTATTTTTATTTTATCCTCATGCTGTGGTTGCTTACCAATTGATAAAGTTTAAGAGACGTTTATATTTAATGAGACTGAAAGTACACTTACACTAACAGTAATCATATTTATATAGAAAACAGTTCACGTAATTTATATAAATTGCACCCAAATAGAAAATCTATTGATTCTCGAAGGCATACTCTAATCAAGTTTCAACTACCTTCCATAGTAGACATGTCTTCGTCTGCTTCCATCGTTTGTTCAACTAATACAGAATTAAAAGGAAACGACTTCATTCTTGAAACGGAACTCACCACGACTCTTACAAATAATGGATCACCAACAAAGAAATTACTCGGAAAAGAATTGCAATCAGCATTAAGGCCAATAAATATCATGCAAGCTGTTTTCTTCTGTGCTAAGTACAAAGTTCGGGACAACGAGATCACGACAAATAGTGTTTTCTACAATATCGTTTCAGTTTTCGTGATGTTTATAGTAACTTGGTGCTGCTGTTATTTTACGTTTGAATCTATAACATACGGTGAGAATGGTTTCAAATTTTACCAATATTTGGTTAAACTCTATCTTTTTCTTTTAATTTTTGTGGGTACCTTTTTGAATTGTTGCACCAATATTATTCAGAGGCACAACAACGTGCTGTTTATCATGAGAATTCAGGCTGTCGATACAAACCTCAAAATTAGCGAAATTTTGAAACGTATCGTCTTGCCCAACTGGGTTTGTGTTCTGGCATTGAACTTTTATCAGATTACTTGGATCGCTTTTTCCTACTTCATCATTGATTTTGCGGGTTTAAACTTAGTTGGCTTTAGTTTTACCACTTACGTATGGTTAAGCTTTGACATGAATATTTTGTACGCTACGAGGATCATGAAGCTCTTGATGAAGACCCTCAAAAGTTGGGTGATAAATGTTAAATTATCAGAACGAATTGAAAATTCAGAAAAAGAAGTTTATTGGAAAACAATGTTTGAAGTTTATATGGAAATATTAGAAGCATAGAAAATATTTGGGAAAACCTTTCATTACTTGGTATGTTTATTAATATCTAATGTTTTTACTTTTTATAATGTTCGTTTTTATTGATGTAGTTCCGTATTCCAGATTCTGTTCTACGTCATATTGACAATCTCCAAATCTTTGATTTGCATAGAAGACGAATAGAGATGAAAAAAGTAACTACTGGGAGTGACAGTTATGTAAGAGAAATTCTAATTCACTAAGTACTTGAGCAATAAATCAATTCATCCTTTAAAATTTAAATGATCAGTTAAAACTATGATATTATTATATAAATATTAATAATTAAAATCACTAAAATAGCACTCAAAATGATTGAGGAAAATTGTCACGTTTTCACGAAATAATAATTTTGATCAATGTAAAAAAGCATTGCAAGTTTCGCGGGCTACGTTGACTGTTCGCTAAATGTTCTTATTTGTTATTATTCTTACTTTAATCTGTTGTTTCTCTTTGAATATAATTATTGTTTTATTTAATCAGTCAAATTGTATTAGAGAAAAAAATATGAAACTAATAATTTCTTATTCTAGTTTGCTCTGGTGTCATTTATATCTCTAACATGGATTATTAAGAACATGCTTCTGCTCATATTTTTAAGTGTAGAGAGTGAGGGATTTGTCTCGGCTATGAGAGAAGTTCAGAGTGCTTGTATAAAACAAGTAAACTCAAGTAGTTGCTTGGGTAAGTAGAAATAAATTGATGATTTGCAGTTAATTCTTAAATATCTGAGTTAATAGCTTGGTTTTGCATGTGACGACATCCACCACATACGAACTACAACTGACGTATCCTACATCGCAATTTCAAAGTTTTCCATTCGATTGACATTTATACAGCAACCCGACAACAACCGTCTCGGGCAGTAACCCATCAGATACAACACTCGTGTTCGGAGGATTCTCCCTTTTCAATGGAGGATGAGGAATCATGAAAATAATATGATGAAGTGGCATTAAAATTGCTGTTACACTTTATAATCGTGTCAACTTTCAATCAGTATACATGTTTTATCTCCTAGCCGGGCAAAGTTTTATTGGATTTCCCTCGTAAAAATTTTTTAGGTGCAGCCCGGAGTCCGGCTTTGCGCCCGGAGGCTCGCTCTCTATAAAATTGAACTTAAACCTAACTGGTGAAATGATTTTTACAGAAACGCAAAAAAGAGTCTTCAAGAATATCCAACGCGTGCAAAAGACCTCGTTTAAAAAGATGCACGCGTGTGGCCTGTTCATCATAGACGCCGCGCTATCACTGCACTTGTGTGCTCTCATCACTACTTACACTATCGTTATACTACAATTTGAGTTTCCGTAATACTCTAAAGAATGTTCTTTTTATCTCTCGAATGTGAAGATTTTTTTTCATTTGTGTATTTATCTCATTAGTCGAGTTTCAAGTCTTCTAATATTGATTAAAACTATAATAAGTAAACAAGTTTATTTCTTTTAATCATAATTAATTCATCAGTGAACTGCTGTTAGACTGGTCGATCCCGACGTTGGCCTCTCCAATTGCACGCCATTCAGCTCGATTCTCGTGAACTCTGATCCAGCAGCTACCAGCCACCCTATGAGCCTGAGGGCGTCCCACCTTACGTTTGTCGATTCACGGTCTCCACTCATGCACACGTCTACCCCAACGATCATCGGTTCTACGTCTAATATGGGCGGCCTATTGCCACTTCAGCTTGGAATCTATCTCTATCGGATCATCTTCTATATATTAGTAACGAAATTATGTCAAATTGTATGAATACTTCTATTAATAATAATTGATTATTACGCTTCAGTAACACGTGACCATTAAACATACTTAGATGTTTTATTGATCCTGATAGGTAAAAGGAATGAAAAATCAATATGTTGGTTGGTTTATACATTTTCAAACATAGTAAGTTTTAGTTTTAGAAATAATGCTTTTTAATTAAATAAGTTTGCAAATACAATTAAATATTATTCAATAAAATTTAAATCACCCTAATTTCATAGTAACAAAGATTTTATTATCAAACAAAAACTTTTACTAAAATAATATTATAAAAACACAAACTGCAGTTATACAATGGTATAGTTAGTAAGTAAATCCATAATTTTCAACGGAAAAGTAGCATCAACGTAGAACCTTCCACAAACATTTATCTTGTTGAATCTTGCTCGATGAAGGCGTTGAATGTTCTTGCTAAGCATTCTCTTGGCATCTGAAATAAAATAAACGACATGAATTTGATGAATGAAATCCTAGTTGGTATGAATAATTATGACACGCACTCTTTCTATTATTTTGTTATATTGCCAATGTTATTATTTATTTAATAATACTAGGTCGCTTACCAAGAATTATTACATTATTAGCCTTTAAATCGGACAAACTTACAGTGTAACCGTCAGTCTCATATTATTTTGGCGTTTGTTTATGTTTTGTATGTCCGTTTGCCCGTCAGCAAAGGCCTTCTTGAACCTCCTCCATTCCTGGCTTTCTCTGGCCACTCTGCCCTGTGTTATTTCACCGAACGTGCGACCTACCTGATGTTATCATCCCACCTTTTCTCCAAGAATTATTAGAACTTTTTTTTTATATATTTCGTTAAAATTACCTGTGCGATTTGTTGTTGAAATAAGCGCGCAAGAACTTTGAACATTATTCATCGCAGTGTAAAATTGTTCGCAGCACACGCTTAAAATAGCGTGAAGCGTTAAACCCTTTATCGCTCAAATGTATAAGACTATGCTGAAAAAAACCACTGAAACCTAAAAAATAAAAAGCTCTGTAATACTTGGTACGGTAGAGCTGTACCAATGTAAATTATAGAATAGTTCGGCTATTCTATAAAATTTTCACCGGGAAAATTTAGTTGATCTCAGATTTGTCAGCTGATTTGTCGTGACGTGAGAGTTTGAAAATATTTAAGTTTACGGTAAGTTTGACATTTTGTGATGTGTGTATTTGTTTTTAAGTATAGATACATACACATATTTGCTGTATTAATCGAATTAGGTATTTGTAATTATTATTATTATCTTACACAATTTATTTTATCTAAGTATACATACACACACACTGTAGTATAAAACTGATCTGCATCCGTCACCTCACACGCTAGGTCCAGTTGAAAACCAGCGTCAGGCACTAGTTGTCTGGCATTTTTGCTGAACTGGGCCTATTTGGCGCAGCCGTGAGACACACATTCCTGTTTATTTTTTATTTTTGTTATTATTATAATTATGTTGTGCTGTGTGTCTTTAAGTCTGTGCTAAATAAATGTATTTTCTTTCTCTTTCTTTAAAGTTATTCCTCATTGTGAACGTTATTACTAATTTCCAGAGTTTATTCCAAGTATCAGATACATTTATTTATCCATAGTTTACTGTATTTGCAAACAATAATAAAAATAGAAAAATCATCTGAAAGACACAACGGTTAGCATAATAATCAAATAAAAATAGCACAACGGTTAGCATAATAATCAAATAAAAATAGCACAATGGTTAGCATAATAATCACATTGACTAACTACTCGCGATCAGTAAGCTAAACGGCAATATTATTATTAAAGCTGTTGTAGGACCTGCGTTCAGTATGATTAAAATTCTGGGCTGGCCCGCCACGAAGACACGAAAAAATAGTTTGGAAAATCCAAAAGTGCACGCCTCATCAAAAATGAGACAAGGACAATTTATTTAAATACTTTTCATGAAGTATGTTGTGACTGCTTTTTTACCCATCAATATGGGTAAAATTTCTCACCTCGCAATCTTTACGTAGTGTGGGTATGTGTGTGTGTGACTTGTTTAATTAGATTTTTGCTTAGTCAGTTGCTATGCAACGGAAAAGGTCTGGAGTTGGAAAAATATAGAAATAGAAATTATATTAGTAAGTTTTTTATTAATTATAATTAAACTGCTTTGAATAAAAGAGCCATTTTCAATAAGGTCCCTTCTATGGCTAAAACGAATCTATAAAAAAAATCTATTCAATTAAATGATTTTCTCGCAAGCTACAATGTTTTCAGGTTTCATACATTGACGGACAAGATTTTTTTTTAACTATTTTGATGTTGTTTTTCGTTTCTGCTGCATTAAATCAATTGTTAATGAAAAGTACAGTATCAATCTCCATTTAATCATCTATATAATGGTAAGTATATAAATAAAGTAGGTTCTGTGTACTAACAGGGGTTTAACAATAAAAAACAGTCGCAGAAATGGGACAAAACAAATATTTCCATTGCAGAGCACTCTCTAATGCTTCGCATTATGAGTCGTGCAAAATGTTCATATAAATGTTTCATAAAAATTTAATTTAAATAGTCTTACTAACTTTAATTTTCAGCACTTTTTAGCAAGTTTTGAATTGGTCATCATCCTTTGGGCGTGTAAGAATATAACTTTCGTCTCTATATTCAATACTTACTGCGAGAAACTACATGACTGTCTCTGATGCAGACACTGTTTGCTACTGCAAACAGTGTCAGCTCAAAAGTTTGCAAAGTACTGGTAAGACAATACAATTGGTAGGTAATACAGAACATAAAGGCAAGAAAATAAATAGGTACTTCAGTACCTATTTATTCTGTATTACAACATACACATTGTTAAAATTTATTAAATATATTTTTAATAAAAAAATATAAAAATAAATGGTAGCCTATCGGCATCAGGAATAGGGTTCAAGCTGCCGGTGGTCAGGGCTCCAGAGAGAGGAACTTTATGATATTTATTGTTATACCAACTTCACATAGACAGAATATTTTGCGATATAAATTATAATTTGATCGTGTTATGACGGATGAAAATCATCAGCGCCACAAGCAGTTCTGGAGAGGAATATTTTAAAAGGGAGGGGAAATTAGTCGGAAGAGGGATCATTTCTAATAGTGAAGTTTAAACTATCGAATTTATTAAATCTTTCAAGAATGACAAGACGTCAAAACCAAACTCAGTAGGTACATAAAGATTTATATAGATGGCATTATTGTCTATAACTAATATTAAAAAAAAAACGATTTGCTTACATTCATACTCGTCACGTCGTCGTAAATCAAATGTACGATCATGTGATTGACATCGCCACAAATGTGTACAAAAATCCCATAAAGAAATAAACTATTTAAAAAAAGTCTATCGATTAATTGCATAAAAGCAAACGAAACTAGATGTTATTTTACTCAATTATTATTATTTTTTAATCTACAACAATTGTGTCAGTACAATTGTATAATTTGTTTGATCAATATACATCCGCATCGTGTCTAATTTGACACCCTTTTACTTGATTAAAAGGAATACAAACAATATAAAATTCACTAAATCATACTTTTAAACGACAGTCAAGTCGTTAGCATTCTACTACGCACTCGCACCGTTGTTAAGTGATTACTGTGATTAGACATGAAGACACAGATCTATATAGACCCTATTACAAACAATTTCTTGGATAGAAGATTTCAAAACATACTGTTTCCTATGCGGTGTCTACAGCACATGTTTTTCATATATCAAGTTTTTCCATTGAGTATAATTGCATTAGGCCTCATCGTGCCTCTTACTATATCGTGTCACTCATTGGTACTCTTGGGTTTATAATATTTCATATGCAAAACCTTCTGACAAACGAATATGATGGACTAATCAATCCATTTCTCATCGTCTTTATAAAGCTCAATGTTATCTTGTTGGTGATTCCTTTTGTTGCCTTTTATTTACTTAACATCATCCGAAGGGAGGACCACGTTTCAGTCCTTCTGAAGATTCAAAAAGCGTTTAAATTAATCAATTACAAAAAATACAAGATGTCTATCATTAAAAGTTGGGGCTGCGTCTTTCGCCATTTTCTTGGCTATGTCGGTAGTGTGTCACTGACCCGTAACTTGAAAATTGCAGTCTATTTTTATACCTTGATTTATTTTGATATGAACTTGACTTATGGTGTTTTCATTATCGGTTTGATAAGAGATGGAATAATTGCATGGATCTCTGAGGTCGAGCACTATAGTAAACTTTACTTGGAGCTAGAAGAAGATGCATATAACGAAAAATTTAAAAAACTTTTCCAAGCTTACATCAATTTAATGGAAGCGTTTGATATTTTCAAGAAAATATTTAAGTTCACGGTAAGAGTGACTAAAAGTGATTGATAACACCCTGTATAATATATGAGGCACGTGTATGATGTTTTATCTCCAAAGTATTTTCTAATGCCATTTTATTTATTTTGCAGACTTTATTTCAAGCAATGGACACCTTTTTTCATAGTCTACTATTATACTTTCAAACAATAATAGAATTATCTTTATCAGGTGAAACTCATTATGGCTCGGTAAGCATTGTAATAGTATTTTAGGGGTATGAGGGACAGGGTGTAAAGTTCACTCATTCACCATAAAAAAGGGAGGATCCTCCAACCAGACGGGTGTTATATCTGGCGGGCAACTGCCCATTTGTTGATTTCGGATAGTCTTATCTATGTTTTTCGCTCGGTAAACTCTAACTGCGCGATGCAGGAATTGAGTGACGTCATGTCTTCGTTGCGTAGTTCGTATGTGGTGGTGTAACCACTACATTACTCCCCTCCGGAGACCGGAGGTCGATAGTGGGTTGAGTCTTGGATCTTGCGATGCTTCACAGTGCCAGCTGTGGTTCCAGTGAGTCGGAACCGGGTGCCGCTCAGTTCACAGTGGGTCGGAACTGTCTGCAGTGATTGCGGCGATGGTGATTGTGGTTCCAGTGAGTCGGAATCGGGTGCCGCACAGTTCACGGTGGGTCGGAACTGTTTGCGGTGATTGCGGCGAGTGTGGTGATTGAGGTGATTGCGGTGATTGAGGTGATTGCGGTGATTCCCCAGTGAGTCGGGGTGATGTGGCTGAGGGTGATGACCAGGAATGCGCGTTCGCTGCATGCTGGTGGTCAGGATACCCGTTGAAGCCGTGGGTGCTGGCTGGCTGTGTGACTCACCTCACGAAAGCTTGCGGGAGTGATGATGATGACGTCACGCTGAAGTAGTTGCACGAAGTCTGCGTTGACGTTCATTCTCGGGGTCACCAATTTAGGGGTATGAGGAACAGGGTGTAAAGTTCACTCATCCACCATAGAAAAGGGAGGATCCTCCAACCAGACGGGTGTTATATCTGGCGGGCAACTGCCCATATGTTGATTTTGGATAGTCTTATCTATGTTTTTCGCTCGGTAAACTCTAACTGCGTGATGCAGGAATTGAGTGACGTCATGTCTTAGTTGCGTAGTTCGTATGTAACGTATGGTGGTGTAACCACTACAGTATATTCAAAATATAAATGACATACTAATACTGGGTTGTGACTCCCAGCCTAGTTTGAGTAAAGGATATTTGATATCTAAACATCAAAAAAACTTACGACCGCTCCCATAACGCGCCCACTTCTAATGCCCGTTTTCACTAATACTAAGCGACATCTAAATGTTATGCGTAAATATAATAATGAGCATATTTTGCAAAAACATTTCATCGCTATGCGATCACTAAGTTACGACACCGATTCGTCAATAAGCTAAGACAACTCTTGCGGGTTGTCCTAGTAACAGAACTCTAACAAAATTAACGGTCACCTAACTTGACTAAAAAAGCCTCAGACAATGTCAAAAATGCAAAATTCACAGCTTTCGAGCTACCTATTGAGAAACGACAACAAAAAAGAAAGAAAACAAATCTACGAGTATGTTAATGGTATTAACATATTAAATAGTATAAACGGGCTGTAGTCCGCAACTCTACGTCTGAGCGCGAATACATCAGGTGGCTTTAGTTGACATGAAATTATAATAATTATATTTACTAATAATATTTATTATAGTTGCAATAGCAGTCGAAATGGCATCGTAATTACCCAGTACCTGGGTTGTTGAGGTCAGATAGGCAGTCGCTCCATGTAAAATACTAGTATTCAACTACATACGGTTATACTGGCAGCAGACTCCAACTTAGTTAGGAAAAGGTTAGTCAGATGCTAATGCAATCATGTCATTTGGTTTCAATTGGCTTTTTTATTTTTATTTGTTAATTTATCTTTCTTCTATTTTGTGAAAATGAGAACGTTTTAGGCGTTCTAGACTTACAGATGATTCGATTTTACTATTTTATTAAGTACTTGGTACTTGTAGACACGTCGACTACAATAAAGCTTTCGATTCTCTGAGTCATAACTATATCTGGAAGACACTAGAAAACCAGGGCGTAGAAAGAAAATATATAAAAATCCTAAAAGAAATATACAAAAACTCCACAGCAAAGGTCCAACTTGAGCAGCAAGGAGAAGAATTTAGTATTCAAAGGGGCGTCAGGCAAGGTGATCCACTTTCCCCAAAACTTTCCACGGCAGTGCTAGAAAATATATTCAGAAATATAGACTGGGACGATTTTGGAATAAACATAAATGGAATTAACCTTAATCACCTAAGATTCGCTGACCATATTGTGATATTCGCAGAGAGACCAGACATACTACAAATCATGTTACAGCAATTAGATAATGAAAGCAGGAAAGCAGGGTTATCAATGAATCCAGCGAAGACTAAAGTAATGACAAATGCAACAAAGGAAAACATAGAAATAGAGACAGAAATAGGACAGTATGTTATCGAATATATTGATGAATATATATATTTGGGACAGCTAATATCAATAAAAGACCAATATTCAAAAGAAATTGATAGAAGAATAAGCAACAGTTGGAAACGTTATTGGTCGCTAAAAGAAATAGTTAAAAACGAAACAATACCAATGTCGGTGAAAAGCAAACTTTATAACACATGCATTCTCCCATGTCTCACTTATGGGTGTCAAACTTGGCCTGTTACGAGCAAAAACAATCAAAAACTTATAACTTGCCAACGCAACATGGAGCGAAGTATGCATAAGGCTACGTGAGAGGTGGACGACCACAAAAATAAGGAAAAGGACCAAAGTAAGCGATGTTGAACTAAAAATAAAAAAACTCAAATGGAACTGGACTGGTCACATTATGAGAACGAACCGAGGAAAATGGACAAAAGACGTAATGGAATGGTATCCTAGAAATGGAAAGAGACAAAAGGGACGGCAAATCAAGAGGTGGGAAGATGACTTGCCAAAAGGATGGAGAAGAATAGCTCGTGATAGAGATGAGTGGACGAAACTAGGGGAGGCCTATGTCGAAGGACAACCTGACCAACAAACTGGTTGCTGAAGAGTGTGTATTTAGAGATATAGTTAGTTAAATTAGATAAACTAAATTTTGTTTTAATTAAAAATTAAATTTTGGTTAACTTATAAAGTTAAAACTGTATTTGGTCAGCGAATAAAGGCTTTTTTATTTTATTTATTTATTTACTTGTAGACAAGCCTACACTGCCCTTCCATACCTATAGTAACCGTGTAGTTTCCAGCTCTTACTATCAGACTCTTACTGACTAAAATCCACCCGTGTTCCTTCACTTGCCTGTACGATGCCAGTGGCCACGGTCTCCCCTTAGGACTTTCCCGCAACCCCGGCAGGTATCGGCCCTAACGGACCCCGTCAATTGTGCTGACATCTCTTTGAGGCGCGCGTGGAACACAATGTGCCGTCGACCTGGGCCTGGTCTTTATCGGACGGCGAGCTACCCATTGCTCTTCGTCCGCAAGCCCGCGCCTACGGTGGCCGGAAATCAGCTACCGATTCCCGACGCACAGGGTCTCCTGATTACCTTTATGCCTTATTGTCTAACAGTATGTAGTTATCTAAACCTACCTTACTCTTTACCAACAACTTTTTTTTTCAGACAGACTTTGAAACTTTTAAAACGGTGACGCTCCTTTGGATGATAAAGAATGTTAGTTTCGTCAGTATATTCAGTCTTTACTGTGAGAAATTCTATATGTGTTTATCTGAGGTGGACGCTACATGTAGTAGGTTGCTGAGGAGTCTGCAAAGTACTGGTAAGATTTCTTTAAGAGTGTTTATACAGACAGTAGTAGTAGTAAATGCAATAATTAATATCGTAACACCGAATATTTAGTTTTAGATGTAAAACAAGTATTTGGAAACTTTCCAAATGCCTTTTTACACCTTACAATAAATTCAGTGCGAGAACTGCAATTCATTATTAATATTCTAGTTCACAAGTTATATTTCTTATTTCCATACAGTAATATTGCCAAATTAATCAAACAGCTAAATATTTGACAGCTATTTGCGACGTTGCCAACTAACTTTTTGGATGAACGCTTTTAATGTGTATAGCTTTTGAATGCATAGGTATGACTTTTGATGCCATACATTTTTTAGGTAAATATGACCGTTTATCAGGGTATACATTACAATATCAAATTCTTCGTATTGAGATTTTTAAGGCAATTGCATGCAGCTGAGATGAGAATGCTAAGACGTGTGGTACTACGCGAATGAACAGATTATGAGATGACTATAAACGAGATATTTGGAAAGTAGCACCGGTGACTGATATGTTGTGTGGAAAATCTGCCGCCATGGTCATGTGATTCGGAGGAATGAGAAAAATGTGTGTGTTTTGTAGGTAATAATCTTTTGTCTCTGTTCCAGTGGAAGCTAAGAGGCTTTGTAAGAACGTGCAGCGGTTGAACCATGCAGCGTTTCACAAGATGACTGCTTGTCGGGTGTTCACGATCGATGGACGTCTACCTCAGGGGTTTAATAGTCTGATAGTGGAGTACTCTTTTGTAATTCTGCAGTTTGCTATCTTATCATGGATGAAGAAAATCAAAGGACTTGTGAATTTAAATGAACAATAAATAATAATTAGATGTACTTTCTATACTATTATTTCAATTGGTTTACGTGCCGATCAACATCACCATCATCATCACTATCATATCTGTTGTAAGACATTTATGCTGGACATAGTTCTCCACCAAGCGTCGCCACATCGATCGGTCTTGTGTTTCTCATATCTAGCAAGCGGTTTCCCGCGGCCTTCACAAGGTCTGCGGTCCACCTCCCACAAGAAGCCATGATCTGACCAAGATTATGTCTGGACTTTAAAAGAGACTGTGACCTCTGAGTATATGTATCGGCCTTTTTTTTCAGAGTAGTCAGATAGGAAACGCCGACCTCATCTATTTTTTCAAAATATTATTAACGTTAAAAGTGTTTAAACAAACCTATTTACGTAAAATAAAATAATTTCAATGGAGCTTTCACAAAATGGAATCTACGAGCTTTTAAAATAATTGGAAAAATGGATGTCTTCAATTTTGACAACATTATTAATTTGATCAATATCTTGACGTACAATATTGTTTATTTGACGTTTTCATCAATACGTACCTAACCATTAAATTCATTATTATAACTAGCTTCAACTTTCTAGCTGACCGCCACCACCTTGACAGTTCAAAAATACCTGTAAAAGGTTTTGTTAAAATAAATGCTTTGAGTTTGGCTTTATTGATCATTTAATTTAAGACAAATAGTTCCAGTGATCTATGGCTGTGGATCAATGTCGCTGCATCATCAAGTTGTTTCAATGACTTCCACGGACTATGTTAAAAAATTACAAAGTTATCAACTAGAAAAAGAAGTCCAGAAAATATTTTATCCACTTAACTTAACACTAACATTTTTTTTTTGTTCAAAATATAAAATTCATAACCATTCTATTTCTCCCATTGGAAAAAAGCGTACTGTGATGTCGTTTTTTATTTTGACTTTTTTTATTTGTATTTATGCATACCATTTATTCTATATCGTCAATTCATATCAGAGTTACGACGGTATTATAATTTGTTACTGTTTAACTTTTTGCTACAGTATTTTTGCTTGTTTCGGTTTTGTTATTATATTCTTTCTTGAAATCGTTAACCGTTATATCAATTTCAAGCTCATTATGATGATACAAATCATACATAAGAACATCGAGTTTAGTAAGAGTGTCAGGAGCTTCGTTATTTGGAGTTGGATCTCAGTTATAACTGCGTTGTGTACAAATGTTTTAGTATTGACATTCTTTTATACAGTTTATTACAATCAATTTGATCCAATTGATTTAATATTCGATGTTTCATATATTTTACTTGATATTAACATAGTTTATGCTATTCGTGTTTTAATATTGTTAACAAAGTATTTGGATGAATGGATTCAAAGTATCCTGATAATGAATAATGATCAGGAGATTGGAACGGACTGTACGAAATTATTTCAGTCCTACTATAATATTTTGAAAACGTACAATTTGTATAAGAAGCTTTTTCAAATACTAGTAAGTATTTTAATTTTTGTAACCATGAAATAAAAATAAAAAATAGTTTATTTTCCAGGAAGCAGGTTCACAGGATAAGAGCGTTCAGTCTAAAAGTTGCAAATAGCTGGCAAATATTAACCTGTTCTGATTAATTTGGCAATATTACTATATGGAAATATTAAATATCGCTAACAAGTGATATAAAATATTAATAATACATTGCAATTTGAACACTGAATTTGATGTTGTAACCGTTTTAGGTGTAAAAAGGGTTAACTATGCGCTATTAATGATTGCATTTCATAATCAATATTTTAGTTCACTAGTTAGCGATATTTCATATTTCCATAGTATAGTAATATTTCCGAATTAATCAAAACAGCGAAATATTTGAGAGCTATTTGCGACGTTGCCCTCATTCAGAATACATGCTCTTAACACAAGTTGGGATGACATGAGTAGGTTATAATATTACCTAAAAGTCTATATCAGGAGAAGCTATAAATATTGTAAACAAAAAACTTTTACTAAGTTACGTAGCGACAATTCAATCAACAACAAATAATACCAAATTCAAACAATTAACATATTATTCATATAAAGCACTGTCGTCTACTGTTTTGTGGTACAGAAACGCGTCTGAGTTCCAGTATCACAAAACATTAGACGACAGCGATTTATATCGCTAAAATATAACCCGACAAAGTGAAATTCTTGTTAGTTTCGTATTACACGTATGTTACTTTGAGTTGATTGAATTTGGGATTATTTATTTCGTTAGGTAACTTAGTAGAAGTTCTTTGTTTACAGAATTGATAGCTTTTGACCTTACAGCTAGGTTACAGAGTATTTTGACTTGTTGATTTTGGGGCTTGGGGACGAATTTGAGAGTGGAGACTAGAGAGATTATTTCAGGTGTGGTGTGGTATGGTTGTATGTGTGTATGTATGTGAGATGTGTGTGTGGTGTGTGTATGTTAGTGTACGTGTTTGTTCCCATTGTACTTCGGCATTGAGTGCTGTATGTAATGAAGAATACAACATTATTCTAGAAGCAATTAAGTTAGTACCCAACAATTTTTTTTCTTTTACAGGTTTTATATTACGCTGTGGATACATTTTATCGTACTTTGTGTTATTGTGAGATCAGTTTAAAAATGCCTAAAATGCAAGTGGATCCTTTAGAAACGGTAAAAATTGGGATATTGCTCTTTTTAGGGTTCTGTAGTCAATAAGGAGAAGGAGAGCAGTGGTGGCCCAGTGAGAGCAGTGGTGAACTAGTGGTAACGGCCCCGACTGAGAGCAGTGGTGGCCCAGTGGTAACGGCCCCGACTTACTAGTTGTAGGTCGTGAGTTCGAACCCAAGCAAGCGCTTTACTTGGTGTAAATAATTTCATCACCACTACACTCAAAACGGTGAAGGAAAACATTGTGAGGAAACCGGCATGTCTTAGAACCAAAAATTCGAAGACATGTGACATCTACCAACCCGCACTGGGCCGCGTGGTAGATTACAGCCCACTCCCTCTCACAGAGAGGAGGTCTGTGTCCCAGCTGTGGGAACATTAAGAGGCTTGATGATGATGATGATGAGTTAATAAGGAACCCTTATAGTTTCGCCATGTCTGTGTATCTGTCTGTCCGTCTGTCCGTGGCTTATCTGATATCTCAGAGACACTTATACTAGAAAGCTGTAATTCAGCATGGGTATATACATATGAGGCGTGCTAGGTAAGGTCGTCCTAAAAAAATCACTTTTGATTTAGGGAATAAAGGCTAATGCAGAATAGCGCTACTTGTCACGTGACGCAACATTAACAATGCAATTTCTAAGAAAACTTCACGGTATAACAATAACCAGCGCAGCAAGCATGGTGTACTGTGAGATAGCTTGAGTCACACATTTTATCACAATTTGGGCGATAAAACCCTTTTGTCACAAATGCTAGCACTGCGGCGTGAGATAATCTCTTGACTTGTGACATAACTTCTTGACGTTTATTTGGGATTCTATGTCCTACTTGCTACTATGGGCGCACCAATTTTGTCACAAATGCCACATAATGACAGTCGTCCGTACGTCAAAAGTGAATTAGTTCACAACAAAATGAAAAAGTTGTAAAACTGTATGAACCTGCACTATAAAAACGTATTATTTTATTTGGTCGCATATTCACTGATCATAGACATTTTAATTTTTTAAATTTACTGTGTCACACTATGAAGTTAGCAACAAGAAAGGCATGTCGCGCCTCAGATTTTATCACATGGTTGAACCGTGCTAGTATTTAAGACAAATTGTAAGACATGATAAAATTTATCATGTCTTGTCACAAACGTCTTGGGTACGCCCGTGTTAGCCCCGCAATGTCGCGTCGCGCGACAAGTTGCGCGGCCTGCACAAGCCTTTAATTGCGAAATATTAAGCTTAAAAGTGCAAGTTTTTATTACAGTCAAGTGCTCCTGTCAGCCAAATAATTGGTTTTGGAAGTATTCAAAAATCACGTCATTAGTATATAATACGAAATTAAAAGGAAAACTATCACAGCTAAGCAGGCTCTACAAGTTAACGAGTAATAATCGACCAACTTACATTTGCAGCTGCAAATTCATGTTCTCCCATATATATTCCATTATGTTTTTGTTCGCTCATACATTTCGTATGGGAGATCATGTTTTTCAACTACAATGCTAAGTTTGTTCTTGGGATAAATTCATCCCAACTACGGAACCCTTCATTGTGCGTGGTCCAACATGCATTTGGCCGGTTTTTTGTTTATTCTGTTTTTTTGTGTAATTTTAGAGGGACTAGGTTTAAACGTGAATGACGTAAGCTTTAAACGTGAATGACGTAAGCTTTTCAGTAGCTTGTGTCAACAGCCGATATATTTTTGACTTTTTGATCATAGTAAATCGCTGATAAAATGTATGCTTTCTTTGTCTAGTGCCTCAAGATAATTTGTTTTTTTTTTTTCAGTTTACTGTCAGTATGGTCACTTCTTTTTATCTTATAAAAAATATGATCCTGTTGATTATACACAATGTGTGTTGCGAGAAATTCTACATAACAGTTGAGGAAGCTGAGACGGCGTGTATTCTGCTAGTAAAAAATCTGGATTATTCAAGTGAGTTAGAAACTGACAACGATGGTGTTAAAGATTTTATCCTTAGAAGATAGACATATACCATGGCGGACTTGAAATTTTAAAGACGAACAATCCTGTAGAAGATTAATTTTATGTATCTCTTACGGTTTACGCGGCGCACTAGCATGCGTCGAGTAAACCTCCCGTCGCAGTCGGCATGATTTTTTCCGATATCTTCAAAAATAATCGTCATATTTTATTCAGCCAATTTACACAAAACCTTAATGAATTATACACCAAAACCTTCCTCATGAATCACTCCGTCTATTTTTGGGAGACTTTGGTTTTATAATATGTATGTAAGGACCAAAAAAATCCTCATGAATTACTCCGTCCATTTGTGAAAACCGTTTGAAAATCCATTCGGAAGTTTTTGAGTTTATCGCTAACAGACAGACAGACGTGGCGGGAAACTATGTTTTGTAAGGATAAAAATAGTGGTACCTAAATCTAGTTTAACCATTTTATCCTTACAGAGAATCAAAAACATCTTTGCAAGAAAGTGCTGCAGACAAATCGAACGTTCAGTAAGATGACCGCGTGTGGCCTGTTCTATGTAGAAGCTACGCTACCAATATGTTTGTTGGGACTTATCAGTAGCTACGTTATTGTACTGTTGCAGTTCGCTTTTTTGTAGAAGACCAACTTTTATTCATGCATTTCTAATTATTTTGAAAGCTTCTTCCATTAACAAAAAAATCCTTTAAAATGTTCTAGTACGAATGTATTTCTTTGTCTCCTGTTGTCTTACTAGCGTAAGGGTGCGTAAAAACAGCGCAAGGCATGTGCAAAAATGGCAAGACACACATCTGACCCATGCCTCGGGCTTTGGCAAAAACATTTTTATTAAAAAATGCATGGTCGCCGCATCTCTTGCAATGTCTGTACGAACCATTAAAAATCTTAGTTGAATAAATTCAATTTTCTAAATAAAGTTTTTGTTTTTAATATTTAAGTATTGATATTTTATCCATGACATGATGGCAATTAGTAGCGTCAGACACATAATTATACTTCAATATCAGATTATTGAACTCCTGAGGTAGACGTCTATCGATTGTGAACACCGACAAGCAATTATCTCTTGTAGAAAGCTGCACGGTTCAGCCGCTGCACGTTCTTACAAAGCTTTTTAGCTTGCACTGAAATAGAAAGACAAGCGAGCTACCCATTGCTCTCCGTCCGCAAGCCCGCGCATACGGTGACCGGAAATCGGCTACCAATTCCCGACGCCCGGGGCGTTTCCTACGGCGGCGGCTAGGGCGTGAGGTCGCAACATTTGTCTCTCCCTCACGCGCTCCGCCTCCTCCTTCCCAAGCATTACTGCTTCGCAGAAGGAGGTGACGGCTTGCCATGCCCTCTCGCTCCGTACCATGGCCTGAACTAGGGCAGGACGTGAGAGGTCACTGCCGTCGATCGCCTCCACGAGGAAACGGCGGTGCTCCGCCCAAGCCGGGCAGGCCTCCACCGTATGCCGTAGAGGTCACTGCCACCGTGTCCTCCGGGCGACCACACAGTGTTGACAACGCTTCGAAGGCAATCTCACAAAATGGTTGCGGTAAGTACGGACGTAGAGTTTTTGTCGAGTTTTCACATTAGATTTCTTTAAGTGATCCAGGTAACGATAATATCCTGATGAAGTGACGTAACTCTCATACATTAACTGCTTCAATTTTAAACACATTTACTCACACAATCTAAGTGCTGCTTACCCGGTTTCTATGCATGTATGTGTTTGTCTTATCCATTGTATGCATTACCACAGATTAATACAAATGGGACACTATGCAATTTAGGTATGAAGCTACAAGTACGCGGCGGGCTCGTCTCACTGTGCCAATTTAGTAGGGCTGATGCACGTGTCGCGCTCGGTCGCACGTCATTCAATATTCACGCGCCGAGTCGCGTCGTTCGTTCGTCGCAAGGATATTAAAACTAAAAATACAAAAATGAAGGCAACAGTATATTGCATCGCATTTGGCTGCTTTAGTAATAATAAGGATCCGAACCTCTCGTTTTTCTCATTTGCAAAGGACACCGAAAGGTATATAGGATACCTATAAGTAATTAGTAATAAGGTAAGTAGGTACCTAGCAAATGTTAACATTAATAATTTTTATTCTCACATAAGTCACCCGTATTTACGTAGTTAAAATATTAATAATTATAATTATACTTAGTATAGTTAGTTGCCTACAAGTTCTGTTTACAAGGTCAGGATCAGGCTTTGATAAGTAGGTATAGGTAGGAAAGTACCTATTTGATTAGTATTTTTGTTTTGGTGTGTACCTACCACGGACTAACTATATAACCTTTTGTAGTAAGATTTTGGCTGCGGATGTAGGCTGTGGTCGGTTACGGAATCGTACCTTTAAAAATATAATAGACCAATTAACAAATTATTCTTTAAAAGATGACAACCCCAACGTGCTCAGAAGTTATCAGAGTTACGCGATACAAAGAGGGGCAACTTGTAGGTGAATGTAGTAGATAATTAGCAGCAGGAGTCGCTTTTTATTAAAATGACTTTGCGGATTGTCCTATCTGTATTAATCTGTGGCATTACATAAAGCATAAGATATCGTAAGACGTTTTGAATTTTGCTTGTTGCACTGAAGGAATCGCCCTAAGTAATAACAAATATTGCTGAAGTGGAGTTTGAAAAGTTGTCAACTTCAAATTCTCAATTTAAAACTGGATATAAATCAACCTCACACTCTTTCATCGCAATGCTCGCACGTGATTGTTCATCGTACTCACGTCAAAGTTATGGAACGGCAATCAAGAGAAAGAATTGGTGATTTGATGCTGGTATGAAAGAAAGATATTGATATAAAAAAAACATTAGGTATGTTTGCTTAGTCAAACACATTTCAGTAATTAATATTTATTGACCGCTTCCAAATTATCGTAATGGATTTATGAGTTCTTTTAATACAATTTAGTATCACTTACGTGTCTTGGGAGCTACTTAAATGATGTTTTTAAAAATGAATAATCTCCTTAATATCGGAAAAAGTTATCCTGTGAATTTAGTTTTAAACAATTTAGTGGACGAAGAAGTCCAGTCAATGTTTCTGCCTTTGAATCTGATGCAACATTATATGCTATGTCCTAAATATCGCATTCAAAATCATTTAATAACTCCAAATACTTTAATTTCTATTTTTGTTTCAATAATTGGAACACTACTATTCATATTTTCATTCGTCTACTATATTATATTAGTTTCATACCCTGGTTGTCCAGGGTGTTCGTCTTTCATAAATATTACGGGTTATTTTGACTGTTTCTTTTACTGTGCCGGGTTTACTTCGAATTTAGTGTTTGGGATAATTCACTCTAAAAAAAATATCAAGTTTTTCCTTACTTTTCAACAAGTGCATACATTTCTCAAAAATGATAAATCCTCTAAACGTTTTATCATTTGGAATTGGATTATAATAATATCGTTTCAATTTGGTTATATATTTCTTTACACTTACTTCTTCATAAAGCTACGTTTACCTATATATCTAATATATTGTATGTTTCTTTTGGTTTTTATAAATTTGAATGTAATTTATGCCACGCGAGTTATTAAAATATTGGAAGAAAAAGTCGCTTTATGGATTTTTCAAGCTATTTCAATAAATATTGAGGAAACACACAGACAAAGTTATTGCGAGAAAATGTTTCAGGCATACTTCAATATATTAGAGTGCTATAACATCCATAAAGACTGTTTCCAGCATTTTGTAAGTATCATCTATATCCCTAATGGCTTATTTTCAATAATTGATAACTCGGTCGATATACAGCGTGCAACAAAAACCCTGTCCGACCCGAGAGGGTGTTGTTACGAATCATACTGAGATTCTATTTACGTGGTAATTTTCTTGAAATAAGAAACAAAAAATCGCCACATTTTTATTAAAATTCAATTCCTTTCAACAATCATTTATTCTCTCTTTACAATGCTGACTTTAAGTTAATGTGTTCAAAAAAATCTCAGCTGTATTCCACCTTTGTGAGAGACTGGTGCCTGATATAGGTTTTTGGTTTTAATGGGGAATTTTACAGGGTCATTACATTGGGGTCGGGCGGCCGTCGTTTAGCGGGTGTCTACAAGTTACATCTTATGATCTCTGTAGAAAATTTGTTAATTTATAATGACATTGGGGTAATTTTGGTGCTTCCGTTAGGCCCTAGAGTAAAAGTGTCCACAGGTCATATTAGCCCTTATTTTATAGTAAAAATAAAGTTTTAAACCACTTAAAACTTTATTTTTGCACACGATGGGGATTGAAGGATGTGTTTTTGCGGGTTATCCAGTCACACGTTCGGACTTGAGCGGTAGAAACATAGAGCCAATTACAGGTTCTCACGGGTAAAAACAGAAAAAGTAGTAGAAATCTTAGGAACACTAACAAGCACAAAAAAAATAACTGTTCATTATTGAAATAATTTAATCATTTTTGTCTCTTTCAGATACTTTATCACATTATGGCAGTGTTAATCCACTCTCTGGTATACATACACGTCGCAATTGAATTATGGAAAAATGGAGTTTTATTTGATAAGCTGGTAAGATTTCCGGATAACAAAACGTTATTTTACGTTATTTATTATACATTACATTTTTAAATATTTGCATTTAAAAAGTAAAAAATAATGGTCGGTCGGTGACGGGAGCAGGGTTCAAGCTACCGGTAGTTAGGGCTACAGAGAAGGGAACCAACGCACAATGCGAGCCGTATCGAGAAGAGTCTTCTGCATCAAGCCCTTGATTCAGCCGCCTTACAAAACCAATGATTGTGTGTTAACTTTCTTATCATTATTTGGTTTGATCACAGTCACTGTCATGAAATTAATTCTTCATCCTCGTCTTGTAAAGTTCACTACTCTGGCCTGAGGCTATTCAGATTGCTCTAACAGATTGCTCTATAAAACCAGCCGTAATTTTAATAAGTACGAAATGACTTTTTTTGTAGCATCAAAAGTTGTATATTTTTTAGGATGGCGCAACTACACACATCAAAAGTGTCTAGGGATCAAGCATTTTTATGCGGATTTCTTGAGATTGAGATGTGGCTTTGTAATAAATTTATGATTTTATAAATTTATATGGATCCTTTTTGGTGCATTTCATAATTTGAATCAGGAACTGTGAATCAAATTCGAGTAAAAGATGAAAATCAGCTGTCAATATTTTCCCTATAAAAACATACAACGCATTGAAGACATTATTAGTGCTACTGTTTCCCTACTACTGATTAAAACCAACGTTATTATGGAGCAGCGACGTCATTTAAGCAGGGAAGAAATGCTCAGAGCCGTGGGAATGATAGAAGCTGGTTCCCGGCAACGTACTGTGGCTTTAGCTCTGAATACAAGTCAGAGTGTTATCAGTCGACTTTGGACACGTTACCGAAGCACTGGTACCGTGGCTGAGCGCCATGGAGGACGGTATCGCTGCACCACACGGAGACAAGACCGATACATTCAAATCTTAGCTCGAAGAGCTCCAACAATAACCGCCATGATGTTAGCCGTGAGGCTTCATCACTCTTCAGGGAACTTAATTAGCGACCAAACAGTCAGAAACCGCTTGCATGAAGTGAACCTTCATTCCCGAAGACCGCTACGGGTACCACCTATAGCAATGCACAATCGTAGGATTCGATATCAATGGGCTCTTGAACACAGAAATTGGGCAGAAGAACAATGGCGTTTCGTGTGCTTTTCTGATGAGTCTCGTTTTGGTATGAGACCGGATACAAGACGTATACGACACTGGAGAACCCCTGGACGCCAACAGCGATTAAAATCCTGCCAGGAAGTCCATCCTTATAGTGGTGGAACCATCATGGTATGGGCGGGTATTTGGATCGGCCGAAGAACTGAGTTGATTTGGATTAGAGGCAACCTCAACGCTCAAATTTATGCTGAGACGATTGTATCAGACGTCATCGTTCCTCTACAAGTGCAAATCGGTCCCTTATTTCAGTTAATGCATGATAATGCACGACCGCACACCGCAAGAGTTGTAAGACAGACTCTCGCCGCAGCTAACATCAATGTCCTGCCCTGGCCTGCTCAGTCGCCAGACTTGAACCCGATTGAGCATGCATGGGATATGCTACAGAGAAGAGCTCTGCCGAATATGGAGGGTATCCAGTCGCAAGAAGACCTTTTTTTGTTGTTGCAACGAACATGGGCGGCCATTCCACAGCGTGATTTGGATGAACTCATTTTGAGTATGCCAAACCGATGTTCTTGTGTTGTTAGTGTTCGCGGTAGAAACACGGATTATTAATTGTTTAAGTTACCCAATAAAATTTTAAAGAAAACTGTTATTTCAGTCTTTTTTTCGAACTTTAATGTTAGTGGTTCAAATGTCAAAAATCCCTTTATTAGGAAAATGGCAAATTTCTTTATTAATGCAAAGGTGACTTGGTTTATCGTTACTGTGACAAACGAAAACACTTTATTTGATGAATCCTTAAAGAAAATTTTAATTAATATCAATCAGGAGAAAAGTTATTGCAAAAATATATGTTGATCCCTAGACACTTTTGATGTGTGTATTTCATGGCTTCCTTTATTAATATGGGTGTTAAAGGACTTAACGTGGCAGACGGTACTGAACCAGCAATGCGAGAAATTCTATTTAGCTGTTCAAAGTCTTCAAGATTCTTGCCTAAAATACCTGAACAGTTTGACTTCAAAATAATAGTTATTTTGAAGTCAAACTGTTCAGGTATTTTATTTATCACTAACTGCTACCCGCGACTTCGTCCGGCTGGAATTCTATACTCCAATTTAAAGTCCCGTCAAAGTCAGTACAGCCGTTTCGGAGAATAAAAGGGACAAACAGAAAAACAATCGAAAAAAAAAAAAAAATTGTTGCCGTACTGTTCATATGCGCTTTTAGTAAAAAGTGTTATTTTGGAATTACAAAGAGACACTTCAATTTTATTTATTTGTATAGCTATAGAAGTTTATATTAATTTACTTGTGAATTCATGTGAACTCATAAAGTGATTTTACTCTTTTCAGATTCAATTGTCGACTAATTCCATATTAGTTTTTCTAAACTATACATTTTGATTGACAGATGAAGAGAAAAAGCTATGCAAGAACGTATTGCGCTTACATCGAGCATCATTCAGCAAGATACGTGTGTGTGGCTTCTTCTACGTAGACGCTGCATTACAATTGAGTCTGATGAGCCTTCTTACTAACTACACTGTTGTATTACTACAGTTTGCAATTTTGTAATCTAGGCTTCAATTAGTGTATAGTATTTATTATTATTATTATTTATTACGTCGACAACATTCCTAAAAATGAAACATTCATAGTAGGAAAAGTATAATTACAATAATTTTCCAACCGGTTTGTTTAGTACTTTTTACATTAATATGTCGTCAAATACACTAAAGTTAATTACTAATTCCATCTATGAATATATTATAAACTCAATTTGTATTTGATGTGCGGTGTTCATTAAACATCACTCTAGTGTGCTAGAAAGCTACTGTTATTGATCTATTAAAAATGAAATATTTCCGTAATAAAGGAAAAGTTTTAAACGAAACAGTCGACAAAGATGTGCAATCAATATTTTTGGCTTTTAATCTGATGCAATATATTATGTTTTGTCCTAAATTTCGCATCAAGGACAATGTTATAACACCAAATAGTTTCATCTCGAATGTTACTTCAACGATTGGAACCCTAATATTCATATCGTCATATGTGTATCGCACATATATACTCTGCTTTACCGACGCCTGTCCAAGATGTACTTCTTCTATCTTTATCAACGTTTATTTCGACTGCATTATCTATTCTTTAGGATTTATTATGAATTTCGTAAACGGGAAACAAACCAAAAAATCAATCAAGTTTGTCCTTAAATTTCAAAAAGTCCACAGATACCTTAATAATGAAACCAGATTAAACCACTTCATCATTCATAATTGGATGATTATAATTGTATTTTTTTGTTGTTACGTATTTGTTTTTACAACTTTCTGCATTCGGCTTGAAGAACCATTCTATATTACTTTATGTATCAACCTTTTGGTTTTTATTGATTTAAACGTCATTTATGTCGTGCGAGTCATTAAGTTATTGGAAAATAAAGTTCACCTATGGAGTTTGAAAGCTCAAGAAACAGGAGATATGTACGGAGATAGCAAAAAAATGTTTCAGGCTTACGTTGATATACTAGAGTGTTATGAGATCCACAAAAATTGTTATCAGTACTTTGTAAGTACCTTTTTTTTTTTATTAAATCCATAGATTAAAAGAGAATTTGGTGAACATGACGGTTTTTTAATGTTGAAAGAGTATTAGCTGAATTTTCCCAACCTACCTTTAAAAGAAGATGAAGAAGAGAAGAGGAGGAGGAGGAGGAAGGTATTAATTTGTTTAGGGGAATAAACGAAATCTATGCCGACGAAGCCACACGCGAAGTGCTAGTTAGGTATGAACAAAATATCTCAACAAGACTTTTTTCAGGCACTTTACCACATATTAGAAGCATTCATCCACTCTTTGCTGTATCTTCAAGTGACAATTGATATATTGAAAAGAGGCTATATATATGATAATATAGTAAGTTATTTTTCAACACAGTTGCTCGTAAATTGGCTCTTATTTAACCGCTTTTAGGTTCATAATGCAGTGTATTATAGACACGTGCTTTTTTCTTTACATAATCGCACTAGTGCGGTAATGTGCGCCATAGATAACTATTTACTAGTCGGAGTAATGACATGGCAGTCTGGCAGTATGGAATTAGTAAGTACTATCAAGGCACGACATGTCTTTCTTATTGCGACTTATTATAGTGTGACAAAGTAAACAGGTTTTTGGAACGAAGTTCTTTAACGCGGCTTCATTCTTGCGTCTGTCTTTTTCTAATTCGATAGAGAGAGAAAGAGAAAGTGTGAATTTCGTCAAAATGGAAATCTAAGATGGCGGCTGCGAAAATTTTCTCATTTTTCATCATGGGTATCGTTTTCGTGTTGTCGATGGTTCTAAAGCCGATAGTGAGGTCAAAATGGAAATCCAAGATGGCGGCTCCGAAATTTTTCTCATTTTTCGTCATGGGTGTCGTTTTCGTAGATTTCGATGGTTCTAAAGCCGATAGTGAGGTCAAAATGGAAATCCAAGATGGCGGCTCTGAAAATTTTCTCATTTTTCGTCATGGGTATCGTTTTCGTAGCTTTCAATGGTTCTAAGGCTGATAGTGAGGTCAAAATGGAAATCCAAGATGGCGCCTGAATTTTTTTTCTCATTTTCGTCATGGGTGTCGTTTTCGTAGTTTTCGATGGTTCTAAAGCCGATAGTGATGTCAAAATGTAAATCCAAGATGGCGGCTGCAAAAATTTTTCTCATTTTTCGTCATGGGTGAGAAAAATGCGAAATGAGAAATTTTTACAGCCGCCATCTTTGATTTACATTTTGACCTCACTGTTGGCTTTAGAACCATCAAAAACTACGAAAACGAAACCCATGATGAAACATGAGAAAAATTTCGCAGCCGCCATCTTAGATTTTGATTTTGACCTCACTATCAGCTTTAGAACCATCGAAAACTACGAAAACGAGACCAATGACGAAAATTTTCACAGCCGCCATCTTGGATTAACATTTTGACCTCACTATCGGTTTTAGCATGATCGAAAATTACGAAAACGCCACCCATGACGAAAACTGAGAAAATTTTCACAATCGCCATACTGGATTTTCCATTTGACCAAATTCGCACTTTCTCTCTCACTCTCTCTCGATAGAGAATAATTAGTAATAATTAGCAGCGAAATCGAATTTTTTCGAATTTCAAATTTTGTCTCCACCTCCGACCGAACGTGATGGTAGGCTGTTCAGCGGTTTTGTCAGTGCCTTGCGCGCGCATCGCTACCCGAAAAAAAATCCAGCGCGCCATTTTTCATAAATATTTGTTAGCGTGTAGGTTGTGTGGTTACGCAGGTTACATATTAAGAAAAATACGAACCGACGTAGAAACGTTTTTACAGGAAGTGGATAGTCAGTACCTGGCAACAAAGGTCAGTTGAACTTTATAAATATGTATCATTTCTCTAAAGTTACGTTATTGTAGCATAAGTTCTTACAACAAGACGGTTTCTTTCCTCGCAAATGTGTTGAAAAACGTCGTATGAAACGCGTGCGCATTGTTCATTACCCACTCGGCTAAATTATCGCGCTCGCCTTTGGCTCGCGCGAATAATACCGCCTCATGGGTAATGACCAATACAGCACACTCGTATCATAATGTACTATTACCTTACATTAATATCTTTTAGCAGAAAAAGATATCGAGGGGCTTGTGGCTAAGTACTAACAGCCGCACGGGTCGATCATTTAGGTTAAGCTTCACCTGCCGCGGTCGGTCCGTAGATGGGTGACCATATTTACATACCAAGACCCCTCCGTGCCTCGGAATGCACGTTAATCGTGGATATTTGACAGTCGTTACGAGTAGTCAGAAACCCGAAAGTCTGACACCAGTCTTACCAAGGGGTATCGTATTACCCAGTTACTGGGTTGTGGAGGTCAGATAGGCAGTCGCTCCATGTAAAATACTGATATTCAGCTGCATCCCGTTAGACTGGAAGCCGACCCCAACATAGTTGGGAAAAGGCTAGGTAGATGATGAGCAGTAAAAGATGATGGTTATACTGTCTACATTTTATAATTAATTATCATTCAGAGTCCGACTTCACACACTGTCCTCCACACAGGCTCCTCTGCCAATCACCACACTCTGGTGCTTGCCTCATCCCGCGATGGCACCAACATCGTAACCGCAAGCTGGACGGCCGATATAACCGCATTCGTACGAACAGCATTGCTTTCTATAAGAAAAACTTGTTAACATGCCAAGTTTATGTTAATAGACATTGGGTATTCAATCTGAGAAATCAAATTCTTTCGAATGATGTCATGTCATTTCAAATTGCCTTTGTTATAGGATGAAGCAATGCAGAATTCGCTCCCCTTGTTCTGCTGGGTGATAAAATGTTTGATTTGGCAGACAATACTAAGCCAGCAATATGAGAAATTCTACTTAGCAATTGAAAATATTCAAGATTCCTGCGCACACATTTTGAAGTCAAGTTGCTCAGGTAATTTATTTCAAAATGCTTTTTAATTCATTACTTGGAGGAGGAGGAAGGTGTTTATTATAATCATTGAATAAGGTAGATCTTCCGACCAGATGGTTGTTGACTGTTCATGTGGACATCAGGTGGGCATAACAATGAAAATTCTATTGTTTCTCGTTAATGACAGCTGGATCTACTATAATAATAATTCAGTTGCTGTTGGAGTATGTATATTTAGTTTTTAATAATTCTGTTTTACAGATTATTCGAAAACATTATGCAAGAACGTACTGCGTTTGCATCGAGTATCATTTAGCAAGATACGTGCGTGTGGCTTGTTCTACGTAGACGTTGCGTTACAATTAAGTTTGCTTAGTCTACTTACTAACTATACAGTTGTGTTGTTACAGTTCGCATTTTTGTAATAAAGCTTAAATAAAATTGAATTTGTGGTGAATCTTATTTAGTTTTTTCAGACTTTACCACCCCTGGCTTGCCGCATTCATATCAACGTATCGGATCAATATATTTACTACCGCTAGTACCTACTTTATAAATTTTAGTGTCACTATTGACTTTATTGACCTTACGACATTCATTAGCCGCGTGACCGAACGTTATGTTCTATGTTATGGGGTTTGGTTTCCCCACTTAATCCTTCAGGTAGATGTGCGTAGGCCATGGCGGCCGTTGGTGGTAAATCCAACTAGCTTACCTCCCTCTAGAAGTTGAGTGAGTCTCCTGGCCTGTTCAGAATATCTGTGAAAGATCTGGGAGTCCCGAGCGTTTCTGTTCTAATCTGGGTGACGCCTGTGCATTCAAAGAGCACATGGGCAACGGTTTCCCCTCTCTCCATGCATGCCCTGCACGACAGAGGGCTGTCCTTTATACCGATTGTGTGGAAGTGCTTATTTAGCGAGCAGTGTCCCGTGACGGTCCCTGTCATCAGGCGAAGGCAGTCCCTGTCCAGGCGTAATAAGCGCCTGGTTAGCTTGCTATCCGAGGATGGCATAGCTTCCCTGAACTACCTGCAGCCTGGTGTCGTAAGTTCACCAGTTCTCCGGTTGTGTGTGGATGAACTCTTGTAACTCTGACGTCCACGCGGGCAAAGCCGCAGGCAAAAGCTGGTAAACAATAATTTCCTGAGAGCCTAATTTCAACATTAGTAAAAGTAGGATTCCTACATTCCGTACCAAACTAGAATGAGAAGGCTGCTTCTGGTCTGCCACAATAATAAATAATATTGCGCGTAGTTAAGAATGCAAGCTCCTAAAGTCCCATAGCTACCCAAGTTATATCTAAGTAACACATTTACATTACAAAACATTTACACGCCTGTAAGTTCCGATGGGTTAGGCACAGGTGTACATCAGCATTTTGGAAGTAATTTTTAAGTTAGACGTGGACGAGCCTATTACCATCAACAGGGGATAAATACAGACTCCGGGCTGCTACTGAGAATTTCTTGATGGAAAACCCAAACCACAACTCAATAACAAAGAAGAAGTCTTAAAATCACCCGACGTCTGACAGGAACGAGAACTATCTCGTCTGACAGGAACGAGAACTATCTCGTCTGACAGGAACGAGAACTATCTCAAAAATGAGTAAAAAAAAAACATACTTCCGGTTTTAATCCTTACTGGCAAACATACAAAAAAATTGCTCTGAATATTAATTCAGGGGTAGTATAAAAGTTAGTTATATAAATACCAAATCGTCTGACAGGAACGAGAACTATCTCAAAACAACGCAAAAAACGAGTAAAAAAAAATTACATTCTTCTGGTTTTAATCCTTACTGGCAGACATACAAAAAAATTGCTCTGATTTTTATTTCAGGGGTGGAAGTTAGTTATAAGTTAGAGTGAGCAGTAGTGGTGGCTCAGTGGTAACGGCCGCGACTTACGAGTTGTAGGTCGTAGGTTCAAACCCAGACAGGCGCTTTACCTTGTGCAAATTTTTGCATTTTTCTAGTCTTAATTTTATGTTACCCCTGACCGAATATTCAGAGCATTTTTTTTGTATGTTAGCCAGTAAGGATTAGAACCGCAAGTATGTCTTTTAATTTTATAAATTTTAGCGATTTTTTGAGATACTTCTCTTTGCTGTCAGACGTGGGGAAATTTTCAATGGAAGATGAGACTTCTCCTTTGCCCGACCTGGGAATCGAACCCAGAACCTCGTGTTCAGTAGCGCTTGCAACTACTAGACCAACGAGGGCAATCACACACATATTTACATCATGACTAAGTGATTTTTGTTGATTGAATAGTTTTTTTTTTGTATTTAGTCAATCTAAAAGTCCTATTCTCTTAATTGTTGAATTAAATAGAAAACTGCCCACCACAACAACAAATTAAATCGAAAGATTCATTTATTATTTACAATGTATTAACACATTAACCCATCCAACCTACATAATTACATGCCATCCAACCCATCCAATCCAAATGTAGAAGCGGCTGTATTTTAAAACCATTTATAAAATAAAAATATGCAACATGATAATTATGATAGGTAATGTAGTACTTGAAATTAACCAGGTTTAGTTATGTATTATTCAGTATTTTATATTTTTGGATATACAGGCTCGATGCTATGTGTGTTATGTTATCATTAATGTGTCAATGCTATTAGGAATATTAACTGCACCTCATAACGTTGATGGGATCAGTACATAGATAAAAAAATACAATTAACGTGTCATTTCTTCATTAATGTCAACTACAATTTCCGAGTTAGTAAGTCACCACGCGACAAACAAATGAAGTCGATAATAAAAAAATAATGTCCTGTAAGCAAATCTCGTTAAATGTGTTGTTCAATAATAGACTGGAGAAAGATATACAAAGAATAGTGCATTCTTATAACTTAGCACTTAACCTTTTTTTATTATCAAAATATAATGTGCGAAATAATCATATTTATCCAACCGGAACGAAATATCATATATTTGCATTCTGCTGTATGCTATTCATAAATGCGTTGTATATCTATCGAATGTTCATCGTAGAAATCATAAATCAAAACATGAGATATTTAGAAAATTTTCTAATTTCGTTCTTTGCTGTACTCTACGGCACCACTGTATTGTTCGGGTTTACGATTTTATTCATCCTGGACTTTGTGCATAAAGACAACAACGTCTTACTTATTTTGAAGCTCCAAACTATTCATAGAAGCGTCGATTTTGGTAAAGATATCCGGTGTTACATTGTTTGGAACTGGATCTCAACCGTAACGATTATCTGTGCTAACATAATTATCAATGCTGTATACTATGACACTTTAAGAACGTATGACATCGGTACCATACTTGATATTATTAATGACATAATGTGGGTCGCACTGGATATAAATTTTGTTATAGTCATCCGAATTATAGTTTTGTTAAAGATATATCTAGAGAAGTGGATTAAAAATGTCCTCATAATGAATGATGAATACTACAACGATGAGCACTGTCTCAAACTGCTTGGAATATACCAGAATATTTTGAAGGCTTACAATCTATACAAGAAAATTTTCCAGGTGTCAGTAAGTTCATCCTTACAAAATTCTTTGACACTTCACTTATTATAACGCGTAATATATTTTTGTGTTGCTATGTCTTGTGATTTAAGAGCGAGTTGGCAACGTCGTAAATAGCTGTCAGATATTTACCTGTTTTGATTAATTTGGAAATAATACTGTATAGAAATAAGAAATGTGGCTAACAACTAACTAGAATATTATTGAATTACAATTATAACATTGAATTTGATGTTGTACCCGTTTTAGGTGTAAAAAGGCATTTGGAAAGTTTCAAATATGGAGATTCGCAAGAGCAAACGTGCTCGGGGGAAGGAAGTATTCCAGTAAGATGCTGGTAGGGATCTTGACCGTACTTCCGGGATTGTCCTGATAGCCGTGGAATACCGCTCCACTCCTCATAAGCACCTCAGGACATGTTGCCCCCTTGTCGCTGCGACACTTTGTGCTATCGACCGTTTTCGGGGGCCCATTATTGAGTGTGCAAGTCACCCCCTGCCATTTTTATCCGTGTATATATATAAAACATTGATCAGGCAGGGGCCATAGTCCTTCCATAGATTCAGGTCACCAGTCAACTTAAGCCACCCAAACCCATAGTCCAATATCTTTGTTTCCATATCTTGCAATAGTCCTACACCAGCCGGGGGTTGTCCTTGGGCGCATTTGCATAGTGCATACAAGGTCAATCGTCGGTTGGTGCCTCAATTCATTACAAACGTCTAACGGGCCTCTGCGAGTTGGTTTCGGCCCCTTGTACGCCTTCCAAAGGTCCGGGACCCCAGGGTCCCGAGAATAGTCAAAAACGAAAAAATAATTATAATGAAATTAGGTGAATATTTGACAGCTATTTTTTTTTTTTTTTTATTTTACTTTATTGGGACATAAAACAGTTACACATTACAATTTAGGTGTGACAGAAGAACTTAAAACTAGGTAAACGTGTAACCCACACAAATATCCGCGAAATAATTGTTTCTAGATAGGTAGGTACTTAGTAAAATGCGTGTGTAGTAGGAAGTGCTCATACATATTTTTGAACATGCCCATACATTAGCAACAAATAAAATTATATATTTACTACAAAAAATGCATAGACTATTTTAAAGATTCAATAGCCATTTTTTTAAACTTAAAATATGTAAGCGCGAAAATATCCAAATCGATGAAGTGTGTGTTATACGTATCTACAATGCGTCGGAGAGGCGCCCGTGCACCAGCGTGAGTCCTGCACCTTGCGGTGTGGAATAGTCGGGGCACGCGCGCCTCTCGACACATCACAGTTCTAGGTACAATGTAACATAGGTTATTGGTAATGTCTGAACAATCGAACCTGTTATTACACAGACCATGAAGCATCATGGCCATTAGTAGGCTGCGTCTTGACTCCAAGCTCTGAAGTTTGTACCGCGTTAATAACTGAGTGTATGGTAGTTTAGACTTGGTGCATCTGTAGTGCATAACACGTAAATATTTTTTTTGAACCATTTCCATTCGTTTTATGTAAATATCATAAATGGGACTCCAAATTGGTACTGCGAATTCCAATTGAGAACGGACCAAAGCTTTGTATAGAAGTAAAAAGGTAGACGGTCTTCTAAAGTCTTTTGAAGAACGCATAACGAAACCAAACATCCGATACGCCTTATTAACGATATTATCGATATGAAGATTAAAATGCAACTTCGAGTCCATTGTAACACCTAGATCTCGAATATGGTCAACTCTCTGCAGACAGAAACCATGTAGACTATAATCAAATTTTATAATGTTTTTGTTTTTAGTGAAGGTGATTGCATTGCATTTAGGTAAACTAAGCTGGAGCTTGTTATATGAACAATAATGTGAAAACCTATCAAGGTCCTCCTGCAGAAGCAGACAATCTTATGTGCTTTTGCACGACCTGTAAATTTTGATGTCATCGGCATACATTAGAAATCGGGAATGAATGAAGCATTTTTTAATGTCATTGATGAACAAAATAAAGAGGAGGGGTCCCATGATTGGGCCCTGGGGCACCCCAGAGGTAACAATGATTGACCTTGATTGGAAACCATTAATGACTATCTTTTGCGATCTATTGTGTATGTACGCCATGAACCAACGCAGCAAATTGCCACGGATACCGTTGTAGGCAATTTTATCTAATAGCAGTTTATGGTCCACCCTGTCAAAAGGCTTCCGAAAATCCGTGTACACACTGTCAACTTGAACTTGTTCATCTATGCTTTTGAATAAAAAGTCTGCGAACAACATGAGATTGGTATTCGTCGAGCATCGTTTAACAAAACCATGTTGTTCACCAATAATTATGTTGTGAATATGAGAATATACTTCAGTATGTACAAGACTCTCGAAGAGCTTCGACAGGGTGGACAGTATAGAGATGGGACGGTAATTTTGTATATTGTTTTTATTACCACTCTTGAACACCGGTGTGATATGTGCCTGTTTCCAAATATCGGGAAAGGTGCCTTCGCGTAAACATTTATTAAATATAATACAAAGTGGAAGTACAATAGTTTCTGCGGTCTTCTTAATGAAGACTGGTGGCAAGCTGTCGGGACCGGGACCTTTATTTAAATCTAATTGCGATATCGCTTTCCGTACAACATCCACCGGCAAATAGATGTCAGAAATATAGGGCGAATTATCTGCATATGTATTAGGTGGCTGCCACATTGCAGGGTTAAAATTAGTAGGTTCATAAATTGAGGTGAAAAAAGTGGAGAACATGTTACATATATCAGTTGGATTATTTGAATTGATATTTTCAAGAAACATATTTGCTGGGATCTCCGCCCTGCCCTTCTTGTTTGAAATGTAAGTCCAGAAATGTTTAATGCTAAGTGGAATACTGTCTTCAACCGATTTCATATACTTTTCAAAACATTTGTCACATTCAGATTTAAAACGTTTACGATGAGTAGAAAAACTTTCATAGTCCATACCGTACGTTTTCCATTTTAACCATGCATTTCCTTTATTTTTGAAAATACGTATGAGCGAAGGAGAAAACCACAGAGGAAAACGAGAACTTCTGAGACGCGATAGCGGAATATGCCTTTTAATTATACTATAGATTTGATCATAAAATGCATTAACGGATTGTTCAGCAGAAAGGTCGTAAAACAATTGATTCCAGTCCAATGTACTCAGCTCTTTATTGATTAGTTCATCATCATCATCATCATATCAGCCGAAAGACGTCCACTGCTGGACATAGGCCTCCCCCAAGCACCGCCACTTCGACCGATTCTGTGCTTCCCGCATCCAGCGGATTCCTGCGGCCTTTACAAGGTCATCGGTCCATCTTGTTAGATTAGTTCATAGTTCGCTTTAAAGAAGTTATGTCTTGTAGATAAGTGACGTTTCATGGGCGTAAAATTCGTATTGAGTGATGTTAATATCGAGAAGGGCGGATGGTGATCATCAAGCGGCAGCAATGGTGTACACGTTTTAGACTCACAGTCAGCGTTAGACAAAAACAAGTCAAGAATACGCCCCAATTTGTTCCTCAGTGTATTATATTGGAAAGTATTAGTTAAGGAAATAAAGTTGCATAGCTGACAGCTCAAGTTATCAGTCGGTTGTGGGACAACATAGCTACATCCACTACTATCCAGCCAGTTAATACTTGGTAAATTGTAGTCGCCTGTTATAAATAATGTGTCAATACTGGTGTCATTAATTACATCTAGCAATTTATCTAAGTGCTATTATTATTATTAGCAATTTATCTAAGCTATTTACGACGTTGCTAACTTTTAGGATGCACGCTCTTAAGTGTACCGTGCCGATATGTTGCTGGGCTATACGTTTCCAGTATAAGCTAACCTCTATTTGTACAGAAAGCTTATATAATGCCTGGTCAGTTTATAAAGTAAATTCATACCATGTATTATCGCCGTGTATAAATGCATAATAATCATTTCGCTTTGAGACATCATATATTATAAAACTATGTTTTTTGCAGACTCTATGTCATACGTTTGGCGCATTTTGCCGCACTGTATGTCACGCCTACTACGTATTTTATTTAATAAAAGTAACTGGAGAATTGGGAAAAGAAGTAAGTGTAAAACGTTTATTAAAGATTTACTTTGGCAACCATCGAATTAGCACTATGTTGAGGTTTCAGTTTACTAGATAAATGCATATAACAAAAAAGAGTTACGAATATAAATGTTGAGGAATGGAGAAAGATAGAAAGACCAAAGAAAAGATCCGATGGATAGATCGTTTGAAGGATGATATGTAAAGAAAGAAAGAAAGAAAAAGAAAGAAAAATGCGTTTATTGGCATTAAAACACAAAAATACACCTTATAACTAAAACAGAAAAACAATGATTATAATGCCAAAAGGGCCTCAGCTCAGCATAATGTCAGATGGCACCACAAAGTGTATCACCTAACGCTGATTTTCAGCTGCAACCCACGAGTGCCATACGCTTGAGTATGAAGTGCACGGAAGTTTGCGTCCGATTTAATAAATTAACAGATTAAATTAAATGTAGTAAAAGATAGGATAATATGAAACGCTCACAAAATCAAATAAAATATTGTGACATACATGAGTGTGTGAATGAGAAACTAAAATAAATAAATACCCAATATCTGTGTCATAAAAACTAAAACCTTCAAAGCAAAATAGTATGACTGGGTTGTTCTTGTAAGAAAGAGGAGTAAATGTTATAGTGATGACTGATAGGGGAGGATGGAAGAAATTTAATAAACGTGTTGCGCCGAACCCTAGTGACATGGGACAAGGACAGGAAGATTATGATTTTACTAGACCGTTAAACTCCTCGTCATCATCATTTAGCAGAAAGTTTGCTTTCCGTAATGTCTAGTACTATGCTTGCTAACTCAGCATTTTTTTGCCACTGATATTTTGATAAATTTTGTCTCTTGAATTAAGTTTTATTTGTTTATGCATGTTTTTTTTTAATTTTCCAGACTTTGCTTTAGAGTTTCTCGCTATTTTTATGGGTAATAAAGGATATCATACTAGTTATTATACATAGTATATACTGTGAGAGATTCTATATAACTGTTGAGGAAGCTGAGACGGCGTGTATACAGCTGATGCAGAACAGAAACTGTCCAAGTAAGAACAACATTTGGTATAGTTCCTTTGATAAAAAAGACTATTGCTCAAACGCGTAAACCAACAAACACTTTAAATAATTGCCTAAATAAAAGCGCATTGTTAAATTTTCAAGGCTCGGTTCAGCGCTGAAAGTTGAAAATCCCACATCGAGCTTTTATATAGGCATTCATTGAATTGGCGCCTAGTTTTAAAGAAAATGGGCACGCTCGCATGTTTCTATTGCAACAATAATAGTTAATTCAACATTTTCACTCCGTCAAGTTTAATAATAAAAATTACTTTAACTAAGTATTTAGAAACGCAAACTGTTAAATTTTCCAATGATCAAATTACTATCTGAACGAATCTGAATAATATTATTTCTTTACAGAGGATCAAAAAAGACTGTACAAGAATTTGATACAGAGAAATCGAACTTTCTACAAGTTGTCCCCTTGTGGCCTGTTCTATGTAGACGCTACACTACCAATGTATTTGGTCGGAGTTATCAGTCATTACGTCATCATGCAGCTGCAATTTTTTTTTGTGCAATAATATTATTATAATAATATTGTTACTGAGATATTTCTCAGTAATAAAAACGAAAGTAGAAATAATAAAAAAGTCAAGTCTATTGACTTGACTTTATTATTATTTTTGTCGCCGTCTAGGCAAAACTAAAAAGTAAAAAAAAAATGCAATGTATTGTATAGTTTTGACTTCGTTGTTGTTGAAGTTGTTATACAAGTTGAATTTGTAGAGTCATCCGAATTATACTATTGTTGGAGACACTTTGGTGGAGAATTGATCATTGCTGGTTGGAAAGCTGAAATTCTATTATAAGGATTTAAAAAAAAGTGTGTTATAAAGTTTAATTTTATCACCACCTCATACCACCACCTAAGACTGATTCCTCTTTATCATCATCAGATTTTAAAATGCGTATAATACGTGTATCTATTGGCTTAATTAAAGAATGTCATGGGCGGCGGTATTTCAATCTTGAATCCAAATTCTGTTTCTAAAGCAATAGTTGGTCACAGCGTATGACAACTAAATTGACTCTAAATTCCAGGAGCAGTCAGTGTCACTAAATTCTATTCAGTTTTATAATGAAGGGCGCTACGACTATGACATGGCTAATAAACTTTAATTTATTTTTTATATACCAAAACCATTTCTAAGGATAGTGGGCAAAATACACCTAGCTCCGCCACAGTTGAAACCACTGTAGTTTTGAAGACATTGCTTCTCCCTATGCTCAGGCCGAAGCGCATCAAAATCGGTCCCGGGGTTCTTCAGTTCCGACAATGTTAGGTTAGGTTAGATAAAATACACGCAGCTCCGCTACTACATCCCGCTCTGCCACAGTTGAAACCACTGTAGTTTTGAAGACATTGCTTCTCCCTATGCTCAGGCCGAAGCGCATCAAAATCGGTCCCGGGGTTCTTCAGTTCCGACAATGTTAGGTAAGGTTAGGTTAGATAAAATACACGCAGCTCCGCCACTACATCCCGCTCTGCCACAGTTGAAACCACTGTAGTTTTGAAGACATTGCTTCTCCCTATGCTCAGGCCGAAGCGCATCAAAATCGGTCCCGGGGTTCTTCAATTCCGACAATGTTAGGTAAGGTTAGGTTAGATAAAATACACGCAGCTCCGCCACTACATCCCGCTCTGCCACAGTTGAAACCACTGTAGTTTTGAAGACATTGCTTCTCCCTCTGCTCACGCCGAAGCGCATCAAAATCGGTCCCGGGGTTCTTCAGTTCCGACAATGTTAGGTTAGGTTAGGTTAGATAAAATACACGCGGCTCCGCCACTACATCCCGCTCTGCCACAGTTGAAACCACTGTAGTTTTGAAGACATTGCTTCTCCCTATGCTCAGGCCGAAGCGCATCAAAATCGGTACCGGGGTTCTTCAGTTCCGACAATGTTAGGTTAGGTTAGATAAAATACACGCAGCTCCGCCACTACATCCCGCTCTGCCACAGTTGAAACCACTGCCGACCGCACCGATTTTGATGCGCTTCGGCCTGAGCATAGGGAGAAGCAATGTCTTCAAAACTACAGTGGTTTCAACTGTGGCAGAGCGGGGTGTAGTGGCGGAGCTGCGTGTATTTTATCTAACCTAACCTAACATAACATTGTCGGAACTGAAGAACTGTTCTTTTTAAATGCGTTGTGTTTCCTGAGAATTTTCACCCTATAAGACACACAAGTAAATAAGACACAATTCAAATACGATATCTTCTCACTTTCAAGTGTTATCAGTTACATCACCTGTTCAATTGGGTTCTCGACGATATTCGTTCTGGATATTGTACACAAAGAAAACAACGTCTTACTTGTTTTGAAGATACAAACTGTACATAGGAGCATTGATTTCAGTAACAAAATTCGAAGTTTTATTATTTGGAACTGGATCTCAAATATAACAACTATATTCGTTCATATTTTAATCAATTTCAATTTCAATTTCATTTATTCAAAATGACAACTCATTGGTCCAATAATAGGTCGCACATAGACATTACATTAAAATATATTATACATAAATTAGTTAATTTCATCATTAAATTATATTGAATTAAAATTAAGATTAAAATTATACGTATAGACACAATACAGTCATAAAAATAAAAACACAGTAATTACAATTTCCTAACCGGCATCGGAACAGCAACATGCCTGCCACAACCATGCCGGGTATAAGGACAGTCCAGCCTATTTGCAATCATTGCCAGGATGGCATTGGGGCTGGCCCGCACCCGGCGCACCAGGGACGCACACCGCTTGCGCATAGAAGCGTGGAAACAGTCAGTGCGTGCCATCGCGAACATCCCTGATGCGCTACAGAAACGGGGCAGCCCCAACACCGCCCGGAACGCGTTGTTATACTGGACACGGAGGGCACTGTATGCCCTTTCAGTATAGTCAACCAACAGGCTGCACGTGTACAGTGATGTGCAGTACGCTCTAAAAAGCGTGACCTTCACACCAGCAGAACAACGCGAAAACCTGCGGGCTATCATGTTGGCTCGCACCGACAGGGCCCTCCGCTCCCGCTCCATGTCAGCATGGTCCTTCAGGTCCTGGGTAAGCAGATGCCCTAGATATTTTAATCGGTCCACTCGGTCTATTGGAACATCATCAAGATGAACAGCCGGTATGTTCATAGGGCTCGACACACCGATGGCCTGAAAAACCATGTATTGGCTTTTCTTCCCATTATATACTAACCCATGTCCACGCGCGTATTCCGTACACGTACTGAGTAGTCTCCTGAGCCCACAAATCGACGCGCTCAACAGCACCATGTCGTCCGCATAACTAATATTGTTGACACAAACTCCGTCTACATAGCATCCGACATGTTGACTGCTGAGCGAGACGATTAGTTCGTTCACATATAAATTGAACAATGTAGGCGAGGTCAGACCGCCCTGCCTCACACCGCATTCGTTCATATAAGGGTCCGACATCGTTCCCGCCCATCGGACACTATTGACCTGGTGCCCGTACCAGTACCGGAGTATGCTGACAAGTTCCCGCGGTAAGTCAGTGCTCTCTAGCTTCCGCCAGAGGATGTCATACGAGACGAGGTCAAAGGCCTTGGATAAATCGAGGAAGTACGCGTATACCGGGGTTTTTCTCTTGGTATAATATTTAACGGTGTGCTTTAAACACAGTATTGCACTTTCTGTGGACAGTTTAGGTCGAAAACCAAACTGGTTCCCATGAAGTGTTACATGTTTATTTAACTGCGTGCTAAGCACACCGTCAAATACTTTCGCCACTACAGTTGCAAGCGATATAGGCCTGTAATTATTTGTATCCGCCATGTTACCAGTTTTATTCTTAACCACCGGTACTACAACTGTTCTCATAAAGTCCGCAGGCAGGTAGGCGTGGCTCACACACAGCGAGAAAAACATTGCAAGAACTCTCGCCAAGTGCGGTCCGGCGTGCTGCAGGTGCTCAATGCTGAGTGCGTCGTGCCCAGGAGACTTTCCCCGCGCAATCTGGCTTATGGCTTTCGCGACATCTTTCGCTAGGAAACTTATTCCTACAATTTTTTCGTTCGAGTCAGCATTCAGCACCTTGCTCGCCGGACCGAGCGGCGACCGGACTGAAAACTGTTCTCTAAATATGTTTGCAATGCTCTTAGGATCACTTAACCCATCGACGCTCACGGGAAGGCCAGGCCGAGAGTTTACTTTTCTCGTTTTTTTCCAAAAGCCACGGAAGTCACCTTTCGAGTGTTTTTCAGCGAGAGCGACCATCCGAATCTGGTCCTGATTATTCTGGCACCACTTTAACCTGGACTTGAATACTTTCCGACTCTCTCGCATCTCCTCATAAACACAACCGGACTTAGGTCTGCCACACAATACCCACTCGTTAAGCCTCAGCCTGGACACCCCGTGAGCCTCAGCCACATGCCTGTTCCATCCCGCCAAGCGTGCACCACGCCCACACTTCTGCGCACTTCCCCCACTCACCATTGCCGCGCCCCGAAGGGCAGTCACAATGTCGGAGTATAATTTGTCTAGGACACGCTCATGGTCATGGCTACTACATACAAAATCCGCACATTGTGTACATTCTGTGGGAAAATCAATTAATTTTAATCGCCTATGACACTCCTCTTTATACATTAAGACCTGCTTCTCATTTCTTTCACCCCAAGGAACATTTATATTTTCATCACAAACCGTACGTGTTACTACTATCTTGGGCGATAATACATGAAGATTGCATTCTACAATGAGAGGATAGTGGTCCGACCATAGAGTGTCATACGCAACAAAAACATTCGTAACACACTGCTTCGCCGCGTGAGTTACAACACAATGATCGAGCCAGCTGGTCGTCCCGTGGACGTCACTGATGTAGGTATAGGTACCAGAATTTCTCCCTAAAATTTCTACATCTATACACGACCAACTCTCCTCGCTACACACATTAATAAGTTCCTTGTAAAATAACTCACCCGGCTCCGCATTAAAATCTCCCAAAACAAAAACAGACTCGATGTTACTCTCATCAACAATTGCACTAATTTCACTCAAACAGTCAATAAAATCCGGCAAATTGTTCACAGAGTTCGTTGGCAAATATGCACTTATAACTAACACTGACTTATCGCCTGCCGCTATTTTAATGGCACAAATACGCTCACTACACTGAATCACCGACACTTCTTGAAAGGTATTGTAACGCCATAACACCGCGACGCCGCCGTAGGGGCGTCCGCGCAAAATGCCAGCCGACGTATCCACGGCCGACGTCGCCGTGTAGCCGAATCCGCTATCAATCGTACCTACAAAAGGTATGTTAATATTTAATAAATGTTATAGTTTTTGTACCTATAATTTCTATTGAAACCAGTTTTATTATTGCCGATATTAGTGACTTAATGTGTATCCCATTAGATCTGAATTTTGTAATAGCCCTAAGAATCATAATATTGTTAAAGAAATATCTAGATACGTGGATTAATGACGTCATAATGATGAATGTTGAAAACGACAATGATGATCAATGTCTCAAACTGTTCGGGATATATGAAAATATATTAAGAACTTACAATTTGTACAACGAAATTTTCCAGGTATTGGTAAGTTCGAGAGTTAATTATATAAACTAACACATAAGAAATCTATACATACTTGTGGACGACGCTTACACGATGATGCATAGATATAAGTTGAGCTACACTCAATTCTACAACCAATCACTGCCTTTTGTGCTGTTTGATTTGACTACAGTGTTATAATCTCTAATCTGAATCTTCGATGATAACTGAGTAGACTACCACAATTTTTATTTTTAGGTGTTATATCACACGTTCTGCGTATTCCAACGCGGTTATATCACTTATGTGATGCAAAACTCTGCCGATTTGTTAAACGAAGTAAGTGAGAAATGTTTATCGCTAAAACAGGATTAGTTTTTGGATAGATAACTCGGATTTTAATTATGCGCCTGAGCTTTGACTTTGACTGGTTTTGCCAAGGACTCAATCAATTTTATTTTTCAGGCTTGGCTTCGGAGTGTTGGTCTTATTTTATTTCTGACAAAAGATATAGTACTAGTAATATTTCATTGTATTTACTGTGAAAAGTTCTATATAACTGTTGTAGTGCGAGAGCCGATTGCAAAAACACCTACCTTATAAGATACCTCAATAGGCTACTTGTAGATCGTTAACCAACACTTAAACACGTAAAAAAAATGAGGTCTGCCAGAGCCGATCCTGCCGGGTCATAGAAATAATCGATATTTTTTGACGTAATTTTTTAGTGAAAATTACCTCATAAGATACCCGAACTAAAGTGCTGGCAACAGTTAACCACTGATTAATTATGTAAAAAAAAGTTGGTCTGCCATTCCGCACCCTGCCGGAAGTACTTGGCAGACCCCTAAAATATACCCCTTCCGACACCCTAAACCTACCTCATCGACTGACAAAGGGTCGTTCAACTACAGACGCGGGCGTGGAATTACTGAAGAGCATATTCGAGGCCTGGGAGGAGTCGCAAGATGCTCTTGGCATTTTCTGTGACTTGTCCAAGGCCTTCGATTGCGTACATCATGATACACTCATCAGGAAACTGCACCACTATGGTATGAGGGACAAGGCTCTTGACCTTCTGACTTCTTATTTGAACAACAGAATTCAGAGGGTCGATGTTAATGGCAAGAGATCTGCAGGATCCGCGGTCACCATGGGCGTTCCGCAGGGTTCAATTCTAGGTCCTTTCTTATTTCTAATTTATATTAATGACTTACCTTACCACATAAGGGATAATCACAAGATCGTATTATTCGCAGATGATACATCCCTCATTTTTAAAATCAAACGTCAGTTAGTCAACTTTGAACAAGTTAACGATGCACTCTCTAAAGTTGTGCATTGGTTTAATGTAAATAATCTTCTCCTGAACGAAAAAAAGACTAAACTCATTAAATTTTCAACGCCAAATGTCAGGCAACTAACTACCAATGTTCAAGTTAACGGAATAGAGTTGAACCCTGTTGAGTCAACAGTTTTTCTTGGAATAACTATTGACGGTAGATTACAATGGGGCCCACACATAGAAAAATTGTCAGGAAGGCTAAGTTCGGCCGCCTATGCTGTTAAAAAAATTAGACAGATAACTGACGTAGATACAGCCAGAATTGTTTATTTTAGTTATTTTCATAGTCTGATGTCTTATGGGATTCTTCTCTGGGGAACCTGTGCGGACATTAATTCTATCTTTGTTCTACAGAAAAGGGCTGTCCGAGCCATTTACAACCTAGGTCCAAGAGAGTCCCTTCGAGAGAAATTCAGAGAAATAAATATTCTGACTGTAGCCTCACAATATATTTTTGAAAACCTATTGTATGTACACAAAAATATATCAAATTTTAAGAAAATGTCCGATATTCATAGTTTAAATACCAGGAACAAACACAACCTTGCTGTACATCGCACACGTCTCCACAGAGTAGGCAACTCGTTCATGGGTCAATGTATACGCTTTTACAACAAACTTCCCATTGACATTCGAAACTTACCTATTAAACGATTTAAAAGCTGTATTAAAACCAATCTTTGTAAAAAAGGGTACTATAAAATTTCAGATTATTTAGAAGATAAAAAAGCTTGGGATTGAGCTGCTCGCTCTGCTAAGCCTTGTGATAAAACCATAATACTTGAAATTTAAATTATTACTTATAAACATCAAAATAAACCAGATTAATATTCACATTGACATTATTTAAAATTATATACAAAATGACATGATTACTTTGTAAAGTATTAAATTATTTTTAATTATTGTGAATGTGAGGACTATGTGGGTTTTTTTTTTCCTCTTTAAATTTTATTTCTCAGGTAGTTTTAATGATGGTCTGGCAGTTTGAGTAGTTGATGCGGCCTACCCAAATGTCCTTTCTTTGGTATTGTTCGTCGATTTGAGCTCCTTAAGTTCTGAGTTGAGCTCCACGATTACTGACAAATGCTTGCACTGACTGGACAGGTCCACTCAAATCTGTGTGGTTCTTTCCTCAAAAGACCATTTCAGACACTAATCTACATGGTTCTCATATGGCTTGACCAAGATTATGTCTGGACTTTAAAAGAGACTGTGACCTCTGAGTTTGTTTCGGCCTTTCTTCTCAGAGTAGTCAGTTAGGAAACGCCGACCTCATCTAGCTTATTTTAAACATTTTTTTTAATATGACGTGTAAAAGTGATTCCGATATCCTATTTACAGAATAAACAATTTCATTTCATTTCATTTCATTTCATTTCATTTCACTACCTGGATGGATCCTACGCCAAATAATAACCAAGATGCCCCTGATACTGGATCAAAAGGTCTGCCAGGTCTAAGCTTGCCGGAACTTTGTGTTTAAAGCATTTGAAGATGGAAGAGAGCATAATTTCACCTGAAGTCAAAATCACATTTATGTCTCAATTTATACAAATTTATAAATATTAACTGCTTTTTTACCCGACTACGGCAAAGCCAAAAGGAAGGGTTGTGATTTTAGCAGTTTATGTATGTATATAAGTATGTATATGTTTGCTTTTACGTGTGTTCCACCGTAGCGCCTAAATTACTGTACCGATTTTGATGAATGAGGTATCAATAGATTTGTAATAATGGTCCGGGTGACATAGGCTATATAAATTCTCCGTAAATTTAATATGGTGGACACATAAATTTATAACCTCGAAAAAAATTAAATTGAGATAATCATGACATGTTTGGTATCAAAAGAAAGGTCTTAACGAGCACATTACAAATATGTATATACAGGGTGGATTTTATGAACCCCACCTCGATTGAAAGTACTCTAAATACTGACGATAGCAAATTTTACTCAAAGGAACAAGCCTTTATTTAAAAAAAGGAACAATTCTGCATTCAAGGATTTTCGAAAATTCACTTCCCACTATCGAGAATCGAACCAGCTGAAATCCGAAAAAATAACACCCTGTATTTTTATGGGATCAATCGATAGAGTCAATCATAAGCATCAAATCTCTCTAACAAACATGATAAATTAAATTATAGGAAAACCATAAAATCTTCTTACCACGATCTCATTTACCTTTCATATCGTATCCGTGTTCCCAAGCATGAGTCCGAGTTTTTATATCTCCGCAACTACAAGGTCATAGACCTGGAGGCTTTGAAGCGTGATGCTGGCGATTTCGACTGGACCCCTCTGGTTGAGAACGATGACATCGACGATAAGGTGAATTGTTTAAATGCAACTGTTCTCGACTTATTTAATCAGCATGCTCCTATCCGACGTGTCAAAGTTCGACATAACCCTGCACCATGGATAACGCAACCAATTAAAGAGCTTAGTGCTCGCAGGGACAAAGCTAAGAGCAGATATAAGTGCAGACCCTCAGAGCTGAATCTCTCTTATTACAAATCCTTACGAAATCGCTGCAGTCGTCTGTGTCAAGATGCTAAGAGACGCTATTTCCACGATAAACTCAATAACCGCAGTTCTTCCGATGTATGGAAATTTCTCAAATCTGTAGGCATAGGCAAGTCACCTACCAACCAGTGTAAGGATGTGAACCTCAATGATCTCAATAAGCATTTCTCTCTACTTCCTTTTTCTCTTGAACAGTCTGTCAAAGCTGCGACACTAGAGAGTCTAGCTAGTTTCCCGTTACCACAATGTTTTCACTTTCTCACTTTTTCATATCACATCTTTCATCACATTTTTCACAAATTCTCACTTTAAGCTTAGCGATGTTACTGAGAATGACGTTAAGAAATCTATACTTGCTATTACTTCTTCAGCAGTCGGTAATGATAAGCTGTGTTCAAGAATGATAACTCTTATCTTATACTTCCCTCGTTACTTCCTGTTCTCACTCACATCTTCAACTACTCCTTTTCCTGTTGCTCATTTCCGTCAGTTTGGAAGCAGGTTCCTTTACCTAAAACTAACAATCCTACTTTATTTACCCACTTTAGACCTATTTCTATTCTCCCATTTCTTTCTAAAGTTTTTGGGCACATAGTTCATAGACAATTATCTTTTTTCTTGGCGTCGAACTCGATAATTTCCCCTTATCAATCCGGTTTTCGCTCGGGTCACAGTACTGTAACCGCGCTTTTGAAAATAACTGACGACATCCGCTGGGCAATGAAGAATAAGTCACTGTTCTTGTTTTGCTTGACTTTAGTAGCGCCTTCAACTCAGTGGATTTTGACATTTTACTAGGTGTCCTCAAATCTATCAATTTCTCTTCTTCCGCTTTAGCTTGGTTCAGTTCTTATCTTCGGGGCGCTCTCAGTGTGTTCGCCTGGAGGAGTCTTTCTCTGACTGGTGTAGCCTCACTGAGGGTGTTCCTCAGAGTAGCGTTCTCTCTCCTCTTCTTTTTTCATTTTTCATCAATATTGTTACCAGAGTAATTTCCTCTAGTTTTCATCTCTACGCAGATGAGTTGCAGCTCTACCGACATTTTACTGTAGCTGATGTGGGTTCTACAATTGCTGCTATGAATCATGACCTGGCTTGCATCAGCGCTTGGGCCAGGTCATTTGGTTTGCAAATAAATCCATCTAAATCCCAGGCCATGATCATAGGCAGTAGATTCGTTCGCAATGCGGCTGATGTTGCAACATTGATGCCTTTATATCTCGATGGTGTTCGCATTCACTATACCGAAACCGCCAAAGATCTGGGCGTAATTTGTGATTCCAATCTTTCGTGGCGTGCTCAGGTCAATGAGGTCAGTCGAAAGGTACATTTCTCCTATCATTCATTAAAAAGCCTTCAAAGCCTCCTACCCATGCTAATTTGTTTTTCTTTAATTTAATTTATCATGTTTGTTAGAGAGATTTGATGCTTATGATTGACTCTATCGATTGATCCCATAAAAATACAGGGTGTTATTTTTTCGGATTTCAGCTGGTTCGATTCTCGATAGTGGGACGTGAATTTTCGAAAATCCTTGAACGCAGAATTGTTTCTTTTTTTAAATAAAGGCTTGTTCCTTTGAGTAAAATTTGCTATCGTCAGTATTTAGAGTACTTTCAATCGAGGTGGGGTTCATAAAATCCACCCTGTATATACATATTTGTAATATGCTTGTTAAGACCTTTCTTTTGATACCAAACATGTCATGATTATCTCAATTTTATTTTTATCGAGGTTATAAATTTATGTGTTAAGTCCACCATATTAAATTTACGGAGAATTTATATAGCCTATGTCACCCGGACCATTATTACAAATCTATTGATACCTCATTCATCAAAATCGGTACAGTAATTTAGGCGCTACGGTGGAACACACGTAAAAGCAAACATATATACATACTTATATACTTATATAAACTGCTAAAATCACAACCCTTCCTTTTGGCTTTTCCGTAGTCGGGTAAAAAAGCAGTTAATATTTATAAATTTGTATAAATTTAGACATAAATGTGATTTTGACTTCAGGTGAAATTATGCTCTCTTCCATCTTCAAATGCTTTGAACACAAAGTTCCGGCAAGCTTAGACCTGGCAGACCTTTTCATCCAGTATCAGGGGCATCTTGGTTATTATTTGGCGTAGGATCCATCCAGGTAGTCGATGAGGTAGGTTTAGGGTGTAGGAAGGGGTATATTTTCGGGGTCTGCCAAGTACTTCCAGCAGGGTGCGGAATGGCAGACCAACTTTTTTTTACATAATTAATCAGTGGTTAACTGTTGCCAGCACTTTAGTTCGGGTATCTTATGAGGTAATTTTCACTAAAAAATTACGTCAAAAAATATCGATTATTTCTATGACCCGGCAGGATCGGATCTGGCAGACCTCATTTTTTTTACGTGTTTAAGTGTTGGTTAACGATCTACAAGTAGCCTATTGAGGTATCTTATAAGGTAGGTGTTTTTGCAATCGGCTCTCGCACTATTGAGGAAGCTGTCACGATGTGTGTACAGCTAATGAAGAACAGGGACTATCAAAGTAAGAATTTGAATAATCATTATTCTAGTAGTTTGGTGGGTTGGAGGGACGACAGCTCAATCATTTAGTATCAAGCTGGCAACTGTTTTTATTGTTGTAATGTATGTCTCACTTGCCCTACATTTACATTTTACACGTTACTGCTAATTTGGTTTTATATTTTACACAGTTAGTTCCTTTTTCTTTTCATTAGGTAAAACCTCTTTTTGTTTTCTTTGCAAAGTGTCAAGAACATCTTTACAAAAAAGTGCTACTGAAAAATCGAACTTTCAGTAAGATGAACGCATGTGGCTTGTTCTATGTAGATGCAAGGCTACCAATTTATTAGTTAGGAGTTCGCTATCATAGAGTTACAATTCTACTTTCTATAAATTAAGTACTAATAGGAAATATAGTAGTTTTTATTTTATTTTAACAACGCCACGTCGAACGGTGTGCTCTCTTTCCAGATATAGACTTAGATGCGTTTGATTTTAAATCCTAACCTGAATGACAAGTTATTTGCCGTGTTGGAGCTGTGCTGTTATAATGAGCGATGACCTGTAATCGGTCGTGAATCTATGCCCAACGAGTTTCAAAGACAACATGTTTTGAACGTTGTCAATGAGAATACCAATCTATTTATAGTTCTATTCCAGTTGCTGAGAAAAAGATATGCCACAATGTAGTGCACTTACATCTGGCATCATTCAGAAAGTTCAGTTTGCAATTTTGTAATCTAAGTTTTAATAAAACTGTTTCCTAATAATCGTGAGTGTTTGTATTTTTAGCATTATTTGTTTATCGTTTCCTAAGTACGTTTGTCTTCGTTCAAATTTATAACTTCAAAGTAATTCATTATCGATAGGTACTATCCATGTTATAATAATATTAGGTTTAAATATCCATTTACCATCGTTTATTGTATCTTATGCGAGCAAAGGAGCACTACAGCTGTCAATGAAGTATTTAAAAATAAAGAAATTCTTTCATATCGGGCGATATCTTCCTGAGATCTTTGCTATGAAGAACAACACGGTGGATAAAGATTTGCAGTCTATGTTCCTGCCTTTAAATTTGATGCAATATATCATGTTCTGTCCTAAATATCGCATCAAGAATAATGTTATATCTCCGAATAGTGTCATTTTCAATTTTGTTTCAATAATTGTAACACTTGTATTCATAAGTTTGTTCGTTTACCGTAACTACTTGCTGTTCTTTTGCAATGATTATATTGGAGTTAATACTTTCATGTACATCACATCTTATTTCGACTTCATCTTTTATTGTTTTGGATTCATCATTAATTGCGTGAATGGATTAATTCAAACCAACAAATCCATCAACTTTGTATTAACTTTTCAAGAAATCCATAGACTTTTAAACAATGAATCTTGTACGAAACGTTACATTATTTGGAATTGGATTATTGTAATCGTGTGTCTGTGTATTTACATCGTTGTTTTTACTTCTTTTTCTATACTGATAGAATCACCCTTCTTTTATATATTTCTTACCTGGCTCTTCGTATTTTTCGATTTTAATGTAGTCTCTATCATTCGAGTCTACAAATTGTTGGAAAACAAGGTTGTTTTATGGAATCTTCAAGCATTGAATATGCTAGAAATGGAACACACAGACAGACAAAAATATTGCAAAAGAATGTTTCAGGCTTATGTCGACATATTAGAGTGTTACGGCATCCACAAAGATTGTTCTCAGAAATTTGTAAGTAACTACGTTACCACTAATATTAATAGCAAGATCGTAATTGTTTTGAAGAAAATTAACCAACATTGTATCAAACCCCGAAAACTAGTACTGACACCTTGTCTTTTTCAGATACTTTATTACATACTAGAAGCATTCATTCACTCCCTGGTTTACGAGCAAGTCGCAATTGAAATATATAAAAATAAATGGATAGTTAATGACACAGTGAGTATTTTAATTACTATGTTCTGTTGAAAATACTGAATGGTTTGGTGGTCTTGTTAGCATTAAATTAACTTTGTGCAAATGTTTTCACCACCACAGTTAGGTAGTAAGTAAGTAAGTAAGTAAATTTTATTTGTTGAAACATGGTGTACATGATACATTGCATGCAGGATAATAATGAGATACAGAAAAAGTTCTAACATGTTCAGCCGCATATCATGGCGTACAAATTGGTAGGAAGAGATGGTGCATAAACCGTGATAATATTCATCAAAATTACATTTCATTATTATTCATTAAATATTAGGTATAATTACAATTCAATAAACATATTTTTTATACAATTCAATGTCAAAGTAGTCATTATATACATTGGTCGACAAAAAAATAAAAAAAAATAAAAATTATAACTGTCATTAAAAATTACAAGTCTAATAAAATATAAATTTAAAAAAAAATAGAATAGATTACAATAACATGTCAAATAAAATACAACATTGTCATCTCAAAAACAAGGAAAATTGTCCTCTTTCATAAACTCTGCTATACTGTAATATGCTCTTTTAATTAGTAAACTCTTCAATTTACTTTTAATTATTATTAAATTATTATTAAATACTTTATTTCAGACCATGGTGTCCATTTTGTTAGTAACAATGTTCTTATAGACTAGTGTTAGTAATACTTAAAATTAAACAGAATAAAACATATAAAAGAAAACTCAACAATCACTACTGCGCCATTCCATGAGAAATGACGCAGCAATGACTGATGTAAGCACAGTCCAGCCGACTGGCGATCATGTTAAGAATGCTGTTGGCGCTGCCACGTACTCTACGCACCAGGGATGCGCATCTTTTACGCATCGTAGCGTAAAAGCAGTCTACGCGATGTTCAGCAAACATCCCTGATGCACTACAGAATCGCCGCAGCCCCATCAGCACCCTGAACGCATTATTAAATTGGACTCGGAGGGCACTGTAAGACTTTTGAGTATAGTCGGCCCACAGGCTGCACGTGTAGAATGATGTACAATAAGACCTAAAAAGAGTAATTTTGACTTCTGTCGAACAACGTGCAAACCTGCGAGCTATCATGTTCGCCCGCACTGCCAGCGCCCTCCGTTCCCTCTCGATGTCATCATTGTCCTTGAGGTCAGAGGTCAGCATATGTCCTAAGTATTTAAATTTAGATACTCTACGCAAAGCTGTACCATTAAGCATAATGCTGGGAAACACGTTACCTGTACTACTGTTTCCTCTGGCCTCAAAGACCATGACTTCACTCTTGAGTGGATTGTATTTTAACCCGTGTTGCTCGGCATATGCTTCACAGATGGTAAGCAGTTTCTTTATGCCACATACCGAAGCACTCAGTAACACCATGTCATCAGCATAGCTTATGTTGTATACATTAATTCCGTCTATGTGACAACCTGCCCGGGTGCTACTGAGTGCCACAATCAGATCGTTCATATACAGGTTAAATAGGGTTGGCGAGGACAAACCCCCCTGCCTCACCCCGCACTCCAACCTGTAGGACTGCGACATGGTTCCCGACCATCGTACGCCATTGACCTGGTTCCCGTACCAGTACTTGCAGATGTTGATGAGTTCTATTGGTAGATTAGTGTGTTCTAGCTTTTCCCATAGAATATCATAGGAAACCAGGTCAAAGGCCCTCGAAAGATCAAGAAAGCATGCGTGAACTGACGTTTGACGTTTTGTGTAGTATTTGACAGCATGCTTAACACACAAAACTGCACTTTCAGTGGAGAGTCCGCCCCGGAAGCCGAACTGATTGTCATGAAGTTCAATGTGTTTGGTCAGCTGTGAGTTCAACATGCTGTCAAATACCTTCGATACCACTGTGGCAAGAGAGATAGGCCTGTAGTTGTTCCTATCTGATAAATCAGCTGTCTTATTTTTAACGATAGGTATAACAACGGTTTTAATCATATCTTCAGGCAAATATGAATGGCTTAGACAAAGGTTAAACAGCAAAGCCAACAATCTCGGTAAGTGGGGTCCAGCATGCTGCAGATGTTCAATGCTCAACCCGTCATGGCCGGGTGATTTACCCCTAGTCATTGATTTAATTATCAACTTCAATTCTCTAGCTGTACATCCAAAACCTATCTTTTCACCGTTCTTAACATTGATCACCGACTGCGAGGACCCCAATGGCGATTTGACACTAAAATGTTGTCGAAACAGATCTGCTATCTCACCGGCATCGCTTACGCCGTCGATACACACAGGAGTAACCGGTTTGTTATTAAGTTTGTTTGTAGCTTTCCAAAAAGATCGAAAATCGTTTTTTGAGTGATGAGAGGCCAAAATATCAATTTTTACCTGTTCTTCATGGTTCTGACATCATCTCAGTCGGTTCTTAAAGATTTTCCTGGCCTCACACATCTCTTTATAAATTGTACCTGAATTTGGTTTGCCATACCAACACCACAAATAAAATTTCTGCTTAGCTTCCCTGTATGCCTCGCCAACATGTAAGTTCCACCCTGCAATAGGTTTCTTTTTCTTACGTATATGTGTACCATGTTTGCTACACAATGCTGCCTCTCTAAATATTTTTACAATATTATTATACAAACTGTCAATGACTTGTCTATGCTGCAAAATATTACAAGTGTAATCTGCACATTCTGTAAACTCCTCTGGAAAGTCAAGAAGTCTTAAGAGTCTATGACATTCAGTCATGTATACATTAACTTGATCTACATTTCTTTCCCCCCATATAACATCATTTACAGTCGGTTTATATTCTAGTAACTTAGGTGAGACTACGCCCAGATTACACTCCATTATTAACGGATAGTGGTCCGACCACAGTACGTCATACTTGACAAACACTCTGCGCACTGACGGCACAGCTGCCTTAGAGACTATACAGTGATCAAGCCATCTTTGCGATCCGTGAGCATCGCTCACAAAAGTGAAACAATCAGACGAATTAGAAACGCCCTTCAACATTTTTACATCAATGCAAGTCCACTCCTGGTCCACACAAAATAACGATAGTTCATTATAAAATTGTTCTGTAGGGTGCGCATTAAAGTCACCTAGTATGTATACACAATCAATGTTGCAACTGTCTATGATAGCGCTTACCGACCCGAGGATGTCCGTAAACTCGACTAGATTCGCCGCTGCGTCCACAGGCATGTAAACATTCACCACTAGTATAGACCGCTCAGGTAACACTACGCGTATCGCACATATTCGCGGATTATTGCACTGCACCACTATCACGTTAGGAAACACTTTTTGCCGCCAGAGTATTCCGAGACCGCCGTGAGGACGTCCTCGTAACATGCCCGACGACATGTCCACCGCCGAGGTGCCCGTGCAGCTAAACTCGTCATCAATACTGCTCAAATATGAGATATCACTCGGCAACAACCATGTCTCCTGAAGAGCTATCATGTCACATGTTTTACACAGCTCACGTATTCCATCTACAGAGCGCTTGACACTCTTACAATTAAAAGTAGCAAAATTGTAAACGTTACTAGCCATTTAATTTGTTATAATGACCGTTATCAGAAACATTTACTTTTATTGTCTCTGTCGAAAATCTCTTCTTAAAATGTACAAAGCGTCTGAAAATGATACCACTCGGCCATAGTTTCTCATCCAAGAACATCTGTAATTTTAATGCAGATACAAAGAACTTATAAGCGTCATGGTCACTTTTCTTCTTCATTACAATTTTCTCTAAAGTAACTTTTTCACAAGTTTTACTATAAATATATTTACATATATCAGATTCTGACGTTCCTTTATGTACGTTCGTAATGAATATGGGTATTTTTCGATCGGCCGCCCTAAAATTATATTCGGTATCTACCGTACTGCTTCCCATCTTACCCTTTAAACGGTTATTCCTCATTGGTCTACGCTTTTGTACTAACGTCCAGCCATGTTCCATGTCATTTTTATTGCTGTTTGAACTCAACAGTGCCTTTGCAAACGTGCAATTGTTTGAGTCAATCAGCTGCTCGCATACATCGTTATCTGCGGCCGGCGATGACTCACAGACCTGCTCGACCGCTCGCGCAGTGCTACACGTCTCCGAGCGCCCCGCTCCTACTACGTCCACCCGCTCACGATCATTCGACAATGTTATACTCGTATTTGTCGGAATATCTTTACTACCCTCTATGCAATCGCTTTTAATAGCAGATATAGTTAATGTTCTCCATAATTTGGGCAATTTATTAAAAATGGTCGGAGCCATGCAAAATATGCTCTTACGCATAAGAGTTGTTTTAGTGCCGTGAACACAGAGTTTGAAATTATCACGTCTATTCCTAGGGACAGCATCAGACAAACGCTGAAATAAATGAGGATTGGACTTAATGAACATTACTGTTTCCAGGATATATAATGATGGCAATGTCAAGATTTTACGTTCTACAAAATAAGATTTACAGCTGTCCGTTGTTTGCAGTCTAAACATCGATCTAATGCACCTTTTCTGTGCCCGAAACGCTATTTCATTGTCCGTGCTATTCCCCCAAAAGATGACTCCATATCTAAGCATTGATTCGACTAATCCATAGTAAGCAGTAATTAGTGCATCTGTGTTGAGAACCACAGCAAGCTGTTTCAGAGCGTAGGCTGCACTACTTAATTTTTTACTAAGTGCCTCTATTTGAGGTTTCCAATTCAATTTAGAATCTATTATTAGTCCCAGAAATTTTGTTGTGTCAGCTTCATTGATATTTATATTATTAAATTGAATATTAAGATTGTTGATTGTTTGTGTACGTTGTCTAAAGTGCATTACGTTAGTCTTTTTTAAATTAATGATTAAATTATTATCATTTAACCAATTTATAATAGATATTAGTGAATTATTAATGTCATTTTCATAAGTGTTTATGTCATTACAAGGTATTGTCAAAGTGCAATCATCAGCAAAAAGTGTCATCGGATGTTCAGTTATTTTAGGCAAGTCATTTATGTACAAAGTGAACAACGGAGGCCCCAATACACTGCCTTGAGGTACTAAAAAGTGTTTTTTTAGAGGCGAAAAACATTAAATTGAAACAAAACTCAGAATTTATTTTTAAATATCCATGAAATTGGCTTTATCTGACAGATAGTTTTATGGCATTGACATCCAAATTCGTTCAGCCGTTTTAGCGTGAAAGTGTAACCAAAATACAAATAAATAAATAAACCTACAAACTCACTTTGGCATTTATAATATTATATAAGTTAGGATATAAAATTAATAATCGAATACGATTTAAGCAGTACTTACCACAGACATAGGCGTTTTATTTCAAGCTTGAAAAGCGCTACCTACATTTTATTTCTTTACAGAATGTAGCAGTGTTAGGGTTGCTGGCCATGTTATGTTGGATAACAAAGGATTGGATGTGGCTGACAATATTGAGCTGGCAATGCGAAAAACTCTACAGAGTTACTCAAAATATTCAAGATTCTTGCGCACGTCTATTGAATGCTGATTCCTCAGGTTAATAATTTAGAATAAAGAACCACGGGTGCCTAGATTCTCATTCTTCTTGACGTGTTTTAGCATTAGTTCAAACAGGTCATGGTTCTTTCATGATTAAATTGTAAGATCAAAGTTTCTCCGGTCTACAAGCTTTTTATGTAAGCGATTTGTTTAATTTAGAACCTGCAACAGTTACGACACCGCAGCCAACAGCTGCTACATCGACCTCATCATCATCATCAGCTTACAGCAGTCCACTGCTGGACAAATGCCTCTCCAATTGCACGCCATTCAGTTCGATTTTCGGCAACTCTCATCCAACTGCTACCAGCCACACTGCAAAGGTCGTTGCTCCACCTACCCTGAAGGCGGCCTACCTTACGTTTCTCAATTCGTGGTCTCCACTCAAGAACACGTCTACCACTACGGTCATCGATTCTACGGCTAATATGGCCGGCCCATTGCCACTTGGTTGCTTATTCTGTGAGCTATTGCAACAACATTAGTTCTCTGCTGGATTACCTCATTCCGGATTCTAGAGAGAGATTTTCCAAGCATAGCTTGTACCATAGCTCGCTGAGCGACCTTGAATTTATGAAACAGCCATACCGTGAGTGTCATCATCATAACAGGCAGGATGCACTAATTGAAGACTTTAGTCTTTAGGGTCTGCGGAATACGCGACGAGAAGACTCGAAGGAGCTTTCTAACTGCTCAGCCCTGCTGAATTCTTCTGTTAGCCTTCTTCTCAAAGTTGTTCTTACCAAACTGCAGAGCGACGTTTGCCCGAGTTAAACGTATTCTCGAACAAGCTCGGAGTGACCTCCGGGACCAATTGCTGTCAATAGACCTGCTCCATCATAAACATTATAAGGTTTATGGTGGGCTCCAATGGGAAGAATCCAAAATCAGTTATGGACGATTTCTTTAGAAATAATAATAATATTGACTGCCTCGTTGGTCTAGTGGTCGCAAGCGCTACTGCTGAGTATGAGGTTCTGGATTCGATTCCTGGGTCGGGCAAAGTGTTATTGGGTTTTTCAATCTGGAATTTCTTAGTAGCCGTAGTCTGGATTTGTGCCCGGTTGAAGGCAATAAGCTCGCCCCCTATTACACGGGACTTAAACATAACCGAAATGTGTGTGTACCTGCTACAGGTAAAATCTCTGCTCAACCCTTCGGGAAAATAAGGCGTGATGTTATGTTATGTAATAATAATATTTAAATATCTTTGCTGGGTTTAATTTTTTTTGGTACGTTTTCTAAAAATTTAACCTAGCTAAGTAGATCGATTTATCGCCCCTGAAACCCCCTGCATACAAAATTTCATGAAAATCATTGGAGCTGTTTCCGAGATTCAGATTATATATATATATATACATGAATTGCTCGTTTAAAGGTATTAGATAGATAGAGAGACCATTAAGAGAATTTTTTTGTGTGTCTGTACTACATAATATGATAACTTAAATGTTTTATGCTAATTTACAGTTGGTGAGAAAAAGCTATGCAAGAACATACTGCGCTTGCATCGAGCATCAATCAGCAAAATACGCGTGTGTGGCCTGTTCTACGTAGACGCTGCGTTGCAGTTGAGTCTGCTAATTCTTTTCTCTGACTATACTGTTGTGTTAATAGCGTTCGCATTTCTGTAATTGTATCTTCATTAGATCTTTATGGGAAAATCTCTTTTGTTTTAATAAAATCCTTTCAAGGACACTTGAAAATACAAAATTAATGATTATTTTTTAACCGACTTCCAAAAGGAGGAGGTTCTCAATTCGTCTGTATGTTTTTTTTTTTTTTTTTTTTATGTTTGTTACGCGATTTCTCCGTCAATTATGGACCGATTTTGAAAATTGTTTTTTTGTTTGAAAGGGTATGCTCCCGAGGTGGTCCCATATTTTATTAACTTTACTTGGATAGTTTTTGAGTTAGCTTCAATAATACGTATTTTTCCCACTTAGTTTATATGGATGATATAATGATAACTTCCAATCACTGTTATTTTAGCAGGTTAGTGGTATTCGAATTTGTATGGGGTACCACAACTAAAAAGTGAAAAATAAAAACTTTTTACAAAAAAAGAACAACCGACTTCCAAAAAAGATACTACAAAGTCAAAAATAACTTTAATTTCGGAAGTCGGTGGCAAAAAACGAAAGTTCAAAACCAAATACACCGACTTCCGAAATTAAAGTTATTTTTGACTTTGTAGTGTCTTTTTTGGAAGTCGGTTGTTCTTTTTTTGTAAAAAGTTTTTTTGTCATAAAATTTAAGATTAGCTATTCTTGATCATGGAAGACAGGAAATTCCTTTGCATGTACTAGACATTACATTATTGAATGCTCATAATGTGTGTGTTGTTGTTGTCAGGGCCGGTCATAATTGAATGGTCTACACCAAAGACAATACACATTGAGTAATTAATGTTTTATTAATTTCAGCCATTACAGTAATAACTCTTAAAGCTTCGATAAGTAAAATTAACAATTAATATTTAATAAAATAAAAATAATACATTAACGTCGTTACTTAAATGTAGATGGACTGAGTATAACTATTTGTTAGCAACCTTCTATGTATAATGTTTGTAAATGTAAATGGTTGTCATACCAGGAGCAAAATAAATCGAGTGAACGTTTCTTTCAACAATGTGATTGACAAAGATGTGCAGTCGATGTTTTTTCCTTTGAATTTAATTCAAAATATAATCTTATGTTCTAAATATTGCATCAAAGATGGTTTTGTGACTCCAAACAGCTTTTTTCGTAGTTTCGTTTCATTACTGGGCACTATATGTTTTTGTTGTGCATTCGTATACCGCACCTATATTATGATATCTGTTTTAAACCATGATATGTTTATCCACTCTTATTATGACGGTATCTTCTACTGTGTCGGGATTTCTTTGAACTTCATTGTTAATTTTGTTCAAACCAAAAATAATATTGTATTTCTCTTGACGTTCCAAAGGATACACAGGTTTCTCAATAGTAAGAACTATTTTAAGCGTTTCATTCTTCGGACTTGGATTATTATTTATTTATTTATTTATTTATTTATTTATTAAAAGGTAACTTCACAGCTTATAATCACTTCTTTGCTCAGTTATATATTAGTTTTCTCTTATTTTGTCTTTCAGTCGTACATACCGACTTTTGCTAATGTCACTTTTAACATTTTGTTTATTTTCGATTTTAATATAATTTACGCAATCCAACTCCTTAAACTATTGGAAGATAAAGTAATTCTTTGGAATCTGCAAGCTGTAAGTTTTCAAGGCGTTGAATATGTGTGCGGTGAACTGAATAGCAAGAAAATGTTTCAAGTTTACGTTGATATATTGGAGTGTTATGGCGTCTTCAAAATTTGTTTTCAGCAATTTGTAAGTACGATAGATAGCATATCTTGCACACAGCTGCCGCCCCGTTTAACAATTTTCTTTCAAAACAATTATTTTATTATTTATTATCATTACTATCATCATCATTCCAGCTGAAAGACGTCTGCTGCTAGACATATTAGGCCTCCCCCAAGCACGGCTACTTCCTACTTCGACGGGTCCATCGGTCTACCTTGTGGGAGGCCTTCCAACGCGATGTCTTCCAGTACGCGGTTGCTACTCACTAACATTTCGGCCCCATTGGCCATAATGTTCTGCGAGCAATATGCTTTGTCCATTGTCACTTAAGTTTGAAAAAATTTCGGGGTATGAGGAGGCTATGGTGGTTACCTTGGTAACCGATACAGCCTCCTTTTGCGGATCTCTTCATTTCTGATTTGATCACGTAAGAAAGCAACTAGGGAACACGTAGGTAAGGACTATTTCCTTTCGGATGACTTTTAGTCTTCTAATAAGGCCTATTTATTGTGAGCAAGTACATTTCAATGCCATATTTTATCATAGGCAAGACGCACTGGTTCAAAACTATTCTCTTGCGACACTGCTGTATGTGGGACGAGGAAATATTGCGTAGCTTCCCAAACGTTGCCCAGCCGACTCTAATTCGACGATTGACCTCTTTCTCGAAGTTGGACCTACCTAACTGGACATGGACAGTTAGTCCTAGACTCCATCTCCCATACTCGTCCACAACTACGAGTGTAGCGTCTCCGATCTTCATGAGAGTGGGTGTTTGACATAACCTTTGTCTTGTCCATGCTCATTTTAAGACCCACTCTTTCGTAAGCTCCACTGAGGTCATCGAGCATTGTACTGAGATCCTCCATAGTCTCACCCAAGACAACTTTGCCGTCGTCAAATCGAAGGTGAGTGGTGTACTCGCCATTGATGTTGATGCCTGGCCTTTTCAAGTCCAGAACCTTGCAGACATCCTTCAGTGCAGGGGTGAGCAGTTTCGGAGAGATAATGTCTCCCTGTCACTCGCACCTTGCTGCAAAAGGATAGGTTTCAAGGTCTAGTTCTGGAGTCGGACTGATATAGTAGCGTTTTTGTACAGATACTTCAGGACGTCGATATATCGATAGTCGAAATAAATGAATTTCAAAAATTTGAATTTGAATTTGTCGATCTGGCACCGTTAAAGAAATACCACTAATTAAATACAAAGAAATCACCTAAATAAACTACGACCATCGAGGTAAAATAAATAAACAATTTATTACTAATCACAATAACAAGACCATGATCAGCAAGACGACCAGCGCAAGTACAGCCCATGTCATGATCGAACCGATAGCTTTCTTGTAGTCCACAAATACTAACCAGAGAGGCAGGTTTATACCTACTCTACGGTCTTCTGTATAATCTGCCGCAGCGTATGTATGTGGTCTACGGTGCTAAAGGCTGTACGGAATCCGGTTTGTTCGGGAGGCTGGCAGTCGTCAAACCTGCGCGCAAGATGGTTCGTGATGACTCTTGAAAACAACTTGTTGACACATCATAGTGAACCCGATTGAGCAGGAGATTAAATTGATAACAGTAGAAAGTGAGAAGATATTATCGTATTTGAATTGAGTCTCATTTACTTCTATTTGAGGCAGTTCGTAATGTCTCTCGAAAACTAGAATCAATATTCTATTTTTTGGAAATTTTTGACATTCAAAAGTGCTTTTATGTGCCGAATTGAAATAAATTATTTGACTTTGGCTTTGAAACAGCTTGTAGATATGACTCAGATGTGGGATGGGCCTATAATTTTTAAGGAGGAAGCTTGTCGCCCTTCTTAAAAAAAGTATCACCACACCTCTGTTCCCTTCCATCGCCGATGCCTCGAGTGTGACGAAATCAAACTGGTGATGTAAAAACTACTCTTATTTTTTTGCACCATCAGGGCTTTGCCAGTTACACTTTCTAGCTCACATTCTCACTGAAGAAGGAGTTCATCATAAAGAGGCCTTCCTTCTCCATAAAACTGGCTAGTAGGTGACTCCAGTGGTTCCAGAGTTCAACTCAAACTTGCCCCAATCGCGGCTCATCATAGTTTCGTTTGCCCAGTTTCGCGTTAAAGTCCCTCATGACAACGGTGAAGTGAGTTTTAGAGCTATACATGTGTAGCTATGCACGTAGTGCAGGAGGTGTGTGGTGACGTGTCGCGAGAGCTCAGTCATTCGCTCACTGACAGGCGTCGACACCCCTCCTGCATCGCGTTGCTACCTCAGGTCTAAGTTACACTGCTAGAGTCTGGCTAACGAAAGTTGGCCCTGGAATTATTTGCGAACTTTTTATATAGCAACTCTGTATGAACGTGAACGTCAGTTTGACATGGTTGTCGTTCGGTATCTCTGGTGTATTTAGTGTTGTCATGCATGTATTTTTTTTTGCCGCCAATATTCTGGGGCCAACTTTCGCTACCCAGACTCTACACTGTACTTTTGACGCTCGAATGACGTTGACAGGAGGGCGCTGTTGGTAAGCATTGGTACAATTGTTTTGAAAAAAGATGGCGGCGTTAGTAAAGTAAAAATTTTTGCCACGGGCCAAAATAACCTTGTAGCACTATAAGCGGTAGACTTGAAATCTTTCATTGAATTCATTTGCCTAGCCATTTCCCAACTATGTTGGGGTCGGCTTCCAGTTAACCGGATGCAGCTAAACATCAATATTATACAAGGAGCGACTGCCTATCTTACTTTCACAACCCAGGGTTACTAGGCAACACGATACCCCTTGGCAAGACTGGTTGGCTGACTTCTATCTACTAGCATTAACCAACTAATCTTTTATTTGACAGATGAAAACAAAAGGCTGTGTAAGAAAGTTCAGCGTTTACATCGAGCATCATTCAGCAAAATAAGTGCGTGTGGCCTGTTCTACGTAGACGCTGCGTTTTTACTGCACCTGATGGGTCGTCTAACTAGCTATTGTATTGTACTGCTACAGTTTGCGATTCTGTAAATAATTTTATCATTAAAATATGTGTTCCGTGGTTTTGTTAAGTATTGTTTTTATTAACAATCCCCATATCAGATGTAGAATCTAAACTAAGATTATAATAAAGAGTTTTTTGTATGTTTGTTTGTTACGTTTTCACGCTCAAACGCCTGAATGGATTTGGTTGAAATTCGGTACATAGGTAGACCGTGCCCTGGGTACTCTTTTATCCCGATATTCACACGAGATCAAATCTTATGCGGGTGAAACCGCGGACGCAGCAAGAAAGTGATAAAGTGGTTAGAATGCTCAAGGTCAAATAGGCCAGGAGCAGTAACAGGTATTTGGTATCATCACCAAATGAAAGGAACTGTATACGAAAGACTCCTAATTCGTTTATATTTAAAACACATTGATAAATGACTAGTTATTTTTTTAAGCGTCGCCGCCTTCTCAAATATCGGTCCGGGCAGTACAAATAGTGTAGGGGTACATCAATGGGTAGAACGGATACCCCGTACAGTTGAAAATATAAGTGTCCCGTGAATTATTTATTTTGAACCCGCTCCAGCATGACTGTATTTCGCTTCATGTGAAGCCCAAATAATTTGCACTGTGCTCATAGATGCATCATAGAATATAGAGTTTGTCATACTCACTTAAAGGTTTCGCTGATGGTGGCGAGTGTGTTGGATCATTCGGTTCCCTACAAAAAGATTTAGCTGTATGGTACTGATCCACGCGTCATGTTCGTGAACGGGCGCCGTCATTTGAGACTGGTCATGACTGATACATCTCTTTTCTGACAAGGCTTATTTTTAATCTTATATTTTGAAAAATAAACAAAAAGTTTATTTTTCTACATTTTTCTCACATATAGAAGCAACAAGAATAATATTTACCTACCCAGGATTTTGTAAATTATCTATATTTAAAAGAGTGTCCTGGAAGTTTCTTGCCCGTTCTTCTCCACAGATAACTACTTTTTGGAATGGGCTACTAGCTTCAACTTTCTGACTAACTGACCGACTCTTTGAAAATTTTTGAATAAATGCTTTGAGTTTGAGTTTGATCTATTTTTGATGGTAATAACATTGTTAGAACAATATTAATGATAATTAAATAAAATAAAAAATAAAGTACACATGTTCCGTAAAGTGGATTTAATGAAATCTGAATTACAAATAAGCAAACTGTAGCAACACAACAATATAGTTGGTGAGAAGTCCCATCAGACTTAATTGTAATGCAGCGTCTACGTAGAACAAGCCACACACGCGTATCTTGCTGAAAGATGCTCGATGGGTGCGCAGTACGTTCTTGCAGAGCTTTTTCTCATAATCTGTCAATTATATCAACGCACAAATTAAAAGTTATGAAGGAGCTAACAAATTATACAGCTGATCTTGATCCGCTTATATTATTTTGGGAGCTAATCTAACAGTAGGCTTCGGATATGATGGAATATATTAAGATCGTAGTGTGTATTTAAAAAAACGAGTGCACCTTACCGTAGTCTATGGGACTACGGTAAGGTGCGCTCGTTTTTTTGATGAGTGACGTGTAATATCTGACATGACACCATAGTAATATGCAACATTAAAGGGGCCGGGCCTCGTCAACGTCGTTTCTGATGGCCAACTCTAGCACCGAGCTCGCTCATTGGTCAATTCAAATAGCGCGCGCTTCCCCGGCTTCCTGTGACACACTTCCGTCCCTTTTCACGAAATCACTCCCACAGATTATGGAGGAGCTCGTGGCTAACTGATAACAAGCCGCACGGGTCGATCCATCAGATTAAGCTACGCTTGCCGGGTTGGTCAGTGGATGGGTCACCATCTTTACATACCGAGACTCGTCCGTGCCTCGGAAAGCACGTTAAGCCGTTGGTCCCGACTGTCATTCGTGGATCTTTGACAGTCGTTACGAGTCGTCAGAAGCCCGAAAGTCTAACACCAGTCTTACCAAGGGGTATCGTATTACCCAGTTACTGGGTTGTGGAGGTCAGATAGGCAGTCGCTCCATGTAAAATACTGGTATTCAGCTACATCCAGTTAGACTGGAGGCTTCCAGTCTCCCAATTATCTTGGGGTCGGCTGACCCCAAGATAGTTGGGAAAAAGGCTAGGAAGATTGACTCCCACAGATTATGATTATATAGATTTTTTTTAATTTGATTCTGATTTTGGTTACAGGAAAGAGAGAGGAAAGATGTTAAACATCAAAAAAAGTTACCAGAGGAAGTTGTTTTCAAAACAATTGCGCATGTATCTTGAACACTTTGTATGGCTATGTAGAATTTCTCACATCGCTGGCTCATCATTGTTTGTAACACCAAATCCTTTGTCATCCAAAAGTATATAGAAATCGACGCGATAGAAGCTGCATTCTAAAATAAAATGTAAGTTTGAAGCCAATCATCATGATGACAAATAAAATTATGATAATGGTGTACTCGCACCTACCTATCAAAGTAATACTTACTTCGTCATTAAAGACTATGCCTGTTTTCAGCATGTCAATTGCCACTTGAATGTAAATTAGAGTGTGGATAAATACTTCTATAATGTAATAAAGAATCTGAAAGTGTACATATTAAATAAGATAACTATTAGTGTAGCTAAAGACTAACTTGTCTAGAGTATGTAACGAAAAGGATGACTTATTTAAGCCGAAATACGTCGATTGCTCGACATAAGCTTTCCCCAAGCATTACATCTTAACCAGTCCTGTGCTTCTCACTCTAAGCGGATTCTATGGCATTCACAAAGTTATAATAAAGCCTCCCAATGACTTGTACTTTGAAGAAATGATTTTACAAAGTTACATATTTTACTCAGTTCCAAATACGGTATTTCTAGTGTCAATTTGACTCACTTTATTCTTACCATATATTCAATACTTCGCTGATACTAGAAAAGGTACTTACAAATTGTTGAACACAGACTTTATGGATTTCATAACATTCTAATAAATCAACGTAAGCCTGGAACAGTTTATTGCTATAACTTGTATCGCGCGCCATTTCTGTTTCTTGTGAACGTACAACTTGAATATTCCACAAAATGACTTTATCTTCCAATAGATTAAAGACTCGAATGGCACAAACTACATTTAAATCGAAAAATACCAAAAGATAAGCATTAAACATATATTCTAAGTATAGCTGTGTGCAAAAATATGTGAAAACAAAGACGTAGCCACCTAATGTCAGCATTACAAAGGTCCAATTTAACATGACGGAACGTCTAAAATTAGTTTCATCATTGAGAATTCTGTGCACTTTTTGAAAGGTCAAGACGAATTTGATATTATTTTTGGTGTAAATTAACCCGACTACGAAATTCATGGTGAATCCGAAACTATAATAGATGCAGTCAAAATAAGAGATGACATACATGAAAGGAGTAAATCCGATAAAATCTTTAAACACAGAGACCTTATAGCTGTGATATACAAATATAAATATGAATACAAATGTTCCGACTGAAGAAATAACGTCGGAGGAGAGGCTGTTTGGAAAAATATAATTATTTTTGATGCGATATTTAGGGCAAAACATAATATATTGCATTAGATTCAAAGGCAAAAGCAACGCCTGCACATCTTCGTCCACCATATTCTTTGAAATATACTTCACAGGATGAAGTTTTGAAATAAAACGGAATTTCTTCATCATTAAAGAGATCACTGGACCCCAAGCACATAAGTGTTACTTTAATCGATGGTTAACGTATTATCCACGCACAGCAATATAAAAATATGGATGGAATAAATTTTAAATGATTAGGCACTTCAATAAATTATATGAAAAATTTCCACTGGTTGGGTCTAATCCAAACTAGTGCGTCTAAAGCAATTAAGAATATGTATTTTTACCTGTTACATATTTGGTTGTTTAGGCATAACATGCAATATTGGATTATTAGGATTAATTGTTTGAGCTCATCATACAGTAGGTATAGAGCACGGCTACTCGGGCTAATAGTTAAGAAATTCGTCACGTATTCGTCGTTTGTAGAAAGTTCGTCTAAAGGAAATAAGTACCTCATGTATTTTTACCCGTTACAGCGTACAAACATAATCATGTCAGCACTTGTATGTCTTCATTGAACATAAATAATGTCCCACTATAGAGCAAAGGTCTCTTCTCATACAGAGAAGGCACGACGAGCATGCATCACCACGCTTGCTCAAGAAGGGTTGGCGATTTCAAACTTACATTAACTATAAGTCCAGGTTTCCTCACGATGTTTTTCCTTCACCGATGTCAGTAATGTCCAAAATAAACTCAGAAAATACATATGAATTGGTACTTGCCTGGATTTGAACCCACAACCTCTTGCATGAGAGGCGAGGCCTTAACCACTGGGCCATCACGACATTTATATGCAGTTCTGCAGAACATAACGATTGTGTGAACTTGTATAGGTAGTCCGCAATAAAGAATATATTATTCCAAATGTTAATAAATAGGTAAGTATTTTATTTCTTGCCATTACATACCCTAATTCTTGGCAATAATATTTCTGGCATCATTTGCATAGTTTTGCATAGTTCTAGCCATCCGAATAATAATAATTATTGTCAAGAAAATATCTCGATGCATGGATTATTAAAGAACTTTTGATGTTCAAAGATAAATAGGAATAATATGATGAATCATTTTTAAATCATACAATCTGTATACGACAATTTTCCAAGTATGCGTACCTTTTTTTTTTGTGGGAAATCTTCAAATGTCTTCTCCCGCTCTGGGCGGAGCAGAAGGGCGTGTCAGACTCTTACTGACTAAAACCCACCCGTGTTCCTTCCCTTGCCTGTTCGTTGCCGGGGACCACGGTCTCCACTTAGGACTTCCCGCAGCTTCGGCAAGCATCGGCCCTAGTGGACCCCGTCAATTTTGCTGACATCTCTTTGAGGCGCACGTGGAACACGACGCGCCGTCGGTCGACGGCGCGTCGCGTTCCACGTGCGGGCCTGCTCCTTATCGGACGGTGACCTGCACATTGCCCTCCGTCCGCAAGCCCGCGCATATGGTGGCCCGAAATCAGCTACCAAATCGAATCTTTTATTAGAGTACTTGCTTGCTAAAACAATCATTAGATAGAAAGTTAGTAAAGTAAAATGTTAACCTCGCAATCCTTACGTAATGTCAAAGACTATTTATTTAGATATTTACTTTGACGGTTGGTAGGCCACGAACGTCAAGTCTTGGTTGGAAATATTCAGATATAGATATTTTAAACTACTTTGAATAAAAGAGCCATTTTCAATAGGGTTCCTTCTATGGCTAAAATGGATGTATTAAAAAAAATTTACTCAATTAATTGATTTTATCGCAAGCTACAATGTTTTCAGGTTTCATACATTGACGGACAGGATTGTTTTTTCAACTATTTTGATGCTTTTTTCATTTCAGCTGCATTAAATCAATTGTTAAAAAGTACAGTATTAATCTCCATTTCATCTATACAGTGGTATATAAATTAAATAGGTTCTGTGTACTGGCAGGAGTGTAACAATAAAAACAGTTGCAGAAATGGGGCAAAAAAATTTTTCGATCGTAGAGCACACTCTAATGCTTCGCATTATGAGTCGTGCAAAATAAAAACCAAATATTTTACCGAGTGTCAAGAATATCTTTTTAAGAACGTGCTAGAAGCAAATCGAACGTTCAGTAAGATGATCACCTGTGGCCTGTTCTATGTAGAACTTACGCTACTAATATGATTAATCGAAGCAATCACTAATTACTGTAAAATACATAATTATAAAAATTATTTCTAACTTTTTTCCAAACTTTTGAGTAATGTAGTCAAGTACCTAGACTGTCTACATCTAGTCATTAAATCAGGGTGAGATTAGATTATGCCAAAATAAAAAATAATAATGCTCCTGTTTTACAAATTAATTGCATAAGCAAAGCTTTTTCAGCATAAGTTCAAAAAAACTACATTCTTGTATATTTTGAGTAACATTAATTATATTTTTGTATGCACGTGTTACTGTGCCAATTAAACCTATTTTTCTTTCTTTCTAATTACATTATCTGCGTCTTTCTTTACCATTGATACGATCAATACGGACATATTAACATATTAGTTTTCTTCGTTCAAATTGTGTCATAAGAATCATGTCAGGGCCAGGTGTTAGTCGAAGACATTACTATTTATTCATTGAATTTATTACTGCGGTTAAACAAAACTTGTAAACTTTTCACTGTAAAATATTGTTACAGCGTCAGCTATTCGTCATCCAACAACGAACAGTTGAAAACTAAAAAGCTATGTCACTAATACGTAAAATCTTTCCAGACATCACTTTCCAAGTGATAGTCAAAAATCGACTGGAAGAAGAAGTTCAAAGATTGGCTTATTCTTTTAACTTTGTACATATTCTGCTTTTCGCTTCAAAATATAAAGTATCGAATAGTTATATTTATCCAAGAGGAAGAAAATATCAAATATTTACTCTTTGCTGTGTTTTATTCATAAATTCGCTGTGTATCTATCGAATGTTCAGCGTAGACATCACGGATATTAACATGGAGCATTTGGAGAGCGACCTCTTGCAACTCTTTGCTGTAATCTACTTCGTCATCTATTCGATTGGGTTTACTACTATGTTCATTCTGGACTTGGTGCATACAAACAACTACGTCTTACTTATTTTGATGATCCAAAAAATACACAGTAGCATCGATTTTAGCAAGGGTATCCGGAGTTTTATTACATGGAACTGGATTACAACTACACTAATCATATTTATAAATATTTTTTTATGTGCTATGTATTATTCTTCAGTCTATTACGATTATGTCATCGATATTGTTTTTGACATTATTTGTGATATTATGTACACAAATTTGGATTTCAATTTAGTTATGGCCACCCGAATAATTATATTATTAAGGAACTATCTCGATGAATGGGTTAAAGAAATTCTGTTGAGCAATGGCGAATACGAGAACGACGAGCATTGTCAAACATTGTTTGAGAAGTACAAAAATATCTTGAAAGCCTACGATCTTTACAAGAGAATTGTCCATGTTTTGGTAAGTTCGTGATAATTTAACTAAATCCCTCTTTTTATAGGCAAAAATTAAGAAGTACGAGTAAAATAAGTTGCGATGATCATCATTCACAGGCAAACTTAATTCATTGCTGGGCATAGATTTTTCCTTGTCGTTACCAGTTTTGCCGCCTGATAACCGAAACTCGTATATTATTCATGATATATTATAAGCATGATACCCGTACTCGTTTCGGTCACCAAGCTTTGTCACTTGTTTTGTATTTTTGTTATAGATATTGCTACTGGCTTAGGCAACTTCTATTTATCTCTTCTTCATCTTCCTGCTCTAGTTTCATGTTGCTTTGGATCGGTGCAACATTTTTATTCTTCCATTCTCCCTCTCTCAGCCATTACATTATCATTACTTTTTTCCTCTCGCTTTTCTTCCATATCATTCCTCATGCAATACATTCATATTTTCTTTGGGCTTCCTATCCTTCTTCAGCTATCGACAATTTTATTCATCACTCTTTTAGTTACATGTATTTTATACCTCCTCATCACATGCCTATACCGAGACAAACGTTTCCCTTAAAAATTTTATCGTACTTTATAATTATTTACATTAATACAATATTTTATTATTTCCAGGTTTTATATCATACTTTTGGCATAATTTACCGGAGTCTTGTTATATACCATTTAATGCTTTATACTCTCAAAGTACCCACTGGATCCAATGTAAGTGTTTTTTTTTAATTAACCTGTTATTAACTGTCAAACTAAAAAAAATAACCGTTCCAGCCTTTATTTCGATGTGTTGCGACTATAACATGGCTAACAAAGAATATTACACTAATAATAATATACAGTATATACTGTGAGAAGTTCTATATAACTGTTGAAGAAGCTAAGTTGGCGTGTATAAAGCTGATGAAGAAGAGAAACTCCTCAAGTAAGATGCTAAATTAAAGTAACCAATAATCTAAAATAAATGTTTAAGAAACGCCAGTAATTATAGTCTTATCCTTGTACATTGGACATGACGGAGGCTTTAGTAGTGCTTATCTTGGAGAAAAAAAAAACAAATAGAAAACAATATACTTTCAGTAAAGAAAACCGAAAACAAAAAAAAATATGATATAAAAAAGCAATGATGAACAAACGGCGTACCTCAGGGAAGTATGCTTGGTCCCTTGGTATTCCAATGTAATAAATAAAAACGATTCCAAGAATATTCTATATTATATTGTTATCAGCTAACATAATAGAACAAACAAACCAAATGCCATTCATCCCAAGATTACAACGAAACGTTTTGATTACTAATTCTTAAAAATCCAAGCTTCATGTAAAAACGAAAGTGTGCAAAACGCAGATAGTACCTTTTCTTTACAAAAATATAATTTCACGTCAAATTGTGGTAATTTCCTTACAGAGAGACAAAAACTACTTTTAAAAAAAGTGATACAGGAAAATCGAACGTTCAGTAAGATGACCGCGTGTGGCCTGTTCTATGTTCGCTACACTCCCAGTACGTTTGATGGGAGTCTTCACAAATTATAACATTTTTCTGCTGCAATACAATTTTTTGTAAAACAAGTACTTATTAGAGGCAAACTTGGATATGATTATAATATATTTAAACTAAAGAGATATAATTTGAGTTATATTATCATTCACAATTGATAGTTGTATGGTATTTTTTGTGTCACTTAATATAAATTGTATTGTATTAACAAGCACAAAGCTCATGTAATTAATATTAAATGTGTCAAGTATTACAAATCAAGATAGCCTTATTTAAACGTACTTGTTTAATTTTAATGCCATTGATAATTACAATGTTTTCTGGAAAATAATTTGTTTATATTATTATACTGTAAACAGTATTTATTGCCTACTGGAAATCGCAAAGTAAATCACTGGACAATATTGGACTATGTAAATACCAAGTTATTTGATATAGCTTATTAGATGAGAAGAAAGGGAGAGCTAGCTTCTCTTTTGGGGTGCTACACACATGTCCGGATCGACTAATTCGATTTGGCATTATTGGTTGAACAACAAAGCCTATGTAATTACATTGTATATGTTCGATTTTCATTTGGCTCGTGCCGATCGGCATCTTTCCTTGCTAAGTCATGATCCAGGTCGAGACAGCACAAATCGGGCTAAGCTATTTTTAGCAAGTATATATCACAGCATAATCAGTCTATAACTTTCCCACTGCAAGGACACAGGCCTCCTCTCTGTGAGAGGAAGTAGGTCGTAATCCACCATGCGGGCCCAGTGCAAACTGGCTGTGACAGACGAACAGACAGACACACGAGTGATTCTTTAAGGACTTCCGTTTTCTCATTCGGACATACGGAACCCTCGAAGTACTTTGTAAGTACTTTTGAAATTACTCTAACGGTATTAATCTATCAACATCACACATTAATGGTTAGCATAACAGCCACTATTGACATAATTGCTTTTTAATTTCTCTCTAGTCTGAAGAAGGACGTCTGAAAACTTCTGCATTTCTTTAATAAAAATAACAATATGCAATCTGCTAGTAAAGTATTGTTAAATGTTGACTTTCTAAGTATATTCTATCCATTTTACTATTTGAATACTATTTTTTGTGTGCGGAAATATAATATCCATGATAATTGGGTGGAAGTTGTAACAAGAAAAAACATTATATGTGCTATATTCATTAATTGTCTGATGCTTTGTTTTTACTGCTTAGTCATGACATACACCACTTTTGGTCTGCCATTTAAATTGGCTTACTGTTTTGTATATTTTGAATATGCATTCAATTTTGCAGCTGTGTTGGTCATTAATTTATATTATAGTGGCAAAAGTGTGCGTTTGCTCTCAATTTTGTACGAGATTAATAAAAGCCTTCCTAGCAACAAAGATATGTGTAAACTGAAGATTTTTACATTCGTGTCAATTTTGTTAATCCTATCCAACTGTATTACCCTAGTACTTTTCAAAGTTACATACGACGAACACTGGTCTTTCATGAGAGGTATTTTTGTATCGATATCTGCACTCTTAGACATGGAAATATTACAAATCATGATTATTGTTAAAATGTTGAGTTACCAATCCGGAATATGGAACACGATTGTAGTAAATACACATTTTGGCAAAGTAAATGATGATGAAATAACAATAGACAGTGGAACAGCATTGGATGAAATGAATAACGTATTAATATCTGTTAGTGAAGCTTGGGATCTGATAAGATATTCTTCTGGATTTATAGTAAATCATACTTTTTTTATTTCACCAGCTGATGATGTTTATCCGCTTAACCTTTGCAAAAGCCTGTTTTTAAGACAATATTAGAACATTATATTCTGTTGCAGATTGTTTTTCACTATGTTACTACGTTTATACAATCTCTGTTTTACGCTGAAATTCTAGTTGAATGGTCGAAAACGCATTATGTAAGTATTATTTAGTATTATCAACTTTTTTATTCAGATCATCATTTTTCAATTTCATTATTATCCGGACATCAGGTGGGCATAACAATTAAAATTCTATTGTGTCTCGTTAATGACAGCTGAAGGTTTATTCATCTTATGTACATTTCTATCAGCCGTCATCTCAGCAGTAAACTCTTCTCTTGCCATAATTATTATATTTACAACATCCATCGTTTCTCTGGTTTTACTCCAATATAGCTATAAAGCCATTCACATTCATACTCATTTTAAATCTTTCTTCATGAACTGTTCATTATTCCAATAATTTAATGATAATATTTCTAGGGGGAAGAAAATATGATTTTAAGCCATGCCGTTGGTATGGTGCTGTTGTTATCCAAGGCATTCTTCGTGGAAACGCAATTGTGTGTTGCTTGCGAAGGATTTTACAGAGAAATCACAAGAGCTCATACTAATGTCATTTTAAAATTATCTCAAGATTGTAAGTACCAATTCTTTAAGTAAAAGTTCTTTTATAACAAAAATAGCACTGTAGTTTGCTAAAATACATACAGTGTCATAGTATAGTGTCGATGGCAATCTAAATTGAATCTACCGATAATTTATTTACCTATTTAATACCTAAGCAAACAAATGTAGGAACGTGTAGGCGCTCCTAGGAGGTTGCTACTAATTTGGCGCCATCAGGCGTAGTTCGTCAGTTCCAGTAACGATCAGGCAGCAAGACCCACAGTGTCCCATCATTTGAGTAACAGCACTACATTATTAGCACTACAGGACGGAGACATCTATAATCATCATCTCTTGAGCATATTATTATATGAGTACTTTGACTTTACTACTGTAACAGGTTAGGTCCGAACCCAGGACCCCTAGGGCTGTTGCCTCTACAAATGTTTCGAAGGAAAGTCTATCATTTGGTATATTGTGTCACATCACTCATTACGTATTAAACGTACCATAGTTCAACGATAATTTTCTTGATTTCAGTGCCATCAAAAAGGATCTGGAAAAACATGCATCGTATAATACAAGGAGATTTTGAGAAGCTCAGTGCGTGTGGAGTATTTGTCGTTGACGCAGCAACACTGCTACATTTCTGCAACCTCGTCACCACTTACATTATAGTTCTGCTGCAGTTTGCGTTTCTGTAATATTTAGATGTTTTGTGGCTTAGTTCTTGACTTCGTATCTTTCTATTGTGAAATTGAATATAATGTTTGAATTATTTTGTTATTTATTGTGTCTCAACTGTTGAACATTTTGAAATTGATTGGTTGTACAATCAAATGGCGCAGTGGCTGAATGATTGGTTATCCTTATTTAAATTCAAAGGTTCCCGTTAAGATATTAAAATGACAGTCAGATCGAATTGTACAGCTCATTGCGCTGGTTCCGAATCAATGTTTAACTCAATTCGGACAAAAATGATACTGCTCTTATCGCAAGCGCGGCAGAAAATTTATATAATTCTTTTTTACAATATTACAAGTGGCGTAAATGTAAGTTTGATGAACTTCCTATTTGAAATCACTTGAATTTATACCTATTAGATTTTTTTTTTTTGAGAGTGTAATCTTATTTCATAATCGATAAAATCTAATTTAAGTTCACATGCGACAAATAATAATTTATGTAATGTTCAAACACAATGTGAATTGTTTTATGAATAAATAATTGTAATGAAATTCGTTTACCATATTATATTATGCTCTGCTCTCGATGCCATGGGAAACTTAGTATAAAGGTTTTTAGCAGGACGATGGAAATGGTGTATAAGTCAGCACCCTAATTACGTAATGCACTATCAATTTTAAATTGTAACCAATTGAAAAAGATTGCCAGTCCATTGCTCCATAAGTTCGACAAAAAAAATTGAGCAGATTTTTTTTGTCTTCTTATCACAGTAATGACGTGCACTATTTCTGTTCTCTATTTTGTTTACTCATGTCTTTTTGTATGCACGTGTTTCTGTGATGAATAAACCTATTTTTCTTTCTTTCATTCTTTCTTTCTTTCTATATTATATTGTTTTTTTTTTTATTTATGCATGTAACAGGCTTAGCCAGCCATTGATTAAGTACGATGATAGGAGAACTGAGACGACACATCATTTTGTGTATTTGAAGAGGCTATGAATAGAATAGTAATAAAGAACATTCACAAAATAGATGTAATAATACCAAAATTACAAAAATTCGAACGACATTAACAAAATACAGTAGTTGCTGAAAAAATTGAAAAGAAATAATTGTAACCCAGCGTCTAAGTAGAACAGGCCACCTATACGTATCTTGCTGAACGATGCTCGATGCAAGCGCAGGACATTCTTCCATGGTTTTTTCTCATCACCTGCCAAATACCGTAATAAAAAATAAACATTATATTCAGAAATGATCAAAACAAACACCCCAAAGGAAACCCTGCCTAAAGCCTGATAAAGACGGTGCAAATTAATTGCCTGTGGCATACTAAAGTATTAAAAGCAACAATAAAAGTTGACTTAATAAAAGATGACTTGAGTCATTTGGTGCTTCAATAATATTGTATGCCACGGGCAAGAAACTTGCATCGTGTAATGATTTACACGATGCAAAACAATGTGTAGTAACGTCTACAAATTTTTCGTTGAACACAATACGGAATATCTTATTATTTGAACAGTGTCCACAGCTAATTAAGAACCCCTTGGGTAATCACTTATGAGTAACTTTGCCAAGCTTTGTTGGTACCATCAAAGCTGCAGGTTTAGAAGCAGAAACCATGGAGGCGCCTCGGTGGGCACTGCTAGAGACGGTTTTATCAGCTTTCCATACAAACCAAGTGTGTCATTGAACGTCACCTTTTACTCATAGAAACCGACGCGATGGCCTGTAACAATACGATGACAGCCGGATTTGCGCTCAGAGCTAATTGGACGGGCATGAATATTATTAAGAATAGCGTTTCTTGTCGCTGCTGCTATCGATTCTTTGCTCTCTGTCTGGAGTTACTTGAAATAAATATTATTATACGGATAAAGTTTGGTTTTTATATTGGACTAAATCTATCTAACTATTTAGTCCATATCCCACAGTTAGGTAAAGGTCACATTTCCCTGCAACACACAATCTGTCTCTGCCATTGCGGGCCAATACTTTCGGTAAATTATTATTGGACTAAATGAATGAATAAAGAAGAGTAAAGAATAATAGTACCTGAGCAATTTGACTTCAATATTAGTGCGCAAGAATCTTGAATATGTACTTTGTAAAGCTATGTAGAATTTCTCACATTGCCGGCTTAATACTGTCAGCCAAATCAAATCTTTTATTATCCAACAGAGCATGGCCAGTGACCCTATAATTGCTTCATTCTGAAACAGAGAGCAGCACAGCTTAGCTCTCAACCACCCTTAAAAGTCATCTAATGCAGTCGCTGTAGCTGTAGCCGAAGTCGGCATGTAGAAGTCATACAAATACAAAATAGTTTATTGTGCCAAAAATTACATTTCATTACAAAACGTGTCTTTTAAGCAAACAATGCCTGTATTAGAAGACTCCGCTCTTTCACAACATTGTCGTACACTAAAACTAAGCAAGTTAATATAGTGTACTGTGACCTTAAGGGTAAGTGTGTGCAATGTCAGTACATTTTAAATAAAAAAACATAAACTCAAAAAAAAAGAAAAAAACTATAAGTAAAGTTGCAATTTAAATTATTAACAGTAAAACAAACACGAGGAGCTCGTGGCTAAGTAATAACAAGCCGCACGGGTCGATCCATCAGGTTAAGCTACGCTTGCCGGGATTGGTCAGTGGATGCGTGACCATCTTTACATACCGAGACTCCTCCGTGCCTCGGAAAGCACGTTAAGCCGTTGGTCCCGGCTGTCATTTGTGGATCTTTGACAGTCGTTACAAGGCGTCAGAAGCCCGAAAGTCTGACAACCAGTCTTACCAAGGGGTATCGTATTACCCAGTTACTGGGTTGTGGAGGTCAGATAGGCAGTCGCTCCATGTAAAATACTGGTATTCAGCTGCATCCGGTTAGACTGGAAGCCGACCCCAAGATAGTTGGGAAAAGGCTAGGAAGATTGAGATTGAACAGTAAAAACAATAATTAAAAAACTAAAAATTTATTGTATTCCCAGCTAATGCTTGTGATGTAGGGTATAGTGTGTTGTGGTAATTAGTGGGTTGTTATGTGTGGTGTGTGATGACGCGCGCGATGTGATGTGATGTGTGGCGTGGTGTGGTGTGAGGTGTATGGTGTGTGATGAGGCGCGCGATGTGGTGTGATGTGTGGCGTGGTGCGTGGTGTGGTGTGAGGTGATTATACTCTATTTACAGTCGTGGTAACTTTTATTATATACATAAACATGTTTGTTAATTTTGTTATAGAGCTGAGTCGAGTGTTTATTGAATTTCTTGCATGCAAATCTAGTTTTAGTCATCATCATAATTTAAGAAACTATTTCGAAAAGTAAAAGGAATTATTAAAATACTTACAACGTTGTGCATTATCACTCCTGTTTTCATCACTTCAAATGTGACTTGTACGTACATCAGAGAGTGCATGATTGCTTCCATGATGTAGAAAAGTATCTGAAAAATGACACACACATCTACAGTACGTAATACTTTTTCGAGGTTTTGTTTTTGAATTATGTTATTTCTCTTGACTTAATAAAAATATTTTTCTCAAACATGCTTGGAAATTCGAACATTATTTTGACAACCTTCTTCGAGATAAATTGAAATTGCTGTACTGGTCAGCGAGCATCAGGCCGGCAATCTTAGTATGAAAATCCATATGTGTCGTGTTTAGCGGTCAAATAAATTACTATAAAAACTCATCCTGATAAATTACTATAAAATATATAAAATAATATATAAAATCCAAATAAATTACTATAAAAACTCATCTGTCCTGTTATTTAAAAATGGAACTAAATTTTACTTCCACATTGCCAAATCTTTGATAAGTTACCTCCTTGGTGGCAACCAAGGAGGTAACTTATCAAAGATTTTATATAAATTTCGAACTGGCTTAGCAAATAGAGCTGTGAAGAAACAAATTACCATATTGGCCAGTGAAAAATTGAATTTCCGCGCATTGTTTGAGAAAAGTACTATACAAGCCTTGGCAGCAAACAGGCATTGATGGACTCACGTATATGTGCCTCGGCTTCGCCTCGGCCCACATTTTCACAATCGTTCATCAATGCCTTAATTGCAGGCCTTGACAGTAATGTACTATAATGTCAGTTTCTTTTCGTCAGTGCCATTAATTTGTCACTGTAATCATTAACGTATGCGGTACTTACTAAGTTCTGGGAACACACTTTCTGAATGTTATAACACTCCAGTATGTCAACATAAGCTTGGAACATTGCTTTGCTATATTTTTTTCTGTATGCATTTTCCATTTCTAACACATTCAATGCTTTAAGATTCCATAAATCGACTTTATTTTCCAACAATTTATAGATTCGAACAACATAAACTACATTAAAATCGAAAAAGACGAAAATGTATACAAAAACTACGTAAAGGAATGTTGCTTTTACTTGTACGAGGAAAGAAGTAAAAACAATAAAATAACTACACAGAGACATGATTGCAGTAATCCAATTCCAAATAATGATGCATCTAGCACTGGTTTCATTATTTATAAATCTGTGGAGCGTTTGAAGAATCAACACAAACTTGATAGATTTGTTGGTGTGAGTTATACCGTTCCAGCAATTTATAGCAAATCCAAAACCGTAGAATATGAAGTCAAAACAAGAGGTGATATACATGAACGTATTATTTCCAAGATCGTGAAGGAACAACATATATTCGGGGTACAAGAATACAAATATATATACTAGTGTTCCAGTAATTGAAACAAAATTAGAAATGAGACTATTGGGAGTTATAAAATTGTTCTTGATGCGATATTTAGGACAAAACATGATATTTTGCATTAGATTTAAAGGCATGAGAATAGACTGCACATCTTTATCTACCGTATTGCTTATTATAAAATTCACAGGATAGTTTTGCCTGATATGTAAGAATTTCTTAATTTTTAAATATATCATTTACAATAGCTCCTTCGCACACAAGTGATGCACGATGACAAACGACGGTAAATGTATTACTCATTTTCTAACAAATAATAATAATATAGTACTTCTATACTTTAATAGATTGGACCGGTTGTTGTTGACGTACTAGTTGTTGCTTGCGACTTCGTCTGCATTTATTTTGTATTTCATTATTTTTTAATACAAATCTGCCCAGCCTTTTCCCAACTATGTTAGGGCCGTCTTCCAGTCTAACCGGATGCAGCTGAATACCAGTATTTCACATGGAGCGACTGCCTACCTGACCTCCACTACCCAGTACCTGGGTAATAAGATACCTGTTGGTAAGACTGGTTAAATAGAAATACCCTGGATGAAAAGTAGCCTCTGTTCTTCTCCAAGCCTCAGGCTACCTATCTATCCATAACGTTCAGTTTAGTGACTTAGGCGTGAAAAGGTAACAGACAAACAGAGTTTCTTTATCATTTAGTATGGATAACAAGTAATTAGGAAAACACAATTCCTGAACGTGGTCATATATTTCAATCTTTAAAAGCTATCAAATATAATTTTAAAATTGTGAAATTCTTGACATTTGAAATCGAAACATTCAGAAAACAATAGGGCACTTAACAAAGACTATTCACAAACACTTTATATTGTATCCTATATTGTAACCTATATTACAAAATTGCGAACTGTAGCAACACAACAGTGTAGTTAGTGAGAAGAATCATCAGACTCAATTGTAACTTAGCGTCTAAGTAGAATAGCCCACACACACGTATCTTTTTGAATGATGCTCGATGTAAGCGTAGTACATTCTTGTACAGTTTTTTTGTATCATCTGTAACGTGTTAAAACTATAATAAGTACACATATTGTGGTTACACATAATGTGAAAGAAATAAACAAAAAAATATTAAAATCTATATTATTTATTATTTTTGCCAATGACTAAGAATAAACTTTGGTCTTTCAACAAAATGCTGCGCTATCTAAATGTTAATAAATACCTGAGGAATTTGAATTCAAATTAATTGCGCAAGAATCTTGAACACTTTCGACAGTAAGGTAGAATTTCTCGCACTGCTTGCATAACATTGTTTGCCACATCAAATTCTTTATCAACCAACATAATATCGTCGACGCTAGAATTGTAGCGTTCTGTAACAAAATAAACAATTTACGCTACAATAATAAATAATACACTGATAAAAAACAAACCTATAGAAAGGTATAATTTATACACATACAAATACACAAAACATTATGTAGAACGGAAAAGTAAAAATGTGCTAACAGGTTCATTAAAATTGAGCAGACTATGTACATGTCCTTTAGTGTAGCATAATATTCTGTAATTATGAAAATATTTGCAATTAAATTGTGTCTAAAAACATATTTTATAGCAGATTAGAAAAATGATTGCAAAAAAGTACCATTGAAGAACTTCATATCTATACACCGTAGGGACTATTTCTGTTTGCAGCGCTCGGCAGCTATAGAACCGGGCCGGTAACAGATGTGGTCATCGTGATCACGGGATTTTGTTTTCAAATTGCTTAGATGAAGTCCTTCGATGGTACCTAGGTATACAACACTAAGGACTCAAATACTCACAATGACGTTATCCACTTGATTTTTTACCATTTCAATGACGAATTCAACGTAAACCAGAGAGTGAATAAATATTTCTATGATGTAATAGAGTATCTGAAATTGAGAACATTAAGGCTTGGTTTCCTTGAATGAAATAAATTCCGTTAGTTTTTGCAAACTTGGCGTATGAGAACTAGACCGAAGAAAGAGTAAAAAAAATAGAAAAAAAAGCGAAAAAAAAAGAAAGAAAGAAGAAGAATGAAAAGAAGTAAGAAAAAAAAGATAGAGAAAGAAAAAAGAAGAAGAGTGGGGAAGTGTGAAAGTGTGAAAATGTATTTTGTCAGCGAAACAAAATTGGAGATGAAACTATTTGGAGTTATAAAATTGTTTCTCATGCGGTATTTAGGACAGAACGAAATATATTGCATTAGATTCAAAGGCAGAACTGTAGATTCAAAGTATTGACTGTACATCTTTGTCAGTTTCATTTAAAATAACATTAACAGGATAATTTCGTCTGATATTAAAAAGTTTGTTTATTTTGGAATAGATAATTAGTGGTAGCTTACTTGTTCACGAGTGATACAATAATCGATGGTAAACGTATTAAACCACGTACATCAAATTCATTACGATAATAAAGAGAGAACCAATAATGAATATTACAGTTTTATTAATTTAATCGAGTTTATAAATAGGCATGAACGAGCACACGTGGAAAAGTTTTTTAATTATCAGACGTAGCAAATTGTTCTCCTTTGACAATATCTCCTTAAGGGCGCGTTTGCAAATCGGACAAAATTATGCTGTTTTTCGGTACATTTTGTGACAAAACTAAACCGAATTGAATATAACTTATAATTACCACATATAGACTGATCCCTCATCTTCAAATGATAGTAACTTTTTTGTTCAAAATTATAGTTTTTTATATTGAAAAAACGATTTTCCGTTGCCTTTTTCCACAGAATTAACGATACCGGGTTGAGTTTCGGTACATTTTTTGTTCTATAATCAACATATTTTAGAATTTCTAAAAATACTACAAGTAGGCAGATATATTCAATTCTAAAACTTAGTAAAAAAATTGTTTCAAAATGTCACAAATAGTCGCAAAAAAAATAAAAATCGGAACAAACTTTTTCACCTATTTTGCTATTGCGGATGAATCTTAACGCAATCGAATAAGGGTTATTTTATTTTTGGTCATGTTTTGATTTATTGCACAAACATTTCGAAAAAAGACTCAGTCCGCGCTCGGCCGCCGTGGTGAGAGGACCCTGTATTACCTGTTTGCAGCGGCTCGTGCGGGAAAAGATCGCTGTACAGACACAAAATATTCGATAAACCTAATTTGATACTTTTGACAAGGTAAGATAATTTTGTATTCACAGATTCTATTATAATATTTTATTTCGGTAAAAGTACCGTTTATAAAATGTCGTATGGGACTTGATGAAGTGACCTGAAGGTGTACCTCGGTGACTGTTACTGGAACTCCTCGACAAGTAGAACTAGGTGTGCCGAGATTGGGCTCGTTTTGTAAGTTATGATGAGAACTTACCTCCGGGCTTGATGGAGTGACCTGAAGGTGTACCTCGGTGACTGCTACTGGAACTCCTCGACAAGTAGAACTAGGTGTGCCGAGTTTGGGCTCGTTTTGTAAGTTATGATGTGACCTTACCTCCGGGTTTGATGGAATGACTTGAAGGTGTACCTCGGTGACTGCTACTGGAACTCCTCGACAAGTAGAACTAGGTGTGCCGAGTTTGGGCTCGTTTTGTAAGTTATGATGAGACCTTACCTCCGGGCATGATGGAGTGACCTGAAGGTGTACCTCTTTGACTGCTACTGGAACTCCTCGACAAGTAGAACTAGATATGCCGAGTTTGGGCTCGTTTTGTAAGTTATGATGACACCTTACCTCCGGGCTTCATGGAGTGACGTGAACGTGTACCTGGTGACTGCTACTGGAACTCCTCGACAAGTAGAACTAGGTGTGCCGAGTTTGGGCTCGTTTTGTAAGTTATGAGGAGACCTTACCTCCAGGCTTGATGAAGTGACCTGAAGGTGTACCTCGGTGACTGCTACTGGAACTCCTGGACTAGTACAACTAGGTGTGCCGAGTTTGGGCTCGTTTTATAAATTATGATGACACCTTACCTCCGGGCTTCATGGAGTGACCTGAACGTGTACCTGGTGACTGCTACTGGAACTCCTCGACAAGTAGAACTAGGTGTGCCGAGTTTGGGCTCGTTTTGTAAGTTATGAGGAGACCTTACCTCCAGGCTTGATGAAGTGACCTGAAGGTGTACCTCGGTGACTGCTACTGGAACTCCTCGACAAGTAGAACTAGGTGTGCCGAGTTTGGGCTCGTTTTGTAAGTTATGATGTGACCTTACCTCCGGGTTTGATGGAATGACTTGAAGGTGTACCTCGGTGACTGCTACTGGAACTCCTCGACAAGTAGAACTAGGTGTGCCGAGTTTGGGCTCGTTTTGTAAGTTATGATGAGACCTTACCTCCGGGCATGATGGAGTGACCTGAAGGTGTACCTCTTTGACTGCTACTGGAACTCCTCGACAAGTAGAACTAGATATGCCGAGTTTGGGCTCGTTTTGTAAGTTATGATGACACCTTACCTCCGGGCTTCATGGAGTGACGTGAACGTGTACCTGGTGACTGCTACTGGAACTCCTCGACAAGTAGAACTAGGTGTGCCGAGTTTGGGCTCGTTTTGTAAGTTATGAGGAGACCTTACCTCCAGGCTTGATGAAGTGACCTGAAGGTGTACCTCGGTGACTGCTACTGGAACTCCTGGACTAGTACAACTAGGTGTGCCGAGTTTGGGCTCGTTTTATAAATTATGATGACACCTTACCTCCGGGCTTCATGGAGTGACCTGAACGTGTACCTGGTGACTGCTACTGGAACTCCTCGACAAGTAGAACTAGGTGTGCCGAGTTTGGGCTCATTTTGTAAGTTATGAGGAGACCTTACCTCCAGGCTTGATGAAGTGACCTGAAGGTGTACCTCGGTGACTGCTACTGGAACTCCTCGACAAGTAGAACTAGGTGTGCCGAGATTGGGCTCGTTTTGTAAGTTATGATGAGACCTTACCTCCGGGCTTGATGGAGTGACCTGAAGGTGTACCTCTTTGACTGCTACTGGAACTATTCGACAAGTAGAACTAGATATGCCGAGTTTGGGCTCGTTTTGTAAGTTATGATGACACCTTACCTCCGGGCTTCATGGAGTGACGTGAACGTGTACCTGGTGACTGCTACTGGAACTCCTCGACAAGTAGAACTAGGTGTGCCGAGTTTGGGCTCGTTTTGTAAGTTATGAGGAGACCTTACCTCCAGACTTGATGAAGTGACCTGAAGGTGTACCTCGGTTACTGCTACTGGAACTCCTCGACAAGTAGAACTAGGTGTGCCGAGTTTGGGCTCGTTTTGTAAGTTATGATGAGACATTACGTCCGGGCTTGATGGAGTGACCTGAAGGTGTACCTCGGTGACTGCTACTGGAACTCCTGGACTAGTACAACTAGGTGTGCCGAGTTTGGGCTCGTTTTATAAGTTATGATGACACCTTACCTCCGGGCTTCATGGAGTGACCTGAACGTGTACCTGGTGACTGCTACTGGAACTCTTCGCACACCTAGTTCTACTTGTCGAGTAGTTCCAGTGGCAGTCACCGAGGTACACCTTCAGGTCACTCCATCAAGCCCGGAGGTAAGTTCTCATCATAACTTACAAAACCAGACCAAACTCGGCACACCTAGTTCTACATGTCGAGGAGTTCCAGTAGCAGTCACCGAGGTACACCTTAAAGTGATTCCATCAAGCCTGGAGGTAAGGTCTCATAATAACTTACAAAACGAGCCCAAACTCGGCATATCTAGTTCTACTTGCCGAGGAGTTCCAGTAGCAGTCAAAGAGGTACACCTTCAGGTCACTCCATCATGCCCGGAGGTAAGGTCTCATCATAACTTACAAAACGAGCCCAAACTCGGCACACCTAGTTCTACTTGTCGAGGAGTTCCAGTAGCAGTCACCGAGGTACACCTTCAGGTCACTCCATCAAGTCCGGAGGTAAGGTCTCATCATAACTTACAAAACGAGCCCAAACTCGGCACACCTAGTTCTACTTGTCGAGGAGTTCCAGTAGCAGTCACCGAGGTACACCTTCAGGTCACTCCATCAAGTCCGGAGGTAAGGTCTCATCATAACTTACAAAACGAGCCTAAACTCGACACACCTAGTTCTACTTGTCGAGGAGTTCCAGTAGCAGTCACCGAGGTACACCTTCAGGTCACTCCATCAAGTCCGGAGGTAAGGTCTCATCATAACTTACAAAACGAGCCCAAACTCGGCACACCTAGTTCTACTTGTCGAGGAGTTCCAGTAGCAGTCACCGAGGTACACCTTCAGGTCACTCCATCAAGTCCGGAGGTAAGGTCTCATCATAACTTACAAAACGAACCCAATCTCGGCACACCTAGTTCTACTTGTCGAGGAGTTCCAGTAGCAGTCACCGAGGTACACCTTCAGGTCACTCCATCAAGCCCGGAGGTAAGGTCTCATCATAACTTACAAAATGAGCCCAATCTCGGCACACCTAGTTCTACTTGTCGAGGAGTTCCAGTAGCAGTCACCGAGGTACACCTTCAGGTCACTCCCATCAAACCCGGACGTAAGGTCTCATCATAACATACAAAACGAGCCCAAACTCGGCACACCTAGTTTTACTTGTCGAGGAGTTCCAGTAGCAGTCACCGAGGTACACCTTCAGGTCACTCCATCGAGCCCGGAGGTAAGGTCTCATCATAACTTACAAAACGAGCCCAAACTCGGCTCACCTAGTTCTACTAGTCGAGGAGTTCCAGTAGCAGTCACCGAGGTACACCTTCAGTTCACTCCATCAAGTCCGGAGGTTAGTAAAAATACTTATAAAAATATAATAAACGGTACGAAATATTTTTTGTAGGTCCTATAAAGAAACAAGAAAAGAAAAAAATTCCATAGTATCAAAATTAGTTCACTTGACTACTATTCCCGCAGCTAACCGTGCGTACACTTGTGTGTGTGAGTCGTATCAATGTAGTAATTCGATTCTATACCTATCAATTTTGAGAACGCGTCCTTAAATTAAAATGAAATATCATACATCTGAATTATACAGATAACAAAAACTTTTATGCAAAAAGGACCATGGGGGATTTTGTATGGACTCCGTCCCCACCTCCAACCGTCATGAGATACATGTCAATATGTTTATAAAGATCCAGAAAAAGACTAACTGTCTTGCGCAATCGCAAAATCGATGGGATTTATTTGTAATAACAAAAAACTTTTCGGTTCGGCTAACCTAACCTTACCTATCCTTACCTTTTTTTGTTCCGAGAAAAAAAATAATGGAAATCCTCCGAATGGATGTCCTCCGCCCTGGGGCGGGCGAAGGGGTCTGTCAGACTCTTACTGATTAAAACCACCCCGGTGTTCCCTCGCACACTTGCGTCGGGGGGCTGCGGGCGTAATTGCGACTTCTGCTGCCCCGGACTGGTGACGGCTCGCACTCTGCGGGCCCCGTCCCGTAGGAGTGAGGTGTTGAAACTCCCCCGTTACGTCTTAGAGTAGCGCGCGTGAAACACTTCGCGCCGCCATCTCGGGTCCTGTGTGATAGGAGGCGACGGATGTCCCCGAGTCCATCAGCTCTGGACCCATTTAGGGGGGCTGGAAGAGGGCGTTATCCGCCCTCCGCCGACGCCCGGTGCGCCTGCTGTGGGCCGGGTCAGTGGACGAGATCTCCCTCTCCCTTTCCGCTGCCTCCTTCTGCGTGACGACTGTCTCGCTGAAGGAAACCACCGCGTTCCACGACTCGGCACTACTGACCATCAAACGAACGACGGCCGGCAGTGACAAGTCGGCTCCGACTTGTGAAACAAGGGCACGGCGCGGCTGCTCCCAACCAAGCTAACCTAACCTTTTTTTTTTTTTTGCTTGGATTGGAAATCCTCATGGATGCCCTCCGCCCTGGGGTGGGCTATGGGGTCTGTCAGACTCTTACTGACTAAAACCACCCCGGAGTAGCTAACCTAAACTTACCTAACAGTGAAGTAATGATCTTGGATTTTCATGTTAGGTACATGGAAATGCTCAAAAATGAACAGCATCAAGAATACATTCTTGTGAATGGGTAATTACCCAAAAAAATAACAAAATATCAAACAAAACAGCTGGTTAGGTAAGGCTAAACTAACCTAACAAAGGTGCAAGACAGAAAAAAAATGGTCACTGTTAAAAAAAGGCCAAGGAATGAGAACCTTATTTAGGGTGCAATATTCTAATTCCTCTTAATTGCTCACTAAGAAAATATTATAAATGTAAAATAATGCTAATATTGAATAAAAAAAGTAATATACCAGGTAAACCCCACATTTAAGAAAAATGTCGCCATAATATAAAAGTATCTAACCCACTAGACGCTTCGAATGACACTTGCTTCAAACTTGTTGGAGGGTGGGGGGACGTATTTTCCCAATAATGCTAATACTGAATTTTAATTCCAGGTAAACCCTACATTTAAGAAAAATGACGCCATAGTATATAAGTATCTAACCCACCAGACGCTTCGAATGACACCTGTTTTAAACTTTTTGGAGGGTGGGGACGTATCTTTCCAGTAATGCTAATATTGAATTTAAAAGTAATATTCCTGAAAAACCCCACATTTAAGAAAAATGTCGCCATATTAAAAAAGTATCGAACCGACCAGACGCTTCGAATGACACCTGTTTTAACCTTGTTGGTGGCTGGGGACGTTTTTTCTCGATGTCCTTTAACCGACGAAAAAAAAAAATGAAAAGCCAGAAATAAAAATAACCTTTTAGTGCCAAATTGATGACCTCCAAATTTTTCGTCATTATTATGTACCACAATTTAACTGATCTCAATTAATGTTAAGAACATTATAATTGTATTTACACATTATTGACTGTTATTTAATGGGAAATAATAATGGTTCCGAAAAACAAATTAATCTCCAGCGATCTGTGGCAGACTATTATTCTAATTAACCAGCGTTATAATGAATTACCGACAAAAAACCCAAAACATAAACGAATAAAAATATCCAATTTAACAACAAATAAGAGCATGTTCAAATTACATTTTCTCAAAAAAAAAATGGATCTTCGAATAACAAAACTAAACTTCCAAATAGAATACTGAACCTCCGACAAAATTACTAAGTTACCGACAACAGAGGTTTTGTCAAAATAATCATATTTTTACAACTTCCATGAACTGTTTTAATTTCTATTGTTGGTTATCAAATTTATTTTTTAACTCTCAATAATGATGAAAATACCTCAACTGTTCAATTCAATTCTTTATTGCATATCTCATGTGTTTACAAGATCTTAAAATAATAGTTACAAAGTTCACATGGACCCTGTCGGGCACAACAATTTATTACAATAGGAAAAGTAGCATGTAGAGTTCGGCCCGCGCGATCGGGTTCGGGTCGCAAAATTCAACATATTTTTTTATTTAATTAGATAATGTACGAATTTCACTCCTAGATTGTTCTGTTTTGCGTTCAGACAAAGTGACAGCGGATTTTAATGGTTTTTAGTAGTATTAGTGTAAATTTTTTAATTTTTGCAAACCGAATCGGGGCACCCCGACTTAACGTAGTCTTTTGGCTCCTACCCCTAGAGCGTATATAAAAATCGGAGGCGCGGAGGGAGAGCAACCCCCGCCCGCTGTAACAAAGCATAGGAACCCGTGCGAGCCGTAGCGGCTGAGGCTGCGGAGGTGAGCATGGGTGCCTATCCTTTGTTACGTAAGGGCGAAGGGGTTGCACTTCCCGCAGCGCCGGAGACGATGCAGAAGCAACTTAGGCGCCGAGAAAAAAATCGCCAAAATAAAAATAAAGGTACTGATATCGAAGCATACCCGTGGTAAGTAAAATTCATGATATATGATGCAAGTAAAAGTTATTGTTACAAGTACATTTTTATATTTTTTATAAGTTTCTGTATAACCACTCAGAATAATATTTTCAGTATAATGTTACAGTTCAAATAGCACCACAGTATATGCAATATGAAAGGTAATTTATGAATTAATAGTAGGCAAGTAAAGATAAAAATTACAAAGCATAGTTTTCAGTAGAACGTAATTTATGCTGGTAGAAAAGTATTATAGCAATAAATAGTCATGTTTATTTTTCGAAGATTTCAGTATCTCATTCGGTCGTTTCGTCATTTTTATTCGAACAAAAGTAGTCGGAAAGTTAGTATTTTAGGCAGTAGATTTAATATTTTGAGTAAGGACAATTCTTCTTTTTTTGTCGGAGCTTTTATTACTACCCTTATTTAATTTGTTTTTTAATTTAATTTTTTATTTTATGAATTAATTATATACTTTTTGCTGTGTCCTATGTCAGGTTCCGTAATTATACCTTAGCTATAAGCCATTGTTAGACCTTTATACCTATATTATGGAATATAAATAAAAATATGAATATGAAAAAGAATGGGACCCAATATACTGCCTTGCGGCATCCTAATTTACCTATGTACGTACGAAGTAAATTGTTCCAGTGTGCGTGATGGCAAATACGAAACTATAAGAACTAGCGAAAAATACTCAAAGCAGTCACGGTTACGTTAAACGTTATGGCAAATGCTGGTTATATAGATAAAAGAAAAAAAAAATTGCTGGAATCGCGAAAACCCCGTGCAACACTTAACAAAATCTTTGAATTTGACAGAAATACTTTGACCCGCGAGGCTTATGAGATAAGCATTCAGTTTTTGAGTATAAAATACATAAAAAACAATCTTTCTAAAATGGATGTCATCTCAAAAGTATCAAACAAACTCAACAGAAAAGTAAACTTTGCTGTTTTCACAAAAAATATAATTTGAATGATTTGAATTACAAAGTAAAAAGACTCATCAAACTTAGTTGTAGCGCAGCGTCGACGTAGAACAGGCCACACACACGTATCTTGCTGAATAATGCTCGATGCAGGCACAGAACGTTCTTGCATAGATTTTTCTGGTTAGCTGCCAAACAGATTATAATTAAATACGTAAAGGAGAATAATATTATGGTCTAGCTAGAGTGTGAACTTTACGTTCTTTGAGAATAAAACAAAACAGCATTTGTAAACTTGACGGACTGAGAAATCAGTCGATCAATCTTTATGAATGTCATAACACTCTAGTATATCAACGTAAGCCTGAAACATTTTCTTACAACCTATAACTCCGTACGTGTTTTCTATATCGTGAAAATTTAAAACTTGAATCCTCCAAAGATTAACTTTAATTTCCAACAATTGTATTAGTCCGGTAGCGTAAAGAAAATTAAAATCAAAAGTAGTCACAAGGCAGCTAAAATAAATTGACATGTAAGGTAAATCCGTCAGTATGCAAAAACAAGCAAATACAGAGACAAAACCAAACACAGTCACGATTACAGTAATCCAATTCCAAATGATGAAGTTATTAAAACTGGATTTATTTTTGAGAAATATGTGCACTTTTTGAAAAGTAAGGACTAACTTAACAGATTATTTGGTGCGAATCATCCCGATCATGAAATTAATAGTAAATCCCAAACCATAGTACACAGCATCATAAGAAGTGACATACGTGAAAAAAGTATTTCTAGTCAAATCTTTTTGGAGCGACGACGCCGACGTAAGAAAAGTGCGGTATACGAATGAAAGAACGAATACTAGTGTTGCAATCATTGAAACTAAATTAGAGATGAAATCATTCGGTGTTATAACATTATTTTTAATGCGATATTTAGGACAGAAAATAATATATTGCGTTAGATTCAAAGGTAAAAGCATAGACTGCACATCTTGGTCCACTGTTTTGTTAAAAATATTTTTCACGGGGTATTTTTTTCCGATATTTCGAATTGTTTTCATTATTAAATTTATGAGTTACTGAGTTAGTTGTTACCTTCTTAGTTCACAAGTGATACATAAATGTACGGTTTATGCCTGCGCACGTCATTTCATTAAGATAATGAGGATAGAATCAATAATTTCATTTTAATATTTAGATTATGATTAATATACTATTTTACTAATTGTGTACATACATGTGGGAATGGTAGTCAAATAAAATTCAGCATATCTTAATAAAAGTAACGTTATATTATTTTAAAATACATAAAGGCAAAAAATATAGAAAACACAACTGTCTCGGCTCATATTTCTTCTGCCAGAAGAAAAAACCAATGACTCACTTCTCCAAAATCAAATGATTAATAAAGTTAAAAGCAAATTAGCATAAAAGATCTACTCATTTCCTACGCTCGGCCATCCTATTATAAGTCTGTCCTCAGACTCCTAGTTTCATTCAAAAGAAAAGGAACAAAACATCATCACACTTATTAACTTAAAGTTAAAAAAGAAAACACATTTAACTTTAAAAACAACTAACAACAAACTACCTTATATCTAAACAACATAAAATACAAAACAATCACAAACTGCCAGAGAAACAACATCACATAATAAACGCAAGTAACTTAATTTGACTGAACAGTGTAAATAAAAAAAAAAATGTTACCTTAACCTTAATCCGGCCAGCTTTCTATCTTTTTATTTACATCCAATATCACTGTTATATTTTTATTTTGCACCTCTAAAATCTTTAAATGTTTTACACCTTTCAAATCCAACTTACTGTAAAGTTTAGCTTCGATAACTCGTCTAAATAATGGTCAATGATTGGGTAGGCCAGAAGGAGAAAAACGATCCTTCACCATTTTCTCCTTAATCTTGCGATAGTCTACACAAACTCTCTTTCTACCATTCTTCTTTTTTAGTAACTCCCAAGGACTAGTATATTCAGAAAAACTTGGTTTCACAATACCTCTCTGTAACCACTCTCCTACTTGCTCTATGACTTCCCTCTGCTCCGTCACCGGTATATCATCTTTCAACATAATCACCATCTCATTTGGTACTTCCTTGATTTGTAAGGACTTTTCACTTTCAACCGGATCTTTCACACTTGGAGGAATATCACTGAACTCAGTTGAGCTTGAATCTATATTATCTGAAAGCAAACTCAACATTTCACACTCACTTTCAGGCATCACGCTCACAACACTTTTGTCGAAAACAACCCTAACCAAATCAAAAAAGGTGTTGAATCACTGGGCACAATATAAAAAATTACATTATAAAAGCAATCATCAATTTTTACATGGCTTGTACACTTTCCGAATGCTATTACCCTATAACTTAAACCTGTTAACACTTTATTTTCCTAGGTGTAAACACAGGTTGGAAGTTCAAAAAATAAGTCCTTCGTGATAAGGTTGAGGTCGTTACCCGAGTCAATTAAACTTTCGACACAAACACCACATATTTTAACACTTATTTCCGCCTCCTCCTTACGCTTCTTCCTTGAAGACAGCAATTCATGGGCTTCCTTTGAATTGCTGCTGTCTGGGAATTCCTTGGCGATTGCCGCCTTCAACTCATCAAATGTGCGATGTACTTTTTCAGTTCTCAGCCACATAGCCGCATCACCAGTAATTGAGCGCCTTGCCACAATCAGTGTTTGCACCGGGGTCCACTGCATAACATCCGCATGCTCTTCCACGTCTTGGGCCCATTTACTCGATGTGTACGTTTCGTCTGCCCCATCAAACTTGGGCACTAAACCATCGTAACAAGTCATCTTTCAAAAAAAAAAAAATCTTGTCTATATCACCTCAAATTGCTTCTTCTGCACCTCACCTCTTCATCATTTTCAACACCTTAAAACACCTCATGGACAACTCATGGAAGTTTCTAGCATACGCCTTTAAGCATCACCTCAGAACAAAACACCACTTTATAGCCGAATTTGACCGCTACCATCCCGGACGAGCCCCCAAAAATTGTGGGAATGATAGTCAAACAAAATTCAGCATATCTTAATAAAACTAACGTTATATTACTTTAAAATACATAAAGGCAAAAAATATTGAAAACACAACTGTCTCGGCTCATACTTCATCTGCCAGAAGAAAAAACGAATTACTCACTACTCCAAAATCAAATGATTAATAAAGTTAAAAGCAAATTAGCATAAAGGACCTACTCATTTCCTACATACATATTGTATGTTGTGTATGTAATGTATCAATTAACTAGGTATGTATATGTATACATACCTAGTTAATTGATACATGTGAGTGGATGGCCAAATCGGAACCATAAGAAATAGCAAAGATACTCAACGACTCACGGAGCCGATTTTCATTTAAAACTTTATTTTAAACTAGATCAAAAGATATAATTTTCCTAGCCGGGAACCGCGAATACCCCGTCAAAAACCTAACACAAACTGTAATTGTAACTCAGTTCATGGTTAGAAGATTGTTTTTGTAACTAATGCCTTGTGTTCACGACAATCATCATAATACGCGTGTTGTCTGTACACAAGCCAGTTGCCTTTCGATACGTCTTGTACATTAAACTTCTTTTACTGAGATTTACCGCCGCTGTGTCACAGAATAGATAAAGTACTGGCTGTGCTAATAACCGCTTCGTATGCTTTAGGTACTACTTGGCTTGCCACAAGCATTGATGTGCACAGTATGTCTGTTTATTTTTTTTGTTGTTTTTTGGAAATTAATTATCATTGAAAGGAATAAACATGTTTACATTCTGGTTTTAATCAATTTTATAAAACTTGAGACTTATGCACAAATAAAATAAAACTTTACATTCGAAAGACAAAAAAAAGATTTTTTTTAAAGTATTACAGAAACTCAAACTGTAGTATAACGATTGTGTAAGTAGTGATGAGAGCACACAAGTGCAATGACAGCGCGGCATCTATGATGAACAGGCCACACACGTCCATCTTTTTAAACGAGGTGTTTTGCACGCGTTGGATATTCTTGCAGACTCTTTTTTGCGTGTCTGTAAAAACATATAATTAGTTCACCAGTTATATTTAAGTCTCATGTTTTAGAGGGTATACCCAATTGCCTAATACTGGGCACAAAACTGGACTCCGGGCTGTTAATATGATTTTTTTACGAGGAAAATCCCAGAAAAACACTTTGCCCAGCCAGGAGATAAAATTTGTATATCCTGATTGAAACCTGGAAAGGTTTAAGTGTAACAGCAATTTTAATGCCGCTTCATAATATTTCCTCTTGCTCCATTGAAAAGAGACAATTCTCCGTATACGTGTGTTGGGCTACTGCCCGACAGTTGTTGTCGGGTTGCTATACAAATGCCAATCGGGTGGAAAACTATGAAATTACGATGTACATATAGGACACGTCGGTTGTAGTTCGTATGTGGTGGTATAGATGTCATCAAATCATCAATTTCTTACCTGAGCGACTACTTGAGTTTGCTAGATTGATACAAGCACTCTGAACTTCTCTCATAGCTGAGATGAATATCTCACACTCCACACTCAAAAATATGAGCAGAAGCATGTTCTTAATAATCCATGTTAGAGATATAAATGATACAAGAGCAAACTAGAACAGAATAAGAAAATTATTAGACTCATAATATTTTTTTTTCTCTAATATGTTTGACTGATTCAAAAGAAACAATATTTTCAGAGCGAAACAACAGCTTAAAGTAAGAATAATAACTAATAAGAACATTTAGCGAACAGTCAACGTAGCCTTGCGAAATATGCAGCGCTGTTTTACGTTGACCAAAATTGAATATGCCACACACAATACTATTTCGTGAAACAAGAGAATTTTCTTCAAATATAATTTTGAGAGTTATTTTCGGTCTCATCGCCGTAAATTTTTCTGCTTACTCTGTAACCCGATGCGCATCATAATTGTGCATAATAAAATAACGGTTTGTTCCCAGAAGTCCACGATTCTATTGAGTAACGGATTTAACTATAGTGAACTTATAACTGTGCCGCTATTAACAACTGAGATAAATAATTGCCTTACACTCTAATATTGTTACTTACTCTTAAGTTAAATAAACTTAACTACTTAGTGTACTAGGTTAGTGGAACGTGTTGCTCTATACTAACTGAACTTACAAACCTTCACAGTAAATCGGTATACGTAGTTACGCTACTACAACCCATACCATGCATGGTAATCTTAATCATTTTGATTGATCATTTAAAGGATGAATTAGTTTATTAGTAATTTTATATTATATTAGGTACGTATAGAAGTACGATTAGAATAACTCTTACATAACTGTCACTCCCAGTAGTTACTTTTTTCATCTCTATTCGCATCGTTATGGAAATCAAAGATTTGGAGGTTGTCATCATGACATAGAACAGAATCTGGAACACAGAGCTACATCAATAAAAATGTACACTATCAAAAGTCAACACATTCAATATTAATTAACATACCAAGTGATGAAAGATCTTCCCAAAAGTTTTATAGGCTTCTAATATTTCCATATAAATTTCTAGCATTTTTTTCCAATAACCTTCTTTTTCTGAATTTTCAATGTGTTCTGACAATTTAACATTTTTCACCCAACTTTTAAGAGGCTCCGTCAAGAGCTTCATGATCCTCGTAGCGTACAAAATATTTATGTCAAAGCTTAACCATACGTAAGTGGTAAAACTAAAGCCAACCAAGTTTAAACCCGCAAAATCAATGATGAAGTAGGAAAAAACGACCCAAGCAAGATGAAAAAAGTTCAATGCCAGAACACAAACCCAGTTGGGAAAGATGATACGTTTCAAAATTTCATCAATTTTAAGGTTTGTATCAACAGCCTGAATTTTCATGACAAACAGCACATTGTTGTGCCTCTGAATAATACTTGTGCAACTGTTCAAAAGGGTACCCACAAAAACTACAAGATAGACATAGATTTTAACCAAATATTGGTAATATTTGAAACCTTTCTCACCAAATGTAGATTCAAACGTAAAATAATAACAGCACCAAGTTACTACAAACATGGCGAAAACAGAAACCATATTGTAGAAAACACTATTTGTCGTGATCACGTTGTCCCGAATCTTGTACTTAGCACAGAAGAAAATAGCTTGCATCATATTTATTGGTCTTAATGCTGATTGCAATTCTTCGCAAAGTAAATTTTTTGTTGGTGATCCTATATTTCTAAGAGTCGTGGTGAGTTCCGTTTCAATAATGAAATCGTTTCCTTTTAATTCCCGTTCATCTCTATCAGTTGAACCAATGATGGAAGCAGACGAAGACATGTCTGCTATGGAAGGTAGTTGAAACTTGATTAGAGTATGGATTCGATAATCTATAGATTTTTAATTTGGGTGATATAAAATATTTATTAGACTATGTGAACTTATTTTTAATATAAGGTAATGATACATTAAAACATTGAACTTAACCGAAATTCAATATGAATAGACGGGCGATCACCGCAGCAATGTTGCGATGACTAAGCGCTGCGGTACACTTGTGTCGACTCCTGTTTTTTCTTTCCCGCTTCTCTTCATTTAACTAGATATTGCGTCTACAGACTTTACTTTCCTTATTCTTAAATTACCTTATTTTGATTACTATAGCGAGTTTTAATATCTATTAAGCAAAGTCATCATGGGTTTGCTAATTTTATTTTTTAGATAAAACGGATAAAACTAAAGATAAGCTAAGACAAGTGAAATTATATTTAAATTTAAAAATTCCCCAACACTAACATTTCCTCATTTCTTTTTCCTACTCCATCACCAGACCCTGTTCATCATCTATCTATAGCCTATGCATTGAGTTTTCGTGTTTAAATTCAATTAAATTAAAATCTTTTATTTCAGACCCATAAATATAGTCCATTTGGTTAGTATAGGCTCATTGGAGTGGTCCAATGAGCCTAAACACGAAGACTGTAAGTTGGTAAGGGAGTTGGGTATCCTGCAAATTCTAGGTGATACTGCAGCATCAGTGCAAGGTTACTATGTTCTTCTACTATCAATGAAGTAGGTAACAGAGTACAACATTTCAAATCGATCAGACCTGTTGAAGACGCTCACGTCCATTCATCAACTAAGAAAAGAGTTGATAATCGTCAAACGGCTGAACCGATTTTGATAAAACATGACTAAGAACCATCGCTAAAAACCTGCTTTCAAATATAAAAAAACCGCATTCTAATCGGTTTGACCATTTAAAAGCTACGGTGTCACAGACAGACACCCCTATTTTTGCGTTGGGGGTTAAGAGCCCTATCACAAAATTGCTTTCTCACAGATTAGGTATATTGAAGCACGGCGACGACTCGCTCGGTGTCACGTGTTCACTACACTGTATTGTAGCTACGAATAAACGACTTTGATACTTTTTTATTATTGAGTTATTTGTTATTATTTTTCTTATTGTTTATTACTTACTATATATATTACTTAAAATACTTTGAGTATATAATGACTGGAGAAGCCTACGAACACTTCCCCTTTGTATATGAACAACAAAATGTTCGTGTACGTTCATAAAAACTACTTTCAAATCGATTCTAATGCATTTTGTTAATCGTTATAAGGGCGCGCGGAGTTCCGTGTAAATGCCTAGCTGTGCTATTAAATTCTGTAAAAAACGTTCAAAAACGTTATACTTACGTAAAGAACCGAATAACCTTCCTTAAGTCAATATTTTTTTATAATATTTACTCATGTTTTTATTGAAATTAAAAATCCTAACCTCATAATACATTTAGATTCTTCGTTCGATCCAACTATGATTGAACATAAAAATCGATTCATAATCGAGTATTTTCCTCACATTGCTTCTGTGACGTCAACAAGTCTTAGTACATCTCGATTTTATGTTCATAAAGATCAAAATACTTTCATTTTGCATTACGAAAATATACGCAAAATCAACAAAATTTACTTACGATTGACATGCGATTATGTCCTTTAGTAAAAATGATAGCGAGACTACCGTAGAGTTGAGGTCATGTTTGAAACCTAAATTGACATGTCGATAATTCCTTATGCCAGCCACATACGTAACGATTTGCTTGCGCAAACTTAGGCTAGCGCAAATCTAATGCTAGCGAAATTTGCGCAAATTTCTTTGAAAAAACGTCAAATTAGATTTGCGCAAGCCTAAGTTTGCGCAAGCAAATCGTTAGGTTTGTGGCTACCATAACTTGACGTGTTTTCAAAGAAATTTGCGCAAATTTCTTCCCACACACGTAACGATTTGCTTGCGCAAACTTAGGCTTGCGCAAATCTAACTTAACGTGTTTTCAAAGAAATCTGCGCAAATTTCTTCCCACACACGTAACGATTTGCATGCGCAAGCCTAAATTTGCGCAAGCAAATCATTACGTGTGTGGCTCATTCACTATAATGAATTACTTAGTAAATATTTTTGATAATTGTTTTTTTAATTTTTCCTGATTGTTTTGTGTTTTATGTATGTCCATTGAAATGGTTTAGCATTTTTTTTTTTACTTGTTTTATTTTATTATTGAGATTATTACAATTTAGTTACTTTTATTTAATTGTAGTTATTTTCTCTTCTTGTTAAATTTTTTCTATTTTATGCAGCTGTTTTATTTCATGGATTCAAGCAGAATACCAAATGAATATCGATATCGATAAAAAAAATGGTATGAACGCCTTTTAGTCTTCTCTAGCTTCTGGGAAATAGAACAATAGCTGATCGCCCAGGCGAGCACCTATTGTTTTTTTTTCGTAGAAGTTACCTCGTCCCCCGCCAAAAGTGACAGACATTTTTGTTCGGAATATTGCGCATAAGGCTTCTCCAGTGATAATCTAATTTAAAATACTGTTAATAATGAAAAGTAATTGAATAATCAGATGAGGGACTAAAACTGGTAGGTATCACAAAAATCAATAGATTCGTACCCGTTTTCGCCGACCTTTTCGACCCATGCTAGAAATAAACATAACAGTCAGTAAGTAACAATTCTTTATGCTAGCCACACACGTAACGATTTGTTTGCGCAAATTTAGGCTTGCGCAAGCTAATCGTTACGTGTGTGGGAAGTTTGCGCAAAGTTCGCAAAAGTGACGCAAATTTCTTTGAAAACCCGTCAATTTAGGTTTGCGCAAGCCTAATTTTGCGTAAGCAAATCGTTACCTTTTTGGCTGGCATTATGCCAGCCACATACGTAACGATTTAATAAAATAAAAAATTATTTATTTCAGACGTTACAGTCCATAGATTGTTAGTAATTAGTTAGTAACAATTTGTGCTTACCTGCTATGTTAGTAATGTTAGTGAGTTTCTTTAATTAACTTGTTAAACCTAAAGCCACCTCCACCAGGTGCCTCTGAATGAGACAGTCTGGTTTCGCAACAATCATTTTCAGGATGCCATTCCGACTGTTACGTAAACGTTGTAGTAAGAATGCTGCTTTCTTACGCATAATGGCATGAAAGCCATCCGTATGTGCTTCCGCGATTTACTTGCGCAAATTTAGTTTTGCGCAAGCAAATCGTTACGTGTGTGGGAAGAAATTTGCGCAAATTTCTTTGAAAACCCGTCAATTTAGATTTGCGTAAGCCTAAGTTTGCGCAAGAAAATCGTTACGTGTGTGGTTGGCATTATGCACAGTATTCCGAACAAAAAAGTCTGTCTATTTTGGCGAGGGACGAGGTAACAAAAAAACGATAGGTTCTCGCCCGGGCGATCAGCTATTGTTCTATTTCCTAGAAGCTAGAGAAGACTAATGCCAGCCACACACGTAACGATTTGCTTGCGCAAACTTAGGCTTGCGCAAATTTGCTTGACACCAGTATTGACCACACACGGCTCAAATTTGCTTGTAACGATATCATTTCTGTTTAGTCGATAGTATTTCTAGTAGTCCAGGTGTGTTGTGTTACGCGGTAATGGCATCCATTGATGACGCTTTGGCAATAGTTGGCCTAATAATCGCTACAAAAAAAAATAAAATGCCTTCCGAATCTAGCGAATCGGCGAATCGGCCGTCGCCTTCATAGAAATCCTTAGAAACCAGCCAGTCAGTGCAGTTGCCGCATGTAGTCAGCTACGGAATTGTTCTTGGCATACGCCGATAAAGCTCCCAGTCGGCAAGATTTTTTCCGACATCTTCAATTGTCTTCCTTCATCGTCATATTTCAGCCAATTTATACAAAACCTTAATGAATTATACACATAAACATTCCTCATGAATCACTTCGTCCATTGGTGAAAATCGTATGAAAATCTGTTCGATAGTTTTTGAGTTTATCGCATTTAGGCAGATAGACATTCGCAGCGGGAGGACAAAGTTTACTTCAAATTAGTACTATTATTGTTGATTAAAAAAAAACTACTGAATATTGATCACATGCCCCACACACGATTTGCTTGCGCAAACTTAGGGTTGCATAAATATCCAGCCACACACGCAACGATTTGCTTGCGCAAACTTAGGCTTGCGCAAATCTTACTGTGTTTTCAAAACAGATTGCGCAAATTTCGTCCCACACTCGTAACGATTTGCTTGCGCAAGCCTAAATTTGCGCAAGCAAATCGTTACGTGTGTGGCTGGCATTAATCACACAAGGTAGTCTCGCTATAACATAAAACGAGATGTACCAAGACTAACGTCACAGAAGCAATGTGAGGAAAATACTCGATTATGAATTGAGTTTTATGTTGAATCATGGTTGGATCGAATGAAAAATCGATAAGTATGTAAGTATTATGAGGTTAGGATTTTTAATTTCAATAAAAACATGAGTAAATATTATAAAAAATATATTAACATGTGGAAGGTTATTGGGTTCTGTAGGTACGTAAGTTTGACGTTTTTGAACGCTTTTTACAGAATTTAACAGCACAGCTAGACATTTGCACGTTTTTTTTTTTTTTTTTTTGGCTAGGGCATCTCGCAGGTTACCACTAAGGTATTCACTGCTTAACCGGACTTTCCTGTGGCTGCCTTAAGCTCCTAAAAGAACTCAAAGCCTCCAGCCAGGGGCATACAAACTAAGCTAATTAAAACTAGGCGAACGCTCGCTAAGGGCACCCCCTGTGGGGTACGAACCTCGGCTTAGGGCGTTCGCTGGGGGGAGGACAGCAAGAGGGACAGGCTGGATCAAGGATAGAACATTTGCACGGAGCTCCGCGCGCCCTTATAACGATTAACGAAGTGCGTTAGAATCGTTTTGAAAGTAGTTTTTATGAACGTACACGAACATTTTGTTGTTGTTCATACCCAGAGGGGAAGTGTTCGTAAGGCTTCTTCGGCCATATAATATTATAGTGAAAGAACAACAATATATAGACTATATTTAAAAAAAAAAAATTACCTATAACGAGTCAACAATAAACTTTTCCATCTATCTTCTATCCTATATACATGTATATCTATATATATAAAAATGAACCCCTATTTCCTTGGTCACGGCATCACGCGTGAGCGGCTGGACCAATTTCGCTCATTCTTTTTTTGTTATGTTTGTTATACTAAGGAGAAGGTTCTTAGGATAGGTAGGCGAAGGTAGGGTAGGTAGGTATGCAAGGAGGTAGGTATGTATGTAGGTAGGTAGGTTTGCAAGGAGGTAGGTATGTATGTAGGTAGGGTAGGTAGGTAGGTAGGTAGGCAGGAAGGGTAGTTAGGGTAGGTAGGTATGTATTTAGGTAGGTTTAGGTAAGTAGGTAGATATGTAGGTAGGTAGGTAGGTGCGCCATAGATAAGTACTTAGTGCTACCCGTGCGAAGCTGGGGCGGGCAGCTAGTATACATATAAAAATGAATCCCTATTTACTTGGTCACGGCATCACGCGTGAACGGCTTGACCATTTTCGCAAATTTTTTTTTTTTTGTGTTTGTGATTGTAAGAAGAAGGTTCTTAGGATAGGAAGGTGAAGGTAGGGTAGGTAGGTATGTAGGTAGGATAGGTAGGTATGTAGGTAGGTATGTAGGTAGGACAGGTAGGTAGATAGGTAGGTAGGGTAGTTTGTTATTGTAAGGAGAAGGTTCTTAGGATAGGTAGGTGAAGTTAGGGTAGGTATGCAAGTAGGTAGGTAGATATGTAGGTAGGATAGGTAGTAGATAGGTAGGTATGTAAGTAGGTAGGTAGGTAGGTAGGCACGGTAGGTTGGTAGGTACGTAGGTAGGTATGTAGGTAGGTAGGTAGGTATGTATGTATGTAGGTAGGTAGGCAGGTAGGCAGGTAGGTAGGTAAGTAGGTAGGGTAGGTAGGTATGTATGTATGTAGGTAGGTGTAGGTAGGTGTAGGTAGGTGTAGGTAGGTAGGTATGTATGTAGGTATGTAGGTAGGTAGGTAGATAGGTAGGTGCGCCGTAGAGAAGTACTTAGTGCTACCCGTGCAAAGCCGGGGCGGGCAGCTAGTAAGTATAAAATAATTGTTCAATATAACAAGAGTTACAAAGAATACTTTCATGATCAAAATAGTTAGTCGCACTATACGCTTTTTGCTGGATCATTTGGCGCGAAAAATTTCGGCACAGGTCCAACCTCAACGAGCGCTCGCGCAGTACTGAATGCCAGAAGTCCACGCATCGTATTATAAAGCGATTTGGCAGGTTGTAATTACGTTTATTTTGAATTATATATATTTTTTAATTTTTTTGAATTATGATATTTTAATTTCTTATGAACTAACGTATATTCTGGTATAAATTTTACGTAGTAATCTTAATGTAGTAAGGAGAAATTCACTGTTAATTCTGAGCGTTTTTTGTAGTTTTATGTTTTTGAATTTGATTTTTTTTACAGTTATTCCATACATATTTCAAAATTCCGAGGCCGCTATGAACTAGACCACTATTTAAGAGATATTATTATATTTTTTTAATTTAATTTGCTTATATGCAATAGTTCAATCTACGAGCTCGAAAAAGTGCCGTCGCGCATTTTATGAAAAACTTGTTTCGGAATTTTGGCTTTATTTAAGTAGATAAGAAAAAAAATCAAAAAGCGAGGCCGCTATGTACTATAATAATAACTATTCTCCACCACTCAATAACTCATACTTGTCGAAATCTTTCAGTTTCTAAGAATGAGAACGCCAAAGTTGTCCATTTACGCAAAAATCAGGGTCAAAATGTAATAGCCCTCTTAATAAATATGATTAATGTTAGTGTAAATGACTTTCAGTCTCATTTATAAAAAGCTAAACACTAGACATAGACACACTAGACACGAATATTATATACATAGCTTATGACATTGCTACTGCTTTAACATTCATTTGATCAGTTTACAACATTATGTAAGTAAAAAACTTTTTATAAAAAAAAAGAACAACCGACTTCCAAAAAAGACACTACAAAGTCAAAAATAACTTTAATTTCGGAAGTCGGTGTATTTGGTTTTGAACTTTCGTTTTTTGCCACCGACTTCCGAAATTAAAGTTATTTTTGACTTTGTAGTGTCTTTTTTGGAAGTCGGTTGTTCTTTTTTTTTTATAAAAAGTTTTTATTTTGCACTTTTTAGTTGTGGTACCTACCCCATACAATTTAAATACCACTAACCTGCTATGTAAATAACAGTGATTGGAAGTTATCATCATAATCATCCATATAAACTAAGTGGGAAGAATACGTATTATTGAAGCTAACTCAAAAACTATCCAAGTAAAGTTAATACAATTTATATGGGACCACCTCGGAAGCATACCCTTTCAAACAAAAAAACAATTTTTAAAATCGGTCCACAATTGACGGAGAAATCGCGTAACAAACATACAAAAAAAAAAAACTTATAACTATGGTTATAAGTTCAGAGATCTTTACCTGTTTACTCCAACAATTATTGAAGCGAACTCTTTTTAACCCCCGACGGAAAACGAAGGGGTGTTATAAGTTTGACGTGTGTATCTGTGTATCTATCTGTGGCATCGTAGCTCCCAAACGGTTGAACCGATTTAGTTTTTTTTTGGTTTTGTTTGAAAGGTAACTTGATCGGGAGTGTTCTTAGCTATTATTCAAGAAAATCTATACAGCCGTTTGAAGATTATCAGGTCTTTTCTAATTGATGAATGGATTTGAGCATCTTCCACAGGTCTGATTGAGTCTAAATTTGGTAATCTGTTACTTCAATGGTATTAGAATAACATAGGTGATAGACATGCGAAATTAAAGTCTGGGGTTTTTAAGTTCACTAACTTACTCGGCTCGCCGTCGACACGTGAAGCTTTCTCACACTTTATAGCGATGTTGTCGAATTTTCTGAACCAAACTAAACATACATTACACAAATGACGAAACAAAATGGCTGCTCGTGACTCGTGGCGATGACAGACGTAGCCAACAAAGGCGGGCTACGAGCAAAATTCAAACCTGTTGGATCACCGACAAACTTACTCGGCGGATTTAAAGTGCGCGTGACACGGGCGAGTAAGGTTGTCGAGCTATAAGTACGCCTACTTGCTCGCACATTTAAGCGTAGGGGAAGACCAATAAAAAGGATGGATGGACTGTTAAAAGATGATAATTATGGTTTGAGAGGGAGTGGCTACCAAGATAACGATTAATAATGAAGTATGAAAGGAAAAGCCATGTTGCCCCCCGACCCCAAATATATTATATGGGTAAGAGAATAATAATGCCAGAATGAAACTACAATTTCTAAATTTAATTTTTATTCTAGTGGTTTCTTAATATTTCGACCAAATAATAATACGCGAACTAATATGCTAATTGTAAAAATATATCAGATAAAACTAAGGTCATAGTTGCAGATTTACAGAAACTCGAACTGTAGTATAACGATAGTGTAAGTAGTGATGAGAGCGCACAAACGCAAGGGCAGCGCAGCGTCTAAGGTGAACAGGCCGCAAGACATCTTCTTGAAGGAAGCAACTTGAATTCGTACGATATTTTTGCAAACTCGTTTTTGAGTTTCTGGAAAACAATATTCTACTAATAGTAGAGGATCTGACCTAAAAACGACCTTCACCCATCTGTTTGGGTAAAAAGTATTTTATATCAAAAGGTAAAATCGTTGAGCCCATAAATATTAACGTAGAAATAATAGTTAGTTTTTATTACTTGCGGATGCTCCATGCCACAAACATTTGAAAAAATTGCTGAGGCAATACTCATTATTTGTTCAACAAAATGCTATAGAAACCCATTTAATATTCGACCGCTTTGTGTCACCGTATATTAAAGATTCCGAACGTTCAATGTCGAAAACAGTTCGATATTTCGTATAAAATTTTAGGACCTCAAAAAATTTGACCTGAAGACCTGTTCAAAGCCTTCATTCAAACCAGATTTTTCGCCGACAACCCTATATCATCGTGTTCACCATGAAATAACTTTTATTTTGATAAGTTTTATTTATTCAACAGATGGGTGTAAATTACAAGTATCGACTTACCTGTTTGTACTTGCCAACCCAATAGTTAAGCAGGAATAAATAGACAATTAGACAATTAGTATTATTAGGCTTCATATTTTCGATTGGTAAATGTATTTGTTAAACGAATGATATGATACAAAAATGACTTTTTGAAACCTTTTTGCATGTTTCAAAAAGTCATTTTTGAATTTTTTACTAATCTTGCCAGGTTTTTTTATGCCAACTCAATCGATATATAATATTTTTTTACGTACGAATTTTGATATAAAATACTTTACATCCATTAAACGGATGGCTGAAGGTCGTTTCTAGGTCGGATCTTAGACTATAATATTTTCTTTGTTTTTCTTCTCCCTCTCCATCTACCAAAGTTATAATCTTTAAGTCACATGCGTTTCATAGTTCTGCAATATTAATACACCTCTTTCATATCATTTTTGCGGGTTTTTTTTTACCTGAGCATTCACTTGAGTGTGTTAGTTGTATACAGGTGTTTCGGACTACGCTCATAGCTGAGTATAATTTCTCGCTCTTCACGCTCAAAAATATGACGAGGAGCATGTTTTTGATAATCCACGATAGAGATAGAAATGCATGTCGGGCATACTGGAAGAAAATTTAAATATTATTCGACTATCTCTACTAGTGAAATAATATTGATAGTAAAGACATGGCATGCATTTTTTGTACTTACGAGTATATTAGTTTCACTCCAGGAACTTGCTTTTTTCAACTCGATACGTATCGTTATAGCAATCAAAGACTTAGAGGTTGTATGTATAGCATAGAATAAAATCTGAAACAGGAAGCTAAATCAATTTAAATAATCTTCCTTGTGACTGTAATTGATAATTTAAATATTATGTACAAGGTGGAGACGATACAAATATTCAATCGAATATATACAATAGTTTAGTCAATATAGTAGAAGATTGGCAAAATCCATAGCCGGCTCAAGTTATCCCGTTTATCTATCCTAAGATGGATACTCGGGAACGTATATCCGAGAATCCACCCTAGGCCTAGTTGGATAAACGGAATTTACAGGCTTGGATACACTACTATTTAATTTGTTTGAAAACTCATTTTTCTCATTTCGATGTTAGGATTTATTTGATAGTTGCAAAATATTTTTATGCATTAGTATTGCCAGTATTTTCATTTATTGTTGTATTGTAGTCTCTAATTGTATATATATTTAACATAATATATTATTTGTACATACCAATTGATGAGTAGTTTTCTCAAATGTTTTATAAGCTTCTAATATTTTCATATAAGCTTTGAACATTGTATTCCAATAACAATCATTTAATGAATTTTCAACGCATCCTGACATCTGAACATTTTGAACCCAATTATTGAGAGGCATCGTTATGAGCTTTATTAGCCTTGTAGCATACAATATATACATGTCAACGCATATGAAACAATACGACGTAAAAATATATGCAAAGCCCATTGGCTCAAATAAGTAATAGGTATAAAACATCCAAACAATATGGAAACAGTTCAAGGTAACAACACAAACCCAATTGGGGACGATAAAACGTTTGAAACTTTTGTTTATTTCGAGGATTCTGTACACATCTTGGATTCTCATTACAAACAGCACGTTGTTATGTTTCTGAATTCTATTTGTGAAACAGTTCAACAAACTACCTATAATAAATAAAATATTGGTATACATTTTACTCAAATATAAAAAATATTGGAAACCTTGAAAATTAATTGAAAACGTTCCAAGTGTTAAATAAAAGCTGCCACAGAATAATGTAACCGCAACGACGACTGAAATGATGTCGTAGAAAGCACTATTTGTTGAGATTATATTGTTCCGAATCTTGTACTTAGCACAGAAGAACATAGCTTGCATCATATTTATTGGCTTTAATACTAATTGCAAATCTTTTCCAAGTAAATTGTTAGATGATGATTTATTATTTTCATTTTTACGGTCGGTATTAGTTTCGGTTGATTCTGTTTCAAGAATAAAGTCGTTTTCTTTTATTTCTTGCCTATCTCTGACAGCTGGAGACACACAAGTAGAATTTGAAGACATGTCTGCTTCGGAACGCAATTGAATCCTAATTGGAGTGCACCTTGTCAATCGACAAAATGTTTCATTTTGATGAAATATTTACCTACATACGTACGTTTAATAGAATTTGTTGTAAATGATAAATTATTTTATTTCTTTAAGTAGGTTTGTACCAATACATCTACACGGTCATCAATAAATTATGTTTTAAAACTGGATGAGTTCAATGTTTCTTATCTGACTACTCTGGGAAGAAAGACCGAAATAAACTCAGGAATTTGAGTCTCTTTTATTAAAGTCAATATTCGTAAATTTTTCAATGACTATTCAAAATACATGCCCATGGGCGACATTGTATAGATAGTTAGAGTACTGTTAATTATGTACACCATTAAAATTACAAATTATTATATCATAGAAATTGGGAAAAGTGTCTCGGTAAGAAACGGTGTCTTGATGATACTTGTATATTTGTGATCGGCTTCCACTAAATTTTCCTGATAGTATCTTGAGACATATAGGGAGCTCAAGGGAAGTTCAGCGTCTATGATGAACAGGCCACACGCGTGCATCTTTTTGAACGAGGTTGTTTCAACTCGAAAGATATTCTTGCAGACTCTTTTTTGAGTATCCGTAAAAAATATTTCACTTGGCAACAATTTATATAGATCTCAATTCCTTTTTGGGCGAAGTCGACAACAAATCCTATTCTAAATATTGAACATGAACATTGCTCCCAATTTTCACATTTATGTTTTTGATAGGATCATTTTGACGAAATAAACGCTATTTTAGTACAAATATGCTTAAAGAATATCTTCTAATAATAACGTGGACTTTTTAGGAGTGACTGCTCGCCATAAGCTCAATAACCAAAATGATCATAGAAAGGAATCGTTTCTGCCTGGGCATAGACTAATCCCTACTACCAAGCCATTACCCCAATAAACCAATGGAACTTCGGACTCAGTGTTGCCAGTAAAATAATTAAATGTGTATCAAGTCTGTTATAGCCTCAAAAGTTTACAATTATAGATACATATATTTGCGTATGAATAGTGATGACAACTGTTTCTGTCATTCAGATTATTTGACTTGAGATTCTTTTAGAATACAAATCTCAATAATTATGATTTTTTTGATTTGAGTAAACCCAGAACAAACTTTGATCATTCAACTATTTGTTTCGAGTTAGAGAATTAATAAAGTCACTAGGCAGAATCAATTTTCGTTATAGAAAGACAGATTGTGGTAAGTTGATGTGCTAGCGTCTGTACAATAGCTACTCAGACACAATAAATTACAGTATAATTCAAACATTATATTCAAGTACTCAACACAAAACTTCAAAATGAACATCGGCTGCAAAGTCTTTAAATATTACAAAAATGCAAACTGCAGCAGGACTATAACGTAAGTGGTGACAAGGTCGCAGAAGTGTAGTAGTGTTGCCGCGTCTACGACAAATACTCCACAAGCACTGAGCTTCTCAAAATCTCCTTGTATTATACGATGCATGTTTTTCCACACCTTTTTTGATGGCACTGTAATCAAGAAAATTTACGTTTATTTATGATCCGGTCAAGAAGTGATGGGTTGCATGATACAACTACCACCAAGACCAAGGGCAGGGAATCCTCGTTCTACATCTTTTGCATTCTATTTCTTTCAATCAAACCTTTTTAAAACTAGGTCTCCTTAGATATTACTTAATTCATAAGTGACGAATCTTGAGAAACCTTTGTAGCGACGGCTAAATCAGTAAGTTATGATTACTGACTGATTGATGTGTTTACATCGAAACAGTCTATGAGGCAACAGCCCTTGGATCTTAAGGTCTGATCCTCCCGCTACAGTTACAGTATCGGCAAAACACAGTTATATAATTTAATTTAATAGTTGCATTTTAATTTTCTAGAATACTAGCTACTTACAGTCTTGGGATAATTTCAAAATCACGTTAATATGAGCTATTGTGATTTCACTGTAAAATCCTTCACAAGCAATGCACAATTGCGTTTCCACGAAGAATTTCTTAGATAACAATAGCACCAAACTAACGGTATTTGTTATAATCATGTATTCTTCTCCCTAGAATTATTTAAATCAAATTATAGAGATTCTTAATCATATATCGTTTAAGGACATATTTTCATGAGGAAAGTTTTAGGTGTGAATGTAGATGGGTTTAAAGGAAAGACCAGAGAAACGACGGATAATGATATGGGTAGAAATGAATTTACTATTGAGATGATGGCTGACAGAAATGTATGAAAGAAAAGACGCCAATAATAATGAAAATAAAAATCTACTTAATATAATATAACTTAAAAAGTTGTAGTTCTTACGAAATTCGTTTTTGACCATGTTATTATAACTTCAGCGTAAAAAATAGAGTGTATGAATGTTGTAACATAGTGAAAAACCATCTAGAACAGAACATAATTAATTAATCTATTAATATTTTGTCTCTTCTTGAAAAAATGGCTGTAGGTAGGCAGGTGAAACATCAATATTATAAAATAGACAGTGAAATATAACGGTATTATTTACTATACATCCAGAAGAATTTCTTATTAGATCCCAAGCTTCACTAATTGACTTTAATACATTATCCATTTCTTCTAACGCCGTTTCACTGTCTACTGTTATTTCGTCATCATTTACTTTTTCAAAATGTGTATTTTCTATAATTTTATTCCATATTCTAGTTTGGTAACTCAACATATTGACAAATATTATTATTTGTACTAATTCGATATCTAAAATTGCAGATATTGATACAAAAATACTTCTCATGAAAGACCAATTTACGTCGTAAGCCATTTTGAAAAATACTACTACAACACAGTTGGATAAGATTATCACTATTGACACCCATGTGAAAATCTTCAATTTCCTCATATATTTGTTGCTATATAAGCTTTTTCTGATCTCATAAAGAACTAATAGCAAACGCACACTTTTGCGACTGAAGTATAAATTGAGGACACACACAGCTCCAAAACTAAATGCATATTCGAAGTAAACAAAATAGTACGCTAGTTGGAGTGTGAGACCAAAACGGGAGAATTTTATAATTAAGCACAAAAAACAAAGCATCAGACAGTTTATGAATATAGCACACATAACGTTTTTTCTTGTAACAATTTCCACCCAATTTTTGTAGATATTATATTTCCGCGTACACAGGATAGTATTTATGTAGTAAAAAGGGAAGAAGACACTCAGAAAATCGTCATCTAGCAATACTTTACTCATATATTTCATAATGATAATTATCAAAAAATACTAATAGAATTTTTAAGACGTCCTTCTTCAGACTAGTGAGAAATTAAATAGCAATTATGTCAATACTTGGTAACCAATATGTCTGATGGTGATAGATTAGTATCGTTAGAGCAATTTAAAAAGTACTTACGAGGTAGTCAGTTTTTTTTATTATAAAATAGCTTATGAATCATCATCAGCATTATTTCAACTGAAAAGCGAATGCGCTGGGGCATACGGTCAATAATAAAAATAAAAAAAACATCGTTATGAGATAAATTAGCGAGGAAATGTGATTCCATATCCGTATTGATCGTTGTTAAAGACGCAATTAATTTAATTACGTATATTTTGTTCCATTACTAACATTACGGGATATTAAAGTTCTTTAGTAAAAAATGAAACACTAAAAATAATGTACTTATAGGTATACAGTTTTTATAGTCACAAATATTAGTGTTATATGCTAACTTTTTCTTGAAGATATAATTATTTTAATTAAATTATAAAATACTATGAGACAATTGAATTTGATTTTTACTATTTGATAATTCGACCTTTCCTACAACCAAAATTCATTATAAATATCACAAAAAAGTTGATATCTAATGCATGTTCAATGAAAAACAAAACCGTAGTTGAATTTAACGAGGTAACTATGAAAGTAGTCATATTGGTTTATAATATAATATACAAAGCTTTGTCTATTTCTCAAAAGTACTTTACGGATTTTTTTTTTGCAGCAGTACAATAAAGTAATGAGTGACAACTCCCATCAAACATATTGAAAGCGTAGCGTCTACACAGAACAGGGGGCCTACCGTCACCACTTATAGCAGTATTATTTTAATCTTACTTGAGTGGGAGAAAGAGATGGAGCTATACGTCCTGTAGAGCTTCATCTCTTTCCAGCACTTCTTACTTTACGATCGATTTGCTTGTAGCACGCTCCTGTAAATATGTTCTTGACTCTCTGAAAAGAAAGATGTTGACTCAACAAAGAGAAGTACCAAAAACTTTTTGCAAACATTATGTTATGATAAAATTAAACTTCTAACAGATTATAAATGAAAATTGTATCCGTATCCGATTGGATAGTATTGTACGTATCCGTGCATGTATTGTAAACTGAGCAGAAAATTTTGAAATCGGGACCTCTGGGTCTGAGACAGGTGGTCTAACCACTAGTTATGGGATGTGTTGCCAGTTATCTATTGAATATTATAATAATATCAATATAATGTGTAATTTGGTTTGTGTGTGTGTGTATACAGGGTGTCAGGGACATCGACGTGAAGCCTGTTACCATGGATTTAGTACATGATTCTGAACCCCCCTCTGCTTTAAAATGGTTCTTCGGTTAGTTTAAAAAAAAATCTGCAATCCATCCGATTGCATACGTATTGTATATTTGTATGTAAATTGTATCGATTTGACATTAAATGAAATTACGAAAATGTTCTCCATTCGATGTCAGGTGATTTAATTCAGGGATTTTTACGATTAAAACAGTCTTACTTGGACAATTCTTTTTCTTCATAAGCTGCCACGCCATTTTAGCTTCCTCAACAGTGATATAGAACTTTTCATAGTTTAAACTTATCATAATTATTAGTATTAAGTTCTTTATAAGCCTTAAAAGTATTGAAAGCATGAAAATTAAAGCCTAGAACAAAAAATAAGTTTAATCGTTATTGAAAAAATATTATATTATGTCAAGACACCTTTTGCACTTACTTAATTTTCCAACCCAGCATATACACTCAGCGTACTGAGTATAACCTCTACACAACAAAGTGTACGGTAAAATTCGGTAATTGTGTAATAATTATAAACCCTGTGAAAAAAACCCACTAATTTGATACTTCTTAAATTCTCCTACCAGGCAAGGCAAATACGTCACCAAGCAAATAGAACTAGGTAATATTCAAGGATGAGTTACACAAAGTATTGAAATAGGTATCAGCTATGAACATGACATGTTCATACACATTGTGTATTCATGATTTTGAACCCCCCTGTGTTGAAATATTTCGTCGGTTATTTAAAAAAAAATCTGCTGTTTCATAGAAAAGTGCAATACCTACGCAGTCAAAATGTATGGAACAACAGATTTTTTTTTATAACCGATGAAAAATTTCAACACAGGGGGGTTCAGAATCATGTACTGAATCCATGGTAATCGGCTTCGCGTCGATGCCACCCTGTATTAACATGGATATTCCTCCGGAACCACTATAACAATATTGAAATTTAAGTGCAACAATTTATAAAAAGTTGTGGCCATAAAAAGGCTAAAAATAAATGCTTCGATTGGAATTCGATTGTATTTATTATTCTACTGACCAAATTATTCGCAGCACCTTAACATCCATTTTAAATGTGGCCTTGGACGACCGAGCGTGGCTGCAAGTCACACTACCCATCCGTCTTGGTGGCCTCGGCGTCCGCAAAATTACCAGTGTTAGCTTACCCGCGTTCCTGTCCTCTGTCCAAAATTTTAGCCCCCAGCCTGGTTGACTCTGAAGTGCCGTGCTTGACCGATGCGGAGAACGCCTGGAAAGCGGCTTGCCCGAATACAGATCGGCCCGTCAACCCATCCTCCCAGAGGCAGTGGGATGAGCCGCTCTGCAGGTTGGTACGGAACAATCTTATTAATACGTCCACCAATACTGCTGAGCGTGCCCGCCTGCTGGCTGTGGGTGAGTGGGAGTCGGGCCTTTGGCTTCATGCGCTACCGTCACCCAACATAGGCACTATGCTGGGTGACGCCACCTTCCGGCTCGCTACCTGTCTGCGTCTGGGCGCTCCTTGCGTGGCTCCGCATCGCTGCCAATGCGGTGAAGGTGTCGACTGTCTCGGACACCATGGCCTATCCTGCAGTAAGAGTGCAGGCCGGATAGCACGGCACGCCAGCATCAATGACATCATCCGTCGTGCTCTTGTTACCGCCGGGGTGCCAGCTGTTTTAGAACCCAATGGCTTGGCACGCGACGATGGGAAGAGACCAGACGGATTGACCATAATGCCTTGGAAGGTAGGTAGGCCTTTGGTGTGGGATGCAACGTGTGTCGACACCCTTGCGCCATCCCATCTTCCTAGCACGGCGAGCTGTGCTGGGGCTGCTGCTGCAGGTGCGGAAAACCTCAAACGGCGCAAATATTCCAATCTTATTGGGAATTATATGTTTGAGCCGTTTGGGGTTGAAACACTAGGTCCATGGGGTCCAAAGTCAAAAGTCAAAGTCAAAGTTATTTATTTGCTTTAAATGCGGTTATATAAAGGTGTTATACGAGTATTCTTGAACGATGACACATTTCGCCATATTTTGGCATGCAAATATTAATAGGAAGGCACATTCAATTAAGTAATTATCTTTACATATTATAGTTGAAAATATTGACTAAACATAGATTATCCGACTAAACATAGGGTCCGAGTGCCCACTTGGTTTTTCAAGACATCGCCAAGCGGTTGGTCGACTCTTCACGAGACCAGAGGGCTGGCCTATTCTTCGGCCAAAGAATAAGCATTGCCATACAACGTGGCAATGCTGCCAGCCTTTTGGGCACTTTTCCTGTTGAGAGCGATGCGGACGAATTTTTTGATGCCCTATGATTGTTCCCGCCCTCCCTCTTTTATACCTATACTTGTACATATTATTATTATTTATTTAAGTCTGTTAGGTTTTAAATCATGTAAATAAATTGAATTAAACTTATTCTACAGATAAATAATAAATAAATTTAGTTTTGAGACCGTCCTTTTTTTCGAATTGAGTAGTAATAATACTACCAACATTAACAATATTTAATTGAATCCGGAAATACCGGAATTAGTTTCCGGAAAAATGGCTTATCCATGTTATTCTTTCCGTGTGCATTTATGATAAAAGTACCAAAAATCAATCTACCTACTTCGATCACTGCTTATAAGTTATAACGCATGACATGTCCTATATTATTGCATTTTAAGAGTTATCACATTTTTTAAATCGATGGAGCATCCTATATTTTCTTATCGCCTATCTCCATAGTTTTTTATGTTCCTTCGATGTCATATATTTGTACTGCTACTTGTATATGCCTTCTATAGATGATCATATTGAATATTTGCGGATGATAAATATTAATGGATTCATCATGAAATCAGATATTATTGCTGAACTGTCCATAATGATATACTCGTATTTATGCTCGTGACTGTACTCAAGAGGTATGCTGCAAATAATTTTTTTTAACTTTAGTTATGTATTATTATTATTTCGTTTATTCATTTAGATACTTATTCATTCATTCATTTTTTATATTTTTTTATAAAATTCATTAAAAAAAAAACATTTAAAAATATAAAAAATAGTATCCCACCGGTATCGGGAACACGGTCCAAGCTACCAGCGGTCAGGGCTCCAGAGAGAGGAACCTCCTGACAATGCGAGCCGTGTCCAGGAGTACCGCTTTCTGAATCAAGCCCTTGACCCAGCTGCCTAACGAGAGCCTCTTTAGGTGTTGGTCGAGGCTCTTGGCAATTAAACCATTGGCTGATACGACTATCGGCACGATGATCGCTGAGTCCACATCCCACATGTCGACAACCTCGCAAGCCAAGTCAAGATACTTGATTTGTTTATCTTTCTCGGCTTTCACGAAGTTCCCGTCATGCGGGATCGTTATGTCAACGATCATTGTGCGCCGCTCTACTCAATCCACCACCACGATATCAGGTTTATTTGCAATAATAGTCCTGTCAGTGATGATGGAACGATCCCAGTACAATGTGATATTGCCATTTTCGAGAACTGGGTCGGGCACATACCTGTAGTACGGCACTTCAGATTCCACAAGGCTGTATTTCAGAGCAAGTTGCTGGTGGATAATCCTGGCTACAAGGTTGTGTCTATGCAAGTACTCTATTATTATTATTATTACCCGCCATCGTCACATTTAGTAACACCAGCAAAGGCATTTCGGAAATAGTTTCAGGCATCTAGATTCCTTCGAAATTGTAAAAGTATAGTCAGTTTTGCATCTTCTTTATTTTAGGGGGGGACAATGATGATGAAAAAGAAAGAAAAAGATAACAAAGTACTCAAATATTTATATTACAGATACGTAAACTGTAAAAAAACAATAATATGAAAAGTAATAAAGCTTAACAACTGTAGAGGTAGCTCGGCGTCTATGATGAATAAGCCGCACGCGGTCATCTTCTTGAATGATGCCTTCTGTACACGTTGGATGTTCTTGCAGATTCTTCTTTTTGGTTCTAAAAATAACAAAATAGTTTGGAAAATCCAAAAGTGCACGCCTCATACTTATCACTTAATACGAAAAAGAAATTTATTCAAAACATAGTTTAAAAATGAACAATTTATCACTTTTCATGAAGTCGTAATGTCAACGACTGACAAAGATATTTACTTGGCGGTTGCTAGGCAACTTACGCACGTCAAGTCAATGGTTGGAAATATTTAGTTAGAGATATTATATTTTAGTTAGTATTTTATTAATTATAATTAAACTACTTTGAATAAAAGAGCCATTTTCAATAGGGTTCCTTCTACGGCTGAAACGAATGTACAAAAATTGACTCGATTAATTGATTTTATCGCAAGCTACAATGTTTTCAGGGTTCATAAATTGACGGAAGGATTTTTTTTTCAACTATTTTTATGCTTTTTCCATTTCTGCTGCATTCAATCAATTGTTAAAAAGTACAGTATTAATCTCCATTTAATCATCTATGCATTGGTATATAAATTAAGTAGGTTCTGTGTACTAGCAGGAGTGTAACAATAAAAACAGTTACAGAAATGGGGTAAACAACATTTTTCGATCGTAGAGCACAGTCTAATGCTTCGCATTACGAGTCGTGCAAAAGTCAGGCACATAATGATCTCCGGTCATAGATGTTTCGATTTACACCATGTGGCAACCGCCTCAATGACACGGCGATGCACTTAAGTGGCACTCGGAACCCAGTCGGAATAGTGCAACGGTGTAAGTGCATTTTGCATTCAAATGTTACTTGCCAGAACAATTCTTTGACATAATAATGATTACACAGGTACTCTGAACGTCTCTCATTGCTGCATAGAATCTCTCACATTCCACGCACAAGACTATTAATAAGATGATATTTTTCAGGTTCCAGATTTGAGTTATTATTAGTAGAATAACAGTCTGAAATAGTAAGACATATTCCATCATTTACATCATCCGCAGATTGCCTTTTCTTTTCTTTGGATGTGCTAATATCCACCATGTACCTGGATATTATTATCATTGCCTTATTTATATACCATACCTTATATCCTTATAATATACAGGCTGACTTTGGATCAGTTTTCTACGGATGAAAGTACTCATGAATATTGATAACTTTTAGTACGGGGTATTAATTTACTGACACACTAACCGTAATTTTACCTCGTTCTATCAAATCCCTTACAGATAATACCAGAACCAAGTTTCGCAAACATTGGTAGGCTGTATATATTATGTGAAGTAAAATCTGCAAGTAAATAAATATTATAAAATCAATATTTTACTTAGTAAAAACATTACTATTTGTGAAAATTTATTGATATAGACAATGAAAAATGCATAAGTTCTTATTAATTCAATAAACTAATTATAAACTTAACATTTGACGCAATGTTGCCTCTATATTTATGTAAATCTTCTGGATGTGCACAAATACACCAAAAATTGTATTCCAGTAATCTTCTCTTTCTAAATCTTCGTTATTTCTGGAGATTTGATTTTTTTCAATCCATTTACGAAGAATTTTCGTAATTAATTTCAATATAAATAAAAATAGCATAAACAACGTAACTGTCGAAAGCAATTCCATAAAAAGCCACTATGATCATAAATATATTAAAGAGTTTGAAAATAAATAAGAAAAAAAATAGTACACTTATAGATACAATAGTTAGTATGATAACACAAGTCCAGTTGTAGAATATTAAAGCTTTGAGTTCTTTGCAATTTATTTGTAGGACTCTGAGCACGTGTTGGATTTGCAAGACCATCAAAATATTATTGTTGAGAAGCTGTTCATTATGTCTCCGATTAAGTAGATAGTGAAATCAAAAGCACCACACGAACAATGGAATAAACCGTTAACGTCCCACCTATTACTGTATTCTATAAATAATGTGATTAAATTATGTAAACAAATACATTGAAATATAAACAAGCAAAATAATTTAATGAAATTATAAGGAAATGTGTTAGCCCGGATAATGTTGTCACGAATAGAATACTTGGCGCAAAAGCAAATTCTCTGCATGATATTCAAAGGTCTGAGAACTGATTGTAAATCTTCTTCAATGATGAAGCTAGATGAGACTGTTGGTACATTTTCGATTATAACAGCGTTTCTGTTGGGTTTGACATTTTTTTCTAAATACGAAAACATGTTTGTTACAATGCTGTTTAGGACGAATTGAAAGAAATGAAAATCGATCTGTGAGTAAAAAGATTACACTGTTATTAAGCAAATGGTTTTTAATATTTTAGTGTTGTGTTTGGTCTTTTCTTAATATTTATGATTACCAAATACATCATATTATCAGAAGTGAGGCGCTACTTTTTAAATTATTGCTCATCAAACTGGATATTAATATAAACTATAAAAAAAAAAAAATACATATAAATTATTTCAATAACTTAAAAATACGTTTACATTAGGTCTTTAGGGTAAATGCAATTTATTACAAATACGCAAACTGAAGAAAAACAATAGTATTAGAAGTAATAAAACTTGACAGCTGTAGAGGTAGCTCGGAGTCTATAATGAACAAGCCACAAGCACTCATCTTCTTCAATGATGCTTTTTGTACACGTTGGATGTTCTTGCAAAATCTTCTTTGATCTAAACAAAGAAATAATAACGTAAATATCATAACGTTATAAAAGGTTTTGTATGCATTACCTTAAGGGAAACACATAGAGAACACGAACATAAAAGCAATCTCTGTTACACTTATTCCATTAAAACAACACTTACCAGAACATCTACTTGACATCATAAGCATTACACAGGTACTCTGCACATCTCTAATTGCTGCATAGAATCTCTCACATTGCACGCTCAAGCATATAAATATGATAATATTCTTCATGTTCCAGGTTTGAGATACAAATATTAGAACACAAAACTGAAATATTAACAGATTATTAAGATAACTTGAACTATGTTTCTGATGTATCTTTTAACTGAATGATATTTTTAACTAATTTAGCGATAATGAATACTTACGTTAATTAAACCTATATCTATTATATAGTTTTTTACAGCTAAGATCAACGTTAAATTCCTTAAACTGATGTAAACTGTGAATACTGTATAATACATAATCTGTAACAAAAATTGAAACGTAGGTATTGTTGTTTAGCCACATTTTTTAACGGTTAATTTATTATCTCAGATATTCTTATACGAGTAATACAACTTGCAGTCCTTGAAATATTACAGTAACAAAAGACGAACATTTAATTCAGCTTGAACTTTTTTCAAATCTTAGTACGATATTTAAATGTACTCACCATTTGTCCGAAAGTTGTCTCGACAATTATGAAAATCTCCTGTATATTCAAGTATACATCAAACATTGTTTTTCGGTACTCTTCTGTTTCTGAATCATCGGTGTTTCTAACTTTTTCGATCCACTCACGAAGCATTTTCTCAATTAATTTCAATACAGATATAGCATAAACAACGTTCATATTGAAAGAGATACTAGCAAAAATCCTAAGAAGCTCGATTGTTCCTATGCTCGGGAAAATTAAGCGATACATAACGATGAAAAAAATATAAAAAATGCTTAAGATGAGAACAGAAATCCAGTTGTACGAAATGAGACCTCGGAGTTCACTACTGTTAATTTTAAGGACCTTGAGCATGTTTTGGATTTTCATGACCAGCAAGACATTCAAGTTCCTGTGTTTAATGTTTGTGAAGGTGTTGATTAAATCCCCTATCAAATAGATTAAATAGTCGAATACACTGCTCGAACAATAAAACAAATTGTAATTCCAGGTTTTGCATTCCACGAGCAATATTTTCAAGTTATGCAAACAGCCACATTGAAATATGAACATGCACAACACTCGTATAGAATAATACAGATATGTATTAGGAGCGATAATTTTGTCACGGACAGAGTACTTTGCTGACAAGAATAGACTCTGAATCAGATTCAATGGTCTTAGGACTGATTGTAAATCTTCTTCCATCAAGTTGTTAAGTAGTATTTTGTTAAATGAGACTGTTGGTATGTTCTGGATATTAACGGTGTTTCTGTTTGATTTGAAATATTTTCCGTAATATGAAAACATGGTTTCCACACTAGGCAGTTCCTTTTTGATTGAAATAGAAACGATAAACAAACGACAGACGAGTTATTTACTAATACTTTAGTAATTATCTGTAGTATGCTATTTGTTTTCACTCAAATTGAAAGCCGCAATGTCCTTTACGCCAATCGATGGTCGAGTTATTCACAATTATTATAATCCCGTTTTGTTCGACATAGTCACTTTTCATCATTATTAATTTAGTCGCATGCTTTTCATTTCTTTGTGTCACATACCCATATCAAAACAAACTAATTGAGCAATTCCTTTCAACTTTTCTATCACATCAAATAAAACATTTGTATATTAAAGGTAGTTTGAAAATGACGCCAGTTTTCAAACTCCCGTTAATATACAAATGTTTTACTTTATCTATTTTCCTCACTACACACGTTCATCTCAGTATAATGATCTTCGCTACTTGCATCTTTTTCATCTTTATTTTGATTCATATAATATGAATATAATATGGCCATCCAACATATTATAATTATATTCCTATCTATATCGAACGACAAGTTTTATCTTAACTATCTTTATTCTATCAAACTTTAGGCGTTAGCTTGAACCCTCGATTGAGTGTCTAACAATATTCTATTTATTAATATAATATTCTATTGAATATTCGTTGCCGTGACCATGACGAAGTCATTATTTGACCGGCAAAGCCATTCAGGCAAGAGTTTCGTGAACAAGATCGTAGGAACCTCCGAAATTGTAAAAATTTATACTCCGTTTTTCAACTTTTCAATTTCAGGGATAGTGATGATGAAAAAAAAACTTCCTCTATTTATTCTAATTATTAATATAATATTCTATTGTATATATTAATAATTATCCTCTATTTATTCTAATTATTAATATAATTCTATTTATTAATATAATATTCTATTGAATATTCGTTGCCGTGACCATGACGAAGTCATTAGTTGACCGGCAAAGCCATTCAGGCAAGAGTTTCGTGAACAAGATCGTAGGAACCTCCGAAATTGTAAAAATATATACTCCGTTTTTCAACTTTTCAATTTCAGGGATAGTGATGATGAAAAAAAAACTTCCTCCTTTTTGGAAGGCGGTTAAACACAAACCGCAGAACCGCGAACCGCGGCGGTTAACAAAGTATACAACCACTTATATCGCTTCTATGATCAACAAGCCGCAAGCGCACATCTTCTTGAATGATGCCTTTTGTACACGTTGGATGTTTTTAGATACCTTTTTTTTTAATCTTAATATTTAAAAGACCGTACATATAACTGAGGTAGTATTCGTTTTAATTGTAAGCTTCGTACAACTTAGCTTACAATTAAGTTGTACGACGCCCTCACAATTAAAAGTCTATGTTAAACAGGGTGTTAATGTAAACACCGTTACCTTTCAAACCAGTGGTTTGGTTTTGTTTATAGAACGTAAATTCAAAGGAAAATCAACAAAAAAAAAAGAATATCTTCGTTTTTTCGCGAGAGTATTTCACACTATGCGCTAGGGTTGTTAACCTTGCGTCTCAACTCGTGAGGCGGGCGCGGGGAATACGTCTCTTGGCTAGACTGGTCGCAAGCGCGTCCGTCCGCGCGACCGCTCACCCCACTACCCCAGTCAATCAGCTGTCTCGCTAAGAGCGCACGTAAGGCCGCTCATTTCTCACGCGTAAGTTGTTTTAGTGTCTGAAATGTCCGCGCCGGAAATATGCCAGATTTCCGTTATACGTCTGAACTCAAAAGGCGGATTCGTAGTCCTTTTAGAGACATAAGAAATGATATTGTTGTGCTTTCTCAAGTGCAAAACAACGTACGAAATCGTGCGGAGGCATGCGTGGCCGTCAATGGATTGCATAATGAACAGAATAAATGTTGAGACCGCTAAACTCCCATCGTGGTCATTTGGACACGGCAAACTAAACATGTAAGTGTGTATGTAAGTTATATAAGCTGTACATAAAGTTGTGGTTAACTTAATAAATACGCCAGAAATACCAGCCCAGTGGTTTGGTTATTTTTTTTTCTTTGTTATCGAATCAAATGTACATTTAGACTCGTCACGCAATTCCTAAGGTTGGTATTTTTGCTTAATCCAGGAAAAGTATGACGGGAAAGTTGCATCACAGGTTGTATTGTATTTATTCATTATGTTGTGTAGGTAGGACGGGGGGAGATCGTATTACGTCACTCGTGTGGAATTTGCGGACGGTGTCAGATAATACCCTTTTTAATATTTTATTAAAGAAAATAATGTATTTTTTTTTTTACTCGGTTATTTATTTTTATACTTAAGTCAACTACCCATAGTTTGAGTGACAATGGTGTTTACCCTTACATCCTGTATAGTTCATTATTACGTACGACGTGCGGTAGCAGCTCTCTTCATAATAATTGTACTAGTCAAATAAACGTCAGTGTGCTACCAGCTATCCGTCGCTTTATTTCTCCATCACAAGTCATAAAGTTTGGCCTATCGCAGACTGTATACCTACGTATCAGTGACTGGTGACAAGTGACCAAAATTAAAAAATAATACTCACTTCGGCTTATTTTGTCGAGTTTTGACCATAACAACCAGTAATAGCAAAACTTATAAGCAGAAGATTCATTACGAATTATATCGACAATGTAAAGGACCCATTGGGTGCAAAGGGACGGGCAATATCGCTGAGCGGACCAGCTGACGGCAATTTTTCCAGCCAATTTGGTTTTCCAGGAGAAATATCACAGGTGCCTTTCGAAGACATTCTCACTGTTCTTGACAATATTTCACACCAAAAATAGATGATGGAAACCAACCGCGAACTGTTTCTAAAGTTGATTTATCTAACGTTTGTATTAAAGATTTTAACTTAACTTTATTTTGTCAAGATAGGGGAAGGAAAGTTATGCAGTTTATTGTTTAGATCTCTTTATAATACGTACTTGTTCTTTTTACTTAAGATACTTAAGAAAGTTTACAGCAAGACGTTTTCTTCCCTGCTAAAACACCAGGAAGTGACGAAAGGTGGACTTGGGGGTTTGGGGGACTGTTTTATGTATTTAGTTTGACGTTTGAAGTTCTGATTCAAATTTCTCAATAGCGGTGGTAAGGCTTGTGTTGAAAAAGTAGCAAGAGACACGGCATGGCGGCCATACCTTTCGGTTGCCACAATACTTTTTGGGCAGGATAAACTGCTCCGATAACGCGGCGCAACACACTTTACTGGAGTGCATAGCCTAGACCACGACCAAGGATGCACAGACTTGGGCCAGTCGGGCACATTATTAGCCAAAAAAGGGTCGCAAAAATGTAAAATGAGGTAAACGTTTTAAAAGAATTTAATTAGGTACCGGGTTAGGTTCTTTGTATAACTTACAATATTTAGTTTGATGCATTGACGTTTTTCCATATAGGTATTTGGCTGCAGGTTAAATTGTCGCCACACGTAATATTGCACGGCGGTTTCGATTTTTTGTTTCGTTACTATTCATAACAGAAAATGTTTGTTCGCAATTTTTTATACTACTATATTTTGTCAACGTAACGGTAGAAGTTGTCCACATTTTTTATAATTTTCTTTTATTTTTCGCATTTTTTTTATTGTTGGTTAGCCGCAAACATACCGTTAGGTGGCCGTTTAGGGGTATGACGAACAGGGTGTAAAGTTCACTCATCCACCATAGAAAAGGGAGGATCCTCCAACCAGACGGGTTGTTATGTCTGGCGGGCAACTGCCCATATGTTGATTTCGGATAGTCTTATCTATGTTTTTCGCTCGGTAAACTCTAACTGCGCGATGCAGGAATTGAGTGACGTCATGTCTTCGTTGCGTAGTTCGTATGTGGCGGTGTAACCATTACAGCCGCATGCGGGTCGCGGGCCGCGTGCTATACATCGCTGGCCTAGACAGAGTATCTCCTTTAACTCCTATGGCATTATTTTGGTACATACAAGAACAATTTCTTGACTTCATAAGCATTACACAAGTACTCTGAACATCTATCATTACTCCATAAAATCTCTCACATTCCTCGCAAAAGAATATAAGTATTATGATATCCTTAAGGGTTCAGATTTGAGCTACTGTTATTAGAACGACATACTGAAAAATTTAGTCGTAGCAGGTGGCGTTCTGTAGTTTCTGCCTACCCCCATGGAGAGTGCGGCGTGAGTCACGAGCATCACGCTTGTAATCGATGAAGGGATAGGCAGAAGTGTACCTATAGTTCACCCATATCTCGCTAGTAATGTTTTTGAGTCCCATGTAATAGGGGGCGAGCCTATTGTCATCAACCGGAGACTCCGGACTGCGACTGAGAAATTCCTGATAAAAAAAAAACAATAAAGGCTCGTGCAGACCAGTGCGACGCGACGGCGCAACGTGACGCGACACAAAAAAACCATTTCTAAGAAAACTTCACGGTATAACAATAGCCGGTGTCGCGTCGCGCTAGTCTGCACGAAGCCTAAAACTTTTCCCGACCTGGGAATCGAACCCAGGACCTCATGCTCAGCAGTAGCGCTTGGGACCACTACCCCATCGACGTTTAAGCCTTTCATTAGCCAAGCGGTTTTGCGACAAGTGCGGGTCGTGTCGCGCGTTTTTTACGCGGTTTTTAGCCGTCGCGCAACCACATTGTGGTCGCGACACACGGCGATATCTTTCAAGTTTTTTAAGGGACCTGTTTATAAAACTTATGTCGTTGAAATCGTTATGCAATAAGCTAACACATTAAAAATGGATGTGTACAGTGGTGTTTCGTAATATATTGTTAATTTTAATGTAAAGTCAGGGGAGGGGGATTTTTCAATGGAACGTCGTTTAGAAAAAAAAATAAAAAAATAAAGAAAAATTTTAAAATAAATGTGATGGTCTTTTTAACATAAAGATACACTATTTAACAATAATCAATTAAAAAAAACATAACACCCCATACATTTTTTGTAAACCAACAGGTCTTAAATAAAAACAAAGATATGACGGGTAGCCGCTGAACCTGACAACGTAAACAAAGAAGCGTTTATAAATACCTTTTGTTATCCGCGGAGACTCAAACAAAGGAGCATTATTGTAATTGGTCTATTGTTTAGACCACATGTTATCGCAGACAGAGTTTTAACTGTTAAAATTGTTTATTTTTTATCACTTTCCACTTTACGGCACTTCTAACAAAACCACAAAATCCGCAAAACAAACTTTGGATAACACGACATTTCTCGTCACACTTTATTCAAATCTATACGTGCATTCTAATGTTGGATAATTTTAATAGTGGAAAAACACTACACAAAGGCTTGTTGCCTAACAAAAACATTTACAAAATCAACAAAATCTAAATAAAAACATCGTATCCGCCATCTTGGGTAGCGAAGTCGGCACTGACTGCAAAGAAATGAACATTTCGGCTCGAACTATGGTCAGATCTTTGATATAGAGTTTGTTTATCATTCTTAGTTCATTCAGGACCATTCTATCTATTTAAAACCATAAACCACACAGATTATTAATACAAATAGCAGTCAAAATAAAAGATTTGTCTTGTCATCTGGTTCAGATGGGCGACATTTTACCGTTTTTGACAGCCGTCTGGAACAGACGGCTCGACATATGAAAGGCTTTACATTTTTGCCCGTATATTGTATTTAGCCATAGAGTTATTACAAACGCATAATAAATTAGTTTACTGATGAACAAGTAAGAATTAACATCATCTTCACCCTATGCTTTTATCCAACATTATTTAATAATTGTAATGATACGATGGAAGTCGGTGGCAAAAACGAAAATAGATTAAACAAAGACACGGATATTCGTTATATGCTACCGACTTCCCAAATTTAAGTTATTTTTCACTTTATAGTGGAAGTCGGTTGTTTTTTTTTGTGAAAAAGTTTTTATCTGTCGCTTTTTAGTGGGTCGGTTTGTAATTTATCTAAGTTACAATAGCCTTATGTCAACTGCTACCTTTAACAAAATATTGTTTTTCCCGATGCAGGGACGTTCATTGTCGAGGAGTTCTTCTGGAACTTCGCCATCAGCCTATTCATTGTGACGGGCATAAATTGCTTGGCAACCATATTAATTTTAATCGAATCACAAGTTCGCAAACCGTGAAATACGTATTATTGAGTAGTTGTGGTGGCCATAATATGTGGTCTTCATCATTAGTTGCACTTCACTAAATGGTGCTTTCCGAGAGCAAATTCAAGAGTTACTATAAAAAATACCAAAATCGCTGTAGGTGTGCCTATAGTATTTCAAGATTTCCCTCGACTTCTCCAGGATTCCATAATCCAATCCTGACTTGATGACAATGGAACCACATGGAAAGTATACCCTTTCAAACAAAAAAAGAATTTTCAAAATCGGTCCAGCCGTCTTCGAGTAATCGGGGAATATACATTAAAAAAAAAACATATTCCGACAAACTGAGAACCTCCTCCTTTTTTGAAGTCGGTTAAAAATCTAGGATTACAATCAGTTGTGAATAATTTACAAGTCATCCAGTAAATGCTAAATATATATTTTATAGAAAAGCAAACTGTAACAGTATTACGGCGTAATTAGTAAGAAGTCCCATCAAACACATTGGTAGCGCAGCGTCTACATAGAACAGGCCACACGCAGTCATCTTTGTGAACCTTCGATTTTCTCTTATAACGTTCTTGCAAAGTCTTTCTTCATGTTCTGTAACGAAAGTTCATAAATCAAAGGATATGAAATGTGACCGACAAGTTGATAATCAAACTTCGTTTTAGGTTTTTTTTTACCTATACTAGAAAGTTCTTGGCTTGCATCTCACCTAATGGTAAGTGATAATCAGGCCGAAGGTGAAAACGACCTTCACCCGGAATCCTCAACCACAGAAGAACTGGCTATCTTATCTCTTACTGCCGAAACTCAACAATGCTTTCAACATTGTTGTTATGGCGACAGATTTAGATAAGATGGTGGTAGCTAACCAGTCGGACTTAGCACAAGCCCTACCACCAACCGAACCGAGCAGAATTAAGCCCTCACTGGGAGTCGAATCCGGGACCTCTGGGTCTGAGACAGGTGGTCTAACCACTAGATCATAGAGGCGGTTAAAAGGTAGTAAATAGTTTTTTACCCGACTTCGGCGAAGCGAAAAGGAGGGTTATGATTTTGACCGGTATGTATGCATGTTCATCTGTAACCTCATAACTTCTAAACTACTGGTCATAATTTGACAAATTAGACATCGTTGGAAGCGTCCTGATTGTCTGCTGGTTATATGTGATGTTGAATTTAATTGAATATGGCGCTCTCTAGAGGACATAAAGTAACGAACGAAATAAAAAATTATTTTATTATGCCATGTTTAGTATCAAATTAAAGGGCTTGAAGACCACATTACAAATATGTATTATATTTATATCATATTGTCAAAGTAAATAAATATGTTTAAATAGTTAAAAACATGCAAAAGTGAGACTTCTACGTACGGTGAGGCTGTAAAATTAATACCTATTATGTGATTAAACCTAAACAAAAAAAATTCAAGCGGCTCTGCAAATACTTTGTCACGAAATCCGAGAAAGCCGTAGTCGCATGCTTGTCGGCTACACCATGTCTTAATTTCTGTCCGAAATATTTCCTTCACACATTTTAGAGCGTGATTTTCCAGTAGTCGGGTTTTAGTTTTTGAACTTACTTTTTATTCTTGTTTTAGACACTGTTATGTGTTTCTTCTACTATCGATAGGTATATTCTTCTACTTTTACACTACAGAAACTGCACATTATTATAGGAAAATGTTTTACATATTATACTGCAGGGGTGAGCAGTTTTATCTACTTATATACTTACTTGTGTAGTTCGTATTCTTCATACGCTGTATACAAGCCATCCCAGCTTTTTCGACAACGATATAGAATTTCTCGCAATAAACACAATGTAATGTTACTTGTAGAAGGTCCTTTATTATTCCTGACATTGACATAATGCTCATTGCTAAATCCGAGGGGGGAACCTAAAAAAAGGTGATTATTGGTGAACAAAATTCTGGACAGACTCAATTCAGATTGCTGTCAACACGCTAAGGAGAAGAACAGGCCTCTCGCAGCTATGGAGCATTGCAGGCTACGCTTCTCAATCCACTCTCTCCTCTCAAAAACTAGTTTGTTCTATTGACTATCGGTCCTGTAATAAACGTAAAGTAATTCTTACTACGCCGTCTGATCGAACTTGCATTTTGACCGCTTGTAGCATAAGCTCAAAAATACATAAATTGCGACAGAATGCATTGAACGTGCGTAGTAGTACCTGAAAATTAATTGACGCGAGTTATTATTATTAAATATAGATTTTCAATAAGCTCTTTATTAAAATGCCCCTTCTTCAGAAATATTGAACCACTTAATAATGCGATAGTTTTGATACACTTTTTTTTTATATACATACCAAGATTTGGGATACCGTCTTGTACTCATCAAAAGTTTTTAATATATTTTGGTACGTTTTAAACAACTTCATACAATATATTTCATCATTTATTTGTGCAACATTCATCATGTCCACATTTTTAATCCATCCATCGAGATACTTTATCAACAATATTAGAACTCGAACAGCATAAATGTAATCAATCTCAAAACTAATAAATATTACATCAACAAGACAGTTCAATACGTCAAAGTAATGAGACGTTGCACCAAGAATAATAAAAGAAAACATATACGTGCAAAATACAGTTGATACCAAGATCCAATTCCACAAAATAAAACTACGAACACTCTTACTAAAATCGATGTTCTTATGTATAATCTGGATAAGCACAATGATCATGACGTTGTTGTGGTTATAAACGATATTAAGAACAAAGTTTGTAACAAAACCAAGACCACGAGAAGTAGGTAAGAAAAATGACAGAAACAACATGACAAGAACATTGCCTTCATGGATAAAACGATGGATATCTTGGCGATTTAGTCGATAAATAGTCGCTGCAACTATAAAACAAAGACAAAGGAATCGTGGTAAGAAGGACTTCTTTTCACTTGGAGTAATATAGTTATCCCGTATACGGTACTTTGAAGAGAAAAATAGAGTCAGGAGAAAGTTGAACGGATGAAACATTCTTTGTACTTCTTTTCCTAGATGATTATTGAGTAATATTCCTGTTGGGTAAGATGGAGCCATGACTTGATGATTTTTAAATAAAGTACGACGCCACAATATCTCTAGCTTATGCCAACGTTTGATATATAGTAAATGTTCGACGTTTAATACAAATGTGGTTAATGTAATACTCGTAATGTTCTTCGATATATTTTAACTGATGATACTATCACTAAATCTAATTTGTTTACTAGCCATAATAAGTTAAAAAAATATATTAAAATTAATAGATTAATTAGAAAGATTCAAAAATCTCTAAAACGCCAAAAAGTTTACAAATTAAATACAAAACTTAGGCAAAGAAATCTAAATTTATTTCAAGAATTAAAGAAGTGTCATAGTGAATTGCAGTTATGTAATACTATGTATGATACCGACACTCAGCACCTACAGGATGAACTATTTGTTAGGGAATATGCTCTAAAGGATATCTTTAGTAAATATGAGGCTTCTCAACAAGACCTGAGTCAGCGCTTGCAGGAGGCCAACGAGTTGGCAGACCTGGTCAAGTACAATGCGGAGAGGTATGAGTCTCTGACAAATAACCTCTCTTTTAGCTGTGCCTGCTCCCATGACCCCCAACCTCTTCTGGTTACACCTGCACCCTCAGTAGCTCAGCCTGTAGGTAGCTGTTTGGTTGACAGTAAAATTAATAACTTGAACACAGCATATGTATTTTCTGACAAATTTGGTCAAGGTTTTGGTAGTATTTTTAATCAGTGTTCGCAACAATATGTAATTAATAATTGTTTACCCGGTGCCAGTATTAGCCAATTAATTAACAATATTAAGTTGACAAAAATTAACCCCAGTTCCACTGTTATATTATTATACGGGGATAGTTTAACTGTTAGAAAAAAAGACATAATTGAATGTGTCCATTTGATGTTAGATCTCAATGAGTCCAATAATTGTAAATTTATTTTCTGTGCCTTGCCTTATTCTAAATATTTGTCTAACGAGGAAAATAGGCACATTTACAAATTAAATATGTTAATTTATAATAGGACTTGTCGCCACAGTGACTCTATTTTATATTTTGATTGTAATCAATTTATTAATGATTACAAACTGACAAATTATACCATGTACTTGCCACCTAGTTGTAGGAGACAAATTGCTAATCTTTTAGCATACAATATACACAGTGACACTGGTACTTGTAGTGTACCATCGATTACTGTTAGTAGTGGTACTAACACTACTATTGATACGCCTTGTAGTTTAAACTATTAGGTGTGACAACGGATAAGCCGCATATGTTCAATGTTGTACATCAAAATATGCAGGGTCTGTCCGGCAAAGAGCTAGAGTTAAGTTTATTTATGGAGCACTATGATGTTCAGGTGTTATGTTTGACTGAACACTGGTTGAAAGAACATGAAGTAGTGTTTATCAATGATGATAATTTTACAGTACAAAGTGCGTTTGTGAGAAAAAACGCCATTCGCGGTGGATCTTTAGTTCTTGTTTCAAACAAGTTGAAATGTAAACAACGTTTAGATTTAGTTAATCTTTCCATCGAGCGCACTATTGAGTTGTCTTGTGTTGAACTCGAGCGATACGTTATAATTTGCGTTTATCGACCCCCCTCTGGTGATTTTACTAGTTTTGAATCGGTAATGGAGGATTCACTCAATAGGTTAAAATCAAGTAATAAGAGTATAATTTTATGTGGAGATTTTAATATTAATGTTTTAGATGTTACTCCATTAAGTATTAGACTTCTTAATCTGTTTAAGTCTTATAATTTAATTAACTTGTTTTTTGAACCTACTAGGATCACGGCATCTTCGTCAACTTGTCTTGATAATATATTTAGTGATTGTGATGCCAAAAATAAATGTGTGTTAAGTGACTTAACTTCAGACCACTGTGGTTTATTAGCTAGCTTCCCCATGCCATTACATAAAAAGCCGCGTAAAATAGAATGCAGGCCCTATACAGTTAGTCGTTGCAATAAGTTTAAAAATAATATAGCTCATAGAATTACACCATCTATAGTAGAACACGAGTGTCCTAATGAAATTTATGGAGCCCTTTTTGATGTCGTGCAAAAAGAGTACCAATCTACTTTCAAGAAAAAAACTCTTGAAATTAATGGCACCACCGTTGACTTTAACCAATGGGCCACTCCAGGTATTTATAAAAGTAGAGCGAGACTATACGAGTTATATGGTTTGAAAAAATACAGGTTTGATACTCCTTTCCTAGAGTATGTCAAAAATTATTCAAAATTATTTAAAAAGGTTAGTGTTTATGCTAAATCAAAATTTTTAAGCGATAAAATTAAAAATTCCAATAATAAAGTAAAAACCACTTGGAAAATTATTAACAATGAAACGGGTAAGTCGGTTAAACAAGATAAAGAACTTGAGATTATGGTCGACAATAAATTAGTTACTAAAGCAGCTGACGTAGCTGAGGCGTTTAATGAGTTTTTTGCCAACATACCTATAACTACGACTCGCTCCTTAACCTCTAAGTCGAGGCCGTCGCCGAACGGCGACGAAAATTTCCAATACCGTAAAGCGGGTCTGTCGCCGAACGGACACAGTACGTTCACGCTGATTCAAACTGTATTTGTACTATGCATAGGGGCTAATATGGTCTACAGTTAATTTTATTCTATGGATTTGGTAATATACTTGTCAAATACATCGACTAAAACGTCAAAATATGCATAAACAATTCTAGAAAAAAGTAAAAATTGAACATTTTGGCACGGCAAAATGGCGACTGCGCATGCGTTCAGCGCGCTGCACTACGCGTCGTATTTATTTGTTTTCTATTGTTTTTTAAGTGTAAATCGACGGGAAATGGTGATAATTCAATAATTAAGTAGTGTCGTCATCGTATATAGTTAATACTTGCACTAAATAACATCGTAATTACCTATTACGGACCCATCAAAAAATGTAAACAAACTCGTTAGTGAAAAAACGTGTTGATGTGATATTTGTTGTTTTGTGTGTGTTTTGTGCATGTAATCGCTGGTAAGTCATTTATTTTATATTCTTGAATAACTAATTAATAATAAAAATGCATAATACAGAAAAAAAAAGAGTTCAATATTTTTTTGTCAACTAAATTATGTTACGTAATGATACGGTTATCTATTTATTGAACTTTTTTGATTATATGTGTTTTTATTTATTGTGTTTATGCGTAAATAATGGTTTTGACCGATAGTATATGTATTCATAATGTATCCTGCGAAATTTCATGTGAATCGAACCAGTAGTTTTATTATAAATAATCAAAACAATGAACAACGGAATTTCTTATAAGAATCTTATAAGAATGTTTATTTATCAATACTAGCGTTCGCTTACAAAGATTCTAAGTATTATAAAAAATCCTTTGTCTAATCAGGAACCCAAAACCATTAACGATAAGACTATTTACGTAACAAGAAGCTCTCAGTTTTTGTTTATGTTAGCGAGCTCTTATCTCTGACGCGCCGCGGGCGTGCCGCGCGGCTTGGCGGGTTGTCGCGAACTCGCGCCGCGTAGCCTTAGAGGTTAAATTCGTCCCCGTCTAAAGCTGAAAACCTATTGCTTAGTAGTGTGTCTAAAAGTAGTCGTTTATTTAGCTTCGAACATGTAACGCCTCGTGATGTAATTAATGTTTTTAATACACTCAAATCCAAAAACACTGGTGATTACTGGGGCATCTCCATTAAACTTTTAAGTAATATAATAGACATCGTAGCCCCCTATCTAGCTGTTACTTTTAATAAATGTGTTGACTTAGGAACTTTTCCTGACCTCATGAAGAGTAGTAAAGTCATACCATTATTTAAATCCGGTAATAAAAATGATGTTGGTAATTTCAGGCCTATTTCTATCTTACCTGCATTTAGTAAAATATTTGAAAAGTTAATACTCAAGCAGTTGCTAAGACATTTTAATTCAAATAACCTCCTTCATAATGAACAATATGGCTTTACAAAAGGTCGTTCGACTACAGATGCGGGTGTTGCTCTGCTGAAACACATATTTAACGCATGGGAGAACTCGCAAAATGCTATTGGAGTTTTCTGTGATCTCTCCAAAGCTTTTGATTGCGTGCACCATGACACGCTTTTGCGTAAACTGCGTCATTACGGTGTGCAAAACGAAGCTCTCGATGTTCTTAATTCTTATTTACACAATAGGTCCCAATGTGTAGATGTTGATGGTGTGAAATCTTCCGGGTTACCAGTTCAGTTAGGTGTACCTCAAGGCTCAATACTGGGTCCATTCTTGTTCTTAGTGTATATCAATGACTTACCATTCTTTTTAAAGGGTATCTGTGAAGTTGTACTGTTTGCAGATGATACCTCTCTTATTTTTAAAGTAGACAGGAATAGACATGATTTTGACGATGTAAACAGTGCACTCTCAATGGTTACGGATTGGTTTACAACAAATAACTTAGTTCTCAATGCCAAGAAAACGAAATGTATAAAATTCGCTTTACCCAATGTTAGAAATCTAGGACCCAACATCGTCTTAGATAAAGAGGTGCTTGAAACTGTGGGCTCGGCAGTTTTTCTGGGCATAACAGTAGATGCTAAACTTCAGTGGGGCCCACATATTTCAAGTCTAGCGGGAAGGCTTAGCTCGGCCGCCTACGCTGTCAGGAAAGTAAGACAATACACTGACGTTGATACTGCTAGATTAGTCTATTTTAGTTATTTCCATAGCATTATGTCCTATGGCATTCTGCTGTAGGGCAAAGCCGCTGACATTCAAAATATATTTGTTCTTCAAAAACGAGCTGTTCGAGCAATTTACCAGCTAGGTGCCAGAGTTTCTCTAAGAGATTTTTTTAAGGATATTGGTATTCTCACAGTGGCATCACAATTCATCTTCGCCAATATCCTATATATTAGGCAAAATATACACTTATATACTAAGAACAGTGATATTCACAATATTAACACCAGAAATAAGGACAAATTACGAGCTCCTTTTCACCGGCTTCATAAGGTTCATAATTCATTTGTTGGGCTTGGTATAACTTTTTATAACAAGCTACCCACTTCTCTGCTAGATTTGCCTTATAATGCGTTTAAAGCTAAAGTAAAATCCAACCTTTGTTCAAAGGCATACTACTCTATCAACGACTACTTAAACGATAAAAATAGTTGGTCGCTGTGATTAACTCAAGACAATATTTATGTTCTTTCTCCAGAATTAGCTTACCTACTGACAGGTCATATGAGTTATATAATTGTTATTTTAATTGACTGTATAAGTAAATTTATTTTCATTTACATTCATTTATTATTGACATAATCGACTCATTACAATGTTTTTGTTTAATGAGTTGTATTGCAATATGTGGTTAGCTAGCGACCTCGACAGAAGATCATTATATTATTCTTGCCTAACTGTTGATTTATTTTACTTCGATGGTCCTAGTTTATCATAATTATGTGACTTCGAGTTACAGTTTTATTAGCTATATGTAAGCGGGCACGCCCTTTATACCTGGAGGCTTTATAATTCGGGTATTAAGTTCTGTTTACGTTTTTAGTTTTTTTAGTATTCATTTTCGCTTGAGTTTAGCTTTCGATTTTTTTTTTTTTTTTTTTTGTTGGTACATTGGCGTGTGCTAGCTGTCATTATGGCAAATATATTTTTTTATTTAATGATTTGTGTTGAGTAATGTAAATGATTTGCATACTATTGTATAGAATCAATTTTTTTTCTAACTGAACAGACAGCTGTGCTGCTGGGGAGTTTGTTGCGCCACTTCTTCTCTCCAGCAAAAGCACTAGGAAGTGGTGAAGGGCGGGCGTTTTTGGGGGACTGTCTTATGTAATTTTGACGTTCGAAAAGTGCTGATTCTCAGCCTAGTTTGAATAAATGACTTTTGAATTTTGAATTTTGAATTTTGGAATTGTTTAGTTTATGAACAAAAACACTTCCTTAATTATGATTCTAAAATAGATCTTGAAATAAACATATTTGTCACGCTAAGTAGTTTTATGTTGAATATTCTAGAAAACGATGTTTAGTACTATGTATTCGTCCTTGTGTTTGCTTTTGTAAGTATTCCTATCTTTCATTTGTTTAATGTTACTGCATGCAGGGCCAAATAACATAAAACTTTACAATTACAATTTACAAGTTATCACTTTGTAAATCTAACAAGAGCTGTACCACAAAACTAAGCCACATAATTGTAACGGAAAAAGCTTATAAATATATTAATTGTAGTCATGAGTCTACATCTACAATTAAGCGTAACACAAAATGTAAGGTATTTTCATCGACCTCAAAAAAAATTGATACAATTAGTCCCGATCTGTAATAACGAAAATTGTCTCACATCGGTATCACATGCAAACCACTACAGGAGGTCCACTCTCTAAGCACAAAATCCGTAGTCTTGGCGAAAGTTACGGGTGATTCCTACACCGTATCACCTATGGAAATAAGATTAGTTTGGGGCCGACTTATAAATGAATAATACCACGATATGACAGTAGCATCCCTACTCTCGAGGTCTTTATGATGATTTCCAAACTCTATTTCATAGCTAGTAAAATAATAATTTTACCATGTGTCGAAACGTCTTCATAATCATAGTAGTCTTCCTGTATATTCCGATATGCATCGAACATAATATCCCAGTACTCTTCTCGTTAAGTATTTCTTTTAGGCCACACACGAAGCATTTTTTTCTATTACTTTCAATAGTGACAGAGCATATACAACAAAGGCCGTGAATAATTATAACATCGAAAATACTCAATTCAAAAACAAAATTAAAACAAAGGTTGACACAACAACAACATCGTGAAAATGTTACAATTACGTAACTGACTTGTATGTACATGGAAAGAAAATGGTCCAATAAATCATAATAATAAAGTTCGATTTTGATTGTATGCGTGAGTGACTATTTCAGAATATTAATGCAAATTAGCATACTACATAATTTAGGGAGCCTCTTCTTAACGGTGACATGCTTGGTTTGTATGGAAAGCGCTTTAAGCGTTGCTTGGTTTATTGTTGTTTGTAGATTAGGGATGCAATCCAATCACTGTCAAAATTATAAAAAAATATCCTCCGCATTCTGTATATTACCAACCACTAGAGACCAAAGTGATTACTTTTTAATCGAATAGAAAAATAATTGAATTACCTTTGTTAGAATTACCAACGCGTAATTGAATTACTAGATTGGTTGCCGAGTCCTGCTATATCGATAAACAACAAACTGTATAGCGTAACAAACATGTGTTCGTGTTTTAAAAACGATACTAAATCAAAACAGAATGTTATTATCGTCAAAAGTGTTTCAACAATTCGCTATAAAGAAGTACCATTCAACAATATAATTGAAAAAGATCTACAAACATTACTAAGGCCATTTCATCTAATGCAAGCCTTATTCATCTGTAAAAAGTATACGATCTGCGACAACTTTATCACTTTCAACAGTTATTTGTATAACTTGATAGGGATCTGTTGCACGCTCATATACCTGATTGTCAATGTATCTTCCTTTATCATCACATCTAACGTGGACTTGACAAAGTTATCCTGGTCGTTAATTTATGTGAGCCGCATTCTTGACCTGGTTTTCTACTCCACCGGACTCTTAGCAGACAAATACATAAATGTCATGCAGAGCTATAATAATATACAGTTGGTATTAACAATCCAACTCGTGTATACAACTCTCAAAATTGATGGCAAAGATTTCAAAAGATTAATCATGTTTAGTTGGGGTACCATTATTATCTAAAACATTTACTTTATTGGTAAAAATCTGCACATGTATTTTTATTGTGAAAACGATACTATTTTCGATGTTATATCAGCTGAAGTCGTTATAGCTTTCGACGTGAATATTTTGTATGCGATATTGATTATGAAGTTATTGGAGAAAGCACTTCGAGGGTGGATTGCAGAGTTTCAAAAATCGAAATACGAAGATCCAGAAGAAAAGTATTGGGAAATGATGTTTAATGTGTATGTTAACATTCAAAAGGCATATCAGATTGCAGAGAAAGCGTTTCGACCATATGTAAGATTTTTTAAATGTGTTGCGTCCATAAGAAAGTATTATTTTTTTTAGTCTGTGATCTAAACGTCACGAGCAAAGTATTAATAATTATTTTTTCTCAATTTATAGATAATGTTTTATACATCATACACAGCGCTCCATTTTTTGAGTAACTTGGCATTTTTCTTAGCCTTACAAGATTTGATACAACATGAAAAGGTGAGTATTTTTTTGTTCAATGTAATACATAATGTATTTTCGTAATGCTTTCTGGTTTTGAAATATTGTGCCGTTAGTCTTGGAGCGTAATAACTTTTGACAAACGACTGAATTCGTTATACTTATTTTGGAGGATCAATCTGTTTTTATAATATTTTACATTACAGGGCCGGCAGTCTCGACATAGATAGCGATCGCTAAATGACCGAATTCGGTCGCAAAATCCTAAAGAGGTCCCTAGACGGTTAACATTGACTCGACAAGCAGTGTAGACATAGATAGCGATCACTTTACGACCGAATTCGTTCGCAAAGTCGAATGTAACGTTATTTGGTAGTTTCGATACTCCGAGTTATCGATTGTCATCGGTATTGTACCGAACTTTGTCGCAAATGCTCGGTGTTTACGAATATATTTTGCGACCATTTTTGACAGCCCGCAAAGTGATTCGTTAGCTCTATGTAGTCTGTGGTGATTCGTTAAAGTTTGAGTAAAAGAAGAAATCACATTAAATTATGGCGGAGGCATATTTAGCGTGGGATTTAGTCGTGCTTGAACACAGACGCGACATTATTGAACGACGACAAATCGGAAAAAACCGGCGCGACTGTGAAAATGTATTAGATTTGGAGGATTCGGAATTTCTATCTTTGTATAGAGTGAATAAAGAAATGTTCAATGAGCTCGTCATTGAACTTTAGCCATCTCTGCAGAGACAGCGACCTTACGGATTTTCTGTGGAGTCTCAAGTGACTGTCTGCATTTATCGTTTATTTTTTAAATCCAAATCTATTTTTTTTTTGTCTTATGTAGGTACTTACTTGTTTCTATTTCCTTCCAAATAGGTACTGACGGCACTCCGATTTTACGCAAGTGGCTGCTATCAGTTGCCTACTGGCCATTCACTGAATGTGCAAATATAGGTATTGTAGGTTGAGATACTTACTTGACGCCGGTTGGAGCCGGGTCTGCACCTGCTTCAGTTTGTCCTCCTAACATTTTATTTTTGAGTATCGACACTACGAATCTACGATTTCTCAAACAAGACAAAATACAACAAACGACAAACGATAAATCGTATTTGTTTTCATGTCAACACAGACTACAATTATTATATAGGGTACATGTCAAAAAATTGTTTTGACACCGACGTTAAGTGTTGCAAGGAGGTAAACTTTAATCCCCTAGATATTTAACAAATTATTTTAATTCTTTAAAATGGATATTGCTACTTCTTACTTTCCATGAAAAATAATGTTTTCAAGATAAGTTTTACTTATTCACTATACAATTTTCAAGAAAAACAATTATTTTTATTAAATCATGTTCTGCAATTTTCCCGCTATTTATGTAGAGACTGCAGGCCGGTGCTTGTCAAGCAATGTTGACCGTCTAGTGACCCCTTTAAGACTTTGCGACCGAATTCGGTTGTTTATCGATCGCTATCTATGTCGAGACTGCCGCCCCAGGTCGTCATAATTGCAATATCGTATCACTCATGGCTTGTCAAAAATATTCTGTTGCAAGTTATGTTAAGTGTGGCAATGGAGAAGTTTTATACAGCGATCAGAGATGTACACTGTGCCTGTTTGATGTTTATGACGTCACGAGATTGTTCAAGTGCGTAATATGATCTATATACCTATATAAGTTTAAACACTTGAAAACATACAATCCGTCCGTCCATTCAGTCGTTTTCTTCCATTATCGTGTTGTCGAGGTCAGATAGGCGGTTTAGTCCATGTGTTAAATATTAGTATTCACTATGAAACTTCATCTGGTTAAAGCGGAAGACGACTTCAACATAGTTAGAAACAAGCTAGACAAATGACAAGTACGCAAGTATTACGTCCACCTTAGATCTGGCTGCAGATAATATATGTATGCTAAGAGACTTTTCGATACTAAAAAACTTAAACTTCCCACAGAGTAATCCAATAAATTTTATTCAATAACCATTAATATTTTTTAGATACACAAAGAAGATTTTGTAAGAACATGCAACGGGAACAAAAAGGATCGTTTAGGAAGATGAGCGCGTGCGGCTTGTTCATCATAGACGCCGAGCTACCTCTACGACTGTTAAACGTTATCACCGCTTACACTGTTGTGTTGTTACAGTTTAAGTATTTATAGTTTTAACGTTTAATACTGTTGTCTTACTTCTACCTAGCTGCAATGATTTTTATTCAGTAGATTGCAATGTTTGCTCACTGCGTTTTTCTCACGTTTTTTTGATTGACTGTTTAATATCAAGTCGACGTTATTTTTTTATTGTTGTAATAAATGGAGTAAAGTTTGTACGAGACATTATGAATATATTAGACAGAAGAAAAAGGAAAAAATATGATGATCATCATCATTTCAGCCGAAAGATGTCGACTGCTGCAAATAGGCCTCCCCCAAGTACCGCCACTTCAACCGGATTCCTGCGGCCTTCACCAGGTCAACGGTTCACCTTGTAGGATACATTCCAACGCTACGTTTTGGTTGCGGTGGCCACTCCAGAACCTTTCAGCCCCATCGGCTATGTCGGTGATGGCCGATAGGCCTTTCAGCCGAAGGGGCCAAAAGGTGCCACTTTAGTTTAGCAATTCTTCGGGCTCGAAGAATTGCTATACTTAAGTGGCAGTAGGCAGGGCACATTGCTCGCCAAAAAATATTATAATAAAAAAAATGGTCATTTGACTAGGTACTTCTGTCTGCACACTAAGTTGCAGAAGCATAGTCAAAAATTACAGAGATTAATTATCGAGTCGTCATTGTTTAGAGGTTTTTAAACTACTTCGCAAAACAGTGGTACATACCTATCCAGTAATTAATCCTGTGACTCTTAGTTGCGAAGAACAACCTCATATATAGTCTTTATAAGGCATTAGAGGTATGTAAAAATCGGCTCACATCTAAGTTTTATATTTTTATACAGAAACTACGAAACAAAGCTACCCATTTCAACTCAAAAACAGCCTATTTCTGATAGAAAAACAAGACGTAACAAACACATTATAAATATAAAAAAGTTTTGCCTAGCAGTATATTAATAGCCCGGGAATTAAAATTTTCCTACTTTTTTTGCAATTTGCAAAAGCTTAGTCATCCTAATTGAAAACAGACATCATGTGCTTAATAAAAATCTTAAATGCACTAACAGATCGACAACGCACAGCCTAGACCGCTAAGTCCAAAAATATGAAATATTGCACTAGAGTTCCATGTAGAACGAGAGTAGACACTAGAAAGGTTTTTGAAAATTCATCTGCTATAATTATGAGCTATAAGGGATGAAAACTTGCTTATAAAGGCGGATTGTAAACATGTGTGCACAGTATCTACACATAGTCGTCTGTAGTTGTGGTGCAGATAACTTGCTGTGTGGCGCTGGCGTAGATTGTCACGAAGCTTGCACCCGAACATTGTAGATGGCGTCATTTGTCTTCAGAAATAGTTTGTAGTTGCTGTCTTCTAGTTTATGAAACCGCTCATCGTAGTGGTTTGGATAAGTTACACTAGATGGCGCTATAATGTTTGTTACACTTCTATTTCCAGCTTATATTTTATATTTATTTTATTTTATTTTATTTTAAAGATACACCAACGACCAATTCACTAGCACATTACCATAGTAAGAAAATAACATAAGCATGAAGCTATGGTGAGTTAGTCACTTACAGGCGTACACAGCACTTACATAAAAAAATGGAGATTTTACACGAAGTGAGGATACAATAATTAAATAGAATAATGAACAAAACATTTAAGTAAAAAACAAAATCATAATCGAAATTAGAGTATGTAAACAATTATTATTATCACAACGGTAATATTTTTCCCATTGTTTGTCTTATTTGTTTTAAGTATATTCGTGTATTTATGTATTATTATATTTATGTATATTTTAGGTATATTATATATATAGTTTTGATAGGTATATGTATATCCTTAGATTTAATTAAATATTTATTCCACAATTTTCGATATTGCACCTACCACTGTTTGTCTCTGCATCACCCAAAGGTTGACTGGTAGAAAATGCCTATGGCATTAAGTCCGCCTCTGTACATTTGTGTGCTTAAAGTGTTAAATAAATAAATAAATAAATAAATTATTATCAAAAATTAACATCAAAATAAACAAAAGATTAAAAAAAAATAAAGGAACGAATAAATGAACAGTAAAATTGTTATTCAAAATGGTAGAACGCGGTATCGAGTGCAACAAGAGATCATTCCAAAATTGTTGAAAAGGGAGGCACATGTGGCAAAAAACCATAAAAATTTAATTGTAAAAAAAAAAATTAAAATAAGAAGTACAAAAAAGGAGGATATGAGATTATGATTCGTCGCTAATAGTGATAAGTTTTTTGCGAAATTGGGAAAATGAGTCTGTAAATATATCAATATTGTTGGAGATATCTATTTTATTATAATTAGCCATTAATCGTTTCAAGGGGGCATTGCGACCAAGGTTGGTTCTTGATGAGGACGGTGCAAAGGTATTTATTTTGCGTAGAGATCTAGTTACGGTACGCCTAGGCACAGCTATATCAATTTCTGATAACAACTCAGGCACATCCGCCAGGTTATGGATGATTTTGTAAAACAAGAGCTGATCAGAAGTGCTTCTACGTTGTTCAAGTGGTAACATATTGAAGTGATTAAGCCTTTGGGAATAATTAGCGTCATGAGGGCAACTAGGACATCTAAAGCGTAAGTATCTGGTGAAAGCCTTCTGTATACGTTCTATCCTGTTGATATGAACACGATATGTGGGATTCCAAACTGGAGATGCGTAGTCCAGTATGCTTCTGACAAGGGTGTAGTAGAGCACTTTTAGTGTCGTTATGGACCGAAACTCCGAACAAGTTCTTTTCACAAAACCCGAAATTTTTAACGCTTTGGCTACAATCGCGTCAATATGATTGATGAAAGTTAGCTTGCTGTCGAGTTGCACACCCAAATCGCGGATGGTATCAACCTTTTGCAGAGGAACTCCATCCAACATAAGATGATGAGCGTACTTGTTTGTTACGCGTAAAAGTCATGTGATAGCATTTACTTGCATTGAGAGTCATCATATTAAGCCGACACCATTCTTGCACTGCATCTAAGTCTTCCTGAAGAAGAAGAATGTCGCAGTCTGTTTTAATTTCCCTGTATAGTTTCAAATCGTCTGCAAACATGGAACATTTGCAGTGCCGTATTGAATGAACAATGTCATTGACGAAAATCAAGAAGAGGATCGGTCCCAGGTGAGATCCCTGTGGAACTCCGGAGGTGGAAACATAAAATGGTGACTTATAACCCCTCACAACGACTTTCTGTTTTCGCTCAAATAGGTATGAGGCAAACCACATAAGTAGTTGACCGGATATGCCAAACTGTTCGAGTTTTGTGACAAGTATCTTGTGGTTAACCTTGTCAAAGGCACTGCTGAAATCCGTATAGATGGAGTCAACCTGTGTACGGGAGTCCAGAGATTTGCTAATGTCATTAACGTAATGTACCAAATTAGTAGTAGTGGATTTGCGAGCACAGAAACCGTGCTGTTGGGGAGCCAACTGCGCTCTTATGTGCGAAGTCAATATGGGACAAACAAGCGCTTCAAACAGCTTCGCAAAGACGGAAAGAAGCGATATGGGACGATAGTTTGAAGAATCGTCGACTTCTCCCTTCTTAAAAATGGGCACAACGTTAGCAACTTTCCATTGCGAGGGGAACGTAGATGATTTAATTGACTTGTTAAAAATCAACTTAAGCGGAAGAGACAGGTTAGCTGCACATTTCTTGATAAATAACGGGGGCAGGCCATCAGGTCCCGGACCCTTGCAAGCGTCAAGTTTCTTTAGCTCTTTAAATACGTCTCTCTCAGTAAAAGTCATTCCACATAAAGCGGATTGAAAGTAATTATGCGAACTAGTACTGGGAGCATTCGGGGTAACGGAAGGTATGAAGGTTGAAGAGAAGTGTGTTGCAAATTGTTTGCATATTTCTTCACCAGATGTTGCAATATTCCGTCCCAAATGCATAGTGGAGGGAATGTCGCTAGACCTAGATTTTTTTGCCTTCACAAAGGACCAGAAGAGTTTTGGGTTTTGTGCGATATTCTTTTCCGTGTTCATTACGTATGTCTTATAGCAGTCCTTGATCATTATTCTTGCGCGGTCGCCTAGGATTTTATATTCATAATTATCTCTAGGATTTTTATATTTTTTATAGCGAGATCTAACTGTTTCCTTTTCGTTCAGCAATCTAATAAGAGACCTAGAATACCAAAATGGAAATTTGCCATTGGGTACTTTGGAAAGAGGAACACACTCATTAATAATACAACGAATATGTTCGTACAGTACATTCACCATAGCATCGACCTCTGGCAGTTCAGAAAATATTTTTATCCAATCTATATCTTTTAGCTTCAAATTAATCAACGCATAGTTAGCACGTTTGAAATTCGGTTTTGAGATTCTTTTGTTTATTAAGGGAGCTGGTGAAATATTGGTGAGAGTGATCATAATGGGTGGGTGATATAGATCTACTTTGGACATTGGATCATTGCACTCGCTACAACTTCCTCCGTAAAAGTTAGAAAAAATTAGGTCTAAGGTTTTATTGTAACAATTTTTAACAGTATTTAGTTGCAACATATTGTTTTCTGACATAAAATCTATTAAGGAGTGGCCTAGCCTGTTGGCGTAGTTAGTTGGGGTTGTACATCGAGAGTAACCAAGAGTATTGTCTATGTCCCAACTGATAAAACTGAGATTGAAGTCTCCTGCTATAATCGTATCTTCTCCTGTAGACTCCATCAATGAAGATACTCTGTCTAAAAATGAATCCAGTAAGACTTGTTGAACTGGTGGTGGCAAGTAAACGGCGCAGATATTTAAATTACGGTGCCTTTTTCCGTTGGTGATTTTAAGTCTTACCCCTATGGGTAAGACTTAAAAAATCGGACATCGAAGATCTATATCTTCGATGTCCGATTCCCATTTTGGCATACGTATGGAATCAATATGCTTAGACACTGCGATCAAAACACCTCCACCCCTCTTGGTTCCCAGAGCTGTTGAAGCCCTATCCCTGCGATAGACGTGATACCTCGAGTCGAAAATTTCGCCGTCACATACGTCACATACGCCGTCGTCCAGCCACGTCTCTGTGCCAATTATAACGTCATAGCTGCCCAGTTGTACAGCCAGCTTAATGGAATTAAGTTTGGTTTTCAGGCCTCTGAAATTCTGGTAATAAATTGTGAATTTTAAGTATTGGTGCACGGTATCATTACATAAGTATCGGTTGAACAATTTTAAAGTAAAGCAATGGCTTCCAAGCTTTTCATGTGTTTTGCTTGCTCACCGTCGGCTTTTCTGACGAGAACTTTGCCATCGCGTACCCAGACGTATGAATATCCCTTTTCACGTGCTGCTTTCCTAGTAGCCGCGTGGATTCTCTTATTCAACGGGGACAGGTGTTCGGATACAAAAATTGGTTTGATAGCGCCGCCATAGCCTAGATGTTGGGTGCTCAGTTTTTCTTTCGGATCGGCCTTGTTAAATTGTAAGACAGATGTAAGGACTGTATCTCTCGACAATGTGCTCCGTAACTTAACGACAACCGCTCTTGGGTTCTTGCTCTCTGGATCCAGTTTTCTCACGCGTACCGCAGATAAAATGTCATCCTCCTTAATCTTGCTAGACACTACGTTCCCCAATTGCACAATTGTCTTTGCCAGGTTTTCGGCCTTGTTTTCCGGTATACCATTGATCTCTAAATTTTGTTGGCGTAAATTTTGTTCTATCAGGTTAACTTGCAGTGATAATTCAGAAACCGTAGTCTTGAGGAGGTCATTATCTTTGTGAAAACTTTTGTTGTCGCTTTTGCATGCATCGAGCTCAATTTTCATGCGGTCGGAGTGCTCCAAACCACGAAACATTTCTTTAATCTCCCGAAGTTCATTAGTAATGCAGGTTTTAATGCATGCTGAGACCTCGGAAGATAAAACTGAACGTATTTCTTGACGAATAGTATCAAGTAGTTCATTCGTCGTGGATTCATGAGAGTTTAAATGGGGGTCTGAATCAGGAGAGCTTTCAGTGCGCTGGCGCTTATATCTTGCGCTTATGTTAGATGTGCTCGGTGAACTAGCAAGGACCGCTGGTAAGTTTGGCTCTGATTGGACATGTGGTAAATTACCGGCTTTGCCATCTTTTGGAGGAGTGCGAAGCATTGTAACTTTAAATTAAGTAAAAAAGAAAAGAATAAAATTATAATAAAAATTAGTACTGGTTATGGTCGGGGTGGCGCCACTAGTCCCATACCCTGATGCAAAATATCGCTTTAATTTTTCGCTGGAACGCACCACGAACTTTGCCGCCGGGAGTTTGGTAGCACTGACAGCACGATATATCTCATATATCTTAGGGCGTAATCAAGCGCTTTAAGCGTTAGCAAGCGTTAGGCGTTTAATCATGCACCGGCTGGAAATCGATGAATATGCTTGAAGCCCACTCAGACGTCGATGTGCGGCGTGCTCGGAACAAAGATCGTATGCGCCGTGGAATACGCGTCACTTACGCGTATGAGACAATGAAGTTCACTGGACACAAACTTTTGAATTTTTCAACGATTTTGCTATGAAATGTTATTGTATATGAAGGCAGAGGGTCCGACATCTTAAATGAAAGTAAGAAATATAGCATAAATCATCTTTTATTCCCAAAGCTAAGGTAAGCTTTAAGGTAAACACACTAATTCAAATTATATTTCCAACGATTTTATTCTAATTCAGACTACAATTAATTCAGTATCTAAACGCTACAACATGTGCACCGGGCCGAGCCTGCGACAAGAATGATCCCCTCCTCGCTGCGCGCTCGTTTATGTAGAGCGGCTCGAGTAGTAGGGAAAGTAGGCGAGGCCTTGTTTACGCATTCCACTGCGCAGCTACGCCGTTCGGCCCGTTGCACGTGCTGTTTACAATAGCGACGCCGTCACGGCCATGCTGACGTGCGGACGTCCTCGTGCGCGGAGCCTCATCAAACAGTATCTAAAAGGACAGAACGATATTATTAATGTTCGTTCATCCTGACTAACAATTCATCCCTTGAGAGTTTGCTTATAATTCTGTACCGCTCGTAATTGAGCCTTCATGACTAGCAATCTGGTCCGGTTCACCCCTTCAGAGTTTGCTACTAATACTGGACCGCTCGTAATTGAGCCTTCATGACTTTAGCAATCTGGTCCGGTTCACCCCTTCAGAGTTTGCTACTAATACTGGTCCACTCATTATTGAGCCTTCAGGACTTTAGCCATCTGGTCCGGTTTATCCCTTCAGAATGGGCTACTAATTCTGGACCGCTCGTTATTGAGCCTTCAGAACTTATCTTATCTTTTTATTTCTTTTTCTTTTATCACTTAAAAACCCTGCAAAACTATTATCTCCTGGACCAGTCATTACCGACTTTACAGGGTCACTTCTTTTGCTAATTATTGTGACTGCTTTAGTAACAATAGCATTTGAATCTGAGTTGAGAGACTGTCGATACAGAACGTGACTTAAGATGTTTCGTATTTTCACCGATAGTTATTAAAGTACGTGAGTCAGCAGACATTGTACCACTATTAATTGATATAGTATCACTATTCACAGGCAATGGTATCACTGCTTGCCAAAGTTACATTACTGTTAGGATTGTGTTTTTTTTATATTTCTGATTTGGTATTATCTCGTGGTTTGTTTCGTGAACATGGATATCATCATCATTACTACCCGCCGTCACGTCATCATAATTTTTCACGATATTTATCTACCAGAACATTTGGACCATGAAGTACTTTACGTAATTTTAATTTGACAATATTTATAGACCTTATTAGTTCCATTCCAGTGTAAAAGTGATTTCAATATCCTATTTACAGAATAAACAATTTCATTTCATTTCCATAAATATATCTCAACTCGTTCCGGTAATTTTTTTAAACGGTGGTCTCGAATGAAATATAAAAAAATCTTAAAAGCTGAATTATCATAAGAACTCCCACTTTATTTGATTAGAAATTATTCGTTTCGACGCGCCAAACAAATGAGCTGGATTTTAACTGTTTTTAGCAGAAACGAAAATTGTACAGCGTTTGTAACCATCTGACTATTCTAACTTTAAGTTGCTAAGTCACTGACTTAGAGGAGATTGAGCTTTGGCCTGGTCACACGTTACCGTGGCCGTCTTGGAAAACTTTAAACAGTTTCCGCACTCAGGTCGGCCGCAGTAGAGACCATAGATGGTCGGCGCTCCATAGATGGGGTTTCTCGGTTGGTTCCAATCTTCAATGTATAAGTGGCGTCTCCCCGCATACCATGGCACACCTTTCATCTTGCTCCCCTTATATCTGCATCAGAGAATGGTGTTAGCATTGCGGAGTTCTCCACAGGAAATTTAAATTATATTTGCCATTGATACGCTAAGAAGAATATCGATTTTATCAAAGCAATTATAAGAATGATCACCCTTACGTTAGAAACGCGTTTACCTTAAACGGGCACAGCGTACTAACGCAACCACCAACATATATTAAGCCAACATGATCACCTGTGGTGCCAAGTAATAACGGTATCATTAGGTTTTTTTTTAACTGGGTCACAGATAATATAATATTACGTACAGATACCCAATCCCATACAAAGAAATGACACCTCCCTAAGTCGGGCTATTGACTAGCTACAGCGTAAATGTGGTACAGTTATGACAAATTGAGTAAAACGCCATCTATTGCAAAGAGCCCTAGAAACCTAAAGGTTTTATCTTTTTTTTTTGAAAATACGAGATTTATGAGTTACAAAAGATAAATCGGCATTAAACAAGGAAGTTTTGATTTTTACTAATCATACTTCAGCCAAAATCTTCCGTTTATCGCTTTTTAGTGACTTAATTTCATAACTGTTACCTATGCTGCCATCTATGATCTTTTTTCAAGACTAATTATAATTTGTTCGAATTAAGACCCCATGACTGGGTATAAATTTACGAACGTATGTAGCTAAATCATTCAATTCTGTAACTTATAATTACTGAAATTCCGTATTCTAAAATATCACGACCAAATTCCAAATTCATCCGGGAATACAACGTGAATTGTCTCAAGCAAGTGTACCATAGTTGGACGTTTAAGTTGTAATGGGCACGCTTCTTTACTTGGTATGGTATAGTATTATTTATAGGTGTCAACTATACTCTTTAGGATCATTTAATTTTGTTCATGAAATTGCTAACCTAAGGAGATTTCAATTACTATGTTTTAAAAGCTACATTCTGATCCAGAGTCAAATATAATAAGCTAATCTGTATCACTTATCTGTCCCACTTATATTCCACGAGCTGCTCTGAAGTACAGTTCCGTTTGCTTGGTGCTCGGTGTTGAGTTTTCCTTCATCCAGCGCTCGGGGCAGGCGATATCCCTGCTAACTTACACGGAGCGACCGCCCATCTGATCTCCACAACTCGGCAACCGGGCAGTACGAAACCCATTGGTAAGACTGGTTGTCAGACCTTCGGGCTTCCGAAGACCGTCAAAGATCCACGACTGCATCGGGACCAGCAGCTTAACCCGCTTTCCGAGACACGGAGGAATTTCGGCGCGTAATGATGGTCACCCATCCACGGAAATCCCGGCAAGCGCAGCCCAACGTGATGGCTCGACCCGTGCGCCCGTTATCACTTAGCCACGAGCTCCTACGTCACAATGAAGTCTACACCCTCTAATTTCTTTTTCTCAATAACTATCGTTTCACTGAGTGCACGCCAATTAACAATATCAGATTATTAAATTACTGTTGCTATCATTAGTGGACGGTGAATCCGATCCCACTTCTGATGAAGGCAGAGGGTCCGACATCTTAAATGAAAGTAAGAAATATAGCATAAATCATCTTTTATTCCCAAAGCTAAGGTAAGCTTTAAGGTAAACACACTAATTCAAATTATATTTCCAACGATTTTATTCTAATTCAGACTACAATTAATTCAGTATCTAAACGCTACAACATGTGCACCGGGCCGAGCCTGCGACAAGAATGATCCCCTCCTCGCTGCGCGCTCGTTTATGTAGAGCGGCTCGAGTAGTAGGGAAAGTAGGCGAGGCCTTGTTTACGCATTCCACTGCGCAGCTGCGCCGTTCGGCCCGTTGCACGTGCTGTTTACAATAGCGACGCCGTCATATACTAATTATCTGGTTAATTAGCTTTACACACTATATCACTAGGACAGTAATAGATAAATAAACAGTTATTTTGCAAAATATCACTATGATTTGCACTTTGAACACAATTTTCTGAATTGATTTTGAGAGGACATATTCGGACGTGTGTTATCTCACGAAGCCGAAATATTGAACAAAAACAAAATTTATTACTAACTTTACTGCTTCCTAGCGCTTTTAGTAAGGTTCTTGAGAGCACTGTTTATTTTTTTGTTATTGTTTAGTACTAAAATAGGCTTGTGAGCACTAAAATAGGCTTGTGTGTGTTTATATAATATAAACAACTTATTACTTTAGTTTGAAGAACCTATCAATGGTATTCGTTTTGTTAAAGAATTTTATATTGCTAGATTTGAAATGTCGGATTACTAAACATGTTATCAGAAATCAAACAGGAACTACCGAACTATCATCACCACTGACGGCATTGTTCCACCCACTATTGTGTATACCCGCTTCCCTTTCGTGTCATGCTTCCCTGTTCTGTGCGAGTCCCATCCAGGTTTTTCACGCGCTTCTTTGTAGGTAATCCATCGCCTACCTACGCTTCATCTTGTGTCTGTCGCTAACCATTCAGTTGCGGGTCTGCTTCACCTATCATCATTATTTCTTGCCATGTGTCTTACCTACCTCGATTTCAAAACCGATCATGATATCTAGAAAGTAGTGATGGACAGAAATCTATGGGCATGGACACGGATGAACAGAAGCTCCCTTCAAAATGGTTTAGCTGAATGGTGCTAATACATGCGTCATGTTCGTGAACGGGTGCTGTCAGTTGGGCCTGGTCATCTCTTAGCTGCTGTAGCTTATTTTAATTTATTTTAATCTTTGAATTGTTTTTGTTTTTATCATTTTATTACGGATGCTTTTAACGTGCACGTCTTTTTACATTGTTCTCACATGTATAATTTCAACATGAATGATGTAACCAATTTTATGTAACAATTTTTTATTTAAAAGAGTGGCCGTGGCGTTTCTTGCCCTTTCTTCTCCATAGATTCCTACTACGTTTTGGAATGGACAACTAGCTTCATATTTTCTGACTGACTGACTCCTTGACAATGCAAAAGTGCCTGTATATGGTTTAATTGAAATAAATTACAATATTTCAAACTCAAACCGAGTTTGAAATATTGAGCTTCCCCGATCCTGTAATAATTACTATACCTGTTACCATTGCAGCAAATGTTTCTACTAGCGTCAACTCAAAACACATGTACATAACATAATCAGCCTATTAATGCAGAGAGGGGTCCGTCTCCGAATTGTTGGTTCTGACATGCCGGTTTCTTCACAATGTTTTCCTTCACCGTTTTGAGAGCAGTGGTGATGAAATTATTTACACAAAGTAAAGTGCCTACTTAAGTTCGAACCCACGACCTACAACTTGTAACTCGAGGCCGATACCACTGGGCCCCCACTGCTCTCGATTCTCTCTCGAGAACTCAAATTTATAACATCAAAAATAGCGTCGCAATAATATACATAAATGTATTTGAGCGTGGAATGTGAGAGATTCTATGTAGCAATGAGAGAATATGTTCAGAGTACCTGTGTTATGCTCATGAAATCAAAAAATTGTTCTGGTGAGTTGTATATCCTGTGCAATATTATAATGTGCTTCAAAGATTGTTTTAATTTCATTGCTGGCGGGATCTACCCGTAATCATATAATATGGTAAAGAAGAGACAAAACTTGATAGATGCACCATATAGTTGGAGGATGACTTGATAGTTGGAGGATGCTCCAACGGTCCGTCCATACATTTTTCGTTAGGATTATTATATTATACGCTAAACACGCTCTTTGTCTGAAACGAATCATTTTATCACTTTTCTACAATGAAATGTGGTCGCGTTGGACCTTTTTAGGAAACAGAAAAGCAATCGTGAAATCCAGGCAAAATTTTAGAATTTTGTATTAGTGTGAATCTTGAGTTTTGACAAGAAAACCAAATCGCCATGATTTACAGAAGGTTTTGTTTAGTTTAGGTTTGGTTTGGTTTACAGAAGGCATCATTCAAGAAGATGAACACGTGCGGCTTCTTCATCATAGATGCCAAGCTACAGTTGTCAATCTTTATTACTTCTTAAGGTCATCGCCTATTATAACAGCACCGCTCCAGCACAGTAACGCCCCGGCACCGCCTCGAAATATCTAGTCGTCAGCGTGCCGTAAGCAAGGCAACGGCTAGTTGCCAACGCGCCGTAAGCAAGTCGACCGCTTGCTGACGGCACGCCACCGGTGAGGTGAAAGCTTGTTGTTCATTCACAAGTAGGGATTGCAAATATTCGACAATTTTTGTATTCGAATATTCGAATGCTTTTTCAGCCTTATTCGAATTATTCGAATAATATTCGAACATTTCAGAAAAATTAAGTATTTATATAATTTGTCACATTTTTATGCGGCCTAACCCCAATTAGAACCAATATTTAAACATAAAACTTTTTTAAGTGAAAAGTGTTAACAGTGGGTTAAATACCTCAAATAATGACAATAAATGCTGCATCATATTGAAATAAATACTAAAAGATCAATATCACGTTAAAATTATAGTTTATCAAGGTTATTACAAATTTCACCCCCGGAAACTATCTATTTTATCTACTCGTCTAACAGATGTTTACCTAAATAATGACACCAAAAACTCGATTCTATGACAATTGGTTGAAGAGATATTGGTATTGGAACATAGGCTTGCGTAGGTAGAGAGTTCATAACGATTTGGTTTTTCTGTAGATATTTACAGTGATGATCAATGATAAACAAAGAACAAGTATTAACGTACTTGTATTCATATTTATTATTTATATAAGTAGAAAATTTACACACAAAAAATGACACGTGGTTCAAAATGCCGCCATCATTTTGAAGGCATGCAGTAGCTCGGATCAGCCATAATTTCTGTTGTAGCAACTCGAATATGCCCAAAGGTAAAGATAGTTTAATGGCGTTAAGTCAGGTCAACGCGGTGGCATTTCATCTGTGGGGATGGAAGAAGCAAAAAGTTATTTTTGAGCCAGTCAACACCAGAGAAGATCTGCTGGGTGTATTCGCGTTGCTGCAGCAGAAATTATGGCTGATCCGAGCTACTGCGTGTGTGTGAACGTGTCCGTGTGGTTTGAGGAGCCAGTCTCATATTTAAACGCGGGTACTACCAATATTTAGTAGTAAATTAGCCGATTTTGTAGGCCCGATCCTGGAATTGGTAGTAAAAGCCTTCAAAAGCTACATGACTTTTAAGGTGGCTCCTCAATTAACACGTGTGGATTGAGGAGCCACCTTAGAACTTGAAAACTAGCTAACGGATATTTTTGAAAATTTGGTAGGATTTAGTAGTACTTATGCGTAGTAATATCTACAAAGAAAAAGGGTTCTGTTTCTGTACGGTTGGATTTGAGATAGCTACAATGTTTTGATTTTTCATAAAAATCTATATATTTCACCACGCTGTTGAGTTGATTGGTAGAATGGCAGTCAATCCGAGCAGTGTCGATCTATTCCGTGATTTAACGACTACGCGTTAGATGTTGCGTTCGTAATCAACAAAATAATGTTGTAACCTTAATTGCAGTGGTAATATTCGAATGTTCGAAAATTTTATAATTTACTATTCGAATACGAATTTCAAATAGATATTCGAATAATTCGAATATTCGAATATTCGATTGCAATCCCTATTCACAAGCGAAGTGTCACCGCGTGGCCGGCAAGGCGTCATCGCGCGGACTGCTAGGCGTCAACGCGCGGACGGCGAGGCGCCGCCGGCGAGCGGGCTCCTCGCTTGAAGCGTGCTGTCGGCGCACCGTGTGACGGCTCGCAGGCCGCTCACTGCCGGCGAGCCGTCCACTATTTTGTATAGCCATCGCAAAATAGACTTTAATACATTTGACTTAAAGTCCCAACTTGATTGACAAGTTATTTGCCGTGTTAGTTAGTAGGAGCCGTGCTGCTATAATGGGCGATGACCTTTATACTATTGGTTTATTACAGTTAGTGTTTTTGTTATGAAAATAACTTTAATGGCTATTTACCCTGTATTTATTTCATATTAATTTCCACCACAAGATAAAATAAACACCAAATAAAATAAAATATGTACTAAAATTTATATTAAATTAATGGCTTTAATTTCTAAAACTAGTAGACCTACTGGCACATATTACGTAACACATATCAAACAATGCTTCTATACAGACCCACACATACACATACTCACACCACACACACACGCTCACACCATACACGCACACACACACCCCCACACACATCTGTCTTAAACTTAAATTTTAATATAAAAGAAAAATAAAACTATTATAGAATACCTAATATTTACAGAAATATCCTAAGATTATTGTGAGTCTACTGTAGCGTCATATAAACCTATAATTCGTATTTTATTATGTAATACTTCCTGCGGCTGAACACTGTTTCCCAAAATACAAGCTTAAGCTTAGTTTGGAAATCAGTACCAGTACCTTTGTGCAATACACTAATACGATGCATAATATATTATGTTATCACTCTTAGATAAGATGTATAGTATGTATTAACTAGCGACAATAAAGAATTTTTATTTTATTTATTTAACTGAATTATAAGTATATTGACTTCATCGGCAAGCGTAGCTTGGATTCATAAGGTGGATGATAACACAGTGAAATGGTTGTGTTTTATGTCTGTATGGACACCACTGTCTAGCCCTGGGGGGAAAATCAGGCGTGATGTTATGTTATAGTTTAGTACAAATTGATTTTCAAAATTCATTTGTTGGTTTCATAGAATTCATTCACTTGTTTCAACTTCGGTCATCATTATTCACGCGCTATATAATTAGCAACTAATTATTTTAAGTCATTCAAATATCTCTTTTGATCACAACATCAGCTACCGATAATATTTGATAAATGACGAAAGTAGATTTGAATAATAAGAAACAAAATACTCGATTTAAAACTCTATTATGAGAAATATACTATGGAATACTTTTGGTTTTAGTTCAATTGACATTTAACTGTTAAGTTATACAAACATGTTTTCGTATTTCAAAGCAAACAGAAACGTTGTTTCCATCATTACAGATTCACTACGTAATAATAATGAGATTGGGGAAGATTTACTATCAGTGCTAAGACCATTGAATTTGATGCAAAGTTTATTCTTGCGGTCGAAGTATTCTATTCGTGAAAATATTATCACCGCTAATACTTATCGTTACAACTTCATTCAAGTGTTTTGCATGCTCTTATTCCGCTGTGCCTGTTTTATTGAATCGATCGTTTCCATTATCCAAAGTACTCATTGGGGTATTAACAGTTTGATATTTTGTGTGAGCATGTTTACTGACCTCATCATCTACTTGGTCGGGGATTTAATAAACAACTTCTCAAACATCGCGCACAGTTACTACAATATCTTGTTGGTTTTAAAAATCCAACACGTTCTCAGAGTCCTACAAGTAAATGGCATCAAACTCAGAGGTTCCATTGTCTGCAGCTGGGCTTCTGTTGGCATCCTCAATATTTTTTCTATTACTTTAATCTTTTACTTCAGTTTTGTTTTCATTATGAAATATTTTGATTATTCAAGGCTTTACACTACTCTCCTTTTTGATGTTAACATTGTTTACGCTTTAGTAGTATTAAAAGTATTAGAAAAAATGCTTCGTGTGTGGATTGAAACAGTTCAGAATTCAAGAAACACCGAGGATTCAGAAAGAGAAGAGTTCTGGAATATAATGTTTGATGCATACTTGAATGTACATGAGTCATACAAGATTTTAGAGGTGACATTTCGACAAATGGTGAGTGTATTTTTAATAGAGATTGTGTAAAAACAAGACTCAACTGTATTAATGGTATTTGACGTAAGTGCTGCCAGGGGCCTATTCAGCAAAACCGGCTGGCGACAATTTCACAAGTTTCTCTCATTTATTACTGTTAGACTAGCAAACAAAATAATCAAATATCATAAAATAAATATTTAGTTTTGTGTATACCTGAGATGTCACATAAAGAAGTAAAAAACAAAAGGAGATGTGAAATCAATATTATTATATTATAAATAAAAATTAAATACTGTTCGTTGATAAGCGCATCACTTGAGAAAGACTGAGCTTATTAGTGTTTTAAAATGTTCTGACTATTAGTATATACTAGCCTCTGCCCGCCACTTTGAATGCATGGCCTACGATCCACCACGTCGCATCGGATCGTCTGCTCGTGCCTTTCTGACTTTTTTTCTTTTTGTTTAGCTCCCTCCGTAGCGTCGTGTAGCGTGATGTTAAAATAGACTTTTTCAAGAATTGGGCTATCACAATGAAAAATATATTGTTTAATCCATCATCATCATCATCATCATCAGCCTATTAATGTTCCCACTGCCGGGACACTGGCCTCCTCTCTGTGAGAGGGAGTGGGCCGTAATCTACCACGTGCCACGGCCCAGTGCGGGTTGGTAGATGTCACATGTCTTCGAATTTTTGGTTCTTGCCTGTTTCCTCATGATGTTTTCCTTCACCGTTTTGATAGCAGTGGTGATGAAATTATTTACACAAAGTAAAGTGCCTGCTTGGGTTCGAACCCACGACCTACAACTCGTAAGTCGGGGCCGTTACCACTGGGCCACCACTGCTCCATTTGTTTAATCCGCCTAATAGTAATCTGTTAGCGCTTTCAAACAAACAAAATCCCTTACCTTTAGTATATTAGTACAGATTTAGTAAAGAAAATTCGCCATTAATACTCAATATCACTCTCCGTTTGTCAGAAATAAGTCCAATCTTGGGTTCTTCACGAGCGCGTTGAGAATCATACATGTTCTGCTTTACGGCACTTGTAGATAAAGGTTGTCCAGTATGCCACTTTTTGTCAAATATAGTGCATTGTCAGTTGAGGAGCTCGTGGCTAAGTAATAACAAGCCGCACTGGTCGATCCATCAGGTAAAGCTACGCTTGCCGGGGTTGGTCAGTGGATGGGTGACCATCTTTACATACCGAGACTCCTCCGTGCCTCGGAAAGCACGTTAAGCCGTTGGTCCCGGCTGTCATTTGTGGATCTTTGACCGTCGTTACGAGTCGTCAGAAGCCCGAAAGTCTGACACCAGTCTTACCAAGGAGTATCGTATTAGCCAGTTACTGGGTTGTGGAGGTCAGATAGGCAGTCGCTCCATGTAAAATACTAGTATTCAGCTGCATCCGGTTAGACTGGAAGCCGACCCCAAGATAGTTTGGAAAAAGGCTAGGAAGATTGATAGTGCATTGTCAGTTACATTAAATCCTGGTAATGGTTTTTTTTTTTTTTTAGGTTACGTTTTATACGATATTTGCAGCATACCTTAATGTGCGGAACCTCTCTACGGTGTTATCTTTAAGCCACTACGGTAAAGTAAGTAGTCGAAGTACCTACTAATAAATTATGGGACTACCATGAACTACCAGTTATGTATATAAATAGCATACAACTAAGTCGTTTTTAGGGTTCCGTAGTCAACAAGGAACCCTTATTACAGTTTCGCCATGTCCGTCTGTCTGGCCGCGGCTTAGCTCAGTGACTTTTAGTACTAGAAACCTGTAATTTTGCGGATAAGGGAGGAAACGCCCGGGTGTAACCACTCCGTGGATCGCCCATAGGACACGGTGGAGCATACGGTGAGGCTTGGGCGGATCACCGCCCGTGTCTTCCTGGAGGCGATCGGTGGCGGTGACCTGTCACATCTGGCCCTGGTCCAGGCCATGGTACGGAGCGAAAGAGCAAGGGAATCCATCACCTCCTTCTGCGGAGCAGTAATGCTCGCGAAAGAGGAGGCGGAGTGCATGAGGGAGAAGCACATTTCGCGCCCTTACGTCCCTAGTCGCCGCAGGGGACGCTCTGACCGTCGGAAATCCCAGGCCGATTCCAGGCCACCGTTGCCGTGAGCTTGTAGACGGTAAGCAATGGGTAGTTCACAGTCCAATAAGGACCAGACTCAGGTCGACGGCACATTATGTTCCACGCGCGGCTCAAAAAGATGTCAGCACAACTGATGGGGTCTGCTAGGGCCGATGACTGCCGATGACTGCCGGAGTTGCGGGAAAGTCCGAAAGGGATACCGTGGCCCCTGGCAATGTACAGGGAACTGAAGGAACACGGGTGGGTTTGAGTCAGTAAGAGTCTGACACGCCCTCCCGCTCCGCCCACAGCGGGAGAAGTTATTTGATAATTCCCACACAAAAAAGAACAAAAAAAAAAGATAGCGGTATGTACCCAGCTTAAAATAGCAGAATAATAATCCTATGGGATCTTACACGAAATGGCGGGAGGACATAATAAAACATTGTCTAATTTATTATCTTTCTTAATTCATTACTTTATTTTTTTATTTATAAAACCAATTTATTACATAACTTTGTTTGCAAATTCATTACAGTAAGAAAGAAAGAAAATAAATTTATTTGACACAGGTCACAGGTCAGGTTGTTGCCATACAAATAAATGTTTCTACTACTGCCAACATTCAAATTAAATGTAATTCATTACTGGCTGCCAACTTTTGTTCTCATCCCAAATCGCCGAACAAATTGGTTGATCTACGATTCAAATGAATTGATTGAGCCAATATTAACATTTTTACTATTTCAGTTTGTTAGTCGACTAATTTCAATTTATTTCTGGAACATGAAGTTTATCATTTTAATCATATGGTTATGCGTGGAATGTGAGAGATTCTATGCAGCAGTGAGGGATGTTCAGAGTACGTGTGTAATGCTTATGAAGTCAAGGCATTGTTCAGGTATGTATTTTTTTATAGCATTTTGACCTTTTAACTGAAATCTCAGGGCTTGGAAAAGTGAGAGCCGACATAATTATCAGCGATATGGTAGGTGGAAAATTCAAAAATGTATTAGATTGACCTAAGCTCTCGAATTGCTTAAGTCAAGCTGTGTAGGTATTTTTGCCGAGATAAAACTAGTTTTCCGAATCATGATGTAATAAAAGGCATAAAACACTTTATAAATTTTTTGCTATAACAGATTGGTTTAACGCACTGCGGAAGAAAAACTCTTACAATGCAGCCTTTTTTCATATGTGTAGCAATCTTAATGCATGAAAATTATCTTTAGCTGAAAACTTAGAAGAAAAACAAAATGGCGATGAGGTCACTATGACAATTTGCTTCTATGCCCTTAGGTTTTTGTTATTATTTTAGATCCAGAAAGAAGAGTTTACAAGAACATCCAGCGCGTTCAGAAGGCATCATTCAAGAAGATGAGCGCGTGCGGCTTGTTCATCTTAGACGCGGAGCTACCTGTACAGTTGTCAAGCTTTATTACTACTTACATTATTATTGTGCTACAGTTTGTGTATCTATAATAAGCGAATGATCGTCTTACTACCACAGTGTTTTTTCAGCTTATAGTTATTAATTGTATGAAGAGGAACAAATAAGTTGTGGATATTAATCTGAATATTAAACATGATATTTTATACCTATTAAACTTCTTTTATTTAATATATTTGTTAATTACTCGCCTATCGATTGACTTTCGTTTCCTACTTTAATCAACATCAAACTGCCTAGTGTAACAGACATGTTTTCGTATTTCAAAAATTATTTTAAGTAGGTACTCGTAAATCTAACAGAAACGCCGGTTTAATCAAGAATGTACCAAAAGTGTCATCTAACAAAACATTACTTTATAACGTGATTGAAGGAGAGTTACAATCAGTACTAAGGCCGTTGATTCTGATGCATAGTCTTTTTCTATGCACGAAGTATTCTGTTCGTGACAATAATTATCACTGCTAATACTGTTATCTGTACAACTTTATACATGTGTTTTGCGTGTTAATATTTCGGTGTGCTTGTTTATATCATAATTATAATCACTATGATGGCAATGCTTCGTAGAAAATGCGGTATTTATACTTCATTCTATTGTTCAAGCATTTCATTTGACTTTATATTCTACTTGATCGGAGATTTAATAAAATGCATCTCAAACATTATGCAGAGGTGCTACAATATCTTCTTTGTCTCGAAAATGTAAAACGTGCTTAGACTCATACCAATAAACAGTCACGAATTGAAAAGTTTTATTGTCTGTAACTGGACTTACGTCATCATGGTTCAATATATTCTGCATTGCTCTACTATATAGTTAGCTACATATTTCGGTGCTGCATTTTATAATGGGAAATTATAAGTGCAGCAACTAAAGTTTTCTTTAGCACCTGCAACCTAGCGTCTTTTTTTATATGTAGGCGGCGAGTTAATAGAACAGCTTCAATTATATTAATTCATCATCTTTACTGTTCCAACAGAATATCAAAAAACCAGCGTCAATTTACGAACGTAAATTAATATGACTCAGCTACCGATAAATATATTTACTTCTGAATTGATAACTCAGCGAATAATGTTGTAAGTGAGCTACTATATATATTTTAGAGATTCAACATCTGTCTGCTAATAAAATTAAATTCCAGCCTCAAAATTAGCAATCAAAGTTTTTTATTCAACAACTAAATTAATGAATCATATTCTTTTTTCGTGAAAATTAGCAACAAAAGCGAAAGAATATACTGTGCACACGCTAAAGTTATAAAATTTAAAAAGAAATTACGTAAGGCGACAACCTCATTATACACCGGCTTGTAGTTAATAGGTTGAATCTGTTCCAAAACCGAATCGGGGCACCCCGACTTTACGTAGTCTTTTGGCTCCTACCCCTAGAGTGTATATAAAAACCGGAGGCGCGGAGGGAGAGCAACCCCTATTTGAAAACGAGAATGACATTTTAAAGAAGCTGCATTAATTAGCACCCTTTTATAATTCGTCAAAATGAAGGAAGCCAAACAAAATGATTGATAATCTTAATTAAACTTAAAACATAACATACCAATACACCTATAATTGTCTAACGGATGGGCAGAAATGTATAAGACACCCAGACTTTTAGCAAGTTAGGTTCAATGATTCCCCGCATTGACGTGAAATAAATAACATCACACCAGTATTACCAGGAGGGGTAGGGCAAAGATACACTTCTAAACTACAATATTAATTATAGGTATATGTACTTGCTTATAGAGCAGTGGTGGCCCAGTGGTAACGGCCCCGACTTACGAGTTGTAGATCATGGGTTCGAACCCAAGTAGGCGCTTTACTTTGTGTAAATAATTTCATCACCACTGCTCTCAAAACGGTCAAGGAAAACATCGTGAGGAAAACGGGATGTCTTAGAACCAAAAATTCGAAGACATGTGACATCTGCACTGGGCCCGCGTGGTAGATTACAGCCCACTCCCTCTCACAGAGAAGAGGCTTGTGTCCCAGTAGTGGGAACATTAATAAGGTGATTATGATTATTATGATGATACGTGCTTTTTACTTTCCTTCACAATGTAAGAGATCAAAGATATCCGATATTAGATTAAATATAGAAGATACTTCATGTAAGTAAAATAACTTATTCGATTTTAAATTTTTAATAATCAAACTTAATGTTTACTACAAAATGGCTGTTTGTGTATGTGTGTTTAAATGTTTGTAAACGCACCCACAATACAGGAAAATTTCTAGTGTTAATTAAAAATAAAAGCAATAATTATGGCTACATTTTATTGTTTTCCCTGAAATCTCATACGTTTCACGGTCATTGCCACAGTAAAGAATGATCAGTAAGCCAAGACCTTTTAAATGAGACATGTCTACAATTCAACAATTCTGGGGACGCCAGTTCTCATCGTCCATTTTCAAAATTCATTTGTTGGTTCAATAGAATTCATTCGTTTCAACTTCGGTCATTACTCGTATATGATTAGCAATTTATTATTTTAAGTCATTCCAATATCTCTTTTGATCACAACAACAGCTATCGATAATATTTGATAAATGACGAAAGTGGATCTGAATGATAAGGAATAAAAAACTCGACATAAAACTCTATTTCATGAGAAAAATACTTTCCTATCGAATACTTTAGGTTTTAGATCAATTGACATAGAACTGTTAAATTAAACAAACATGTTCTCGTATTTAAAAGATAACAGAAACTTTGTTTCCATCAATACACTTCGTAATAATAATGAGATTAAGGAAGATGTATTATCAGTGCTAAGACCATTGAATCTGATGCAAAGTTTTTTCTTGCGGTCGAAGTATTCTATTCGTGACAACATTATCATCACTAATAGTTATCGTTACAACTTCATTCAAATGTTTTGCATGCTCTTATACCGCTGTGCCTGTTTGATTAAATTAATCATGTACATTATCCAGAATAATCTTTGGGGTGCTGATAGTTTGTTATTTTGTGTTAGCATGTTTGGTGACTTCATCATGTACTTGGTCGGGGATTTAATAATCAGCTTTTCAAATATCGTGCACAGTTACAACAATATCTTGTTGGTCTTGAAAATCCAACACATTCTCAGAATCCTACAAGTAAATAGCAACAAACTCAGAGGTTTCATTGTCTGCAGCTGGATTTCTGTTGGCATCCTCAATATTTATTGTATTAGTTTAATCCTTTTCTTCTGTTTTATTTTCACTATGAGTATTTTTGATTATGCGTCGCTATACACTAGTCTCCTTCTCGATATTAACGTTATTTATGCTTTAGTAGTATTAAAAATATTAAAAAAAATGCTTCGTGTCTGGATTGAAAGAGTCCAGAATTCAAGAAACAACGAGGATACAGAAAGAGAAGAGTTCTGGAATATAATGTTTGATGCATACTTGAATGTACATGAGTCATACAAGATTTTAGTGGTGACATTTCGACAAATGGTAAGTGTATTTTTAAATAGAGATTGAGTAAAAACAGAACTCAACTGTACTGACGCCATTTGACGCAAGTGGTGTCAGGGGCCTACTTAATAAAACCGACTGGCAATTTTTTCACAAGTTTCTTTCATTTTATTTGTACCATAACAATTTAAATAATCAAATATCATAAAATATTTATTTAGCTTTGTCCATAAATGAGATGTCACATTGATGAATAAAATAAGCAGATATAAAATCTATTTTATTATATAAATAAAAATGAAAAGCTCATTTATTGACCGTTTCTTCTGGGCTTTTAAATTTAGGATGCCGGTGGCACAGAGAAATATAAGTTTTGTTTTCAGGTTGCATTTTACACGATATTTGCAGCATACCATAATGTGCGGAATCTCTCTATGGTGTTATCTCTAAGCCACTACAGTACCGTAAGTAGTCGAAATACTAATAAGTTATGGGACTACCAAGAACTATAAGTTATCCATATAAATAGCATACAACTAAGTCGTTTTTCATAACTGTGGTCTGCTCTTATGTCTTTTGAACGATACAAGATTTTAATGTGGTGTTCACCGTACATTTTGAAGCTTTTTCATGGCACAGCAATCTCCATGTTTTGACACATCAGTTATTGCAGTATTTTTTATAGTAGCAGTAGTTTATTTTATGCAGTATTTTGAATAGCTTGCCTATCGACTGCATTAGCAGTGTGGCTTCGTAAAGATCGGTCATAGTGAACATTCAAAGTCTGTGATATGGTTTCACAGCCTAAGATATGTGGTGTGTCTCATAAGCGTATCTTTATGTGCAAAATGTATACCTCCAGTGGCCCTGGTTTCGTAGTCAGTTCATGCTAGGCGCTCCTCTGCAGGCTAAAGAACCACCCAAAATAGAATAATAAACCTTACTGAGCACAAAACATATTATGGCACGTGTCTTGCTGGCAGAAAACTGTCGGAGCCGTGCACATATTGTCAGTCAATTGCTTTCTCAGTTTCGCTAAGCATTTAGATGAGCCCTTAGTGCTTGTTTACGGAGACGCGGGGCGTTGAGCGTGGCGTGCAGCGTGACGTGCAGCGTAGCGTTCGGCGGTGCGTCGGACGTTTTTTCTGTTTACAGAGAGGCGGGGCGTGCAGCGGCCCGCGTCATCACACGCGCAAACACAAACATATGGCGATGTACGATGTTGTTTATGGAAGCGCGGGGCGTGCGGCGGGGCGTGCGGCGGGGCGTGCGGCGGGGCGTGTGGCGTGGCGTGAAATGTAGCGGTGCCCGCGGCGTTGCACGCGGCGGTGAACGCGGCGGTGCACGCGGCGTGCATCGGGAGCGGAAGGCGGGAGCTGATATTCAAGCGCGACCGAAATATTTAATAATAAATAATGAAATACATAGGATGCATAACATCACGCCTATATTCTCCGAAAAGTTAGGCAGAGGTGTTCCTATAGTACCTACACCCAAATTTCGCCAGTTATGTTTAAGTCCCGTGTAATAGGGGGCGAGCCTAATTTCATCAACCGGGCACAAATCCAGACTCCGGGCTACTACTGAGAAATACCAGATGGAAAATACCAATAATATTTTGCCCGACCCGGGTATCGAACCCGGAACTTATGCACAGCAGTAGTGCTTGCGACCACTAGGCCAACGAGGCATTAAAAAAACCGGCCAAGTGCGTGTCGGACCACGCACAATGAAGGTTTCCGTGGTTGAGATGAATAAAATTTATCCCAAGAACAAACTTAATTTAGTAGTTGACAAACATGTTCTCTCCTACATCGATATACGTCACGGTCAATTCTCCAACTGCAAATGTAAGTTTGTAATCACATTTTTTTTTTTTTGTGATAAAACGAATAATTAAAAAAAATCGGACTTTTTCCTTTACTAGTGCTGTAAGATCTTACTTCCTGCCAAACATGATTCTAGGTCAACGGAAAGTAGGTACCCGGTAGGTTTTGATTCATGTGCGAGTATCAAAATATTTCACATAAATGGCCATATTTTTCTCGTTCGTTCCTTCACTTAGAAGCTTTAATTGTTTAGAGCTCCAACGCAACATAGATTTACTTATTTGATGTTATATGTGGATATCGCTGATGTTCGTAGTTCGTAGGTATTGAGCGTACATACGACGCCGCGGGCCCCGCCGCGTGCCCCGCGGCGTTGCCCGCGGCGTTGCACGTGGCGTTGAACGCAGCGTTGCCCGCCGCGTGCCCCGCCGCGGGCAACGCTGCGTGCGACGCGGCGTGCAACGCCGCCGGCACCGCCTGGATTTCAAGCAAACGCCTATAAAAACGCTTCTCCGTAAACACTCTCATACAACGCCATATGTTTGAATTTTGTGCGGGCCGCTCCGCCGCACGCCCCGCCCAACGCCCCGCGTGTCCGTAAACAAGCACTTACAAACACCGGCAGGTTTTATAGATTATGTCAAAGTACAAGATGACGAGCATAATGTCAGCAATTAGGGCATTGATGGGCGATCGTCAAAATGTGAGCCGAAGCCATAGGTGAAGGACACACATACATGAGTCCATCAATGCCTTGTTGCGGCAAAGGCTTGTATAGTACTTTTCTCAAAAAATGCGCGAAAAAACTAAGTAAATATATTATAAATTAATTTTAGAATCAATGAAGAACAAAGAAAATATTTTTTTCTTTTTTACTTTAAACTGCTCTATTTGCTAAGCCACTTCGAAAATTTAATTTTTTTGTAAAGTTACTCTCTTGGTTGAAGTAAAACATTTGGTCCATATTTAAATAACACGACAGGATATGGACTTTCATAGTTACATTGCCGGCGGCGGCTCTCGCTTGGTTTTGACCAGTACAGTAATTTCGATGTATCTCGAAAAAGATTGTCATAATGATGTTCGAATTGCCAAGCATGTTTGAGAAATAAAATTATTTTAATACCGTTGTTGTATTCTATTGTAATCCATACTACGTCGATTTCTAATGGGCTAGTTCTCAGTGTTATATATGTCAAGTGGTATCACCCAGCTCAAAATAGCAGAATAATAATCCTATGGGATCTTACAAAAAATGGTGGGGGCCATAATTTATTACATTTAAAGATCGTTCTTACACTTTTTTTTTCTTTTTTTTTAATGTATTTTATTTATTTAAAAAAAAAAACCACTTATTTACATATACAACATAATATTATAGCGTTGTCATCATACAAATAAATATTTCTACTACTGCCAACATTTAAATAAAATGTAATTGGCGAAATTGATTATGGATTAAGCCAATATTAGCATCTTACTATTTCAGTTTGTTAGTCGAGTAATTTCAACTTATTTCTGGAACACGAAGTTTATCATTTTAATCATATGGTTATGCGTGGAATGTGAGAGATTCTATGCAGCAATGAGAGATGTTCAGAGTACGTGTGTAATGCTCATGAAGTCAAGGCATTGTTCAGGTATGTATTTTTTAATAAACTCAAACTCAAAGCATTTATTTCAAGTAAACCAAGTACAGGTACCTACTTTTGAAATGTCAAGGGGTCGGTCAGTTAGAAAGATGAAACTAGTTTCCCATTCCAAAGCGTAGTAGGTTCCTAAGGAGAAGAACGAGCAAGAAACTCCACGGACACTCTTTTAAATCAGAATATTGTTACAAAATATTGGTTACATCATTCATGTTGAAATTATACATGTGAGAACAATGTAGAAAGACGTGCACGTTATAAGCGTCCGTAATAAAAAAAATAATCTACTAAAAATAGCATTTTGTGCTTCTTACTGAAATCTCGGGGCCTGGATAAAGTGAGAGCCGACGTAACAGCGATAAGAAAGATGGAAAAGAAAATAGGTTGCTATCGAAATGCCTACAAAAATACCTACACAGTTAAGTCAAACTGTGTAGGTATTTTTGCGAAGACAAAACTAGTTCTACCAATCATGTATGTGACAAAATGCTTCAAACACTTTATTACTTGTTTTGCCAAAACTACTTGGTTTAACGCACTTCGGGAGAATAACTCTAACAACGCAGTCTTTTTTCATCTTAATGCATGAAAATGACCTTTCGCTGAAAACTTAGGTATAAGAAAAACAAAATGGCGTTGGGGTTACTATGCCACTTTGGTTTTAAGCCCTTACTTTTTCTTTTATTTAAGTTCCAGAAAGAAGAGTTTACAAGAACATCCAGCGAGTTCAGAAGGCATCATTCAAGAAGATGAGCGCGTGCGGCTTGTTCATCATAGACGCGGAGCTACCTGTACAGTTGTCAAACTTTATTACTACTTACATTATTATTGTGCTACAGTTTGTGTATCTATAATAAGCGAATGATCGTCTTACAACCGCAGTGTTTTATCAGCTTATAGTAATTAATTGTATGAAGAGGAACAAATAAGTTGTGGTTATTAATCTGAATAGCAAACATGACATTTAATATTAAACACCATTTATTAAAATATTTGTTAATTACTCGCCTATTGATTGACTTTCATTTCCTACTTTAATCAACATCAAACTGTCTAGTGTAACAGACATGTTTACGTTTTTCAAAAACTATTTCAAATCTAACAAAAACCCCGTTTTAATCAAGAATGTACCAACAGTGTCATCTACCAAAACATTACTATATAACGTGATTGAAGGAGATTTACAATCAGTACTAAGGCCGTTGACTCTGATGCATAGTATTTTTCTCTGCGCGAAGTATTCTGTTCGTGACAATATTATCACTGCTAATACTTCTCTTTACAACTTTATACAAGTGTTTTGCGTGTTAATATTTCGGTGTGCTTGTTTATATCATTTAATCACTATGATGGCATCCCTTCGTAGAAAATGGGGTGCTTATACTTTATTCCATTGTTCAAGCATTTCATTTGACTTTATCTTCTACTTGATCGGGGATTTAATAAACTGCATCTCAAACATTATGCAGAGCTACTACAATATCTTGTTTGTCTCGAAAATCCAACACGTGCTCAGACTCCTACGAATAAATAGGCACGAACTCAGAAGTTTCATTGTCTGCAACTGGACCTATGTCATCATGCTCAATATATTTTGCATTACTGTTGTCGTTTGTTATTCTTTTGTATTCGACTTAAGTATTTTCGATGTGATATCACTATACAATAGCATTACTTTCGATTTAAACGTTGTGTATGCTTTGTTAGTATTGAAGTTATTGGAAAAAATGCTCCGTGTTTGGATTGGAAAAGTCCAAAAAGCAAGAAACACTGAGAATTCGGAAAAAGAATACTGGAATATAATGTTTGATGTATATCTGAATATACAGGAGACTTACATGCTTATAGAGAGGACGTTTAGACAAATGGTTAGTTATATAGTGCGTAATATAAACACTACGATTCGCAAAGTGAACCTGTATATTTTTTTTATTTTTTTTTCAGATTATATTTTATACAATATTTGCAGCTTACCTAAGTTTGCGAAATCTAGCCATGGTGATAACTTTTAGATATTTACTAACAAATGGAGTCTCCAAAGTAAGTATCGAATGAAATAATTCGTTATCAGGATAAAAAAGTCGTAGAAAAGTAGTAGTAAGAAACTTTAATAGATTAGAATGAAATGCTTACAAAGGAAGTGAATAATGAGATGACAGCTATTAATGTATGGAAGAAGCTAGACATGTTACACTGGCCACTAATAAATTAGGTTGATGATGAATCAGATAAATTTAATAGTTAAATAATTACCTAATGCTTGGTTTCTGAAATATTTGGTACCGAAGTTTATCTTTAAGATAGTGTTATTTGTTCAATATGATTAAAAACTGGAGTTGTAAATAAACCTCGTTGCCAAAACTTAACAGCTGATGAGAGATAAAATTGAAATATTTTGGAATTGGTTAAAATACTCAATTGAGGTGCTTAGGCATTTAGCTCGATTAAAAAAAGGATTTTTTTGTAACTATTTCAGTTTATCATCCTATTATTCATCACTCAAACGTGGAACATGAAAAATATCATCATACTTATATGCCTGAGTGTGGAATGTGAGAGATTTTACGCAACAATGACAGATGTTCAGAGTACCTGTATAATGCTCATGAAGTCAAGGAATTGTTCTGGTAAGTAGTATTTCTATTTCAATCCTTTTGGCTTGTATTGTCTAATAGTTCCATACGTTCGAATAAAAAAACGAAACGGTAATAAGATTACTCGTGTGTCCGTCTGAAACAGCCAAATTGCTCCGAATCTACTGAACCAATATATGTTGAGATTTGCTACACGTATGAATTTTTGTAACCCAAACATGGATGTGTAACGTAAATAAATGAATTTAGAATATGGGGGTTATTTTTGGGGGGCTTATCAGAAAATTTAAAAACAAGTTTTGCAAACTCAATTATCAAATGAAAGGGCTTGTTGTTAGTGTCTCAAATATGTATTTTTTTTTATAATTTTAAAATAATTCGGTTTCGAGTTATTGAAAATCGATGAAACTTTCCGTTTCCTTACCCTCTTACTCGTATCTCCGGAACGACTAAGACTAAATTTTGAAAAAAATACTGTAAATATTTCTCTGGTAATCTATGGTTTTAAAATGTTCATTATGTTCTTTTAACGTTATAGATTCAGAAAGAAGGGTTTGCAGGAACATTCAACGTGTACAGAAAGCATCATTTAAGAAGATGACCGCGTGCGGCTTGTTCATCATAGACGCCGAGCTACCTCTACGGTTGACAAGTTTTATGACTTCATATACAATTGTTTTATTAGAATTTGTTTATCTGTAATATGGCTATTGGCACTGCGGCACTTACTTCCTGTTGACATTTACTCAAATATATAAATAGATAGTAGTCAACTTATGTCTTCATTTATTTCGTGTGTGTATTTAAATGCTATATGTAGAAGATGTATCTTTATTATTCAATTAAAATGATAAATAAATATTTAAATCTTAGTAATTTTTTATTATTGCATATTCTAAAGTAGGATGCGACAGTGTTGCATCCGGTTAGACTGGAAACCGACCCCAAGATAGTTGGGAAGATTCTAAAGTGGGATGCGATAAGGTAGTCCTGTAAATTATTATTTTTTTTATATTTATAGGTCAATGTCAGGTTATATGCTGATCTAAATATGATTCGCGACCGTAACAACTTTGTATTTACAGAATTATAATAACTTGAATCATAATTATACTGATCATCAAAAAAAGCACCACATGATCACCAAGATCTCTGTGATGTAGCGTACAGCACCACTTCTTATAAAAACCAGCTCCATACGCCCAGTTAAAGATATCCCAGCCCAAAACATTACAGAGTCCCCACCATAACTGACTGTTTCTCTTATGCAACACCATGGGGTCTCAATTCGAACAAATTATAATTAGTCTTGAAAAAAGATCATAGATGGCAGCATAGGTAACAATTATGAAATTAACAGTCACTAAAAAGCGTTAAACGGAAGATTTTGGCTGAAGTAAGATTAGTAAAAATCAAAACTTCCTTGTTTAATGCTGATTTATCTATTGTAACTCATAAAACTCGTATTTTCAACAAAAAAGATAAAACCTTTTTGTTTAGGGCTCTTTGCAATAGATGGCGTTTTACTCAATTTGTCATAACTGTAGCACATTTAGCCAGTCAATAGCCTGACTAGGGAGGTGTCATTTCTTTGTATGGGATTGGGTATCTGTACGTAGTATTATATTATCTGTGGCAACACTGAGCATAACGTTTACCTGACCATCGCATGACATTACGGCGTCCATCAGAACCGTATAAAGTCATCCGACTCTCATCACTAAAATGAACTGACTCCCATTGGCCTAGTCCAATTGACGTGATGCTGAGCAAATTGAATTCTAGCTTGCCGATGAGCTGTGGTCAATTGTGGTCCCGTTGCTGGCTTGTGTGGTCTTGTGTGGCTCACATAGTCTCCTCCTTACAGTACTGTCACTTATAGCCATACCCCGATCTTCACGTCAGCGTCGCTGGAGATCAACACCAGAAACGTGTCGATTTCGTAAAGCTGTCAGGTCACCCCTTTGAGTTGTTACCCTATGTCTCCCAGATCCAGATCTTTTTTGATACTGGGGCCCTATTAAGAACTCTTATTTCCAGGCAGTTTACGGCGTAAACAGAACTACCTTGCAATTTCGTATTATGCGTCATACAAGCCAGTGGTCACGTGACACCCTGGCCGACTTCTTCCCGACTATTGGCTGGAAATACCGTATTACGAACGTCCGTTTGACATTTCTTGACGTATTAAAAGTAACCTCACAATCCATTTAATTTACGCTGCTTCAGAGGAACTTTTATTGAATTGTTTTGAAGTTATTTGGAGAAATTGTTCGAGTGACATATCATTATATTGAAATATCATGTGTGACGAATATTAACTGTTTGAGTACCTGTAAAGTGAAGTTTTTCATCAAAATGATGAATCAAGGAAGAAAAGAAGACGTGTTCATGATAAATCTAATGCGTTCGACATAGATGATGTGCAGTTCTTTCAACGTTATCGACTTAGCAAAGACTTGGTACTGAATCCCTGTGAGGAGCTGAGACCTAGGTTATTTCTAAGGCAAAGTCTTGCGAACGATAGTTTAAGACTAAAGTTTTAAAACACAATATTCTTATTCCTAATAGTGCACTTATCGCTATGGTCAAATTTGACTTAGGTAGGGCCTAAAAATCTTTAGACTAAACATAAGACGTCAATCATCATATCGGTCCTCAAAATAAAAAAAACAAACATGTGAAACAGCTTATCGGTGAAACAATCGACTAATATAAGAGCGTGCATCCTAAAAATTGGCAACGTCGTAAATATCTGTCAAATAGTTACTTGTTTTGATTAATTTGGAAATAATACTGTATGGAAATAAGAAATGTGGCTAACTAACTAACTAGAATATTAAGAATTGCAATTATAACATTGAATTTGATGTTATACCCTTTTTTACACCTAAAATGTAAAAAAGGCATTTGAAAAGTTTCCAAATACTTTTTTTACATCTAAAGCTAACTATTCGGTGTTACGATATTACGAGTAATTTTTGCATTTCTTAATAAATATTCTAGTTCGCTAGTTAACCACATTTTTTATTTACATACAGAAATATTATCAAATTAATCAAAACAGCGAAATGATAATAATGATAATAATGATAATGTTTATTTCCAGTAAAAATGATTACATAATAATATGTTACAAGTACAGTAGTATGGTACAACATAAAGTGCATTGGGTATTATCTCCTGGCTCCCAAACTAGCCTGTGACTTGGGGACCAGTGATTCCATAAGGGTATACATAGGTGATCAAAATGTTTTAAAAAAAGAGCTGTTTTCACCAGTAACATAATGAACATAACAGTACAATAATTTTTTATGAGTATTGAAACAATAAAAGGTGAAAATAATTAGTAATAAAACTGATATATAATTGAGTGAGAGTGAGTTAGTCGTGGTAGGTGTAGTTGGTGAGTTGTGTATGGGTGAGTAATGTGAAAGTGCAGAGTGAATATTAAAAAATATTTTACATCTATTTGCGACGTTGCCAACTTTCAGAATAAACCCTCTTAAACAAATAGTGGTTGGGTCGATTCTCAACTCAACTGTCAACTCTCTAAGTTAGAACTTAGAATTCGACATAGAGGGAACCAATCGTCAAATCGTTTTACGGCCATAACCGTGTAAAATCGTTAGTTTCGATGATTCTGAACCCGAGTCGGTGGGCAGTACCGGTCAGAAATTATAATTTAAATATAATTAATTAATAACATCGCATATTATTATTATTATCTTTTCAAGTGCTTTTATTGACATTTAATGAAGATTAAATGTTAATAAAGATGTTAGCGCCGACAGACGAAATAATGATAAGATCATTAAGTAATGTTGGAATGGAATACAATTGAACTTTCTCTTTACTGTTTTTTTTTTTATATATTCAGCAGATTAGTCCTTGTTTGTTTTAACTGTAAACGTTGAGAACATGTCGTTTAAGATATCTACAGTATTCCTAAAGAAAAAAAAACAGCCAATCTTTTCATTGCAACCACCAGAAGTATTACTAAAGAATCATCTGGAAAAAGAAGTTCAAAGAATGATTCATCCTTTAGACTCTTTTCTTCTTCCACTATTCTCTTCAAAATATACTATACAAGATAACCATATCACTGCTAACGGGAAGAAGCGAACCATTTTATCGTTCTTGAGTGTGACTTTTGTAATTGTAGCGTCTGTATACGACTTGTTTTTCAATAAAAATAACGTTTACTGCAACATTATCCATACAAATGTGATCAGTTTTTTAACTCAGTTTTTCATAATACTGTACGTAGCTTTCGGTATTATATTAATCTTTGTTCTTAATATCGTTTACAGTCATAACAACATCTTGTTTATTGTGATCATTCAGATTATACATAAAAACATCGAGTTCAGTAAGGCTGCCCGGAGTCTTATCAATAGGAATTGGATCTCAGTTGTTGTTACTTTTGGTGTTTCCATCTTTATTATTGTTACATGGCATGTAGCTTACACCAGTTATAATTTCGTTGATTTGGCAAAATTATTTACTACCTACATTCTTATCGCATTTGATATGAATAGTGTTTATGCGATTCGTGTTTTAATATTGTTAACCAAATATCTCAACGAATGGATCAAAATAATCTTGGAACTAAATGATGAACAAGAAAATGATATATACGTTACTAAATTATTCAATGTTTACCAACACATTGTTGAAGCTTACAAATTGTTCAAGTCAAATTATCAAGTATGGGTAAGGATTGGTTTGTGCCATATATGCACATTTTTGTTTAATCTTGAGTATTATTCGGGTTGAGTTGACTCGGGCCGAGCTGTCACTGACTCGTAATTTTTATAACTTGGCCAGATCGCCTTATCCGGATCATTGAGCTGTGAAAATTACATGTTACCATTTATAAAATATAATTATTTCAGTTTATACTTATTAATTAACTGTCTCCTAACATCTGTGTTACAGATATTATATACAGTGGTAAATGTATTTACTCGCAATTTATTTTTTCTGGAGTCACGGTTACAAATGCTACTACATCCAACAAAATCACAAATCGAGGTAACATTATTTATACAATAATAAAGGTATCTTGACTTTCCAAAACTGTATACGTACTTGTAAATAACTCCATTGTTTTAGTTGATCGAGATAGAGATCTTCAAGTCTACGATGGTTGCAATTGCGACGTTTTTATGGATAGCTAAGGACATATTACTAGTAATTTTTCACAGCTTGCAATGCGAGAAGTTCTATATAGCAATTGAAGAAGCAGAGACGGCGTGTATACAGCTTATGAAGAACAGGAACTGTCCAAGTACGTACGTAGGGGGCCATTAACCACGCAGGTAATGTTGACCATCACTGTTAATGTTAACAGACAAGCTACATACTGCTAACGCCATTTGGCGACATCAACGGTGATGTCATTGCCATGGGCAAAAGACTTAAAACGAATTGTACCAATGAAACTGAACGCAATAATGCCATGAAGTTTAATAGCTGTCAGTGTTGGTATTACATAAAAAACCGGCCAAGTGCGTGTCGGTCCACGTACAGTGAAGGAAGGGTTCCGTTGTTGGGATGAATTTATCCTAAGAACAAACTTAACATTGTAGTTGGAAAATATGTTTGTCCCATACATTCCAACTGCAAATGTAAGTTGGTCGACTATTACTCGTTAACCCTTAACATCTACCTGTTAACCAATTTTTTTTTAATGCCCATAATTCGATATTGTGTTATGATGTACCGTCTAGTAATTTAGTAGTATTTTTTTTATGTCAAATACAAAACTTAAATATATGAAGAAGAGAAAATCTCGAAGATCTTCTTCTTCTTTCTTTCTCTTCTCTTTTCTATTTCTTTTGAATCAAGTGTCACAAAAATAGCCTTTCCTTCAATGGCCTATAACTTATTTATTTATCAGTCTAATTTGACCTCAGATCTGATAACAATAAAAAATTGATATAGTAGCATCAATCACTAATAAAGAACTAGGTACACAATCCCAAACAAAAGTTCTCTTAAAACTGTCATAAGTAATTATAGTTGAAATAAATATACATTAATGTAAATTCGACCTTAAGGTGATATATTGAAAAAAGGGGTCTTTTTCTTTTTCGTGTACCTTATTAGGTTTAAGGAATAGGGATTCAATATTTCGGTGTATGTTTTTTGACTATATGGTCTAGTATCCTGCAAAAGGAATACACGATACAATGAAATTTTCTCGATACAAAAAAATTGCAAAATTTCATCTATTTTTATGTTTTTTTGAGTATCAAAGCGTATCGCTTATGAGTTATTTAATAGAATTTACTTTATAACATAGAGAGTAATCATATCAAGTTTTAAGCAAAGCAGTTTTAGTTTTAATAATACTTTTAATTTATAAAAGACGGCATTTGGTTTTGGCACATATGTTGTTTTATTCCGACCGAACACACAGTATCGTCATCTCTTCTTTCGCCTATAAAAAGTATTGTCATCACTTTCGTTCGTTCATAAATCAGTCGCTCGGTGGAGCTCTTCGACGACGAATCTATGTAATTTTTTTCCAGATCGGTGCTGTCAGATGTACGTAATTTGAATAATTATATTTACAGGAAAAATCGAGTACAGCAGATTAAAGTTATTTTAAAGTAAAATTAGTGTCGAATAGGAATATAAACTGCGTATAATAGAATAAATTTACGTGACTGTGAACAAAATAACAATTATTTTTGGCTATTTGTGACGTCATATATATAAATTATTGATTAAATATGGGAAGGAAAACCAAAGCAAAATATAACATTTGGAACACATGAGGGCGAGGGCTCAGCACATGATCCCAGTGTAAAAGGTAAGTAAACAATAATTGTTTCTATATCCTACATACTTACAATATCTAATGGGCTCATGAGCTACTTTTGTTGTGGGATTGTTCTATTGTTGATAGATGCCCAATTCCCATCCAATCCATTCGTAACAATAGACTCATTTTACAGGGAATCAATAGAAATTCATGATGATAACGAATCGGAGTCGGCCCTTCACTCATTAAATTTGTACAACTGGCAACAATATATCCTACCATTGCAAAGTAATACTGGGTAAGCACTAAATTTTCTAGAACATAATGTCTGTTTTATTTTTAGTAATTATAAAGAAACAGGATAAAACGTATTACTATTGATGTTACAAAAAGGTACTTCAAAATTGTGTTAATGCCAAATAATACTGTCGTTCTGAAGTTAGGTTGCGCATGCGTGCCGGTATGCGCGCTACTGTTTTATAATAAGGCAGATTGACTACTGCTCAGTCATTTGTAATCTACGTCAGAGCGGCTTCAGGACGCACAGTGGGCTGAAAATCGATCTTCATAGACTTAGGGATCAACTTAGTAATTTTTTTCATTTTTCGGCAGAAATGGGTTTAGGTATCGTATAATGATCAATTTAATGCTATTTCAGTTTTACAATAAACCTTTTCTTTTACTTTATAGCACTTGCTTGAAAAAAATGTATGGAGATGTATATAAAAAAGCATAATCATTTTCTAGGACTGCATCAAGGTAAAAAACAAAAACTCCTTATTGTGAATTAAATTGGGGAAAAATAGTTAACAGGAAAAGAAAATCGAGTTGCACAACTAATGTCATATATTTGGATAGGGGTCACTTATACAAACATAAAACTTCATATAACATAACAGCATAAAGCGTCACGTTTCTGAGATATTCAAAGATAAAAATAACAATCATTAATAACGAATTTATTTATTTATATTGTAGTTACTTCATGTTGTTAAGTTATTTACACATGAATTAATTGACTACACCTAGTGGATAAAACATAAGATTTTTTAATCATATTCGGTATAAATAATATCATCCAAGAAGGCAGCAGGAGGCTGAATAGGATTTTCTTGGTGTCGCGCCCATGCCATGCACCATATAATACATATACCATATATCACACGTCCTCATTCGGTGAGGAGTATATATATATTTTTGTCTCTTTCGCTCTTAACTGAAATATTACCTATAAAAAATCCTTGTTTCAGGGTTCAGTTTTCGACTTATATTTCGGTGAATAACTCCGAATCCTGACGCTTTAGGATATTATGTTAAATGAAATTTTTTAATTGTATAAGTGTCCTCTATCTAAATATATAACTTTCGATTTCGATTCTGAAAAAAAAAAAAAAAAAACGCGGCTTCACGTTAGGGCCACCCTCCATACAAAAATCTTCAAACCCCTTTTATTTATATTATGTTAAAAAAATTGTAAAACTAATATATTATTTCAGAACTAAACATTTTACAACAACAAAATCCAGACCCTGAGTATGATCTTCAACGCAGACATCAGGCGCGGATCCAGCCCTCAAAAAAGGTTGTGGGCACAGCCACCCGAAAATTGGCAAAGCGCGAGTCGGAGTACGACATTAACATATTACTATTATCATAAAACGTCAGTTAGTCGTTTAGTGGCCAGCGAGCACTACTTCCAAGTTGTTCACAACTTGGAAGTAGTGCTCGCTGGCCACTGCCACTACACGTAGTATCTCTAAGTAGTCTGTGGCCACTACCCACTCGCCTAGCGCGTGGTTGGTCATAGTTCTAACCTAACCTATTTTGTCGGGGTGCCACAAGCGGCGTGGAATTAAAATAACACTTAAAATTATTTTGTGTGTGAAATACCTATTTGTTTTTGTTTTAAATCATACGTAAGAGGGAACATCGATCTTGACGGGCCGACCGCACACGTTTTTATTTATACCTATTCATGAATTATTGTCTAATAGTTCTAATATTCTGCACAATCATAACATATTTTCTTTTAAATACAGGTACATGACCCAGTTTGTGCCCAAGGTTTTCTGGTATTTGTACAGCATCCATATTTGACTGAGCTCTTCTTTGAAGCATAGCCCATGCGTGCTCAATGGGATTAAATTCTGGCAATTGAGCAGGCCACGGTAGGACGTTGATAATTATTATCTATGGCAAGTGTCTTTGTAACGACGCTGGCAGTGCGTGAACGTGCATTATGGTGAATAAGCAGAAATGAAGCATCAAATTAGGTGCGCAAGGGAATGAAAACATCTGATACAATCATTTCAGCGTAAATTTGTCATTGAGATTGCCTTTTATCCACATCAGTTCGGTTCTTCCGCCGATCAAAATACCGCCCATATCATGATTATTCCAGCACTGTACGCATTGACTTCCTGGCATAATTTTTTGCATTCTTGGCATCCAGGGGTTCCTCCAATACCGTGTATGTCTAGTATCTGGCCTCTTATTAAGGTGTATAGTAGGCTCACTGACCTTGTGCATGTGGGCGGAGCTAAACGCCCTACTCTCCAATACGTAAAACGTGCAACGGTGGCGCACTACACTAAAACGACGATCAAAGACTAGACAAAGGCGCAGACATGCGCACGTATGTCGCATTTTTTGCCTAAGATTCCTAGTCCTAAGAGAAGGAATCGTAGGCAAATCTGAAATTGTACGCCGACTACCATATTTTGACCCGCATATTATTTTAAATACTTTGTTTGTTTTTTAAGAACATTCCTGGCAATAAATAAAATATCGGTGTGCGTGTGTTTGTAATTCTTCTTATGCTAAATGGCTTGACTGATTTAGATGTTTTTTTTTTCAATTCTTTTTGTGTCACTTGGATGGTTCTTAGCTATAGTTGGACGCGCTGTTGGGAGGCGCTGTTGTCGCATGACAACGTCTGCCTACCGGGTCTGCTAGTTATATTTTGGTGCCGATTCTCTTGTCACAAATGCCTCTAAACTAGACTAAAAATAGATTGCACTGAGTTATTAGTTTAGTGAAAATGGCAATTTTGCTATTCTGAGTTTGACGTTTTTCACCTAAAAATTTGGTGTATCCAACTAAATCTGACTATTTTTAAACGCGATTAAAAACGTGTGGAATAAAGTAAGTTGGCATGAACTAAAACCCCAACACTTCGACCTCAGTCCAAAAACAGTATTGAATTTTTTTTTCTTTTGCTTATATCTCGAAAATGGTGTGTCCTATTCCTATCGCAAAAATAATGAAATTTTCGACCCCCTTTAGGAAACCCTTAAACCCCTATATCCCAACATGTTGGTAATAATTTTTCATATTTTCCATACAAAAAGTGAAAAATTCCATATAAAACACGTCGAGGCTGCCAACCCCTGCGCGCCTCCGGCTCTAAAAAAATTCACGGGGTAGAGCAAACAAGTACTACGTGGAGTCGTCACGCGATTGTCAAATTCGATTTTAGATGTGTCAAAATATTTTTTTCATTTAGAGATTTTTTTTGTCAGAATGGCTTTAAGATTCTCATAGCCAAAAGTAAGGAATTTTAGTGATTGTAGTTAGTTTAGTTCGGTGTACAAGAGAATCGGCCTTTGACTGTAGAAATTTTTTGTAGGTATCATAGTTTTTTTTTTTAGGAAAAACTTCTTTAAGCGCGTTGAGTGATATTTGGTAGGGGCAGCCCCGGATCTAGAACGGAACGGATCTTTCGAGGCGGGGCAAAACCTATCGCCTGACCCCGAATCGTTTTTTTTTTTCTTAAATAAAAACCGTTTTTTTTTTAAATATACTAGTACGTGTCAGACATTTATTTTGATTAGCCTTATTCACTCTGCCTGAGATAAGTTGGATTTTTGCTTTAGGAGTTACTTTACTAGGTTGCAAGAGCGAGCGAAGCGAGCTCGAAAATTTAGGCATAATAAACATATTAATCAAAAATCAATCGAAAATGCGCCAATCCAACAGGGGCGCCAAAACTGTGGTAAAAGTTAAAGTAAGCCCTCGTTCCCACGGACGTAATAAAATCGCGGCGGGATAAAATCGCCCAGCGCGATTTTTCCCCGCCTTCAACAGTGTGTTCAAACGAGCGTGAAAAAATCACTTGGAATTAAATCTGCGAGCAGTGCGGACGTACGATGGGTTCCGCAAAATCATTAGCGGTAGCTAGTTACGAGGCCAGAAAACCGCAAAAAAAGTGAATTTTTTTTGAGACAGAGGCGCGCGGGGGGGCAGCCTTGACGTGTTTTGTATGGAATTTTAAACTTTTTGTATAGAAAATATGATTAAATATTACCTATGAGTAGGGGCATATGGGTTTACGAGTGGCAGAGGGGGTCGAAATTTCCATTATTTTTGCGCTAGGACGCACCGTTTTCGAGATATAAGCAAAATAAAAAAAAAGATACAGTTTTTGCAGCTGAAGTGTGTGAAGTGTGTGTTCATGCCAACTAATTTTATTCCACTCCTTTTTAATCGCGTTTAAAAATAGACTGATTTAGTTGGATAATCTAAATTTTTAGGTGAAAAACGTCAAATTCAGAGTAGCAAAATTGCCATTTTCACTAAACTAATAACTCAGTGCAATCTTAGTGCTGTCAAACTAAAATATAGTTAAGTTGTGTCACCTTAGTCTATTTCAGAATGGGAAATGCTCGTTTGACAGGACTAAACAAATTTTAGTGATTTAAAAAAAAAATAACTTTAGAAACTTTAAGAGGTGCTTTAGACCATCAAACTGAATAACTTTTACTTTAACTTTGAAATCGCGAAAAAAAAAAACAGCTGTCCCATACAGTTTAGAACAGTAGGTATTAAACTTTACTATGGAACAACAGATTTTTTTTTTCGCGATATCAATGTATGTCCCAAAGTAAAAGTTATTCAGTTCGATGGTCTAAAACACCTCTTAAAGTTTCTAAAGTAAATTTTTTAACACCTTATATAGGTACACCTCTGCCTAACCCTTCGGGGAATACAGTCGTGATGTTATGTTATATTTTACATTTACATTTTTTTAGTTTATATTGTAAATTGTTAATTTGTATGTAATTGTCAATGTAAAAAAGTATTAATAATTGTACATCAAAGAACAACTCAACAATAAAGCGCCTACGCTCACAATCGATTTGGACTCTCTGCAGCAAGCTCGTCTATAAACGCACACTAATACAATAAGTTCATAAATATTCGCACTAACACATACGTATGCGCATACTCGGTCGATAGCCGGAGCGGACCAGCGAGCGACACAGCCATCCCGTCTCAATGCTCACGGGCGACTGCCGCCCGCGTCCCGCGCAGAGCCCCTCTGAACCTCTATCTCTAAATGGGGACATTTTGTTTAACAAATATTGATTGATTTACAAATGCAGTTTCAAATTTGTAGTACCTTTAATCAACAATTTTTCAGTGTAATTTTTTTTCCAATCGTCAAAGCCGTTTAGAAGTAGTTAGGAATATTAGCCAAAAATAGCGTTATGGTAAATATTTTTTTAAGGCAAAAATATTAGTCATACGAAAAATCCCGGTTTCAGATATGTTGTAGATGAATCTATAGCAAACATATATTTTTTTCAAATCATTTAACTAAGCCGTTAAGGAGAAGATAGCTTTTTAAAGTGATCGTTTTACGGTACTAAACGAGACGTAGGCCCTTAAAGCGAGATTCGTCTTTAGATATTATGTGGATAACGGTGTCGGTCGCTGTCGGTGACGATAACTACAGTGTGAAAGCAAGTCCCCCGCCGCGTCTGTCTGTCTGTCTGAACGAGATAAACTCAAAAACTACCAAACGGATTTTCAAACGGTTTTCACCAATAGATGGAGAAAGGATGGATTAAGGTTTTGTGTAAATTGGCTGAAATATGACGATTATTGTTGAAGGTATCGGAAAAAATCATGCCGACTGGGAACTTTACTGGCGTGCGCCGCGTAAACCGTAAAAGATACGTAAAAATAATGTTTGAAAGAATGGTTCACCTTAAAAAGTTTAACAAAAAGTCCGCAACGGCATACGTCTATCTTATAAGGATGGCCCACAGTATCCATTTTTATCTTTTACAACTTGATAAAAATTTCATTGTTATTTCCGAAGTTATTATGACCGTTATTTTAATAATCCTTATCCAATAAAATATGTTATTAAATTGGGCATTTAGTTTAGATTAAAATATGTCTTGACATCATATCATTTAAATGAATAGTTTAAAAGATATCGCAGATTCAAAATTACGCGTAGCAAAATAATTTTATCGTTGACGCGAACGCGGGGGCAGCGATAGGTAGGAGTCTATGACCTCCTCGGCTTTTAGGTATGTAATCTCGGTGGTACGTTCCCGTGGGATATTTTGCGACATCCACGAGGGCGAAGCCGCGGGTAAAAGCTAGTAAATTATAATTTGCTACAGAAGCAGTAAAAAATTATAAATTAATTATGGATAAATTTATCCCAACTACGGAACCCTTCATTGTGCATGCCGTGCCGGTTTTAATAATACAGAAGATTAATTAACAATTTTTAATTTCATGTTGTATAACTATAATTAATAAATATTTTAGTTGATAATTAAATATTTTGTATTATTTGTGTCCTCCATAGCTCGCTATGTGCAAAAGTTTCATAGACTGAGATAAACTAACGTTCCGTACTCAGCACGCACTATTTTCATAGGTAAATGTTTCCGTCTTTATCTTGCACTTTTAGTTTGACAGTTGTGCGGTAGTGACAAGAAAAATGCCAAGCATGCTAAATAAGTAATATTTGAAATTCCGGTCTGCGATTTCGTTAGTTCAACTTTTGGTCACTGGTTCAGATAAGTTTGTATCAGTGACGTGGCAGCCGACCACTAAAGATGGAACCGCCACTCCCCGCGTGCGGGGGAAATAAGCCACACCCGTCAAACTAATATTTATTTTCAAGGTAGGCCCTTAAACGCAATGCTTAAAGTTTATTTCACAAAGCTATGTTTAAAAAGCAATAAATTTTTACGACCTATACTATGCGGCATATTTACCGTCGGAGCGTTCGAATGAAATTAAGTCAAAAGCGCACCCAAATGTTCAAGTGGGTGCTCATTCGGTGAGGACATTTTTTGCCGCTGATTGTGTATCTAGATCTTTATTAGAGATCAATGTATAGTAGTAGTAGATTCAAAAAGTGTGTTTTTATAAACCCTCTCTCCAAGGGCTTTCCGAAATACCCATGGTTAAATTCAGCGATATCAATAGGTCAAGAAAAATATTAGCGCAAAGGGAAACGTTTTAGAGTGCTAAGACTTTTCAGTAGTTTTAAAATTTTTTTAGGGACCGTTGGCTTGCCTTTTTTCGGTTATCGTTTCCAAAAGTATTGTCTATTGTTTATATCTGTGCCCCACTCAAAATGTGATCAGAAGTAATTTTATCACATTGTGTGTCGAATTCATTTCGTATCTTTTGGTGTTTTGGCAAGCCAAAGGTCCCTAAGTGCTTGTTTACAGACACGCGGAGCGTTGGGCGTGGCGTGCGGCGGGGCGGCCCGCACAAAATTCAAACATATGGCGTTGTATGAGAGCGTTTACGGAGAAACGTTTTTATAGGCGTTTGCTTGAAATGCTGGCGGTGCCCGCGGCGTTGCCCGCGGCGGGGCACGCGGTGGTCAACGCTGCGAGCACCGCTACGTTTAACGCCACGCCGCACGCCCCGCGCTTTCATAAACAAAATCGTATATTGCCATATAATTGTGTTTGCGCGTGTGATGACGCGGGCGGCTGCACGCCCCGCCTGTCTGTAAACAGAAAAAACGTCCGAACGCCGCCGAACGCCACGCCGCACGCCACGCTCAACGCCCCGCGTCTCCGTAAACAAGCACTAAGAGATTTTAAAACGACTGGGAAGTCTGCACCTATTTAATTTTTGGGAACTGAAAATCTGGTACGAATTATTTCGAATTAAATTCTAGGCGAATAAGTGATTATTAATTTATTTAATATTGGAAGCAACTCAGTTTCCTCCTAAACTTTAAACAATTGCTTAACATACATGGGGTGTTTTGGAAAGCCTTTGGCGAGGGTTTTGTAAAACTCCGGGCCTCCTTGCTATCAAATCTGACTTCAATGTCATTTATAATCTTTTCTTTTCAGATGATCACGCAAAACTTTGCAAGAAAGTGCTGCAGACAAATCGAACTTTCAGTAAGATGACCGCGTGTGGCTTGTTCTATATAAAAGCTACGCTACCGATAAGTTTGATGGCACTTCTCACTAGCTACGTTGTTATACTGTTGCAATTCGCTTTTCTGTGATGTTACAAACAATGTAATTCAATAAATTTAAATTATACCACCATTTTGGAGAAAAAATAATGATTTTGATTTGGACAATAAAATTATAGTTTTACAATCAAACCCTATGGTTTCCATTGCAGGTGGTTCCAAAAAAATATGAAAATACTTCCCAATTTGTTTCAAGATTTATCATGAAAAGTCATTCAGAATCAGTCATAGTATTTTGGTGGCTTAGGAAATTATTAATATTATTATTAAACTCAAAATCTAAGATAGCAACAAGATAGCTGACAGAAAGACAAAAAAGAATTCGATTTAATTTAAAATAAAATTAAGTATAACTATTGCTACTGTGGATCTACAACGACACATGTGAACTACACATCAAAAACCTGACGTAACACAAATCCTGTATCACTGCATACAGAGTTTACCGCACGATCAGCATATATATAACTTTCCGACATCAATCGTGGGGCAGTTGCCCACCAGACGGGTGGATGAAAGGATGAGTGAACTTTAAACCTTGTTCCTCATACCTCTATACTACAGTCATTTTCCAAACGTACGTAAACATAATAATAATATAATACCAAGTACTATCAAGTGTTTTTATTAAAAATGGAATATTAAGTTTCGTGTCACCATTTACAATATATACGGTCATTAATAAAATAATATTATTATAAGAACACACTATTACTGAGTACTTCTATTGAATTTTTAATGATTATAAGTCTCATTCATTTATCATTTTAAAACGGGCAGGAAACGTTGCTAGTAATGTGGACTAAGGTTATGAACATATTCAGAAAGTAAAAACCAAAACCAAACTTGTCATTGTATCCACCAGAAGTATTACTAAATAATCGACTAGAAAAAGAAGTTCAAAAAATGTTTTATCCTTTACACTGTCCACTTTTTCTATTGTTCTCTTCAAAATATACTATACAAGATAATTATATAACACCTAACGGGAACATACGTACTCTGTTGTCGTTATTGAGTTTGTGTTATGTTATCGGGATCTGTGTTTATTGCATGTATTTCAATGAATTCAACGTAGACAACATAATTACTCATAGTGATACTACAATTTTACTAACGATATTTATTTCGTACATTTACATTGTTATCGGAATGGCAATGGCTTTTGTTCTCAATGTTGTTTACAGTCAAAACAACATTTTACTCGTTGTGACGATTCAGATTATACATAAAAGTATCGATATTAGAAAGAGTACCAGAAGCTACATTATTTGGAATCGGGTCACAGTATTTATTGTTTTTTGTGTTAACATCTTTATTTATCTCTTAAATTATGCAGGGTCTAAATATTATTATGATTTGCCAGGGCTAATTCGTAACTGTATGCTTATCAAACTTGACATTGATTTTGTTTATGCGACTCGTGTTTTGATATTATTATTAACAAAGTATCTCAATGAATGGATCGAAAAAATTTTGAAGCTGAATAATGAACAAAAAGAAAATGATACCTGTTGTATCAAATTATTTAAAATTTATCAGAATATTCTGATAGCGTACAATCTGTACAAAACCATTTTTCAAGTATTGGTAGGTACAAGCAGAGCACTCATAATGTATAAACGACCTTACCTTATCTTATCTTACTCTCAAAATCTTACTCTTTTGCAGATAATGTATACCACGATCAATGTATTTACTAGCAATTTACTTTTCTTGGAAACGATGTTGAAAATGTTTGAGAATCGATCAGAATTACAAAGAGAGGTAACATTTACACTTATACTATTCTGGGTGCCTGTAATTCTGTCCATGTTTGTTACACTATTTTTATCTCAAAAGTGTAAAAACACGCTATGAATGTGTGTGTAAAGGGTCCATATTGGCTCACCTAAAGTTCTTTACCCGACATTTTTCTTCCTAATGATTTGTAATCCGAATGATCACTCTTCCTAAAATTTTTCATCCTAAAGTTTTCATTCATACTATTTGTAGTGCTACCGGCGATGTTCATAACACTCATGTTTCCGAAAATTATAATTAATAATATCATTAATGTAAATATATTTAAACTCCTACTGTTTTTTATCATAACGCTTTTATTGAGAGAACATAATCATGAACCAGATGCTTTGAAGGAAAAGGTTTGTTTTTAAACTATTTCTTGTGATTACAAAACAACTGTTCACATTTTTACATTTAGCCATTTTATTTCTGGTTATTGTTGTTACATACTTATTACTATAACTATACCTGAGATAATTATGTCTAATAACCAACTGTTTAGAATTATTAAAGGTCGTTTCACTGATTTTTGTCTTAAATGAATGAAATTCAGGTCAAAGTGTCGTCTTGGTGGCACTATGGAAAAAATACTTAGAAAAATTTCGCGACCAATTTCGAGGTAGCGCTCGCCGGCCGCTGCCGCGGCATCGCTCGCTACGCTCGCTCGGCTCGCGCGTAGTTGGAGTTCTAACCTAACCTAACCTAATCTTAATCTAAACAAAAAAGATATGACTTTGAATAATAGTGTAAAAGATTTGAAGAAGATGTTGAGAAAATATAGGAAAACAAATAAAAGTATAATAGATGTTTATTGCTACTGACATTATGAAGTTGAATGCTTCGGAATTATGAACATTAGAGACAGAGTAGTTAGGAATTGTGATTGTTAGGATGAAAAATGTTAGGAAGAACATTTTCGGATTTCCAATCATCGGAGTTGATTTAGGTCAACTTTGGCGCACCCGTGTGTAAGCGCAGGAGCTCTCGGTACCGTCCGAGACAATGGCAAAATCGGAAGTGTGTATGTTATGTGGTGACGCTACGTATCTTCACGCAAACATTCACAGCGTATATGTACTCTTGGTGAAGACAAGTAAAGCGCGCGTTGCTTCGTGAGATAATAATACTAAATAAAATCTTATTTCAACTTAATCACTTTATTTTACGAATGGTTGTACTTTTGTCTGACGAATCGCAAACATGACATTTAATAGTACACAAAGGTATCTCAGAATTTCTGATAAAGGAGTAGTCTTTCTTTAATCTCTTTTCGGTTTTACTCGAGTCTCACTATTTCATAGCAGACATGTTATTAAAAAAGAATTTAATGTTTTCAGCAAATTGACAATTTATCGACTCCGTTGATGGCATTGCTGACGATTTTGTTGATAGCTAAGGACATATTACAAGTCTTTATACACAGTTTGCAATGCGAGAAGTTTTATATAACTGTTGAGAACGCTGAGTCGGCCTGTATACAGCTTATAAAGAATAAAAACTGTCCAAGTAAATATCGCAGATTAAATTTAGATTTTCACTTCGTGATTGAAATTATCGGTTATGTGGCTATGAATATGGTTTAATAATTTAGCAATAATTTTAATTTAATAAACAGGATGTTTGACAACGATCATGTTAAATATACTTATGCTAAAAATATAATCGTTTAAAGCATTCTAATATCGTGAGCCTCCAACGAGACAGCGAATATTGATGAGCATCAAGATGACGGGACCAAGCCCCCAATTTAAAATGCATCACATTCAAGAGTTAGTACTACATATGTACTAATTGTACCCTAAACAAGACATTTGTACCTCTAAAGGTAAAGGAATTATGTCAAGATTTTCCTGGTCCCGCCACTTTGATATCAAAGTGGCGGGACCTTTTGGATGCGCTATTCAGAGGCAGGTAATACACACCCGAAGACTTAGTACTACATTTGTACTGGTATATACTCAGTTTTCAATACAATTGTAAGTGCCAAATTAAAGTTATGTGATTAAAACATTGGTCCCGCCATTTTGATGATTCATGTTATCGCTGAATTCATATGAAAAACGTTAAAACTCGCGCAAAATCAAATGTGGAAACTTAGTACGTCATACGTACTTCATCGTGTGTAATTTTCATATTCGTAACCTAAGTACATCAAAAATTATCTATCATTCGTAGTTTTCTTTGAAATGGTCACATCTATGCAGAAATGAAAAAATGGTTTTGATAATGATATATATGTATATTGATCCAATATAAATGTTGCCTTTAGTGTTTTAATGATAAAAGTTCATCAAGTATCATATTTTACTATCGAAAATTTTATTTTTATAGAATTGGAAAGATGTATGCAGAAATGAACCAAACGAGCTTTATGATTCTGATGTACAGGGAGGAATTTTTGAACTTCACCTCGAGGGAAAGTGCGAATTAATACTAATACCCAAACAAACAAACAAACAAAACACACACAAACACACAACAAACACAAATACAAACACAAACAACAAAACAAACAACACAAATCCATCTACAAATACACAACACACAAACAAACAAAAACAAAACAATTATCGTATACAAACAAACAAAAAACAACAAACACAAATACAAATTCTACAAATTAATCATTACTATTAAATAATGACTACAAAGAAGAATGGGCGGCTCCGTCCCAAGTGTTGTAACACTTTTCTACCTATATCGTATGAAAGATCTCAATGAGTGTATTTTTTTTTGTATGGTCATAACTCTGTATGACTGTATCTCATGCAGGGAAAGTGCTGTATGTGCTGGGTTCATTTATTTAGTAAAATACAAGTTAATTAATTGGCAAAGACAATGTCTTAATTAGCAGATGATTGTATTCATCTGTTAAATAAGGCATAAAGTGTTGACTGATCCATCTTCAAGAATAAAAGTGATGTACGGGACAGCAACAACTATCGAGGGATAAAGCTCATGTCACATAGAATGAAGTTATGGGAGAAAGAAATAGAGAAAAGACTGAGAGAGGAGAGTGAGATTACCCCAAAACAGTTTGGGTTTATGCCAGGTCGAGGAACAATGGACGCCACCTTTGCACTGCGCCAATTGTGCGAGAAGTACAGACGTGCACACAAAAACTGGCACATGTGTTCATTGATCTGGAGAAAGCGTATGATAAATAATGATAATACCTCGGGATGTGTTGTGATGGGCCTTGAAAGAGAAAGGTTTGCCTTAATTTGCCTGGAAGTATGTAGAGTTAATTCGTGCTATGTACAGTCGCGTTCATTAATATATTGGCCCTTTCAGGTTTCAAAAATATATGAACGTCAAAAAACTTCATAATATTGTAACAACTATAAGCATAATTAATAATTGTGGTCAAGATTTAGATTCATTAATATGTGACTGCTTTATTTCAGTAACATGTATACAGCCAAAGGCACATTATTTTACGAACCACTTTATGATCATAACTACCTGAACAATGTAGGATTCACAATTATGTATGCACACATGAATACAATAAGCAAGTTAGATTGCTAGTCAAATCTTCTTTATGACGTAGTAATAACGTTGAATTTGAATTACACTAACTTGCTCAGATATTATTGTATTCATGTGTGCAAACATAATTGTGATTCCTACATTGTTCAGATAATATGATCATAAAGTGATTCATGTAATAATGTGCCTTTGGCTGTATACATATACAGCCAAAGGCACTTGATATTTATTTGTTACGTAGTACCACAGATAATATAATAGTAGTACTATGGAACATTGTGTGCGACCTGTGCTCGGTCTTTGATTCGACAGCGAGTGCGACATGAAGTCTCAAGAACGATATTAGAAGCAAGACCTCGGTTTGCCGTATATAACTTCCCCGAAATGGGCAGACACGACACGTCTGTGCAGAGGATCCTCCCTTTTGTATAGAGGATGAGTAAACTTTATACCCTGTTACCTCATACCTCAAAAAAATACAAAACACCTTTTTCACTTGAATCTCAATAGCTTTTGACCTGCACGCAATTTTAATAAAAACATGAATTATTAATCATAAAAAAGCCTAAATGAACATGTTTATACTAGTCGCAACTTGTTAGAAGGGTTGGGACGCAACTCATATAATAACGCCCATTCTTCTTTATGTGTTCAAAATTATTATCTATTATAATAATTATAATTTCACAGTCATCGTTTTATTTTTGCTGTAATATTTAGTCACACTCTATCAACCCTAATTATTTAAGAATTTAAACACAATAATTATTATAATAGTATGATTTTCAGGCAATTGTAAATTTTAAATTTACTACTGCCTATTTTCTTGCTGACTACATTTTTTTTTTCAATATCTGTGAATGCAGATCAAAATGTCTCAAAAAGTTAAGGACCGTCTCCTAAGACCGTTTTCCTGTAGCTACAACGGTTAAGGTGTGGCCCTTGTTAAGGTTGTTAACATAATACGATGAAGAACCTAACCGGGTTCTTGCTGCCCAGTGTTGGCCAAACGTTAATTATGAAAACAATTAACAGTTAACAATTAAATTGCCAGATTTAATTACAATTAACAATTAAAATAATTAATTGTAATTGCAAGATAGACAATTAACAGTTAATTAATTGTAATTGCAAGATAGCCAATTAACAGTTAATTAATTGTAATTGCAAGATAGACAATTAACAGATAATTAATTGTGCTTGTAAAACCTTGCAATTACAATTAATTAATTGTTAATTGTTCGCATGTTTACAATTACAGTTAATCCTATCCTACTTCCTACTAATATTATCAGTTTATGTAGCATTCTATGTGTTTGTAACCGGGATTAACACATAGAATACTTTTAATCCCGGGAGTACATTCCCGTGCGTGACTTTTTACATTCATCAAATAGTATTTGTTATAATAAACAATTGACGATTAAGTTAATTGTAAATAACAATTAACTTTTTAATTGCAATTAAATTAATTGTGAACCACAATTAATGGATTTAATTGCAATTGATTTCAATTGCATCTCACAATTAAAATACAATTGAATTAAATCAATTGCAATAAAAATTGTAATTGTTTGCTTCTACAATTAAAAAATTAATTGAATTGTTCCATTGCCCAACACTTGCTGCCCCGTCTCAAAAATCCACCCTGTATAAGTAGTTAAATTGGATCAATATATAATAATATACATTTTTCAAAACAATTTTGGGTTGTTTCATTTCTGCATAGATGTGACCATTTTAAAGAAAACTACGAATGATAGATAATTTTTGATGTACTTAGGTTACGAATATGAAAATTACACACGATGAAGTACGTATGACGTACTAAGTTTCCACATTTGATTTTGCACGAGTTTTAACGTTTTTCATATGAATTCAGCGATAACATGAATCATCAAAATGGCGGGACCAATGTTTTAATCACATAACTTTAATTTGGCACTTACAATTGTATTGAAAACTGAGTATATACCAGTACAAATGTAGTACTAAGTCTTCGGGTGTGTATTACCTGCCTCTGAATAGCGCATCCAAAAGGTCCCGCCACTTTGATATCAAAGTGGCGGGACCAGGGAAATCTTGACATAATTCCTTTACCTTTAGAGGTACAAATGTCTTGTTTAGGGTACAATTAGTACATATGTAGTACTAACTCTTGAATGTGATGCATTTTAAATTGGGGGCTTGATCCCGTCATCTTGATGCTCACGAATATTGTGCTTGCGCGATGTAGTATTAGTGACGACATCTACTGTATTGTAAATACATATACAATGAAATTGTCACCACTTAAAATCGTAATGTGATGTTAATAGATGTCGCCCCCGATTGTATTATAAATGTGGCTGAATTTTATTCACTATGTTTTTCTTTACAGATGATCAAGCACGTCTGTGCAAGAAAGTGCTGCAGACAAATCGAACGTTCAGTAAGATGACCGCGTGTGGCCTGTTCTATGTAGATGCTACGCTACCTATTTATTTGATGGGACTTGTCACTAGCTACGAGATTATCCTGTTGAAATTTGCATTTCTGTGAAAGAATTCAATTGACGGAATCATTTTAGATTTTACAACCATTAAAAACGTTTGATTCAAAGGTTTAATTACTTTTTATTTAATACATTCTACCTTCTTGGCGGATAATATTTCGACGAATTTCGAATGCCATCACCGGGATTATAAAATGTTAATAAGAACTTGTATTTTTACAGGTAACAACAAATATAATGGTTATTGTTGTACGTTTGGACGATTAAGGGCTGATTTCACCAATGAAACATTTCAGCATTCCATTGACGGCACGGTTGGCGCAGTGGTTAAGCGATTGACTGCTGCGCTGCGTGTCGCGGGTTCGATCCCCGCACGGAACAAATATTTGTATGATCTGCAAGTGGTTGTTCCGGGTCTGGCTGTTTGTGTTTGTGAACTTAAATGTTTGTAAACGCACCCACAATACAGGAGACATTCCTAGTGTGGGGCAACGTTTAAAAAAAATATTGTATACTGACAGCTCTTGAACGCGTTCAATTTCAATGGTGATATCCGCACTAAGAGTTTGATACTAGAAATTATTTTGAGTTAGTACTATAAAAAGTTCTACATAGCAATGAATGACGTCCATAACACATGCGCGCTTGTTTTGCACTGAGCTTGTGTTTAATTATGAAATACTTTCTTTAGAAAAAATAGCAGGCGCATATAAAAATGCAAAATATATTTATTTCGGTTTTAGTTTGTCTCCTTGGTGTTAACGTAATTCAGTCATGCAAATACAATTACAGATGCTGAGAAGTTATGCAAGAATTTAAAACGCCTACATCGAGCTAAATTCAACAAGATGCGATGAGAGTTATTTCCGTTAAAAAGATGGCTTTGCTTGCTATGTCGTCGTACGGCTACAAATTGTGTTACTATAATTAGAGTATTCATTAAAATTGTTTATGCATACTTTTAACCCATTGTGCTCTTATTAAAACGCAGATTTCCAGGATTACAAAATCTGTTATTATGCCTTCAAATAAGGCAAATACGAGAGCACAACGAGAACGCACACACATCAAATGTGAATATTTAAGTATTATAGTAATAATAGTTTATGAAGCTGTTGCATAATACCTAATTATGTGCAGTTTCATACACTATCTACTCTCATACATTGGGATTGATCCTACTAAATAAAAGATCAAAAATAAAGATCAGGATAGAAAAAATCCACTTTTGATATTTTGTTAATTTAAAGTTCTTGTGTAAGTACCTGTCTTGGAGAAAACATTAATAAATCATCTTAAGTACACCACAATTTTTTCCTCGAGTTGGTATTTATAATGATAATTAGTTAACCACGCGGTGCTACTGAGGCACAATAATTATTCAAACCGTCTAATCTGCCATAATTTCATAAGATTACTATGTTTAAGCGAGCAGAGGTGAGTTGGTGGCCCAGTGGTAACGGCCCCGACTTACAAGTTGTAGGTCGTGGGTTCGAACCGATGCAGGTGCTTTACTTTGTGTAAATAATTTCATCACCACTGCTCTCAAAACGGTAAACGAAAACATCGTGAGGAAACCGGCATGTCTTATAACCAAAAATTCGAAGACATGTGAAATCTACCAACCCGCACTGGGCCCACGTGGTAGACTACGGCCCACTCCCTCTCACAGAAATTGGCCTGTGTCTCAGCAGTGGGAACATTAATAGGCTGAGTATGTACTATGTTTAAACCCTAATAAAAATAAATAAAATCGTTTACTGCTAGCTGATCAAAAAACTGGGATTGACTCAGAGAAAAAAAGATCATTTTTGGATTTACTGGCTTACTTCATCTTTTAATAAAAAAAGCAACGGGTTGCTCTCCGGGAGTGCCGGCAGAAGTGAAAACTTGAACATTAACGTTGTGCATTTTTGAATATTTTGGAATCGTTAGGGTATAATTTTGCACGAATTGCTTTATTTACCAGTATAAAAGTACAATTATTTATGTGGTTAAATACAATATTCATTAGTAGTACCTAGTAGTTTATTTATTTATTTTCAAAATACAGTCTAACAAAAATAAACAATTTATTTAAAACACTTATCATGAAGTATGTTTTGACTGCTTTTTTTACCCATCAATTAATATGGGTTTTCTTACCGCGCAATCTTTACGTAATGTCAAAGACTATTTACTTTGTCGGTTGCTAGGCAACGGATCTTACGGTCACGTCCTGACGCGAGTTTAAAATTTTTTACCCATCCCAAAAAAAGTGCACAACGCCGCTAAAGAAAATTTCACTTCAAAAACATCACAAATATTTTGTATACGCATATTTGTATCTCCATACAAGCCTTCCTGGGGGCCAAGTCTACTAATTTACAAACGTCATAATGGTGTCACGATGGTGAGTTTTTGACATATTTGCCATACTATTCATATATATGATTAGTAGACTTATCAATCGGGCTTTTGGCGGGTTTCAACATTCTGTTAAAACTAAATTAAAGTTGTAGATGTCTAATAAAATTGTATAGAAAGTAACGAAAACCAATGACAGCTGTCAAATTGTGATCAACTATTATTTATAATAACCATCACCGTCTGTTTCTTGTTCTTCAGAATAAAATAGCATTATTTTTGTTTAAATTAATATTCCTAATGGCCTCTTCATAATAATTACAATCCTTATCTCTAATAAATTATGTTTTAAAAGGCAGTTATGATGACTCACTGGAGCTTGAGTATTCATACACGAAAAATGAAGCTTATAAGAAGCAAACAGCTCAGAAGAAGAAAAAGTTGCCGTGTGACAGCCATGCTAGACGACATGGTTGACAAAGATGTGCAGTCGATGCTTCTGCCTCTAAACCTGATGCATACCATTTTGTTTTGTCCTAAGTATTGTATTAGGGATAACTCCATAAATCCAAACAATCTTACAGCGAAGGTGGTGTCATTTTGTGAACTGATTATATCCACTTTACTTTACGTATATCGCTTTATTGTTAGGGAATTTATGAGGAAAAGATATGCGTCTTCAACACACATCTACTCGTACTTATGCTTTGTCTGTTATAGTATCGGATTTACCATTAATTACGTCTCCAATGTGTTGCAAACGAAAAGAAATGTATCTTTTGTCTTGAAAATGCTAGAAATTCACAGATTTCTTAACGATAAGACCAGTTTTAGGGGATTCATCATTTGGAATTGGATCAGTATCGTTCTAACCATAGGTTTTAATATTTGCATGCATATTTATACCTACATAGAACTAAACCAGAACATATTATATCTTATATGTGGGTTACCTGCGTTGTGTTTTGATGTAAACATTGTGTACGCTATCAGACTAATTACGTTTTTAAAAGATAAAGTTCACTTATGGAACATTAAAGTTCAACATTTGCAACAGATGAATCCAAGTGATAATGTATCTAATTGCAAAAGAATGTTTGAAGTATACGTAAATATTTTGGAGTGTTATAATATCTACAGGACTTCCTATCAGCAAATGGTTAGTACGATTACTTATTAACAAAACAAAGCTTAGAATAACATAAGAACAGTCGAGAGGTATCGTGGCACCCGGTAGGAACGAAGTCCCTCCTTCATTTCGCTTTTGCACGGTTGGCGAATTCTCATTTGCCACTTGTGCAAAAGCGAAAGGAAATTCTCGTTCAACTGGAAAAAAAATAACATTTTGATTGTCACAACATTTCTGCTACGTCAAGAAAATGTCATTGGTTAAAATTTTAATTTTTTTCGGTATAGCTTTCATTTGCCAAGTATGCAGGGTATAATATCTTGCCATAAGAAACTTCGTTCTAAAAGCTAAGTGAAAATAAAACCTTTGGATTTTCAGATCGTGTTTCACACGGTAGAGTTCTTCTGTCTTACTTTGCTCAAATTGCAACTAACACTAGAAATATTTAAATTAACTACACTTGGCGGACATGAGTTTGTGAGTATCTCTTTCTTCATCTTGATTCTGTTTTAGTACAATAGTATCTTATGCTAGGTAAACCTGCAGCGACTTTAAACGCTAGCAACTTGCTAACGACTTCAAAATCTCACGTCAATCTCATACAGATTTTGACTTTGCTATCGAAAAATCGGCTGTCAAAATCTATGTTTATTTATTGAATTCAGTAGATTAAAATTCACCCACACCTGCAAGCTAACCAATACTGCTATTCTCTAAAAATCTCACTGTGAGTTGGAAGCGTCAGGTAGGATGACAGTTCACTTTAAACTCACTTTCACCTACATTTTCCCGTTGAGATTGTTGCTTAATACACCAGCTATTCCACAACTCTTGTTGGTCGAAGGGTTGACACTCGACTTTTTTCTTCTTTCAAAATATGAAATAGATTTTGCCAATAACTTTTAATTCAGTTGGCATAATTATGCAGATAAATTCTCCACAGTACCCAGCATTACAAGGCTATAATTTTTTTCAGGATTCAGCGGTTTATTACACCATAGTTTTGTACATTTGGGCGATAAAGGGTTTAACACTTCACACTATTTTAAGCGTGTGCTGCGAACAATTTTACACTGCGATGAATAATGTTCAAGGTTCATGCGCGCTAATTTCAAGATCAAATGGCTCAGGTAATTTTTGCCGAAATTATTTAAAAATATTCTAACAATTCTTGAATAAAAGGTGGAGAAATTACATCAGACAGATCACTAGAACAACATGGGGCAGAGTGGTCAGAGAGTGGACAGGAATGAAGAAGGACCGAGGAGGCCTTTGCAGTCGGCAAAACAGACATAAAAAACATAAACAAACGCTAAATACGAGACGGACGATTACACTGGATACTTGTCCAATTAAAAGGCTAATAATGTAGTAATTCTTGGAAAGCGTACAAAAATTATTATATGAATAAATAATATTTTTTTCAATATAGGTAACAGAGTAAGAGAAAGCGTGCGTGTCATAATTATTCATATATCAACTAAGATTTCATTCGCACTGTCGTTTATTCTAAAATTTCAGATGCCGAGAGACGGCTTAGCAAGAATGTTCAACGCCTACATCGAGCTAGATTCAACAAGATGAATATCTGTGGAATGTTCTACGTTGATGCTACTTTTCCGTTGAAAATGATGGCTTTACTTACTAACTATACCATTGTTTTACTGCAGTTTGCGTATTTATAATTCTAGTAGGTAATAAACGTATTACAGTAAAATGTTTGTTACTATGAAATTGGGTGAAAAAATATTTAATTTAATTTAAGTATTGATTGATTGAGTTAAAATTAATTATGTATTTGCAAACTTATAAAATAAAAATAAATTTATTCTAAACTTAAACTTTATGTTTGACAATGTTTATACCAACCAATATGTTTCTTTTTCATACCTTATAAATAGGAATCAAGATTAATGTGCATCACCAATATTCAATTGGTTGTTTGGTAATATTACAAGATAGGATACGAAATGACTATGTAGTCATTTCGTATCCTATTATATCTATCAATTAACAATTATTTGCGACATGTGTCGCAACGGACACCTAATTCATAATTAGCAAATTAGATATTGGGGACGGCTTCCAGTCTAGCCGGGCGTAGCTGGATACCAGCAACAGCCCATCTAACCTCTACATCCCATTTTTTGGGTAACACGGAACCCCCTGTTGACTGATTTTCAAACTCCTGACTATCCGTAACGACTGCTAAAGATCTACGAATTACAGCCGAGACCAACGAAGTAACGAGCTTTCCGGGTCACGTATAAATGAATGTTCACCCCTCCACGGACCGACGGCAGCAAACGTTGCTTAACCTTCGACGGAGCCGTGCAGCTGTTTTTTTTAAAGCCACTCATTCCTTCCACAACAAACACCTAATTAAATAAATATACCCTTCATGTCATACCTGCATGCTACTCATAATCATCTACTTACATTTTCTACTAAGCAAAATAAAGTTATTTTCGTGATTTAATTCCTGTTACCTACCTATCCTACCTATCCTACCTATCCTACCTATCCTACCTATCCTACCTATCCTACCTATCCTACCTATCCTACCTATCCTACCTATCCTACCTATCCTACCTATCCTACCTATCCTACCTATCCTACCTATCCTACCTATCCTACCTATCCTACCTATCCTACCTATCCTACCTATCCTACCTATCCTACCTATCCTACCTATCCTACCTATCCTACCTATCCTACCTATCCTACCTATCCTACCTATCCTACCTATCCTACCTATCCTACCTATCCTACCTATCCTACCTATCCTACCTATCCTACCTATCCTACCTATCCTACCTATCCTACCTATCCTACCTATCCTACCTATCCTACCTATCCTACCTATCCTACCTATCCTACCTATCCTACCTATCCTACCTATCCTACCTATCCTACCTATCCTACCTATCCTACCTATCCTACCTATCCTACCTATCCTACCTATCCTACCTATCCTACCTATCCTACCTATCCTACCTATCCTACCTATCCTACCTATCCTACCTATCCTACCTATCCTACCTATCCTACCTATCCTACCTATCCTACCTATCCTACCTATCCTACCTATCCTACCTATCCTACCTATCCTACCTATCCTACCTATCCTACCTATCCTACCTATCCTACCTATCCTACCTATCCTACCTATCCTACCTATCCTACCTATCCTACCTATCCTACCTATCCTACCTATCCTACCTATCCTACCTATCCTACCTATCCTACCTATCCTACCTATCCTACCTATCCTACCTATCCTACCTATCCTACCTATCCTACCTATCCTACCTATCCTACCTATCCTACCTATCCTACCTATCCTACCTATCCTACCTATCCTACCTATCCTACCTATCCTACCTATCCTACCTATCCTACCTATCCTACCTATCCTACCTATCCTACCTATCCTACCTATCCTACCTATCCTACCTATCCTACCTATCCTACCTATCCTACCTATCCTACCTATCCTACCTATCCTACCTATTGTAGCATTAGAAGATCAGCTTCTGCCACTTGTTAAAAAGAATGCTTGGTGAGAATCGAACCCACTCTAGCATAGGATAACTAAATACAAAGAAAAAAAATAATAGGAGATTTTAAATATGATTTGTATTATATTTTTTTTAAAGTAAGAAAAAAAACAAACAGTTGTATAAAACGTGATAAATAAATTTAAGTATGATTGCGAGCCGCTTATAACTACGGTTGATTTTTATTTTCCGAACGGAGAATTATGCGGTTTAGGGTTGAGTGTACGATCGCACGCGGGTTAAATACGTATAGGCCTTTACTAATTTAATCCCGGAGACGCGAGGTAGAACAGAGCAATTAAACCGGCAATAAATCTGGGTTCAGCGCGGTAGATGGATTGCCTAGCTTAAGATTCAAAAATAAAGTTAAAACTAATGCGATGGAGATTAATAGCCAATGAGTCCTGAAGTCCTGAAGTACGGGGCGCCGTCCTGCTGCTGCCCGGAACGACCTCGCCTTGGTTGGCGGAGGAACCCGACGTGGCTAGAAGACGTGGGTCTGTGTTGACGCAGGCTGGGAGTAGAGAACGCCAGGATCCTGTCCAGGCGACGGACGGGGGTCCGGGAAAGGCCTTGTGGCCTTGGTTATCTGCCAAGGTCCGAAAACGAGAGAGTTTTAGAAACGGCATAGGCTAGATTACGCGATTAGTGGGACGCGAGAGTGTATGATTTGATAAACGGGAAATTGGTTGAATACTCACATGTTTGTACAGTAAATACTTCACCAAAAAATAGTGGTTCTAGATTCTCGCTTGGCTGGCACGAACTATACGTATAACTTGAGGACTAGACACCACAATGAACACGATATGCTTCATCAAAACTGCGGCCAGCTAGCACAAAGATATTATCGTGATCTTTTTACATTCGCGTCTCAAACTGAAAACACGACACTTGAAGCAGAGAAAAATTATTTAATACCATGACGTATCGTCCAGAGCGGCTCACAATAGAATGACGCAAGTCAAAAAAATTGTTTTACTTTGAACGATATAGAATTCAAAATTTGAAAATGTACTCAATTCGAAATTTTTAAAAGAAATAATAGTTTATGAAACTTTTATAACTACAAAAGAGGCTTGAACGGCAGCGCAATGCTGCAATACACCCTTTCCAGCAAAAAAAAAAAATTATCGATACTATCGATAAAAAAAATTAGACAACCCTAAACGATGTCGTCACTAAAGACGGAAGGCATCATCGATAAAAATCACGACCCTATCGACAAATTTTTGACAACCCTAGACGATGTCGTCACTAAAGACACTTGACATCCCTATAGGGAAAACCGAAAAAATTATGTCTCCCCTATAGGGGTGACAGTTGAAGAGGAGACGAGACCAGGCTAGGGGAAGTCTTGAGTAACAGAGTAAAAATGAAATACTTACAAGACAACTAACAACTAACAAGACTAAACCAGAATTAAAATACCTAACCTAAGGAGCGCCTACTAAGTGCATTCGACAAAGAGTAAATACGGAACGTTCCAGATCTAAACCTTCTCGACGCGAGCTCAGGCAGCGTCCACCTAAACCTAAAAAATAATCTAAGTGCGCGACTAAAAAAACTATGGCCTAACAGAATTAAAATAACTCACGGGATAATATACCATGGCGAAATAGACTCTAGACGAAATAAAGAAGCTAAACTAAAGTAAAAAGCGAATGTAAGTATAGGTTAAAATTAATTATTGACACATGCTCAGAGGGCAATGTTGATAAAAGAAGAGGCTAGAGGTTGTAATCAACGAATATAAGCTGAGGAGGACCAGGCTACGAGAGGAAAAAAACCTAAGTCCCGAAAAAATAATACCCCAGCCTACAAAAATAAGGGCTATAAACCAGTATTTTAATGTCCCTAATTGTAGGGTATCCCTCCTGATCCGACTTTCAGCTAAGAGAGTGCTTAGAGTCTGATCAGAGGAGTGATAGTAAGGTGGGAGGGTTGGTGCACCTCAAAGAAACTCCTAGAGGTCGAACACCAACCTATTCGTCCCTTACAGCAAAACTCACTAACAAAGTTGTTGAGAGTCAACAATAAAGTTGAGCGATGAGTTACCTCTCCGAACAAACCCAGAGGTTACAAGAGGGAGAGAGGGAACATAACAAAAAGGTCGCTCATAGCGTATTGGTCAGCGAAGAGAAGAAAAATTACGGAGTAAAATTAAACAGAAAACAATATATAAATAGATACGATATGCGTAGTGTGTTATGTACGTTATTTACATCAGATAACGGAATTGTATAGAAACAGAGAATTTTGGGAGATGTTATATTATTGTTAAACTTACCGAGAAATCGGAGAATAAACCACAAAACAACTTATATTGCCATTATTTTATTTTGGTTTTTTTAATGACAATGTCAGTGTGATGAGGTGACACAATGCAGAAAGAAGAAAAAAGTTAGTGAAATGAAAATGAGGCCGTATAAGAACGGCGGTTCAAAATGAGTTTGTAACACATTTTGTAGTAAACTTGAACGTTACGGTTGCGTATCGTAAAAGTCATCCTTATGTTAAGGGGAAGGCGTCGCGACGACTATAAAATAGTAAAAGAAGCGAACGACTCTCCCAAACGAAAGAAAAGATAGAATCATCCCCGCACTCAGCAAACGGGGGGGTAAAAAGAAGAGAGTAGATGTGCCATTGCAGTCGATAATGGTCATACGACTACGATGTATGCAAGGACACCCAAAGAGGGGAATCCCTCGGCCCTCAGTCCAACAGGGGACTGGGGTGGAAATATCTTAAAAAAACACGTGAAAAAAGAAAATTTCCTGGCCCACGGCTCAGTGTGAGCACAGGAAAAAACTTGGGCCCTCAGCCCAACAGGGGACTGAGGAGAAATCCCTTTAAAACACGTGGAAAAAAAGGTTTCCTGACTCACGGGCCCAATGTGAGAACAGGAAAGAGAAAAACCCTCCGAAAAGCGAAGAAGAAAAAAAGCCCTTCCGTGACAGAGAAAGAGAGTCTCCTCGGCCCTCGTCCCACGGAGAGACCGAGAAGGGATTCTACCACGAAAGGGTGAAAAGCGTGCCGGACACGGAAATTCCTTCCCGAAAGGAATGGGGAAACTCCTCCATGACGGGGAGACAGAAAAAGGTTTCGCATCGCGAGAGGAAGAAAGAGAAATCTCCCGGCCCTCAGACCTACTGACGGACGGGGGACAAAAAAATCCTCCCGCGAATGGAATGAATGAGTCCCCGCATGGGGGAAAAAATAGGGGAACTTCCTCGGCCCTTGGCTAGATAGGGGCCCGAGAAAGGAAATAGGTGAGATGAAAAGAAAGAAACAGCGAATTTTGGAAAGGAGGAAATCTAATAGGATGATTGATGTAGATTATGGGGGTGTTATTTCAAAATATCTTTGATGTGATATGACCCGGAATGAACGGAGTCACAATCTTGAAGGAGGTAAGTTGTTCTGGAGAGTACTCTACTCACACGACACTTCACAAAGCGAGGAGCAAGCTTCCCGGAAAAATAGTCAGATCCCGAAGACCTGGAGAAATTCCTCCTCCAGACCGTGTCACCGACGTTGAGGGTGATAGCGGAACGGTTGGCGTTATATGTTTTCGAATTTCGGAGGAAAGCAAGAGAAAGATTATCGGCGACCCTAGAATAAACTTGTGCGAGGGAAGATAGGTTTGTCGCGTGTTGAGACCGACTCTCGGCTAAATCGGTGCCTTGAGTCTGTCCGTGTGCACGGGTCGGATCTATAATAACTTCCCTACCAAACATAAGAAAGTTTGGGGTAAAACCGGTAGCTAAGTTGATACATGAGTTGAGGTATAATTTGACCTTGGGTAATAATTTTGACCAATTTCTTTGATTTTCGCCGACTAAGATGCTTAAACATGTAATAACGCTTTGATTGTAACGTTCAACTGTATTAGCCTGTGGGGTATAATACGGAGTAAAAATTGGAGATTCAATGTGGTAAGACCTGAGGAAATTCAGCAATCGGTTACTACGGAAAACGGTGGCATTATCGCAAAGAATGGCGCGTGGGACTCCGAAATTAAGAAATATCTCAGATTCCAGCGCCTTAACAACAGAATTAGCGTCGACCTTTTTTAAAGGAACGAGCCAAACATACTTGGAAAATACGTCGACCATGGATAAAATATAGCGATAGCCATAAAAGGCGATAGGAAGGGGGCCAACGATGTCAATAGAAATAAGCTGTAAGGGTGAGGAGACGGCCTTCGGGTACAGCATCTGTCCACGCGGTTGAGGGTTAGAAATCTTATAGGCCTTGCACACCTCACATTGACTCAATGTTTCCGTGACGTCACGAAACATATTTGGCCAGTAGAAAAGTTCCTTGATCTTAAGGTAAGATTTCAAGACACCAGGGTGTATTGAAGGGAAATCATTGTGAACTTCCCATATGGCGAGTGGAACTTTCTCTGAAGGCAATACGACGCGCCATGGGTCAGATGAGAGAGGGCTGGTGATAGGCATACGTCTCAAGAGGACACCGTTCTGAATCGCGTAATCGGGGAACATCTGAGGCGTATCTCGAACGCCCAAATAAATCCTCTTATACCAACGGTCCGTAGTATGTTCGGGACCCTGATCGAACGAGACAGGGCTGGCATAAACCCTGGAAAGTGCGTCTGGGACGACGTGTTGCGACCCCTTGCGATGAACGATGTCAAAAGTGTATTGGGATATGACGGTGGCCCACCGGGCCAGGCGCCCAGAAGGGTTATTTAAAGTGAGTAACCATTTCAAAGCCATATGATCCGTTATAACCGAGAACTTCATACCATCTAAATAACACCGGAAATGTTTTATAGAATCAAGAACGGATAAAAGCTCGCGTTCGGTAGTGCTATAATTTCGCTCCGCCTTGGAGAATAGGCGGGAATAATAAGCGATAGGATGCTCCACACCATCGATTTTTTGTGAGAGAACCGAACCGAGACCAACCGCTGAGGCATCACACTGCAAAAAGAACGGCTTGGAAAAATCCGGACAAGCCATTACAGGAGTGTTGATTAGCGCCTCTTTCAGCTTGGAAAAAGCTTGATCGGCAGCTTGATTCCAAATTATGGGATCTCGACCTTTGCTTTTTCCGATCAAGGCGGTGAGTGGCGCGATTATGGACGAAAAACCGTCTACGAAACGCCTGTAATAGGAACACATTCCAATGAAGCCGCGCAGAGACTTGGCACAGGTAGGAGTAGGATAATCCCTAATAGCGTCAAGTTTGCCAGGGTCAGTTTGCAGGCCCTTTTCGTTAACAATATACCCCAAATATTTGAGTTCGCTCTTGCAGAACTCGCATTTTTTTAGGTTAATTGATAAACCGGCTTCCTGAAGGCGGTTCAACACCTTCTTGAGGAGGGCGAGATGGCTGTGGAAATCCTTAGATATTAGGATCAAATCGTCGACGTAACCGAAAACACAATCGTCGCTAGTGGAGGTAAATTCGAAATTTACGATCATATCAGTGAGACGTTGCATCTCGGAAGCTGCGTTTGTGAGTCCAAACGGCATTCTAACGAACTCAAATAAACCGCGTTGAGGGATTATGAAAGCAGTTTTCTGACAACTATCGTTGTCGGCGAGAGGTATCTGCCAAAAAGCACTCCTAAAATCGAGAGAGCTTATGTATCTCGCCCCACGGAGATTATCGAGGATATCTTGAATGCGCGGGAGGGGATATGAGTCTCTGATGGTAACGCTATTTAGCTTTCTACTGTCGACGCAGAAACGAACCGAACCGTCCTTCTTCGTGACCATAACAACGGGACTAGCCCAGGGAGAACGGGATGGACGAATAACGCCTAACTCTAGCATCTTGTCAACTTCGTCGTTGAGGATTTTTAATTTGACGGGTGAGAGCGGATAAAACCTTTGCCTAATTGGCTGTCCGGTGGTGTTGATTTTATGCGACAGCCATGTGGTTTTTCCGAGTCCGATTTTGTCAGACGAGATTATTTCAAATTCGTCTATGACTCTTTGTAGACTTCGCTCTTGATCGGGTGATAAGACGTTACGAGGATGTATATATCGTGGCTCGCTAACGCAAGAAGCGGATGGAAGGGAACGACTAGCGGATGAGAGATACATGTTACCTTTAATATTTTTATCGAATGCTTGACTAAAGACAGATGTCAAACCAAACTTATTCCAAAATTCAATACCCAAGATGACTGAGGAAGACATAGAGCGCGCTACTAGAAACTCATGAGAAAAAATCGTATTATTAAATTTAACTGGAAGGTGAACCGTACCTAAAATATCGATGGGCGAGTTATTGGCAGAAATAACGCGGGGACAGGCGTCGTATAAATTTAATGGAACAGATAATTCCTGGATCAAGGCATCGCTGATGAGCGACATCTGCGCGCCTGAGTCCAATAAGGCTTTGATCAGACGATCACCTAACAAAATTTCGATAAAAGGCCGGTTATCCGACGAACCGTTCGTAATCACCGGTGACACTGTACGAGAAGCGTGTCGCCGGTGGCTTAAACATTTTTTTGGATTGCACTTCGGGCAATCCCGAGTTATGACACCAGGAGTCCGACATTTAAAACAAAGGATGCCAGGAAAATGAGGACAATTACGATAGGAGTGACCGTTTTTACTACATTTGGGACATATCTGGGTCTCGCATGCAACGGTTGATACAGCCTTAGGAGAAACTGGTATAAAACTTTCAAAATGGGAAGCCAAATCGATGAGCGAACTTAATTTGTCGAATTTGTGGACGGATAAACAAGGGTAGTATTTAGGGTGCATATTGTGCAAAATAATCTGTAATAAGTTCGGTTCAGTTATGGGGAAGGACAATTGGTCGTTCAAGTACGAAACCTGGATGACGAAATCTCTGACTGACTGGTTAGATCTCTGCTTCAGATTCCTGACTTCCTGTTCGGTCCTAAATTCGTAATCTATCGGGCCGAATGTCCTTAGAAAGGACTCTTTGAGGTCTGGATAGGAGAGGTCGGGATGGCGAATGGATCGGAAGTATTTAAGCGGAGACCCTGATAATACCTCGTGGAAATGTTTCAGTAATTGGGCGTCCGATATGTCGTCTGCCTCCTTACGTTCGTCAATCGAGACGAAGAAATCACGGACGCAGGAGTCGCCAGAGAAATCGAGCTTCCACTTCGAGAGTGAAACCTGCCTGCGATAGTGGAGCGGACATTCATCGGTCTTGATAGGCGACGGAACGTCCGACGACGCTGAAGGCCTGGGCGTTCTAGGCGGGAGCGAGCGAGGTCTCGAAATTATCGGGCTTCTACAGATCGGTGTCTCGGTAATGGATCGCTCTTCGTCCGACATATTTAGAGTTGGTAACCCACGGAGGCAAAAAAATTATTAAATGATAAAATGTTTGAGGGAAGAAGTATTGTTAGAAAAATGGTCGTTGTCCTTTTAAAAAATTTCGGGTTAACGCGAATGGGCGGTCTCCTTTATTTTTGAACTGAGTTTGGTAAAATAAATATTTACGCGGTTTGAAAATGCAAATTTACTCCTGAGCGAATATTTGGTTTGTTTCGACGGCGGGGTCTAGAATTAAGCGCAAAACTAATGTTTAAATAGAATTTTAGCAAGATAGATATGTGATACGTGAGTTATTGAAAAAAATGTTTGAATGGGGTATTTCTATAGGAATATATGTGTGTACCTAATTCATACCCTTGGCGACGAGTAATAGACGTGCGAACAAACAGAAAACGACAATCAGGCGAGCAAAAGAGACGGATGGGGCTGAATGCTATAGAAAAAAGAAAAAACTAGACATTCAGCAAAATCACCAATCAAAAAGACGCTTACCTTAGATGTGATCCCTATGCATACATACTTCAGACACACGCTACGGGGTACTAGCTACGCTAATTACGAGAGACGAGTAAAACCAGGGGACAATTATATATTTGTGGGAAGGAAATGAAAGAGGCAGAGAGAAAAAAAATATTCGATCTGGTTACAGAGTTTTGAATTGCATAATAGTACACTATATTAAATCATATATTATCATACAATCGTATTTCATCACATTAATTGGTCATTAAATGAAAGGCACAAGGTTAGATAGACGTAACAGGAGCACCAACAGCAGCAAGGCACCAGCGCGACCTGTTCTGTAGTTAGGCTTGCCGAGATTTTATTTAAAACGACCGCACCTGAAACAAACAAAATTGCTCTAGGAATTAGAAATTGTGCTCTTAAAAGGGCACACCACACCGGTGCTATGAAAAAAAAAAAATTAAATTGCTTATGGGTATTATTAGGTGTTTAATACACAACAATATGATTATAGTGAATAATAATATGTTTTATTTACCTTTAATCCGGGCGCCATTGTAGCATTAGAAGATCAGCTTCTGCCACTTGTTAAAAAGAATGCTTGGTGAGAATCGAACCCACTCTAGCATAGGATAACTAAATACAAAGAAAAAAAATAATAGGAGATTTTAAATATGATTTGTATTATATTTTTTTTAAAGTAAGAAAAAAAACAAACAGTTGTATAAAACGTGATAAATAAATTTAAGTATGATTGCGAGCCGCTTATAACTACGGTTGATTTTTATTTTCCGAACGGAGAATTATGCGGTTTAGGGTTGAGTGTACGATCGCACGCGGGTTAAATACGTATAGGCCTTTACTAATTTAATCCCGGAGACGCGAGGTAGAACAGAGCAATTAAACCGGCAATAAATCTGGGTTCAGCGCGGTAGATGGATTGCCTAGCTTAAGATTCAAAAATAAAGTTAAAACTAATGCGATGGAGATTAATAGCCAATGAGTCCTGAAGTCCTGAAGTACGGGGCGCCGTCCTGCTGCTGCCCGGAACGACCTCGCCTTGGTTGGCGGAGGAACCCGACGTGGCTAGAAGACGTGGGTCTGTGTTGACGCAGGCTGGGAGTAGAGAACGCCAGGATCCTGTCCAGGCGACGGACGGGGGTCCGGGAAAGGCCTTGTGGCCTTGGTTATCTGCCAAGGTCCGAAAACGAGAGAGTTTTAGAAACGGCATAGGCTAGATTACGCGATTAGTGGGACGCGAGAGTGTATGATTTGATAAACGGGAAATTGGTTGAATACTCACATGTTTGTACAGTAAATACTTCACCAAAAAATAGTGGTTCTAGATTCTCGCTTGGCTGGCACGAACTATACGTATAACTTGAGGACTAGACACCACAATGAACACGATATGCTTCATCAAAACTGCGGCCAGCTAGCACAAAGATATTATCGTGATCTTTTTACATTCGCGTCTCAAACTGAAAACACGACACTTGAAGCAGAGAAAAATTATTTAATACCATGACGTATCGTCCAGAGCGGCTCACAATAGAATGACGCAAGTCAAAAAAATTGTTTTACTTTGAACGATATAGAATTCAAAATTTGAAAATGTACTCAATTCGAAATTTTTAAAAGAAATAATAGTTTATGAAACTTTTATAACTACAAAAGAGGCTTGAACGGCAGCGCAATGCTGCACTATCCTACCTATCCTACCTATCCTACCTATCCTACCTATCCTACCTATCCTACCTATCCTACCTATCCTACCTATCCTACCTATCCTACCTATCCTACCTATCCTACCTATCCTACCTATCCTACCTATCCTACCTATCCTACCTATCCTACCTATCTTACCTATCCTACCTATCCTACCTATCCTACCTATCCTACCTATATATATAGCAATAGTACATTATTTATGCGCTTCATTGCTAAAACTGAACAGCATGTACCTACAATTGTACATGAAATAACCGCCCGGTAGAATGACGCTCTCGCGATATATTGTTATCGTATCTTAGTTGTCGGTCGGTTAAAATGAGATATCTTTACTACATTAAGCGCTACAACATTATTATCTTCGATGTGAGTGGACGCATGTACACGTACAGTTACAATCTGCATATAGTAACAGTCTTAGTTGGTAGCGTAATCAACGCCCCCAAATCGGTTCAAGTTTGATGTTTCATGTTAATAAAACACGAAAACATGGCGTAGCGGACCTGGCTTTAGATAGCTAACAAAATCACAAATATTCTGCTTTTCGTATTCAAACTTGGTCACGACACGTCCCTTTAGATAACCTTACAGAAATAAGTCAGGACGTGTCTCAAAATCCTAAATGATCAAAATTGTATTCGTTAATCTTAATGATTTGTTAGAAATGTTGGGTCATTTTCAAAATCGTTTCAGAACTTCAGAATAAAATTACTCAATACTCAACATCTTTATTGCTTTATCAAAATGTGTACTTAGGTGGTAACTATATAACTTAGATCATTCACCTTCTAGGGCTCAGCAAAAGGGTAGTGGAGAGGAAGCCCTATTTTAGGAGATCATTTAGTTGTTACTGTACAAGTTTTAACTTACATATTTATAATCAAATCAAGAGATCATGAATAAGATACCGAAAGTACCGATAACTGAAAGTATTGCGGTGGTCATGGTCTTACTGTGCGTAACGAATTAGAGACCACACAACTGCAATTTAGCGTCAAATCAGAATGGATGCTAAAAAAGGTGTACATCTGGATTGGCCACCCGTTACTTATTTATTTGCATGTACGGAAGTTTAAGGTCAACTAAAATTGGCAGCTGTAATATGTGTCCGTCCCTTTTTTGGTTTAGCTTCTGAATTAGTTACTTTGGGCTAACGCTAAAAAAACTACCCGATTTTGAAAAATTCTTCATTAGTGCTCCGCTCCTATTGGTCTTACAGCCTTCCTCGATAAATGGGCTATCTAACACTGAAAGAATTTTTCAGTTAAATCGGACCAGTAGTTCCTGAGATTAGCGCGTTCAAGCAAACAAACAAACAAACTCTTCTGTTTTATATATTAATTAACTATAGAAGTATAGATTCAACTTTATATATTAGTTTTAGTCCAGAATAAGGCACTCAAAATGATAACTAATGCACCTCTATTTATCAGAACCAATGAACTGCACGAGTACACTGAAATGAAAACAGTTAAGGAGGAAGTCGAACACAGAGTAAAAGCATACAAAGACCGTATAAAAGCCCATACTAACACCCTAGCAACAGCGCTATGTGAACCAATAAAAGACAGAAGGCTCAAAAGACAACACATATGGGACCTTGTTCACTAACAAACCCTAACTTAATAAGAGACAGCTTCCTCACTGGAGGAACAGTTCTTTCCAGTCAATAAACTCGCACAACAAATCTGCTAAGGGCTTCTTAAGCCGATCGCAAGATGTTATTACGAAAAAAAAAAAAAAAAAAAAAAAATATATTAGTTTATATAAGTCTTTTAGAGAAATTAAGTTGTGCACACGCACAACAGAATGAGCACGATTTAACAATAAAATTTGAAAACCAACACCAAGTGGGACCCAAACGGCAGTATACAACCTCGCGGAAGGCCAGAAAGGACTTGACAGGATGAACAAGACTCTTAATTAAGTTAAGGTGGCATTTTAGAAGATGGCAGCGTCGCAAATATCTATGAAATATTTTGCTGTTCTGATTATTTTATCAATACTACTGCATAAACTTATGAATTATTCTCTCTGTAGTGGACTATTAACGATTACAATAAAGTATATTGTTCTATCTAGTCATCATTCTAGCGTTAGTGACAGAAACATTTTAAGGTTATTCAAATTCTATTTCCGTATTTCATATACTTTACCAACCACTCAGAGACTATTAAAGACTTTCACTTCATAACGCCTTCGATAGAACGTCATAAATAAATACTTTATAAAATGATTCCCATCGAATTTTTTTTGGAAAAGGCAAAAAGAAAATTTATAGATAATAATTTTATGAGCATTTTCTTTCCCTTATACTTTAACGGAATAATCGTGTGCGAGTCAGAATTTAATATCAGTGATAAGATTACAGAAAAAGTTTCTAAAATTAAAGTTATGTATGCTGTGATCGGTAACGGTGTATATTTTTGTTTGTTATGGGCAACTATCATATTCAATCCCTTTCGTTCCTTCTTGTTCAAAATGTTCTACTTATTTCTTTACTTTTTATATAGTTTTAACTTAGCAGCTTTGTGTTTTACCCACATAAACAGGAACTATTCAATTTTGCGCATAACATCGTCACTCCAAGAAATCAATAATTGCCTTTATAGCACCAGCGATTTGAAAAAGTTCAAGATATTTTTTTGGGCGTATTTTTCTTCAATAATTTTTCTTTGGCTAACTAATGTGACTGGAAAAATGGTTTTTGACATATACTGGACGTGGATCAGGGTCTTTTATGATTCTTTATCCATTATTTTTGATTTAGGAATGGCTCATACACTTATGGTCATTTATATTTTAACTTGCAAACTTGAAAAATGGAACTATATCGTAGAAAACATTAATTTTGGCAATGAAGATGAAGAAATTACAATAGACAGAGAAGCAATAGTGAAGAATCAGCATCAAGTTATAAAGCTAACCTGCAAAGCGTGGAAACTGTCAAACGAGATATCTGGATTCAAAGTAAATAACATTTTTATAGTTAAATGATGAACTAAAAGAGATTCCAAAAGACTACAACATGAATACATCTTCTAGAAATAGTATAAAACAAAAGCACTTCGATCTTTTGACTCCATGGAGAAATAGTTTAAAACAAAAAAACTTCTATCTTTTGACCATCACACATAATTATTAGGGGGAACGTAGTATCCGTGCGAAGCAGTGCCGGGTCGCTAGTACCACATACTAGCTTGAACGTCGCATATGTTCCGTTCGTAGACATAATAAGTCAATTTATTTGATTTCAGATTCTACTGCATTTTATCTCTACGTTTATCATGTTTGTCATGTATATTATGATGATATTAATATTTTCGTTCACAAATAAGGTTAGTATTCATGTTATTTACTGATGATAATTATTATTTACAACCGTACATTTTGCTATTAACCATATTATCAGCCTGTAGCAATCTACTGCTTGATTAAATGCTCTCCATTCGCCGGATCATCCAGCTGCTAACAGTAGGCAAAATATTACAAAATGATTGTGGTTTTTTAAAACCACAATCATTTGTAATACTGTCGCACTGCTAGGCAGTGGGCAAAGGTCTCCCCCCTGCTTCGCCATGCATCTTTGCTTGCTGTCTTTTCCGGCCAATCAGTTAAGAAAGAGGCTAGGTCGTCGCCCCAGCTTTTCTTGGGCCTGCCTCGATGACGACGCCCGTTTTCAGACACCCACTGCGTGTCTACCCTGGCCCATGATCTGTCCTTTGCATGCTGTATGTGTCCGCCCAGTCCCATTTCAGCCTCGCGGTCTTATCGCCAACATCGGCGATGTCTGTCTTCGGGCGTATTGATGTGTTGCGAATGCGATCCGTTAGTTTTATATTCAAAATGCTACGCTCCATCGCTCTTTGACATATACTGGACCTTAAGTTTGGAATTCTGAGCCTTGGTCAAATACCAAGTCTGAGCGCCATAGGTTAGGACAGGGATACAGGATGAGTTTATTTATAATTACTATATTTAAAAAAATCTTCCCAAACCTCCGAGTATAAAGACCACCTTTGCAAGCTTGCATCATACATAATGTACTATTTTAGATGGATAGAAATATCATAATCAGCCACACATTCGGTGTAACCATTTGCCTGTGCAAGTTGATCATAGTGGAGGGGACAATGTGTTACGCCTGTGAAAATTTTTATAGTGAAGCAGCAAGAGCCAGATGTAATGCTATTTTGAAGTCATCACGAGACAGTAAGTTTTTCCACATTAATAGTTAAACGTTCTTTGTCGTTCACTACCGCATTGGTCTAATGGTCGCGTCTGCTAGATAAAGGGCAAGATTCACAGATTGCACTTTGCTCACTAAAGTAAGCTTCGCACACGAATATGAATATTTTACATTTGAGAATAAGCTTCGAATCCATATAATCACTGGGCACAAACAATTGGCTACACAGTTACAGGGACAAGGATCTTATGACTGCGTCAATAAACGGGGTTTGCGTGGCTGAATTTTGGGCTAAACATAATATTTTAATTTTCACCACTTTATTATTTGTCATCGATACGCTAAGAAGAAGAATAAAAATGCTCTGTTTGATTTTCAACTTTTAGCACTGAGCAGAGCCTTTAAAATTTTACAGTGCCCTTTCTTAGCGTTTTTCCGTATAAACTTACACATCATCATCATCATTCTTCTGTCCTTTTCTCAATTTTATTTGGGGTCGGCGCAACATGTCCCTTTTTTCCCATACTTCTCTATTAGTCGTCATCTCAGTAGTCACCCTCTATAACCTTACACATACTGGCTAGAAAAAAACACCCAATAATATCTTAATAAATATCTGTTTCAGTGACATCAAAAAGACTCTGGAAGAACATGAAACGAATGATGGATGTAAATATAGTAAAAATGAATGCGTCCGGACTGTTTACTATCGACGCAGTGACAATGATACATCTCTGTTCTATTATCACAAGTCACATTATTATATTACTGCAATTTGCTTTTCTGTAACAGCGCATTCCTACATGGATGAATTTTGCTTTTTTTATGGCATGCAGTTTTCCTTAGCAGTCCACTGCTGGACATAGGCCTCTCCCAAGCTGTGCCACAACACCATGTCCTCCGCCTTCCGCATCCAGTCTGTCCCGGCCACTTTCTTAAGGTCATCGGTCCATCTTGCTGGGGGGCGTCCCACACTACGCTTGCCGATACGCGGTCTCCACTCTAGGACTCGTCTGCTCCACCGGCCATCGGTCCTTCGACAGACATGGCCAGCCCACTGCCACTTCAGTTTGCTTACTCTGCAAGCTATGTCGGTAACTCCGGTTCTTTTCCGGATAATTTCATTTCTGATTTTATCCTTCAAACTCTATACTTTATTGAAACTCTAATTATACTTAATTCCTATTTTGGGGTCCTAAATAGCCAAGCAACTGCGTCAAACTGCGTCAAACTTGGATGTAACTGTGACCAACCGGTCACAGTTCTTACCTAACCCTGGTCCAGGTGTCCTTGCTTAGTTACTGTGACCAATTCGGCTCGCGCGTTGTTGTTCACGGTTTTTACCTAACCTAACCCGTTTTGTCGGAGTATCTTAGCTTAGTTATTGTGACCAACTGTAAGAAAAGGCCAGATAGTTAAACAATAACCCCCTTTAATAAACGTTGTATAGCGTCTGTATAGTTACACAACACTTTGTCTTCTTTTTTCGAATGTCAAATTACTGACGACTGAAAGATAGAAATCGGTGTGTAACTATACAGGCGATATACAACGTTTATTAGTAAGGGGGTAACTCTTTTTTTTTATGTGCATCTAGAAGCTCATTTTTTTTAAGAATTTCATTAATTATAAAACGTGTAGGTTAGGTACATCATTAGAAGGTCAATAATGATTTAGAGAATCAGTTAAATATTTCCCACGTTTTATGATCTTTATGATTATGTATCTAATGGCCCTGAAACTCCTACAACTACGCAAGTTTTTTATAAAATACAATATCTAGCAACAGTTTACGAATAAGTATAGTTTTATTCGATGTAAAATAAATTTTCGGTATTCTAAATTATGGATTCAAATGGATTTTTTCTTCGTAACATAATATTTTGTATGACCAGAAATAATATTGTTTTAGTCTAGGGCTAAGCGCAAATCAATGTCAGATTTTGGTCACGATATGATATCAACTAATAAAAAAAACCTAAATTATAATTTAAATATTACCTGATACCAAGTAAAATGCTCACGGTCTAATTATAAATACGAAAATTAAAACAACGACAAAACATTTTTTTTTCTCTCTTTATTTATTAGGGACTTGTACCATTAACAGGTCATGTCAGCCCCATCATTTCCTTAAGTAAGTTACTTACAAAATTTTCCTAAGACTATTAATATAAACCTATAAATAAGCTTAGCTTTATTACTTGCAGGGTAAGCCAGAATACACTGAAATTTACCTAAATCGAATGCATTTAATTTTAATTTTATACACAAATGTTGCCTTTCAAAACTATTGCGAATACAATCTATAAGGAGGTGTTTGTTGGACATCTTCTGGTTTATCACAAATAGTACAGTTAGGTGAAAGGGATTTCTTCATTAAAAAGGCAAATTTTTTAAGTGGTTCATGTCCTGATCGTATTCTAAAAGCTATTTTAAGTAATTGCCTACCTAGTTTAACATCGGCAAACCACGGTATCCGAGGAGCCGCTCACATTGCATAGTTTTGTACCATATTCCTTTTTCTCGAGATCTGATGTTAAAAGGTTCTTTCTACTTTTGTTGCCATATTGTCTTGTACCGTGAAAAATATTCTGAGTAATCAGGAATTATGAATACCTCGCTTGCGTCTGTACAAGATCTTTTAGCCAAAATGTCAGCCTCCTCGTTACCTCTCAAGCCAATATGTGAAGGGACCCACTGCAATCTCAGAGTTACATAATTAGGCATGGTATAAACTATATCAAGAACAACATTTTATTTTGTTATTAATTTGTGTCATTATTATTTTTTTGATGATTGAAGATTTTGAATAACGGTCTAACGTATAACAGTTGATATTTAGGTATTAAAGGGTGTTGCTTTTCGACTAGTTTTGCCTAGAAATGATTCGATCAATGGTGAAATATTTTTATTTTCTCGACTATGCTATAATAAATATCATAATAGTAAACAATGATAAACTAAGACCCTATGGCACGTACTAGGTAATTGGCTTTACCCGTGATCATTAATAATAGATGTCAATTCCAAGGGTAATATTTAATTAAATTAGAAGGTAGCATATAATACAAAATTGATTACTTACTTGATCTTGTGTATCGTCAACAAATAATTGAATTAGCTTCATTAAGTACGGTACAGGAATATGAATCATTCGTGTTCAACAAGCCTGAAATAAAATGCAGTCAATAAAAAGAACAAACAATTTTAATAATAAAAGTCATCGTGTTGAAGTTTTATTAAACAACTTCGTTGACAAAGATGTGCAGTCGATGCTTCGACCCTTAAATTTGTTGCAAACTATTCAGTTTTGTCCAAAATATTCCATCAAAGATAATTTCATAACTTCGAACAGCCGATTATCGAATTTTGTGTCATTGTGTGTCACGATATTATGTATATCGATTTTATTATACGAAGCTGCCTTGTCAATTATTCAACCCCCTGTTTTCGATAGTATGACGTATTATATGATGAACATCTTAAGATGTGTTCTGTACAGTTTGGGGTTCTTAATGAATTTAAAGCAAAGTGTGTCATATAAAAATGATAACGTTTTTTTCGTTTTAAAATTACAAGATATTCACAGATGTTTCAATGATAAGGCCAGTTTTAAACGCTTCACTTTTGTTAACTGGATTGCTGATATCTTGTTTTTAGGATTGTATATCAGTGCCACAATTATTTCTTGCACTATGCTTAAAATATCCGTTTTCCGCATATTTAGTGGTGCAATTTTACTAAGTTTTGACACTAACATTATTTATGCTGTAAGACTCATTCAACTGTTAAAAGATAAAGTTGATCTATGGAATATTCAAGCTCTTCAATACCAAAACTTGGAAGGAAGGGACAGAGTGGATTATTGTAAAAGAATGCTTCAGGCTTACGTTAATATATTGGACTGCTATGACATCTACAAAGTTTCTTTTCAATTAATGGTTAGTTAGATTAAGCAGCTTACTTTTTACATGAGGAAATGGGTAAAAAATATATTCATACTAAAATCTATTTTTTTTTTCAGATCGTTTTTCAAAATACGCAGTTATTTTATGAGTACCTCCTTAAAATTCAGACATTTATAGATTTTTTTAAATTGTCTGCATTTAGTGACCGCTTTTATGTAAGTAGTTTACTTATTTAAGTACACTCGAGAGCAATGAATCCGGGTCACTTAAAGAATCCTAAAAATCTCGGAAACTAAAAATGCTAGGTTAATGCAATAAATTGTATTTAATAGACAATGTAATACTCCTTAAATGAAGGTATTAAAACTTCTTAGTTATTGTAAAGTTATATCATAAAAAAATCAAATTTGAAAAAGGGCCACTTTCGAAGATGGAACTACGAAATTACAGCATTTGGTTTTGCTTTTGTTTGTAATCTGTCATTTATGTGGGTACATAAACCATGTTGATAGTGCTCTATATTCATTATTCAAGCTGAAATTATGTCGCTTACGCCTGAAGAATGCACCAGAATACTTACAATGCTGGAAACCGGCCGGAGTCAGCGCGATACAGCCAGGACTGTCGGTGTGTCGCTGTCAACAGTACAAAGAGTTCTCCGACGTTACGAAGAAACTGGTTCTAACCTACGCAGACCAGGAACGGGCAGAACCAGGTGTACCACAGCACGAGAAGACCGATACTTGGTGAACACCATGCTTCGAAATCGCTTTCTCACAGGAACTGAACTCACAAATCAGTTTCGACGCCTCGGAGGAAGTAACCCAAGTGCATGGACAGTAAGACGTCGGCTTGCTGAATCTAACTTAAAACCCCTTAGACCTGCAAACGGCCCTAAACTGGAGCGTGGGCATCGTATTTCAAGACTAAGATATGCCCAGAGCCACGTAAATTGGAGTATTGAAGATTGGTCAAAAGTTATGTTCTCCGACGAATCAAAATTTATGCTCTACAAGCACGATGGAAGACACAGAGTGTATCGAAGACCAGGGGAAAGATTCAAGCAAGCATACATCGAAGAAAAAGTAGCCTACGGTGGTGGGTCTGTACTTGTGTGGGCCGGAATTTCTTCTGAAAGTCGCACAGAGCTGGTGATCATAGAAAACGGCTCTTTAACTAGCGTAAGATATGTGGAAGAAATCCTCAATGATCACGTTGGTCCATTTATGGTCAATTTAGGTGAGGATGCTATATTTATGCATGACAATGCCCGACCTCATACAGGTAGGATTGTGAATGACTACCTTCAAGAGATGAACATTACTCGTATGGAGTGGCCAGCGCGCAGCCCGGATATCAACCCGATCGAGCATGCTTGGGACGAGCTAGGCAGATGCGTAAAACAACGAAACCCTCCCCCAATCACGCTTCGTGAGCTCAAAATTGCTCTCACAGAGGAATGGGAGAATATTCCCCAAAATCGTATAAGGAACTTGGTGTACAGCATGCCAAACCGCGTAAACGCAGTAATGGAAGCACGAGGAGGCAATACGAAGTATTAAAATTCAAGAAAATCGTAATAAAGTTCAAAAATTTCATGTTTCCTATTTTTGTTTTAAGGAGAGATCAGCAGTTTTTTTCTTTATGTAATTTTGTGTTAATAAAATGTATGGTGACTCATATTTTTTTTACTTTCATTTAAGGAGTATTACATTGTCTATTAAATACAATTTATTGCATTAACCTATCATTTTTAGTTTCCGAGATTTTTAACATTCTTTAAGTGACCCGGATTCATTGCTCTCGAGTGTAGTTTATAGAAACATAACATATAACACAACATTTCAAATAATGTTATTGAATATTTTATTGACCGAGCGAACAAAGCGACCGAAGAGTCTCTGCTTCGACTCTGGCAAAATTTGCTTTCGTATGTCAGTTTGTTGGTAGTCCTCTACAGGTCATATTTTACAACCGATCTGGACGAAACTTGGTATAGAGGTTTCATGAATTTATAGATATTTATGTCGTCGAGGATTTATTATTGGAGAGGTACTTCAATAGGGGCAAAATGGTGGCTACTGTGATGTCTAAGCCTTATGAGATCCGATTTCGATGGTGGTGTGCTTGTCCATGAATGTACTGAACCATTGTCAATAATAGATCCTTACCATCCCCCCTTGTGTATTGAGATTACTAGTGTATCACCAACATTTCTGAAATGCAAATTCTCTTCAAAGTTTAACTTCCGCAAAGCAAACTACCAACCAATTAACGAGAGAATAAATCAGGTTGATTGGATTGAAAACTTTGCTCAATATCAGGATGCCAACGCTATGGTAGAATAGCTTTATAAGATATTGGACAACATCATAAGTTCATTTGTGCCAAAATCCAAAATAAAATGCCTTATGGTTCTCTAAAAGTCTTATAAACATTCCGAACGAAAAGGAAAAACTTACGTTACAAAAAGTACAAACATCCACGTGACGACTACGAATATAAATTATTGAGCCAGAGAGCCAATCAAGTTATCAAAAGTAGCTATGATAACTTCTCTAGGAAGATGGAGGAGGGCATAACCCATTATCCCAAGCTATTCTGGTCCTTCGTCAAAACGAAAAAATCAGGCTCAAGTGAATTGCCGTCAGAATTGAAGTTGGGCACAGAGGTGGCCACTTCTGGTGATCTTCTGGTGATCTGCGATCTTTTTGCACGTCACTTTTCGTCGACATTTACTCAATCGGGCACCTTACAATCCGAACATCGCTCTGATGATAAGCAGATCTACTCTTGTAATACGTTGGGCAGTGTTGCTTTCTCGGAAAAAGACGTAATCAGAGCACTAAGAAAACTTAATGTATGCAAAGGTGCAGGTCCAGACGGTCTACCACCCATATTTGTCAAAAAATGTGCAGTCAGTCTATCTCTTCCACTCAAAATAATGTTCAACTATTCTATTAAAACTTCTCAATTTCCTGATAAGTGGAAGCTAGCACATATAGTGCCCATCTTTAAAAAAGGGGAGGCTGATAACGTAAGGAATTACCGACCTATCTCTATTTTGTCTGTGTTTAACCGCTCATTCCAGAATCGAGACAGCTCCTCAACAACATGGTTTTTGCGCTCAAAAGTCTACTACGACCAACTTGGTTCTCTACGTCAATGACCTTTGCAAATTAGTAGACTCACGCAAGCAAGTCGACTCTATTTACACCGATTTTGGCAGTGCGTTCGACAAAGTAGACCACAAAATATTGTTGCATAAGCTGTCAAACCTTGGCATATTTGGTCAACTTTGGTTTAAATCTTATCTGACCGACAGAAAACAGAGAGTTGTAATAAAGGGCCATCAGTCCTTAGCTTACCTTTCTACATCCGGAGTCCCACAAGGTTCCCATTTGGGCCCAATACTGTTCGTTATATTCGTCAACGATATAACAAACATCAAACACAGTACCTGCTCTATCTTCGCAGATAACTTGAAACTATACCGGGTCATTGACGCTAGTTCAGACATTGCCTTACTCCAGGAAGATCTCAATTCCGTACATAGTTGATGTGCTAAAAACCACATGTCTCTAAATGCCGATTAGTGCTACCATATAACATTCACAGAAAGCACCATGCGCTTACTTCTTCATATTCGTTCAACGGAAGAGTACTTCAAAAAGTCGACAAAATCCGTGACTTAGGTGTTCTCCTTGACAGTAAACTTACCTTCATACCCCACATTGACTCTATTGTTTCTAGAGCGGCTAAAACACTGGGATTTATAAAGAGAACCTGTTATGACTTCAAAACTGTCCAACCCTTACTAGTACTCTGTAATTCACTAGTGCGGACTGTTTTGGAATACGCGTCACCTGTTTGGAATCCAATTTATGGTACACATGTGAATCGCATAGAAAGGGTCCAAAAAAGCTTTACACGCTATCTGCGGTACAAATCCCATAGCTGCCATCTGGACGCTGATTACTCGCAAAGGTTAAGTCACTTCAAAATGATAACTTTAAAACAGCGAAGGCATACTAACGACCTGATTTTGCTCCACAAAATTTTTAATGGATCTATACAAGTTCCGAGGTTTCTCGTCGAAATAAATATATCTGTGCCTCGACAGAGTTCACCCAGATCTGAACGCATCCTAGATGTGTTCACTCCATGCCCAACAAGAACTAACCTCGGACATTTGGCACCAATGAACAGGTTGATGAGGACGTACAACAAGCTCCATACACGTTCCAGTAGCGTTGACATCTTTGCCAACAAGCTATCGCAATTTCGCAAAAAATTGTTACTGATCCACAGTGGCCACAGTTAATGTCTATACCTATCTATCTTTATTATTATTAATACTCTTATTTACTTTAGAGCAACAAAAGAGATTTAGTTATTTTTAAATTATTTAATATATTTTTTTGATTTTCAATTTTTGTTTTCATGTATTTTTAATTTATAAAAATTTCTTGCTTGTATCTGTACTCTGTAATTTTATCAAACTTGAGTTTTGCAAGTGCTGTGCACACCTGTAAGTGACAAGTTCATTCTAGATTTTAAGTTTAATTGTTACAGTACCTCGAATAAGTCGTTGCTGTGCCATAAAAATAAATAAATATTTAAAAATGTAAATAATATGTTTATAAAATTAAATAAAGGAAATATTAATATTATAAAGAGGAAAGATTTTTGTTTGTTTGTTTGTTTGTACCGAATAGGTTCCAAAAGTACTGATCCGTCCGATTTGAAGAATTCTTTCAGTGCTAGATAGCCTATTTATCGAGTAAGGCTATAGGCTATATATCATCACGCTAAGACTAATAGGAGCGCAGTACCATTGAAGAATGTTTCAAAATCGGGGGTTTTTTTAACGTTAGCCCAAAGTAACTATTTCACGCGGACGAAGTCGCGGGCAGAAGCTCTAGTAATTTATATAATTAATATAACAATGGTAGGGTAATTATTCAATGTAAACACATTTACTAGCGAAATAATGAAAAGTAGATCGTCACATCTACGGTAAACTTGAGAATCTGCAGAAAATGCATTTTACAGGGTAGCATTATGAAAGTAAACATCAAAGATATCTTTTTTTTTCCACGGTTTGTGGTGGGGTGTGAAATTTGGCTTTCAATTGGCCCAAAGGATCAATGTGCAAATTGTTTTGATTGATTAATCCGAATAGAAAGAAAATGTGATGTTTTCTTCAGAGGCTGTTACTTTAACTTTTTTATAATGTGCTCAATGAAAACACGCAATTATGTAAAAGATAAGACTCTTAATCTGTTTCTTTTTTACAGTTTATATCGTTTATGACAACGTTAATAGTCACTTGGATAATAAAATCTATGTCATTATACATCGCATTAAACCAACACTGCGAGAAGTTCTACAAAGCTATGGAGAACGTTCAAGACTCATGTGCAATTATTTTAAATTCAAATTGTACAGGTATTTCTAAGTTCTTGCTTGTTTTTAAGTGGCTTCTTTGGTCTAATATTCGCAAGCGCTACTGCTGTACTTGAGGTCCTGGATCTGATTCCCGGGTCAAACAAAGTGTTTTTAGTTTACCCTATGGAATTTCTCAGTAGCAGCCTGCGGTATGGATTTATGCCCACTTGATGGCATTAAGTTCATCCCCTCATACATGGGACTTAAACATAATTCGCTTAATGTGGGTTTATACTGTCTTCTCAATAACCCTTCGGAAAAACCGGCGTGATGCCATGTTATGTGCTGTTCTACGCTTTTTTTTTTGTATTTCACTTCTTTTTTTCATCCAATGAGTCAACTGTTATGTTCGGTTTAGGTATTTATAAGCTTCTAACCTCTACCTTCTTTACAGATGCTGAAAAAAGGCTCTGCAAGAATGTTAAACGCCTACATCGAGCGACATTCAATAAGCTGGATGCCTGTCAGATATTCTACGTTGATGCTACTTTACCCTTCAAAATGTTAGCGATACTTGCTAACTATACTTTTGTGTTGCTACAGTTTGCGTTTTTGTAATAAATAATTCTGTTACTAAAAAGCGATATTTAGTAAAAAGTTTTTTTTTAAATACCAATTGTGGCGAGACGAGCTTGACGCCTACAGACAGGACTGGTCACACTGGCTCAAAACAGAGAGGAGTTGAAAGAAGAAAGGGAGGCCTTTGCCCTGCACTGGGACAACACAGGCTAAAAATAAATAAATAAATAAATGGTGGCGTGTAAAACTGATACAAGATAAGTTTAATCGACACTGTCGGAGACAACACATTCATGACCACCGCCCGCCACTGCGACTACGGAGGGGGGACCGCGGCGAGCGAGGTACGGGGGACGAGGTGCCGCCAGCCGCTGACCTGCACGACAACGTCCACTTCAACTTGAGCATCACGGTCCAAGAGGCGCGCATTCTTATGTCCAATATACGGAACCAAACCGATAATAATTACAGTCCGCTATTTCATTTCGATCACCTCGAGGAATCCCCAACATATGGTCCTCTCACCGTGGTAAAGGACACTAAGGACGTCTTGAGGCTTATTTGGAGACTACACCGTGTCTTAATCAAGAAACTTTGACGAGTCGTACGCGCCGGCCATTGCGCGACGACTTTCAAGGACATAGGAAGGGCATCTGAAGGACGAACAAATCGTCTCAACACTGGATAAAGGATAAGACATCTTGTGAGTTCGTTCCTATTTATTCCTCTTACCCTCTCTTAACTAGTCATATTTCCCTTTTAAATACCTATCATACACAATTTGCTAAAACTTGAGTCGGTGCTTTGTGCATTCTTCATACGTTACAACTCATACATAATTATACCTTTATACTGTTAACTATAATAGTTTGGCTATTTTAGTTTGTTGATAACTTAATTTTCATTAATTTCGTCATTCGAGGCTTTTGTAAGCTACCTACTTGCAATCATAAAACTCGAGCGTTGAATGCCTATCGCATGAATCATCTTGTTTACTTCAAATCGATAACGCACAGTCATTCAGCTTAGCTGCCTGGTTATAATTACTGCTTACATATTACGGTGCATCAAGTAACTTATTGTTTAGAATCAGCTGTTGCCCTTATTGCGATTTGAGCTTGTTTTGTGATCATGGCCGAAATTAAAACTTTAATTAAAAAACGCTCAGCTATTAAATCAAAGCTCACTATTTTTGGCAATCATATAAAATTAATTAAAACTTCTAAAACATTAACGGAATTACAAATCATAGATTTAGAGTGTCGCTTGCGAAAATTTGAGCCCTTATGCGAGGAATTCGACGCGTTACAGACTGAAATCGAGATCCTATCTGAGGAGCCACCAACCGATGAAGTTTCCGTGGAGCGAGTGCAGTTTGACAACGACTACTACTCGCTGGTGGCCACAGCCAAGAGCCTGCTTGCTGCCGGAGGAAAGGGCAGTGGGTCTGTGATGGAGTTTAGCGATGCAGAATCAGGTGGGCGAGTGAGAAATTTGGTTAGGCTACCGAAAATTGACTTACCACATTTCAGTGGTGGCTATCAAGACTGGCTTGAATTTAAAGACACATTCCTTTCTCTTATACATAACAGTGATTGCATAGATAACATAAATAAATTCCATTATTTACGGGCTTCTCTTCAAGGAAGTGCCGCTCTGATTATTAAAAACATAGATTTTAAAAGTGACAACTATAAAATTGCATGGGAGTTATTGTGTGAGCGATTTGATAACAGTCGCTTACTGGTTAATAACCACTTACAAGCTTTGTTTAACGTAGAACCCATTCGATTAGAATCGTGTAAGTCGATTCAATATCTTATTGATGTAACTAACAAGAACATTAGGGCACTCGCATCATTGAAAGAACCCACCCAGTACTGGGACACACTCGTAATTTATATGATGTCAACTAAACTTGATAGTGTGACGGGCCGAGAGTGGGAAGAACATCGGAATACGTTGACTTCATCCCCAACCCTATCACAGTTCATAACATTTTTAAATAACAGAGCCGACTTACTAGAAACTTTAGAAGAAAACAATAAAAATAATAAAATAAAATCAGAACCCGTAAAAGCGAAAAGTTTAGTAATAAATAATAGCACTAATAGCAAAACTAAAAATAAAAATTTCAAACGTAACTCATGTCCATTGTGCGACGATGAGTCACATCAGCTGTTCAATTGCGAATCATTTAGAAGTCTTCCACTAGAATCTCGGATTTCTAAAGTAAAGGAGTTCAAGGTGTGTTTTAACTGTTTGCGTTTCGGTCACGCAGCAAAGAAATGTTTTTTGTCACACTGCAAATATTGCAAAGAAAAGCACAACACTCTTTTGCACGTAGAAAAATCTGAGCAATCTGCTTCTCGTGATTCGTCTTCTTCATCTTCAAAAGATATAGTATTGACAACTGATGTTCTACCGGTTACTACTCCGACGCGTGTTTTCCTTTCCACAGCGTTGGTGAGAGTGGTTGACGACAAGGGCAACAAACACACCGCCAGGGCGATCTTGGACAATGGTAGCGGAATAAATATCATTTCCGAAGCTTGCTGCAGTAAGCTGGGTTTGCCGAGGCGGAACGTGAGCTCCACGGTATCAGGTTTTAATAATCATGTATCCAATAGTACACAGTCTTGCAATCTCACAATTGAGTCATTGAATTCTAGCTATAGGACTAACATTGATTGTCATGTGTTTACCAACGTCACCACAGCAGTACCAATCACATACATTGACACACAACACATTCAAATTCCAGCAGGCTTATGTCTATCTGACCCCTCTTATAACATTCCTTCTAAGGTCGATCTTCTTATCGGGGCAGATGTCTTCTGGGATATACTAGGTAACAAAAGGATTAACCTAGGCAAACATCTACCTATGCTACGTAGTTCGGAGTTCGGATGGATAGTCACTGGTCACATCTCGAGTCCGAAAGGTACATTCAGTCAATGTCTTTTTACTCAAGGTCAACTCGATGTTGATCTCACTCGTTTTTGGGAAGTAGATAGTGTTTCTCATGATTATTCTCAATCCGCAGAGGAACGTGCGTGTGAAAATAGTTTTTCTGTTAACACAACTCGTAATGACAATGGTCGCTTTGTCGTCACTATTCCTCTCAAGCAAGATCCTCAGGTCTTAGGTGATTCTTTTGAGATGGCTAAGCGCCGTTTTTTATCGCTTGAGCGAAAATTCGAACGAGAACCAATATTCAAGGAGAAATATTTAAACTTCATGAAAGAATACGAGCAGTTAGGTCACATGACTGAAAATAAAACCCTTTTTCCATACAGTGACAATGCCAACTACTACCTTCCTCATCATGGCGTACTTCGGGAGTCCAGTACAACAACAAAGTTGCGTACGGTCTTCGACGCATCAGCCGTCACCACTTCAGGAATTTCTTACAATGAAATTCAGATGGTTGGTCCTACTGTCCAAGACGATCTCTTATCGATTCTCCTCAGATTCCGCCAGCATAAATTTGTAGTATCGGCAGACATTGAAAAAATGTTTAGATCTATAGACATAGTACCTCGTCAACGCTCGTTACAGCAAATAGTATTTAGGTATGATTCCTCTCATCGTTTAAAAACCTACACACTTAACACAGTTTGTCAGGGGACTGCATCAGCGCCATATCTTGCGACGAAATGTTTGAGTAGCCTGGCATCCACAGTCAACGATAATAGCGTCAAATACAGTATATCGCACGACTTTTACTGCGATGATTTATTAAGTGGATCCAGTACCGAAAGCGATGCTATAAAGCTATGTAAGGGAATTACTGCCGCCTTAAATTCAGCAAAATTCAATATTCGCAAATGGAAATCTAATAACGCATTCATTCTTAACGAGCTGTTCTCCGGTAAAATTATAGATTCAAACACGATTTTAGATCTATCAGATAACAACATGAATACATCATCAAAAACACTAGGTTTATATTGGCTTTGTCAGCAGGATACCTTATCTTTTTCAATTAACATTGAACTTCATGAGAAGGTTACCAAACGCCACATCCTTTCTGTTATAAGCCAAATATTCGACCCATTAGGACTTGTAGGTCCATGCGTTGTCGAAGCTAAATTGATTATGCAAAAATTATGGGTCAATAAAAGCTCTTGGGACGAAGAAGTTTCGTCAGAGATTTCACATCTCTGGTCTTCATTTGCTAACACATTATCCTGTCTTAATAAGTTACAAATACCACGATGGGTTCTTAGTGATCTTTGCGTAAAGATTGAAATCCATGTATTCACAGATGCTTCTCAAAGTGCGTATGGGGCATGCGTCTACATTCGGTCTGTGTGTAACTCGGGGATTGTGCGTGTTCAGCTCTTAGTCTCGAAAAACAAGGTTGCACCGATCAAACCCACAACTATACCACGTCTTGAGTTGTGTGGGGCCTTATTAGGTGCAAGACTGTGTACTAAGGTTAGCAGTTCACTTACGTTAAACATTAACATGTGTCGATTTTGGTGCGATTCCACGATCGTATTAGGGTGGCTGTCCACCCCTTCAAATCAACTTAATCAATTCGTACGTAATCGTGTTAATGAAATCAAGGAAAGCACCAGCGGTCACACGTGGAGCTACGTGCCGTCCAAGGAGAACCCGGCAGATCTTGTTTCTCGCGGGGTGAAGGCTGATATTATCAGCGACGCCTCGTTGTGGTGGTCGGGTCCATCGTATTTGCTCGAGTCAGAGCACTGTTGGCCAAAAATGCCTAATGAATCCGTGAAACAGGACCTACCGGATCTCCAACCTTGTCTTGTTATAAATAATGACGTTAGCAAGGACGATGACGATAAACTATTTACAAAACTTATACACAAATATTCACAATTTACACGTTTACAAAGAGTTATAGCCTATATACACAGATTTATTTATAACTGTAAAAACAAAACGAACAGATTCTGCGATCATCTTTCTTGTGAGGAATTGCAAAATTCATTTAATTTTATCATACACACTGCACAGTTAGAAATGTTCCCAAATGAATACCATATCTTAAAATCAAGTCACGCATTACCAAAGAAAAATAAATTAATATCATTGACTCCATTTCTAGATTCTAATGATATCTTGAGAGTAGGCGGAAGACTTGATAATTCACCTTATAGCTATGACACAAAGCATCCTATATTATTATGTGGCAAACATCATTTAACGAAAGTCATATTTCATATGCATCATTTAAAGCTTTTACATGCTGGACCTCAGTTATTGTTGTCCAATATTCGTCAAACATTTTGGCCTATAGGAGGAAGGAATCTGTCTAAATCCATAACGAAAGGTTGCATAAAATGTTTCAGATTTAAGGCCAGCAATGTTCAGCCCATAATGGGACAGTTACCTGAATCCAGAACTACACTGGAATTCCCTTTTTTACACTGTTCGGTGGATTATGCAGGGCCAGTTAAGATAGCTAACCGTAAAGGTAGAGGTTGCCAACTGACTAAATCTTACTTGTCCATTTTTGTCTGCTTAGCTACAAAAGCCGTGCATTTGGAGCTCGTTACAGATCTCACTAAAGAGGGATACATGGCCGCTCTAAACCGGTTTGTGGCTCGTCGAGGGAAGCCTCAAAGTATAACCTCCGACAATGGGACTAATTTTGTAGGTACATGTAACGAGTTACATCGTTTCTTACAGGACTCAAGTTCTGAAATTGGTTCCGAAGCCGCCCAAGAGGGTATAGACTTCCTCTTCATTCCGAGCTACACCCCCCATTTCAATGGTATGGCTGAATCTGCTGTCCGTTCTACTAAATATCATCTTCGTAGGCTTCTCCAACTTACGCATTTCACGTATGAAGAAATGCACACTTGTTTGACTCAAGTGGAAGCCATCCTTAATTCACGTCCTATTACCGCCTTAAATTCCGATCCTACAGACTTCACACCTTTAACCCCCGCTCACTTCCTAATAGGACGATCACTTGTGTCAGTTCCACATCCACAGCTGACAGAAAGAATAACAAGCCTTGAGCGATACAAACGAATCGAGTTCGTCAAGCAACATTTCTGGAAACGATTCTCCAACGAGTACGTCACCACTCTGCAGCAAAAGACGAAGTGGCATACTGCATCAAGCGAACTCAAATTGGGTTCCTTAGTCCTTATAAAGGATAAAGCGCTACCTCCGTTACGTTGGGCCCTGGGTCGTTGTGTGGCCGTTTTCCCAGGAGCTCAGGATCAAGTCGCTCGAGTCGCCGATATAAGGATCAAGGGAGGAACCATTATTCGAAGGGCGTTTAATAACATTTGTCCCCTTCCAGAACCTGACTGTTGAATCAGCTGCCTACCTACCTACCTACTTCAACCCGGGGAGTATGTCGGAGACAACACATTCATGACCACCGCCCGCCACTGCGACTACGGAGGGGGGACCGCGGCGAGCGAGGTACGGGGGACGAGGTGCCGCCAGCCGCTGACCTGCACGACAACGTCCACTTCAACTTGAGCATCACGGTCCAAGAGGCGCGCATTCTTATGTCCAATATACGGAACCAAACCGATAATAATTACAGTCCGCTATTTCATTTCGATCACCTCGAGGAATCCCCAACAACACTATAAAATATTTATAGACGGCTCCAAGAATGGTTCAGACTTGAGAACTGCTTTTTTTTTGATCCTCAACTTAATACTAAAGCTAAATTCAAAATTAATGCCAAGATTTCTATTATGTATTGTGAACTCATAGCTATACAGGGTGTCAGGGACATCGACGCAAAGCCGGTTACCATGGATTCAGTACATGATTCTGAACCCCCCTGCGTAGAAATATTATCGTAGATTATTTTTAAAAAAATCTGCTGTTTCATAGAAAAGTGCAATACCTACGCGGTCAAAATGGATAAAGAAAATACCAATGGTACCTTTTGTCTAATGGTTTTGCCTAAAAATTATCCGAGTGATAGAAAAATATATGTATTATATATTTTTTTACTTAAATGCAGGGAAAAATAAAATGATAGTTTTTCTGGACATTAAGAATAACAAAAATAATAAGTAACAATTTGAAATTAAATTAGTAGGTGGCATGTTATACGAAATTGATTGCTTTATCTTAAGAATTATCAAAAATAACTGAATTAGCACTTTGACAGCCGAGCTTTTTGCAACGCGCATTCCCCTGTGCCTTTTCCGGCATTTTTGTAAAAATTATGTAAAAATAACTAAAAAAGTTATGCATTTGCTTCTTTTTGTATATGCTAGAATTACTAATTAATTTTTAAAATAAAAAAAAATAAAAACAATATTTAATTTATTTTTAAAATCTAATTTCTTTTACCCATTTTTGCAAAAAAAGAAAAACTCTTACATATACAATTAAGTCCTTGATTACGTTTTTTTTTATTTTTTATTTTATTTGTTATATTAAATAATTTTTATCCATTTTCGACAAAAAAAAATAATCTCGCATCAATCTCAGTCCATTCACCAAATCAGATTACGTGTAATTTAAACAAAAATTGTTTTTTTTTTTCACGAGTATAGTGCGTTTAAAATTACAAAATATTTGTAGATGTTTCAATGATAAGGCCAGTTTCAAATACTTCACTAACATTAACTGGTTTGCTGTTATCTTGTTCGCAGGATAGTATATCAGTGTCGTAATAATTTCATTCGCACGATGCGATGCTTGAAATAACCGTTTCCTGCATATGCAGTGGGGCAAGCTGTGGTAAAACCTCTCCAGTTTTATTAAGTTTTGACAGTAACATAATTTATACTGTAAGACTCATTCAACTACTAAAAGATGAAGTTGGTCTATGGAATATTCAAGCTCTTCAACATCAAAGCATGTGAAATAGGAACAGAGAGAATTATTGTAACAGAATGTTTTAGGCTTACGTTAAAATACTGCACTTGTTTGACATCTACAAGGTATTGTTTCAACAAATGGGAAGTAGCAAAATATTAATAATTTGATAATGAATGTAAAATAATTGTTTGTTGTTATCTATTCTTCTACTATGTGGAGACTATTGTATCTGATGAAGTTCTCAGTCCGCATATAAAATTTGAATCAAATACAATGTGGAGACTGCAATACAACAATAAATGAAAATACTGACACTACTCATGCATAAGAGTATTTTGGAACTATCAGATAACACCTAGCTTCGAAATAAAAAAATGAGTTTTTCAAACAAACAAATGAAATGAAGTGTTTGCCGGATCCACTCTAAGCCTATAAATTCAGTTTATCCATTTTGGCCTAGGGTGGATTCTTGGGCATACGTTTCCGAATATCCACCTTAGAGTGGATTTTTTGGGTGGATAAGCGGAATAGCCCGAGCCGACTATGGATTTTGCCGAGCTATATTGACCAAATTATTGAATTATATTTAATTGAATTTTTGTATACAGAATGGGAACGTCATTAGGGACACGCCGTTTAATTTTTTGTTGTATTGTCGTCTCCACCTTGTATATGTTTGAGAAAATACATCACTGATTTGACTAATTGAAGCGTTGACAGAGTCTACAACATAACGCTTGGTACGGCCTGGAGTTAAGCAGGGTTCATCGGAGGGGGTCAAGCAGTGAAGACGTTTAGAAAATGTCGTGCATTCCAACTTGTTGTATTGTGTACAGTGTGTGAATTGCTAGTGTGATTAATTTGATAGTAAATTATAATATATGATCAAACGAACTTCAGTAAGTGAAGTTCGATCGATATTATATTAATCGCTTCATTCGAAGATATAACTTTCACAACGTAGTTCCTCTAACCTACAAGGCAACTTCGCACTATTTTTAAATATAACCCTTTTTTTTTTTTTTTTTTTTGTAGCTAGGTATCTGCGGTCAGTCTATCAAATCTCATTTTTTTTAGAGTAAATATAAGTTAGCAAAAACTTCTATATAGGGAAATGGGTGGGTGGGTGTTATATCTTCGAATGAAGCGATTAATATAATATCGATCGAACTTCACTTACTGAAGTTCGTTTGATCATATATTATATTGCATCGCTTCATTCTTCAGATATAACTTTCACAACGTAGATGTTTAGAGGTGAAGTTTTGCTAATACATAATAAGTAATACATAAGTTTTTTACTTAATTTGTTTATTTAACATAAGCTTTCGTTATTTATCTGTAATCTATTATAGATACTACATTGACCATAATGTAATCTTATTCTAGATTCAACTTTAATCATAATAATATTACTAAGGTTGATAATCTACACACCTACAATAATACTATAGGCGAATCAGTCTTAATTTGGGTTTGGTGGAAAACAAACCGTACTTGCGAAAGAATTTTCCTCGCGTATGGGCCGACAATAATATTTGGCGAACGTTTGGGAAGCGGCTGTCCACCCAGCCGCCTTCCTGATGGCGTCTATGGACAGGCCAGCGCGGTGCGCCGTGGACGTGGCGGCATGGCGCGTGCTATGCGCGCTGAATGTCGTCACGTCCACGCCGCTCGCACACAATACTTGTTTTATCCAGCGACTGATTGACTGTGCCGTGGCACCTCTATAGGGTCGCTTAAACGTTAGGAATAAATTAGGTACGCTCTGAGGTCTAATTTCGTTAGTCACTTGAAGGTAATCTTTTAATGTCGTAGCCGGGCAAATGCTTGGTTTATCTAAAAAGTAAGGTAGAAATAAAATTGGTTGATCTCGGCCAGGTGCCGATGTCTTAATAATGTCGGTTACGATTATTTCGATGCCTCTGGAATTTATTTTTATGTTTGAGGTCTTGATAAGCGAAAACGTTTGAACTCTGTGAGCTGTGCAAATAGATAACAAAATAGCTAATTTCTTAGTGATGTTTTCTATTGTGAGATCTTCGTTTGGGAACCAATTAGAAATAAAGTTGAGTACCACCTGGGGATCCCAAGTACTCGTGTACTTGGGTACACACGGTCTCAACTTGTATGCTCCTTTTAGTAACCTTTTTATGCAGTCGTCTGTTCCTACACTATTTCCTAGAAGTAGCGATAGGGCAGAGCGATGACTATTAAGAGAACCGTACGATGCTCCCTTATTAAATTGATCGGATAAAAAGGTCATGACCCGTGGAATTGACACGTCAAACACGCTAATACTATTAACTGTACAGAATTCCCACCACAGTTTAAAGGTGACATTATATTGCTGTACAGTATTTTGAGACAAGGAAGCTAACATTAAGTCGAGAGCGGTTGGAGGCGTCCCTCGCTGCGTGAACGCAAGCCGGAGAGCACCGCGGCACCCAGGGTAAGCGACTTGTAAAGTGGATGGTGTGTTCTGAAACGGGAAGATAAAAGACCTTTATTGGCTTTCAGAATAACTATTTCGGTAACAAGCATGCTCTTTAACTGGGGATACCAGGCTTGTGATGGCCATATAGGAAAAACAAGAATACCTTCGGCTTTGTCTAAAACAATCTTTTGTAAACATTTTAATAGCACCGAAAATGGCGGGAAGGCATAAAAGTGTTTATCGCGCCAGCTTATTGTAAAGGCGTCAATTGTGATGGCATCTGGGTCTGGTCGCCAAGACACATAGTTCTCACATTTTGCATTAGTGCGAGAGGCGAATAAATCTATATCTGGTTGGCCTAATTCTTGTGTTATCAATTGGAATGCTAAATTTGATAATTCCCATTCTGTGTCTATGTTAATTTTTCTAGATTGTTCGTCGGCTATAACATTATCATGTGTGTTTATGTAAGAAGCTACTAACCAGATATTTTTGCTCTCGCACCACTGCCAAATAGATCGAGATAAATCGTTCAAATGTGGGAATTGTATTCCGCCCATACGATTGATATAACTAATGGCTGTTGTATTATCAATACGTAATAATATAGGACAGTCAGAATAATTACGAACGAACCATTTTAATGCTAAAAATACTGCTAAGAGTTCGAGATAATTAATGTGAAACTTTAATTCTGAATTTTTCCAAGAACCGTTAATGCGTTCGTTATTGCAACAAGCGCCCCAGCCGGTCCTGGACGCATCAGTGAATATTTCTAATGTGAACGCTTGAGCCCTTATGGAATTGCAAGTTGTGGAAATACTTTTAGACCACCAATTCAGATCATTCAAAATTATATTAGATAATTTGATTTTTGTATTAAAATTGTTGTTTATTTTTAAGGCCAAGTATTTTTGTCGTTCTAAAATTTTGGTGTAAATCCATCCGTATTTTGCTGCGGGACAAGCAGCAGTAAGAACCCCAATTAATTGTGCAAATTCTCTTATTGTGCACCGTGGTAAGCGTAGAAATCTATTTACTAAACAAGCTATGTGAGTGCGTTTTTCGTCTGGTAAGGACATAATTAATTTTTTTGAATCATACATAAAACCTAAATATCTACAAATCTGTTTTGGTTCTAATGAACTCTTATTGAAATTAATAACAAAACCAAGGGATTCTAATAATTTCAAAGTTTCTGTTAAGTTGTCACGACATTCAGAATAGGTAGCACCAATACATAATACGTCATCAAGGTATTGAACTGATTTATAACCTCGGTTCCTAAGATGGGACATTACCTCTTTCATAATCTTTGTAAAGGTTCTAGGTGCTATAGATAAGCCATAAGGCATAGCATTAAACTCATACAAAAAGTTTTGTGCTTTATCATCTTCGAAATGAAAGCGCAAGTATTTCCGGTGATGTTCAGCAATAGGAATTAAAAGATATGCTTCTTTCAAGTCTATGTTAGCCATGTAACCGTCTTGAGGTATTAATTTAGTAACGGTCCTATAATCTTCCATTTTAAAATGAAACTTAGAGACAAACTTGTTTAGTGGCTTTAGATTCAAAATAAACCGCTTGTCGCCGTTTGGTTTAGAAGTAAGGAATATCTTTGATATGAATTGATTCTCGGTTGGTGAACATATTGATATCGCGCCTAACTCAAGTAATTTTTTGATGGCCAAATTCATATCCTCTCTATCTGCCGTTAAAAGACAATTACGAGGTGAAAAGGTTTGCATCGGAGTTTCAGAAAATGGTATGGAAAAACCCTTACGAATCCATTCGAGAACGATGTCATTGGAAGTTATGTCGAGCCAGTGAGAATAAAAATGACGTATTCGTCCAGAATGTACCTGTTCTATTATTGAGGTTGAGGACGCGTTTTGTTCGCGTTCGAGTACCTCGGTTGTGGCGCTGTCTGTGCCTTGCGTGTTGCAGGGGCTTGTCTCCTCTGGCCTCCGCGCCCCCCCCTGTTCGACAGGTAACGCGAAGGACCTGGCCAGTTTTCCTGGTAGCGAGGTCGTGCGACTGCCGATTGAACTGTCTGTGGAGGTTTTTGAGGCACCGAGGTCTTTTTTATTTGAAGGCCCTGCCTTTCAATAGCTTTTGAAGCTTTGATTTTTTCGGATAGTTTTACTCCGAATAAAGTGCTATCCCTTTCGTTATCCTTGATAACATTTAGGAATGATTTTTCCAAGCCAGGTGTCACCAATTTGATACGTGCTTCAGTATCCATATGGTGAAGATGGGTTAAGATGCGACAACTGTCACTTAGCATTTTTATAGCTTGGATTTTTTCTTCGCCAGTAATGAGAAGAGTCATCGCCCTATTCGCGGCTGTGATCCCAGCGCCAAGAAGTTGTTGCGATAACTCCATCTTCTTATCGCGATTTCTTGCCATATCAGTAATAGCTGCCGAAATTTCGGCATTAAGTTTTGGTGCTTGTAGAAGAGCACAGTTGGAGGGGACAAGATATTCTTTTAATAATTTGTCCTTGGTTTCCTTGGTCAGTCCTTTTTTTAGTATGGGCTGCCATCTTTGTGCCAAATTTTCGTGTATGCTTTCCCCAAACTCGGGAGTGTCGTCAGATTGCTCCCCTAATGCTGATAAAATTTCAGGGTCAAGTTCATGTGCAACTGAAGGTGCTTCGGTTTCTGGTATTCCTGGATCGGGAACCGGTATCTCGGGAATATCGGTAACCTCTACGGCTGGTGGATTCGCAGGTTCGCTTCTGTCCACTTTATCGGCATCTAATAATAAAATTATTTATTTTAAATGCGTGGGCACTTTGACAAAAATACCTTCGTTCTATCTCTCGGATAGACCCCAGGCTTTGTCTAATTTCGCAAAAATGTTAAGCTACCTCATGTAAGATATGCTTATTTTTTGCTTTTATGCCCTCGTGTTGACTCACGGCCAACCCCCAGGCTTGCCACGTTCGATATCGAATCAAGGCAACAAAGAACTTGTGGAAGTTCAAATACCATATTGAAGCACTTATTCACCAAAGTTATTTAATATAATAGGTACTTACCATTATCGGCGTCGTTATCGAAGCTCACATCAGAGTCCGAAGATTCTAAAACTCGCACCATGCGACGACGATTTTGTCGTTCCTTTTCTTCGAGTTTACGAATCTTTTTATTATAACGTTCAATTTTATCCTTAGCACTACGCTTAGACATTATTTCTGTCTATTATGTACTGACAAACAACTAAATTCAATATTAAAACCGTTTTTCAACTCGGGAACTGTGATCGCAGAATTCGTGTTGTCGTTGCCTCGCACGGAAAAAGAATGAGATTTGATAGACTGACCGCAGATACCTAGCTACAAAAAAAAAAAAAAAATAGGGTATATTTAAAAATAGTGCGAAGTTGCCTTGTAGGTTAGAGGAACTACGTTGTGAAAGTTATTTCTGAAGAATGAAGCGATGCAATATAATTTGATTTAAACTGTGAACGGTTTTTCTATTGCGCAATAATCAACACTACCCATAGTACGACCACAGTCGTTAAAATATGCCTGATAATTATGAAAGAGACAAATTAAATGAAATTGTTTATTCTGTAAATAGGATATTGGAATCACTTTTACACGTCATATTAAAATTTATGTTAAAAATTAGCTAGATGAGTTCGGCGTTTGCTATCTGACTACTCTAAGAAGAAAGGCGGAAACAAAATCCGAGGTCACAGTCTCTTTTATATCTTTTAAAGTCCAGACATAATCTTGGTCAGGCCATATGAGGACCATGTAGACTAGTGTCTGAAATGGTCTTTTGAGGAAAGAACCATACAGATTTGAGTGGACCTGTTCAATCAGTGCAAGCATTTGTCAGTAATCGCGGAGCTCAACTCTGAGTTCAACTCAACGAACAGTACCAAAAAAAGGACATTTGGGTAGGCCGCATAAACTACTCAAACTGCCAGACCATCATTAAAACTAACTGTGAAAGAAAAAAGAAAATAATGTAAAAAAAAGAAAATAGAGAAGAAAAAAAAAATAGTTTGGAAAATCCAAAAGTGCACGCCTCATACTTATCACTCATTCATAAACGAAAAAGAAATTCAAAACATAGTTTAAAAATGAACAATTTATCACTTTTCATGAAGTCGTAATGTCAACGACTGACAAAGATATTTACGTTGGCAGTTGCTAGGCAACGGCACCGGATCAAGGTTGAAAATATTTAGATATTGATATTATATTTTAGTTAGTATTTTATTAATTATAATTAAACTACTATGAATAAAAGAGCCATTTTCAATAGGGTTCCTTCTACGGCTGAAACGAATGTATAAAAAAATAATTGACTCAATTAATTGATTTTATCGCAAGCTACAATGTTTTCAGGGATCATAAATTGACGGACAGGATTTTTTTTTCAACTATTTTAATGCTTTTTCCATTTCTGCTGCATTAAATCAATTGTTAAAAAATACCATATTAATCTCCATTTAATCATCTATACAATGGTATATAAATTAAGTAGGTTCTGTGTACTAGCAGGAGTGAAACAATAAAAACAGTTGCAGAAATGGGGCAAAAAATATTTTTCGATCGTAGAGCACACTCTAATGCGAAGCATTACGAGTCGTGCATTATCCACATAGTCCTCACATTCACAATAATTAAAATAGTATAATACTTTACAAAGTAATCATGTAATTTTGTATGTAATATTCAACAATGTCAATCTTTATATAAAACTGGTATAATTTGATGATTTTACTGAATATATAATTATAATGTCAATGTGTTTAGCAGAGCGAGACATACCCTCCTCCGTTATATTACAAGGATCTAGTGATGGGCAGAGGATAAATACTCGGAGGATAAATACTCGAGTATTTATCCGAAACGGATAAATATTCGTTTTTACTCATTTTTATCTGATATTTACTCAAAATGATGGATAAATATATTTTTTGCGTTTCCGATGGTTATTTTTTTTAATTTTTATGTTTAGTATTGCTGTTTGGGCCTTCCAAAATACTACATTATTTGCCGTAGCCTACAATAGAGCCGGAGGCGTACAGGGGCCAGCCTCGACGTGTTTTATATGGAATTTTTCACTTTTTGTATGGAAATCATAAAAAATTATTACCAACATGGTGAGTTACAGGGGTTTAAGGGTTTCATAAAGTTTTTTAAAGTTAGTTAGTCAGTTAGTTTCATAATGGGGGTCGAAATTTTCATTATTTTTGCGATAGGACGCACCATTTTCGAGATATAGCAAAAGAAAAAAAAAAGATAAAATACTGTTTTTTCACCTGAAGTCGAAGAATTGGTGGGAATAAAATTTGTTGTCATGAACTAATTCCACTCCTTTTGAATCGCGTTTAAAAGTAGTCTGGTCTAATGGTATCTGGGAGGCAAATGTCCTCGCGCACATTCGGGAGTGGCGCAAGGAGGCGAAACGCCAGGGCGTACCTCCGCTGCCGCGAGTGTGATTGTCGCAACCTTGTGCTGGGCACGCCACAATTGCGGCGATAAGTCCCCTGTTTGAGGAGTGGCTAGAGAGGCGCCACGGCGTCTTCACCTTCCGCCTGCCGCAGGTCCTCACCGGACACGGTTGTTTCGGGAGATTCCTGTTCCGGATAAGGCGGGAAATTCCTGTTCCAGATAAGGCGGGAAGAAACGCCCGGGTGTCACCATTGTGTGGATCGCCCGCAGTACACGGTGGAGCATACGGTGGAGGTCTGCCCGGCTTGGGCGGAGCACTGCCGTGTCCTCGTGGAGGCGGTCGGCGGTGGTGATCTCTCGCGTCCAGCCCTGGTCCAGACCATGGTTCGGAGCGAGAGGGCATGGGAAGCCGTCGGCTCCTTCTAGAAAGCAGTAATGCTCGCGAAGGAGGAGGCGGAACGTGTGAGGGAGAAGCAAATTTCGCGACCTCACGGCCCTAGCCACCGCAGGAGACGCCCTGGGCGTCGGGAATCCTAGACCGATTCCCGGCCACCGTAGGCGCGGGCTTGCGGACAGTGTGCAATCGGTAGCTGGCCATCCGATAAGGACCAGGCCCAGGTCAACGGCACGTTGTGTTCCACGCGCGCCTCTAAGAGATGTCAACTGACTTGGTCCGCTAGGGCCGATGCCTACCGGGGTCGCGGGAAAGTCTGAAAGGGATACCGTGGCCCCTAGCAACATACAGGCAACTGGAGGAACACGGGTGGGTTTTATACAGTCAGTAAGAGTCTGACACGCCCTCCCACTCCGCCTAGAGTGGGAGAAGTTATTCGTCAATTTCCCAACCAAAAGGTAGGTGAGGATGCCGTGGCGCCTCTCAAGCCACTCTTCAAAGACTAACTACTAACTTATCGCCACAATCGTGGCGTGCCCAGCACTGGGTTTCGACAATCGCACTCTCCATGACGCCATGAGATCCCACCGGAGCTCTGTCCACTGTGCCGTAATTTCTCGCGGCAGCGGAGTTTTCCCTCCTCGCGCCTCTCGCGAGGACTTTCGCCTCCAGATCCCATGGTGACAATCCGGCAAGGAGGGTCACCGTCCGTACGGTATCCCCGGACCATCCGGATGGCCATGACCCTTTGAAACGCGTTCAATCGGCGGGCTGGCCGCAACCGCAAGGAACGCGCCCACACCGAAACTGGCATGCCTGAGAGATATTCCTCGACGGCATGTGAAGCCAAGTTAGAGACCCATGAGCGGCTTTTAAACTCTAACACCAGGTTAGACACTAACCGCACGAAAAGAAGAAGAAGCACGCACAAATGTATAATTTTATCTAACTTTGAGAGTGATTGATGAAAATATTCATGAAATCATTGTTATTATAGGTTTTTTGTTATGGTTAAAGTGATTAATAAAGTACGGTACAAATGTATATAAATTTGTTATTCAACATTATGTTTTTCAAAAAAACATGAAATAGTAGTACTATTTCATGTTTTTTTTTGAAAAACATAATTATTCGTTTGACATCGATGTAATAATTTATTTGATGGTTTAATATTTGACTACTATGAATAAAATACAGACTGGCAATGTTTTAATTTATTGTAGTCTCCATATTATAAAGTTGGTCCGTTTTCAGTGGTCCAAAACGATTTATATTAAGCTTATTAGAAGCCTCTCAGAAAAAGGCTAGACAACATATCATCAAGAAACTAGTTATTTATAAAAACTTCATATCACTTTGAGTCTTACATAGATATAGTGATAATTAATTTTTATAATATAGGATAAATAAATACTTCTCTCTTCGTCCACACCTTGTACTCAATAACATAATTGAACGTGAACTTTACTAAATAATTAAGGCCTTCAATATAATGGATTATGTTTGGACTATCAGTCGAATTCATTGGTTTTCTATGTATGTCCGCACCACATCGACCGTTTAATTTCATACAAAAAAGAAGATAATATAAAATGTTATCGTCATCGAGTATCCGCATCAGAGAAGATCATAAAAACGAAGTCGACAAAGATGTACAAGCATTACTTTTCCCTCTGAATCTAATGAAAATTCTAGTTTTACATCCAAAGTATCAAATAAAAAAAGACTTTATAACTCCCAATAACCGTATAAATAATTTAATTTCATTATGTGCGACATTATGCTGTGTGTCAACGTCGTATTATAATTTAATTATTGTTCTGCAAGACGACACTATGATACGATACCAACCGATACATTTTCTATATTTCGCGTCCTCGTTCGATGTGCTGTCCGTAACTGCGGGCTTCATCATAAACTATATCACATATTTCATTCAAACCAAGAAGAATGTTACATTCGTTTTGACCTTTCAAGAAGTGCACAGGTTTCTTAACAAAAAGCACAGTAGTAAGACTGTTATCATTATTAGTTGGTTCAGTGTCACGTTAGTCATCGGGTTTTATATCGTTTCTGCTATTTATATGAACATAGAGTATCTAAATCCTCCATGGTATACGCTCTTTCACGTGATTAATCTGTTAACTCTGGACTCTGATACAGTTTATGCAATTCAATTAATTCGGCTATTAAGAGAAGAACTTGTCCTCTGGAACAGACAAGCAATATATTCACGTGAAGATGGTCAAAATGAAGTATATTGTAAAAGAATGTTCCAGTCCTATGCCCAAATATTTAAATGCTACAAGATAGTTCAAAAACATTTTCAACTAACGGTGAGTAGACATACATTATGTGTAGATCGGTTGTCATCGCTCATTAAAGCAGCACGGCTCTGACACGGCAAATACCTTGTCATTCAAGTTAGGATTTTAAGTAAAATACATTAAAGTCTATTTTACGATGGCTATACTTCTGTATAGCCATCGTAAAATAGGCTTTCGGCTCGTGGGCCGTTCACTGCCTGCAAGCCGTCCACTATTCTAGTCACACGTCGGGCCGACAGCACGCTTCAAGCGAGGAGCCCGCTCCCCGGTGCCTCGCCGTCCGCGTGGTTACGCCTCGCCGTCCATGCGGTGACGCCTCGCCGGCCGCACGGTGATGCCTTGCTTGTGAATAAACAACAAGCTGTTACCTCACCGGTGGCGTGCCGGCAGCGAGCGGTCGCCTTGCTGACGGCGCGTTGGCGACTAGCAATCGCCTGGCTTACGGCGCGTTGACGACTAGATTTTTCGAGGCGGTGCCGGGGCGCTACCGTGCTGGAGCGGTGCTGTTATAATGGGCGATGACCTTAATGAAGAACACGTCGTAAGGAAAGTTTTGAGTGTGAACATGGGTAGTTATAAGAGTAGAGGAAGACCAAATAAATAAACGATGAATAGAATGTTTAAAAGCTGTAATCACTACTGAGATGACGGCTAATAGAGATGTATGGAAGAATTAGACGGGTGCGTCTCATATCATATAAACTTATTTGGTATATTTTCATTTCAATAACGTTCACAAGATATAATAAACGTGAGATATACCAACTGTTATATATAATTTCTTTACATATAACATTTATATACTCTAAAACTTATTTCGTATAATGTTATTGGATATAACGTTTATTTAATCGAAAATCATTAGGTCTATCGTTGTAAAATATATATTGATACCATTATGGTTAACACCCCGATTCAAAGCAATCCGAGTCGGATAGGTTAGGTAAGAAGGCTAAGGCGTGAGCGGCCGCCCGGCCGCCTAGCGTCAAAAACCCTCTATTGTTGGTGAATCATTTGGGTTAGGTTAGGTTAGGTTAGAACAGTGACCGGCAGCGGCCGCCGAGTGCCAGATTCCCTTCTATTACTGGTGAACCAATTGGGGTTAGGTTAGGTTAGAACAGTGACCATTAACGCGTGAAGGCGAGCGACCGTAGGGAGCGTGCCGCGGCAGCAGCCGCCGAGTGCCAGATCCCCTTTCTTAATGGTGAACCATTTGGGTTAGGTTAGGTTAGAACGGTGACCATTAACGCGCGAAGGCGAGCGACCGTAGGGAGCGTGCCGCGGTAGCGGCCGCCGAGGGCCAGATCCCTTCTCTTGTTGTTGAACCATTTGGGTTAGGTTAGGTTAGAACAGTGACCATTAACGCGCGAAGGCGAGCGACCGCAGGGAGCGTGCCGCGGCAGCGGCCGCCGAGTGCCAGATCCCCTCTATTGTTGGTGAACCATTTGGGTTAGGTTAGAACAGTGACCATTAACGCGTGAAGGCGAGCGAGCGTAGCGAGTGACCATCTTGGCAGGTGGTAATAGTTAGGTATATCTACTCAGGTTACTAACTGTGATAGAAATTACATATTAGACTAAATTATGTTTTATGTCTTTTGAGTGGTATATCAAACCATTTTATATTAAATGTATGTTATGATTATAAAAATTAGTTATTTTAAAATTATATCAATCGTTTATTATATTAACTGATGATTATAACAAATAAAATTATAGATTCAGTTGTTATATCTTGTAAATATTAGTCATTTTGTAATTATACCATATATTACTTACCCGAATTAGACACGCTGCGCCAATCCCAAATAAATTGAGATAAGTAAGTAGCCGGTAAGTAAGAACGAATAACTATGATTGATTTCAATTTTGTTACTTTTGTAATAGTTAGGGCCTGTTTCACCACCAACGATTAAGTTCCTATTAACTTACTTGGCAGATGAATGAATTTATTCGGTTAGTAGTGGCTATTCGTTCATCGTGAATGTAATCTGATTAACTGTTGGACTAGCATTATCTCTTCTATACATTTCTACCAAGTGTTGCTTCAGTATTTTTCATTATCTAGCTAATCTGCGTTCGAAATTTATTTGCCAAACATGTAAACAAACACGCGTTTTAGGAAAAACAAGTTTTTTTTCCTAAAACGCGTGTTTGTAACAAAAATTGTAGCAAACTGAACCTTAGGTGTAGACATAAGGTTCAGTTTGCTCCAATTTCATATTTGTTATGACTTTTTCAACAGTACTAGTCAGTTTTAAATCAACCTTATTTAGACTTCCATAAAGTTGTTTGTGTATGTTTGTTTAAGTGGAAATAACATCAATTGAAAACAAGAATTTAAACAGACCTTATAATAATATCATGTTTTACTCAATCCATAATTTCCTGCTTTCATACCATACCTAGTTTTGCTTATCATTTCCATGAATACTGGTCTCTGCTCTGCACACAGCCGCGAGCCGGCGTGGCGTGACGGGGCGCGGCGTGGCGGGCGGGGCGGTGACGCTGCGCTGGCGCGGCGGCATCGGTCACACTGCGGGCGCGATTACGTCACGTCCCTCCGCGAATTGAGAGAGAAAGAATGAAAATAAAGTAAACAATTACAAGTTAAAATTAGCTAAGTTAGTTAAAGTAACTTATAAGTTTTTAGTTACAGTTATAAGTTAAAGTTTTAAGCTATAATGCAATCTCTCAATTCTGAATGTAACCGTCGCGCCCCGCTCCACCGACTTGTATTCCGTGGCGCGACCGTAACCGTCGCGTCGAGCGGGATGGCGTCCGTAATATCTAGTACATTACAACTGCTCAGCTCAGCGTCGCGTCACCGTCCCGTCCCGCCGTGTCGCGCCCGCTACCTTTAAACTTTTCTTGCAAACTGTCACTAGTTCCGTCATCTAATATCCCCAAACAATGATAAGCGATTTCCAAAAAACTTCTAGTTAACCGCTTTCTGATTTTCTGTTCAGCTATACGATTCTTTTAATGAAACTATTGACGTTTTTCAGACTCTTTTTAAGACGGTAGAATTTTTCTTCCATGAATTGATCACCTGTCAGATCTTGATAGATTTTTCCAAGGTTGTTTTTAATAGAAAGGAGCCTGTGAGTATTATTACCACTATTTATTCAAAAATTGTTTTTTGCTACTGACACATTAAAAAATACCTCCATTATGAACTAAACCAACCAGTCACTAAAAACATACATGAGAAAAATGATCACGGATCACGAAGGGGATGAAGAGACGAATAGGATGGATTCTCTATAGATTAAATGAAGAAATGGAAAACATGGAGAAATAATCATCATCATCATATCAGACAAAAGACGTCCACTGCTGGACATAGGCCTCCTTCCCCCAAGCACCACCACTTCAACCGGAAAAGAATGTAGAAATAATAGGCTAACAAAAATAAAATAATGGGTCTTTTCCTTTCAAATAAGTTGAACCTAGTAGATGACCACGTTAATTACAGCATCAGTGATGTACTCATTATAAGTGCTGGTGTATGGCAAATACTTGGGACACCCCAAAAAAACGGGACAGTCTGAGACTGCCGATTGAAGTGAAAACTAAGTAACGCCATCTAACGAAAATGTCAGGAATTTATTTGGCTTGCTGTCAGTACAAGAACGAAAGCTGTAGCTCCATTAAAAAAAATCAAAAAAATAAATCAGAGTGCGCTGCCTACAAAAAAAAAAAAAGACGTGTGGCACTCGGGGACTGCCCCAGCGAAGCTATTGCATAGCATTTTTTATCAACTTACGCAATTGTAAAATATTAACCCGAATACAAGAAATAGCAATGATGACATTGACAGGAACTGTTATTCACATTTATAGTTTTTAAAACTTGACACAACGTAATGGGAACATCAAACTAATAAAAAGGTTTTAATTTGACTATTAATAGTCAAGGATCATTCGTCTAAGTAAATTTGAACTTTATTGTCAAACAGTTAAACATAATTTTCAATACAACACTCTCGTATCATTCGTTTAAGTAAATTTGAACTTTGTTGTCAAGCAGTTAAACATAATTTTCAATACAACACTCTCGTATCATTCGTCTAAGTAAATTTGAACTTTGTTGTCAAACAGTTAAACATAATTTTCAATACAACACTCTCGTATCTTTCGTTTAAGTAAATTTGAACTTTGTTGTCAAGCAGTTAAACATAATTTTCAATACAACACTCTCGTATCATTCGTTTAAGTAAATTTGAACTTTGTTGTCAAGCAGTTAAACATAATTTTCAATACAAAATACTCTTTTCTTAGGTAGTATTTTCGTTACGACATTTCTGGATTAGGTCTCCACGCTCAAGGCCCGCGATATTAGCTATGCAATAGCTTAAAACTACGTCGTGCATTTCTACTCTCCCACCGTCTTACGAATATTCGATCAGTTCACGTGTCCTGACGCGAGTTTAACATTTTTTACCCATCCCAAAAAAAGTGCACAACGCCGCTAAAGAAGTTTTTACTTCAACAATTAGGAATGGAAATAATTACAAAAATAACTTTATTTTATTTTTCGTTTTTACAGCATTATGTACAAGGATTGCTTTCCGCTTGGATAATAAAAAACTTGATATTGCAAATTACACTCAGTTTGCAACTCCAAGGATTTTATCTTACAGTAGAGAATGCTCAGGATTCATGTGCGATTGTGTTGGCATCAAATTGTACAGGTACCTTTACTATATTCTAATAGTGATCGTTGCAATTGTCTAAGATCTCAAAGCAGAAGTAGTAGTACATGGGTTCATGGTAAAGGAGCTTGCCCAGGGAAGTACATCATAATAGTTTTCTTCTATACATATTATATGTACCCAACTACCCGTTGGGGTTTCCCACCGTCGACTCCTCAGAAGCCTATTGTTTCCTCCTTGCCTCAACATTTGAAAATTAATCTAAGTACCAACTTCCGCGTTTCTAAGTAAAAAAATGAAACCTTATACTCGTAATAAACTTTCATCCCATATTTCAGTGTCTCCAGTAAAAAAGGGCACAACTCAAATTCGTCACTTTTCAGGAGAGGCAAAAAACAACACTTTTAATGTTTTTTAGTATTTCGCAATTAAAATCATAATTGCTTTCGAATTAGTATTGTAGATAAAAAATTGCTCTTTCATTTAATAGTAATCACTTCCACATTCAGTCACTCCTACTATATTTTTTTTTAGTTTTTCTCGAGTTGTTCCCTTGTTAACGAAGTGTTAAGGGAATAACGTTAATTATACTAGTCAGGTTGGTCGTATCTAAAGTAATATTGCGAGTTATTCCCTTATTTTATAAATGCCTAAGGGCCTATATCACGATGTCCGAATACCCACTACTTACCGAATAAATTCAAAAATGGAACAGAATTTGTATGAAATTATCTACCAAGTAAGTTAATAGGAACTTAATCGTAGGTGGTGAAACAGGCGCTAAGACAAATATAGTAACGACTTATTTCCTTCTGCTATCGATCGAACAAAAAATCTATAATTAAAACAATAGTCTAGAAAATCTTTTATTTAAATATTTATTAAATCTACACTTTAAATAAAACACCTAACAGTAAAAGAGATTGTAAAAATGAAAAAGGATGAAAGTAAGAAAAGTGCCTATAACAGGAAGTTCTCTACAGGTAAAAGGATAACTACAGGGCCAATGTGTTAAGCTGTTCTGGAAACAGATAAGATTGGCTCATGGAGTGACAGGACCATCGAGAAGGATTATTATAAGAGCAGAAGATGGATGTTTACTAAACGAAGAATGAAAGGTCTTGGAACACTAGAAGGGATACTTTGGAAGTTTATTCAGTTGTCAAGATAGTGTGCAAGGAGTGGGTAACTGGACAGAAGCAAGTTTTGAAGACTCTAGCTCAGATGCACGTGATGGAAATGAAATAGAAATAGATGAGATTGTAATAGTGTTGAAAGGAATGAAAATTGGGAAGCTCAGGGAATGGCAGAGTATCTGCTGAAATACTGAAGGCATGTGACGGGGTGGGAGCAAGCCTGTTATGACGGATCTTTAATATGTGTTGGAGAAATGGCCGTGCGCCGGATACAAGGTGGTTTTTTTGGTGCAAGGCTGTAATCGTACCACTTTATAAGGGAAAAGACTCTCAGCAGCAGTCCAAAAACTGTCACGGCATTAGTCTTTTGAGTGTTGTCAGCAGACTCTATGCGAAGGTTTTAATAAATAGAGTGATTAGAGCGATAGATGAGAAAATATTGGATGTGCAGGCGGGATTTAGATAGAAAATCGGCTGTATGGATCAGATCTCTTTAAGGTGCATAGGCGAAAAACATCTGACAAAGAACAAGAAAGTCTAGTGTGTTTTCTTTGGCTTGGAGAAGGCCTATTACATGGTGTGAAGGGAAGAACTGTGGTCAACACTATCCGTGTACGTTGTGGACTGGCGCTTGGTACGGGCACTTTCAATATTTCCACAAGGATACCAATGCTTGTGTTAAATGGGGTATGCTTAGACTGGTTTTGCATCTCAAGAGGTGTTACGCAGGGCTGTCACGTCACCGTGGATGTCCAACATGCACACGGATAGTTTTTTGCTAAATTTGAAAGGGGGTGAGTGCGGATTGAGCATTAATGATTTGCCTGTCAAATACCTTCTCTACGCAGATGATCAAGTTCTACTTACATCGTGAGCTGAACAGTTGCAAGACATGGTGACTGTGATGGATGAAGCATATAATTTGAAAGGGATGAATATAAATGTGAATAAGACGAAGCTTATGGTATTTGAAACAGAAGAAGATGTATCGGTGTGTGATATAAACATAAATGATAAGAGTATGGAGAAAGTAAGTGTAATAATGTATTTGGAGAGTCAGTTTACAAGGGATGGAAAGATTGAAGAAGATGTGGAAAGGAAAGTAAATGCGGGAAATAAAGTGAATAGTAGTAGTGGTAGTAGTAGTATACCTATACATGCGATTGTGATCAACCAGTCGATGCCCAAAAGGTCTCGACTAGCTGTTCACAATGGGGCGCTGGAGTGCTGGTGCCTATGTATGAAGTGAATGTTGGGTGTGGCAGAAGAAGCATAAAAGTAGAATAAATGCTGTGGAAATGCGTTCCTTGCAAAGCATGTGTGGCGTGACTATGAATGATAGGCTGTAAAATGGTGTGATAAGGCAACGGTGCGGTTTAAAAGACGATGTAGTGACAAAAATTGAAAAGAGTATGCTTAGATGGTTTGGTCATGTTGAGAGGATGAATGAAAGGCGAGTAACAAAAGGTATTTACAAAGCAGATGTGACTGGAAATACCGGAAGGGGACGCCCTAGAAGGACACATAGTGACCTAATTGGTGATGTTCTTCAGAATGCTCAGGTACTCGTAACTCGTGCGTGTATGACCAGATGTATGAACGTAAACGAAACAAAAGGAGTATGTAAAGCTAAGTGAGTTTATAAATGTATATACATAATGTTTAAATAAAACATTTCAATTGTCCTCGCTGTCCTCTTCATTGCCCGGTACAAAACTTAAGTCAGGATCGTCTTCTGCTCTTTGCTGTTCTGAAGTCAGCAAATTCTTATAGAAATAAAGATATTCTGTGTATATAGATGGTAGAAGTCTCATTATATAATATTTGAATACTAGCTTAATGATGTTATATCACTTTTAAAAGCTTGAAAATTAATACGCGTAACACTAATTTAATTATTACAAAAGAAATTATCAAATTACAAATTAAGGAATAAAACGACTTATTTCTAAAAACAGTACACCACACGCTAATCCACCAATAGCGATAAAGTGTTTAGTGGGGATATACCGCTTGAGACTTCCTAAAGCAAACGCAACAAATGCACTTGTTCCCTTTCAAACATGCTTACCAAAGGGATTATCTACATTTATTTCTTACTATATTTAAAAAACTTTGGAACTACATGAGTTGTGTCTTTTTGTAATTAAGTTAACTGTATTTATGCCTTTTAGTTCGATTGTGTTTTGGGGTTTCTTGCAGTTATGTCTATTAAGCAGTGAAATTTACTTGATATCTATAGATGTGCCTATATACGCAGTCGAGTTATGCCTTTGACATATTACCAAAAAGTATGTTAGGATGCAGCTAGAGCTATGTCCTTTTGATATGTTATGTAACAGAACACGTAGATTACAATGGTGCTATAAAAACAAAAGGGCATAACTCGACTTATGCCGTTTTTGACTGGAGGCACTGATTTAACCCCATCAGGGGCTGAATTTACAAAAATACTTTCTTATTGCTTTCGATTTATAAACAACAATTGTACAAAATTATATGTTTCTAGACTTATTAAAAAAAATATTAAAGCTTTAAAACAATATACTGATAATTATTTTATTTACAGACGAGGAAAAGAAGTTTTGTAAAAACGTTCTTCGTTTGCACCGAGCGTCATTCAGCAAGATGAGCGCCTTTGGCATGTTCTACATAGACATTTGTCATCCACTACGTTTGATGGCGCTTCTCACCAACTATACTGTTGTGCTGTTGCAGTTTGCATTTCTGTAATCCTAGCAATTAAAAGTAGAGAATGAGAATAATAATGAGCACTTACAGAACAATCCCTAGTACAGCCGGCCGCTCGTCATTGGTAACTTCAATAGAATAAAAGGCCAGCTTATTGGTACTGGTTTTACTACCACTGACATGGCCTACTAACCACTGTACATACTTTTTGGAATAAAATATTTTAAGTCAATATAGGTACTGAAAGCAATTAAAATCACAAAATATAATTTTGTATCGTTGTTTTATTTGTTAAAATTACATTTCATATAATTATATAATTTGCCCTTGAACATTGTACTTAGTATCAGGTCACATTTATTATACTTAAGGTTTTTTATTAGTAATTAATAATCACATCGTGACCAAAATCTGACATGATTAACCGATCAAACTCACCGAGGACCATCATTAACCGGGCACAAATCCAGACTCCGGACTGCTACTGAGAAATTCCAGATGGAAAAACCCAATAACACTTTGCCTGGCTCGGGATTCGATCCCAGGACCTCATGCTCAGCAGTAGCGCTTGCGACCACTAGACCAAGGAGCAGTCGAAAATTATTTAAATCCAACAAAAACTGTACTGTTGTTAAATATATTTTATAGTAGTAGGAGTTTTAGGGCCATTAGATACAGAATACTAAAGATAATAAAAAGTGGAAAATATTTAACTGATCTTCTAAAAACATATTGACCTGATGACATTGTATAAATTTAATTTCATTGTTTATACAATGAAATTAAAAGACCATGACAAGATATGCCCTAACCATGTCCAGTGAATTCATATTTTTAAGTATCCTTCATTTATTCAAACTAGATTTTAGATAATAGTCTAGAGTCAATCAAAGGTATTTTTTAAGATTGAATAAAAATAAATATTATTTGTAGTTCCGGTTACATTTTCGGTTTAATGGCGACGATAAGTGAAAGATTACAGTTCGTTCTGTTCATTCAGTTCATTCGGCCAATGTGATCAGATGAGTGGTGGGAGAATACCTTATTTTTGAGGTACAGGAGATAACCATGGAGGCCACCAATTATTATTTATTTAAAGATACGGCACTTCAACGAGTAACATACAAAAATCACATACAGTTTTAGTTAGGTATTGTGAATTCGTCACTTACAGAAGTGCACTGGCAGAGAACTTATTCTTTATAGGATGTATTCTTTATAGTTTCAATATGAATGATTTTACCCAGATATTTTATTTATTATAATATATTTTGATTTATAAGTTCTTTTGTAGGTAGATAATAAATAGTAGGTAGGTTGGTGGAAATAGTATTTTATCCGAAGCAGATTCTTGAAAAGGTTTTGGGTAAAAAAATACTACTATCTGGAAACACTGATTGTAGGTGTCACTCTCTTCACTCACTCCATAGAAACCTACTGTTACATTCAAACTGGTGCTCTGTGCGTGTGTTATTGTTTGTTTGTTAATTTATTGTTTATTTAACACTTACCCGTACGTTTTTTGCACATTTTAGTTCGATATCTATATTAATAATTTCGTCAAGGGGTACGGTAGACTCGATCGAAACCTTACCTGAATAATAAAACATAAAAAAATAAACATTTCGAGTCGACAACATATATCCGCAAAATTCGGATTGTCGAGTATTTTGTTAAATTCTAATGGTGCTGACAGACAAATCGCATTCGCCATATTGAAACGTCACTGACACCAGATGACATGCAGTGCGTTCCGAGTTACACTGTAATCGATTTGAGCGCGCTAAAAGCCGTTCCGAATAAGCGTGAGCGCGATAACGATGTTCCGTGAATCATCATCGATGACGTCATGATATGCGCCATCTTGCGTTAACCGTCGCCGACCATGCCTTTTACTAATATCACCGTGAGCGCAGTCAACATTAACAGTTGTGCTGTTTTTGTTTTGAGTCGCATCATATCTTTAGACTAACGTGACATATTCGAAATTCTGCTTGTAGCTATCGTTCGTCACCTAACCCAAGAATAAGAAGTTTGTGAATAAGAAGAAATATGATATGAAAGTTTTGACATATTTGTGAGCGCGTTCACGAACGTTCTGAATTGTTGACAGCCCTCAGCTGTCATAATCGTGATATCTTATTCGGAGCGGCAATTATTGATGTCAGCGCTGTGAGCGATTGTGTCCTAATTCGGATCGCCATATTGGCCATTCTAGCGTGACACCATCTTCCGTCTCTTTCCGAGTCAACACTTCGCGCCATTCATTTAAACAAAATGTCTGTTTGTAATGGACACTTTGTTTATAAAATAAGAAGAACTGAGACGTATATGTGACTCTGTAACACGAAAGGTCTTGCCTTAATATAACGCGAAATTATTAAAACAAGTATTGTTTTATACTCTGTGTTATGGGTTTTTTCTTAATGTAGGTACATTTTTCAGTATTCATTTTGCATAGTGATTTACTTTATTTGGATTTCATATAAAAATCCAAATTATCAATACCACTGAACAAGGCTTGAAAGGTGATAAATATTTAACGAAAAATGTTGTCTATAGAAATACTGAGTACCTACTCATTTCAAAATTGCAATTGTTTTACTTGATTTCTCAATATTATTTTTTAAGCCATTTTATATAAAGAACAACATATTAATTTTTTTATTTCAAAAGTAGTACTTACCTACCTACCAAAGTAAAGAAAAAGATTGAGTGCTTAAAACAGAGAGGTTTACAGGGAATAAACCATAAAAGCTATTTGTTTTATTAATATTATGTTAGTTTATTTTGAAAGCTGATAAAAAATTTAAATTATTTATGTAAAAACTTTAGCAGTTTTTATTTACTACACTTATTAAACACAATGAACGATGCTTAGCTACATGTGTATTATGATATGACTTTATGAGTCACATTTCACCCGAGCGAAGCCGGGTTTTCGTCTAGTACAATCATATTCTTGAAAGCGATATCTCATTGTCGATTTTGATTTTTCTACTGGACTTACGATACGTGTCAGTTTATAGGTGAAATACGATATTGCAGTGCTGAGTTGATTGAAATCATGCATCAATGTTTCGGTACATCAAAAATGTGTTTTGCGCGTGGAACGTATTTAGACACGTGCAGTCAGTGAATTATCCGTGCAACTGCAAAGCATCTTGAGCGAGGACAAAACAACATGACGTGTTGAAAAGAATTCAGTTCCCTTCAAAGTGTGACTTAAGCTAAATGGTGGTTGGACTAGGTTGTTGGGACTGGCTACCTCTTCACTGCCTTGGCTTATATTTATTTAAGTTTTGAAATAAATGCCTTAAGATTGAATAAAAAAGGGGTACCTACGTTGTTTTTGAGAGATTTGTTTTATTTTCGTCTACACTGTATGATCTGCTTTATTAGTATGTGGAATGCTCCCATAAGTTTTAAGCATCTGGTAGGCCCACTCCTGATATTTATTACTATCCTAAAGCAACCTTTCCACCAGAGAATATGTGCTAAGCAGCTTAGCGATCGTTCCAATAGGATTATTTGATTTTCATAGCCTAGTATGGTTTAATTCTGCTCGAAAAGGGTTAAATAGCTTCGAAGCTTAGCTTCTTCGCTTAGCGACCTTCTTGATGGAAAGTCTGCCTAATTCTCAGGTTTTAAAAATATGTGTAAGTACATCGTTCTCACCAGTCTTGGTACATTTTAAGCTGGCTCCAGCTGCTGCCGGACCTAGTGACGAGTTGTGCCACAACATTTAGTTATTTATCTTGCTAAATCTAGTCAAGCACTACTAGATTATGTACACCAATTCTTATTTAAATCGAAATTCGATATTGAACTAATTGTATGGAAAAGCCTGACAGAAAATGATTAGCAATCAATCGTTTTTTGAAGTCTATCGAATGAGCTGTTTGGCAGGATAAGTATTTTTTTTGTTATGTAATATGCAAAAACATTACCATTAAATTAAAATATAGAAATTGTTTCAAAATCTAGGTCTCATGTGCTTTTAAATGCACCATGTGTAGCTTTTGGACATGATTGTTTTGGTTAGGGTATGCATGTATAATAGGACTTTGGGCTTGGTTCTTTATACAATGTCATCAGGTCAATAAGTTTTTAATAGTAATCTCATTGCATAAATTCAATCTCTTAGTATTGTATAATTGCATAGCGCATGTGTGAACACTGTGACCATTTTGCAAAACTACCATTTACTGGGTATGTCTTTCATTGACTTGAATGAGCCCTGATGGCTGAGAGTATGTCATACTCACTTAAATGTCTCGCTGGTGGTGGCGTGTGTGTTGGATCATTAAGTTCCCTTCAAAATGGTTGAGTTAAATGGTGAATTGTTTTTATCTTTTTAGTACGGACGCTTTAACGTGCACGTCTTTCTACATTGTTCTCACATGTTTAATTTCAACATGAACGATGTAACCAATATTTTATAACAATATTTTAATTTAAAAGAGTGTCCGTGGAGTTTCTTGCCCGTTCTTCTCCATAGGAACCTACTACGCTTTGGAATGGGCAACTCGCTTCATCTTTCTGACTGACCGACCCCTTGACAATTCAAAAGTGCCTGTAATTGGTTTATTTGAAATAAATGCTTTGAGTTTGAGTTTTATGTATCTACCTATGCTTCTTAAAAATGAATGAACTTTATAAAAACTGTGCTTTTTAGATGAACATTCTTTTTAAATAAATAATCCTTTTTTCTCTCTGGCCTTTTTATCACAGTTGGTCACAGTAACCAAGCTAGGGGGTATCCGACCTAACGTGTTAGGTTAGGTAAGAGCCGTGAACAACCAGGCGCGAGCCAAATTGGTCACAGTAACTAAGCCCACCCCAACCAAATGCTAACCCATTTGGTTCAGTTTGAACTGTGACCAATTGTTCACAGTTACATTCAAGTTAGACGCAGTTTCTTGGCTATTTAGGACCCCAATATTGGAATTATATTAGTGTTCAATAACATTTTTAAGAAAGCATAATGGGATTTATTTGAGGTTATGCCATAAAAAATCGCGATACATCCATAATATATGTGAACGCGCTGTTACAGAAAAGCAAATTGCAGTAATACAATAACGTGACTTGTGATAATAGAACAAAAATGTATCATTGTCACTGCGTCGATAGTAAACAGTCCGGACGCATTCATTTTGACTATATTTACATCCATCATTCGTTTCATGTTCTTCCAAAGTCTTTTCGATGTCACTGTAACACACAATTATTTTGGATATTAGGGTTTTTTTTTAGCCAGTATGTGTAAGGTCATACAGAAATACTCAAAAAAAGGGCACTGTTACATTTTCAAGGCCTCTCTACTCAGCGCCAAAAGTTGAAAATCCAACAGCGTGGTTTTATTGTTCTTCTTAGCGTATCGATGGCATTATGAAAATTGAGAAAATTCAAGTATTAATATGTTAAGCCAAAAACTCAGCCAGAAGAACTCCGTTCGCTGACGCAGTGATAAGATCGGGTCCATGTGTGGCCAATTGTCTGTACCTAGTGTTCATACGAATATGAAGCTTATTCTCGCTCGGAAAATGTTCATTATACGCTTACATAACTGAGCAAAGTGCGATCTTATGAATTTTGCTCTTGGAAAGGACTTTATCTAGCAATCATGCTTGCGATCACTACAGCAATGCAGAAGAGAACGAAAAAAAGTTTAATTACTGTTGAAAAACTTACTGTCTTGTGATGATTTCAAAATAGCATTACATCTGGCTCTTGCTGCTGCTCTATAAAATTCTTCACAGGCGTAAGACATTGTCCCCTCCACTATGATCAACTTGCACAGGCACATGGTTACACCGAATGTGTGGCTGATTATGATATTTCTATCCATCTAAAATAGTACATTATGATGCAAGCGTGCAAAGCTCGTCATTGCACTTGAAGGATTGGCGAGGAATGAAAAAAAAAACACAATTATTTGTAATATTTGGTCTGTTGGTAGCAACTGGATGAACCTGCAAATATAGCTACAGACTGATAATTATGGTGAATAGCAAAATGTACGGTTGTAGATAATGTCACCAGTAATAGTAATAAAATGAATACTAACCTTATTTGTACACGATAATATTAATATCATCATAATATACATGATAAACATGATAAATGTAGAGACGAAATGGAGCAGAATCTGAAATTAAATAAATTGACTTATCATGTCTACAAATGAATATATTATTATGCGACGTTCAACCGAGTATGCGGTACCAGCGTCCCGCCACTGTTTCGCATACTATGTCCCGCCCAGTCCCGCCTCATGTGGCAACATGATGTCAAAACATCGAAGTTTTTTGTTTTTATTCTATCTATTTAAAGAAGATAAAGGTTTGGTTTTTTGTTTTATATTTATGTTGTAGTCTTTGAGATCTCTTTTTGATATACAATGAATTATAATAATAAAAATGTTACTTACTTGGAATCCAGATATTTCGTTCGATAGTTTCCACGCTTTGCAGGTTAGCTTTATAACTTGATGCTTATTCTTCACTTTTGCTTCCTTTTCTATTGTTGTTGCTTCGTCTTCATTGCCAAAATTCATTTTTTCTACGATACTGTTCCATTTTTCAAGTTTACGAGACAAAATATAAATTACCATCAGTGTATGAGCCATTCCTAAATCAAAAATAATGGACAAAGATCCATAACAGACCCTGACCCATGTCCAGTGTGATTCAAAAACCATTTTTCCAGTCACATTAGTTAGCCACAGAAAAATTATTAAACAAAAATACGCCCAAAAGAATATCTTGAACTTTTTCAAATCGCTGGTGCTATAAAGGCAATTATTGATTTCTTGGAGTGACGATGCTATGCGCAAAATTGAATAGCTCCTGTATAAGTTGGTATAACACAAAGCTGCTAAGTTAAAATTAAATATGAAGAAAATAAATAAGAATATCAATTTGAACAAGAAGGAACGAAAAGGGTTGTATACCATAGTTGCCCATAACAAACAAAAATATACACCGTTACCGATCACAGCATACATGATTTTCTTTTTACAAACTTTTTCTTTAATCTTATCACTGATATTAAATTCTGGCTCGCACACGATTATTCCGATAAGGTATAAGGGAAAAAAAATGCTCATAACATCATTATCTATCAATTTTCTTTTTGCCTTTTCCAAATATTTTTTGACGGCAATCATTTTTTTGAAGTATTTATTTATGTCGTTCTATCGAAGGCGTTATGATGTAAAAGACTTTAATCGTTTCTGAGTGGTTGGTAAAGTATGTGAAATACGGATATTTTTGAATGATAATTTATGTTTGTGTCACTACCGCTGTAATGATTACTCGATAATGAACAATATACTTAACTGTAATCGTTAGTTGTCCTCTACAGAGCGAGTATTTCATAACTTTTATAGCTATTTGCGACGTTGCCGACTTTCAGAATGCACCCTTAACTTAATTAATAGTCTAGTTTATACTACCATATCCTTCTTGGCCTTCCGCAAGGTCGTTTACTGCTTTTTGGGTCCCACTTTGTGTTGGTTTTCATAGGTTATTGTACAATCGAGTACAACTTAATTTAGGCAACTTCCATTAGAGCTGTCAATTTTAGTTGACCTTAAACTTTCGTACATGTAAAGTGAGGTAACATAGTGACTACTAACTAACTGTTCCTAAAGCCAAACCATAACTGTCATTCTTTGATAGTTATATGAAATGGTTTTATCAGGGCAAATTGACGTAGGATGTTAATTTATTGGACAATTAATTGCAGAACGCATAGACTAAAAATACGGCCAAGCTCATGGCATCTTATTTCATAGCATTGTGTTACCGTCCGTTTCTCAAGCTGTCTGTCAGTAGAAGATGTCAGTTCTCTAATTTGGGTTTCTAAAGCTGTATAATTTTATTTATTTATTCAGTTTCGGACAACAATACAATCCATCTTGTTAGTGAAAAAATACCTTATAATAATCCTAGTAATACAAAAACATGCAATCAACACCGGCAACACATAACAAATTAAGTGTCTGAGGCAGGTTGCTCAGAAAACGATCAAGCAAGAGAGCTACCTAGTTGACCATCCTCTCCACAAAATGCCTCAGAACAGGGGAGTTAGAACTCTCCGCCACTACTTTCAGGATACTATTGTTACTGACCCGCGTTCGATGCATCAGTGAAGCAAGGCTAATTGCATACCACGGGTTAGTCGCGTCGATTTTGAGATTCGGTATAATAATTTTGGGGAAATTGTAGTCTGAGGGAACATGTGTTCTAGGCTCAAAAACGCTGTATAAGGGCTATGTGCAATTTAATTGTAACAGATAGCTGCGTACCTGTATTTAAGTCCCTAAAATCACTAACATTCCCATCACTTTATATTTTCGAGGTGGCAGTTTTTGTTAAATCAAACACGCATCTTTTTAATTAAGTTTCTGAAAATAGAAACCGGCCAATCAGGACAGTATAAAGATTTGTTAATTGTTAGCGGTTCAGATACCGCCCTATTAAAGAAAAGTATTATAATGTAATGGGTCCGATCATTTTTAACAAAATACCTAATGTAATAAAAAATGAGACATTTCCACTTTTCAAAAAGAAATTGACAAATCTATTAATTAATAAATGTTATTAGTCAATTGGCGAATTTTTGACCGATAAGAATTTAAATTGATAATAATTATGACATCTCTGTAGTCCTGACTTTTACTAAATCATTTATTTTTTAACTTATATAGTAACCTCGATTTTAACGTATTTATATTTTGACATTATGTATTGTTTATGATTGTATTGTATTGCCTATTTCAGTTTTTTTTATTTTTATTCTGAATTTTGAAACTTCTATTGATTTGATTGAATTTGTTAATAATATTTATATTGAGTCAGTCTTTATTATTATTTAAACTGTTTGCATGCCTTATTTATGGTAGTTAGTATAAGGATCATTTTATTAAACTTGACATCTGTAACTTGTACCTACTTTCTGTGGAAATTAAAAAACTATTCTATTCTATTCTAACTTTTTTGCTTATGAATGCGTGAAAACCGTCAGTTCGGTTTTGCGAAAACATCTCTGATGCACTACAGAAACGGGGCAGTCCCAACAGCATCCTAAAAACATTATTATATTGGACGCGTAAAGCCGCCCTCCGACGGTGCGCCATATCGCGGACGCACGCGCACGACACACCGTGGGAAACCTAGCGTGCGTGGTAGCGCAGACGCGCGTTGTAGGCGTGCGTGGCGGTGCGTCCTCGTGCGGGCTGGTGCGCGTCCGCGATATGGCGCACCGTGGGAGTTGGCTTTAAGGCATCCAGCGATCTTTTGGCGTAGCTGCCCCTTAGACTAGTCTAGTATATGAACCTTTGGGCGTGTGGCCGAAATGGGAATCGCCGCCATCTTGTTTTTTTTTCAATATATTTCACAAACGGTGGTTCCGCCCATAAGTCAAAACCCCCTATAACCCATTGGTGAATATTGACAATTCATATAGCACGATGTCATCACAACGACCGTACCTACATAGGGGTATACAAGGTGGAGACGACAATACAACAAAAAATAATACGGCGTGTCCTTAGGCTGCCTGTCCACTGGAGCGGAGAGGAGAAAAGAGGAGTGGAGATGTGTCAATATTAACCAATAGAATCTTGACTCCGCCCCTGAGTTTAGATCAGTGATCCTGAGTCAAGATTCTATTGGTTAATATTGGCACATCTCCGCTCCTCTATTCTCCTCTCGGCTCCAGTGGACAGGCAGCCTTAATGACGTTCCCATTCTGCATACAAAAATTCAATTGAATATATTCAATAGTTTAGTCACTATAGCTCGGCAAAATCCATAGTCGGCTCGGGTTATTCCGTTTATCCACCCCAAAAATCCACCCTAAGGTGGATATTGGGAAACGTAGGCCCGAGAATCTACCCTAGGCCTAGTTGGATAAACGGAATTCATAGGCTTAGGGTGTATCATTACATTTAATTTGTTTGAAAAACTCATTTTTTTATTTCGAAGCTACCTTCGAAATAAAAAAAATAGTTTTTTTGACAGTTCCAAAATACTCTTATACGTTAGTAGTGCCAGTATTTTCATTTATTGTTGTATTGTAGTCTCCACTGGGCGTAAAATAGGCCACTTTTTATCCCGATATTCCCACGGGAACATTTAAGGGAAATCTCCGAAATGGCTTGACCGATTTAGACGGGTTTATCACTGGAAGATAGCTTATTTCCTAAGGATTAAAATAGGCAACTTTTTTTTCAGAAAAAGACTTAGGGTTTCGAAATCTGTATCTACACAATTTCTTCTTACATCTCCGAAACGGCTGGACTGATTTGGACGGGACTTCCACTAATAGATAGTTGAGGCTACTGGGCGTAAAATAAGCTACTTTTTATTCAGATATTCCCACGGGAACATTTAAGCGAAATCTTCGAAATGGCTGGACCGATTTTGACGGGGGATAAAAAGTAGCCTATTTTACGCCCAGTGGCCTCAGCTATCAATTAGTAAAAGTCCCGTCCAAATCAGTCCAGCCGTTTCGGAGATTAGTCGGAACAAACAGACAGACAGACAAAAGAAAATTAAATTGTGTTTTTGTTTTATGGGTCGTATATACTTTCATATGCATTTAGTAAAAAGCTGTTATTTTGAAATTACAAACAGATACTTATTTATTTGTATAGATGTATAGATTAGAGACCGGTACAAGTGTGCAGATGAGGCCAAGAAAGTTATAAATAGAGCTGTTTGAGGTGATAATGTTCTCACGAATAGAATACTTCGCACAGATAAAAATGCTTTCCGTGGGATTTAACGGTCGGAGCATTGAGTGTAAATCTTTTTCGATTGCGTGATAAAAACCTCTTCGCTTTCTTCTTTAAGGCGAAAGCCTAGATGATCTCACTGCCATTTTGTCGATAGATGGCGACACATCCACAATTTCGAACATTTTCAATTTTTACACCTAACATAGAAATTTTTAATAAACAACTTTATTATGTGCGAAACCTAGGGCATTAACTTGATTTTTTTAGATCATCACTGTGCTTGTTAACTGGTATCATACAAAGATTAGATCAAAATAATGATTTAGCCTCATGAATTTACTCTTTACACACACATGCAAAGTAAATAGTAGTAACTTCCGACTCCACTAGATGTCGTTTTATTCAAAAATGGTTGGAAATTAAAATGTCCCTGGACCAAATTATTTATAAGATTAATATCCTTACATTATAGCAAAAACTGAAAACAAATATTAATTTACTAATTAAGCATACTTTAAATTACTAGAGGATTTTTTTCCAAAGGCCTTTTCGTAATTTTTGACGCGCTCGTTTTACTATAAACTATTGTGCGTTTCACTCAATAATGTTCCCCCGGCGCGGGTGGCGCGGTGCGGAGGGTGACGCTCGCGCACACATGCACGAAATATCACACGCACGCCTGAAGCTCTTTCGTTTGATTCAGGCACACACGTGCGTGTTGTAGTGTTTCCACTTTTACCTACTTTATCTGTTTGACTTCGCCCTGAGAAAATTATCGTAGGTATCGTTTGAAATTAGAATAAAATTTTTGGTTTGAGTGGACGCTGTGTCAGTGAATTTGTGTTGGTTGATTGAAGAACAGTACCTACCTACCAATCAATCTTCCTAGCCTTTTCCCAACTATCTTGGGGTCGGCTTCCAGTCTAACCGGATGCAGCTGAATACCAGTATTTTACATGGAGCGACTGCCTATTTGACCTCGGTACCGATACCCCTTGGTAAGACTGATGTCAGACTTTCGGGCTTCTGACGACTCGTAACGACTGTCAAAGATCCACAAATGACAGCCGGGACCAACGGCTTACGTGCTTTCCGAGGCACGGAGTCTCGGTATGTAAAGATGGTCACCCATCCACTGACTAACCCCGGCAAGCGTAGCTTAACCTGATGGATGGACCCGTGCGGCTTGTTATTACTTAGCCACGAGCTCCTCAGAAGATTGAAGAACAGTACCGTAATTACGTAATACACGATCAATCAAAATTTGAATAGTTTTGAAACATATTACTAATCCATTGCTTCCTATGTTCGGAAAAAGATCTGCTCAACAACGTAAATAACGCAATGAATATTATTGAACTGTCAAAATGAAACTGATTAGTCGGAATCGTTTACAAAAATGTGTTGTGTTGTGTAACAGACGCCAGCACACCAACCTACTCCAATCTGTCAAATTTTCTCAATCAACATTGAACCTTATTCTTTAGCCATAAAGTTGAAAATCTATTAAAGAAATTTGACAGATTGTAGTAACTTGATGTGCTGGCGTCTGTACAATTTATTATACGTAATCTATTTTCGTAGGTACCTACCTACCTCCTCGAGCATATTTTCTGTTATAAATTATAATAATATAATTATATCTTCTTTTGGCCAATACCTACTTAGGTACCTACATTTTCTACCTTACTGCTCGGCCACGACTTGCTTGAGGCTAAAGTGCCTGCTACACGGTTGCCAACCACGTCCCTGACAGAGGTGACCTTGGTTAGCGACCCGCAAAGTTGTTTCAACGTTTGGTCGTATAAACATCATCTTCACGGTTGTAAACAACCAAGGTCACCTCTGTCGGGTCGCGGTAGGCGACCGTGTAGCAGGCGTTTTAGCGACCGGCGCGGCGCGGCGTTGCCGCGTTGTGTAGGTACGTTGGTAGGTACCCTATGTAGGCAAGAGCAGACGTACGCTCTTTGCATTCCCACTCTTTACCGACGCCGACGACGGCGCGCTATGGCTTTTATTTTGTGGTCGTGGAAATGGGGGGGAGTGCTCGAGTAGTAGGTATTTAGTAGGTACCTATCTCTATCTGGACATTGGTTAGCTCCATTCTTGAGAAAGACTGTAGGCCACCACGCAACAACACGCTAACATCACGCTACAACCCTTAGGAGCCGAGCAAAAAGAAAAAAGTCAGAAAGAACGCTAAGCGAAAACGAAGTAAAAGCTCGGGCGGGGCGATAGGATGCGATGCGGTGGGTCGGGGGCCGAAATTTCACACGGACGAAGTCGCGGGCAGAAGCTACTGATGTATTATAAAGGTTTATGTAGGTACTTATAACATTTTAAATCGTAAATCAATACCTATTACAACGATATGAAAAAAAATATATATATAGGTAAGCCTCCTCTGGCAGTCGGGTAAAACTTTATTCTATTGATAACGTATTTAGGTATGTACTATATGTAGGTAGGTACATACTTATACCAACTGTTCCCCACGCTTTTACCCGCGTTCCCGTAGGAACCTATCCTACTGCTCGGCTCCCATGAGCAGCAGTGTGATGTTTTATAGTCTAAAACATTACCAAAGGCTACAAAAAAATGATTAAACTGGTAGGAACCTACCTAGTTTGTGAGATTAGCGCATTCAAACATCAAACTAATAAACTGTACAGCTTTATAATATTAGTATTTTTAGATAAACCTAGTATAGTACCTATCTATAGATTACTAAATCAACAAATTGGCAGCAGCTGATTATGAGGTAGCTTCGCCTCGCGCTTTCGTTCGAGCTGCGTGATAGCGTCTTCGTAAGCCGACGCGACGTTCGCGATTGGATTTTCGACACTCTGCTTAGCGTCGAGAGTTGAATATCCAACAGTGTATTTTCTTGACGCACTGGGATACGCGCTGAATGCGCTCTGTTGGATATTCAACTCTCGGCGCTAAGCAGAGCGTCGAAAATCTGATACGCGCAAAAAAATTGCGAATAGGTTTGCTGTTTTAATCATTGTCCTCATAGCTTCCGTGGTCGAGCGGTGTAATGTGGCACTTGCGAAATCAGAGGGTCTAAGTTCGCACCTGGTTAGTCTATAATCTATCTGTCGTTTTTTTTAATCCTATTTTATCTTTGGATTTTTTTTTTTAAATCTTATCAAAAACAAAACAGTTTCGTCACATTTGCATTCTGCTTAGTAGGTACCTAATGTAATAATTACCTCGACTGTTTGTGATAATTTTGCTTGTATGAAGGTTAGTATACAAGCAAAAATATCACAAACAGTCGTGAACACTAAAATGTAGGTAAGTAGGTACCTACCTACCTTATGCGTACGTCCATGAATAGGTAACTAAGTAAGTAGGTACCTACTTACCTAGAAATAAGAAGATAGTAGTAATTTTGTAAACAATTTATAGGTAGTCAACTATAACAATTACACATAGGTACATATCTATAATTCTCGTCGGCGCGGCGGCGAGCGACAAAGGGGCTGCGGCGGTATCTTATAAAGTACTCTGTGGCGGCGGCGCCGCGGCGGTGCACTATTGTGTGCTTCGTATAACATCGTTTCAGTTCGGAACGGTGTTTGTGTGCGCGCTAACTAGACGTGCGGCTAGACTAGCGTCTAACTGCTCATCCATCACTGATACTATCTCTGTCGCACACGATGCCAGATGAGATAGCGTGCTTTTTGGCCGCGCCCACCAGTGAGTTCGAGCCCGCGACTTGTCGTATCAGAACATCCTACAACTTACTACTAAAATACTGCCCTATGTTTTATTTCCCCTTTTTCTTGGTAAATTTCTTAGATGGCAAGACCAATTTATCTCTACGCACATTGACATGTGCTAATAATACTAAAATGTGCAATTGTTATGAAAAATCAATGTGGTTTGTCTGTGTATTCACTTATCTTGATGGTTTCACATAAATTAAATATGATTCAATCAATAGATGTAAGTAGTACCTTACGTGTCACCATTGCGTAGGTAGGTAATTAGAAAAAAAATAGGTAAATTTGCCTACGCTGATCGCCTGATTTAGGTATACCCTAAGTTTACATGAACTTCTATTCTCTGATTTTATTCAACCCAAACCAATGAATTAGTACCTAACCGTGTCAGAAAATGTATTATCAGTACCTACTTACCTACATACAGTAGAAAGATTTTTAAATCTTTAGGTACTTTATATTTAAAGTAGATATTACAATAATTACATTAGTATTGTATCTGTGTGAACCAAATGCAGATCGCAGATATTTTTTTTCACTTTTAGCATTCTTTCTCATTCCCTAATAAAAAACATTTTATCAATCATAAAATGTAAAACCCGCGGGCAAACCCGCGCGCTGGCGCTAACTTTCTAGAAACACAATTTTGGAAACGATTCGCAAGTTGTCAAGATAAATTAATCACGCATGGACTGACGTGTAACCTTGGAGCTTGTTCGATTTTCGAACAACGCCATCTATTATAAATATTTACCGAACGTAAACTCGTAACACAACAGCATAACTCTTTCTCAGTGGTTCTTTAAATTTCTGTTAGATGGCGCGATTCAGGTCACTCACACACGTAAAGATTTTTCGTTTTTTATTGGGTCTAATTCTCCTAAAAATACTGTTTTTTTTATAAAATTTTGGCGATGTGCGAACATAATACATTATAAAGTCTCATTATACTTGCTTTTATTCTGCAGAAACCGTTTATTTACGGAGATTACATCATCTGAAAAATGTATGGCGAGGCCTGTCTAGGCATCCACCTAAGTCTTGCGAGATTCTTAATTATTAAAGTGGCTATTTTCCAAGTTTTTCTTTTTAAATATGAAAGCATGATTGATATTCTGTTCGGCTTGGAGTATGTTGAAAAAAGATTAAAAGCGATACACGACAATTATGTTATTATTAGCTAAGCAATCATTCAAATTGATATAATGTGATGATTGTGTCACAAACATATTGTTACAAAACTTTTACCTATATATGTTTATTTTTCTTGTTAACAAGTGGTTGCTCAATCACCAAAATTATGGTCTTAATTTAATTAAATAAGGCCAGGTTTTTTAAGTTTATAATATAAAAGAATAGAAATATTTTCCTTCAGAATAAATCAGATGTAAACATTGTTTACGCTAATAGACTTTGAGGTTGTTAAGAAATAAAAACGATTTAAGGAACATACAAATACCTGTTATTCCAATTCACTTATCGCACGTCATTGTCCTAAAAAATCAAAAGTAATAAAACTAAAACCCAACTACGACTGTCTGTCTATGATGTCTTATTTTATGACTTTTTAGATGACTTTTCTGTCGTGGGTCTTTAATTTGTATTTAAATATTGTTTTGGGGTTGTAATAAAACATATTTTTGAGAGGTGTTAAAAAAAATCTTGAAAAATATCTCTCATTTGATGCCCATAATGGCATCAATAAAAACTTGTTTTTTAAGTTCATTACTTTATAAAGAGCCATACTTATCCAATTTAATGTGACGTCACACAGCCTTTAACCAGCGGACAACGATACCTCATTAATTTGTCAAGTTATGATATATTTATATTATGTTTGGAAGTTATTAGGGAATAGATAAACATACATAAATACCAGTCAAAATCATAACCCTCCTTTTTGCGTCGCCGTAGTCGGGTAAAAACAACTTGTCATCACGCATTTTGTTATTTTATAATGCTTTAAATTAAATTGGTGGAGCTACACCAATATTCTTAATTGATCATAATTCATTACCTTTTCAAGTTTGCCTACCTCATTTGGACGGTTTAATGTATTTCTTCGGATACAATCGCCTATACTATGTCCGCATAGTCTCAACAAAATGAAATCTATAATAGGAAAAAAACATTTAAACAAAAGAAAAAGTTTTCGTGTAACATTTCCGCTAAACGACTCAGTTGACAAAGATGTTCAATCGATGCTTTTGCCTTTAAACCTCATTCAAAATATTTTGTTCTGTCCCAAGTATCGTATTAAGAATAACCTAATATATCCGAATAGCCGTACATCGAATTTGGTGTCATTGTGTGGGACGATAGTGTTCATTTCTTTATTCTGTTATGCGTATCACGTGTACGAGCAGTACTTGGCAAACTTCGTAGGCAATTATTTTCAAGTCTACATTTACTCTTACTCCGATTTGTTCATAAACTGCATCGGATTCGTCATAAATTTTACTGTCAATATTTCACAAACAAAGAGGAATTTAGCCTGTGTCTTAAAAATTCAAGATGTTCACAGATTTCTCAACGAAAAGACTCATTTCAAGCGCTTTATTATTTGGAATTGGATCAGTGTCATCTTAATCTTTGGGTTTAACATCACCGTTGTCACTTTTGCTTTTGTAGGACTCAATTTTACTATTAAAGATTTAATCTGTGGGTTATTGAGCATTAGTATTGACTTTAATATTATTTACGCTAACAGACTTCTGAAATTGTTAAGTAATAAAGTTAATTTATGGAATATTCAAGCTCAACGTTTGCAACAGATGGTTCATGATGACAATGAAGCTCATTGCAAAAGATTATTTGAAGTTTACGGAAATATTTTGGAGTGTTTTGACATCTACAGAACTTCATTCCAGCATATGGTACGTACGCTTATTCTTTTTATAAACAAACTAGCTTTTGCCCGGGACTTAACCCGCGTGGATGTCGAAAAAAATATCCCATGGGAACGTACTACTGGGATTACATACCTAATAGCCGAGGAAAAGGTCATTGACTGCTACCGCTGCGCCCGTATTGCCGTTACTCATGATTATTTTGTTACGCGTAATTTTGAATTTGTGATATCTTTTAAACAATTCATGATATTATTATGTTGTCAAAACATAATAATTATTTTAATCTAAATAATTAAATGCTATAATAACATATTTTATTGGATTAGGATTAATATGATACCGGTCAAAATAGCGTCGGAAATAACAATGAAATTTTTATCAAATTCTGAAAGATAATAATGGTTACTGTGGGTCATCGTTAGAAGATAGACATATGCTATTACGGACTTTTTTGTTGAACTTTTTAAGATCTTTAATTATGTAGAACATAAATTTGATGTATCTCTTACGGCTTACGCGGCGCAAGCCACTAAAGCTCCCAGTCAGCATGATTTTGTCCGACATCTTTGACAGTAATCGTCATAATTTCAGCCAATTTACACAATGCAAACGGTTTGGTAGTTTTTGAGTTTATTGCGTTCAGACAGACAGACGCGGCAGGGGACTTTGTTTTATATGTAAGGATATAGTTAAGAGATCCAAAAAAACTATCTAATCCGATGCAAACATTTTTATTTTCAGATTTTTTATCATTCTGTGGAGTTTTTTTTTCGCGTATTAATCAAATTGCAATTGACACTTGGCATTTTAAAATCAGACGCAAAATTTAGCAATATTCATTTTGTGAGTATGACTTAAAAGTTTAAAATTTAACATGTAATTCCTTTATCATTCAATGTTTTTGAGTGGTAAGAGTTTAAGAGTTTTCGCAAAAGCATGGGTTTAATCGAGTGTTGAAACTAAATACACTTTGTGTGTGCTACAAATTAACCGTTTCCTCCTCGTATATTTAAGGGTAGCTATTTACAATAAGAAAAGTCAAGTCTGCTCAAGTCTAAAAGTAAATCACCAAAACAGTTGTCTGAATTATGTATGTATTTTTTACAGATTACAGCCTGGTTTTGTATTATATTTTTAGACATCTGGGTGATTAAGAGTTTTGTCATTGAAATCATTTTGAGCTTATGCTGTGAAAAGTTCTACATAGCTATGAATAATGTTCAAAACTCATGCACGCTCATCCTGAAATCAAATTGTTCAGGTAATAATTATTTTCTTACGATAAATAACGCGTTTCATTTGTCTGTATTTGCTGTGTTATTGGTAACTGTCAACTTGCTGGACCGAGATAGCTGGAAGTCACGAGGCTTCACGACAAAAGCCTCCCCCGTGACTTCCAGCTATCTCGGTCCAGGGCTAACTACCATTGTTTATTCATTGTATTAAGCTTGTCCCGTCATCTTCTTCGTGGTTTTCTGATCCTTTTACGGATAAACACGCTAAAAAAAAAGTGACCGTTACCATTCCATCATTATATTGTCTTCGTATAATCAGTCAATCGTGTAAGTGGATTATGTAAATATTACAGATACGGAGAGGAAGTTGTGCAAGAATATTCGACGCGTACATCGAGCGACATTCGACAAAGTTAATGTTTGTGGGATGTTCTATGTCGATGCTACTTTCTCGATTAAAGTTATGGCTTTACTTACTCACTATTCTCTCGTTTTGCTGCAGTTTGCGTTTTTGTAATCCTTGTTACATGAATTATTATTGTGTTTCATTTGCTTTTTACTCCTAAAGATATAATAATATGATGTAAAATATGAACAATTTCATCACTTGTTTATTCATATCTTGTATAAATTGATCTTCATAGTTATATTATTAAAACAATATTTTATGGTCGATAATTAATTTTTAACAACTTTTAATATTCAGTACAATTATTTTGTCGAATTTGTGTAATTATTGATGTATTTTGTATTATAATTAATTTATTTTAGAAAAGTATAATTAAAAAATAGTTTTTTTATTTATTACTCGTTGTTCGTGCCCGGCGTCGCCCAGATGAATTTCATGATTCCAGTAGATTTTCCAAAAATTTACTTTCATATAAGCTTTGTCCTGAAAATAACAAACACAGCAAAAACAAATTTAAAAATAATCATCCAAATTGGTCGAATCGTTCTAAAGTCTTTCATAGTTCAATCGATTTTTGCAATCGATTTTTATTTCTATAGATTGTTGTTACAACAATATCGTTCCATTATTAATTTTTCTGGTTCCATAAGCTCAGAGTATTAATATAATCATATAAGTATAGAAAGACAGATGTCGTATGGATGATAATTTTGTCTGTAAGGCTGTATAATATAAAATAAAAATCATAAGTAGTGTAATAAATTTGCATGCATGTGTTTATTTTAGTAATTAGTTCCACGCCTGCATGGTTTGCATTTACCTCCAGCTGGTGATAAGCTATTCATGGATCTAGACAAGCATTTTTTACATAAATTGTCATCGCATTTTTTACTTTTTCAAACAAAACTATAGTAACATCTCAGGTTCGGTTACGGGAAGAGTATGATGTTAAACCATTACATTAAAAACTATCAATTAGGACAAACAAATACTTATACTTCTCTGGAAGAAGTGACTGGCATGTATCACAATAGTCAGTTTATCCGGAGAGTAAAATAAAAGTAAACGGTAGCTAGTCAGTTATCGTCTTTTTTTCGCTCTGTTTATAAGTATAATAGCAATAAGTACTACTTCTTTTCTTTCTTTCTTCTTCTATACTTATTTAATTTTGTTGCTATACAGAACTGCAAACGTCAGAATCGTAAAAAGAGCCCAAGAGTATGCATAGTAGTATTGTTTTTACCCGACTACGCAAAGCCAAAAGGAAGGGTTATGATTTTAGCAGTCTATGTATGTATGTATTTATAATAATTTAATTTAATTTTTTTTTTTTTTTTTTTTTTTATTCCAATGGTAATCTAATAATATTCATAATGGAATAATAAGGAATTAAGGAAATAACATTAAATTGGAAACAACGATTTGAATATGGGAAAAAGGTTGTTTGGTGATTATTCTGTTTTTTTTTTTTACCCACAACGGGAAAGTTCTTGGCCTGCATCTCACCGGATGGTAAGTGATGATCAGGCCGAAGGTGGAAGCGAGCTTCACCCAGAATCCTCAACCACAGAAGAACTGGCTATCTTATCTCTAACTGCCGAAACACAACAATGCTGTTAACATTGTTGTTATGGCGACAGATTTAGATAAGATGGTGGTAGCTAGCCAGGCGGACTTAGAACAAGCCCTACCACCAACCAAACCGAGCAAAAAATTTTGCTCCCACTGGGAATCGCACTCGGGCCCTCTGGGTCTGAGACAGGAGGCTTAACCACTAGACCACAGAGGCGGTTTAAAAGGCTGTATAAAGGCATCTGTCCCACTGCCGAATATAGCTTATCCTCCCTATTTCTGATATCTAAGCAACGTTATCTAATACAATGTGTTATTAGTTAATTATTGAAAGAAACAATGTTTTACGAGTAGAATACGATTTGAATGGGGTTTTCTTAATTTTTAACTGCAATAACACACACTTTGCACTTTATTTTAACATAATTATATTCAGGTAGGTACTTATTGCACGACTCATAATGCGAAGCATTAGAGAGTGCTCTACGATCGAAACTGTTTTTATTGTTATACTCCTGCTCGTACACAGAACCTACTTAATTTATAAACCATTGTATAGATGATTAAATGGAGATTAATACTGTATTTTTCAACAATTGATTTAATGCAGCAGAAATAAAAAATCCATCAAAATAGTTGAAAAACAATTCCTATCCGTCAATGTATGAAACCTGAAAACATTGTAGCTTGAGATAAAATCCATTAATTGAGTCATTTTTTTTTAATAGATTTGTTTCAGCCATTGGAGAAACTCTATTGAAAATGGCTCTTTTATTCAAAGCAATTTAGTTATAATTAATAAAATACTAACTAAAATATAATAATATATCTACATCTAAATATTTCCAACTTCGACCCTTCCGTTGCCTAGCAACCGACAAAGTAACATCAAAATAAGTAATCTTTGACATTCGTGTAAAGATTGCGAGGTAAGAAATTTTACCCATATTGATGAGTAAAAAAAAGCAGTCAAAACATCTACTTCATGAAAAGTGTTTAAATAAATTTGTTAGAAACTATGTTTTGAATTTCTTTTTCGTTTATGAATGAGTGTTATGAGGCGTGCACATTTGGATTTTCCAAACTATTTTATAATATCATCTATGAATTACGTTTCGAAATTGTAAAGACGATATTTTTCTGTTTTCATTTATTTACTCCCAGTTTATCCGATATAGTAAGACACGGAAGTAAATATATGACACGTATAATTGAAAGAAAAAGAAATAAATATTTTCAGGTGCTTTTAATATATCATATGTGTATACATGTTTCGTAAGTATAATTACGGTTTTATCCGTCTTTAGTAATTTACTCGCAGTAGACCAGATATAATTAGAAGTCATTAAAGTAAATAAATTCTGCCAAATTAGCACCGCGTAAAACTTCTTTATTCATCGGTACATTTAACAAAAAAATCTTAAATAATGTCGTCTCTTTCTCTCTCTGCTTAATAGTAAACGATACATATAACTACTATTTCAGGTTACTCGCCAAGCTTAGAGTGAAGTTTGGTATATCATTATTTGTGATCGATACAAGCAGACTAATATTTTTAATGGACATACAAACAGCCTTGTATTGAAATTGTTGTCTTTGTATGCCATGATACTACCAATTATGTTATACATTTATCCCGTCTACCATCTGCATTACACCGAAGATACAAGAAATTATAACAATTATGATAAACATTAGCGCTTTCTGTGACTTGCTTTTGTACTCTATCAGATTCGTCATTCATTATAATAATATCGTGAATGTATATAGCCCGACTTACGAGTTGTTGGTCGTGGGTTCGAACCCAAGCAGGCGCTTTACTTTGTATAAATAATTTCATCACCACTGCTCTCAAAACGGTGAAGGAAAACATCGTGAGGAAACCGGCCATGTCTTAGAACCAAAAAACTCTAAGACATGTGACATCTACCAATCCGCACTGGGCCCGCGTGGTAGTTTACGGCCCACTCATTCTCACAGAGAGGAGGCCTGTGTCCCAGCAGAGGGAATATTAATAGGCTGATGATGATGATGAATGTATTGCAATTTTGCAAACGACAAGAAAGTATCATTTGTCTTGAAAAATCAAGATGGTCACAAATTCTTATCGAAAAAACTTGTGAACATTGTTTACGCCATTCTTATTAAGCTGTTTAATTAAGCATCAAAGTTGATTTATGGAACATTCAAGAAAATTGTTTTAAGCTTACGTAAATATTTTAGAGTGTTACAAGATCTTCAAGAATTGTTTCTAGCTGATGATATGTCTGCTCATTCTATAAAATGAGGTTGTAGAACTTAAACAAATTATAAAAAATTTCAATTAAAAAAAAATCAGATCATGTTTCAAACTGTAAAGTATTTTGTCATGTCAACAAAAAAAATCTATCGTAATGTTGAAATAAGCTATAATGGCAGGGCTATACAGGCAGGACACGAATACGCGTTGGTAAGTATATTTTTTATATAATCATTTAATTTTGATTTGGTCAATAAATGTCCATTAATTTTAGTAAATTTTATAATTTAATAAAAAATTTTAACAAAAAAATTAAAACCGACTTCCAAAAAAAATAAGTACTACAAAGTGAAAAATAACTTTAATTTTGGAAGTCGGTGTCTCTAGTTTTTAATTTTCGTTTTTTGCCACCGACTTCCGAAATTAAAGTTATTTTTCACTTTGTAGTACTTTTTTTTTTTGGAAGTCGGTTTTAATTTTTTTGTTAAAAATTTTTATTTTTCACTTTTTAGTTGTGGTTTTGATGTGAAGTGTTCGCTTAGTATTTATTTAACAATCCAGCACATCATTTAACACTATTAAACCTAAGATTTACCTTCAACCTAATAGCCTCAAGGAATACTATTCTCTATCCATATGTACGTATAATTTTGAAAGAATTTTCTCTGAACTCCTAACCTTTGAGGAGTTGTACCTTCCATCATCAGCTCATCCATAGGAAATCATCATCAAACGCAAATAATTGAACAAACTGTATGATATTGTCTGAAACGTAACAGTTATATTATATGCTTATAAATTGAGTGTTCTTCTCGATTTCCTTGGGATCCCATCATCATATGCTGACTAGATGACCAGGGTACCAACTTGAATATGTACCCTAACGAATAAAAAAAGAATTACGCAAATCGGATTAGAAATGTTAAAGTTATCGAAATACTAATATACAAAGTATCGTCAAAATGACATCGTCCAAATAACAATAATGCTTATAAAATAAAAACTACTGGACCAAACTGAAAGAAATTTTTATGGGACCACCTGGCAGCTATTTCGCGTCGAACAAAACAAGAATCATGCAAATCGGTCCATTAACCGCGGCGTAATCGATGTACATACATAGAAAAAAAAAACTCCTCCTTTTTGGGAAGTCGGTTAAAAATTAATGAATTACTTTTACGCAAGATATATGTGTGTATAGATTGGTGTATCATCAATCTTTTACATCAAGGCTTTTTGTAGACTGAGAGGCTTATTATATTCGAAATCTAAACCTTTTTCGTGATACTTTCAAAGACAGATTTCGTATAATAAAGGATAGATGGTAATATTGTTTGCATGGCTGTATAATATAAAATAAATGTCATAGCTAGTGGTACACTTTTAATGCATATTATGTTTAGTAAAGTAATTAGTTCTATGCCTTTATGATTGCTAGGATTGCTCGCACTTAGCCAGTTTTTTCGGTTTAGTCTAGGAATGACTAATTCGCGAAATGCCTACAGAGTCTATAATTGACCAATTCTTGGAATGTACAATTCTATAAATGACTGATTCTACAAATGACCGATTCTTAAATTGACTGATTCTATAAATGACCGATTCTATAAATGACCGATTCTACAATTGACTGATTTTTTTTATTATATGAACTGACAGTAGTACTTTGATTAGGAATTAATTATCTAGTTAATAAAATGCAATGGGTATGGCGAATCATTTATTTCAAACAATTAGTCTCGACTTTATAATCTGTGGCGTCACATAATTTGGAAGAATAAGTAAAAACAAAACGCATCCTTAACCGGATGTGTGAGTGTATCTGTAACAATCTTCATTAAGTTCATAGCGATTTATTGGTTTTACAACACAGGGCCCATGCTCATATAACTATATAGCATGGAATGTTTGGGTCGGGTGGGACTCATCATCTTCGGACGAGGCAATAACTTCGTATAATTACCGTCGAACTTCACTTACAGGTAAGTTCGTGTGACTATTCAATTATACTCGTTATTGCCTCGTCCTCGATGATGATAGTACAAGTCTTTAATTTTGGTAGTCGATTGTTTTTTTTTTTTTTATGGAAAACGTTTTTATTTTAATGGATGTGTAGTAGTGATTGGATACATGAAGTGGGCGGCTTTTGTAAGACGACTAAAATAACACGGTGTATAGTTATATGAGCATGGGCCCTGTGTTGTAAAACCAATAAATCGCTATGAACTTAATGAAAATTATGTGACGCCACAGACTATAAAGTCGAGACTAACGACTAACTAACTAACATTAGAATTAAAGAATAACGTAAACATCATATTATCTAAACACAAAAAACTTTTTACAAAAAAAATATTGATTCTAGGCGCCCTTTCCAAAATGTAGTTTTCGTATGGAGAAGAATGGGCAAGAAACTCCACCGTTACTCTTTTAAAATGTTTTACAATATTTTGTATATGTACATTATTTATACATAATTATAATGTGAAGTCGATGCACCTAGAATAAAATTACTTTACCACAATAGGTAAAAATAATTAAAAACGAAGCAACTATAGATAAATTAATTATGTGATAGATACATTGTGTTCACATATTTACAAACATTGTAAAAGAAGACGTAAAATGATACAATAATTATTGTATCATTTTACAGACAGAATACCTGCTCTTTATTATGTATACCGTAAAATATTATTTACACTGTGATCAGTGTAAATAATATTTTAATGACATTGATTTTACATTCGGTGATTACTTACTACGAAGTTATCACAGAATGTATTAATTACTGACGACTTATTAATTGTAAAATTTAAGGAAAATCGTCTTCTTTTATTGGTTTTACAACACAGGGCCCATGCTCATATAACTATACACCGTGTTATTTTAGTCGTCTTACAAAAGCCGCCCACTTCATGTATCCAATCACTACTACACATCCATTAAAATAAAAACGTTTTCCATAAAAAAAAAAAAAACAATCGACTACCAAAATTAAAGACTTGTACTATCATCATCGAGGACGAGGCAATAACGAGTATAATTGAATAGTCACACGAACTTACCTGTAAGTGAAGTTCGACGGTAATTATACGAAGTTATTGCCTCGTCCGAAGATGATGAGTCCCACCCGACCCAAACATTCCATGCTATATAGTTATATGAGCATGGGCCCTGTGTTGTAAAACCAATAAATCGCTATGAACTTAATGAAGATTGTTACAGATACACTCACACATCCGGTTAAGGATGCGTTTTGTTTTTACTTATTCTTCCAAATTATGTGACGCCACAGATTATAAAGTCGAGACTAATTGTTTGAAATAAATGATTCGCCATACCCATTGCATTTTATTAACTAGATAATTAATTCCTAATCAAAGTACTACTGTCAGTTCATATAATAAAAAAAATCAGTCAATTGTAGAATCGGTCATTTATAGAATCGGTCATTTATAGAATCAGTCAATTTAAGAATCGGTCATTTGTAGAATCAGTCATTTATAGAATTGTACATTCCAAGAATTGGTCAATTATAGACTCTGTAGGCATTTCGCGAATTAGTCATTCCTAGACTAAACCGTTTTTTCGGACTGTTTATTAAAACAATACTCAGCAATGGGTAGGTACTCTTATTTAAGTTAACTGTATAGAACTACAAACGCCAGAGTCGTGAAAAGAGACTGACAGTATGCGTAGTAGTACTGTTTTTATAATATTCCTATAGTACTCAATACTTAATAATATTCATAATGGACTTGAGGTCTTAACATTTTAATCCATCATTTTTTTCACCTCATTGTTTTGTGTTTCTATGGAAAAATTGCTCATTCGTGTTAGCAAAGTCTTGATAAAATGAAGTCCATAAGAATAAATCCTTTTGTCAAAAATAAAAGTTATCATGCGACAGTTCCGTTAGATACCTTAGTTGACAAAGATGTTCAGTCGATGTTTTTACCTTTGAACCTCATGCAAAACATTTTGTTGTCGTCGAAGTATCGTATTCAGAATAACTTCATTTATCCAAAAAGTCTAACATCGAATTTGGTGTCATTCTGTGGCATGATAATATCTATTTTTATATTCTCTCGTCACGTCTACGAACTGCATTTCTCCAAATCTATAAGAAAATATTTCAATTTTGTGTACCTCTTTTCTTACTGCGACTTATTCTTGTACTCCATCGGATTCGTCATAAATTATGTCGTCAGTGTATCACAAACGGAAAGAAATATAAAATTTGTCTTAAAAATTCAAGATGTTCATAGATTTCTTAAAGAAAAGACCAAATTCAAGCGCTTCATCATTCGGAACTGGATCAGTGTCATCTTTATCTTTAGTTATTACATTACTGTAATCGCTTATACTTACATAAGAATTGATATTTCCATAAATAATTGCGTTTGTGGGTTCACTGTCATGTGTTTTGATGCTAACATTGTTTACGCCAATAGACTTCTTAAGCTGTTATGCAATAAAGTTGATTTATGGAATATTAAAGCTCAACATTTGCAACAAATGGACCGCAGTGATATTGAAACTCATAGCAAAAGAATGTTTAAAGCCTACGTCCATATTTTGGAGTGTTATAACATATGCAGGACTTCTTTCCAGTTTATGGTACAACCATTTACGCTTTTTATTTGTATTTAATATATTCGAGAAACAAAATCAAAGTTGAAACAAAAATATTGATTTTCAGATTGTATATCACAAAGTGGAGTTCTTTTTTCGCGTATTATTGAAGTTACAAATGACAATAAACTTATTGAAATTAAGTACTAGTAGCGAATCTGCGTATGTGAGTATTAAGTTGGATTTAATTTTTTTTTTTTTTTCGCACCTTGGTGTCAGTGTGATGTTGTTTGTTTTTATTTTTGTGTTTTACTAACATAGTTCATAAGTACTTACTAACACAAATATGGATGACTCTGTAATAGGATAGTCTGAAATAAAGTTATTATTTATAATTAAAATTCTTTCAGTATAAATATTTTTATTAATATTATTTTTGATGTAAGGAATTCAAAATATTTTTTTCGTTACAGCCTGACATTTACTTTTTAAATTATTTTATTTCCAGATCATAGGTACAATCCAATTTTTTAATAATGACATACGCATCTTAAACACTAGTGTTAGTACATAGTATTATTGGGCAAGTTTTGGTCATACATAACATACATACATAATCAGCCTATTAATGTTCCCACTGCTGGGACACAGGCCTCCTCTCTGTGAGAGGGAGTGGGCTGTAGTAATGTCAAAACTATAAATAATAATGTCAAAATCACCAACACTAATATCAAAATCATAACTGTCAAAATTACCTTCAATAATGTAAAAATTACCATCAATTATGTCAAAATCACCCGACAAAACTCAAACATATAATAATTAACTAAATATTATTTCAGGGCACGATCTGTGTCCTGGTCCAGTGCCTGAGTATTATACCTTCCATTCTATCAGCCACAGTGACCAAGAGGCTGTTGGCGCTGCCCCGCACCCACCGCATCAGAACGGCGACACGCTTTTGCATGTTGCGTAAAAGTCGTCTATACGTGCCTCTGCGAACATCCCTGATGCGCTACAGTGTCGTGGCAGCCCCAACAGCACCCTGTATGTGCTGTAGTACTGGACTGGATACGTAAGGCGCTGTAAGCCCTTTGCGTGTAGTCGACCCATAGACTGCAGGTGTAAATTGGCAATATCATAAATAGAGTAGATTTTACACCCCTCGAGCACTTTTCAAACCTACGGATCAACATATCGCTCTTGACTGACAGCGCCCTACGCTCCCTCTCCATATCCACATTATCCGTCTGCATTGCGGTGATCCAAATGCCCCAGATATTTAAAACATTTTACCCACTCTAGCGCATTCCCACCGAGTGAGACTGGCCGCACTTCATGATAGTCTTTAGTGCCTGCCTTGAATATCAGACGCTCGCTGTTTTGTACATTATATCTGAGGCCCTGGGCCTCTGCATATCACTCCCAAACAGACATGAGTTTCTTGAGGGCGCTGATCGATGGGGCCAACAGCACCATGTCATCGGCGTAACTTATGTTATTGACTACTAGTGTTTCGTCAATGGAACAGCCTATCATAGTGTTGATGAGCTCACGAATCAGCCGATCCAAACAGAAGAGTTTTGACGAAGTCAGTCTGACCCCGCACTCAGCCCGTACGGATCGGATAGCGAGCTTGCCCATTTCACCATATTAGTCTGTTGGCCATGACAATATCTAAAGAACTCAATCATCTCACCCGGAAGTATTTGTATCCTCATACAGCTTCATCCATAAAACACCATAGGATACCAAATCAAAAGCTTTTGAAAGATCAAGAAAACACGCGTACACGGGGGTTTTCCTGTTCATATAGTATCTGACAGTGTGCTTGAGACACAAAACAGCGTGCTCTGTTGAAAGAACCGCTCTGAATAGAAATTGGGCATCGTGAAGCGGCAGATGTTTATTTAACTGCTTATCAAGCACGCTGTCCAAAACCTTAGCAATAATCATAGCCAACGATATGGGGCTATAGTTATTTATGTTCGACGCGTCTCCAGTTCGATTTTTTATAAGCGGCACAACTAAGGTTTTCATGATATCTTCAGGCAGATACGTATGTGAGAAGCAGAAGCATTTTGTAAAATATGCTCAATTCTGAGAGAATCGTACCCAGGTGATTTACCGCGGTTCATGTGTTTCAACACTGCAGTTATTTCTTTAGCCGTAACCCTTACCAGTGATGATTACGTTGTTGGCTCCCTTAACGTTGACAATGACTCCCATTTTAATATGACGTATTATGTTATGTTTATTTATGTATTTTTACAGATGGTAATGTGGTTTGCATTCCTATATTTTTACATCTGGGTGATAAAGAGTCTGATATTTGAAATCATTTTGAGCTTGTACTGTGAAAACTTCTACGTTGCGATGAATAATGTTCAAAACTCATGCGCGCTTATTTTGAAATCAAATTGTTCCGGTAACTATGATTAATATCAATTATTATCATTATTTTAAATAAAGAAATAAAGGGCGTGCTAATAATGTAAACGTAACTTTTATTAATTAAATAATACCTAATTACAGACGCAGAGAGAAAGTTGTGCAAAAATATTCAACGCCTACATCGAGCGACATTCGACAAGTTGAATGTCTGTGGAATGTTCTACGTCGATGCTACTTTTCCATTAAGAATTATGGCTTTACTTGCCCATTATACGTTCGTACTGCTGCAGTTTGCGTTTTTATAATCTTGGTTATTTTTTAACAATGTTATTGATAAGAGTTGTGGGGATGTTATCTGTATTAACAATAAGAAAACCATTGTACTTATTATTATGTCATCATCATCATCATATCAGCCGAAAGACGTCCACTGCTGGACATAGGCCTCCCCCAAGCACCGCCACTTCGACCGATTCTGTGCTTCCCGCATCCAGCGAATTCCTGCGGCCCTTACCAGGTCATCGGTCCATCTTGTGGGAGTCCTTCCAACGCTACGTCTTCCGGTACGTGGTCGCCACTCCAGAACCTTTCGGCTCCATCGACCATCTGTTCTGCGAGCAATATGTCCTGCCATGCCCAATATGCCCATTGCCACTTAAGTTTGGCAATTCTTCGGGCTATGTCGGTTACCTTGGTTCTCCTGCGGATCTCTTCATTTCTGATTCGATCACGTAGGGAAACTCCAAGCATGGCCCTCTCCATTGCTCTTTGAGTGACTTTTAGCCTTCTGATAAGGCCCATTGTGAGCGAGCACGTTTCAGTGCCATAAGTCATCACTAGCAACACGCACTGGTCAAAGACTTTCGTCTTGAGACACTGTGGTATGTGGGACGAGAAGATATTGCGTAGCTTCCCGAACGCTGCCCAGCCGAGTCGGATTAGACGATTGACCTCTTTCTCGAAGTTGGACCTACCTAGCTGGACAGTTTGTCCTAGGTAAAGATACTCGTCTACAACTTGGAGCGTAGCGTCTCCGATCTTTATGAGGGCGGGTGTTACATGGGCATTTGACATGACCTTTGTCTTGTCCATGTTCATTTTAAGACCCACTCTTTTGGAGGCTCTACTGAGGTCATCGAGCATTATACTGAGGTCCTCCATGGTCTCAGTCATGATAACTATATCGTCGGAAAACCGAAAGTTAGTGATACTCGCCATTGATGTTGATGCCTAGCCCTTTCCAGTCCAGAACCTTGAAGACATCCTCCAGTGCAGCGGTGAACAGTTTCGGAGAGATAACGTCTTCTTGTCTCACACCTCGCTGTAGAAGGATAGGTTTCGAGGTCTGGTCGTGGAGTCGGACTGACATAGTGGCGTCTTTGTATAGGCACTTTAACACTTCGATGTACTGATAGTCGATCTGGCACCGTTGAAGAGACTGTAGTAAAGCCCATGTCTCGATCGAATCGAAGGCTTTCTCGTAATCCACGAACGCTAAGCAGAGCGCTATTATTATGTAAACATGTGTATCCTCATTTATAAAGTTCCCAAATGCATGTGATTAGAATTAGAATATTGTTTAAAAGGCTGTTTTATTAATTTTCGATTGCAATAAAGCTCTCTGTCTGTCTATCTGTTCAAATTATTTTTCTATCCCGTACAGTATTTGTACAGGGTGGCAAATTAGGAAGTATACAACCCTACCTACCTTACCTACCTACCCTACCCTACCTACCCTAACCATCCAACCTACCCAACCTACCCAACCTACCGAACCTACCGAACCTACCCAACCTACCCTACCTACCCTACCTACCTCGCAGCTTTTCCATATTTTCTCAACGTTTAAACCTTCCCTGGACTACGACAAACTTTTCAAAACCAAAATCAGCGAAATCGGTCCAGCCGTTCTCGAGTTTTAGCGAGGCTAACGAACAGCAATTGATTTTTATATACAGGGGACACCCTGTAGAGGTTGCGACACCTTGCGAGGGACACCTCGCAACCTGTACCAGCGAAGGTCTGTGATCAGGGGACACCAATACCCATCGATTGAACCCCATGTATGTTCCGCGATATTTTGTAGTTTCCGAGAAATGATTATGAAGATGAAGATGAACATAAAATTAAAATACACTAAGTATGTACTTAAACAAGCCAACTAATTTCGACATTTCATAAACTAGGGTTACTAAAGATGAAAGTGTCACTAAGTATCACAATTTTATTATCGTCTGCTGCTACGTTGAACCAACGTGAAAATATGTTTATTTTCGTAAACGAAAACAAAGCTAAACGCCATGAGACTAGACAGCGATGAGATTCCAACCGGAATGTAAAAAAACCGAAATTTAACATTAGCCATACCATAATTTTGTCGCTTTACAATCTCATCGCATTCCTGTCTGCTGTTTTTCACTTTGCATGTTAAGGGGACTGCAGAAGCTAATATGCATGCAATCATTCAGATTTTTTGTGGAATTATTCTACAAGCAACATATTAACGTAATTTTTTTGTCCAAAAAATAGATTGTTTTGTAAATAGATAATTGGTTCATATTTTGCAATAAATTACCAGCGTTGTGTCAACGCGCTTCTTTTCTTTTCTATGCAGTCCGACAGTTTCCACGCTTTAGCTGTTGTCAGTCAGCCTCTTAATTAGTAGAATTGACCTTCAGATGTATGAACGTAAACAAAACAAAAGGAGTATCTAAGGACAGAAGCAGGTGGTGTCTTGTAGCTTCTGCTCACCTCCATGCGCAAAAGGCGGGAGTGTATTATTGTATGTTTAAACCTACATTGTCTTGAAAACACACTTTGATGTAGCTATTGTTTTATAATAGTGGTCGATACAGACTAATACTCTTAATGGACAATTATTTGCATTTAATTCAATCAACCTACCTATGTTCATTATAGTTTTCCTGGTTGATAACAATTGCTATGTACTAAATTGCTCATTTATGTCCGCATAACCAAAATAAAATGAAGTCCATAAGAGGAAACAAAACACATTTAAACAAAACACATAGTCATCGTGTGACTTATCCGTTGGATAATTTAGTCGACAAAGATGTTCAGTCAATGTTTTTACCTTTAAACCTCTTGCAAAATATTCTGTTCTGTCCCAAATATCGGATTAAGGATAACTTTATATATCCAAACAGCATTGCTGCCAAGTTGGTGTCATTGTGTGTTATGATATTATCAATTTTTTTATACATTCATCGCATCTACGAGCTTCAATTCAGGGAAAATGAAAAAAAATATTTTAATTTAGTGTACATCAGTGCTTACTTTGATTTGTTTGTATATTCCATCGGATTCGTCGTCAATTTTGTTATCAATGTGTTACAAACGAAAAAAAACATAACATTTGTCTTGAAAATTCAGGATATTCACAGATTTCTTAACGAAAAGACTCGTTTCAAGCGCTTCACCATTTGCAATTGGATCATTATCATCACAATCTACGGTGGTTTCATTTTTGCTGCAACTATTGTATCGGTCAAATTTGTTTTTCCATTTCATCATTTGTTGTATGGGTATTGTATCATTTGTTTTGACTTAAACATTGCTTACGCTATCAGACTTATGGAGTTGTTAAGCAATAAAGTTCATTTATGGAACATTCAAGCTCAAAGTTTACAAGAGACGGATCACAGCGACAATGAAAAACATTGCAAAAGAATGTATCAAGCTTACGTTAATATTTTGGAATGTTACGAAATCTACAAGAATTCTTTCCAGTATGCGGTATGTCTTATAACTCTTTAAGACTTTAGCTAAAAGATCTACATCAATGTAATTTTAATAGCTTGAAAACATTTTATTTCCAGATGCTTTATCAAACCATTGAGTTTTTTGGTCATGCCTTGAGCAAATTGCAAATATCAATTGAAATGTTAAAATCAACTGCAAATGGAAATGGAGGCGAAAACGCATTTGTAAGTATCTCTTAATCTCTAAATATTATATCGTTTTATTTTGACTAGTTATTTTCATAAAATGTATCACTCCAAGAAGTCGGTTAAATATTAATAAAAATGGAAGAGCCTATAGAACGTGTTCTTGAATCTATCTTTCTGCAGGTTCTTGCAGTTTTTATGATCATTATATTGTACGTCTGGGTGATGAAGACTTTGATATTTGAATTTATATTGAGCTCGTGCTGTGAAAAGTTCTACATAGCTATGACTGATGTCCTAAGCTCATGCGCACTCATTCTGAAATCTGAGAGTACAGGTAATTTTATCGAAAAGGTTATTTTTATAAAAAATAATAAATTACGATCCAATGGGTCCCTCTTAATGACAAGCGACATCGTGGCAAGCCCAGACGGAGATGGTGGGATGAACTGGACTCCTTCAATAAGAACTTTACTGGTCCTAAGCACCTTTAAACAGAGAGAAATGGAAATAGAATAGGGAGGCCTTTGCCCTGCAGTGGGACATTCCAGGCTTTTGATGATTATGATGAATAAGTGAAGTTTAGTCGTATATGAGAACAGCGCATGATATGTGTAAAAATATTAGCCAATTAGCAAAACTTTAGCGGGACTGAATTCGTTTATTTGGTCAAATTATTGAGGAGACAAAAGTTTCAAGAAATAGTGAAGTAGAATATATTAAGTACATATAGTGTAGAACATATAGTGAAGTAGAATAGATACATTTTTGTTGCTTTCAATTCATTAAAATTGGTTTCCCAATGAATGCGGTACTTGAGTCACTTATGTAAATATTGCAGATGCTGAGAAAAAAATGTGCAACAATATTAAACGCCTACATCGAGCGAAATTCGACAAGATGAATGTCTGTGGAATGTTCTACGTCGATGCTGCTTTTCCGTTAAATATGATGGCTTTAGTGACTAACTATACAATCATTATTTTGCAGTTCGCATTTTTATAATCCTGATTACATTGCCTTTGATTTTTGGTGTTAACGTTATGACTATGAATAAATACTACTAACTTATACTAAAGCTTCATGCAGACCAGCGCGTCGCGACTCGAACAATACAATTTCTAAGAAAACTGCACGATATAACAATAACCGGTGTCGCGTCGCGCTGTTGCGTCGCGCTAGTCTGCATGAAGCTTTACTTTCATTGCACAGGAAGGAATCATGACAATATTTTGATACAAATTCACTGAATAAAATCGGCCATGTGCGACTTGGACTCGCACACCACGGCTTCCGTACCCCTGTAAAATATTTAGCAAATAAATGAAATTACTAATCGATGAATATTATTATTTTACATCTTAAATATTAAAAATAGCAAAGATAAAAGACATGACCAGTGGGGCGATGGGCGCCTGCTTAGGTGTAAAAATCAATGTGCAGCAAAAATTGTTTTATTTTTGCAATTGTTGTATTCTACAGTTTACAGGTAAAAAACTTTCACGACTCCAAAAGATCAGGAAACTGAGAAAAATAAAGATAAGTTTTCACTAAATAGCTCTGCTTTTCGTTAAGAGATGGCGCTAGGCGTTGTGGTAATCGAGTTAAAAATCAATGTGCAGCAAAAATTGTTTTATTTTTGCAATTGTTGTATTCTACAGTTTACAGGTAAAAAACTTTCACGACTCCAAAAGATCAGGACACTGAGAAAAATAAAGATAAGTTTTCACTAAATAGCTCTGCTTTTCGTTAAGAGATGGCGCTAGGCGTTGTGGTAATCGAGTTAAAGAATGATTTTCTACTATTCGACACGCCATCCATCGAGGCGCTAGGTTTTTTTTTAATACCATCAAGGGCGCAAACTAGCATGCTGATCACCTGATGTTAATAAGCAATAACCGCCGCCTATAGAAGTCTACAACACCAGGGTTACTGCCGATGCGCTGCCACCGATGCCGAGCCGATGTTTTCCCACCCCAAAACCCTGGGCTTCCGATTCTCTCACTCACTATTCGAAGCGGAGCAACATAATGTTGGTACTTTACGTTGGTATTCTGTAAGAGTGTGGTACCTCCCCGGCCGAGCCAACCCAATTAAGAGTTACAGTCACCTATTGACTACAACTAGGCTCTACGTGGCTCGGGAAATAAAAATAAGGCTATTGTTATTATTATTTGTGAAGGCATGAGGATTTAAATAAAACTATTATTTGAACGAATTAATTATTTTAATATTCTTTAATAAAATAAAATATGTAGGAAAGACGAACTGTGCCGGACGGGCGTGATCGCTGGACGCGTAGATTATGCAGGTTGTAAAGCTATCCCAGTCCAAGCAGCGGTGACGTCCTGCACCTAGGGATCTGGATACTTCAATACTAACCGAGCGGCTGTCCTAGATTCTTGAGGGAAAATGGGTTTTGACAAGAAAATAACAACACCATTTCCCTGATAAATCTTCATAATATGCCTTTTAACCCGCCTTACAGATATGCCCTAGTTTAGGCACCTCATCATAATATCCGTTTATCCGAATCGTAGAGCAAAACAGATGAATCCTTTATGAATAGCAATGGTAATCGGGTTTTGAAGATGTCAGTCCGTAAAGAATAGCAATGGTCGTGGTCAGTGGGTCGTCTTAGGGGCGTAGAAATAGAACACAATAATCGCACAGTACACAACGAACGCGTAAACACAACGTGGGTCGCGAACTGCAATGATAGATAGAAGATTCTTTATTATGTACACCATAAAAAGTACAGATATAATATATAATTATACCTGACGTGACGCCAAGATTGAATGTGCAAGTAGGGATGGTGAATGGCGATCTGAAATCGATAAAGTGTCAATTGCTTTTTTCTCGAACCTAACACATAAAATTCGAAAACATTTGACTGCCTCGTTGGTCTAGTGGTGGCAAGCGCTACAGCTAAGCATGAGGTCCTGGGTGCGATTCCCGGGTCGGGCAAAGTGTTATTGGGTTTTTCCATCTGGAATTTCTCAATAGCAGCCCGGAGTCCGGATTTGTATCCGGTTAATGGTAAAACGCTCGCCCCGCATTACACGGGACTGGCGAAATGAAGGTGTTATGTTATTATTCATCCAAATTAAATATAAGTAGTTCAAAACGGTCAAAGAAAATATCAATTCAAAATCCATTTTATGTGAATCGATTTTTCATGCTTTGACTCGAATCGATTGAATTATCAATTTTATGAAAAAAACTACTACCCCTTTGGTCCCTCCCTACACAAGTGTCTGCTAATGTCAGATGCATTGTCAACGAAGTAACACTCCTATATACGCAGTGATTATTAAAAAAAATATGGTGTTCGAACTTCACACGTGTCAATAAAACCTTACATAACCCGTAGGCGTATCAATAAATAAGTAATTATAAACAAAACATGTATATTCCATGTCATTAAAATTCACTTGATCGAAAATAGCTCGTTTTTAGTTTATTTTTTTCCATATTATGTGTAGCTTATTTTGGTTACCGGGTGAATATAGATACAATGGAACGTCAAAATCAGGAAGTGCATAAAAGAGAGAAACGGAAGCAATTAATATACTTATTTTTCAGATAATTTAATCTGGGCTTTAGTCGGAATAATATAACCATGATAAATTAGATCTTTATTTTTAAATCTTAGTGTAAAAGTTGTAATGCTGCGCATGTTCCCGAATTCGAAGGCTAAAACTGGTCATGTCCTTTGTATTTCATAATTATTATAATATCTACTATGAATTACAAAGTTATTTTTTGCAGTTGCAGAAAATCACCTTTATTTAAATACAATTCCAAATGAATCGGCGTTTTTAGTTTTTAGTATTTATTGATTATATTCAGTATTAAGTACATGATATACAGAAGTTTCAAATTCCTTACCTGTATAATTGTTGAGATAGAGCTCGTTGTACAGAAATGGTCTAAAACTGAGAACTATTTCTTCATTTCATTTCACAATTTCAGTTCATTTCATTTCATTTCATTTTAGAAAAAAATATTGTGCCACCCATATAGCCGGCTTAGATTTTTTTTTCAAAATCATTATTTCAAAATTAAAAAGGGCCCTTTGCTTTTTAACTTTATTAGAGTTCGTTGATAAAGAGGCAATAAAAATACATAATCTGTGAAATTTTCAACTGTCTCTAATTACGATTCATGAGATACAAGCTCACTGACATTCAGACGGAAAGCGGAGGCTTAGTAACACAGACAAGGGTTCCATTTGGCACCCTTTGGGTACAGAACCCTAAAAAGTAACATTAATTTCACATGTTCTAGACTTCTAGAATAACGTTTTATTCATTGCACCGTGCTCACGACGTTGTCCATGTCTACGACACAACGTCGCATTGCTGGCGTGTGGCCGGGCCCTCCAAAAGGAACATTGATGTAAAATTGTTTTTACAAGTTTTATATTAGGTTGCTCTGTTGGTATGATGTGTTTCAAAACTCAAAACTCAAAGCATTTATTTCAATTAAACCATGTACAGGCACTTTTGAATTGTCAAGGAGTCAGTCAGTCAGAAATATGAAGCTAGTTGCCCATTCCAAAACGTAGTAGGTACCTATGAGAAGAACGGGCAAGAAACTCCAAGGACACTCTTTTAAACAAAAAATTGTTACATAAAATTGGTTACATTATTCATGTTGAAATTATACATGTGAGAACAATGTAAAAAGACGTGCACGTTAAAAGCGTCCGTAATAAAAAGATAAAAATAAAGAACAATTCAAAAATTTAAATTAATTCAAATAAGCCATGGCAGCTAAGAGATGACCAGTCCCAACTGACGGCGCCCGTTCACGAACATGACACATGGATGGCACCAGGCACCATTCAGCTCAACCATTTTGAAGGGAGCTAAATGATCCAACACACGCGCCACCATCAGCGAGACATCTGAGTGAGCATGACATACTCACAGCCGCCAGGGCACATTCAAGTCAATGAAAGACATATTACCCGGTGAATGGTAGCTCTTTAGTACATAGTACTCACACCTGTGCTATGCAATTATATAATACAAAGGAGATTGAGTTTATACAATGCAAAGATGGTGTTACAATCTTCAGCAGCTCCAACAGTATTTTCAAATGTTAATCAATTAGTTGTGGTTGTGGAGCAGGACCAGCGTTGAGCCAAGCATTTTTATCAGAGATGTAATCCCCCAACTTATAATATGCCTGCCTGCATAGTGTGCGTTTTATACAAGATTTGAATTTCGTCTCATTCAGTTGAAGTATGTGGGGAGGAATTTTATTATAACATTTTAAACAGTACCCCATGAAGGATGAGTCTACTTTTGCCAGCCTAAAACCTGGTTGAACTAATAGGTCCCTATTTCTTGTACTATAATTATGTCTATCACCTCTTTTACTAAAAACATGTAAATTTTTTCTTACGTACATGATGTTTTCATAGATATATTGACAAGGTACCGTCATGATGTTAATATCCTTAAACAGTTCCCTTAGAGAGTCACGCCTGCGGAGATAATATATAGCTCTGATTGCTCTTTTCTGCAGTTTCCGGTTACTCCAATTGTCATCTATTTTTCAAGCACTTTCTGGCATCCGATTGAGCTGAAACTTGGCAAACTTATATAACTACCGAGACATTTTGAACAAATGGTACCATGGAGCTAGTTTGATGATGGAGCCGGAAGTTGGCCATAGGAACTTCTCAATCAAACAACATAGCACCATACTGTTTGGTTTCATTCGCTATGTATTAACACTACGTGGCGGTCAGGGTCTGATGATGGAGCCCGAAGGTGGCCATATGTGTTTATAGTTACTCCAATTGTCAGACATTGTATTTTTAGTTCTTTGTCATTAAAAGCTTGTTTTTAAAAAGATTTTTACTTATATTTTTATTATAATTCATAAGATTCTTAATGGACTATTATTATTTTCATTTAACATACATCTCATATTGATTACTTCCTTGATAATAAGGACCTAATATACTTACTTACTTGTACTTGCTCAGTTGTAACCGTTTCTCAAAAATGAAATGCATTCCATGAAAGGAAAACTATAAAAACTTTTATTTTTCTTTTGATTACATATTTATCCTTTTAAGGAATTCTAAAAAGAAGACAACTTTATATTATAATTATGTCCAAATGTTATTACATCTGCCGGGATTGTGGGAAAGTCCTAAGGAGGGACCGTGGCCCTCAGCAACGTACAGGCGACTGATGGAACAGAGGTGGGTTTTAGTCAGTATTAAGAGTCTAACATGCCCTTCCGCTCCGCCCAGAGCCGGAGTAGTTATTGAATATGTTAGCTACTTGTCGAGGTTCACTTACTAGGTTCGTCATATGTAATGTTATATTTTGTTTATCGTTTTTGCTTTTCTTGTTTGTTCTTTCTTTAACTATGTTCCACATAGTTTTTAACCGACTTCAAAAAAAGGAGGAGGTTCTCAGTTCGTCAGAGTGGTCAGAATCTTTTTTTTTTTTTTATGTATGTTCCCCGATTACTCGAAGACGGCTGGACCGATTCTTTTTTTGTTTAAAAGGGTATACTGTCCAGTTGGTCCCATTTTCATCAAGTCAGGATTGGATGATGGAATCCTGGAGAAGTCGAGGGAACTCTTGAAATATTATAGGCACACCTATAGCGATTTAGGTATTTTTTATAGTAACTCTTGAATTTTCTCTCGAAAAGCACCATTTAAACTCAAGCTCAAACTCAAACTCATAGCATTTATTTCAATTAAACCATATACAGGCACTTTTGAATTGTCAAGGAGTCAGTCAGTCAGAAATATGAAGCTAGTTGCCCATTCCAAAGCGTAGTAGGTACCTATGGAGAAGAACGGGCAAGAAACTCCACGGACACTCTTTTAAATAAATAATTGTTACAAAATAGTGGTTACATAATTCATGTTTAAATTATACATGTGAGAACAATGTAAAAAAGATGCGCACGTTCAACGCGTCCGTAATATAAAGATAAAAAATTAAAAATAAAACAATTCAAGGATTAACATAAATTAAAATAAGCCACGGCAGCTAAGAGATGACCAGTCCCAACTGACGGCCCCCGTTCACGAACATGACGCATGTATTAGCACCATTCAGCTCAACCATTTTGAAGGGAGCTAAATGATCCAACACACACGCCACCATCAGCGAGACATCTGAGTGAGCATGACATGCACATGCTCTCAGCCGCCAGGGCACATTCAAGTCAATGAATATAACATATTACCCGGTAAATGGTAGCTCTGTAGTACATAGTACTCACACATGTGCTATGCAATTATACAATACAAAGGAGATTGAGTTTATACAATGCAAAGATGGCTTTACAATCTTCAGCAGCGCCAACAGTATTTTCAAATGTTAAGTTGTGGTTGTGGAGCAGGACCAGCATTGAGCCAAGCATTTTTATCAGCGATGTAATCAGCCAACTTATAATATGCCTGCCTGCATAGTGTGCGTTTTATACAAGATTTGAATTTCGTCTCATTCAGTTGAAGTATGTGGAGAGGAATTTTATTGTAACATTTTAAACAGTACCCCATGAAAGATGAGTCTACTTTAGCCAGTCTGAAACCTGGTTGAACTAATAGGTCCCTATTTCTTGTACTATAATTATGTCTATCACCTCTTTTGCTGAAAAGATGTAAATTTTTTCTTACGTACATGATGTTTTCATAGATATATTGACAAGGTACCGTCATGATGTTAATATCCTTAAACCGTTCCCTTAGAGAATCACGCCTGCGCAGATGATATATATATAAATCTTTATTTTCAGACCAGAGATCCATAACATTCTTATCTACTAACTAAAACTAAAACACGCTACCTACACTTATCTCACGTATCTGAATGACGGTCTGTGTGCCGCCATCCAGCGACATATTATAGGGCCATCCACCCTGCCGGCTACAGTGGCCACGAGACTGTTGGGGCTGTCGCGCACCCGACGCATCAGTGATGCGATTCGCAGACGCAGCATCATCATCATCATCATCATCATTGTACGAACCCTGTGTATAACACATATAACCACAGGGCGCACGTGTACAGCGACTGGCAGTAGGCCCTGAACAGTGTTACTTTAACCTCTCGCGCACACCGTGCGAACCTGCGGGCCAGCATGTTACACCTGACCGCCAACGCTCTACGTTCCCTCTCTAAATCGGCGTCATCCGACAGCCTATCGGTGACCCAGTGCCCCAGGTACTTAAAACGAGTGACTCTCTTCAGCGGAACTCTGCCTAAGGTCACCGGCGGAACAACGTCATACAACTTGTTTTGCGCCCTAAACACTAGGAGCTCGCTTTTAGTTAAGTTGTACCTGAGACCATGAGTCACCGCATAGTCTTCACAGATTCGGAGGAGCCTTCTTATATGGCTCTGATCGCTCTTTTCTGCAGAATAAAAATAGACTCGATGTCTGCAGCCCGTCCCCACAGTAAAATACCGTAAGACATGATACTATGAAAATAGCTAAAATAGACTAGCCTCGCGGTATCTACATCAGTAAATTGACGGATTTTTCTGACAGCATAATGCTGCTGAACTTAGCCGTCCTGCAAGAGATGTTAAATGAGGACCCCATTGTAGCCTTGAGTCGAGCGTGATCCCCAGGAAAACAGTTTTATCGACGAATTCTAGTTTTTCTTGATTCAATACTATCTCACAATCTCTACTTTTGACATTTGGTAAAGAAAATTTAATGCACTTGGTTTTTTTTCCATTTAATACTAAATTATTAGCAGTGAACCAATTTTGGACCTGCAGTAGGGCGTTATTTACGTCGTCAAAATTTTTAGCTCGTCTATCTACCTTAAAAATTAAGGAAGTATCGTCAGCAAATAACACCATTTGTGGTTGATTTTTTAATAAATGGAGTAGATCAATAATATACACTAAAAAGAGGAATGGACCTAATATCGAGCCTTGTGGTACACCCATTTTTACTGTTAAACCTAGTGAATTGATACCGTTTATTTGGACTTGCTGTTGTCTATCATTTAAATAAGATATTACTAAATTGAGCGCAAGTTTTCCAAGTCCGTAATGCTCAAGTTTCAAGAGCAAGGTTTCGCGTTGTTTTTTTTTGTGAAAAAGTTTTTTAACTTTATTTGTTGATGTATTCATTTTACTAACTGTAATTTTTTTGCCGTCGTTACTGACTTTTTTAGAATTTTTTCATACTTTTTACAGTATTTTGTTAGTAGTGAATTTTTCGTTTTTAGGGAAAGAATAAAATTTTTAATAGTCTTTTATTTTTACAGGATTGTTTTATACCGATGGTTAGCCAATAATTATTATGTTTTGTCTTTTGTTTAGGGATTACATTCTTCCAAGATATCTGTATGGCTGATTTTAGACTCACGCTGACCGCACGCTGACCGTCGGCGCTGACAGTGAAAATCAGACGTCAGCGCTGAGCGGTTGGCGTAATTTCATAGAATACTAAACTTTATAATACATTGTCTTGTCAGCGCCGACGACGGTCAGCGTGAGACTAAAATCAGCCTTAGTGTGTCATAGAAAGACTTATAGTTTTCATCTACGTTTTTTTCCGGCATAATGATAGTATTCCAGTTTATTGTATTTAGTTTTGATTAGAATTTTTATAATGTTACTTTTATTAAATAGTCTTTTATTCGTAAGCCAAATGGATTGTTTAGATGGTACCACTTCCATCTATGTCACATTTAGGCAACCCAATATCCACTTCTTTTATGGCTTTTCTGTCATGTTAACATGGCCGCGGCATGTTCTGTCATGGCATGGTTGAATTCTGGCCAGAGCCTTATCTTAGATCTAGAGCCAAACAATCGGATCGAATCGATTTTGAAATACTAGTCAATGGTGTCGACTAAAATCGATTATACGATTACAAATCGAACCTTTACTAATTGCGATAAAACTTTATGAATGAGCAGGGTAGTAAACTTTATTGTACCTGAAACTAAAATTTCTCGAACATTACTGTGAGAATGTGTGTGTGTGGTAATAGATGTACTTCCAGTAAAACTAAGCCAGTTGTTAAAACGGAGATTCCAATTATCACCAAACCAATCGTATAAAAACTAGGCAACGTTGCCGTACGTAGAGCACGTTGTTGTAGACAGTCGTAAAATCAACCTATCGCGAACACGATCCGTGATGAATTGAACGAACATTCCATAGAGAGATGGCTACCGAGAGCGCATGCTAGTGATGTTCATAGGTATTCATAAAGTATTAAAATTAGCTATTTAGTAACATTGAGTGTTGGGATTCCAACAATTACTCATTTAATGATCGAATGGTTCAAAACAGTGATCGCACGTAGTACGGTGGAAACGAGTTATTTGGAGAGACAATTAGTGTAATCAAGGTAACAATTTATTACTCTATGTTTGTATTGATGTTCTACCTCTGTGTCCCACATCGGTCTTTATAAAAAGTATATTGGACAAAGCTGTTATATGCAGTGACATAGGCACCGTATAGAAATATATCAGGAACGGATGAAAACAATTTGATTCATTACTTTCGAACTATTTCTTGGAATATTAGAAACCAAAAGCCATGTAATTCTATAATTTTTTTTAATAAGTGAAATTTAAGTAACGCCATCTAATGAAAATGTCAGGAATTTATGTGGCTTGCTGTCAGTATAAGAACGAAAGCTAAAAACATCTTACTATCTTACCCTCCGTCTTACTTTTTCGATCAGGTCACGTGTCCTGACGCGAGTTTAATATTTTTTACCCATCCCAAAAAAAGTGCACAACGCCGTTAAAGAAGTTTTCACTTCAAAAACAAATATCCACGCTTTATACACGCACAATAAATTATAAAATAATAGAATTGCCAAAACGAATCATAGTATTATGAGCCCAAACTTGGGGGTTTTACTAGTAACCACTGAAGAGTTCCAATATCAACATTCTGGCTCCATCATCAGATCAGCAGATACCAAATTAAAATATTGTCATCTGAACTACATTTATACATAAGTAAAAAGTTTTATCGAAAAAAAAAATTTAGGGGTATGAGGAACAGGGAGTAAAGTTCACTCATCCACCATAGAAAAGGGTGGATCCTCCAACCAGACGGGTATTATGTCTGGCGGGCAACTGCCCATATGTTGATTTCGGATAGTCTTATCTATGTTATTCGCTCAGAAAACTCTAACTGCGAGATGTAGGAATTGTGTGACGTCATGTCTTTTTGTTTCGTAGTTTTTTGTATGTGGCGGTCTAACCGCTACATCACTCCCCTCCGGAGACCGGAGGTCGATAGTGGGCTAAGTCTTGGATCTTGCGATGCTTCACAGTGCCAGCTGTGGTTCCAGTGAGTCGAAACCGGGTGCCGCTCAGTTCACAGTGGGTCGGAACTGTCTGCAGTGATTGCGGCGATGGTGATTGTGGTTCCAGTGAGTCGGAACCGGGTACCGCACAGTTCACGGTGGGTCGGAACTGTTTGCGGTGATAGTGGTGATTGCGGTGATTGAGGTGATTGCGGTGATTGAGCTGATTGCGGTGATTCCCCAGTGAGTCGGGGTGATGTGGCTGAGGGTGATGACCAGGAATGCGCGTTCGCTGCATGCTGGTGGTCAGGATACCCGTTGAAGCCGTGGGTGCTGGCTGGCTGTGTGACTCGCCTCACGAAAGCTTGCGGGAGTGATGATGATGACGTCACGCTGAAGTAGTTGCACGAAGGCTGCGTTGACGTTCATACTCGGGGTCACCAATTTAGGGGTATGAGTAACAGGGTGTAAGGTTCACTCATCCCCCATAGAAAAGGGAGGATCCTCCAACCAGACGGGTTGTTAAGTCTGGCGGGCAACTGCCCATATGTTGATTTCGGATAGTCTTATCTATGTTATTCGCTCAGAAAACTCTAACTGCGAGATGTAGGAATTGTGTGACGTCATGTCTTTTTGTTTCGTAGTTTTTTGTATGTGGCGGTCTAACCGCTACACGTATCATAAATGATTCCAAACTCGATGAGTTTACTAGTTGCCACTGAAAAATTCCACTATACTACTCCTGGCTAGCATCAGACCCTTGTTACCAGACCCTTGTTACCAAGCCCAATCTATTGGACTCGTCAAATCAGATCATATGAGCCCAAACTCGAGGGGTTAGTTAAATAGATACAGGACAAGCTAATAAAAGCGTGTTAAAAAGGAAGTCCCAAATGAACTAATACTTTCTTTTTCCTTGTCACTCTTCTTCACTAAAATTTCATGACCGTACTTGAATGTGTAATCTTCAAGTCCGGTCATGAAATTTTATTAATGATCAATTTCACAGACTAAGAGCTGAGTTTATCAATGAAACTGAACGTGATCAGCAGATTGAAACCGCGTTTAACAGCTGTCAGTGTCATCATTGTTGTGGAATATTGACACTCCTGACTGAAAAGGTCTTGAACGTAATAGTTTTAATGTAATTTGATAAACAATGAATTACTCTGACTTTACATTTATTTTTATTTTTTTATTTATAATTTGTCATTGCTGGGTAGTTGAATATAATAATAAAATAATGCTTAACTTGTTCGCATGTTTCTCATTTTCAAATTTTAATAATGTAATTATATTGATTTTATGGTGACAACACCATAAAAACAATATAATTGAATTATTAAAATTTGATTTGAATTTGTCGGTGACATTTTTCAATGATTGGGTCACCTTAACGAATTTACTGTTAGTTCTGCTATTGAATCCACAACATATATAAAATGGCCTGAAATAAATCGGTTAGCCAGAGTGCCTCATCATTCGTCAAAATGAAAGCTTTATTTTCGGTAAATAACCTAAATTTTTATAAGTTAGTGCCGCATATTTATTTACATTTGTGGGCTAAATCACTTTCCAAAATAATATAAATTATCTAATAGGTAACATAACATAACGTAATCTTTATTTGACAAAAGAATAACTACCTTACAACAAATTTTACACCAGTGCTTACCTTCTATGAATCTAAACGATTAGACACCCAATTAGATAATCAGTGAACAATAATTAATTCAGGTTGTAACGAAACCGATTCACCCTGACCCCCAAAAAAATAATATATTAAAATAATATATAGGTAAATAATAGTAATAGCAAAATCAAAGCTAAGCCAATAGATTCCTAAAGAGTCCTGAGCTCAAATCACTCCTTATCTCGCTCGCACGATACTGCTCGGCACTGAGTGAGAGCGAGAGTAGGAGGCGGGAGAAAGCTCCAAGGAGTTAATAGTTTAGGTAAATAATTTCTTTTTACGGCGAAAATGATGGTAATAAAAAAAATACAAAGCATCGGTTAAACAGTTAGTTCAGTCGTTATGCAAGTTTTCATGATCTAATTTGAAGTATTTTTGGAATACCAGCGCAGCGGTTTATTGTTCGGTTTAGGGGTAACTTTATAATTTTATTCTATGAGAAAATTGTATGGAGTTGTGTTTTGGTCAATCATAGTACTTAACATTAATACTCAACTTTACCATAATATTTGTTTCAAAATTAATGCTGCAATATTTTCGATATAATAGAATCATGCTCAGCAATTTGACTATTAAGTGGAAGGATACAAGTCTTGTAACAGTTTAAACAATTATATGTCGCTTTTCGTGTCTGTCTGTATGACCGTGTTGTTATTCTAAACTATGCAACAGACTTTGATACGGTTTCCACCATCGCTTAGAGAATTTATTCCGGAAGGTTTATGTGTTATAATATTAATAATATATTTACTAAAACTTACATATATAAAACAATCTCAATGTTCTGTCAAGTCGTAAGTCGTAAGTCAATAAATATATTGAAAACACAACATTAATTAGGGTTTGAGTTTGAAAAAATGCATTCATTCGTATTTATGAGATGAACTTATATTGTTGTCAATCCTAATATTGAATAATTTATTTTTCAGCTCTGTTTTTTGGCTTTAGCACTCCTGTGTCAAGCGACACCTTATGGCCTACGCGAGCTGATCGACAAGTTGAACTTGTTGAATAATAAGCCAAGAGAATCCTACCCCACAACTGTGTGGCCCACCTAATGGTGTTCGCATTGGTTAGCCAATGCCAACACCATTAGGACCACGCCAGGTCATGTTTGTCTTGTCATTGCATCTAGAGTTCTAATAGTTAGCTATCAGAACCCTATGTGCAATGACAAGACAAAAATTACCTGGCTGATCTCAAATATTTTGAAAATAAATTAACTCTTCCGCAAAATAATTCCAGTTTATTATTACAATTATTATGTCGTTTATTCATTTGTATAAACTTATTAAGTACGTTTTTAAATATTTTTATAAAAGTCATAAAAAAAAACATTTAGAAATATAAAAAATTGTAGCCCACTGGTATCGGGAACAGGGTCCAAGCTACCGGGCGGTCAGGGCTCCAGAGAGAGGAACCTCCTGACAATGCGAGCCGTGTCCAGGAGTACCGCTTTCTGAATCAAGCCCATTATTACAATTATTATAAATTTCCTTTATTTCATATATATACATATTAATTACATTTTTAAATATTTTTATAAAAATTAAATTATTATTATTATTTAGTTTAGCATTTTCTACCATTTCTTGTGACTAAGTGTAATAGTGAATCAATATAGCTATTTCCCTTATAATTCGAGACTTTAACTTTTACCACATACACCATATCCTATCAATACGAGAAAGGAGTGTTAGGTCACCATAGCGCCGAGCACTACTTTCTACAGGAACTGTTATTTAAAATTTGGTTTACTTAATTAAAGGGCACATTATTATCATCATGTGTTTTTGAACTGCATTTTTTATTCATTTAGATGTCACATCTTTGTTTGTGTTTATTATAATTAGGGTTAAAAAAAGATATTCTATTTATTCCGTCAGTCAGATAATAAAATATTATTAGACACGTATTTTTACTTTATCTTCTAAATACAAAATGACTTAGATAAAACGCATTAAAGTTGAAGACTGGAGTGAAGTGGAGTTGGGCTAGCTAAACTCTTTAAGATTTTGACTTTGGAATTTCAGGAAATGGAATAGAAAAGGCGATCTTGCAAGCTGAATTAAGACCACTCCCTCTTATCCCACGGACTTAACATTACACACATAGATGTTGGTTTAGTTTCAAAGACAATTTTATTATGAGCATGACCCTGATTGGCCACCCAGGATTGGCCCCAGATGAGGAAACTCCTCAACGGTCACGGTCGCGGAGAAAAACACGAAATTTTATATTATTATAAGCTTTACTTATAATAGTTTGTTCTAAATTCCACCATGGTCTGGCTACTGCACCCAGGATTGGCTTCAGAAGAGGGAACTCCTCAACAGCTAACATTATATAGACATGAAATATTATATACGCTTTCATTATGATAGACCATTCTAAAGTCTACCATGATCTGACCGCTGCAGTCAAGATTGGCTTCAGACGAGGGTTCCCTCGTCTGAAGCCAATCTCCTCAATCCTGAATGGTACACAGTACAGACACGAAATTATATATACGCATTTAATTATGATATTCCGTTCTAAATTCCACCATGATCTCGCTGCTGCACCCAGGGTTGGCTACAGACAAGGGAACTCCTTAACGGCCAACAGTACAAACACAACATTTTATATAAGGATATGTATTGATAAATGCACTTTTATACTAGATGGGATTCAGGGTCTGATGATGGAGCCGGAAGATGAATATAGCAACTAGAAAAAACGTGTCAGTAACACCGAGTTTGAACTCGTTGATTTTGTCTTGGCACTTGAACTTCTGAGAAGTTCCAATGATAACTTTTGTGACCTAACAGTGGCTAGTTACGCATTATAAAATCTTCGGTATAAGTTGTTACACATAGTAAAATACTAAGAGATACGACATAATTATAATTTTGAATACAAAATAAAAAGTGAAAGTGTTTTTAAATTGTTTTATTGATTTTTATTTGTACCTCGACGTGCGTGTATTTTGTTTTCATAAAATATTTCCACTGTAGGTACCTACATATAAATGTGATTACTTAAGTCAGATAAACAAGGCACGAATAAATAAAACTGATGTGAAGCTTTTAATCAGTATTAGTTGTATCAGAGACTAGTTAACATCAACCCGTACATTTTTGAATAACATCATTTAAAATGGAGTCTAGACCGAGTCGTGTCAATGTGTTTTTGTGTAGCTACTTAGACAAAGATGTGCAGTCGATTTTTTTGCCTTTGAATCTGATGCAGACTCTGTCGTTAAATCCTAAATATCAAATCAAAAATAATTTCGTCAAAACAAATGATCGTAGAAGTAATCTTATATCATTGTGTGGGCTTGTAGTTTTCTTGTCGTTGAATATGTACCGAATGAGTGCGATGTTGTTTGACGAAAATATGCAACGGTACCAGACTGTCAATTTTCTCTACTTCGCGTCTGTTTTCGACTCCCTCTTCTATGATTTGGGTTTCGTCCTGAATTTTGTCATCCATTTCGTTCATTCAAAGGACAATGTCCAATTCATTTTGACTTTTCAAAAAGTTCATAGATTTTTTCAAAATACTGACAGTACCAAGTTCGTTGTTAGAAGAAATTGGTTTAATGTCATTTTACTCTTCGTGGGCCATATTATGACGTGTATATATGTATACGTAGTTTATTCGCATCCTCCATGGTATGTAATTTGTTACATATTTGTTTTGGGGAGTATCGATTGTAATGTAGTTTATGCGATTTGCATGATTAAGTTACTAACGGAGAAGGTCATACAATGGAATACAAAAGTTATAGTATCTTTGAGCAATGGCAATCGTGTATTGCGAAGTAATAGAATGGGTCAGGCTTATGTTCAAATACTGCAATGCTATAATATTTACAAAAACGTTTTTCAAGTACCCGTAAGTAGATAGACTTTATACAACGTAATTCAAAAGGCTGTTTAATATGTTTCTTAAAATAAAAGTATTTAATTAATAATTATAATTTTCAGGTACTATTTCACACGGCAGAGACTGTTGTCCTTGGTTTGATTAAAGTTCAAGTATATTAATTGATTTTTTACATTTCTATTCCAAAAATCCGGAATGTGTAAGTTTGATTTTTGATGTTTTCATTGTCATTAGTTTAATTGTTGCGACAATTTCGTTGTTGTTGTTCTATTCTTGTTGTTTATTTTTTCCAGGGCGTAACCGTCGTACAGGGATTACTATATGCATTTATGTTGAAGTGCTTGGTAATACAGATCGTACTCTGCTATTATACCCATGCGTTCTATGATGCTATGAAGATCTCACAAGATTTATGCGTACTTGTTTTGGCGTCAAGTTGTACAGGTACTAATAAAATTTCTAGTTATCTCGTTTCTAAACAGGAGTAATTCGAAGTATTTCTCAAAAGAATAACATAATCCCTGAAGGATCAGGAAGAAGCCCACGTTTTCCCATGTAATAAGGGATGAGCCTATTGTCATCAACCTAGCACAAATTTAGACTGGGTTGCTACAAAGAAATTCCGGATTAAAAATAAGATTTTGCCAGATCATTTCTCAAGCAAATCTTTGATTACAACTAGAGATGAGTAAAGCTAGAGAGCGGAGATATCTATGTTAAAATAAAAGACGTATTTTGAATAATGAATCTTGCTAAATTCATAAGATTTTAATAGACTGGCAAAGTGTAAATGAGTTTTTTCACTAGGAATAAGATAGATAGAAAAAATAAGTGCACACTAAATACACACAAAAGCACCAATAAATGATGACAAATTACATGAATATTAAAAGGTTCCAAAAGATAAAAAAAATACTTAAAGAAGTGAAGTGTCATTATGACATACTTCAAACCAAATAACGAAACGAATTAGCCGTAGTCTTTGGTGAAATACTCCCATTTAAATAAATGGGACCCGAATATAACTCCGAAATATAATATAATTTACAAATTAAATCAGGCAATTCATATGTTTGCTTGAGTATGAGTACATACAACAAAAGTTTTTAAACCTTAACCTACCTAAACAGGGAAGGGAGACCCATAAAAACCACCCATAAAGACCCATCAAACAAGGGAGACCCATAAATAAACTATGTTTTGTCATGCCGTAAAAACCAAGCAAAGTAACTAGCAGAGCAGGTAGGTAGTTGCCATTATTATATAGGTTACTTAACGCCACATAGAAAACTACGTAGCCTGACAACTTTTTTTTTGAACGAAGTTCCCTTTCGCGCGTTGCGAAAGGGGGCTAGACGGAAAAAATGAAGACCAAAAGTTGTAACGACACTTTTTAATTTTTTATTATAACGCCATCTGTGAGCGACCACAGGTACTAATTAGTGGCATGCCTTTGTTAGGTTCATTCCATAACTTCGTTCCATCCGGGTGTCCCTTGACACCTCTCAATATATTTTTTTTGGTTGGGAAATCATGAAATGACTTCTTCAGCTCTGGGTGGAGCGGAAGGGCGTGTCAGACTCTTACTGACTAAAACCCATCCGTGTTCCTTCCCTTGCCTAGCCAGGGGCCACGGTTTCCCCTTAGGACTTCTCGCAACCCCAGCAGGCATCGGCCCTAGCAGACCTCTTCAGTTTTGCTGACATATCTTTGAGGCGCGCGGGTAACACGAAGCGCCGTCGACCCGGGCCTGGTCCTTATCGGACGGCGAGCTACTCATTGCTCTTCATCCGCAAGCCCGCGCCTACGGTGGCCAAAAATCAGTAGCCTAACAACTTTGAAGAGAGGTTCACCTTCTCTTCCACTTATTTGTCTAGCAGCTGGTAGTAATATAAATGGGTTCTATTATGAAAGAAAACAAAAACCGTTTGAAAAATATATTCGTTTTATTAGTCAAAAAAAAATAAGAAGGCAAATTTTCCACAGATGTAAATGCATAAAATAATAGGACAGTGAGCACTCATCTCTTCTAAGTAATTTTAAAAACAGGCATTTAACTAAAACTAACATTAACAATCTACTAGGATTACAGAAGTTCGAACTGTAATACAACAATAATGTAAGTACTAAGGAGACTAAACAATTGTAAGGGGAGCGCCGCGTCAATGACAAACAGTCCACATGCAGTCATTTTCTTGAAGGAAGCAGTGTGTACTCGTTGGATATTCTTGCAAACTCTTTTTTGGGTTTCTGTGAATAATTAGATACTTAAAATACGAAATCTGTCCCTGAGTTACGACGACTTAGCCTAGAGTCATGGCGTTCTGACGAGAGGAAGTTCCTTCAAACGGAATTATAATATCAGTGTATGTATTTAGATATAAACTGATCTTCTAATTCACAGAAAAGAGAACTACTTCCTCTGAAGTTAATGGTAAAAACACTGCTTGATGACAAAAAAATTGAGAATTCTTAATAAAAAAAATATTTAATAATTTAAGCCTCATGCAGACTGGTGCGACGCAACTCCGGTAATTGTTCTACCGTAAATTTTTCTTAGAAATAGTTTTGTTAGAGTCGTGAAGCGCCAGTTTGCACGAAGCTTTGAGTAAAAAATTCAAAAAGCATGGTGATAAATAGGCTAGCATTGTATCAAATTACATATCCACATTCTAAAAGAAAATGATGCTTCACCTGAGCATCTTTCTGCTGTTGTAAGTTGTATACACGTACTCTGTACTTCTTCCAAGAGTGTGTAGAATGTTTCACATTCTAAACACAAAGCAGTAATTAGTGATAGGTTCTTAACCATCCATATAAGAGTTAGCGATGATACTGTAACCTAGAACAAATATTGTTTCATTGGCCACATACAACTAATTTGTAGTTTGCTTATAGGTGAGAATTCCAAAGACTCAAAAAAAAAAAATGTTTTCAAAAAAACAAACGAGTAAAAATATTTTTATGAGGAAGCTGACATATTCACTAGACTAGTATTGTAGCAAACTATTTTTAAAAAAAAAAAATTTAAGTTTGGGTATCGTACCCAAGACAGTAATAGCCGTAATAATTAGCTATGACCTTGAATAAACCGTGCATTTTTTTTCTTATTCAATCTATCCCACAACTGGGCAGTTCTTTGGGCTTATACTTCAATATTCACATTGACTAGCAGCGCCCCGCGGTTTCACCCGCATAGTCTCGATCCACATCCGTTTGTAGTTTTTGGATAAGAGAGTAACAAACCATCCATTAATCCATCCATCCTCACAAACTTTCACGTTTATAATATTAGTAGAATTTTTCTGAGGTCTTGTAATAATTCAGAAACATTTTGTTTAAAAAAATATGTAATAAAATTATTACTTAAATAAATGTTTGTTTAAAGTTACTTACTTCAATCGTGCTAGCACCAACTACTTTTGCTAACTCTATGCGTAAAAATATAGCAAGTACACCATTGGTAAATGTGTCAATGCAATAATAAAGAATCTGAAATGAAATTGTGTTTATTAGATAGGTAAAGTATAATAGTTAGTAATCAAATTGATTAGCAACTTAATTTGTCCGTATATTCAAATTTTGCCCGTCATTCTTTGATAGTTGTATTGACTTAGGATGTCCATTTGCTTAAAAATTCAAAGAATATCAATTTCCCTGACTATAATGCAATTTTTTTTGAGATAGGCACACACTACAAAACCTTAAGTCGGATTCACATTACGTCGTTACACCTCATGACGAAGTTATCTAATCAAAACTCGTTGTGATACGGCGATCTCCTGAACTCTCTTGGTTGGCCAATCCTGCATTACGACACGACACGTAAGTTTAGTGTGAATCTGCCTGTACATACTCCTCTTGCTTTGTCCAAGTTCTTATGTCAGTCCCTGGTAATTCACACCTAACATTTTTGACGAACATCTCTTTGAGTGACATTATCGTAATATTTATTTTGACTTGAAATATTCCTCACTTATCAATAATAGAGCGCAATACTTTTGAGTACACAATTTATTACAAACTACAGCGGAATCTTTGGCCTCATTATTTAAAACACGTCAAGTACTTGGAGTCTGCGAGAAATGTGTGTTCTCTTCCTTTTTAATTTTCATTCACATCGTCCCTAATAAATTCCATTGACATTTTCTCTGGTCTCCATCCAAAGCTCACATGCATTACAAAATCAACTTTGCTTACCAGTGATGGAAAAATCTTCGCAATGATTTCATAAGCTTCAAATATATCCATATATACTCTGAATTTTCTATTCCAATAAAATTCCTCTTCTGAGTCTGCAACGACTTCTAACTTTCGAGCATCGTCAATCCATACTTTAAGAAGTTCCGACATAAGCTTTAGGAGCTTCTCAGGGTACAACAAATTGACGTCAAAGATGACGTAAAACAGGTTTGTTATAACCTCATCTATCGACATAACAGACGAAAAGACGAAATAAAAACAGAAAATCCAGACTACTTGAAAACCAGTTAGGACGATGATGTAAATCCAGTTCAACAAATTAAAATTCTTCCAACATTTCCCGTTTATTTTGAATATTTCACAAATATTCTGGACTTTCAAGGCAAGTAACACATTATTGTGCCTCTGTATGACATTGGTCAAGTAAGTCATCGCGTTTCCCATAATATACACAATGAATATCTGTACATTGGAGAAAAATTTTACAAAATTGTAGCCTTCCAGTTCTGCTGTTAATATATTTTTGAAAGTGGAGTAGAAGTATATAACCACTAGTGTAAGCGACCAGATGCCTGAAACGACGTTGTAGAGGACACTATTCGGAGTGATGAAGCCGTTCCGTATTCTGTACTGAGATAAGATGCAAAAACCTGATATCAAATGAAATGGCTTTAGTAACGACTGTGCGTCTTTTTCAATCAAATTTTTAGGACGTATTTCGTTGTTTACACAACTTGGTAAATTTTCCACTACTGTGCTCATCTTTTTATATCTGTTTTTCAAAGACATGTTTTGTTATGATTTATACCAGTAATTCTAAATTGTAGGATAATTTATTATGCTAATATCATTCACTGCTTTTGATATACGTAAGTAGTTATCTTAAGAAGTGAATATTGGAGCACGAATACACTTGACTAAATGCTTAACAGAATTTGAAGGGGGTGCTTGTTTAACCTTAACTATGTTCTTGTTTTCCTTTACTGTTTGTTCGAGTATTCGATTAAATGTAGAAGCTATAAAATTGTTAGTGTCTCGTCTGGGGTACGTATTCAAAATAAACACCTTTCAAATTGATTGTTATTATTTATATTAAAATTTCGTCTTTCTTTCGTCGTATTAATATCTTCTCTTTCGTTTTGTTTTTCTTATACCTATTTTAAATAAAAATCTTATGCTACAATAACAATTTTTTTTTACTCCACAATGTCTAAATCCAAATCTCCAATCAGCTGTAAAATGTAGATATTTTTTTGTATTTTTTTTAATTGTTTGAAACACATAACAAAAAAATATTAATTAACCTAATAATTTCCAATATTAAGAAAGGAAATAGGATCATAAAAGGCAAACTGTAAAAACACAACAGTATAGTTGGTAATTAACGCCATCATCTTTAAGGGGAAAGTAGCATCGACGTAGAACATTCCACAGGCATTCACCTTGTCGAATGTTGCACGATGCAAGCGGTTAATATTCTTGCACAACTTCTTCTCTGCATCTGTAATATTTGTATAGGTGACTTATTTTTGATCATGGACATGAAAATTACCACTAAAATCATCACCAATAAGACGTATTTTTAATTTGTGTAATGGTATTATGTATTATTTCTTCAGCATAATTATACAAGGAGTAATTTAAATAACTTGAAAACCGAAAAGGGGGTCATTCTACTCATCATTATGAACAACTTTTAGTTTTGAAAAAAAGTCCTGTCTATTTATACGAATATTTGAGCTTCTGCCTGCGACTTCGTCCGCGTGGAATAGTTACTTTAGTCTAACGCTAAAAAACCCCCCAATTTTGAAACATTCTTCATTGGTACTCCGCTACTATTGGTCTTAGCGTGATGATAAATAGCCTAACCTTACTCGATAAATGGGCTATCTAACACTGAAAGAATTCTTCAAATCGGATCAGTAGTTTCGGAGCCTATTCGGTACAAACAAACAAAAAAATCTTTCCTCTTTATAACATTAAATGAATTAACAGCTGACTTTTTTTTCCTGATTAACTTTTTCAGGGTTGGCCCCATAGTAAAAGTTGTTCACCCTCCTTCAGGTTTTCAGTTATTTCAATTATACCTACTTTGTTTAGAGCTCCTTAAAAGACCTTTAAAAAAGAAGTATTTTGAAGACAATTAAGTACCTGAACAGTTTGTATTTAATATGAGAGCACATGAGTCGGGAATATTATTCATGGCTATGTAGAACTTTTCACAGTACATACTCAAAACGATTTCTAGTATCAAACTCTTAATAATCCAGAAGTATAAAGATATGAACGTGAAACATACTATAATCTGCAAAAATACAAAATTCACCTAGATTAAAGAATTGGTCTATAATAAATATTAGTAATTTTTAGTTTTTGATACTATTAGATATAGTTTTAATTCTATAAAATAATAATAAAGGTAAAATAATTACTTAATTTATCCTATCAGAATAACCCTTTATTCAACACTGTATAAAAAAAAAGGTATTTCCTGTATAGTTTAAATCTACACTACAATAATTATCAAGCTTTTCATGTCCAGTATATAATTATCCAGTATATTTGCTGACCTCCCATTTTAGTTGAAATACAATGCAATGAGATGAAATTGCCAGTAGCTTATACTGGCAATTTTTAGCTTGATGTGTCGTGCGTACAGTGCTACTGCCTAAGGGAGCTTGCATAAAGAAGCGAGTTCCCGGTAAAAACAGGTCAGTAACGATCAGTGTGGGTGGTATTTTCCCGTATTAACTTATGCGCTCTCAGGAACGCATAAGTTAAACAGGAACAGACAAACAGAGTAAAACATGAACCTAACCATTTCCATCCGCAGATTAACCTGCAGCGATCTGTACCGTGAATCTGGCTGGGAAAACCCGTTTCTTTATGCAAACATCCTTATACTTCAACAAAATACATGACGTTACTAAATTCACTATCAGTTAGATAATAATTATCTGAATAAATACTCACATACTCGCCATTGAATGCTGCTGATTTAAAAAGTTCAATAGTTATTTGCAATTTGATCAAAGCGTGACAAAAGAACTCCACAGTGTGATAGAAGAACTGAAAATAAAAATAAAATTTTGTTTCAGTAAGATTATTATCTTTATAAATTATTCATTGATCGATTTATATTAATTCATCTAATTCAAGGTTGAATTAAATTAGGTGAGAAACTTAACAGGTGTGCTATATTTATCTGATTATAAAATTTATTACTAGGTATTTTATATACATTAGATAATTATCGCCACGTCAGCGTAGTTTTGCCAGTTAATTTAATTTGACACTATTTTCAAATAAAGCGTACCATTTGCTGAAAACAAGACTTGTAGATGACATAACATTCCAAAATATTTTCGTAAGCTTGAAACATTCTTTTGCAATAAGTTTCATTGTCGCTATGGACAATCCGTTGCAAATGTTGAGCTTGAATATTCCACAAATTTACTTTGCAGCGTAACAGCCCGATTAGTCTGGTAGCGTACACCATGTTAAAGACAAACAATATTGAAGCTAGCCCACAAAAGAAGTCGTAGATAGGAAGCTTGATTCTCATGCACGTATAAGCGATACTTAAAATGTAAAAACCTGAGGCTGAAATGATACTCAGCCAATTCAGAATGATGAAGTGCTTGAAATTCTTCTTTTCGTTAAGAAATCTGTGAACGTCTTGGATTTTCAAGACAAACAAAATATTTCTCTTCGTATTTATCACATTGACGAAATAATTTATGCCAGATCCGGTACTGAATAAAACAAAGTCGAAGTAGGAAAAGATGTACATGATGTTAGTGTATTTTCTTCTAAATTCATCGTGATATAGATCGTAGATGCGATATAAGAAAAGAAAGCTGAATAATATCGTGCCACATAATGACAAAAAACACAATGTAAAGCTGTTTGGATATATGAAGTTATCCTTTATACGATACTTCGGACTCAATAAAATGTTTTGCATGAGGTTCAAAGGCAAAAGCATTGACTGCATATCTTTGTCAATCAAGTTGTCAGTCGTAACCGTAACACGATAACTTTTAATTTTTTTAGAATTTTTTCTTCCTTTTCTCAACATAATTTCAGTTGAATTACACTGACACAAATGTGCCATTGCATCTATAGAAAAGGTTATTACCAAACATGCAATTAATTAGAGGTTGCAATTTAAATGTAAAGAGTCCATTAAGAATAATTACTCTTGCTGTTCCATTATTAATTTTTTTTTAAACAGAGCCACGAATAATGTCAATGTTTTTCTTTGACTGTCGTTTGGCAACATTAATTTTATTATTATTGCTCATTGTCTAAACTGTAATGGGACCACCTAATCCTGTAATTTACTTATGCCTTTATGGCGGATGATGATTAAAACACGTGATTCTAAAAACTCGATGATTTATTTCATTCCATTTTGTTATTTTTATATAACGGTAGCTTCTGCCAGCGGCTTTGCCCACGTGATATCTTTTAAAATTATAGCCAATGATAATATAGAATTCTACTGGTGAAAAAAATATTTAAATCGGTGCTGTAATTATTGAGTTTCTTATACAAACAAACATACAATAAATCAAATCTTTTCTCTTAGGGACAGAGATTAAAGTAACGCAAACTGTAGCAATACAATAGTATAGTTAGAAATTAAAGCCATCATTTTTAACGGAAAAGTTGCATCGATATAGAACATTCTACAGATATCCATCTTGTCAAATGTCACTTGATGTAAGCGTTTAATATTCTTGCAAAACTTTTTCTCAGTATCTGAAAAAATATTTTTATTTGATACTTATTTTTATTCATAGTCACGAATATTATAAGGAATGTAATTTTGGCAATAACACTAAGTCTCACAAGAAATGCTAAGTGAAAATTAATTCCAATACAATTGAAAATAAATTATAAAAATACCTGTACAATTTGAATTCAAAATGAGCGCGCATGAGTTTTGGACATAATTCATCGCTATGTAGAAATTTTCACAGTACAAGCTCAAAATAATTTCAAATATCCAACTCTTGATCGTCCACATGTACAAACAGGTAATCGTTAAATATGCTGTGTGCTGTAAAAATTAAAATCACTATCATTTTGTTAAAACATTTTTTGATTATTTTTCTTATGTCATCATCATCTGCCTTTTCATCTATATTGGGGTCTAACCGGATGATGCTGAATACCATTTGCAATTATTTTGCTTTGGTCTGATTCTTTTCTTGATTTTGTTGACAATAGTATAAAAATATGGACTATGTGAACGATGTTATAGCTGAAGTGAAGACCAAGACGAAGGCTAATAGAAGAAGGAAGATAAAAGTCTTACCGAGTCAACTGAAACGAGTCTTGTGAAAAAAGTGCCCTGTAAGCGTGCCCTGTATTAAGGGTTTTAGACTGGAGTTTACACAGAACTGTATTTAGGGTCGAGAAGTCTACTTGTAGCTCCCTATGGACTTAATGGCCTCTGCCATATTTATATCCTTTACTTGTTGCTTCATTTTGAATTGTATTCAATCTTGTATTTGAAACTAGTTTCTGTACGCGGCTTTCCCCGCGTGTTACGAGGATGAAAAGGATTCTATTACTGTTTGTTAAGAATTGTTGTAACAATTATGTCAAAATGATGTGTGGAATTCAAGGATAGAGTTATTATGTAGATGAGTGTATTTCAGAGGGCCTACCACCACCTCTAAAGCAGTATTATTTTAATGTTACTATAAGTGTGGGACAGAGATGAAGCTCTACAGGACGTATAGCTCCATCCCTATCCCCCACTGAAGTAAGATTAAAATAATACTGCTTTAAAGGTGATGGTAGGCCCTCAGGCATGAGTCATAAGGTCATTATTAATAAACCGGTAGGTTTAAAAAATAATACTCACATACGTTCCACTACGGGCTGCAACATCAAAAATTTCAAGCGATATTTGAAATTTGATCACAACGTGCAAAAATAACTCAAATGTGTGAAAGACGATCTGAAAAAAAAAACTTAAGTTAGAGCAGAATCTAGATAGCCACCAAACTTCAAGATTAGTAAATTTTCGTACCATATACTGCGAATAAATCCTGTAGATCTTATAACACTCCAAAATATTAACATAAGCTTGAAACATTCTTTTGCAATAAATTTCATTGTCACTATGATCCATCTGTTGCAAATGTTGAGCTTGAATGTTCCATATATCAACTTTACTGTTTAAGAGCTTAATTAGTCTGATAGCGTACACGAAGTTTATTTCAAAAGTCAATAAAACTAACCCACAAAAGAATTCGTAGGTAGGAAGCCAAAGCATTATGTAAGAAAAGGTGATAATGTACAAATAAAAACCTGAAGTTAAGATGACACTGATCCAATTCCAAATAATAAAGCGCTTGAAGTAGACCTTCTCGTTGAGAAATCTGTGAACTTCTTGAATTTTTAAGACAAACGATATGTTTCTTTTTGTTTGAAGCACATTGACGACGTAATTCATAATGAATCCGATACCAAACGTAACAAAATCGAAGTAAGAGGTGATGTATATTAAATTGACATATTGTCTTGTATATTCGTCTAAGCATAGCATAAAGATGCGATAGAAGAACAGAAAAATAAATATCAGCATGGCGCACAATGCCAGTAATTTCCAACTACGGCTGTTTGGATATATGAAGTTATCCTTAATGCGATACTTGGGACATAACAGAATGTTTTGCATGAGGTTGAAAGGGAAAAGCATCGACTGAACATCTTTGTCAACCGAATTGTCTGATGGGACTTCGATACTCTTTCTATTGTGATACTGTTCTTGTCCTTGTGTAGACCTCATTTTATTTAGATTATGTAGGCACGAATGAACAATGTTTACCATAGAAATATGTGTTTCTAAACAATAACTCGAAAGTTATTGATGAAAACGTAATTTATTTATTATTTGACGAATATTCCATTAACAATATTAGTTGTCTTCATAATTATTTAGAATGGAGTGAATAATAAATATTATTTGAAACATAAAAATAGAAACGTTGCTTGCTTTCTATAATAAATAAAAATAAATATTTCATAATTACATTCACAATATTTCATATTATTTTATCTAATATACTATGTTAAATGTTAAATCTTTTTGTCTGTATCAACTTCAACGGTGAAGGGAAACTGCAAAAAGGATATACTATAAGTTCTAATTCGTTTTTAAAACCCCACCTATTTCTAAAATTAAAGTTTAGTTAAAGTAACGCAAACTGAAGTAACACAATAGTATAGTGAGAAACTAACGCTATCATTTTTAACGGAAAAGTAGCATCTATGAAGAACATTCCGCAGGCATTCATCTTGTCGAATGTTGCTCGATGTAGTCGTTGAGTATTCTTGCACAATATCTTCTCAGCATCTGCAACATTTGTATGAGTGAATTATTTATATTCATAGACAGATTTATGACTCATCGGGCTCGTGGTTGAATAATAACAGCCGCACGGGTCGGTTTGCAAGGTTAGGCACACAAACGGCAATCGCTTTCATAGCGTTTTATAGTTCTACAACGACTTTCAACAGAATTGATAAAAGTTGTTCGGTAGCTCAATTCAATACATTTTAGATTTTTCCATCATCGTTATCGCTCACAGAATGTCACTCTGTTTAGGCCCTCAGGCACTAGAGTAGCCCTTTCATAAAGAAAATAATATCTTTAAATAGCATTACCTGAACAATTTGATTTCAAAATAAGTGCGCATGAGTTTTGAACATTACTCATCGCTATGTAGAAATTTTCAGAATGTAACCCTAAAATAACTTCAAATACCCAACTCTTTGACGTCCATATGTACAAGATTAGAAAAATTATATATACTGCGAGCTGAAAAACACAATTCCTCGTCAATTAAAACCTGTACTGAGGAGATAATCAAAAATTAATTATTTATAAAAAAAACTTACATTATCACCATTAGATCCATACATATGTTTATTACTTGAATTGATATTTGGGTTTTTACTAAGACGTGTAAAAAGAACTGGAAGGTGTGAAACACAATCTACAACGAAAATATTTTTACTACACCCGTGCCGCTTAACTGAGACGTACCTTGAGATAGCTGGGCGGTGCGGGGGGAGCGTGGTTGGTTGCGTATCGCGAGAACTCAGTCTTTTGCCCACTGACGAGCGTCCCGCAACGTACAACTACCTCAGGGACCGTCTCAGTTATACTGCCTATAGTTACATCATCTTTATTGATTGACATGATGGATAATAAAGATAAAAAGAGTAAGCGTTTGTACCATTTGTTCGAAAGAAGTGCGGTAGATGTCATAACACTCCAAAATATTCACGTAAGCTCGAAACATTCTCTTGCAATAAGATTTATTGTCACTATGATCCATTTGTTGCAAATTTTGCATATGAACGTTCCATATATCAACTTTATGACCTAAGAGCTTAATAAGCCTGATAGCATAAACAATGTTAAAGTCGAAAGACACCAAAGAGAACCCACAAAAAAATTCGTAAATGGGAACTTCTAGTAAAATGCAACAAAATATGAGAATGAAAATGTAACAAACATAAGCTATGATGCAATTAATCCAATTCCAAATGACAAAATGCTTGAAGTAAATCTTTTCATTGATAAACCTGTGAACGTCTTGAATTTTCAAGACGAACGATAAATTCCTTTTCGTTTGCAACACACTGACAACATAATTCAAAAGAAATCCGGAGGAGAATGTGACAAAGTCGAAGTAGGAGCCGATGTACACGATATTAACTTTTCTTCTTATATCTTCATTAAAGTGTAGATCGTAGACACGATATAGGAAGAGAACAAATAAAATTATCAGACCACTTAATGACACAAATTTTGATCTGAAGCTATTTGGCTTTATGATGTTATTCTTAATACGGTACTTGGGACATAAAAACATGTTTTGAAGTATGTTTAAAGGTAAAATCATAGACTGAACATCTTTATCAATCAAGTTATCTAACTGAACTGCAGTCATGCGATAACTATTTCTTTTATTTAAATATTTTCTTATTCTTATGATATTCATTTCATTTAGGCACTGGTGAACTACTGAATCTACAACGTTCGTACTGCCAACACAAACACACGACAGGTGATACCATTAAGATTATTAGTCTGTGTGTATTAAAATATTTTATTGCTGTCCATCAAATACTTTAAATTAAGAAGATTGTTATTACTTTCTTGAAAGTGGAGAGAGATTATATTAAACTTTAAAGGGTACAATAATAATATAAAACATTATGGATGATACTGTATGAGAGGAGGAGATAATGTAATACAGTATTCAACTAGTACGGGAAGTATTGTGACTGTTACTGGCGGCCTTATAATATTGTAATGTTCACAACAGTTTACTAATTATATTAAATTTCATTACGGCAAGCATAATGAAAATTTTGAATTCTAGAGTCAATTAAAGCTTTTCATCAAGATAAAGTGTATAGAACCCAAAAATGATGGAGACGTTAACAAGGTACTGCCATGAATCTACAAAAAAAAAAAAAAAAATTGTCGGCTGTAATAAATATGGTTGGTATGAGCATTTAGTTTTACTTGATTTATATTTTGGTGTACTTAGATGATATTATGTTATCATACATAATTTTATTAGCCTATTAATGTTCCCACTGCTGGGACACAGGCCTCCTCTCTGTGAGAGGGAGTGGGCCGTAATCCACCACGCGAGCCTAGTGCGGGTTGGTAGATGTCAATGTCTTCGAATTTTTGGTTCTAAGACATGCCGGTTTCCTCACGATGTTTTCCTTCACCGTTTTGAGAGCAGTGGTGATGAAATTATTTACACAAAGTAAAGCGCCTGCTTGGGTTCGAACCCACGACCTACAACTCGTAAGTCGGGGCCGTTACCACTGGGCCACCACTGCTCTCTAGAGATCTCTGGAGGTGATATACGATACATTAATATATCTTCTGACAATTTCGTTAACATGTATCTCGTAAACGCGATATAATAAAAACATGGAGAGAAGCATGACACACAATGACACCAACTTTGATAATATGCTGTTTGTATGTATAAAGCCTTTTTTTAGACGATACTTTGGACACAATAGAATATTATGCATTAGGTTTAAAGGCCAAAGCATCTACTGTACATCTTTATCAACCAAGTTGTCTAAAGGCACTGGCACACAATGACTTTTTCTTTCATTACAAAGTATTCTTCTTTTAAAATACTTCATTTTGTCCAAGGAACGCAGGCACTAGTAATAATAATCATAATCATAAATATTAGTGACGCATTATTTCGTTCTTCAAGAATATTATCGATTACCGGTGATGGCTGTACGATAATTAATTTATTATCAAAACACATTATAATAATAACTTTATTTCAGACTATCCATTACAGAATCATCCATATTTGTGTTAGTAAGTACTTAGGAACTGTGTTAGTAAAACACAAAAATAAAACAAACGACATCAAATTGACACATGGAGTGCAATCCAGTGTCTAAGAAAAGGAAAGCACCGTTTTGCCGGTCCGCTATTACTTTTAGCATGCTGTTGGAGCTTGCTCGGATACAGTACAGTACGGAGGCCGCTCTCTTTTTCATGATGACACGAGAGCCATCAATCTGAGCTTCCATAAACATGCCGGACGCACTACAGCATATCGGCAGCCCCAACAACATTCTAAAAGTGTTATTATATTATACACGAAGGGCATTGAGTGCCCGTTGAATACAGCTGACCCCACGGGGTGCACGAATAAAACGATTGGCAGTATGCCCTGAACATGAACATTGTACACTTTACCTCATTCGGGCACCGTTTAAACCTGCGAGCCAGCATGTTCCCACGGACAGCCAGCGCCCTTCGTTCCCTCTCAATATCCACGTCATTTTGAATATGAATCTTATTTGAATGGTGTATTATTATAGTTCATCTAGTAACGTTGCCTTGCTGGCTTAACTACCTCGTTAGTCCAGTGGTCGCAAACGTTTGTGCTTAGCATGAAATCTTATACTCCATTAGTGTATGTTATTAACTAAAGGTAAACAAACCATAAAAAGGGATTTTTATAGGTGACACTTCCTTATAATAAGTTATAACCAAATTAAATTCATTTTCGATAGTTTCCTCTTTTATGAATGTATGTCAAACTTTATCATTTATTCTAAAACTACTCTTTGTAGATATAACAGCTTGAGCACAATTTTTTATTAATGTACATCTGTCTATTGTAAAGAGCCCAAAAGGATAGGTTTTCTAAACCTCAATGAATTATAACGTTGCCAAATTGAAGAGCACAACTGTGAGATAGCATGACAACTGAAGTAAAAGGTATTGCGTTTAGTCGGTTAGCCAGAAGCCTTTGACAGCTCTCTCGTCACGTGGTATTTTTTGTTTACCTTTAGTTAACTACCTAAACCAACGGAGTATAGGTTTGATTCCCAGGTCGGGCTAAATGTTATTGGGTATTTCCATTAGGATTTTTTTAGTTGCCGCCTATTGTGCCTGGCTGGTAATTTATAGGCTCACCTACTATTTTATGGGACTAAAACATAACTGGCGAAATTTGGGTGTACTATCGGTATAGCTCTGTCTATCCCTTCGATTACAAGCGTGATAACCTAATTTTTTTCTTAAAAAGTAGTTGTAATAGAAAAGTTGAGGGTTGCGAGTTTTGCAACAGTAGGTTTCGACGAAGAAATAAAACGAGTTTTTTTTTCTTTAGACATGTTTTATGGCTGCAGACCAGCGCGACTTTTCGCGCGACGTGACATGTACAATACAATTTCTAAGAAAACTTCACGGTATAACAATAACCGGTGTCGCGCTGGTCTGCAAAAGCTTTTATTGTAAGTTAGAGACATAAACAGTTTTTATTTTGTTTTTGCTTACCAGAATCTTGATTGTCGTCAAAGTCATGATTGTCATGCAAATATTTTTATAACTTCCTTTACTATAACGGTACTTTAAAAAGTATTAAATTTAAAATAAATTATTGTGATGTTATACGTTTATGGGAACAAGGGTATCTACTTACAGTACTTACATACAAACATCAAAATCAAAATCAATATATTTTATTTCAGATATTTATGCACTTATGTAACGTCAGAAGCTAAATGCACGGTTCCAATGGGTCGTTTTCTAGGGAGAAGAGCCGGCAAAAAACTTATGTTTTAAAATAATTGACTATTACAATTTTTCAAAAAAAAAATATTTGTAGGTATGGGAGGGCAGTGTAGCCCTGTCAACAAGTACCAGCTACTTAACAAAATATAATAGTTTGGAAAATCCAAAAGTGCACGCCTCATAACACTCATTCATAAACGAAAAACAAATTCAAAACATAGTTTCTAACAAAAATAACCAATTTATCACTTTTCATGAAGTATATTTTGACTGCTACTTTACCCATCAATATGGGCAAAATTTCTAACCTCGCAATCCTTACGTAATGTCAAAGACTATTTATTTAGATATTTACTTTGTGGGTTGCTAGGCACCGGCGTCAAGTCAAGGTTAGAAATATTTAGATATAGATTATTATATTTTAGTTAGTATTTTATTATATATTATATAATTAAACTACTTTGAATGAAAGAGCCATTTTCAACAGGGTTCCTTCTATGGCTGAAACGAATGTATGAAAAAATAATTGACTCAATTAATTGATTTTATCGCAAGCTACAATGTTTTCAGGTTTCATACATTGATGGACAGGATTTTTTCTTCAACTATTTTGATGCATTTTTCATTTCTGCTGCATTAAATCAATTGTTAAAAACTACAGTATTTGTGCGGGAATTTAAGGGATATGCCGGATGAATAAACTCAGGATGCTCGATGCAAGTAAAATAATTTTAATTAGGTGTCAACAATATGGGTTCGTAAGGACAAGTGAAGTGTCATCAAGACCGGCTCACATACATGACACGCAATATGTGCTAATTAGGTGTATCGCTGCTATGCGATAATGATCAGGCTCCAACAGTATTAATCTCCATTTAATCATCTATACAATGGTATATAAATTTAGTAGGTTCTGTGTACTAGCAGGAGTGTAACAGAAACAGTTGCAGAAATGGGGCAATAATTTTTTTTCGATCGTAGAGCACACTCTAATGCTTCGCATTATGAGTCGTGCAAAATGGTCAACAAATCTAGTCTACAAGGGCTACAACGGTCTCACATTCACTTAACAGAAAATAATTGATATCTGTCTTTACTACCCCATCCCAAAAATTCATCCTATACATAACATTATTACTTACTAGAATTATAAAAACGCAAACTGCAGTAACACAATGGTATAGTTAGTAAGTAAAGCCATCATTTTCAACGGAAAAGTAGCATCAACGTAGAACATTCCACAGATATTCATCTTGTTGAACCTCACTCGATGTAGACGTTGAATATTCTTGCTTAGAATTCTCTCAGCATTTGTAATATTAGAATAAAATTTACAGTGAATTTGACGAATTAAATCTTCGTTCATAGGAATAAAATATGACCCACATTCTTTCTATTATTTGTTATATTTCCAAAGTTAATATTTGTATAATAATTGGACAATTTCCAAGAAAGATTCCATTAAAAGCCTTTTTAACGGACAAACATAGTGTAATCGTTAGTCTTGGCGTTTGTTTATGTTTTTTATATCCTTTTATCAGTCAGCAAAGGCCTACTCGAACTTTCTCCAGTTCTGTTTCTCTTTCTCCAGTTCTCTCACAAGAATAACATGGTGCAGAGTGCTGCACCATGTTATTCTAGCGTCCTGTCTGATGTCATCTCCACACCTTTTATCCAAGAATTATTAGAACTTTTCAAAAATATGTTCGATAAAATTACCTGTGCAATTTGATGTTGAAATAAGCGCGCATAAACATTGAACATTATTCATCGCATTGTAAAATTGTTCGCAGCACACGCTTAAAATAGTGTGAAGCAGTAATCCCTTTATTGCCCAAAGGTACAAAAATATGATGGAAAAAGCCGCTGAAGCCTGAAAAAATTAAAAGCTCTGTAATGTTGGGTATTGTAGAGGTTTCATCTCCATGGCTTTACCAACTGAATTATTAATTATTGGAAAAATGTGGAGATACCCTATTTTTCATATTCGTAAGAAGAAAAAGGTCGAGTGTCAGCTCCGACGGCCGATAGCGGTTGTTTAATAAGTGGTCTATTCTGTAAAAGTCTCGAAGTGAAAAATTTGGTGAGTTCTTAAAATTAATCATCGAACAACAAAAGTTAGGGAATCTCATGGTTAAGAGAGTTGGAAGTGCGCTGTCAACCCCTAGAGGGTTGACAGCGCACTTCCAACTCTCTTAACCATGAGATTTTTAGAGAACAGCACTATCGGTTAGCAGGCAGGTGTGTGGGTGAATTTTAATCTAGTGAATTCAATAGAAAACACAGATTTTGACAGCTGATTTGTCGCTAGCAATGTCACAATTTGTATGAGATTGACGTCAGATATTGAAATCGTTAGCTAAGTTTCCAGTGATCAAAGTCGCTGCAATTGTACCTAGCATAAGTTACTATTGTGCTAAAACAGAAACAAGATGAAGAATGACAGATACTCACAAACTCATGAATGATACTCACAAACTCATGTCCGCCAAGTTCAGGTAATTTAAAAAGTTTGAGTGTTACTTGCAATTTTATCAATGTAGCACAGAAGAACTCTACCGTGTGAAAAAATATCTGTAAAAAAAACCCACTTAAATTAATTTCTTATTCTTAGCTTTTTTTTTGTTAATGAGTAATCGTACTAACCATTTGCTGATGAGAAGTCCTGTAGATGTTATAACATTCCAAAATATTTACATATACTTCAAACATTCTTTTGCAATTAACTTCATTATCGCTAGGATTCATCTGTTGCAAATGTTGAGCTTTAATGTTCCATAACTGAACTTTATCATTTAAAAACTTAATAAGTCTGATAGCGTACACAATGTTTACATCAAAACACAACGCAGCTAACGCACATATAAGATAGAAGTAGTGGTGTTTTAGTTTTATGTAGATAAAAATATGCATGTAAATATTAAAACCTAAGGTCAGAACGACACAGAACCAATTCCAAATAATGAAGCCCCTAGAATTGGTATTTTCGTTAAGAAATCTGTGAATTTCTTGCATTTTCAAGACACAGCATATATTTCTCTTCGTTTGTAACACATTGACGACATAATTAATTGAGAATCCAATATTATAACAGACAACGCATAAGTAAGAGTAGAAGTTCTTCGAAGGCACATATTTTTCCATTATAAATTCTTTGCCAGTAACGCGATATATGTACAATAAAATGGATATTATTAGTGTACAAAATGACACCACCTTCACTGTAAAACTGTTTGGAAATATGGAGTTATCCTTAATACGATACTTAGGACAAAACAAAATGGTATGCATTAAGTTTAGAGGGAGAAGCATCGAATGCACATCTTTGTCAACCATGTTGTCTAACGTGACTGTCACACGACAACATTTTCTTCTTCTGAACTGTTTACTTCTTATGAGCTTCATTTTACCAAGGTTGGTGGACACACTAGCACCAGTGACTCATGAAAACTTCCTTTTACCAAAACAATTTATTAGAGGTGAGATAATTTAATGATAATGAAAAGGCTATTAGAAAATTATGTTAATCTAAATAAAAATAATGCTATTTCATTCTGATGAACAAGAAACAGACAGTGTATTCAAGGTGACTTTGATAATATCAACAAATGGGCACACGACAATGGAATTTTGTTGAATCTCTCAAAAGCTAAATGTATGCATATACACTCGCCTTATAATCGAAATGCTAAAACTGTAAGTAGTGAATATCTCACAGTGATAGGACATACCTATGAATGTTTGCATAGAAATAAATGTAATTGTAACTGTGCAAAATTGGAGTACGTAGATAATTTTAAATATTTAGGTGTTACAATAGATACGAACTTTAACTGGAAATTACATGTAAATGATATTTGCAATAGGCTAATATCGGTGCTAAGTAAGTTTTACCAACTAAAAAATGTATTGAACAAACAGACGTTAAGAATTGTGTGCACTTACCGATTTGCTGATAAGCTATGGACTCCATGTGTACGGGCGAACCTTTTCTACATATTTAAGAGATGTTAAAGACATACAAGTAAGACTATTAAAGTTTCTGGTCAGTAAAAATGTTAAAGATAAGTGCAACAAAGAGTATGATAAGCTATTTCCCATCTGTAAAGTTTTACCCGTTGATAAAAAAGTAAATTATTTGGTAGGTCTGGAATATTATTATAATGAAAAATATAAAGTTAATGTTACAAACAAGTACAACACACGTAGGGTTAGAGAGAACAAACTGGTTCAACCACAGATAACCAATTATTATGGTAAGAGAACATCTAAGTATTTGGTACCTAAAGTGTTTAACAAAGTAGATTTATTAAGAGAAATAGTAAAAATTAGTAAAGGATCACTTAAGACACAATTAAAAAGCATTATTCAAGATAGCAAATATAATTAAAAATCTAATTAAAAATATTGTTATTATATTTATACTCGTAAGTGGTAGGTATGTGCGTAAGGTGGTGAATTGTTAAGTAAAAGAGCGCCTCTCGCCATCAAACGTAAAAGTTTGGCGAGTTTAGAATTAAGTAACACCTCTGTATTATAATATCATTAAATAAAATAAATAATTTAAAAAAAGTGATGATTATTAAAAATAATGGTTGATCATTATTTTACAGCTCTCGTTTCTTTTTGTATCTTTCTATAAATTTTTAGTTTAATTTGAATTAAAGACACCTATCTTTTTAGATTAGTTTTAACAGAATCTTGACACCCGTCAAAACCCTGATTGTTATCGGAATATAGATTTTATCGAGAAAAAAATCAGCTGTTCCCAACATATAGTTGAGTTATATATATAACTCAACAAAATGTAGGGAACAGCTGATTTTTTTTCGCGATTTTAGGTTTGGTCCCATAGTAAAAGTTGTTCATAATGATAAGTAAAGTCACGTGTTTAAGTTTGCACACTGATTAATTTTTTTTTTCCCTTATGTATACAAATATGACTTTTTATATGAGTCAATCCCAGCTTTTTATCTGCTAGCAGCATCGATCACTAATAAAGAACTAAATACACAATCAGCGGCAAAAAATGTCCTCGCTGAATGAGCACCCACTTGAACATTTGGGTGCGCTTTTAATTTAGTAGCATTCGAATGCTCCGACGGTAAACATGCCACATACTATCGGTCGTGAAAATGTATTGCGTTTTGAACATAGCTTTGTGAAATAAACTTTAAGCATTGCGTTTAAGGTTGAATTGGTGTGTGTAATGTATATTTATTTAAACCATTATTACTTAAACACAATTTGGTGACACTTTTAAGAGAACTTTTGTTTGGGATTGTGTATCTAGTTCTTTATTAGTGATTGATGGCTAGCAGTGAACAATTTTCTATATTTGTATTGGGGTTTGGTACTCCTATGAAATTATGTAAGATAAAACTATTTAAATAATGATTGTGCCTCAGTAGCACGTCGTTAACTCATTATCATTATTTAAATACCTACTTTGGGAAAAAAGTTGTCGTGCATTTGAATGATTTATTACTATTTCTCCGAGGTAAAGGAAAGGAAAGGTACCTTTCTCCTATGTACATAGGAAATGAAATTGACAAAACATCATAAAAGTGAACTTTAATTATTTCGATAAGTTAAAATGTAGGTAACAATAATTTTCACTCACGGATCGATATTTATTTAATAATAATAATAAAATATTTAAAAATATATTTTATATGTAAAAAAAATAATAAACGACATAACAATAAAAGCCTAAAACCTTTTGAATCAAAATAAAACATAAAACAGAACAAAATAACCCAGAGAAAAAGACTTGAAAAATATTTTGCATTTTTAAATGCCCTTGCTACTTTTTCCAAACAAAGAATCTTGCTAGCACTCAAATAAAATGATTTAATAATATAAACCAATGCATTTGGATTTCAAAATAAGCGCGCATGAGTTATGGACGTCATTCATTGCTCTGCTGACACTCGAGTAGAGCGGACGTGTGTATAAGCAACATTATTGATCATATGTCGTTCAAATATTTCCGAGTGATCTGTGACCTAGAAAACAAATCGCGTATTTTTCTGCTAAGTTAGTGATTTACTTTCGTGAATAACAATTAATTATGAGAAACATTTAAGAATTAAGAATGTCAAATCGTGAAAACAGCCCTCGGAGTTTCCCACCTCCAAGCAGCCCTGCCAGCAAATCTGAAATACCTCAACATGCGACTGAAGGAAAAATTCACGCAGTGGACACCTGTGACATTAGTAACTGGTTGATATCAATTGAATCATGCCTGAATGAAGTATGTACCATTGCCCAGGAAGGAAAGCTGAACTCCGAGCAAAAGCTGAGAATCAATTCGCTATCGCGCAAGGTTGGACATGGAGTATCTCAAATGGCGGTTTACTACCAGGACTTGAAGCTAAAGGCACAAGATATACAAAACTCTAAGCTAGTGTTGAGAGAAAAAGGCGACCTCACAGATTGCCTCGAAAATTTCAAGGAAACCATTAAAGCTAGTATTCAAGAGAACTGCGCTAAACCAACGATGACCGAAAAAGTTTCGTTCTCTGACATGGTAAAAACCAATAAAAATAATTACTTGCGCCCCAATAACGTCAGCTCTATTGCAATTTATCCAACGGATAAATTAAAATCTAGTGACGACACTAAATCTCTTGTCCAAAAAATTATATCGCCTGAACAAATGAAATTGCACGTTAGAGGATTGCGCAAAACTAAAAACGGAGGCGTTATAATCAGCACGGACACCAAAGACGACATTGAAAAACTTAGGAAATCATCTGAACTAAGTAGTTCCGGCCTGAAAGTGGAAGAGCCCCATAAGAGAAGACCAAGAATTGTAGTTATAGGAGTACCGACCGTATTAAGTGATCGAGAAGTTTATGATTGCATCTATGAGCAGAATGTAGCCGAAAAACTGCCTAGTTTATCCCGTGACTCTTTTTTGGCCTCTATAAATTTAAGTCACCAATCCGGTAAAAAAGAGGGACCTACGTGCAACTTCATTCTTGTAGTAACTGCTAGCATAAGAAAGGCGCTTATAAACCAAAATCGAGTGTTCATTAACTGGACATCCTGCCCAGTGAGAGACTTCACTCTTGTGACCAGGTGCTTTAAATGTCAACAGTATGGACATGCTGCAAAGACTTGTCGAGAGGCTAGCTATACGTGTGGACATTGTGGAGAACAAGGTCATCAGGCGAATGAGTGTTCTAAACATGCTGAACCGTCACATTGTGCAACATGCTTACGATTTAAAAAGCCGAGCAACCACAAAACAGGCGATCAAGAATGCCCTGCAAAGAAAATAGCTGAGACAAGATACATTAATTCCATAGATTATAATGAGGTCGCGTAAGACCGCCACCGTCACCACAACGTTTATTTATAAGTGTTTTTATTTATTTATTTACGTTGTATACTTATTTTAGTATTGTCCTTTACTAGTTTATAGCACATACAATAGTTTTAGTTTTTACAATATGAATTAATATACAGTCTTTGTATTATGTTGACACAGCAAATTTTTCTGTATAACAAAGTAAACGCGACCATAATAAAAATTGTCGCATTGCAAAAATTATAATAGAACGTGGTTGCTTTAAATGTCTTACGATGATGCAAAATGGTAAAATTTTTCTTAATTTGAATAAAACTATAATTTAAAGTAGACAAACTATTTACTACTTATTTGTTTATAGAATCTTAGATAATACTTATGTATAATATAAGCACTTGAGTGAGATACCTGAGATACAGGTTTATTCCTAGTTCAGGTAGAATCCAATAATTATATACCAACCTCTAGTTTAAGGCCCTATTTTGTAAATATTTATGTGAATCAATTATTTCAATAAACAATTTCAATTTCAATTTCAATTGCTATGTAGAACTTTTCATACAAACTCAAAATAATTTCCAATATCAAACTCCGTACCAACATGTGACCATTATATTTGTCGTTCATCATCATCATCATATCAGCCGGAAGACGTCCACTGCTGGACATAGGCCTCCCCCAAGCACCGCCACTTCGACCGATTCTGTGCTTACCGCATCCAGCGGATTCCTGCGGCCTTTACAAGGTCATCGGTCCATCTTGTGGGAGGCCTTCCAACGCTATGTCTTCCGGTACGCGGTCGCCACTCCAGAACCTTTCAGCCCCATCGGCCATCTGTTCTGCGGGCAATGTGTCCTGCCCATTGCCACTTAAGTTTGGCAATTCTTCGGGCTATGTCGGTTAGCTTGGTTCTCCTGCGGATCTCTTCATTTCTGATTCGATCACGTAGGGAAACTCCAAGCATAGCCCTCTCCATTGCTCTTTGGGTGACTTTTAGCATTCTGATAAGGCCCATTGTGAGCGACCACGTTTCAGTGCCATAAGTCATCACTGGCAACACGCACTGGTCAAAGACTTTCGTCTTGAGACACTGTGGTATGTGGGACGAAAAGATATTGCGTAGCTTCCCGAACGCTGCCTAGCCGAGTCGGATTCGACGATTGACCTCTTTCTCGAAGTTGGACCTACCTAGCTGGACAGTTTGTCCTAGGTAAACATACTCGTCTACAACTTCGAGCGTAGCGTCTCCGATCTTTATGAGAGTGGGTGTTACATGGGCATATTTGTCGTTACCTGTAAAAATACATGATCTTATTACAATTTCACATTCCTGGTGATTCACTTGATGGCATCATCACCATTCATTTAAGAATGAATTAATTTAAATCGAGGAAGAATGATAAAACCTTAGAGAAGCTAAGGAACATCTTGTCCCTCAATATGCCGAGCAAAATTCCAAGTTCCGCGGCATGGTGGTCAGTACCCAAGGCTTAACACATTGAAAATGTGATCACCAACTCAGACTGCCACAACTTGTTCTCAGTGCAGTTGCACCATAAAGTGTCGCTACCTTAAAATAGTCAAGAGATATTTGCAATTTGAATAAAATGAGACCAAAAAAACCTACAACACCAACTGCCACAACGAGTTCTCAGTGCTGCTGAACTTTAACAGCACTTACAATCTGTAGGTATCTTATTCAATTTGATAATTCAACAATATGCATTGCGTTATTTACGTGATCGAGCAGACGAATTTTTCAAATATTATAAAGCAATGTATTATGAATTTACTTTAGTGTCTTTCAAATTATGATTGAAGGTGCGTTATGCAATGCTGAGCGCCCTTCCATAGTTTGCTACGACATGTCCTCACCTATTTTATGCGTTGCTGGTACTTTAAGAAACAACTAATGTTTGGTCAAACTTAAGCTAGAAAATGTGAACACCTATACGATTCTACGTTCACTCCTTAATAACAGGCTTTAATGATAGTATTAAGGCGTGTCCCAAAGTGACAACCTTAGAAGAAAAGGTTTACGCTAGTCTGTTTGAATCCAAACTGACGCAGATGGTATTATAATGATTATTATACAGTTATGAATTACCTAAACTACTCCTCTTAAGTAATAGGGAATTTACACCTTTATCCAATCATAGTTCGTCATTTAAATCTATATGTGCATTAATGAATTAAGTTTTAAATATTTTAAAAGTAATACTCACGGTTGCACCATACAGTGTCGCTACCTTAAAATAGTCAAGAAATATTTGCAATTTGAAGAAAATGAGACCAAAGAGACAAAAAAAACCCATAATGTAAAATGCGATCTGAAATCAGAAAACATTGTTTTAATGTACCTATCTATATATTATATAAGTATGCATGAACAAAAAATAAGCAGACATACATACCATTTGCAAGAAAGAAATCCTGTAGATGTTATAACATTCCATAATATTTGCGTAAGCTTGAAACATTATTTTGCAAAAAAAATCATTCTTGCTGTAATCCATTTATTTTGAATGTTGAACTTGAATGTTCCATAAAATAACGTTGTTCCGTAATAGCTCAATAAGTCTAATAGCGTACAAAAAATTAGCGTCAAAGAATATCGAAGCCACCCACAGAAGAATTCATAATAGGGAATACTAAGTTGTATTTCACAAAAGATGAGACTGCAAATGTAACCTAGGAATGACACTAATCCAGTTATGAATGATGAAGCGCTTGAATTTGGTGTCTTTTTTCAAAATTCTGTGAACATCTTGAATTTTCAAAACAATCAATATGTTTCTGTTCGATTGCAAGACATTGACGACATAATTTATGAATGATTCGATAGTAAACGTAAGAAATTCAAAGTAGGAGCTAATGTAAACTATATTAGTACGTTTTCTTACAATTTCATTGCAATGCAGATCATAAATGCGATACATGAATGCAACTGTGGATATTATCGCGGAACATAATGACACCAGATTCCATAAAAAGCTGTTTGAATTGATAAAGTTGTCTTTGATACGATACTTGGGATACAATAAAATTGTGTGCATTAGGTTTAAAGGCAGCAGCATCGATCGCACATCTTTGTCAACTAAGAAGCAACTAAGTTGTCCAACGGGAGTGGTACAAGACATCTTTTTGTAATGCTTGATAAATGATAAATGATAAATGATTTTATTTCTGTAAGAAGGTCTGTACAAACACTTTTACACGTCAATCATATTTTTTTAACTAGATGAGGCCGGCGTTTCCTATCTGACTACTCTGAGAAGAAAGGCCGAAACAAACTCAGAGGTCACAGTCTCTTTTAAAGTCCAGACATAATCTTGGTCAGATCATGTGAAGACCATGTAGATTGGTGTCTGAAATGGTCTTTTGAGGAAAGAACCACACAGATTGAGTGGACCTGTCCAGTCAGTGCACGCATTTGTCAGTAATCGTGCAGCTCAACTCAGAGTTTAAGGAGCTCAACGATTCGACGAACAATACCAAAGAAAGGACATTTGGATAGGCCGCATAAATTACTCAAGCTGCCAGACCATGATAAAAACTAACAGAGAGAAAACAAAAAAACAAAAAAAGTATAAATGAAAGGAATGACCCACATAATCTTCACATTCACAATAAGTAATTAAAAGAAGATATTGCTTTTAAAAGTAAATATTCATGTCATTGTATAGTATATAAAATACATTAATGTCAATAAAAAACCCAGAAATAATCTTGGTCAGATCATTTGAGGACCATGTAGATTTGTATCAGAAATGGTCTTTTGAGGAAAGAACCATACAGATTTGAGTGGACCTGTCCAGTCAATGCACGCATTTGTCAGTAATCGTGTAGCTCAACTCAAGAGCTTAAGGAGCTCAACGACTCGACGAACAATACCAAAGAAAGGACATTTGGGTAGGCCGCAAAAGTACTCAAACTGCCAGATTATCATTAAAAGTAACTGAGAAGAGAAAATAAAAATATGACCCACATAGTCCTCACATTCACAATTATTAAAAAAATATATAAAATATAAAAATATTATACTACACAAAGTAAATATTCATATCATTGAGCAGATGATTATTCTGACTGTAAACACAAAAATAAATCAAATAAATCGGAGCAGCTCAATCCCAAGCCTCTTTGTCCTCCACGTAATCTTTAACGGTATAAAACGCTTTCTGGCACAACTTACGTTTAATGAATAATTTGAATTTATTAAGGCTCAGTTCTTGGACGTGGCTTGGAAGTTTATTATAAAAGCGTATACATTGACATCTGAACGACCCACCTATTTTCTTGAGCCTTGTTGTAGGTACTACAAATTTGTGTTTGTTCCTAGTATTTATGTTATGGATATCACTGTATTTTTTAAACAATTTTATGTTTTTATGGGCATATAAAAGATTTTCAAAAATATACTGAGAAGGCACAGTCATAACATTAATCTCCTTAAATTTCTCTCTGAGAGAGTGTCTCGGACTTAATTTATAAATTGATCGAACAGCTCTTTTCTGCAAAACAAAGATAGTCTGAATGTCTGCCGCATTTCCCCATAACAGAATTCCGTACGACATTACACTATGAAAATAGCTAAAGTACACTAAACGAGCTGTCTCTATGTCAGTTAAATTACGAATTTTTCTAACAGCATATGCTGCGGAGCTTAGCTTTTTTGACAATTTATCTATAAGTGGGCCCCACTGTAGTTTAGCATCCAAAGTTAAGCCTAAAAATACTGTGCTAACTTCAGGATTCAATTCTTCGCCCTTTATCAACACCTTAGTTTTCACCTGCTTAACGTGTGGTAGAGTAAACTTAATGCATTTGGTTTTTTTTTCATTAAGAAGTAAATTGTTAACATTGAACCAGTGAACTACTTTTGAGATCGCGCTATTTACGTCGTCAGTAACCAGCTGCTGACGTTTAAGTTTAAACAAAAGTGAGGTATCATCAGCAAACAACACTATATCATGGTTATCCTTTATGAGGTAAGGCAAGTCATTAATATAAACAAGAAACAAGAAGGGACCAAGAATTGAGCCCTGTGGGACTCCCATTGTTACTAAAGATCCGGGAGATCTTTTTCCATTAACGTTAACTTGAAAGATGTTTGTTCGAACGGACATCGTTTTAGTTAGGTTGTGTAGATACAAATGAGCCATTTAATCTAAACGACGACCGACATACCAAACATACAATAAAAATTATAGATAGATGTAAAAAAGGCCCATTATGAATATTACCATAATGTTGTTGTATAGTGATATATTTTATTTTAGTTCACAGACATTTTGAATATTGCTATTTCGCTCTAACAAGTTTAGCGAGAAAAAGACAGTGGCGTTATAACCCGTTAAATTGACATTTAATTGAAACTTACATAATAAGCAGGGGGGTGCCCGGCACAGGCAACGTACATAAGTCGTAGTAGGTGTATAAAAAAAAACCACATATATTATACAAATCAATTTTGCAGGAAAGCAAACTGCAGGAGCACAATAGCATAGTGAGAAAGAAACGACATCAAACGTAATGGATGACAAATGTCTATGTAGAACAGGCCGCAGGCACTCATCTTGTTGAATGACGCACGATGCATCCGCAGGATGTTTTTGCATAACTTCTTTTGATCATCTGAAATATTTTTTTATGGTGACCAATAGATTAAAAAAATAGCACTCTAGAACAAAATAATATAGTAAGTTAGTGTAGTAGTGCATGGTTTTATCAATCTGTTATTATTAGATCATGTTTTTAAGAAACATAATTATACTGCTGGGGAGTTGCTTGCGCCACTTCTTCCTCCCAGCTGTAACACTAGGTTTGTGTTAAGGGCGGGTGTTTTCGGGAGACTGTTGTATGTAATTTTGACATTAGAAAAGTGCCGATTCTCATCCCAGTTTGAATAAATGACTTTGATATTTTTCATTTTTCATTCACCTGTACAACCTGATGTCAGAATAAACACGCAAGTATTTTGTGCAAACTTGACAGCTTCATAGAATGCTTCGAGACGCAGACTGAGTGAGATTTTCATCACCAAGGTTTTTAGTGTCCAGAGAAAAAGAAACAAAGACATAAAAGGATTGTCCCGCTAGAAGATATAAAAACAGATAATTATGTGGCACATGGTGTGAATCTTATGGGAAAAGTAAAGTAATTAAGAATATTATTTTGATGTTGATGACAAACGCACAGACCAGGGAAGCATGGAACAAAAGGGCGACGGCCTTATAGAGACTCTTTATATCTTAGAAAGTTTTTGTATGTTCGCAAAAATTTAGGACTTTTCAAAATAAGAAGCGATTTCCATAATATAAATACACGTAGTAAACATGAAATTGTGATACCCAAATTTAGATTAGCTAAAACTAGTAAATCATTTCTTATAAACAGTATCCGCTTTTATAACAAGTTGCCAAAGTCGGTTACAGAACTTAGCGATGGAAAGTTTAAAACCTACATCAAACGTGTCCTTATCAAAAAAGCATATAATTATAAGATTAAAGACTACGTTGAAGACAGGGAAGTTTGGCAAATTCCCTCTGCACATGTGGCTTCCCTGGTACATCATTAACGGCATAACTATATAAATGTCTATTAACTGCTCCCAAATTACGATGATTATTATATTTTATCTTGCATACTTCCTTGACATAATCCTTTTATTATTTGACATTATTTACCTTCAATATATAGATTAATCTTTTTTTAAATTGTATTTTGTTACAGCTGTAGCTACAATCATGCATTTGGGTTAAATAGATTTTTATTATTTTATTTATCTTTTATATGGGTAGATTCTTTTCCTCTAGATTTTGTGAATGTGAGAACCTTGTAGGCTTAACAGACTGTATATCTGTGGTCCATTTTCTATTTTGCTAAGTATCTGGTACTTTTTTATAGGCCTACACTGTCCTCTCATACCTATTATCACTGTAATTTAAAAACATCCTTTGTAAAAACCAATTCATTTTTAAAAGAGTAACCGTGGAGTTTCTTGCTGGCTCTTCTCCATAGGAAACGACCGTTTGGAACCGTGCACCTAGCTTCTGACGTTTCATAAGTGCCCTTGTTAACCAACAAGGGCATATGTGAAATAAAATATTTTGAATTTGAATTTGAAAACTCAGCAGTGGGCGGATCAAGCCTGCCAATGTTGATGATGATGATTGTCTTGTTGAATAAAGACTTAGTAATTTTTGCACCGATATTAATGGCAAATAACTGGCCCTGTTCCATCTACTGCAGAGATACGCCACCTCCCTATTTGTGCCATGCAACCCTGGTACCGTCAACTGCCCTAACTTCGCCTGGCGTCCTATTTTTGCCTATAATGAAAAACATGTTAATATATTTTTAATTCTACCTGTAAGGCGATCGAAACATAAACTTCTCTATGAAAACTCAAAGTTTCGATTGCCATATAAGTAAAATGAAAAAGATGTTATAGTATTTTTACCCGACTACGGCAAAGCCAAAAGGAAGGGTTATGATTTTAGCAGTCTATGTATGTATGTATATAATTATGTTTGCTTTTACGTGTGTTCAACCGTAGCGCCTAAACTGCTGAACCGATTTTGATAAATGAGGTGTCAATCGATTTGTAATAATGGTCCGGGTGACATAGGCTATATAAATTCTCCCAAAATTTTATATGGTGGAGTTTAAACATAAATTTCTAACCTCGAAAAAAAAAAATTAAGATAATCATGACATGTTTGATATCAAAAGAAAGGTCTTGACGAGCACATTACAAATATGTATATATATCATATTTTCAAAGTAAATAAATATGTTTAAATTGTTGAAAACTAGCAAAAGTGAGACTACGCTACGTACGGCGCGATATGATTCCAACGCGCAGTAATTCAAATATTAATAACTAGTAACGATTTGTAATACCACTTTTAAGAAGAAAAGCAAGTACAGCAAAATACTTCTAATATGGATTTCTTCGAAGCTCGATAAATGGTGTTAGCGTCGAAATAAATCGCGCTGTGGTTTCGTTCAAGACACTGCATGCATTGCTGCTATTTGAATTTAAAATAGGTTAATTACGGACCTATTGTATCACTCTTATTTACTTTGTCGTACCGTATACCAAGCGTTAAAACGGAAAAGAAAGAAAAAAAAAATAGTTTCTAAAACTGTAACCCGACTACTGGAATATAAAAGTGATCTAAAAAGTACGAAACAAGAAAATATTTCACACAGAAATCAAGACATAGGTACAAAAATGGTCAGGGTAGAGCCGTCGTCGCATGCCATTATAATTTTGTAGTTGAGTTCCTGGCATGGTTACAAGCATGCGACGACGGGTCTACCCTGACCATTTTTGTACCTATGTCTTGATTTCTGTGTGAAATATTTTCTTATTTCGTACTTTTTAGATCACTTTTATATTCCAGTAGTCGGGTTACAGTTTTAGAAACTATTTTTTTTATAGGCAAACATAGGACGCCAAGATGTTTTTTTAAGAAAATTGGATACCTAAATATTCTCCTAATAGACTAAGAAGAACTTACCTTCCCATTATTAAAATTGAGTTTGGAAAATTGTATCACAACTTCAATATTAATCAAACCCTGACAGAAGATTTCTGCCGATAGGTACAAGGCCTGAAAATAGTAATTGAATAATAAATTGCAGTTGAGCATAGCAGGTATATCTACAATATTATTTAAAAAATAAGTATTTTTTTAATAATATGGTTGGTTAGACTGAAATATATGCATAACTAAATATTCCATTTGAAATAAGATTAGACATTTACAACTAAAGCTTTTTACAGTACGTTCAACCGATTTTGACTTCTAATGCGTTGGTGGCATGACAAATGGCAGCTGCAGTAAACAGTTGGAATTGTTATCACTTTTTTGCTTTTAACGCCTTCCTTACGGCCCATTCACGACTTTGGTCTTAGCGGTGAGCGGCGCGGCGAGCGGTAAAAACAAATGCACAGAAATGTATGAAGCATGCCACGGCGCGCCGCTCGCAGCGGCAACTTTTTAGTTCCCACACCGCGCCGCTCGCCACGCCTCTTGCCATGCCGCCCAAAGTCGTGAATGGGCTGTTAAGCCTACGGTATAGAAGTCTGAATTGGTTGAATGAACTGTAAAAAAGGTTTGTTTATTATCTAATCATATTTCAAATGGACTATAGGTGCTAAGAAAGCGGGATACCAGGATTTATATATGATAAAAAAAAAATATTGAATCAAACAAATTATTTGTTACTTACTGGTGCTTGATAAGTGCTTGTAATAATCTCGTAGCACTTTAATATTTGGTCATAAGCCTGAAACATTATCGCAATCTGCTGTTTGTTGCAACCGTTTTTCTTTGCCAGCAGTAACCGAATGTTCCAGAGTATAACTTTATCAGTCAATATCTTAATTAGCCTGATTGCATAAATTAAATTGGAATCAAAACACACCAAAATTAATATATAAAATATGACATTCAATGGTGGCTTGAGGAACTTCAGATACATGTAGATACATATGAAGACATAAAATCCAAAGATTGCAGCGATGCTGATCCAACTTCTTATGATAAACCGCTGAAGACTTGCCTTATCATTAAGAAATCTATGCACTTCTTGAAAGTACAAAACAAACATTACGCTTTTCTTAGTTTTAGTGAAGTTAATGATCGAGTTCATGATGAATCCTATACACCGGTAAATTACGTCGCAGATAGAAGCGAAAACCAAGACATTCATTGTACTGTATCGCAAGAAATTGTCATCAAGCAATATTTCCAAGATACGATGAATAAACGTAGTCAGGTATATTGCTGTTCCAACAATAACTATACAGTTATTTAAGCAATTATTAGGATATATAAAATTGTTCCTAATTTGATATTGGGGATTAAGTACTAGGATTTGCATCAAATTCAGAGGTAGAAAAATACGCTGGACTTCTTCGTCTACTTCGTTATTTAAAACTGTTTTATCACTTATTTCAATTTCGTAATCAATATCCCTGTTTATAGTCTCCATAATGCGCAAATTACACTGCAGCAAATGCTACGTAAAGAATTATTCAAATTAAATGCTGACCGGTCTGACGGTGGACTTGTTTGTTTAAACATACATTACGTTATTGCTCAGTGTGAACATAACGATATTATTGTTACAAGGACGAGGTGACGGGTAAAGTGCTAGGTATATTGTTTATGCAGCTTCATTGCTTATTCATGAAAAATAGGACGCTGCTACCAGTATCCTATTTTTAAATAAATACTTTTTGGCAACTGACCCGTTATATTATAACGGGTCAGTTGCCAAAAAGTATTTATTTTCTATAATCGCGGATCAATTTAGGAGGTTGTCCAGCCGGGTAGGGAGATGATGAAGAACAGGATCCTGCGATGTTATGATCTAGTTGGTTATAATAATTACCATAATCAGTTTATAAGTTTACCTACGTAATACGTATGTATGCTGAATACTTTGAGAAAGAAAATTTTGGTAGACTTAGATGATCATAATAATATTAATACTCTTTTAGTGTGAGGGAGAAAAGGAGGGAAATAAACTGAATACAGGTAAAATGCAACAAATAATTTATATTACTGAAATGGTTTGAGGAAGTAATTCAAAAATTCAATAATGTTTAAAGGACCATGACAACATATGCCCTAACCATGTCCAGCGAATTCATATTTTTAAGTATCCTTCATTTATTCAAACTAGATTTTAGATAATAGTCTAGAGTCAATCAAAGGTATTTTTTAAGATTGAATAAAAATAAATATTATTTGTAGTTCCGGTTACATTTTCGGTTTAATGGCGACGATAAGTGAAAGATTACAGTTCATTCAGTTCATTCGGCCAATGTGATCAGATGAGTGATAGGAGAATACCTTATTTTTGAGGTACAGGAGATAACCATGGAGGCCACCATATTATCCACAAGTAACACAAAAATCACATATAGTTTTAGTTAGGTATTGTGAATTCGTCACTTACAGAAGTGCACAGCACTGGCAGAGAACTTATTCTTTATAGGATGTATTCTATATTGTTTGAATATGAATGATGTTACCAAGATATTTTATTAATTAAAATATATTTTGATTTATAAGTTCTTTTGTAGGTAGATAATAGTAGGTAGGTTGGTGTAAGTAGTATTTTATCCGAAGCAGATTCTTGAAAAGGTTTTGGGTAAAAAAATTCAATTAACTGGAAACACTGATTGTAGGTGTCACTCTCTCACATTCACTCGATTGTCACTCGTCGCCATAGAAACCTACTGTTACATTCAAACTGGTGCTCTGTACGTGTGGTATTGTTTGTTTGTTAATTTATTGTTTATTTAACACTTACCCGTACGTTTTTTGCACATTTTAGCTCGATATACATATTCTTGAAAGCGATATCTCATTGTCGATTTTGGTTTTTCTACTGGACTTACGATACGTGTCAGTTTAAAGGTGAAATACGATGTTGCAGTGCTGAGTTGATTGAAATCATGCATCAATGTTTCGGTACTACAAATGTGTTTTGCGCGTGGATCAGTGAATTATCCGTGCTACTGCAAAGCATCTTGAGAGAGTACAAAACAACATGACGTGTTGAAAAGAATTCAGTTCCCTTCAAAGTGGTTAAGCTAAATGGTGGTGGGACTAGGTTGTTGGGACTGGCTATCTCTTCACTGCCTTGGCTTATATTTATTAAAGTTTTGAAATAAATGCCTTAACCGGTAAAGACTCGCGACGACAGATCTGTCACGCGCACCCACGCATTGAATAAAAAAGGGGTACCTACGTTCTTTTTAGAGATTTGTTTTATTTTCCTCTACACTATATCGCCGCCCCCGCAGAATAAACGCGCAAGTGCAAAAAGTAAATTTTACAGGAAAAATAAAAAACCTAAATCGATCCATAACTTTATGACTACAACGAATAGAAATTTATTTTTTATGTCGTTTAAAAGATTATTTTTTTTGTAGATAGTCTAATTAATATTAAGTGTTAAACGTGCACCGTTTTTGAGTTATTGATAAAAAAACATTTTACAGAAACATTTTAGTTTTATTTAATCGTTAATGCTATATTGAGTTTTTTTTCTCGTCAACTATTGTTTTTTTTTGTTTTGCAATGTAATATAACTTGAATTTTCTTTGCGTTTCTCACAGTACAGTGATACCGTTAATGGGCTATTACCCGTTTATTCTGGTGCAGTCGAAAAGTTTGTGTTAATGTAATAGGTGATTAAGGTTTTGTTCTGGATAATATATCATCAAGGTCGGAATTATAACATTATGTTACGATATATGGGTATTACAAATGAATAAAGCAATAAAAAATCGTAAAAACTAAATCTTTACTTTAATAATTTTAGATAGTCAAACATAAACATTTCTAAGACTTAATTAATCAGCCTTCAGAAAAGTCCATAATTATTATTTGTTTTAACTTTTAACCATATATTTTTTACTAATTATTGGCTTTCTTGATCTGTCTACCCTTAATATTCAGTTCAACTAGTTATTGTGCATTTACAGCTTAATTATGACAAAACGAAAAACTTTGCCAATTAAGGTAATATTAAATCTACTTAAAAACATAATAGCAGGATACTTTGGTTGTTTATTGTTACATCAATTTTATTCTAAGAGATCAATATTTTACGATAATCTGTACCTCCTGCATCCAGCGGATTCCTGCAGCCTTTGCAAGGTCATCGGTCCATCTTGTGGAAGGCCTACCAGTACGTCTTCCAGTACGCGATCGCCACTCCAGAACCTTTCGGCCCCATCGGGCATCTGTTCTGCGAGCAATGTGCCCTGCCTATTGCCACTTAAGTTTGGCAATTCTTCGGGCTATGTCGGTTACCTTGGTTCTCCTGCGGATCTTTTCGTTTTTGATTCGATCACGTAGGGAAACTTCCAAGTATCGCCCTCTCCATAATGCCCTTTTGGTGAGTTTTAGCCTTCCGATAAGGGCGCGCGATTGTGAGCGACCACGTTTCAATGCCATAGGTCATCACTAGCAACACGCACTGGTCAAAAACTTGCGTCTAGAGACATTGCGGTATATGGGACGAGAAGATATTGTGTAGCTTCCCGCACGCTGCCCAACCGAGTCGGATTCAATGATTGACGTCTTTCTCGAAGTTGGACCTACCTAGGTGGACAGTTTGTCTTAGGTAAACACACTCGTCCACAACTTCCAGCGTAACGTCTCCGATCTTTATGAGAGTGGGCACATGGGCATTTGACATGACCTTTGTCTTGTTCATGTTCATTTTAAGACCCACTCTATGGGAAGCTCTACTGAGGTCATTGAGCATTGTACTGAGGTCCTCCATAGTATCAGCCATGATAACTATGTCATCGGCAAATCGAAGGTTAGTGATATACTCGCCATTGATGTTGATGCCTAGCCTTTTCCAGTCCAGAACTTTAAAGACATCCTCCAGTGCAGCGGTGAACAGTTTGGGAGATAATTACGTCTCCTTGTCTCACACCTAGCGAGGTGTCTGCAGCGGCAGAAGGATAGGTTTCGAGGTCTGGTCGTGGAGTCGGTGAGGTATAGTGGTGTTTACGTATAGACACTTTAGCACCTCGATGTACCGATAGTCAATCTGGCCGGATCGACCAAATTTTCATAAGTATAGGTAAATGACGGCACAACAAAATAAGTGGAATCGGTTACATCGTGGATTCCGAGGGAATAGTGTCGTATGATAGTGTATCAAGTCTCTTCTAATTTAGTTAAGCGGTTTAACCGTGAATAGACCGATTTACTTTCGCATTTATAATATATTATTTGTAAGTATAGATAAATAATGTTCACGAGAGGTACTGATGTGGCTGTTCGAACACATATTAATGGAATAGTCCCGATTTTCTGAAATGACTGATAAATTGCTTTCATTTGATGCGTCAAGCACGACGTTTTTGGTTATTATCGGTGATGTAGGTAAAACTGAAACAAAACGAATGGATTAAAAAACGTATTTCACTATCCACTATTAAAATACAACTAGGCTATGTGCATGAACAGATGGACAGATAGATGACTGAGGCTTAGCAATCGAGTACCTTGTAGGTACGGAACCTTCAAAAACTTACCCGATGCTAGCGTTGTGTTCGCGCCATTATGTTACAATATTTTGCGATCCCTTTCGTTGATTTTTGATTCAGGCAAAGTATTGTCTTCGGAAAAGTAAATATTTGTCTTACATTTGCAAAACTACCTATATAAAAGCTCAATCATTAAAGTCGTAGATCGCACAGGTAGACCCCACTGAAGTAGGTACGCGATCACCCCGCAAGGCGCCGTCCGGCGCTCGGGTTAGCTGTAGCAAGTAGGTATGATTCGCTCTTGTCACATGTGTGGGTATTTTTAGGTATTTAAGAGTATGTAATCAAACAAATCTATATTTACCTAGTAAAACTGGAGTACTGACATGTGAAAATTGGTAAGAACGGCTTTAATTAGGTGATATACGAGTACAAAGTGACGTGAATTGGTTTGTTTACATTCTTTCAAATACCTAAAATGCTATTCTTACAGTTACAGGGACTGATTTTGAGAGACATATAAAATAGGAGATCAAATATCCGAGATCCGATTCCCGTGATAATGGACGTGCCTAATTCACTTGCGTGTCACCTTTAAAAAAAAAAATGCTATTGTACAAGTGTGAAAATAAATAGAAAGGGACTAAGTTAGGCATGTAGTAGCTACCTACTGACCTACTGAAATAAGTAGTTAGATCAATAATTTAGCTTACCTTGCTCTTCTGGTCCACATGACATTATCAACATCCTTTTTGTTCGTGGGTTTATTTTGCGATAGCATAGTTTTCGTTGTTTATTAACTAAAAAATGCACCCAACAGCTGGTGTCGTTCACCACCAACTCCAAAGCACAACAGATATCCGCCTACCAGCCGCAGGCGAATGAAGCTTAAAGTCATTTGCGAACGGCCAAAGAGTTTGTACCTCAATAGAAAGAGAGCACAATATCACTTGCGTAGTCTAAAATACGTTTATTTGGTTCGCAACTACGTTTACCATAACAATTAAGACGAAAACGAAATGTAAATGATATTATCGTACTATTAAGTTCTTGAAGTTTTCAGCGATTGCACGTTGCGGAATTATAGTATTCAAATCTGCACCAGAACAAACGCGCAATGGACAACGCCGTTAAAGTGATGTCTCAGTTGCACCTGATAAGTATGGTAATATCCTTTACACAATGTAAGGCTTTAATTGTGGTACGCATTGAAATATTGCAGGTTTTTTGATTAAGGTTTTTAATAAAGAATAAAGTAATAACTTTTCGTAACTTCGTAAATACTTGATATAAAAATCTGGAAAAAATTGAGGTGATGTATTTTGACTTATACATTACGAATATGGATTAACATCAAAACCGCCGCAATAGCACTTACGCGTTTATTCTGCGGGGGCGGCGATATGATCTGCTTTATTAGTACCGTATGTGGAATACTCCAATATAAGCATCTGGTAGGCCCACTCCTGATATTTAAAACTATCCTAAAGCATCCTTTTCACCAGAGATGTGCTAAGCAGCTTAGCGATCGATCCAATAGGATTATTTGATTTTCATAATCTAGTACTTATGGTTTAATTCTGCTTGAAAAGGGTTAAATGAAACAAAGTACCTACACATAGTTTGGAAGCCTAGATTACTTAGCGACTTCGCATATACTTTATGGAAAGACTGCCCAATTCTCTCAGGTTTAAAAATATGGGTAAGTACATCGTTCTCACCACAGTCTTGGTACATTTTAAGCTGGCTCCAGCTGCTGCCGGACCTAGTGACGAGTTGTGCTACAACATTTAGTTATTTATGTTGCTAAATCTAGTCGAGCACTACTAGATTATGTACACCAATTCTTATTTAAATTGAAATTCGATATTGAACTAATTGTTTATGAAAACGCCTGACAAAAAATGATTAGCAATCAATCGTTTTTTGAAGTCAATCGAATGAGCCGTTTGGCAGGATAAGTATTTTTTTTATTACGAAATATACAAAAAAATTACCATTAAATTAAAATATAGTAATTGTTTCAAAATCTAGGTCTCATGTGCTTTTAAATGCACGATGTGTAACTTTTGGACATGATTGTTTTGGTTAGGGTATGCATGTATGCTGCTTTGGTCATGGTCCTTTAGACAAAGAACATTTAACAGCTTTTTTTAATTGACGTGCATGAAACCGTGGCGTGACGTCAAAAACTCAACATCGAGATACTTAATTCAAAATAATTGTTAAGTGCAAGTCACTCATATGAATGAATAGGTATTGTTATGAAAAATAATTTCCACAATTCATTAATTTTTATACAAGTGTTAAACTCCTATATATATGCTCTATATAATTATATGCTTTTATGTTCACGCATTTAATTTTGATTCTGTAGCCAAAACCGGATATTGATGCAATTATTGAGTAAGGCCTATAAATAAATAATAATAATACCATTTATTGCAGGCGACACAGGCCCATAGAAAAATACCTTAATCTAAACGTAAATATTTTAATATAAACAAAACTTGTGTTAATAAAATAAGGCTTACAAATATGTTAGCAGCATGTTGCTATGTTGTACAAGCATCAGTGATAGTTAATGATAACAATGATTACAATAACTATGTATTATTATAAAAACGCAAACTGTAGCAGTACAATGGTATAGTTACCATGTAAAACCAACATTTTTAACGGAAAAGAAGCATCTACGTAAAACATTCTGCAGGCATTCATCTTGTCGAATGTCGCTTCATGTAGACGCATTATATTCTTGCACAACTTCTTTTCAGCATCTGTAATGTTTGCAATATTATTATCATTATTAATCAAATCTAATTTTAACAACATCATTGTATTATCTTCTTGTTACTTATCATACGAGTAACAACATGTCTGTAAGTGCTCGATCACGTTGAACACGCGGTGGCGGGCGCGGTGGCGGGCGCGGGCGCGAGCGCGGCTTCTTTCACCACACTTGCATTTGTACGTGAACACTTGCATATTATTCTATGTGTTTGATATTTCATGACCGCGCCCGCCACCGCGCCCGCGAGTTCAACGTGATCGAGTACTAATACCCGAAGGGCAAAAGTGTCACAAGTGACAATCACTTCTTATTACCCATTATCAAGCAATGATTTGTGGACAGAATCAATTGCGACTGTTCTACTTCACCCACGGCCTGGTCATAGGCTACTCTTTGCTTGTGTCAATCTACAAGCTCCTGTGTCAGTCTCATCCAGGTTCTACCCACGATGGTAACAACGTCATCAGCCCATCTCGCCGTGCATCGGACTAGCGAAATTCCTTTCAGTTCTTGGATGCCAGTTGGTCACAAATGCATTCGACGAGACAGCACACACCATAATAGACATATCCTGCCTAACAATATTTGAGTTCTATCACTTGTTTGGCAATACAGTCGCTCCATGTTAAATACTGTTATCAGGTTAGACTGGAAGCTGACCCCAACATAGTTGGGGAAAGGCTAAGCCGACATGTTTTCCAATTTCAAAAACCGCGATTCCTAGTAGTCTTAAATTATCATACGTCTAACCTGACCTTGACCTTGTCACCTACTGCTACTTAAAAACAATTTCAATTAGGGCCACAGAAGACTAGCTTCGGTGAAGCTAGCAAGCTAGCAAGACTTTTAGCATCGGTGATCAGCAATTTTGCGACTGTATCGATGCATTTAGCTTTTATCGCCGATGCTGCGGTGGCACTTACCTGTACAATTTGATTTCAGAATGAGCGCGCATGAGTTTTGAACATTATTCATCGCTATATAGAACTTTTCACAGCACGAGCTCAAAATTATTTCAAGTATGAAACTCTTAATGACCCAGATATATAAAAATATGATGGAAAACCATGCTGCATACTGCAAAAAGATAAAATGCCTGATGAGAAACTACTTAAACAGTCGAAAGACCTTTTATAAAAGAAATACAACACATTACTGAATCAGAATCAATTAATATAATTTAGAAATAAATACTTACATTCACAGACTTGCCCATTAATGGAGCAATTTCAAAAACTTTAAGTGATATTTGAAATTTGACTAAAGCGTGATAGAAAAACTCGATGGTGTGAAACACGATCTGAAAATAAAGATTTTCACATCACAATTTTTCGAAAACTATTGTTTTTGCGCGTGACCACAATCAGAAATAACACCACCATCTTGTTAATTCAATACAATTTCACAAAACAATTGCACAAACGGTTACAACAGCGCAACTCTGATAACGTCATTCGAGTGCAAAAAAGTTCTAAAGTAGTTTACAACAATGATTGTACAAGTATCCGTCAGAAAACGTACGTAAAGTCCGCGCCACCACTCAGGTCCGATACATGCGGCGCTTAGGTATGTCATTAAAACAATTGTAATTCCACAATTTACCGCTGGACTACAGAACTGGCGCGGACTCTACAGCATCAACAACATCCTATTACAGACATTTAATATCTGGCAGCAACCTTAAAGTAACAAGAATAAAGATCATTGTGATGCAAAATCAGAGGTTAAATGACGGTCAAAGAACTGTACTTACCATTTGCTGGTAAGTGGTCCTATAGATGTCATAACACTCCAAAATGTTAACGTAAGCTTGAAACATTCTGTTGCAATGAGTTTCATCGTCGTTATGGTCTGCTTTTTGCATATTTTCAGCTTGAATGTTCCATAAATTAACTTTTTCGCTTAACAGCTTAATAAGTCTGATAGCGTTAATAATGTTTACATCAAAACACATGATACCCAATCCACAGAAGAAATAGAAACTAGGAAGGTTCTGTTTAATGTAAAAGTAAGTTACGATGTAGATATTAAAACCTAAGACTAACACGACACTGATCCAATTCCGAATGATAAAGCGCTGGAAATTCTTCTTTTCATTCAAAAATCTGTGAACATCTTGAAATGTCAAGACAAACGATATATTCCTTTTCGTTTGCAACACATTGACGCAATAATTGATTGTGAATCCGAAACTGTACAAGACAACATCGACGTTAGAGTTGATGAACGTTAAGTTAATGTATTTTCGAAAAGTTTTGTCGACATACAGCTCATAGACGCGATTTAAGAAAAGAAAAATGGATATAATTGCGCCAAACAGTGACACCAACTTTACTGTAAGACTGTTTGGATATATGGTGTTATCCTTAATACGATACTTGGGACACAACAAAATGTTATGCATGACGTTTAAAGGCAGAAGCATCGACTGCACATCTTTGTCAACCAAGTTGTCTAAAGGAACCGTCAAACGACAACTTTTTTTCCTGTTCAAATATTTTTTTAATTTTAAGCACTTCATTTCGCTAACGTCCTTGTGACACAAATGAACAATTGAATTTATAAAAATACATTTTGTTGAACAAACTGTTTATTGGAGGTGGGTGAAATTAAATGTAAAGAAAAAACCATTAATATTATTAGTCTGGCCCTGAATCTTTATTTAGGACTGTGGTGTTTTACAAGGAATTGGGTCACTGACTAAAATGTATTTATACATGCCTTACGGCTGTCTTAACAAGGAAAGAAAAAGATTCGCTATGGATTTACTTATAACAAAGCCGCATTTGTTTTAGAATTTATAAAAAAAAACAGAATATCAATAAAATATTGACAAAACAAAGTATTCTATTTTTATTGTTGGTAATCCATTAGCAAAATGGACCTTGAAAAAACTATGTTTTGTCTATATTTGCTTTTCTAGTATAGGTTTAGGAGGTGTAGGCGGAAAAAACAACAGCAACTAGCTTTCCCAAATGACAAAGAAGGTCGAACTATAAAAGATCAATCATCCTTCAAAGTCCTTTGTTAAGTATAGTCGACCTTGTAACTGCTGATCACTTTTGACAACCATAATTCCCATGTTTCCCATGTTCAATTTAGTTAGAGTTATTGGGAGTGGTACTTACAGTTTTGTATAGCAATCGTCGAACCGCTAACCAATTTGCTTTATTGAAAGTTGACTAAAATTGCCGTTCTTTAAATTATATGTCAATGATTGACTGCTTAGCCCCATAAATATATATGTTTTTTACTATCTGCAATGTTCTAACCATTCGGATCATCTTTTGATAAATTACAACATAACATCACACCTTGTTTCCCCGAAGGGTTGGGCAGAGGTGTACAGAGCAGGTACCCACATTTCGCCAGCTATGTTTAAGTCCCATGTAATAAGGGGCGAGCCTACGAGTATTGCCATCAACCGGGCACGAATCCAGACTCCAGGCTGCTACTGAGAAATTCCAGATAGAAAAACCCAATAACACTTTGCCCGACCCGGGGAGCGAACCCAGGACCTCGTACTTAGCAGTAGCGCTTGCTACCACTAGACCAACGAGGCAGTAAAAAAAACAGTGAAATATCTTCAACTAGGTATTAATTTATGAGAGTTCGTAGAATTTATACAAAAAAACATCAAGTTTCGGCCTCTTCGTTCGTTCGCTCTCTTTGTTATAATAAACATAAATGTCTCTGGTTATAGTGTATTAGTGTTTTGCCATTAGGTAAGATAAGAGATAAGATAAGGTTTATTAGTACATGAAACACAACAACACAGTACATAGCATATGGGGACAGAGGGTTGTACTACAAAGTTTAAAATATAGTCAGCTTTCCGGGCTCCTAAACTAGGTACGCAGACCTGTATCTTAGGAGTCAGAGATTTTGCGGCTTCAATTTATAAAAAATAAATTTAAAAAACTGTAACCCGGCTGCGGACAAATAAAAGTGATCTAAAAAGTACGAAACAAGAAAATATTTCAGACATAAATCAAGACATAGGTACTAAAATGGTCAGGGTAAAACCGTGGTCGCATGTCGGTAACCATGTGGGTGCCAGTTACACCTACAAAATTATAATGTATTTTTTTTGTAATTTTATTATACATATATGCGTGAACTTTGGGCCAGCAATTGTCTACTTGTAAATGCAAAACGACAGGGGTTTGTTTCACATATAGGGAAACCGTGGCGTCTTAGAGGTGATATATGCAGGAACGCAGGCGTTCATTAATTCACTAAAAACGAAAAACTTCGCAAGCAATGGGAAATTGCTATAGAGGCTGCGGGTGTCCACCTCAAGACGAGCTGCTTCTCACACGTCGCTTTCTGCCGTGTCACCATTCATGACTCTCTGTATATTTTGCCAGCCTATACCAAAACTACAACGTAGTATACAGGAAGTTTAATGAAAATGTGGTTGTTATTTTAGTAATCTGTGGTGTCAAACGACTTCCACACGAAGCTAGTAATTAATAATATAAGTGTTCCATTTAAATACATATTGTGTGTTACTAATTTTGTTAAGTGCACCTTTCCAATTTATTTCGCTGTCGATGTCATTATTCGAGCTTACAAATGAAATGTAACCCAATATCAACTCCTCATACACGTGCCAGACTGTTTCCAGCTCATTTCCTGTTATTAAAATTTTACACAGAACGACTTTAGTTATTCAACAAAATTGTTGTGTGAACAACATGAATACACAAAATATATTGATAAACGAAAATATATTGAGCATTTGCTTCCCTTTTTACTATATCAGAACCATCTTATGTGTGCGCGAGTACAACATCAATAATAATTATGTTCAAAAGGTTTCTTTTAAAAACATCCTCTGTACTATATTCACGAATTGTGTTATGGTTTACTTGTTCATCTCAACCATGATATACACTCGCTTTAGTATGACCCAGTCCACGATTACCTACAAACTCATGTACAGCGAGTTTCTTTTTTATTTCTTTGTAGTTTCTATACTGAATTTTTTCTACAGTACCACAAGTGTTCATTTATTATCAATAATGAATGAGATTAATCGAAGACTTCATGGCAGCAGAGATTTGAAAAAGTTCAAACTTATTTCTCGGGTGTCAGTCTATTCCATAGTATTGTGTAGCTTCACTTTATTTGTCTTCAAACTTTTTTTTGACTTGCACTGGTCTTGGATGAGAACCGTATTCGTGTTAGTAATACTGTTGTTAGATTTAGAAATGGTTTATATAGTACTATTCATTTATATTATAACTTGTAAAACAAGTAAATGGAATGATGATATCGAAAATATAAATCTACGGAATGATAATGAAGATGTTACGATTGATATAGATTCGAACTTGGAAGATATGTATCATGTTTTGAACTCACTTATTGAAGCTTGGAATCTGCTGACTGAAACGTCTGGTTTGAAAGTAAATACAAAAAAAATACTAATATACACTTAATAAGAAGAGTAAAAGGACTTTAAAAATGAATAGTTGGGCAAAACTAAATAAAAAATGGATCGTCAATATTAAAATTGATAAACAAATTTCATCCGCTGATGGTAGTGATAATAATAATTATATTATATTTTCAGGTAATGTTACATTATGTCACAACGTTTACAGTGAGTTTGGTGCATGTGACTGTCATGACGTATTGGTTGAAGGGAAAATTCGTAAGTATTACGGCCGGGCGGCAGTCTCGACATAGATAGCGATCGCTAAATGACCGAATTCGGTCGCAAAATCCTAAAGAGGTCCCTAGACGGTTAACACGACTCGACAAGCAGTGTAGACATAGATAGCGATCACTTTACGACCGAATTCGTTCGCAAAGTCGAATGTAACGTTATTTGGTAGTTTCGATACTCCGAGTTATCGATTGTCATCGGTATTGTACCGAACTTTGTCGCAAATGCTCGGTGTTTACGAATATATTTTGCGACCATTTTTGACAGCCCGCAAAGTGATTCGTTAGCTCTATGTAGTCTGTGGTGATTCGTTAAAGATTGAGTAAAAGAAGAAATCACATTAAATTATGGCGGAGGCATATTTAGCGTGGGATTTAGTCGTGCTTGAACACAGACGCGACATTATTGAACGACGACAAATCGGAAAAAACCGGCGCGACTGTGAAAATGTATTAGATTTGGAGGATTCGGAATTTTATTTTTGAGTATCGACACTACGAATCTACGATTTCTCAAACAAGACAAAATACAACAAACGACAAACGACAAATCGTATTTGTTTTCATGTCAACACAGACTACAATTATAATATATAGGGTACATGTCAAAAAGTTGTTTTGACACCGACGTTAAGTGTTGCAAGGAGGTAAACTTTAATGCCCCTAGATATTTAACAAATTATTTTAATTCTTTAAAATGGATATTGCTACTTCTTACTTTCCTTGAAAAATAATGTTTTCAAGATAAGTTTTACTTATTCACTATACAATTTTCAAGAAAAACAATTATTTTTATTAAATCATGTTCTGCAATTTTCCCGCTATTTATGTAGAGACTGCAGGCCGGTGCTTGTCAAGCAATGTTGACCGTCTAGTGACCCTTTTAAGACTTTGCGACCGAATTCGGTTGTTTATCGATCGCTATCTATGTCGAGACTGCCGCCCCTGGCCACGAAACTGCCGCTATCAGTGGTAGCGGTGAGCGGCGCGGCGAGCGGTAAAAACAAATGCACAAATGTACTAAGCATGCCACGTCGCGCCGCTTGCAGCGGCAACTTTTTAGTTCCCACACCGCGCCGCTCGCCGCGCCGCTTGCCGCGCCGCTCAAAGTCGTGGCCAGGCTCTTAGCTGGTGACCCATGACAGGTGGACGGCTATGACCATTTGTTACTTAGCTTACCTACTTACAGGTTATATGAGTTCGTATAATTGTTTAGTTTATTTTATTTGACTGTGTAAGTCAATTTATTTTAATTTTATTATTTGTTTATATGTTAACATATCTCGGGACCATGGGGTCCCGGTCCTTTGGAAGGCGTACGAGGGTCCGAAGCCAACTCGCAGAGGCCCCTTAGACAATTTTAAATGGAATGAGGCACCATAATTTTATTTATTATTGGCATAGTCCACTCATTACAGTTTTTTTAAATATTATTATTTATGAAGTTGTGTTGCAATACGTGGTTAGCTAGTGGCCTCAAAAATTGGTCATATTATTCTTTTCTGAGCATCCGGCAGCAAGTTCGTCATGCTCCCTAATGACTGCTATACACAGTGCCGGTGGCATGTCACTGCTTGTGGTAGCGTCGGCGGTTGGGTTGCCTCCTTCCGACCATGGTTTTCTTATTAGTAATAACTGTTTATTTATATTATTTATTTTTACTTCGATGGTCCTAGTTTATCATCTACAACTTCTAGTAACAGCTTTAATAGCTATATGTAAATGGGTTCGGGTATTTAGTTCTGTTTACTTTTCATTTTCGCTTGAGTATAGATTTCAATGATTTCTGTTGTTATATTGGCGTGTACTAACTGACATAGCAAATAATTTAATTGAATGTTTTGTGTTGCGATAATGTAAATCATTTTATATAATTAATACTATTGTATAGAATCAAGTTTGTCTATCTGAACAAACAGCTGTGCTGCTGGGGAGTTTATTGCGCCACTTCTTCTTCCCAGTTAAAGCACTAGGAAGTGGTGAAGGGCGGGCGTTTTTGGGGGATTGTCTTATGTAACTTTGACGTTCGAAAAGTGCTGATGCTCAGTCTAGTTTGAATGAATGACTTTTGAATTTGAATTTGTTACATCAGTACATTTCCAAAATTCAGTCTTTCATTGGCTATTGCAAACTACAATTGCCAAGTTTTCCAACAACAGCTTGTTTTTATTTTTATTTTTACCTTATAGACTTGCTTTTCTTTTATCATCTTCTTTTTGCATTCTTTTTTCGCGGTTGGTCATATTGGATCACTTCCTTAAATATTTTAAACAGAGAATTTAAGTTGTTCAATTACAGTACTACACAACTTAGAATTATTAACATCGGCAAAATTCGTAAAACCAATCACCATCCGAACTGAGTGCGCCTTCAAAATCACCAATCACTATTACTGCTTTAGGTGACAATGATATTTCGAAAACGCAATAACTTGTAAAGTCTTATAGCCAAATACATTCGTAAAATTGAAATGAATGAATGAAAATTTTCAAATCTATGCTACATCTAAGTTGTGTCGTAGTGTACCTCCAATCCAGGTTCCATCCGTTAAACGAAATTCCGACAAAAATTTAAATTTTTATTTTTATCTTGTTAACTTTCAGTACGACTACGGCTTGGCTGTTAGCCACTTGATAGGAATATCACTAATATTACCGAAGACAATTTTGGTTGAAATATCACTGTCCTTGAGTTGCGAAGCATTTTATGCTGAAGTTGCGAGAGCCAAAAGTAATATTATATTGAAGTCATCACAAGACTGTGAGTATGAACTTATCAGGAACATGAAGAAAAAATGTCACTTCTTTACTCTGCTTTTGTGGTTAATGGTACTTTCGTTAGGAGCGTGGTAGGAGTCGTCTCTTCATCTTCATCTGGGTCTGCCGCGATGTCGCCTGGCATTCAATTCGACCCAATTATTAGTACAAGCGCCAAAAAAGAAACATATTGCATTACTGTAGCGGGTTGCAAAAGAGGCAGTGATCTGCCTCTTTTGCAATCTCGATCCACATTTTCACGGAAAATGTGGATCGAGGTGATGCCGAGGCACACATTCTTGATTTTAAATTTTCGTTGCGGCCAAGGCTTGTATAGTACTTTTCACAAATAATGCGTGCACAACAATAACTTTTCACGTGCCAATATTTTTGTTGATTTCTTTTTAGATCAAACAACCCTATTTGCCAGTAAAAAAAATTAATAATATCTTTGATAAGATTATACGATAGATAATTAAGAGTTTTGATAGTAATTTATTCGGCCGCTAAACAGGACAGATATGGATTTTCATACTAACATTGCCAGCCGCTGCTCGCATGTATGTGACCTCGAGGAAGGTTGTCAAAATAATGATCGAATTTCTAAGCATTTTTGTGACAATACTGAAAAACCACACATTAACGAACAACATGAACAAAATACAAATACAAGGCAGTGGACAAACAATTCGTCGGTTATTGATTGTTTAACATCTAAGTTATTCTATTTGGTTTCAGTAACATCGAAAAGAAGATGGATTAACATGCAACGAGTGCTAGATACAGATATTCAAGAGATGACTGCTTCTGGTGGATTCCCCGTAGATGCTGCCTTAATGGTTCAGTTCATCAAAACTATCACTGGTTATACTGTTGTGTTACTGCAGTTTGCTTTTTTGTAATATAATAATGAAGCATCTACAACTTCGTGTTATTATTTGGTTCAGATAATAAATAAACAGCATGTTTTTTTTTATTGGGATTTTCAGAAAACCTATACATTTTATAATAAATGTGTGACCGAGTTTTGCTGGGGTAAAAATAAAGGAAACGATTTTTACCAGATATGAGACCCCGTAAACCCATTGCAACATTCATGGAAATCGTTAGAGCCGTTTTCGAGAACATGATATAAATATAAATATTGCTCATTTTTAATAGTATAGAATGTAATATTGTCCTATTAAGACACAGTTCATGACATGTAATCTCTAAACCTATTACACGTCACATCAGTCTAAAATACTTAGTGCCGGGAGTTGTCTTCACCACAAGACCACAACACATCTCGAACGCAACGCATGTTCACATGCTAGGAAGTAATTATTTCAAAGGGTTGCCGTTATCGAAATCGATAAGCAGGACTATACATATCATCTTCGCCGTATTTCTTGGAGAGGTGTAAATAGTACTGCTACATTTCTTTCTCAATAAGGAAACTTAAATTAATAAAATGAAAGGATAACTTAATTTGAAGATAATTATGTAGGTGATCAAAATCATAACCCTCCTTTTTGCTTCGCCGTAGTCGGGAAAAAATGGATGGATGGGAGTGAGAGATGGTATGAACGAAAAGGGAACAATAATAACGTGACAACCCTAACCGGGGGACTAACTGGGGAGAAGGGAAGTGGAAAAAAATTGTGTCAACCTGTAGTGAACAAGATTTATTTTGAAGACACGTGCTTTATGCAAAACGAAACATCAGAACCAAAGTATTATAGAAAAGCGAATTGTAGTAAAACAATTGTGTAAGTAGCTACAACATTGCAGAAGTTTAGCAGGGTCGCCGCATCAACGGCAAAAAATCCACAGGCGCTCATCTTCTCGAAATCTTTGTGTATCACCCGGAAGATATTCTTCCAGACTTTTTTTGATGGTACTGAAATGAAAAAGATGAATGAATCATTCGGGTATTACATGAAATCAGACTTACCCAGAAGGGGTATCGTGTTACCCAGCACCTAGGTTGTGAAAGTCAGAAATGCAGTCGCTCCATGTAAAATACTAATATTCAGCTGCATGCAAAAAGGATAGGCAGATAGTAGGAATAAGACTTTACATACTGAAAGTACAAATGACGAACGAACGATACTAAAAATAGTCTGATCAGCCAACCACCCTAAAGGCGTGTACGCACGAACGAATAAGAACATGGTGAACACGAGTTCATCAAATATTTTGTTCGTCAAATTAATGTTCTTGGTTATCGAATTTTGAATTAAAGTAGTCATTTATGCCGTTTATTAGTGAAGCGTTTCTACTTACCCACTAAGTAGATTTTGATTTTCAAATTAATAAGATTTTGTATGCGTTTTGTTTTATACTCACAGTCCTGCGATACTTTCCTCACAACATTACTCCGGGCTTTTCCAAGTTCTTTATAAAATGCTTCGTTAGCGAGGCAAAGCCCCAATTCCACTAAGAACACTTTGGTTAACCACAGAATTACTCCAAATGTATGACTAATGATAACTTCATAATTCTCCTGAAATTGTAACTAAATCATTTTAGAATAATTGTCAAGGAATCAAGTCAAGTATATTTCACCGGTTCATGCACATAATAGCTAAACGATAGTTTTTTACTTTTATTTTTTGCTTCTATTCCGACGTTTCAAAAGTCAATCATTAATATTGAAATAACTGAGGTGTTAATCGACTTATAAAGCTGAATATACATTTAGACGTAGGTATGTAGAACAGGGTGTCAAGTCACTTATCCTCTTTAGAAAAGAGAGGATCCTGTGACCAGACGGGTAACGTTTCTGGCGGGCAACTGCCCAACAATAGATGTCGATGTATATATTGTGTTCGCGCGGTAAACTCTAATTGCGCGATACAGGATTTGTGTGACGTTAGGATTTTTGTGTGACGTCAGGTTCTTGAAGCGTAGGTCGCATGTGGTAATGTAGATGCCACCACGTACATTCTTTCATCAAAACTTAACTCTTTGGGGATTATAGGCGCGATGTTATTTTATGCTATGTACCATCGAAGAAGTTCATATACACCATAAGGACTATTTCTGTTTGCAGCGCTCGGCTGCTATAGAACCGAGCCGGTATCGGTTCAACACACACAGTTCACAGTTCAAGTTCGTGTGTTCGTGCATCGGTCCGTTATCGTTTGCTATCAAAACAATAATCAAAAAAACATAGTTCAAAGTACTTTTTGGAAGTTAATTTTGTTCAATATCCTTACTCAGAACTCCAATAGACTCAGTGTTGTAATTTCAAGTGCCAGTTTACCCATTTAACAATATAAATTAACAATAAACAAAACTATTTAAAAAAATTGAACTCGTGTTTCGTGAGCTGTGTAGTGATTTGACTCGTACGCGTAAGCGACGCGAAATACACGGCGCTTAGGACGTTCTTTCCGCGAACGTTCTTTGCGGTCGCTGCGACGCCGCTAAGTATATCCATCGCTGCCCGCCTATTGCACGATTAGACGCCTACCGCTGTGCGCACCGCTTGAATTGCTTTACTTGCATTGTGCTAAATTTGAATTTTGCTGTGAAACGTTCGTTGTGTGATGACGATGTCAACAAATCACTGCGCGGGATGTTTGAGCGCTTTGGAGGGTGAAGATAGCGTGCAATGCTTTACTTGCTTCAAATTATACGATCCCTTTTGTGCTAATATAAGTAAAGATAGGCTGATGAACGCTGATGTCCGTGGTAATTGGAAATGCCCTGAATGCATGTTTAAACAACCGAAACTTGATAATACTAATACGCCAGTCCGTTCAAACCGGCCAGAAAGTCCTTCAAATAATCATCTGAGTTTTTCTTCGCCCGTTATTGCCAGTGTAGCCCTTTCTAAGAAGGCCCATGTAACGAACATAAATTGTGCCGCCTGTCGAAGTTTTATAGTTGTTGGGGAAGAATTTCTCAGCTGCACATTGGATAAATGTAAATTAAAATATCACATTCAATGTTCAGGCGAAGTTATCGCAACTGAAGAGCACCTAACCACCTGGATTTGTCCGGAATGTGTTTGTTCTCCCGGAGGAAAGGGGGATGAATACAGCATTGCTTTAACTCAACATAGCGATCCGAATGTTACGTTTAGGAATAAAGTCTCCGAGATGCAAAACGCACGGAACCGAGTTGAATTTCAGGAACTCACATTTGAAATGAGTAAATTACGGCTTGAGATGGAAATATTAAAAGAACAACTAAGCAAAGCAGTATCTCTTGTTACGAACTACGAACGTAAGTTAACCGGATATGCTTCTCAAATTGACCTCCTCAATACCCAGTTAAAGCAAAACAATGCCCTACTTGCAACTTGTATAAATGTTGGCCAACAGCAACCCCTCGTTGTCACCACTAAGCAACCACTCATTGTAACCACCCAACAACAGCAACAGCAGCTCACGCCCTCAGCACTGGATACTGCTCCACCGGTGCAAACCACGCAACGTGCCAAAAAACAGAAAAAGCCCAAAGCAAAAAATGCTGCTTCCCCGGTACCTGTCCCTACTGGCTCTATCCAGCCTGTCGTTATTAAAGGTAACCCAACCGGCCTCGAAGTGCACACGACAGAAACCTTGGAACTTATTACGGTGGATGTGAACGCATCTCCGGCTGGCGACCACACTTCTGCAGTCCATACTTCACCTGCCGACGACCACACCTCCCCTGCCGACGACCTCACCTCCCCTGCTGACGACCTCACCGCCTGTGCTGACGGCCGCACTCCTACCGACGGATGCACAGGTTCTACTTTTTCTGCTGGCGATCAAAGCTGGACGGAAGTAAGAAAAAATAAATCCCGGAAACCCATGTCACTATGCGGTACCGCTGGGCCCAACATCACTACCTTAAGAGCAGTCGAACCACGTAAATATCTGCACTTGTGGAATATGGAGTCCAGTGCGGACGAGATTCGTGACTATCTGCGACAACTGTGCCCCACTGCCACATGCACGGTCGACGAGCTCCGGGCCAGGGGAAGTTATAAGTCGTTCAAGATTGGTGTTCCCATTATTTATTATGAAAAATGCTTTTCTGTAGATGTATGGCCTATAAACGCGAGATTAAGCACATGGATTACCTATGAGAACCCGAGACATACTTCCAGAAACCATAAGGCATCTGTTATGGCCCAACCTGCGCACCAGACATTTCGTGCCTAAGCAGCCTCTTAACAAGTTTAAGAACATTGATGTGCTGTATCAAAATGTCCGTGGTCTTAAAACCAAATTGTCGACGTGGAGAATGAACTTGTTACAGCTGGAACATAATCTGATTGCCGCAACAGAGACCTTTCTTGATGCTTCTATTGAAGATGGGGAGCTTGCTGCCGGCGATTGGAATGTGATGCGACGTGACCGGGGAACACCGTGCGGTGGAGTGATGCTCGCCGCGCGAGCGCCCATCTTGCTGTGCCGCCGCCGTGATCTCGAAACGGACGGTGGTGAGGACTTATGGGCTGACTTTACATGGTGCGGACGTACTGTACACGTATGTGTTGTATATATAAAACCTAGTGCAAGCGACGATGAATACATGAGATGGTTTTGTAAAGTAGAAGAGTTTATAAACAATTTAAAGGGCCTTGTTATAATTTTAGGTGACTTAAATTTAAATAGTGTATCTTTAAATATTAAGAATTATTATTGTTACTTTGTGTCATTTTGTAGTCTGAATGAGATGAACGTTGTGAAGAATTCGCATGGAGGTATGTTAGATGTTGTTTTGATTCAGGAGAGCATTAGCGCACCAGAAACATTCGTCACTGCTACCGAGGGTATAGTGCCACTAGATGCATATCACCCGGCTCTACACATTGAGGTAAAAGTCGATGTAGGTCATTGCTCGGAGTCAATTGAGCCCAGCAATATAGACAGTGCCAAGGATTGGAACTTTGGCAAATGCGATTTCGAACAACTTTATTTACTATTCGCAGACGAAAATATCTGGGCGGAGGTTTTGGAATCTAAGGATGTAAAAGGGGCTACTCTCAAGTTTTACAGCATTATCTATAATCTCTTTGATATGTGCATGCCTAAAAAACGCAGAGGGAAATCGGCAAATAGGCGATATCCTATATGGTTTACAAGCGATATCATCCAGGATCTAAGGCTCAAGTTAAAACTTCATAAAAATTGGAAACTATCTAAGTGTGATAGCGCGTATTTGCTATTTTCTGACCTCAGGTCAAGTCTTAAAACCCGTATTTCAGATGCGTATTCTTTATACATGAGAAATATAGAGAATAAAATTAAACATAACCCTCGTCAATTCTGGTCACACATTTCCAGCTTGCGGTCCAAAGGTGGGTTTGAACCAAATGTAACATACAAGGGTTTAATGTTTTCGGGTGCTAAGGCGGCAGGTGCTTTTGCTGAATTTTTCTCATCTGTTTTTCTGCCTGACGTTCCGCAGCTTAATCCCGATCATGTCGGTGCGTCCGACCATTCCAGTACCAGCAATTTGCAAATAAATATACCCCGCTTGAGCCATGTAGACATTGTTAAAGGCATAAACAAACTAAAACCTAACAGTTCTACTGGCCCCGACAACATACCCCCCTTCATAGTTAAAGACTTAAGAAATATTTTAATTGATCCTCTTTGCCACATTTTTAATTTAGCTCTGCAGACTGGTATATATCCCTCTGAGTGGAAAGTTTCAAGAGTTACGCCTATCCCCAAAACCCTAAACAAAAGTTCCATTGAAGAATACCGCCCTATCGCAATCCTATCTTCCCCGGCGAAGGTTTTCGAGAACATCCTCCATAGTGCTATCTACGAACAAATAAACAAGTATCTGTGTAATGAGCAGCACGGTTTCAGAAGCAAAAGGTCAGTTGACACAAATCTCCTAACACTGGTGGATTATATCTCGTCTAGCTTGGACTGCGGGCGTCAGGTCGATGTACTTTACTTCGACTTCCGGAAGGCGTTTGATAGGGTTAACAATGACACGCTGCTAATGAAGCTTAGCAAAATAGGTTTCTCACCATCTCTCCTCCGTTTGTTTGCAGACTACCTACGTGATCGACAGCAGTTTGTTAGGCTTGGTATGTACGTGTCGGGTACCTATCACACGCGTTCCGGCGTGAGTCAAGGCTCAATTTTGGGGCCTTTATTATTTCTTATCATGGTCAACGATCTTCCTCAAGTTCTGCGCCATGCAAGATGTCTCTTGTATGCTGACGACTTGAAACTGTACCTGGAAATAAACTCCGAGCGTGACAGTCTGGCACTGCAGCAAGACATTGATGCAATATTCAAGTGGAGCGTAGACAACAAGATGGAGTTTAATTCGTCTAAATGTTTCGCTATGACATTCTGTCGAATGCGGCGCCCAGTTAATTTTGCATATAATTTAAATAATAATACCATCACGAAGTCTACAGCCATGAAAGACCTGGGAGTCACATTCGACCGAAAGCTCACCTTCCACGACCATATGGCCATGGTAGCTAAACAATCCTACCAAAGGTTAGGTTTTGTTCTGCGTAATTGCCGCGATTTTCGCACCACTCATGCCATCAAAATAATTTTTAATGCGCTTGTACGTAGCAAACTGGAAACCAGCTCTTGCGTGTGGAATCCACATGAAAGTACCTACACACTTTTATTGGAAAAAGTGCAAAAAGCGTTCCTTAGGTACCTATATAAGCAGAAACACGGCTACTATCCTTACCTCTATCCGACAAAATTTTTACTGGGTTGCCTCGGATACAACTCGCTAGAGGTAAGGCGAGCTCGAGATCAGCTCACAATAGCCTGTAAGACGCTCCGCGGTGCTATTGACGCTCCTGATCTGCTTCATGTACTGGCGCGCTTCTTTGTCCCAGACAATTACTGCCGGGGCAGAAGGCACAGGCTGTTTGCCGTGCCTCCATGTCGTACTGTTGCACGTGCTAAGTCGCCAATTCCTCGCACTCTGGCCGCGCTTAATGATCTCTTGGATTCTAACCCAACAGACGACCTGTTTGCGGATGGATGGACGAAGATTTTATTGGTATGTCAGAAGTACTGTGAGAGGAATTTGTGAAAGTGTTGTAACCTTCTTTTATTTATGTTTTCATGTTGTTATTTTGTATATTTTAATGTATTTTTTAATTGTCTCTTTTTTTTAAAATAATTTTAGCTACTGTAATTGGCTGTAACACAGCCGTTGTTGCTAAATAAATAAATAAATAAATAAATAAATAAATAAATAAATCGGATGTAGTCATCGTGTTCATGGGATTTTGTTTTCTAACTGCTTAGATAGTACATTCCTTATAGATTATACGAAACAACTTGTACTCATTGAAGATACAACAGCTATCCTTGCTATGTTGTCGCTACCCTTCCTATTAACAATAATGCTGTATATACTCACGAAATGCGACTTAGACCATATTATCAGAACTCCCACATAAACCAGTGTCTGCACAAATGTGGTTATGAAGTGAAACAATACCTGAAAAAGAATTTTATCAGTTAATATATTTTTTTACAGAAAATATATTAAGTAAGTAAGTATAAGTGTATTATAGTATATTTCTCGACGGCATGTGGAACCATGTAAGAAGCCCATGGGCGGCTATAAAACTCTGACACCAGGTTTGTCACTAACCACACGAAAAGACAAAGGACATAAAGTAGGATTAAAAAAGCATTAGCATTATAATTTTTAAAGTGTTTGTAATGAAAAACTTCTATCCCAAATGGCTACGCTAATCATGGCAATATAATCACCACATCTGGATATTCTTTAGTGAAAAGTAGATGCCAATCTTTTTCGTCTACTCTTAAATAACAGTAAATAAAATTACACTAAATCCAGAAGTTTTCAACGTAAGATCCCAAGCATCATAAATTGATATCATTGTATTTTGCATTTCTTCCAGTACTATTTCTCTATCTACAGCTATTTCATCATTGCCGTTTCCAAAATTAATATTCTTTATATTATAATTCCATCGAATAGTTTTACAAGTCAGAATATGAGTGTATATCATGATTTGAATTATCTCTAAATCCAAGAGTATCGATGTAGATACATAAATTCCTCTTAACAATGTCCAAGAGGGGTCGTAAGTTATTTTAAAAACTACCAGGATAAAACCAAATAGTAGGAGTGTAATTGTTAAAGAACACGACATGATTCTAAATTTTTTTGTATCACTGCTGCTGTAAAGACATTGGCTAATCTCGTAAAGAAGTGCAAGTAAACGCACGGTTGTTGTGCTATAGTACAAATTGATTGCACATACTCCTGCAAAGTTTAACAAATACTCCAAATATATAATGTTGTAAATACTCCCATATGTTTTTACACTAAACGTTGTGTACTCCATGATTCCGTGATAATAACCAATCATAGCACAAATCATGATTACAGCGTATACAATATTTTTTCTTGTAACATTTCTCACATAATTATTATTGATATTATATTTCCGCATACACCAGATAGTACTGATGTAGTAGAACGGATAGAAAATGCTCAAAAATTCTTTGTTTATGTAAATTTTTCTCTGAAGCATATTGTTGAAGAACATTTTTCTGTTAATAAAGCGATCCGTAAAAAAAAAACAATTCTGACTGTAAAAAGCAATTCTGTTAGAGTAAGTGGGGTATATATATCGTTGCCAGTCAATCATCGCTAACGATGCGCTGGTATTTTTCCCTATAGTATTAACTAAGCAATTATCTTGAAAGCTAGCTCAATTTATACAAAGTCTGCAAACAATAAAGTATGTTTCAACTTTTTTCATTAATTTGTTAATGGCTGCTCAAACATAAGAAATGACGATGCTAGCATATTCTAAACTAGAATCGATAAAAAATTATGTAGATGTAGATAGTATCGTTGTAGAAAACACATTAATGCTTTAATGAGCAGGGCTGTTTGTATACTTTAATAAACGAAGTAACACACAATATCAATGTCCTTCTTAACCGAAACTTAAGTCTTTTGTTTCATACTGTGCTTATCCAAAACAGCAACAATTATGAGAAATAATAATATACCTACATAATATTTCACTTTTTATTGTTGGAACTAGTGTATATTATTACCATTTTTATCGTACAGGGCGCACATCAACCTACTCCAATCTGTAAAATTTTCCCAATCAACATTGAACCTTATTCAGTAGCGATAAAGTTGAAAATCTATTAAAGAAATTTGACAAATTGTAGTAACTTGATGTGCTGGCGTCTGTACGTACAAGTAAATCTTGAATAAAAAGGTTGAAGAGTCCTAATCAAAATACAAATCAGTAGTTTCACTAAAGTTTTATTAAATAATAAATGCTACAAAAATCATCACAACTCTTTAAGCATCCACCTTCTCTGCTTCTATAGCTACTGCCTTTTCTCTCTCTATTCTCTTCTCTTTCTTAGTCTTCAAGTCCTCATAAATCTCTTCCAAGATTCTTTGTTTTGTCTCTGGCACATAAATAAACACATAGACGGTTGTGCCTAGACAAACAGCACCGTAGAAATAGAACGCCACGTGAGCTCCTACTGCATTTACTAGAGGCCTGAAGAACAACGTTTGTAGGAAGGCAGCAATTGACGCTGCTGACATTGTCGTTGCCATTACTGATCCTCGATACTGAAAAATAGATAGAATTGATGAGTTTTGAGTTTGAGCAAGTGATCAGTATTTCAATTTTGAAACGTGCATGTTTTCTCAGGTCTATGTAACCAAGTCACTCAGTAGTAAGTAAAAGAGAAGAGATGGATTTACATAGACTACTGATTTTCAGTTTGGTGCATAAAGATCAGCAGATGATGAAGATTCATTTTAAAAATTGCCTTTTACTAATAAGATTATTTAATTTTGTCCAAACAATTTATTGATGACACAAGAGCTTTTCATTGATCAAAAGCGATTGATATGAAACAAACCGTTGAACAGACAATTGAAAAGCACAGTTTTTTGTAATCAGACAGCGCATTATTACGTTGCTACCTATATTTTAACTTTAAGATGAAATGACTACAAAACAAAAAAAAAATTACATCTTATCATTAACATCTACCTTAAAAGAAAAGATCTCTCCAGTAACAATGACGGAGACAGGCTGCAACCCAAGCGCATCACAGAAGATGCACAGGCAGAGAGCGATGACCGGCAACCAGGCCGGGGTGAAGACGTTAAAGTCTCGAGCCACGTACCAGGAGGCCAGGGCACACATGCTCAACCCTGACACGAAGGCGGTGGCTATGAAGAGGGGCTGTGGATTGTAAGACAAAATATAATGAAGATGAAATAATCTTTTAGTGTTACTTACAGAACCCAAGCAAGAGAAATCTTTCTAATTCGAACACTTTTTTCATTCTTAAAAGTGTGGTTAGTTATGTTATGAAAATTAATTTCTAAATCGGTCTAGTAGACGGTTAGTTCGATACAGTTCTTTCAAAGTTTTGCTGTTTAAAAGACAGAAATGAAATCGAGCTCTATATCACGAGGAGGCAAAAAATATTTTGCAAGTAACCAATAGCACATCGTTTGAAAATAGTAATAAATGGCATAATTGGTGATCAAGAAACTGGTGACAGTGGCATTATAGTCGATGTCATTATTGTGTTATATGCTTAGGCATTAGTATTAAATTCGCTAAGAAGAAAAAATGCTTATCTAAATAATTGAACTGCATTAAAACAGCGAAAGTGTATTTGTTAAGTTTCACATCGCAGACAAATTAAACATTTCTTTAAAAAAAAAACATTTATTTTTTTCGCCATCAACATAATATTATTTTCTTTACTACGTTTATGTCAATGACCTGAAAAATCAAAAAATATTATGTTTTGCTTGTGTTTTTTGGTAGTACTACTTTAATTATTGTGGGATTGGCTTAATATTACTGGAATAAAATCGCTGATTGCTTCTTATAAATTGTATTTTATTGACCAATTATGACCAATTTTTCCTTCCCAGTTTTTCCAATAGTTACTGTTACTTTATGAAAGAAAAATTAATTAATCAATCTTCCTTTCAATCTTACCTTCCTTCCAGCTTTCTCTACTGGGAAAGATGCCAAGGCTGCTCCAAGTACTTGCACAGCTCCCAAAGCCATTGCCTGTTGATTGGGAGTCAGGACCATGCCAGATCCTTCAGAAGACTTCAAGAATATTTCCCCAGCAAAGTTTAGTACTGGGTTAGAGCCACACGTTTCTCTAGCTAAAGATATTACCATAGCTATTATGAAGGCTCTGACCAGGATTTTGTCTTGTACTGTAAAACAAAATTGTTACAGGTTTTATGTAAAATCGGGTACAGATTAGAGAAACAACATCTTTAACATGAAATGTTAAAGATGTTGAAACAAATTCGCCTAGGTTTTGTATGACATTTCATATTGCATTGCATACATTTGGACGGCTATTTTGTGTTACGTTTCATGTTAAGTTTTACCAATATGTGTCGGGCATAATGTTATGAAATAAGATACAATAAAATGTTATAGTAATGGTCATCGCTCATTTTAAAAGCACGGCTCCGACACGGCAAATAACTTGTCAATCAAGTTAGAATTTTAGGTCAAATGCATTAAAGTCTATTTTACGATGGTTATACAAAATAGTGGACGGCTCGCCGGCAGTGAGCGGCCCGCGAGCCGTCACACGTCGGGCCGACAGCGCGCTTCAAGCGAGGTGGCCCACTCGCTGGCGCCTCACCGTCCGCGGGGTGACGCCTCGCCGTAACCGCGGTGACGCCTCGCCGGCCACATGGTGACGCCTTGCTTGTGAATAAACAATAAACTGTTCCCTCGCCGGTGGCGTGCCGGCAGCGAGCGTTCGCCTTGCTTACGGCGCGTTGGCGGCAAGCCGTCGCCTGGCTTACGGCGCGTTGACGACTAGATTTTTCGAGGCGGTGCCGGGGCGCGACCGTGCTGGAGCGGTGCTGTTATAATGGGCGATGACCTTAACAATTTCTTGCGCGCTGTCAAACAGCTGTAATCGAGCAATGAGAAACAATTTTATTAAACAGCATGCATGAACATCTCTCAACGCTAAATGAGTTTGATTGAAAATGTTCGACTCGTTAGCAGCCAATCATTGCTAGATTTTCTTCAACATTGACATAAATAAAAATAAACTTACGAATAGCTTTGATAACGAAACGGTCGCTGTCTTCATCTTTCATTTGTTCTTTCTTGATCTGATTTACTTCAGTTATCACATTAGGGTCATCTTCTTTTCTACATCTGAGCCATGCCATTGACCTGATTGCTTCCTGCAATACATTTGATTAAAACATAAATACATAAATGAGACTGCGATAAGTTGAGTTAATTTATTGATAGACACATTTTTCAAAAGCATGTCATCGAAAATTGTTATTAAAGAAAATTATTTCGAGTCACAAGTAAGATTGCTGAAGGAGCTGGAGGAGCTTGTGGCTAAGTAATAACAGCCGCACGGGACCATCTATCAGGTGAAGCTACGCTTGCCGGGGTTGACCATCTTTACAGACCGAGACTCCTCCGTGCCGTGCTCCGGAAAACACGTTAAGCCGTTGGTCCCGGCTGTCATTCGTGGATCTTAGACAGTCCTTACGGGTCGTCAAAAGTCAAAAGTCTGGCAACCGGTCTTACCAAGGGGTGGGTATCGTATTACCCAGTTACTGGGTTGTGGAGGTCAGATAGACAGTCGCTCCATGTAAAATACGGTATTCATCTGCATCTGGTTAGACTAGAAGCCGACCCCAATATAGTTGGGAAAAGGCTAGGCAGATTGATTGAAGCAAGATTGCTGAAAGTAGAGTAGGTTTTTTCCGGGTCGAAAAGTGCAATTGTCACTTCTCCTAAGGGGTTCATTAGAAAACCAGCGTCAGACAGCATCTGTCTGGCATTAATGCTGAAATGAACCTTTTTGGCGCAGCCGTGAGACACACACTTATTGTAAGTAAATAGTTATTTTTAGTTTTTTTTTATTTGGTCTGTATTTTTGAGTGTCACGAACTGTGTCCAAATAAACGTTTCTTCTTTCTTTCTTCCTTTCAATTGAGTTTTTCTTTTAGGTCAGTCACAGTTCGAATTATAGATTTGAGACTGGAGTTTATAGCATAAAGTAATTAAAGAGGTTTGGCCTACCCCTTCGTGAAATACAAGCATGAAGATGATGCAGTGCGTAATTTGTTTTAGAATTATACCATTGTTGCTATCAGTCAATTCTAAGCATGTTATCTATTCCACAAAGCGTATTTTATTCAGGAGATCATTTATTCAAATAAAACAGCTCGCTTGAGGACCTTGTGAAATTTCGTTTTATCTAACTACTCAAATATTGTGATTGCTCTATTGAAATATTGTTAAAGGGAAGGAAAATTACAATATTTATATAATTGGAATGCGTCGTAGCAAGTTCTGCCTTGATTGTCTCTATCGCGTCTGCTGAGGTGGAGCTGAGCTTAGCTAGTCTTGTCCTACACTGCAATATTAAAGAATATTGATAATTAATGAAAAAAAGCTTGTAGCGGTTACACCGCGACATACGAACTACGCAGTAAAGACATGACGTCATACAATTCCTGCATCACGCAGTTAGAGTTTACCGGGCGAAAAACATAGATAAAACTATCCGAAATCAACATATGGGCAGTTGCCCGCCAGACATAACAACCCGTCTGGTTGGAGGATCCTCCCTTTTCTATGGTGGATGAGTGAACATTACACCCTGTTCCTCATACCCCTAAAAGCTAATGAATAAGCAAAGCTAATAAAGATATCACAAACATGTATACACATATAATATTTGCATCTTAATAAAAAAATACTTAGTAAAGACATTCACACATAAATACATTTTACAAAGAAACATCAAAAACACAAAATTAGGCTCAGAAATGCAAATGACATACAATTATGGGAGTGTCTCCGCTGCCGGCACCGGCACCCAAAAATAACGCTGTTGGGAACCGGCAGTACATGGCGGCCAAGATTAAAAATATCGGGTGCCGGCGCCACCGGCTCCCATAATGAACACCGGCGCGGCGGCGCGGCTGACAAACCCTCACGAAAGTATTTTTTTCTATATATTCAAGTCGTTTTTGCCACTCGCATTGGGAAATAAAGATATCTCAAACCTCAATTACTTCAAATGAATGACACAATGAATATTGGTAAATGGTTGAAATGAAAGGCATTGCCATTGTTAGTGTTACGCAATTTACCCCCGCAGGATAGTGTTATTTGGAAATTCCACGCAACAGCCAGGAGCATAGATTCATGGATGGAATGAACGTAATGGCTCCTATATACAGGGCCGCGCGGCATGTGCCTCCGGCTTTTGCGCTTTCATTTTCTTTGCGTTTCTTTCTGCGGCTTTGTGTGGCATGGCCGGTGGCGGCTTTGTGGTGGGGTGTAGCAGCCATTACGGCATTAATCTCTTATGGCTCCTCCACACAGCAACACACTGCCCGCTGGCTATGCCGCACAAAGCCGCAGAAAGAAACGCAAAGAAAATGAATGAGCAAAAGCCGGAGAACGTGCCACGTGGCAGAAGCCGGCGGCCACTGTGTGTAGGAGCCATTACATGGCAAATATGGGACAACTACACCTCCATCGGTTCGGGAAAATCTGCGAAAAAGTACACTTATGCTCTTTCTTCCTAAAAGGGCTAATATTATGGTCTTATACATTATAATTATGTGCGAGAAGAGAGAATTTATGCGCAAGAAGGTTAAATAAATAAATAATTTATATTGAGAGCCAAGAATGGTTCCCAAAATATACGACCTTAAATAATAAGTGAGGTTATGTCTATCTTCGTTTTACCTTAATAAATAATGTAATACACGTCTTCCACTAAGTAAAAACCAGTAATAAAAAGAAGGACATGCTAAAAGAAATAGATTACAATAACATTAATAATAATATATAATTGAATAAGATTAAAAAAAATACTTGTTTACTATGGAACCCTAACAACAACTACAAAAAAAAACAGTACAAGGTTTTTATAATCTCTAAGTATGTTTTCTAGTCTATTTCGTTATCTATATGTTTTTGTAAAACCGTTCTTATTTTTCACTTGTAAGTTGTAGTGCCTACACCACATAAATTAGTATTTACACATACCGGCAAATTTTGCGGAAACAAAACATGTCCAAAAAAACTAGTTTGTGTAATGAATGACACAAACTAGTTGATCGACATTTTTTTTTAAGAAATCCAGACTGCATTATTAAGCTGGTTTGTTAATACGTTTTATTTTAAACATAAAGATTTCAAATTGAGAAAACAATCGAACGTCACCTTTTATGCGATTGTTTTAATTTTATCAAAAATCCTGCTTTTTTTGAAGTGATTAAAAATATTGAAGCAAAAGATTACGTTTATGATTGAGTTAAAATGTGGCATGACGTCACTCCCCTGTAGATTTTATACTGACTTGTGACGTAGCGAGCCCCCACTCTCCAACTTTAATGCGTTTTATCTCAACCATTTATTAATAATTATGATAAAGCAAAAAGTACGTGTCTAATATTTTTTTATTATCTGATTGACGGACTATTGTTTTTTTTCTTGCCAAAATCCCTGTTGAGAATCTCATCCTTTTTTTGAAGCCGGTTTAAAAATATTGATCTCTTACTTCGGTGTCTCCTTTTTTAATCAGGTACGATGGTGACTCAGGCATCATAATGAAGAGCACCAGGTGGACTGTCGGCACCGTCAGACAAATCCACAGGATAGTGCGGTAGCTTAGCATGTCACCAATGACGTAGAGGAACAAGTTACCCGTTGTGTGGAACAGGATTACCTGGAAAAGTAGTTACGGATGAAATAAATATTAGAAGTAATCATTTGTATAATCAGCCTATATATATATAATGTTCCCACTGCTGGGACACAGGCCTCCTCTCGGTGAGAAGTAGGCCGTAATCCACCACGCGGGCCCAGTGCGGGTTGGTTGGTAGATGTCACATGTCTTTCAATTTTTGGTCCTAGGACATGCGGGATCCTCATGATGTTTTTTTCACCGTTTTGAGAGCAGTGGTGATAAAATAATTGACACAAATTAAAGCCTGAAGAACCTACGACCTACAACTCGTACCACTGGATCACCACTGCTCTCTACACATTTACATTTGGCAAACTTAAATATTGAATCATGGACCAATAGCAACTCGCATGGTTAAGTATTTCACATCGTCAATAGTCCTCTATTGGACATAGGCCAGTCCCAGCCTGCGGCATGTCTTAGAACCAAAAATTCGAAGACACGTGACATCTACCAACCCGCACTGGGCTCGCGTGGTAGATTACTGTCCTCTCTCTTTCAAAGAGATGAGGCCTGAGTCCCAGTAGTGGGAACATTATAGGCTGATTATGCTATGATTAGGTATCTATCTAGGAGGCTTTCACGCTACGTGTGCATTCGTCTGCTCAAAACCAAAAATTCTTCGACAGATATTGACACTTTAATTGTAGCTCTGCAAGCTTCCAACATACTTCACGTTCTTTTCCAGATGTTTTAATGCCTGACCTTATCGTTCAAAGTAACTCCAAGCAATGCTCGCTTCACAGCGCAGTACATATGAGATCAAAAAATTGAATAGACGTAGATATATTTAGTAAACTATTCCGTTTAACTATTCCTAAAGAGTCATAGAAAATTCTGTGAGAAATCGAGAGGTGAAATATACCTCTCAACGAGGCATCCTCAGAATGACGATTGACTTGCCGTGAACCAGAACACTGCGTGTTGCCGCGCCGAGCGCCGGACACAGTGCGTCTATTGTATTTTATAATGTATTTCTGCAAGGTCTTGCCTGAATTAATTAACTATATAAGATCAACTTACCAATGTGCCAAGCATCCCTCTCACGTTAGCAGAACTAATCTCCTTAGTATACAGCGGACATGTGACGTAAGCACCCGCCATTGTGAGACCAAACAATGCTCTGGCCAGGATGAAAGCCCACATTTCCATGGATGACAGTTTGATTGCCCAGCACGCCTGCAAAATTGGTATCATTATCATTTTTTTTTTTGAGAATATTGTAAAGCCAATCATTTTTAAAAGAGTAACCATGGAATTTCTTGCCGGCTCTTCTCTATAGGAAACGACCAATTGGAACCGTGCGTAGCTTCTGACTTTTCATAAGTGCCCATGTAGTTTTATGTGAAATAAAATATTTTAAATTTGAATTTGAAATGTTTTGATAATAATTATGTCGCTGTGGCTGTTATTATTTACCCACAAACTACTGAACATTCGTTTCTTTTCATGTATGTAGTTAAAATCCCGGATCTCACCAGTACCTACGCACTCACATACGTTTTTGGAAAGGATGGATCATGATGATCGCATCAGTAGCGAAGTGATTATGAGTTAGTGCTTAACTTAAATAACTTACTAATTTCCGCAAGAGGCTTAGCCCGCGTGATATCTTAATAAATTATATAGTCTACGTTACTCAGCGATAATAATTATAGTATTCTACAGCTGACAGAATAAAAAAAATTGGTCCAGTCGTTTTTGAGTTTATACATTACAAACAAACATAATCTATAAAAAATCAAATCCTTTCTCTTTATTATATTAGTTGTAGCCCGCGACTTCGTATGTGTACCAGGCCGCCTCACGAAGAAGGCTCTCCGACTGACGAAACAACAGCTGCGCACAGTCGCAGCAGCTGTAACTGGCCATGGGTCATTTAATAAACATCTCTATGTCGTAGGAGTCACAGACAGTCCGCTGTGCAGAGCCTGCATGGAGGACGACGAGACAGCAGCTCATGTGCTGTTAAACTGCCCGGTGGTCGCCGCTTACAGGGCAAAGTACTTCGGTAACCCAGGTCCCCTACGGGAGATTGTCAGTGATACCAAGGCGTTGCTGGCCTTCTTTGAGGAACTGGGGTGGATCGAATAACCAATTTCCCACCCGTACGCAAAATACGCGCTTTAAAGTGGAGTTGCGGATACCAGCCCGTATTACCTATGTGTACCAGGATAAAAAGTAGCTTATGTCCTTCTCCTCTTGTCTACCCATGTCCCAAATTTCATCCAAATCCGTTTTAGTTTTAGTGAAATGAAAGTTAACAAACTCACTTTCATTAAAATACTTACGAATGTAACACCAGATATGAAGAACAAAGTCAGTTTTCTCCCGAATTTATCACTTAGTATCGCCATTAAATAATTTGCTGGTATGCATGTTAAGTATGGAGCTGCTGCTATCCACGAAATCTGAGAAGAAATTAAGAGCATTAATAAATTGATCACATTTTCATACGTCATTATCACAAAGATGGATGGACTACATAATCTGCCAATAATGTTCCTGCTGGGAAAAGGGCCTCCTCTCTTCGAGAGGGAATAGACTGTAATCCACTATACTGGCCCAGTGTTGGTTGGTAGATGTCACATGTCTTCGAATTGCTGGTTCTAGGACATTCCAGTTTCCTCACGATGTTTTCCATCACCGTTTTGAGAGCAATGGTGATGAAATATATTACTCAAAGTTAAGCGCCTGTCTGGGTTCGAACCTACGACCTACAATTCGTACCACTAGGCCATCACTGCTCTACAACTATAAAGAATGTCTTTTATATTCACTCTCTGGGAGTACATAATATGGTAACATTCATTAGTGATATAGCTTTACCTCATAGTCTGTAAGTGGGGCCCGAGGCGAGTCTTTAGACTGAAGAAGCAGTGACATCGGAGACACCCATCCAATACTGGTGCCGTATGCAAATACTGGCAAGTTTACTGCAGACAACAATGATTTGGACACATTCATATTTTTTGGATAGACTTAAATGATTTCTAGATAAAACAGTGCTATCTACATAATATCACTTTGTAAGACGAGCGGTCTTTTTATTTGAATTTTACAGAAAAGCCAGGGTTTCGTGTTTAAACAATAACAACCGCACGGGTCAATTTTCAAGATTAAGCAACTCTTGCCGAGGTTTGTCTATGAATCGGTGATCATCCATTACATACCGAGACCCTTCTGTGTTACGTGGATGATCACTTTTGGTAAAGGCCATCGCTATTACAATAAATATATCGCTGCGCCGATATATTTATTGTAACTTTTAGCTGGTTCATATTATGACATTTGTCGGGTTACGACTCTGTTTTTGTTCTATATTTGCAGACGCAAAAGGTTAATGACAATTCATTGATTTTAATGTAACCGTGAACTCCAATAAAGATGTAAACAACAAATAATGTGTGTATACACGTACACACGGCTATACATTTCCAGTAAAAGCTGACCTCGCATCGTACGGAAATCCTATACAATGCGAGATCAGCTTAAACTGGAAATGTATAGCTTGATGTGTAACCGTGTGTACATATTGCAGGAACTATTGACTAAAACATTCGAAAAAAGAACCAATAAATAAATAGCTAATTAAAGTTTGGTGTTCATGTCTTTTTAAGTTACGAAATTCAGTAACTGCAGGTAATTTCAGGAAAAAAAGAATAATTGTCCCTTAAATCAATATGAAAATAATTAAAATGGTACTTACTAAGCACAGCACATATTATTTGGTTGATCTTGCTCCCCTCACCAAAAATAAAGTAATATTTTTTCATTGTTGAATACAACGTAAATCTAATAAAATGACTAAATTCCCCTAAAAAAAAATATTTATATGAACTAAAAACACTATCATAAAGATATAATTTAATTCAAAATAATATCACTTTTCATTCATCACTACAAAAAAATTACATCAAAATAAACGGTGACCAAAACTAGTTTTACTCATTTTCACTGAAAACTATTATTAAAATAGTTTTCACATTTAATCTACGAACGGCAAAACTGCTCGTCTATCAGCTTTCGCGATCACTTATGAACTGAGTTTAGAAACAAGGAAGCTCTTGGATGTGCTATGTAATATTTGTGTTCAAGATCAATTATTATCAAAGAATTAATGTCTGAAGGCAACAGAATGTTTCTTTGTTAAAAAAAAATGTACATTTTATAAATTATTGTCGCTTTTGGTGTCTCTTTGTGTAATCTTACAGATAACAAAGAAGTCTCAATATTTTGTCAAGTTTTATAAACCGCGTCAAGCAGAAGTGGGTCGCTAAATAGTACTGTATAAAACAAAGTCGGTTATAATGTCTGTATGTATTACCGCTGAAATCAAAGAATTGATTTTGATGCCCTTTTCCATCGTTTAGAGGATAATACCTAAATGAATGAATTTTCCCAGAAATGAGACCTAGCAAGAACGATTTCGGCCCCGTAAACCCTTATATTGCTCGAGGAGCTCGTGGCTAAGTAATAACAAGCCGCACGGGTCGATCCATCAGGTTAAGCTACGCTTGCCGGGGTTGGTCAGTGGATGGGTGACCATCTTTACATACCGAGACTCCTCCGTGCCTCGGAAAGCACGTTAAGCCGTTGGTCCCGGCTGTCATTTGTGGATCTTTGACAGTCGTTACGAGTCGTCAGAAGCCCGAAAGTCTGACACCAGTCTTACCAAGGGGTATCGTATTACCCAGTTACTGGGTTGTGGAGGTCAGATAGGCAGTCGCTCCATGTAAAATACTGGTATTCAGCTGCATCCGGTTAAACTGGAAGCCGACCCCAAGATAGTTGGGAAAAGGCTAGGAAGATTGAAGATTGAAACCCTTATATTGCAACCTTCATCGAAATCCTTAGAGCTGTTTTCAAGAAAGTGACTACAAATACATAGATTTATTTTAAAAACATTGTTCATTAGTATAGGATAATAATATATGTATAGGAAGGTGTATAATACATTGATATTTTACTCAGATAAAGTACTGCAATATCGATGTTTTGTCGTGTCGCCATTGCATCAGTGCGAAGCAGGTGCGGTCGCTAGTGTGCAGATCAATAACAGTGCATGCTTTCAATGAAATCACTGCAACTGAGAGATTGATAAAAAATTGTTTTTAACTTAACGCTTTCTTGTTATCTCAAAGATAATAAATCTTGAGAAACTGTGTACAGTATTTTTTTACTTTCTATAGGATCCTTATGATGAAGTCCACTACTAGACATAGGCCTTCTTATCCAGCCTTGGAGGATGGTATAAAATATTATACACAGATTAATCCGACTACCATCTGTAGAAGTATTTTTCTTCTACGGAATCAGTGACAATGTTAGTATCCAATTAGTTACAAATTGTGAAAGCTAACAGCATTCAAACAAAACAGTGTGCATTATTTGATATCTATGGTTTTAGTCGCATTTACATTCGACATAGCCTGAAGAACTGTCAAACTTAAGCGGCAGCGGAAAACATCGTGAGGAAACTAAAAATTCTTGTGTCTGTGTCTTAGAATCAAAAATTCGGAGACATGTGACATCTACCAACCCGCACTGGGCCCGCGTGGTAGATTACCGCCCACTCCCTCTCATAGAGAGGAGGCCTGTGTCCCAGCAGTGGGAACATTAATAGGCTGATGATGATGAAGCGGCAGCGGGCAGGGCACATTTTTCGCAGAACAAATGGCCGATGGGGCTGATAGGTTCTGCAGTGGCGACCGCGTACCGGAAGACGTAGCGTTGGATGGCCTCTCACAAGGTGAACATGTGAAGGCCGGAGTAATACACTGGAAGCGAGAAGCACAGGACCTATGTCCAGAAGTGGACGTCTTGCGGCTGAAATGATGATGATGATGATATTCGACATAATAATAATATATTATCCATATTCATACTGTTGGAACCTTATATATCTGGTTGACGAAGGATGTAAATGAAATGCTGGAATACAATTAATATAAAGTGTATTACTAAGTCAGGAGTTACGTTACGTAACTTTGCCTCGTTTGCATTCTCTGCCTGTTGTTGTCTGTTACCTTTTCACGCCTATACGGTTAAACGGATCTGGGTGAAATTTGGCTCACAGATAGATTACCTGGGTTAAAACTTATTATCCCGGTAGTAGGTTTCTGCTGGATAATTACCGCCCTCTACGTGGGCGAAGCCGCGGGCAAAAGCTGGTGTTTCCATAATTAAATGTTTGTTGAATTTATTTTTTGATTACTGAACTGGTAAAATGTAGTAAATTGAGCTGCTGTATCTTTAATAATACGAGTAAGATTGTGTAAAATCACTCGGTCAATTGTGACAAAACCGTCGTACATTTTTTTTCCATGTTACTTCAATTATGTAGTTACACGATATAAAAGTGTTTGCTAAAAGGTACTTTTCCACTATGTACCTCCAAATGTGGCAAATTTTTTATTCACCCGAATTTAATGTATTCTAAATCTAAATATATTTGATTACCTATTTTGGTAGGGTTGGCACAGGAGGATAAATTAAATAAAACAGATAGTTAATCAGCTTACGTGTTTTTATTAAACATAATTAATTTTTCTATCACTAATAAGGTCGGTAGGTATTTCCTACGTATTTTAAATCATAAACACCAATCTGGGATTATTTGTAAAAAAAAAATTTTCTCAATGAGATACTATTCAGTATCACATAAAAAACCATTAGACAATTTACGATCAATACCAAAACTTTGTTGCACCCCCGGGTTGTGTTTTTTTTTTCGATGTAGAGGTATAAGGCACATTAAAAATAATAAATTATAATCAAGTGACTATATAGGTACTTTATCTAGTGGAGTCTTTTGGGATAGTAAAAAAATGATGTATTTATTCCTAGTAGTATGGATCATACACACAGTACAGTAAACCATAAATATTTACACTTGTTATATATTCTATTAAAAAACTACAAAAAACACAGTTTGAAACACTGTTATGTTTTAGGTTATACTCATTTCAAAACGTGAAATGTAAACAAACACGATGCACGACGCGCACGCACTCGCAGCCCTGAGCGATGCAACTGGTCGAACCGGTATGAACTGGTTACTCTTCGTACGCATGGACGTACCCGGGGGGGGGGGGCAGGGGGGGCAGCTGCCCCCCCTGCCCCCCCTTTTGTATGCCTAAGAGCTGTTGTTGATAAAAGTTAAGTTACAGTCACGATAACACTTCCTTTAAGATTATTTTGAATTAATTTTAGAAAAAAACCGCGCCGCGCGGCCTTTCATGTTGTTATTATGCATAACCGACTTTAAAAAAGGAGGACGGTCTATGTTATAATTAGTTCTGTGTATGGTTAATGATATTCTCGTCAATTGTGCTAGCAATTTTGAAAATTCGTGTATCATTTAAATAAAGAAAATTATATTCGGTTCAAATTGTTCGTACGTGACGTAGCCGCCAGTTGCACGCACACACGCGCCTCATGCATGTAGTAGGTAGTGTATCTATCATAGCGCGGTTGTATGAAGTTTACTCTCTGTTCCGTTTCTTTACGCATGTGTCGGTGCGCAGTAACAAATCCACGTGTCAGCGGGGGTGACAGGTTGGGTACTGCGCAGGAAGTAGCGCACTTTAGAGCCGCTATAAAGTTTGACGCATCGTATTACATCATTTGAGAATCATGAAAAATTATGAGTATCTCGATTTTATCACTATTGACCGTGTAAATTTACACAATCTTACACTTACTATTAAACATTCAGCGGATCAAGTTTCTGCATTTTACCAGTTCAGTGATAAAAATTAACATTAAAAAAAATATGGAAACACTTTTACCCGCGGCTTTGCCCGCGTGGGGGGCGGAAATTATCCCATAGAAACAGCTACTACCGGGATAATAAGTATTCTATGTCCTACCCTAGGTGATCTATCTGTGTGCCAAATTTCACCCAGATCCGTTCAGCCGTATAGGCGTGAAAACGTAACAGACAAACCACCAGGTAGACAGAGTTACTTTGGCATTTATAATACAGAAGTATGGATTAGTATGGATAATATGGATAGTATGGATTAGTATGGATTAGTATGGATAGTATGGATTAGTATGGATTGTGCGGATATGGATAGTATTTCGAATTGCTCGAGGGAGGCCTATGTTATGTGTTGGATTCGTATGGATTAGTAATGTATAGTATGGATTAATATGGATTAGTATGGATAGTATGGATTAGTATGGATTGTACAGATATGGATAGTATGTCGAATTGCTCGAAGGAGGCCTATGTTATGTGTTGGATTAGTATGGATAGTATGGATTAGTATGGATTGTACAGATATGGATAGTAGGTCGAATTGCTCGAGGGAGGCCTATCTTATGTGTGGATTAGTATGGATTAGTAATGTATAGTATGGATTAGTAATGTATTGTATGGATTAGTAATGTATAATATGGATTAGTATGGATAGTATGGATTAGTAATGTATAGTATGGATAGTATGGATTAGTAATGTATAGTATGGATTAGTATGGATAGTATGGATTAGTAATGTATAGTATAGATTAGTAATGTATAGTATGGATTAGTATGGATAGTATGGATTAGTAATGTATAGTATGGATTAGTGTGGATAGTATAGATTGTGTGTGAGTGTGTAGTATGGATTGTACAGATATGGATAGTATGTTGAATTGCTCGAGGGAGGCCTATATTAGGCCTCTTATGTACTGTAATAATAAAAGCGTCATTAATATTGCTGAAACTGAAGGTTTCCACGCAACAAGCAAGCACATAGGCATTCGCTACCATTTTGTGAGAGAAAAGGTCACAACTAAACACACAAAAAGACTGAAGATGACTGACATAATTGACGAAGCCACTGTATCAGCCAAAACATGAAGTTTTCTCCATCAAAGCAATGGGTTTGCGTTGCGCGGAGCGGATGATAGAAAGTAGTAAGAACGCAATCGCCTTGTGAAATCTTCATAGCAATTAGTGTTTGCCTATGACATAGTCTATAATTAAATAGGCGATTGACATAATGATGTGACATTGTGTATTTTCTTAACTAGCTTTTAAAAAACATGTAAGTTGTTAAATATTTATAGTAAATGTATTCAATCTACTGGAAATTCATTATTTCTCCAGTTTCTGACGTGTTCATAATTTAAACGTTAATGTTTAATTTTAGCTTGTAGCTGTAGAATGTAGGAAGTTTGATGAGAAAGAAGTGCTATTCAAACCTCGGTTAGGTTTTAAAAAGCCATTCCGTAGTAATTCATTCAATAAAGTATAAAGAAATGTTTTTTTTTCATGCTTTGCTAATCAATTAAATTTAAAATTTAAAAAACCCCCGACACAAATAAAATCCTTTAAAAAGTTATAAAATAAAATATACTGGCCCTTTAAGTTTAATATAATTTGTAGTTAATATTTTGTAGTCGGGTCGGGGGACGGCGAATGAAAAATTGAAAATATATTTTATACAATAGCATGCCGTCCCCCGACCCGACTACAAAATATTAACTACAAATTATATTAAACTTAAAGGGCCAGTATATTTTATTTTATAACTTTTTAAAGGATTTTATTTGTGTCGGGGTTTTTTAAATTTTAAATTTAACTTTTATTTCCAGCTTTTTAAACTTTATATACGTATTACTAATACATACGATATTACGATCGACACGTGCCTCGCTTAAATCTACGCAGCTGTACGTATTTTTCCCACAGTAAAGTTAGTTACTAATTTATCCGGATTTTTTTTTGCTTCTCTATCATCAGACCCTGATAAATATATAATTTTATCTATAACTTATTCATTGAGACCATTCCAATGAGCCCAAAGACGATACCATTGCTGTAAATTATTGAGGAGTTGGGTATCCTGCAAATACCAGGTAATGCTGCAGCATCAGTTCAAGGTTACTATGTTATTCTAATACCATTGAAGTAATAGATTACCAAATTTAAATTCAATCAGACCTGTGGAAGATGCTAAAATCCATTCATTAATAAGAAAAGACCTGATAATCTTCAAACGGCTGAATAGATTTTTTTTAATCATAGCTAAGAACACTCCCGATTAAGTCACCTTTCAAACAAAACAAAAAAAATCTAAATCGGTTCAACCGTTTGGGAGCTACGATGCCACAGACAGATACACAGATACACAGACACACAGATACACAGATACACACGTTAAACTTATAACACCCCTTCGGTTTCCGTCGGGGGTTAAAAAGAGCAAAAATGATGATTATGGATAATAAATAAATTAAAATTTAAAAAACCCCCGACACAAAAAATCCTTTTAAAAGCAAAAAAATAAAATATACTGGCCCTTTAAGTTTAATATAATTTGTAGTTAATATTTTGTCGTCGCGTCGGGGGACGCGGCATGCTATTGTAGAAAATATATTTTCAATTTTTCATTCGCCGTCCCCCGACGCGACGACAAAATATTAACTACAAATTATATTAAACTTAAAGGGCCAGTATATTTTATTTTTTTGCTTTTAAAAGGATTTTTTGTGTCGGGGGTTTTTTAAATTTTAAATTTAACTTTTATTTCCAGCTTTTTAAACTTTATATACGTATTACTAGTACATACGATACGATCGACACGTGCCTCGCTTAAATCTACGCAGCTGTACGTATTTTTCCCACAGTAAAGTTAGTTATTCATTTATCCGGATTTTTCTTTTGCTTCTCTATCATCAGACCCTGATAAATATATAATTTTATCTATAACCTATTCATTGAGACCATTCCAATGAGCCCAAACACGATACCATTGCTGTAAATTGTTGAGGAGTTGGGTATCCTGCAAATACCAGGTAATGCTGCAGCATCAGTTCAAGGTTACTATGTTATTCTAATACCATTGAAGTAACAGATTACCAAATTTAAATTCAATCAGACCTGTGGAAGATGCTAAAATCCATTCATCAATAAGAAAAGACCTGATAATCTTCAAACGGCTGAATAGATTTTTTTTAATCATAGCTAAGAACACTCCCGATTAAGTCACCTTTCAAACAAAACAAAAAAAATCTAAATCGGTTCAACCGTTTGGGAGCTACGATGCCACAGACAGATACACAGATACACAGATACACAGATACACACGTTAAACTTATAACACCCCTTCGGTTTCCGTCGGGGGTTAAAAATAAATTAAAAATCTCAACAAATAAATTAAAAAGTTATGCAGTCACGTGAATTTTCGCGGGTGTTAGAAGGTAATATTACACAAGTAATTGTTGGAACTAGTAATGGTACTTTTTTATCGTACCAGTATGTATATCCAGTTTATTAAGGAGGTTGAAATGTTCAAACCAAAATATAAATAATTAGTTTTTTCAAGTCATAGGTCTCGAATATATAGAGTTCGAACCCAAGGCACGACCTCTGATTTTTTGGATTCATGTGCGTATTGTAATCACTTGCTTCAAAAGAGGTGAGGAAACCGGCATGCCTCAGAGATATTTCTCGACGGCATATGAAGCCAAGTCTGGGGCCCATGGGCGGTATTAAAACTCTGACAACAGGTTAGTCAGTGACAACACGAAAAAAAAAAAAAGAGTTTTTCTAAAGTTTAATTAAATAATCAATGCTCCAAAAACCACAACTCTTTAAGCATCCCTCTTCCCTGCCTCAATAGCCAACACCTCTTCTCTCTCAATTCTTTTCTCCTTCTTAGTCTTCAAGTCTTCATAAATCTCTTCCAAGATTCTTTGTTTGGTCTCTGGCACATAAATAAATACATAGATGGTTGTAACTAAACAAACTGCTCCGAAGAAGAAGAATGCCACATGGGCTCCCACTGCATTTACTAAAGGCTTGAAGAATAATGTTTCTACGAAGGAAGCAACTGACGCTGCTGACATTGTCATCGCCATTACTGAGCCTCGATACTGAAAAGAAGATAGAATTGATGAGTTTTTATTGTAAGCAAATATTATTATAACTTAAAAGGTGCCTGTTTGCTCAGGTCGATGTAACCTCGTCGCTTAGTCATAAGTTGAGTAAAGAAGAAGAGATGGATTTAAGTAAACTATTGATTTTCAGCTTAGTGCTTATTGACCAGAGAGACGATGAAGATTAATTTACTAAGTTGCCTTTTACGAAGGACATTATATGGTTTACAAATAACTAATTGTTTAATACTGAACAAGAGCTAATCATTGACCAAAAGCAATCGAAATGAATTATTAAAGTTAAAATAGTCACACACAAAACGTTGAACAGACGATTGGTAACTATAGCTTTCTGTCATCAGGAAGTGGATTAGAAGTCGCTGTTAGCTCTCTTCTATCTTTAAGACGAAATCATTACAAAAATATATTACGTGTGGAGTTATCAATAACACCAACCTTAAAAGAAAATATCTCTCCAGTAACAATGACGGAGACAGGCTGCAACCCAAGCGCGTCACAGAAAATGCACAGGCAGAGAGCGACGACCGGCAACCAGGGTGGGGCGAAGACGTTGTAGTCTCGAGCAACGTACCAGGAGGCCAGGGCACACATGCTCAACCCTGACACGAAGGCTGTGGCTATGAAGAGTGGCTGTGGATAGAAGAGATAATACACATTAGTTGCTACGCATGGCAAACATTTGAAAGTAACTCAGGTGCCAACGAATAGAGAACCATCATTAGAATCAAATCCGTCTTAGACTTGCTTCCTGTATCAATAACGAAGACTTCAAAGAAGGCAAGTGAAGTCTGGAAGTTGTTATGTGGAAGACAATGTGCTGGTCATCTTTGACAAGGAAAAGAAATAAAAGTAAGTATTCTGCGTTGTTATTAGGAAGGATAACAATAAACTCTTAAAATCTCACCTTTCTCCCTGCTTTTTCTACCGGAAAAGATGCTAAGGATGCTCCAAGTACTTGCACAGCTCCCAAAACCATGGCCTGTTGGTTAGGAGTTAGGACTATGCCTGATCCTTCCGAAGACTTCAAGAATATCTCCCCAGCGAAGTTTAGAACCGGGATAGAACCACACATTTCTCTCGCTAAAGCTAATACCATAGCTATGATGAAGGCTCGGATCAGGATTTTGTCTTGTACTGTAAAAGAAAATTGTAAAATGAACAAAGTGTACTAAAGTAGTAGTTTTAAACAAACAAAAAGTATTCATGTTTGAAGACGCAAATAAAAAGAAGAGGTCTGGCGATAGGGACAAATAGAACTCGCATTGCATCATCTTCCTAGCCTTTTTACAACTATGTTGGGGTTGGCTTCCACTCTAGCAGCTGAAAACTAGTATTTAAAAGATATAACTCGAATTTGGAAAAAAAAAAGTAAAACAAAGGATTGAAAAATGTGATTCGTAGTTATTTTTAGCATGAACATCCGAGTCCTAAAAATCATAGGAAAGTCATCTGAAATAAATAATGATAAGAAAGTTAACAAAGCTTTAAAGAGTACTAAAAATTTACAAAGAAAAGAAGTAAATCATTCTAATCCGCTAAACAATCATAATTCACACGACGTCGCAATTTCGCAAATGCAACAGACTGCTATCATAAAGAAACTAAATAAAGAAAATATGATTATTTATGCAATATAGTAGTTAGTTATTTCGACATAGATAAAGGGGAAAACCGAAACCTATACTTCTTGTGTAGATTTTTTTAAGTGGATTTGATTAATTGGCTTATTTAGTAGTCTGGCAACATGGGTATAGGTCCGACCTACACCCATTGCCAGTATGTTGCTCCTGAGCAGAGGATGGCCCACTTGTTGGAATGTCCAAAGCAATGACTATAGGTTTAATTCTCATTGGTCCAAAGTGACTCTACTCCTGCACATTTGAGGTCGTAAAGAACGCTACCTGGCCACCTACTGGGGCAAAGTAATCTAGTTAACTAAATGCATAATCTGCCAATAATGTTCCCACTGCTGCTTGATGAGACGGAGTGGGCCCTTATCTACCACGCGGACCCAGTGCGGGTTGGTAGATGGCAATTTTTGGTTCTAAGACAGTCATGTCGTTTTCCTCAAGATGTTTTCCTTCACCGTATTTAGAGCAGTGCCGATGAAATAATTTACGCAGAGTAAAGCACTTGTCTGGGTTCAAACCTACAACTTACAACTCATAAGTCGCTATCTAGCAAGTTACTGGGCGACTAGCTAGATGAATGTTGTATTATTGATTCGAAAAAAAAAAGTAAGTCATATAATTTTGGATTTTTTTGGTGATTGGCTGGATCATAATAACCTGAGTCAATTAACTATCGATTTAACCTCGCATTATCTGCCTCATTAATAAAGTTTGTGCAACTGCTGAGCGTGTGGTGCTATCCCCGGGTCAGACAGTGTAATTGGAGTTTGCCATTAAGAATTTTTCAATAACAGCTGCACTGGTAAAATGAATGACAATTGGCTCGCGAGTATTATACGAGACTCATAACATAACTGGCAAAATTGTACTCTATTTATAGACTACACTACTACCATGCCTTTCGATGGGAAAATGCGGTCCTGACACCTATCAGTTAAATATAGTATTTTAACAGTTATTTTATTTTACATAAGACAGGAATCTTATAGCAACGACAGTAAAAAAATCATTGTGATTCAAAATCAGAGGTAAAATTATTGAGAAAGGACTACAAACGTTGAGTACTAAAGAATATGTGTTTTATGAATATAAACTTTTCACTTCTCTTGCACAAAAAATCCGTCATTGTAGCGTACCAGAGCGAAGATAAAATAGCATTTCATCCTCTAGAGGCTAAAGTATTTTTTTTTTAATTTTTGTCTGTTTCCAACGAGCCTACCACCCAAAAACGAAAAAGTCTTTATTCTTATTTATATACAATAAAAAAGAATCCCTATTTCCTTGATCACGGCATCACGCGTGAATTTGTTATAGTAAGGAGAAGGTTCTTAGGATAGGTAGGAGAGGTAGGATAGGTAGTATAGGTAGGAGAGGTAGGAGAGGTAGGAGAGGTAGGAGAGGTAGGAGCGGTAGGAGAGGTAGGATAGGTAGGAGAGGTAGGATAGGTAGGAGAGGTAGGATAGGTTGGATAGGTAGGATAGGTGGGATAGGTCTGATAGGTAGGATAAGTAGGATTGGTAGGATAGGTAGGATTGGTAGGATAGGTAGGATTGGTAGGATAGGTAGGATTGGTAGGATAGGTAGGATTGGTAGGATAGGTAAGATAGGTAAGATAGGTAAGATAGGTAAGATAGGTAAGATAGGTAAGATAGGTAAGAAAGGTAAGATAGGTAAGATGGGTAAGATGGGTAAGATGGGTAAGATAGGTAAGATAGGTAAAGTGGGTAGGGTAGGTAGGTAGGCAGGTAGGTTTTTATGTAAGTAGGTGTAGGAGGGTAGGTATGTATTAGGTAGGTAGGTAGGTAGTAGATAGGTGCGTCGTAGATAAGTACTTAGTTCTACCCGTGCGAAGCCAGGGCGCCCCAGCTAGTGTAGAATAATCATGAATAAGGACTCGACTTATTACTGTTCAACAAAAAAAAAAGAACTTTTTTTTTTTTAAAGCGGCATTCTCTTCGTTAGAATGCGTGCATTGCGTTGCGGCTACAGAGGAAATAAAAAAAAAGACTGGTGCGATATATTTCAAATTTTTCTCCAATAAATTGCAATTATTATTATTCTATTTACTATTTTATTTTCTCGCAATCGTAGTGAAAAGTAGAGTGTAACACACGGCGCTAAAAACCCATTATACCTCGGTTTCTGTTTACTCCCTCGCTAAAGCTCGGGAGTAAAACTACCTCGTTATAATGGGTCATTTTAGCTCCTTGTATAACAATCTACTATTATTAGTTCCTAATCGTGTGTCCAACTGATAGACAGGAACGCATTTTCTCAGTGGCCAGAATATACCTTTCTGAAGGTTACACGCGTGATGTCATGTTATGAAATACGATGAAATCGAATTTTATAGTAACAAACATTTTTGCCCACTGATAAACAACTGTATATACGCGCAATGAGATACAATTGATTGCTTGGGTATCTCTCAACGAGCTTGATTGAAATTATTAGAGTTGTTAGCAACCAAAATGTCATTGAATGAATCAAAACAGCATGATAACAGACGACTGGAGTTGTTAACGAAGTCTGTATCTTTAAAACGTTTTATAATTTTTTGAATACACTTACTGGCAACATAGGCCATTATTAAAAGATTGAAGTGTATAAATTATACGTAGAGCTCAAACAATGTAGCTTTTACGCATCAAACTAATTACTTACTATAACAGTCAAAGTTTGTTGTAAGGAAAATACCCAGCACTTGAGCATAATTATGTTTATTCTCTCAAGGGAATTATTTTGTGTTATTAATCTAGCATACAGGTAAACCAGAAAAGGTATGAGTTTCGGTAATCTTCGTGTTTCCGAATTAGTACGAATGGCGCGCTACAGAGTAACTTCCTACAGAGGCAAATCTTCTTAGTTTTGTACTGCTGAGCATTGTTCACCTATCATTACGCGTCTGTATGAAGTTTTCTCTTAATCGGGTTAAAAACCGTTCACTATAACTTCCCTTGCAGTCCCTTGCAGTCATGTTAGCATCATTGCTTGCCAAGCTTAGTTTCAATACTAATAGAGTTGAAAATGATGACTGACAGAACAGTACTACAAAGTACAGTAGGACAAGTTATAATGAATACCTTTAATAATTAATAGTAATACAAAATAGGAAACTACTTCCATAGTTGCAATATCTCTATATTAGATTTCATCATCGCGCGTTCCTACTTCCGGAGACAGATGATGATGTCCGAAGCGCATATTTTTCTTGGGATATCTGTATTTATCTTCGTTGTCTATCTTATTTCCGAGACGCGTTTACCTTATATATTTTGTAAGTTACTTACGTATAGCCTTAATAACGAAACGGTCGCTGTCTTCATCTTTCATTTGTTCTTTCTTGATTTGGTTTATTTCACTTATCACTTTAGGGTCATCTTCTTTTCTGCATCTAAGCCATGCCATTGATCTGATTGCTTCCTGCAAAACATTTTATCCAAATATAAGAGATTAAGAATGAATGTCGTACTTTTAGGCATAATAGGTATTGTTCAAAAAATACCACTAAAAATCATGATCAAATTTTTTTTGCTCTACCTGAAATTCGTAATTAAGTTTTCCCTTTAGGGTTGTCAGACTCAGACCGTAGTCTGAATTTGTGTCCAGTAGGTGACAATTTATTCGCCTACTACACATAGGAACATTGTAAAACTTTTATTTATTCGTTGAATACGAGGCTTTTGGGTACTTTTGCATGTGTGTATGTAAAGTTTTATTATTTAAATGTGCGTTTTGTTTGTTTGTTTGTTTGTGCAGAATAAACAATTTTTCTTTCTTTCTTTCTTTCTTTACTGATGAAATGTGGCCTACCCCCTACGTGGGTACCCTACATATTGCAGGTGCTAAGATGATGCAGTGTGTAATTAAGGTTACAGAATTATAACATTGTTGCTATCTGTCAAATCTAATACGTTATCTGTTTGACAAAGCTTATTTTATTGAAAGAGATTCTCTTGTTCAAATACAGTGCGTTTGAGGATCTTGGGAAACTCCGTTTTATCTAACTGCTCAAATATTATGTTTGCTCCTATCAATATGCTAAACGGAAGGAAAATTAAAATTTTTGTAAATACTCGTATATTAGAAGAGGGTATCAAAGGATTTCCTTGCAATTCAATTTTTTTGGGTCCGTATTTGCTATTTGGCTACAAAAATGCTATCTACTAGGTCAACTGAAATGCATAAATAATACAGGGTGTAATCCCGACATCTACTTGCAAGCTGTAACCATGAATTCAGTAGGTACATGATTCTAGATCTACCAGCAGATAAATATTTATAAAAAAAACGGTTTCCAAAATTTTGACTGCGTAGGTATTGCACTTTTGTATGAATCCGCAGATTTTTTTTAATAACTGGGCAAGATTTCTACCTTCTGGGGGTCTAGAATAATGTGCTGAATTAATGATAGCAGTGGGCGCATAGATGTCAAAACAAATTGGCTCTGGATGATTGGATCGGACTCAATTTAGTCCAATGTAAAATTGGATCAAATTGGATGACTTCTATTTAAAAAATTAAATGATCTTACCTCTGTCTCTCCTCTCTTAATCAGGTACGAAGGTGACTCGGGCATCATTATGAAGAGTATCAAGTGCAATGTTGGTAGCGACAGACAAATCCACAGGATTGTGCGGTAGCTTAGTATGTCACCAATGATGTAGAGGAACAAGTTACCCGTCGTATGGAATAGTATTACCTGGAAAAATAGAATAGAATAAATACAAGTAAAGTGCTACACGGACCTTTGGGCACTCGATTGACGTTAATAGAGTGGCACTGTTAGTAAGCTTTTGTGCGATTGTCTCGTGAAATGTTTTGAAAAAACAAGATGGTGACATTCGTTCTGATTCTGGCGCCAATAGATCTTTGTACAGCTACTAACAAACAGTCTGACATTTTGTTTTCCACCTGTGCTAAAAATATTTGTCAATGTATTTTATTATGATGACAAGGAGTTCGTGGCTAAGTAATAAACGCCGCACGGGTCGATCCATCAGGTTAAGCTACGCTTGCCGGGGTTGGTCTGTGGATGGGTGACTATTTTTGCATACTGAAACTCCTCCGTGCCTCGGAAAGTGCCACGTTAAGCCGTTGGTCCCGGCTGTCATTCGTGGATCTTTGATAGCCGTTACGGGTCGTCAGAAACTAGAAACTCGAAAGTCTGATAACCTGTCTTACCAAGGGGTACCGATCGTATTATATTACCCATTTACTGGGTTGTGGAGGTCAGATAGGCAGTCGCTTCATGTAAAATACTGATATTCAGTTGCATCCGGTTAGACTGGAAGCTGACCCCAACATAGTTGGGAAAAGGCTAGGCAGATTGATTGAATTTCATTATGATGTTCAGATAAAAAATTGGGAATTAATAGAATATTTTTTATGTGGAACGTACCAATGTGCCAAGCATCCCTCTCACGTTAGCTGAACTAATCTCCTTAGTATACATCGGACATGTGACGTAAGCACCCGCCATTGTGAGCCCAAACAATGCTCTGGCCAGGATGAATGCCCACACTTCCACGGATGCCAGTTTGATTGTCCAGCAAGTCTGAAAAATGGGTGTAATTATTGTTTTGATAATTTAAATACGTCATGTAGTTTGAGTTAGATTGACATAATAAGAGCTCCTCATCATGCTCCACATTGGCCTTCCCAACAAACGCTCGTGGTGTGTATAGTCTGTTCCAAAATAATGTGATAAAAATGTAAACAAATTGATTAGAAAAATTACCTGTGGATGCCAATTTGTAATGCCATTTACAAATTGATTGCTTTGATATGATTATTCGAATACTTAAACCCGAAATTCTAAATTTAAATCGTTCTGTTTTTCATTTGATAATTGAGGTTAATTTTATAACCTCAATGTTTGTTCTTGATTTTTTTTTAATAACAATTTAATAATGTTATTCAAACAATAATTGTTGGAAAAAGTGATGGGATAACCTTCTAAATGAAGATGAATGTATTACTTATTCCAATTACTGAGTGATTGGAAAGGAATTTAATCTGAACAAGGTTTGTTTACACTTTAAACAGGTACTTTTGAAACAGACTTTATGTACTCACATACGTTTTTGGAAAGGATAGACTGCGTGCAGATGCTCAACTGTCCGAAAGACTGATGCAGCTCGATAGCAATAAAAATTTTAGTGACAGTCAAGCGGGATGATGATCGTAATACTTATTTAGCAGAAGGAAAGGACAAAAGTATCAGAGGCTTGACTGAGTTTTTTAGTGGTTAAGCTCAACTTTTTATTCTATACTTACGAATGCTATAGCAGACATGAAGAATAAAGTCAGTTTTCTTCCGATTTTATCACTTAGTATTGCCATTACATAATCAGCTGGAATGCATGTTAAGTACGGTACTGCTGCTATCCATGAGATCTGAAAATAAATGAAAAAAATTGAGCACTTGCAAATTTTAGGGAATCTCAGGTCTTTATATAAGGATTATAGCTTCTGTCCGTGACTTCGTGAAATTTCGACTCGGCTGGGCAGCGTTCGGGAAGCTACGCAATATTTTCTCATCTCACATACGGCAGTGTCTCCAGACAAAAGTCTTTGACCAGTGTGTATTGCCAGTGATGACCTACGGCACTGAAATGTGGTCGCTCACAATGGGCCTTATCAGACGGCTAAAAGTCACCCAAAGAGCAATGGAGAGGGCTATATTTGGAGTTTCCCTACGTGATCGAATCAGAAATATAGAGATCCGCAGGAGAACCGAGGTAACGGACATACCCCGAAGAATTGCCAAACTTTAGTGGCAATGGGCAGGGCACATTGCTCGCAGAACAGATGGCCGATGGAGCCGAAAGGTTCTGGAGGGGCGACCGCGTACCGGAAGACGTAGCGTTGGAAGGCCTCCTCCCTCAAGATGGACCGATGACCTTGCAAAGGCCGCAGGAATCCGCGTGATGCGGGAGCTTGGAGGAGGCCTACGTCCATCAGGGAACGTTTATCGGCTGAAATGATAAATTTATTAACTAATGAACACTGACCTCAAAATCTGAAAGTGGGGTCCCTCTAGGCGAGTCTTTGGACTGTAGTAGCAGTGACATTGGAGACATCCATCCAATACAAGCGCCATATGCAAATACTGGCAGGTTTACTGTAGACAACAAAAGAAGATTTAGAAAGAGTAATCATCATTGAGAAAAACATAAATATAATACATCTACCAACGGTTTGTAGAAATACAGTATCCGCTAAGGGCCACAGCAGACTAGGTATCAATGCATTTTGCCGCTTTTCAGATGCTAAATGCATTGATACATTCATTCTTCAAAATCGCCGATCGTTGATATTAAAAGTAGCTAGTACTAAAAATCACTACCCAAACGGAGGTTTTTAAATTAATTTTAAAGAATATGTTTATAAATAGCTATTTACGACATATCACATCATCATCATCAGCCCATTAAGGCTGCCTGTTCACTGGAGCGGTGAAGAGAAGAGAGGATCGGAGTTGTGCTAATATTAAACAATAAAATTAAACTTCACTCCAGAGTTTAGATTCTATTGGTTAATATTGGCTCCGCTCCTCTCCTGCTCGTCGGCTCCAGTGGACAGGCAGCCTTACAGTCCACAGCTGGCCTTAAGAATCGCATGCCATTTAACTCAATTCTTGGTTTCTCTCATCCAGCTACTATCAGCCGTCCTGCAAAGCTGGGTCCAACTAGCCACAGGCCGTTCTTGGCGTGTAACATAGATTGGATTAACTTCTTGACTTGTCTTTGAAATGTATTTCAAAATTCAAGATTTACCTACAACACAAATATTTTCTATGTCTGCAGCCATACAAAAATTCTAAACCTAATACCAGGTTCAAACGATTCTATGTTCGTTGAAAAACTTTTGTTGTGCAACAAAAAATGTTTTCTATTTAAAATTAAATTTGATTGAAAGTCTGTTCAGTCAGGTTCGGATGGTTCAAATCGCTTTCGACTTAGCATATTTTGTCAAACCGGTATATAATAACATGAATGTTAAGTAGTGTTTTTCGTTTCATATTTGCAGACGCAAAACGTTAATAGCCATTCATTGATTTTAATGTGACCGTGAACTCTAATTTAGATGTATTAATACAACGTGTTTATACTAACCAGAAAAGATTGAACATACATTCGTGAAAAAGCAATAAGGAATGGAGAATTTAAGTGTTCTGTAGATACAATTTCATCCTACTATGTGAAATGTCTCAAAATGGTGAAGGAAAATATCGTGAGCAAACCAGCATGTCTTAGAACCAAAAATTCGAAGACATGTGACATCTACCAATCCGCACTGGGCCCGCGTGGTAGATTACATCCCACTCCCTCTCACAGAGAGGAGGCCTGTGTGTGTCTCAGCAGTGAAATGTGAAAGGTTGTGTGTTTTGATGTTTGTTATTCAACCATGCAAAAACGGCTGAACGGATTTGGCACACAAAAAGTTTGTAACCTGAATCAACATGTAGGATACTTTTTATCCCGGTAGTATATTCCCGAGGGATAATTTCCGACCCAGCGAAAGCTAGTAAAATATATTTTTAAATAGCTGCACCCAACGGTTTCACCCGCGTAAGTCTCGATCCGGTTCCGTTTTAGCGTAAAAGCGTAAGAAACAAACAAACATGCTTTCGCATTTATAATAATTAATTAAGATAGGATATTACTACAATGATTATATTTTCCACAGCTATATTATTTGTATTTTTTTTTAAATAAATTATTTATATTGATTATAAAAATGTGGATTTTAAGAAATAATAAAATTGTAATTGTGATGAAGTAACGATCTATAAAGGGCGGCTGGTGTCAATGAAAATAATTAAAACGGTACTTACTTAGCACAGCACATATTATTTGGTTGATCTTGCTCCCCTCGTCGAAAATAAAGTAATATTTCGTCATTGTTGAATACTACGTAAAACTAAAATATACTAAATTCTTCTTAAATATTTACGTCAAGTTGCAACACTCTCTTATATTAAAAATAAATATTTGATTCTAAATAATATCACTTTACAGTAATCACTGCTTTTTATATAATTACATTAAAATAAAAGTGATAACCTAAAACGGTTATCCTTAAAAAAAATTGGTTTATTTGTTGCAACCCATTTTCACTAAAATCTATTATTGGAATAGTTTTCACATTAATTCTAAGAATATGCACGACGAAACTGCTCGTCGTTCAGCTTTCGCGGTCAGCTATAAACTGAGTTAAGATACAAGGAAGCTCTATGATATATCTAGACGTTTTATTTGTGTAAAGATCAATTACTTATCAAGGAATCTAACGCTGTTGGCAACAGAGGTGTCTGAGCAAATAAGAAAACACTATCAAAACGTCATAATACATTAAACATACATATTACATATAAAAAACAAAACCGCTTTTAGTTTATGTTTGTGTGACCGCTTAGATCATCTAAACGTTACAATGGCGTTTGATGCGGTTTTCATTATTATTTTAGAGTATTTTTTGTTTGTGTGTGGCAATCAGGGCAACCTGCGAGGCTGTCAGCTACTTAGCCGGGTATGGATGCCTTAATAAATTAAGGCCTCCAGTCAGGGCATAGAATTTATAAAATGTGGGTTAAGCTAAGCTTATCACAAACAAATGTAAAATTAAGATTAGTAGTAGTAACTTGTAGTCTGATTAAATAGTTCGTAGTGTAAAGACGTTCCGTTGTATTTACTTTAGACCCCTTCTGTCGGCTAAACGCTAAGGGCACATCCTGAGAGGTACGGACCCTTAGAGCGTCGCTGGAGAACGGCAGCAAAGAACAGACTGGATCAGATCGTAATTATTTATGGCTGGATTTAAAGTTGGCTCAAGCAAGGGTCGGGAGGTCATTTAAGAGCAGTCATTCCAGGAGGTTTATGTGTGTAATACCTCAATCTGACAACCCTATTTAGAAGTATTTTGCTACTACTATAAAACCAGTAACTATGTTAGTAGTTATAGTTACAACGTGCAAACAAACCAGTGCGTAATAATTGTTTCTCTGGTTTTATTTGTAATCGCGTGCGACATTTACGTTTTACGCCTAACTAGAACTAAGCAGACATGTTTACATAATTAAATATTTGTTTAATTATTTGTTTCGTTTACTCAACTGGAAGAATGTAGTAACGAGATCCGCTGTATCTTTAAATAATACACGTGAGATTGTTTAAAATAACTCGGTCAATAGAAAAAAAACCCATTAATGTTTATTTAATGATGAAATCGGACGTGACCAGTGACGTAAAGTCTTTGTAAACTTTTGAAAGGATTATACTGTCGCTGGTCACGTTAACCAACCATACCGTAACTTTTCCACTGCAGGGCCGCAGCCATTTTCTCGTAAAAAAAATTAACATGTAGGTAGTTTCAAAGTATTGAACCTCAGTTTTCGCACGATGTGTTCCCCTCGTTAAAAAGTAGTATATATTTTTTATTAAACAAATGAGTTATTTTAAGCAATCCATTGATCACTTTAATCCAAGCCCGTTCATAATTTTTATTAACTGTTTATTGTACCTACCAACTCTTAGAATAAATTCAAGCATCCCCCAAAAGTGCATCCCTGACTAGGACACCACTCACCCGCGCCCAATCCCTGACTAGGGCATCACTCGTCCGAGCCCAGTCCCTGATTAGGGCATCAGTTGCCCGAGCCCAGTGAAATCCCTGACTAAGGCATCACTCGCCCGAGCCCAGTCACTGACTAGGGCATCACTTGCCCGAGTCCAGACCTTGCCTAGAGTACCTATAACTTCCCGAAAAAAAATTGAAGATAAGTTAGGACTCTATCCACTGCCAAAGTTTAGTTTGCATAAATCAGGGTCTGAACTACCAATAACTAAGACCTTTACCTACTTACATAGATCATAGACACAAGATGATCTGAGGTCCCGTACACAACTATTTCACTAAAATCCTTAATTACTGGTATGTACTTTGAAAATTTCCTAGAGTTGGCATAATTTTCATGATATCCTACACGATTTGATCAAGGCGACAGGATTGTTATTCTCTGTAATGTTTATTTATATATGTCATTAATTTATATATTTCTTATTTATTACATTTTATAATTAAAATATTAAAAAAAATATAATAATAAATTTAAAATTTAAAAAACCCTCCGACACAATCAAATGCTTCAAAAAGTTATAAAATAAAATGTACTGGCCCTTTAAGTTTAAATAAGTTGTCGTCGTTATTGTAGAAAACATATTTTCAAATGATGGTTGTGTTCCCGTCGGGGGGGTTAAAAATAGAGGTTCGCCGGTGTCGGGAGCAGGGTCCAAGCTACCGGTTGGTTAGGGCTGCAGAGACAGGAACCTCTTCACAATGCGAGCTGTATCGAGGAGTACTGGTTTCTGAATAAAGTCCTTGATCCAACCGCCTAAATAGAGCCTCGAGAGATGTTGATCGAGGCTTTTGGCGATCAGGCCACTGGCCGTTACGACAATCGGCACAATGACATTATTATTTATTCGAAGTGTATAGAGTGCCGCGAGTTTCTTGTGGCACTCTAGTGTCACTGCCTCGGCCCGGCTAGCATGGGCGTACCCAGCTTTTGGCCCAGGGGGGGGCAAATCAGAAATTTCAAGCCGCGTCACCCGCACATTTTTAACCCTACACAAGTAAACACTTCGAAACATGAGTATGTACAGTGTAGGGGAAACAAAACACCCGCAGGAGATCCAGTTTTCAGTGGTGGACTATAATGTCTTAGGCCCGGGGCCGCAAAACCAAATGAGGCCCCCCGGCCAAGACAGAGCGCTTTGAAAAGGTTAAGTTTTCTTTTGACTATTGATATAGAAAAGCTAGAGCATCAGACGAATTGAGGCCATGAGAACCATAGCGGCCTAATTCATTATAGCAGTATTATAATAGTGCTCTGTGCATTATGGACAAGCCTTTTGAATACCATAGAAAACCAAAACAGTATTTTTTTAAATAAAAAAAATAGGAATTACTTTGTCAACATATACAGTAAATTGTGAAACGGTAGGATGCAAGAGCGAGCGAAGCGAGCTCGAAAATTTTAGCAACCTACCCCGAATACGTAAGGTTTTCATTTGACTATTCGTACATAAATAGGAGTTGCTTTGTCGATTTACGCAGAGAAGTCTGGGAAAAAAGAGAATGTAGGTTGCAAAAGCGAGCGAAGCGAGCTCGAAAATTTTAGCACCCTACATTTATATTTAGCATGCGTAGGGGTTCCCCAACTACAAACTGCCTTTCACTTACTGAAAATAAGATTTCTATTTTGGTCCTATTGAATTTTTAGGATTTCATTAAAAAGTATTTCTGAGTTTTTGGGGCCCTACCAGGACTCGAGGCGGACTGCACCTTAGTCCGCTAGTGCCTGGTTTATCGTTAGCAAAATAAAATAATATACTGTGTGTTTGCTACAATATGACCGAGACACATTTCGCATGATACAATATGACCAGCCGCGCAGTGCGGTTTTTCCAAAATTAATGCATAAGTAAATTGTAATTGTAAAGTAAGTCCTAACGTGACTCTAACATAACTCTAACACAACTTGTATGGACAAAATTACAGGTAGGCACTTAGTTATACAAAATCCAGGGGGGGGCAGCTGCCCCCCCCTGCCCCCCCCTGGGTACGCCCATGCCGGCTAGGATGCCGTGAGCGTTGCATTGTCACTGTCACTTGTTATTTAGGTTAGGTTAGGTTAGAACTGTGACCACACAACGCACGAGCCGAGCGAGCGTAGCGAGCGGTGCCGCGGTAGCGGCCGGCGAAGTGCCAGGGTCCGTTTAGGCACAAGAGAATGTAATGTTTTGGAAATGTGGTGTTTTACAGCGATCTAACCTCGACAATCAAACAAAATACCAAGTGACGTGACTTAGTGACAGTGACAATGACAATCCAATGCTTGCAGCACTTTAGCCGGGCCGAGGCGGTGTTACTAGGGTGCCTGTAGTGGCACTTTATCCGATAGGGATAGAGTGCCAATGGTGGCACTCTATACACTGCCTTATTTATTTATAGTTTTATAATATAACGTGCAACCTGTTGTTTTTCAAACTTTTTTCAGCTTTTGATAATCTATGATCCGCTGTCAGAAGCGTCAGAATAATTATTATGACATCTGCTGTCAAGAGTTTCCAAAATGTAGATCATAGATAATACAATTAAATACAGGATTTTAAACTAGCCTAAAACATAATGCCCCAAAATGAAGGAATATGGTTATAATTCACGCCAAAGAGTTTTAAATATATACATACGAGTTCACGAAAATCTTTCTTGGTTAGTATTCTTTCTAACTAACGATAATTGGATTGCGCCTAGTGGCAACGGGCTCGCCCCTTATATCGTGGAACTTAATAAATAAATAATAATAATGCACCAACTGAGTTAAGTTCTGAGTTGAGCTCCACGATTACTGACAAATGCTTGCACTGACTGGACAGGTCCACTCAAATCTGTGTGGTTCTTTCCTCAAAAGACCATTTCAGACACTAATCTACATGGTTCTCATATGGCTTGACCAAGATTATGTCTGGACTTTAAAAGAGACTGCGACCTCTGAATTTGTGTCGGCCTTTCTTCTCAGAGTAGTCAGTTAGGAAACGCCGACCTCATCTAGCTTATTTTTGATATTTTTTAATATGACGTGTAAAAGTGATTCCGATATCGTATTTAAAGAATAAACAATTTCATTTCATTTCATTTCATTTCATTACAACCGGGGGTTGTCCTTGGGTGCACTTGCTTAGTGCATACAGGGACAATCTTCAGTTGGTGCCTTATTTCATTAAGTGTCTAACGGACCTTTGCGAGTTGGCTTCAGCCCCTCGTACTCCTTCCAAAGGTCCCTCGGACCCCAGGGCCCCGAGATTATATATATATCAAGGACATTTAAAAAGAATATTAATAATCAAGCCAGGTTTTCTCACGAGCGCTTCCCAGAATCACGGCGATCGGTCATTATGGCCAAATTTGGGGAGGGCTTAGTGCCTTTTCACACGTCCCGGTTGCCGGCTTGCCGGTGCGGGGTAGCCGGCGGCTAATTGTATGGGCATTGATGTTATCCTTCGCTGGTAAGTGTGAAAGATAACAAACATGTCCATATACTTAGCTGCCGGCGCCGGCTACCCAGCACCGGCTACCCGGCAACCGGGATGTGTGCAAGTGAAAAGGCACTTGGTCATTGTCTTTCATATCGAAACTCCCGAGTTTGCTATTTGTAGATCCTTGACGAGTGTCAAGGATCTACAAATAGCAGACTCGGAATCAGAATGTCAGAATTTCGGGTTTCTGACTACAAGTGAGTCTTGTAGTCAGAAACCCGAAATTCTGACAACCTGTCTTACTAAGGGTTTACGAATGAATTAGTAGCTGGTTTGTGGAGGTCAGAAAGGCAGTCGCTCCGAGTAAAATACTGGTATTCAGCTGCATCCGGTTAGACTGGAAGCCGACCCTAACAAAGCTGGGAAAAGGCTAGGCAGATTATAACGTGTAAAAACTCTCTTATAATGATGGTGAGTCCACCGGGGCCTACAAATACTGACATAACAGTTCAGTGTTTTTAATTTCTCGGGTTGTAACCTAAACTTTTTTCAACAGATAAATCGAACTAGCTGACATCATCTAAAATGGTATACTGGATGTGGGTAGCCTCTTATGCTATGATTGCAAGTAAGTTTTTTTGAAAATAATGTATTAGTGTGACCTATCAGAGAGCAGTGGTGTCCCAGAACAGCCGCTATTTACGAGTTGTAGATCGTAAGTTTGAACACCTGACAGACGCTTTACTTTGTGTAAATTATTTCATCACCACTGCTACCAAAACGGTGAAGGAAAACATCGTGAGGGACCTGCATGTCCTTGAACAAAAAAATCGAAAACATGTGACATCTACCAATGGATTACGGCCCACTCCCTCTCACTGAGTGGAGGTCTGAATTCCAGCGGGGCGAACATTAAAATCTGATTATGCTGTACCTATCAGGACTTATAACGGGTGTAGACATGTCCTTCCCATAATTTTTACTGGTAACCTCCCATCGTTTGTCGTGAAAACAATCAGTTGCACTGACGTTCGTCGAGCTGATGATGTGCTGTCGTACCACGGATGGTTGACTTAACGGACTGTCGCCCTAGCATTTGTCGCGTAAGTACTTATTGGTTTGTCACAACTATGATACGGAGTGTGGTTATGAACGTCAAAGCTTCAATTTTTTTACGGTATTGCTTCCCCGGAAGATCTCTTTTATAACACCTTTACTACTCTAACATCTCTTTCATCCACAGGCGCAATTGTGGCCTATAACGACGACTTCAGGATGGAAGCGTTAGACGGATTCACAGCAAAATTTAGGGTCCTGGTAGAAGAGCTAGCGATGTACTGCAAACCAATAAACTACCCCTTCGACCTGGTCAGCAGGTTGTGTATGGAAAATTTGCAGAAATAACTCAACGGTAATCGATTGTACCGTGGTGTTCGGTAAATAAAAGCATGTGGCTAAAAAGGCCACTCTTCTAGATACGAAGAGGGTTAAAGTTATCACTCATTATGACAGCACCGCCTCGAAAAATATCCATCCTCGTCGCCAACGCACTGACAGCAAGGCGACCGCTTGCTGCTGGCACGCCACCAGTGAGGTGACAGCTTGTTGTTCATGCGCTGCTTACTAGTTGGTAGCACCATCCACGTGCCTTTGGCTAGTTGTAAGCTTACATAAGGAATGGTGCGCAGGTGACGCCTCGCCGCCTGCAGGCGTTGTTTCGCCGGGGAGCAGGCTACTCGCTTGAAGCACGCTGGCGCGTGACGGCTCGCCGTCCGCTATTCTGTATAGCCATCGTGAAATAGACTTTAATGCGTTTGATTTAAAATCCTAACTTGAATGACAAGTTATTTGCCGTGTCGGAACGGTGCTGTTATAATGAGCGATGACCTTTACGAATTCATGCTCTGCAGTAGTGCTTGTGACCACTAAGTTATCGTGGCAGTAGATAGTGTTGTAAAAGACGATTAAGTATTTTGTTAAAAGATTGGTGAAATGCATTCTGGTTAACATTATTATTATATTGCGATGAATATGAGGGCTCGAGGGTCAATCGAAGGTTAAGCTGCGCTTGCCAAGGCTGGTCCATAGATGGGTTTCCATTCATAACATATCAGCAGGACAGCTGGTTAAGCCGTTGGGCCCGGCTGACATTCGTAGATCGTCGCCAGTCTTTACAGATAGTCAGCAGAAGCCCGAAAGTCTGACAACCAGTCTTACCAAGGGGTATTGTGTAATTGTGTTACCCAGTAATTGAGTTGTGGAGGTCTGCCAGGCATTCGCTTCATGTCAAATACTGGTGTTCAGCTGTATCCGGTTAGACAGGACACCGGCCCTTGGGCAAAGGCTAGGTAGATTTAATATGATAGTTCTGGTATAAAGGAACATTGGGTTTCAATGGTTATCTACACAGATAGTTCAATACCACTTTACTATGTTTCTGAACTATGCTTTTTAGAAGTAGTTAAAGAAACTCATCCTCAAGAAAAAACAGTCTTTTAACTTACACGAATCCCGTGAATTTCGTAAAAGTTACTGCTGGCATATTATGCAATTGCAATTGCAATTGTGTTAAGCAATTCCTCCGAAGCTGGTGGATTGATTGTCATAACAGGTTCCAGGAATTCATCACGCATTATTAAACCCTCGATTATTTTCTAATAAAAATGTAATAAGTACTCGTAATGTGTAAATAATGAGTATTTAATTAAAGTATATTAATAACTTTATAATTACACGAGTAGGTAAGTGTTATTAAATGAGATACTGAATTATTGAAAAAAATAATTAAATAGAACGTAATTATTTAGAATTTTATATTTATCAGTAATTTATAAACTTTATACGGCGTGTTTTTAATCGGGACTACAGGGTGACCTCGAACGATACTCTAACTAAACAGTTCAATACTGCGCGCGCTCTGCCCTCTATCTCGAAAATGATTCAAGATATAAATAAAAATTTTGAACAAAAGTTGTCGAGAATTTAATCCTCTACAATATTTATAAATACAAATAGTTTGGAAAATCCAAAAGTGCACGCCTCATACATAACACTCATTCATAAACGAAAAAGAAATTCAAAACATAGTTTCTAACAAAAATTATCAATTTATCACTTTTCATGAAGTATGTTTTGACTGCTGTTTTACCCATCAATATGGGTAAAATTTCTAACCTCGCAATCCTTACGTAATGTCAAAGACTATTTATTTAGATATTTATATTGTGGCTGTGGGTTGCTAAGCAACACATCAAGTCAAGGTTGAAAATATTTAGATAAAGATATTATGTTTTAGTTAGTATTTTATTAATTATATTTAAACTACTTTGAATAAAAGAGCCATTTTCAATAGGGTTCCTTCTATGGCTGTAACGAATGTATAAAAAAAAATTTACTCAATTAATTGATTTTATCGCAAGCTACAATGTTTTCAGGTTTCATACATTGACGGACAGGATTTTTTTTTTCATCTATTTTGATGCTTTTTTCATTTCTGGTGCATTAAATCAATTGTTAAAGTACAGTAAGTAAGAACAGTATTAATCTCCATTTTATCATCTATACAATGGTATATAAATTAAGTAGGTTCTGTGTACTAGCAGGAGTGTAACAATAAAAACAGTTGCAGAAACGGGGCAAAAAAAAGTTTTTGATCGTAGAGCACACTCTAATGCTTCGCATTATGAGCCGTGCAATAGCATAAAATCCATAGGAAACGAGATATTTGCAATAAATGTGTAAAAAACTTTTACCTTTGACCTTGGAATATCAGTAGTCGCGGACACTCTACGATACGTAGGTTTTGAGACAAGTTTTAGGGCGTCAAAATAAAGGTTTATACAAGTTTATTATAGCTGAGTATCTCTCATTCCGAGGTGAAACCCCTAATTTTCTTGGGCTATAACCCTCAGACCAAATACAAAACCAAGACATAGCGCTGCGAACAATACAGTGAAGCATGCAAAAAATACACCTCGCTCTCGCTCTCGCTCTATGCATACTCAATATATATATAATATTATAATCAGCCTATTAATGTTACCACTGCGGGGACACAGGCCTCCTCTCTGTGAGAGGGAGTGGGCCGTAATCTACCACGCGGACCCAGTGCGGGTTGGTAGATGTCACATGTCTTCGAATTGTTGGTTCTATGTAAGACATGCCGGTTTCCTCACGATGTTTTCCTTCACCGTTTTGAGAGCAGTGGTGATGAAATTATTTACACAAAGTAAAGCGCCTGCTTGGGTTCGAACCCACGACGTACAACTCGTTAGTCGGGGCCGATACTGGGCCACCACTACTCTTATGCATACTCACACACACACATTTACAACCAAACTACACCGCGCCACACAGAAAAGTAATTGCACACAAGTTTACGAAACCGAACTCACACGTCACTGTTGACAGCACTATGTCTTGGTTTTTTATTTGGTCTGAGCTGCAACCATGTTAAAATATTGATAACACTGTTTCACACTACCGTCCCTTTCACGAAATCACAGATTGCAGGAAAGCGGGAGGAAAGATGTTACACATAAAAAAAAACAAATTAAAATGGATTGATCGAATTGTAGCGGTTACACCGCCACATACAAACTACGCAGCAAAGACATGACGTCACACAATTCCTGCATCGCGCAGTTAGAGTTTACCGCGCGAACGACATAGATAAGACTACCCGAAATCAACTTACGGGCAGTTGCCCGCCAGACATAACACCCGTCTGGTTGGAGGATCCTCCCTTTTCTATGGAGGATGAGTGAACTTTACACCCTGTTCCTAATACCTCTAAATAATAAATAAATAAACTAAGTAGAATTGTAAAATTTTTTATTGGTTTGTTATTACACCTGGCAATACACGGTAGACTATGATTATAGAGTATAAAAAATGTTATTGAAATGTAGTATATTAAATATTTGTAGATAAATTGAAAAAATGCAGTTTCAATTGACTAAAAAGTACAGTTTTTGTTCAATTATTATTATTAGGCTAAAAATTACAAAATAAATACGTAAATCTATGTTATTTGTATGTCGATTGAAATCGTTAGAAAATCATTCGGTTTGTGTTATTAAAATAACTGATTGATTTATACAATTTGCAATGGTAGAATCTTCGTTTAGCGTTTGAAGTGTGTTCAATATATTAATTCAATTATTATTTACATAATAATCTCCAAAAGCACTTCAATAATTTTATACCAAATTCATGCACAAATGATGCACAGTGGGATAAAACGCGTATGTGCATTCGCACCGCATATATTTGAGTGATTTTTTCAAACGTCAAACGAAAATTTGAATCGGTTACTAAAATAAAATAGGGGTATGTTTGAAAATCTATTTTAAATTTTGCTTAAGTAGGCGGCAAAACGCACACAAATGTCTCCAATTCGATTTAATATTCTTATTGTCATAATCGTTAAATAATAAAGTCTTCTTCTAAATGCATCGATTCTTATGAAAAAACAATAAATACGTCGAAAAATTCACTAATTATTTACAAAAAATAATGATCTTACACTACGCACAGATAATAAATAGAATAAATAAACAGTCAAATATTAATTCTAAATCACTAAACATTATCTAAAGAGTTTTTAGTATGGTCGGCCATTTTGTCCGCCATCTTGCGATTTTAAGTTCGAATGTTTGTACTGATGTATTTAAAAAATGTAAATGTTCGTTTTGCATTGCATAGTTTAATTGATTCTTGGTCTCGATATAAGACAGATAAGTATCACCACACTAATTTATAAGAAGCAGAAAGATCCAAATACCGTTACTACTCGTATTAAAAACCCAATATGAAGAAGTATTTGCGATTGATTAGTGTGGAACTCTTATCGATTTTTAATCGATTAAACTATGAACATTTATTAAGTGATACTTAAATTTATCGATTATTGGAAGACGAAGATTGGTCGCTTACATTATTTTACAGTATATTTTTACTTATAAAAAGTTGGCACTAATAGTGGGACTCCACTCCCAGAGAATATGATTATGGAAAGAAAGCGATATATCGATATGACTGTGATAATCGATTAGTTTATCGATATAGATAGTTTTTCGGCTCTTCCGCGATGGGGTCCGTGCATGTGCCCAGGTGTTTTAGTTGTACGATACTCCTGAAAATAAAGAAAGAAACACCTATTAGTTTAAATTCATCAGCAAGGAAATATTCAGTGACAAAGCTGTCATTAGACGCAAATTACTTTTGGTCGTTAGCCCGCATTCGGGTGACCGAATGACTTTACCCGCATTCGGGTGACCAAATGATCCGCATCTGGTTGTCAGAATGTCTTTACCCGCATTCGGGTGTCGGAATGACTTTACGCGTATTCGGAGTCCTGACAAAATAATTTAAACTCTGGCAGCCTTGACAGATTCGGGTGTCTTAGGAATTGGACGATAAATCTGGACGCACTTGACCAAATTCTACAGGCATCTGAATTTGGAGACTGGAGAGCCGTGTAGTGGCTCAGAGGTAACGGCTGCAATTGACGAGTTGTAGATCGTAGGTTCGAACCCTGACAGGCGTTTTACTTTGTGCAAATTATTTCATTACCACTCCTCTCAAAACTGAGAAAGAAAACATCGTGAGAAAACCGGCATGTCCTAGAACCAAAAGAAGTTCGAAGACTTGGGACATCTACCAACCCGTTTTGGGCCCGCGTGGTGAATTACAGCCCACTCCCTCTCACTGAGAGGAGGCCTGTGTCCCAGCAGAGGGAACAATATATGCTGATTATGTTGTAAGCAAGAAAAATTGGACCTTATTGTCATTTAAATCTGTCAATAACAAAGGCAATGAACGACCGTGAAGGGTAAACAGCACAAAGAAATCCTGGGAATGGAATAATTAAAATATTTACAGAGTAATCACATGTTTTACTTACGTCGATTACGAAAGATAAGTAATGTAAATAAATTTCTTCTTAACAAAGATTTATTTGTGTTCAGAAGATAACCAAGTTAGGTAACCAGTTACTATATATTTGTGTTTGTACAGTGCAGGTGGCATGTGTAAATTTAAATAAGATTGTAAATATGTAGTATGTAATTTTAAGCGGATATTACATCAGCTCGTTAAGATTATTCAATACTAGCTTTTGCGTAGGCGCGGGAATTATCCCACGGGAAAGTATTACCGGGATTAAAAGTACCCCATGGTCCAATTCCAACCCAGATCATGGTCTACCTGTGACCCAACATCGAAATCCGTTCAGCAGTTAAGGGTACATAACCGCCTCTGTGGTCTAGTGGTTAAGCCACCGGTCTCAGACCCAGAGGTCCCGGGTTCGATTCCCAGTGGGAGCAAAATTTTCTGCTCGGTTTGGTTGGTGGTAGGGCTTTTTCTAAGTCCGCCTGGCTAGCTACCACCATCTTATCTAAGTCTGTCGCCATAACAACTATGTTAACAGCATTGTTGTGTTTCGGCAGTTAGAGATAAGATAGCCAGTTCCTCTGTGGTTGAGGATTCCGGGTGAAGTTCGCTTCCACCTTCGGCCTGATCATCACTTCAACATCAGGTGAGATGCAGGCCAAGAGCTTCCCCGTAGAAGGTAAAAAAATAAAAATAAACATAAGAATCATGGCCCTTCTCATAAGATGATCTAGTAAAAAAAGACAAAAATAGAGGTGGTCATTGTATGGATAGTCATGATGTGATGGTTAGGGTGAGGATCACGATGGATGGAATCTGCCATGTGAAAGATGGTAATTAAGACTGAAACTGCGAGTGACGAACTAAAATACCGGCTAACAGAGATGTATAAGAACCCCGTCCGGCCTTGGGCCTCAATCCATCGAAAAAAAAACAAAATATTCTGCCTGTGTACGAAGAGTTTCGTACCGTATTACGATCGAGCAAAAAACACCAAAAAAATTTGCTAACAGCTACAAATATTGTCTAAAACTGACAACTTTTACGGACCATTTCATAATTTTTGAAAATAAAATTAAATAAAAATTAGGTTTGTTCTCTACTCGATGAGCACTAGACAATGATACCCCGCCGCATGCCAAGAATGGAATTCATAAATAAATAAATAAAGTTTATTATATGTAATCCCCTTTAATTTTATTTAGTTTTTACTATTTTTTGTTAAAGCGGCAATACAAATACACAATCTGTGAAAATTTCAACCATTTTACCTATTCCGGTTCATGAGATACAGCCCGCTGACAGACGGACGGACGGACGGATTGACGGATAGCGTAGGCTTAGTAATAGGCACCCCTAAAAAATCACGGGTAAAAGCAAACGCTTCCAAGCGGAATAGAGAAAACACACAAACAACATAATTATGATGTTGTTTTTGCAGAACAATAGCCATGACGTAAAAGGCAATCCCCACAACACTCTTTCGTCTTGGGTATTGCCAGTTGTCTATTTGATTTACTATCTTTATTTAGCCATTGGCGGGAACTATGCAGTTGGAAATACCTACTGGTAGAAGAACATTAAAAGGACTACAATTTTGTATCACTGACAAAAGCACAGTGATCTTTATTCTCATTACAATAAGGTTGCTGGTTGGTGGTTATTTGGGTTACTGTCAGAGGTATATTAACTGTGAAAGTAATTCCATGAATTCATTGTTTTTTTAATTCATTGTCGCAATAAAGAAGCTCAGTTAAGCAATTTTTGCTTAGAAGGTAACATGATGCTGAAAGTACCAGGCTTCCATATGTTCAAAGAATTCATCTAGACTCTTCTTCTAATTCTAGATCCCGTTCACTATGGCAAAAATGTATGTTATTTAGCCCTACTATCGAAACGTATGTTAACGATAGCGAAAGTACCAGGCTCCCATAAGCCCAAAGAACTCACCGGCAGTTCTCCATCTCCAAGAAGTATTTAATTTTGTAGTTTATAAAGCAACAAGCTATGTCCCCCGATGGCATTTCCCATCGGCGAAACGATGAACTTTTTTTATACAAACTTTCATCTCCTATCTAAATCCTTAGGGAATGAATTTTCAAAAATCATTCCTTAGTGATCTCCTGCGTTTTTCGTTATTTATGGAATTTTTGTGCAAAATTTCATGTCAGTAATTTATTTGCTTTAAATGCGGTTACAAAGGTGTTATTTTATAGTTCTTGTGCGATGACACATTTCGCCATATTTTGGCATGCAAATATTAGTTAATAGTTTGGAAAATCCAAAAGTGCACGCCTCATACATATCACTCATTCATAAACGAAAAAGAAATTCAAAACATAGTTTTTAACAAAATCGAACAATTTATCACTTTTCATGAAGTCGTAATGTCAAAGACTATTTAAAAAGATCACTTGGCGGTTGCTAGGCAACTTACGGACGTCAAGTCTAAGGTTGAAAATATTTAGTTATAGATAATTATATTTTAGTTAGTATTTTATTAATTATAATTAAACTACTTTGAATAAAAGAGCCATTTTCGATAGGGTTCCTAGGGACTTTTCCTTCTATGGCTGAAACGAATGTATAAAAAAAAAGTTGACTCAATTAATTGATTTTATCGCAAGCTACAATGTTTTCAGGGTTCATAAATTGACGGACAGGATTCTTTTTTCAACAATTTTGATGCTTTTTCCATTTCTGCTGCATTAAATCAATTGTTACAGTATTAATCTCCATTTAATCATCCATACAATGGTATATAAATTAAGTAGGTTCTGTGTACTAGCAGGAGTGTAACAATAAAAACAGTAACAGAAATGGGGCAAAAAATATTTTTCGATCGTAGAGCACACTCTAATGCTTCGCATTAAGAGTCGTGCAATAGTAAGGTCAAATCAAACCAAATCAAATATTTTATTTCATAAGCCCAATACATAAGGAGAGAAACATTAACAATGTATTACTATAAGTAACTAGGATCCTTAAGTATTAGACTAGTACAGCATGCTCAGTTTCGTGAAACTGCAGACACCCGAACTAGGACGAGTCCTGTATCTCAGGTATTTATAACATGCTTCTATCCTAGCGGTTTATTAGGCTGCGCGTTAAGTAGATGTATGTATGTCATTAAAATAATTGCTTGGAAATCGAAGTGTTGGCAATGAAAGTACCAGGGTCTTACAAATTCGAAGGAACTCACCTAGACCGACAGTTTTCCATCTCCAGGAAGCATTTGTTGGAGTATGTCTTGTTGTCAGTACCGCAGACGGGGTCGTACTCGGGCGGGCACACGCGCGCGCAGCCGGAGTACTGGAAGCGCGCCAAGCAACGCTTCAGAGGTACCACGAACACGTGCTTGCTGTGAATAGAGATAGAACTCTTTGTTTAATATGAGCGCCTGGTATCCTGGTTCTCTTGTGTGCTGAGGCATTTTTATAGGCTGAGGAATATTATGGTTGGCCATCATTTGCTGTGAAGTCCAATACAAATTATTTGTCACAAAGTTGATTCGATATTAGGACTGGTCATGACGATAGCCATACATTTCACTTAAAAGCAGTATCATCATCATCATTTCAGCCATTCAGTGCTGGACATAGGCCACTACATCAACTGGTCCTATCCGGTCCGGTAAGCAGTGATAGCCTAGTTGTGTGACTGTCGAACTGCCAAGTCATAGGTCTCTAGTTCGAACCCAAGGCACGCACCTCTGACTTTTCGGATTCATGTGCGTATTGTATAATTATCACTTGCTTCAAAAACAGTGAAGGAAAACATCGTGAGGAAACCGGCATGCCTGAGAGATATTTCTCGACGTCATGTCAAGCCAAGTCAGAGCCCCATGGGCGGCTTTAAAACTCTGACACCAGGTTAGTCATTAACCACATGAAAAGAAAAACCAGTCCTGTGCTTCTCGGACAAAAAACCGGTGGTACTCACCCGCAATTCTCCTTCTTCATCAAACACTCGTTCTTATAGAACCGGTTGTCGGAGCCGCAGATGAAGGCGGGAGTGTCGGGGCAGTCCTCGTGGCACAGCGCCGTCGTGCGGCAGTGCGGCGCCGCCACCGGCACCACGTGCTGCCCGCATGTGGCCAGGCGGAGCTCGCATTCTGATCTGGTGGTTAAGAGGGTGTTAGTTTCAAAAACCAAATTCAAAAGTCATTTATTTAAACTAGGCTGAGAATCAGCACTTTTCGAACGTCAAAATTACATAAGACAGTCCCACAAAACGACCGTTCTTCACCACCTCCTAGTGCTTTAGCTGGGAAGAAAAAGCGGCGCAACAAACTCCCCAGCATTTTGTTTTGGTAGGAGGATAATGCAGTCAGAAATTAGGTTATTAATTCGAGAAAGGCGTCTGATCGAATAAAAGATTTCGTATATTTTTAGTTTTATCGTTGGACTCTCGCCTTTATCGGAGGACGTGCGATCTTTGGATGTGATGGGGTGATGAGGCCCGCTGGGCATGGCGGGCTGATACCAGTGGGGGGTGCGGCGAATGTACAAAGTATCTCCCGACTCATGGTAGTAGTAGGAACAGTAGGGTTTTAGTTGGTAGGAGTCCCACATAACCCTCCGTTCTCCCAAGACGACGGGTGCTCATGAGGATGACGCCAAGTAAATAAAAAATAAAAGAAGATTATCTTGCTAAAGAGCTGATTTTGGTAGACCAAGTTTAATTAACATTTGATTCTCTACCAATTAATTTTTTGTACAACTCCAGTTCTCCAACTTGCACCAAAAAGACTGGGCATTGCATTGAATTCTAAAAGCGATGTTGGGACGAAAAAGACGAATAACGTCAACCACAAATAAATTGGGATAAGGCGATGATGAATGACGATTGCACCAAATCTACTAACTTGTAAACATTTCCATCGGAGCCGCAGACGGGTTGGTCCACAACGTTCTCGCAGGTATCGGGGCAGTCCTCCTTGAATCGGGGCAGTAGTGTGCAGTTGCCGAAGTGCGCCAGTTGGATTCCTTTACTGTAATCAATCACACAGCGTCTTGTTAAAGATTTGGTAAAAGGCTAGCGGGTGATGATGAATGTTTTGTAAAAGATAGTGAATGGTAAGGAATAAACCTGTAGGTAAGTTGTCTTGAAAGTTGATGAGTCTGGTAATTAGGAACACCCATTTTTTTTTCGAAGTGTATAGAGTGCCGCGAGTTTCTTGTGGCACTCTAGTGTCACTGCCTCGGCCCGGCTAGGGTGCCGTGAGCGTTGCATTGTCCCTGTCACTTGTTATTTAGGTTAGGTTAGGTTAGAACTGTGACCACACAACGCACGAGCCGAGCGAGCGTAGCGAGCAGTGCCGCGGTAGCGGCCGGCGAAGTGCCAGGGTCCGTTTAGGCACAAGAGAATGTAATGTTTTGGGAATGTGGTGTTTTACAGCGATCTAACCTCGACAATCAAACAAAATACCAAGTGACGTGACTTAGTGACAGTGACAATGACAATCCAATGCTTGCGGCACTTGAGCCGGGCCGAGGCGGTGTTACTAGGGTGCCTGTAGTGGCACTTTATCCGATAGGGATAGAGTGCCAATGGTGGCACTCTATACACTGCCTTTTTTTTAGGTGAATGCGCAGAATCTCTATCAGTGATAATATCAGACTGTAGAATGTTTTGCAGTTGCAAAGTTATAAAAGATCAGCTTATCATCTATATGCTATGGTTTTTACCAATTACATCTTGTCTATTAAAAAAAACAAGAAATATAATTTCAAATTTTTACAATATCATCATAATAATAATTTTAAAAGGAATGTTCAGAGCCAAGCTAAAAAACATTAAATAATAAAAACAGGAAAAACCCACACGTTAAAAATGGCATTCCATTTTTAACGTGTGGGTCCCTGTTTTTATTATTTAATGATTTTTAGGTAATCTACTAGGATGACATAAAAACTCAATACTCACAGGCAAGTAGCGACCTTCAAGAAGCAAGGGTTGGTGTAAACCTTCTGGTCGGTTCCACAGACAGGGTCAAGGTCGGCGGGACACTTGACCTTCATGCACCTGTTCATTTTGCCGCGACACTTCTCCATGTCTACCTTCTTTACAATCTTTCTGTTGCTTACACTCCTGTTGAAGATATTGAAAGTTTAATATAGATACCAACTTTCTAAGAACTGCACCACACGATAAATCACAATCTGTTTCATTTTGACAGTTCAACAAAATTCATTGCGCTATTTACGTTGTTGAGCAGACAAATTCGGGTAAGTAATATATGGTATAATTACAAAATGACTAATATTTACAAGATATAACAACTGAACCCATAATTTTATTTGATATAATCATCAGTTAATATAATAAACGATTGATATAATTTTAAAATAACTAATTTTTATAATCATAACATACATTGAATATAAAATCGTTTGATATACCACTCAAAAGACATAAAACATATTTAGTCTAATATGTAATTTCTTTCACAGTTAGTAACCTGAGTAGATATACCTAACTGAGTACCATCTGCCAAGATGGTCACTCGCTACGCTTGTTTCACGCGTTAATGGTTACTGTTCTAACCTAACCTAACCCAAATGGTTCACCAACAATAGAGGCGATCTGACACTCGGCGGCCGCTGCCGTGGCACGCTCACTACGGTCGCTCGCCTTCGCGCGTTAATGGTCACTGTTGACTGTTCTAACCTAACCAGAACCCAAATGGTTCACCAACAAGAGAGGGGATCTGGCACTCGGCGGCCGCTGCCGCGGCACGGTCCCTGCGGTCGCTCGCCTTCGCGCGTTAATGGTCACTGTTCTAACCTAACCTAACCAAAATGGTTCACCAACAAGAGAGGGGATCTGGCACTCGGCGGCCGCTGCCGCGGCACGCTCCCTACGGTCGCTCGCCTTCGCGCGTTATTGGTCACTGTTCTAACCTAACCTAACCCAAATGATTCACCAACAAGAGAGGGGATCTGGCACTCGGCGGCCGCTGCCGCGGCACGCTCCCTACGATCGCTCGCCTTCGCGCGTTAATGGTCACTGTTCTAACCTAACCCAAATGATTCACCAACAAAAGAAGGGATCTGACGCTCGGCGGCCGCTCACGCCTTAGCCTTCTAACCTAAAATATCCGAGTCGGATTGCTTTGAATCGGGGTGTTAACCATAATGATGGTATCAATATAAATTTTAAACGATAGACCTAATGATTTTCGATTAAATAAACGTTATATCCAATAACGTTATATGAAATAAGTTTTAGAGTATATAAATGTTATATTTAAAGAAATTATATCAACAGTTGATATATCTCACGTTTATTATATCTTGTGAACGTTATTGAAATGAAAATATACCAAATAACTTTATATGATATGAGACGCACCCGACAAATTCGAACATATGAAGAAAAGAAAGAAAGAAAAAGTATTTATTGGGAGAAGCACAGATTTCAAAATAAACTAAGAGTTTGTCTTAGATTATTAAAAAAAAAAAAACAAAAAAAAAATACAACCAAGTAAAATTAAAATAAAAGCAGAGTCCTGTGCGAGGCCAAAAAAAAGGCTCCTATCTCAGCACGATGCTGCGACATTTAATAATAAATGTCGCAGCGCTGGTATTCTGATAGGGCCCGCAGTGATGTCACGGATAGATAGAAGTAGATAATAAATAAAATAGATGTATGAAATACATTATAAAATAAAATAAAACATATAAAGCATTGGATTAGCAATATCCTTCAAAATGATTCAGATTATGATTGATCGTGATTAGGCAATTGGGGGATGCTGGACTATCTTAATTTTATTTATAACACAGAGCACGGAATCCCCGTACATTCCGTGCTCTGTACTAATAAAATTCGTGGCGCCGAAACTGCGTTGAAAGCACAACATCTGTCACACGTATACGACAGTACACTATTATACGACAGTATAATTATGATGAATAGAAACTGACGGATTTGAGGGCGGTCCCCTCAAATCCGTCAGTTTCTATTCATCATATACTGTCGTATACGTACGTATAGTGTCGTACTGTCGTAGTGCGAGTAGATGATGATACGCTTGGTTTGTATAAAAATTGTTGATAATGCCGTCTCTAGCAGCGGCCACCGAGACGTCTCTTTGCACCGTGATTCTAAATTTCAAATCCTTGATTGCAATATTTGGAAACTATTTTTTTAATTTTGTTTTTACTTTTTTGGGCTGTAGATGAATAACAGTAAGCCACTGTTTTGACCAACTTCGAGTCTATTTAGTTTTTATTTATTATTATGAGAGAACTTTAATTTGTGTGGCGTAGCCGTAGCTCTCATGTCTCTATGCGCTGCTGTCGCTGAGACTATGTCACATCTCTCCAACCTCGTGTTCCATGGTCCTCCTAATCCACTGAGTGCTAGTGCAACTAGCTCATTTGTGTGTTGTGCAAGTCTTCTCTGATATCATACGCTATGCTGACTTATTTCTTGCTTTACTGTTCGCGTATTCAGGTCTAGGTATATGTCTGTTGCTTATACTTTGGGGAATATTGAACATAATTGTTGCTCTTTTGGAAACAATGATCTGAAATTCTGAATCAATTAATTATTGACGTTATTTCCACTTCAACAAATATCAAAGGAGATCATTCACCCTCCATACATTTTTGGGATAAATCAGAAAGTGCCAAACAAAAACAAAATTATATTCCGTTAGAACATGTTATTCTCTTCACTTTTCACTATTGGACCAAATATGTAGGGCTATTCCCTGCGCTGTTATACGAGTTTGAAAAATACTGTTTTCAGTTTGTTTTAGTTCAGAGAATCTATGTTTAATAATAGCTTTTTACGCCAGTAAACATTATACAGTTATCATCTTTTAATGTGAAACTAAGGTATATGCGAAATAAAGTTTTTTTTTTCGTTTATTTATAAATTAAAGTTAGGTAATGATTAGCGACTGTTTAACCATTTTTGACGATTGAAAGACACTAAACTTTAAGCAACGTTTATATTATAAATAATCCCCATAAGTGTTTGAAATACACACACTTTCATAATTTTGCCCAAAATGAATGATCTCCTTTACGAAAGTGTAAATACAGTTGATTTCAGAATGACAAACTCTATTGTCTACAGAAGTCGCATACACAAATGTGAGTAAGCGCTTTTTCCTTATTTATACTTAATTCTGTTTTCTTTTTAGGTTATATGACTGGTTACCCTTGTATCCCTGTTGCACCTTGCCGAATGAGTGGTTCAATGAGTAAGTACCTACTGCTTTCCTCAGTATTAGTTGTCATTATCATCAACATCATTTCAGCCGAAAGACGTCCACTGCTGGACATAGGCCTCCCCCAAGCATCGCCACTTCGACCGATTCTGTGCTTCCCGCATCCAGCAGATTCCTGCGGCCTTTACAAGATCATCGGTCCATGTTGTGGGAGGCCTTCTAACGCTACGTCTTCCGGTACGCGGTCGCCACTCCAGAACCTTTCGGCCCCATCGGCCATCTGTTCTGCGAGCAATGTGATGTGTACCCACTGCCACTTAATTATATATAGGATTGGTTATTCATTTTATAGTAATGACCACGCACTGTTCATCCTCATAATTGGTTCACTAGGGTTTGAAACTATATGATTCTCACATAGACAAAAATACCTCTGTTATTACTGTCCAGCCGTGGAGAGAATACGTTCTTGACAGCTATCAGTTTCATACTAACCAATATGTGTTTTGCGAATTGGATCCTTATTACTATTAGAAATTGTTCAACTTACACGTGTCAGAAACGCATTCTCTAAGCGCGGACTGCACAGTAGAACCTATAATCTGCGTTCGCAATTCATTTGCTAACATTTAATAAACAAACACGAGTTTTAGGAAATTAATCTGTAATACCTACACATAAGGTTCAGTTTGCGCTACAACTTTTTCATGACTTTTTCAACTGTACTAGTCGTTCTAAAATTAATTTTATTTGATGTTTGTCTAATTGGAAAACTTGTGTTTGTTTACATGTTTGGCAAATAAACTGCGAATGCACATTAGACGCGTGGTCAAAATGTTGTCTTATCAACACAATTTGACAAAACATTAAGTATCACTAATGTTTACCAACAGCGCCTCCCTGTAAATGTCATTCCGTGTATAATTCTAATTCTAGTGCTCTAAAGTGATTGTAACCACACAATAGACTATGCACAAATCATACCGTATCTGTGCATCTGATTAATTTATCGTTTTCTACTACTTATAAAGTGTTAGAAGTCCTTAATGCTTTGTATTTCTCCCCCTCTCTCTCTTCACTACTTACCCACAATTCAACATCTTCATCTCACACTCGTTCCTGTACACCATTTCATCGGAGCCGCAGACCAGTTTCTCTTTCTGTCCTATACAGTCCTTAGGACATGACTCCCCTCCCGATGTTCTCTCTTGTGATACGCAGAACGACATTGGTACTTCGAAGACGTGTTTACTGAAAACATAAATTATATTACGATTAATAATATGGCCAACCTAATCGTATTTATTGTATTAAAGATCTCAAAGTGACAACTTAAAATAGTAAATTACTGTCGAGGCCCGCAATCAAGGCATTGATGGACGTTCGTGAAAATGTGGGCCGAGGCAAAGCCGAGGCACACAGACGTCAGTCCATCAATGCCTAGTTGTGGCCAAGGCTTGTATAGTAATTTTCTCAAACAATGCGCGGACATTCAAACCAAGTAAATTATTCATAAATTCCAGAATCAATGACGAACAAAGAAAAATTTTCACGCGCAAATATGGTCATTTTTGTTTCTTCACAGCTCTATTTGCTAAGCCAGTTCGAAATTTAAATAAAATCTTTGATAAGTTACCCCCTTGATTGCCATGTGTTGAAGTAAAAAGTTAGTTCCATTATTAAATAACAGGACAGATATGAGTTTTCATAGTAATTTATTTGGCCGCTAAACACGACAGATATGGATTTTCATACTAAGATTGCCGGGCTGATGCTCGCTTGTTTTTGACCAGGACAGCGATTTGTCTCGAAGAAGGGTGAGCATCAAGATGACGGGACCAAGCCCCCAATTTAAAATGCATCACATTCAAGAGTTAGTACTACATATGTACTAATTGTACCCTAAACAAGACATTTGTACCTCTAAAGGTAAAGGAATTATGTCAAGATTTCCCTGGTCCCGCCACTTTGATATCAAAGTGGCGGGACCTTTTGGATGCGCTATTCAGAGGCAGGTAATACACACCCGAAGACTTAGTGCTACATTTGTACTGGTATATACTCAGTTTTCAATACAATTGTAAGTGCCAAATTAAAGTTATGTGATTAAAACATTGGTCCCGCCATTTTGATGATTCATGTTATCGCTGAATTCATATGAAAAACGTTAAAACTCGTGCAAAATCAAATGTGGAAACTTAGTACGTCATACGTACTTCATCGTGTGTAATTTTCATATTCGTAACCTAAGTACATCAAAAATTATCTATCATTCGTAGTTTTCTTTGAAATGGTCACATCTATGCAGAAATGAAACCACCCAAAATTGTTATGAAAAATGTATATTATTATATATTGATCCAATTTAACTACTTATACAGTGTGGATTTTTGAGACGGGGCAGCAACAGTGTTGGGCAATGGGACAATTCAATTAATTTTTAATAAAATTAAAATTTACAATTGCCTGAAAATCATATTATTATAATAATTATTTTGTTTAAATTCTTAAATAATTAGGGTTGATAGAGTGTGACTAAATATTACAGCAAAAATAAAACGATGACTGTGAAATTATAATTATTATAATAGATAATAATTTTGAACACATAAAGGAGAATGGGCGTTATTATATGAGTTGCGTCCCAACCCTTCTAACAAGTTGCGACTATTATAAACATGTTCATTTAGGCTTTTTTATGATTAATAATTCATGTTTTTATTAAAATTGCGTGCAGGTCAAAAGCTATTGAGATTCAAGTGAAAAAGGTGTTTTGTATTTTTTGAGGTATGAGGTAACAGGGTATAAAGTTTACTCATCCTCTATACAAAAGGGAGGATCCTCTGCACAGACGTGTCGTGTCTGCCCATTTCGGGGAAGTTATATACGGCAAACCGAGGTCTTGCTTCTAATATCGTTCTTGAGACTTCATGTCGCACTCGCTGTCGAATCAAAGACCGAGCACAGGTCGCACACAATGTTCCATAGTACTACGTAACAAATAAATCGACTGTCCCTATGTATAGTATCGAAATTGAAAATTTACGTTTTTTTTTTATTGTTCTAACACATTACATTTTCAGTATATTTTCACACTAAAAAGAGAATAAACAATAAAAATGCCTATAAATGCATATTTTTAATTGTACAATATCGATATTTAACAAATGATCCAGCGTAAACGATCGAATGTCCCAGATTCGATTTTTTACTTCGATAACATTTTTGGTTGGGGTATCGAAAGTGACTGTTTCGATATTATTCGTTGGTGTAATATTTATTTTTCGTTTATTATTAAATAATTATTGACTATACCTATAAATTTTATAGGTATAGTCAATACTACGATACGATACGATACAGTACGTGGAAGTATTTTTTATGTTTCAATAAACATATAAAATACTTCCACGTACTGTATCGTCTAAGACACTTCCAATATTTTCCTATCACAAAGTCCGACGTAAAATACTGAAAGAGTCACTTTCGATAAGCTTTGGTAAAATTGTTCCAAAGTATAGTATCGAAATGGGTAGTTTCGATTGTTCAGAACTAATGGATGAATGTAATAAAGTATTGAAACTAGCATTTCTCAAAAACTATAAAGAAATCTGATGCAAGGGTATAATTTATTTGTTTATTAATACAATTTTGGAATTTAACTCAAATTAATTGCAGTTAGCTCCATAAATGTAAATTTTGTACACAAAATGAACTTCAAAGCGCTCTTCTGTAAAGTGCTTGTTTCCCATTTCGATATTATACGTAGGGGCAGTCGAAATATCAAGTGCCTTTGGCTGTATATGTATACAGCCAAAGGCACATTATTACATGAATCACTTTATGATCATATTATCTGAACAATGTAGGAATCACAATTATGTTTGCACACATGAATACAATAATATCTGAGCAAGTTAATGTAATTCAAATTCAACGTTATTACTACGTCATAAAGAAGATTTGACTAGCAATCTAACTTGCTTATTGTATTCATGTGTGCATACATAATTGTGAATCCTACATTGTTCAGGTAGTTATGATCATAAAGTGGTTCGTAAAATAATGTGCCTTTGGCTGTATACATGTTACTGAAATAAAGCAGTCACATATTAATGAATCTAAATCTTGACCACAATTATTAATTATGCTTATAGTTGTTACAATATTATGAAGTTTTTTGACGTTCATATATTTTTGAAACCTGAAAGGGCCAATATATTAATGAACGCGACTGTACATAGCACGAATTAACTCTACATACTTCCCAGGCAAACCTTTCTCTTTCAAGGCCCATCACAACACATCCCGAGGTATTATCATACGCTTTCTTCAGATCAATAAACACATGTGCCAGTTTTTGTGTGCACGTCTGTACTTCTCGCACAATTGGCGCAGTGCAAAGGTGGCGTCCATTGTTCCTCGACCTGGCATAAACCCAAACTGTTTTGGGGTAATCTCACTCTCCTCTCTCAGTCTTTTCTCTATTTCTTTCTCCCATAACTTCATTCTATGTGACATGAGCTTTATCCCTCGATAGTTGTTGCTGTCCCGTACATCACTTTTATTCTTGAAGATGGATCAGTCAACACTTTATGCCTTATTTAACAGATGAATACAATCATCTGCTAATTAAGACATTGTCTTTGCCAATTAACTAACTTGTATTTTACTAAATAAATGAACCCAGCACATACAGCACTTTCCCTGCATGAGATACAGTCATACAGAGTTATGACCATACAAAAAAAAATACACTCATTGAGATCTTTCATACGATATAGGTAGAAAAGTGTTACAACACTTGGGACGGAGCCGCCCATTCTTCTTTGTAGTCATTATTTAATAGTAATGATTAATTTGTAGAATTTGTATTTGTGTTTGTTGTTTTTTGTTTGTTTGTATACGGTAATTGTTTTGTTTTTGTTTGTTTGTGTGTTGTGTATTTGTAGATGGATTTGTGTTGTTTGTTTTATTATTTGTGTTTGTATTTGTGTTTGTTGTGTGTTTGTGTGTGTTTTGTTTGTTTGTTTGTTTGTTTGTTTGGGTATTAGTATTAATTCGCACTTTCTACAAAATTCCTACCTGTACATCAGAATCATAAAGCTCGTTTGGTTCATTTCTGCATACATCTTTCCAATTCTATAAAAATAAAATTTTCGATAGTAAAATATGATACTTGATGAACTTTTATCATTAAAACACTAAAGGCAACATTTATATTGGATCAATATACATATATATCATAATCAAAACCATTTTTTCATTTCTGCATAGATGTGACCATTTCAAAGAAAACTACGAATGATAGATAATTTTTGATGTACTTAGGTTACGAATATGAAAATTACACACGATGAAGTACGTATGACGTACTAAGTTTCCACATTTGATTTTGCACGAGTTTTAACGTTTTTCATATGAATTCAGCGATAACATGAATCATCAAAATGGCGGGACCAATGTTTTAATCACATAACTTTAATTTGGCACTTACAATTGTATTGAAAACTGAGTATATACCAGTACAAATGTAGCACTAAGTCTTCGGGTGTGTATTACCTGCCTCTGAATAGCGCATCCAAAAGGTCCCGCCACTTTGATATCAAAGTGGCGGGACCAGGGAAATCTTGACATAATTCCTTTACCTTTAGAGGTACAAATGTCTTGTTTAGGGTACAATTAGTACATATGTAGTACTAACTCTTGAATGTGATGCATTTTAAATTGGGGGCTTGGTCCCGTCATCTTGATGCTCACGAAGAAGGTTGTCAAAATAATGTTCGAATTTCCAAGCATGTTTGAGATTTTTTTTTTTTAAAACACGGGCGCAATGTTTTTTTTTTCTCCTTTCATCTGTTATCGTGTTTCTAGCCTTAATCAGACGGGGTCTTTGTATGAGATTGTTTTTGGGATGTTCCATTGAACATTCACGTTATGTGGTTTAGTACTAAATGTTTTCACTGTCTCTGGTCCTAGTTCAGGATTTGGTATCTCTTTAGGCAGATTATATCCTCTTGTCTGTCTAGGAGGTTCTTGGCTATATGGCTTGGATATAATTAATGGCATTGCTGTGCTTGCCCAGTCTCTGTATGTTTTGCTTTTCATCTTTCACTTCACAAATATAGTGAAATTGAAGACACCTCAGAGAGTGGAGCTTTCTTAAATAGGACTTTATTGTTGCCCCTAAACATGAGTAAACTGGTTCAAAAACAAATTCTGTCTCAGTAGGTAAGTTAATAATCATTTTCACCCGTATAAGTTTCGATCCCGTGGAAATATCGGGATGAAACATATCCTATGTATTAATCCAGGATTCCAGGTTATACATATAACCTATCTGTGAGCCAAGTTTCATCCAAATCCGTTAAGTAGTTTTTGCGTGAAACATTAACAAACATTCAACCATCCATCCTCACAAACTTTCGCATCATCACTACATTTATAAAAAAAACAAAGTCGCATCCCGCTGTCTGTCCCTATACATAGGGACAGACAGCGGGATGCGACTTTGTTTTTTTCTTGCTTAGATCTTTAAAACTACGCAACGGATTTTGATACGGTTTTTTTAATAGATAGAGTTATTCAAGAGGAAGGTTTATATGTATTATACATGCATACTATAAAATAAAATAAAAATAAAAAGCCTTCTATTTCGTTGCAGATTACAGAAAATATAAAATAAAAGTTAAATTCTATGCTAGTATTATAATTTTTTTTTAGTGTTTCTTAAATTTAGTTGTTAGTTTAGATTTTACAGGAGTTTTAATATAATTGCGCATTTAGTTATCTGCAAGAACCCCTCTGCAGGTAAAGGCCTCCTCCAAAGGTAGCCAGTCCTCTCTAGATTGGGCTACTTTAATCCAGTTGTGGCTGGCATGGCATGCATACTATAGTAAGATATAATTATATCACGCGAGCAAAGCCGCTGGCGGAAGCTAGTTAATAATATGAGTAGGATATTCAAAGAAATACCCTACCTTTATTGAGAACCAATCTCACACAGATTACTCTTCGGTAAAATCACTATTCAAAATGCTGCTCTTCTCTATATACTTTCAAAAGTACGTACCCGCAATTGCTAGCCTTCATCCTGCAGGCGTTGGCATACAGCTTTCCATCGGATCCACACGTCGGTCTGGCGACGCGCCAACAGGATTCCCGGCAATGACGGGTAGTCTGGCAATGCTTTTTATTCGTCCGTACTACACCTTGCCTGAAATTTTATTTCAAAGGATTAATTTGGGTAATTTGGTAAATGTTTAGTTATAGGATGGGCTGGGCCTCAATATGATTTTTGAAACTATATTAAAATTTGGATATATTTGCTTTTTTTACAAATAAGTACCTCAACATTTTTGCTCGGTTATAATCAAAAGTTTACTCAGCATATTTTTTACAGAAGTTATGAGCTTTCTGTGCTCACGATTCATGAAAAAAAATTGCCTGTGCCTTATTTTCAATACTTCCCGAATCTTATTTATATAATAAATGATCTTTAGGTATTTATTTATTTAATTTACAATTTTCACAAAAACGCAAAAGCTCTTACGTTTTTTGCACTATTTTACGTTGATGTTGATCAAAATTCATTACGCAGCAATTATGATAAAATAATATGACTATTATTGCTCTCGGAACTATAGTTGCTGCAAATTAGACTATTTTGTGAAAATAATGTAATAATATTATGTCGATTTGCAGCTAATATAATTTTAATAGCTATAATTATAACCCCAATCAGGTACCAGGGTATCATAGAATAAAGACACACTCACCCACAAGTTAATAGCTTCATCTGACAAGTGCTTTTGTACACGTTTCCATCAGAACCGCAGATGGGACCATCCAGGGGAGCCTGGGAACAGTCGACAGGGCAATTTTCTCGGTGAGCACTGATGTTATTGCAAGCACCCAGATGAGAAAGTCCGATGCCGACTCTGAAAAACAAGAAATAAATGTCATTGACTATGTTGAAGATGTTAAAGACGTTGAAAATGTTGAAGACGTTGAAGATGTTAAAGACGTTGAAGATGTTAAAGACGTTGAAGATGTCGAAGACATAAATCAATCTAAACATAATTTGATATGTTCATGTTACAAAAACGGAAGCTAATCGAAACAGCAATTAAAAAAAAAAAAAAGTTGAAACCATAAATAATATTCAATTTTTATAGTTTTATTTTACACTAGCAACCCGCTCGGGTTCGCGCGGGTGCAATTTACTCGTGAAGATGGTATTCTGTTCACGATTCGTTGTGCACAGTTCTGAACAGTAACCTAACAAAAAGTACTAGGATTAGTATTTCATTTCATTCGTATTATTAAGTACGATACTTCTTTTGTTTATCCGATTGCGGCGAAGCCAATAAAGGAGGGCTATGTTTGACCTGTATGTATGTATGTATGTATGTATTTGTGTCCGTTTTTATGTTCCCTCGTAACAACTAAACGGCTGAACCAATTTTGATGATGATATATCATTAGATTCGTCTTTATTGCGTGAATATCACTGGGAACTTATATTAAAAATAAATAAATTGTTATTTATTTTTAATATATTGTTAGCGCCAACAAACTCTCTTTCGCATTTATAATATTAGTTAGAATACTAGTTAGAATTTATTTGATTCCTATAGGTATATGAAACAAATAAATTAAAGGGATGCCAAGAAAAAAAATCCTCGGGTCTATCTTCGAAAATATGAATAAATATGAACGATGATGAAGGCTAATATAATATAGCTGTTACAAGTTAGAATCATGAAAGTATTTGCCAGTTCTATTTTGTGTTATCATGATTTCAAAATTTATTGATCTATATGTTATGACACAAAACCTTTGAGTGGCAAATGGCGATCTGCGACCCGTACCCTAATTACGTAATACACAATCAATTTGTTTTGAAACAGATTACTAATCCATTGCTTCATAAGTTCGAAATTTATTCTGCTCTGCAAAGTAATTATCGCATTGAATGTTGTTGAACTGTCAAAATGAAACAAATGATCGCTATCGCATTGCTTCTGCAAGATAGGTAATAGCCCTGCCGAATATGTAACCCGGCAGAGAGACGGACGTCATTCAAACGCGTACAATGATAGGTGCTCTACTACAAAGCGCGGTAGTACAAAACTTAGAAGCTTTGCCTTTGTGAGGGTTTACTCTGTGGCGTGACGTTCGTACTTATTCAGAAACACGAAGATTACCGAAGCACATACTTTTTCTGGTTTGCATTTATATTAATCACAGGTCGGCTTCCAGCCTAACCGGATGCAGCTGAAGACCAGTATTTTATCAGGTTGTCAGGTCAGAGTTTCGGGCTACTGACGACCCGTAACGACTGTAAAAGCTCAATTAATGGCAGCCGGGACCAACGGCATAACGTGCTTTCCGAGGCACGGAGGAGTCTAGGTATGTAAAGATGCTCACCCATCCCCGAACCAACCCCTTGCCGGGGTTGGTCCGGGGAGGGGTGAGCATCTAGCGTAGCTTAACATGATGTATCGACCCGTGCGGCTGTTATTAGTTAGCCACGAGCTCTCCCCCAAGAAGGTAAATAAATAAAATAAGTAAGATAAATAAATAAGATAAATAAATAAGATAAATAAATAAGATAAATAAATAAGATAAATAAATAAGATAAATAAATAAGATAAATAAATAAGATAAATAAATAAGATAAATAAATAAGATAAATAAATAAGATAAATAAATAAGATAAATAAATAAGATAAATAAATAAGATAAATAAATAAGATAAATAAATAAGATAAATAAATAAGATAAATAAATAAGATAATAAAAAATTAAAAAAACAAATATTGACAAATTACCTGCAAATCTCGACTTGTAGCATGCATCTATTGAGGTAAGTCCTGCCATTAGTGCCACAGACTGGGTCCCGTTCCGAAGTACACCGATGGTCGCATTTAGACCCCTGGGCTCGGGAGCAGGATGTCTGGTCCTGAGCTAGGCGTACTCCTGAAATATTGGGAAGGAATTTTATAGTTTCTGTTTCATGAGGAATGATGTTTGTGGCGACATCTACATCGCCACATGTGAACTACGCATCAAAGACCTGACGTCACACAAAATCCTGACGTCACACAAATCCTGCATCGCGCAATTAGAGTTTACCGAGCGAAAGACATATATAAGACTATCCGTCTGGTCGGAGGATCCTCCTTTTTCTATAGAGGATGAGGGAACCCTGTTCCTCATACCTCTTAATGCTTATTTTAGTAAGATAGACCCTCCTCCTGGGGCAGTCGGGTAAAAAGATCAATTGATTAACACCAGCCCAAAGAGTGAGGCATAAAACTGGCGTATAATATGTCCTAAAGAGTAGCTTTCCTGAAGCATTCTTCAACTATTCTAAGGGAATCAGCTGGACCACTTTGCAACACAGACAGTACAGACCAAAATGTTTTTAAATTACCTATAGAACTTTTGTTAGGGTGTGTTAGAAATTCTATAGTAGATAAACTTCAAATGTTCATTCAATATTACACAATGAATTGAATGATGAAGCTACTACTAAACTCGGTTTATAAGGTTTGTTTCGGTAGTAGGTATGATAATATAAAATGACGCGAATGACGCGAGACACGGTTAGTAACCTACTGTGTGACAAGTGTGTTGTTTTGATTGCTGAATTAGAACTGTATATCTGAACTCACAGATGGGGAGGGTTTACGTCGTACGGCATTTCATACAAACTTTCAAGCCCTTGTTTTTCGAAATGACTGAACCGATTTTAATAAAATTTCATACGCATTTATAGGATACAAAGGTCTAAAAACTTAGTTAAGAATATTTTCGAAAAATTGTGTTACGTCCAATTAGACCGATTTTAAATTTTCCATAGAAACAGAGATTTCCAGTTATCTGCTTTTAAATAAGACTTTTCATAAATGTTACACACACGGCTACAGATCAAGCTATTTTCCAGTTTATGTTGATCTCGCATTGTATAGGATTTCCGTACAATGCTCAAGTACATACTATACTTGAGTTAGCATGTTGTGTACATACCACTACAATATAAAAGATACACGTACCTTTTCCACAAGTCTTCTTCCTCATCTCACAGAGTGAAGGGTAGATGTACCCGTCAGTAGCGCAGACCGGTTCACTTTGCAGTGAGGGCCCACAGATCCTGGGGCAGGTGGCGTCGCGGGCACCCTCGCACCATGACGCGGCTGTAACAAAGAGATGAGGATAATAAGTATTCGAAGTACAAATTCATTTATTTTTTTTCGAACGTCAAAATTGCTTATTACAGTCCCTCAAAACGCCCATACTGCACCACTTCCTAGTGCTTTAGCTGGGAAGAAGAAGTGGCGCAACAAACTCCCCAGCAGCACAGCTGTCTTTTCAGTTAGAAAAAAATGATTCTATACATATAATGCATGCAAAATAATTTACATTACGAAACATAAAACATAATTTAACTAATTATTACAGATTGTTATGAACACGATGAGGTTATTGATATGATTATGTGCATCTGGACTGAGGGCCCATTTTTTTTTTTCTTGCGTAACAAGTTGAAACTTATAGGGAATTTAGTTAAAAATTAGTAAAACTTAAAGCAATGGTTCATAAATTTCTTAAACGTGAATTAAAACTTTTATGAACAAATGACTTGGGCTCTCAGTCCAGACGCTTGCGTAAAGTGGCATAGCCTAGATCTCAGAAAGTACTATCTCTGGGTCAATAATTTTTATTTCAGAATTTAGTTAAGAATTTCTTAAATCTTTTAAGAAATTACCAGCTCGCTAGAATATGATGTTACAGATTTATGGCGGTTTAACTGGGTCCCTCAGACTGTACTGAGGAATCTTCAAAATATGAGTTAAACTGTCGAAATACGTAAATATGCCTTTTACATCTTATAGTTGAACATCTCTGTGAATTAGTTAAAAAGAAATAATGGCTCAAAAGTTATTGGTTGAAAAGTAAATGAAAGTCAAATTTTCTCAAAACGTCTGAACTGAGAGCCTAATGTTTTCGGCTTTATTGACTAGGCTTAACCTCATAGATTTATTCAAATGAGACGAAGTATTTTTACTATATTTTTACTAAAATTTGACATATTGTCCGTTGTTCTAAATGCCATATTTAATGAGAAAATGCATTAATCATTTTTATATAGAAACATATTTAGTAGGGTGACCATATTGCTCTTCTTAAGTACAAAATAAAAGAATTCAAAATAAGTTTGTAAAGCGCAGTCAGAAAGTCATAAATAAGCTAAAACCATATATTTACTTCTTTTTTTTTAACAAGGGATTTTGACTTTTATTTACACACGTACCTATTTACATGATTTAAAAGCAAACAGACTTAAAATAATATTATTAATATGTACAAGTATACAGGGTGGCAGGGACATCGACGCGAAGCCGGTTACCATGGATTCAGTACATGATTCTGAACCCCCCTGCGTTGAAATTTTTCGTCGGTTATTTAAAAAAAAAACAGCTGTTTCATAGAAAAGTGCAATACCTACGCGGTCAAAATGTATGGAGCAGCTGATTTTTTTTTTAATAACCGACGAAAAATTTCAACGCAGGGGTGTTCAGAATCATGTACTGAATCCATGGTAATCGGCTTCGCGTCGATGTCCCTGCCACCCCGTATAAAAGAAGGGGAGGGGAACAATCAGGCATCAAAAAATTCGTCCGCATCGCTGTCAACAGGAAAAGTGCCCAAAAGACTGGCAGCATTGCCACGTTGTAAAGCAATACCGATTCTTTGGCCGAAGAATAGGCCAGCCTTCTGGTCACGTGAAGAGTCGACCAACCGTTTGGCGATGTCTTGAAAAACCAAGTGGGCACCCGAACCCCATGGTTCTAGTGTTTCAACCCCAATTACAACCCTCCTATATTTACTTATATCTTAAACTCACATAAATTTTACATTTTATAGGTTTATACTATGAGATACTATCTTAACACTTTGAAGGACAGTGTACATACACCCATAGGCGTCATAACAATAAAATTTGTCACCCGCCGCGCCGCCAGACGCTCGTACGATTCGCTCGGCGAATTTCGCCGGTCACCCCGCCCGCGCCGCACCGTTCGCCGCTACGCGTGGCATGACTAGTACATTTCAATACATTTATTTTAGTCGCAAGACGCTTCGCCGTTCGCACTGCGCGAATATTCGCTGTAGCGAATGTCCCGTGGCCAGGCGGTAAGATAACTCTTTAGTATATCTACCTGCGGTTTTCAGCCCCTCTTTTTCATAGCGGGGTTTGAAGATTTTGGCCCTAAAATCAGCCACCATCTTTATTAACTAAAATATTATCTATACATGATGCAATTATGTTTTCATAGTTCAATATACTTACCTGAAGGAAAAAAAAAACGTAATGGGAACATCAAACTAAGAAAAAGGTTTTAATTTAACTATTAATAGTCAACGATCATTCGTCTAAGTTTTGAACTTTGTTGTCAAACAGTTAAACATAATTTTCAATACAACACTCTCGTTAGATCATTCGTCTAAGTAATTTGAACTTTATTGTCAAACAGTTAAACATAATTTTCAATACAACACTCGTTAGGCGTTAGGTATTTTCGTTACGGAATTTCTGGATTCGGTCTCCACGGTCAAGGCCCGCGATAGAAGCTATGCAATAGCTTAACAAAAAAAATCCTTGTTTCAGGGTTCAGTTTCGACTTAAATTTTGGTGAATAACTCCGAAACGTGACGCTTTAGGATATTATGTTATATGAAATTTTTTGTGTGTATGAGTGTCCTCTATCTAAATATATAACCTTCGATTATCACCGCGAATCAGAAAATAAATCAAAATGGCGGCCTCACGTTAGGGCCACCCTCCATACAAAAATCTTCAAACCCCTTTCTATAAAAAACGAAAATTTAAATAATATGATACGATTATTATTTTGATGCCCTATGATTGTTCCCCTCCCCTTCTTTTATATGTATACTTGTTTATTTATTTATTTTATTTATTTATTAGCCTTTTAGTCGGACAAACAAAGTGTAGTCTTCAGTCCCGTATTTGGTGTTTCTTTATTTTTTGCATGTCCGTTTGCCAGTCAGCAAAGGCCTCCTCCAACCTTATCCATTCCTGTCTCTCTCTGGCCACTCTGCCCCTGTATACTTGCACATATTAATAATATTATTTTAAGTCTGTTAGTTTTTAAATCATGTAAATACTTACGTGTGTGTAAATAAAAGTCAAAATCTCTTGTAAAAAAAAAAAAGTAAATATATGGTTTTAGCTTATTTATGACTTTCAGACTGCGCTTTACAAACTTATTTTGAATTCTTTTATTTTGTACTAGCTTTTTCCCGCGGCTTTGCTCGCGTGGTATTCGGAAAACCAAGGAAACGTACTACCGGGATAAAAAGTACCCTTTGTCCAGGTTATAAACTATTTGTCGCCTTATAAAAATCCTAATAGTAGCATAACGTAATGATTGAATGCTATCGTGAATTCATGAACCTTTTTGTTAGGTTACTGCTCAGAAATTGTGCACAACGTGTAATGATAGAAATTGAGAGAAGACTTGTAGAGCTTGAGACTAAGTAATAACAGCCGCACAGGTCCACCCATCAGATTAAGTTACGTTTGCCGGGGTTGGTCTGTGGATGGGTGACCATCTTGACATACCGAGACTCCTCCGTGCCTCGGAAAGCACGTTAAGCCGTTGGTCCCGGAGGCCATGGATGGATCTTTGACAGTTTTTACGGGTCGTCAGAAGCCCGAAAGTCTGACAACCAGTCTTACCAAGGGGTATCGTAATACCCAGTAACTCGGTTGTGGAGGTCAGGTAGGCAGTCGCTCCATGTAAAATAATGGTATTCAGCTGCATCCGGTTACACTGGGAGCCGACCCTAACATAATTGGGAACAGGCTAGGCAGATTGATTGTCTAATAATTGAAATACTATACATATATCGTGATTTCATGCAAGCCTAGTAATTTCTGTTAGGCTAGGTTAGGTACTGCTCAGAAATTGTGCACGTGTCATCAACAGAATATCGTCTTGAACTTCATTTGCAGCGCCACCTATCGGGCCCAATTGTGGATAGCAAATTTAAAAAAATAGATTTCGTTGCGATGCAAATACAATATGCCAACCATTCTCATCCGTTATTATTTATTTTCGGTTTTAAGTAAGTATTAATACTGTGTTTCAAGTTAATCGGACCTCGCATAAAAAATCTTTCATACAAACTTTGACACCCTCAATCCCCGTTTAGGGGGTAGCTTAGAAAAACTTAAAATGACAGACTATATGATTTACTTAGATAAGTATTCGTGCCAAGTTTCAAGTCTATTAACTCAAGGAATAAGATTTTGCATACAATCGAAATCCCCCCTTTTCACCCCCTTAAAAGTCGAATTTCTAAAAACCCTTTCTTAGTGCTCCCCTACGTTATATAAGGAAGCTGTGTGCAAAATTTCACGTTCCTAGTCCCAGTAGTTTCGGCTGTGCGTTGATATGTCAGTCAGTGACTCAGTCAGTCATAGACTTAAGAAGAGCATTATGGTCACCCTACCAAATATGTTTCTATATAAAAATTAATAATGCATTTTCTCATTAAATATGGCATTTAGAACAACGGACAATATGTCAAATTTTAGTAAAAATATAGTAAAAATACTTGGTCTCATTTGAATAAATCTATGAGGTTGAGCCTAGTCAATAAAGCCGAAAACATTGGGCTCTCAGTTCAGACGTTTTGAGAAAATTTGACTTTCATTTACTTTTCAACCAATAACTTTTGAGCCATTATTTCTTTTTAACTAATTCACAGAGATGTTCAACTATAAGATGTAAAAGGCATATTTACGTATTTCGACAGTTTAACTCATATTTTGAAGATTCGTCTGTACAGTCTGAGGGACCCAGTTAAACCGCCATAAATCTGTAACATCATATTCTAGCGAGCTGGAAATTTTCTTAAAAGATTTAAGAAATTCTTAACTAAATTCTGAAATAAAAATAATTGACCCAGAGATAGTACTTTCTGAGATCTAGGCTATGCCACTTTACGCAAGCGTCTGGACTGAGAGCCCAAGTCATTTGTTCATAAAAGTTTTAATTCACGTTTAAGAAATTTATGAACCATTGCTTTAAGTTTTACTAATTTTTAACTAAATTCCCTATAAGTTTCAACTTGTTCCGCAAGAAAAAAAAAAATGGGCCCTCAGTCCAGATGCACATGATATGATTTAGCTATTGGAGATTAATGTTCTCGAGTTTGATTAGGGTCATGAGGACTGATCGCGATTGACATAGTGTTCGCGACGAGGCGTCACCGTCAATTTTAGCTTGTTTAAAATCATTAATTTTAACTTAGCTTAAAAACTTGTATGTATAGGATAAGTATTTCTTCGCAATATGCGTAATAATAGCATGTAGTATGTAGATTCCTTGTTATACGCAATAATGCGTCATCAAAATATTTTGTTAGAAAAGACCTTTCTATTTATCCGGATGTTGAAATACCAAAAATCTGCACACCTATAAAAGAAAAACTAAAGTTGCAATAACGCAAAACAAAATAATACAAGTTGTGGGCAACGCCTATACTAACTCAAATATGAAAATAGTATAGGTATTAGTAATGCTATCTAGCAGCTAGACACCATCCAAATATCAAAATTTGACTAAAAAAGGTAAACAAAGCCCTTGCACTCCTTGATTAGGTAGGTTAGACAGATATAACGTAAAATCATTTATGGCATCCAGGTCACCTAGACCGAGACCTAGCCCTGGACCTAACTTCTAGAAATCTAGCCCTTCAGGATACCTACTTAATCGAGTTAGAATGCCGCAAAGCGGATTTGTAAAAATAAAGGCTACCCTACCTGTATTCAGAGGCCTATAACTGGCTGAAAAATCTAGATACAATAAATAAAATACTAGATTTCTCTAGAGGAATAGACTAGCCCGAGTGTTCTTTTGGTATGGTGGAAATCGGATCAGAACTTTGTCTGAAAAGTCACTTGCAAATAATTAAATATTTATTTAATCATTTTAATACCGATAATCCTGAAATATCTTTTCAACAGGAATAGTCAGAATCCTGGAAGAACCCTCATTAGAAAGGGGGCAATTTTGTGAATCTCATGATGTATAACATGATGTATATAGCTATTGAAATAAGTGTGTTTAGCTATAAGAAATGTAATTTTATAAGAATTTTGAAAATAATAAAGTTACGAAAACAGGAGGCGATTCATGGGTCTCTATAGGGTAAAGGGCGCTACCAGCTAAGCTAACACGCCATCTCTAGAAATTGTAGTCATCAACATGGAAACTAGTTCCACCTAACAAGTAAAGCAGTAGTCCTGAGGAGTCCTGAAATCGTGTCCTGAATAGTTATGAAGACTTATCAATAAACAGTGTAATCATTCCTGCCGAGCCCGTTTTCCTTCAAAAGGTCGAGTGCATATCCATGTGAGTATTCGAAAATAGCTAGCAAAAACTTCGGTACAGGACGTCAGCGCCGCTTGGACCAGGATAGCCTTACAACCTACCTGAACCCGTATCCAGCGATCACGCCCGTCCGGTATATCTGCTGGTCCTTCGAAAGCCGGATTATTTTCGAAATCCTGGAGAGCTCAATTGAAGACTGAAGGATTACAGAAGAAGGAAGATTCCTGGAATAAGAAAATCGGTTCCTGAAGAATTATTTTTGGAACCTGAAGACTTACGGCTGAAGGATTATTTTGAAACCTGAAGACTTACGGCTGAAGGATTATTTTGGAACCTGAAGACTTATAACTGAAGGGTTATTTTTTCCTGAAGGATTATTTTGAAGACTGAAGAGTTATTTTTTCCTGAAGGATTATTTTGAAGACTGAAGAATTATTTTCGAATCCTGAAGACTTAACTGAAGGGTTATTTTTCCTGAAGGATTGTTTTGAAGACTGAAGAACTATTTTTGGATCCTGAAAACTTATTTCCTGAAATTTTTTCCTGAAGGATTATTTTCGGTTCCTGAAAACTTTTTTCCTGAAATTTTTTCCTGAAGGATTAATTTCGGATCCTGAAAACTTTTTTCCTGAAGAATTATTTTTGGATCCTGAAGACTTATTTCCTGAAGGATTATTTTTGAACTTTGAAGAATTAACATTTAACATAGAGAAAATAGTTTGACGTTTGAAGATTTGTTTTGAAGATAGAAGAAACAACTTGGAACTTTGAAGATTTGTGTTGAGGATTACAGTATAGTGCGTTTATAGTGAAGTGACGTCCCCGAATCTAAACCAACATGCCGATCACAAGGTCACAAGGCAAAGCGCCTGAAGCATGGACGGTGGAGCTGGACAGAACGCGTACCTCTACAGCTATACGTCATGAGTTACCTCCACGTTCGCCGTCCACTACGGAAGGGACTGAGCAAGTGCCACCACCACCACAAGCCCTAACCGGGGGTGAAGACGTACCTATACCAACACAAACGAAGGAAACAGAACAAATCGAACAACCAACGACTTCCAGGAAGGAAACCAGACTGGAAGGAACTTCAGATAGAACATTAAAACCTTCAAATAAATCAGTGAATCCGAACAAAATAGTGAAGCCATCAGCTGACAAACGGGATGGAACTTATAGAGGAATTATTCCGATGACTACCCGGGGTGACGCCCGTAACGAACGTAGACCGCCGTCGACAATTAAGACGACGCGGTCCCATCTAAAAGTAATGAAAGCTCGTGAAGACCTATTGAAAATTAGGTTAGAACTTGCTGAGATAGCACTTCAGAATGCCGAGGAAGAAAATTCCGACGGATACATGGATGACAGAGATTCCAACGACGAGTACGTGAGATCGTGGCTAGAAGACGCACCAGCGCCTGAGCCATTGAAGGAAGTCCCTTCTGCAGAGGTGGAGAACCATGATTGCGAGATAAGCGATCAAGCACTTTCTGTAGACAACGCCGCTGAAGAGAACGGGAGCAATAGAAGACGGGACGCCGTTGCTGCTCCACGCCCCTCCAAGGATGTTGAACCTATAGTAGACTTCCATCAAAAGCAAGTACCCGTGTTACATCATCCTATAGAAAAAGAAGTGAAAAATGTAGTACCATCGAAGGATTCGGGGGAAGGTCAACTCCGTTCATTTATAACGGACTTGACGTCTGCTATAGCGTCGCTAGTCGACAAGAGAATAGATCAGTGGACAGTAAATAATCCCTCGGCGTCGAAGGTCATCATGACCCTGCCAAATTACAGTGGGGCTCACACGGAATGGTTATCGTTCCGTGCCATCTATGAAACAACTCGTCGATACTTCAACGATGTTGAGAATACAGCTAGGCTGAGAAGGAGCCTGCGCGGACGAGCACTGGAAACAGTGAGTTCAGAACTCATCGGAAATGCCAAACCAGATGACATCATGAGAGAACTCGAGCTGCAGTTCGGCCGTCCAGACTCGATAGCTCAAGCTGAAACGGACAGGCTCCGTGGGCTGCCGCGCTGCAGTGAATCTCCGAAGGATATCTGCACGTTCGCCAGCCGAGTAAGGAGTGGTATAGTCACGCTACGTGCGTTGAAAAAAGAACATTACTTAATCAACGCCGAGTTAATGCGATTGTTGACTGAGAAGTTGCCAAACTCCCTAAGGGTACAGTGGTATAGAACCTATACCGAGAAGTACCAATCGCTGCCAGATTTATCTCTGCTCAGCGACTTCATCACCGAACAAGCCCGTTTCTGCAGTGCTTTCGCTCCGCCCGAAAATATAAATCCCGGCGAAGCGACAGCGACTAGGCGTGTCACTCAAAGGACACACACAGCAACAGACAAGACGGCTTGGAAATGCCGTGTCTGCCAGAAAGAAGGGCACGATGCTTATGACTGCAAGAAGTTCAAAGAAGCATCCACAGATGAACGATGGGAACTTGCAAGGAAACTGAGACTGTGTTTCCGTTGTTTGCGAGTCCATCGGTCGGATAAACCATGCAAAAAGAAAATGTGTGGGATCAAGGAGTGTATAGGCACTCACCATCAGCTTCTTCATAAAGAAAAGAAGAAGCCTGCTGCAGAAAGTACCGAGAAGCCTGATGCCCCAGTAAAGAAGGAGCCTCAGGAAACGGTAGCCAGCTCGAGATCAACGTCAGACCAGACGTACTTGAAAATAGTACCGGTCCGGGTAATCGGACCGGCGGGAGAAGCAGCAACATTTGCGCTGCTCGACGATGGGTCAACCGTTTCGCTGATAGACGAAGACATCGCAAAGGAAATCGGGGCAGAGGGCCGCATCGACCCTCTGAAGATAGGTGCGATTGGCAACACTACGATTGACACTCCTTGTTCGCGTCGAGTAACAGTCGACCTTGCAAGCCAGCTGAGAAGCAAAGTGCCCTTCAGAGCGCGCACGATACCGAAGCTCAACCTAGCACCGCAGTCAGTCAGCGAAGAAGACATCGCCCAGTGCAAACACCTGAGCGATTTGAAGGAACAGCTGACGTACGACGTTGGCGCACCGAAGATCCTCATTGGCCAAGACAACTGGCATCTGCTGTTGGCCAGTGAGATACGCAGAGGTCCGAGGCACCAGCCTATCGCATCACTTACCGCAATGGGCTGGACCCTGCATGGCGCGCACACCAGAATCTTAGGTCAACAGGTACACTACGTCAACCGACTGACAACGAGTGATGAAGAGCTGAACGAGCGACTTCGTGAGTTCTTCGCCTTAGAATCGCTAACTATCAATCCGAAGCGACCAAGCTCAGATCCCGAGAAAAGAGCGGAAGACATTTTAAATCGTCACACTCAGCAGCTAGAAGATGGACATATAGAAACCGCTATGCTTTGGAATAATGAAAGCATAGAGATGCCCGATAGTTACGGGACAGCGCTCAAGCGGCTAGTCTCAATCGAGAAGAAGCTCGACAGCAACCCTGCTCTTCGAGACAGATATACAGAACAGATGGACTCGCTCATGCAGAAGGGATACGCAGAGAAAGCCCCCACCACGAGCACACCAGGTAGAACATGGTACCTACCACACTTCGACGTATTCAACCCCATGAAGCCAGACAAGCTCCGTATAGTACATGACGCTGCCGCTAAGTCGAGAGGACTGTCGCTCAACGACTTCCTTCTCACAGGACCAGACCTGCTGCAGTCACTGCCCGGCGTCATGATGAGATTTCGCCGACACTGCATAGCCATTTCCGGTGACATAAAGGAGATGTTTATGCAGGTAAAGGTGCGAGCTCAGGACCGAGACGCACTCCGGTACCTATGGAGAGGCAACAAGAGAGAGGGAGCGCCGGAAGAATACCGTATGACGTCCATCATATTCGGTGCGGCAAGTTCGCCGTGCACAGCCATATTCGCAAAGAATTGGAATGCGAAAAGGCACTTCGAGGAGCAACCCGAGGCAGTGAAAGCTATCATCCATAACCATTACATGGACGACTACCTCGATAGCTACAAGACGGTCGAAGACGCAACGCGCATCGCAACAACGGTGAAGGACATACACCTGAAAGCGAAGTTCGAGCTCAGGAAATGGGTATCGAACAGTGCGCAAGTCATACAAAATATAGATCCGTCACAGATCCGAACTGAAGTTATCAGTATCGGAGATGCAGAAAACACCGAAAAGATACTTGGTCTAATATGGAGACCGGGTGAAGACGCGCTGGGCTTCAATCTAACGCTCGCGCGCCTACCGAAAGGTGTTCTAGAAAAGGAAGCGCCCACAAAGAGAGAGGCACTGAAAATTGTGATGTCGCTGTACGACCCGCTCGGACTCGCCTCACCAGTCACAATTAGAGCCAAGCAAATACTGCAAGAGGCATGGAGGCGAGGAGTCGACTGGGATCATCCACTAGATAAGGACCTGGCAACTCAGTGGAGAAGTTGGATACAGCACCTGCAGCAACTCAAGAATATCAGCATACCAAGATGTTACCCTGGATATAGTGATGCTGTGGAGACACAAATCCATGTGTTCACCGACGCAAGCGAGATGGCATACGCAACAGCAGTATATTGGCGGGCCACATCGATGGAAGGCAAGCAGCAAGTCAGCCTCGTCATGGCAAAGGCGAAGGTGGCACCACTGAAGCTGCAATCTATACCACGCCTCGAACTGCAAGCCGCGGTGATGGGAACCCGCGTGGCTGCAGCCGTGATACGTGAGCACGACATCAAACCCGCATCGGTGACATACTGGTCAGACAGTAAGACCGTCTTGACATGGATCAGGAGAGGAGCACGGGTATACAAACCATTTGTTGCTCATCGCATAGCCGCCATAGAGGAAAACAGCAAAGTAGAAGATTGGCGTTGGGTACCCACCAAATTGAATATCGCGGACATCGCTACCCGTGATGTACCGCGTGACTTTGACTCACAGCATGCGTGGTATTCCGGCCCTAGCTTCCTATACGAAGAACCGTCGTCATGGCCTGCAGAAAAACCTCCCATCAAAGAGGAGACAGGGGAAGAAAGGACCCTCGTTGCCGTCGAAGAAGCTAACACGCGAAAGCTAGCAGAAGCCATACCAGACCCGGCCAGATTCTCGAGATGGGAACGGTTACTCCGTGCGACAGCGAGTGTTCTTCGCTTCATTGCTCTCTGCCGAGGAAGAACAGAGAAAACGTTCTACAAAAGAACGAAGAAAAACGCAGAGAAAGATCCAGATTGGCGGAAAAAGAAGACGACCCCAAGTCCTCCGAAACAGACAGCAAAGACGTCTGAAATTCAAATCGTGAAGCAAATCTTAGAAGCAGAGTATCTCCACGAAGCGGAGAAAATACTCATTCAAGTCGTGCAACAGCAGTCTTTCGCTCATGAGATAGCGAAACTGCGAGAAGAGAAAAAGTTGGAGAAAGATAGTCGTTTGCGGCCACTGCAGATCGAAGTAGTGGACAATATCCTACGGCTAAGAAGCCGGATAGCCGCAACAGACGAAATATCAGATGACGTGAGACATCCGCCGATATTACACGGCGACCATCACATCACCCAGTTATATATAGACTGGACACACCGCAGCCTACAACATAGTGGAGTAGAACTCACTATCAACGAGGTGAGACAACACTATTGGGTTGTCAAGATGCGGCCGACCACGAAAATGGTGCTAGCCAGATGCCTACAATGTCGCATTCGCAAGGCACAACCACCCGTGCCTGCGACCGGCGACCATCCGAAGACGCGCCTCGCGCATCACCAGAGGCCGTTTACCTATACGGGGCTTGACTATTTCGGCCCGCTGTCCGTTACTGTCGGACGCCAGCATCAAAAAAGGTACGTAGCACTATTCACTTGTCTAACCACCAGAGCCGTCCACCTTGAGATCGCCGCCAGCCTCAGCGCAGACTCCGCCATACTGGCGCTGCGACGATTCGCTTCTCGCCGAGGTTGCCCGACCGAGCTGCACTCCGACAACGGCACCAACATGCACGGTGCCGACAAGGAGCTCCGAGACGCGTTTCAAAAAGAGGCAAGTCTAAGAGGCATCGTGTGGCGCTTTATAACGCCATCGGCGCCATTCATGGGAGGCGCCTGGGAGCGTCTCGTACGCTGCGTGAAGTCCGCATTGTACACTGTGTTACTTGAGAAACACCCACATGAAGAGGTGTTGTCCACACTATTGTGTGAGGCAGAGTACACAGTGAATAGCCGTCCACTGACACACGTTTCAGTGGACAGTGAAGACGACGAGTCGATAACACCGAACCACTTCCTACTTGGTGGGTCGGCCAGACTCCCAACACCCGGGGTATTCACCGATCAAGACATAGACAGCAAGAAACTATGGCGGCGCTCACAGATACTAGCCGATATGTTCTGGCGCCGCTGGGTCCGGGAGTACCGGCGGGAGCCGCATAGCCGCGGACCAGACCTGCAGGTGGGTGACCCTGTTCTCATTGCTGACGGCCAGCTGCCTCGCAACACATGGCCGCGAGGCCGCATAATCGCCGTGTTCCCCGGGGCTGATGGTGAAGTCCGGACTGCTGAGGTGCGCACTGCCGGCGGCACCCTGAAGCGTCCGGTGAAGAAACTCGTCCCCTTACCGAAGTAACGAGGCGTCGAGACGGCGAGCGTCGCGGCGGCGAGCGTCGCGACTACGGTCGTCGCTCACCGGCGTGATGCAGCGCCGTGCCGACGTCGCTACTAGTCGCCACTGCACTGCATGGCGGGAGAGATGTTCGCGACGAGGCGTCACCGTCAATTTTAGCTTGTTTAAAATCATTAATTTTAACTTAGCTTAAAAACTTGTATGTATAGGATAAGTATTTCTTCGCAATATGCGTAATAATAGCATGTAGTATGTAGATTCCTTGTTATACGCAATAATGCGTCATCAAAATATTTTGTTAGAAAAGACCTTTCTATTTATCCGGATGTTGAAATACCAAAAATCTGCACACCTATAAAAGAAAAACTAAAGTTGCAATAACGCAAAACAAAATAATACAAGTTGTGGGCAACGCCTATACTAACTCAAATATGAAAATAGTATAGGTATTAGTAATGCTATCTAGCAGCTAGACACCATCCAAATATCAAAATTTGACTAAAAAAGGTAAACAAAGCCCTTGCACTCCTTGATTAGGTAGGTTAGACAGATATAACGTAAAATCATTTATGGCATCCAGGTCACCTAGACCGAGACCTAGCCCTGGACCTAACTTCTAGAAATCTAGCCCTTCAGGATACCTACTTAATCGAGTTAGAATGCCGCAAAGCGGATTTGTAAAAATAAAGGCTACCCTACCTGTATTCAGAGGCCTATAACTGGCTGAAAAATCTAGATACAATAAATAAAATACTAGATTTCTCTAGAGGAATAGACTAGCCCGAGTGTTCTTTTGGTATGGTGGAAATCGGATCAGAACTTTGTCTGAAAAGTCACTTGCAAATAATTAAATATTTATTTAATCATTTTAATACCGATAATCCTGAAATATCTTTTCAACAGGAATAGTCAGAATCCTGGAAGAACCCTCATTAGAAAGAGGGCAATTTTGTGAATCTCATGATGTATAACATGATGTATATAGCTATTGAAATAAGTGTGTTTAGCTATAAGAAATGTAATTTTATAAGAATTTTGAAAATAATAAAGTTACGAAAACAGGAGGCGATTCATGGGTCTCTATAGGGTAAAGGGCGCTACCAGCTAAGCTAACACGCCATCTCTAGAAATTGTAGTCATCAACATGGAAACTAGTTCCACCTAACAAGTAAAGCAGTAGTCCTGAGGAGTCCTGAAATCGTGTCCTGAATAGTTATGAAGACTTATCAATAAACAGTGTAATCATTCCTGCCGAGCCCGTTTTCCTTCAAAAGGTCGAGTGCATATCCATGTGAGTATTCGAAAATAGCTAGCAAAAACTTCGGTACAGGACGTCAGCGCCGCTTGGACCAGGATAGCCTTACAACCTACCTGAACCCGTATCCAGCGATCACGCCCGTCCGGTATACATAGCATATGGGTCATCGGCTTGCAGCACTGTAACCATCTAGAAATAAGACAACTTTCTCGTCTTCCTGCTGACCAAGTGTCTACAATTGAAAATAAAATTATAAGGCATTTTTTCCAATTTACAGGATCTTTCGTAAGGGAAAAGTGTAATGTTATTCAATGTTTAACTTTTTATCAGTCCCTCTATGTTAGTTGCTCCATGACCTTGTGTCTCGTACATTGTTGCGGTGTAGCGTTAGATAAAATATTTGATAGCGAACGCATTAAACACTTCCAGAAAAACACTACAAAGTAGAAAATAACTTAAATTCCGGAAAACCAGAGACACCTAGTTCCGAAAAGTAATATTTCACTTTGTAGTGTTATTTTTGGAAGTCGGTTGTAGAAAGTTTTTATTTTTCACTTTTTAGTTATTGTACCTACTCGATACAAATTTGAATACCAATGTAAATAACAGTGACAAGAACTTATTATAACAACATCCACATAGACGAAGTGGGACAAATACGTCTTTAATATTGAAGCTAATTCAAAAACTACCCAAGCAAAGTATATAAAATTTATATGGGACCTCTGAAGTATGATTTCTACTCTTCGATGAACAATACCAACTGTTGATCGAAGCTTTAACTGAACAACATTTAAAAAAAAAAATTCGAATTGCGAACCTCCTCCTTTTAAAAAAAAAATCAGACATTTTTCAATACTAGCTTCACATTTGTGATAGAAATAGGTAGATACTTCACTACTACTCTACAACCTAAATTAAATAATACTGGAAGGTTTCTAATAAGAAATCCAACTGTACAAAATTCAACGCTAAAATCTCAACAGTGACTTAGGATGCACAAAATAAAATAAAGGTCCGTTGAAATTCTCTAGATAGGGAGATTAAACTGAATCTCAACAATACAACACCCAGATAGGATTCTGCGGATATAAAATACGAGATGCAGTGTGGGGCCAGGAGCTATTGCGTCATATGCACATTGCACACTGCAGTGAATGCATTTTTTTTTTATTTCTTTATAAACTATGTCGGATTATTACGTAGGTATTCTGCAGAATAATTTGTGCTTTTATTATTAACTGGGACCGGAACAGCTGGAATTCAGGCTGGAGGCAGGGTTTTTGCCCAGCATAGGGATGATTTAAGCTGACAGTAACCAGTTATTTACAAACGGATGTTTAGAAACAAAAGCAGTTGGACCGCACAGCCGGTAAAAAAATAACGTACTAATTAGTATTCATAATTACGTAGACACAATTGAACGTAAGCTTAAGAATTTATTCTGAAAGTGTGCAACGTCTCCAATAGATGTCAAATATTTCACTGTTTTATTAATTTGACAATATACATACAGTAATGTATGGAAATATGAAATGTGGCTTACTAGCGAACAAAAATTTTTTTTTTGTGGGAAATCTTCAAATGACTTCTCCCGCTCTAGGCGGAGCGGAAGGGCGTGTCAGACTCTTGACTAAAACCCACCCGTGTTCCTTCCCTTGCCTTGCCAGGGGCCACGGTTTCCCCTTGATAGGACTTCCCGCAACCCACTAGCGAACTAATAACAGTGAATTTAATGTTGTAAACGTTTAAGGTGTAAAAAAGGAATTTGGAAAGTTTCCAAATACTTTTTTTTACATCTAAAACTAAATATTCGGTGTTACGATATTAATTATTGCATTTCATAAACAAAATTTTAGTTCACTAGTTAGCCACATTTCATATTTCCATACAGTATTATTGGCAAATTAATCAAAACAGGTAAATATTTGACAACTATTATAATTTGCGACGTTGCTAACTTTTAGGATAAGCCCTCTTAACCACCATACCATTAAATCTAAAATCCCAATTACAATACCTTACCTTATACCTTGCATAGTATAAATATGCTGTCTCAGGGACCGAAAGCTCTAATCTTTTACCAAAATTCCACCCTTTAAATGGGTCACGAGAACCCGACACCCGAAAAACCATGACACACAAATCCTTTCTCGATATTTTCTCAACCCGCTCACTTCACAGCCATACCCATAGCTAGCAAGTCGCCGCGGGCTCGCCCGTGACTAGGGAAGTCCATTAGCACAAACCACGGACCAACACCCGCTCTTATCTTACTAGATAAACCTGGTTGCATAAAAATGTTAGGGTAAAAAGGAAAGGATTTCGCTGTTTTGTTCCTATAAATGTCGTGATAGATGCTGTTGTATTAAATATTACAGAAGTTAGACTCCCTTGTTCGCATTAGGACAGATTCGCTTTAAGACAGGATCGCTTTACGGCACAAGTACCGTGAACTCGATATATCCTAATATTACAAAACAAAACTATAACCAAGTAACAAAAATGCTATTTATTATTATCTTCAATTCAGCCTACACAAGCGTTCTACACATTCCAGAACTGAATTTTAGTAATATTTACGTAATTTTTTTTACATCTTTCTCCTACTACGCTGTTTTCCTTTACAAAAGGTTTCTAACCTTTTTAAATTTTTGATTGGAAAGATAGAATATATATCTTTGTTACATACCAAATCTATTTATTTAACAGCTTATGTGCACACATATAAACAGACAAGAAGAAAGGAACAGAAAAATATACAAAGGTGATGCTTATTTCTAAAGAAATCTTTTCCGTCTATAAATATACTATAATAAATAAAATTGATGTGTCTGTTTGTCAAACTAACAGCTTTTTACTAAATGCATAATTATGAAAGAATATACGGTAAAATATAAAAAAATTATTGTCTGCCTGTTTGTTCCGGCTAATCTCCGAAATGGCTAGACCGATTTTGTCGGGACTTTCACTGGCAGATGATTGGAAAAAGAATGTGACTCCACGCGGGTGAAGCCGCGGATAGCAGTACTAAATAAAATAAAATAAGTTAAAAAGAAAATACAACCATAATCACATGTTTTTTGAAAGACAGTATGTTGTGTTTAGTTCTGTGATCTCTCACAGAACTAAACACAACACCAAATAAAGTATTGTTTCTTCATTTCTGAAGTAACAATCATTTGTATTGATGCCAAAATCTTGGTTTAAACGTGTTCAAATTATGTGGAAGGAGCGTCAGAAACGCCCATTTTCGATTCAAAAGACATTTTTGTGATGAAGACAATATTTGTATAAACTAAATATATTTTTTTTACGTTTGTGAAAAAATACTTACAGATTCTTTTGAGACATTTTTGATAAGTACTCAAGAAAGGTTAAAATGAAAGGGTGATTTGCGGAATAATTGTAAACAATCACGAATTAAAAAAACTCGTGTTTAATCGACAAAATATTTGACATAGTAGAGCATGCTGTAAGTAGGTATAATATAAAATACTACTAACACGCTGTGAAGAATTTCACCTCCTAAGAGAAAACACTCAGAAAGATAAACCAATGCAATCTGTAATCAACAGCTAGACATAGAAAACGGCATCAGTAATAAAGTATAGGAAAATTGTAAAGTGACTTATTGCGCTGTTACTTATTACTGCAAACTATGTTGCATACGATCAGATAATGATGAATATGAAATTACTGTAGAAATTGCATGAAACTCGCCAATTAATTTGAAATAAGATATTTAGAACATTTATTTTATTTCTCTGTATTAGAGATCAAGTTGAAGAAGACTGGATGCAAGAAAGTTGGTAAAGTCCGCATTTGAAAAATTGGTCCTTCTCTGCTCAGTAGTAGTACTTAGGGCGAGTGTAAGACATAACTGTCACGCACACCAGCATAAAAAAGTTGCCCTGTTTGTTTTAGTTCTTTTGCAATGCGACACTCTATCTAGACATCTATACATTTATATAAAAGGAGAAACTGACTCACTGACTGACATATCAACGCAGAGCCGAAACTACTGGGAGTAGGAACCTCAAATTTTGCACACAGCTTCCTTTTATAATGTTGGGGAGCACTAAAAAAGGGTTTTTGGAAATTCGGACGGACTGAAAAACGGGGTGAATTCGTTTGTATTAAAAATCTTATTCCTCGAGTTAATAGGCTTAAATCTTGGTAAAACCTAACAAAAACTACAAGGCTTGCATGAATTCACGTTATAGTATTTCAATCATTAGATCTTGTGCACAATTTCTGAGCAGTAATCTAACAAAAAGTACTAGGCTTGCATGAAATCACTATAGTATTCAATCATTATGTTATTCTACTAATATAATTTGGTTGAGGCAAACAGATAGTTTATAACCTGGATAACACATAGGATACTTTTTATCCCGGTACGTTTCCATGGGATAATTTCCGACTTCCACGCGAGCGAAGCTGCGGAAAAAAGCTAGTATAAATATATAATCAAAGGCAGTATCAGATGTGTGCTGTATCATTCGTTAAAGTATATTCTGTTTAACTTTTATTTCACTGCTATGAAAACCAAAATTCTCTTCTGCTTACTTATTATTTCATCCATGACGAATCTAAAGACATAAACACATCTATATATTAGATATTAAACTAGGCGATCATAGATTGTGCAGCGTACGCTCGCCCTTGAGAAATCGAATTGGGTCATATCCCTATTGGTAGCCTGCAATGTATGCAGCTGCAGTCCAAAGGGTCTGATTGGGGTCAAGTTCTTACTATTGAACTAGCCTGTTCTATAAAGAGCACTCTCGTGTTCATGATTGCCTGGTAGTCGTGGTGTAGTTTAGTAGATGTATCTACATCTATTTTAAAATCAACAGTCGCTCTGATGGTAAGGACCAAATTAGAAAAAAATGGAAATTAAAAGCCAATATTTTAGGTCATGGGTTTAATTCCCAGGTAAGGCAAAGTGTTATTAAGTTTTTTCATTAGGAACTTTTTACTAGAAAGAATTGTTGGTCAGTGATGAGTGTGATGACAATAGGCTCGACCTTTCAACATGGGACAAGCATAACTAGTAAAATGTGGGTGTTAACGATACGTACACCGTTGCCATTGTTTGATGATGATGCGTTATGTTATATTTATAAGAACATATTGTATTTTCATAGATTTATCTTAAATGCACCTTTCCTTTTTGTATTGCCGGATTAGATGACTACTCAGATTCTTGTTCAACCAATAAAACAATAAAGATACAAAACCAGCTTCTTAAAGAACCCTTGCAAGTTTCCATACTTTTACTACAATATTATGACCTACATACAACAGAGAAATAAAAATTAATATCTATCACCTACACACGCAGCTGACTGAGCTGACTATCAGTATTTTACATGGAGCGACTGCTCATCTGACCTCCACAAACCAGTAACTGGGTCGCACAATACCCCTTGATAAGACTGGTTGTCAGACTTCTTCTAACTACTCGCAACGACTGTCAAAGATCTACAAATGACAGTCGGCACCAACGGCTTAACATGCTTTCCGAGGGCCGGAGGATTCTTGATATGTAAAGATTGTCACCCATCCACGGACCAACCGCAGCAAGCGTAGCTTAACCTGTTTGACCCGTGCGGCTGTTATTACTTAGCTGTGGCTAAGTCCCTCTAAATTGCATATAGAATTTAATTACACAATAAAACTTGGCTTATAGTGATTCCTAATTATTTCTATAATAAACGCCGACTACGAGTACCAGGTAATCATAAACGCGAGAGTGTTCTATAAAGCTTTTTATCAAATAAATTGTGTGCAGTATCATCGCTCGAGTAAAAGCACGCTTTAACATTTTTATTGACGTCTGAGAAATGGAGCATCTCTTAATTGTTATGTGGTCTTTGTGTACGGTTTTAGATGTTTATTATACCCTGGTACACGAGATGTTATAAATAACCTTGTTATGTTAACTTGCTCGGAGTGTGTACTAAAACTATAAAATTCATGACATAAAAATATATTTCTATGAAAATATAAATGAATTGTGAGCTGAAACTAGCTGCAATTAGAAGATCGTAAAACTGAAATAAATTCTGTCGATGAATGTCCTAATTGCTTTTACATTAAAAATGTGCATGAGGCTGTTAAAAAATATTATTCTTGACTTTTGCCCGCGGCATCTGTTAAAATACAGTCACTGACAAAAGACAATTTGCAATAACTATGAATATAGCCGGTATGATTCATTTGTAAGAATAAAAACTAATAATTGAATCGGTCATTTTTTTAGTCGAGTCTAGTCAGCTTTTCCTTTAGTTTCGCTTGAAGCGGCTGAATATAAAACTTTAAACGGCAAAACCAGCTTCTTTCAAACATTCCGAAATAAACTTGTTAGAATTTTCGTTCTCTTTAATATTGCTGTCAGGTTATTCAATACATGTAAATATGGAATTGGATAGAAGCGTGTTTTCTAATACATACGACAATATATGATATGTAGATAGTTAGAAGAATAGGTATCCAAAATCCAATATTTCCATAGAATCCCTATTAAACTGCCTTCATCTGATTGACTCCATTGAAACTTTTGCCGTCATCAGAGCCAAAAAAACTGGGTCAGACCGGTAATTCCGCATGAAATATTGCACTTCACAATTTTTCATTTCTATATTCGTCCTGGTTCTATAAAAATAATAGCCTGAAAAACGAGCCACTCATCCCAGGATCTGTCAGTTCCAGAAGCTAATAAATCGGACAAATTTAATCGAAATCGTTGATAAATTGGACTGATTAAATCAAAACGGCTGATAAATCTGATTTCCTTTCGTTAGTCAGGAACTTGTCTGTAACTGTCAGGTCCATCTATTAGATTTTCTCTATTCGCTGATTTGAATCGAATATTTAATAGGAATTTGTAATATTGTGCTGAATTATTACTCTTCATCTATAACATCTCTGCTTTGCATCCGGAAAAGAGCTATAGGTACTCCATGGGTTTTGGTAGTTAAATAGAGGTAAACAAAGCGTAAAAAGGGTTTTTATATTACCCTTTCTTGTTTAAAAATACGCTAAAACCAAATTAAATTTATTTTAGATTTTTACAATAGTTTCCTCTTTTATTAATGTATGTTAAACTTTATCGTTTATTCTTAAACTACTCTTCGTAGATGTAACTGCTTGAGCACAATTTTTTTAGTTAGATTTGTAATATTAATAATATAAAATAAATGTTTTTTATATCTTTTTTTTAAGAAATATTTAAAAATGTTAATTATATGATATAGATGAAATAATAGAATATAAAGAGCCTAAACTCTAAACGTCAACAATTATAACGTTGCTAAATTGAAGAGTACAACAGTGTGACGAAGCATGACGACTGAAATGACGTTAGTCTGTTATTTGACAGCGGTCTCGTCTCGTGATTTTCTTGGTTTACCTTTATTTAACAACGTAAATCTATGGAGTATGTATAGTTTGTTCCTTTATTAGTGAGTAGTATAATTTTCCGCTTGAGGATTTTTGGTCCTTCGGTACAAAACGAATAAAACCTTTAAAAACAACCTGTACTGCATTAGTCTGTACTATCTATTAATGACAATCATTTACTATCAGTCGCATTTCTTAAAGATTGCGGATTGCAAACATCAGGCGCATCAATAAAGAGACCGACACTACTTTTTGAATTAAACACGAAAGGAAAAATACATATTACGTTGAAGTAGTTATAAAATTAATACATATCAAGAGTTTTTGGTAGTACATCTATAAAAATAAAACATTATGCCTAAAGTAGCCTGGACTTCTGGACAGTAAAAGGACCAAAAAAATAAAAACGTCATGCTGATTCCGTACCTGGTCACCTGAACTCAAACTCATGAACAGGTAGGATATAAATATAACTTACTATGGACAGTAATAAAACAGGATTTACTGATCGTAACAGTAGCTTTGAGCCGAGTCGTTATACTAACCCGTTTTGTAAAATCGAGTTAAAATCAGGAAGATCAATCAATGCTGTTCTATTTTTAGCTTCATAGACTGAAAAAGGTCTGTGATTTGAAATAATATGATGATAAAAGTGTTCGCACCAATCGGAAATCATAATGTAAATTATTTTAATGAATTTAAGATGCGATTAACTTATTAATTTATTTTACAATTTGATTTTAAGTAACTATTTCTATGTAGTTATTTATTTAAGTTATAATAGAATTATTGTTGTATGTATTTTAATCTTTGATTACTATGTAATTTTTAAGTAGGCATACTAACATAAATATGGATAGAGTATCTGATTTAAATAAATAAATAAAATATTAAAACAACAGTTTAATTACACTTTAATTTGTTTTTCAGGCTATTTCAGAACTTAAAAATTTTCAGTGCTGTAGACACTAAGGAGATTTCTGGTTTGCATTTTTTTTTCTGTTTTCATATAGTCCTGTCCTATCAAATCAATGCGAAATTAGATTCATTGCATTGTTTGTCAAGTCTTGTAGATGAAAAGTAAAGAATTTATCTCTCTCTAGCTCAGTAATTTATGTTATCAAATAACGTACTTGTCGTACCCGAAAATAAAAATGTTTATTAAAATTCAAAAGCCATTTATTCAAACTAGGCTGAGAATCAGCACTTTTCGAACGTCAAAATTACATAAGGCAGTCCCCAAAACACCCGCCCTTCACCACTTCCTAGTGCTTTAGCTGGGAAGAAGAAGTGGTACAACTAACTCCCCAGCAGAACACGTTTTAATTTTTTGGACACTGGCTGTATCATACAGATTGAGTTAGTCCGTTGACACACTACACGATTTCTAACACTCTTCCACATTCGAAAGTGAGTGTTTAAGGCAGAATACCAATTTTTCTCAGTCTAAGTGTGGGAACCAGGTCCTTCTAGATTTCTTTATGCTATAGGCTTTTTGAGATACTCGTAAGTAGGTCTTGTTGTGATTTTGCTAAGGTTCTGGTTTTATTAATATTCTTGATTCAATATACCTATTTGCAAGCACAAACCTAATGCAAAGATGTTACATTTAAATGCTTGACACACGTCACACTGTCGTAACTAATGCTATGCAATGCTAATGTTGGTGGTCATTATATGACATACGCTGCTACCCGCGGCTTTTCCCGCGTAGTCCCTTATTCTTTTTCTAAAAGTATAAAATTATATAACATCTGCCAATGAAAGTCCTGTTAAAAACGGTCCCGCCGTTTCGAAGATTAGCCGGAACAAACAGACAGACAATTTAAAAAATTGTTGTTATTAAAATTAAATTAAAATTCATTTATTTCAGGTATCATAACCCATAACAGAATACAATCACATACAAATAAATACAAACGAAATAAATACAAGATATATATTTATATTTATATATATATTTATAATATTATTTATTTATTTTTAGCCTGTGTTGTCCCACTGCAGGGCAAATGCCTTTGTTAAAATATGCATTTAGAAAAAAGCTGTTATTTTGACATTACAAACAGACACTTCAGTTTTATTTATTTGTATATGTATAGATATACGCAATCACTTAGCAGATGGATTAAAGATTTTGCATTGCATTTAACTTTTAAGAGGACTGCACCCGTTATTCCCTGGTTTAAAAGGGTAATTAATTACCTTTTGCAACACCCATGGGTAAACGGTACCCGTACCGGTTGTTAACCGGAAAAAGGACCTAAAATCACAGTTGTTTATCTAAACTAATATTATTATAAAATAAAAAGAAAAGATTTGATTTTTAACCGACTTCCAAAAGGAGGAGGTTATCAATTCGGATGTTTATATATTTATTTTTATTTTTTGTATGTTCGGGCATAACTCCGCCAAATATAGACGGATTTGCAAAATACTTTTTTTGTTTGAAAGGGTATACTTTCGAGATGGTCCCATTGTCATCAGGTAAGCAGTTGATGGATCCTGGAGAAATAGAGGGAACTCTTAAAATATTATAGGCGCACCTATAGCGATTTGGGTATTTTTTATATACACTAAAAAGCGATAAATAAAACTTTTTTACAAAAAGAAAACACCCGACTCCCAAAAAAACACTACAAAATGAAAAATAACTTTAATTTCCGAAGTCAGTGTCTTTGGATTCGTATTTTCGTTATTTACCACCGACTTCCGAAAAAAAGTTATTTTTCAATTTGTAGTGTGTTTTCGGAAGTTGGGTGTTTTTTTTTTTGTAAAATGTTTTTATTTGTATGTATGTACGAATTTTTGTTTGTTACGCTTTCACGCTAAAACGGCTGAATTCATTTAGATGAAATTTGGCACATGGATAGACCATAATCTGGGTGAGGACATAAAATACTTTTTATCCCGATAATCCCACGGGATCGAGACTTATGCGAATGAAACCGCGGGGCGCAGCTAGTTCTTAAACTTTGAAATAACTACCATTATAATTATAATTACTGTGCAATAAATAATCCTTATAAACGCAAACACTATGAAAAACAGAACCCCTTTTATTATTTAAAATAAAGACCGAAACAAACAAGTAAACCTTACTGTTAAAAATTCGCCCAGTACAACTTGAACTCCAATTGAAAACGTGGTCCTGAGAGTCTAAGGACCAGGAAATACTGGTCCTTTGTAGTGTTTTAACTCAAGCCGGTGTAACTTGAGCTCTGAGTGTAAAGCGTGGTGTTCGCAGACAGGTTGCTATCACCCTTGGTGCGGACAACCCGTTTAAACTATATCACAAGTAGATACAGGATAAATGTACTGAATAATGAGTGTGTCGCTTAGAATGCTTGGGTTAGGGCTGCACTGATATCAATTACGTTTTTAATTTAGTGAATAGTTTTTTGTTTTTATACTGGAGGGGCTCGCCTTCGAGCGAGGAGGCGGAGCGCGTGAGAGAGAAACAAATGTCGCGCCCTCACGCCCCTACCGCCGCAGGAGACGCCCTGGGCGTCGGGAATTGGTAGCTGATTTCCGGCCACCGTAGGCGCGGACGGAGACCAATGGGTACCTCGCCGTCTGATAAGGACCAGGCCCGGATCGATGGCGCTTTATGTTCCACACGCGCCTCAAAGAGATGTCAGCACAATTGACGGGGTCTACTAGGGCCGATGCCTGCCGGGGTTGCGGGAAAGTCCTAAGGGGAGACTGTGGCGCCTGGCAACGTACAGGTAAGTGAAGGAACACGGGTGGGTTTTAGTCAATAAGTCTGACACGCCCTTCCGCTCCACCCAGAGCGGAAAAGTCAATTGATGACTTCCCACACAAAAAAAAAATGGGATCGTATTTAACAACTGTTTCACTTGATGTAAGCGATGATGTGATTCACATTTGCTACATTTAAAGTTCAGTCAGATTTGATACAAATAATACAGATTTATTAGATTAGAACCTTGTTCTTTACGTTGAATATCTGGATCATGCTTGTCACATTTTCGGCTAAGTTCCTTTCAAAATACATAAATATAGCCCATTCTCATCTATTGCTTTTCGTCTGTCGAGGGCGGTCAAGAGCAAGCCAATTTTTCATTTTTTTATTCTGTCAGTAAAAAACATGTAGTTAGCAAGTTAGGCGGGACGCTGAGTGTGAAGCGCTGGTCGTACAAGAGTAACGGTTTCCTGGAAGCTTATACTTTAAAACAGAAAGATAACAATTTGATAATTAAATAATTGCCAACACGTTTCGTCAACCCTACACTATCGTCATGCACCGCGCGAGCCGTGGGCGACTACATGCGCCGCAACCTTCGCTTAAATTCAAATCTGTGCGCGCTTTAAATGTGATGCACGCGTAAGGTGAAAGACCCCACATTGTCCGCGAAAATGGTAATTTACGCTATTCAGCAATATCTCGAACAGTATACAATCCTGGTACAACGGTACTTTGTTATGATGTCATTGCTCAGCAGTCAACAGTGACATAATAGATCGCTTATTTATGAGGTCCTTGTCTTAAATAGTAACTGCAGCTGAAATGTACTGGGAGTCATTTGTACTAGGGGCTCAGGAGATGTGAGGTGATGTATTGCTTATTCATAAGTTCTTAGTCCTGAGTAGTTACTCAGGATTGCAGTTGCATAAGCCGACATTGTACTAGTAGGCATTGGTACTAGGAGTTCATATTCCATAATTAAGATAATAAAGTAGTTTTGTTACTCTGTTTTTGTTGGTTCTTAGAGACGGTAAGACTGTTCGGATTAATGATACCAATGTATACGGGAGGGTCTCGGGACCAATAGTGACTAAGTTGTTAATCATGTTATCTTTTCCGATATTTATGAGAAGACCAAAATATACTCGTACCAAAATCAGAAAGAAATTGAAAGAATACACGATACCAAATGTTGTAGGCAGTTTAATCGTTTGTAATTCGAGTAGCAAAACGTTCACAACCCAATAGACATTTACGGGCTGTTCAGACATTGTACGCGACAATGGTCATAAAACTTGGAATGGTATCTTTACCAGTATGCTATCCTGGTACAACGGGACAGTTTATGATGTTATGACGTGCATAGCTGAGTTTAGAGATATGCTGAATATTCATTGTCACTACTGGTGGCATTGTGGTCTTTTAGTACGGGACACATTCTTGCTTCTGCCTGTGTGGTGAGTTCTTTTGTAGCAATATTGGCTTCGAAGTATGATTGTTGTGTAAGTAAAGTGAAGATATCAGGACATCGCATTTCCTTTAAATTCTCACTTTTGTTCGGCAAATATAGCTGCCAGAAAACATAAGGCATCTAAATTATCGTTTTGTGTGTTAATGGTATCATTATAGTGTACTCGGAACTATGTCAGTATTGGCAAAAATTATGTCGATTAAAACTAAAATTAACGTTTTCACCTTAACTAACTTTTTAGACCTTTGTATCCTGCCTATGCGTATGAAATTTCATTAAAATCGATTCAGTCATTTCGAAAAACAAGGGCTTGAAAGTTTGTATGAAATGCCGTACGTCGTAACTAACGTTTGACGATCGAGTTAGTTTTAGTCGTGCAAAAAAAATAAAACCAAAAATAAAATAGATTATACTGGGTCATCACTTACCAAACGATTCCCAAACTTTCTACACTTCGACGACCTCTAAAATTCAATATGCACATGTGAAAATAAAGAATCCAATAAATCTTCATACATTTACATACATGTGCTAAAACAAAACACTGCTGCCTCTAAAGTCGCGCCTTTGTGTGTCGTACATGTGTTTATCAAGTACTTGAGCGCAGTTTCTCTGTACGAAATTGAAAAGAAAATTATTTGGAGAATCTATTTTCATTATTTATCTTGTCACCAAGTGTATGTGTGTGATGCATATAACTACTTTCAAGTTCAAGTGTTTTGGTATGTGCCATTTAGAATTTAAAGGTACTGGTACAATAATTTGGTCTAATGGAGAAAACTCACAGAAAATTGTATAAACTTTTGAAATGAAATGAAATCTTTTAATTCCCAGATATAAAATCTACATACAAGTTAACAAGCCACTATATAATCTAACAATCATTTTAAATTATACACACAAGGCACATATTATTATATTAAGTTCTAGGCCATGTATTCTAAATTTCGAAGCATGATTATATTATGTTAGGACTCAATCGACTTCATCAATATGTTAACCATAAGCAAGACTCCGCTTTGACAAAGTTGATTTAGGTATTTAGATATGAATTACAAGCTGATCAATATTCAGATTGAGGGAGAAATTCGGCGCGAAGGACTAAACAATTTGTTAACATTATTATAACAACAGCTTTAAACATAACTAGTAATAAACACGGTAAAATTGCATATCTCATAACATAAACGATATTCATATTATTATAATTTTTTTCGGTTTCGTAAGTTTTGGTTTTCATTAAAACTTAAAGAAAATATTAAAATATCCTTCGCGCGTCTTCCTTCTAACTTACCCTGGACAGTAATTAACTTTACCTGTAACTATTCAGATTTTGACTGAACGTTTTACTACAGTCTATTAAACAGCTTTCATATATAAAATTTATAATCATAGATTTTCATTTCAAAGTCCTTAAAAGGAAATACCCATTAGTTTACCCATCATAAAAGTGAAATCATCGTTTTCGAATGCGCCACATGACATCGAGACAAGATCGAAAGTACCATGTCAATTACCATCACCTTGCACCATGAATAATGTACCGTGTAGGTAGGTCCTCGTAAACATAGGTCCGTTTCACTTTTTCTGTTGATGAGCTTTCTGGAAAAATGTGATTTCCTATCAAACACATCGCCAATTTTAAAGATTTGATGAATAGGACCAAAAACCGCAAGGACCAGAAAACTTCGAGCTTAAAATTTTAAAAAGCTTTGAAGCCTAACAATGTGTGTACTAGGAAATCATAACGCGACAGCAATTTTAAGAGGCTAGCGCAAACAATTCATGCTGTTGAAAGTTTATCCCCGCATCAAATCTTATGTACCTGCGAGCTTATGCGTTCCTGGTAGGTATTTATACAAAATTGTCTTTACTGAGAAAACGTTTTGTGAATCTGGAGCGTACGGTATATCCAGTCCGTGTTTCGCATCTCTTTCTCGCATCATGTTGTCCTTGTTAGGCATCAAACTTGAGGTATGTCGGTATTTGGTTTCATCAGCTGTTATTTTGTTTGAACGACTGCAGTGCCCATGATTGATGATGGAGCGAGAAAGATCCTGTTTTCCGATTTTGAGTAACGAGTTGTCTCGTTAAGAATATTTACATTGTGGGTACATTAACATTCCTGATTGTGTAGTGCAGTAAAGGTACATAAATAAACCAAAAGGTATTTGCAAGTTAACAGGAAAGTGTATTACATCCAATGACTGTATTGAATGCAAATTATTTTTGGTAAAATACCCATTAATCATTACGATATTCACCGCTTAGGTGTGTGTTCCTATATGGGTCATCCTTTCGATGTTAATGCGACATAAGCCCTAATACCAAACTCAATCCCAGCCTAACAAAACTCAACCGAGTTTAAGCAAGTCTTCTAATGAAATAATGTCCAACCCTCCATCTGATGGAAACTGGTCACCGCACACACCTGCAAAACTAAGGAGGTTTCCGATACGCTGCATAAAGCGCAATTAAATAAAGCAGCATTGATACAGGGATATAACTTGTTTTGTAGTGCACACTTAAACAATGGTGATTATTTGGAAATACCAGACAGGTCTATGACTAAAACCTGGCTTTCAGCCTAATGTATGACAACAATACCTACAGTAACATTAGACTGTTGGCCCTCTGCCTGGAACATCATATTAAAAGGAATTTATTTAATTCTGTTGAATCGCAAGACAGGTGGTGAATGATAATCAGAGGTACTACAGGTTTATCGAATTCTTTGTTTATTTTATTTGATGGATCACTGAATTTGAAAAATGATCATGTCATGCTAAAAAAAACTAAGTTTAGTAACGAGACTGACTGCAAATGGTTCGTCAGATCGTCAATCATAAAGGTTTTAAATGAACCCTTAAGGTGAAGGTTGACTTGCAATGTTTTTTTGTAATGTATCAAGTCATTACAAACATTCGTTGCGAGTCAGTGCAGCGAGCTGAACCACTCGATGCGAGCGCCGGGTCTTCCAGTCGACAGTCGGGTTTTTCGTGAATTCCTTTAAAACGCGTTACAGTAGTCAGTACAGCGAGCCGAGCTGCTCGATGCGAGGTTTGCGAGCACATTTTTAACATAGAGCTAAAACTAAAATGGAGCGCGCTTAATGCGGTCGAAGCGAGTGTTCGCCGCTTCTTGTGTCAAATCAATCTGCCTAGTCTTTTCCCAACTATGTTGGGGTCGGCTTCCAGTATGACCGGATGCAGCTGAATACCGTATTTTACATGGAGCGACTGCCTACGATATACCCCTGGGTAAGACTGGTTGTCAGACTTTCGGGCTTCGACGACCCGTCGCGACTGTCAAAGATCCACGTATGACAGTCGGGACCAACGGCTTAACGTGCTTTCCAAGGCATGGAGGAGTCTCGGTATGTTAAGATGGTCACCCATCCACAGACCAACCCCGGCAAGCGTACCTTAACCTCATTGATCAGTCTGTACGGCTGTTATTATTTTGCCACGAGTTCCTCCTCGCCGCGTCTTGTGTATTGCCGTTTTATAACTATGTAAGCTCTCCTCAATTGATAAATGTAATGTATCATTCGAGGCGAGCTTGGTTGGCTCGGAACAAACCATGCAAATCAGTCTCCGCCTTTATGAGCAGCCAATTTATTTTGAACACATCTACTTACCTTAGTGACTCTCTGAATATTGCATACGTGGATCATATCTGGACCCAAAGACAGTTAATATATGTAGTAGTAGTTTTAATGTTATGAATATATGGCACCAGCTGCTGTTGACCTACAAACTACTTCAGCTATAAAAAGACGAATCTATAATATTATCCTGTTTAAAAATATGCTAATGAAGAAAACAATAAATTAAACGGTTATTCCGACAGAATAGCAATAGCCATGGTCTTCGTAATGTCCATATTAATATGCAGTGTGATAGCTTGACGCTTGAATAGTATTAAATAATTATAATGTTGGTAACTCGGTCAAAGAAAGAGAGAGAAGACACATCTTACTGTCGTTCCTTAAGACGCAGATACATGCCAGTGACTTTGAGTGGTTAGCCTGCGTGTTCTGTACTGAGCTCAAGCAACGCGTCGTACGTCTAGCCAGTAATAAGACTCGCCCATCAAGGAGCGCTGCCACAAATTAGACGTATTATTAATCTATTAAAATTAAACAATAGGTACTTATTTTAATAAAACACATATTCTAAAAGATCAACAATTAAATAATATTTAAAATGGTGAAGGTTTCAGAAAAATACGCTTGATAGATTTTGCGTGATTCTCATTTTTTACCGCGTTAGACCTAACTTTACAAATAAATTTCACTAAACATTAGATAAGATATAGAAAATGCTCTAATGTTACATATATATTTTTTCCAAATCATTAACACTACTCGTTTAGACGTGATCTTCAGTACAAAATAATTAAAAGTTGGTTATCGTCGCCTTAAGTAAAGCTATATTTCGCCGATTATGATTATGTTTAAAGTGTTTTAAAGAGGGTGAATGAAGAAAATAATGAAGGTAGTACAAAAAATAATTATTTAATCTAATGTAAGTAGTAGAAGTTAGATGAAATCTAATCCATAAAATGTCCATTGCAAGATGTCCTACATAATTATTTTATTTTATTTATTTATTTATAATAAGGCACTTCAAAGACTTACTCACTAAAACATACACAAATAAAATTAAAATCTCAAACAGGTATTTTAAATTTGTCAGTTACAGAAATGCACAGCACTAGCATAGAACTTAATGATTGAAGCAGTGAGGACTTTGAAATTTTAAGATATTTCCAGACCTTATATGTCCCTATTCAAGATATGAATCTAAAAACCTGACATCAAAAAAATGGGAAAGCATGAATGTGTCACAGGCAGACATTCACGCTTTCCCATATAAAATTAAAATATGGAAGTTCTATTTCAAACTACAGTACATAATTAACGTCATTCTAGATGGAAAAAGTTAATTCCTTCGAGGCGCATAAAATTTACTAACACAGAAAACTGGGGATTAAAATAACTTCCAATGTTTATTACAATATAAACTATATTTTATGACAAAATGATCATAATATGTAATATAAAATATTATATTTTACCTTGCAAATTTCCAATAATTACCTCGAAAGAGCCGACATTAATAACTGTGTAGAGCATTTTGAACTTAATGTTATTGATATAAGATTTGGATTTTATTGCTGAATTTGTACCGATAGAAGCTTAGTATGGTTTTATTAAAATAATTTTATGGTGAAATTCAATTAAATTTTAAACATGAAAAGCCTCGTTTATTAATTTAAATTACCTTCTTAACCTAGTCGCAACGAATAACGTATGAGAGCTTTCTTTACAACATGAATCAAAGTCTGTAACTGAGCTACTGCCAGGAAAACTTCATTCCTTATATTAAATGGGGGTCCGTTTAAAAAAAAAATAAGAGTGTTCGTTTGATAGACGATAACTAGCAAAAACAATTAAAATTTTCTTACGTTTTTTGCAATTAGCACGCAATATTTTGCTAAACAAAACAAATTCATGACCGTAAAAAATATAATATGTGTTTACAGAATTTGTATTAAAAGTTTTGTAATAAATAAATATTGTGCCCAAGGACCTTTCCTTGGGCACAATATTTATTTCATCATTGACCCCTGTCAATTATGGCGCCACGCTGTCAGCCATAATTATTTTACTGCGCGTAATTTTAAATCTGTGATATCTTTAATAGTATTCATTTAAATGATGTGGTCTAGGCATATTTTAATATTAATTAAATGGCCAATTTTAATAGCATAATAATTATTTTAACGGATAAGGATTAATAATATATCTACTGATCAAAATAGCTTCGGCAATAACAATATTTTTTTATGAAATTCTGAAAGATAATAATGGTTACTGTGGGTCATCCTTAGAAGATAGACATAAACTATCGCGGACTTTTCTGTTGATTTTGTAAGGATATACAAGTCAATAGAAAATATATTTTATCTATTTGTTACGGTTTAATCAGTGCACGCCATGTGCGCTGACTATCTTGATAGATAAAATTGATCACCGTATCCCAAGTGGGGTTGTCGGGCGGTATAGCTCACTCTGCGTTCGGCGCTTGACGTGGCAACACGCCGTGTCCGGGTTCGTAAAAAGTCAATCGTCATCCTGAGAATGCCTCGTTGATAAGTGAAACAGATTAAGATTTCTTACAGAGTTCTTTATGACTCTTTAAGAACAGTTAAGCGGATTAGGTTAATTAATATGATACGTCGTCTATTGTATTTTATAATGGATTTCCGCAAAGTCACGCCGGAGTCAATTAAATTTCTTTGGTCCACTCAAATCAAATTAAAATATTAGGATACTGCAAAAATATAGTAAGATTTTTTGTACTAACTGACTTTTATAAATCGCAGCACATTACTAAGACAGCATAAACGTCGGAAAGATGATTACAGATTTATCTATTATCTGACATAAATAACATAAATAGAGAGCAATATGAATGACCCGTGGTTACCTGCTTTTGATCGATGGGCGTTTTAAATGATTTATTGTGGCTGAAGTGACGGGTATTAAAGTGCGCCTGCAATCTGTGTGGTCCTAGTACTGCTGTCTTGTTTGATAATATTACTGAATTGATTCTCACATGGTGTCACAAAATTAATTGGACACTAAACAAAATCTATAAGACATACCAAACAAGTACCAATTTTTTTCTAAACATTATCTTAAATTATCGTTAAGCTCTAGAATAGGCATCAAACAAAATTACAATTATAACTCATAGCAAAACAAACAAAAAGCGATCCTTATATTGGAAATCATCTGAGTAATCAAAAATAAACTTTGCATACTCAAAAGGAACAGGATTTTTTTAAAGACCAAGTTACAACAAAAAAAATTTACTCAAAAGAAAACTCGAAACGAAGAACCAATATTTATCGATACGTTGCACCAGCAATTGCAGTTACATGATCAGAATTCATTATCTCCTGGTATCTCTCCTCATGTTTTCCTTAATCGATTGTAGGCTGTGATACATTTAAATTGTGTATCCTCATGCTAAACGCTTTGAAAGCTAGGCTGGGAAATCACGCTTGGCTTTTGTAGTAGGTTTTCTTTTTGTTTACTCTTTTGTTCTGTGCGATCCTGGTAGTTTGATGGTCGCTAGACTATGACCTCTATTAATTACTAAAAGGCCACTTATCGTGCTTGAATTTATTATTTAACAAGCTCATAATAGCAGTACAATTACCAAATGTTTGTCAAATCTGTTGATTACAGTTCATCAAGAGCAATTCATTTGACAAAACAATTCATTCTTATGAAGATCCAAGCTTACACTTAAAAGCGTATTTATAACTTATAATAGCTACCTGAAGTGAAGGTAAACGCAGCGTTCTACTTTCTTGAGAATCTTACTTTCATAGATAATGGCAATCATTCATCAAAACGTCGGATGCTTATTAAGATGTGAGATTTTTTAAATAAATTTATTATGCTAGTAAGCTTACTTCTGTTTTGTGTTACTTTTGGCGTAAGTATGAGTCAGTATGTTGGTACACAGCCATATTTTATATGCTATTGGATGTGCAAATAAGCAGGCGACCTACTAGATGGTAAGTGGTCACTGCCACCAATGCATGAGCATAGTTGCCTATAATGTTCCCACTGTGAACAGGCCTCCTCTCTGTGATAGGGAATGGGCCGTAATCCACCACGCGGTCCCAGTGCGGGTCCTTGTCACATGTCTTCGAGTTTTTGGTTCTTGGACATGCCGGTTTCCTCGCAGTATTTTTCTTCACTGTTTTGAGAGCAGTGGTGATGAAATAATTTACTCAAAGTGAAGCGCCTGTCTAAGTTCGAATCTACGACCTACAACTCATAAGTCCGATATCCATGGGCCACCTCTGCTTCCGCTATCAATAAACATCTGGTCATGATCTGAAACATCATGGTACGTTGCTATCCCTTTCATAAAGCTGTGCTACTACAAATCATTTGGAACAGAAGTTTTATAGGGCAAGTTGACCTCCGCAACAGCTTTCTGTCATGGGAAATCTTACAAAATAGGTTCCTGAAAGTTGTGTTAAAAACTCCTTATAGAAATATTCAGTCACAGGTGTTCACAATCTCGTATTGAGCATTGGAGCGTAAAATATATTTTATTACCATGCATATTTTAATTGCAAACTGGTATTAATTAATAAATTCAAATCAAAATGATAAAGATGTCAGTTTCAAATTATAATCCACTTAAAATTCGTCGAAATTATCGTTCCATTCAATTTATTGTGTGATGAATAAATTATGGCTGCGTTCTGATCAGTAAATGAATGAATTGATTCATAATGAATGAACATGGAATTTTAAACGAGTTACAAAAAAGCTTTTTATATTTCCGTGGGAATAATTATAACAAGGTAATTGACCTAGTCTACTTACGATTTTGAAGACTTGATTTGGATTTGTTTCTACTAACATGAATCTAGATAGGTATAATATGCCTCATAACTAATAATTCTCGAAGAAAGTTGCAAGAATGCAGAATATGGTAGAGTTAAAATAAAATAACTTGTGGTTCCTAAAGTACGAAGGACCAGTAATATTCCTCGTTTTACTGGTCCTACGAGTCGCACCTACTTTTTTTTTGCTATTTAGTTTTTTCTTTTTTTGTTCCTTTTTTCTGATGATTGCCGGTTTTTAGACATGCCTTATTCTAGTAAACAAACAATAAATAAGTGGGAGGCGGGCTGTAAAAATTACCTCTTTGAAAAAATTATATTTCAAAAACTAAGCGACTCGGTACCAGGCTCTCATAAAACAGAGCAGTCTACAACAAAAGCCACAGGTCAATAGGTTACGAAAACAGTTACAGCAAGGCAAAAAGTAAACAAATGCACGCTCGATCGTAAGACAGTGTATCTAAATCATGTTTATGATAATCGGGCATGCACGTAGCGACAAAAAGTCGCATAGCAGCCAAGATCGGCGCAAAAAGTCGTGCGTCTGTAACGGTACGGTACTTAATGTGATGAAACCGTATCTATTTTGCATATAACATGGGGCCCTGGGGAATGGGGCAGTAATTTCGTTGAGTGTCTTGTTTAATTTGGTAATGATAGTCAGTAAAATGTTTATCTTAAATGCGAGTTTTGAGCGGGACTTCCATTTTGGGCTGCTTAATCTTTTTCTCAGCCTGAAAAGTAAAGAAGAATTAGAAGGATCTCCGAGAATGATGGTATTGATATCCGTCCAGAGTATGTACACTTGGCAGTAAGCCCTGCCGCTTAACTGACTGGCTATCTTATTAAAATGACATTTTACTAATTAATTGGTCCACTTTTAACTGCGACTTCGCCTAGTGGAAAGCGATAGATGAATTCTGGGATAGCACTAGAGTACCAAGAAGTTGGCAGTTCACTCTTGCTTTGAAGGTACAGTTAGTTTTTACTATGCATAAAATTTATATACATAAATTAGGTTGAGGGTAGCATACAGAAACTAAAACTGCCTGCCACTTCTTCTTCTTCCTAGCCTTTTCCCAACTTTCTTGGGGTCGGCTTCCAGTCTAACCGGATGCAGCTGAATACCAGTATTTTACATGGAGCGACTATCTGACCTCCACAACCCAGTAACTGGGTAATACTATGCCCCTTGGTAAGACTGAAACTTTCGGGGTTCTGACGACTCGTAACGACTGTCAATTAAGATCCACGAATGACAGCCGGGACCAACGGCTTAACGTGATTTCCGAGGCACGAAGGAGTCTCGGTATGTAAAGATGGTCACCCATCCACTGATCAACTCCGGCAAGCGTAGCTTAACCTGATGGATCGACCCGTGCGGCTTGTTATTACTTAGCCACGAGCTCCTCTGTCAGCCAAAACTGCCTGCCATGTGAGCAGTTATAGATACTGCTCACATGGCAGGCAGTTTTGATTTCGAATATAAAGAAAATAATATGAGATCACAGCTGCATGCCAGGACTATGTGGAATACGTCAGTGATAGTGATGTTCTGAGTATTAGAGAGAACGACGATAAACGACCAATTCTCACAAAAAAATACGAGCCTCATTTGAAAAAAAAAGTTGTACAGACACACTAAATCCTTGTTGAGTGCGTCGGCGTCACTCAAAGCAACTCAAACGTGTCGGGTCTAAAGATGACCTCTAACGTACTGTACGTGAGTGGTGACGAGTTGAGTTATAGTCTACTTACTCTTTTAAAATAACCTACTTGACACTGTCTTGTAGATATATCACACGCTTTTTTTGTGACGTGTAAAACATTTTTGGGCACACAGAGTTATTGGTTATTATATTATATCAGCAATCCGATAAGGGAGTGTAGGAGAGGTCATTTGCAACCAAATGACTTCTGATAACCTCTATACCAATGTCAACCATTTTCGAGCAATTTGAGATTTTACTGTATGAAATAAAAATACGTATAAAATGTCTCGAAAATTGTTGACATTTGCATAGGAGTCAAAAGAGGTCACTTGGTTGTCAATGACCTCTCCCACATCCTTTTAATGGATTGGCAACATATACCTAACCAATAACCCTGTATACATGTCATCACTAGGACCAATAAAATGGTTTGTGTCAATTACGGGTCGTCAAAAACCCGAAAATGTGACAACCAGTCGTAAGACTGGGGTATCGTGTTACCCAGATACTGGGTTGTGGAGGTCAGATAGGCAGTTGCTCCATGTCAAATACTGGTATTCACCTGTATCCGGTTAGACTGGAAGACGACCCCAACATAGTTGGGAAAAGGCTAGGTAGAAGAAGATGTACATCACTAGGACCAATAAAATTGTTTGTGTCAATACATTCTTATGCGCTGCATGTGCCAAAAAAGAAAATAAGACAATGTGCCAAAAAAATATGTGGTCCTTGGAAGTAAATTATATTTTTCTAACAGTTGAATGTTATTTTTAATGCTGGTCTAACTCTTTATCGCATTTACTATATCTACATAATATTTTTTTAGTAACTATCGTCTAAAAAATAGCGGAAAAATTACCATCTTTTAGGGCATTTGCTCACTTATCCGTATCCGGTTCGTATTTGATTCGTGTTCATTTCTGATCCGGTTTGGTCAACCTATAAATTGTACAAATAATAATATACGCATGAGTGCACAAATCGGTCGAAGTGGCGGTGCTTAGGGGAGGCCTATGTCCAGCAGTGGACGTCTTTCGGCTGATATGATGATGATGATGATGAGTGCACAAACGTGCATAAAATCACGGATACGAATAAGTGGGCAAACGCCCTTACTCTAAGGGCCTATTTCACGATGTCCGAATAGCCACTACTTACCGAATAAATTCAAAAATGGAACAGAATTTGTATGAAATTCTCTGCCAAGTAAGTTAATAGGAACTTAGTCGTAGGTGGTGAAACAGGCCTTATCTAAATAATAAGCTCAATTAAATTTAGTTTTTTGAAACCCGTCACGAGTTCCCTTTTACTTCTACAGTCTCACACCAACAACAGGATTCATTAGACTAGTGAAGCATAATAAATGTAATTAGTGTACACTTTCTCATGTGTCGGATAGATTTGGTTATAAACACGTGTTAGTGGGTTGGCGCTTACTGATGTTAAGCGCGTTCGTAGTTTTAGATACAGGGTGATTTTTGTTGAAGTGATGAAGAAAAGTATAGTGTTTTTTAAAAAGAGTTTGTTTGGCGTTCGGAGAAGAATTTAGTCATTTTTGCATAAACAACGTAATTTTTTTTTTCTTTTTACATAAAAATCATAATTTGTTTTGTTTGCAAAAAATATGCAATTTAATTTACATTTATTTTATAACGTGGACACACGTACAAGGCGTTAAAAACAGATTTAAAAAACTAAACATTTATGTCAACTACATACTTATTTTCACACACGTTGAATACTAACGTGCTGATTAAAGGACCATGCCCAAAGCAGCATACATGCATACCCTAACCAAAACAATCATGTCCAAAAGTTACACATCGTGCATTTAAAAGCACATGAGACCTAGATTTTGAAACAATTACTATATTTTAATTTAATGGTAATGTTTTTGTATATTTCATAACAAAAAAAATACTTATCCTGCCAAACGGCTCATTCGATAGACTTTAAAAAACGATTGATTGCTAATTATTTTCTGTCAGGCGTTTTCATAAACAATTAGTTCAATATCGAATTTCAATATACATAAGAATTGGTGTACATAATCTAGTAGTGCTTGACTAGATTTAGCAACAAAACTAACTAAATGTTGTGGCACAACTCGTCACTAGGTCCGGCAGCAGCTGGAGCCAGCTTAAAATGTACCAAGACTGTGGAGAGAACAATGTACTTACCCATATTTTTAAAACCTGAGAATTGGGCAGTCTTTCCATCAAGTATATGCGAGGTCGCTACGCGGAGAATCTAGGCTTCCAAACTATGTGTAGGTACTTCGTTTCATTTAACCCTTTTCGAGCAGAATTAAACCATACTAGGCTATGAAAATCTAATAATCCTATTGGATCGATCGCTAAGCTGCTTAGCACATCTCTGGTGAAAAGGATGCTTTAGGATAGTTATAAATATCAGGAGTGGGCCTACCAGATGCTTATAACTTATGGGAGTATTCCACATACTAATAAAGCAGATCATACAGTGTAGAGGAAAATAAAACAAATCTCTCAAAAAGAACATAGGTACGAGTAGGTACCCCTTTTTTATTCAATCTTAAGGCATTTATTTCAAAACTAAAATAAATATAAGCGAAGGCAGTGAAGAGATAGTCAGTCCCAACAACCTAGTCCCACCACCATTTAGCTTAACCACTTTGAAGGGAACTGAATTCTTTTCAACACGTCATGTTGTTTTGTCCTCTCTCAAGATGCTTTGCAGTAGCACGGATAATTCATTGATTGCACGGCCTTAAATACGTTCCACGCACAAAACACATTTGTAGTAGGTACCGAAACATTGATGCATGATTTCAATCAACTCAGCACTGCAACATCGTATTTAATTTCACCTACAAACTGACACTTAGCGTAAGTCCAGTAGAAAAACCAAAATCGACAATAAGATATCGCTTTCAAGAATATGTATATCGAGCTAAAATGTGCAAAAAACGTACGGGTAAGTGTTAAATAAACAATGAATTAACAAACAAACAATAACACACGTACAGAGCACCAGTATGAATGTAACAGTAAGTTTCTATGGCGACGAGTGACAAGCAAGTGAATGTGAGAGAGTGTCACCTACAATCAGTGTTTCCAGATATTTGTATTATTTTACCCAAAACCTTTTCAAGAATCTGCTTCGGATAAAATACTATTTACACCAACCTACCTACTACACACATCAAAAGTGTCTAGGGATCAAGCATTTTTATGCGGATTTCTTGAGATTGAGATGTGGCTTTGTAATAAATTTATGATTTTATAAATTTATATGGATCCTTTTTGGTGCATTTCATAATTTGAATCAGGAACTGTGAATCAAATTCGAGTAAAAGATGAAAATCAGCTGTCAATATTTTCCCTATAAAAACATACAACGCATTGAAGACATTATTAGTGCTACTGTTTCCCTACTACTGATTAAAACCAACGTTATTATGGAGCAGCGACGTCATTTAAGCAGGGAAGAAATGCTCAGAGCCGTGGGAATGATAGAAGCTGGTTCCCGGCAACGTACTGTGGCTTTAGCTCTGAATACAAGTCAGAGTGTTATCAGTCGACTTTGGACACGTTACCGAAGCACTGGTACCGTGGCTGAGCGCCATGGAGGACGGTATCGCTGCACCACACGGAGACAAGACCGATACATTCAAATCTTAGCTCGAAGAGCTCCAACAATAACCGCCATGATGTTAGCCGTGAGGCTTCATCACTCTTCAGGGAACTTAATTAGCGACCAAACAGTCAGAAACCGCTTGCATGAAGTGAACCTTCATTCCCGAAGACCGCTACGGGTACCACCTATAGCAATGCACAATCGTAGGATTCGATATCAATGGGCTCTTGAACACAGAAATTGGGCAGAAGAACAATGGCGTTTCGTGTGCTTTTCTGATGAGTCTCGTTTTGGTATGAGACCGGATACAAGACGTATACGACACTGGAGAACCCCTGGACGCCAACAGCGATTAAAATCCTGCCAGGAAGTCCATCCTTATAGTGGTGGAACCATCATGGTATGGGCGGGTATTTGGATCGGCGGAAGAACTGAGTTGATTTGGATCAGAGGCAACCTCAACGCTCAAATTTATGCTGAGACGATTGTATCAGACGTCATCGTTCCTCTACAAGTGCAAATCGGTCCCTTATTTCAGTTAATGCATGATAATGCACGACCGCACACCGCAAGAGTTGTAAGACAGACTCTCGCCGCAGCTAACATCAATGTCCTGCCCTGGCCTGCTCAGTCGCCAGACTTGAACCCGATTGAGCATGCATGGGATATGCTACAGAGAAGAGCTCTGCCGAATATGGAGGGTATCCAGTCGCAAGAAGACCTTTTTTTGTTGTTGCAACGAACATGGGCGGCCATTCCACAGCGTGATTTGGATGAACTCATTTTGAGTATGCCAAACCGATGTTCTTGTGTTGTTAGTGTTCGCGGTAGAAACACGGATTATTAATTGTTTAAGTTACCCAATAAAATTTTAAAGAAAACTGTTATTTCAGTCTTTTTTTCGAACTTTAATGTTAGTGGTTCAAATGTCAAAAATCCCTTTATTAGGAAAATGGCAAATTTCTTTATTAATGCAAAGGTGACTTGGTTTATCGTTACTGTGACAAACGAAAACACTTTATTTGATGAATCCTTAAAGAAAATTTTAATTAATATCAATCAGGAGAAAAGTTATTGCAAAAATATATGTTGATCCCTAGACACTTTTGATGTGTGTATTTAATATCTACCTACAAAAGAACTTATAAATCAAAATATATTATAATTAATAAAATATCTTGGTAACATCATTCATATTCAAACAATATAGAATACATCCTATATAGAATAAGTTCGCTGCCAGTGCTGTGCACTTCTTAATGTGACGAATTCACAATACCTAACTAAAACTGTATGTGATTTTTGTATGTTACTTGTGGATAATATGGTGGCCTCCATGGTTATCTCCTGTACCTCAAAAATAAGGAATTCTCCTACCACTCATCTGATCACATTCGCCGAATGAACTGACTGAACAGAATGAACTGTAATCTTTCATTTATCGTCGCCATTAAACCGAAAATGTAACCGGAACTACAAATAATATTTATTTTTATTCAATCTTAAAAAATACCTTTGATTGACTCTAGACTATTATCTAAAATCTAGTTTGAATAAATGAAGGATACTTAAAAATATGAATTCGCTGGACATGGTTAGGGCATATCTTGTCATGGTCATTTATATTTTCCTTACAAGGCGTTAAAACGTCGCTCTCATTCCTCTACATTTCTTTGCTAATGGCTATCGCTTATCAAGTCTGACTGTGATCTGATAAGACTGGTTTTTATTTTAGTTTTAATTAGCACCAGATTCCAAGATATTGCCGGCTTAACGGACAGTTAGCTGTTACATAATGGATATTAATATATTGAGGCAGTGAGAGATTACGGTACAGGCTGGAAAATATTAATCTATTAAAATGTATATAACAAAAAAAATAACATGTCTTTTTTATTCAACTTTATAAAACGTAAAAGGTACAAAAGGTGATCATGCTTTAACGATGAAAACATAATTAGAATAATAATACATTTATTTAAATTGAGTTTTTCATCGATATAGGTATTACCTATGTCGATGCAAAACTTATAATTAATCCTAGAAAAGTTCTCTACAAAGGAGGTTAAACTTTTTACGACTATTTTAACTAACAACTAAAGAATTACTTCAGAGTGTCTAGCAAGAAGCGGATGTCTACTGACCGATATAACTTAAAATTTCTACCTGTACATGCTTTACAAACATTTTACGAGCCATATGTAGCCCATAAGGGAAAACCATTACATATTCTCCATATCTAAGTGAAAATATCAAGTTATTGAAGAATCACTAATAATAATAATCAACGGTGTTATAAAACCGGACTAATTTCACGCTGTTTATCATTATTTACAAGTTTTAATAAGAAGCGTCCGGTCTTTAACGATCTACGTGTGATTAAAAAACTAGTTTAAATGATATTACTGATTTTGCTCCAGTTTTAATATCGTATTGAATGTGAGAAAGTGAAATTGTAGTTGTTTGTTAACAGATTTATGATGGTACTCATTCTCATGTAGGTAATTGTAAATACTATGGCGCCAGAGGCTATATGCGTAAAATAAATAAGAAGAACGTGTTTTTAAAATGCGGTAAGTAGAGTGAAACTGATCGAAATCAGTCCAATATTGTTTTTATTTGTTTTTCGAAACATACAAATATCATGCGCTCGTTTTATCATATAAATAATAAAAGATACGTATCATTTTTGATAAACATTAGTAGGTAATTTTTATTCACAATATTTTAACCAGGTACTCCTTTATTTACGAATAAGTTTGATAAATTGGCATAATCATAATAGCTAAAAGTGTACAGTTCAAAACAAACAGACAGTTATTGTAATGACAAAAGAAATTTAGAAAAGAAATCGGCTTAAAATATAAAGAAAAACTTTGACCGATTATACAGTATACCGACCGACATAGTTCACAACAGCGTTTAACTTATTTTAGCAAAAAACGTATGTAAAAGAAAAGAACAAAACAAAATAAATGTTAACAGCCTGTATAAGCGGATTTACCGCTAAGTTTTATTCGTCGTGCAAAAAATCAAACTCAGTGTAACACAGTCGTACGTGCGAACATGCGTACGGAAAAACGTGCAGTTTTGTGCAGAACAGTATTTTTTAGCACTTTGTAGACATTTTTAGATAAAAAAGGTGATGCCCGACTATGTTTTGTCTGCGGTATCGCCGGGAGGTCAGAAATGATCCAAAAATGCCCAGAGGGCCTAGTACGAGTTTCATTAAACCTTCTCGATCATACGCATCGAGCGCGTTCGGCGTTCCGATTGGCCCTTCACCGGTGAAGGCCGGCCGGTTGCCAATCGGAGCGACAAATGCGGCGTTTGATCGAGATGGTAAAATGTAACTCACACTAATTCCTCTGGTTTATGAATCTAAAATCTCTGGTTTATGGCGCTAAATTACATCCAATCCCGTTCAGACGTAAAGGCGTTAGGCTGCCTGTCTACCGGAGCGGAGAGGAGAGGAGAGGAGCGGAGATGTGTCAATATTAACCAATAGAATCAAAACTCCGCTCAGAGGTGCGATTCTATTGGTTAATTTTGGCACATCTCCGCTCCTCTCTTCTCCTCTCCGCTCCAGTGGACAGGCAGCCTAAAAAGGTAACATACAGACAGACACCTTCACATTTATAATATTAAGTTTGGATTACTGCGAAAAAACCATAGTTATTTTTTTGGTGAAAAAGGAGTAAACGATAGACCAATGCAAGGGGGTGAAGGTATGGAGGACACTCATATACATCGTGCTGAAAATACAAAGTTGTAGGAAAAGCTTTCACTACTTCTGAGAAATTGTTATTTTATAATAAGAAATAAATTTTATATAGGTAGCTGTCTGTACACAAAACTACTCATCAAGCTATACATTTCCAGTTTATACTGATCTCGCATTGTATAGGATTTCCGTACAATGCGAGGTCAGCTTATACTGGAAATGTATAGCTTGATGTGTAGCCGTGTGTACTTTTCAAAGTTAAGAAAGTAGTAAGTATGATTTATTCCATTTTAAACTCTCATAAACTGATTGTTCCATAAGAAATATTCGTCCATATTAAAAATATAAATTTTTAGCTTAAACTAATTATTATTTTCAGGTAACCGGTTTAATAAAGCCTGAGAACCTATACAAAAGTTCTTAAAAAAAGCCATTAAACTTAGTTCTACAAAAAAAATAAAACATAAAAACGTAAATCAAGTTTCAAGCCAAATTCCGTGGAACTAAAAGTGCTAAAATTCTTGAATAAACCGTATTTCGGCACTTAACCACGTTGCTGCAATTTTCGTTTTTATCGCTAGAACTTTAAAAAAGCTTTTTTAAAGCTAAAGTTTTGTGCTATTAACTCTGCTGCCGCATTGCACCGAAAATCGTGAAAGCTCAAATTGCATTGCAGTGTGATTTTTGACGACCTATTTTTCGAGTTTGAGTCCGCGTTTAATACACACTCGTGAAAACAAAAACTTACTTAATCATATCACCGTCAAGTTATATTTTTAACTAAAGGCCTGTTTCACCATCTACGATTAAGTATTAAATTAACTTAGGTACTTGGCAGATAATTTCATACAAATTCTGTTCCATTTTTGAATTTATTCGGTAAGTAGTGACTATTCGGACATCGTGAAAGAGGCCCTTAGTTGAGTAAAGCCGGAAATACACATGCTTGTAAAATGCACAAAAGTATGCGAGTAGCTTGCATGCCATTGAGCCATAAGTGCCAGTGTCACGGCATGCAAGCTACTTGCTTATTTTTGTGCCAGTTATAGGTACGTAACGTGTATTAGGCGCTTTAAAGGCTTCTTGCACTTTATAATTATTAACATAAATTAATTATTTAATATACACTCGCGAAAAGAAAAACTTCCTTATATTATTACCGGCGGCATGCTAGTTTTTCAACTAAATCGATTGAAGCTGGAAATACAGATGCTTGTAACTTGCACAAAAGTATGCGAGTAGCTTGCATGCCATTGGGCCATAAGTTCCAGTTACAGGCAACAATATGACGCTCTTAAAGGGTTCTTGTACTATACAATTATTTAAATAAAGGTTTACGTTTAAATTAACTTCCCTTGCATGTTTGAAAATACTATAGCAAAGCTAATATGTAGCTATTTTTTAAATAATATAACTTCACGCCTGCAATCCCCCAAATGGTTAGGCAGATATGTACCTTTGAGTAACATCCACATTTCGCCAGTTATGTTTTAAGTCCCATGTAATAGGGGGCGAGCCTATTGCCATCAACCGGGCACAGATCCAGACTCCGGGCTGCTACTGAGAAATTCCTGATAGTTAACCCAAACAGCAATTTTTACGCTAAACTAGTTTTTCACACCAAAAACCGCATACAAGATAAATGACGACTAATCAATAAAAAAAAAATCGTAAAGCCAAAAAAATGTTCCTAGATCATTAATAACAAAAAGATAGAATGGAATAATAAATCAAAACAAGTGTCGTATTAACGGTTATTGACGGCCGCGCACGCGTCATCGATCACGATCTATAGATCATTGATCTAACGTCGAATAACATTAGCGCCATTATCGACGATCCAGTGGAGGTGCAGAAGTTTTACTTCACACAATACGCGTTAACAAAGTCATGTCATACATCGATTTCAGAAAAAAAACAATGGGTCATTGAGGGCCAATGAAGATGAGTTTTAATTACCATATTTATCAGCTTAAGTATTGATAAACATGGTCCTTTGTCCAAAAACCTACTTGATACCGAGCAAGAAACGTGAACATTCACGTTTCTATGTTCCAGCACAGATTAATACAGACGGGACACTCCGCAAATCATTTACATGAAAAGCGACACTTACTGCGACACAATAAAGTGCAATTCAGGTCGCACAGCGCTTATTACCTACAGTTACATTCACTTTGAAGTTGCCTCTCTTTTTATCGCGTAACTCTTAGATCTTCTGACTACGTTACACTCACTGAATTGGCTCAACAAGACGGGCCCGCTGCGTACTTGTAGCTTATACTTAAACTGCGGAGTATCCCATCTGTATTCATCTGTGGTACCAGACAGTTTTCCTCGCCTTAATGCTAGTCAAAACAGAGTATATGATTTTAAATGAAGAACAAGGCGGAGGATTAAATTATGAGCTATCTCTAATGGTATTGATTTGGTTTAGATTATTTTGTCCTATTATATTATATCTATTATCTGTATTATTATTATCTTTGCTTCATGTCTTAGCATAGAATGAAGTGGTCCTTCTGTGTATCTTCATTATTATCTTCGATCGAGATTTATCGTAGTTTTTTATTCAGCTTTAGCTGAACATCAACGCCATGATCAAGAGCGAAACAAATTAAGTTATGTTTTAATTCATCCTTAGTTTTTTACCGACATGTAAAAATGTTAAAATAAATACATACACATAAGAAGTGCAGCTTGATATTTCTGGGTTAAGTCAGTTTTAAAGATAGCAATGATCGATCGTAATCTTAATTCGAAAAGAAAGGCGTGTGTAATGTTTTAAAAAAGAACAATATTTTGGACTTTTTTAAAACTTTATGCGGTAAGCTTTCACTTGGATTCAATGAAGCTTATCGTCAAGTTTATCGGTTTTAAAGAAATCTGGTTTTCAGAATGTGCTGTCCAGTTTATAATTGACTTTTTTATTTTCACTTTTAGTTCCCAGTTGACCTGGACCTTAAAGATTAATGGCCACATAATACACAGTGTATACCAAAAATGGAAGAAATTAAGCAGATTTTTTTCTTTTTGGGTTAATCAAGGATATGTATTAGCTATCGTATCAAAAGTAAGGTCTTAATTTGAATCCAAACAGGAGTGGTGTAAAGATATCATTAAAATTGTACATTGTGTAACGTAAGTACATAATATTTTGAGTTCAACTTCAGCTTCAAGCAGACACCTCTGAAGGCCAATTCAAAATCAATCTGCCTAGCCTTTTCCCAACTATGTTGGGGTCGGCTTCCAGTCTAATCGGATGCAGCTGAATACCAGTTTTTTACATGGAGCGACTGCCTATCTGACCTTCACAACCCAGTTACTGGGTAACACTATACCCCTTAGTAAGTCTGGTTATCAGACTTTCAGGCTTCTGACGACCTGTAACGACTGACGACCAAGACCAATATCTGAAGGCTAAGGGCCTATTTCACGATGTCCGAATAGCCACTATTTGCCGAATAAATAAAAAAATGGAACAGAATTTGTATGAAATTATCTGCCAAGTGAGTCAATAGGAACTTAATCGTAGGTGGTGGAACAGGCCCTAATTCTCGTACATAAAAAAATGTTCACATTCAGGTTGCAATCTGTCAAACTTGTCAAAAATGTTGATAAAGAGATTGTATTTTTGACAGATTGCGAATGAGATAAAAATACGAACGCTCTTAAATATTACGGGATTTGGCCCTCTGATAACATAACATAACATCACGACTTGCTTCCTTGAAGGGTTGGGCAGAGGTGTACCTATAGTACACCCACATTTCGCCAGTTATGTTTAAGTCTCATGTAATAGGGGGCGAGCCTATTGCCATCAACCGGGCATAAATCCAGACTCCGGGTCGCTACCGAGAAATTCCAGATAGAAATACCGAATAACACTTTGTAAACCTGGGAATTATCGGACCCAAGGCCTTATGCTCATCAGGATCTGACCATAGGCACACTATAATTTTTTTAATAAGTTTCCACCACCAATACCTAACATAAATGATGAATACAACAAAATGCCAAATATTTCACTTCACTCCGATTCGCAAAACAAATGCAAACTCCCACGATACAAATCCGCCACTTAAATATTTAAAAACACATCCAAAAACCTTTCTTACAATCAATTTAAATATTTTACATGCCAATAAAAATACCTCGGAGCGTATTAAATGATAAAAGTCGATGCGAGTCCAAGATTCTGTTTCGAAGAACTAATTACTACCTAATTAAGTACTGTTATGCTCGCAAAGTGTCATGGCCGCCTTATTTTATAAGATAATTGGTGCGTCTCGATTTTTATATGTTGAAGATTCATGGTGGAGCCACACTTGACTGATTCGGCAAGTTTTGGTTAAGTTGGCGATGTTTTGGAGAAATATATTTAGTTTATGGTTGATATCGAATCTGACTTAAAAGAAGCTTTTGTCATCTCATGGGAATTTGAATAATTAAAATAACAAAAACAGGTAAATTTATTATTTGAAGGGCTCGTGGCTAAGTTATAACAGCTGCACGGGTCAATCCACCAAATTAAGCTACGCTGGCCGGGGTCGGTCCGAGGGTGGGTGACAATCTTTACATACGGAGAGTCCTCCGTGCCTCGGAAGGCAACACGTTATGCCGTTGGTGCCGGCTGTCATTCGTGGATCTTTGACAATCGATACGGGTCGTTAGAAGCCGGAAAGTGTGACAACCAGTTTTACCAAGGGGTATCGTATTACCCAGTTACTGCGTTGTGGAGGTCAGATAGGCAGTCGCCCCATGTAAAACACTGATATTCAGCTGCATCGGGTTAGACTAGAAGCCGACCCCAACATAGTTGGGCACAGGCTAGGCAGCTTGGTTATCTAAGATCTACGAATGACAGCGGAGACCAACGGATTAACCTGCTTTCCGAGGCACGGAAGTCTCTCGATATGTAATAGATGGTCACCCATCCGCAAAACAACCGCAGCAAGAGTAACTTAACCTTCAATCGACCCGTGCGGCTGGTATTATTTTGCGACAAGCCCCACATTAACAGGCTAATGCAAAGATTATATTATATTACACAAATAAATGATAACATAATTCGTATTTTACATTACAAGCATACCGTAACAAAATTTTGTTTGCATCCAAGTAATTTGTTTAATGACGAATAAGCCAAATAAAATTGTTATTTTATTGCAAATAGCTACTTAAATTATTAATGACTACAACTTTATTATATTGATATTAATTAATTATGAATACTGTTTAAATGCAGTTAGCTTTAATTGCAATTCGTACTACACAACGATAGCGGTTCTTAGACTCTAATAAATAGTTCGATTATTATTCGATTGCTATTAATTATAAGTGTAATTTTGCTGCCGTATAATTAAATAATAAAATTATGAGGCATAATGTAAAATGTATTGAAAAAAAACAGGAGTTTTCGAAGCTAATTGAAATTGGAAAAAGATTAATCATCTTTGCCTTATCATCAGTCTTTGAATCCAATTGATTTACATCTGAAATTAATCATGTATCTCGATTCCAATAAAATAGAATATTATTATGTACACTTTATGGATTAGTGATATTGAAGAAATAATGTAATGTAATCTGACGTGTGTGTGTGTAAGTGTAATGTAATGTGTGTATGTAATGTGATGTAGAATTTTGATCCCCAGTGCTGGTGATTCCCATTTCTAAAACTCAGAATGGCAAACCCGGCCATTGATTGGTTACAGACGAAAATCGGGATCAATCTTGGGATTTAAATACAAGGTATTCATTTCTGGCGCTAGCAGTTTCGCTGGTTATTGACCAAATAAACCGCGACCAGAATTTGTTTTAACCATCTCGTAAGAATATTAAAGACCATTGAATTTACAAATTAAGATAGAATTTATTGATGCCTGCATTAATACTTATTAATTAAACTACCGTTTAAAACTCATAAAAATGATGTCTATCAAACCTGTCCGAACTGTCTATTCGTAATCAAAAATAAAATCCAAATATACAAACATATATCAGTCAAGCCATTTTGCTATTTTTAACACCTTGATAATTTAATATAATTTTAAGATTGTAAAAAAGTTTGTGCCAATTTCAACTTTGTATAATGTGGCCATACCATTATATAAAACTGGTTATAATCAATTATTTGATGCACTCTTTACGTTTCGGAGTATATTAAAAAAAGAGTGATGCTTTCTTTTTAAAGCATCGTCTGTTTTTTGCCTATATTATTATATCAACTGAGGAAGCAAAAAATAGAGAAGTTTTTTAGCATGAGCACTCAATTATAATGGTGATTTATTTTTAAGTGACAATGTTTTGGGGTTATTGATTATGATTATGAATCAGGTTTGATTAATTTGTTTTTGATAGTCTAATGTAGTTCTTAGTCAACATATAAAACTTCGCGAAGTTCAGTTTGTCGTTTTCTTTACAGAAAAACCAGCATGGTAATTCATGTTTTATTTCAAAATAAAAAAACAAAATTCCGGAGAGCCTATTTGCCAAAACTAAAAAGATTGGCATCCCAAACCGAATTTTCAATCAGAAAGAACTTTTGCTTTGCATTGCTTGCTTCTTTCGTCACTCTCATGAAGTAAGGAGATCCCTACACTCGAAGTTGTGGACGAGTATGTTAACCTAGGACAAACTGTCCAGTTAGGTAGGTCCAACATCGAGAAAAAAGTTAATAGTCGAATCAGACTCGGCTGTGGAGCATTCGGCAAGCTATGCAATATCTTCTCGTCCCACATACCGCAGTGTCCCAAGACGAAAGTCTTTGACCAGTGCGTTTTGTCAGTGATGATCTATGGCACTGAAACGTTGTTACTCACAACAGGCCTTATTAGAAGGCTAAAAGTAACCCAAAGGGCAATGGAGACGACTATGTTTGTAGTTTCCCTACGTGATCGAATCAGTAATGAAGAGATCCACAGGACAACCAATATAATCGACATAGCCCGAAAATTGGCCAGACTTAAGTGGCAATGGACATAATGATAATAACAAGCAATAAAGGCTGCAATATTTATTTATAGATCGTCTTTTATTATCCCTGGATGCTTGTTATAAAAATATTGAACCAACTGCAGGTTGCGGTCAAACAAAATACAAAGATTACTTTAACCGCATGACTGGCATTTTGTACGCATTTGCATACAAGTAAAGTAAGTTATTTATAAGTTATATCTGACATGTTTTTGACCGCAGGATATTTATAGCATTATTTGACAAACTATATACTAGACATCTTAGAGATATTTATAGGTTAAGAACTTAAGAGTCTACGTAAATAAATAATCTATGAATCATTTCGCTCTTTTGAAAACCACAAAATGCATAAGATAGCATAAATGGTGTGAGTTACTTTGGGCGATTGACGTCACTCAGGAGAATTTAAGCACAGATAAGCACAGATGGTATACTCCGCAAAGTCATTTAAATAAAAAGCGACTCTTGCTACGACACAATTCAGTGCAATTAAGGTCGCACAGCGCATTACCTACAGTTATATTCACCAAGAAGTTGCCTCTCTTTCTATCGCGTAACTCTTAAATCTTCTGACTACGTTACAATCACTGAATTGGCTGAACAAGTCGAGACCACCGTGTACTTGTAGCTTCATACCTAAAATGCGTTGTGAAGCATCTGTATTCATCTGTGATTTATGGTACTAGTTTTTAGATACGTAACTTGGTATTTCAATTACAAATATATTTAAAATATAATCATATCTATGTACATTTTCTAGTTAAGTATAAGACATCGAGAGGAAGTTTACTCGAAGTGTGCAAGCGTTGGAATCCAGGCTCATTACTTCTCCAATCTCGTCATCATCATCATTTCAGCCGAAAGAACTGTTGGTTATAGGCCTCTCCCAAGCACCGTCATTTCGAACGATTCTCGCATCCAGCGGATTCCTGCGGCCTTCATCAGGTCATTGATCCACCTTGCCTTTGGGAGGCCTTCCAACATTACATCTTCGGGTACGCGGTAGCCTCTCCAGAGCTTTTCGGCCCCAGCGGCCATCTGTTCTGCGAGCAATATGCCTTGCCCACTGCCACTTAAGTTTGGCAAATCTTCGGGCTATGTTGGTTATATTGGTTCTCCTTCTTCAAACTTTGAAGAAGTTTGAAGTCTTCTCTCATGTAGAAAGGCTTTTGAACTGCTGTAAGAGTTATTGTGTGAAGTGTCAAAGACATCTTCGAGCCGTGGCAAAAAAGAGATGGCGCTATTTATCCTATATAGCGCTATCTTTTTCTGGCATCAGGTCTATTTATGCGATAAATAATCACTTACCAATTATAAGAAGCGCGGCAGCCGCAAGTATATGTGTCTTGGCCTCCATTTTGTATACACGAACACTTGAACACAGTTTAACACTAGTCAGTCTTTAACAATAACTATAACTTAAAAAACACTGAGCAGTGCAGTCAGTCGTCCATGTTGTTGAGATTCTGTAACAAAAAAGAAAGATTTTGTTAAAATCGGTGTAGATAAATTATACAACGTTTAAAAATACCCTGTATGATCCCTCACGTTGTTAAGTATCGTACTGAGAGCCTCATCATCATCAGCCTATTAATGTTCTCACTGCCGCGACACAGGCCTCCTCTCAGTGAGAGGGAGTGGGCCGTAATCTATCACGCGGGCCCAGTGCGCGTTGGTAGATGTCACTTGTCTTCGAATTTTTGGTTCTAAGACATGCCGGTTTCCTCACAATGTTTTCCTTCACCGTTTTGAGAGCAGTGGTGATAAAATTATTTACACAAAGTAAAGCGCCTGCTTGGGTTCGAACCCACGACCTACAGCTCGTAAGTCGGGGCCGTTACCACTGGGCCACCACTGCTCTGAGGTTTTTTTTTAAATCGCTACATTTTTTTCAATAGGGAATTACATAGGGTGCTGGGGCCGCCGTTTAGTGGATGTCTACAAGTTAAAACCTATTTTTGGTAATATTGGTACCTACTAAAAATATGAACTTTAAATAGCAATAACTTTTTAATTTCAATTAAAAAAATACTCTTTGGTAATGTTATTGCAGTACCTATGTTCCCCTTTCGGATCGGACAGGGTTTTTGTTTACATATTGTATATATTCATATACAAATATTGTTAATTTAATAGGATGGGGACTAACATGGCGGAAAGTTTTCACTATATACCTCATGTCACACAGAAAGTTACAATGTATTTAATAGTCACTACAAACACTTAATAATAGTATTGTTATACAAATAGCAGGCTTCTACTTAATAACATGGTATTTACCATTTTCTACACGTTGAAGTGTAGCTAACACAATGTTGGAAAGCACTAGAGGGCACTTTACGTCCATTACATTTAAAGCTTAACGTTTGCAGACCGAACAGTGTTAATCCACATCCGTTGAAATGATAAATCATTGCTTTTACTGTTTCTATAGTTTTTTACTACATTTTCCACATGTTGACTTATTTTTAAAGCATGCCTTCTGGGTACTTCATAAGAATCTTGTTCATTCATCAACAGACAACGCTCGTTCTAAACCGATGAGTCTACAAGCAATTAATTAAGGAAGGATTTTTGAAGTTCATCCCTTAAGGGGAGAAGGAAGTTTGTGTGGAAGTTATTCATTTTTGCCGATGGAACATCTCATCTGGGATACGGCTTGTATAATAATTGATGTGGTGTTCACTTGGATCACTCGTTTCTGGCTTTGGGTTTAGAGTAAAACCACCAAATTATCAGTAAGTACACATCAACTCAAAGGTAACGTCTAGTCGGCACCGGGGATAGAGCGGGACTCAGCGGGACACTCTTAAGGCGCTACCTTTGAGTTATGTGCTACATTTATAATTGCCTTTAAAATGAATCCAATTTTTACCTGGTTTCGATTACACTGTAGTGCCTGGCTCACTGTATCTTCTACTCTTTAACGTAACGGTCAATAAGCTTTGTCTTTTCACCTTCACCTGTACCCCAAGAGCGACTATTAGCATTTATTTCTATCTAAACAAACGCAAAACAATTACTGTGCAGAACACCTTACAAATCTCCAGCGCTTTGCTAACTTTCTAGTACTTTAGAGTAGCCCTTCCCTCGCGACGTCTCACGACTGTGACCTTGTATTAAATGCCATTTACCATGTCTTGCTTTATAGCTATCCACTCTATACATTTGTGGACTTTCCCCATTTTGCTGAGAAGATGTATTAGATTCTATTTAGTGGCGTTTAAAGGCATAATGATCGTGTTTTGTTTCAATAATGTTCACGAGAGGTCAAAAGCGAGAGTCTATTGAATAGCTATGAAATGTTTTATGATTACATTTTCTCGTAAAGAATTTTACACAATTTGCTCCTAAGAAATTCGTTGTAAACTTGAAGATAGATGAATGGTTTTACGAGATAGGCAGTCAGTAACTCTGGTACTAATTGTGCTGACTCAGCATGAGCTGTTTCCACACACATAGATCTTATAATGATATATAGGAAAAGAAGAAGAATACCGACCGAATTGATTAATTGATGTATTCATAAATCATCATAATCAGCCTATTAATGTTCCCACTACTGGGACACAAGCCTCTTCTCTGTGAGAGGGAGTGGGCTGTAATCTACCACGCGGGCCCAGTGCGGGTTGGTAGATGTCACATGTCTTCGAATTTTTGGCAGATAGCTGTATTGATAAGTAATAATTCTAGAACCACCCAAACATCCTTTTTACATTATGCACGCTCCTTGCATGACCACCGTAGAAACGAAACACAATATCGACAGCTTGAAGAAACATTTTTACGGCGCGTCGCATAGAAATCGAGTAAAGTTCGTCACAGATGTAGCTATGATTATATACTTTGCTATTGCTTTTTTTGCGTAGTTTTTGGTGCGTACTAGAAATATACAGGGTGGCAGGGCGTACTAGAAATATACAGGGTGGAATCGACGCGAAGCCATGGATTCAGTACATGATTCTGAACCGACGAAAATTTTTTTCGTCGGTTATTTAAAAAAAACAGCAGTTCCATACATTTTGATCACGTAGGTATTGCACTTTTCTATGAAACAGCAGTTTTTTTTAAATAACCGACGAAAAATTTCAACGCAGGGGGGTTCAGAATCATGTACTAAATCTATGGTAACAGGCTTCGCGTCTATGTCCCTGCCACCCTGTATATTATAGCTCCATCTGAGGTCATTCTAAAGAAATTTCACTATGTATGGAACGAGATCCCTCTCACCGAGATGAGGCCTGTGTCCCAGCAGTGGGAACATTATATTAGGCTGATTATGGTATTTATGTTAAATGGAACGGGATTAGTCTGTTATTCGTAAAGATAGTATTGGTAGCACTCGCTGCTATAAAAACTGATACAAATATTAGGATAGTAAATAATACACAAGAGAAGCCAGACAATTTCCCGTATATGTGTGTAACCGGGCACCACAATGCATATTGTTCGATAGTTCCGCCACAACCGCAGGTACCGCTCGGAATGGTAGTATTAATCTCGTTGTCAACGGTACTGTTAGGGCTGACGGTAATGGCATTTGTGGAAATGGATATAATTATAATGATTTTGATAAATATGTCGTGAAAACAGACGAATATAATATCGTACTTCTTGTATATATTGCGAATGTCGGTAGAGGCGATGATGGATAGGTTAACGAGATAGTACTAGAAAGGAAGTCAAGAAAGAAAATACATTTATTTAACACAGACTAAAAAGCACACAATTTATACAGCAGATCCAAAATTAAAAATAAAAATCAAATAAAAAGTGTAAAATGCGATGTAAGAAATTAGCAGGGGAGTGTGCCTCACGGCTGTGCTATAAATTTAATTTTTATCTTTAATTAAATTTATTTATTTATTTATTAGTTTCAATTAATTAGTAGGTATGACATCTTGAATGAAAACTAGCCCCTTCTTTATGTGACCAGAAACTTATCTGTTTATTGAAGACTAGCTTCTGCCCGCGACTTTGTCCACAAGTTTATAACTCCTCAAAAATTGGACTATCCAATGCAAAAATATTTTTTATAATCCGACTGGTGGTTTCATAGGGTTCGTGGCTTAGGCCCCCAGTGATCGAAGCACCTGTGGCCGACTCCCCCGATTCGATTAATTTAATATCTTTTTTTGTGCTTTTCAGTTAGTACAGTAAATGAAAAAAGTTTTTCACACTAATTATAGTATTTTTCCTTGCTAAACAAAAGTTATCTATCAAATAGTAGAGAGAAAAGATCGACACTAAACCTTATCCTTACACACCTTTTTCCCCATTAAAAGCATATTTATTGTATACAAACTTACAAACAAACGAAGAAGTAAACAAATTTTACGTTTTATATAATATTAGTAGATAAATAAAAGAATAAGAAGCTCGCGATGCAGTTAGTTATTAGGGACAATATTCTTGGCTATTAAGAAACTTTCCAGGAACCCAGAGATCAATATCCGAAAAATTATATCTACTGAATACCATATCGTGAACTGAACTGCTAATAATAGACGAAGTTGATTTGATAATTTATCAAGCCATTGCTAAAAGAAGTGGCCCTCTAAATAAATAGTAGAATAATTTTTATTATGCAATACTAGCTGCGTCCCGCGTTTACACCTCCATAGATATCAATCCCGTAGGATTTATCGAGATAAAAAGTATCCTATGTTCTAATCTAGGTCATGGCCTACCCATGCGCCAAATTTCATCCAAAGCCGTTCAGCCGTTTTAGCGTAAAAGAGTAACAAAAAAACAAACTCACTTTTGCATTTTTATTAGTAGTTAGGAAGATAGCATGTCTAAAATCATCATTCTAGGTGTCTACCTAGAATCTGTCTAGATTAATTGTCACAATGCATATTACCGTGGTGCTGCTGATCTATTGGCCTTTACTTGCTCAATGTTTACTTTATCAATCGTCATAAATCTTGGTAACTTTTTTCAACATTTCTTTATTTTGGCAGCCCTGCTTCTCGCCAGTATGTCACTCGGTCGGGCATGCATTTAATCCGAGCTTAAACCGTTCTCTGAGAAACATTCCTTTGAAGAGTGCCGATCGCTCAGCATTTTATATTTTGACTGTCCGAGATTATAACTTGAATTTTGAAATTACGGTCAGTGCTTGTGCCTCGGAATAATAAAACCACTACGATATAAAGGTTATGTCAATGTCAAATTTTTACCACGGATATGCAGTCGACATTCATCGTCGTGATCTTGTCAGAATTTACTAAATGTTGCTTCAAGATAAACCAACGCTGATTCAGGGAGTGCAGAATTATCTTTCCTGGTCTTGAAGAGATCAGAATAAGATTTAAAAGTACTTAGTTTGAACATTTAAGTTTTCAAGCAAAGCTGTAAATACTTTCAAGAGAGAGCTCCATAAAAAGACTTACTTCATTGATAAATCTCTGAAGGCGGAAAATTAAATCGTATATATCCAAACGAGAGCAGTGGTGGCCCAGTGGTATCGGCCCCGACTTACGAGATGTAGGTCGTGGGTTCGAACCCAAGCAGGCGATTTACTTTGTGTAAATAATTTCATCACCACTGCTCTCAAAACCGTGAAGGAAAATATCGTGAGGAAATCGGCATGTCTTAGAACCAAAAATTCGAAGACATGTGACCTCTACCAACCCGCACTGGGCCCGCGTGGTGGATTACGGCCCACTCCCTCTCAAAGAGAGGAGGCCTGTGTCCCAGCAGTAGAAACATTAATAGGCTAATGCTGTATATCCAAACGTCAAGACATCGCAAAATAACATTCGTATGTTACACAGCAACAAAACGTACAATTCAATAATTCAAAGGTTTTCTTCCACATCTTATTAAAGTTAATTACGTACTAAACATTTTATTATTGTTCTATGTTAATTGTCTTTTCACTGACCCACATTGTGCTAAACTTAACGTTTGTACCAGGATCGCAGAAACATATAGCGTTTTAACTTTCATCTCTGATAGTAATAGATCGTTGCTCTACGTGGACAGCGGGATTATTGTTACTAAGGAGTCGAACATGAGCAGGAGTATATTTATCAAGTTACTAGTACATAATAAGTTATTTCTTTACTGGGTCAGTAGAGCAAAGTAGTTCGCTAAATATGGAATATGCAGCAGCTGTGGCACAATAATACTGGCATATGCATGTGTGAAGTCAAACAAAACACAACAGCATAAGCACGAAAGAACACAACAAAGTCAATAATGAAACAAATGAAGCTGGTAAGGAACCATAACAAAAGGCTGTGAACTTAACATACACTTAGAAAAACCCAGTTGCAGGAAGGCTCAAAGAGCTCGTCAAAAAATAAACCATGACAAAATCGCATCTGAAACTTCCCAACTCTTCACAGATTAAATATTTTGAACATAAACAGTCTTATTTATAAACGCCTCTTAAATTTTAATCAATTACTACGCAATTGATTAGCAAAATTCTCATTCATAAACGCTATTTAGCGCTAAGAGGTCGCTAGGCAATTGATAAGTAGCTGTCAAAATTAAACACCAACGGTCCACTGCTAAGAGGATGCTAAGAGGCAAGATGACGGATTTTATTTGAATCAGCTGATCGATTCAATGGGATTATTGTGTGCTTCGAGGTTATTTTGTTCCTAATATCGAGTTGTGCCTTAGTAAATATGGATTTCGACAATCTTTTACGGGAATTCAGAATGATCTACTTACAAGAATTAAATAATTTTGAAATACCGGCGCGAAGTAGACGGAGGAAGACCTACAAACGCTACGAGTCTAATGATTAACTATTGGATTATATTCCTCTTTCGAAGTACACATGATACAAGGATTTATAGGGAAAGCTCAATCAGGAGGAGGCTCAGTAGGTGCTCAGGTGGTGGTTTGAGGAGAATGAGTTCGTGAGGCTCATCGGAGATAGTGATTGTGAACCAATGTGTTTTCCCATGTGCCCCTCATCTTATGGCGCTAGCTCTAACGCCCATAACTAAAGAAAAGCCACGTTGTGGCAGTCGCACATAAATAAGAAGATAATTTTATAGAAAACAATTTATTTTGATACATAATAAAGCTACATTTTTGTTATGAATTCATTATTTTTGATTTCCAATATTCTTTCTCAAAAAACATGGGTGCCTTTCTTTTCTCATGCCACTCGTAGTCCTCATCTTTTACATGTAGCATGGTCCTCCCTCATCTTTACGAGGTTGAATAGTATTGTGCTAGGCGCTAGTGGGTTTCATAGCAGCAGTTAAACTTGAACCTGTAAATAAGTATAAGAACTGTTTTAAAAGATACTGAAACCCTGGTGCAAAAGCAATAGGAAGAAATATAAAGCAGACACAAGTATCTGCAAACATTTCTAAAACAGTGTAATCGTATTATCAAGCATATAGGACATGAAAATACATAATCTTCTGCTTTAACATTTATTTGGTCAGACTACATTGGTTTAAGTAAGTAGATATAAATTCAGAGATAAATACCTTTTCCTGTTTACTCCAATTTATTGGAGCTTATTATTTTCATTGCTAACATCGCAAACACAATGAAATAAACTTAAATGATTTTATTCTAATTCATATTTTCCAATGAAATTGTTGACTTTTGTCTGTCAAAGTCACGACAGATACAAAAATCGTGGTATTGACAACTTTATTCTTAAAATTCTGTTTTTTAGTCGACTAATTTGATTATAACCTGTGCCGAAGGCATAATTTCACCTCTATTCCGTTTCGCAACTAATCACTTGCTAATTAGCGTTTATAAATAAAGAAAATTTAAGCATTCATTAAGAGCTAACCAATTGCTTAGCTAAGCAGTCGCTAATCAGTGATTAGCGAGATTTTTATAAATAAGGCTGAAAATTAACACCTCGATCATAATCAGCATCGATCAGGCATCAAAGAGAAACGTCAATACTAATGACGTTGTGAGTCAACAGCCTATGATAGTTTACTATATACGATTCGAGGTCACCGACGGTTATGCCGTAATATTATCTCGCTAACGGCACTAAGACCTTGACATTGACTTCCAACGAATAAAAACCTTTACGTTGATTCACCTAATTCTGTTGTGGGTCAAACGTGGGTGATCGTTTGAGGTTAGATTGTGGTCACTTCAGCATATATTCATTTTTATTATAGAAATAATTTTGGTATAGACATGAAATATGAAAAAGATTCGACGTGGGCACAACAGGCATTAAAAAAAAAAAAACTGTTTAGGACTCTTTACAAAGGAAATAAATAGCGTGAAGACAGCCTTTATGAAATACTTGTTCCACAGTATCAACGCTAAAGGCGCTGAAGATAATGCACGCACGAATTAGTGTCAACAACTTCAAGCATACCATGTACTAGGTAATCATAAAATCAAACAGGTCACTGCATTGACCGAGCAACCTTGAGTCTGCGTGACCCATGACCCGGAAGAGTGCAACGAAAGTAGTTCTTCGCACAATACCTTGAAAGACTTTCACGCGGTTCATGCCGGCCTAGTACACACACGTTTGGAATGGTTTTTGCGCAATTTTGCAAGCTCCATAATTGCCTTGAGTTTACAATCGGTTCTATACGGTGATTTTGTTAATGACAACGAACAGCACTTCAAACATCGACAATCGATGTCAGCGAAGGAAGTACCGTATTTCTTTAGTTTTCAATACCTACTTATCTTGTGGAGAGTACAAAATAGTAATTGCCCGACCAATTTGAATGTCTTTGGCCCGCGTGGTGAATTACGGCCTACACCCTCTAACCGAGAAGAGGGCTGTGTCCCAGCTGTTGGAACATTATAGATAGGCTGATTAAGCTAATACTACTAACTCTCTCCGAGAGGGAAAGCTCTGTAATCCACCAAGCGGGCTCAGTGCAGGTTGCTAGATGTCACATGTCTCCGAATTTTTGGTTAGAGGGTCCGAATTGTAGGACATGCCGGTTTCCTCATGATTTTTTCCTTCACCGTTTTGAGAGCAGTGGTGATGTAATCATTTACACAAAGTACCTGCCTGAGTTCCAACCCACGATCTGCAACTTGTAAGTCGGGGCTGTTACCACTGAGACACCACTACCTACTCTTTTTACTAACTCACTAATTAAATATCGACCTGGGCCATATTTCTTTCAAATAATTTTGCTGTCTATGTCTACTCCATGCAAATATAAAAGTATTTACTTTTAGCTTTAGCACTCTATCAACTGCACGTGTTTGGCAAAGTGCACTCCAGTTCCCGCAAATTATGCTGGTACATTCAACATTATAAAGTTACATTGATCGCTTATGTTCAATGCAAAAATGCGGGTATGGATCCAACATAGCATAATGACGTCGATTTACATGAAGTGCTAAAATGCAACCATAACAAAGAATACACATGCTTATAGAAGACATGTATTTGACGCAGGATTGGCTAACGCATGTTGACAGCAACCTCAACAAACATCGATTTAGATTTTGAGGATAAGACGAAGTAATAACAGCAATTGACATATTTTCTAATACACATTAAAATCATGAAGACTACACTAATGCCCTTTCCACGGACAACCCCGAAAAGAAACACATTGATTACTCTACGACCCAATCTTTTTTTTTACAAAAATGTTCGCATATTTCAAAGGGGTTTGCCATCATTTCCGGAATATATTAAGTAAGACTTGTTTAACGGTTATAGATTTTTTTCGTCATTCAATTTTAGAACCTGTTTTTGCCCGCATCGATATAACTGAGAAGTGTGTCAAATTAGTTACGATTAGTATCGGTTCGTTTGCGAATATATTATCTTTTTACGAAAGTCTGTAGTACATACTACGAAAAAACTTACTGAAAATAATCTGAAGTAAAGTCTGTGTAAGTTCCTAGATTAAAGAGAACGAGCAAAAAATTGAGAGATACAAAGTTACTAGAGAAGATTTTGATAGGTCCAATTTATTGACGAATTTAAATACAAAGTTAGATAAAAATAAATGCAGATTACCACTTAACATACAAACTTAACAAAAATGGTTAGGCTCTGAACACTATATGATAACCGAAACCAATAACCCCAACTGGTAATTAAGCCAAAAATGTGTTCAATATAACATTTATGCGCTTTTTCCCATTGGTACGACAGATTAGTACGGCAAAGTGGAATAATCCCACGAAACCAGAAGTCATCTTAGTTTTGCTGAAAAAACGAATACAGAACACGTCTATACCCAGATTGGAGGCGAAGAGTCTGGCTATTATGGCTTCAAACAAGACAAAAATTATTATGAAGTTCCATGAACCCATAATCACAATGATAAATGACAACCAATGTTCCAACCATCTTCTAAATTCAGCAAAAAATACTCAAAGAACAATCAAGGAAAATAAAGTCATAACCATTAAGTATGATATATGTATACAGAAAAACAGAAGTGGGCGAACGACGTTGACCCAGACGGACGAAATTACCGCATCAGTGGTCTTTTAAAATATCCGTTAAAATGTATAAAAGTTATTTGGATGACCTAATTGAAGTTGAAGAGGCTGACCGTAATAAATGTGGGGAGATTTATTTGACGATGGAAAATTGTTAAGCTTGTTCAGATTCAAATCATCATCATTATTATCTGCCCATATCCTCATGCCATAAATCCTTTTCGCAATTATGTTGGGGTCGGCTTCCAGGGTAACCGGATGCAGCTGAGTACCAGTATTTTACATGGAGCGATTGCCTATCTGACCTCCATAACCCAGTTACTGGTTAACACGATAACTCTGAATTTTCGCCAGCTTATTTAATTTGATTTTTTCGGTTGTTTATGCAATTCTAACTGTACCTATATATGTAACGGCAAGCACAATGCAGAGGATCTTTGTGATCAGTGAACTTGTGAATCATATTGAATTTCTTTGTGAATGCCAATCAGCCTTTAAAATTTCGTGTCACATTGAAAGGTGGTCGAATTGGTTTTTACTTCTTGTGTTCCAATCACCACGTTAAGGGCCTTAGTCGCGTTTAGTACCGTAAAACGGTCACTTTAAAAAGCTATCTTCTCCTTAACGGCTTAGTTAAATGATTTGAAAAAAATATATGTTTGCTATAGATTCATCTACAACATATCTGAAACCGGGTTTTTTCGTATGACTAATACTTTTGCCTTAAAAAAATATTTACCATAACGCTATTTTTGGTTAATATTCGTAACTACTTCTAAACGGCTTTGACGATTGGAAAAAAAATTACACAGAAAAATTGCTGATTAAAGGTACTACAAATTTGAAACTGCATTTGTAAATCAATCAATATTTGTTAAACAAAATGTCCCCATTTAGAGATAGAGGTTCAGAGGGGCTCTGCGCGGGACGCGGGCGGCAGTCGCCCGTGAGCATTGAGACGGGATGGCGTTGGTGTCGCTCGCTGGTCCGCTCCGGCTATCGACCGAGTATGCGCATACGTATGTGTTAGTGCGAATATTTATGAACTTATTGTATTAGCACGGTAGACGGTAGAATAACTAAGCCATATCTTAGAAATAAATGCCTACAGCCGCGCAGTACGTAAACATGCGATAGGGCTGCCCGCCTCCAGTATTTTAATTACATTTGCCTACTTTGTGTTTCCATTTAGTTTTGTGATTGTAAATATACTTTTTTTATCTACACAAATAAATAAAATACTTTGTGAATTGAATAATAAAACAAAACACAAATGCCCGAGGTTTTAAAACAAGCGTACCTACCTACCGTATTAATTCATGAACCTCCTATAACTACCTATTTCACTCGTGTTATCACTTTCCTTTACTCTATTCACTTTATTTATTAATCCAGACATCTTTTTTTCGGGAGATAAAAGGAAATACTTATCCATTAAAAATACACACAATATGTACCTACCTACCAGTAAGTAAAATTATTTTATAGTAAGACTATAAAATAATTTTGTTGTTGTTGTTTGTTAATAATAATACCTTTCAAAGTTTCCAGGTAATCTAAAAAAAGTTATCTCTGGATGCGTTATTGCTTGCCAAATTCATGCAACCAAAAACAGCAACAATATAATTATCCTACTCGTCATATTAAATATGTACTTGAATTTATTTTTAGTGTAAAAATCGCGCGGTTATTGTTAAAAAAACAACACACCGTTCGTTCGTCACTGCGGCACAGACGCGACTGTCTGCGTACCTCGCGCATACCTCGATCGAGGCGCGTAGGTATAGCTCGCGCTTCGTCCGTTTCTATGAAGTTGGCCTACCGTCTACCGTGGTATTAGTGTGCGTTTATAGACGAGCTTGCTGCAGAGAGTCCAAATCGATTGTGCGCGTAGGCGCTTTATTGTTGAGTTGTTCTTTGATGTACAATTATTAATACTTTTTTACATTGACAATTACATACAAATTAACAATTTACAATATAAACTAAAAAAATGTAAATGTAAAATATAACATAACATCACGACTGTATTCCCCGAAGGGTTAGGCAGAGGTGTACCTATATAAGGTGTTAAAAAATTTACTTTAGAAACTTTAAAGAGGTGTTTTAGACCATCGAACTGAATAACTTTTACTTTGGGACATACATTGATATCGCGAAAAAAAAAATCTGTTGTTCCATAGTAAAGTTTAATACCTACTGTTCTAAACTGTATGGGACAGCTGTTTTTTTTTTTCGTGATTTCAAAGTTAAAGTAAAAGTTATTCAGTTTGATGGTCTAAAGCACCTCTTAAAGTTTCTAAAGTTAATTTTTTTTAAATCACTAAAATTTGTTTAGTCCTGCCCGTCAAACGAGCATTTCCCATTCTGAAATAGACTAAGGTGACACAACTTAACTATATTTTAGTTTGACAGCACTAAGATTGCACTGAGTTATTAGTTTAGTGAAAATGGCAATTTTGCTATTCTGAATTTGACGTTTTTCACCTAAAAATTTAGATTAACCAACTAAATCAGTCTATTTTTAAACGCGATTAAAAAGGAGTGGAATAAAATTAGTTGGCATGAACACACACTTCACACACTTCAGCCGCAAAAACTGTATCTTTTTTTTTATTTTGCTTATATCTCGAAAACGGTGCGTCCTAGCGCAAAAATAATGGAAATTTCGACCCCCTCTGCCACCCTTAAACCCACATGCCCCTACTCATAGGTAATATTTAATCATATTTTCTATACAAAAAGTTTAAAATTCCATACAAAACACGTCAAGGCTGCCCCCCCCGCGCGCCTCTGTCTCTAAAAAAATTCACGGGGTAGAGCAAACAAGTACCACGTCGGTCGCGACGTGACTGTCAAATTCAATTTTAGATGTGTCAAAATTATTTTTTAATTTAGAGATATTTTTCCGCAGAATAGCTTTTAGATTCTCATAGCCAAAAGTAAAGAATTTTAGTCGTAGTTTAGTTAGTTTAGTTCGGTGTACAAGAGAATCGGCACCAAATATTTTCTTAAGTTACGTAGGTAAGAAGGTTAAGAAATAAATCTTGATTGGTGCCGATTCTCTTGTGCACCAAACTAAACTATCACTAAAATTACTTGCTTTTGGCTATGAGAATCTGAGATTCTGCAAAAAAATATCTCTAAATTAAAAAATAACTTTGACACATCTAAAATCGAATTTGCGTCGCGAACTCGCGACTCCACGTGGTACTTGTTTGCTCTACTCTGTGAATTTTTTTAGGTCCAGAGGCGCGCAGGGGGGCAGCGTCGACGTGTTTTGTATAGAATTTTTAACTTTTTGTATGGAAAATACGAAAATTTGTTACCTTTGTGTTGGGGTAAAGGGGTTTAAGGGTTTCCTAAAGGGGGTCGAAATTTTCATTATTTTTGTGATAGGACGCACCGTTTTCGAGTTATAAGCAAAATAAAAAAAAAGATACAGTACTGTTTTTGCACCTGAAGTGTTGGTGTGAAGTTTAGTTCATGACAACTAATTTTTATATTCCATTCCTTTTAAATCGCGTAAAAAAAAAATTGTCAAATTTAGTTTGAATAATCAAAATTTTTAGGTGAAAATCGTCAAATTCAGAATAACAAAATTCCCTGTTTCACTAAACTACTAAGTTAATAACTCATTGCAATCTTAGTGCTGTCAAACTTCGGTGGCAGTGACCTCTCGCGTCCGGCCCTGGTCCAGGCCATGGTGCGGAGCGAGAGGGCATGGCAAGCCGTCACCTCCTTCTGCGAAGCAGTAATGCTCGCGAAAGAGGAGGCGGAGTGCGCGAGGGAGTGGCAAAGGCCGCGCCCTACCAGCCCTAGCCGCCGCCGCCGTAGGAGACGTCCCGGGCGTCGGGAATTGGCTGCGACTGGACTGGAAAGGGCTAGGCATCAACATCAATGGCGAGTATATCACTAACCTTCGGTTTGCCGACGATATAGTTATCATGGCTGAGACCATGGAGGACCTCAGTATAATGCTCGATGACCGCAGTAGAGCCTCCAAAAGAGTGGGTCTTAAAATGAACATGGACAAGACAAAAGTCATGTCAAATGCCCATGTAACACCCGCCCTCATAAAGATCGGTGACGCTACGCTCGAAGTTGTAGACGAGTATGTTTACCTAGGACAAACTGTCCAGCTAGGTAGGTCCAACTTCGAGAAAGAGGTCAATCGTCGAATCCGACTCGGCTGGGAGCGTTCGGGAAACTATGCAATATCTTCTCGTCCCACATACCACAGTGTTTCAAGACGAAAGTCTTTGACCAGTGCGTGTTGCCAATGATGACTTATGGCACTGAAACGTGGTCGCTCACAATGGGTCTTATCAGAAGGCTAAAAGTCACCCAAAGAGCAATGGAGAGGGCTATGCTTGGAGTTTCCCTACGTGATCGAATCAGAAATGAAGAGATCCGCAGGAGAACCAAGGTAACCGACATAGCCCGAACATTGCCAAACTTAAGTGGCAATGGGCAGGACATATTGCTCGCAGAACAGATGGCCGATGGGGCCGAAAGGTTCTGGAGTGGCGACCACGTACCGGAAGACGTAGCGTTGGAAGGCCTCCCACAAGATGGACCGATGACCTAGTAAAGGCCGCAGGAATTCGCTGGATGCGGGAAGCACAGAATCGGTCGAAGTGGCGGTGCTTGAGGGAGGCCTATGTCCAGCAGTGGGCGTCTTTTGGCTGATATGATGATGATAATGATGATATGCTGAGTTATAGGGGTTTATGGATTTCATAAAGGGGGACGAAATTCACATTATTTTTGCGATAGGACGCACCATTTTGCGATAAGAAAAACCTTCTCCCATCACACATAAAGGCAATGCTTGTACAGTCCCTAATATTTCCCATAATTGACTATGATGATGTGTGTTACTATGACCTGAATGCAGATCTTCTCAATAACTAGACCGCCTTCTTAATAACTGCATTCTGCATGTTTCGTTTTCTCCTCTTCTGATCGTTATTTCTCCTCTACCGATCGTTATGTCTCCTGACAAAGTTTATTCTGTTTATTATGTATAATATGTATTTATTAATTATAATTTATTCTTGTATTTTTTTAGTTATTTTCGTGTTATCAATTGATTGATTGTGTATTACGTAATTAGGGTACGGGGCACGTGCCCCGGGCGACACCGTTAGGGGGCGCCAAATTCGAGCATGACAGACAAGTGCACCACCCAGCGCACCGCAACTTTGCAACAAATGAGACGCGCAACAATTATAATCTTTCTCTGAGGGTGGTGCACTGAGGAAATTACTGATTCGCGTAGGTTTAGGTCGTCAAACGGTCTGAGCGGGTTGTGAGTACTTGTGAGCGGGCGCAGTTGTATTCTACCAGGAGCTCGATGAGCGTTTCTGTGGTCTATTTTTTTAAGTTTTGCGGTGCCGGGCGTCTTGCTTCAACGCCGACGACGCCTGTGACACGACTTACTTTAACTTTTACCACAGTTTTGGCGCCTCTGTTGGATTGGCGCATTTTCGATCGATTTTTGATTAATATGTTTATTATGCCTAAATTTTCGAGCTCGCTTCGCTCGCTCTTGCAACCTAGTAAAGTAACTCCTAAAGCAAAAATCCAACTTATCTCAGGCAGAGTGAATAAGGCTAATCAAAATAAATGTCTGACACGTACTAGTATATTTAAAAAAAAGATTCGGGGTCAGGCGATAGGTTTTGCCCCGCCTCGAAAGATCCGTTCCGTTCTAGATCCGGGGCTGCCCCTACCAAATATCACTCAACGCGCTTAAAGAAGTTTTTCCTAAAAAAAAAAACTATGATACCTACAAAAAATTTCTACAGTCAAAGGCCGATTCTCTTGTACACCGAACTAAACTAACTACAATCACTAAAATTCCTTACTTTTGGCTATGAGAATCTTAAAGCCATTCTGACAAAAAAAATCTCTAAATGAAAAAAATTTTTTGACACATCTAAAATCGAATTTGACAATCGCGTGACGACTCCACGTAGTACTTGTTTGCTCTACCCCGTGAATTTTTTTAGAGCCGGAGGCGCGCAGGGGTTGGCAGCCTCGACGTGTTTTATATGGAATTTTTCACTTTTTGTATGGAAAATATGAAAAATTATTACCAACATGTTGGGATATAGGGGTTTAAGGGTTTCCTAAAGGGGGTCGAAAATTTCATTATTTTTGCGATAGGACACACCATTTTCGAGATATAAGCAAAAGAAAAAAAATACAATACTGTTTTTGGACTGAGGTCGAAGTGTTGGGGTTTTAGTTCATGCCAACTTACTTTATTCCACACGTTTTAAATCGTGTTTAAAAATAGTCAGATTTAGTTGGATACACCAAATTTTTAGGTGAAAAACGTCAAACTCAGAATAGCAAAATTGCCATTTTCACTAAACTAATAACTCAGTGCAATCTATTTTTAGTCTAGTTTAGAGGCATTTGTGACAAGAGAATCGGCACCAAAATATAACTAGCAGACCCGGTAGGCAGACGTTGTCATGCGACAACAGCGCCTCCCAACAGCGCGTCCAACTATAGCTAAGAACCATCCAAGTGACACAAAAAGAATTGAAAAAAAAACATCTAAATCAGTCAAGCCATTTAGCATAAGAAGAATTACAAACACACGCACACCGATATTTTATTTATTGCCAGGAATGTTCTTAAAAAACAAACAAAGTATTTAAAATAATATGCGGGTCAAAATATGGTAGGTAGTCGGCGTACAATTTCAGATTTGCCTACGATTCCTTCTCTTAGGACTAGGAATCTTAGGCCAAAAATGCGACATACGTGCGCATGTCTGCGCCTTTGTCTAGTCTTTGATCGTCGTTTTAGTGTAGTGCGCCACCGTTGCACGTTTTACGTATTGGAGAGTAGGGCGTTTAGCTCCGCCCACATGCACAAGGTCAGTGAGCCTACTATACACCTTAATTAGTGTTTTTATAATATCACAATTGAATAATAATTGTGTTGTGCTCTGCCGAAAAACGAAAAGATGCGACACGAAATAATAAATACAAGAAAACCTGAAAAAGATTAAAGCGGCACCCAGATTAGAACAGAAACACTCGGGTCACCTAGATCTTTCACAGATGTTTTGAACAGACCAGGAATTTAATTTAACTTCTGGAGGGAGGCAGGCTAGTTGGAATAACCACCTACAGCCGCCATGGCCCACGCACAATGGTTCACTTGAAGGACTAAGTGCGGAAATCCTACCCTATAACATAGAAAGATTAAATGCTGGCACAAAGTATATAAAAAATAAGATATGGTTATTTTTCCGATACTTAAAGTATACAACTTGGAACAATAAATGAGAAAGAAAGAAGATGATGGGTAGTGAATCAAGAAAGAATCCTCATTTCGAATCCAATTACTTCGAACCAAAATCAAAATTGATAGATGGCGCCACCGTTCTCAGGACACGTAAAGATTTAACGAGTAAAAGATTTTTAAATTGCTGTACAATATGATGACCTAGTTCACAAGATGGCGCCCATTAAAATGGTATTACGACATAATGTTGAGTCTGTGTGGTCGTGGGATCGAGGATACGGGTAATATGGAAGTAATACCGACTGTGGTTTACCCTCGGGAGAAAGCATTGCACTTAGTACTTGGTAAATTACAGAGGCTAAGTGTTTGAGAATCCTTTGAGGTAAGTGCAGTTGCACTTTGGTTAGAATTTAACTGTGTATTTGGTTACAGTTTGCAAGTTGTGATGGTGTCGGTTACTATTAGCATAAAACAAAGTGTCCCTATGAATTATGATTAGTAGAAAATGAGCTTAACTGTCAGCCTGTTAACTAGTGTCGGCGCAACGCATATTTTTCAGCGATCGTTCTAGATCAGCATTACCTTTTTCCTTTCTAACCATATCTTTGCCCCTTTTCTTATAGGCATCCACAATATTTTACTTGGCACTTTTCTTGTTGTCATGCTCGGAATTTTCACATAATCTAGCGATTATTTCATCAACCTTCTTTTCTGATTCGATAATTGCGTCACTGTCATTAATTTCATCCTCTTTGATATTATCCGATATTCTTGGTTTTCGTTTTATGTTTTAATTAATTTCTTATTCATCAGGTCAAATAAATTGTTGGTCTTGGTCAGTAGAAAAACTGACTGAAAAAGTCCATGATTATAAGAAAGAAAGAAAGTAATGGCAGCAGGAGTACACGAGCGTAACCATGTAATACTAATTGTACCAGAGCCACATAAATTACTGGCAGTCGTTAGCTCCACAATAGATGAATTAATTACAATTATTCCTCAATCTTACAGCTAAACTATCTTGTTAATAATAGTTAACGGTAATCCGAGGCAACGGCACCACGGTTAACTGAATTTTGACCGTTAAACTAACCTTAGATTTACAAACTGTTGCTGTGTACGTCATTTGGGTAATGGCTTGGTTTTTTTTGGGGTATTACTTGCTAATTGTAGGTTACAAATCACGATGTGCTAATCGTTACGCTTTTTTTATGAGGGGAAAAGAAGTACGACTATGATCGTGATATGAATTACTTTGGCGATGTTTGGGGGACGCCAATGTCCGGCGGTGAACGTCTTTTGAGATGATGACGAATTACTCAATCAATCAATCTGGCTATCCTTTCCCCAACTATGTTGGAATCGGCTACCAGTCTAACTGGATGTAGCTGAATAGCCTTATTTTACATGGAGCGACTGCAGTAACTGGGTAATACGAAACCCCACGACCCGTAATGACTGTCAAAGAACCACGAATGACAGCCGGGACCAACGGCTTAACGTGCTTTCCAAGGCATGGAGGAGTCTCGGTATGTAAAGATGGTCCCATCCACGGACCAACCCCGGCAAGCGTCGCTTAACCTGATGGATCGACACGTACGGCTGTTATTACTTAGCCACAAGCTCCTCGTATGACGAATTACTATCAAAGCATTATTATTGCGGCTAAATATCAGCACCATCGTAATTGGAAGACCAAACTAGAGTATTTGGAGTGACATAAAAATGTTTCTTATAAAACTCTGCAAGATTGTGCACCTTTCTTCATAGTTATCGTATCAATATCTAGTACCTAGTCGATCAAATTCTGCTCGGTTGAAAATGGAGAAAACTAATTTTCCCAGAGCTACTGACTTTGGGGGACCTAGCTAGATCGATTTTTCGCCCCCATAAACCAATAATCAAAATTCAAAAGTCATTTATTCAAACTAGAGAATCAGCACTTTTTCAACGTCAAAATTACATAAGACAGTCCCCAAATACGCGCCCTTCACTCGCCCTATATTGCAGCTTTCATCGAAATCGTTAGAGCCGTTTTCGAGAACGTGATTACATAGATATATAATAATAAAAATATTGTTCATTTAATACACAAAGTTTTAAAGCTTTCAGTATATTTTTTTGTAACGGGAATTCTCACAAAAACACTGTGCAATGTCTGTGAAAAATGGATGTACAAAGACAACTTTCATCTTACCCGAATTTGCATGCTTTCAACTTTTTGCAAATCATCATTTTATCAAATCATTGTGTGCAAAATCAAGGTATTATCATTCAATCAGTGACCACATTTACTAAATCGCTAACTGACCGATAAGTCTAATTTCTCACCGCCGATGTTCATCGCTAAAAAGTGTCAAGTACCATCAATTTTTTGCCACCATACCAACTTGAATGGAAACGCACACAAAGAGTCATTTTTTGCTCAATAATGACTATACGGATCTCGAATAAAGACGGCTCCACAAGATCGATTAAATTAAAACATATTTTTTGCGACAAATTCCGCTTGAGGAAAGACTATAAAAAATATTTATATTATGATTGTCGCAGCTTTTTTGTGGTTTATTTTTAGCTTTCTGCTAGTTTGGCAATAAATTAATGTTTATTATTCGACATAATAATAATAAGCAGGAAAAGTGGAAATTCGAGATCTTATTAGCTGTTCTTTGTCAACTTAATTTTAATGCTGGTTGAATGAAATAAAATGTCAAAAATTTTCTTTTTCAAAATAGATGATTCAGCTTGGTTGGGTTTCGTCGATATCTTTTTATAACTCATTTGAATAATATTTATTTACGGGTGATTCGTTCGTAACACTATAAAAATAAACCGTATTTCCAGTAACAAAAATTTGCCTGCATATCTATGTATTTTGTTATTGGTAACATGTCGGCAATCCATTAAGGGAATGTAGGAGCCATTTTCGAGTAATTTAACATTTTATATTTTTATTTCATTAATTTTAAAATATAAAATGTTAAAATACTCAATAATGGTTGATATTTGCATAGGGGTCATATAAGGAGTCATTTGGTTGCAAATGACCTAACCTAACCCTGTATATAACTTCAAAACGTAATCTTACAAAACTTTAGGATTAAAAGCTCTGTTAAATCGTTAGTCTACAGCAAGCCTAAAAAAATAAGAATACAGCTGATTTGAAAGCGAATTATGAGTGCTTTTAAAAAAGAAAGTATTAAACAAACTCGCAGTTTTGACATGTGAATTGGCAGGTACTTATTTAGCTTGATGAGTACTTGGTGATACACACAGACAGAGCGGCTGTCAAACTGAGCAAGTGATGAATTACGTCTTATTTTTCAAATTGCTACTTGAGTTTGTTGAGAAGATCATTGTGCTGCTGATTGTAGGATTTGCTGATTACTGGCTGGCAGCATAGTGTGAATGAATGTAGAATCGGAAAGTTAATCATATCCGGAAAGTAAAAGAAAAAAAAACGGGGCAGTCTGGGACTGCCGATTGAAGTGAAAACTAAGAAACGCCATCTAACGAAAATGTCAGGAATTTATGTGGCTTGCTGTCAGTACAAGAACGAAAGCTATAGTTCCATTAAAAAAAACAGAGTGCACTGTCAACAAAAACATTAACGTTGTGCTACTCTCCCTCCGTCTTAAGAATTTTCGATCAGGCCACGTGTCCTGATGCGAGTTTAACATTTTTTACCCATCCCAAAAAAAATGCAAACGCCGCTAAAGAAGTTTTCACGTCAAAAAGAGAAAGAAAAGAGTAGAGAGTAAGAGTAGTAGTAGAGTGAAAGAAATAAAATCTTTTTTATCCGACTGCGTGACAGCACAAACAGGAGCAGTGATTACCCAGTGGTGAGATCGTCGGACTGCTTTTGTTTCGAATTCAGGATCTGTGACTTGTCACAGATCCTGAATTCGAAACAAAAGCACGCACCTTCTAGTTTTCAGATTCATGTGCGTATTGTAGAAATATCACTTTCTTTAAAAACGGTGAAGGAAAACATCATGAGCAAACCTGCGCGAGGGATATTTCTCGACGGCATATGAAGTCAGAGGCTCATGACCGGCATAAAAACTCTGACACTAGGTGAGTCAGTAACCACACGAAAAGAAGAAACATAGACAGGGTTCAATCAATCAATGTTCAGCCTTTTCCCAACTATGTTGGGGTCGGCTTCCAGTCTAACCGGATGCAGCTGAATACCAGTATTTTACATGGAGCGACTGCCTATCTGACCTCCACAACCCAGTAACTGGGTAATACGATACCCCTTGGTAAGACTGGTGTCAGACTTTCGGGCTTCTGACGGCTCGTAACGACTGTCAAAGATCCACGAATGACAGCCGGGACCAGTGGTTTAACGTGCTTTCCGAGGCACGGCGGAGTCTCGGTATGTAAAGATGGTCACCCATCTACTGACCAACCCCAGCAAGCGCAGCTTAACCTGATGGTTATTACTTAGCCATGAGCTCCTCAAACATAGACAAGGTATTGTTCGTGATACAATAACTATGTCGCTACGAAGTAAAAGATGTCAAGAAGGCAACAGCTTTATTGACGATTATTGTCACCATGAATGATGACAAGTCACAATTTTATTCAGTTTTGGATTCGCATTGGCTAAATTCGTTGACGATTCTTGGTAAATATGTATAACGTGGAATCATTCACAGTAAAAGCTTTAAAATAATCATAAAAGACATGCATTTAATTCTTCCTTGCATGGGCATGACCGTTAAAAGATAAATAAAATGATGCATAAAATTATTTTCGCCATACTCTTTTGGAACATTGAAATATCATTTTTACCGGTTCCCTTTTTTGCAACATCTCTTTACCTTTAATATATATCAAAAACTGGTTTATTGATTGAAACCTTAAATAATTTTAACGATGGGTACTCTTAATGATATAACATGTGTAATAAGAAACGACGTTTTGGGGGCGAGGACCTTTTTTACAAAGGTAACTTGTTTGTTAAAGCTTGCTTTTTGCCTGTTGGGATTTCAGAGCATTAAGTCTTAATTTCCTCATAGTATTTTCCTTCAACGAAAGTTATTTTTCCAAACATTTCTATTTAATTAGCCGTCTTTTCAGTTTACATAACTTTTTCCTAGCTAGCCATATCATCTTCCACTCAGTACGTCCATCGTGTCTTTGGTCTTCCTCTACTCATATACCCATCCACTAACCACGACATTGGAAAAGCTCTAACAAAATATTTAAATAACAGCATACATAACTCCCCATAGAAGAGCAGTGGTGGCCCAGTGGTAACGGCCGCGACTTACGAGTAAGTCGTAGGTTTATATGCGCTTTACTTTGCATAAATTATTAATCTCCTTATTAAAACCACTGCTCTCAACACGGTGAAGGAAAACATCTTGAGGAAATCGGCATGTCCTAGAACCACGAATTCGAAGAAATGTGACATCTACCTACCCGCACTGGGCCCGCGTGGTGGATTATGGCTCACTCTCTCTCATAGAGAGGAGGCCTATGTCATAGCAGTGGAAACATTATAGCCTGATCATGTATACATAACCCTTCTCCTTTAAGAGAGTAGGTCCATAAATCTCAGGACCAACTTGTTTTTTTGGTTTTTGGTCGGAAATCATCAAATACCTTCTCCCGCTCTGAGCGGAACGGAAGTGCGTGTCAGACTCTTACTGACTAAAACCCACCCGTGTTCCTTCAGTCGCCTGTACGTTGCCATAAATCTCAGGACCACCTTTCTTGCCAAATAGAGGAGCAATAAATAGATAATAATTCTTCATTTGTCCAGAGAATGTTTTCAAAAAGAAAAAGAAAACAAGTACCGAACAAGGATTTCAAAACGCCACGAAGATTTATAACAGTTATTTTTATTTAACTCAAGGAATCTGCTCAATACTCAATGTGCAAGATACCAATAGATCACTTTCTCGAAGTGAACTGTTTAACGCTGCGAGGTCAACCGAGCCGGTCAGTGTAATTTAATAGTGTTAGTGGACGAACGAGTCATCCATCACTGATGTTAAGTGCGTTGTTGTATTTAACAGCCATAAATTAACCTTTATTGATGGATAGTTTAACTCGGTGTGATCATAAGAAGAATAGAAGAGGTTATAGGGAATAAATATTGATCTTATTGGGTGCTAAAATGAGTCTCTACGAGTGATATTTAATTACATCAGACCTTCTTGTCTGTTGGACCCAGCATTCAGCAAACTTGCTGGCTTAATAATCTTCTCTCTACAGTATTTTTTTAAGGCTCATGTTGACACTAGCTTCAGAAAAAAACTATTCGCTTCGTAAGCTTCCACTGTTAAAAATACATAAATATCCAAATAACAATTTAACGGCTGTTTGGCAAGGAAGAGTATTTTTATACACACCTCACTTCAAACAAAACAATGATGCTACTATCCTACATAAAAATTAATTCAGGTTACACACTAGTCAGCTTTTTATTTGCATATAATTTTTTTTCGACATCCACAAGTAGAATTTGCATTGAAGCAAAAAATCGCAAACCACAAGACGAATTATATTTCACCAAACATTTCCTCAAATTATTGACTTGACGACTCAACAACATCCTTAATCACCTTATTGATCAAAACTCGACAGAATGAGGTTTCTCAAACTATTGTTAATCATTACAAACCTCTTGGGACGGCAACATCACCCAAACTTGATTACAGTACGGATTATAAGTATTATAACTGTCAGAAGGTGTTATTAAGTCAAACAAACCGTTCCATCTTCAATTGTTTTGACAGCTATTGTACTGGAACAAGTGAAAGTGGTATTTGGAACTGTTATTTTTTTAACTTTCGTTTTCACATCACTACGATATGTGAAATACTTGAATTAGTTCAAGTGACTTTTTCCTTCTTGACGCATTGTGTCGATTAGAATCGAATTATAGTCAATTAGAATTCGATTTTTCGAATGAGGAGTCGATTTAGCAGACAAAAAAGTAGATTCTTAAAATTGATTTGTTTCAATGCTGATTTTAGTTGCTTTCTTAGTCTCAACTTTTACTGAATTTGAAATTGAATTTAGAAAAAGAGATTGAACGAATTGTGTTTTCATGCCATTAAATGATTCATTATGATGTTAAAAGCTGTGATTATTATTTTATTTCAAAACTTGTTTATCCAACTACTAAATAAATAAGTAAATAGTATAGCCATCATGCTTTTATTTACAGTATTTTGCACACTAGAAAATGCAGATTATCAGAAACTATTTGTCCATGCAGCAAGCTCCCATTTCGCACAAAAGTACCAGGCAAACATGAATTCCCGACAGCCACAACTTAATGAATTGTTTGCACAACCATCCTTCAATTTACCACCAACGAACAATAAAAAACCCTTTCATCATTACATACAGCCCCGGGAGATATATCTTCCAATATCACCAATAAGTTCCTCTCCTGACAATGGTACTTTTAAGACCAGATAGCGGATACCAGTTTATTTTGATCTCCGCCACCTCTGTCTTGCAACTGACTGATGAAGCAAACGATGGGTCTTATAAACTGGATGGCTGATATAAATGGTTGGCAGATGCCGTATGTATTGAAATACGCTACGGCATTCTCGTGTGACTGCATTGAGTCTACGTTCCAGTAGAAGACGATATTATTCTTTATTAAGTATGAATATGTGCATAATTTAAAATGATTATAGTTGTGGTTTTGTGTGGTGTAACTTATCTCTCTTATATTCATTGCGTTTATAGCAAAAGCTGCAGTAACTTTAGAAGCTACTTACTTGAAATTGAAAAAGTTTATTTTGAACCGCTTCGCTTGCTTGAAGCAGCTTGATAAGATGCTGACGAGAGCTAAAGCACGATCACTGTCGGACTGCATAAAAATGAAAGAGAAACGCGATGATAAAACGCTTGTAATTTATTGCAAAATATGAAGCAATGATTTAAAAACTAACAGATTTAAAAAAAAATGTACAAGTAGGTATATAAAAGAAGGGGGGAACGTTCATAGGGCATCAAAAAATTCGCCCGCATCGCTGTCAACAGGAAAAGTGCCCAAACAATCATCTACGAGTATTTACTCAAAAATTAGCTGAGTAATCGAAAATAAAAAAACAACAAAGTTCTGCATTCAAATAAGACGTTCTTGTTATTAATTAAATACCAAACATACGAGTACGTTGATATTAATTTAATATAGATATTTAGGACTGGAACTCAAGTTAAAAGGTTAGTTTACTCGTATTTATTTGTAGTTATTTTTATCGAGTTTTTTTTTCAAAACGTGTTTTGGTAACATCCAAGTTCTGAGAAATATGTTCAAGATCAACATAATTATTATATTTTTGCCACTACCACAAACTATTATAGATTTGGCAATTTTTGAAATGAAAACTTCTTTAGCAGCGTAGAGCACTTTTTTTGGGATGGGTAAATAATTTTAATCTCGCGTCAGGACACGTGACCTGATCGAAAATTCGTAAGACGTTCAAGTTTTTGTTGACAGCGCACTCTGTTTTATATTTTTTTTATTTTTTTAATGGAGCTACAGCTTTCGTTCTTATGCTGACAGCAAGCCACATAAATTGCTGACATTTTCGTTAGATGGCGTTACTTAGTTTTCACTTCAATTGGCAGTCCCAGGCTGCCTCGTTTTTTTTTTAAGACAAGCCTAAGTTTTTTTATTACATTTGCCTCTCGTCAGCGCCTTAAAGTATAAATGGTAGTTTAGTGTTTTGAGAGACTATTATGGATAGCTTTAGGTCAAAGTTTACTAAAAGCATGTTCAATGATCATCAATTGATTTGTCAATTGTAATGTTCGTTACTTTTCACGATCTGTCATCGCATATTTTATCTCATTTGTCGAGCCCAACTAAAGTAACTCCCTGACTGATTGAATGCTATGAAAAGGATATTTATGTGTAAACTATTACTAATATCACTATGTTCATCCCAACAGCAGAAAACATAATTATAGATAGGGTCTTTGATTGATGACAATATAGAGGCATGAGGAACAGGGTGTAAAGTTCACTCATCTTCTAAAGAAAAGGGACGATCCTCTGACCAGACGGATGTTGTAGCTAGTGAGCAACTGCCCGACGATTGATGTCGGGCAGTTATATGTGCTGATCGCGCGGTAAATTCTGCTTGCGCGATGCAGTATTTCGCGTGACATCAGTTTGATGTGATATAGTTCGCATGTGGCGATGTAAAAGCCGCCATAACAATCTCAATAAAATAAAAAGCAATCGTTTAACAAAATGCCAATAACAAACGAAAATGTCCCAATAAAAGATGATCGTAAACAGAGGCCTTAAAAAAGTTGTAAATAAAAAGAAAATAATTTTCAAATAACTTCAGGTCCCGTATTTTAAGAATTTGAAATCAATTACCACCCAACTACATTAGTATGTAACAAAAATTGCGTCGCCGCAACAAACTTTAAAAAAATGTAGAGTAAATTATGCAGAATATCAATTTATCCTGTCATTTTTGTAACAAAGAAGAAGAACTACATTTTAATGAGCGTACCTTTTTGCGGAATCCTTATAATTCTTGTTATTTTAAAAAATACTCCGTAATAATCGCGCCAAAAGCGTACATTCACGGTCTGGTACAACTATCATTGTCTTTGCCTCCTGCCATTGTCCGCCATGATGGTTTTTTATTTGCTCCCGCCACCCCGCGCTGTCATTAAACTTTTTAATATTTTTATTTGCGGCCAGCGTAGATTACTGTCCGGTTAGGTTTTAGATAAAAGTTTATAAATAGAATAAAAGGCGTTGTGTGCGCAATTGTTAATTACTAATTAGTCACATATTTATCCCACACAGTTACTCCTTTTTGGGAAAATAACACTGACTCCGCATATTCCTTGATTTAATTGATTGTTTTTTCCACATCAGCGTTAATTTCCCGACTGCTACCGGTAAAATGATGGTTATTTTTTCCACAAACTATTAAACACTTCCAATATTCTTGAGCCATAAAATCTTATGAAGTGCATCAAGTAATTGATATGTCCGCGAAGCATCAAAGGAAACTAGTTTTTATGAAACCCAGAATAAGATGTAACTCAACTAAAACAGAACAAACTTCGGCAAAATAAAAGCTTAGATCATCTTGAAATATTTACATTCCTGACTAATTGAACAAAAAAGTCGTTTGACACTTCTGAGATACGTAACCTTTAAGGTACAGTACGACACAACTTAGATGTAGCATAGATTTGAAAATGTTCATAATTCATTTCAATTTTACGAATGTATTTGTTTATATGACTTTACAAGTTATTGCGTTTTCGAAAGATCATTTTCACCTAAAGTAGTAATAAAGATTGGTGATTTTGAAGGCGCACTCAGTTCGGATGGTGATCGGTTTTACGAATTTTGCCGATGCTACATCTAAGTTGTGTCGTCAACAGCTCCTTAGATATTATGAGTATTTAATATAGCAATAAGTTACTTATAAAATTGGGTAAAATACAAAAAAAAAACATAAATAAATAAGTATGAAATAGCCGGCAACTGACAGATAATGCTCCGCCAATACCACTGAAGAAAGAAACATGACAATTGAAAAAATATACCAAAAGAGAGAGCATTTATACACAAAGTGGATAACGTCGCAAGTTGCTGTCAAAAATTTCGCTATTTTGATAAATTTTGCGATATTACTGTATGGAAAAAAGAAATATGGCTAACTAGTGAAAACTACAATATTGATTATGCAAAAATAAATATCGTAACACCTAATATTTAGCTTTACACATAAAACGGTTACAACATCAAATTCAGTGTTATAATTGCAATTCATTATTAATATTCTAGTTCACTAGTTAGCCATATTTCTTATTTCCATACAGTAATATTTCCAAATTAATCAAAACAGCGAAATATTTGACAGTTATTTGCGACGTTGCCAAATTTTTGGAGAGTGTCTTAAAGAAAGATTGGGGGCGACTAGAGAGGTTGACAATAGTATACAAACGAAGTCGGAGGCAAAAGCTAGCATTTAAAACCACGGATAACTAGCAAAATAATAGAACATGAAAGTAATAACAAAGGCAAGAATTACAGAACGACTCTTGTATTGCTTTTACAATAAATAAAACAGACAAAGACTCTGTGTATCCAAACAGAATCAATTCTCTTTAAATTCCAATATATTTTACAAACGAATTGTTTCCGTTTCTAACTGCACTTTTACTACAGAACAACAATGGTATGTCCATATCCAATAAATGTATTGCTCGATCATTTCCTTTTGTGTTATATTTATGTCAAGTTATATAGTTTTAATTGAACTTTTCAATGTTGTAAGATGCATATTATATATTATTATTGTATAATACCGTATCTACTCTATCTATTTCATTCACTACCTCATTTACCTTTATTCGTATAATATTTAAACTAAACACATTATCACTATCAGTTACTCCTCCATTTAAAACTGGCACATAATTTACAGCCCTCATAACCAAAAACGATCTAAAATAAAAATAAATAGCGAAGACCACACCATCTCTACTTAGTGCATCAGATTCTATAAACTTTTATAGGGACATTAGCGTCTTAATGGCTATTGTGATGGTTGACACTAAAGCTACAAAGTAGTGCGACAGAGCCGACAGATCAAGCCATTATTGGTACAATGGCAGTCTTAAAGCACGAAATGAACGGATAAAATGATAATATACACTCACAATTCAATGGTAATAGTAAAACGTTCGAGATAAGAATCGTGGTTATAAATGTATCGTGTCTTGCGCTTAGAAGGTGTTAAATATTCTGCTTCCTGTAATCTCGAAGAAGTGTTTAAGATTTCATTATATTTTGTTGACTAAAATCCGTTATTGCTATTTTCGCAGGACAGTTTCAATTTTGGGACTTTTGGCAAAAAGCCACAGGTTCATCAATCCAGATTAAACAACGCTCGCCGAGGTCAGTCTATGGATGGGTGTGACCATTCATTTTATCGGGAGACCCCTCCGTGCCTCGGAATGCACGACCCAGCTGTCGTTCGTAGATCGTTGACAGCCGTTACAAGTAGTCAGAAGTCTGGAACTCTGACAACCAGCCTTACTAAAAGTTATCGTGTTACCCAGTAACCCGGTTGTAGAAGTCAGATAGGCTCCACGTAAAATAATGGTATTTAAGTTTATTCGGTTAAACATACTCCAACAAAGTTATGAAGAGGCTATTGTAGGCGGATGATGATGATCACTTAAAGAACAATTAATTAATCCTATCTATGCAAACGAGGATGCATTACTTCAAATTAAAAACAAATAACACTTCATTTTGGACTTAATTAATAATCACCAATTAAATCTATATCATACACTTAACGAAACCGATAAACATAATATATTACTAGACATTTATGTTTTCATTCATCCGAATAACAGAAAAAACTAGTTCTAGACTCTAGAAATCCTTCACAATTTATTATAACGCAATTAAGAAGTGAACGAAATACTCGCCGCAAGCGTCATGTTGTTAGTTTATATCCTGTGTCATGAGTGTGTGCATTATCACTATTAACATAGCTGTAATGTTTAACATTCTACTTGATGTCCCTAGGGCTTTAAGAAAGGCTTAATAAGATACCGTTTTTATTGTTAGTGTTTTGATTGATTATATAAATTGAATCTAGAACTCTAGACTTTTGCCCCAATTATGGCAATAAGCTCGCTTTCTGTTACATGGGTCTTAAAACGCGCCTGTACTAATAATACACCTCTGCCTATCCCTACGAGGAAAATATCCTTAATGTTATTTGATGTGTGATAAGGAAAGATAGGTATACTTCTTCTAGGCTACATACTTTCTCCACTAAGCATCTTTAGCTAGTTTAAATTCTTTTCTATGAGTCACACAACCTAGAGAATTCATTTCCTCCTCAAGAATTCCTCAGTAGTAAATCTGCACCAATTTATAGCCTAAAACATGACTACACTAGGAATTTGAACACTTAACATTTTACCAGCATCGCCGATCTGGATTTCGGAATTCAGAGAAATTCTAGAATTAAATTTTTAACGTGGAAAGTAACACGTTGGTCCTAAAAAGTTTCTTCTTGATACATTAACATGCTTTCGACACTGTTTAAGTGGGTTTTTACGTTTTATTCGCCATGTTGAGAAGGTCAGAAACGCTTTTATGCACTGATTTGGTTCTGAATATACTAGGAGAGCATAAGGAGGTGGCAATTTGTATTCAGCACTCGTAGTTGATGAGCACTGGGGCGGTGTGCCGCAAGGAGTGGTGTTTGGACCAACAAATTTATGCAAACCACACGGTTTGTGTACACTGATCATTTGCTAATTATCTCTTTTTAATGTTTGTTCTTCACACTTAGGATTTAAGCCACGTGCAAATAAATTGGGGGGTCACAAAACCACGCAAATATTTTTAGATATTTGCAGATGAAAGGTATACTTTGAAAATATTGTTTGACCTTAAAACTACCGTAATTCAATTGATTAAAACATCGGTGCTAAAGCTAGGTACTATTGGCCATTCTTTGAATGAAAAGAATGAAATGATTCACTTAGATAAGAGAGCGGACTTGTTTGAAAAGATAGACTTATCTAACTTGCAAAAGAAACATTTAAAATGTTTCTTTTGCAAGTTAGATAAATCTAAAGAGTATTTTTATAAAGAAATATGTCAAAACAAGAGTATTATATTTAGTTAGAACTTTTATAATTTTAATGATTATCCATCAAATTCTGCTTTCACATAAATTGTATAAAGTTTATAATAAAAATTAAGCCTCACAAAATATATATCTGTTTTAAAATGCAAGTAACAATTACAATAAACCGTCTCTTTAATCTTAATTAACATTTACCTGCCTCGTTGGCAAGTAAACCTACTTTCACGAAATTATTAATCTTAAGCTACATGCTATTTATAACAGAAAGTAATATACGAGTAAACTATATTTCTGATAAATGAATGCACTTTATTATGTTCGAAGTAAATCCTGTCGGTAAGAATATGGCAGAATGAGATCATCTACATTTATATATCGAGACCAGATAAAACAATTATGGAAAATCTTATTCCAAAAAAGGACGCCATGGATAGAAAACGTCTACTGGTTACCAGAGTCATTTTACCTACAAGAATAAATGATGGTAACAAAGATTTTTTAATAGATACACATATCGCAAAATATGCAATAGGAACCTCATTGAAAAACAAACAAACCACGAAATTGGAATAACACATTTCCGATTAAAATACTCCGAACGTTACTATACGCCAATGAGCATTGCCGAGTGCATACACCAGGGTCACTGCTCTCCGCCATAATTGAATTCTAACAAAACTATCGAACCGCTAAATCAGTACCGTAAAGCGCTAGCCGCTAGCATTGAACAAAACTGTTCATTGTTAAGTTTATAAGTAACAAATAATACAGCGATACAGCGATTGATTTACATAAAACTAAGATGGTGACCGATTTTGGTGAGATAGTTGGAGCAGGACTTCTGTTTTGCTGGTTTTATAGGGAATTTTGAGCTCGGAATCCAGAATAACCTGCTTTGTGCGAATTGATAAAGGAATTATTTCCAAACAGTTGTATCTATAATTTTGTTTCTACGAGTAATAAGTTTATAATGCTGTGGTGGCGTAGATTTAAGGAGCAAGGTTTGAATAAGTACCAGATTGCTAGTTGTATTTTCTAGTTTAATATTTAATATGGTTAAGGAAACCGTCATGAAAATACCTATTATAGTAAAAAATCTAAAACTGTTAACGAGCAAACATGAAGACCAATACACGTTGCTTCTTTTTATGGAAAATGGCTTTGCAACAAGACAGTAGGTATAGCATCAAACGGGACTCGCAAAACTCCATAAAAATACAAATGTAAAAACAATCATTTATATTCCGCAGAAAGTCGGGTCTGGTTGAAAGCACACAGCCTATTGACAATTGTAGTTGTTCACAACAGCGGGAACTATTGCACAATACGATGCGACATTGTTTTTAAAATCGGTCACCATGTTATTTTTTTTAGCTCAATTGAATTGAATCCCGTGGTGAATTAAAATTCAGTTCACGTAAAAGCCATTTGCGAGCATTGATACGAAACGAACAAACAACAAAAAATGTTGTCCTACACATTTGTACACAGCTTTTGACAAACAATTAAGGATCCGCTAAGGTAGCCTGCGAAATTCAAATTTTCATATGTTTCTTGCAATTTGCAGGTCAGTGTCGTTTTGTATGTTGATTATCCTAATCCAAACTTTAATATTATAAATGCGAAAGTGTGTTTCTTTGTTACGCATTCACGCTAAAACGGCTCTACGAATTTGGATGAAATATGGCACATATGTAGAGCATGACCTGAATTAGGACATATAATAATTTTTATCCCAATATTCCGACGGAATTGAGACTTATGCGGAAACCGCGGGGCGCAGCTAGTAATTCTATAAATTAATATTTGATATGGCCGCGAATCATATTTAGATCAACATACAACTACTGACTTGCAAATTGCAAAGAACGTAAGATTTTTTTTCATTTTAATAGATTGTTACACAATTTATAATATTACGCTTTTAAGCCCCCTAGGATTTATGGTGTATGGTACACCCACATTTCGTCAGTCACGTCTATTTTCTAAGTCCTATGTCCTAGAGGGCCACTAATGAGAAATTCCAAATGAAAAACCAAGGAAGACCACAAGACCGACGAGAAGGTTCATATTATATTGTTATTGAATATGATATGCTAAGTCTTCAATATATTCAAATTTCTAACATTTCTATTCGCTAGACTTGCATTTGCATACATGTATATCTCACCTACTTCGTCTTATCTTGTATGTATCTTATGTACCGTTCGTAATATTAATGATTAGGATGCTGCTTCCAATCCTCAAATAATATATTTGTAACGAACGTATTGGTGAAATATAAATGTATTCTATACTAGAACATATTGAATTCCGCATCAAAATCAATAGCCAAAATGGGTTTGATATTTACAATTATATCTAGAAAAGCCCCATACCCAACCTTACTGACTGTGACATGAACTTTTCTAATGTAGCTAGTGCCAACAAAATGAAAGTTAACTTTCATAATCAGTATTTACAGTCAATTGTTCAACTAGTCACTCAAAACTTACCTCACTGCGACATAAAGAATCACTAATTTAATTACACGACCCACAATACTCCTAAAAACTCTCTCTCGCCCTCAGGCATCAACAGAATCAAAAGGCTTAGCCACTTCGTTGAGGTCGTCGATCTAACTGCCTCCAATATTGATGAGTTACCTTAGCTAATCTGTTTACTAATCGACCAGAAAATTGTCTCTCTTATACTGGGTGCAAAAAATGTCTGGCTTAATTGGCTTAAGTTTTCAAGCGCAAAAGATGCTAACTTTTATGAGTTTTTTTTTCAAAAGATTCATTTTTAAGGGCAGCCTGCTTTTGTTTATTACGTACTTATGTTTTGTGGGTGCCTTTCTTTACATTACTTTCTTTCATTAAGCGGTTTTAGCCCAACAGTTATAGAGTTGGACTTTTGCGCTTGGTGGTTTCAAACTGACATATCCGTTCTATTATTGGCATAAACTTACTCCTAAAAATCCGCCTATAATGTTCCCACTGCTGGGATACAGGCTTCTTCCGAGAGACTGGGCTGTAATCAACCACGAGGGCCCAGGGCGGGTCGGTAGATGTCATATGTCTTCGAATTTTTCGTTTTAGGACATGCTGATTTCCTCACAAAGTTTTTCGTCACTGTTTCGAGAGTTTATTGACATAAACTCGGAGTGAGTTTATGTAGTATTACAGGCATATTATTTAGCTATATTGGACGAGTTTACAGAAATATTATATTCTTATCTTACATAACAATTTGTACTCGTTGTTTTGTAATCATTTCTTGATTCTGCAACATTAAGCTTGATAACATGCAGTTCTCTTTTTAGATCCCGTTACTTTTCTATACTTTTTTTCAGAAATCATTCACGCGTATTTATTATTTCCCCAATAAAAATAATACAAAAGATTAAAATGTTCCTAACAGCACATTTAAAACGGAGCTTTTTGTCAATGATTAAAAACTTTACTCGCCGCTGCAATACGTTGAAAAAAAAACAGATTCATGAATATTAATCTTATGGTATGCTGCTTAACGCTTTGTAGTTTCCTGTTGAGCTTATATTTAGATATATATACTGCACTTACACCGTTATCTTTACGTATGTTACACAGTTACGCATAAATTTTAAGCCCAGATATTCGGATTTCCTGATTTTTATCTGCACTAGCGTTGGTCATGTTTTGTTCGGTATGCAAATTTATAATATCTCCTATCACAGTTGTAAGATTCTTCATTATTGCACCTATTGCCTGTCCTTTCTCAACTGCTATGGGGTCTGCTTCCAGTGTAACCGGATACAACTGAATACTGGATACGTGATTGCTGTCACGAAATCGTAAACTTGCAATGGGTTTGAATTAGTCTAAATCTATTCTGTTTCTATAATTTTACAGAATCCTTGTTATGATTATGATGACTAGCTATCGCAAGATCGTGAATGCAATCTTTCATATAAAATTACTACCTCACTCGTTGTTTTATTGATAGGAAATCGGTTCCAGCATAGCATCTATTTTAAATATGCATCCTACAACATGCAAATAAAGTGTTTAAATGACATCATCTTCTCCACAATTGACTGGAAAGTGTTAAAATCGACACACAAATCATTTCACAAAGAAGAATTCGATCAGACGATTGGCAATTACCAGCCAAATTCAGAGGGTTGAATGCCTATCTAAATAAAACTGGTCGAAACTAACGTCAAAACTATTTGATTGATCCCAATTCTACGGTTGTATTGCACAATGAAGCTTTGAGCACCGATTGCTTGACAAAAAGAATTCTCCCAAGTATGTCCACTTTCCAAACGTTACTTATTGAAAAAGCTTTACTACTGTTGTTACGCTGGCACCAAAGTTTTAGTCTAAATTCAATCATGCAACAGGTGGAGATTAAACTGAAGGTATTTCTATTGTTAATTCAACGTAACATTTCTCCTTTTACATCTTTGTTTAGTCAACTGTTAATTTTATCCCCTTGGCCGAATTTTGGTCACAGCGGCTGGACTGGAGGAAGCAGGAGATATTATTATAGTTTGCTTACCCGTGCACAGACAAATATGCACTCCTTCTTCCCTCACTCTCACAGGCCGATGATCAACTCTTCTTGTATCTTTCCTAATATGCTAATAGGGCTAATCTTCACCACTTTTTCTTCCTATAATTATTCCGGTAAACTTAAGTATCATCTTTACAAAATCAAGTTTTCATCTCCGTCATTCCACTAGCAATTAAAATATCGATCACTATCTCAGCCTTGTTAAGAATTTCTTGACACAAATCAGTAATACTTATCTTGTTAGTAAAAATAATAACAGTACAGTCATCCACAACCGTGGAGTTACAGATGCTGCACATAACAGTCATAACACGCAAGCTGATAATGGTAACATTATAGTTATTACTACTGTCATTATTCCATCTCACTGTGTTGAAGTAAGTTATTACGTTCGAAAGTATATTGATACGATTTTAATTCGCCTGCTCGTAGTGGATGAAAGTTTTGATTACGCTAGACAAGGTTCGGACGTTCCAATTCGCACACAATTTGCTAGGTGATTAATAGCTAGATCAAACCAATTCCGTGGAATCAATTAATTACACGTTGAAGTGTAAATTTGCACTGATACCATCTGTTGCTCTGTACATCAGCTGGCGCTATCTAAACCGGAACCGACGGAGATATACATTATACATTCTGTAGACTTATCCTATAAAAAACCCACACAGTGATTTGACTTATGAAGCTGGCAAAATTTTATGAACAGTCCCGGAACTTCCCGACTCGAATAACAGTTCTAGCAAATTCTCTAATCAAAGATTCACTGGACACGAAAGATCGTACAAAAAACTCGAAACCCATCAAAACTAAACAAGAGAATTGAATTAAATCAATTTACTCAATAAAAAAAAGGTCTACCAACAGAATTTCTTGCTCTACATTCATTCAATTGATACCAATAAGTAGTTGAATTAATTCTTAACGAGCATCGAGAAATTACTTGGGAGTGACCCGAAGACCTGAATAACACGATTAAGGCCATACATTGTGTTCATTTACATCTTGGACTTGGTCCACCACATTATATGGCTGATGATACATGCTTTCTAGTTTTTAATGGGGATTTCTGCAATCGATGTTTTGATTTTACACGATAGAGAAATGGAGCAGTGGTGGCCCAGTGGTAATAGCCCCAACCTACGAGATGTAGGTCGTGGCTTCGAACCCAAGCAGGCGCTTTACTTTGGGTAAATAATTTCATCATCACTGCTCTCAAAACGGTGAAGGAAAACATCGTGAGGAAACCGGCATGTCTTAGAACCAAAAATTCGAAGACAAGTGACATCTACCAACGCGCACTGGGCCCGCGCGGTGGATTACGGCCCACTCCCTCTCACTGAGAGGAGGCCTGTGTTCAGTGGGAACATTAATAGGCTGATGATGAAAGAAATGGCAGTCTTACACTGTTTGTCCACCGCACAAGGTCTACGAGAAACGAGATTATTAGAACCGAACGTGCTATCCCGGTGGTGGTGTGCGATCGACACCGTTCGGCGCCATCATCTTGTTTCTCGTTGACGTCCCGTTGACGGTGCGGTGGACAAATGGCCTTAGTCCAAGCGTGCTTTGGCGTAGCATTTTTCCTGGTACCGTCGCAGTACGACGGTGTAGTTTGACCGTTGTGCGACGGTCGCACAACGGTCAAACTACAAGTGACATATAAAGAAGGGACTATTTAAGTCAAGCACATGCTAAGTAATGTTTTTAATATAGGTTTAAAGAATTTTTATTTCTCATCAGAACTTATACAGTTCACTTAAAATGAGATACAAAGTGCTTTCATCTAAGTAGTTATAATAATATTTTCCTCGGTGGTCGTTGGTGACGTCACGGGGTACATACATGTTTCTTGAGTTTTGCTTTGAATATGTTTATGCTATCATATATATCGGCCTTAGATTGATTTAGAATTATAGAGTCCAGCACATAACTGCTCTAAACACGCAGTTTTACGCGATATTTCTCATTGACTAAGTATTTTAATTCCAGGTTTGCCATTTATTTTCACTTAGGTAATAAAATTTAATACTTCGGGATGCAAGTTTTCAATCAGTGTTAATGACCGGTGCTATGGGAATCCACTTAAAATAGTTTATGCTAGTCTTGAGATAGAATCAACACTATTACTAATATATTAGTACTGACACAAGCACTGCTATGAGTATACTTAGCAAAGTTCAAGAGCGATAAAGCGAGTGAAGCGCTCGTGGAACAAAGATTAAAACTTTGACTTTGAGACCTTTTTCATAATTGTATATTATTTCTAAAAGTGATTTTCTCGTGCTGTATTATTTGTATTCTTTTGTTATTACAACAAAAAATTGCAATCAATACAGTACAAGAAAATTACTTTTAAATGTTGCCCAGTGTGTTCATATTTATGGTGCTCGTGAATGTACAGACGCCAGCACATCAAGTAGTTACAATCTGTCAAATTACTTTAACAGATTTTCAACTTTATTGCTAAAGAAGGAAAGGTTCAATGTTGATTGGGAAAATTTTACAGATTAGAGTAGGTTGATGTGCTGGCATCTGTACATTAGATCCATTTGAAACAGCTCTGGTTTGCAGACTAGTTTTACGACGAATTACTAGAATATTTTCAATTTAAAACAGGTGTATATTAAGACTTTCTAAATTTTTTAAGAAATACGGGTTATTCTGTCAGAAATCAACTTCTCGCCTGTATTCCTCAAAGGCAGACATTTGGCCAGTTGCATAATAGGTTTATATTCCATGTCAAAAAGCCTATTACCGCTTACCAAGCAGAAATCCAGCCTCCAGGCCGCTACTGAGAAAATCCTGGTTGAAAACACCGTGATTGATAGAAATAGGAATAGCGCTATTTATATCCTAAAGCAATAAAAGAAAATAGACCACAAAAAAATTATCATGAAGATGGACAAGAAAGGAATGAGAAATTAACTTTAAACTGGCGCTGTATAGTGTTAAAAATAACAGAAAAGGGCATAGGCAAGCTATAAAACCATAAACGGTTTCTTTCCAAGAATAAAGATACAAGAAAAGAATCGCTTTTTTTAACGACCAATATTACATGCACTTGCTACCAACATCTAAGTTTTGAAAGACGCTATATTTCGTTAACTCTTACCGTAAACTGATAAAAAGAAATATATTCAATGCAATCCAAACAATAAAAAAAGACATTAAGTTTATTGCAGTACAAAACATCGTAGACCAACAACCACTCAAGCATAATAAAACTGACAGGTCCAAGACCCATAATTGTCATGTCACCCCAAATGCCTATAATTTCACTCACGAGAATGATTCACTTGACCTTTCACTATCAGAAGAAAAGGATCATAATAACTTCAAAGGAGACCAACAATACTCCAATTGTTGTCCACTTCCATACCGTTAAGATCGCAGCAGGCATCACCGCATCAGTAACGCCCAGCCACAGAATAGATAGGTACAGAAGATCAGCTCCATCCAATGAGTTAAAACAAGCGCACGCACATGTAGACGCGAACGTACGGAGATCTCAAATGCCAATCGCGTGTACGGTTGAACTCACTGCGTTAAGCGTGTCTTTGTGTTCGTGAGTTTTGGAGATGGAGCCAACCTTCTGAATCTATCTATTCTGTGGCCAAGAATATCGAAATTATTTTAAAACTGTGCCAGAATCTGACCCAAATCTGATGAACAATACTGGTCAATTTTTTGCTTTACCGATTGATGGTTAGAAGCCTGAATAGGATATCGATCCTTATAGATTGGTGTAACGGATTTTTTGTTTAAGTTTTTTGAAATTTGATCGACAGATGTGTTTCTTGCGTTTATTATGATAGAGTGTTGATGTTTTGTTGTGGTTTATTAGATGTTCCGAATATGCAAGTTCATTTTAGATCTTTATCGTTCATTAGTCGCTTTGTACGTTAAACGTTTTTGGAACTACACTTTCATTAACTACAATATGCTACTTTTACTCCTTTGAATAGATCGTTGCATATCCTATACTATTAAATGAGAAATGTTTGTATGTATACAGGGTGGCAGGGACACCGACGCAAAGCCGGTTACCATGGATTCAGAACATGATTCTGAAAAAAATCTGCTGTTCCATACATTTTGACCGCGTAGGTATTGCACTTTTCTATGAAACAGTAGATTTTTTTTTTTTTAATAACCGACGAAAAATTTCAGAGTCATGTACTGAATCCATGGCTTCGCGTCGATGTCCCTGCCACCCTGTATATACTTATTTAAGTATATATATTTGAATTTTGAAGTCACGTTCTCGAAAACGGCTCTAACGGTTTCGATTAAAGTTGCAATAATGGTATACGGGAGTGGAAAATCCATCTAGCTAGGTCTCATATCTGGGAAAATTCGTTTTCTCTATTTTCAGTCTCTGGAATTTGATGCAACGTTGGTATACCTGGACGATATGTTTATCTATTTTCACCCGAACAGAGCTTACTTATCTGGTATTTGATAATCAAAAAACAATTGACAGTTTATCTAGTTTACCAATGCCTAGTTTATCTTTAGGTGGCAGGCACTAATGGAGGATACCCTCTTATTCCAAACCACACGACTTAAAGCATCCATCAATTCATTATAATATGGATCTTAAACCGCGATGACTGCACCCTTTACACTTCCTGTTTTAAATTCTAGAATTGATTGCGCAGAACTGACATTACCAGTTTCAAACAAGCTAGATTAGTTTTTTATTACTTCCTTACTATGAATGAAGGGATCAGCTGCTTGTTATCCCACCATATTGGAACCGGAATCTTCTAGTTTAATGAGTGATGTGTTATAAATCAATAAAGTCTTTGGCTACCTACCTCATTAAGAAGTAGGAGTAGAAACTACCTCTGTAAAAATATAAAAACGTTTACTGAAGACTTTTGAATTTCCTGATATTGATGGATTTAACTCTCACGAATCATCTCCAGGTTTAAATTAAAATGGTCTACATAAGAATCCTTGGCTAAATTATAAAAGAATCAATAACTGGTATGCTTTTCCAAGTTAAAATTGAAAACGATACTCAGCAATTGGCTTCAAATTGAAACGAGAGAGTTATTGCTTTGTAAGAGTATATCTTGATGGCCTGCTAACCCAACATTAATATTATATTACTATCGCTACCACTGCAACCTTAAGACCTAATGACCTAAGTAATGTTGCTATCTCTGCATCATCAAGCTACTCAGTAACCGTTGAAGATGGTATCTGGAAGGCAGATCAACGCTTCTTTATTTGGAAGACTTACGTTTGACTAATAGCTCAACTGATGGTTAATGATAATGCATTCGACAATGGTGTACGCCTTGAAAAAAGGAAGGTATATACTTATTCATCCACAACATGAAGATTCCCCGACTTAAACGGTTTTATATTCTATTGCCGTGGTACCGTTATGAAAAGCTTTCGTGAAAAAGAGCTTTAAACGTTTTATCCAGCTTAATACGGGGCCTGAAGAGTCAGTTGGGCTACCTCTACCAACCTTCTGCCGACTGGCCACTCTTTTTACCGTGACACAAGCTGATTCTCAAATAACTCTGCTAACACAAGAGAAAAAGAACAACAGGTCAACGACAGGACAAGAAGGCCTAGACAAAAGGCAAACGTTTGCAAAGCGTTTTGTATTTCTACAAAAACTTTCAACAGGATTGTCATAAGTTTTAGGGTAGCTTATGTCAGTCCTAACACACACACACAGACACACACACACATGACAACACACACACACACATTGACACATTGACACACACATTGTCATGTGACATTTCTGACATTAATTCATCATCGTTGTCGCTGATAGAATGTCACTTTGTCTCAGCCCTAAGGATAGATGAACTGTTATAAGTTTATAACTAACTATGCATTGCCTGTGTAAAAAAATTCAAATTTTTATTGACATTTTCAAAAATCATCATTTTTGACTCCTTTTGATAAACGTACTCCTATACCAATTGTCCAGTATTATAAGGTTCTAACAGACAAATATCTCCTCAATAGAAACACCACAGTAAAACATAGCCGTCAACAAGTAATTCAGCCGCACGCTTATTTGATTGTTTCTAATGCTTAAATTGCCATGTCTGGACCGCACAGAGAGTACCGTATGCAGTCTGTGGATGAAGCCGTAATGTACGTAAATGATTCGTTACCCATACGTTACGGTTTCATAGTGATAGTTGGTTATTAGTTGCTTAATATGTATTTAATGGGAGATGTTCCTCACAATTATGTGGTGTAAATGGTAGGTGTGTCTTTTGCAATATAAATTGGGCTCATTGGTACTGTTGCGACAAAGTTATATGTTTTAATTTAGCGTCCATATATGGATGGATGAGGTTGATGGCTCTTATTTTATCTGTATGAAAGAAAAAAAAGAAAGAAAGAAAGAATAATGTTTATTTGGACACAGTTTGTGAAACACAATATAACAAAATAAAACCAGTTTTTTTTTTTGTATGCAGATTTTGTTGTAAGAGCTTTTTAATAAAAAGCATGTTTATCATCAGCAATCTTTTAAACTTTGACCATCATCACCTGTTAATTATTTCCATGTGAATTAAATATGAAAGACTTCATTTTATCATTGCAGTCACAAGATTTTAGTTGCATCTAGTGCGCACTAAATTGCAAAAGCTCTTAATACGATCTCAAACTTTTTTTTCGCAATCAATTATTGATAGTGAATCCAAAGCTAAAATCTTCTAATCTTTAAATTAAGATTAAACCTGCCAGTTTTAAAAAATATTCTCTATTTGAAAACCGCACATTGCGGTTATTAACTTTTTTTTAATGGTAAGTACAAGGCGACAGTATTCAATGAACATCATAGATTATCCATGGCTTTCCATGAATACCAATGTGGGTAATGAGCACTACAGAACTCGTTTGTGATTTAAAAAATAGAGCTTTTAAAGGCCAGGTGAAGTTAATTCACATTCATTGGTCGATTTTATTGAAAGCATTTTTTCGTTTTTGGACATTAATATTGTGGAATTGGTATTTTTGTATATTATCAGTTTAGTGAGACTTATATGATTTTTTATCTGCACCTATTTTAATTTATATAAAAAGTATTTTCTGGCCTCTGTTTTAATTATAAAGTTAACTTAAACATAACTTATTTCAAAGAAACTCCTCTACATAAAAGCTCAATGACTTTCTTAACTGTTACTTTTCTTTCAAACTTAATTGACTAATTATTTTTAATTACATCGTTAAACTTTAATTCCTTAACTATAAAAAATTTATTAAAGAACAAACTTACTCAAAATAATTCCCAAAGCACGCTTCAACACACAAACACAGCAAAGTTCCAGCGAAATTCAAATTTGGAACGCTCAAACGCGATCGGGATTGAGAAGAGCGATATACACGTGCGGTTCCGTCCGCCGACGCTTCGCGACTGAGCCCGCGTTCGCTTCACCACAAGCTAATATATCTCGTATACTAGTTTTCATCGTCTTTCACTGGTTTAGCTTCGAGTCGACGGCCACCACTTTCTGGGTTAATGAGGAGCCTGACGGAGCCCGCACTCGCCTGTTTTCTACGTTTTCGAATACGCGTCGGGTGCCGAGTGGTTTTCGAACTGCTGCGTTGCTATGCGCTCCTGGTACATCGCTGATAGTATTTTGACTTTTTTTGATGTTATTATAAAAAAGTTCCATGTTTATCTTCAAGCTTTCTTGACTTGTCCACTATTCTCGAACTTCTGCTCTCGGAACAATCAAAGTGGCCACACCAAAAGCTTTTCAGGTCACCACATTACTAAAAATATTTTTAATTAAATCATTCACCTGAAAGAAGAGAAGCTTTTTGAATTTATATCCATCATCATTAATCTATAGCACCCTAAATATTGCGCTTTACATAAATAAGTCAAATAAGAAAAACATTTGATTGGATACAATCAAATGTTTTTATCCCCAAATTCCATCACTTTTTCCAAAAAACTTAATGTTTATTTTCGCAATGATTGTGACAGCTTATAAACAACGGTTTAGTTTAATTTATTTTAAAGGACAAAACGGAAAGAAACTATAATGCATTTAAGACAGGAAGTAATACGAAGAAAATCTAATCCATTTGTAGAATCTACTTGATTATTAACCGGTAAATAGTGATCTAGTTACTAGATCACTATTTACCGGTTTAAATAAAAAAACGTATTATTTATTATTATTATAGGTAAGGATCTTAGATTATCGAGTTAATTTAGAACTTCCTTGAAGTAAGACTTGCCCATGCAAAGCTAAGCTAAACAAAAGAGATAGATAAAAAATAAGGACAAAAAACTAAGACATAACCGTTGATCTAGTGGTCGTAAATCCCAGTATGGAGTTTCATCCCTAGGTTGGGCAAAATCATATTGGGTTGTCTCAAACTCAAACTCAAAGCTATTTCAATTAATCCATTTAGAGGCACTTTTGAATTGTCAAATAGTCGGTCAGTTAGTCAGAAAGTTGAAGCTAGTTGCCCAAAACGTAGAGCTATCTCTATGGAGAAGAACGAGCAAGAAACTTCAAGGACACACTTTTAAATATAGATATTACAAAATCCTGGGTCCTATAAAAAGCTACCATTCCGTAGCCGACCGCAGGTGACAACTGCACGCGACGTATCGCCGCGATACGACTGGTTTCTATGAAATACCTTCCGTAGCTAGCAACACGTCGACTTCATAAAAATACATAAAATAAAAATAAATTTTCTTTGTGTAAACTACTCAGACGTGATGGCTATCAATATCTTCATCATCATCATCATCAGCCTATTAATGTTCCCACTGCTGGGACACAGGCCTCCTCTCTGTGAGAGTGAGTGGGCTGTAATCTACCACGCGGGCCCAGTGCGGGTTGGTAGATGTCACATGTCTTAGAATTTTTGGTTCTAAAACATGCCGGTTTCCTCACGATGTTTTCCTTGATTGTTTTGAGAGTATCAATATCTTAGCACGATAAAACAAAAACAAAACAGATTTTCACAGCTCATGCTTCAAATAACACGGAGGAGCTCGTGGTTAAAGTAATAACAGCCGCACTGGTCGATCCATCAGGTTAAGCGACGCTTGCCGGGATTAGTCAGAGGATGGACGACCGTCTTTACATACCGAGACTCCTCCGTGCCTCGGAAAGAACGTTAAGCCTTTGGTCCCGGCTGTCATTCGTGGATCTTTCACAGTCGTTAAGGGTCGTCAGAAGCCCGAAAGTCTGACACCAGTCTGACCAAGGAGTATCATATTACCCAGTTACTGGGTTGTAGAGGTCAAATAGGCAGTCGCTCCATGTAAAATACTTGTATTCAGCTGTATCCGGTTAGACTGCAAGCCGACCCCAACATAGTTGGAAAAAGGCTAGGTAGAAGAAGATACTTCAAATAACAACATCACTAGCGGTTGTTGACCCCAATAAAAAGATTTTTTGAAGTGAATTTTTTTTTTGCGTCGTTGTGCTCCTTTTTTTTGGGATGGGTAAAAAAAAGCAGTCAAAACATATTTCATGAAAAGTGTTTATGCAAAAATGCACAACGTTAATGTTCAAGTTTTCACTTCTGCCGGCACTCCCGGAGTGCAACCTGTTGTTTTTTTTTTGTCGTGTTTAGTTATAGATCACCTTTTTGGAGTTTCGCTAGTCAATTTTATTTAACCCTGTAGAATAGCCAATCAATAAAGGTGGTCACTCAAGTCTACTAGAAATGAGGCGGTCAACCTAAAACAATTCTCATCTTAGATATTCGAATCACTTGTAAGATACTACTTGAGAATAGCAAACATTGAATTAACTGTAATGAACCAATAAAGACGACTTGAATTAGACTGTGCGCAGACTTATTCAAGACTGTCGATTATATGCAAACTGTCTCTCAAAGAAAAACAGTTTTTTTTTTAAACCACAACGTAGAAGTTCCTGGCCTGAATCTCACCTGATGGTAAGTGATGATTAGGGAGAAGGTGGAAGCGAGCTTCACCCGGAATCCTCAACCACAGAGGAACTGGCTATCTTACCTCTAACTACCGTAATACAACAATGCTGTGTGTGTGATGCTTCTATCTCAGTAAAATATGGATTACACTGCGTTCGGTGTTTGGCGTGGCAACACGTCTCATCCAGGCTCGCAACAAGTCAACCGTCATCCTGAGGATGCCCGTTGAGAGGTCAAACACGTGTAAATTTCTTACAGGGTTCTTTATGACTCTTTAAGAACAGTTAAGCGGATTAGGTTACTAAATATACGTCGCCTATTGTATTTTATAATGGATTTCCGCAAAGTCACGCCTGAGTCAATTAACTATAACAATCTTAAAATAGGGATCATCATTAGTCTCCTTGCCTCTTAGCTATAATATATTTGGGGTCGGCGCAGCTTCCCCTCTTTAACCATGCATCTCTCATCATCTTGCTACCCTTCCCATGTTACTTGGTGTCGGCGCACCACGTTTTATTTTTCCACTCTCCCCTATCAACCGCCTCCCAATCATTCACTCCCTTCTCTTTCATATTTAGCCATCTTTAGCCATCTTTTCTTTGACCTCTCCCGCTCCTTTCGTCAACATTTTATGTTCATCACTCTTTTAGTCACATCATCCAACCACCTAACCATTTCTGTATCAAGTTAAATAGGTTTCTTACTCTTTAATAAGAGACAGTAAGCTCAATTTTCGTAAAGACCTTTTTTTTTCGTCATCGCCACCATCACCGTCATCATCGTCATCGTCATCATCATCCTGTTTACAACCTCTCGGAAAATGGGTTGCTACCATCTGACGGCCAACTCTAACACCGGGCGCACGCATTAGTCAAATCAAAGAGCTCGCTCTTCCCCGGCTTCCTGTTACACACTTCCGTCGCAATTCATGAAATTACTCCCGCAGATTAGATAATTTAGATTTTGATTGTAGAAACGGAGAGGCAAGATGTTGCACATCAAAAACTTTAAAACCAAACTGTTCCATCCATGATAAACAAAGCTGTTAAGTTTCTAGTGTGCGCACTGTCTTAGATACCAGTGTCTTACAATGATATTTATGGACGATCGTATATCATAACGGAATGGAGCCGATGAAGCGCTGTTACGTTTAAGGGCCGAGGAACTGGGTTGATTTTATTTATAACTTGGCCGAGTTCCTATATTTTAGGAACAGGTAATGGTTAAGGCTAAGTGAATATTAAATAATACTGGAGAGAGTTTATCTATAGATAAAACTTGCCTCTCTTCTTCTTAGCGTGTCGATGGCAATCTAAATAGACTCGGCCCTAAATTCGGCTACGTGTTTGGCTCCATCACTAGCGTCCATCAGTTCCTGTAACTTGCAGCTGACAGGACACGCAGGACACGTCCCATTAAGTGTCCCACCGTTTGTGGAACAGCACCGCATTGACACTCCAAGGCGGAGTCGTATATGAATCTCCACCTGAACAAATTTTCCTTGCCTCGGCCAACGTGGGTCTGGACTCTGTTTAAAAACTTCCAGGTTAACCAAGGAAACTCATGTCCAGGTGGGAGATCTTCAGCGGGTGGAACGAATGGTTTGAGTAAGGAAGCACTTGCCTGATTAGGGCAGTTTTTCGATAAAAAAATCTACCTGACAACTTTTTCTTTACAAAACAAAAAAGCCGTCAGCAGTAATTTCTATAATACGATAGACGTGACTGACGACCAACTGACCATAGTATTAACTTGATGGGCTAAGACACTTCTAAGCTGGTTGCGAAGATTAAAATATGGCAGCCTTAGACCAAATAAAAAAGCTGAGAGGTGTCAAGGATGGAACCAAGTTATGGAATGAACCTCACAAAGGCATGCCACTAATTAGTACCTGTGGCCGCTCACAGATGGCGTTATAATAAAAAAAATGAACTTCACAAAGGCATGCCACTAATTAGTACATATGGTCGCTCACAGCTGGTGTTATAATAAAAAATAAAAAGCGTCGTTACAACTTTTGGTCCCATTTTTTTCCGTCTAGCCCCCTTTCGCAACGCGCGAAAGGGAACTTCGTTCCAAAAACCAAGACATAGCGCTGTCAACAGTGACTTGATACTGGTTTCGTAAACATGTGTGCACTAGTGAGGTGTAGTTTGATTGTAAATGTGTGCGTGTGACCGTGTATGCACAGAGCGGAGGTGTAGTTTTGGCATGCTTCACTTCGCAGCGCTACGTCTTGTTATTTTATTTGGTCTTAGATGGCAGCACAGTCACACGATAATTCCTCCGATTTAAATATTCAAGTTGAAAATACGCTTCCGTAGGTCTGCGTAAGTGTAGTCCGTTGACAGAAATGGTAAAAATATTTAAACCCATACCTAACTCTAAAGAAACATCTTTTCATTAACGAATATGAATCAACATTGGTAAGTAGATATAATGCTTCGGTTGCACAGCAACAACAATAGTCCTCCAAACCGTATTTCGGCCATGGCGACCAATCTCAACGGAGACTAGCCTTCGACGCAGGAAATATTATAGTGCACAAGTGTGTGCGCAGATACAGGTGCACTCTCTCTTCCCTCACTCTCGTAGTCCGATGGGACGACAATCCAACACGACCGGAGAGAGATCAGGCGCAGGACCAATAGCTTAACGTGCTTTCCGAGGCACGGGGGCATCACACTGCCAAACTTCTAAACTCCGGGCTGTTACTAAGAAATGTCCAATGGAATAACCCAATAACACTTTGCCTGACCCGAGAATCGAACCCTGGACCCTACGTTCAGCGGTCGTGCTTGTGAATACGAGACTAACTGGGCAGTTGTTGATATAGTAACAGTACGAAAGTATTCATTTTATGTTTACAGTACAAAGCTGATATCACTTATGGCGAAAGCGTCAGAGTTGACCGGGGAATTTAAATTTTCATAAGTTTTTAAAATTGTAATTTGCAGATCAGTATCAGGTTGTTTGATGATCTAAATATGATTTACGGCCGTACAAAATGTAGAATATATAGAATTATAATCATAAAAAACCATCAATACAAATCTCTAAGTCCATGTAATCCTATTGAATGACTATTTCATGAAATCATGACATTTGAGGATTATGCTAACTTAATATTGCTGATTCTTATGATTATAAAGCCATATTTGTTACAGTCGCGAATCATATTTTAATCAACATACAACCTGACACTGCTCTGCAAATTGCAAAAAACTAAAGAAAATTTGAATTTCGCAGGCTACCTTAGCGCTTCCCCCTTAACGGGATTTATTTTCCTGGTATCCAGTTCGGAAGGTGACTTGTGAAGTTATTTCATTAAGAAAAATCTGAGATAAGACAAGTCTCACGGTCTGCGGTTGTGCGTGGCTGCTAAGCGTGAGATTCAGAGTTTGAATATCAGTTCAGTTCAAGTTACTTTATTTGAATTACCTGATATCTAGGTGACTAGAAGTATGTTTATTCTAGAGCTAGTGATGATTGATCCGAATTATAGTAAGAATAAAATTAAAATTCTTTTGAGCAACATTTTGACCCCACTTTCTATGTTATCCGTTACTCAAGTAATGAATGACTGATAAGTTTTTTCTTTTTATTTTATATTATTTATTTATTAAACTTTTCACACTCAAAAAAAGGTACAAAGGCGGACTTAATGCCTTAGGCATTCTCTACCAGTCAACCAAAGGTGGTGTAGAGATTTGATGGCAGGTGCTCTGTTTGAGAGGAACAAAGAAAAATTTAATTTAAAAATATAATATCATAAATATATGTATATTAACATATTATTAGTTTTCCTAATTCAAGTTACCAGTAGAATTCAGCTAAAATTAAATGCAACGTGTTTTATTTTATTAATACTTCGTTTCTGTTTTGTTTTTGCTTGTAATTAAAACGAACTAATGGCTTAGTCCAATCTCGGCACCTTCCCATCTCGACACATGTATTTATTTATCTTGCCCACGAAAAATTCGCATCTCGGCACCCTGATATAAATCATTGGTAAGTAAATCAACTTGATTATTTATTAAATCAAAATAAATATCATTCAAAAGTTACTGTCTATAAAATAAGTTTATATACAGCCTATGGCCGGTGGCATCCCACATCGATGCGAAATTTTTTATCACGGATTCAGTGCATGATTCTGAACCCCCTGGGTTGAAACATTTCGTCGGTTATCAAAAAAAAATCGTCTGTTTCATAGAAAAGTGCAATACCTACGCGGTCAAAATGTATAAAACGGAAGATATTTTTTAAAATAACCGACGAAAATTTTCGACGCAGGGGAGTTCAGAATCACGTACCTACTGAATCCATGTTAGGTACCAGTCTTCGTGTCAATGTCCCTGCCACTCTGTCTATTGCAAAAAGATATCCATGGTACAAAAAGTTTAAAAAATGACATAAAGTATTGTAGGAGTTTCTCTACACTTTTCATACTTCTTTTCTTCTTTGCACGTCAGTGGTATTAAAAACAGTATAAACTGGTTTCTGATTCTATTGAATATCCGTACGCTAGGCCAGCTCTTGGTCAAAGTCTTCCCACTGATGTGAACTCCGGACTCCTGTATGTGAAGAACCTATATTATGATATAATAGGTACTACTGCCTGTCTTGGTGGTCTAGCAAGCGCTACTGCTAAGCATGGGGTTCTGGGTTCGATTTCCAGGTCGGGCAAAGTGATATTCGGTTTCCCCATTAGGAATTTTCCAGTACCTACCAGCCTGGAGTCAATGATTTTTATGATTATATAATTCTATAAATAAACATTTGATGCGGTCGAAAATCATATTTTAATCAAGATACAACCTGACACTGACCTGCAAATTGCAAAAACTGTAAGAAAATTTGAATTTCGCGGTCTGCCTTGGCGCACTCCTCTTTAGGAACGTTAGAATGTGCCTTAAAATAGTCTTAAAATATTCTATACTTAGAGAGTGTTGAAGCGAAAGTGCTTGTACTATGTTGTTGTTACATGGGTTTGACCCATGTTAAACATTGATGTTAAGACTCTTAACACGAACTAAGCTTGGAGTAAATATACCTATGAATTGCTAATCATTCGCCTACAGGCAGTAGTAACCTACTTCCCACAAGTATTTAGCTGATTAGCGTGTTTAATTGAATAACCCGTTTGTTTTATTTATTAATTCATTAAGTTACTACTTCTAAGAATGCCTCTTCGCATCAAAAGCTCGAGGCTAAATTGAAAAACCACAAAACTGAGCCCCCCGGCCCAAATGATCTAAAACTGTTATTTTCTGATTGTCGTTTGAAACTATGAGATCCAATTTACTAACTAACTTCCAAAAAGAGATTCTATGTTCGTAGCGTACGTATGATTTTTTTTTGTATGTCCTCCGTTTCTCCTTCAATTGTGGACCGATTTTGAAAATTTATAGTTTTTGACTCAGTTTCAATATATTTACGTATTTTCCCTCTTAGTATATAATGTGGATGATATGATGATAAATTCCTGACACTGTTATTTACTTATCAGGTAGTGGTTCTCGAATTTGTGTGGGGATTATGTAGGTACGACAACTAAAAAGTAAAAATTAAAACCTTTTTTTAAAAAATAACCGACCGAATGTCTTAGGTTTTGAATTTTAATTTTTTGCCACTGACTTCTGAAATTAAACTTATTTTTCACTTAGTACCGTTTTTATTTTTGGAAGTCGATATTTTTTTTAGTAATTTTTTTTCTTACAAGGATCTTTTGGCGCTCGGGAGGCGTTGTTAGCAATGCGTTATTGATAAAAAAATTGTGATGGTCTGAAAAAACAAGATGACGGTCTTAGTGTCTCATTTAAGGCACGCACCAAAAGTTCCATGTACAGGTTTTTTGTGACGACTGGGTAGACTGATAGCGAATCCTAAAGCTCTCAGTACCTACATGTTAGGCGAGCCCGTCGCTCGACCAACTTATGTATACTAGGCCTTTGTGTGAATTTCCGTGAGATTAACGTGTACTGGGGGCTTTACAAAGTTGGGCAAGTTACTCTTCTGCCTACTCTTCACTAAAACGGGAGTGACGTCTAAAATAAATAAGAATGTTTAAAACATTTAATTAAATGAGTGCATTTTGTTCCGAAATTTTTTACTTTTTTTAGGTATTTTTCAGGTATTTTTTTAGGTAAACGGTTTTCATATAACAACTATTAACACATCTTACAATTGCAGAGGTAATCAAATCAGGAGATGGTACTAGTTTTCTTATTAATTCGTTTGAGTTCCAACTTTCCAACAGTTGGTTTTAATATTATAAAACCCAAAAGATTAGGCTTTATTAAAGCTTTAAAAAGCTCAGCCTATCAATCCATATTTTTGAAGAGATATAAATCGTTTAAGAACGTTTAATTTACCAAAAAAAATCCTTCAGAATATTTTTCAAAACCTAGTTAGATATTACAGAGCACCGCTGTTACACCTAAGAAACACTCGAAGTTAATTTTATCTGTCCCGTACAGTTTATTATCAAAACCGTTAACTGAATAAGTTCTAACAGCTAAAGGGACTGTAAACTATTACAATCTGATCCCGTGCCGGTTAAACTAAACCAATTAAAGTTAACCAAACATTACATATCGGGTACCAGGCATGCAGAGACTAAAGGAACATTAATCACGTTTTAGAAGTTGTATCGCATTGTGTGCTTATGTGTTGGAAGTTTTAAGGGTAGTTTCGTAGATTTTTGTTGTCCTGGCAGTGAAAGTAACTTATAGAATGTTTGTGCTTGCCTATAAGTCCTGGTAAAAATAAAATATACAGCGACTTGAAATTCCCAGCCATTGGATCAGAAAAATATTGTAAAAGCTCTATTTGCAAGCCAAATCGAAATTTAAATAAAATCTTTGATAAAATTGCTCCTTAAATTGCAACCAAGGAGCTATCTTATCAAAGATTTTATTTACCATGACGTGTCGAAGTAATCGGTTCGTTCCATTTTTAAATTACACGACAGATTTATGAGTTTTCATAGTAATTTATTCGGCCGCTAAACACGACAGATAAGGATTTTCATACTAACATTACCGGCAGACAGCGTGCATGTATTTGACTAGTGTATTATTGCACGACTCATAATGCGAAGCATTAGAGTGTGCTCTACGATCGAAAAATATTTTTTGCCCCATTTCTGCAACTGTTATTATTGTTACACTCCTGCTAGTACACAGAACCTACTTAATTTATATACCATTGTATAAATGATTAAATGGAGATTAATACTGTACTTTTTACCAATTGATTTAATGCAAGAGAAATGAAAAAAACATCAAAATAGTTGAAAAAAAATTCCTGTCCGTCAATTTATGAAGCTTGAAAACATTGTAGCTTGCGATAAAATCAATTAATTGAGTCAATTTTTTTTTAATACATTGGTTTCGACCGTAAAAGGAACCCTATTGAAAATGGCTCTTTTATTCAAAGTAGTTTAATTATAATTACTAAAATACTAACAAAAATATAATATCTTTATCTAAATATTTTCAACCTTGACTTAAAGTGTTGCCTAGCAACCCACAACGTAAATATCTAAATAAATAGTCTTTGACATTACGTAAGGATTGCGAGGTTAGAAATTTACCCATATTGATGGGTAAAACAGCAGTCAAAACATACTTAATGAAAAGTGATAAATTGTTAATTTTTGTTAGAAACTATGTTTTGAATTTCTTTTTCGATTATGAATGTGTGTTATGAGTCGTGCACTTTTGGAATTTCCAAACTATTTTCGATTTCTGTCGAAAAATGTTGTCAAAATAATGCAAGAATGTCCAATAATGGTTGCGAAAATGAAAAAAAAAGAAACATTGTTCGTCATTGATTTTGGAATTTATAAATAATTAACTTAGTTTGAATTTCCACGCATTATTTGAGAAAAGTACTTTAGAAGATTTGGCCGCAACCAGGCATTGATGGACTCACGTATGTGTGCCTCGGTTTCGCCTCGGTCCACATTTTTACTATAGGACGATCGTGAATACGAATCAATGCCCCTGTTGCAGGCCGCGACAGTAATGTACTATATAAGTATTTGCTTACGTCATGAAAGCAATAAATATTTCGGGTTGTTATTAAAGTCACGGTTTACTGCGTACGTCTCGCTTTATTACGTGATACAATTTTGTTATCATTAAACACTTTTCGCGACAGATTTTATCTCCTTTTCTTAACAATTTAAACCATTTTATTACGATTTTACGGCATCGTTTATGAATATAATAGTTAAATAAAAAATTAAGTTTCAAAAACTGTAACCCAACTACGGGAAAATAAAAGTGATCTAAAAAGTACGAAACAAGAAAATCTTTCAGACAGAAATCAAGACATAGATACAAAAATGGTCAAGAAAAAGCCGTTGTCGCATGCCATTATAATTTTGATGGTGTTCCTGGCACCCACATGGTATACTCGTACAGGCATGCGACCACGGCTTTACCTTGACCATTTTTGTACCTATGTCTTGATTTCTGTCTGAAAGATTTTCTTGTTTCGTACTTTTTAGATCACTTTTATTTTCCCGTAGTTGGGTTACAGTTTTTGAAACTTAATTTTTTATTTTATACTTTTCCGTTTTAACACTTGATAAACGGCACGACAATGTAAATAAGAGTGATCCAATAGGTCAGGAATTAAACTATTTTAAATTCAAATAGCAGTGCATAGTGCCTTGAACTAAACCATTGCCCGATTTGTTTCGACGCCAACACCATTTATCGGTGTGCGTTACGATTGCTCCGCCAAGTTATCCAAACAAAAAAAAACTTCGCCCAAAAAATTGTCGGAATTTGTCAAAATCGAAGGGAACAAACCAAAAATTTGTCAAAGTAGAAATAAAGAAGATACAAGGGTTTTAAGTTGGCCGCGCGAACGTAACGTGGAGGATTGCGCGGCCATGGAGATCTCAGCAACTACTTGGGTTAGAGATCTATTTTTTTTTGTCAATTGAAGACTGAATTTGTCAAAAATTGTCGAAACAAGAATTATAAACTCTAGATCAAAATTTTACGAAATATTCGACTTGGAAGTTATGGCCGCGCAATCGTGCACTTGTTGTTTCTTGATTGTTGATTATTTCTTTAAAACTGAAGACTTCATACGGTAAAACTGTTACAAGAAGAAACGCCTTAATTTGTCAAAACTAACGAAAGCAATAAATTCTACAAAAGTTCAGTTAAACAGACGAAATCAGTCCATAACAAAGAGTACGTGGCCGCGCGATCGAAACGTTACTTTGTACACTGATATCTCACTATCTATAATTGCTAGGATTTCGGTGTGAACATCCAATTATTCGACATATTAACCTCATTAGAATGACATATCGTTTTAGCCTCAGAACGGTTTTTAAAGCGTGTAATCTCAAAAATATGTTATCTCATACAATGTACGAGCAGGGTAACCATAATTTCGATTTGATTTGGGAATAAGTACCTCTAACTGGAGACTGTATTGGACAACATCTAGTAGTAAAAAATAACAAATCTAATAATAATTATTATTATTAACATTGATCAGGCAGGGACCATAGTCCAATATATTTGGTTCCATATCCTGCAATAGTCCTACACCAACCGAGGGTTGTCCTTGGGTGCACTTGCATAGTGCATACAGCGATAATCGTCAGTTGGCGCCTCATTTCTTTAAAACGTTCGGCCCCTCGTACGCCTTCCAAAGGTCCGGGACCCCAGGGTCACGAGAAATGTCAACAGACAAAAAATAATTATCAAATAAAAAAACTTGTATATTTCAATAATATGTTTATTCATCACAGATTACACAGTTTTGCGCTCTCACTCTGACAATCATATATGATTTCACACTCGCACAACTGCTGGGCAGCCGACCACCCCGGCCGAATGATAGCCGCTTGGTTACCGAGAGCGGCCACGGGTAGCGCTACGAGCGCGTTGCCTCGCAGTTTAGCAACAAAAAAAAAATCGCGTGACAGATTAAAAAAATAAAAAGGTGGTTCACTACATACTTACATAAAAATAAAAACATTTAATAATTACTTTTCCTTCTGAGACAATTCTAAGATTTGTTTAAAAAAAATCACACACGAGGTAAAATATCGCGGATTGGACATTGCAGTGATCTGGTAAAAAGAACCTGGCTGTTGACTGTGGCTGTTTATTTAATGAAAACGTTCACATTCATTCAAGTCACAATCTATCAAACTTGTCTAAAATAGGTAAATTATAGGGGAGACCGCGGTGCGTAAATACAAAAGCGGATGCAACACAGATACCCATAGTCTGTGCTGCATTATGTCGCGTATGGCTTAAAGCAGTAATAATCCGTCCGGACCCAGCTGCAACACAGAGCGGTCTGTAGTACAGCCGCATTTCTTTGTATAAGGCAATACAAATGCGGATGCAACACAGACACCCATTGTCATTGCTGCATTATCTTGTGAATGGCTTAAAGCAGTAATAGTCCGTCCGAACCCAGCTGCAACACAGCGCAACGCATTTGTTGTGTGTTTGTGATGTAGCGTTACACCGCCACATACAAACTACGCAGCAAAGACATGACGTCACACCATTCCTGCATCGCGCAGTTAAAGTTTACCAAGCGAAAAACAGATATCTGAAATCAACTTACGGGCAGTTGCCCGCCAGACACAACACCCGTCTCGTTGGAGAATCCTCCCTTTTTTATAGAGGATTAGTGAACCTTACACCCTGTTCCTTTAGACCATACTAAAGGGACACCCATAGTTTCATTATGTTACAAATCTCAACACACACATGAATCACATGCTGCTTTAATACAGTAATCTTTATAGTAAATAGTATAATCATAAATATTTATCAGAAGAATGTAATAAAAAATACGAATGCATTAAAATTACGTTTTATTTTGCATGAAGGACCGTAAAAAATAAAAATTGTCTGTGTGGGACTTAGCTCCACCCAAAAACTTATATCTAATGGTAGCCACACACGTTACGATTTGCTTGCGCAAACTTAGGCTTGCGCAAATTTGCTTGACGTCGGTATTGACCACACACGTTACGATTTGCTTGCGCAAATTTGCTTGACGCCGGTATTGACCACACACGGCTCAAATTTGCTTGTGATATCATTTCTGTTTAGAGACCGTCCAGGTGTGTTACGCGGTAATGACATCAATTGATGACGCTTTGGCAATAGTTGGAGGAGGCGGAGCGCGCGAGGGAGAGACAAATGTTGCGACCTCGCGCCCCTAGCCGCCGCCGTAGGAGACGCCCTGGGCGTCGGGAATCGCGAGCCGATTTCCGGCCACCGTAGGCGCGGGCTTGCGGACGGAGAGCAATGCGGAGCTCGATTGTTGATAAAAAAAAACATGAGGGGCAGTCTTTGGGGACTGCCGATGGAAGTGAAAACAATATCCTATAATATTATGTTAACCGCTAAAGATTCGTGACTCCAGCGCCACGCGCGTGCGGAAATCCAGCGAACTACCCACCGGCGCAGCGGAGATAAGAGCTCGCTAACATAAACAAATACTGAGATCTTTTTGTTACGTAAATAGTCTTATCGTTAATGGTTTTGGGTTCCTGATTAGACAAAGGATTTTTTATAATACTTAGAATCTTTGTAAGCGAACGCTAGTATTGATAAATAAACATTCTTATCAGATTCTTATAAGAAATTCCTTTGTTCACTGTTTTGATTATTTATAATAAAACTACTGGTTCGATTCACATGAAACTTCGCAGGATACATTATGAATACATATACTATCGGTCAAAACCATTTTTTACGAACAAACACAATAAATAAAAACACCAATAATTAAAAAAGTTCAATAATAGGTATCCGTATCATTACGTAACATTACTTAGTTGATAAAAAATATTGAACTCCTATTTTTTCTGAAAAATGGCAAATATAGTATGCAATAACTAATAAATAATATAAAATAAATGACTTACCAGCGATTACATGCACAAAACACACACAAAACTCAAAATTTCACATCAACACATTTTTTCACTACCGAGTTTGTTTACATTTTTTGATGGGTCCGTAATAGGTAATTACGATGTTATTTTGTGCAAATTTTATCTATATACGATGACGACACTACTTAATTATTGAAATAACACCATTTCCCGTCGATTTACACTTAAAAAACAATAGAAAATGAATAAATAGAACGCGGAGTGCAGTGCACGGCACGCATGCGCGGACGCCATTTTGCCGTACCAAAAATGTTCAATTTTTACTTTTTTTTAGAGTTGTTTCTGCATATTTTGACGTTTTAGTCGATTTATTTGACAGGTATATTATCCTACCATAAATTAAAGCCAAGAACAGACTAGATCTGCCCATACATAGAGTAAAATCGGCCGTTGCATCGATGCCTATACACTGACGCAGTACTGCCACGTCGGGGCTTTACGGTTTTGGGTGCGCGTAACAGATCTGTCGTCGCGAGACTTTATCGCCAGGTAATAAACTATCTATCTGCCTCATCCAAATCCTATTAGTAGCATAACATAATGATTGAATACTATCGTGAATTCATGCATGCTTAGTACTTTTTGTTAGGTTTCTGCTCAGATATTGTGCACAATGTCTATTGATTGAAATACTATCTTGAATTCATGCAAGCCTAGTACTTTTTGTTAGTTTACTAACAAATTCTACTCTCCCTCCGTCTTACGAATTTTCGATCAGGTTGCGTGTCCTGACGCAAGTTTAACATTTTTTACCCATCCCAAAAAAAAGTGCACGACGCCGCCAAAGAAGTTTTTGCTTAAAAAAACTACTGAAATTGGAACACATGCCCCACACACGCTCAAGCAAATTTGCGCAAACTCAAATTTGCACAAGCTTGGAATCGAAAATTGAAAATCACACAAGCCTAGAAATTTGCGCAAACCTCCCACACACGTAACGATTTGCTTGCGCAAGCTTAAGTTTGCGCAAGCAAATCGTTACGTGTGTGGTCACCAAAAAATCGCTACAAAAAAAAATATACGTAGGTACAATAAACCGAACCATGTGCGCCGCGACACGACTGATTTCAATGAATTTCTATAAAGTACCTTCCGATGCTAGCGACACGTCGACACGTCGTCTTCTTAAAAATACATAGAAACCAGTCCTGTCGCGGCGACACGTCGCCTGCAGTTGCCGCCTGTGATCAACTACGGAGTTGTACCCGGCGCACGCCAGTAAAGCTCCCAGTCGACAAGATTTTTTCCGACACCTTCAATCGTCTTCATCGTCATATTTCAGCCAATAAAACTTCCTCATGAATCACTCCGTCCATAGGTGAAAACCGTATGAAAATCCGTTCGGTAGGTTAAAGAAATCTACTGAAATTTGAACACATGGCCCACACACGCTCAAGCTAATTTGCGCAAACTCAAATTTGCACAAGCTTGGAATCGAAAATTTAAAATCACACAAGCCTAGAAATTTGCGCAAATTTCTTCCCACACACGTAACGATTTGCTTGCGCAAGCCTAAATTTGCGCAAGCAAATCGTAACGTGTGTGGCTACCATAAGTGCTGGTAGTTTTATGGTAGCCACACACGTTACGATTTGCTTGCGCAAACTTAGGCTTGCGCAAATTTGCTTGACGTCGGTATTGACCACACACGTTACGATTTGCTTGCGCAAATTTGCTTGACGCCGGTATTGACCACACACGGCTCAAATTTGCTTGTGATATCATTTCTGTTTAGAGACCGTCCAGGTGTGTTACGCGGTAATGGCATCAATTGATGACGCTTTGGTAATAGTTGGAGGAGGCGGAGCGCGCGAGGGAGAGACAAATGTTGCGACCTCGCGCCCCTAGCCGCTGCCGTAGGAGACGCCCTGGGCGTCGGGAATCGCGAGCCGATTTCCTGCCACCATAGGCGCGGGCTTGCGGACGGAGAGCAATGGGTAGCTCGATTGTTGATTAAAAAAAACATGAGGGGCAGTCTTTGGGGACTGCAGATGGAAGTGAAAACAGTATCCTATAATATTATGTTAATCCAGGTAATAAACTATCTATCTGCCTCATCCAAATCCTGTTAGTAGCATATGATTGATTGAATAATATTTGAATACTATCGTGAATTCATGCATGTCTAGTAGGTACTGTTTGTTAGGTTTCTGCTCAGATATTGTGCACAACGTCTAATGATTGAAATACTATCTTGAATTCATGCAAGCCTAGTACTTTTTGTTAGGTTACTAACAAATTCTACTCTCCCTCCGTCTTACGAATTTTCGATCAGGTTACGTGTCCTGACGCAAGTTTAACATTTTTTACCCATCCCAAAAAAAGTGCACAACGCCGCCAAAGAAGTTTTGTTTCAAAAAATTACTGAAATTGGAACACATGCCCCACACACGCTCAAGCAAATTTGCGCAAACTCAAATTTGCACAAGCTTGGAATCGAAAATTGAAAATCACACAAGCCTAGAAATTTGCGCAAACCTCCCACACACGTAACGATTTGCTTGCGCAAGCCTAAGTTTGCGCAAGCAAATCGTTACGTGTGTGGTCACCAAAAATCGCTACAAAAAAAAATATACGTAGGTACAATAAACCGAACCATGTGCGCCGCGACACGACTGATTTCAATGAATTTCTATGAAGTACCTTCCGATGCTAGCGATACGTCGACACGTCGGCACGTCGCCTTCTTAAAAATACATAGAAACCAGTCCTGTCGCGGCGACACGTCGCCTGCAGTTGCCGCCTGTGATCAACTACGGAATTGTACCCGGCGCACGCCAGTAAATCTTCCCAGTCGACAAGATTTTTTTCGACACCTTCAATCGTCTTCATCGTCATATTTCAGCCAATAAAACTTCCTCACGAATCACTCCATCCATAGGTGAAAACCGTATGAAAATCCGTTCGGTAGGTTAAAGAAATCTACTGAAATTTGAACACATGCCCCACACACGCTCAAGCAAATTTGCGCAAACTCAAATTTGCACAAGCTTGGAATCGAAAATTTAAAATCACACAAGCCTAGAAATTTGCGCAAATTTCTTCCCACACACGTAACGATTTGCTTGCGCAAGCCTAAATTTGCGCAAGCAAATCGTAACGTGTGTGGCTACCATTAGGAATACATTTTTTTTCTGTCTGTGTTGCATCCGCCTTTGTAATTACGCGACCGGGGTTGGAAGTCACATTTACGATGTTTTGATTTTTTACTGCCTATATTCTTGGTATAGCAATGACATTTATATATCAATGGACAGTATAACTAATATAAAAAAAAAAAACTTTTTGTCTTTTGAGGAATAACTACATTTTTGAGAAAAAAGATAAGTGTTATTTTTAACCCCGTGTCAGGGATGGTTGTCACAGTGTCTAGGGTAGGTATTCACATAGTAAATCAAGGGGGGGGGGGGAAATAAAAACACCTATTTAAATCAAAAGAGTATTTTTTATAAAAAATTGAATGTAGAACTGGTACCCATAAAAAGGACGTAAAATATTTTATTCATTATGAAAAAGAATAGTCGTCAATCATAATCATAATCATTTTTATTTGTGTAACATGTAGTGAATACAGTTCTTAAATTAAAGTTATGCCAAGAATTAAAGTTGGTCGCTATGTTATGCCAAGAGGCGTACAAATATGATTGCATGCGAAATAAAAAACAATATGGAATAATTTCTACAGTCAATGCATAAATAAACAATCATAAATTACAATTGTCACAATATTCAATAAAAAATTGTTTTAATCGGTTGCTTCCTATTCGCAACATGTAAAAAAAAAATTGTTTAGGTAGGTACTTTTACTTTATTCATTTTATCTCTAAATCTACTTAATAATATTATTATGTAGATTTAGACATAAAATGAATAAAGGCAAAGGTTTTTTTAAAGTGTGTTCTTTCTAAAGAACACACTTAAAAAAAAGAAAGCTGTATAACTATTATCATAAGAGTACGATAATTCCAAAAACACCATGCCCTAAGTATTTTAAGCTAAACAGCTGTTTTTGTTTATCATTATTCCCTTAAAAGAAGCTAACAGTCGGTAACTGGTCTCTCCTACCAGTCCTACCCTACGTTGAAGGGGCGCGCGCGCCACCCTCCCTCTCCGTCGCCCGCTAACTTCGTTCGCTCAAGGAGCGTCGTCTTTGAAAAACGCCGCATGGTTCGTGCCGCTTTTTGGAAGAAGCCGCCAAAAGTCCCCGCTGCCGACGTACACCCGCAGGAAATGTAAGCGCTTGCCAGTGAAAGATTGTGTTTGTGTAAATTGCAAAACACAATTTCGACCATGGCAGGTCGAGGACGTTGCTGCAGAGGAAATTCCAAGTACTCATCATCATCTACCTAGCCGTTTCGCAACTATGTTGGGGTCGGCATCCAGTCTAACAGGATGCGGCTGAATGCCGGTATTTAATACCAGTAATTCCAAGAATTAAAGTCGAGACAACATTCAATTTTATCATCCTACCATTCCCTGCACACTAATGCACAGGTCTCCTGTCTGTGAGAAGGATTGGGCGGTTGGGCCGTACCGTCACAGTATTAAAATCTACAACAACGAACGTACTGGCGTAGAGCAACGGCCGGCTGGGATCGCGCGGGGAGTCGGGCGATGCGGTCCGCGGCCCCATACACCGCTGTGACAACCAACCCGTGAGACAACCATACCCAGTCTCCCCTATTTTTGACAGATTGCGAATGGGATTAGAATGCGCGTTCGCATATTAATATTTTCTTAAAAAATACGGGAATTGCTCTGGTTTGTATTTGGACCTGATCTTTGTGAAATTATTATTATTTCCTTTATTCCATAAAATTATAATACATATTTAATTACATTTTTAAATATTTTTATAAAAACAAAATTAAAACAAAAACATTTAAAAATATAAAAAATAGTAGCCCACCGATATCGGAAACAGGGTCCAAGCTACCGGTGGTCAGGGCTCCTGAGAGAGGAATCTCCTAACTATACGCGCCGTGTCCAGAAGTACCGCTTTCTGGATCAAGCCCTTGATCCAGCTGCCTAACGAGAGCCTCCTAAGGTGTTGGTCGAGGCTCTTGGCTATTATGCCATTGGCCGTCACGACTATCGGCACAATGACTGCTGTATCCACATCCCACATGTCGACAACCTCGCGAGCGAGATCAAGATACTTAATCTGTTTATCTTTTTCTGCTTTCACGAGGTTCTCGTCATGCGGGACCGCTATATCAATAATCAAATTATTATTTCGTTTATTCATTTAGATACTTATTCGATATATTTTTAAATATTTTTATAAAATTCATTAAAAAAAACATTTAAAAATTAAAAAATAGTAGCCCACCGGTATCGGGAACAGGGTCCAAGCCTAACGAGAGCCTCCTTAGGTGTTGGTCGAGGCTCTTGGCAATTAAGCCATTGGCTGATACGACTATCGGCACAATGATCGCTGAGTCCACATCCCACATGTCGACAACCTCGCGAGCCAAGTCAAGATACTTGATTTGTTTATCTTTCTCGGCTTTCACGAGGTTCCCGTCATGCGGGATCGTTATGTCAATGATCATTGTGCGCCGCTCTACTCGGTTCACTACCACTATATCAGGTTTATTTGCAACAATAGTCCTGTCAGTGATGATGGAACGATCCCAGTACAATGTGATATTGCCATTTTCGAGAACTGGGTCGGGCACATACCTGTAGTACGGCACTTCAGATTCCACAAGGCTGTATTTCAGATCAAGTTGCTGGTGGATAATCCTGGCTACAAGGTTGTGTCTATGCAAGTATTCTTCGTTAGCTAGACGAGAACACCCGGAAATTATGTGTCGGATTGATTCTCCCGGACGGTGGCATGCCCGACAAATGTCAACCGTGCCGTCCTTCACAATGAATCTCCGGTAATTGTTCGTCATCATAACTTCGTCCATAATTGCACAGACAAAACCTTCGGTTTCCCCAAAGAGGTCACCAAAACGCAGCCAGGCTACGGACGCTAGCAAGTCTACATCGGGTCCATGTAGGGCCCGGAAGTAGCGTCCGTGAAGCTCCTTACTCTGCCATACCTCCTTGCGATCGTTAGTGTCAAGCACTACAGGCTTGCGCCAGTTCTCTTTAGCCAAGGAGAGCGGGGTAAGGCCCTTGTCCACCGCGACCACATCTCGATGCATCCTCAAGTCGGCTTCTAGGAAATATTCCCTAAGACTGCAGGATATGGAACCAAATATATTGGACTATGGCCCCTGCCTGATCAATGTTAATAATTATTATTATTAGATTTGTTATTTTTTACTACTAGATGTTGTCCAATACAGTCTCCAGTTAGAGGTACTTATTCCCAAATCAAATCGAAGTTATGGTTACCCTGCTCGAACATTGTATGAGATAACATATTTTTGAGATTACATGCTTTAAAAACCGTTCTGAGAGTAAAACGATATGTCATTCTAATGAGGTTAATATGTCGAATAATTGGATGTTCACACCGAAATCCTAGCAATTATAGATAGTGAGATATCAGTGTACAAAGTAACGTTTCGATCGCGCAGCCACGTACTCTTTGTTATGGACTGATTTCGTCTGTTTAACTGAACTTTTGTAGAATTTATTGCTTTCGTTAGTTTTGACAAATTAAGGCCTTTCTTCTTGTAACAGTTTTACCGTATGAAGTCTTCAGTTTTAAAGAAATAATCAACAATCAAGAAACAACAAGTGCACGATTGCGCGGCCATAACTTCCAAGTCGAATATTTCGTAAAATTTTGATCTAGAGTTTATAATTCTTGTTTCGACAATTTTTGACAAATTCAGTCTTCAATTGACAAAAAAAAATAGATCTCTAACCCAAGTAGTTGCTGAGATCTCCATGGCCGCGCAATCCTCCACGTTACGTTCGCGCGGCCAACTTAAAACCCTTGTATCTTCTTTATTTCTACTTTGACAAATTTTTGGTTTGTTTCCTTCGATTTTGACAAATTCCGACAATTTTTTGGGCGAAGTTTTTTTTTGTTTGGATAACTTGGCGGAGCAATCGTAACGCACACATTTATCGATCTTCGAAGAAATTTAAAATGTAAATATTTTGTTTTACTTGTTTTTCTTCTGTGGCATTACAAATAATTAAGGCTATGTTTTCCGGGCCTGTAGGCCTTTGAAAGGCTACCTCTGCCTCTCCCAAATGCAGAGCGACGTATTGTATTTATTTACGATACACTGCCTACGATTTCGTGGAAAATCCATGCCACAGCATAAAATATTTGCAGTTGATCAACTGACCTAGCAAAAGCTAATCAACCGAACCTAAGAAAACTTAGGTTCGATTTTTTAAGTGAAAACTAGTTTAGCGGCGTTATGCTTTTTTTGGGATGGGTAAAAAATGTCACATACGTGACCTGATCGAAAATTCATAAGACGGAGGGAGAGTAGAAATGCACAACGTTAATATTCAAGTTTTTGTTGACAGCGCACTCTGTTTTATTTTTTTGGATTTTTTTATTGGAGCTACAGCTTTCGTTCTTGTACTGACAGCATTCCTGACATTCCTGACATTTTCGTGAGATGGCGTTACTTAGTTTTCACTTCCGTTTTTTTTTTCTTAGGTTTACATTTTATGGGACCTACGGTGTAGTGAACTAAAATGGTTACTTAAAATGTCATGTGTAGTTATTGGGCGTTTTCTCATTAACAGACACCAACCCAATACCGATATGTCAGCAGTTATACCGACATCGATTCGATACCGCTATAATATTATTATCGCCCCAAGGATATTGGTAAATATCGATGACCATCGCGACACGGACGCACCAAACAACCACAGTACTAAGAATCGTCAACGTCTCGAAGTCCGCAGTGCGAAAAAGTTTGGTCAAGTGTAAGAATGCCGCTTCTGTTACCGCACTGTGTCTTCACCGGTAGGTGTTGTGCCGATATCGGTGTCGGTCGTTGTCTGCGACGATATAGGTGACAATAACAACACAATGTAAAAGCGTTTGGTAGGCACTAAACGTATCCGATTATCTGACCGCCGACATCGTGTCGATGTCGGGTCGGTGTCGTTATCAGCTAACGTGCTGTGTTGTAACAATCAATTCATTTTCTTAATGAAAGAAACAAAATGATAACATTTCGCTATAGTGATATGGGATAGTTCGTGGAAGGTACACAGAAGATCATGAATTTTAGGCTACTTCTGTCATCTGTGGTTTTAATAAAAATAAACATCTATGGTTAGGTGCTAGGTACCGACGCCAGCACATCAAGTTACCTGTCAAATTTCTATAATAGATTTTCAACTTTATCGCTAAAAAATAAGGTTCAATGTTGTCTGGAAAAATTTGACAGATTGTAGTACGTTGATGTGCTGGTGTCTGTACATTCAGTCCTAGAAATTTTAAATCATATACTTGTTCTGTTTTTTATCTTTAAAAATCATATCTAAAGTTGATTGTTTTGTTAAATTTGATTAACAGTGTAGGAGTTAAATTCGATTAATTTTGTTTTGCTGACATTTTCTATTAATTGTAGTATCATCTACAAAAAGAATACATTTCTGCAAAGTGGCATCCGGAAGACCGTTTATAACGGTCAGTCGGTTGGTCGGTTTTTTTCTTGTATAAAACAAGAAAAGTAAAGGGTCGACAATGTTACCCTGAGGCACACTATTTTTTATTTTTTTTTAAGTATATTCTGCTGCCTTTTTTACAACTTTGGATATCTCTGTAAGTAGAATGGGCTAAAAATGGTCTTACTGATTCGCTTACACTATGACCATATTCTTTTGTTTTGGATATTTCTCACCGCTCATGAAGATCCGTAAATATTGACAGCTACATATGAAGAAACAATTGCCCTACTTTATTGTCAAGTGACGTACCTACTGCTACAGCTATATTTATCGCATCTATTATTTTAGGCCATCGACATTTTCGAACATTTTATCGTATACGGGGTGGCAGGGACATCGACGCGAAGCCGGTTACCATAGATTCAGTACATGATTCTGAACACCCTTGCGGTGAAATTTTTCGTCGGTTATTAAAAAAAAAATCAGCTGCTCCATACATTTTGACTGCGTAGGTATTGCACTTTTCTATGAAACAGCTGTTTTTTTTTTAAATAACCGACGAAAAATTTCACCGCAGGGGGGTTCAGAACCATGTACTGAATCCATGGTAACCGGCTTCGCATCGATGTCCCTGCCACCCTGTATAGTAGTACTCGTGACAGTGACTTTTGTATTCAAAACTGAAAGTGGTTCACACAGAGCCAATACGATAAAATCACGGATTCGAGAAAAGAAATCTTGTGTTGCTAGCTCCGCTAATACAATTGATCGTTTTATTATAGCACTTTTGTTTGAAACAGCAATTTTTTTCTAATGTTCATTATTGTTGCCAGAGTGAAATTTGTTTATCTTTATATTAGTATAGAACCGATACCGGACACATTGTTTATTGTGTTTGCTAATGTAGGATATGATAGTAGCAAAGACGGTTAGTAACATGGATGAATCTGATTAAAATCTTAGAAACGTGTGTTTTATTAAAACTTCTTCATTAATGACCACAAAAAATTGTATACGACTATAATTTTATCGATAATAATTTTTAATGTGTCAAACACTATTGTAAGATGACAATTAAACGTCATCATATCGCATAGAAATAATCACACTTTTGAAAACAATATTATGAATTAAAACTATAATATAATTACGATATATTTATTCTGAGCTCAAAATTGATTCTAAAACTGGCAAATTCGGATAAGCCCCCGTTAAAATTTGATTGACTCCGCGTTGGTATCATCTCGCGCCGTTTAAAGAGCAGTATCACTTTTGCTAGTTTTCAGCTATTTAAACATATTTATTTGCTTTGTAAATATGATATATATACATATTTATAATGTCCTCGTCAAGGCGTTTCTTTTGATACCACACATGTCATAATAATCTCAATTTAATTTTTTTCGAGGTTAGAAATGTGTGTGTATAGTCCAGTATATTCAATTTACGGAGAATTTATATAGCCTATGTCACCCGGACTATTATTACGAATCTATTGATACATCATTCATCAAAATCGGTTCAGTAGTTTAGGCGCTACGGTGGAACACACGTAAAAGCAAACATACATACATACATATATACATACATACATACATACATAGACTGCTAAAATCATAACCCTTCCTTTTGGCTTTGCCGTAGTCGGGTAATAAACGTTTTGTCCGTCTGTGTTTTGATTTGTACTTGACTTGAATAAAATCCAGACAAGTAAAATTATATTCTTTATTAGGACTTGCCCAAGGAGCGCTGTTCCAAATTAGACGCATTATTAATTTATTATACATAAAACAAAAGGTATTTGAATAAAACACGCATACTAAAATATCAATAATTAAATTATCTTTTAAATGGTGAACATTTCAGAAAAAAAAAAAGCTTGATAGATTTTTGCGTAAATCTCAGTTTTATTATCTGCGTTAGACATAACTTTACAAATTAATTTCACTAAGGGCCTGTTTCACCACCTACGATTAAGTTCCTATTAACTTACTTGACAGATAATTTCTTACAAATTCTGTTCCATTTTTGAATTTATTTGGTGAGTATGGGCTATTCGGATATCGTGAAATAGGCCCTGGTGAGTATGGCTATTCGGATATCGTGAAATAGGCCCTAAATGTAAATGAGCTCAAATGTCCGAAAGACTGATGCAGCTCGATAACAATTAAAATTTTATTGTGTCTCATTAGTGACATTCAAGCGGATAAACATAATCTAAAATATTCTTTTTGTTACAAAGAAAATGCTCTCATTTAACATTAAATATTTTCCAAATTATTAACACTACTCGTTTAGACATGATCTTCAGTATAAAATCATTAAAAGTTGGTTATTGTCACCTTAAACATGCCTAACACTTCGGGGAATACAAGACTAATGATATGTTATGTGATTTTAATTTGTTACCAAAACTAAACTGCTGTCCGAGTAACGAAAATCCAGATATAAGTTTGAGGGGAAATCCTAAAGAAAATTGCGCATGTAAGTAATCAAACAGCTTTAGTCAAATCAAATAAAAACAGATATAGCAATAAACTAGCCGCATATCCCAGCTTTGTCTGAGCGATCGTGTATTTCAACTAAACTTCATTTGAAATAAGAACACAAACACAGAAAAAACACAGAACAGAAAAAAAAACAGAAAAAAGGTTTAGTTTTAACTAAACCTTTTTTCTGTTTTTTTTCTGTTCTGTGTTTTTTACAGTTCTTTTAACCGATTTTGACTTCTATTGCGTGAGTGGCATGACAAATGGCAACTACAGTAAACAGTTGGTATTGTAACCACTTTTTTGCTTTTAATGCTATCCTTATGCCTACGGCATATAAGTCAGAATCGGTTGAACGGACTGTAAAAAAGGTATGTTTAAATGTTTAATCTTATTTCAAATAGAGTATAGAGATTTCCAAGAATGAAAAGAGGACTACACCTAGTAATAAGTGATTTTAGGCTAAGATGATGATGGTGACCAGCAAATGGTGAGAACACTGGTTACCCGGTGGTAACGGTCCCGACTTGCGTGACAATGGAATTCATTTCACAACACTGGTTTCAAAAACGGTCAAGATAAACATCGTAAGGAAAGGACAAGTCGCAGAACAAAAAAAAAAACAATTCGAAGACATGTGACATCTACCAACCCGCACTGGGCTAGCGTGGTGTAATGAAATGAAATTGTTTATTCTGTAAATAGGATATTGGAATCACTTTTACACGTCAAATTAAAAAAAATATTTAAAATAAGCTAGATGAGGTCGGCGTTTCCTAACTGACTACTCTGAGAAGAAAGGCCGAAACAAACTCAGAGGTCGTAGTCTCTTTTAAAGTCCAGACATAATCTTGGTCAAGCCATATGAGAACCATGTAGAGTAGTGTCTGAAATGGTCTTTTGAGGAAAGAACCACATAGATTTGAGTGGACCTGTGCAGTCAGTGCAAGCATTTGTCAATGGTGCATAATCAGCCTATAATGTTCCTACTACTGGGACACAGACCTCCTCTCTTCGAGAGGGAGTGGGCTTTATCTACCACGTGGTCCCAGTGCGGGTTGGTAGATGTCACATGTCTTCGAATTTTTGGTTCTAGGTCATGCCGGTTTCCCTGCGATATTTTCCTTTACCATTTTGAGAGCAGTGGTGATGAAATTTTTTACACAATGTAAAGCGCCTGCCGGGGTTCGAACCCATGACCTACAACTCGTAAATCGGAGCCATTACCACTGGGCCACCACTGCTTTTCTCGCGTGGTGGATTATTGCTAATTATTTCCCAGTAGGGCCCACTCTCTCTCATGGAGAGGAGGCCTTTGTCCCAGCAGTGGGATCTTTATAGATTATGCTGCTGTAAGCTGATGAGAACCTCAATAAAATAATATTATTATTATCTAAATGCTGTAGAAAATAACATCAATATCCGTCAGGTAGTTTCAAAGCTTTATGTGACACAGACAGTCAGCTTCAGAAAAATTATTTCATTGTATTCAGAGATAGAAAGATAACCGAAAATTTAAATCCATCATGACTGGCAATTGTAGTATCAGAATATATGAATGGGCGTATAAAATGAAGTCTGCATTTAATACATACTATTTTTCGTAATTGTAACTGTGACTGTTTGCCTCTGCAGCATCCAAATATTGACTAGTATTAAATGCCAATGTATTATTTGTATGTTTAAAGTCTAAAATAAATAAAAAACTACAAGAAGTTCATGTAGTTTTTTCCGTCGGTGCTCCATGGACCAATTGGTCTACGGGGAAAATTACATGTTTCCATGGTCCAACTACCAACTGGGCTATGGGGAATTGAGAAATGTTCCGCTGCCCAGTTTAATAGTATAGTAAACCATTCGCTGCCCTTTGTATTGGTTGATCGTATTTGTTTTTGATAATTATATCAAACGATGAGTTTATTTTTAAGGAGAGGCTAATGTTAAATTCTTTCATCTATAGCCGGCTAAACTTAAGTGTAGCCATAACCTCTTGGCTTATGGCAATTATAATTTTCTGACATAAGGTATATTGTATCTATTTATTTATAATACGATTTGATATGTATAGATTTTTCAATTCAGTTTGATGTGAACCAAAAATATAACAAAAGCTTCTTTGAACCAAAAGTGAAACTGGTGTGAACTCAGGCTTATAATGTGATAATGGAACATAGTTTTTGTTTAAGTCCAGTGTTCTCCATAGCCCAGTTGGTAGTTGGACCATGGAAACATGTAGTTTTCCCCATAGACCAATTGGTCAAATTTCAATAGGTCCATGGAGCACCGACGGTTTTTTCTTATTTTCGTTGTGAATGCGACGAAACGGTGTTATTAGCAAAGTGTGAATTTTTAATTCGCATAATACTGGTTTATCTAAAGACGTATCATAAAGTACATATTTTTATTTATGAACATTGTATTTACGCGGTTTAGAATTTTTTTGCGTAACCTAATCTGTAATGAAGAATTCAGTAAACAAAACTTTGGTGATTTTCAGATTTCGTTGAATATTATATCAGTAGATGCAAAACATACATCTAACTGACTATTTTTGTGCATATTAGTGCAGTGCATTGATATTATAATAAGTTCTGCCTAACTTAGTACCAAATTTTTTACCCGACTACGGCGAAGCAAAATGGAGAGTTACGATTTTGACCCTATGTATGCTTGTATGGGATCCCCCCGTTTTGCCTAAAGGATTTTGACAAATTTTCATTATCCAAACAAATTTTAGCAACCTTTTTTTATACCAATGCAATATTTGGAATGATTTTAGTACGCACATTTTCATTTGGTCAAATTTTTACTTGGCAGACTATTACCAAGGATAATGTCATTAAGGCATTTGGTCTTTAATCAAATGATTTATTACAGCAAACTATCTTTAGACAATAAACATTTAGTCAATTGATTTGTTATGACAAAAAATATAAAGACAAAATTAAGATTTTTTGGTAATTATATAATAAAAAAATGCGCTTTTATTTTAATATAATCATTTATATGCGATGTTATTTGCGTATTTCTTTGTAAGTTTATGTAAGGCTAAAAGCGTCTTGGTAATTTTTGTCTCCGACCAACTGTTTGTCGTAAAACAAATACACAGAAACGAATCGCTGTAAAACCGACTCCACGTAGTCTTGTCTGCCCCACCCCTAGAGTGTAATTTAAACCCGCGTAGGCGCGGAGGGGCGAAGCTCGCGTGGAGCCGCCCAAACCCCGCAGCGCCGGAGCCGTGACAGAAACAGTGCTTGCTGCATGTTGCATGCCTGCTTGCATGTTGCATGCCTGCTTGCATGTTTATTTGCATGCTGCTTGCCTGCTTGCATGCTGCATGCCTGCTTGCACGCTGCATGCCTGCTTGCATGCTGCATGCTTGCTTGCACGCTGCATGCCTGCTTGCATGCTGCATGCTTGAAGCAAGCAAATCATGATATTGACCTGTTACTGCTCCTGAGAATCGCGGATCTTGACTTTCAGAATTTTGACCTTGACATCTAGGTGAATAACATCAAGGTCAAGGACAATGCCCTTAAGGTGCCCCATGGCGTTTCCCCACCCTACTACACCCACATCGTATCGAATTTTTTTCGTAAATTGAAAACTAGCGAAATTAAGGATTTGGCTTATTTTATTTTGCGTAAAATATGTTATACCAACTGAAATATTTGACTAAATTAAAATTGGTAAAACACAACACACACACACATTGGTTAGTTTGGTATTGGTACTAGTTGGTAAGCAAGTTATTGTTTAAACGTTCACTTGCCAAACATTAGGTTTGCGTTACAATTATTTGTGAAGAGTTTATTTGCTAAGTAATAATTTGGCAAATTAAATTATGCAGAAAATTGTTTGGGAAGTGATAATTTGTCAATTTCTTTTAGATGAAACAAGGGAGACCCATGCTTGTATGTATGTTCATCTGTTACCTCATAACTTCTAAACTGTTCATCATAATTTGACAAATGAGGTATCATTGGTAGCGTCTTGATCGTCCACTGGATATAGGCTATATGACGTCATATTAAATGGAATATGGCTAGAGTAGACAAATTACAAATCTGGAGTCACATGTTTTATTAGAAATCTAACAGATTACGTGTGACTCCAGATTTCTAATTTGTCTGACTTTAATGTCTTGTTTTACCTTTTCAGTTGCCTTTTTTGTCGTAATTCAGTTATAGTTTTAAAACATTTTCTTACAAAATCTTGCTTCATGCAATTTACACCGTCTTTCTCTTGCAGTTTTCATCTCGTTACAGAAGCAGCATATATTATATTCTAATCGGAAAAACGTGAGAAGGACAAGGAATTTACTACGAAAATATTGGCGACCGCAGCAAGTTTGCATGAACTGAGGATGCAATGATACATTACGGGCCGGCACAACAGATATAAAAAATTACAATATTGTGATCGGTTGTGTAGGAATCAATCCTACCAACAACCAATTGATCCTGTGTTTTGGGTCGTACGAACAGGATATGAACAGACCAAACATACCTTAAAGTAACGTGTGTCGATTATCAGATCAAAGTCGTGGCATTACTTACAGAATTAACTCACGAAGATATTTATCTTCGAATCAGCAAGTCTAAATCAAACTGCTTAACAACTTTGAACGAAATCGCCATGGAAGTGTACCAATACTATGGGATTCAGGTTAAAAGTATGTATGTGTATTCAATTGTATGTATGTATAACATCACGAGGTATTCCCCGAAGTCGAAGACGGAGATGAACTGTTTTACATCCACATTTTGCCGGCAATAATGTTATACGCAAAATGGTCGACATTACAGTTTCGTTGGTCTAGTCGTCGCAAGAGGAGCTCGAGCGTCGCTAAGTAATAACAGCCGCACGGGTCGATCCATCAGGTTAAGCTACGCTTGCCGGGGTTGTTCAGTGGATGGATGAACATCTTTACATACTGAGACTCCTCCGTGCCTCGGAAAGCACGTTAAGCCGTTGGTCGCGGCTGTCATTCGTGGATCTTTGACAGTCATTACGAGTCGTCAGAAGCCCGAAAGTCTGACACCAGTCTTACCAAGGGGTATCATTACCCAGTTACTGGGTTGTGGAGGTCAGATAGGCAGTCGCTCCATGTAAAATACTGGTATTCAGCTGCATCCGGTTAGACTAGAAGCCGACCCCAACATAGTTTGGAAAAGGCTGGGCAGATTTTGGTCTAGTGGTCGCAAACGCTACTGCTGAGCATGAGTCTTGGGTTTGATTCCCAGGTCGGGCAGCGCTATTGGGTTTTTCTATCTGAATTTTATTTAATTTTCTCAGTAGCACCCCGGTTGATGGCAATAGGTTCGCCCCGATTTCATGGGATTAAGCGAAATGTGGGTGTACTATTGGTACACCTTTGCCCAACAAGGCGTGATGTTATGTTATGTGGTACCAACTCTCCATTTAGTAGCAGTGTTTTTACTTGGAAGGTGGACATAAAACCCTTTCTAATCGCACGTCATGTAACTTGATTCCCCGCTAGTCTATTCTACCAGCCACCTTGTGAAGATTATCGCTCTGCCTAGTCTCCTCCACCTTATGTTTGCAAATTCGCAGTCTTTACTCAAGAACACCCCAATGGCCATCGGTTCTACGTCTTCTATGGCCGGCTCGTTATCAATACTGGCATATTCTGTGGGCTATGTCAACTATTTCTGTGTCGGATCATTTCACCATTAATTATTGTCATTTATTTATTTATTTTATTATTTATGTACACACAGTAAAATACATAAAGATACCACATTTTTATAATTTAAGTACAAAAGGTAATGCTTATTTCTTAGGAAATTTCTTCCAGTAGACCTGCGAAAGGAAAAATGAAAAAGAAATGTAGACAATAGTGTGTGAGAACAAGAAGAGAAAATATGAATAAGCGAAGTCTTAAAACTAAAATATTAAATATACCTACACGTATAAAGCTAAACATATTAAATATAAATACTCATAGTTGAGAGGAAAGGGATTGTTCCTAAAGGTCCACGATTTTATTGTTCTTCTTTTCCCACCTGGTCCATGGTCTCTTTTACTCGATATTTTAATGCAGAAATAGTTTTTAAATCACGAATGCTAGGTGGAAGTGAGTTCCATAATCTTACAGCATGAACAAAGAAGGAATAATAATAGTAGCTAGTTTTATGCGGATGAGATTTCAGGAGGGATCTAAGGTGCGATGTACACGGAGCGTCGCTAGGGCGAGCGTAAGAAACACGCTCGCGCAGGTAGGAAGGATAAGACGGTTTGTGTAAGATGTTGAAGAGGAGACATAAAATCCGAGTGTTCCTGCGAAGGCGTATTGGGAGCCACTTGAGTTCCTTGCGAAGGTGAAAAACATGGTCATGCTTTCGAAGACCGAACACAAAGCTAAGTTAGAAATTTTGCAAGCGCTCAAGTTTGTTATTATATTATATTAGCTTGTCATTATGATTTTAACTTATTCCATTTGACGCTAACATGTTGTATAAAGATTATGTATAGTTTAGCCACATCATAAGGTAAACAAAAACCATAACGGGAAATGTCTCAATAGAATTTCGTAGCTAATCTGCACCATAACCTAAGTTTATGAACGAGGATCGTCAGAAATCACGATGATGCGTATCACCATAATAAATTAATCCACGTTCATTATATTTATGTTTGCCTAGTACATTATATCATTATTACCCTTGATAACATAATATAACTGCAAAATTTTTTATGTATCAGTCAGTTGAACCCATGGACCAGTACTGAAAAGGTCTGGAATTCAGAAAAAAAACTAGATCTCATCTGATTTTATTTGAAGTGTGATAGTCTATTTTAAGTTTTCAAAATGGGTGTGTTATACCAGCTTTTAGGGACGGCGATAAGTGAGTACTATTTTTAATACTAACGCTGCTCCCACATCTCCGCCGCGAAATCGTGGCAGCGGAACCGCAAAAATTCCGCCATGACTTGTCCGTTGTACGAAAGGCGAAACGGAAGCGAAACTGCCTGCTCTATCGTACAGATTTGATTATGATTTTATCTCTTTTTCGCGTGATTTCGCCGATCTGCTGGGAAGCCGTTTACACCTCCGCGCGCAGTCCGCCGGTTTTTTGCGGTTCCGCGTTTGTCCCGCATAGATTCGCGACATACACATGACACACAGCACACATGCACAACATGTTGTGGACATGTTTCACAGCGGAATTGGCAGCGGAATTGGTTCAGCGGTTCCGCTGCCACGGTTTCGCGGCGGAGATGTGGGAGCAGCGTACATTCAAATTAATCTGCCTAGCCTTTTCTCAACTGAAATTCAAATTCAAAAGTCATTTAATCAAACTAGGCTGAGGATCAGCACTTGTCGAATGTCAAAATTACATAAGACAGTCCCCGAAAAACGCCCGCCCTTCACCTATGTTGGGGAGTCCAGGTGATACCAGGCGAGCCGCACCACAAATGTTTTAATGAAAATACGTGGGGTTAGCTTTAGTTTGCACTCACGGTACAGAGTACATCTTCCACATTCCCTCGCAATATTTACTTAACTTACTACAGACAATAATAGTACATGTGCTAAGATAACTACTTCAAATAAAATAAATATTATTGTAATCACATACGTAATAGTGAATTGTATACTTTACAATCGTGTTTATTACTCTTCCGTGGTAATCATTAAAGTGTTTTGTCTCTCTTAGAAGTAACCCTTTTTTTCCGTGGGAAATCATCAAATAAGTTATTAAGGTGTCAGTCTCTTACTGACTAAAACCCACCCGTGTTCCTTTAGTTGCCTTTACGTTGCCAGGGATCACGGTAACCCTTTAGGACTTTCCCGCAACCCCGGCAGGCATCGGTATATGTGCTGACATATCTTCGAGGCACGCGTGGAACACAAGGCGCCGACGACCCGGGCCTGGTCCTTATCGGACGGCGAGCTAGCCGTTGCTCTCCGTCCGCAAGCCCGCGCCTTCGGTGGTCGGAAATGAATTCAGGATTCCCAACGCCCTGGGCGTCTTCTGCAGAGGCTAGGGGCGTGAGACCACGAAATTTGCCTCTCCCTCACGCGCTCCGCCTCCTCCTTTGCGAGCATTACTGCTTCGCAGAAGGAGGTGACGGCTTCCCATGCCCTCTTCCTCCGTACCATGGCCTGAGAGACATGAGGCTGGATGTGAGAGATCACCGCCGCCAATCGCCTCCACGAGGACATGGTGGTGCTCCACCCAAGCCGGGCAGTACCTCCACCGTATGCTCCACCGTGTCCTCCGGGCGATCCACACAATGGCCTTATGTGAAACAGGAACCTCCCGAAAGAACCATGTCCGGTGAGGACCTGCGTCAGGCGGAAGCCGTAGCGCTTCTCTAGCCACTCCTCAAAGAGGGGACTTATTGCCGCAATCGTGGTGTGCCCAGCACTGGGTTGCGCCAATCGCACTCTCCATGACGCCATGAGATCCCGCCGGAGCTTTGTCCGCTGTGCCGTAGTTTCTCGTGGCAGCGGAGTTACACCCCGGCATTTTACCTCCTCACATCACTCGCAGATGTGCGCGAGGACTTTCGCCTCCAGTTCCCATGTCAGCAATCCGGCAAAGAGGCTCACCTCCTCACCGGAGACCGTGCGGTATCCCCGGACCATCCGGATGGCCATGAGTCTTTGGGACGCGTTCAACCGGCGGACTGACCGCAACCTCAAAGAACGCGCCCACATCGGTGCCCCGTAAAAGGCCATGGACCGCACGACCCCCGCGTAAAGCCTCCGGTAGGAGGCGTTTTAGTTACACAATTTTTTTGTTACATTTATAATAATAATATAATATTTTGTAATCTGTCTATTGTAAAGACCCCAAACTCTCAACGTCAACGAATTATAACGTTGCTAAATTGAAGAATACAACTGAAGTGGCAGTACATACATGATAACGGAAGTGGCAGGTATTTACATGATAACGGAAGTGGCAGGTATTACGTTTAGTCATTACGTTTAGTCGGTTACTTGACAGCTGTCTTGTCACGTGTTTTTTTTGTTTACCTGTATATATTTGACACGTGGTATTTCTTTTGTTTACCTTTATACTACCTAAACCTGTACCCTCTTACTAATAAACGTTGTATATCGCCTGTATAGTTACACATCGATTTCTCTCTTTCAGTCGTCAGTAATTTGACATTCGAAAGAAGAAGACAAAGCGTTGTATGTAACTATACAGGACGTTTATTAGTAAGGGGGGTATAGTATAGGCTTTTGGCTGATATTCCAAGCTAGGGTTGCTTATCGGTCTCTAGGCCCTTTATAATCCACACTTTTGTCCACAGTAGGCACCATGGGTATTAACATGGGTGTGATCTTCGCGTGGCCAGCCTTCACTATAACAATGTTCCAAACGACAAACACAACGCTGAACAGGCCGATGACAGACACAGAAATATCACTGTTTGGCAGCTTGTCTTCAATAGGAGCTCTGCTGTCCACCCCGACCGCTGGTTTTATGTTGGAGAAGTTGGGGCGAAGATATTGCTCTATTCTGAATGCCTTGAGTTTAGTTGTAAGTAATCTTTCTTTTTGTTTTTGTTGTGTTTCGTTGGAGCAGTGGTGGCCCAGTGGTAACGGCCGCGAGTTACGAGTTGTAAATTGTAGGTTCGAACCCAGACAGGCGCTTTGTGTAAATTGTTTCACCACCACTGCTCTTAAAACGGTGAAGGAAAACATTGTGAGGAGGCCTATGTCCCAGCAGTTGGAACATTATAGGCTGATCTTTCTTTTATATGGTCTTTAGTAACTTAGCGATAACTTTTGGTCTTGGTTTTTTGCTGGTCTTTCTCATAAAAACTTGTCTTTAGGCTGCATTTCCACCAGTGATGAGCGAGGATGCGTTGCGAGGGATGTGTGTGAAACTAACCAATAACATCGCTTTACTATCATAGCTTGAGCTAAGCTAGCGTTGTTATTGGTTAGTTTCATACACATCCCTCGCTACGCATCCTCGCTCATCTCTGGGGGAAACGCTGCCTTATATGTATACGAAAAACCAAACAACTTTTGTACGTTTTCTATTTATGTCTATTTCTGGCTTTTACATCTCACAATAGTGCCTTTATATGTTTAAAGTGGGCCTTATCAGAAGGCTAAAAGTCACCCAAAGAGCAATGGAGAGGGCTATGCTTGAAGTTTCCCTACGTGATCGAATCAGAAATGAAGAGATCCGCGGGAGAACCAAGGTAACCGACATAGCCCTAAGAATTGCCAAACTTAAGTGGCAATGGGCAGGACTCATTGCTCGCAGAACAGATGGCCGTTGGGGCCGAAAGGTTCTGGAGTGGCGGCCGCGTACCGGAAGACGTAGCGTTGAAGGCCTCCCACAAGATGGACAGATGACCTTGTAAAAGCTGACCTTGGCTGCAGGAATCCGCTGGATGCGGGAAACACAGAATCGGTCAAAGTGGCGGTGCTTGGGGAGGCCTATGTCCAGCAGTCGATGTCTTTCGGCTGATATGATGATGATGATGATGATGTTTAAAGTTAAATCTTATTTAATTCTTACTTTAACAGTTTCCGTAGTAGTCCTTTATAGGCTGATTTAGTAAAACATTTTATTTGTTTACAGCTCGTCTGGGTCCTATTAGTATGCACCAGGAATGTAGAAACAGTCCTAGCAGCAGTTTTCCTGTCTGGGGTCGCCAGTTCTGTAGTCCTAGTAGCCACGGTGTACATCAGTGAAATCTGCCAAGATTCCATTCGAGGTTCTATGACAGCTACTATGATGGTGTCATATGGAATAGGGATGCTGTTTTCCTATTTGCTGGGAGGATTTCTGCCTTACAATATAATGTTGTATGTTGGACTGTCCGCGTCAGTTGCTGGGGCATGCTTGCTGTTCATTTTGAGGGAATCGCCCATGCACTTGCTCCATAATGGAAAAGAAAAGGTAATTAGCTTTTTTCTTTCTTGGAAGTGCTTTTGTCGCTTTGTCTTTAAAAGTAAGAGATTTTGTTGAGTTATGGGAAAGTATCATTCACTTTTGTGCTACTTTTAATATCATCATTCTCCTGACCCTTATCCCAATTTATTTGTGGTCGGCGCAACATTTCCCTTTTTTCCATACTTCTCTATTAGTCGTCATCTCAGTAATTACCCCCTTTCTAGCCATATCATCTTTCACACAGTCCATCCATTGTTTCTCTGTTCTTACCCTACTTTTATAGCCATCAACATTTATACTCAAAACTTTCCTCACGACAATTTCCTCATTCCTCCGCATCACATGCCCATTCTTCAATCTGAAAGCCAATATCCACGTCAGGAGGATAAAAATGCGTGAAAATTTAGTCATCAATTTATTTCCTTCCGAATATTTATTTTGGTACTGTCACTAGAAGCTAAATGGAACCTAAAATGTGTACTTGTTCTAAATGTAGAAACTAAAAACCTAGTTTACTTTTTCAGGAAGCAGCACAGTCTTTAGCGTTCTATAGAATGTGGAAGTTGGATTCTAAAGAGCTTTTGGATGAAATGAACAGCATGAAACGCGCTCTGAACCCAGACCTTGGAGGTATATATCTATATCTATACATAGTACAAAACATCCCTTTTCATGTCTGTCTTGTAAAGATAGAAAATTAATATTTTGTAATTATTTTTCCCACAGAGGAGACGCCGGAAGAAGAAAAGCTGAAACCTGACATGAAACCCGCTGAAAAACTGTCTATATGGAAGATAATTAGTAAGTATTCCTATTCTTTCAAAAATGTAAGACATTAACTTCTGCCCTCGATTTTTTCTGCGTGAAATTTCGGCTCCCGACCCACTGCTTCGCATTCCATCGCAACAAGTCAATCGTCATCCTGGGCCAGGCCACACGGTCCGGTGCGGCTCCGGCGCGGCGCCTGAGCGGTGCCGCAACGGTTTCCTACATATAAAAATGTATGGTATGCCATACGGTACGTCCGCCACCGCTCCAACACCGCACCGCAGGCGCACCGGACAACGGCGCGAGGCAGACGAGGCGGGGAGGGGTGCAAGCAGTGTGATGCCGCAGCAGCGCCGCTCAGTTGTTTATACGGCATAGGCAAGAGTGCAAGCCAAGCCTGTTGCGGTGCCGCAGCGGTGCCGTAAGAACATTGCGACGCCGTATTGCTCGTGTGGCCGCCAGTGCGGTGCGGAATAATGCGGTGCGGTGCGGTGCGGTGCCGCACCGTGTGGCCTGGCCCTAAGGATGCCTTTGAGAGGTGAAACACGTGTCAATTTCTTACAGGGTTCTTTATGACTCTTTAAGAACAGTTAAGCGAATTATGTTACTAAATCATTACTTTGCGTTCGGCTCGCGTTGATAACACTTCGTGTCCGAGTTTGCAACAGGTCAATCGTCGTCCTGAGGATGCCTCGTTGAGAGGCGAAACACGTGCCGATTTCTTACAGAGTTCTCTAACTCTTTAAGAACGGTTAAGCGGATTAAGTTACTAGATATACATCGTCTATTGTGTTTTACTAAATATACATCGTCCATTGTATTTTACCAATTTTGATGTTTATAATTTTCACATTAATTCCGAATCTTTAACAATACTTCTCTATTCCTACAGGAAAATCAAAATCATCGCAACGAGCTTTCATCGTAACCATGGTGGTGATGACAGCAGCCATTTTCCAAGGTTTAGTCGTGGTTCAAATATACGCGGAACCCATATTCACTGAAGCAGTACCCACCACGTCTGCAACTCTTTTGAGTGTTATGTTGGCTGTTACGATTGTTGTCGCCGGGATGGTTGCTGCGTACTGTACTGATCAGCTTGGTAGACGGGTGAGGCCCTTTTGATTACTGTTAACCTGGTACTTTTATTATGGTCATTGGCCTAGTGGTTGCAAGCAGACTGCTGAACACGAGTTCAATTCCCAGGTTGAGGGTTTTAGCATTAGAAATTGCTTTCTAGGAGCCTGAAGTCTGTAAGTGTCGGTTAATGTCAATTATAGGCTCTCGCAACGTACAGGCAACTGAAGGTACTGCAATAACATTACCAATAAGTAATAAAAAATCTTATTATTATTGAAAATAAAAAAGTTATTGCTATTTAAAATTCACATTATTAGTACCAAAATTACCCCGAATCCATTAAAAATTAGCAAATTTTCAACAGGGTTCATAAGTTATGACTTGTAGGCACCCGCTAAATGACGGCCACCCGCGCCCCATGTAATAACTCCGTAAAGTAACCCATTGAAAAAAAATGTGGCGAATTTTTCCCGTTAATTACCGCATAAATAGACTCACAGTATGATACCAATACCAACAACACCCTCACAGATCAGACAGGGTATTTTTTTACATATTGTATAACACCTCCTGTATAATGTAACGCGGATTTTGTATGGAGATAGATCCTTTCTGCATGTTGCAATTTTAGATCGTAAAGCAGCCTGCCTGATCCGCCACTTCTCCTAGATATCCATTAAAAACAAATGATATTAAGTAGAAAACCGTGCAAAAAGATGACAAAGAAATACGATTAATTTCAGCCTCTCATGATCTACGCATCCTTGGGCGGCGGAATGAGCTGTGTGGTACTAGGAACACAGATGCAGCTTCATTGGGGACCGAGCTGGTTGACGGCACTGTTCATCTACGTGTTTGCAGTCATGTACACGTGTGGCGCGGGAACTGTGCCCTTCGTTCTTTTAGGCGAAGTGTTCTTGCCTGAGGTTAGTGATGCTATTATTTTATATGGTCCTAGTAGCTTAGAAAGGAAGAAATAAGGAAATTTTACTGGAGTTCAGATTACAAGTCATCATTATCATCATCAGCCAATTAATGTTCCCACTGCTGGGACACAGGCCTCCTCTCTGTGAGAGGCAGTGGGCTGTAATCTACCACACGGGCCCAGTGTGGGTTGGTAGATGTCACATGTCTTCGATTTTTTTTATTCTAAGACATGCCGGTTTCCTCACGATGTTTTCCTTCACCGTTTTGAGAGCAATGGTAATGAAATTATTTACACAAAGTAAAGCGCCTGCTTGGATTCGAACCCACGACCTACAACTCGTAAGTCGGGGCCGTTACTACTGGGCTACCACTGCTTCCAGATTACAAGTATTTGAGACAAAATACTATTAATTATTTTATGAAAAGTGGGCTGAGATTATGCATTTTTTTTTTTGTGCATCGTAACTAAGAAAATGTAAAGGTGGAAGGGAACATCGACGCGGAAACTGTTATCATGGATTCAGTACATGATTCGAATTATCATGTACTGAATCCATGGTATCAGTTTTTGCATTGATGTCCCTGCCACCCTGTATACAATGTGGAGACTACCATACAACAAAAAATTAAAATACTGGCACTACTAACGCTTAAGAGTATATTGGAACTGTCAAAAAAATCCTAGCTTCGAAAAAAAACATGAGTTTTTCAGACAAATTAAATGTAATGTATCCATCCGGGATCCATCCTAAGCCTATAAATTCCGTTTATCCAACTAGGCATTGGGTGAACCTTAGGGTGGATTTTTGGGGTGGATAAGCGGATTAACCCGAGCCGACTATGGATTTTGCGGAGCTATAATGACTAAACTATTGAATATATTAATTTGAATTTTTTTATACAGTATGGGAACGTCATTAGGGACACGCCGTTAAATTTTTTTGTTGTATTGTCGTCTCCACCTTGTATATATACATATTATATAATAAAATAGCAATGAAGTCAAAACTGTACATTGATTACTTACCTATTTTTTTTTAAAGATGAATATGCTACTAGGTTGTCTTAAAGACCAAAACGTATCCTGCTATAGACAGAATCGTTTTAGTCTCTTAGCTCATACTGAAAAACCAAGGACCACATACTCATTCGTAGTCTAAGTGTCTTAAATAAATGTCTCTTCTCTTTCCAGATCAAGAGTTTCTTCTCCATGGTGCTATTCGAGTACGCGTGGCTCTGCAATTTCGTGATCCTCTACATCTTCAACCCTCTCCTCAAGGCTCTCGGCTGGGGTCCTGTCTTCTACATCTTTGCCATCATTTGCTTTCTCAGTTCCACTTTTTGTGCCTTCTTCTTACCAGAAACGAAAGGATTAACAACGGAAGAGATTCAAGCACGGTTCGTCAAACCAAAAAGAAGAGCCCCGTTGTACTAGGTTGTAGGTTATAATAAATTATTGTTATTTAAGGAATTTATGTGTTTTTTTTACTTGAAATATTCTGACTGCACTCAATTGATGACATTGCCCGTTTAGGTTGATCCAGTGTAGTTTATGATACAAGATACGATAAATTTAGATTTATGTCGATCAAAAGTGTGTAACGAGTATCGAGTAACCGATGGTTAATCGATATTATGATTGAAGGACTTCTTACCCCAAACAATATTGATACTATCGATATTGATAGCGTTACAGAATATTATCTAAATGTTACATAACATATCCTACATAAGTCGAAACTAATGTTTAGCGAACAGATCGATGGTTGCTGGTCTAACTGTACCCGGAGCGTAAATTCTGAACCCAGCTGCAACACAGCGGTTTGTAGTGCAGCCGCATTTGTTTATACACACATCAAAAGTGTCTAGGGATCAAGCATTTTTATGCGGATTTCTTGAGATTGAGATGTGGCTTTGTAATAAATTTATGATTTTATAAATTTATATGGATCCTTTTTGGTGCATTTCATAATTTGAATCAGGAACTGTGAATCAAATTCGAGTAAAAGATGAAAATCAGCTGTCAATATTTTCCCTATAAAAACATACAACGCATTGAAGACATTATTAGTGCTACTGTTTCCCTACTACTGATTAAAACCAACGTTATTATGGAGCAGCGACGTCATTTAAGCAGGGAAGAAATGCTCAGAGCCGTGGGAATGATAGAAGCTGGTTCCCGGCAACGTACTGTGGCTTTAGCTCTGAATACAAGTCAGAGTGTTATCAGTCGACTTTGGACACGTTACCGAAGCACTGGTACCGTGGCTGAGCGCCATGGAGGACGGTATCGCTGCACCACACGGAGACAAGACCGATACATTCAAATCTTAGCTCGAAGAGCTCCAACAATAACCGCCATGATGTTAGCCGTGAGGCTTCATCACTCTTCAGGGAACTTAATTAGCGACCAAACAGTCAGAAACCGCTTGCATGAAGTGAACCTTCATTCCCGAAGACCGCTACGGGTACCACCTATAGCAATGCACAATCGTAGGATTCGATATCAATGGGCTCTTGAACACAGAAATTGGGCAGAAGAACAATGGCGTTTCGTGTGCTTTTCTGATGAGTCTCGTTTTGGTATGAGACCGGATACAAGACGTATACGACACTGGAGAACCCCTGGACGCCAACAGCGATTAAAATCCTGCCAGGAAGTCCATCCTTATAGTGGTGGAACCATCATGGTATGGGCGGGTATTTGGATCGGCGGAAGAACTGAGTTGATTTGGATTAGAGGCAACCTCAACGCTCAAATTTATGCTGAGACGATTGTATCAGACGTCATCGTTCCTCTACAAGTGCAAATCGGTCCCTTATTTCAGTTAATGCATGATAATGCACGACCGCACACCGCAAGAGTTGTAAGACAGACTCTCGCCGCAGCTAACATCAATGTCCTGCCCTGGCCTGCTCAGTCGCCAGACTTGAACCCGATTGAGCATGCATGGGATATGCTACAGAGAAGAGCTCTGCCGAATATGGAGGGTATCCAGTCGCAAGAAGACCTTTTTTTGTTGTTGCAACGAACATGGGCGGCCATTCCACAGCGTGATTTGGATGAACTCATTTTGAGTATGCCAAACCGATGTTCTTGTGTTGTTAGTGTTCGCGGTAGAAACACGGATTATTAATTGTTTAAGTTACCCAATAAAATTTTAAAGAAAACTGTAATTTCAGTCTTTTTTTCGAACTTTAATGTTAGTGGTTCAAATGTCAAAAATCCCTTTATTAGGAAAATGGCAAATTTCTTTATTAATGCAAAGGTGACTTGGTTTATCGTTACTGTGACAAACGAAAACACTTTATTTGATGAATCCTTAAAGAAAATTTTAATTAATATCAATCAGGAGAAAAGTTATTGCAAAAATATATGTTGATCCCTAGACACTTTTGATGTGTGTAGTTACATACAGCCTATTAATGTTCCCACTGCTGGGACACAGGCCTCCTCTCTGTGAGAGGGAGTGGGACGTAATCTACCACGCGGGCCCAGTGCGGGTTGGTAGATGTCACATGTCTTCGAATTTTTGGTTCTAAGACATGCCGGTTTCCTCACGATGTTTTCCTTCACCGTTTTGAGAGCAGTGGTGATGAAATTATTTACACAAAATAAACCGCCTGCATGGGTTCGAACCCACGACCTGTAAGTAAGTCGGGGCCGATACCAATGGGCCACCACTGTTCATACCACTGGGCCACCACTGCTCTTGTTTATAGTTAAGGCAATGAAAAGGCGGACTCAACGCAGATACCCATAATATAGTATTATTTCGATTTGATTATAAACTGTCGAAAAATTGTTAACTGGGTGAAATGGATGACGTTAGGTTAGAACTATGACCAACAACGCGCGAACCGAGCGGTGCCGCGGCAGCGGCCGGCGAGCGCTACTTCCAATTTACTCGCAGCTAGGCAGTTAATTTAGTATTAGCGCAAGGTGCGTTACATCGCAAGCAAGTTTGATACCTTTACCTTTAATATCGAACTGAGGGTCAGGATCTCGCACTCACTTAAAGGGAAGATAGATTATGCGGACATTTTAGGGCACGTAGGTTTGTGTAATCTGGACAGGTACGTGTGGCGACGACCACTGCCACGGCTGCTGGTGGAGCCGCGTGTTCCAATCACTATATTCAATTCATCATCATCAGCCTATTAATGTTCCCACTGCTGGGACACAGGCCTCCTCTCTGTGAGAGGGAGTGGGCCGTAATCTACCACGCGGGCCCAGTGCGGGTTGGTAGATGTCACATGTCTTCGAATATATTCAATTACCAATCTTTTAAGTGAGGCGCCACTGACGCGTGCACTCCCATCAACTGTATAAAAAAATCAGAAGATGTTAAAACATAAATAAAAAGGCAGCATGTTACATACACTATTATCATTTTCCAATAAGAAAAAGCATGTATGTACCTATTATAGAAAAGGATAAGGAAATTACCACGAAAATATTGTTGTACGTAGGGTGCAATGATAAATTATGGCATATATGAAAATGACAATGCGTTCGGTCGTATGGGAGTCGATCCGAACTCAAACTCAAAGCCTGTAATTGGTTTATTTGAAATAAATTTTCAAATAAACCAATTACAGGTACTTTTGAATTGTTAATGGGTCAGTCAGAAAGATGAAGCTAGTCGTCCATTCCAAAGCGTAGTAGGTTCCTATGGAGAAGAACGGGCAAGAAACTCCACGGACACTCTTTTAAACTTTCCTACCAACCACCAGCTTGACTTGATCCCTTGTTTTGGGTCGTAGGAACAGGATATGAACAGACCAAACATACCTTAAAGTAACGTGTGTCGATTATCAGATCAAAGTCGGTGGCATTACTAACAGAATTAACTCACGAAGATAATTTATTTTCTAATCAGCAAGTGTAAATCAAACTGTTTAGCAACTTTGAACGAAATCCCCAATGGAAGTGCACCAATACTATGGGATTCAGGTTAAAAGTATGTATGTGTATTCAATTAAATGTATGTATAGCATTACGAGGTATTCTTTGAAGCGAAAGGCGGAGATGAACTGTTTGTCCCCCCTTTTTTGCTGACAGCAATGAGGGTCGACATTTTTATCCTCCCTTTCATTGATTTCATTTTCGAAGTAGTGGCAGTAATTTTACTTGATAGTCAAAGAACATAAATTGATTTGTTAAATGACATAAAAATATGAGAAAGTAATGATGACTAGACAAATTATTCCGAACATCTTGTCAGGAACTATACCCAAACCACCGTACAAAACAGTGCATATGTGCAAATAGTCTACCAGGCAGTCTTCATCATACGCTTCTCCAATCGCACGCTATCTGTAGCTACTCCAGCTGTCCCTAACCATCCCACGGGGATCGTAGCTCCACCTAGCCCGATGGCTTACTAGTTACGCAGTCTACTCAAAAAAAAAAAAACTTCTCCAATGACTAACGGTTCTACGGTTACTATTGGTCGATCCACTGCCACTTTAGCTTGCATATCATGCGGGTTATGTCGACTACTTTGGTTGTCTGTCGGATCACCTCGCCATTTACCGCTAATTATGATTTTAATTTATTTGATGTCTGACAAACGACACCCTTTGCACGACAACATCCTTGTGCCACAAAGGCTGAAAAGCCGAAACAGTTTTTTAAAGTGTGTCGTCCCACTCACTGGCGAACGACCAAAAGAGAGACTGAAGCTGTGGCGAGACAGTGCTTCCTTACCCAAACCATTCGTTCCACTTGCTGAAAGTCTCCCGCCTGGACATGAATTGCCTTGGGTAGCCTGGAAGTCTTTAAACAGACTCCGGACCCAGGTTGGCCGAAGCAAGGACAATCTGTTCAGGTGGAGATTCATAGACGACTCCGCATTGGATTGTAAATGTGGTGCTGTTCCACAAACGATGGGACACTTAATTTCATGTCCTGCGTGTCCTGTCAGCTGCACGTTACAGGAACTGATGGACGCTAGTGATGGCGCCAAACACGTAGCCGAATTCTGGGCCGAGTCCATTTAGATTGCCATCGACACGCTAAGAAGAAGAAGAAGATGTCTCTCTAACATGCCGTAAAAAGGTTACGCGCACCACAGGTTTATGAGCCTTTGGTACGTATGAAAAACAAACAAAAACACAGGGAAATTCAGGGAAATTCCGTAACTAATCTGCACCAAAACCTTAGTTTGTGAACCAGTGTCGTCAAAAATCACGATGATGAGTATCACTTTAATTACCTAATCCACGCTCGTTGCATTTATGTTTGCCTAGTACTTTATATCATTATTACCCCTGTTATCAGATATGATATAACTAAAAAATCTTTTATTTACTAGCCAGTTGTGCCCATGGACTAGTATTGAAAACGTCTGGAAGTCAGCAAAAAAAAACGAAAGATCTGATATTTTTAAAGTTGTGATAGTTTATTTTAAGTTTTCAAAATGGGTGTGCTATATCAGTTTCTAGGGACGGTGATAAGTGAGTACAATTTTGTTTTTTTAAATAATTTATGTATTCATAAAGAAATCGACGAATTTGTTTATATAACTTTCAATTACGTTATTTAAAAAAATAAAAATATTTCACATAAACCTACAAAGGCACTTATGAACCGTCAGAAGCTACGCACGGTTCCAATTGGTCGTTTCCTATGGAGAAGAGCCGGCAAGAAACTCCACGGTTACTCTTTTAAAAATAATTGGCTTTTACAATATTTTCAAAAAACAGTATTATTAGGTACCTATGGGAGGACGGTGTACGTTTTGAAGCAGATTGTTGTTGTTTTTATGTTAGCGGGGTAATCATTCTTAGCTGACCGCAACATAGTTGTGAAAAGGCTAGTCAGATGGGGTAATCATTCTTACATAGTTTGCTTCCCTATTCCCGAAATAAACCCGATAAAACCTAGCTTCTGACCACGACTTCACGTGAAATTTCTTGATCGCTCATCCCACCCCGTCGCATCGCATCGCCCGGCTGTGCGTTTACTTCGTTTTTGTTTAGTGTTCTTTCTGATTTGTGATCATTTTGCTCGGCTCCTACGGGTCCTAACTTGATTTTATATTGCCCTCCTCAAGAATTGCGCTATCAAATGCTAAAAAGATTTTTTCAAATCAGATTGGTAGTTCCAGATATTAGCAAATTCAAACAAACTCTTTAGCTCTATTATTTAGCGTAGATTGCAAAAAACATACTGCTCATTTGATAAGGATTAGAATTAGAGGTTCATAAAACCAATACATCGGAACAAACCAATCAAACGTCGCATTGTCAAAGTAGTAAAAGTGAGTCTTACGTTGCGTTCACATCAAGGTATAAAAAATTTATTCTACATCTTGTGTCTAGATGTTGTGTCTTCGTGTTGTGTCTACGTGTTGTGTCTACATGTTGTGTTTACATGTTATGTTTACATGTTGATTCTACATGTTGTGTCTTCGTTTTGTGTCTACGTGTTGTGTCTACTTGTTGTATCCACGTGTTGTGTCTACATGTTGTGTCTACGCGTTGTATCTACGCGTTGTGTCTACATGTTGTGTCTATTGTTTTCGTTTATTTTACACTTTAAACAAAAAACTTGTAGAAAACTTATCAAAAATGTCAACAATAAAATAGTTAATAATAAATAGTAAATAGTTAGAAATAAATAGTTAATGCATATCTTAAACAACTTTAATACATGACATGACATGTATGATAGATGGTTTAAAAAAAGTCTCTAACAAAACTTGTCGAAAAAAAATTCACAACTTGTATAAATGAGCGTAAATGTGGGGCAACCAATTTAATAAGAATTTGTAAAAATATGGTCCATCAAGAGTAATCAAGAGTAACATCATAACAACGTAACGTAACTCGTAACATTTTATTAAAGTATCTATTTGTTTATCCAAATTCCCCGCTATTCCATAAATTAAACTAAATGGAAACTCCTAACTATCACCTTATAAATACCAAAGAGTTTCAGTAACGAGATAAGAAAAACCAATTACATATATGGAGTGTTTGTTAAACTCTTAAAATCAGGATTACGAGCATTCCATCTTTGATATTAAACAGATAGTATTTTGTCAGTATTTATAATCTTATAAAAACATCAATAAAGAAAAAGTACTCGTATTATGACAACAAACAGACACGTCATAGTTTACAAGATTTACTAGTTTCGTTAAGTTAATATTGTTAGATTTTAATGACAAAATACATTACGATTTTCTCATTCAAATATTCTCTATTCTATTATTCTTTTTCTTCTTTTTCTTTCTATGTTCTTCTATTCTTCTTCTTATCCTTGATTGCCCATTTTATGGTCCAAAACTTGGCAGCGCCAGACTGACTCTGACTTTTCGAAAAGGTTTTTTTTAGTTGGTATGTTTAGTTTGTGCCCAATAAACAATTTTTCTTTATGTTGTTTTCTTTCTTTTTTTCTTTCTTTTCTTTACTTTCTTTCTATCACTGCAATCCCGTAGCCGTAATCTTATCTTTGTGAAATACCAAACAAGACATGCTAGTTCTTTCTCTTCGTGAGATCACCCCGAAGTACAGATCTCAAGCGACCATTCTTTGTAGCTTTTAAAGACTGACACAGATTTGGGTAAGGCGCAACGTATTGTAAAAAATCCTCCACATCCATCCAAAACCATCGCACACTACCAGGCGGGCCAAACTACACTTTTTTGTATGAAAATATGTTGCGCTTAGCGTTGTGTCGCGTCGCAATGCGTTGCGGTACAGAGTACATCTTCCAAATTCCATCGCAATATTTATTTAACTACTCATACTTCAGACAATAATAATACATGTGCTAAGTTAACTACTGCAGATAAAATAATTAAGAATTGTAATCACATACGTAATAGTGAATTGTATACTTTACAATCGTGTTTATTATTCTTCTGTGGTTATCATTGAATTGTTTTGTCACTTTAAGAATTACCTCTGATTATTTAAAAGCGAAATTGGATCACCAAACGGCCTGTTTTGAGGACGCTGTTGGAGTTTCCGCGCTTAACCTACCCATTATTGACGCTGTTCTCTTCCTCATAATAGCATGAAAATCTTCAACACGGGCTTTCGCAAACATCTGCAAAGTGCTTCAGAAGCGCGGAAGCCCCATCAACATCCTAAATCCATTATTGTATTGTACGCGCAGGACCTTGTAGGCTCTCTGAGTATACTTCACCCACAAGCTGCACGTGTAAAAGGCTTGGCAGTATGCCTTCAAAAGCGATACTTCTACATCCTTACATCCACATCCTTACTTACTTCCTCATGTCAGTCCCATACATTTTTGAATCATCGTCATCGCTGATAAAATGTCACTTTGTCTAGGCCCTCAGCTTTCATAAAACTGCACATATACCCCTACTGCCAATTCCCTTATATTATTGACAAGTTACCATCCTTTGTTGATAGTTATTCAGTCCTAAATAATATTAGTGACTGTATATTAGGCTTTTAACTGATGTTTCGTACTAAGATTACTGATCCATTATCAGCTCTGAGCCCTTTTATCTTCATCATCTGACAAGCCAATTCCCAAAAATTTTGGGGTTGGCTTCCAAAAATTTTAAATACATGTGACATCTACTAATCGGGACTTGGTCCTCGTGGTGAATTAAAGCCCACTCCCTCTCACAGAGAGAAGTAAAATAGGCTGGTTATGCTGTCAGGTCCTGTATCCTCTTGTTTTGTCTACAGTAAGCACCATGGGAATGAACATGGGTGTGATCTTCGCGTGGCCAGCTTTCACTATAACAATGTTTCAAACGACGAACACAACGCTGAACCGGCCGATGACAGACACAGAAATATCACTATTTGGCAGTTTGTCTTCAATAGGAGCTCTTCTGTCCACACCTACTGCTGGTTATATGTTGGAGAAGTTGGGGCGAAAGTACTGCTCAGTTCTGAATGCCTTGGGTTTAGTTGTAAGTACTCTTTCTTAACTTTGATTCTTGGTTATTCTGTGTAGGACCAATGTTTAGAACCTGCCTGCCTACTTTGCCTTTTCCCAACTATATTAGGGTCGGCTTCCAGTCTAACCGGATGCAGCTGAATACCAGTATTTTACATGGAGCGACTGCCTATCTGACCTCCACAACCTAGTAACTAAGTAATACGATACCACCTGGTAAGACTGGTTATTGGCTTTCGGGCTTCTGACGACTCGTAACGACTGTCAAAGACCCATGAATCACAGCCGAGACCAACGGCTTAACGTGCTTTCCGAGGCACGGAGGAGTCTCGATATGTAAAGTTGGTAACCCATCCACGGACCATACCAGACCAGACCAACCGTAGCTAGACATGATGACATGTATCTTCAATGCACCTGCAGTACATTAATTTATTGTGACAGTTTTCCCATCAAGAAGAGTTTTACTGTGTTTTTATGGGTCGATTCAATAACGATCTTAATTTTATTTACAGCTCGTCTGGGTCCTATTAGTATGCACCAGGAATGTCGAAACGGTCCTTGCAGCCATATTCCTTTCTGGGGTTTGTTGCTCAGTGATCTTAGTAGCCACGGTGTACATCAGTGAAATCTGCCAAGATTCTATCCGAGGGTCCATGACGGCTACTAATATGGTGTCATATGGAATAGGAATGGTATTTTCCTATATGCTGGGAGGATTTCTGCCTTACAATATAATGTTGTATGTTGGACTGTCCGCGTCAGTTGCTGGGGCATGTTTGCTGTTCATTTTGAGAGAATCGCCGATGCACTTGCTCAATAATGGAAAGGAAAAGGTGATTAGCTTTTTTTCTTTTGAAAGTATTTTTGTAGCTCTGTGTTTAAGAGTAACGCTTTAAAAGTAAGGAATTATGCTGTGATATTGGAAAGTATCATTCACTTTTGCGCTAACTACAATTTTTTTTTTTGTCTTTTTCCAAACGCTTTGTTCGGTCTGAATCCATGACTATGTTGGTTGGAATGATATTAAAATGTTTTTGATTATTACGTCAAGAGCATAAAAACATGCGTGTTTCATATCGATCAATAGCTACAGCCACAAAATTATTTCCTTCCGAATATTTAATTCGGTACTGAGACTAGAAGCTAAATGGAACCTAAAATGTGTACTATTGTTCTAAATGTAGAAACTAATAACCTTGTTTACTGTTTCAGGAAGCAGCACAATCTTTAGCGTTCTACAGAATGTGGAAGTTGGATTCTAAAGAGCTTTTGGATGAAATGAACAGCATGAAACGCGCTCTGAACCCAGACCTTGGAGGTATATATCTATGTTTCTATCTATATCTAATACATAGTATAAAAATAAAGTCGTATCTGTCTGTGTCACGGCGTTGTTCTTCTAAACACTCTATAGATTTTATTGCGGTTCTCACCATCATTAAGACTTAGAGCATTTACATTGCAAAGTTTATGTGTATGATCTTACATTATTCAACTGAGATATATATAGACACAGAAATATAGTCTTGTAATGTCACTATTGCACACATGCGACAGCATGGGTTGCTAGTAATAAACACTCCTGTCCTTCTTGTTCTGAAAAAAAACATTTATTCAAATTAGGCTGTGAATCAGCAGTTTTTGAAATTCGAAAATTACTAATGACTGCTCCCAAAACGCCGTCGCTCTTCACCACTTCCAAGCGTTTTAGCTGGACAGACAAAAGGACTAACTATGCTATGCCAATGGCCTTTCTATTTATTTATTTATTCATTTATTGCACAATGTACACAAACTTACAACTAAGACTGGGCTTAACTAATGAGAACATGACCCTGTTAGCGCGCAGCAAGTTAACTTATACTTAATTAGGTTAATGTTGTAACATAAAATATTGCTAAATAAGTACACAATATTTTGAAAATTAATATTTTGTAATTATTTTGCGCACAGAGGAGACGCCTGAAGAAGAAAAGCTGAAACCTGACATGAAACCCGCTGAAAACATGTCTCTATGGAAGTTCATAAGTAAGTATTTCTTATATCCTATTTAAAAAAAAATATCAGTGGAGTTATAATCACTAGTAGTTTCCCGAGTACCTCCTGTCAGTAACTCTGGCTTTTGGGAATCGGGACCAGCACCCTAATTACGTAATGCACGATCAATTTTAAATTGAAACCAATTGAAAAAGATTGCCAGTCCATTGCTTCATAAGTTCGACAAAAAAACATGTGCAGATTTTTTTTGTCGAACTTATGAAGCAATGGACTGGCAATCTTTTTCAATTGGTTTCAATTTAAAATTGATCGTGCATTGCGTAATTGGGGGGCAGGGTCTACTATCCGAAGCGCAGAAACAGATAATCAAATATCAACTTTGATATTAACTTGTTTCTTATATTTTTCACTATTTAACCATCTGCTTTTAATTCCACAGGAAAATCTAAATCCTCGCAACGAGCCTTCATTGTAAACATAGTAGTGATGACCGCAGCAATTTTCCAAGGTTTAGTCGTGGTCCAAATATACGCGGAACCCATATTCACTGAAGCAGTGCCAACTGCGTCTGCTACTCTTTTGAGTGTAATGCTAGCAGTTACGACTGTTGTCGCCGGGATGTTTGCTGCGTACTTCACTGATCTGCTTGGAAGACGGGTGAGGTTCTTTTGTTTAATGTTATCCTAGTACTTTTATTATGGTCGTTGGTCTTGCGATCGCAAGTGTGACTGCTGAACAGGCGGTGGTCCTAGGTTAAATTACTAGGTCGGGTTAATTTGCATAAAACATTGCTAAGTAGATTAAAGGCTGATCTTTAAACATAACCAGTGGAGTGTGGGGGGGGGGTGTACAGACACCTATCATAGGCATGGGTTCGATATATCAAAACGTAACTTATATCGGATATGTGTTTATTATCATACCATATCGATATCTAAATATACATAACCGTTTTCACAAAAACTTCATCGAGCTATGGCTTATCCAAAGCGCAACAACGAGAACGAACTACGAATAATGTCGAATAAGTAATAACGAACAAAACGCAAACTTCACATCACGAGCGATATGACATCGACGGTTTTTATTCGCTTTGTCTCTGTCTTACCATTCAATGTTTTACTGGCGTAAAAGTGATGAAGCGAATATTACGTAACTTCGGCTAGTGATTGGTTATTTGGTTAATAATAGTGCGTGCGTAATATCTATATCCTAACGTGCTAGCAATAAGGTCTAGTTTCTATTTATTTAGTTACAACAAATATTCCATAAGTTAGCAACTTTCCGGCGGCTACTCGATATCCGGGAGAAATTCATTCTTATATCAATGTATTAACGGTAAAAGTGTGAGTTTGCGTTTCGTTCGTTTCAGTTACTTGTGCAAATCGTACTACTGATATCGATATCTGAAAACGGTTTTCGATATCGATATGAAAACTGAATATCGGTTACATATCCGTTAGCAACTAAATACGAAAACGCCCATGATCTATACCTAAAGATTTGTAAGAGCCCTGCAAAATGTTATTAAAATGCGATTTATTTTAGCCCCTCATGGTCTACTCATCCCTTGGCAGCGGAATCAGCTGCTTGTTACTAGGAACACAGATGCAACTCCACTGGGGACCGAGCTGGTTGACGGCACTGTTCATTTACGTTTTCGCTGTGATGTACACTTGTGGCGCGGGAACAGTACCTTTTGTTCTTCTAGCTGAAGTGTTCTTGCCTGAGGTGAGTAATGCTACTGTTTTATGTGCTCTTAGTATCTTAGAAATAAAGGAAAGAATTGCTAGACGTGTTTATGAAATGTGAAATCAAAAATAAAACACAAAAATAATAAGACGAAAAGAGAAAAGAAATGACAATCTATCTATACATATAATAAAATTGTAGAAAAGTGGTGTCTGTACAATGGAAATATATGAAAAAAAAATAGCAGGGGTTGTTATTATATCGATGCTGAACCCGAGATTGTAATTAATTTTTTTTTTGTCTGTTTGTCTGTTTGTCTGTTTGTCGGTTTGTCTGTTTGTCTGTGTGTTTGTGCACGCTAATATCAGAAACGGCTTATTCGATTTAGATGCGGTTTTCACTAATATATTGTAGTAAGCTTCACTTAACATTTAGTGTTTATTTCATGTCAATCGGTTCATAAATAAAAAAGTTATGTCAATTTAAAGAATCACATCGAACATTTGTTATAGGTTAGGCATTTCTTTCCTTGATTTTCGGTATACTTATCTTAATTTTTATTTAGGGTTTGTATATAAATATTATAAGTATTTGGTATAGGTTAGGCATTTCTTTTCTTGATTTTCTTTATTAAGTATAAGTTTATTAGCTCAGGTTAGTAATTAATTTTTCTAGCAATTCTTTTGTTTTATAAAGTTAGTACGTTTGGTTTACACGTCTTAACACTTATTACACTGTGACAATTTTAGACTGTATAATAATCTGTAAGTATTTATATAGTACGTGTTTACTAAATAACTGTGTGTTAAGTAGTAAGTACTATTTTATTGTAAGAATGCCTCGAAGAAGAACCAACCTCTCCCAATGTATCAGAAATGCTAAAAGGATGAGATTAGTTCGATCACAGGAATCTGAGGAAGGTCGTGAGGCAAGGCTCTCTGCAACTCGGGAACATCAGGCTAGGTTTCGTGCTGCAGAAACTTTGACTCAGCGGGAATCTCGACTGAGTTCAAATCGTTCTCGAATGGTCGAGGTCGCGAAAAATTTTTTTCATACTAATGGGGTCAAGTCATGAAAAAGGTTGAAAAACACTGCCCTACATTAATCCTACTAATATTATAAATGCGAAAGTTTGTGAGGATGGATGGATGGATGGATGTTTGTTACTCTTTCACACAAAAACTACTGAACGGATTTTGATGAAACTTTACAATAATGTAGCTTATACATTAGAATAACACATAGGCTACAATTTATAAAGATTTTATGTGATTTGGCCATAATATAACGATAAGTATCAAGTAAGTCGGAAAAATTCCTGCCCTCTGAGATCTATCTTTGCGTGCGCTGCCTTTTTTTTTTTTGGGCGGTTAATCATCCAATGACTTCTCCCGCTCTGGGCGGAGCGGAAGGGCGTGTCAGACTCTTACTGACTAAAACCCACACGTGTTCCTTCGATCCTTGATATCTCTTTGAGGCGCGCGTGGAACACGATGCGCCGTCGACCCGGGCCTGGTCCTTATCGGACGGCGAGCTGCCCGTTGCTCTCCGTCCGCAGGCCCGCGCCTACGGTGGCCGGAAATCGGCTATCAATTCCCGACGCCCGGGACGTCTCCTACGGCGGCGGCGGCTAGGGCTGGTAGGGCGCGGCCTTTGCCACTCCCTCGCGCGCTCCACCTTCTCCTTCGCGAGCATTACTGCTTTGCAGAAGGAGGTGACGGCTTGCCATGCCCTCTCGCTCCGCACCATGGCCTGAACCAGGGCCGTACGCGAGAGGTCACCGCCGCCGATCGCCTCCACGAGGACACGGCGTTGGTCCACCCAAGCCGGGCAGACCTCCACCGTATGCTGCGTGCGCTGCCTAAACCGTTAGAGTTACATGAAGAAAATGTATTGTGGGATTGTTTGTCTTAAAGAGTTCTAAATAAAAGCCTATAACCAAAATAGTTGGCAATAAATACAGTTAAATTGAATACTTTTTTTACATTGCATATTTTAGAGAATTTAGTTAATTCTTATCAAAATAAATACCTTCATCGCTTTTGGTATTTAATGTAGATAAAGTTTGTCTTTTACACTAAGTAATTTGGACAAATAGTTTAAAAGTTAGAACGATAAGAATGACCTGCGATATTGAGTCGACGGCGCGGCGCACAGAACGAGGGTGGAGGGGCGGGCCAGCCAGGGGATGACTCGCCAGAGCGCCAAGTAGAAGCTATTGCTTAAATTATGTTCGAGAAATAACGTAAATAACGCAATTAATTGTTAAACTGTCAAAATGAAACCCATTGCTATTGTAAGTGCTACGCAATTACCCCGCTGATTTAGGACATGTTACACGTTCCTGTGGGATAATTTCCGACATCCACGCGGGCGAAGCCGCGGGCAGAAGCTAGTAAAACAAATAAAAATTAAGCACCAAACACTAGAAAACTCACTGTGTCATGGCGTGACTGAAGTATTTTACCAACGATGGATTTTCTTTAATGGTTGCAGCTACATCGATAGATAGATAGAATACTTTTTATTATGTACACCATAAAAAATACAGACGAGTTAAAAAATTTACGATACATACACAGCTTGACCTGACACTAAATCAAATGATACACAATCGGAACAAATACGCACATATGCACACACACTCACACACACCACACCACACCACACTCACATCACACGTACACAAACACACCAGATATACCAAACAACACCTGAAATCACCTCTCAAGTCTCCACTCTGGAATTCATACCCCGAGTCCCAAGATACAGACTAACTGTCTAGTTTGGGGTTCACTGGCAAATAATATTTAGTAACGTAGTTATAGGTAATATTTTAAGCTACTCATGTCGTCTCAACTTGGTGTTAACATGTAAACCTGCTTACTGTATTACCTGGACAATAAACTAATTTTTATTTTCTATTTTTTTCTTTAACATTAGGGCAAGATTCGTTTTGGTCTTTTAGGACACGCTGAAAATCAAAGGACCAGCTGCTCATTCTCAGTCTTTATTAAGTGTCTAAAAATAAATGTCTCTTCTCCTTCCAGGTCAAGAGTTTCTTCTCTATGGTGCTATTCGAATACGTGTGGCTCTGCAACTTCGTGATCCTCTTCATCTTCAACCCTCTCCTCAAGGCACTCGGCTGGGGTCCTGTCTTCTACATATTTGCCGTCGTTTGTTTCTTAAGTTCCACTTTCTGCGTCTTTTTCCTACCAGAGACGAAAGGATTGACAGTGGAAGAGATTCAAGCTCGATTTGTAAAACCAAAAAGAAAAGCTCCGTTGTATTAGCTTTTAGGATGTAATAAATTATTATTATTTAAGGAATTTTTGTGTTTTATTATTATTTGAGCTTGAGATATTCTGACTACTTACCGGGTATTGTGTTACTCAGTAACTAGGTTGTGTAGGTCAGCAGATAGGCAGTCGCTCCATGTAAAATACTGATATTCAGCTGCATCCGGTTCGACTGGAAGCCGACCCCAACATAGTTGGGAAGAGGATAGGTAGATGATGATGATATTCTGACTTTACTCCATTGATGACATTGTCATATTAAGCTGAACCAAGCGTAGTGTAGTGTTTGCGGGAAAGTCCTAAGGGGTGACCGTGGCCCCTGGCTACATGCAGGCAAGGGAAATAACACGGGTGGGTTTTAGTCAGTAAGAGCCTGACACGCCCTTCCACTCCACCTAGAGCGGGAGAAGTTATTTGATGATTTCCCACCACAAAAAAAAAGTTTAGTGTAGTATAACACAAGACTCGATCAATTTAGATTTATGTCAATCAAAGGTGTGTAACGAGTATCGAGTAACCGATGGTCAAGCGATATTATAATTGAAGGACTTCTTACCTCAAACAATTAACATTATGGATAGTGTTTTTTAAACAGCTTCAACATCATCCCACAAAACCCGAAAGTAAAGTTTAATAAACAAATCGATGAAGTTGCCGGACGCCTGCCGGGGTTGCGGGAAAGTCCGAAAGGGTTACCGTGGCCCCCGGCAACGTACAGGCAACTGAAGGAACACGGGTGGGTTTTAGTCAGTAAGAGTCTGACACGTCCTCCCGCTCCACCCAGAGCGGGAGAAATTATTTGATGATTTCCCACCCAAATAATAAATAAATATCACATACGGACAAACCTTATGGGAAGTTATTTGATAATATCAAAAACAAATTATAAATAAAATCTGTCAAGTGCGAGTCGGACTCGCACACGAAGGGTTCCATACCATGTCGTACAAGATTTAACACTATGAATTTTTGTAATACTTTCGTAAAGGTAACTACAGAGGCGCTATAAAAAAACAAAGATTTGTAAAGAAATTGTCTAATTTTTATGAAAAAATGTTGTTATGTTAAAATATAGGTGTAGGAATATATTTCATTTATTTTAAGAGAAAAATATTAAGTTAACTTTATCCAGTAACATGCATTAACTAAAGTCAAAGTTATTTATTTGCTACTAACATAGTATTAGTAGGTATAAATAGGTATATATGGTAGATAAGCAGGTAGATATGTAGGGTAGGTTAGGTACCTACCTACCCTAGTAAGAAAGGTAGGGTAGGTAGGTAGGGTAGGTAATTAGGAAAGGTAGATGCGCCGTAGATAAGTACTTAATGCTAACCGTGCGAAGCCAGGCCGGGTAAAGCTAGTTACTTATAAATAAAAGGATTTCTCTTGCCACATCAGACTATATTGTACAAAATAGAATGTAAGTAGTACGCCAAATTTTAATTATAACTGTGCGTTTGCACTGGCGAAACATTCACAACAAAACATGTTGGGATCTCTATTTTCTGTCAATTTTTCATACAATGATTGACAGGAACTAGAGATTTCAACATGTTTTGTCGTGATGTTTCGCCAGTGCAAACGCACGGGTCAATACATGTATTTATTTACGTTATTTTTGATAGTCATACAGAAATCTATTATTTCTTACTTATTATTTTTACACATCCCATCGGACTATGAGAGTGAGGGAAGAGAGAGTGCACTCGTGTCTGCGCACACACTTGTGCACTATAATATCTCCCGCGCCGAAGGCTAGTCTCCTTTGAGATTGGCCGCCGTGACCGAATATTTTTACACCAATAATTTTTCTCAATATGAAATTGTATCCACAACGGTTTAAGGTAACTGAATAGTACACTGTATGCGCCAGCATTCATTTCAATGTTACTGAATATATTGTCTATTGGAGTGTACTTTTAACATGAGGTACAGTACGACACAACTTAGATGAAGCATAGATTTGAAATTTTTTATTCATTCATTTCAATTTCACGAATGTATTTGGCTATAAAACTTTACAAGTTATTGCGTTTTTGAAAGATCATTTTCACCTAAAGCAGTAATAAAGATTGGTTATTTTGAAGGCGCACTCAGTTCGGATGGTGATTGGTTTTACGAATTTTGCCGATGTTACATCTAAGTTGTGTCGTACTGTACACACATCAACACCATCTAGGTATACTTTGAAAAAAGTCGATAAAGTTCTTAAACTCAAAAAATACTGGCCGGTTTTAAAATCTTGTGAAGAAAGGTTATTTTGTAGACCTTTTTGGATGATCGAAATTTAAATGATCGAAATAGTATATGCTGCCATGATAGTAGGTACTTACTAATTCCATGTCATTACTCCGACTATTAAATAGTTATCTGTGGAATTTATATCGCATAATATTAGCATGAAATACAAAATTATTACTTTAAGTTGCAGAAAATCGCCCATATTACATAAAATACGTTATGAATCGGCGTTTTTAGTATTTGTTGATTATAAACAGTATATGTTACATGATACACACAAGTTTCAAATTCCTAATTTGTTTAGTTGTTGAGATAGAGCTCGTACAAAAATGGTCTAAAACAGACAACTTCTACGGCCCCCTAATTCATCATTTTTGAAGATAAAAACAAAAAAAAAATATATTTATTCTCTACTCGATGAGCTCTAGAAAATGATACCCACATGTCAGGGTCAGATTATTTTTTTTTCAAAATTTAATTTTATTGTATGGCGACCCCCCTTTATTTTTTAATTTTATTATTTGTTGCTCTTACGGCAATAGAAATGCTCAATCTGTGAAATTTTCAACTGCCTACCTATTACGGTTCATGAGATAGAGCTCGCTGACAGACAGACGGACAGCGGAGGCTTATGAATAGGGTTCCGTTTGTCACCCTTCGGGTACGGAACCCTAAAAATGTTGCCAGGCGCAAACCGCCGCTGTATAACCGTTCCAGACTTTTTAAACGAAAACGATGTTTTAAATGGTTGTTTTTCATAAAATCGTTAAACGCTTCAATACAAGCTTTTAATTTGCATTTATGACATTGACGGTCATAACTGGAATTGAATCAATTGAGTGCATTATCAAAACATTATCTTTTTATTACGATTTCGTGATTCCGGTTAGACTTTATTTTAAAAAATCTACCATTTTAAATGATAAATCGGATACTTTATTTTAGGCATATCTAATGATATTAGACGGCACAATACAGTGGGGTCAAAAAAAAACTATCTCCTTTAAGTGGCTTTTTATAATCCATCTGAAACATCAGGTATAAAACTAATGTAATTTAAACCACCCGTCTGATACGCTCAGTGATAAAAAAGCTAAAGTCCTAGTACAATTATGTGTTTTCCGTTTGTGGTTTGAGCTGCGTTTTGTTAGCCTATAGATTGGTCACAGAACTGCTTTATTTTAACACACATAAAATCACGCCTTGCTTCTCTGAAAGGTTAGACAGAGGTGTGTCTATAATACACCCACATTTCGCCAGTTATGTTTAAGTTACATGTAATAGGGGGCGCGCCTATTGTCTACAACCGGGCACAAACCCACACTCCGGGCTGCTACTGAGAAATTCCAGATGGAAAAACTCAATAACACTTTGCCCAACCCGGGAATCGAACCCAGGACCTCATGCTCAACAGTAGCGTTTGCTACCACTAGACCAACGAGGCAATCCAAAGGCAGTGAGGCTTTATTATAACTTATATTGTTAGAACCATATTATACTTTCCAATCACGAAATCGAAACTACAAACTCATCTTCACAAGAACTGAACAGCAAAATATGACCTCTTAAACCTAATACAAGTTCCATGCACTATGGTGCAGTCGTCCCATTTACCTGGTCATAAAGATTTACAATGGAACAAATAATGTTAGCCATGCTTGCATTCCATTGACCCACTGACCCGGTTTCGTATAATTTCACCTTTATTGAATGGTTTTGCATCTTTGTACTACGTGCGTGTTATGAGAGCCTGGTACTATCAGTTTTGTGGGTCTTCGATTTATAGATTTTAGTTATTGAACTTTCTACCTGTAAACATAGCATGGACATAAGTAATATGGATCGTAATCATATTTGCCTTGGCAAAAGTCGATGTGCTATGTCAATAAAAGCTTTATGAAAATACAATATTGGGAGGTCTACCCGTAGATTAGTATGTGATCTAGTAGAAATCAATACAAGTTATAGTCACATGCTGCAAAATTAAATGCTCTCACATGCCACCCACAACATTGAATAGAATAAAATGCTAAATAGATATTTTTGTCCTTCGAGTTGTATTTTAGAATGTGCAATTACCCTACATTAAATACTAAAACTCATTGCACGTAAACTGTGTAGTCAAGGGAGCTCGCTCTAATTGCCCTGGATGTATCGTGTCAATTCGTGTCCAAATTGACACTACTAAGGACGTACAAACGCTTTGGACAAAATGCGTCCCGATGAGAAAGTCAGTCTTGTAAGAAATTCCAATACCGATAGATCAAGAGAGCAGCCAATGAAACGGAGACCGTATTTAGCTCTGAAAACCCCTCATCAGACAGTATCAAAATTAAATACTCGTTTTTCCCAACCGAAATAACTTTATCACATGCATAAAGGCATTACAAATCTTGCATAATCTCATAATAGTCATGCAAACAAAAAATAACACTATCCAAACTTCTCCGGTTACACTCGTCAAAAGATCGTTGTACTAGGCAAACATAATAAACGTGGATATCGCTAACATTACGCAGTACAATGTACGCAACCACGCAATAAAACCTAAGCTTTATGTGTTTTCGTGTAAAGTGCTCTTTTTAACGTCTGATTTCCTGGTAAAGAGTGTCAAGTTCAAGATTTTTTTTTTGTCTTTTGTACGGAACAAAGACATAATTTGTCCGGTCTTTAGTTACGGAACTTTGAAATGAATTAAGAAAACACTTTTTTTTTTGGAAAGTACAAACAAACATTGTGAGTATACATCATTATTTATTTGTTCCTTTCTAAAAAAATTGTTTTCTTGATTAATCTTTTTCTTTAGGGCACGTAATATTAGGGTCGGAGCGGCAATCGGATAGCGAGTGGTAATCTGGGTTTTGAAGTGATACCGAAACACACCGTACCGTCCGAATAGACCCCAAATGGACGGGGGCTGGATAATGGATATAAAGGGAGGGGGCAATACTTATTTTTTTTTGACGAGGCAACCGGATGAAAATACGTTTGCTTTAAAGTTATGTTATGCCCTAATGATATAATTAAATAAAATGGCCATTTGCAACACGCAAGTCGTTATCGGACTCGCGAATATAGAAAAAAATATATCATGAAGCAACCGCTCAAAAATTGGTGCGGGAGTTTGGGGAGTTGGTTGCGCCACTTCTTCTTCTCAGGTATAGCACTAGGAAGTAGTGAAGGGCGGGTGTTTTGGGGGACTATATATCTTATGTAATTTTGACGTTCGAAAAGTGCTGATTCTCAGCCTAATTTCAATAAATGAATTGAATTTTGAAAGCAACCGCGTTTTCATCGGGATGCCTTCTCAAAAAAAAATGTTTTACCCTAAATATCTTCGCCCCCGTACATTTGGGGTCCATTTGGACGGTACAAAGGGGTGCGGTAGCACTTCAAGTCCCAGATTACCACTCGCCATGCAGTTGCCTCTTCGATTCAAATTTTACATGCGATTGTTTTAACGTCATAATAAAAATTATATTAGTGGTACTTATACTATACGAGAATGAAACACATTATTAATAAATAAAAATTGTTTTACTTAAAAATACTTAGCTCCTGTACTTGCGGTCGTACATAAAATGGCTTATACACTGTAAATTACCTATTATTATTACACATTAAAAATGTAAATACTTTAGATTTTTCCAAAATCTGGGGTTATATAGACAAACTACTGTAATGTAAGTCTGAAATCAATGTAGAAGGGACGTTCTCTGTATGAAAAGAGGTCTTTCCCCCGCATTGGAAAAAAAATAAGTTGTTATTTTGTTGAGGGAAATTATATTCTTTCACATTTGAATTGACACACTGTTAAATTTATCTCCCATATATGACTCGGTTATTCAAGTAACTTTATCTTCTACGCTAATATTGTACATCTAATTATGGTTATCTAAAAAAACATAATTTCAAGTTTATCTTCTCAAAATAGAAATTTACATAAATACTCACATCTTTTGCATTAAGAATAAAAACAATACTACAGATTAGCCGTATCATATTCGGCTTAAGTCTGATTTCAATAAAGTTAGGTAAAGGGTAGACTTTAAATAATAATAATTATAACAACAGATTTTAATTCAATTAGAACAACAAAATACGAAAAATACTGTTTATTTTTCGGTCGTTTTAAAATTCAGATCAAATTGTTATTTTTACTGAGAAACCCATAAAAATATTTGTGTCTATACATAGCACACAGGCACTCAATTAAAATTATAAATCCACTCTCTCTTACTTAAAAATAATAATATTTCATTACTAGCTTTTTCCTGCAGCTTCACTCGCGTGGGTGTCGGAAAATATCTCACTGGAACGTACTACTGAGATTAAAAGTACCCTATGTGGTAATCCAGGTTATAAAATATCTGTTTGCCAAAAGCCGCCGTTTTTGCGCCAATCCGGAACATACATCCGGACAAACAGATAAACGGTCAAAAATTCTATAAACTATAATTTCGGCATCAGAATCATCCACACCTCGTATAAATTACTTTTTTTTTAAAGAATATTCAATGTACTGTTTTGACTTCGTAACTATTTTATTATAAGCTTAGATAATAAAATTCGCCACTTCATAATTTAAATGTCTATTAATCCCACAAAGAATTCCGTTATCATTTAGCTCCAAAATAATATCTTCTTTTAAAAATGTTTATTCACAATAATTACGCAATAAACTTTACCGATCAATTATGTTGAACAAGTCTACATGCTCTCTTTGAAATAGCACAACATTGGAGCAGTACCTATTCATAGTGCGTAATTTCGCTGAGAATATTAAACATAATCGGTACTATGAATTGACCCCAATATTTTTAAACGGATTCAAAAACTTAAAAAAATCCTCTAATCTAATTCTTCTTTCTTGCTCTAAAAAGGTCTTGAATCTGCGCATTTGAGAGTCCTTTAGTTTCTGGCACTATTATAAATGATATGATCGCGTTTACGAGACTCACACCACCAAATATATAGAAACATCCAAAGATTCCGAAAGCGGTGAGCATGTATGGGAAAACCGCTATAATGAAGAAGTTGAGGAACCACACCCATTCTATGATCATCATGGATGCTAAGCCTTGGACCTGGGAACAAAATAATAGATTTATTAATCACATGCACTGTTTCACATAATTATGAAATGATTAGTACGAGTATTATAATATTTTTCGTTCTCTATCTTATTCAGTAAATAAATTAATCAACATGAAGTAACTACAACATAAGTAAATAAATTCGTTATAACAATTGATATTTTATCTTTGAGTATCTCAGAAACGTGACGCTTTATGTTATGTTATATCAAGTGTGCCCTATTCAAATATTATATGACATTTATTGTGCACCTCGATTTAGAAAAAAAAAACAAGATGGTGGTTGATTTTAGGGCCAAAATCTTCAAACCCCTTTACATAATATTAATTTAAAATATAAACTGGGTATTTTTTTAATGTTTATTAAAAACAGTTGAAATCGCGAAAAAAAATCAGCTGTTCCCTACGTTTATGTTCTTATATATCTTGTCAAAATGTAGGGAACAGCTGATTTTTTTTTTCGCGATTTCATCTTTCGTCCCTTAATGAAAGTTGTTCATAATGATGAGTACAATGACCCCTTAAGAGGTTGCTGGTGTTTTACAAATAACCATGTATAATAAAACAGATAATCTATTATAATTTCAATTGTTCTATATTATTATTTGAAATTAATAACATGAAAGACATTTGTTTTTGCAGAATTGGGATGATGAATAAAAATATGTTTTTTGTCCTTCTTGTAGATTATTAAAAAATATTGCACACAATTTTTTTTCTTTTTTAAACAAAACATTACGGCGATACATTGAGTTAAAATGTGGCATGACGTCACGAGTATGTAGATTTTATACGTACTAATGACATAGCGACCCCCACTCCCCAACTTGAATGCGTTTTATTTAAGTAATTTTTTATTAATATGATAAAGCAAAAAATACGTGTCGAATATTTTTTTATTTTCTGACTGACGGACTAAATAGAATTTCTTTTTTTTTACCCAGGCATCATCCCTATTTATTTTCCTTATAAAGAGTAGGTACTAAGTCCTACTTCATAATAAGAAAACAATTTAATATTTTAAAATATACGATCTGCATCCTTACCTCGGACTCAAACACTTCAGCCAGCAGCACGTAGGGAATGGTACCGGCTCCGATGAGGAACGAGAAGCAGTACGCCATGAGTAGCACCACGGTGACCCACGCAGGAGCTGACTTCGTCTGCAGCAAGAATCCAAGAGCTGCCAGGCACAGGCAGGCCAGCACTGATGACGATATTATTAAGACCTAGAAATAAAAGGAAAGAATTAGCATAGTTATATAATTTTATTTTTTCGTTTCAAGTAGAACCTGCTGTTCTTCATATATATTAGCTTTGCTTGAGCTGCAAACCATTACAGTTACGCGGAAAATTCGGAAAAATAAGGCTTATAACAGTAGCCCAGTGGTAACGGCCGCGATTTATGAGTTGTAGGTCGTGAGGTCAAATCTAGGCGCCGCTTTACTTTGTGTAAATAATTTGATCACCACGGCTCTCAAAACAGTGAAGGAAAATATCGTGAGGTAATCGAAATGTCCTAGAACCAAAAATTCAAAGACATGTGACATCTACCAACCCGCACTGGGCCCGCGTGGTAGATTACAGCCCACTCCCTCTCACATAGAGGAGGCTTAATCAGCCTAAAATGTTCCCACTGCTGGGACACAGCAGCGGGAACATTTTAGGCTGATTATGCATATGCTAAGGCTGATACGGTGCAATGTAATTTAATGCAATAATCAGAAGCAATAACCAGAATTGCACTGTCTATATAGGGCTTTATAGAAAATGTAATTTCACTAATAATTAAAACAACAAGTGACCTTTGGTGAACCTGAGAAAGAAGAATTAACATCAAGTTTTGTTTGTTACCAAACTCGTCAAACTTAACAAAAATATCGAGTTTTATGTTGAAGACAAAGAAGTGTTCACGAAAGATTTAAACTATCGAAAACTACGTTACAACATAACATTGATTTATGGGGAATTATAAAACAATCGAAAAAAAAACTTTGCTGACTGATGATGAGATACTGTTTTAATAACTTGAGCGGTATGAGTAAGCGAAAAATTAACTAAACTAACGACGACTATTGATTAATAATAAAATCCAGAACGAGCTTACAAAAAGTGGGTTGTGATTAATCCATTTCAGATATTAAAATTCTAGCCGTGCGACTAAATTACTAAGTGAGCGACAAGAAATCCAGAGAGGAAAACTGCAATATTATGATAGAGACGATTTTTCCAATTGAGGTTTTACATAACGAACTACTAAAAAGTTCACTTTAAGCAACGTTTGGAAGCTGCTTTATTAATGATTATTGGTTACTGATATTCTATTTGAGGTCTTATGTTTTTTATTTTGATACGATTGTTTAATGAAAACTACAGACTGTTTAATGCGAATGGGGGTGGAGCGACAAATCGATGCAGTCAGATGAGTTGGGCTGCGGACTAATAGTGTTGCGTGTTTATGATGGGTATCCTTCTATCTGGCAGAATCTTGATGCTCCGAAATTTATTTACATAACACACTTGTCATAAACTTCTTTAAACAAATATTTGTAAGGCATAAAATTAGCAACGAATCGCTGCAAAACCGACTCCACGTAGTCTTGTCTGCCCTACCCCTAGAGTGTAATTTAAACCCGTATAGGCACGGAGGGGCTAGGTGGCCCGCGAGCTGAGGAGCAGGTGTCGGCCAGCAAGCCGAAGCTGCGGTGGTGAGCGGTAAAATCATCTGCGACGGTAAGCTCGCGTGGGACTGCCGGAGCCCCGCAGCGCCGGAGCCGTGACAGAAACCATGCCTGCTGCATGTTGCAATAGTGTTTCTTCAAATAGTTATTTGATCACAATTTTTTTTTTTTTATGTGAGCTCATAGTACTCTGTTCATTATAGTATTTTTCAAAGTCGTTTTTCTATTCGAAAAACTTCATTTAAGATATAATGCCGCTCAGTATAAATAAATCATTTGCCAAATATTGAAAAAAATGCAGGACGTAACGTTGACACTCAAACAAATATTAGGTCACTCACATATTATGAAGCTTCTCATTTTGTATTTTAAGTAACTCAAATTAGTGTTTGTAAGTTGCTGTTCTGTTGATTTCTCGTCACTCGCAGTCAGTCGCTCACTTAGTTATACTATAACTTAATTAATTATTTTTGTCACTTAAAACATTAATTTACAGTCACTCGTTTAAATACTACCCTTGATTTATTGTATTTGTTCTGAGGGTTGTACGCAAATTTCGCGCCCCTAGCCACCACATCACAAGACGCTCCTGGCATCGGGAATTGGTAGCCGATTTCCGGCCACCGTAGGCGCGGGCTTGCGGACGGAGAGTAATGGGTAGCTTGCCGTCCGATAAGGACCAGGCCCGGGTCGACGGCGCGTTGTGTTAAACGCGCGCCTCAAAGAGATGTCAGCACAACTGAAGGGGTCCGCTAGGGCCGATGCCGGCCGGGGTTTGAGGGAAAGTCCTAAAGGGTTACCGTGGCCCCTGGCAACGTACAGGCAACTGAAGGAACACGGGTTGGTTTTAGTCAGAAAAAGTCTGACACTGCCTCCTGCTCCGCCCAAAGCGGGAGAAGTTATTTAATGATTTCCCATTTAAAAAAAAAGGCAAATAAATTAAAATCTCCCCGCAAGAAAGTGAAACAAACGAAAATCAATAAAGTTAAATTCAAAAGAATCTTACCCTCCTGCCAGCCTTATCAGCAACTAGACCCGACGTCATGGCTCCACAGAACTGCACGACGGCGAATATCACCGTGTACAGATCTGACTTGCTCGGGTCTGTCTCGGTGAACACTGTCTTAGCGTACACCTGTACTGGGACTAAGCCTATGAACACCTGGAAAGGTAGACGAGATATAACGATAAAATAAAAAAATGGTAAAAAAGTAAAAATCTTGGGGATCAATGCCTCGCGGTCAAAGAAGGTGAGAAATCGGGCCCCATAACCATGAAAGATGGTTATGGGGTCCAATTTCTCACCTTCCCAATCGGTTCAAAGGTCAATTATCGCAAATAAGCAAGTTGAAGTAGAAGTTACGTTAAAGAATTGTACAGCGTCTATTATTCCATGTGACTGGAGAAACTTTATTTTTCTCAAACATGCTTGGAAATCAAGCATTATTTTGACAGCCTTCTTCGATTCAAGCAGCCTGCAATGTTAGTACGAAAATCCATAACTGTCGTCTTTAACGGCAGAATAAAATACTATGAAAACTCATAACTGTCGTGTTATTTAAAAATGGAACGAACTTTTTATTTCGATGCTTTTTATTTGAATTTCGATTTTGGTTGCAAATAGAGATGTTTAAAGTAAATAAGAAACAAATTAACTTTTTGTCGCGTGAATAATTTTCGTTGTATGTCATTGATTCTGGAATTTATAAATAATTTACTTAGTTTGAATTTCCGCGTATTGTTTGAGAAACGAACTTTGCAAGGTTTGGCCGCAACTAGGCATTGATGGACTCGAGTATTTGTTGCTCGGCTTTGCCTTGGCCCACTTTTTCACAATCGTTTATCAATGCCCTTTTTGCAGGCCGTGACAGTAATGTACTGTACCTGCATTGTAATCACTGTCATCACTACGAAGAATGCCCGCCGTGAAACAGGTGAAATAACTGGAAGAGAAAAACAAATGATAATTAAAATTCTGAACTTAAAAAACTGTGTGAAACTGTGAAAAATTAAACAGTATCCACAGGAATTAAACCGCATTCATAAGATATACCTACGTAAATAAAAACTTTTGATGTTCATTTTCATACATCTACAAAAAAACATCGTCCAAAAAAAGATATTTGTAAAAGTAAATCTCCAAGTCAAATAATGTGAAGTCTGTCTGAGCCTATAAGTAGATACTCACATAATAGCTTGATTGGAGACAATGCTTTCGGTTGCTCCGGAATAATGTCTTCGTTGTTCAGCTTTTGTTTTTCTGCTTCCTCTGCTTTTGGATCTGTATCTGTAAAAAACAATTAATAAAGATCATTACCGCCATACATATTGCGAGAGCTTCATCGATGACCTTGCTTACCATAGTTGAAAATTGCTACTATAATTTACAAATACGTTGGGTCATCTTAAGTTTCGTCAATATACTGGCCACTTTCGTCAAGTTTCGTCACACGATGCAAAAAACTGCAGCTAGCTAGCTAGCTAGCCTGTTACAGTGCAATGGCTAGTGCAAATACTGGCGCAAGCATCTATTGTAGTCAATAATTTACACATTTACCAAGCAAAAAGATGATACTCGCACTGGTTTAAACAATAGCAGATTCTGAAAATGCACTATTTAAGTCACCGACACATTTCTGTGTCGTCTTCTTCTTTTAGTGTGGTTAGTGACTAACCTGGTGTCAGAGTTTTGAAGCCACCCATGTCCCATGGGGCTCTGACTTGATTTCACATGCCGTCGAGAAATATCTCTCAGGCATGCCGGTTTCCTCACGATGTTTTCTTCACCGTTTTTGAAGCAAGCGACAATTATATTATACGCATATGAATCCGAAAAGTCAGAGGCCTTAGGATCAAACTCGAGACCAATGACTTGGCCTTGGACTTGGAGTCCTATGGCTTGACTGTGTCGTGTTGTGTCATGACTCGGGTTAATACACCATTCAAAGAAATCTACACAGGACTACGTCAAATCACAACGAGTTATGATTGCCAAACACTGCGTCAGAAGGCGTCACGACACGACACAAAACAATAATATGAATCCAGCTTTGTACATACCTGTAACAGATACAAGTTCGACAGCCGGCATGATCTGCTGCTTCAACCTCGTCAGTTCATCTATCACGACCATTGAAGATTCAGGCACCCCTCGGTACTTAGCTATCGCCTGTCTTGCATCCTGAAATTGTAGTAACCATGCTGTTAGCTTTGTGCATTACTACCTGCGGGCCTAGACAAGTGGCAATAGCTTTCAAAGTATTACGTAATTACGTATTTCTACAACGACGTTCAACAGGGTTGACAATTTGACATAATATTAAAGTTTCGGCAGCTTATGTCAGTCCCATACATTTTAGATTTCTCCATCATCGTTATCATTGATAGATTGCCACTTTATCTAGGCCTTCGGGCTCCTAAGGTATCTTAACGTAGTACCTAAGGTATCTCCTCATTTAAGGAGGATCCGTAGTGGTAGCCCGTGAAATTCATATTTTCTTAGGTTTTTTTTCAATTTGCAAGTCAGTGTCAGGTCTCGATCAAAATATGATTTGCGACGAATGTGCCAACAGCAATCGTCGTGCAGTAGCCAGCCAGACACTACACTCGTCGGCACAACACCTGGGGGCCAAGTCTACTAATTTACAAGCGTCACAATGGTCTCTCGATGGTGAGTTTTTGACAGATTTTGTATGGCAAATCTGTCAAAAACTAACAATCGAGAGACCATTATGACGTTTGTAAATTAGTAGACTTGGCCCCCTGGTCGGAGGATCCTTCCTTTTATATTGAGCAAGTGAACTATACAGTACACCCTGTTCCTCTTAACCCTATACCATGCACGCGAGTTTTATAACAAGTTAGGGATTGACTTGTGAAATCATCATTCCAATCATCTATCTATTTACAAATTATAAAAATAAAGTCGCTTTTCTTATCTGTCTATAAAACCACTTCATCATCATCATCAGCCTATTAATGTTCCGACTGTTTGGGCACAGGTCTCCTCTCTGTGAGAGGGAGTGGGCTGTAATCTACCATGCGGGCCCAGTGCGGGTTGGTAGATGTCACTTAGATCTTCTAAATAACACAATGGAAATATATCGAAGCTAAGACATTTCGCATTCTTAAACGGTTATTTAATTGACATTCCCCATATTACTGTCTATTATATCTAATAATATGATATTAATGAACTTACCTCTTCCCGTTTCTGCCTCATCAAATACACAGGACTCTCCACCACCAACAATATGAGGAGTGTGCAGGTTATACTAAGTATTAACTGCAGCCAGATGATAGTTCTATACGTCAGGAACCAGCCGAATAGGTAGGATATTAATGTGCCCATGCAGTACAAGAATATTGGAGCTGGAAGGAGAGAAAATACATACATCAAATAACATAATCAGCCTATAATGTTTCCACTGCTGGGACACAGGCCTCCTCTCTGTGAGAGGGAGTGGGCTGTAATCTTCTACGCGGGCCCAGTGCGTGTTGGTAGATGTCACGTGTCATCGATTTTTTTCATTCTAAATAGGACATGCCGGTTTCCTCACGATGTTATCCGTCACCGTTTTGAAAGAAGTGGTGATGAAATTATTTACACAAAGTAAAGGGCCTGCTGGGGTTTTATTTTAACCCACTCGTAATGTTCTCTTAGAGAAAATATTACTGGTATATAATTGATCAGTCTTAGTAGAATTTTTTGCACTGTTGAAACTTGAACAGCTACTGCAAAATAGTACTTAAATGCAGATGAGTACACAATGTAACTGCCAATCAAAGGTAAGGTGCTATTTGTAGATAGAGAATTTCAAGTCTGCAACTGTTCAACCCCCGACAAATTATCACTGCTATAGACACCTGCTCTCAAAACGGTGAAGGAAAACATTGTCAGGTAACCGGCATGTCCTAGAACCCAAAATGTGAAGACATGTGACATCTACCAACTCGCACTGGATCCTGGTCAATTATGGCCATCTCTCTCTCTCACCGAGAGGAGGCCTATGTCCCAGCATATTATGGGCCGATTATGCTTTAGATGCCTACATCACCTCAGTTCAAATTCATGATCAATTTTAACTACAACTTAATAACTTTAAAACAACTATAGGTACTGAAACCACGTTAGAAAACGGTGAATATCCTCAACCAATCCCTTTCACATTGACCTCTGTTATTATATTACACAAAGAAAACAAAATATCTAGAGATACCGACATTCTTTCAAGGGCACCTCTCCGATCTTTGTTTTCTCAATAAGGTCAATGATTTTTTTGTCTAAAGCTGTTACTTTCGAATTCATATATATTATTATTAGTCTTAAGATTTGTGAATTGACAATATGTTATGATGATAATATTTCTTTACACAAAGAACTGATTATCACAAAGATTTTACTCAAAATTGCTTTAAATAAAAAATAATATTAATAAATAAAATATGATGAGCTATGCTGACCCCAAATAAAATGAGATAAGGTCAAGAAAATGATGTTTTTAAAAAAAAAAAAATACAAATTAGATAAAATGATAAAATTGACCCAAAAAACTGGCAACACTACCACGAAACCAACAGCTCTCGAAAAAAAAAATATCAAACCCCGGATAGTAAAGACAATCATAATAAATGTTTAACTTACCGGAAGCTAATCCTCCTCGAATAGCATCCTCAGCGACTTCTGACGTGAAGATAGGTGACAACACCAGGAATCCACCACCAGATATACCAGCTAAGAACCTCGCAGCCAGGATCAGGTTTATTGAAGTCGATACGCCTACTATTGCCCATGCTAACTAGGAAATAAAAGACTGGTTTTATTACCTGCCTCCAAAACTTTTATAATTATGAAGTTTTATTTTTTTTCATCGTCTCTTTGGATAAGTCTGTTTGATTCTTTCCAAATTTTTTTTTAATATGTTCTGTGCTTGGTTTAAACAGTTTCATTTCATTTGCATTTATGTCCTTTTTTATTGTATACCATATTTGAAACCCAGTCTCAGAACGTAAAAGACTGTTAGGATTACGTTTTGCTTTTTATTTCAGGAATTATACAATCGAGTTTTTTGGTGCTTTATTTATCCAAGCAAATATTCAAAAAAGGAGGAGGAGGAGCTCGTGGCTAAGTAATAACAAGCCGCACGGGTCGATCCATCAGGTTAAGCTACGCTTGCCGGGGTTGGTCAGTGGATGGGTGACCATCTTTCCATACCGAGACTCCTCCGTGCCTCGGAAAGCACGTTAAGCCGTTGGTCCCGGCTGTCATTTGTGGATCTTTGACAGTCGTTACGAGTCGTCAGAAGCCCGAAAGTCTGACACCAGTCTTACCAAGGGGTATCGTATTACCCAGTTACTGGGTTGTGGAGGTCAGATAGGCAGTCGCTCCATGTAAAGTACTGGTATTCAGCTGCATCCGGTTAGACTGGAAGCCGACCCCAAGATAGTTGGGAAAAGGCTAGGAAGATTGATTGAAATATTCAAAAAATATCAATTGCGGGATTGAATATTCTCAAATCAAATCAAAATGACATAATTATGATAATTTTATTTTTCGAATTATGTATTTCCTTATTAATAATTAAAGAATTTCCACTTACCACAACCGGCAAAGATAAAATAACACCACCATTTCTTCTTCCTAATGAATTAATTATCAGACCAGCTACTGCTGATCCAATAATAGCTCCTAATGAAGGCAAACTGCCTAACAACGCTTCTTCAGGTTTAGTCATGGGTATTGATAGAGGAGTTGTGGTATTTGAGGCATATAGCTCTGACGTGTATGAGGGCCAGACGTTGAGAGCCCCCATGACGGTGGAGCCGAAGCCACCTGGAATTAAAAGAAGAATACGTTAGAATAGGATAAGACAAGAAGTGAAGTAAAGAAAAAATTAGCAAATGATAGAAATCAAAAGTCATTTATTCAAACTAGGCTGAGAATCAGCACTTTTTGAAAGTCAAAATTACATGAGACAGTCCTCCAAAACACCCGCCCTCCATCACTTCCTAGTACTTTAGCTGGGAAGAAGAAGTGGTGCAACAAACTCCCCAGCAGCACAGCTGTCTGTTTACTTAGAAGAACTTGATTACATATTGGTATGAAAAGTAATTAACATTACGAAACATAAAAGATTACATTAAATTATTTGCCATTATGTCATAGGACCCTGGATTATTCACCATCCTAAAGCGACTTCTATGCTTAAGTCAGATGAAGTTGAAAGACTTCGATATAATTCGTACATTCCAGGTTTGAGCCCACAAACTTGTGCTCGAAAATTGGACTGGCGCGATGGCGGATCTCTAACCTTCCGGGCCATGAAATCGAATGGTGACAGATGATTTTCATTTATGAAGATTTGCAATCTAAGAAGTGATGTGACGTCTGTGTGTGTATATGTGCTGTGTGTGATAAGTGTGTGTGTGTGTGTGTTTCGTAGAAGATGGCAGGAAGAGCTGAACAAAATAAACGACCACATTAGCAATGGATCCCAACTGCTGAGAAGTCATGGGAGAGGCAAATCTCCCCTCTAACTACGCAGGGTAACAATAACGTTAAGATTTGTAATTGACACAGGACTATATATTTTAAGTAAATGATTTTATTTGTCTATAAATCATCTCTGCAATAAATTAATTAATTTTTAAAGATGAACCCATGATCCAATGTTCTGATTCTATTCTGATTTGAGTAAGTAAAGCTTCCGAATTTTGATACTAGTACGTAACAGCTCATGTATCAGTGCCACATAATTTCACTATCGAATCAGACAAAAGCAGACCACCGGATGTGTGTGATAACGAATATGTCCCAACATTGTTTATCAGTTCAATTAAAATTTTGCAGGACACATGTGTGCTCTCTAAACTTAAAATATTTACATTCATAATTATATTGCCGAACGAATTATTTCAATCAATAAGATTCATCTAGAAGTCGTCGATATAAATCCCAGTAAACCATCAAACATCTCGGAAACCATTACATGCGGGTACATACATACATGTGTAATTAATAGTTTGCTAAAAAAAATTGTCCACAAGAACCGGTTGTCCAACTACGAATATTTGGTCTATTCTGACGCGTTGTCGTCCGCGTCTTCTTGAATTGCGTCGTTCACGCATAAATATTTTTTGATACAATTTTTATTGATATACTCCATACCCTTTGTCTTCATAGGGTTTCTCTTTAGTCTTGGAGAGACTAAAGAGAAACCCTAGAAGAAGAAGAAGAGAATTTTTTATTGTTACCCAGAAAAATAAAAAATAAAAATCTTATATTATTTTTAAAACACTCTCTGCTAAACGCTTTTTGGATTTGATTGAAAACATCTCGATATGATGTTCCATTGATTTTGTAATTAAATCACGTTCATAAAAAAGTTTGTTATTTTCTGTTTTGCTTTCTTAAATAATGATTCTTACCCTTTTAACTGCCTCAACATCACCCTCTGCATTCATTGTGTCTCTCTCTAGGACTTCTTGTTTAAATACCCAATGACCTACACTAGGACTGTCTTTGTAACACACCAATAACACACACAAAACATTACTCGTAACAAACATATCGAAAGTGGATAACACGTCTCTAACCAATCACTGTTTACAGCCAAATAACATGGAACAAATAATTTTTATCTCTCGATGGTGAAGCCGCAATGCATAATTCCGAATTCAAATTCGCGCTAATATTTTTTTATTTTATTTTTTTTCTTACCGGCCAATGCGGCATGGAACTGCCTAAGTCTTCCTGTATTCATGTTGATTCACTCCGAACTAACGAGTATCGTCACTATCCGCTCAAGTAATAGTAACATTTCGGCAAATAGATTATTACATAAATGAATTAGAATACACAAGATGTGTAAATAAAACCTGTGTGTAAATATTTTATCTTTTGATAAGATTCTGTCATTCTTATCATTTGTGGAGCAAAATATCTGTTTGTCTGAATGTTCTGATATTAATTAAAGATTTTCAAAATCAACATTTTGCTGAATTAATATTTGGTTTGGTATTTTTAAATTTCCAGCGTGATTTTGCTAATATTTTGTAAAATGGAAATATAAGCGTGAGTCGGCCCCCACCACATTTATAGACAACCACGTGAAGGCCACGCGGAGCCGTTAAAAACAAATAAACTAAAAACATAAACAAGTTATAGAGTTTATGGAAAATTATTTCGATATTAATATTTTTCCCAATTTTTTTTTGTACTGAATTTTCGTTCAATTGATATATTTGTAAAATTGTCACAACGAGTGTCACTGACAAGTAAATTGAATATCTATAAAAAAATGCAGAAAGCCAATAAATTACATTTATTTCACAGCATTCGTGTGTATTGATGGCGGAATATTAAAGAAATAAAGAAGAAATAAAATACATTTATTTAGCACAGATTATAAGGCACACAATATAATATGCAGCAGATAAAAAAAGAGTCAAAAGAAAATGAAAAGTGTAAAGTGCGATGTAAGAAATTAGCAGAGGCATGTGCCTCACGGCTGCACCAAAAAGCCTCAGTTCAACAAAAATGTCAGACAACTTTTAAGTGCCTGACGCTGATTTTCAATTATGAGTATACTCACTAGACTTTTGTCATCGTATATTTATAAGCCCAATGTTTTCTCAATGTAAATGTAATTATATAAGGGCACCTTGCGCAACATTCATATACTATTTTGTTTAATTTATTTATTTGAATTATTTAGATAAAATTTCCTTGGTCTAGGTTTTACGTCAACTCTTTGAGTAAGGTTACTACGTATTGAGCACAGAATCTTCAGTTCAAGAAGAGCCTGCATTGATAGCTACTATGAATTGGCTATAGTTGCCAGCACCACGTTTGGCATTAGGATATGCAGCCATACCATACAATTTCCATTTATAATGGAAAATATGTAACTGATTCTCTAAAAACTTTTTTAAATTTTAATAATGGACGCTTTTTTAAATTAATGAACCTCTTTTCAACTTTTTGGCCTTTTCTAACAGTTGATCGCAGTAACTAAGCTACCGGGTAAGCTACCGGGTACCATGACCAAACGGGTTAGAACTATGACCAACCGCGCGTGAGCCGAGAGAGCGAAGCGAGTGGTACCGCGGAAGCGGCCGGCGAGTGCTATAATATATTCAAGTATTTTTAGGACCCCAAATATGTATTTAAGGTTAACAAAAAGACGCGTAATACTAGCGTGTAAATAATATTTTTTTAAATTGTTTTTTTAATAAAAATATTAAAAATTTTATTTATATGTATGAAAATGAAATAAAAGAAATAATAATAGAGCCTTTTATTCCGAATTTTCCAGTCGTGTCTTAACTGCATAGATTGCTTTACTACAATGTCTCTTTGTTCGGTGTGCCTTAATCCTAGCGTCTACTAGTGTTCAATAATATTTTTAGGACAGCAACATGGGAATTATTTGAGGTTTGATCATGCCATATTTTATAATATGACCACAACATTACATTAACAGACATTTTGTTCCACTGCTTCCTGTTACTGCCAGTCTTTTCTAAGTTTTTCTAACAAGACTGATTATGTTATTGTTGTGTACTAATTCTAAATGTGTTGAACAGCTGTTTTTGTTTTCATAGTCGGTCTCATAGTGGAAGTTGTTCGTGGAAATCAGAACGAAACTTATGCCCGTTTTCACCATCGTTCCCTCAAACACTTCCTTACTAAGGATCTCTTAAACTAAGAGACTCCTTAAATAACCCCCCCTACCAAAGTTTTTTTCCACCAGATTAAGGGATACCTACTTAGGGGCCACTTACCTAAGTGACAGTTTTTTTTTAAATCAGGGTGTGCGAAAATCGTACTTATACGAATAAATTACCGATTTTGTATTCCATCGATAAATCATGTAGATTAATGTAAAATAATATGACAAAATAGAAAGAAAACATAAAATAAACATGATTACATTTAAAAATATATAAAATATCATCCAAAAATCCTTATTAAAAAAAAAGAAAAAATTTAAGAAGAAAATTATGTATTAAAATAGTGACATCTTGACAGATGACCACCTTCAACAACAAATGAACTGTCACTTATCGCCTTATCGCTAAGATGCCGAATATCGGGCCCCTATATTTAAAGGATCCCTTAGCAGAAACTAACACTTAAAATGTCTTAAGAGACTCCCTAAATTTAAGGAATAATGGTGAAAACGGGCATTAGAGTTATAAAATGAATGTGAGTCTGAAATCGCCAATCCACGTTGAGCAAGCGTAGTTATCAATGATGAGACCTTCTCTGCATAAGAAGAGGCTTTTACCCTGCAGTGAGGCAATTTTTCTTGCAATGCTTCTTCTTTTCGTATGGTTTAGTGACTAAACTTGTGTCAGAGTTTTAAAGCCGCTCATTGGCTCTGACTTGGCTTTTGAAGCAAGTGATAATTATATACTACGGACCTGAATCCGAAAAGTCAGGGGTGCGTGCCTTGGGTGTGAACTAGAGACTTATGACTTGGCAGTACGACGGTCACACCACTATAGGGTGATGGTATTATAAATAAATCAATCAATCAATCAATCTGCCTAGCCTTTTCCCAACTATCTTGGGGTTGGCTTCCAGTCTAACCGGATGCAGCTGAATACCAGTATTTTACATGACCTGCCTATCTGACCTCCACAACCCAATATCTGGGTAATACGATACCCCTTGGTAAGACTGGTGTCAGACTTTCGGGCTTCTGACGACTCGTAACGACTGTCAAGGATCCACGAATGACAGCCGTGACCAACGGCTTGATGGTATTATAAATATGACCTGTAAAAGTTTTTTTTTATTTTGTTTGAACCATAAAGACTTGTTGAACTTCTGTAAATATTTCTGTTCAATGTTACATCTAATTATTACAATCGAGACGAGAGCTAGAGCCAGTAGCTATTTGTTCAAGATACTATAACAGTTCAGTTATACTCAAACAACGGCAATTAATAGTATTACGCGAGATTTGGTATAAATTATGGTTTTACTGCTTATTTATATTTGCTAGGTGACGCGGTATATCGGTGGTTGTCACAAGTGTCACAACCATTGTTCTTTAGGGTAACTTAGGTACTGTAGCGGGAACACCGCCACATACGAACTACGCAGCAAAGACATGACGACACACAAATCCTGCATCGCGCAATTATAGTTTACCGAACGACATAATAATAATATAAGACTATCCGACACAACCTCCCTCTGGGCGGAGGATCCTGCCTTTTCTAATGAGGATGAGTGAACTTTACACCCTGTTCCTCATACCTCTGTTGACCGTGGCTCCGACTGCGATCCGGGATGAAAAGTAGCCTATGGTAATTCATTCAGGTCATTGTCTACCATGATTGTGTCAAACATCCAAATCCGTTCAGACATTTTAGCGTAAAAGCGTAACAAACAAACAAATTCACTTTTACATAAAAAATAGGCAGTGTATAGAGTGCCACCATTGGCACTCTATCCCTATCTGATAAAGTGCCATTACAGGCACCCTAGTAACACCGCCTCGGCCCGGCTAAAGTGCCGCAAGCATTGGATTGTCATTGTCACTGTCACTAAGTCACGTCACTTGGTATTTTGTTTGATTGTCGAGGTTAGATCGCTGTAAAACTCCACATTCCCAAAACATTACATTCTCTTGTGCCTAAACGGACCCTGGCACTTCGCCGGCCGATACCGCGGCACCGCTCGCTACGCTCGCTCGGCTCGTGCGTTGTGTGGTCACAGTTCTAACCTAACCTAACCTAAATAACAAGTGACAGTGACAATGCAACGCTCACGGCACCCTAGCCGGGCCGAGGCAGTGACACTAGAGTGCCACAAGAAACTCGCGGCACTCTATACACTTCGTAAAAAATATTAGTTAAGGATGTCATAAACCTTCAGCTGTCATTAACGAGACACAATAGAATTTTAATTGTTATGCCTACCTGATGTCCACTGTAACGGTCAAGCGGTGTTTATTTTAATTTTATCCGACATTTTACGGACTGCAAAGCTTTGGGGGCCCAGTTGTAACGTCCCCGACTTACGAGTGTTTGAAAGTAAGGTTCGATTTCAAGTGAACGCGTACAGACGCCAGCACATCAACCTACTTACTTGTTCTCTGGGTGAGTTCACGAAAATCACTATGTTCAGAATATGTTATGAATATGATAAATAATAAAATTGTAATTGTAGCCACACTATTGAATTAGGACAATCCTGTAATGATAGTGATGATGAGTTGGTAAATAAATAAATAAAAAAATAAATAAATAAATAAATACTCCAATCTGTAAAATGTTCCCAATCAACATTGACCCTGATTCTTTAGCGATAAAGTTGAAAATCTATTAAAGAAATTTGACAGATTGTAGTAACTTGATGTGCTAGCGTCTGTACCTACACGTGTGATGTAAAGTGAAATATGAGTATTTCCTGAAATTAGACTTTACGGACTTAAAACTTTTTGTAACGAAAAGGGCATACTTTTTGAAGTCCATTCTTGTTCTTATATTAAAAAGCAAACAGTTGTGGATATCTTGAGGAAACAAAATAAATACTTTTGATTTGATTCGACCTTGAAATGTGAGCATAGCTGTATGTTCATAATTATACAAATATTTAAATTACAATCTATTTACATAACAACTTCTATCTAAAAATATATATCAGAATGTCTGTTTTCCACAAATAGGGAGGCAGAAGTATGAATATTAAGTCGGTACAACCACGTTTTAATAGTCAGGATCTAGACTCCGGGCTGCTACTGAGAAATTCCTACTGGAGAGACGCAGTAACACTGTCGGAGCTACGGGTAGAACCCAGAACCACCTCTGTGGTCTAGTGGTTAAGCCACCTGTCTCAGACCCTGCGGTCCCGGGTTCGATTCCCAGTGGGAGCAAAATTTTCTGCTCGGTTTGGTAGGGCTTCTTCTAAGTCCGCCTGGCTAGCTACCATCATCTTATGTAAGGCTGTCGCCATAACAACAATGTTAACAGCATTGTTTTGTTTCGGCAGTTAGAGATAAGATAGCCAGTTCCTCTGTGGTTAACGATTCCGGGCGAAGCTCGCTTCCACCTTCGGCCTGATCATCACTTACCTTCAGGCGAGATGCAGGCCAAGTACTTCCCCGTTGTGGGTAAAAAAAAAAGAACCCCAAGCTCATCTGTCATGCTTGCGACCACACGACCAACTGCTTAGTTGGTCCTGTGGTCACCTATCAAAATTAAATGAATAAACTGGAAGGTGCTGAGAGAAGGACTGCGGTAGAACGATGACCAGCGATGTAATTGCGTAACACACTAATGCTAGGACCGCATCTGCGTCTATCGTGACGAAGAACGCATGCCGAAGCTTCGTATGTTTTGCTCGCATAAAAGTTATCGCGCTAATGCGTTGGACACATTAGCGGCTTCATAATTTTAACGAATTATCGTGATCCAAGATGGCCGTTTCAGACGGCATTTGACTAGAGGAGATAATCACTGCGTAGTTTTGACAATGGAGGATTTTCATCCTCCATTGTCAAAACTACGCAGTATGTAGAAGAAAATGTAGAAGTAATGTGTCCATTACTTCTACATGTGTGTTTATTATTACTTCATGCTCTAGTCTTGTACTAGATCAGTTGACTTTATCAATAATGTTGATTTAGGCTTATTAAATTTGGGTAATTATATTCGTAAAAACGATCATAATTAAATAATACACAACAGTAACTATGAAATGAATATAATTTATTTTTCAGATGTCCTTATTCTAAATCTTAACATTACAGGTTATTAACTAAACAATTCTTCGATATTGGTAATAATCGTTATAAAAATTAAATACTTTTCTTTTGACTTGCAACCTTAATTATTATTATAATAATTAAGACGATAATTTTTAAAAAAACATCGTTCAAATATCTAATGAATAAATTAACTCCTCTTTCACAACGCTTAGAATTAGGCGTCCCGCAGGGACTCATTTTAGGTTCAATACAAGTAACTACCATAATGCGAACGTTATAAAATGATGTAGGCACATAACTGTACATACATACCTACTTACAAGATTAATATAAAGGCCTGTGCAGCGTGACACCGGTTATTGTTATACCGTGAAGTTTTCTTAGAAATTGTATTGTTCGTGTTACGTCGCGCCGGTCTGCACGAGCCTTTATTTGCTTTTGCAATTCTTCAAAACATGACGTTTTTCTACTATAATAAATTCTTATTTTGTAGTACGGTCAGCAACAAGAGTTGATAACTGTCTCTTTTACATACAGTATTTTTATCTCAAAAAGCGACGCGCGCTTTACTTGTGGTAACAAAGTGTACAAACACGCTGTGAATATGTGCGTGAAGATTAGTAGCGTCAGCACATAACACACACACACACACACTTCCGACTTCGCCATTGTCTCGGACTGGACCGAGAGCTCCTACGCTGACACACACATTCACAACGTGTGAATACATTTGGTAACCACAAATAAAGCGCGCATCGGCGTTGCTCGAGATAAAAATACTGTATCATCTTACAATATTAAAACACTGCTTTTTAGCATATCATGTAACAGTTGGGTGTTATTGTAACTTACAATGATTCTCATTTTTCAAATTAATTTATTATTTTATTAAATAATTATTTAAAGAACTGAAGTTATGTTTATCGTTTCTCGTTGGAACAAGTTGATATTTTTATGGAAAAAAACATTACTTATTGCCGCGGAGATAAAGAAACATTACAAAATTGACCTTGTTTAGTATCTCACAATTATGTTCTTCTCAAATCCATCTTATTTATATGTAAAATATAGCATTTTGTCTCCAATACAGGCTAGTAGACAAACGACTAGCTATAATTAAATTTTTATCGATTTTCCGCCGACCAAGCGTAGGGTTATGAATTTTAATCCCTGTTTAATATGCATGCAGCATTTTGCTTTACATTGTGCGACCGTAATCATTTTATACAAGAGGTCATTTGTTACATTTTTGAGGGTAACTGTTTAGATTTTTACAAAGGATTTAAAATTATTTTCTACTTCATTATTTCTTTCTTTCTTTTAGCTTTCTCATTATTTAAGTTACCTATGTCTTTAAAAAGTATTGAACACAATTATTATACAATAGGAATGATGACAATTTTTTTTAAATAAACATATTTTCTTTCTTTCTTAGATTATGAAAAAATTACGTACACGTATGTTTTCTTTTTTTACGTTATTAAAAGATTACGGCAATACCTACATTGAGTTAAAATGTGCTATGACGTCACAAGTATGTAGATTTTATACTTACTTGTGACGTAGCGACCCCCACTCCCCAACTTCAATTGCGTTTTATCTAAGTATTTTTTTATTAATATGATAAAGCAAAAAATACGAGTCTAATATTTTTTTTATTAACTGACTGACGGACTAAATATAATTCCTTTTTATTGACCCAGGCATCATCCTTGTTAAATCTTCATGTGAACACAAATGTGTCTTTGGTTTTGACATTTCGTTTTTTGCCACCGACTTCCGAAATTAAAGTTATTTTTCACTTTGTAGTGTTTTTTTTGGAAGTCAGTATTTTATTTTTTTGTAAAAAGTTTTTATTTTTCAATTTTTTGTTGTGGTACCTACCCCACACAAATTCAAATACCACTAACTGCTATGCAAATAACAGTGACAGGAAGCTATCATCATATCATCCATATAAACTAAGTGGGAAAAATATGTATTATTGAGGCTAACTCAAAAACTATCGAAGCAAAGTTAATACAATTTATATGGGACCACCTCGGAAGCTTACCCTTTGAAACAAAAAAAAATATTTTCAAAATCGTTCAACAATTGACGGAGAAATCGGTGAACATACAAAAAAAAAAAAAACAAAGTCAAACATAGAACCTCCTCCTTTTTGGAAGTCGGTTAAAAAACAAAAACATCTTGCAATATCACATTCTGATGCCCGTTTTCACCATCGTTCCCTCAAACACTTCCTTACTAAGGATCTCTTAACCTAAGAGACTCGTTAAATGACCCCCCTACCTAAGTTTTTTTTCCACCAGATTAAGGGATACCTACTTAGGCGCCACTTACCTAAGTGACAGTTGTAGTTCAGTCTCTGCAAATATTCACCTTCAACAACAAATGAACTGTCACTTATCGCTAAGATGCCGAATATCGGGCCCCTATATTTAAAGGATCTCTTAGCAGAAATGTCTTAAGAGCCTCCCTAAATTTAAGGAATGATGGTGAAAACGGGCATGAGTGACTCATTTCTACAAAATAATGCTAGATCAACCTCTCCTTTATGTCTTTTGTTTTCCTTAGGAACAGGTGATAAGCTGCTTATCTTCGATTGGGCGTTAAAATAAGAATATTAAATGCTGCCAATATTACAACACGTTCGATAAAGTCACCAGACCAAAAGTCTGGTGACTTTTTTATAACAACGTCATCAAACAAGACGGTCTGGTGACTTATTTATCGAAATGTGTTGTCAACACAACGGATATCGATAAAAAAACAATCATTTCGCCGTTTTAGAATTCAAAGTCTGGTGACTTTTTTGGCATGAATAATACCTACTGACCGATAAGAATCAGTGTGATCGAGTGCAGTAGGCCATACGTCAGTGGTAACAAAACCAGTTTAAGTTGGCCTCTTATTGAATTGAAACTCCATACTATGCTAGGCTAGGTCAAGGTCAGTGGCACCATCAGGCTGGTTTTCCTCTCACGCTGACCGTCGTCGGCGCTGACAAGACAATGTATATAAAGGTTAGTATTCTTATGAAATTACGCCAACCGCTCAGCGCTGACATTTGAAGATCATAAGTCAGCGCCGACGACGGTCAGCGTGCGGTCAGTGTGACTCTAAAACCAGCCCATCAATGTGCTGTCGACTGAACAAAATCATTAACAAAACAAAATTCTTAATTAAATTCCTAACTTTAAATCTAGCTCTAAGCAACAAGTTTCCTTTTAGTCTTCTTAACAAACAAAGCTTGGATAGCATCTATAGATAATCCTTTCGTTTCTGGTAGATAAAACACGCAGTATGCAGCTCCCACGAATCCTACTACTGAGAAAGCATAGAATAGTGGAGCAAAGCCAACCTCTTCGACTACGGGAGTGAATATGACCATGGTGACAAAATTCATGGCCCATCCGCATGCCATAACTATGCTGCCGCAGAGACCGCGGACCTGGAAAAAGATATTAGAGATTAAGGATTGGAATAACAATGATTAAAGATGGAAGAGAAAAAAAAGGCGTAGAGCCGCTGCTCTGGTATGGTTATTTAATAAACTCATAGTGATTTACTGTAGACTACTGCTGTTTATTATAATTTATAACTACCATGTTCATATAAGTCATAATCACAGTAAGTGCGTAAAATCAATAATAATAGACGGAGAAGAAACGATTTTATTTTTGAAGTGAAACTTCTTTAGCTGCGTTGTGCACTTTATTTGGGATGGGTACATTTTTAAACTCGCGTCAGGACCTGACCGTAAGATCCGTTGCCTAGCAACCGACAAAGTAAATATCAAAATAAATAGTCTTTGACATTACATAAAGAATGCGAGGTAAAAAAAATTACCCATTATTGATGAAAGGTGAAAAGTGTTTAAATTAATTGTTTACTTTTGTTAGACTATATTTTGAAAATAAATAAATATACTACTACTACTCATGAATATTGTATTTAACCACATAAATTATAGTACTTTTATACTGATAAATAAAGCAATTCGTGCGAAATTATTCCCCAACCATTCCAAAATATTCAAAAATGCACATCGTTAATGTTCAAGTTTTCACTTCTGCCAGCAGTCCCGGAGTGCAACCCGTTGCTTTTATGCTTTTGAATTCTTAGTCGTCTTTAGCAACATCAACCAGAATCTAGCACAGCAATGGTCGTGTACAATTGATGCAGATCCATATAGAAAAATGTGGATTTCTTATGAAACCATGACCCAAATTTTAATCAGAAGTAAATAGTATATCAAGATAAAATATGTTCTAGGATCAGAAAAAGATCAGATCACTTCAAATGTTTCTGAAGATATATTTATCTCGCAAAAAGATTCTTCAAGTGTTTCTGAAGATAAAACGACACGGCTGACGTTAGACTTGAAAATTATTAGTACGGTTGTATCCATTTTGTGTGACTCTAGATTAGAATCTTTATAATTATTTAAGCGAAAGTACTTCTCCGAACTAGTGAACCCACCCAAAGATTTCATCCTCAGATAAAACACTTCCAATTAACTAAAACTTGCATCTCTCACATGTCATAGTTTTGTTCTTCGTTCGTCTGTACGTGTTCAAACTAACTCCTTCATCATGATTTTACTACAGATAAAGACATTGAATGGACAAGAATATTTTATTTTACTAATGATAAGTCAATGACTTACAATATTGTGCCTACTTTTAACTTCAAACATACAACTTCGATTCTTGTTCCAAGGAACAGCATAATCAGCCCTTAATGTTTCCCACTGCTGGGACACAGGCCTCCTCTCTGTGAGAGTGAGTGGGCTGTAATCTACCACGCGGGCCCAGTGCGGGTTGGTACATGTCACATGTCTTCGAATTTTTGGTTCTAGTACATTCCGGGTTCCTCACGATGTTTTCCTTCATCGTTTTGAGAGCAGTGGTGATGAAATTGAATATACAAAGTAAACTGCCTGCCTGGGTTCGAACTCACGACCTATAAAGCTTCGTGCAGACTAGCGCGACGCGACACCGTTTATTGCGTCGCGCTGTCGCGGCACGCTAGTCTGCATGAGATTTAACTCGTAAGTCGGGGCTGATACCACTAGGCCACCACTGCTCACCTTCCAAGGAACTCCTATTTGTAAACCATTCAATTGTTTTTGAGAAATAAATGTCTAAAACCTTAATGTACCATGCACATATTTATTCCAACATAATTTTAATGGGACTCGCAAACGAATGTTAGTTACTTGTCGTCTGCTCATAAATGTTTTGTCTGATATATATTTCAGATTCGTTATTTTGGCCAGTAATAGTGAGGAGTTCATTAATGAAGAAATCATTATAACTTCATAATCAGCCTATAATGTTCCCACTGCTGGGACACAGGCCTCCTCTCTGTGAGAGAGAGTGGGCCAAAATACACCACGCGGGCACAGTTCGGGTTGGTAAATGTCACATGTTTTCCAATTTTTGGTTCCTTTTTTTCTTGTTTCTATCGTGAGGAAACCGGCAGTTTCCTCACGATAGAAACAAGAAAAAAAGATCACAGAAAAAATCATAACTTAGAACAAGCTTTAAAAAAATATCTAATTCTAATACTCACTTCTGGCAAGAACAGCTCAGCACTCAATACATAAGGAACAACAGCAACCCCAACGTTGAATATAAAGCAGTAGACATAGATGATGACAGCAGTAAACCAATGAGGAGCCCAGTGCCATTGTATCTGTGTGCCTAAGAGCATTGTGCAGACACTGGCCATGATCGATGTGCTGACCATCAGGGGCTGGAACAAACAGTTGGTGTTTATATTAGCCTAGTACTTTTTTGTAAAGAATCGAGGTATTCCACTTAGAGCACCGATCTGACCCCGTACTTTAGTGAACGGCACCTAAGCTATTCCATTTACGGCAACAATTTAATAATTTTTTTAATGTTTGCCAAAAGGCAAAAAGAGTAATAAAAAAAAATTGATAGTACGATTTTTCAAAAGTTTTTTTTTGTGAAGAAGTAGCACTACTTTTCTTTATAATGAGAATTATAGACAATTTAAATCATAAGGTTTATAGCCAATCTAAAGCAATATTATAAAGAGAAAAGATTTGTTTTTTTTATGTTTGTTTGTAATGAATGAACTCAAAATCAACTGGACGGATTTAAAAAATGATTTCACCAGTTGAATGCTATATTATCACTGAGTAACATAGGCTATAATTTATATAGTAATCACGCGAGCGAAGCCGCTGGCGGAAGCTTGTGTCTAATAAAATAATCTAAATTAAAAGATCAAACCAAAGGAGTAACCATGACTAAGACCCAATTTCACCAAACACAAAAATTAGCTAACAGGTCATTTAAACTCAGGTTACTGCTTTGATTGGCTCACTGACATGACAACAGCCAATCACAGCAGTTGACATGTGTGTTTAACAGTCTGTTATACTAACAGAGTATGGTGAAATTGAGCCTTATAATCGCGGAGTCATATATCTCCAAAAGTTATCAGCCCTTCTACCAGATACTTTAGCTTTCATTCTCTAATCATTTTCTCTTCTCTTTTTCAATTGTAACAATAATTAATCGCCTAATAGCGGAGAGCCTCGACCAACACCCCAGGAGGCTCTCATTGCGCGGCTGGGTCAAGGGCTTGGTTCAGAAAGCAGTACTCCTAGACACGGCACGCATAGTGAGGAGGTTCCTCTCTCTAGAGCCCTGACCACCGGCAGCTTGGACCCTGTTCCTGATTCCGATGGGGACTATTTTTTATATATTTTTAAATGTTTTTTATATCTTTTTTTTAAAGAAATATTAAAAAATGTAAATTATATTAGTATTTAAATGAAATAAAAGAATTCTATAATTCACCAAAAACAAGTCCAAATACGCACCTTCCTTCCAAACTTATCGATGATAAAAGAACACAGCACACTGGCCACCAAGAGATCTATCGCCAAAAAGATAGAACACTGGTTTGAGTCCATCAACGGCACTGCTTCCTTGAACAGGGTCTCAGCGTACACCTGCAGTGCGATGTTACCCATCAGGATCATTGTCGCCATGCATGCGAGGCTGGTCATCAGCGCACGCATTGAGGTTTGTGATTGTTCTGTGAAGGTATAATTGATCGATTAGTATATCTACTTACATATATCATCATCTACCTAGCCTTTTCCGAAGGGTCGGCTTCCAGTCTAACCGGATGCAGCTGTATACTAGTATTTTACACGAAGCGACTACCTATCTGACCTTCACAACTCTGGATTACTAACATATACCTGTACCATATTAATATTGTAAAGAGGTATTTGTAAGTTTGTATATAAAGGGTGAGGGGGGGGGGTGTAATTGGGTTTTTCTATCTGGAATTTCTCAGCAGCAGCCCGGAACCTGGATTTGTGCCCGGTTGATGGCAACAGGCTCGCCCCCTATTACATGGGACTTAAACATAACTGGCGAAATGTGGGTGTACCTGCTACAGGTACACCTCTGCCCAACCCCTCGGGGAAACAAGGCGTGAGGTTATGTTATATAGGGGGTAAACTTCAGAACTACTGATCTGTTTTAAACATTATGATTTTGACGTGTATGTATGCATATGTTCATGCGTTCCCTCTAATCTACTCATAATTTGACAAATGAGGTATCATTGGAACAAGAAATCAAGACGTAGGTACAAAAATGGTCCGGGTAAAGCCGTCGTCTCATACCATTATAATTTTGTAGGTATACAGGCATGCAACCACGGCTTTTTACCTTGACTATTTTTGTACTTACGTCTAGATTTCTGTCTGAAATATTTTCTTGTTTCATACTTTTTAGAGCGTGATTTTTTCGTAGTCGGGATTTAGTTTTTGAACTAATAATTTTCACTGATATAAGCTACGCTTTTATTGATTCCGTTACTTGAAAGAACCAAAGTCCAAAATATTCTTTTACAGAATAACTGAAGGTACGATCGGGCGAGAGAGATGTCGTAAGTTCAAACCCATCCCGCAGTGCTATTGACAACCATTGCAATAGAACTATAGTTTCAATAATAATATAGCTATGAGTAAACCATAAACAATGAGATGGCTTCTAGATTTAGACCTTCACTTTCTTTACGACGCGATACTTATTGAATAAGCTGGTGCTTAGTGCTCTATCTTGTAAATTATTAGCAACAACTCGTGTTCTGTTCAGCCCACGATGTTATCACAAAGTAACAAGATTCTCTTCTATATTTTACGGTAAAGTTTTATAATTTATCTATCGTAGTATTGAGAAAGTGTATTAGAATTAATTTTTCAATTTTTTTTTTTCATTTGTATTGTTTTAATGCTATCTAGTTTAACGGAAAGGGTATATTCATGTCGCAGCCATCTGGTTAAATTAGCCATAGCCAGCCAATTGGATGCCTAGGCCGATAGTTAATTGAACTAGAATCATTCACCGCTTAGCAATACTTGGCGTATTGAAAGTCAGCCCTTTGAAGATAAGACTTGGCTATTCAAATGGTGAAAAAAAATCTGCGAGCAACTTGGAAATAGCGCTCGTTGTTTAAGTAGGTATAACAAAAAAATCTTGTAAAACTACTTACTTAAGAACTGCCATTCTGTCAATTTCTGCTCTGGTGGCGGTGTCTGTATCAGCTCCTTGGTAGTGATGGGATCTGAAAAAGACATAATACAGTTAGATTATAACATAATGTCACTTTGGAATTGACCCTCATTTGCAAGGAAAGACAATGCAAAATGTTCGGTCTTTTAAACCTGTACCCTAATTACGTAATACACGATCAATCAGAAATGGAATCGTTTTGAAACAGATTGCTAAATAAGTTCGAAAAAAAATCTGATCAACAACGTAAATAACGCAATGAATATTGTTGAACTGTCAAAATGAAACAGATTAATCGGAATTATTTACGAAAATGTGTTGCGATAGCTGGTTTATAGTTTTACTTTTCCATATTTCTAGACACCCATCTAGGTGTGCATGAACCGCCAATTTTTCTATGACAGGTATGTATGTTAGCAAATAAACTTTTTACGTTCGTCTGACGTAAAAAACCAGACATTCAAATTAAAACCTTATGTCATAAAAGTCACGAGACGCTTTATCTTGTAGGGCAATTAATATTAGACATCATAAAGTTTATATTAGACACCAAATTCTATTCATATATTTGCTGAATTCCTTTGTTTTATGACGTAGGGACGGGAACCTTGACACACAGGTGTTTGACGTCACGGAAAGACTTTATCTTGTAGGACAATTAATATTAGACATTATAAAGTTAATATTCGACACCAAATTCTATTCACATATTTGCTGAATTCGATTGTTATATGACGTAGGGACGTTGACACAGTTTTTGACGTCACGGAAAATCTTTCTACGTCTGTCATTAATGCTGCGGCTACATTGCCGAGATAAAGAGAACTATAGTTTGCCCGCTCTCTGTTTAACAGCGAGACGTCGAGCGGTGTGTGAGAAAGAGCGTGAGTGCAAAGTTCAGCTTATCGCGACAATGTAACCATACCATTATTTAGAATAAGAAGCTTAGCATAAAGATTGTAAATTGTCTAAATATAGACATTTGTTGAAACTTATCACCCTTTGCAAGGTTGACTCATACGCCATTTTACATTCTGTGATTACCTTACCTCACACACTGACTCGCGCTGCGCGCCTTTATCGATAGTTATTTTTTTACGCGTAATTTTGAATCTGTGATATCTTCTAAAGTATACATTTAGATGATAATATGATGTCAGGCATATTTTAATCTAACTTGAATGCTCAATTTAAATAACATAATTAATTGATTGGATAAGGATTAATATAATATCGGTCAAAATAGCTTCGGAAAATCAATGAAATTTTATTGTTGGTCATCCTTAGAAGATAGACATTTATTATGCTATCGGTTGTTAAACTTTTTTAAATGTACAATCCTGTAGAACATTAATTTTATATATCTCTTACGGTTTACGCGGCACACGGTAGTTCCCAGTCGGAATGATGTGTTCTGACATCTTCAACAATCATTGTCATATTTCAGTCAATTTTCAGAAAATGTTAATTAATTATACACTTAAACCTTCCTCATGAATTACTCCGTCCATTGGTGAAAACCGTTTGAAAATCCGTTCGAGAGTTTTTGAGTTTATCGCGTTCAGAGAGATAGACAGAACCGGCGGGGGGGACTTTGTTTTATATTAAGTAAGGATACGAATGTACACAAAATATTGTAAAACATTTTTAAAAGAGTAACGGTGAATTTTCTTGCCAATTCTTCTCCATATGAAAGTACCTTTTGACAGGGACAACTAAAATTAATAATATTTTTATGTAAATTTTTACGTTTAAAAGTAATTTTTATGGTGTCTATTTGAAATAAATGATTTGACTTTGACTTTTGCCTTTTCCTCCGAATTAAATGTAACATGTTTCATCAATCAAGTGCTGGATCAATATCACCCCCAGGTATTTCAGTGATTTCAACAACACACTTCTAGAACGTGCATTTTGGAAAGTTTTGAATTATTAGGAGTAGTGTGAGCAGAGGTGGCCCAGTGGTAACGGCTCCGACTTACGACGAGTTGTAGGTCTCTCGAGGTTGAGGTCGTGGGTTACGTTAGGCGGGTAGGCGCTTTACTTAATGTAAATAATTTCATCACCACTGCTCTCACAACGGTGAAGGAAAACATCGTGAGAAAACAGGTATGTTAAAAAAAATCGAAGGCATATAACATCCACCAACCCGCACTTGGCCCGCGTGGTAGATTACAGCCAACTCCCTCTTACAGAGAGGAGGCCTGTGTCCTAGCAGTGAGAACATTAAAGACTGATTATGCTAAAAGTAGAGTGAATAAGGTTTATGAGAAAAGTAAGGGTGTCTTGGACTGCCCATCACAACTGTCAGGCACAAGCTTTCCGGCCTACAACTTGTCCAAAACAAAAAAGTAACTAACATTAATCGTTCGGCCATTTCATTCACACCACTCCTACCCTACCTCAAAAACCACGTGCAATTTAGAAGACGGTGCAAAGAAACATTTCCACATCTGTGTAATTTGTACAACAGAAAGTTGTTTGACGTCACGGAATGCAACAGACTGCTCGTCTTATCATATCTTTGTTAGCAGAACATGTGTGGTAAAATTTAAACGTCGCCGTTATGGTGCAACCATCAACGTATAGATAAATTATGTGACTATCATGTGGTTTTATTTGGAACCAACAAATCATTTAGAAAAAATTTGTTAAAAAATCCCGAGTTTAAATTGAACAAAACAGCTCTTTAAGCGCACTATATATGACATCTCCTCGACTCATTATCCCCCAGATTATATCCCATTTTTTGTGGCAGCATCTCTTTGCCTATCATATTATCTGCCTAGCCTTTTCCCAATTATGTCGGGGTCGGATTCCAGCTGAATACCAGTATTTTACATGGAGCGTCTGAAGACCTCCACAATCCAGTTACTGGGTAACATGATACCCCTTGGTAGGACTGGTTGTCAGACTTTCCGGCTTCTGACGGCCCGTAATAACTGTCAAAGATCTACAAATGACAGCCTGGACCAACGGTTTAACATGATTTCCGAGGCACCCATCACCGAACCAACCGCACCAAGTGTAGCTAAACCTGATCAATTGACCCTAGCGGCTGTTATTTCTAGCCACTTCGCCTATCACCTCAGTATTTATCCCCTTTCTAGCCATAAACTCGAAACTCAAACTCAAAGCATTTATTTCAAATAAACCAATTACAGGTACTTTTGAATTGTCAAGGGGTCAGTCAGTCAGAAAGATGAAACCAGTACACTCTTTTAAATCAGAATATTGTTACAAAATATTGAATAAAACGTTGTATATAGAAAATGGTATGAAAGATGATATGCAATATATAGGGTGACTGGTAATTAGTGACCGATACTTAAACACGTGACTTTACTCATCATTATGAACAACTTTTACTATGGGAGCAAACCAGAAAACGCGAAAAAAAAAACAGCTGTTCCATCACTTTGACGAATTTTGCGAACATAAATGTAGGGAACAGCTGATTTTTTTTCATAATGATGAGTAAAGTCAAAGTGTTTAAGTTTCGGTCACTAATTACCAGTCACCCTTTAGATTGCATATCATCTTTCATACCATTTTCTTAGTCTTCCTCTACTCTTATAACCGACTCACCAAAACATGTAGCAATACCTATGACAGTTAATTGATTCAAGCGTGATCTTGCCGAAAACCAATATAAAATACAATTGACGAAGAATATATTTAGTAACCTATTCCGCTTAACTATTCCTAAAGAGCCATAAAAAAACCCTCTAAGAAATGGACTCGTGTTTCACCTCTCAAAGAGGCATCCTCGACAAGGCGTTCGCGACATGTCAACCGTCATCCTGAGGATGCCTCGTTGAGAGGTGAAACACGTGTCCATTTCTTAGAGGGTTTTTTTGACTCTAGGAATAGTTAAGAGGAACAGGTTACTAAATATCTACGTCCATTGTATTTTTAATACCCATGACATTATTTAGATACATTTCTTGTTTCCCTTCACACAGGGAACGCGCAGATATAAAATATATATTTTTGCCAGGTTACACATAGCACATGCAACCAACAGGTACAATGATCTCATCTAGCAAGGAGCATAACGACGCAATTTTCGCTATCATATTATGCAAATAACCATGTTTAAATAACGTTGTGATAATATGCCACAAACAAAGTTAAAATGAGCAAATAACTCCTCGGTGTGATTTGAACAAATATGTTTCTTACATCATAGTGAAGCATTTATGTGTTGCTATACTTGATAGAGCAGACAGGCGTAAAATAAATAAAGTAGTATCAATCGATCTGTGAGAGGAAATAAGGGGAAATGAAGAGATCTGTAGGAGAACCAAGGTAACCGACATAGCCCGAATTGCCAAACTTCAATGGGCACAGATGGCCGATGGAGCCGAAAGTTTCTGGAGGGACGACCGCTTACCGGAAGACGTAGCGTTGGAAGGCCAACCAAAGCGGAACGATGACTTGGTAAAGGCCGCAGGGAATTCGCTGGATTCGAGAAGCACGGAACCGGTCGAAGTGGCGGTAGTTGGGTGAGGCCTTTGTCTAGCGGTGGACATCTTTGGCTGAAATGATGATGAGAGCATAATGAATTTGACACTCATTACAGGAAATCAGGAGCCCAAGAACCTGAACCAACAAGACCAATAATATATAATCGAGGAAAATCTTATGCTACAATGTTCTGGTTTCGGAATTCAGAAGCCAAAAATCAAACCACATGTCTACAAGACTGGAAGCTATTGAACTTGAAAAACATGTGCTGTCATTTATTTATTTATTATTCATTTCTGTATGGGTCTGCTCTTGACCTCGATCTCGCCTGATGGAAAGCGATGGATGAGCTCTACGATGAAACGAGCATAACCAGAAGATACCTGTTCAGTCTTGCTTTGAAGATATCTGAGCTACATGTGGAAGGGAACACAGACGCCATCTAGGCAAATAACGTCATCAAATGAATAATTTCAGAAGACATTACTGTAAAATAAAAGATGTAATTCCACTGTAGCGGTTACACCGCCATATACGAACTATGCAGCAAAGACATGACGTCACACAATTCCTGAATCGCGCAGTTAGAGTTTACCGCGCGAACGACAAAGATAAGACTATCCGAAATTAACTTACGGGCAGTTGCCCGCCAGACATAACACCCGTCTGGTTGGAGGATCCTCCCTTTTCAATAGAGGACGAGTGAACTTTACACACTGTTCCTCCTAAACTACTTTAAAAAAATTCAGTAATTCAACTGTACAAGAATAACTCCAGCAGCTCATAAAAATATTACCTGTTCGTAAGGGTAGCGAGGTTGACTGCTGATAATGTGCAAATCACCTGGGGCCAACCACCACCCTTTTTTAGCAGTATTATTCTTCACAGTGGGAAAGTGATGGAGCTGTGCAGAATGTATAGCTCCATCTCTTTCTCACTGTGAAATAATATTAAAATAATACTGCTATAAGAGATGGTGGTACAGCTCCTGGTCATGAAGGCACCTATGATTATTATAGTACAGTAAGTAGCTATACATTACCATCTCCTTCCAGTATCTTCTCCAGTCTTGGATCTAACTGAAGTCTAATCTTGGCTAATTCGACTTCCACTTCTTTTGAAGTCACCCTCACTTGCCTGTAGAATGCTATTGACTCTGCAGCTTCCTGTAACATAAGATTTTGTAAGTATAGCTTTTTCGAATAAATTCTTTGTAAGCTTCGTAAGAATCAGAAATGAAGAGAGCCGCAGGAGAATCAAGGTAAGCAACATAGCCCGTAGAATTGCCAAACTTAAGTGGCAATGGGCAGGGCACATTGCTCGCAGAACAGATGGCCGATGTGGCCGAAAGGTGCTGGAGTGGGGAATGCGTACCGGAAAGCGTAGCGTTGGAAGGCCTTCCACAAGATGGACCGATGACCGTGTGAAGGCCGTAGGAAACCACTGGATGCGGGAAGCACAGAATCGGTCGAAGTGGCTTCGGGGAAACCTAAGTTTTTTGGCTAAAATGATGATGGTGATGATAATGAAGCTTCGTAACCAGTCTTGATGCTGAAGGCGGAGGATACGGTGTTATGGCACAGCCTAGGAGAGGCCTAGCAGTGGTCTGCGGTGATTTTACGAAGCGTGTCAACTCAGCCTGAGTTGACGAGCTTCGTAAAATCAATCACAACTATTGATTGGTAAGGCTATATGAAAACTTTTTTAAATGGGATAAACATTTTATATATATTGTATATACTAGCTGCGTCCCGCGGTTTCACCCGCTTAAAGCACTTTTTCCTTTTAATCCCAATGCTCCCGTGGGATTATCGGAATAAAAAGTAGCCTATTTTACGCCCAGTGGCCTCAGCTATCTTCTAGTGAAAGTCCCGTCAAAATCGGTCCAGCCATTTTGGAGGTTAGCCGGAACAAATAGACGGACAGACAGAGAAGAAATAAAAAATTGTGTTTTTGTTGTATGGATCATACGATCCATACAACAAAAACACAATTTTTTATTTCTTCTCTGTACAGCTTTTTAGTAAATGCATAATTATGAAAGTATATACATACTTTCATAATTATGCATTTACTAAAAAGCTGTTATTTTGACATTACAAACAGACACTTCAATTTTATTTATTTGGTATAGATAATAAGCACAGGGTTTTTTATAGCTTGACCCATTTCCACTGCATAATCAGCCTATTATGTTCCCACTGCTGGGGCACAGGCTTCCACTCGGTGAGAGGTAGTGGCCAGGACGCGGGCCCAGTGCGAATTGATTGATGTCACCTGCCTTCGAATTTTTTGTTCTATGATATGCCGATTCCCTCACGATGTTTTCCTTTACTGTTTTGAGAGCAGTGGTGATGAAATAATTTACACAAAGTAAAGTTAAGTTAAGTTTGACGGCACGATTGGCGCAGACTGAGCTGCGTGTCACGGGTTCGATTCCCGCACGGAGCAAATATTTTAAATGTTTGTAAACGCACCCACAATACAGGAGAAATTCCTAGTGTGCGGCAACGTTACACAAAAGAAAAAAAAAAGTCCCTGCCTGAGTTGGAACCTACGACCTACAACTGGTAAGTCGCGGCTGTTACTACTGGGCCACCACTGCTTTCCACTCTTCACTGCAGTGACCCACAATACCTATCATTCAAACGATACCTATTATAACATTATGCGTCGAGGAAATTCAAAGTTTAATAACAAAAGTTAAACTTGCAAGACGGAATAAAGATCATAGTTTCTTGTTTTAAGCAAACAAGAGGATGCTTAGCCTATTTTCTCGATGGTAAAATGCATCTAGAAAGCAGGCTAAGCCAGAGGGTACTTTAAACTAGACCTCATAGATGACATAGGGCGTGGAGATAGATTCTAAGAACTCTTTAGTCAAGAAGCTAAAAACTAAGCTACTGCACCATATCATCACAGGTGCAGTTAAATTTAAGTAAATATTTAATTAATTAATTTTTATCGCAATAAAACTAAGACTTAATCAAACAAAATTCCAGCTAAAGTCAGCCACTTTTTTTGCACGTGATACAAAAACTCACGTGCTGCGATGTCGAGAGATAAAAGCTCACGACGTTGTCGCGTGAAAGGTATGAAAATTGCTAATGAAAGCTTCGTCTAGAGTAACATAGTCAACTCCGAGAGGTGCGACTGGTCACTGTACGTGAAATTGCTGTATCCTGGAAGAGGATCAACAAAACGGCCATGAAAATTACGCATTTGAATGAAATGAGACAAATGAAGAGCTACGTTACAAGCTAGGTTTCCTAGAAGAGAGGTTCCATCATATTATAACGGCCGTCATGAAATTCTGTAATTTTTACCAGTATTTGACATTATGGAGTCAAAAAACGATTTGTATTGGGATTGCCGTCATTTTGTGGCCATTCACCGCTTTATTTGGAAACAAAATCTTAAAGAAGCAGATTTTCTTCTGCTTCTTCTTTTAGAGTCGATGGTAGATATTTATGTAATTATTTTGTTAAATTAGTTGGACTTGGGTCCAGTAGGTGGCCACGCCAATAGCGTTATCTGGGCAGTCAACGAAGCAGTTAAAAACTCAGACTAAATAAAAAACCAAGACATAGAGCTGCGAACAATATAGACACCTCCGCTCTGTACATACACGCTTAAACACACACATTTACAACCATTCACAATGAAACTACACCTCACTAAGTGCATACATGTTTACGAAACTGGCCTCACGTCACTGTTAACAGAAAGAGAGAAAAACATTTTATTTGGGGCACGCACAGGAATTTAAACCGTTTTTATTTGATCTGAGGTTAAAACTATAGTATTAGGTGACATCATAAAATCTCACTCATTACAGATTAGTTATATTATTACGTTCAAATAAAGAGACAAGTAGCGCCATCTGTTACATTTTGTCGAAACTAGAGACAGCGTGAACACTGTGTTACCACCGCAATTTATTACACGCAAGTCTTTGCAATTATTTAGAGATTATATTAATTTGGCCAGCCCACTGGAATGGTCCACAGGACTGGACATAATATGTTAAGATAAGAAAAAGAGATATGGATCAATTAATGACAGAGTGGTACCCAAGGGATAGAAAAAGAAGCAAAGGACAACAAACAAAACGTTTGAATGACGACGTCAAAAGAGTAGCTGGTCCAGAGTGGATTCAGAGGGCAAGAGAAAAAGAGATGGAATTGTTTGACAAGGCCTTTGTCGAAGGACAAAGACAAGACAGGACAGGATTTTTAGAAAAAAAAAAAGTGCACCGGACGTCGATATTGAAAGTTTTAGTAGGATTTGTACCTGCTGAAAAATTTACAATATTGAAAAATAAATTAAAAAAAAAAACATTGTTGAACTAGCAATAAAGGCTTAAATATTTCATTTTATTTATATAATTTTATTAAACATGGTTCTTGTACCAGTTGATTTATTGATTTCCCATATTAATACTGACATTGGAGGCTGACCACTTTCAATATTATGTCCAAACAATTGAACCTAGATCCCAATTTAAGCATTTAACATTAGACCAACCGAGGCAGTGACAGCAGTGATGGCCCACTGATAATGGCTGCGACTTACGAGATGTAGGCTTTACTTTGTGTAAAGTATTTTATCACCACTGCTGTCAAAACGGTGAAAGAAAACATCGTGAGGAAACTGGCATGTCCCAGAACCAAAAATTCGAAGATATGTGACACCTACCAACCCAAACTGGGCGTGGTGAATTACGGCCAACAACCTCGACCACCGAGAGGAGGCCTGTGTCCTAAAAGTGGGTACATTAGGCTGATTATGCAACCGAGGCAGTCATTTAGGTATATTAATAATTAGTAATCGAATAAACTCACCTTCTCTTTCCCTCTCTGCATCAGAAACACTGGCGACTCCTTCAAGAGAGCCAACATCACAATATATAGAATCGACATCGACAAATGAAGGTAGACCACCACGTTATAATTCAAGTATCCTCCAAAGATATATGAGACCAACAGTCCGAAGAAATACGAAGATACTACTGTAGACATCATGGATCCTCTTATTGAATCTTGTGATATTTCTGATATGTATATTGATGATATTGTTTGGCCTGCTGTTCCAAAGCCAGCAAGGGCCATTGCTGTGAGTATCAGTGGTACTGAATTGGTAATTGAGATTATCGTCCACGCCAACTGTAAAAGAATAAGAAATAGTTGTAAGAATAAGACAGTAGAAGAATTAACCATAAACTTATCATTCTTTCGTTGAAATGAAATGAAATTGTTTATTCTGTAAATAGGATATCGGAATCAGTTTTACACGTCATATTAAAAAATATTAAAAATAAACTAGATGAGGTCGGTGTTTCCTATCTGACTAATCTGAGAAGAACGGCCGAAACAAACTCAGAGGTCGCATAATCTTGGTCAGGGCATTTTGATATTATCCGGCTATGGTTTAGAACTGTATTGTATGTATAACTAGCTGCCCACCCCGGCTTCGCACGGGTAGCAGTAAGTACTTATCTACGGCGCACCTACCTACCCTACACTGCCCGACCTACCTACCTACCCTGCCCTACCTACCTACCCTACACTGCCCGACCTTCCTACCTACCCTGCCCTAACTACCTACCCTACACTGCCTGACCTACCTACCTACCCTACCCTGCCCTAACTCCCTACCCTACCCTGCCGAACTACCTACCTACCCTACCTACCTATCTACCCTACCTACCTACCTACCCTACCCGGCCCGACCTACCTAGCTACCTAACCTGCCTTACCTACCCTACACTGCCCGACCTACCTACCTACCCTACCTACCTATCTACCCTACCTACCTACCTTCCTATCTACCTACCCTGCCCTATCTACCTACCCTACACTGCCCGACCTACCTACCTATTTACCCTACCTACCTACCTTCCCCTATCTTCCTACCCTGCCCTACCTACCTACCCTACCTACCTACATACCTACCTACCTACCTTACACCCTACCTTCACCTACCTATCCTAAGATCCTTCTCCTTACAATAACGAAAAAAGAATTAGTGAAATCGGTCCAGCCGTTCACGCGTGTTCAAATAGGGATTTATTTTAGGCCCTAAACTTTAGTGAGTGAGAGAGAGAAAGCTTATTGTGAGAGAACGACAGGAGACCGGCTTCGTTCTCATCCTTACTCTGTGCTGTTTACGGGATGAGAAGAGTGACACCGGTAGACGCCTGCTGACGGGAATAACTGATCGAGTGGTAACTGATCAATTAATTATCGACCGCCAAGAGTAGAAAATTATTCATCATCATCAGCCTATTAATGTTCCCACTGCTAGGACACAGCCTCCTCTCTGTGAGAGGGAGTGGGCCGTAATCTACCACGCGGGCCCAGTGCGGGTTGGTAGATGTCACATGTCTTCGAATTTTTTGGTTCTAAGTTTCTAAGACATGCCAGTTTCCTCACGATGCGATGTTTTCCTTCACCGTTTTGAGAGCAGTGGTGATGAAATTATTTACACAAAGTAAAGCACCTGCCTGGGTTCGAACCCACGACCTGCAACTCGTAAGTCATGGCCGTTACCACTGGGCCACCACTGCTCTTTAGAAAATTATTATAATACTAATATCGCTATAAAAAAATAGGGGTTGGTGGTAGAAGGGTGAAAATGTAGGGTTGTATGTATTTTTTAATGCAAAATCATAAAAAAATTACAATAAAAAAAAATTGACCAAAAAAACAAAAAAAAAACTTGGGGTGGACCACCCTTATCATTTAAGGGTACGAAAAATAGTTTACATCCTATTCTCATACCTACTTAATAACCACAAAAAATAACATAAAAATCGGTCAAGCCGTTTCGGAGGAGTTTGGCAACAAACACCGTGACACGAGAATTTTATATATTAGATATATCAGTTCATTCTACCCATATTCAAGCAAATGAATAATTCAATATGTTTTTTTTTAATAGTTCTCAAAATAATAATGGTAGGTATATTGGCTTTGTTGTAAACCTGCCCAATTGTAATTATATTGATAGCTTTATTTATTACTTATTTATTTATTTAATACACAATTATAACACCTAGATAGATATTTAGTTACCCGAATGAAATAAGTGTATTATAAACTTATGTAAATAATTTAATCTTAGCCACAAAAACTCCCAAAAATCTTAAGTCTCTTCAAGTATCTAATGTTTGAAGAGACCTACACTATAATTGTATAAAAAAAAATTAATCTGGATCATATATTCGGGGGTGCCGAGGTGGCAAAATGGTTAGGTCCAGTTCAACGTAAACAACAAAAATAATTTACGAAGTCGCTTAAAAATTAAACAAAGTCCTTACCACAAACGGTAATCCAAACAGCATCGCACCATACTTCCTCCCTAACCAGTTCACGATGTACCCGCAGAAGGGAGTGGCCAACATGGCTCCAACATTGGTCAAGCTGCCCAGTAGTGACACGTGCACTGAAGACATTGGCTCTGAGAGGACTGTGTCGTTGGACATGAAGTTGGCCACATTGTAGGAAGGCCAGGAGAAGATCAGGCCGGTTAGTGTGGTGAGGTAGGCAACTGGAAAGCATTACGATAATAATGATTAAGAAACCATTCATACACATGACATGAGCACACTGTTCGTACTAGTTACATAATTATTATAAACTGTTTTGCGGTGGAACAGTTTTCGCTGTCTTGTGACAAAATAAATTTAATAGTAGGTAAATTGGCAGCAGAATATTTTTATATTATGCTGAATATGTACTATTTTAAGCGCTTTTATAGTTGGTAGGTATTTATTACTAACGCCTAATCAAATTCTATACGCAATCGTTATAAAAACGCCTGATGTTATTTAAACGCAATTATTTTTTAAGACGTTGCTATAAAACTTTTTACAGGCGTCTGATATCAACATTTGCTTCGGTCAGTACATTGAAAAGTAAACATTCCACACACACATGGCCCCTTCTGTGTTGGTGAGTAAAATCGCTATTTATCGAAGATTTGACTATTGTTATCTAAACTTAGAATATCGACATTATCTGTTGTTAGTTTGATGAGGTCAGAAAGCAGAGTGTGAGGGAAAACAAAGTGCAAATTATCGACACTCAGCGTACAGACCTGGAAATTTCGCTTAAGAGAATGTGAATAGACATTCTCTTAAGCGAATGGAATGATATGTGATGTGTATAGGTGCAGACAGTCGTTCAAGAATTTTGCGAAAATAGTGACAGACTTAATAAAAGTGTCTTAGTTGTCAATAATTATTATTATTGTTTGTTAACATATATGTGTTTGAAAGCATATATAGGGTGGCAGGGACATCGACGCGAAGCCTGTAACCATGGATTCAGTACATGATTCTGAACTCCCCAGCGTTGAAATTTTTCGTCGGCTATTTAAAAAAATATCTGCTGTTTCATAGAAAAGTGCAATACCTACGCGGTCAAAATGTATGGAAAAGCAGTTTTTTTTTTTTCAATAACCGACGGAAAATTTCAAGGCAGGGGGGTTCAGAATCATGTACTGAATCCATGGTAACAGGCTTCACGTCGATGTCCCTGCCACCCTGTATACTTTATAGACTAGCATACTCGTACTTTATAAAAAGAAGTTCAGTCTCATCATGAACACGCGGAGTTATTGTGAATAGGTACAAATAAAGTTTGTCCTATCTGGGAAGTCCTAATCACAGATAATGTTATATTATATTTGCTTGGGTAATACTGTACTTCGCATGTAGTGTATACCTGAGTAATAAATAGTCTCACTGCAGGGCTAAGGCCTATTATCATTGTGAAGGAACTAGCAAAGATCACCATGCTTGCTTATTTGAAATAACGGTGTTGGCAGTAAGTCCTAGTTTCCTTTCAATGCTTTTCTTCACTATCACCCACTCATTACTTCTTTTCATCTTCCTTTACATCAGTGACTTGTTGCCAACAGGCAGTGAGCAAGCGTGGTGATAAAAATAGCTCTTTGCCTTTTTAAGAAAAGGCACTGCAGTGGGACTATTTCATTCCAACCTCATTAAATAATTTTACAACTATAAATTGGCTTTGTTTTAATCCACTGACAAATCACGGTTGAGACAAATATTGTCACTTTCATCACTTTTAGCAGTCTTGCTAATCACAGTATGCTTTTACATACAAGAAGAAACAGCCACTACTTTTGAAATCATCACTTTGCCACCACTTACTACACCAACGCGAAGAAAGGTATTATTTACATCGCTATTAATCCGGAACTACACAATAACATAAACTAAATCCAATACTAACTTGCTAATGTCGCGACACCCTGCACGAGAAATCCTCTAACAGTCACTTTATCACCATCCATGCTTAACTATCACAGATTTCAGATCAAATGACTCCTCACTAGATGTTACTCAATATAAAGAAGTACGGATCTCTTATACAAATAGTTCATTACTCTTTATTATTGTATAGTAAATGATAGTGTAGGGTGGGCGGAATAATAACCGCCTCCCGATAAAAATTGTTATGAATTATAAGTGACACTATTATTGTGTTATCTGAAAAGGCTGTTATCAGGTATTAATGCACCTTAATGGATAATTTGTGTGATACGAAATTCAAGGGGTTTTATGTTGTAATAGGACTAGAAAGGGCTTGTCTCTGTGATTCCATAGAAATACTTTATTTCACAATATCGGTAAATTAGTAGAAACATGTGTATCATCATTACAATCATATTTGAGACGTCATCCAGATATTAAAGTTCCCTTCCTGAGTTACTGTCTTAGTTCTTGTCTTTTTTCTTGATACTTTATACATTTTCAATAAGTTCTCTAGTTTTCCTTAGCTTCTAGCCAATGAAATCATTTATCATGCTGCCTTTTTCATTAAACTGGCCTTCTACTCCACCAAAGCTCATTCTTCAACCTCCCATTGTGTTTGAGTAATCAAGATTTAAGTAATTACTATTAAAAACATTTTACATAAAAGATTCTGGTTCAACAATATCCAAAGAAGTATCCATGAAAGCATAATAATAGCCCAGTTAAATGTGGTCTTAGTTTGATGTAATTTACCTTTTTCATGGTCAATGTCACACTGCTATGGCTTCGTCATGACGACATAAATGAAGTTGTTTCATGAGGCCGTACATTATCGTAATTTTGAGACATTTTTGTGCACACTATACAGTAAACCTGCTGAAATATTTTCTTTGCAATCTTTTGGATTTAAAAAAAGGCTTTTTATTACGTAGATCATCGGTGTGCCTACTTAACTATGTAGATAATAACGACGATTAGGTACATTAAAAACTTCTCAATATGTCAGAAAATAAAAACTGACAACACTGAGTCAAAATAAATAAAGTGAAAATATTTGGTTCCGTAGGGAAAATTGGAGTTCCCCAGGGAACAATACATGGTCTCCATATTTCTATTATAGATCATCATCGTAAATTCTGAACATAAATGATACACGGACGACAACCGTACACTCCACCCTACCAGATTACTTACACGGCATCAAAATAACATTGTATACTCGTAAATCTAAGATAATGCAGTCTATTTGCAGACTAACTTAGATAATTGTTAGCTTGTATCGCAGGACTCGCTATTTTAAGTTCACATTATCTCCAATGCGAATACACTTGCATTACAATGTCTGATTGTATGGTGTAGCCTCCACAAGTTACGATATTTATTTACAACCCGCATCGGTAGTTTGAATGGATGAATTTTCACCACGGCTTGGGTGAGGAATTCTGTAAGCCCTATATTCAACCATGTAGGAAGGCGAACCTTTATGGATAAACGTACCATTTTTTCTAAAATCGAATTTTATTCCATGTTTCCACAATTTTGTTACTGACATTTTTACTTATAATGCTTGTCAATCTTTCTGTTTCAATCAACTCCCAACTCTTTCCTTGTTCCAATAGATTTTTGAATCCATTATTGAACTAGACTGGAAATCAATCACCTGCATTTCAAATTCAATCATGCATGCATTTCGACTGTCAAAGATCCAGCAATGACAGCCGGGACCAACGGCTTAACGTGCTTTCCGAGGCACGGAGGAGTCTCGGTATGTAAAGATTGTCACCCGTCAACCATCCACTGACCAACCCCGGCAAGCGTAGCTTAACCTGATGGATCGACCCGTGCGGTTGTTATAGCTTTAGCCACGAGCTCCTCCACAAAAAATTCGCCTAAAAATACAGTCCACTCTTTAATTGCTCCACGCGCTAACAAGAGTGTTACCATTTATACTTAAATAGCAGGATTATTTTGAGGCCTCCGTACCCAAAGGGCAACCAAACGGGGGTTCCGTTTAGTTACTAAGCCTCCGCTGTCCGTCTGTCTGTCTGTCAGCGGGCTGTATCTCATGAACCGTAATAGGTAGACAGTTGAAATCACAGATGTATTTCTTTTGCCGCTATAACAAACTAAAGAAAATAAAGTTAATAATGAAAGAGGTCCCCATATAAGACGTGGTTTTTTTTTCTTGTTTAATATTATGAGATCAAGCAAGTTCGTAGAAACACTAGACAGAGTTTAAATCTAATCTCTATTATTTTATCTTTTCAGGTATATGATATAATTTGTTTGATGTCTACCTGATCAAACATAACATGATAAATCGTTAATGTCCACAAAGATTTATAAGAAACTAGAAAAAACTGCAATGAGGAAAGATTATTTAATTAAATATTTCACAATACTTTTTCTTGGGTACTGTGGCGGCATCTACATCGCTACACGCACCACACTGACGTCACGCAAAATCCTGCATCGCTCAAGCAGAGTTTACCGAGCGATCAGCATATACACTAGCCTTCAAAACATAGTACCACACTTTTAAAATTGCAATTTCTTCTAAACTATAGAAGTCAGAGTTTTGAAATAAGAAACGTTTTATAGCAAATTTCATCAACTTTCTTTGAAATTATAGTTTAGTATACATTAGTAACGTTTTTAACTTAAAAAAAGATAAAAACCAAATAATTGCCATAGTTAACTCATTGGCAAAAAACTCAAACAAAATTTTTAAGTATGCCTTATTTACATTTAAATAACTGGTATCGCCTCCTCAGGCTCTGAATACAACTTCGAGGCGGTTTGGCATACTGAAGACGACGTTTCGGAGACGATCTTGGGGAATATTTTTCCATACTTCCATCAGGGCCTGTTTTAGGGCCCTAAGGGTGATAGGAGGATTGTCTGTGGCTTCTGACCAGGCTCCTGAGCTCATTCCAGGCATGCTGGATCGGGCTAAGATCAGGACTTCTTGATGGCCAAGCCATCAAGTTGATACCAACCTCCTGAATATACTGTTGTACGACCCGAGCGGTGTGTGGCCTGGCGTTATCCTGCATGAGTATCGATCCATCAACCACATTTACTAAATAAGGCCGTGCATACTCATTATGGATCTCTTGAGCTTATTTTTCCTCAATCAGGGTGAGATTTTCTATGACCACTAGCTCTGTGCGAACTTCTGAAGACATGCCAGTCTATAGTTTCAGCGTATTGAACTCTTTCTGAGCAGCATTATCTTGTGTACTTTAAATAATTATAGGCAGTGTATAGAGTGCCGCCATTGGCACTCCATCCCTATCGGATAAAGTGCCACTACAGGCACCCTAGTAACACCGCCTCGGCCCGGCTCAAGTGCCGCAAGCATTGGATTGTCATTGTCACTGTCACTAAGTCACGTCACTTGGTATTTTGTTTGATTGTCGAGGTTAGATCGCTGTAAAACACCACATTCCCAAAACATTTCATTCTCTTGTGCCTAAACGGACCCTGGCACTACGCCGGCCGCTACCGCGGCACCGCTCGCTACGCTCGCTCGGCTCGTGCGTTGTGTGGTCACAGTTCTAACCTAACCTAACCTAAATAACAAGTGACAGTGACAATGCAACACTCACGGCACCCTAGCCGGGCCGAGGCAGTGACACTAGAGTGCCGCAAGAAACTCGCGGCACTCTATACACTTCGATAATTATATAATTGCAATTTCAAAAGTGTGGTCATAAGTTTTGACGGCCAGTGTATATAACTTCCCGAAATCAATCGTTGGGCAGTTGCCCACCAGAAACAACACCCGTCTGGTCGGGGGATACTACCATTTTTATAGAGGATGAGTGAACTTTATACCCTACTCGTATTCCTCATACCTGTATAAATCCTCATAGATGGCTGAGTCGGACTCCTACTGACTAAGGGTTTCACAGACTGCACTTCTACTATACCTACTTATTCTGCACATGAATGTGAACATTATTTATATGGCACTAAGTTATTTATTTATTAATAACCAACTTTTTCGCGTCGCGGCGCCTAATTCTGTCTCGCTGGACATACCGTAAGTTAAACAGAGAGCGAAGCGCCCGTAACGACGGCCGAAACTACAGATTTCGCTTAGAGAGTAGCCCCAGACTCTTACTGACTAAAGCCCACCCGTGTTCCTTCAGTTGCCTGTATATTTCCAGGGGCCACGGTATCCCTTTCGGACTTTCCCTCGACCCCGGCAGGCATCGGCCCTAGCAGACTCCGTCAGTTTTGTTGGCATTTCTTTGAGACGCGCGTGGAACACAACGCGCCGTCGACCCGAGCCTGGAGGCATACTCGCGAAGCGAAATCCATAGTTTAGGTCGTCATTACGGACGCTTCGCTCTCTATCTAACTTACGGTATGTCCGTAAGTGAGACAGGGACAGACTGAGACAGAAGCAGGGGTAGGGGGTCTACCCAAACCGAAAAACATGCCAAATGGTCGACCACATAAAAAAGTTTGGGGACCTCTGACTTAAAGTAACACAAATCAGTGAACAATCAAAACAAAAAAAGTAAATAACAATATTTAATAATCATTTATTTCAATAAAAAAAAACACTATCACAGTCACACACAACCAAAGTTTTAACAAACATTTGTAGACCAGATAAATATTGGTCCCAATACTGGACCGAACCAGCGATCCATCAAAAACAGCTCCACTGGCAATGACGTCATCAAAATACCTTTCACCATCTTCATTAACCTTTTGTCTTAATACTCCGTCTCCGTTTCAAGAACAGGGCTTGAATGGCATCAGCAGATAGTCCCTTAGTTTCTGGTATACAGAATTGGCTATAAAGTGCTCCAATGAAGCAGACGACTGAGAAGAAGTAGAAGACTGGTCCTAAGCCAACTGCTTCTACTAAAGGATTGAAGATGACTAGTGTGATGAAGTTGAAGACCCACGTGAAGAACATCACGACGCTGTTGCAGAAGCTTCGAACCTGGAAAGAGAAATTTTATCAAAACATACTCTATGCGAGCTTGTGGCTAAGTAACACCAGCGTCGATCCATCAGGTTAAGCTACGCCTGCCGGGGTGGGTCCATGGATGGCTATCATCTTTACATACCGAGACTCCTCCGTGCCTCGGAAAGCACGTTAAGCTGTTGGTCCCGGCTTTCATTCATGCATCTTTGATAGTCGTTACGGGTCATCAGAAGCCCGAAAGTCTGACACCGAGTCTTACCCAGGGGTATCGAATTTTCCAGTTACTGGGTTGTGGAGGTCAGATAAGCAGTCGCTCCATGTAAAATACTGGTATTCAGCTGCATCCGGTTAGACTGGAAGCCGACCGTAACATAGTTAGGAAAAACCTAGGCAGATTGATAGACTCCATGCGAGTGCTGCTTATTCTGTTGTATTTCATTTTTAAAGTCTTGAATGTCATTTACAGTCCTTTCCTTTGGGACAACAATGTTTTTTGAAGTAAAATCTTCTTTAGCGGCGTGCCCTTTTTTTGGGATGGGTAAAAAATGTTAAACTCGCGTCAGGACACCGCGTCAGGACACGTGACCTGATCGAAAATTCGTAAGACGGAGGGAGAGTAGAATTTGTTGACAGCGCACTCTGTTTTATTTTTTTGGAATTGATTTAATAGAGCTACAGCTTTCGTTGTTGTACTGACAGCAAGCCACATAAATTCCTGACATTTTCGTTAGATGGCGTTACTTAGTTTTCACTTCCATCGGCAGTCTCCAAAGACTGCCCCTCATGTTTTTGATGCCCCTTCATGATGATTAGGATGTTTGTGTTTAGATACAAAATTAATTTATATGTTCAAAGACGCGTAAATGCTAAGTCTCCGCCTTATTGTAACCTAAATCCTCCTCATGATTTTTAAGGATAAACTTCAAGTAATGGACAGGCCAACTTGAAGTTTATCCTTAAAAATCACAGGCTACTCTGACGCTATCGCCTTAACAGCTTTGACTACAAACGGCATCAGTATGGCGGTAGTATTTTCATTGACAAGTACTAATAGGTACTCGAACTTTCCACATCCACATTTTAACTAAACAGAAACTATGAACTTTATACCTCAGGTAAGAAAACTTCTGCTGTCAACACGAAAGGTGTGACAGCACAGCCCAGCGTGAAGACGAAGCTGAACCCGTATATAAGGAACACGGTGAACCACGTCGGCGCCCAATGGATTTGAAGCTGGGCGCCCAGAAGTACTGTGAAGACGCCAGAAGCGGCTGATGTCACGATCAGGAGAAACTGTTGGAAGAAATGAAAGATGTTTTAAAAAAATCAAAGAAGAAAACGAAACTCGTGTTTGTGTTGTTGTTGTGTTTGTGTTTCCGGAATTTCGTTGCTTTCTATGTTTAGAATAGAATCAGAAAATAACATTTTATGTAAAAAAGGTTGAAGGACTACGTAGTATTATTATGTGTTATTTGGAACTATTTCAGGTTCTTTTAACATTACAACCAGTGCAATTATAAATTTGCCCAAGCTGGAATTCGAATCCAGGTTCAGACAGTCAATAGCTGCATATTTAACCACTATACCAAGACGGTTTTAAAAGTAGAAAAAAATGCCGTTTACTGGTCACATAGTAATAAAGATTTGAAGTTAAACAAGGTGGAGTAGTAGACGTTATAAGTATTAATTAAGGATTTGATTATCTTCAAATCTTTATTACTTGAATGTAAAGATCTTACCTTCCTCCCACACCTATCAATAGCCAGCACACACAAGATACTGGCTATCAAGAAATCCAGAGCCAAGAATATGGCGCACTGGTTAGCAGGCATGGTCGGCGCAGCTTCCTTGAACAGAGGCTCTGCGTACACCTGTAGCACGACACAGCCCATCATGGTTGTCAGGGCCATTATGATGAGAACTGTAGCCAACGCCCGTTTCGAAGATTTTGATCTTTCTGTGGAAGTAAAACGTGGTTTAGATTTCTGTGTTTGTGAAGTGAGAAAGGAAAGATATCACCTTCAACTATTCCAATAGCACCAAACTTAGCAGACATATTGGTGATCTCTGTTTGCCATTGATCTAAAGTCGTTGACACTAATATTTATTTATCATTTTTATTTTATTTATAGCTATTATACTAATATTAAAAGCGATGAGCTCGTGGGTAAGTAATAACAGCCGCACGGGTTGATCCATCAGGTTAAGCTACGCTTGTCGGGGTTGATCCGTGGATGGGTGACCATCTTTACATACCGAGACCCCTCTGTGCCTCAGAAAGAACGTTAAGCCGTTGGTTACGGCTGTCATTCGTGGATCTTAGACAGTCGTTACGGGTCGTCAGGAGCTCGAAAGTCTGACACCAGTCTTACCAATGGGTATCGTATTACCCAGTTACTTGGTTGTGAAGGTCAGTTACTTACTGAAGTGTGTCCATGCTGACTCACTCCTCCTTTCTTCTGGTGTTTCTAACTTCTTTTGTACGAGCTCACCGATAATTTCAGGATCTGGAAGGAAAAAAGGTTCATGAGTTTGCGGTTGCAAAACGTACTATTGTGCGTTTTTCTAACGTCAATGAGTTCCTATTCGGTGGTGACAGAACGCCACCTGTTTTGTTAAGCTGGGGTAGTCCACTACCCCATGGGAAAATACTCAGGCCTGAGTATATGTTTGTAAAACTGACAAGCATCTCTATATTTATCGAGTTTTGACGTGATACCAGGGAAGGGATAGAAATAAGAACCCCTATGAAAAGTCTACATCAGATGGGGTAGTCAGCTACTCCATGGGAAAAAGACGTGAGTAATTGTATGTTGAACGAGCAGCTCTATATTTCTCGAGTTTTGACGTGATACCAGGGAAGGGACAGAAATAATAACCCAGAAAAGTCTTCATCAGATGGGGTAGTCAGATACCCCATGGAAAAATGGCGTGTTATGTATGTAAAACTGACGAGCAGCTCTATATTTCTCGAGCTTTGACGGAACGGATAGAAACAGGATCCCTTATGAGGGTTTACGTCATACGGCTTTTCATACAAACTTTCAAGCCCTTATTTTTCGAAATGACTGAACCGATTTTAATGAAACTTCATACGTATATGCAAGATACAAAGGTCTAAAAACTTAGTTAAGAACATTTTCGAAAAGTCTTATTTAAAAGCAGATAACTGGAAATCTCTGTTTCTATGGTAAATTAAAAATCGGTCTAATTTGACTGTAACACAATTTTTCGAACATGTTCTTAACTAAGTTTTCAGACCTTTGTATCCTGCATATGGGTATGACATTTCATTAAAATCGGTTCAGTCATTTCGAAAAATAAGGGCTTGAAAGTTTGTATGAAAAGCCGTATGACGTAAACCCTCTTATGAGAAATCTACAGTCTTCATTCCAAACGAAAGACAACTCCGCTCGACTTTTCACCTCATTTTTACGATCTGCACGTAGAGATAAGCAGTACATACCTGTTTAATTAAATATTATTATTCTTTTGATTATACCCAAATTAGCTTTAAACACAAATAAATATTTTTAAGCCAACACACCGTACTTTTAATTAGCAGAGGTTTTCCCCGAGTCAATCTAAATTACCTACCAGGCGCCCAGATAATACTAGCAAATAGACGATATCTCTTAGTAAACATAGTAATAAAGTTATCTCAGACGTATTATGGCATGTGCGTAGTTAATTATTCTGTCATTTAGCTGGTTATGATCTTCAAAAATAATGTCATTCACACTTTTTAGGGTTCCGTATTACTAGGCCTTCGCTGAACGTGCGTACGTCCGTCCGTCTGTCTGTCAGTGGGTCCATCTCATGAACCGTAATAGGTAGATAGTTAATTTTTGTACAGATGGTGTATTTCTATTGCCGCTATAACAACAAATAATAAAAATTAAATAAAGTTATTAATTTAAGGGGGGGATGGCATACAGAAATATTTATTCGGCGGTTTTTGCTCGTTCGCACGCAACTTACGCAACTTTATACAACTTTTTGTAAAAAATGTGGACTGTATCTGTATACGTATGTCGTCCAGTCACCACGCACAATCACTCACACACACATTTATACAGGGTGTCAGGGACATCGACGCGAAGCCGGTTACCACGGATTCAGTACATGATTCTGAACCCCCCTGCGTAGAAATTTTTAGTCGGTTATTAAAAAAAAATTCTGCTGTTTCATAGAAAAGTGCAATACCTACGCGGTCAAAATGTACGGAACAGCAGATTTTTTTTTCGAAGACGGGGTTTCAGAATCATGTACTGAATCCATGGTAGCTGGCTTCGCGTCGATGTCCCTGCCACCCTGTATACATACACACACCCATACACAAAAACTCAACAAACACACACGGACACAAACCACTCAAGAGCATGCATGCACTAAATTGGTTTCCTGCATTTTAAGCTATAAGTTATTTTATTAGTAATTTTATTGCATAAATAATTTTCAAAAAACGGGAGAAGACACTGACTCCTGTCACACAGCTGCACAGGTACCACCTAGCTCAGGAGTCAGGGCTTCAAAGTATAATGTAACAACTTTTTTATGTCAATAAAACATTTTTATGTCAATAAAACTTTTTTATATCAATAAAACTTTTTTATGTCAATAAAACTTTTTTATTATATTTTAATACGGTACGGAACTCTTCGTGTGCGAGTCCGACTCGCACTTGGTCGGTTTTTGTAGAAGGTGTAGATGATGATGCGACACTAAATTCTCCACTTTATTATCTATGATGCAGTCTGGGACGGTATTAAATAAAACTGTTAAGAATGATAACGTTACATATTAGACGTCGTAGGCTACTAGAAGCCAGGCCAAAGGAGTACTAAAATTACCAGTAGTCCCGTAGGATCCACGACAAAAAAACAACGGCGTCAGTCTGAACAAACTATAATTGACCTGGCTGTCATTGTCTTATCAAGGGGTATCGTGTTACCCAGTAATTGGGTTGTGGACGTCAGATAGGCAGTCGCTCTATGTAAAATACTGGTATTCAGCTGCATCTGGTTAGGCAGGAAGCCGACGCCAACATAGTTGGGAAAAGGCTAGACAGATTGATTAACTAATCAAACGTAGCTTTATAGACACGAATCACGGCCATATTAGAAAAGTCCAAAACGGAATGTTCTGGTAATCAAAATAAGGCTTGATAGCTAAGTAGGTACTTATCATTGCCTAACTAAACGCCTGACTATTCATGATGAGCAACTAGCGATCATTCGACACTCAGTTCTGCTTAGGCGCTCTAAAAGGTTTTTTTTCTCCAACCGTGACAGTGAAACATTGGTCATATATATTTTTATTAATTATGCCATACTGGGTATCAAATGAAAGGGCTTAATTACCAAGTTTTTGCAAAATATTTCTATTATAACCTAAAAAAAAAATATTTTAAGCTATTGCATAGCTTCTATCGCGGGCCTTGAGCGTGGAGACCTAATCCAGAAATTCCGTAACGAAAATACCTAAACCTAAGGAGAGTGTTTTGTATTGAAAATTATGTTTAACTGCTTTACAACAAAGTTCAAATTTACTTAGACGAATGATCTTTTGAGAGTGTTGTATTGAAAATTATGTTTAACTGTTTGACAACAAAGTTCAAATTTACTCAGACGAATGATCCTTGACTAGATTAATAGTTAAATTACAACCTTTTTATTAGTTTGATGTTCCCATTACGTTGTGACAAGTTTTAAAAACTATAAATGTGAATAACAGTTCCTGTCAATGTCACCATTGCTATTTCTTATATTCGGGTTAATATTTTACAATTGCATAAGTTGATAAAAAATGCTATGCAATAGCTTTACCGCGGCAGTCCCCGAGTGCCACACTTTTTATTTAATTTTTTTAGGTCAATTAAGTACCATCTCTGGTATCATATAAACATTCTTAGAAAAAAAATAAGCAGTCATGGGGACAGACGACAGAAGTAAAAACTTAAAAGTGTTAATATTACATAAACATAACATCACGCCTTGTTTCCCCGAAGGGTTGGGCAGAGGTGTACCTGTAGCAGATACACCCACATTTCGCCAGTTATGTTTAAGTCCCATGTAATAGGGGGCGAGCCTATTGCCATCAACCGGGCACAAATCTAGACTCATATTAGTGCCATCTATATTCTATACCCCAGCACTACGCGAGGTTTCCATAAGTTTACCCCTACCAAAAATCACTCAACGTGCCTTAGACGTTTTCACTTAAAAAAATCTACTTCTTCCGTGGTTTATTAGTAATCTGAGAGATGATGCACTAGCTGCCCTCATCTCTCAGATTGCCAAAGAACTATTCTTTTATTTAAATGTGTAAATATGTTATGCCTTACTAACCATTGTCTTCTTCAAGCAACTTCTCCAGTCTGGGGTCCATCTGTAGTTTAATTTTGGCGATCTCTGCTTCAACTTCTTTGGACTTTACATCTAACTGACGGTAGAAGGAAATTGATTTTTTTGCTTCCTGTGAATTAATTGCACGATTAGCTCATGTAACATGACAGGTATATGAAGGTTTCCACTTAAGAAATTCTAACTGATATTATAGATGCAAAAATCAGTTTGTTTGTAACGTTTTCACGGTAAAACGGCTGAAAGGATTTAGATGAAATTTCGCACATGAGCAGACCATAAGCTGGGTAAAGACATGGGCTTCTTTTTATCCTAGATCGCAAACGAAGTTGCGAGCAACAGCTATGTACATAACATAACATCACGCCTTGTTTCCCCGAATAGTTGGGCAGAGGTGTACAAGTGCACCCACATTTCGCCAGTTATGTTTAAGTCCCATGTAATACGGAGCCTATTGCCATCAACCGGACACAAATCCAGACTCCGGACAGCTACAGAGAAATTCCAGATGGAAAATCCCAATAACACTTTATCCGACCCGGGAGTCGAATCCAGGACCTCATGCTCAGCAGTAGCGCTTGCGACCACTAGACCAACGAGGCAGTCCAGCGAGCAACAGCTAGTTAACAATAAACTTAATTTCTTTGTGACAGATGCAAATGTGTCGCTTCACGCAAGAGTGTCACGGCCTGAACTGCGGTGCCCCCATCGATCACTAATATAGAACTAGATACACAATCAGCGGCAAAAAAAATTAATGTCCTCGCCGAATGAGCACCCACTTGAACATTTGGGTGCGCTTTTGATTTAGTAGCATTCGAACGCTCCGACGGTAAACACGTGACACAGTGTCGGTCGTAAAAAATTATTGCTTTTTAACCATATCTTTGTGAAATAAACTTTGAGCATGTCGTTTAAGGTTGAATTTACATTAATTTATATTTATTTCAACTATTATTACTTAAATACAATTTGGTGCCAGTTTTAAGAGAACTTTTGTTTAGGATTGTGTATCTAGTTCTTTATTAGTGATCGGTGGGTGCCCCACATTTTTTGATGCACACCTCACATTACTGATGATGGTGCTGTCATAATACACATCACGACTATTTTCTGACTTTTTTCTTTATCTTTGTAATCCTACTGGATATAGGCCCCCTAATTGGTATCCATGGACACCCTCACATGGTTTTCTGCCTTTTTACTAGACTAGTGACCTGCCCCGGCTTCGTACGGGCGCAATCTCAACACACACACACAAGACGGGTGCGTGTCGGGCGCGGGTCGGGACGGAGCAGTACATTGGGCTTGTATATAATGTAATTCCTAGTATTATATGGCTGTCAGCATACAAAACGCGTGCGCAGGTCGGGAGCGGAACCCGACTCACACCCGCCTTGTATGTGTGTTGGTCCGTGTTGGAGCTTTACTGTGAAGACGGTATTCTGTTCATGACACGTTGTACACAAGTTCTGAGCAGTAACCTCACAAAAAGTACTAGGCTTGCATGAACCCAAGATAGTATTTCATTAGTTATATTACCTAAGTCCTTTTTTTGTATACAGGATAAGTTTTTACCAGTGCGCAAACTTAAACACATGACTTTACTCATCATTATGTACAACTTTTACTATGGGGCCAAACCTGAAATCGCGAAAAAAAAATCAGCTGTTCCCTACATTTTGACGAGTTATATGCGAACATAATAAATCTAAGGAACAGCTGATTTTTTGTGCGCTATTTCAGGTTTGGTCCCATAGTAAAAGTTGTTCATAATGATGGGTAAAGTCATGTGTTTAAGTTTGCGCATTGGTTAAAAATTTATCCTGTATATTGACATAATTTATAGCCAAGATGGACATTCTTAAATAATATACCTTTCAAATGGTGAAAGAGTTGTTCTAATAGGAGCTGCGGTTCCGGAGATTATCCTCCGCATATTATACACATACTCATAATATTCGCTCTCTCTTTATAATAATTATTATAGTACGTATATATATGACTTGGTGGATGCTGAAATAGGTGGAGGAGTGCCTGATCTTCGGCCGCCTCTTCAGAAAGTCTGTCTGTCAGTGCATGACTGTGATTTTATTTAAGTTATGTTTTGCGTACCTCTTCTCTCCCCACAAGTACCAGGAACACAGGAGATTCAGGAAGTAGCGCAATCAGAAGTATGCACAGTATAGACAGCGACAAGTTCGTGTATATTACTTGCATGTACGTGAAGTATCCACCCAGCGTGTAGGTCATCAGGATGCCTGGAAAGCACAAAAAAAAATAACTTTCAGTTTTTCTTGTCATATACTCGTACCATCCAAAAGAGTAGCACAAGTGCATATTCTACTGGATGAGTTTAAAGCCCATGTAATAGGGAACAAGATTATCAGCCCGTTACAGAAACGAACTTTAACTTTTAAAGCTGTCATTAAATACAAATCTTCCATTAACTTGTTGTAGAAACCAACGTTGGACCCGATTTTAATGGTTCTTTGATGAAATTTATTAAATCATTGGCGTTAATGATTCATTACATAATGGGGCATTAATGTTTGTCTTTGTGCAACTGAGTTTAAGTCTATTGTTACCAGCCGAACACAAATCCAGAATAAGGAAAATTAAGTAATGAGAGAATTTTCTAATGATATAGGTACCCACATTTTGCCTGATCAGGGTATCGAACCCAGAGGTCGCGTGCCACCAAGCAACGGCCCGGAGTTTGGATTTACGCCCAATTGATGGCAATATCATTGTCGCAACAAGCAAAATGTGAGTATCCAATACAAATCTGCCAATCCCTTCGAGGACTACAAGCATGAAGTTATGTTAAAATATTACCCTATGTGATCGAAACAGAAATGAAGAGGTCCGTAGGAGAACCAAGATAGCCAACATAGCCCGAACAATTGCCAAACTTTAGTGGCAGTGGGCAGGGCATATTGCTCACAGAACAGATGGCTGACGGAGCCGAAAGGTTCTGGAGTAGCGACCGCGTACTGGAAGACATAGCGTTGGAAAGTGTACCACAAAGTGGACCCATGATCTTGCGAAGGCCGCAGGAATCCGCTGGAAGTCGATGAAGCATAGAACCGATCGAAGTGGCGGTGCTTGGGGGAGGCCTATAGTGGACGTCTTTTGGCTAAAATGATGATGATGATAAAATACTACTTACCCAAGAAATATCCAGAAGCCGAGCAAGCAGTGAGACCTCCTCGGATGGAGTCGTGAGAGATCTCGGATATGTAAATGATGGCCACATTCTGTCCAGCAATGCCCACGCCAGCGACACACGTGGATATTAGAACTAGAGGCACGTTGCTTGTTAGTGATATTGTTAGCCACGCGAACTGGAAAGAAGAAATATTTCATTAAGTTGTGACTGGGAAGGGTTCCGTACCAACAAAAGTATATAATAAATTATTTATTTATTTTATTATTTGTATAATTTTAGAATAATCTATTACGTCGGTTACCGGAGTAGGTGCTCGGTTATACACAGGCCTCCAAGCTAGACAATTTACTTTTTTTTAATATATTTCATCATGAGTGTTCTCAAAACGGTGAAGGAAAACATCGTGAGGAAGCCGGCATGTACTCGTACCAAAAATACAAAAAAAAATCAGTCGCACCGCACTGGACCCGCTCCTTCTCACAGAGATGGGACGTGTCCCAAGAGTGGGAACGCATTATAGGCTGATTATGCTAATTAAACCATTATTATTTTATGAAATTAATGATACTTACAACATAAGGCAATGTAAATAACATAGTGGCATATTTCCTCCCGAATGTATTGAAAGCGTAACCACAGAATGGACTGATGATCAACCCGCCAATGTTGGGCAAACTGCCCAGCAGTGATACGTCCATCGAAGACATTGGCCTTGAGAGTACTGTTTCATTGGACATGAAATTGGCCACAGTGTTTGATGGCCAGGCCATCACAAAACCTGTTTGACATGCTTGAAAACATACTGGAAAAAAAAAAAAAAAATTATAATGTTAGTTGAATAACCCTCGCTATAGTGGGGGTTAGATACCGGGGGTTGAGATTGATAAAACTATTCAATTTTATACTCAAAGCTTGTTTATTCACAGATGTAGTGGTTACACCGTAGATAACAAGTGGTTTGGTGGTTTAGATGTTAACAAAATTTCTTAAATTCTAAGACCTTATATTATTGGTGGAAAATCTCGCCACCGCGATTCAGAAATCGATCAAAAACGTACAACGCCATCTAGTGACGTGTAAACAAACAAAAATATTGAACAGTTGATGTTACGATAGTGGTTTAATCAGATATTGTCTCTGTGCGGTTAAACATTCCGCCCACCAAGGACATTTTGTGCAACATTATGTCCTTCCAATGTTAAATGTTACAAGCTATAACTAAATTACTAATCAAACAGTTTCAATTACCCTTAAAGTATGCCATACATATCTTACCTTAAACATAAAAATTACTTACATGTCTAAACAATGCTTAAAATTATCACTTATACTACTAACATAACAACATTCTTAGGCAATAGGCAAGACACACAGTTTTGATGTTGGTCTTTTAAATATGGATCCATTACTGCGAAGTGTGACCACTCGTGTAAGGTTGTCTAACCCCGGATGTTTTTCAACCACCCTGCCAAGAACGTAACGGTCCAATTTACCGCCCACCCTCAGGATTTTGACGGAATAGAGGTAAAGATACTTAAACTTCTTTCTTTTAGGCCTTTCCTTTTGCAGATCTTTTGATAGAAGTACTGCTCCGCACAACTCTATTCGAGGCACTGACACCGTTTTTATTGCTGCGACATTAGTTTTCGTCGTGACTAAAGTTACATGAACACCGTCAGTATCAACTACCCGTGCATAAACTACCGCAGCGTATGCTGATTTGGACGCGTTGCAAAATCCATGCAAGTCATCCTGCTTGTCACCGGGTTTCATGTTCAACCATCGAGGTATTGAAAATTCCGTTAAACCTGACAACTCCTGCCGGTAAGTAAACCATTTCTTTTTTATTTCACATGAATTTTCCTCATCCCAGCTAATTCCAGAAATCCATAATTTTTTGTTAATCATTTTTGCTAATATAATCACAGAAGCGACCCATCTCAAAGGGTCAAATAGTCTTGCTTTGTCTGATAACATTTTTCTTTTATTTACAGGTTCCTGCAGCAGAGGCAACTGAACAGAATACTGGAAGATGTCACAGCTTCGGTTCCAGGTAAGTTCCAACGTTTTAAATATTTCATCTTGTTTTATGTTGATCTCCTTTTCTACACCATCCTGTCCCTTGTATGAGTGCCTTTCACCGATGATCTTCTCAAGTAATTCACTGCTGTTGCTTGACCATTTTTGTAAAGTGAATCCTGCTTTTGCTAACAACTTGTTCATTTGGCTATAGATCTGCATACCTTCTTCTATCGTGTCACAACCAGTCATCAGATCATCCATGTAATAATCCTTAAGTACTCTATCAGCTGCTAGTGGGTACTTGACACCTTCATCGTACGCTACTTGCTGCATTGATCGAACTGCTAAGTAGGGCGCTGAAGATGTACCAAAGGTAACAGTAAGTAATTTATAATCCTTAATTGCAGATTGTTTGTTTTCTCTCCACACGATGCGTTGAAAATCTGTATGATGGTCGGCCACGCGCACCATTCGGTACATTTTGATAATGTCCGAAACTAGACAAATACGGTGAGTTCTCCAACGAATCAGTAAATGTCGCAAATCTGGTTGCAGCCCTGGACCAATCATCAGGTCATCGTTGAGCGATATTCCATTTTTTCCCTTGCAGGAAGCATCAAAGACAACCCGAACCTTGGTTGTGTCTTTATCGTCCCGTATAACCGCATGATGAGGTAAGTACACTGCATATTGATTTTGTTCTTCGGCTTTAGTTATTGGCCTCATGTGTCCCAGCTGCAAGTATTCGTTGATAACTTCCTCATATTTTGTTTTTAAATCTATGTTTTTACAAAGTTTAGCTTCTAATGCGTAAAATCTGTTAATTGCTACTTTTCTTGCATCGCCATATTTACAGCTCGGATCTTGACTTCTAAATGGTAAGTTAACTACGTAACGACCGTCATTGTCTCTTACAGTTGTAGCCTTAAATATCTCTTCGCATCTGGTTTCTTCTTCGGTAAGTAGAGGTTTCTTATTTTGTGGTTCCTTTTCTAATTCCCAGAACTTTTTCAGGACTTCATCATCACCAAGGCGAGCATGCATCACTGTAATATTTGATGTACTCTGAGCAGCGGAAGCTACGGTTCCTGATAAAATCCATCCCAATGAGGTACACTGTGCTACAGTGCTACCACCAGGAGCTTTCTTAAACCCGTTTTGTAGAATCTGACTATAAATTTCTGCTCCTAACAACATATCTACTTTATCCGGTGTGTGATATCTAGGATCCGCTAATTGTATATCGTTAACTTGTGCCCAATCTAAATATACCGTTTCCCTACCAGGTAATAATGACGTAATCGATTTGAGAACGTATGCTTTGACTACAAGTTCAAACGATGGATCGACCCTAGATTGAATTTTAACCTCGACAACCGAATTTAAGCTTAATTTGTTATTAGCATCTATACCCGTTATTAAACCTTTAGCTGGTTTTTTCTGTAACCCTAAACTCTGTACAGTATGTTCTGTAACAAAAGACGCCTGTGAGCCTTGGTCTAACAAGGCCCTGATTGTATAAGTAGCCCCATTTTTCGATACGGCCCTCACTAGAGCCGTGGCTAATAGAACTTGGCTATTTGCTGTACCTTTCGAAAAACAGGTTACTACCTTGTTTTCAGCTTCTACTCCAACCGTGTGTGTATGTTCTTTTGATTGCAAAACACTATCGCTAGACGAATTTCCCTTAGACTCCTGTTCACCTTTAGGGTGCAACAAGGAGTGATGTCTCCGTTTACATACTTGACAACAAGCTGTACATTTACAAAACCTGGCAGAGTGGTTGTGCCCCATACAATTAAAACATAAGTTATGATCTTGCACAAACTTACGCCGAGTATCCACATCCTGGCTAACAAATTGCTTGCAATTTCTCAATTTATGCTCGTTCTTACAAAGCGGACAAACCATGGCCGCATTATCATTATTTGCCGTGTGAAAAACCTTTGCCTTACTAACATTAAAATTATTTTTACTTGGCTTTGTTTCTAGGAATTCAAATGCCCTATAGCGGCCTGTTAAAAATTCTTTGAACTGTTCAAATGTAGGCAGCTTATCTGAATCAGTGTTGCTAGTTACCTTTAGTTCCCAATCCTTTCTAGTGTCTGAATCTAGTTTTAATGTTATGATATGAATGATCAAAATATCCCATGAAGTTATATCAATATCTAAATTAGAAAGTGCATTTAGGCAGTCGGATGTTGTATCCATTAATTCCTTTAAAGCACTAGCTGACTCTTGTACTATGTTCTTTTGACTGAGCAATGTTTTCAAAATACAGTGTGACAAATATTTCTTATTATTATACCTAGTTTCTAATTGAGTCCAGCATCTGTCATAATTTGATTCCGATATTGGTATATGACGTAAGAGCTGCTCGGCTTCCCCAGTCAAATAACTTTTTAAATAATGTAATTTTTGAACATTATCAATAGTACTATTTTTATGTATTGCCGATACAAACAAATCTCGGAAAGTCGGCCATTCCGTATATTTCCCCGAAAATGTTGGAATAGTGATTCTAGGCAACTTTATATATGTGCCTTTACCTTCGGAAACATTATTTGATGATGACCCCGCAACCGGAGAAACATCACTACCCTTAATATTATTTAATGTAGTTTTTAACTCGCATATTAAATCTAAATATAAGTCTTCAGTATTAAAATAAACTTCGTTTACAGTGTAAGGTGAAGATACCAAATCCTTAGGTTCAAAATCCTTCACAATTTGTGTATGTTTTAAACTAAATTGCGCCCATAACTCATTAACAATTTCTATCCTGGATTCTATATATTGCTTGGTAATCCTATCCTTCGGCGACTTTTTGAAATTACTTTTAGCTCTCAATAACCGAGTGTGAATATCATTTTGTACGTTAACATGTGATTGCAAAGACATTTTGAAATTTGTAATCCAAACAATTAAAGAAAAAAAAAATATAGTTTAAAAAAAATCTGCAAGTATTAAATATCGAAAATTTTACAAGTCAATGTAAACAATGAAATTTTTCTAAGTCTTTGATAATAAGTTTCAAAAAATTTTACAAGTCCAAAAATGTTATCGAAAATTTTACAAGTCGATGAATTCAACAACGAAATTTTTCTAAGTGTTTGACAGTTTCAAATTCTACTAAAAATCGGGCATAGGTTCCCCGTCTCAACACAATTTGGCTTAAATCTATCTAAGTCTAAACATGCACACATGAAATTATTCTAAGTCCAAATTTTACTAGTCCAAAGTTAAAGTTAAAATCTTCTAGGCAATAAAGTTCACTTTTGCTTGACACATAAGAAATCACAAAGTACTCACGATTTTCGGCACTATCACTCACTTCCTTACGACCTAAGTCGTCTGCAGCTTGCTTGCTGCTGATTGGTACTCCTTCCTCCGTACCTCCCGCAACTGGATCCTGGTACTGCTCTCTCCATCCAAGATCACCCAGCAGGAGCGTATGGGGATGATGTTTCTCCGTCCAAATAGGAGAACACACCTGATTTAGCTGGACTGGAACAATCCTAGCCAGTCTAGCCACTTCCGGTTCGAAGGACCATGAATAACCCTCGCTATAGTGGGGGTTAGATACCGGGGGTTGAGATTGATAAAACTATTCAATTTTATACTCAAAGCTTGTTTATTCACAGATGTAGTGGTTACACCGTAGATAACAAGTGGTTTGGTGGTTTAGATGTTAACAAAATTTCTTAAATTCTAAGACCTTATATTATTGGTGGAAAATCTCGCCACCGCGATTCAGAAATCGATCAAAAACGTACAACGCCATCTAGTGACGTGTAAACAAACAAAAATATTGAACAGTTGATGTTACGATAGTGGTTTAATCAGATATTGTCTCTGTGCGGTTAAACATTAGTCATTGAGAAAATACAATAGACGATGTATATCTAGTAACTTAATCCGCTTAACCGTTCTTAAAGAGTTAGAGAACCCTGTAAGAAATCGACACGTGTTTCGCCTCTCAACGAGGCATCCTCAGGACGACGATTGACCTGTTGCGAACTCGGACACGAAGTGTTATCAACGCGAGCCGAACGCAAAGTGAGCTTCAACCGCCCGTCACCCCCACTTATATAGGATCGCTTATCGGCCCATCAGGCTATAACACTTCGTGTCCGAGTTCGCAACAGGTCAATCGTCGTCCTGAGGATGCCTCGTTGAGAGGCGAAACACGTGTCGATTTCTTACAGGGTTCTCTAACTCTTTAAGAACGGTTAAGCGGATTAAGTTACTAGATATACATCGTCTATTGTATTTTATGATGGATTTCCGCAAGGTCACGCCTGAGTCAATTAACTATCTTAGTCATTGAGAGCAGTGGTGGCCCAGTGGTAACGGCCGCGACTTACAAGTTGTAGGTTGTAAGTTCGAACCCAGACAGGCGATTTACTTTGTGTAAATAATTTCCTCACCACTGCTCTCAAAACGGTGAAGGAAAACATCGTGAAGTAAAAAGTATTCTATGTCCTTCTTCAGGTGGTCATGGTCTACGCATGTGCCAAATTTCATCCAAAACCGTTCGGCCGTTTTAGCGTGAAAGCGTAACAAACAAACAAGGCCTTTCATAACAGTTTTCAAATAGAATAGCAGTGTTTAAGGGTCCGGCGAACACGGGTCGCAACTGCAAGTCGAGCTGGGAGGAAAATGCGTTTGGAATATTGTTATCTCTGTTCTGTTGTGTTGTTGTTGTTTTGTTGTTGTTGTCTGTGTCTGTTGTGTGTTATATGTGTTGTTAGCGTTGTTAGCGTTGTTACGAGCTATCGGAATTTATGATAAATTTAGATGTGTTCCGTAATACCAAAAATTATGAATGAAAACTTAATATTCTTTCATATTTTTTTCTATACTTTGTAACTAGATAATATAAGCTATGCTCCTGCCGAAACAATATTCCAAATTTTGTTGTTTATAACACAGAAAAAACATTATGAAAACATGTCATTTAGCTGTAAAAATGTGCGAAATTCAATTCGCTTAAACTTCATTATAGGTAATATTTTGAAAAAAAAAAAGATGTACAAGCCTAGATAAATACTGTCTAAATCCGAATATTACCATAATACGAGTATGATGGAAATATGCTCAAATTGCAAATGATTTAGGTATTACGTTTGTATGGACAATTCAAGGGTCGCCGCCGTCTTAAGGAAATGGATATATTTACCGATGTTCAGCTGTTAATAATAAAACAATATACTTGTTTACTTCTAACGATTCAGGAAACTTTTGATATGAGACAACACGTGTGTTTCTAAGATTGGTTGAGTGTGATAAGGTAGAGGATACCACTCATATTTTGGCAGAATGTGTCCGGAACGAGGTTGAGAGGAGTAACTATCTCATAGAAAACGGTTTTTATTCTATAAATGTTGATACCTATGTATAACAGTATCTTAGCTGCTCCCTTGTCCAGGACAGCCAAAAAAATTTACAAAATTGTAAACTTAGGTATTAAACGTAGATACGACGCCGGGAGGGGACGCCCTAGGAGGACATATATACTGACCTTATTGGTGATGTTCTTCAGAAAGGACAGGTGCGTTGTACTCGCAACCGGTGAGCGTGTATGACCAGATGTATGAACGTAAACGAGGCAAAAGGAGTATGTAAGGATCGTAGCAAGTGGCGTTCTGTAGTTTCTACCTACCCCCATGGGAAGAAGGCGTGAGTTTATGTATGTATGTAAACGTAGATAGTTATAGAATGCCCATATGAGGGTGACGTGGTCATATTGATCAAACCCTCTATAAACTAATAAAGAAAAAAAAAACTGACATGGCTGACAAATCAATCTTCCTAGCCTTTTTCCCAACTATCTTGGGGTCAGCTTCCAGTCTAACCGGATGCAGCTGAATACCAGTATTTTACATGGAGCGACTGCCTATCTGACCTCCACAACCCAGTAACTGGGTAATACGATACCCCTTGGTAAGACTAGTGTCAGACTTTCGGGCTTCTGACGACTCGTAACGACTGTCAAAGATCCGCAAATGACAGCCGGGACCAACGGCTTAACGTGCTTTCCGAGGCACGGAGGAGTCTCGGTATGTAAAGATGGTCACCCATCCACTGACCAACCCCGGCAAGCGTAGCTTAACCTGATGGATCGACCCGTGCGGCTTGTTATTACTTAGCCACGAGCTCCTCCTCCTAAAAACTGACATGGCTGACATGCTGGTGTAATTTGAGTGGAGTCCCCCCTGGCACAATGTTCTAGCAATGTTCTAGCAAAATTGTAAAAACTACTGTATTTGTTGCGCTACTTCTTTCCAACCAACGCACTAGGAAGTGGCGTTTTGGGGAACTATCTTATGTAATTTTGAAGTTTGAAATGTGCTGATTCAAAATTCAAAAATCATATATAATCTAGGCTGAGAATCAGCACTTTTCGAACGTCAAAATTATATAAGACAGTCGTCCAAAAACGCCCGCTTTTCTTCCCGCTGATTCTCAGCCTAGTTTGAATAAATGACTTTTGAATTTGATTTTGGTACAGGTACGAAACGTGTTTTCAGCAACCAAGATGAAAATCACACACCGTACATTATTTGGATCACTGCAAACTATTAACACTATCAATATTTCACCTATGGCATGTCCGCATATATTCGCTTTATATAGTTTTAAATAATGTTTAATAGGTATCTTCTATCTATACATATTATAAACCAAAGTCTTCTCACGTTTGCCAGTATGTCCGCGATGTTCTTCTAAACCATGCAACACATTTTGATGAGGTTTTCACCATCGCATCGTTTAGAGAATTTATTCCGGAAGGTTTATGTGTATAATACGTTAATATTAAAGTTACATTTACCTAAGAAATCTCGATGTTTTGTCAAGTCGTAAAAACCGTGCGAAGCAGGAGCGGGTCGCTAGTCATTTATAAATGTAGAACTGAACAAAGATTCAATATTTTAAGAATTAAGTAGCAGGAATTGAATGCCTTCATTCGTTTCAGACTGATTTATTTACGTAAACATACAAAATTCTTGTTTCGCAAACACTAATTTGACAAACGTATTCTGAAAATAAAATATCGTTGTTACTAAAACTTGAAAAGCTCTATTCTTAGAGCCTTTCACACACATCTATCAGCTGTAGACTACGTGACCAAACCAATCATCACTTAAAAACAATCCTCAAAACCCTATTCTTTTACCCAGCCAGGTTCACTCATAAACATAAATAAAAACAAAACAAAAATACTTACTAACAACCGTTGCCAAACATTGAATTAAAAACTCAGAAGTCCTCACTTTTTCCTTTTCCATTTCGTCAAAAAAACTCCACTCACTGTTCCCCTTTTATTTCCCTAGCTGATCATCAAATGACGACTTTCTATTAATAATTGTCATCTAAATAAGAAGATCATATTATTATGGTATCTTTCGTACTATTTGCTTCCACGCTGGCAAGCAAACAAACTGTGAGGCGAATGTCACAATTGTCTTCCTTGTTATCTTATTATTCAATATAGGGAACGCGTGAGTATTATCGCTTCGGTAGGTCAGGAATCGTTAGGAGAAAGAGGTACGGCATCGCTGTTTTCCTCAGCGATGCCGAATATTTTATGGTTTTCTATGTTTTTACATAGAAAACTATAAAATATTGCGCTGATATAAAAAGCCCTTTTGACTTGAATCCTCATACATAATCAGCCTATTAATTTTCCCACTGCTGGGACACAGGCCTCCTCTCTGTGAGAGGGAGTGGGCCGTAATCTACCACGTGGACCCAGTGCGGGTTGGTAGATGTCGCATGTCTTCGAATTTTCGGTTTTAAGATATACCGGTTTCCTCACGATCTTTTCCTTCACCGTTTTGAGAGCAGTGGTGATGAAATTATTTACACAGAGTAAAGCGCCTGCTTGGGTTCGAACCCATGACCTACAACTCGTAAGTCGCGGCCGTTACCACTGGGCCACCACTGCTCCCACCACCACTGAACCCTCATAGTAAGTAGTTTTACTAGACAAGGAAGATTTTCAGAACTTACCTAAACAGTAGTGCCAGATTGAGCAATTTATCGTCATATTATTTTAAATGTCAGTAAATTGCGCTTATGAAGGACTACTAAAAGAGCATCGGTCGCACCTGCGGCGACTGAAATGGTCAATCCAATACTATTAAATGCAATATAAGCAAGCAAGTCTGCAATATTTGTATATATTATACATATTTGTAATCATGTTCTCGAAAGCGGCTCTAATGATTTCGATGGAGTTGCAAAATAGGGGTTTACGGGGGCGACAAATCGATCCAGTTGGGTCTCAAATCTGGGAAAATTCGTTTTCTCTATTTTCACCAGAGCAGAACTCTGTCGCCAGTCCAGGTACTGGCTATATAAATAACTAAAGTTAGTCTACATTCCCATTTCAACTGACAGTGGAGATTTGAATATTTCAGTCATGTTTGTAGCAGCACTAGATACTTACGAGAATGTTGCCATCATTTAGCAAACTGTTGTATAGAATAGTGGTAGCTTTATAAGGGCGGATTCGACTAAACTTTTACACCTCGTTTATGTATTATCCTGCGAATAAACGTCTGACAGTTTTTCACTACAAAAACTGTCGGACGTTAATTTTATTTCTTGGTTAAAAGTGACTTTGGTCAAATCAACCATTAGTTTTTCTACGGTTTTAGCAGATCACAAACAGTCTATAATTGGTAAACCAACGCCTGTGGTCAGATGCGGGCTTTGAGTTATATCGGTTCAACAGATTGCAACGCATCGGCAGCGCTCTTTATTGAGATATAAAATTTCAAACAGACAATTACTAACACTTCTCTATCTCTTACTTTTGCATAGCAAACTTATATTTTAACATAAACATTTATTTATTTTATTATTTATGTACACACAGTAAAACACACACACACACACAGTATTACACACAGTATTTATATTTTATATTTATATTTTAATGTTCAATAGATTACCTATATTTGTCAACTTGGGCGTTTGTTTCTTATAAATTCTTAGCTGCCATTTATCATTAATGGGTCAAAGTAAAAAATAAAATCAATAAAAAACAAAATGATAAACTCAGCCCTTTTGTAACCTGTCACATTAATATTAATTCGCATGACCGATAACTGGGGCACTCATCCTTTATTCTCGTTTATTGCTGATAGGCAAACAAATGCAGACACCCGTATATGTTTGTAACTCTCTTTATTATTATGTACGACTCACTTCAAATAGATACATGAAACTCAAACTCAAAACCTCAAACTCAAAGCAGTTATTCCAACTAAACCAATTAAGGCTGCACTTTTGGATTGTCAAAATAATCGGTCAGTTGGTCAGAAAGTTGAAGCTAAATGTCCATTCCAAAACGTAGATATTTATCGAGAACAACGGGCAAGAAACTCCAAGAAAACCCTTTTCAAAATAGATATTACAAAATACTGGGTATTTTTATTGATTCTATATGTGAGAACAATGTAAAAAAAATATCAAAAACAATTCAAAATATAAATAAGATTAAAAATAAGCCCTGGCAGATAAAAGATGACCAGTCTCAAGTGACGGCGCGGCGCCCGTTTACGAACATGACGCGTGGATCAGCCCCATCCAGCTCAACCATTTTTTATCCAATACTATGGCATCATTACAAGTTCTTTAAGCTTCTGTCATAAAGCTACCGCGTATTTACATACTTCGGATCACATAGCGAACTATGAAACGAAGTACATAAGCTAAACGAACTTAGCTTAATTCCCAGTCTGGCCTACTGGTGTCAGAAAGTAAAGGTACAATTACTTTGTGGTCGATCAACCTCCACGTCGTCGAACGTCGAACGAAAAAGTAATCGATGGTTGATCGATTAACGTAATTCGGCTGCCAATGCCATGTCATCGATTGACTTAGATCGATCGCATTATTATGTTTCTACCGCGGTTTACCGAAATATCAACAGCCAGTTTTAAAAGCCTCGATTAAATTAGAATACTTTAAGAAAAGCTTAGCCGAGCAAGTTAGTTGCCCAATAAAATTTACGGGAACGACGTGCATTGTACACAGAATTTGGAAGAGCTTAATTTATTCTTGGCAAAATTCTTTTACAGATAAACAAAGTACCGGAATTATACCAATTGGTGTTCATAAAGAGCTGGCAAGTACAACTCCTTTATAAAAAGAAGATTTGGAATAAAACGTGTGCGGTCGGGGGACCTCCGTCAGGAATGAAGTTCCTTCTCACGTATGATTTAAAACAAAAACAAAGTTTTCGCCATCTTGGGTTTTCATTTTAACTTCACTGTCAGCTTTAACACCCTCGAAAACCATGAAACACTACCCATGATGAAATATTTTTGCAGCCGCCGTATTGGATTTCATTTTGACCTTTATAATTTCACCCTGAGACAAAGCCGCGTGGAGGGGCCACAACGGGCATTTTTATTGGACGATTTCTATCAGTTTTCTCCTACCGCAAGCCGTGTTAAAGAACTTCTAGCATGGAATAGTAATGAAGACGACTGGTTTTGTTTCAGTCACCAATTTGTGTCCGACAAAGTTTTTCTCGGTAACGACAGATGCCCTATGTTTTCCCCTCGTTTGCTTGCATGAATATCATAGTTATTTTTATATTTTGGTGGAACTTCGTCTTTCTATTACGCTAACGCTCACAAAAACTGTAACCTTTCCTTATTACATTCATTGTTTTTGACCCTAGAAACAAATCGTAACGTATTAAAATAACATTAAATTTTTTCGTTACATATAAACTAATCTGCCAACATAATAATATTATACAGATAAAACAAGTAAATGTTGAGTTTTAGCAAGTAAACACACGTCTTTATGGTTTTATTATTTAGGATTATAGCCAGTCTGTCGACGTGGCAATGTTTTATTTAAAACTTTTTTTCTATGGAGAAATTTTATTGGTTTGTATGTGCAAATGTAGAAAGATTAATAAAAAGTCGCCATCGGCCAAAAGACTTTTCTTAGGGCTTCATCACACTGGCGATTTGCGAGCGAGTTATCAGCGAGGCAACTATTCAACGCTCTCGCTGTGTGTGTGGGCCGCATATACGCAACGTGTCCGCCTCGTTTGCGTAAGGATACCGATTGACGTGAGTGTACAAGAGAGAGCGAGACAAACTAGTATTCAATATTGTGGCAAAGCGAAGAACACGTCGCGTAATCGCGGTTAGGTCGCTTCGCACCCGTGGAGAGCATGTTTAAAGATCGCCAAGCTAGAGACGCGCTGACAAATCGGCAGTACACGCTCTTAGGCCTGTCGCGCGTCGTACACGACGCATCCAATCACAAACCATTAAACACAACAATAAGCCTCTGCTCTGTGTAAAACTTGTATATGTTTAGACTTATAACTTGGGGAGACACCTCTCAGGTAGGTGTCTCATTCCATCCTGATAAATCTATCTTGTAGGGTTGAGAGTCGTTGAGACTCTATGTCTCTTTAATCTTCTATGTTGAAGGCCTTGATCTCCACCCAGTCTGAGGGCAAGCTCATTTTTGTGATTCAGTCTTTCAGGTAGTTGATGCTATATTTCGCTATCTCCTGTTTGACAGTTGGTACATTTAAGTCAAGATAATATGTTCTCATTATTGATGTATTGAGGGATGTTAAAGATGGTCCTCAGTATTTTTGTTTGAAATCTTAAAGAAGGATGCCCATTTATGGCCCGAAACGCCCAGCAATTTACGTATATGTAAAAAAAACATCGTTATTTCTAGTTATCTAACAAGATATTCATTTATCCGAACAAGATGGGAACATTTTTGCACAAATAAAAAGTACCGAAACGATAAATACGTGAAAATAATTCCCTTTTGTGGATAAAATCAGCAGTGTTGCCAATAATTATTAATTCCGTTCACGAAATAATCGATTATGTTTTCATGGATGTTTTACTTATAATATCAGATCCGTAATGCTTATTATTCGATGTATTCAAACAAATACGGTGTTATGTTTTTACTATTGATACTAAATGAACAAGCGAATTGATAGTTGATATAATAATTAATGCATAGGATCATAACAAAAACGCTACTACACATTTTAATTACCTATAATTCTTTATGTGTTCAGCACAATAAAGATAGAATATGTTAAAGAAAACATATTTACAAAGACGTTCATAACTTCTTAACCTTTAAACTCCCGAGGCAGCCGCAAGGCTGCCGCAAACCATATTTGTCCTTCAAACCCCGACGCGGACATACGGCCGACGCAGGTACACACGGTTTAACAGACGACGCAGGTACAATCTCTATTTCTACTATGAAATTAGGGCTAAACTGGTCTGTGAACAATTTAACTCTATGGCCTGACGGATATTCTCGTCAACTAAATCATTTAATTATTAAATTCCCGTTTGTCCCACCAGGGGGATGACGGCAGTGGGACGAACGGGAATACACCCTTTTTTTTTACGATTTTTATCATAAAAACCAATATCCAAAAATATCAATAGGCAACATTGAAAAAAAATGTTGAAACTAACTGATGTCGCACGTCACACGCAGGTAAAACGTCATAGTCACGAGTGCGCGCTCGGCATCGTATTTCGTTATTTTTTATTGTTTTTGTGTGTAAATCGATGGGAAGTGTTGTTATTTCCATAAGTAGTTTTTACATACATCGTGGTAGATAAATATTTGCACTAACTAGCATCGTTTATTAAATACTTATTTTGATCCGACCAAAAAAAACGTCGGGAACCCGTGAGTGAAAAAGTGAATGTGATTATTTTGAGTTTTGTGTGTGTTTCGTGTCGTGTAATCGCTGGTAAGACTTTATTTTATTTTTTAATATTAGGTACTTAATCGTTTTATTATTTGAACTAAAATACACTGTTTATCCATTTTTTTTAACCAAATAATGTTACGTCATCAGAGTTGACGTCGTTAAGATTAAAGAGTCACAGTGGCGATTATAATTTTGTATTAAAATTAGGATTCGATTAAAAAATCGATATCGATCTATCAATTTTTTGTGTGTGGTGTGGCAACATTGAATTATGCCGGCCGGCTGTCAAGTCAATGTCAAATCACAAATCGACTTTCTTTGTTTTCGTTTGCATAACTTTATTTTCTTGCGAATTTGTTATTTTAACCATCGAATACGCTTATTAAATGGACTCCGAAGATTCTTTGAACCCTGAGCCCTGACGACCACGGCCTGAACATGGATTCCGCTCCCGCTTCCACAAATTATGAAGACCCCGGCATTGTCGCTGGCCCGAGTACTTCCGTGCCCTAAGTAATTCATTCAAAAGGTCATTTACGCTGTGTTAATTGTGGTTTAAACGTCACGAGAATACGAAGGCATTTCTTGGAAATAGCAGAAAGAGCGAAATGTTATACAACAATCTAAGGCGACCCACCGACCAATGTGTTCGACACAACAGGTCAGTATCATGTCTTCCTCTGAGAAATTATTTTTAAATAAATAGACTAGAGCACTATCAAGGTTAGAGTTGTTTTAGGATATCTAATAATTATGACTTGTTTATTAGGTACAAGTGTCGAGTGACAGTTTAGTGTGCGAACAACAAAATGTACAGATTGATGGTCATGGACAAGTGTGCATCAGCTGCGTGCGGCAGATTGGTTTTGAGAATAAGATCACATACACTCAGGTCTGATTCTCCACATGAACAACTCGAAAGGAGTGTGATTGCCCGTCAGATTGTACCAAGAGCGGTAAGTTATCAACAGTTTAGAATTAATACAAGCGTAGTTCTGAGATTTGATACTGACATACTTCTGAGTCTATATAAGTGTAATATTCAACTTCTTTCATGTCCGCACAAGTTATATTTCACATAGTACAGATTGTCTAGAAACTTGAGAAAGATTTTTTAGAAATTAATTAATAATAATATAAAATGTTATTGATAGATATTTTTTGATTGTGTATTTATTTGTACCAAAACCACAGTAATTCACGTTTACTGTCTTTATGCACTGAGCTTTAATTTTTATTATTATTTCAGTTGCCATCATCATCTCATTAGAGCAGTTTAGAGCAGCATCATGTTCAACTACAGAACCGGAATCTGAACCATCCAGTCTGCCTATGGAGCAATTTGAACCATCCAACCTACCTTCGGTGCAATCTGAAGTAGCTGACAGTGCATAGCAAGCGGGACAACAAAGCTTGAACACATCCAACAGTATACTGCTGCCTTATTATGTAAGAGCACCAAACACTCAAAATCAATGTTTCTTTCCTGGCTGTAACAAGACCAATTGGCTCGCTGTCCCATCAGCTCTGCGGGTACATCTATTTTGTAAGTACAATTATTATGTACCGCTGGATTGTAGAATCTGTTATTACCTAACCCCTGGAATCTACTTTTAGAATCAATATATAATCATATTAAAACATTTAGTGCAGCACAAATTGAAGATTTTGCCTCATTGAAAAAAACGATTTTATCTAAATAACCCCAACTTTTTTCTAAACCAAGACCTTGACCATTTCATTATTTAAATCGCATATTATCCTATCCATATACTTTGAATTGTGTGCACTTGAGGCCAAAGTGTCTATGGAGCACGGGCAATCCCCTTTCCAGTATCTCGAGATTACTGTTGCTGGCCGTACCCCAAAGCTGTATGCCATAGGTTTTATAGACTAGTTAATAAAGCTAGATAGTTTGTCGTATCATGTATCTGGACTCATCATCTCTCTCATCCAGCAGATTGTATAAAGTATCAGGTAGTACCTACTGACTGATTGACATAATCTCATAAAACTCTTTACATTTTCTATCCTGAGTTGTTTAGTAAGCCCAGGTACGCACGGATCACCCGTGCGTACCTGGGCTTACTAACTACTTTTTTCGCGCACTGAATTTTCGACTCTTGTTCTCGAGCCGAGCATTGAGAATCCAACAGAGCGCATTCTAGCTCGTCAAAAAAAACCTTATGTTGAATTTTCAATTCTTAGCTCTAAGCAGTGCATCGAAAATCAAGTGCACGAAATAAAATACACGCGGTGACTTCACGAGCAAAAGTTAGTGTTCCAAGCAGCTGCATAATTTTCGTTCATCTGCTATCATCTGGCGTTACACGTCAGGAAATATTATAACTGTTTATCTACATATTCTTTAATGAAGGCTTAACGATACTTGACAATATTTATTAGCATAATCATAATATGTTTTGTTAAAAAAATCTGTCTATGAGGAAAGCACAGCTTGTGCAACATGTAGGTATTGCACATGTGCAATGTGTTAACTGGTCGTTGGTCTAGTGATCGCCAGCACTACTGCAGAGCATGAAGTCCTGGGCTCCATTCCCGGGTTGGGCAAAGTGTTATTGGGTTTTTCCATCTGGTATTTCTCAGTAGCAGCCCAGGAGTTTGGATTTATGTCCTGGTGATACTGTTACCAATTTACCTATCTTAATTATTTTGTTTAGTGTGGTGTATAGTCTCATAAGACCGTATTCACATGACGTCTACAACGAAAAACCGTTGCGTTGTTAGAAAATAAAATCACGATTCGCCATGCTTGATGCTGGATGCATGTGTGTGCTGTGTGATTTCTAACCCTATGGTTATCTCTATAGATAACGATGCAATGTCTAATGTGTCCTTCATTTTACCTGCACCTTGCTTATTCCGATCGTATCCCACAATCCGATACCAATTTAGTACCACTCTTAATTTTCATTTTCATCTATCATTTCACAACGGGGATAATTTCGTATTGTGATTGGTTCGCAACAAAATATTAATTTTATCCATATTCTTAACGAATCCCACAAAGTGGGATCGGATTGTGGGATCCGATCGGAATAAGCCTATACTTACTTATCACATCGGAAAACAGCACTGCTTGGCGGCAGAAATAGGTGTGATGGTAGCTTCCTCAGATGAGCCCTTTCACGATGTTGCTTTCATCATCATCATAACAGCATTGTTGCACTCACTGCTGAGTATTATATCTATAGCCCTCGTCCCTTTTATACCATGTTTCCCTGTTTTGTGATAGTCTCAAGCTCAACCTAATGAACGATAGTGGTTCGATCGTGAACGGGCGCCGTCAGTGGGGACTGGTCATCTTTTAGCTGCCACGGCTTATTTTAATTATTGAATTGTTATTTTTATATTTTTATTACGGACGCTTTCAACGTGCACGTCTTTCTACATTGTTCTCACATTTATAATTTCATTATGAATGATGTAACCCATATTCTAATTTAAAAGAGTGTCCGTGGAGTTTCTTGCCCGTTCTTCTCCATAAGAACCAACTACGCTTTGGAATGGGCAACTAGCTTCATCTTTCTGACTGACTGACCCCTTGACAATTCAAAAGTACCTGTAATTGGTTTATTTGAAATAAATGCTTTGAGTTTGAGATAATGCTCTACTTACTATTAACAGTCATGAATGATAAGATCGTTAATGATCGATTCTTATACGTTATCAACTTTGTATATTATTGTTGTCACAGAGATAAAATAATAAACAAACTATTTAAGATCAAAACAATGGTTCAGTTCACACTTGCAAAGGAGGCTGATAACCGTATGATACACTGTATTCATTCAGTTTTAGATTATAATAACGACTGTGTTAGCACTGACCTCAATTATTAATTGTCTTGCCAGTGTGTTCGTTTATTTAAGACCAGTAAGAAAAGAATTTTATAAAATGAGGCTTCATAGATTCCTCTTACTTATACCAGTGTGAAAGCAGCGTTTGTGCAACTAAAAACCAGTATTCGTCAACTCCCTGCCCTATATCCTGAATAATTTCGAATCGGTGCTGTATGTCTTTTTCATCTATACTTATCTATATATCAGCAGTCATCTCAGAGCAGTTTTCACTTGGTTTCAATTTATCATCTCTCCTTTAGTCTGTCTTTATAGTTAGCCATCTATATACATTTTTCTTGTCACCTGCCCCTCATTCCTCCGCATCACATGAGTAACTCTTACTTATTAAGTCCGAATTTAAATAGACATATAAATATTCTTTATCTTATCTACTCTCGTCTTATTGCACTTAACGTTCTAACCTCAGCTGAATGCATATTTGCCTTTCGTTCATCCCTTTTGTTGTCCATCATTCAGATCTCTACAAAACAATACCTCTTATCAGAATTTTGTAGATAACATTTTTTTTAGAAGAGCGTTGTGATCTATGCTCGGTACTTTCTTGAATGAAAATGCCTTGTTCTGCATTAATACACTTACAAGCTGTTGAAATGTGATTATATTGTTCTATGTAATATTTTTAGAAAAATGTTACATTTTCCTTTTGCTAGCATCTTTGAAAAATGTGTTGTTTTTAAATAATAATGCATCTAATATTTTGCATTAATGTTTTATTCGACATAATATGTATTCTATTATGCATAAAAGAACAGAAACTATTATTTACATAAACAATTATTATTCAGATTAATTTTATGATTGTAATCTTTTACAGCTGTTACGAAACACAAGGAAAAGATAAAACTATTCTTAGAAGGGGACTAAAAGATAATAAAGACGCGATTCTTCTACAAATAATGTTTTAATACTTACAAAAACTTAATTCTAATATTTACACATAGAAATAACTTATTTTAATACATAATTAAAGTATATTTTTACAGCTACAATTAATATAAAATACTTTTATCATAGGTTATCTTTATGAAGAAAAAAATACTTCACATCATTTATTGTTTTAAATAAGTTTAGATGAATGTTGCAAACATTTACACAATCGACTATGTTGGCCACTTTAATATGTCTCTTTTCAAAATAGCAAAAGTCGTTATGTGCTAATGATAATTAAATCAGGACTTTGTCAATGAGAAGAACGACTGGTAATATCAGGATAACAATTTTGGAAACAGAAATAATAGATATGAACTTTAACATAATCATTCAGATTCAAAATTATTAAAATCTGATAAGTCTACTTTAGATATGAATGACAAAACCCCACCTAAATAATAAAAAAATATTATTGGTAAGTTCATAAAAGATTTATGATGTTTGAAGGATACACACAGCGAAATACTTTTGCAATAATAATTTTAGATCTGAACCTGACAGTCTTCTCATTTATCCCAATGATGACATTGACAATTGTGTCTTAAGTCTAATCTATTGGTAATAACTATAAATCGCATTTTGTTGGCAGTGTTATTTATTAAAATGCTGCGCGACCGCATTTAATGAAGTGAAAGATTGACAAAGTAACAACAGCATTTGATGCTATTTTAAATTAAGTAGACGATACAAAACAACATATGCCAGTACATGCAATTTTAATGACGGAAAACAATGACAGCAAAAAAGAACGCATATAAAAAACTCGAATAGCGCAAGACGCGGTATCTCACGGGGCAATCAAACGTATGGAATACTGCAGATTTCCCATGGCAGACTTATACATGTGGGAGGCAGTGTATTCTTGTTCCTAATGTCACTGTATTCTGATAAAATTGCTAGTTGTTTAACATTTTATATTGTTCTTTTAGATCTTAAGACATTACTCAAATGAGTGCGATCTTAATCTGTCATATATTCAGGTTTATCCATATTAAGACTATCAACACCTTTTGTGTTAATTGTAAAATCTACATCATCTTCATAAAATTTAAATACTTTGTACCATAACTTACTCTTCATATTTCTGCATATTTATACAACATTCCATATTTATAAATACTTATCAACCTATTGGTATTTCAAAGAATCATTACCGAGATTTCAGCAAAAGGTTCACATCGCTATCTCTATAAATAACGGAAAGATAGCTAAGACCAAATACATAAAGGTTGCTTACGAAAATTTAACGGAACCTCGAGATTTCTGCCAACAGTATGATACAAGGATACTGCTCATTAATGACGCAAAGAGTACTAGACTACCACCCCATAAAGCAGCTGGTGGAGACATACAAAATCCTGTAGGTTGTGGAAGATCCTCTGCTAAAACAACCCTTAACCCTTTACCAATAATCGTCGAAGGTTCTTGTATAGTACTGTTCCCAATATGGATGATATCTCGTCTCCTCCTTCTAGGCTCTATACTTCCAGGGTTAGGACAGACATCACAGTCAGTCTTACACAGTTCAACCTCGCATTGAATAATCAGATCCATTTCATCAGGGAATTTGAAAGCGTTGAAGAAAGCGAATGCTATGACTGAAGCTCCAGTGTTTCCAGTGTCTCTAGTCTTTTGGAAGGCACCGAAGACCTTCTGTTTTAGGACACAACCATTTTCATCAGTCAGAGGAACAACATTGCGACTTTCAGAGTCTCTAGCTATACATTCTCTAACAAGGATGTCGAAACCAGCATCTCCTGTTACTGACACAACTAAAGTCATCGTTTCGCCGATCTTGACTAAGCCATTTGCTTCGGGTGCGAAAGGTCCTCTTCCGGCTTGGATATCCAAGCGAGCCATGGCAGTATCTCCACTGAAGTTGCTGGTAATCTGGTTCAGCATACCGACACTGAGAGAATGGACCAGCTGTTTCTTTAGGTTTCCTTCCCACAGACATCTGACTCTTCTGATGTGATCCCAAACTTCTTGAATGCCGACTTCGTTTTGAAGAACAAGGACATTCTCTAGGTAAGCTTGACCTTCATTCTCGAAATCGCTGTAGAATCTAGTACCACAAGTGTTTAGGCTAACTGTGAAAGAGTACTTGGCTTGGTTGGAGTTCTCTCTGACATAAACGCAGTTGGGTTCGTTGTAGTGGTCTTGAGAGTAGATGATTCCGTTGTACACCTTGTTGAATTCAATATTAATAGTCATCATTTCTTTGCCACAGTCGACTGTGATCTCATGAATATGAGGAGGATGACGGTCATCATCGTCAACTTGAACTTGCGTTTGTGTAGTTTCAACACTTGTACCGCTGACACTGCTGGAAATCGAACTAGAAATGAAATCAGTGTTTTCACTTCCACCACTTTCTTGTGACACGTAAATCGCAGTCGTTTGATCGGTCTGGCTGGGTTTTGAGTAATCGTAACCAGGTTGGGACGGTTGAGATGGTTGGGAAGGCTGGTAGCTTGGAGAAGAAGGCTGGTAACTGGGAGAAGAAGGATAACTTGGAGCTTGGGATGGTTGGGATGGTTGGTAGGATGGTGAAGACGGTGAACTTGAAGGCTGGCTTGGTTGGTAACTAGGAGTTGATAGACTAGGAGAATAGGAAGGCTGAGATGGTTGGTATGTCGGCTGAGACGGTTGGTACGATGGCTGTGATGGTTGATAAGCAGGTTGAGTTGGCAGGCTTGGCTTATAGCTTGGTTGGAACGGCTGTTGAGGCTTATAAGGAGACTCAGGTTTGTAAGGTGACTCGCTAGGTTGATATGAAGGCTGGCTGGGTTGGTAGGTTGGGCTTGGCGATGGACCTTCGTTGTAGGTCGGTGAAGGTCGAGTGCCAGAAGCTGGGTATCCGGATGAAGGGGGCAGGTATTGGTTCGCCGGTTCAAAAGGTCTCGGTTTTTCTGGTTTCCCTCCGAAGTACTGACGAGCTGAAAGTATATAAAAAGTATATTAGTAAAGATACTATTGAAGGATATTTCCATTAAGACCCACTGTGCTTGTGCCTGTGAATGCTAGAAGATGTGATTCGTGCAAAATATTTGGTGTTTGAAGGTCCTACGAATAAAATAGTTATGTATTTTATTGAATATCCTTGGTATTGATGGCCTAATAATTATACTACTGTATCGCCATTTATTTTTTTAAATATGTCACCTATAAAAATATTATTGTATAAATTATTGATTGCGCTTTTATTGATATATTCTTCTTAAGTTCAGATACAATGACAAACATATATATACTAGAAAATCCTTAAGCCTAGATCTTAAAACTAATGTGCACCTTTCCTATTCTTCTGTTGGTATAAGCCCTGTATCCACTGCAAGAGATTGTTCACCATGTCATCCACCTCCGCCTGCTTCTCTGGCTGCAGGTCCGCTGGAAACCATGGTCTTCATCAGCAACCAGAAGTTGGTTAACCCCACCAACCATTCAACTCACCACAAGTTAGTTCTTGAAGATAGATGCTAGTATTTGGCAGGTCTTGGAATTGTTAAAGTCGATGACAGAATTGAGCAGTAAAAGGAAAGAAGTTATGAAAATTAACAAGGACAATGAAGGCCAATGTTTTCATTAGAGCATGAATGAATAGTTATTGATACAACAATAGTAGTAGTTCCAACAGATATTTTGAATGAACATAAAGTGATGAACATGATAAGTTATAATATCTAAGATAGAAGAGAATAAGCAACTACAAAATACAAAGAATCCTTTATAATTAGCTGAAAGAGAGTACTTACACTACATAATTAGTTGCTAATTAACCAAATTAAGAAATAAGTAACTAAAGAAAAACTATAAAAGGTACAAGCATGAAAAGTTTGTAGAGAAATACTAGAAAGAAAAGTTTGTAGACAAATACAAGAAAGAAAAGTTTTACTAACTACAACTTACATTACAGCAAACAAAGAACTTAAAAGAAATGAAAATAACAAATTCTACTCTAATAGAAATACTACAGAAAAAGAAGAAAAAAAACACCAGTATTAAAGTTAACATAAGCAAATTCTTAGCGTGTTCATATAAAATGAACTGTAACACTTTTTTATTTGTGGGCAAGGTTCAAAGAAATCGAATTTAATTTATCTGAACACGCATGGAAAGATGACAACTTAAAGCTAAATGTTTAGAGAATTTGCGTAAATTGTAAATATTTTTTGAAAGTAAATGTAATTTAACGTTTCTTAATTATTTTAGAAACAATAATTTCTTGAATGATTTAAAGAAAAAAAAAGATTTTTTTTGCTAATGAAATATTTGCAATTTTCAAAACTATACTTGTCATAAAATTAAGTGAAGCCAGTTACATTTTATGACTTGTATAGTGACACAAATGGAGACAGAATCAATTCAAAGCAAGTTATAATAAAAGTCACTTTAAAGACAAACTTATAATTATGAATAAATCATTAATTTGTTATTTACATCTTTTTATAATTATATTCTATTACACCTGCAGGAGACATATGGCATAAGTATGCATATTTTGAAGATTAAGAAGATAATAATTTATGTATAAGATCATTAATAAAGGAAGTGAAGACATTAGAACGCTACTAAAAAATACAAATAATTTACTAAATCGTCAAAGAGCTGTCATTAAAGTAGAAAAAATGCAGAACCAGCTAGAAAGTGAAGACAGATTGAAAGTATGAAGAATTAATTGCCGCCGAAATATTTTGAATAATAACATAGTTATATACCGTGAAAAATTTTGAATTGCGTAAACAATTTGAATTTTATCACGATCAGCATCTAGACATGCATAATTATGTGATTGTCTAGTCACACATACAAACAGTTTGTTTGCATATTTGATTCAAAATCTTTGTAATGAAAGAAAAAGAACAATATAAACTTCGGTACCCTAATTACGTAATACACAATCAATTCGTTTTGAAACAGATTACTAATCCATTGCTTCATAAGTTCGAAATTTAATTCTGCTCTGCAACGTAATATCGCATTGAATGTTGTTGAACTGTCAAAATAAAACAAATGATCGCTATCACATTGCTTCTGCAAGATAGGTAATAACCCTAGATAATTGATTCTGGATCTAATTTTGTTTGGCATACTCTCTGAATTCCTAAAAACTTAGATTCTAGGTCTAAATGTCATCATATCGGCCTACATATTGGTATTGCAACAATTACAACAAATAATATCTAAGTATAGCTTAGATATTATTTGTACATAAAAGAAACAGAAAGAGGTGCCACGCGAGTGCAGCCGCGGGCAAAGCTGTGGAAGTGTCCAGAAATGTCAAGAAATATCAAGAAGATAGTCATCTGAATGTCAAGAAGAAGGGAGGAAATAGTTCCAGAAGCGTGGAGTGAGTGTAGCTTAAAGCGCCCTCTGCTCGTAAACATTTGAAAATGCTGCCATAGTAACTTGACAAAGGGCTCGCCAGATAAAGTAATGGTTTGAAGAAAGCAGCAGTAGCAGATAATATATCCATTAATTGGCCAGCATTTGTCTAAGTAGGTGAGAGAGCATTATTCACTTTCATCAAAGAAATAGACTGACGCATTTAATGAATGTGTCAATGTTCTTAATTGAATTCTGCCCAAGATTCAAGGCTGAAGTCAGGTAGCGAATTTTGTTATCAAAGAAAGGGATCGATTGGAAAATAGTTGGAATGGGTGTCTCTTTTAACGAAATATTATGTCGTCTACAAGCAAGGGGCTGTGTAAGTGTGGCAGAGTGTTAAGTGACACATTCAGGTACATGATGCATTGATTATATCGATATTTACCGAAATCGAACTTAGAAAATACAGTGAGTTCAATTTATATAGAGCCACCAACTAAGAGCTCTTAGCACAACGAATTTGGGGAAAATATTTCTGCACGAACAATATTTTTCAAAATATTGATTACATCTTTAAAAGGCTTTCTAAAGTAACTGCATTTGTATTTCTCCATGGATTTGTCACGCATGGATTCTATATTATGCATTCGTTTTGCAATGTGTTAAGAAAGAAGTACTTTCTGTTCTAAGTTTCTACTATGTTCAAATATTTGAATAAACTATCAATAAATCAATGCTGTACCCAAAGTAATAAGGTTGCACATATAAGGCTGTATCTGTGTCGTGTACGTACCAGTCTTGCGTTTTCTTGTTTCTGTAAAACATATTACAATTTAATCTAGATACACAAACATAAATAAAAAGAAATGATTTATACACATGAATATTTATAATATACATATTTTTACAAAATGTACACTAGACTAAACATACAAAAAAACCTTAAATACTAACATGCATCAAGATATTTATACAGGCATTTTGCAGAAAAATGCGTTCGAAAAATATATGTACAAAAAGAGAAATATATTTACATATTTTCGCTATAATATCTATTACCAGTAAAAAGAATACCCATATTTACAAAAATTTCGTTTGTGTGTGGAATATTCCACGATTTCATTAAATAGATCTAAAATATCACACAACACCTACGGAAGAATCTTTTTGATATTCTTTAGTATGTTAAAGTATACGTAACTGACTTTCGTGTGAACCGATAGAACTAAAAAAAAAATAAGATTAACACTAACAATTTACTATTCGAAGTTAACGTGTTACGCACCTCGAATCGATTATTTACAATCCTAATTAATTTTGCTGTGTTTATACATAAGATTAAGATGTTTCTTTTTTATGTAACATAAAAAAAATTGTGTAAAAGCGTGGCGTCTGGCAGCGAAGTAATCGCAAAATTAATCGATTACATGTATGCAAATTGAAGAATCCTAAATCAACATTTTTATAATATTTTCTATGTTGATGGATGGAAAGAGGAATTGAATAGAATAGAATGCTCTTTATTATGTATACCATACGCATCACAGAAATCTAATTTTACGTAGAGTGGACACAATGGGCGGTCTTATCGCAAAAAGACCGAAGAAAATATGGATGGATTGTGTATGGGATGAGATGAAAGAAAAAGGAGTGAATGAGACGAGATACGGCTGACAGGGGAGAATGGAAGTAAAAAACGTGTTATTCCTACCCCAAGTAACATAGACCAAGGGCTGATAGATGAATAAGAATTACCAATCATATCACCAACAAAAACACGATTAAATAATGAGATAACTTTGACAATATCAGTTGTGTTTGCGATCGGACAATCGTTGTACTTTTCACGCGATTACAAATTACATAACGAACCTAAAAGTCGGATATTATTTACCTGCTGTGTGAAACGTTTTGTATGAAGTATAATATGCATTCTAACATAGAAGGCGTTGGTGGCTATATATGGCCTTCCTTTATGTGTCATTTGTCTACCCGATTCAAGCTTTTGAATCAATTTTCCACGTTATATATTTTGTGCGTTTGCACTATGCAAAGATTCTCCATAATTTGTTCTACTCTCTCTTCGGTCTATAATGATAGATTTGGCGTCCTTTTGTGTGTGTGTAAATGCGTTTTTTTTTTCTCCTTAAATGTTCAAGCTTTTGAATGAATTTGTAACGCTTTTGATACGCCAGGCTTCTCCGTAATAATTTCTACTCTCTGAGCTGCTTGGGTATAGGTTAGTAATACCTACTTAGAATGATGATTTCCCATTTATTGTAATCTAAAACTATCAAAACAATCGTTAGCTATTACGACCACCACAGTTTGGTTGGCCATAAGAACTGTGGCTTCGTGTAGTTGACTCTGTGATCACCCACTTAGCCGTATAAGTAAAGGAAATCCTTCCGCTATTTGACACACTTCAGATACTTTAAAATCTGAGGCCCGTATTACCGAACCTCTCTCAAGACTCAAGTATTACTTAAAACTATGTAGTTTCAACCAATCAAATAGCTTTAAACTTATTTCAGGCTTATTAGTGATTCGCACGAAATTAATCGCCGGAAACGGGCAAATCAACACTTTTAATAAATATAATTTTTTCTTGAGTCGATTCGCACGAAGGTAATTTATTTATAAGCAAATTGACAACTCAAGAAAACGATTCGCCTAAATTCTTGCGAATCATTTTAAATAATCCTTGAGTCTTGAACATGGTTCTGTAATACGGGCCTAAGTTTTGGGGTTTAACTGATATAAATTATGGAAATTGAAGCTAATTCCAGGCTTGATAAGCTCAGACTATGCTAATGCGATAACTGGTTCAGTTATATTTAAAAATACACGAATTTTTGCCCACAACTTCACCCGCTTGGAGGTCGGAAATTATCCCACGGAAACGTACTAAATAAAAGAAATATAAAGTAAAAGTATCCCATGTCCTAACCTAGGTCATCGCCTAAACTAATTTCATCCAAATCTGTTCAGCCGTTTTAGAGTGAAAGCGTAACAATTAAACAAAAAACTCACTTTCGCATTTATGATATTAGTTCGGATAGCGAAGTCGCGCAGCAACTGTACAGTAGATAGTCTACGTTATAGTCTTCATGTCAAAAATGAATGAATGTCAAGTTTTTACAGATGTTGATAACAACATCTTGTCAATACAAATACTGCAAAAAAATATTGAGATACCTTCTTCAGTGAAGCTATGTGTTACAAACTCTTACAGACGTGAAAGTGTCTAAACTAACAGCTGATTCGTCAAACTGTTGCACCAGGCTACCAGGAATGCATGAAGTGCATAAAGCATACAACTATATTGTTAACAATAAACCGGTGAGCATGTGTCGATAAACATGCGTTTGTGTTTGACAACGTGAGTGTGTGTTAAGTGTGACATAAGTTTCCGGACATGGCTTAAGTGCGAAGTGCATGATGTTTAGACTTTTACATATTGTGTCATTATTATTGTAGACGGTCGGGTTTAACGAATTGGTCCTCATATGGCCTGACTAATATTATGTGTGGGCTTTAAAAGAGACTTTGGACCCTAAATTTGTTTCGCCATTTCTTCTCAGGGGTAGTCAGATAGGAAATTTCGATACCATCTAGCTTACTTTGGAAGTGAAAACTTCTTTGCCACTTTTTGGGTGAACAAAAATCATGGAACTCGCGTCATCGTCACCGAAGGCGCATTACTTGCACTTTTTTTTATTGACAGCGCACTTTGTTTTATTTTTTTGGATTTTTCTTAATGGAGCTACAGGGTCGTTCTTGTACTGACTGCAAGCCACATAAATTCCTGACATTTTCGTTAGATGGATGTTACTTAGTTTTCACTTCTATCGGCAGTCAGTTTTTTATTTTTTTTTGTAATATGATGGGTTAAAGTGATTCCGATATCCTATTTACAGAATAAACAATTTCATTTTAATCGAATTCTCTGAAATGAACAGTACCCATTGCTAGAAGCCTTCTATGATAATTATGATATTTTCACAGTGGATAAAAACTTTGGTTGATGGTAAATTTTACCGATAGTTATGGGAAAGTAGGTTACTTTAATAATCGTATTGGCTCGCTAAGCCTAGAGCTAGCACTCTAGGCTTAGCCCTTATCCCAAACATATTATAATCGGTAGAAGATTATAACTTGACTCCTTCTCAGTACTCTGACCTACATAATGTTCACAGCTAAACATTTTGTCTGATTTGGTGTTAGTGAAAATGTTTACAAAGGCCCACTTGCGCGTTAACAGCTAACTCGGAGTTAACACCTAACTCAGGGTAAAGGCTCGTGCAGACCACTGCGACGTGACGGCGCGACGCGACTCGAACAATACAATTTCTAATAAAGCTTCACGGTATAACTAAAAAAAATAACCGTTGTCGTGTTGCCCTGTCGCGTCGCGCTAGTCTGCACAAAGCTTTAAACCAATAATTCTCTGGATTAACCCTGAGTTAGCTGTTAGCTCCGAGTTATTTAGCTAACCCATGAACACGCAAGTGGGTCTAAGTTAAACAAATACCCTTTCTAAAAATAATTAAATCTGTCATTCAGAGCAACAAAAACTTCGTGCTCTATAAAATTGCCTTTTATTTTTAAATATTTTTGCAATTTTCTTTTTTACTAAAGATCATTTCCATTTGTGCTCGTATTTAAATCATTAAATTAAAATAAATAAGCGGTTACTTACGGAAACGAGATGAGCTCTCAGCTGCGCCGGCGACCGCGACGATCGCGCACAGCGCCACCACAGCGCTTATGCGAACCATCTGGAAATAACAAGAGATTTTTGATAAATAAACAAAGTTTTAAAGAATAAAGAATTTCGCGGGTTACCTTAGGGCATCCCCCTTAAGGTGAAACAATTAGATATTTTTTCCATACAAATTTCGGAGCGGTTTTACTCCACTGTTTGATATCGAACATTCAAAGTTTAACATGATATCGTTAGGTCTCATTAGTAATTTTGTCTGTACGGAAGCAGAATAGTAAAATAAAAAGCCATTAAAAAATTATAAGCCAACAAAGATTAGTTTTTCTTGCTAATTTTAACGCAACTTTGGGCGTAAATAAGTAATACAAGAAGTGTGAAATCTCGAAAACAAAATCCGTACCGATACAGCAAAATTATCGAAGATTTCAATTAATTTTATTTCTAATTGATTCATGCAGTGGTTTTTTCATAAAACTCCATTTTCCAAAGAACGTTTCGTAATTTTTTACGCGCTCTTTTTACTAAAATCGTTCGGTACGGTGTTTCTGTGCGTGCGTATTATACGTTGTCCATGTAGACCAGCTTCTAACTGCTCATCACTGATAATATCTCTGACGGACACGATGCCAGGTGAGACAGCGTGGTTTTTGGTCATGCCCACCATTGAGTTCGAGCCCGCGACTAGTTCCACCTTAAACGATTTGTAGTGCAAGTGGCCTTAAGAATGTGTAATTCAAGGCTAAGTATTTTGGTATGTTTTTAATAGCCTTACTTGTCCGATAAATTAATGATATTGAGTTCAAATCTAATAACGTATTATTATCATAGAACTCTCTACATAAAACTACTTGATCAAAAATAAATGAAAACATCGGTGCAAGCCCCAGCATGATCAAATAGAATAACATGAATTACGTAACAACTACAATTATTATTCAAACCATTGCAGCCTTGTTTATATCATAAACAAGCAATTAAAAACATCTAATCAAGTCCATAAATCGACACTATTCCACAGCTACCCTCAATTCCAGTCAAAAATCAAAGTTAAACAAGTCAAGGTCTCATTAGCATAACAGCCTAAAAGATAAATCTATTGTTTGATAAGTCTGGGAATCGAACCAGGGACCACAATGAACAATTACTTAACTTGTAACGTGAGACGCCTGACGCAACGTTAACATAAACGTTAGCGTTAGATTTAGACTTAGAATGTAGATCACTGGATAGGAATCGGAATAATAAGGTATTCAAAAAGTATTGTGTATGTGGGGGCGATGGTAATCAAAGCTGTAAAAATTAATTAGGGCGCGATTGTGATGTAAAATATATGAATTACAGCTGCGCCCCGTGGTTTCTCCCGCATAAGTCTCGATCCCGTGGGAATATCGGGATAAAAGATATCCCATGTCCTTTTTCAGGTGTGGCTACCCATGTACCAAATTTCATCCAGATCCGTTCAGCCGTTTTAGCGTGAAAGCGTAAAAAACAAACAAACAAACTCACTTTCGCATTTATATCTTTAGTAAGGATTATTATTATTACAGTTTTTCATGAATTGGTTAAGACTGCGGTATGGGAATGTCCTGGTCTTGATATTATTGCAAACATTGATATTAATATCATCACGTTTTTATTTTGCAAAATTACAAAAGCGTTGACCGACTTTACATTTCAGGTTTTCATCATAATTTTTTTCGGAATTATTTTGTTGCAGACCTTGTGAAGGCCGCAGGAATCCACGGGATACGAGAAGAACCGGTCGAAATGGCGATGCTTGGGGGAAGCCTATGTCCAGTTAAGTAGTGGACGTCTTTCGGCTGAAATTATGATGATGAAAGATTTAGGTACGGTCAGATCTAAACAATACTTTATTCAAGACTGACGAAATCAAAAAGTCATTATTCAAACTAGGCTGAGAATCAGCACTTTTCGAACTTCAAAATTACATAAGACAGTCCCCCAAAACGCCCAGCCTTCACCACTTCCTAGTGCTGGGAAGAAGAAGTGGCGCAACAAACTCCCCTGCAGCCATGCAGAGAGCCAGCAGACACGTATTCCATTTCATTATGATTTCAATACACACACATGAATTTTACTATCTTCAAAACTGAACTGACGTAATACATTTCCCTTTAAACTTGCTAATTCATTGCCTATTGCTAGTCACACATCAAATATAGCACATTACTCGTCAAAGTAATCCTTCTGTCACGAGCTCATGAGCGTAACAGCAAAATGTGTAAAATGTTGTATGTTCACATAACAGTTTACCCATTTCGTTGTGTAATGTGGTGTAAACTATTGTAAATACGGCTTTGGGTCACACTCGATATGTTTTTATTAGCTCAAAATGGACTGTACTATATGCTTTTGGTTTCGTTTTGTTCTGCAGCTTTTTTAGGAATGCGAATTTATGATCGGTGTAGCTAATAGAATTTGCAAATACAGGGTGGACCAAAAATACACGTCATAAAAAAAACAATAGATTCCTCATGTCCAGGGGTATTCGAAAATATCCCATGTATGTTCCGCGATTTTTTTTAGTTTTCGAGATATATTTTTTTGTATTATTTTTGAGTTTTCTTGCCGGTGGAGACTCAAAAATTCATATATTTTTTGTAGTGAGGATTTTCCAGTATTTTTTTTATGGCGTCGCTATTTGGACCACCTATTTTAAAACTTAAAAGGATTTTTGGTCTAACCTTGAAGATCGAAGGCCAATTACAGTGAATTATTAGAAGGTTAAGTACTAACTTTTTTGATTTTTTTGCGTTGCTTAGGAACCTGCATAGTTCTTAAAGTCAGCTAGAATATAAATGGAACCTCATTTTTGTCTTTTTAAGTTGAAGTTGAAAATTTCAGTCTTACCACTAAAAACTTAAATTCCTGCTATCGATACTTTTTGAGTAACTTGCAGGAATGTCGCATAGTATGTAAAATGTTATATGTTCACATAATAGCTTACCCTTTTCGTTGTGTAAACTATTGTAAATACAGCTTTGGGTCACACTCGATTATGTTTTTATTAGCTCAAAATGGACTGTACTACATGCTTTTGGTTTCGTTTTGTTCTGCAGCCTTTTTAGGGATGCGAATTTATGATCGTTGTAACTAATATAATTTGTGTCAGAAAAGTACCGCCGGGGTCAAGTCAATCCTAGCACAGAATAAATTCAGATGGTTCATTCCTCATTTTAGGAGTGATGAAACTACAAGTACGCGACAAGCTCATCTTGTCGGGCCAATACAGTGTAACGTAGTCAGAAGGTATCCGAGCTACGAAATAGAAAGAGAAGCAACTTTTAGGTGAATATAACTGTAGGTAATTAGCGCTGTGCGACCTGAATTGCACTTTATTGTGTCGTAGCAAGAGTCGCATTTTATTTAAATGATTTTGCTGAGTATCATCTGTATTCATCTGTGAGCCTAGCGACAAAAGCCCAGCCGGTCTGTTCTGTTAAAAACTCACCGTGAAAACTTAGACCGAACTGAGTTCGAAGTGAGCTCAAAGTGAGCTCAAAGTGAGCTCGAAGAGAGCTCGAAGTGAAATCGAAGTGAGCTCGAAGTGAGCTCGAAGTGAACTCGAAGTGAGCTCGAAGTGAGCTCGAAATGAGCTACTAGCTATTTACATTATTGACAGCTCACGCCACCTACCGAGGTATACGAAGACTTCTTCACAGTGCAATTATTATTTAATTCTCTCCATTTTTTCGTGTGGTTAGTGACTAACCTGTCAGAGTTTGTATGCCGCCCATGCGCCTCTGACTTAGGTTCACATGCCATCTAGAATGGGCACGCCACAATTGCGGCGATAAGTCCCCTCTTTGAGGAGTGGCTAGAGAGGCGCCACGGCGCCCTCACCTACCGCCTGACTCAGGTCCTCACCGGACACGGTAGTTTCGGGAGGTTCCTGTTTCAGATCAGGCAGGAGGAAACGCCCGGGTGTCACCACTGCGTGGATCGCTCGGAGGACACGGTGGAGCATACGGTGGAGGTCTGCCCGGCTTGGGCGGAGCACCGCCGTGTCCTCGTGCAGGCGATCGGCGGCAGTGACCTCTCACGTCCGGCCCTGGTCCAGGCCATGGTGCGGAGTGAGAGGGCATGGCAGGCTGTCACCTCCTTCTGCGAAACAGTAATGCTCGTGAAGGAGGAGGCGGGGCGCGAGAGGCAGAGACAAAGGTCTCTCCCTCGAGCCCCTAGCCGCCGCGGTAGTAGACGCCCCGGGCGTCGGGAATCGATTGCCGATTTCCGGCCACCGTAGGCGCGGGCTTGCGGACGGAGAGTAATGGGTAGCTCTCCGTCCGATCAGGACCAAGCCCGGGTCGACGGCGCGTAGTGTTCCACGCGCGCCTCAAAGAGTTGTCAGCGAAGCTGAAGGGGTCCGTTAGGGCCGATACCTACCACTGGGGTTGCGGATAAGTCCTTAGGGGAAACCGTGGCCCCGGTCTAGGCAAGGGAAGGAACACGGGTGGGTTTTAGTCAGTAAAAGTCTGACACGCCCTTCCGCTCCGCCCAGAGCGGGAGAAGTCATTTGATGATTTCCCACCCAAAAAAAAAAAAAAAAAAAATGCCATCTAGAAATATCTCTCAGGAATGCCGGTTTCCTAACGATATTTTCATTCACTGCTTTTGAAGCAAGTGATAATTATACAATACGCACATGAATCCGAAAAGTCAGAGGTGCGTGCCTTGGGTTCGAACTCGAGACCTATGACTTGGTAGTCTTCCGGTCACATCACTAGGCTCTGCTGTTAAATTAGTTATTATAGAATAGATCGACGGTAATATTGTTTCTTGAAATACTATGGAACTATCCAAAACTCAGGTCTCAATAATAATATATAAATGGATCCATTTATTTGTATTTTAAGAATTTAAAGGGTGCTTCACACATGTTCCGGTCGGCATGATTCGGCACAGGCTGATCCGAATCGTGCCGAATCATACCGACCCGAACAAGCGTGTAGCACGCTTAAAAGAAAGGCATAATTTTTCTCATAATTTTTTGAAGTGAAAATTTCTTTAGGCGCTATGAGCACTTTTTGGTTAAACAAAAATCGTGGAACTCGCGTCATCGTCGCCGAACGTCATCGTCACCGCACGCTTCCCATGATGTGTTGACAGCGCACTCTGTTTTATGTTTTTGGTTTTTTTTTTATGGAGCTACAATTTTTGCTCTTGTACTGACAGCAAGCCTCATAAATTCCTGACATTCTCGTTAGATGGCGTTACTTAGTTTTTACTTCTATCGGCAGTCCCCGAAGACAATTCCGATTTTTGAATTTTTTTCACGGACTAAAGTCACTTACAAGTGTTAGCGTATACTTGGAGTAACTTAAAGCTTAACTGGAACTTATTTTACCGACTGCATAAATCCGTACCCAAATTGTGTTTAAAAAGAGATAATAGACTCTATTCAACAAAACGCCTTATGTAATTGTCCGATCGGTCTCATTTTGAGGCCCATTGATAATTTCCGACCAAACAATGTGCGTTAAATGGCGAACAAACGTGGCCCATTGTGTGCAGAGCCATCACAATGGGCCACAAGTTAATTTTTGTCACACCCGGATGAGTATGAAACCTTCTTTAATAATTCTATAGGGTTAAAACTTGCGATCTTACGACTGAGAACTATGCGAGGAGAAAACTATTGTTTTTAACTTTTGGGTCATTTTGACCTCTGATGCAATAAAGCGTTAAGAGTTCATTGTAAGCAGAGGGGCGTTTGAAAAGCGGCGTTTAGAACGTCGCGTTTAATAATTTGTGTTGTTTATACATTTATTTGTTTAACAAAACAAACTATCTTTACAGGATATCCTAAGGCAGTAGGGAAATAAAATAGGCACCCATAACACATAGGTAATTAATGAGAAAAAACAATTACAAAGTTTCCTTTTTATTATACCGCTTTAATAACCAACTAGTCGAGCAACTAGAGGAGCAGTGGTGGCCCAGTGGTAACGGCCCTGACTTACAGATTGTGGGTCGTGGGTTCGAACCCAGGCAGGAGCTTTACTTTGTGTAAAATAATTTCATCACCACTGCTCACAAAACGGTGAAGGAAAACATCGTGAGGAAACCGGCATGACCTAGAACCAAAAATTCGAAGACATGTGACATCTACCAACCCGCAATGGGCCCGCGTGGTGGATTACGGCCCACTCCCTCTCACAGAGAGGAGGCCTGTGTCCCAGCAGTGGGAACATTAATAGGCTGATTAATATGTAATAATATGTATGTTATTGTAGTCGAGCTTATAAAATCATCATCATCTAACTAGCCTTTGCCGAACTATGTCGGGGTCGGCAACCGGTCTAACCGGATGCAGCTGTACATCAGTGTACTCATAAAATCATTTCAATAAAATAAATAACTGCCTATTCATCATAATTCAATTGTTGAAAAAGTAACACAATAAACCAATAAGGCAGTTATTACAACAACAAAGTACGCATTTGATTGTCTTCACAACTCATTACTAAATCGATTAACGATAACCTGAAACAACACTTCATTGCACGAATATGCATATTAATTAATAGGAAAGAACATAATTCATTTCTCACACATTAAGTTCACATAGAGCTATTGTTCGTATAATTATATTAATAAATTCAGACCACCATCAATCTTGTTGCAACATTTGGCTCGTAAAAGAGTTTTATTATGTGACTAAGTGAATTACTGTATTATTTAATTATCTTTTTGATGGATTAAGAAGCGAAACTGATTGGAAATGCCTGGGATAATATTTACATAACATCACGCCTCGTTTCCCGGAAGGATTAAGCAGAGGAGTACCTATTGTGTACCCACATTTCGCCAGTTATGTTTAAGTCCCATGTAATAAGGGGCGAGCCAATATTTTTTTTTTACCCATGTGTTATCTCACCTGATGGTAAGTGATGATCAGGCCGAAAGTGGAAGCGAGCTTCACCCGGAATCCTCAACCACAGAGGAACTGGCTATCTTACCTCTAACTGCCGAAACACAACAATGCTGTTAACATTGTTGTTATGGCGACAGACTTAGATAAGATGGTGGTAGCTAGCCAGGCGGACTCAGAACAAGCTCTACTACCAACCAAACCGAGCAGAAAATTTTGCTTCCACTGGGAATCAAACCCGGAATCTCTGGGACAGAAACCAGAGGCGGTACGTCAGTGCAGTGGCAGCGGCGGCTATTGCCAACAACCGGGCAGAAATCCTGACTCCGGGCTGCAACTGAGAAATTCCAGTTGGAAAAACCCAATACATCTTTGCCCGACCTAGGAATCGAACGCAGGACCTGAGTGTACTACATAATAAGTGGCTCTGATGTTGTCGTGAAATTCTAATTCCGACAACAATAGTAGCTATCGTAAAACATTAATATCTGAGATATCTCAAAAACGCTCGTCTACAATGCAAAGATGTACAGTCAGTTACATAAACAAGATGTATGCCGACTCCGAGAATACTCACAGTATCACTGTTGCACGTCACATTACGTAACAGTGCGTTGTCATATTATGACACTTGACCTCACGAATGAACACTTTAGAAAGGAAGCGATTTTCTATCGGATATTTTTGTTTTTTGATCACTTCCATATTTTTAGAGAGATTATTATTAAAGATTATTAGAATCGTGTTAGGTAACAAGATTACATGTGATTAGGTTATGTTTAGATGTGGAAGAACATTTTGCGAATGGCTCTTACACGTTTATGGTCGCCTACCAAAACAGTCGTTATATTATTGTGTTATGTGAATGAAGTTCTACCATACTAAGGCTTCATGATTGAATAGGATAGCTACTTTAGGATTTTATCAAGACACTAGCTTCCGCCCGCGACTTCGTCCGCGTGGAATAGTTACTTTGGGCTAACGCTAGCTTTAACCAGCGACTTCGTTAAAAGAACCCCCGATTTTGAAACATTCTTCATTGGTGCTCCACTCCTATTGGTCTTAGCGTGATGATATATAGCCTATAGCCTTTGTCGATAAATGGGCTATCGAATACTGAAGTTCCTGAGATTAGCGCGTTCAAGCAAACAATCAAACAAACTCTTCAGCTTTATATATTAGTAGATATAATAGATTATAATAATAGATTATAATAAATCAACTTCTTTCTTTCTTTTTTGTGTGGTTATAGTGACTAACTTAGTGGGTACATCCATGGGTCTCTGACTTGGCCTGACATGCCGTCGAGAAATATCAGGCATGTCGGTTTCCTCACGATGTTTTCTTCACCACTTTGAGAGCAATGGTGATAAATTATTATAACAAAGTAAAGCGCCTGCCAAGGTTCGAACCCACGACCTACAACTCTTAAGTCGGGTCCGATACCACTGGGCCACCACTGCTCTCCCAGTCTCAGTAAATGATTAACATGTATTAATTCTGGGTCAGTGACAGCTCGGCCCGAGTCAACTCAACCCGATAAGGTTTTTCTAATATGTTTTCAATGTCCATTTGATTAAGCTTGACTAGTCAAGAATGTCTATTTTAATGCCATCCACACACCACCACGACCTACAACTCTTAAGTTGGGGTCGATACCACTGGGCCACCACTGCTGATCAGTTTAATATGATAATACTATTCAAAGTTCAAAGAAAGCCCAGTCTGGTTTGTTGGCATTGATCTTATTACGCGCTCACGACCAGGTCATTCATCTTTGATACTGGTCTAGTCTAATACACTGAGCCTAACCACATAGTACCTAACTAATATAACCTAAAGCATTATGGCATTGACAATTAGCACTAAATTGCTTTGGAGAAACTCTTCATATAGCTCATTTACATTTGCATTTGTTAAGCAACTTGTTACAGTACGGCTGTTGAGAAAATGCGTTCCTGACACTTATTAGTTGGACATTTTCTAGTAGTAATAAGGATCAAATTCGCAAAACACATATCGTTAGTATGAAACTGACAGCTGTCATGGACGCATTCTTTCGACGAACGGACTGTAGATTAAAGTAGGAAGAGTTGTATCACAAGGTCTCTCCAAAAGTGTCAATTTTGATTGTGAAGTATCACGTCAAGGAACTTAACTCGTTACTTAACTAACGCCAAAGTTAATCAGCCTTAAAGTCAGGTTTATACGAGCCCACTAAAGTGACAGTACAGTAAATCAGCCCCGCTGACTTGCAACTGGGCTCGTGTAGACACTAGTTTCAACCGAGTACAGAGCTGACTTTGGGTCCTCAAATCAGTCCAGTTGACTAACCGACCCGTCTATTTTCGGGCCCAGTGAATTCGTCCGCCTGACTTACTGCCGATCTCGTTTACATGAACCCACTGACTGGGTCCGTTTCGAGTCACTGGTTCCAGTCACTGCCATCGTATAAACCAGGCATTAGAGCAAGTCGACTTGCTGTCTAATTAAATATCATTCTACCATTATTCTTGTAAAAGAAAACGAGTCTATTCACAAAATTGAGCTGCCAATCAAAATTGCTTATCAAATCTAATCAAAATATTTTATTTCACATAAAGCTACATTGGCACATGAAACGACAGAAGCTAGTAGGTCGTTTCCTATGGAAAAGAGCCGGCAAGAAACTCCATGGTTTCTTATCAGAAGAACCCAATAATATTCACTCTCCGACATCAGACCCAAGTCTCTTTGCTCAAAAGTTTGCGCGTGCGACTACTAGAACAACGCGTTCGTTAACGATTAAGTTATCTACGATTATTATTATTGCTCAGCTGAATCGCACATTCCCATTAAGATTATCATTAATCACTGCTATGTTGTAATCCTTGCATCCAAAGGTCGCCGCCACAGTATTAATAATACCGAATATTACGATAATAATATCGTACGTAGTCGAGGACATATCGACAACGATTTATTTCAGTTAATGATTAACATGTGTGTGTATTAATTGAGGTGCTCGTGGCTAAGTAATAACAGCGACACTCCATATGGTTAAGCTACGCTTGCCGGGGTTGAATCGTGGATGGGTGACCATCTTTACATACCGAGACTCTTCCGTGCCTCGAAAAGCACATTTAGCCGTTGGTCCCGGCTGTCATTCGGGGATCTTTGACAGTCGTTACGGGTTTTCAGAAGCCTGAAAGTCTGACACCAGTTTTACCAAGGGGTATCGTATTGCTCAGTTACTGGGTTGTTGAGATCAGATAGGCAGTCGCTCCATGTAAAATAGTGGTATTCAGCTGCGTTTGGCTAGACTGGAAGCCGACCCCAACATAGTTGGGAAAAGGCTAGGCAGATTGATTGATAAGATAAATGATAAGTCCTCATCTCTTCCTCCTATCTTTCTTCTGCCTGTGCCCGACAAGGTCCACCAATGTTTTTTAAGCAAATGTCGAACACCTAAGCACATCCATTGTGGAATGCCTAAAGTATTGAGTAAATTTTTGATCAGTTTGACTCTACGGTTCCTATCAATCTATTATGACACTTTTTGTAAGAAAAACCACCTGTTTTCATGGAAACCACCATACCTATGTATTTCCGCCACATTGCATGATATTACTATTGCTTCGTGTCGGTATAAAATAGCACTATGAGATCACGAAACGAAACCATCAGGTGACGAAACCACACACGAGACGTTGATATCAAAATTATGCAATCTAAACCTAAATGACAAAATAAGGAAACCTATCAGATCCTACTGTCTACCCCATTTCCCAGAACCATGATACCGAAACGAAGCAATAGTAATATATCACACCGCATGGTGGCACTTTCCCTCATATCCTAGGTTCCTAGGTCCGTACCTACTAGCTACCTAGTAGAGATGGACCGACTATAACTTTGGCCGACTGGCTGACTGACCGACTAGTCGCTAGCAAAAAAGACCGTCTAGTCGTAGACGGCCAAGCCAATCACTGCTTTCGGTGAAGTTGTCTATTCGCCTACAAATAAATTAATTTCGTGCAAATCGCCTGAACAAAATATTATATTATTTAAAAGTGTCGATTCGACCGCTTCGGGCGAGTAAATTCGGGTGAATCACCAATAAGTCTCAGAACCGCGACCGTTAGTGTGATTCTATAAAATAAATAATCAAAGTTTTGAAGAAAATAAATATTGTTTAGAACTCAACTTTTTGTTAAAATTATGCTTTTCTTGATTGTTCAAATATTGACTATCAAAGGAAGAGTTCCTATTCCTAGATTGGATTTAATTTCAATTACAGACTTATTAACAATAAAGGATTTCGAAATAATTTCATCAATCACCCTATTCTAATCATAGAAATATGAATAAAGAGCCGACTAGTCAGCGCCTTTTACCAACTAGTTGACGACTAGTCGCCGACTAATAAGGCCGGATAGTCGGCTTCCCCGACTAGACGGTACATCTCTAATACCTATGTGTACCTAGGTCTCGTGGGAGCCGGCAGATAGCATCTAAACGTGCTAACAAGACGTGTAGAACGTTTTGTCGCCCGTCTTACCAGCATCTTGCTTTCAATTATACCTTAAATGGTAGTCTTTTACTTTGAAGGTAATTTGTTGGACTTATGAATAAAATCCGTTGTCAAATCGGTTTTTTAATGGCGACTCATGTTGGTGCAGTGATTGCAAATGCGACTGTTGAGCGAAGGGTTCTCGTTTGATGTTCGATACGCTAATTGCGGGGTTTTGCCATTTGGAAATTCTCAGTACCTTTTACTGCAGTAAGTATACTTACTGACGTTTTATAGCTATTAACCAGACACCAATCCGCGTGTTAATGGCTATAGAACCTCTTTACGTGGGACTTAACCAGTCATGCATATTATATTAAACGAAGTGTATAGAGTGCCGCGAGTTTCTTGTGGCACTCTAGTGTCACTGCCTCGGCCCGGCTAGGGTGCCGTGAGCGTTGCATTGTCACTGTTACTTGTTATTTAGGTTAGGTTAGGTTAGAACTGTGACCACACAACGCACGAGCCGAGCGAGCGTAGCGAGCGGTGCCGCGGTAGCGGCCGGCGAAGTGCCAGGGTCCGTTTAGGCACAAGAGAATGTAATGTTTTGGGAATGTGGTGTTTTACAGCGATCTAACCTCGACAATCAAACAAAATACCAAATGACGTGACTTAGTGACAGTGACAATGACAATCCAATGCTTGCGGCACTTGAGCCGGGCCGAGGCGGTGTTACTAGGGTGCCTGTAGTGGCACTTTATCCGATAGGGATAGAGTGCCAATGGTGGCACTCTATACACTGCCTATATTAAATAATTATGCATAACTGTATAGACCTTGTCACACTACCAACATGTCTATTTAAAGTTTGCTTTGGAAATTTGACTTGTACCAACTGTTTAAATCCCTATCCGGTGGTTTGAATGCCGGTGAATGTGCTCAGGCCTAAATGTGAGTATGTGTTGGTAGAAAGAAAAAAAGAAAAAGTATTTGTTTTTTGAAGTGAAAACTTCTGTAGCGAGTGGCATTGTACACTTTTTTTGGAAGGAGAAAAAAATGTTAAACTCGCGTCAGGACACGTGCCCTGATCGAAAATTCGTAAGATGTTGAAGTTTTTGTTGACAGCGCACTCTGTTTTATGTTTTTGGATTTTTTTTTATGGAGCTACAGCTTTCGTTCTTGTACTGACAGCAAGCCACATAAATTCCAGATATTTTCGTTAAATGGCGTTACTTAGTTTTCACTTCAATCGGCAGGCCCAGATAGGTCCCAATAGGTACTGTATGTCAAACTCAAACTCATCTCAAACTCAAACTCAAAGCATTTATTTCAAATAAACCAATTACAGGCACTTTTGAATTGTCAAGGGGTCGGTCAGTCAGAAAAAATGAAGCTAAATGCCCATCTAGCTAGATGTCTCTGTCTAGGTGCGTATCCCTTCGTAGAATGCATGCTTGATTAACATCAAGCCTGCATTCTCCGAAGGTATATATCCTACGATACGCACTAAGAATTGCTATAAGTATAATATAACTATACTTATTAACTATACTTATAGCAATTCTTATGCACTTGTTCTATTAGTTTATGTTAAGTCCAAGTTGACGTCCTTTGGCTTAATAATGATGATGACGACCAAGTATATCTACACAGGCACTTCTGTCAGTCTTCTTTCTTTGAACTATTACAAAAGTTACAACACCCAACCAAAGAGGTAACAAATAAGTCTACAACATACAAAATACGCAATACCAACATTACAATACAAGAATATCGTTCGTCATAACTTATCGACGATATATCGAAGATATTATTCGACTTGTCATTCAATGCAACGCTCTTCCTGCCGAGCAATGTGGTTTGATAAAAGTGATGGCTCAAGATTATGTAATACATAATGTAAAATGTGCTTTTTGAATGGTTATGTAAATGAAGTATTGTGTTTTTTTAAACAGTGATTGGAAATGGTATTGCGATACTAATAAAAAGATTGGTATCGTTTTATTACACACATCTGTAAGCATAATCAGCCTATAATGTTCCCAATGCTGGGACACAGGCCTCCTCTCTGTGAGAGGGAGTGGGCTGGAATCCACCACGCGGGCCCAGTGCGGGTTGGTAGATGTCACATGTCTTCGAATTTTTCGTTCTAGGTCATGCCGGTTTCCTCTTGATGTTTTTAGGGTTCCGTACCTCAAAAGGTAAAAACGGAACCCTTATAGGATCACTCGTGTGTCTGTCTGTCTGTCCGTCTGTCACAGCCAATTTGCTCCGAATCTAATGGACCGATTAACTTGAAATTTAGTACACATATGTATTTCTGTGACCCAAACACGGACGTGTAACGAAAATAAAATAATTTTGAATATGGGGTTCACTTTTGTGGGGCAAAGAAGAAAATTAAAAAAAAAAGTTTTGCAAATTGTACTGTGTGACATATCAAATGAAAGGAATGGTTACAAGAATCTCAAATAGAATTTTTTCATAATTATTAAATATATGTTTTTAGAGATATTTATGAAAATTGATGAAAATTGACCATTCCCCCCCCCTTATCTCCGAAACTACTGAGCCTAAAATTATGAAAAAAATACAGAGAATAGTTCTTTACTCATAGATTACAGGAAAACCTATAAGAAGTCTATGGTCTAAAAATAACATGGTAAATCTCTCAATATTGTATTTGCGGTTGGAATGTATGGGAAAATATGTTTTGCAACTACAATGTTAAGTTAGTTCTTGGGATAATTTATTGCTACTGCTAGTTCGACTAAGGCCCCAGTACACGTTGCTCGCCCAACGTGTACTTAGGCGAGGCATCCTTCACTTCTCGTACCTTCCGCGATGCATTCTGTTTGCCGATTTCACGGTGCGCTAGTACTAGCCGGCATTGTCGGTAGGCACTGCTAACACATTAGCCAGTGAGCTATGTAAAGTTCAATTAATCATTTTAGACGAAATATCTATGTTTTGAAGTAGGACATTCATTCATACAGACATCCCATTTGCTGGTAAATCTATTATTTCTGTAGGAGATTTTAACCAATTGCCACCAGTTTGAGACAACTGGATTTTTCAGCCTAAAACAGGACGTAACCCGATGGCAGTTTTAGCTCGTGCACCATTGTGGGAACCATTTAGCCTGTTTCCAATGAGCAAAATATTGCGTCAGAGGGATGATCCATTCGACATTTAATTATTTTATTTCCTTTATTTCAAAGATACAAAGGTCTAAAAATTTTGTTAAGAACATTTTTGAAAAATAGTGTTACAGCCAAATTAGACCGATTTTCATAGAAACAGAGATTTCCAGTTATCAGTTCCTCTTCCTCTTCCGGTACACGGTTGCCACTCCAGAACGTTTCGGCCCCAGGCCTATCGGCCATCTGTTCTGCGAGCAATGTGCCCTGCCCACTGCCATATAAGTTTGGCAATTCTTCGGGTTATGTCGGCTACCTTGGTTCTCCTGACGATCTCTTAATTTCTGATTAGATCACGTCGTCATGGAAACTCTAAGCACAGCACCATTGCCCTTTGGGCGACTTTCAGCCTTCTAATGAGGCCCATTGCAAGCTATTACTTTTCAGCTCCACAGGTCATCACTGGCAACACGCACTGGTCCCGACTGCGGTATGTGAGATGAATAGATATTGCGTAGCTTCCCGAACACTGCCCAGTGGAGTCGGATTCCACGATTGACTCCATTCTCGAAATTGAACCTACCTCACTGGACAGTTTGTCCTAGGTAAACGTTTCATTCAAACTTATAGATTTATCGAGGTTCGATGACAATACAATAATTAAGTATCTCTTGGAGCTGACGATTATGAAGCCAAAAGGTGGATAGTGGAATTCTTCAGCGGCTTCTAGTAAACCCCTCGAGTTTAGGTTCATATGATTTGGTTTGACGAGTCCAATATATTGCAATTTGGTTTCGAGGGTCTGATGATGGAGCCAGCAGGTGGATAGTGGAACTCTTCAGTGGCTACTAGTTAACCTTTCAAGTTTGACCTCATATGCTTTGGTTTGTCGAGTCCAATATATTGCACTTGGTCTCGAGGGCCTGATGACTGAGCCAGGAAGTGGATAGTGGAACTCTTCAATGGTTACTAGTAAACCCCTCGAGTTTGAGCTCATATGATTCGGTTTGACGAGTCCTATATATTGCACTTGGTGTCGAGGGTCTGATTATGGAGCCAGGAGGTGTATAGTGGAACTCTTTAGTGGTATTAGTAAACCCCTGGAATTTGGGCTCGTATGATTCGGTTTGAAGAGTCCAATATAGTGCACTTGGTATTGAGTGCCCGACGATGGAGCCAAGAGGCGGATAGTTAGAACTCTTAAGTGGCTATTATTAAACTCTTCGAGTTTTAAGTCATATAATTCGGTTTGACGAGTCCAATATATTGCACTTGGTGTCGAGGGTCTGATGATGGAGCTAGGAGGTGGATAAGTATAATAGTAAACCCCTCGAGTTTGGGTTCATATGATTTGGTTTGACGATTCCAATATATTGCAATTCGGTTTCGAGGGTCTGATGATGGAGCCAGCAGGTGGATAGTGGAACTCTTCAGTGGTCACTAGTAAACCCCTCGAGTTTGAACTCGTATGATTCGGTTTGACGAGTTCAATATATTGCACTTGGTGTCGAGGGTCTGGTGATGGAGCCAAGAGGCGGATAGTTAGAACTCTTAAGTGGCTATTAGTAAACTCTTCGAGTTTTAAGTCATATAACTTGGTTTGATGAGTCCAATATATTGCACTTGGTGTCGAAGGTCTGATGATGGAGCTAGGAGGTGGATAGTTGATTTATTTAGTGGCTACTTATAGTAAACCGGGCAAGTCAAAACTTCGTTGTTTGTTTTTAAATTAAATGAATATACTAGACTAAAAAGTACAAAATAAAATAGTACTTAGTTAAAAAAAAAACCGGTCGAGTGCGAGTTGAACTCGCGTGGAGAGGGTTCCGTACGATGAATATGTTATATATACAGGGTTATTTGTAAAACACCAGCAACCTCTTACGGGGTTATTGTACTCATCATTATGAACAACTTTCACAATGGGACCAAAGTTAAAATCGCGAAAAAAAAAATCTGCAGCATATTTTTTTTTTCACTTGACCGGTTTTTTCTTCATCTTTTTGAGAGCAATGGTGATGATACACAAAGTTAAGCGCCTGCCTGGGTTTGAACCTACGACTTGACTCGTAAGTCGGGGCGTTACTGGGCCACCACTATCAACTCTCCGTAAGTTCAAATAATGTCTGTTAGTAAGTATTACATAAAATCGACCTCACTCTCTTCATCGACATGAAGTGCCAAGGAAAGGTAGTATTTATTATGACTACATAATGAATTAAGAAAGCCTCAAATAAGTTGAGAAACTAAGTGTGCTTTTCTAGCGTTTCTATATGAAAATGATTACACGTGGTGATACAGTCGAAGAATGAAAACAATAAGTAGATAAGCCATTTTCAAAAACATTCTTTTCTCGCATATCGGGCACATATCACCTTCTTGAACTTTCAATTTCATTCATGAACACTCGACTTTGAATGGCTCGTTGGTCTAGTGGTCTCAAGCGCTACTGCAGAGCATGAGGTCTTGTGTTCGATTCCCGGGTCGGGCAAGTGTTATTGGGATTTTCCATCTAACATTTTCTCAGGAGCAGACCGGAGTCTGGATTTTGTACCCGGTTGATGGCAATAGGGTCACTCCTATTACATAGGACTTAAACATAACTGGCGAAATGTTGGTGTACTATACGTGTCCCTCTGCCTAACCCTTCAGGGAATATAGGCGTTATGTTATAACAACGTTCATAGTACTGGGTAAAAAGGGTTAAGGTGCTAAGCCTTTTCATTTAACGACTTTATTTTTGGGAACACAGCATGGCCTATGAGTGGTAACTTCTTTGACAAGAACCTCATTGAACACAAAATTCGGTGTGAAATACATCTCATAACAATAATGAACTCTCACTTAATTCTCTCTGACATTACAACTAAAGAGCAGAGAGGACTAACCACAGATATAGATAGACATAGATAACGCAAGAGCAACTACTTCGCGTGCCCAGCTTACGTACAATAATCGTAAGCTGCCACTTTCGCGCTCAGTCTGCATCGTTGTGCCACGCTAGACGGACGTCAGTAAAATAATTTAAAATGGTTAATTGCTCAGTTATACATTGTAAAAACTTTACAAATGTGAGGATAAAAAATAAAGGAAACGATTCCTTCCATCGATAAGTCATTTTGTGATTAATATTATGCGTATTTAATATTAAAATCAATTATTTTTAATCTAATACTCTCTGTTATACCAAATTTGAGAAAAACATAGGTCATCAAACGTAAACTGAATATTCGTATTACATTGCGGCTTTTACTTGAAGCGGTTGATGCGACGTTTTGTTTTAACAAGTGATGAATATCGAAGCAAGTGATACTATCGTATATCGCATCGGTTTCGTAGTACAGGAGCTTTTATCATTTTTCTGTCAATTTTAGCGATTAGTGCTGTTCATCGTATGCAACACAAATCGATTCTCAAGAATCGATTTCGGAAACAGAGGAATGATTTTGTATTTTATAGGTAGTAATTATGTAGACAATTTTAATAAATTATCGAAACGTTTAGTGATTTTTTTAGTTTCCCACATGAACCCAATTTAAAAGAAAAATGGATTGAGGCGACGGGAAATAAAGATTGGTTCCCAACAAAGCATAGCATTATAATATTTGTTAAATACATTTTGAGGAAGCATGCTTTGTTGAAGGGAAAAAGTAACGAATATTAACAAAAGCAGCATATCCGACTATTGATGTACTGAAGATCACAACTTTCTTTATCTTTTTGCTGTTGTAGCTCAAGTAATTTTGCATCCATTTTAATTTTATTATATCGTATTTTATTGGGTTTTCGTTTACCTTCTAAAATTTCTTCTCTGGTTTTTTTTTTGTTTCTGAAAGATAATCTACAACAATTACAAGGAATAAGTAGGGAAATACTAACAATTTAAAGAAATTATAAATCCCTTACTGCCTACTAAGCAGATCAGAAATTTTTATTTTCCTCTGTTTATCTCATTCCTCTGTCTATCTCATTCCTCTGTCTATCTCATTCCTCTGTATATCTCATTCCTCTGTCTATCTCATTCTTCTGTCTATATCATTACTATGTCACAAAATCGATTAATTAATCTATTTAAGCGATTCTCAATAATTCTTTACTGTACACGATTACTCAATAAATAGAGAAATGGAATAATAAAAAGGCGATCTTTATTCAAAATTGAGATGAAAAAGGGTAGAATCTCGTTGCTTTTGTAAACATTAGAACTAAATTGAATATAAGGTATTTCAATCGAATATTCACGTATTTATAATGGTAAACTTACTTGAAATTTTGGAAAAGGTATCCAAAAACGACGTGTGAACGTCGACGGAACGCGCACGAGCACACAACCTCAGAATGCGAAGACTTTTAGTTAGCGTACTGCTGGCTGGGTGAGCGAGCAGTATCGATTCAAAGATAATAAAATCGATTCAAAGACGCTGCCGCGTGCGGCGGATTTTATTTTCCCATCACTAAATAATGCTTGTGACGTCATAGTAGGTAGTCAAAAAATGGCACGCTTGGTTTTCATACAGATCGTGATACTTGCGTTATCTATGTCTATCTATATCTGTGGGACTAACTCATACATAATGCATGGCCACAGGTGACAACAGATGGGTCTCTCCGCAGTTCAGGCACAAGACTAATTTCTTAGATAAAGCGTATGTTGAGATGCAGGTGGGTGAAGTAGCACAGCACAGATTTTGCAGGGTAGGGCAGGCGAGGCAGACATAGGCCGCGAGCGTGTGCTGCGACGCAGCTACACAGACACATTCGCGTCCCCTAGCTAGTACAAACAACAGACGGCTCAACATAAAAACAAGTGACGACCAGCACGCGTCGCGCAGAAATCTGTGCTGGCTCTACAACGAGACGCAGAGTAGAACAGACACATTATTGGCATGTGCCTGCGCCGCAGCGTGCGCAGCTATCAGTACGTTCATGCATTACAAAATCTGCTCTGCCCTACGCTGCGTGGACCTGCGTCACCTACGTCTCAGCATACGCTTAGCCTCATTCTTGTGGTATGAAGCTACAAGTACGCGGCGAGGTCGTCTTGCTAGGTCGATTCAGTGAGCGTATGTCAGAAGATCTAAGAGTTAAGCGATAAAAAGAGAAGTAACTTAACTGTCGGTAATTAGCGCTGTGCGACCTAAATTGCACTTTATTGTGTTGTAGCAAGAGTCGCTTTTTATTTAAATGATTTTGCAGTGTCCCATCTGTATAAATCTGTGGTATGGCGCACTGATTAATATGGTAATATATCACAGTATGGTAAATATGGTAATCTTCTCTGATTCCCGCTCTCTCATTTCCGGTTGGCTCTATGACAGTGGAATATTTAGATTCTATTTATGCAGATTTAGTTAAGTGTATCATATTTTATTTGCAAGCAATTTATGGTTTCGAGTGATATAATTTTGATGTGTTACCTAATGAGTTTTGTGAATCATCAAAATATCTAGTTTTAAATATCTATCGGTTACTGAACTTTGTTTTTTTTTTAAATGATTTTTCTGTCTTTATTTGTTCAAAGACTGACAATCAGTCCTCTTTTTTTATGGTTGGCAAATCATCAAATAACTTCTCCCGCTCTGGGCGGAGAGGGAGGGCGTTTCAGACTCTTACTGACTAAAAACCACCCGGGTTCCTTCAGTTGCCTGTACGTTGCCAGGTGCCACGGTAACCCTATAATAATCATTAATTATCGTCAAACGACCACCAATTATAAACCTGAACCTTTCTAAGTTTATTAAATTAATCAATAAATCAACTCAGATTGTCGCAGTCCACTGCCGGACTCTACTACTACTACTACTAGGCCTCTCCCAGGCTACGCCACAACACCCTGTCCTCCGCATTCCGCATCCAGTCTGTCCCAGCCACCTTCTTATGGTCGTCAGCCCACCTAGCTTATCCTATTAAATTAATCAATGAAAGTGAAAAAAAGGAGGAGACTGCTACTTATCCTCTAACAAGCCTTTGTAGTCCCCCAATGTTGAAATGTAGTCAATAAAGGTATAGTCTATTGAAACACTGGCTTCCAATTGACATTTTTTCCGACTCCGTATCATAGTTGCGACAAACAAATGCTAGGGCGACCGCGACAGTACGATAGGTCGATCAATAGCCGAAATGGTCGACCTATCGTACTGTTGCCCTAGTATTTGTCGCGCATTTGTTTGTCGCAACTATAATACGGAGTCGTTTTTTCCACTTCAACGAATATCAACTGTATGCTGATGTGTAAATTAAGTTGATTTCAGAATGACTACTACTATTGAAAATGTCATAAACACGTTTGAAGTTGCAGCGCAAACTGAACTTTATGTATGGGTACTAACTAGTTTTTTCATAAACTCCTAATTATTTGTTTACATGTTTGGAAACGAAATCGTGAACGCAGTTTAAGTATAGGCCGCACGCCAGTGGAAGCTTTGACCTTGAGCTGGCCTACCATAGCTCGGAGCTTCAATAGTATACGAGGCCAGTTTATACTGGTTTAGTTACACTGCAGCCTACCATACTACGAGTATGATGTTAACTCCACAGTAATAATTATAGTCCCACTGCATAGCCTCTTTTCTTACAAAAAACCGGCCTAGTGCGTGTTGGACCATGAACAATGAAGGTTTCCGTAGTTGGGATGAATTTATCCCAAAAATCAACTTAACTTTGTAGTTGCAAAAATGTTCTCCCATACACCGATATACGTCACAGTCAAATCTTCAACTGCAAATGTTAGTTTTTAATTGCAAAAATATGTGTCATGTGCTGGGACTTTTTCTTTTACTAGGAGCAGTGGTGGCCCAGTGGTAATGGCCGCGAATTACGAATGGTAGGTCGTAGGTTCGAACCCCGACAGGTGCTTTACTTTGTGTAAATTATTTCATCACCACTGCTCCCAAAACGGCGAAGGAAAGTATCGTGAGGAAACCGGCACCGCACTGGGCCCGCGTGGTGGATTACGGCCCACTCCCTCTCACAGAGAGGAGGCCTGTGTCCCAGCAGTGGAAACATTAAATTTGTCGACTTAGAAGCTTGATTTTTATAGCTCCAAGCTCCTTTATAGGACCGTATACCTAACGTATTTGATACTTATTTCAACTTAATATCTCCACGTGTTCTGAGGAAAAGGGGTCTGGACAGACTGACAGATGTACAACGAAGTGATCCTAAAGAGCTCTGTAATTTTATTTTAGGTACGGAACCATAAATAATTATCTGCATGGTCACTGCGTGTAGAATACATATTTCAGAAAGTAGGTAAGTCACTTTTGATAAGCGCATATGAATTCTTCAGAATATTGCAATAACTTGTGAAATATTGTCATTTAGACAAGGACAATGTTCATGGCTAATGCAGTGTGCAGTAATTGACCAATATTTGTAAGTTTCGCAATATCGAGGACTTTGTGCTGGTTGCATTATGTCAATCTTTGTCTTTGTTTATGCAAATCTGCGTGGAATTGTTAGGATTATTAGCAAGTACATGTAGTGGGCGTCTAAGGCTGTTAGTGGCAATCGAGAGAACTTAACTGCCGAAATGTGTATTGTGTTTTTTTATTATATTTTTAAGTTTGTAAAACGGTTACTATACGAAAATGAAATCTTTACGAGTAAGTGCTGATTTCACCAATGAAATTGAACAGAGCTGTCAGTGTACAATATTCCATAACAATGTTGACACTGACAGCTCCTGAACGCGTTTTATAAATGCTGATCGCGTTCAGTTTCATTGGTGAATCAGCCCTAAGTCTAAATCATACTGTTGTTCGATTTGAATCATAATAGAATAGAATAGAAAACTCTTTAAGCTCGTCACAGATGTAGCTATAATATAATTATAATATACTTTGCTTTTGCCTTTTTTTGCGTCGATTTTGGTGCGTACTAGAAATGTTTATTGGTCCGTCTGAGGTCACTTGAAGATTACTATGGAAAATATATCGTAATATGTCTTGCTATAATATACCTAATTATTTTATAGCTAAGTCTGTGTTGGGCTTTATTATGTAAACCATAAGAATTACAGACAATAATGTAGTAACTTTATATAGGGTGACAGAATAGGCGGTAGTATCACTTCTTATCTTTTAAAAACTGCCGGATTTAAAGGGAAAAGGAGGGATTTCTTTACTTTTCCTAAGAATATATTTAGGTGCACCCGAAAAATACAGCACTTTAGCACCAGCAGTTTCTTAGTAGCAACTTTTCAATCCACTTCCGACCTCAAATGGTGTTACGCGAGCAAAGCACGACTCTCCACATAACATTATTAAAACGTATACTAACACATCTGCGCATGTAACGTTATTCGTACTGTTAAGATGCTTCGTCTTTAGCAAAAAACTGTGAAAGGTCACCAGCTTCCGCGTGTGAGAGTCATTACGTTATGTCATGACTTGTAGTGTACTGTGTACTGAAAGTCATTGAGATGTGGATGTGGGGAACAACTGTACCATCTTTACATAGGCCCGTATTGTAGAACGATGTTCAAACATGTGTGTTTTAAAATTGTTTTAAAATCAATGCTCCTTGCCAAGTTTTTGTTTTTATTTTTATTTCTTAACTTTTTGGTTTTTGTTGTTACCCGTCTTATTTACTTTAGTCAATTTTAGTTTATTTTATTTTAGGTTTAGTTTAATTTAGTATATTAAAATTGCAAGGCAACAAGATATTGTTGTCAATGCAATGTACGCCGTAATTGTCATGTACATTAGTCCTTTTGTTATTAAGAATATTTCTTGCATAAGTTATTATGTGTGTTTAATAAATTAAACAAATGCTAAATTTTTTAAATCGAGAGTCATCCTTGAGCATCATGATTGCGTGATTTCATTAGGTACTTTTTTAATAGTATGGACTGTCCCGTTGGTGTCATGGTCGCAACTGCGATTAGTGAGCGTGGGGTCCTGGCTTCGATTCCCGGATCGAGCAAAGTGATATTGGGTTTTTCCATTAGGAGTTTCTTAATAACTGCCCGGAGTTTGGAAGTCGGCGGTGTGATATCCCCGTGCCTCGAAAAGCACGTTAAGCCGTTGGCCCTGTGCCTGATCTCTCTCCGGTTGTGTCGGATTGCCGTTCCATCAGACTATGAGAGTGAGGGAAGAGAGAGTGCACCTGTGTCTGCACACACACTTGTGCACTATCTCCCACGTCCAAGGGTCCGTTGAGATTGGCTGCAGTGGTCGAAATTTGGTCTGGAGAACTATAATTATGGTGGATCCAAAAAGAAGCTATTATATGAATCTCACAAAGTAGGTATGTGTATGCATGTGAGTTAGTTTACTGTTATCCTATAAAGCCTCAACTACTACACCAATTTCAAGGCTAAATCATTGACATGCAATTTTAAGACAATCCAAATTAAACCGGATTCTAGAAATAAGGTCCGTGGAGTTTCTTGTTCGTTCTTCTCCATAGGAACCTACGCTTTGGAATGGGCATCTAGCTTCATCTTTCTGACGGACCGACCCCTTGAAAATTAAAAAGTGCCTGTAATTGATTTATTTGTTTAATGCTATGAATTTGAGTTAGATTTTGAGATAGTATTACTATTAAAAATGAGAGCAGTGGTGGCCCAGTGGTATCGGCCCCGACTTACGAGTTGTAGGTCGTTGGTTCGAACCCAAGCAGGCGCTTTACTTTGTGTAAATAATTTCATTACCACTGCTGTCAAAACGGTGAAGGAAAACATCGAGAGGAAACCGGCATGTCTAGGAACCAAAAATTCGAAAACATGTGACATCTACCACACTGGGCCCGCGTGGTAGATTACAGCCCACTCCCTCTCACAGAGAGGAAGCCTGTGTCCCAGCAGTGGGAACATTAATAGGCTGATTATGTTATGTTTGAGATGGGTTTGTCTTTGTTTTGCCTGATTTTTAACCGACGATATAAAGAAGGAGATTCTCCAAGTTGACGCGTTCTTTTTTTATATATAGTTTACTAGACTTAGATCATTTATGACAAATCAACAATCGAAACGCAACAAAAGAACCCAAGAGTTCAACCATTACATGAAAACCAAGCCACAAGATTCCAATCAGACAGTTTTTAAGATTAATTAATTTCAAAAAACGTTATCAATCAGATCGACTCCCACGCACGCAGAACTACGTTATGCAAAACTGTGACAGTAAGATGCATTGTTTCTCTTTAACAGTATCAAATCATAATTATTACAAAGTCTTATTCAAGATAGTGAGGAGTGAAATTCAAGCCCAACAGGTAAGGATTATTTAGAAAGCCTTCTTGTTTCAGTTCTGTATGAATCATTTCACCATTTCTCTTCACAGACATTGTACGTGGGTATTATTTTAACTGGGGGATTATGGTGAGGAGTTCCGTATGAATAAAGTTCTACGATTCACGAACCTCAAAGCTATTTGTGATGTTTTCCTTCACCGTTTTGACAGCAGTGGTAATGAAATTATTTACACAAAGTAAAGCGCCTGCTTGGGTTCGAACCAACGACCTACAACTCGTAAGTCGGGGCCGATACCACTGGGCCACCACTGCTCTCATTTTTATAGTAATAGTATCTCAAAATGTAACTCAAATTCAAAGCATTAAACAAATAAACCAATTACAGGCACTTTTGAATTGTCAATATTTTTTTATATGACGTGTAAAAGTGGTTCGGATATCCTATTTAAAGAATAAACAATTTTATTTTATTTCATTTCGTTTCATATTGTATAATGTACGGAAATACTGCAATCTGATATGACCTCATCAACTCAACTACAAGAAGACATCGATATCTGCATCTTGAAGTAATGACCTGATTGTCAATTGTTCAGATTTCAACAGCTGTTCAAACCAGTCTAAACTGCTTGTAATGATCTTTAGTCATTATGCCAATAGCAAATAGATGCAAATGCTACTTCACTTCTATCTAAGTTGTTCACATAAGTAGGTCAATTACCTATCCATACATACACAAGTCATAACATCATACACACCATGTCATTCATACACGTATGTTACACCATGTCATCAATGACCAATTTGTTACAAGATTTCTCTCCTCCCCTACAATTGACTTATGAAAGTATCACCTATGACCTGAGGCCTAAAATGTGCGCACTAATACATCTTTACTTCTATTACTTTACACATTATTTTCTCAGAGAAATGTTACATAATATGTAGTTGCGTAAATGAGCAATGTTCCGCTGTGAGATTTTGTGAGTGTTTGAACAAATATTTTGTGGGTCAACAATTTAGGTAAATATATTTGCTAGTGTGTGTAGGATTTTGGTAAGTCTTGCTACCGTGTGTGCTTTGTAGGATTTAGGCAAACAGATGGTGTAAAATGAAGTAAGTGGAGAAGTGATAGAGACGGAGAAAATAGGTCAGATTTGTAGGATGGTTGCTCTTGTTATTTTGTTCTATAGTTAGGCATAATCCACATTGAACTGGAAAATAAATGCTCTGAGAACATGAGTGTTAGGCGAAAATGATTTTGTAAATAAGTACACACAACTTTGGTGCAGTCTTGAGTGCAAATACCAAGATGTGTGTAAGAATACAAGATGAGTAAAGACTGTAAAAACTACGCTGAACATTCTAGATTCGATTCCAAAATCAAAACCCGAGATTTACTATCCTACTATGAAAAGTGTATCCAAAGCAGCTTTTTTAACCAAATAGACATCAAAATAATGTAGACAATGGAAATGGTGTCTACTTTTTCAGAGAAACATGAGACTGAGAAAACCTTTCAAAGGGTTTTGACACCACACGATAGAAGCCAATACTTACGACTGGAGACGAGTATACGCGATTCAGCGCCGAGTTAAGTTCGCGTCATGTAAAAAGAGCGCTTACGTGAACTTGTGACGTAAGCGTCCAGCGTTCTTTTACGTGCCGCGTACTCTATACGCGAACGACCAAAATGAGTGCAAACTGCGCTTAATAAAGTCGTCACTTCAAAAACTGGATGTATACAGTAGAAAGCTTATCAAGGAGGGCGATGTAGAATGTAGCGCGATTTAACGAGTTTTAAGATCGAGGTATCGAATACAGATAGACAGATTAATTTCCACAAAAACGACTTTAATACTAAAACTATGTACCAAGTCAGTCTCAGCCCTTTTTATCAACAAACTCATTAATATATAGATCTATGACATTAACTGTATCGTGAAACAAGCGTGGGAGACAACGGTTCTTGTTCAGATATCATCGCGAACTGTCGTAAGGAACCTCATTATGTGGCTTAATTATTTGGGTTGAGTTTACACGCATAGGGCTGTTTTCATTCGGATTTGACCGGTATTCAACTATAGAAGGTCGCTATACCTACTGGGACAGCGTATCTACAGGTTACTCTATCTTCTCTTAAAAGGTATGAAAAAAACAACGGGTTGCACTCCGGGAGTGCCGGCAGACATGAAAACTTGAACATTAATATTTTTGAATATTTTGGTTAGGGAATAATATCGCATGAATTGCTTTATTTATCAGTATAAAAATACTATAATTTATGTGGATAAATACAATATTCATTAGTATTAATAGTATATTTATTAATTTTCAAAATATAGTCTAACAAAAATAAACAATTTATTTAAACACTTTTCATGAAGTATGTTTTGACTGCTTTTTTTGCCCATCAATATGGGTAAATCTTTACGTAATGTCAAAGACTGTCTATTGTTTGTCTATTTTGATATTTACTTTGGCGGTTGCTAGGCAACGGATCTTACGGCACGTTCTGACGCGAGTTTTACATTTTTTAAGAAGTTTCCACTTCTAAAAACCACTCAGATTGAAATTACCGATCGTGAGGGTTGATAGGTACATAGCCAGCATGTAACGTTTCTAGGTCTGGAACACAGGCCTCCTCTCTGTGCGAGGGAGTGGGCCGTATTTCACCACGTGGATCCAGTGCGGATTGGTGAATATCATACATGTCTTCGAATATTCGATTCTAGGATATGCCGGTTTCCTCACGATGTTTTCCTTCACCGTTTTGAGAGCAGTGGTGATGAAAGAATATACAAAGTAAAATACCTGCGTGGGTTCGAAACCACGACCAACAACTCGTAAATCGTGGCCGTTTCAAATGGGCCTTACTGCTCTATTTATGGGCATAATTGAGTTTGTCTAATAAAAGTTTGTATCCCTACATACAAACTTTTATTAGTAGTCTCTGGAACTACCAGTCGGATTAAAAAAAATCTTTTTGCATTGGATAGCCTTCTTGAGAAAGGTTATAGGCTTGCAGACGAAGTCGTGGGCAGAAACTATTTATGGATAAAGCAAAAAAAAACAAACTGTTTTTGTGACAATTTGCCATATATGAATAGATTCGGTTATTCTTTGAAGAGTTGAGCAAAAAAGACTTATGAAGACAAGATACACATATCATACATTCTTTTGCAAAGGCTTCTTGCTTTAAAACGCAAGAACTAACGCTATACGAGGCCCTAATGATGTCTTTATGCACTCTTATGTATTATTACGTACATAATTATATCTTTAAACTTAACACTAATGCGTAGGCTTAAGTGCAACTTAACCACTTGAAAGGTAAAATCATCTACGACAAATAACTTAAATGTCAAAAGGCTGTTCACCTTGTATGACTTACGCATACTGTTATATGTGCACTTGTATCAGTTTTCGTTCATTTTCGCATAACATCACAGCTGTATTCCCTAGAGGGTTAGGCAGCGATGTACTTTTATAGTATACCCTCATTTCGCGAATTATGTTTAAGTTCCAAGTAATAGGGGGGAGCCTATAGCCGTTCGGTAACATCATCAAAGCAATATCCGGCTTGTAACATTGAATCCCGTCGACTCTCTTAGGATTAACAAAAAATATTGTATTGAAATAAGTTACACCATTTTCGAGGGAACACCATTTTCCAGATTTTTTAATCGTAACTAATCAAAATTGAACTGAAAATCGCGAATGTTGAACTAGTATCGTGTGTTTCATTCTATCAGCGATAACAATGATGGAAATGTCAAAAATGACATATGCTACCGAAAAGCTTGTGTCAATACTGTTTAAAGTAGATGTAGAAATACGAAACGCTTTGAAAGCGATTGTCATTTGTCTAGGATTAGGTAAAATAGAGTAAGAGTGATTAGAATGCGGATTTGATTCGTTATTATTATTGAATTATTGGTAACTGCAGCCTCATAGCCAGTTGCAGAAACGAAATTGAACTTTTAAAGCTGTCATTAAATACTAATCTTTCATTAACTTGTTGCAGAAAGCAACATTAGAGTCGATTTAAATGGTTCTTTGATGGAAATAAATGAATGAAATCATTAGCGTTAATTGTTTGCTTTGTCGGGATTTTCACTGGCAGATAGATTTTTTACAAAAATAATCCTAGGGTCCATTCGGGCAAAGAAAGGGATCGGTAAGGTATGATTATGGTTCTTATGGCCTTTAAAATGTCATGCTTCCCATATGTTGGACTGCGCGTCGTTTGCCAGAGAACGAATGAACAAAGTTAAGTGATTTTTAAGTAGATATACATAATATATTATGTCTTACAGATAATTGTGACGAGATGGGTTTTTGTAAACGCAACATATATTTCCAGAATGAAATGAAAATACATAATTATTGCACGACTCTTAATGCGAAGCATTAGAGTGTGCTCTACGACCGAAAAATTTTTTTTGCCCCATTTCTGTAACTGTTTTTATTGTTACACTCCTGCTAGTACACAGAACCTACTTAATTTATATACCATTGTATAGATGATTAAATGGAGATTAATACTGTACTTTTTAACAATTGATTTATTGCAGCAGAAATGGAAAAAGCATCAAAATAGTTGAAAAAAAAATCCTGTCCGTCAATTTATGAACCCTGAAAACATTGTAGCTTGCGATAAAATCAATTAATTGAGTCAATTTTTATACATTCGTTTCAGCCGTAGAAGGAACCCTATTGAAAATGGCTCTTTTATTCAAAGTAGTTTAATTATAATTAATAAAATACTAACTAAAATATAATATCTTTATCTCTCTTTATCTAAATATTTCCATCCATTGACTTGATGTTGCCTAGCAACCGCCAAGTAAATATCTTTGTCAGTCTTTGACATTACGACTTCATGAAAAGTGATAAATAGTTCATTTTTGTTAAAAACTATGTTTTGAATTTCTTTTTCGTTTATGAATGAGTGTTATGTATGAGGCGTGCACTTTTGGATTTTCCAAACTATTTTATTTTCTTATAGAACTTGAAACGAATCACTAATTCCTTCTTATGTCATGGTGTAAGATTAAATTGAACTAGTGGAAGTACCTCTCCAATTGAAGGTGCTATGACATTTAAGTACGAGTTATTTTATAAACATTTATGCGAAGTCATTGTAGTAACGTAGCTTTTACCATTACGTTGCCAACTTGCCCCCAAAATGGTGAATTGATTGATGGGTTAAATAACCCAATGAAAGGTTAAATCGCTATATATGGTGTGGCGATTGATAGAATTACTATCTACTACATGCAATGATATTATAAGTAAAAAGACGTAGATAGGTTATCTACTCAACATTCGATCTTTAAAAACGGCACAATGTCACACTATTAGATGACACGTGGAAGTAGGACAGCATGTCCTAATTATCGGGAGCGAAAAAGAAAATGTGGCTAATTAGCCAAATTTTGACGAGACACTTGCAGAGCGGGTATAACCTATCTACCTCTTTTTACTTATAATATCAATGACTACATGATTGTTTGGTTTGTATAGCTAATGGGTGCAATTAAATATTTCCGGAAATTACTTTTGCTAAGTCTCAGGGGCTATACAACGTTCCGCTACAATGGCGACATTCACGGGTAGGTCTAGTGGCCAGTAATCTTAAAAATTTTAAAAATATAGAATTATTCGTAAATTGGAATATTTTAATTTTCGAAATCTCGCCAACAAAGGGCTCTCTCTTTCAATAAATTCGTCAACTCTTTGCACGTTATTCGTTTTAATATCATTGATGCAATCATGGACTTATAATGCAATATTACGATCCATAACCCCGGACTACAGTTCTTTAAGTACAGGTTGCTTCAAGATACTACTTTAACAAATTCAAATTTAATCAATAATTAATAACATTTAATGTTAATATATCTTCATTAAACGAAAACGCGAAACCGTATACGTGTAATAAATTAATGTCGTTAAGCGGCACGCTGTAGATGGCGAAAGCGATGTTGAATTGTGTTTAATTGGGAACTGTCTAACTTCGCTTTTATCATTCACTGGTTCTAGGAACATTTATTTTGTTAGTGTACAAAATAAACACACAAACACAACACAAATAACGGATGGCTTTATTTAAGAGAATGCTCCTGATAGTTATCCTAACCTAAAATTATAAATGCGAAAGTGAGTTTATTTGTTTGTTACGCTGTCACGCTAAAACGGCTGAACAGATTTGAATAAAATTTGGCATATGGGTAAACCATGACCTGGGTTAGGATATTGAATACTTTTTATCCCAATATTCTCACGGCATCAAGAATTATGCGGATGAAACCGTTGAACACAGCTAGCTATTTAATAAAATCTAAGGACTTGCCAAAGTTCCAATTGGCAAAGATTCAAAAATTCAAAAGTCATTTATTCAAACTAGGCTGAGAATCAGCACTTTTCGAACGTCAAGATTACATAAGACAGTCCCCCAAAAACGCCCGCCCTTCACCACTTCCTAGTGCTTTTGCTGGAAAGAAGAAGTGGCGCAACAAACTCCCCAGCAGCACAGCTGTCTGTTAAGTTAAGAAAAAAAACTTGATTCTATACAATAGTATGCAAATATTTTACATTACTCAACACAAAACATTAAATAAAATATATTTGCCATAATGACAGCTAGCACACGCCAATGTACCAACAAAAAAATATCGAAATCTAAACTCAAGCGAAAATAAAAACTAAAAACGTAAACAGAACTTAATACCCGAATTATAAAGCCTCCTGGCATAAAGGGCGTGCCCGCTTACATTATAGCTAATAAAGCTGTAACTCGAAGTCACATACTTAATTATGGTAAACAGTGCAATGCAGTGTGTAATGTGCGCCGAAAGTATCATATATCGCATACCTATCATCATTTGTCACTCAACACAGCCCGTTTCATTACTGACAGCTAATATTTGTCAACAAAAAAATCAAACAAAATTGACCCAAACTCAAGATGGATCAAAAGTTCACACAACTATTCTTCTCAAAATGATGCAATAGACGCAATTCTCTCAAAGAAAAATCGGTAAAAAGCTACTTCCTACGTAACAATAAAGACGAGCAGCTTCGCCATCATTCGTGTACCTTCGTGAACCTTCGTCATTATTCGTGTTCCGGTAGTTCACATACAGGGTGTAATGATTAGAGTCGTGGCGTTGATTATACACATTATGTCAGAAAGGCGTGCGTGGTGGCTTCGGGCTATGAGGCTAAGTGCACTCGTTACTACGATATGTGGAAGTTAGATATATTATATGTAAAATAGCAGGTTTAAGGAAGTCTTAGTCATGTCTTGAATTGTATATGAAAGGAAATGGATTTATAAGAGTTGAACTTAGAAATCACGTAAAATGACAGCTAAAACAATGGAGAAAAAAATATACAGAGACGCAGGTGTCTTTTTGTGACATATTTGAGGGTCAAATAATTATTTAGGCTTAGCCCGCACTACGCATTTTATTCACGCGGTTTATATTCAGTGCACGGCATTACAACGAGCGCGAATTTTAATGTGTTATAGAATTACGATAAAAAATTCGCGCGATTTTTTATCGCAATTTAAACCTTAAGAAATTATTATATTTTATGATGTCAAAAAAATCTGCTATTGATATTACTTATTGCGATCCAACAAAATATTTTTTTTGTTTTTTTTTTTATTGCTGAATGAGCCTGCTTTTGATCTCGATCTCACCTGATGAAAAGCGATGGATGAGGTCTATGATGGTCTATATTGAGCCTTAATTATCAGCTTAGTGCTTGCTGATTATTCTAAACAACCGTGAATGTACATCTTATTATTGAAGTTGGACCTGTCATTAAACCAAAAAGACATGACATAAGACCAATTTGACCTCGCGCCCCAAAAAAGAAAATAACCATGACGAAACTAATAACATAATAAATGGGTGCTTCATAACACTTATATCTTTATTACTTCAAATCATCACAAACTTCAACCATAAAATTATGTATAACAATACATAATACCTTTTTAGATGAAGGCGGATAAAGCACATTAGAGTTATCTCTATGGGAATGTTGACCATAGACCGTAGACCATAAGGTAACTTTAATGTAGAGAACATTGTTCGTTGAATTTGAAGTCTATTGTTTTGAAGCAGTGCAATGGGCTGTACTCGTATGAGTACACTTTGGTATGGCTTATTGTTTCAAGAATAACTTAGCATTTTCATTTTCATCATCAATCACAACTTCACACTCACTCTACCACCTAAACCCCTACGCTATAATAATCATCATCTCACACCCTTGCTAAGCATCATAATAAATACCTACACTTGCATCTTTTCTACGCTCACTACTTCAAACATAGTTGTTTTACGATTTTGTTTTATTTTTATAGTCTTTTGTTAGTGTTTTTTTACATTAAATTTTTAAAACAATATGTAATAAATACAATACTCAGTCGACCCTGAAATTTTTAATTGGCTCAATGTAGCAGGCTCGACCTAGTATGGAGTCCATAAGTTAAGTATTAAATTCAAATTCAAATATTTTATTTCAGATAGAACAACCATATAGTGTTAGAGTTATTAAAATTATGTTTCCTTTATGACAATAATTTTAGGATTAGTTTATTTGTATTACTTTTAAAGAAATGTAAAAATAATTTATTTTGTCAATAAACGATTTTATTTATTTATTTGTAATTATTTTGGTAAGTCCAAGGGGTACCGTGTCACCCAGTAACTGGGTGGAGGAAATCAGAAAGACAGTTGCTGAATGTAAAATACAGCTGCATCCGGTTAGACCAAAAACAGACCACAACATGGTAAGGAAAGTTAACGCAGGTGATTAATTATTTTCATAAGTATGGAAAGTCATCATCATCATCATCATCATCAGCCTATTAATGTTCCCACTGCTGGGACACAGGCCTCCTCTCTGTGAGAGGGAGTGGGCCGTAATCCACCACGCGGGCCCAGTGCGGGTTGGTAGATGTCACATGTCTTCGAATTTTTGGTTCTAAGACATGCCGGTTTCCTCACGATGTTTTCCTTCACCGTTTTGAGAGCAGTGGTGATGAAATTATTTACACAAAGTAAAGCGCCTGCTTTGGGTTCGAACCCACGACCGTATGGAAAGTAGTAAATGATTAATTTTGAAATTAAGTGCTAAGCCATACCTGGCAAAATAATGTCCATCGTTCATACTCATCCCTAGTTCAAACTCGCCCGGTCCGTTGTACCATTGCAGCCACGGATATATCTGCTTGCAGCTCAGCTGATAGGCATATAAAAAAGCGGGCGAGTCCGAACTAAGGATGAGTATGAACGAAGCCAATGGTTTAAGTTGAACAAATCCTAATACGAAACATTTATACAAAGTGCAAAAACTGAACCAACTTGAAGAAAAATTCTTACAGTTAGGTACTTTAACCGATCGGCCTTATGGCAGCTAAAAAAGCAAAAAAAATTTTTTTTTTTTGCTTCCTGTATTTATTATTATCACTAGATTTTATAGCCCATAAACCCAATCAATCACAACGACGTAAATCATCGTACATGATTGGTGGAAATCTCTGAACTCGTGCTGCAACTCGCCAATTAGCCAATCAGGAAACGTATTCTTCTAAATGCCTGCCGCAACGTCAGGGGGCATCCTCACGATTCGTCAGTGAAATGACGAGTTATTATGGTAAAACCGTAAGGTCGTGACAGGAAGATGGACGGAAAATGGAATTATGGATACAGTGGACAAGAATGATTAGGGGATCATGACGATTTGAGACTTTCCAGATGCTGGTTTTGTTTTTTATGGTGATTCGTTATGATAGCAAAACTGCACCTCATGATTAAGCTACATAATTCGGTTTTTATACAGCACCCGTTTTTCAGTAACTATTAATAGACATACTTACTGCAAATTTTGAGGTCTATGTGCAGCAGTGGAGTGCGATAAGCTCAATTGATTGAATTTTAGTCAAGCAAAAGTGGATCTAAAATCTTCTCACAATTTAGTACTTTCAATTTCTGGCTATGCAATTTTTTTAAATTACAATGATTTGAAGCTCACACTTGATGATCTACTTATTTTGTGGTTGCAGATACAACTAAGCATCACAATTCATCACCATTATTCTTATCCCAATCTATTTGGGGTCGGTTCAACATGTTTGCTTTATCCATAGTTTTCTCTATTAGTCGTCATTTCAGTACTCACCCCTTTTATAGCCATATCATCTTTCACACAGTCCACCCATCGATTTTTGGTCTTCTTTAACTCTTATAGCCATCCACATTCATACTCAAAACTTTCCTCACAATATTTTGATAAAAATCACAATTATAGAAAACAGAAATGCGACAGTAAATAACGGTCAATACAGTATCGACAGTTCAACAATTCTCGTTTCCCACACTCACCAATACACAAGCAAAATGCCTTATTAAATTACGAAGAATCCACCATATAAAACCAGCCAGGGCCTTTAATATGCACGAACGACTGGTGAAAACGAAAGGCATGAACTGTCGGGAGGTCGGGGGTCGGGGAAAGTTCCCATAGGACCCGTTCCTAGGTCCAAGGTCTAGTCTAGCAAGATGACTAGATGAGCATGCCGTAGTACAGGTTTGAAGCGATAATATTGAGTGAAGTGAAATCTTCCGATGGCTGGATTTTTGTATCCGAGTTCCGTGTTTGCGTCGAGAGTAAAAGGAAAAGAACGTTCTATTTTTAAATCCGATAGCGTACTTTTGAGCATTTTTACAAAAAGTAAGTGCATTATGTTCATAGTTTTTTTTTTTTTTCAATAATAAAAATCATAGGTTTTTTTTCTTGCTTGTATTTTTTTTTCCTAACGATGGTTCATGTTCCTTTTTTTTATATTAAATTAATAATAATTCGGACGACGAGTGCAAAATTTTAAAGCTACATTTCTTATTACTACTAAGATTTCTAAGCTGCCAAAAAATAACCAACCTGTACATTATTTGCTACAAAATACACAAAGCCGTGAGCTTAACCTACAACATAATAATTAAACCATAAACTACCATTACATAGTTACATAAGTCGCCACCAGAGGTCGCAGTGTCGCAAGATTAATGATTCCAAATGTATGTTATTACAAACATTGCAAATTGGCTTTAATTAAATGCAATAATAACTTCAAAAATACATAGATACAATAAAATAGGCCTAGCGTGATTTTTATTGGTTTACGTAATATTTATTTGTGTATGATTTCATGTGTATGTCATTACTTACCTAGTTGTTTGTTGTTGCAAGTGTATTTCTTCATTTCTATTGATTGGGTTTTTACCATACAATGTTTTGTCATTGGCAATGATTAAGTGATACATAATATTATAGCCATACATATTGCTTCAACAGCTTTTCAGCGATTTCAAACAGGAACACTGCTGATAATCGAAATGAATCGAATGTGTTCGAATTAGGAAAAAAGTTTTTTTTTTTATCTCATAGACTAATTTAACAGGTGCAAATGTCAAACACCAAATTTAAAAACACACAACTATCTCTTGAAATGTCACATGACTAATTTGACATTTCAATTGTTTCATTTAGGTTGTTTGTTTAGTAAGAGATTTAAAAAATATTAGAACTTCTTAACGAACTTTTCCGAAGATTGCCATGATCCCAAGGCAGACATAATGTACGTCATGTCCGTTGATCATAATTTATGATAACAGTTTAGTGGAATTTGGAATCAACACGCCTAAAAAAGTAAAAATATTATATAAAAGAGTAAAGCTGTTTTCAGACCAGCGCGATTTGTCGCGCGTCGCGACCCCGGTTATTGTTATACCGTGAAGTTTTGTATTGTTCGTGTCGCGTTGCGCGACAAATCGCGCTGGTCTGAAAACAGCTTAACGGTGGAGTTTCTTGCTCATTCTTCTCCATACGAAAACTACCTTTTGGAAGGGGAAACTAGAATCAATTCAATATTTTTGTAAATTTTGATGTTCAAAAGTGCATTATACTCGTATTTAACTATTGTGCAAAAATAAATTATTTGACTTTGATATAAATAGCTGAACACCTAAAAACTATCTAATGACTAATCTAATAGATGCTCCTATTTTTATTCACTAATCAAGAATATGTGTAATTGTAGAAGTAGGTGAAAATATGATTACAAAACTAATTCTCATACAGATACAATGAAACATTAAAGTGGCTATCAAACCGTGTGATTGTGTGAAGATGTACTTAGTTTCGTCACCACAAAGGTTAGTGTGTTCAATAGGTCGACATTTTTCATTTATTGATAATTTATTTACGTGGACCGACCTGCAGCTAGATGGACCCGACGTCTTTATAAGGTTGGCTGGGACTGACTGGAAAGCGGAAAGCGGAGGACAGGATGGCGCAGCCTGGCCTGTGTCCAGCAGTCGACTGCGATAGGCTGAGTTGATTGATCATTCAGGCACCATTCCGTAGGCGACCGCAGGCGACAAAAGACTCGCGTCATTTTCCACTACTCGAATCGGATGCGAGTAGTGGAGTATGATTTCGCGGCGGACGTGTGCTACCGGCGTTAATTTTGACAAAGATTATCGAATATTTTTCTGCCTTTGATGATTAGACATGGTTGGCATGAACTTACTTTATTAATTGACCTCGTAAAGCATAGAAAAAAAGTGCTTTATAATATTTTGGCAAGGACAGCGTTTCTTTTATTTTACGAGGTCAATTGAGGTACTTATTGGTTGAGGATTCTACGTATGTCAAAACTATTTGTGGCAAGTGCAGCTTGACCTCAAAGATTAACCAATCCATGTGGTTGTTATTTAGAAAAGAAACCGTGATTTGATAGGCCTTTAATTTAATTTTTAACGGCGCAATTATAACAACCTTATTGGGAGATATGTTTGAGCCGTTTCGGGTTGAAACACTAGAGCCGTGGGGGTCTGAGAGCTCATCGAGTATTTCGGGACATCGTCAAGCGGTTGGTCGACTCTTCACGTGACCAGAGGGCTGGCTTATTTTTAGGCCAAAGAATCAGGATTGCCATCCAACGTGGCAACGCTGCCAGCCTTTTGGGCACTTTTCCCATTGACAACTATGCTGACAAATTTTTTGATGTCCAATGAGCTCCTCCCATTTTTTATACATACATTATATATTTTAGTTTTTGTGTCACGTTGTATATTGTCGAGGAGCAGAGGAGCTCGTGGCTAAGTAATAACAAGCCGCACGGATCGATCCATCAGGTTAAGCTACGCTTGCCAGGGTTGGTCAGTGGATGGGTGACCATCTTCACATACCGAGACTCCTCCGTGCCTCGGAAAGCACGTTAAGCCGTTGGTCCCGGCTGTCATTTGTGGATCTTTGACAGTCGTTACGAGTCGTCAGAAGCCCGAAAGTCTGACACCAGTCTTACCAAGGGGTATCGTATTACCCAGTAACTGGGTTGTGGAGGTCAGATAGGCAGTCGCTCCATGTAAAATACTGGTATTCAGCTGCAACCGGTAAGACTGGAAGCCGACCCCAAGATAGTAGGGAAAAAGGCTAGGAAGATTGATTGTGTCACGTTGTATATTGTCATCGACATCTCCTTGTACCCAAGCCTAAAACAATTTTTTCCTATAATTGGTGGAGGACAGGTTTTTAATTGACCCAAAATAGACTCCATTACAGCATCAGAAATTTAGAAGTATCACACAAAACTTGGCAGGCTAACTTTTACTAAACAGTGGGTGGAACATGGCTATTAATGATGATGCTGAGACTCCAATAACCAGGCCTTAAAAAACCCATACGTTTTATCTACAAGCTTCCGTAAAAATGTCCTACCGTGATGTTAAATAGCCTATATGTATATAGCCTTCCTCAAGAATTGCGCTATGAAGTGCAAAAAGTGTGTGCGATTTTTTCAGCCAAATAGTTTTTGCGGTAGTTCCAGAGATTAGCGTGCAAACATACAAAAAAATCTGTCAAGTGCGAGTCGGACTCGCACACGAAGGGTTCCATACCATGTCGTACAAGATTTAACACTATGAATTGTTGTAATACTTTTGTAAAGGTAACAACAGAGGCGCTATAAAAAAACAAAGATTTGTAAAGAAATTGTCTAATTTTAATGAGAAAATGTTGTTGAGTTAAAATATAGGTGTAGGAGTATATTTCATTTATTTTAAGAGAAAAATATTAAGTTAACTTTATCCAGTAACATGCATTAACTAAAGTCAAAGTTATTTATCTGCTACTAACATAGTATTAGTAGGTATAAATAGGTATATATGGTAGGTAAGCAGGTAGATATGTAGGGTAGATAGGGTAGGTTAGGTACCTCTACCTACCCTGGTAAGAAGGGTAGGGTAGGTAGGTAGGGTAGGTAATTAGGTAGAAATAGGTAATTAGGAAAGGTAGATGCGCCGTAGATAAGTACTTAGTGCTAACCGTGCGAAGCCAGGCCGGGTAAAGCTAGTTACTTATAAATAAAAGGATTTCTCTTGCTACATCAGACTATATTGTACAAAATAGAATGTAAGTAGTACGCCAAATTTTAATTATAACTGTGCGTTTGCACTGGCGAAACATTCACAACAAAACATGTTGGAATCTCTATTTTGTGTCAATTTTTCATACAATGTTTGACAGGAACTAGAGATTTCAACATGTTTTGTCGTGATGTTTCGCCAGTGCAAACGCACGGGTCAATACAGGTATTTATTTACGTTATTTTTGATAGTCATACAGAAATCTATTATTTCTTACTTATTATTTTTACACATCCCATCGGACTATGAGAGTGAGGGAAGAGAGAGTGCACTCGTGTCTGCGCACACACTTGTGCACTATAATATCTCCCGCGCCGAAGGCCAGTCTCCGTTGAGATTGGCCGCCATGACCGAATATTTTTACACCAATAATTTTTCTCAATATGAAATTGTATCCACAACGGTTTAAGCTAGGTAACTGAATAGTACACTGTATGTGCCAGCATTCATTTCAATGTTACTGAATATATTGTCTATTGGAGTGTAGTTTTAACACGAGGTACACACATCAACACCGTCTAGGGATACTTTGAAAAAAGTCGATAAAGTTCTTAAACTCAAAAAATACTGGCCGGTTTTAAAATCTTGTGAAGAAAGTTTATTTTGTAGACCTTTTTGGATGATCGAAATTTAAATGATCGAAATAGTATATGCTGCCATGATAGTAGGTACTTACTAATTCCATGTCATTACTCCGACTATTAAATAGTTATCTGTGGAATTTATATCGCATAATATTAAGTTGCAGAAAATCGCCCATATTATATAAAATACGTTATGAATCGGCGTTTTTAGTATTTGTTGATTATAAACAGTATATGTTACATAATACACACAAGTTTCAAATTCCTAATTTGTTTAGTTGTTGAGATAGAGCTCGTACAAAAATGGTCTAAAACAGACAACTTCTACGGCCCCCTAATTCATCATTTTTGAAGATAAAAACAAATAAAAATTATATTTATTCTTTACTCGATGAGCTCTAGAAAATGATACCCCACATGCCAGGGTCAGATAATTTTTTTTTCAAAATTTAATTTTATTGTATGGCGACCCCCCTTTATTTTTTAATTTTATTATTTGTTGCTCTTGCGGCAATAGAAATGCTCAATCTGTGAAATTTTCAACTGCCTACCTATTACGGTTCATGAGATAGAGCTCGCTGACAGACAGACGGACAGCGGAGGCTTATGAATAGGGTTCCGTTTGTCACCCTTCGGTTACGGAACCCTAAAAACACTCTTCAACTCTATTATTAGTATAGATTAACCTGCCTTGTTTGTCTAATAGTCGCTAGCGCTGCTGCTGAGTATGAGGTCCTGGGTTAAATTCCTTGGTTGGACAAAGTGTCATTGAGTTTTCCATCTGGAATGTCTCAGTAGTAGCCCGGAGTGTCAGTTTGTGCCCGGTTGATGGCTGACGGGCTCGCCTATTACATGGGACTTAAACATAACTGGCGAAATGTGGGTGTACTATATAGGTACACCTCTGCCTAACCCTTCGGGGAATACATGCGTGATGTTATGTTATGTTAACCACACATTTACCAACTTTACTCAGCGTTTACTAATATGAGGTTTATTTATTTATTTAATACTTAATGCACAGAAATGTACAGAGGCGGACTTAATGCCATAGGCATTTTCTACCAGTCAACCTTTGGGTGATGCAGAGACAAACTGTGGTAGGTGCAATTGCGAAAAATTGAGGAATAAAAATAATATTATAAAATTTTATTCAAATACTAAGATACACATATACCTATTACAAATTATAAATGTAATATATAAGCTTAATCATATATACACAAATAATCACAAATAATAATATATATAAATAATTGAATATACTAAATCAAATAAGACAAACAATGGGAAAACATTAACGTTAGGTTTAAAGTAAAGAAGAACTTGCCTTTGTTTCTTACAAAAACCTCACATTATCGACCAGCAGTTTAACAACCAGCACACCCGCCACCATAATTTTCAACTCTAAACTCCAGTAAATAAGTCATCATTTGCAATGACGCATCTTGCGCAAGAGTTCAAATTACGTATGTCAAGTGATGATCGATGGTCCAGTTAAAGTTTAAAGACGTTATTTTCTTAATTCTGGACAAGTTGGTCATAATGATATTGTGTATTTGGTAATGGAGATTGATACACATGGATAGGTAATTTAGGATATTGCTTGACATTTTCTGGTGCAGTATTTTATGGGAAGTAGGTATTAAATAATGAAACTTTTTAAAAGTCGAGGTGAAATGCAAGCTTAGCTGTTTTTCTTTACAAAAAATAATATAATATTGTTCCGATACCAGTGGGCTACTATTTTTTATATATTTGTTGTTTTTTTATTGTTTAAATAAAGGTTAGGTATATCTTTACTAATTATTATAATTATTATTTATTATAAAGTCGAGGTAAAATTTGTTTGTTTGTTTGTTTGTAAGTTAAATACATGTAGGGGGTAAGCAGTTCCGAAGATTATCCCCTACATTACATACAAACTCAAAAATATTACCTCTTTATAATATTATTACTAGCTTCGAGTCGTAATCCGCGACCCTTCCTCAAGAATTGGGTTATCCCATGCAAAAAAAATAATTCAAATCCGACTCCGTAGTTCTGGAGATTACGCCCTACATACAAACAAACAAACGAACAAACAAACATATTTTACCTCTTTATAATATTAGTAATAGATATTGTACTTAGAAATAATTTAAATTGGTCTTATTTCGAGGTGGAGATATTCGATATAGCGTTATTTAGGAGTTTAGTGATTTAGGCTTTCGATTTTTAAGCAAGAATTATTAGTCCAAAGGTCTTATTGATAGTAAATACGAAACAACTGGTCAGATGACCCTCTAGCACAATTTTTGGTCCCCATTGCTCTCAATACACCGAAGAAAAATATCGTGAGGCAACGGGCATGTTCTATAACCAAAAATTCGAAGTCATGTGACATCCACCAACCCGCACTGGGCCCGCGGTGTAGATCAAGGCCTAGATAGGACACCTGTGTCCCAGCTGTGGGAAAGTTTTAGGCTGAACCTACAAAATCAGCCCGAAAATAAGTACAAAAATTCAAAAATAGAGACAGTATCAAAATTCGAAAGAAAATATAAGTATTTAATAAACTCTATGCGCTACTTGATTTAATCTTTGACTCTCGTGGTAAATATGGCACAAACACTGTTGCAATCACGATCAGATTCTATTAATTGTTTACCGAGAATTCCTATGAATTTGTATCGTCATAAGTTCGCAATGGAAGCGTCCTCATTCTTTTTTTAAATCATTCGTTCTAGTGATGTGAATGTGAGTGAAGTAATTGAGACAGTAATCAAATGGAGGAAGATGAAGAAATTAAAAAAAAGGAATGAATATATTTTTTGTATCCGTTAAATATAGTACTTATAGTATGGTTTGGACTCATGGCGGAAAATTCAATCAATACCTACAAAGTGCTACAATGATAAATTTTTCAAATATTTTATAGTTATTTTTAAATAAGGGCTTAAAAAAAAAAACATGAAGATTTAACTCTAAAGTGCTAAACTAAATTTTAAGAGGCAATTTTTTTTTTTTTCATCAAGTTAAGAAAAATACACTCCGCTACGTATATTTTTAGGGTAGGAATAAATAGAACGGATGAAGTAGAACCAGATAAAAATTGCAATCACCTTTTATGTCAGTTATTTACAATCTAACACCTTAACAAAAGCTTTGTTTTGTTTTCAATGCTTTCGTTTTCTACGTGTGTCGTAATAAAGTAAACAATGTATTATTATTACGCGGTAGGTAACCACGGAACAATTGAATGACTAAAGTTAAAAAACAACACCATGGATACGTCATACGTATGTTAAAGTTTTGATAAATCTGACAGAGGCGAGATGATTATTGTTCGTATAAAAGATTTAAACGCACTGAGAATATATTTTTCTAGTATAGTTATTTTGAGTTTTCATTTACCTTATAAATCACTTATTTGCTTCAATAATTTAAAATAAACGCACCATATAAAAAGTTAAACTAAAATATAAAAACTTACCGTTGAATTTCTTCTTCAAAAAAATAAACACCGAAGAGAAAAACTATAAAAAAAACGAAAAACTATTAAAATTTAAATAAATCACAGCACTACAACCACTTTCCGATTTATCGGCGAAAAAAAAACTCACGTTCCAAATGTATTTGAAAAAAACGCGGCAACAATTCAAAAATAGAATGCGATTAGAGTCTTCCACTCAATGAAGGCAAATGCACGCGTGCGAACCATAGACCACGCTTATAACGCTCTCCCATACATAGGCACCATTTTATGCCGACCCTGCCATTCGAACTTTCACCCAACGACATCAGGCCACAGTATATTGGATGTGTATACCATTCTTTTTAGACCCCTTCCCTAGAAACGTCACTTAAAAATACTAGGTCTACATAAAATTGGCGGTTTCCGCCATCTGCCAACATTATGGGGGGCATTACCACCCAAATTAATGAAGATTCAACAATTAGAATAAACGCTTTATGTCGGCATTAGGTTCTGCTTGCGTAAAATAAGACAATAAGAACAGCCGAAGGCCAAATCTATTCAACCGTCTTGAAAATTAGCGTCCAAAAGATTTCGCAGTAACTGACATTTATTTAGTGTGGTCCTAAATCGCATAGACATGTGGATCTGATACGGTGATTTATAAAGAGGGTGATACAACCTCCTTTGTATGTTGGAGTACGAACTTCTTGGACGGAAACGCGTTCTTTTTTTAAGCCACATGGTATTAGAAAAGGTCATCGCAATGCGTATGAATTGAGAGGCCTATTACCTACCTACTTACATAAATATGTTATGCAAGTGCGAATCTGCGTAAGATTATAATTGGTTTCAACTATTTATCATGTTTGCGCGGATTACAGAAGTTGAATAAAGACATACTTACGAGAGCCATACTACTTTTTATTAGGTCAGTATTACGGATTCCTGTTAACCCCTTCCAATGGGGTTGGCATGTGTCAAAGTGGCGCTAGCATAGCTTTAGCCAAAATAGAAGAATTTTCTAAGGAAGATTTGATTTGATAAGGTCTGCTCTCCTTCCTCGTAAAGATGCACATCGTTTGTCTTCAATTCAGTTTTTAACTCACTTATCCACCATGTCAAATAAATGTTTAACACAACAATTCTTTAAATATTATAAAAAAAAAGGAATCAACAAGGGAATAGAAAATACAACACAAACTTCACAGGTGAAAACTACGCTAGCGCCATCTATCTAAAGTTTTCACCATCCAACCCCATTAAGCTAACTATGCTTTTGCTAGGAGTTGGTTCACATCAACAGAGCAACAGGTGGGAATCGAAATCACGACATCTCGCTTACAGTGCACGTTCTTAACCGTTGAGCTATTGTGACTTGGATTAACAATCTATACTTAATATTATAAAGAGGAAAGATTTTTTTGTTTGTTTGTACCGAATAGGCTCCGAAACTACTGGTCCGATTTGAAGAATTCTTTCAGTGTTAGATAGCCCATTTATCGAGTAAGGCTATAGGCTATATATCATCACGCTAAGACCAATAAGAGTGGAGTACCAATGAATAATGTTCCAAAATCGGGGGTTTTTTTAGCGTTAGCCCAAAGTAACTATTCCACGCGGACGAAGTCGCAGGCAGAAGCTCTAGTGTACAATATTACGTTAGGGAAATTAAAGATTTATGATGAAAAAATACAGATGGCATGTGTCTACTGTTAATTGAAGTCACTGCAAAGCTTAGATCATAACGCTGGCTTACTTCTTGGGCCAATTTCAAAACAAATTGTATTCAGGTTTTCCCATGATTTCCTCCTCTGTATGTCTTATAAATTTCTAAAAAGTTAATATCTATTATAACTTGAAAAATGACAGTACTTTACACCTATATTCAATGTTTTTACTAGCAACTTTTTTTTTACCTACAACGGGGAACCTCTTAACCTGCATCTCACCTGATGATCAGGCCGAAGAAGGAAGCGAGCTTCACCCGGAATCTGCAACCACAGAGGAACTGGCTATCTTATCTCTAACTGCCTCTATGGCGACGTACTTAGTTAAGACGCTGGTAGCTAGCCAAGCGGACTAAGAACAAGCCATACCACCAACCAAACCGAGCAGAAAGTTTTGTCCCAACTGGCAGACAACAGACCACGCATATTTTAGCTAGAGGAAAATGTACCTTTCATCAGTTTCAACACTTCATAAATTACCTTTCATTCCGCTTCGTTGCTTTTCGAGGGCTGTCGAACAAACCCCACAAATAAATGCAGATTTTATGGAAATCATTGAGGAAATAAATTAATTACGATGCTGTAACTGTGCAAAAGGGGCTCATGACTTCTTAGCAGATCGATTGACCTACGAGACCCCGAATCTGAAAGCCAAATCAATTTAATCTGCTGTTAACTCATGTGATTAGATATTTTGGACAATCCTGCAGCTAACATGAAACAGTTAATAGGGTCAAATTAAATTGGCTAGCGAAACCCCGCCGATATTATGGGTATCAATATCTCAAAGTAGTAAAACAAAAACAAATGGATGATCTTTTTATTTGAGGTTAATGACCATAGGTCTTTACTTGCAATTTCAGTTGAAAACATTTTTTTTGGGTAAACTTCACAGGCGTAATGAGTATTGATATTTAAACACGGTCAAACAAAAAAAAACTGATTTTCTCAACACATACTTCAAGTAATTACACGACAAGCGGTCGTTGGCCCAAAACAAGTTTTTTGTTTTATCGTGTTTAGATATCGAATGTGGAGTTTCGCTAGTTAATTCAATTTCACCCTGTATTCACATCTCAGAGATTTAATCAGGGTTTCAGAAATTGTAGGTTATCATGGTTATCAATTGTAGGTATCATCGAAGTGAACTGATGATCTGATGAAGGTCGAAAAACCAAAGATGGAATATAAACACTAAACTAAATATAAAACTGAAAACTAAATAAGATACCCCAGTGGCATAATTAATGCTTTGGCAACAGGCCTCCTCTCTATTAGAGGGAGTGGACTCCAACACGTGGACCCAGTGCATGTTAGTGGATATTTCAATGTCTTCAAATCTTGGTTCTAGGACCTAGGAAATGCAGCTTTCCTCAAGTTGTTTTCATTCACCGTTTTGAGAGCAGTGGCGATGAAATAAATTGTACAAAGTAAAGTTCATGCCTGCCTGGGTTCGAATCGAAGACCTACAACACATAACATCACGCTTGTATTCCCCTAAGGGTTAGGCAGAGGTGTGCCTACACCCACACACCACCCACACACACACACACCCACACCCACACCCACACACACACACCCACACACCCACACACCCACACCCACACCCACACACACACACCCACACACCCACACACCCACACACCCACACACCCACATACACACCCACACCACACCCACACCCACACCCACATTTCGTCAGTAATGTTTAAGTCCAATGAGGGCGAGCCTATTGCCATCAACCGGGCACTCGCTATCAAGTAGCATAATCAGCCTATAATGTTCCCACTGCTGCGACACAGGCCTCCTCTCTGTGAGAGGGAGTGGGCCATAATCCACCACGCGGGCCCAGAGCGGTTTGGTAGATGTCACATGTGTCAGAATTTTTTGCTGTAGGATATGCCTGTTCCCTCACGATGTTTTCCTTCACCGTTTTGAGAGCAGTTTTGAAATAATTTTCTCAAAGTAAAGCTCCTGCCTGAGTTCGAACCTACGACCTAACTTCTAAGTCGTGGCCGTTATGTCACCGTTGGGTCACCACTGCTCCCCAGTATCTTCGAGTAATTTATTCAAAAATAACCCAAGAAATATGTACAACGTCGAATCTCCTTGCAATGTCATAATGTCAATGAGTTTGCGAATACTAGCACAGACCGTTCACAGTAACTTGCCCGTTGCCATCATGCTGGCACCATTGCTTGTCAAGCTTAGCTTCAATACTAATAGAGTTCAAAATGGCTTGACAAGCAATGATGGCAAAGGACCAGTTATAATGAACGGTCGGTGGATCTAAACTCATTACGTAACGCGTCGAGATGCATCTGTCTAAATGAGGTTATGTTAACGAAATATTCACTTTTGGCTTGTTAACTTTTTAGAGTTTACTTATAAGATGTTCATATGTAGATTAATAAGTTTTATGTCCTAATCATTAGTTTATTTTGATTGCCTTTCTACACTGCAGGTCAAAGACATTTTTCATAGAGAGAAAGAATTAGTATTGCGCTTCTTCTTATTTTCGTGTTAGTGACTAACATGCTGTCAGAGTTCCGAAGCCGCACATGGGCCTCTGACTTTTCTTCACATGCTGTCTAGAAATATCTCTCAATATATGCCGAATATGCCGTTTTTGAGCAAGCGAAAATGATACAATACGCACATGAATCCGAAAAGTCAGAGGTGCGTGCCTTGGGTTCGAACTCGAGACCTATGACTTGGCAGTCTGACTGTTCGATCGCGAGTTTCAATGACGCTCGATAGATGGCGTTGTACCATTTGGGTAGTTTTCTGAATCGCGCTGTTATGATTTTCCATGAATATCATATACGTAATTGAACAAATTAAATTTTTTGTACTCGCTTGGAACGATTTGTTTTATTTAAATAAATTCCTCGGGCTGTTGTCGAGTGCCGAACACTGACGGTCACACCACTAAGTAGTGGTGGGTCGTTGTCGAATTTTTCGCGGACGAAACGCAACCGTTTTCGAGACGACGAAAACGGTTGCAAGAAACGGTCGTCGTTGCAACTGGTTTGAAGACGAAGAATAATTGCGTTGCCGTCTTTTCGACGTTCTCGTCGTTGTCGTCTTTTCGACGTTCCCGACGTTCTCGTCGAGTGAAATAGTTGCAGTTTCTTAGTTTCAACTTCAACTATCGACTGTATGTAAAAAGTGAACTTTATATCAGTGATATAAAGTTCACTTTTTATTGTAAGGACTGTTTTGCAAACAAACGGAACGAGACGCATTGACAACTGGTAATATATTATCGACTCTATAACATTGGTATAAAGTTCACTTTTTATTGCAAGGACTGTTTTGTAAACGACGACGACGAACGACGAGTGACTCGTCGTCCGTCCGTCTACTACTTGTCGCGTTCCGTTCGGTCGTTCGAAGACGACGACTCGTCTACTCGTGTTGTTCCGTTCGTTGAATCATTTATCATTGCGTTCTCGACTGTATTTTCAAAGACGTAAAATAAAGAATCGCACTGAATAATTCGAAGACTGGTTTGTGCAACGAAGACTGTTTGAACCCAGGACGTAAAACGGTTCCATCGTCGCAGAACATAAAACGGTCTTTGGAAACGGTTCGTCGTCGCAACGCCCACTCCTAACACTAAGCTATCACTGCTAGAATTGCGCTTACTCATCATGTGTAACAATTTTATTGCACGTAATATAACTATTACAATTTTTAACACAACTCATTATAAGTAGGATCCCTGAAGTTAGCGTATTGCTATTTCCCAAACTTCAGATTCCAGTATGACTTTTCCATACCTTTTTTTTTTTTTGAGTTTGTAAATCATTAAATAACTTCTCCCGCTCTGAGCGGAGCGGGATGGCGTATCAGACTCTTTCTGCCTAAAACCCACCCGTGTTCCTTCAGTTGCCTGTACGTTGTCAGGGGCCACGGTAACCCTATAGAACTTTTCCGCAACCTCCGCAAGCATTGGCCCTAGCGGACTATCTTTGAGACGCGAGTGGAACGCAACGCGCTGTCGACCCGGGCCTGGTCCTTATCGGACGGCGAGCTGCCCATTGCTCTCCATCTGCAACTTTACCTGACCTGGAATGAAAAGAAACGTCAAAATAACAATTACGGCTTCAATTCCAGAGGGCCGTACTTATTAGTTTGACATTTCTTTTCGTTTCGTTTTGGTTTTTTTAGCTTCAGTAAAGGCATCTTTCAGTTAAATTTTTGTCTGACTGTATAATCCATCGTTGCCTCGTTTGTCTAATGGTCGCAAATGCAGCATGAGGTCCTGTGTTCGATTCCTAAGTCGGGCAAAGTGTCATTGGGAAAACCCAAATGACACTGCTACTGAGAAACTTTTCTGATGGTAAAACCATCAGGAAATTATCAGTAGAAGCCCGGAGTCTGGATTTGTGCCCGGTTGATGGCAACAGGCTCGCCCCCTATTACATGGGACTTAAACATAACTGGTCCATCTTGTATTATAGGCGTAATGGTAGATTATGTTTATGATCCCCTACCACAAAATGTCTTTCTTCACCACAAGACGGTACTGTTCAGTATTAACTTAGAAAGTAGATACAGTGAACTTGAAAAGTAACTTTGGCACTTGCAAGGTTATAAACCCGCATCTTCGTACCTGAGAAGTGGGTTTCTTATGCTATACGCCAGGGATGGCGAACCTCTGTACATCTACGTGCCACTTTATCCAAATTAATATTGAATGTTGCCATGACGGGCCAACAAACTCAGTCAGTCTTCACTTTTTTGTTTTTATTCCTGGAAAAAAAAAACAAAATAAGTACTTTCACAATAATACTTAATTATTATACAGTAACGTTAATAACAACATTTTTATATTAATCTAGCTGCGTCTCGCGGTTTCACCCGAGTACTTAAATGAGTTTTTCCTTTTAATCCCAATGTTCCCGTAGGAATATTGAAATAAAAAGCCTATTTTACGCCCAGTGACCTTAGCTATCTATTAATGAAAGTCCCGTCAAAATCGGTCCAACCGTTTCGGAGGTTACCTGGAACAAACAGACAGACAAAAAAATTATTAAAATTGGGTTTTTGTTGAATGAATCGTATATACTTTCATAATTATGCATTTACTTAAAAGCTGTTATTTTGACATTACCAACAGACACTACAATTTTATTTATTTGTATGTATTTTATTTATTCGTTCTTATGTATAGATTAAAAAACAAAATATTCCATCCACGGACCAACCCCGGCCAGCGTAGCTTAACCTGATGGATTGACCCGTGTGGCTATTTATTAGAGCCACGAACTCCTCTAGTAAGTAACACTAGGTATAACAGGACATATTACACAATGTTCCACGAACTGCAGATGCATAACATTATGCTAAAATGTATAGGTATGTTTAGCACATGCTGAGTTTTACACTTTCGTTTTTACACAAACTATGGTAATTTTGTTTATGCACATTTTTGTTTATTTTAAAACTAGCTGCGTGCCCGCGGTTTTACCCGTTTAAGTCTTCATCACGCAAAAATATAGGGATAAAAAGTATCTTTTATCCTAACCCAGGACATGGTCTACCCATGTGTCAAATTGCATCCAAATCCATTCAGCCGTTTTAGCGTTAAAGCGAAATAAAGAAACAAACTCACTTTCGCATTTATATTATTTCATATAATGTATAAAATATAGCTCTTTTCGAGGCTAATAAATAAGGCTAAACACGATATAAATAACAATATTTATGTTTTCTGTCTAGCCAACGAGAGGTCGTGAATTTGAATCCCGCCTGCGCGCGGCGCGATTCTACTGTTTTTGCACTTACTTATTTGATCATTTTGGACATCGCACCGTCAGCAACGTATTCAATCTTCCTAGCCTTTTCCCAACTATCTTGGGGTCGGCTTCCAGTCTAACCGGATGCAGCTGAATACCAGTATTTTATATGGAGCGACTGCCTATCTGACATCCACAACCCAGTAACTGAGTAATACGATACCCCTTGGTAAGACTGGTGTCAGACTTTCGGGCTTCTGACGACTCGTAACGACTGTCAAAGATCCACGAATGACAGCCGGGACCAACTGGTTAACGTGCTTTCCGAGGCACGGAGGAGTCTCGGTATGTAAAGATGGTCACCCATCCACTGACCAACCCCGGCAAGCGTAGCTTAACCTGATGGATCGACCCGTGCGGCTTATTATTACTTAGCCACGAGCTCCTCGTCAGCAACTGTATTATTGAGGAATAATGTTTTTTTTTTTTTAATAATACTAATAATGCATGTCTGCCAACAATGCTTACTTCTCTATCCTCAGACATATTTAAATATTTATAAATTATTAAATTATATTCTTAACGAAGCGTAAAGGATATAATAAAAAAGTAATAAAAGTGAAAGTATGTACTATTAAATCCTTTCAGTTATTATAATTTAAAAAACACAATCTGTAATATTTTTTTAATAGTTTTAAGAGCTTATTTACATTTATAATGAGGATATATGTTATTTACCTACAAGAATTAGAATTATTTACCATTGGAAAAACAAATCGTGTATTTCGTTTCTCTGCAAAGCGTTGACAGTTTTGTGTAATTGTTATTCTTTTTAGTAAAAATTAATAAAAAATGTGTCACATCTTTCATCTTTTCTGCAATCTGTGTTAGTGATTTCGTAAAAAGGGACGGAAGTGTGTAACAGGAAGCCGGGGAAGCGCGCGCTATTTGTTTTGACCAATTTATTTATAATTATAATTTATTTATTTATTATCTCATCACAAATGTTGGTTTGGACAGAAAGTGCTTAATCTAAAAAATCGGGTTTACATTTGTGAGAGACTGGTGCCCGAAAAAGGCATAAAATACCTGTGTTACGGGTCACCAGGCCCCCCAACACTTAATATGTGTTTGACCAATGAGTGCGCGCGGTGCTATTGTTAGCCGGCAGATGGTACCAGCCCATTTTCAGAGAGGTTATGGTACTGTCAGCCAATATGTCAAATGTTACATCTAATATATAAAATTCTCGTGTCACGGTGTTTGTTGCCAAACTCCTCCGAAACGGCTTGACCGATTTTTATGAAATTTTTTGTGTATATTTGGTAGGTTTGAGAATAGGACGTAAACTATTTTTCATACCCCTAAGTGATAAGGGTGGTCTAACCCAAAAATTTTTTTTTCTTTTTTTGAACAATTTTTTTTATTGTATTTTTTTTATGATTCGGCATTAAAAAATACATGCAACCCTAAATTTTCACTCTTCTACCACCAACCCCTATTTTTTAATAGCGATATTAGTACTTTAATATTTTTCTACTCTCAGTTACATCTCGACCAGTTATTCCCGTCAGGCGTGTATTGGTGTCACTTCTCACCCCATAAACAGCACAGAGTAGGGATGAGAACAAAGCCGGTCTCCTGTCGTTCTCACACAGTAAGCTTTCTCTCTCTCACTCACGAAAGTTTAGGGCCTAAAATTAATCCCTATTTAACACGGGTGAACGCTGGATCGATTTTACTAATTCTTTTTTCGTTATTGTGAGGAGAAGGTTCTTAGGATAGGTAGGTGAAGGTAGGGTGTAAGGTAGGTAAGTATGCAAGTAGGTAGGGTAGGTAGGGTAGATAGATAGGTAGATAGGGTATGTATGTAGGATAGGTAGGTAGGGTAGGTAGGTCGGGCAGGGTTGGTAGAAAGGAAGATAGGTGAAGGTTCTTAGGATAGGTAGGTGAAGGTAGCGTGTAAGGAAGGTAGATAGGTAGAGTAGGTACGGTAGATAGGTAGGTAGGGTACATACCCTACCTACCTATCTACCATACCTACGTACATACCTACCTACATAGGTAGGTAGGGTAGGTAGGTAGGGCAGGGTAGGTAGATAGGGCAGGGTAGGTAGGTAGGTAGGGCAGGGTAGGTAGGTAGGTTGGGCAGGGTAGGGTAGGTAGGTAGGGCACGGTAGGTAGGTAGGGCAGGGTAGGTAGGTAGGTAGGGCAGGGTAGGTAGGTAGGGCAGGGTAGGTAGGTAGGTTGGGCAGGGTAGGGTAGGTAGGTAGGGCACGGTAGGTAGGTAGGTCGGGCAGTGTAGTAGGTACGGCAGGGTAGGTAGGTAGGACGGGCAGTGTAGGGTAGGTCGGTAGGGCAGGGTAGGTAGGCAGATAGGTAGGTGCGCCGTAGATAAGTACTTAGTGCTACCCGTGCGAAGCCGGGCGGGCAGCTAGTATCATAATATAATTATGCGTCTTCTGTAAGGCTCGCTCGTTTTTATATAATAAGAAGGAATGGGATACGTTTAAACCGTTGAAAGTATTTTTTTGAAGTGAAAACTTCTTAAGGCGCTTTGAACACTTTTTGGGTGAACAAAAATCATGGAACTCGCGTCATCGTCACCGAAGGCGCGTTGAGCACTGTTTTGTTGACAGAGCACTTTGTTTTTATTTTTTTTTATTTAGCTACAGCTTTTTTTTTTACTTAGCTACAGCTTTCATTCATGTACTGACAGCAAGCCACATAAATTCCTGAGATTTTCGTTAGATGGCGTTACTTAGTTTTCACTTCTATCGGCAGTCCCCAAATTTTAACAACGTTATTTCGTGTTACTGAGTGTCTCATTGGTTGAAAACGCTACTGCTGTTTCTAGGGTGGGCTCGATTCCCAGTTCAGGCAAACTGTTATTGAGTTTTTCCATCAGGGATTTCTCAGTAGCAGCCCGGACTCTTGTGCCCGGTTGATGGCAATAGGCTCGCCCCCTATTACATGGGACTTAAACATAACTGACGTACTAAGGGTGTACAGGTACAGGTACAACTCTGCCCAACCCCTCGGGGAAACAAGGCGTGATGTTATCTCTTTTTATTAAGACTTTATATAAAAGCCTCAGGGTAGCCCGAGAAAATCAGATTTTCTTACGTTTTTTGCAATTTGCAGGAATTGCAGGTCAGTATCACGTTGTATGTTGATCTAAATATGATTCGCGACCGTATCAAACGTTTATTTATAGAATTATAATCGTAGAAATCATTAATACAACTCTCTTAGTTCATGTAATCCTATTGAATGACTATTTCATGAAATCATGACATTTGGGGATTATGCTATCTTATCTATCTATCTATGTCTGATTCTACTTGTTATGGTCGCGAGTCATATTTTAATCAACATACAACCTGACACTGAGCTGCAAATTGCAAAAAACGAAAGAAGTTTTGAATTTCGCGGGCTACCGTAGCGCATTAGTCACTGCTTACCTTTACTAACTATATGTAAAAAAAAGAATATATACCTATCCACCGGTTTCCCCTCCCATAAAGCCGACATTTTTAAAGTCAGTACATAATTATCCTCATAATAGTTAAAACAAAATATTCAAATTAACTTTTTAAACAGAAGTAATTTTCTGCGCCTACAGGTTATTAAAATTAAATAAGCATGTTAATGCTTTTAGTTTATTTTCTCTAGTTTGTGGTTATGTATTTCGTAATTTGAACTCTGCTCGTAAAGGTTCAACATTATAGTATTGTAGCGGTTACACCGCCACATTCGAACTACGCAGCAAAGACATGACGTCACACAATACCTGCATCGCGCAGTTAGAGTTTACCGCGCGACTGACATAGATAAGACTATCCGAAATGAACTTACGGGCAATTGCCCGCCAGACATAACACCCGTCTGGTCGGAGGATCCTCCCTTTTCTATGGTGGATGAGTGAACTTTACACCCTGTTCTTCATACCATCTAGTATATTAGGTATGTGGGTTCCGTCTTGCCCAAAATTTAAATGAGCTTGTATTTTAGTATGTACGGTCAGCAATGAAAGTTGATTATTCAATAATATTGTAAGACAAACATGAATCTGTAATGAAAAAAAAAACTTGTAATATAATAGACAAAATTTACTCTACTAATTCCTGAAGTTTATATAACTTCTAACTGTACCTGAAATGAACAAGTACTAAAAACTATATTCCGCAAAAGTCACACTCGATCTTTCTTCCGTGCCTGAGTAGTGACAGTGACATTGACATCTGTCATCGTGAAAGAAGTAAAAGCTATAGCTGAAATAAAACGTACGTGTACTACGAAAGCCTCCAAAACAATTATAACCCTCCTTTGTAGAATTCGCTAAGGTTTTTTTTTCGTTTGTTTCAGGCCCGTATTAATCCAACAAGATTGTATTCAACTGTAGCAATCGAACAACATTACTACTAGCTATTCCAACTCACTTTTGACATAGGCAGGATAGTCGAGATCGGCTTGCTTGCCATTTATTAAAAAAATAGAATAGAAAACGTACCTACTACGGAACCGCAAAAATTAAAAACACCGTACTAAATGACTTTCTTCTAAATGCTCTATTTGTACCTATTTTATTAGCTGTAATTATTTAATATTTAAATGAAGTGATCTTAATCTTGAAATGTAAATAAATATTATCATTGCACAAGCTACTGTAAGCATCTTATGCAAATTATAACTTTATTATCAAACTTAGAAAAATGACGGTAAAAATGTGGCGAACGACCATTAGCATTACTCATAATGTAGATATTTGAAATGAAAATGTGAATCATGTGCTTTGAGAATACCTAATCTATTTTCATTTGACATACAGCCCTTTCTTTTTTTTCAGGCATATTAAGGTACAGTCTGCTATAAAACTCCATGCCTGTTTAAGATTAAATTCCTATGAGTTTGTGTGTATGAGTGATGTCTCAACATTCCACAGATAACACACACTAATGAACTGTCCTATCGACTTATGACCGCTACTGTACCTATCGATACCTTTTTATTATTAAAGTACCTATCATATATGAAAAACTTAGCCAGACAGCCTTCGTATACCTATACGAAGGCTGTCTGGTCAAATTATTCACTAAAGTATCAACGACCTACTTACAGAAAATTAGAAATTACTAGCCATGGCCCGCGATTTTGTCTGATCCAGGACGGAAAGTAGCCTGTGTATATTCTTTTCCAGGCCATAGTCTACCCATGTGCCAAATTTCATCCAAATCCGTTTAGCCGTTTTAGCGTGATCCCGTAACAAACACAACAATTAGGATTATTGTAAATCCTCTGTAACGCGACATGCAGCTTAAGAATCTTGTTACGTCAGAGATCATTGACCTCCTAACAAATAAAGTGCACTGCATAAATTACGTATACATCAAAGCGAACTCTATTAAACTACTTTATTCAAACACCAAAATGACTTCGATTAAACCATTTTATTTTGAATGAATTTTTTCGTCTGAGCACTTACAAAAGAATATCTAGCACATTTATTTATGTATATCTAATATACTTAGGTACATACAATAGTTTTTGCATAAGGCTTGAGCTAAGTATTTACTTACGAAATAATAGTAAAGCTTTGTGGTTATACAAGTGAGTGTGAAGTGTTAAAATTACATTGTTTATTTGTAAATACTTATGACATTTGTATTTGAGATTCACTATACCTAATAGTTTTTGCGTGCTGCTCTAGACTCTATACTTTTTTGTGTTGTTTCGCTAATTCATTAAAAGAAATCGCCAACTACTATAACAGAATGATAACGTGGTTAATAATTATTTAATATTTAATAACCTATCCCACGCACGTTAAACCATTGGTCCTGCTCCTACCTGTCTTTTGTAGATCTTTGATACTCGTTGCTCATATGCTACGGCTACACTGTCACGTTATCGCGAACTTTACTTCGTGCGCACTCTGTTGCTCAGCGAGACGTCGAGCGGTGTGTGAGAGAGAGCGCGTGAAGTAAAGTTCGCGATAACGTGACAGTGTAGCCGTAGCATAAGTCTGACAACCAGTCTTTCCAAGGGGTATCGTATTACAGCAAATGGGTTGCGGAAGTCAGATATGCAGTCGTTCCATGTTAAGGCGACGATAACTCATCCATGCGTAACTCACCCTGATTTAAAAAGAGACCTAACTATTCTCTTTTGAGATCACAAGTCTCACATTATAATCTCGGTGTATACCAATCGCGCGGCATTTTTTGTCAGGTTCAAGCATTTATGCCCTTTATTTTAATTACTTTCAAGTGCGTTAATAAAATCCTCTTCGCTGCGCTCCGTTCTGTCTGCGCTGACCCTTACTGCATTTCGGCATGACATAATTGGTTAATGACCCATACATTAACTGCACTCTCGTGATTGTGACGTATTCATTCATTGTTGACAACTTAACAAGTGACGTTTTGAATGGTCTCCAAGCGAAAGAGGTTAGTTGCTATAATGTCACGTTATGTAATTGAGATGCAGCTTTTTATATGCAGTTTGTGTATTTTATGTATTAACTTGCTTCCTTTTGTTTTTCAAAAATGTATGCCAATCTTGATAATTTGCATTAGAGAAAGGTAAATTATGTGTCTGCTTTGTAACTAACTGAATTTAAGATGACATTTTTAATACACAGGTTATTTTTTAAGTTCACAGCGGGTAACCTCTTGGCCTGCATTTCACCTGATGGTAAGTGATGATCAGGCCGAAGTTGGACGCGAGCTTCACCCGGAATCCTCAACCACAGAGGAACTGGCTATCTTACCTCTAACTGCCAAAACACAACAATGCTGTTAACATTGTTGTTATGGCGACAGACTTAGATAAGATGGAGGTAGCTAGCCAGGTGGACTTAGAACAAGCCCTACCACGAACCAAACCGAGCTGATTTTTACCCTACTGGGTCCTCTGACCTCTGGGTCTGAGATAGGTAGTTTAACCACTAGACCACAGAGGTGGATTAAAAAGCGGGTTGTTCCCAGATGTCCACGATTCTATTGTTCTTCTTTTCCCACCGGGTCCATGAAAAATTATAATGATGTTTTAAATTAATATTCCTACATGAATTCCCAACGGGTCCACGAGATTTATCCAAAGTACAGTCAGTAATAACGATTTCTTGTTAGAAAGAAAAAAAACTCACAGTTTGATTATAAAAAGCTGAGGATCAAAACAGTTTTCATTTCACTAAATAGGTACCCAACTATTTTTTACACTCTCCTTACATCATATTCCTCACTACGACGATGTTATTATATCACTACATATTATAAAACCAAGTCCCCCGCGGCGTCTGTCTGTCTGTCTGTCTGAACACGATAAACTCAATAACTAGCGCACGGATTATCATACTGTTTACACCAATGTAATGGACGGAGTGATTCATGAGGAAGGTTTATATGTTTGTAAAGCTGAAATATTGTTGAAGATGTCGGAAAATATCATTCAGACTGGGAGCTTTACTGTATGAAAACAATGTATTTCGGAATTAGTACATTGTTTACCTGGATCCATAGGGTACTTTTAATCCCGGTAATACGTTCCCGATTAGGTTTACCAACTATGTAAGGGAGGATGCCTGTCTAGGATGTGTACAAAATGTCAAATTTTTCAAAAAAAATGTCTGTATTCTGTAAAAAAAAACTGTAAGTCTTACAATAAGTATTACGCAACAGATGGTTTTAAAGACTGACATTTATTCAAAATGAAAAGTATGAACAATTTACAACCAATAACCTAATTTAGAAAAAAACGAACTTACTCATTTTTAAGAAGACATTTGAATTTTTCAAAAGTAAGTAAGTACTATTTTTTCAAAAAAAAAAAAAAAACATACCTACTTAACGTTTTTAAAGTTTTCTTGGGTTATTAACACTTTCAAGGACAGTAAACGCCCATAAGCGTCATAACAATAAAACTTCTATAGTGTCTCGTTTACAGCCCCTTCAAAGTGTTAATAACGCTTTTACCGACTCTATATTGTCAGGTGATTCCTTTCTTTACTCAACTGTGCTATAAGGGAAATTCAGAAATGTCTGTCTCAGCTTAGCGCCGGCCGCCTGTCAAATGCACCAAATTCCTGTCAGATGGTAACCCTATTCCCGTAGTCTATTTTCCAACCACCACTCGGGCGAAGCTGCAGGCAAAAGCTAGTGTATAGATAACTAAGGGTCGTGATTGACGTCACCTTTAAGCCAAAGGTGTCGTCAATTATTGTTTGAAGAAAACCAACTCGTCGAAAATCAATGTAACTCTGTCATTGTAGAGCAGCTATACTCAACCTGCGGCCCGCGGGCCTTTGTTATTGGCCCATCTGAAGTTACAAATTTCGCGCCCATCAGCGCACCGAGCATGGCCGACTGTGAGATAGCTTGCGTCACACATTTTATCACAATTTGGGCGATAAAACACTTTTGTCACAAATGCTAGCACGGCGGCGTGAGATAATCTCTTGACTTGTGACATAACTTCTTGACGTTTATTTGGGCTTCTATGTCTTATTTGCTACTATGGGCGCACTAATTTTGTCACAAATGCCACATAATGACAGTCGTCCCTACGTCAAAAGTGAATTAGTTCACAACAAAATTAAAAAGTTGTAAAACTGTATGAACCTGCACTATAAAAACGTATTATTTTATTTGGTCGCATATTCACTGATCATAGACATTTTAATTTCTTAAATTTACTGTGTCACACTATGAAGTTAGCAACAAGAAAGGCATGTCGCGCCTCAGATTTTATCACATGGTTGAACCGTGCTAGCATTTAAGACAAATTGTAAGACATGATAAAATTTATCATTTCTTATCACAAACGTCTTGGGTACGCCCGTGTTAGCCCCGCAGAGAATGGAACATGTGGAATTTTGGAGTATAATATTGTTATCCACAAACATAAAAGCGTCCAAAGATGTGCCCAAATCCTACTAACATTCTTTGGGTCTACGTATGTGTGCGAATCGTCTTTTCAAAAATGAAATACACAAAGAACATTAATTACAGAAATTTAAGTTATTTTTCAATTTGTAGTGTTTTTGGAATTACGTTTTAATTACGATCTAAATAATTTTTGCTTGCGGCCCTCGACGTGACCATGACTGAAACGTGTTTGTGGCCCTATAAAAAAAAGGTTGAGTATGGCTGTTGTAGAGCCTTTGCGAACGTTAATTACAAGATTTTATATGGCTTATTGTTATGATACAACTCTAAGCTGACGGAAGTATTTTTTTATTGAAAACAAAACAGAGGATGTCCCTTAATTAAATGATGTGACGAAAGTATTGATAGGTACCTACTGAAAAAGTTGACCAAGGTTCAAGTCATAGTAATATACTTACTATGATCATCATTTAGATGATTTACTATCAATCTGTCGGTTATCTTGGTTCTCCTATGGATCTCTTCATTTTCAGTCCGAAGAATTGCTAAACTTAAGTGGCAGTGGGCAGGGCACATTGCTCGCAGAACAGATGGCCAATGAGGCTGGATAGGTTCTGGAGTGGCGACCGCGTACCGGAAGACGTAGCGTTGGAAGGCCTTCCACAAGATGGACCGATGACCTCGTGAAGGCCGCAGGAATCCGCTGGATGCGAGAAGCACAGAACTGATCGAACTGGCGGTGCTTGGGGGAAGCCTCTATATTCAGCAGTGGATGTCTTTCGGCTGAAATGATGATGATGACTATCAAGATGGCGTTTTTGGCTGAAAGGTAATATTGACTCTGAAAAATTGCAAAAATGTTGGAGTTTGTTTGTAGTTTTGTGTTCTTTCTATACGTCATGTTTACCGGAAATAAATTTGTCTTTTTTTTAAGTGAAAACTAATTTAGGCGCGTTGAGCACTTTTTGGGTGAACAAAAATCATGGAACTCGCGTCATCGTCACCTAACGCTCTAACAAAAGACATCAACGCGAGAATCAAAAAGTTACTTAACGAAAGACATCAACGCGACAATCAAAAAGTTACTTAGTTTTCACTTCTATCGGAAGTCCCCAAAGACTGCCCGATTTTTTTTTGTATTACTTCACCAGCACCCACGCCTTTCAAACAGACCGGCTGTTTCCCTTTTTCATTGGTGAATCATATGGGTTAGGTTAGGTTAGAACTGTTACTTTTAACGCACGAAGACGAGCGACCGTAGTGAGCGTGCCGCAGCAGCGGCCGCCGAGTGCCACATTCGCATTTTTTTTTAATCTTGCCGTGAAAACTTAGGTAAAGGGAGCTGTTGATTGTGTCAATCCTTAGCTTAGGACAACGCAACGTTATCCAACTTTTAATGATTTTATATCGAAGATCACGTCTAAACGAGAAGTGTTAATGATTTGGAAAAAATATATGTTAAATAAAAGCATTTTTTTAATAACTTAATATAGGAATATTTTTGATTATATTCATATGAGATAGTGAAATTAATTTCTAAAGTTACATCTAACGCGGATAAAAAACTGAGAATCACACAAAATCTATCAAGCGTATTTTTCTAAAACGTTCACCATTTTAAAGCTAATTTAATTATTGATCTTTTAGTATACGTGTTTTATGTATAGTAAATTAATAATGCGTCTAATTTGGAACAGTGCTCCTTGATAGGCGAGTCCTGTTATTGCATGGACGTATGACGCGTTGCGTGAGCTCAGTAAGAACACGCAAGCTAACCACTCAAGGTCAGTGGCATCATCTGCGTCTTAAAGTGGAATTACGGTTCAGTTCAAGCTCACTTCATCAATAAGCTTGCCAAACTTGTTAGTAGCCAAACTTATTGGTGAAGTGTTAACCTACACAAAACTATTTTATACGAACAAAAATTTCTCCAAAATCCAAAAAATTTCTAACTCCACGTAACGTATAATTGTTGTTAAAAACAAGTTCGTATTCCGAACGTCCAGTTCTTGTGAGCAAACATACGATGGTGCCCGATGATTTCCGATCAATTATCGATTACTACACGTTATCCGATTCATAGTGTTGCGTACTTTCACCCTCGTTATTGATTGAGAAGACGGTGGGGTTGTTGACCTGCGAATGTATTTTTAATTATTTTTTTACCTTGCCTTGTCAAACTTTATACCATGGCGTAATGTCTAGTCCTGCCCGTGGGTGCGTCTCATATCATATAAAGTTATTTGGTATATTTTCATTTCAATAACGTTCACAAGATATAATAAACGTGAGATATACCAACTGTTGATATAATTTCTTTACATATAACATTTATATACTCTAAAACTTATTTCGTATAACGTTATTGGATATAACGTTTATTTAATCGAAAATCATTAGGTCTATCGTTTAAATTATATAATGATGCCATCATTATGGTTAACACCCCGATTCAAAGCCATCCAACTCGGATAGGTTAGGTTAGAAGGCTAAAGGCTTTTGCAGACCAGCGCGACGCGACACGAACAATACAATTTCTAAGAAAACTTCACCGTATAACAATAACCGGTGTCGGTCTGGCTGCACACAGCGGCTGGTCTGCATACACACACAAAACTTGCGTGAGCGGCCGCCGAGCGGTGGTGAACCATTTGGGTTAGGTTAGGTTAGAACAGTGACCATTAACGCGCGAAGGCGAGCGACCGAAGGGAGCGTGCCGCGGTAGCGGCCGCCTAGTGCCAGATCCCCCCTCTCTTGTTGGTGAACCATTTGGGTTAGGTTAGGTTAGGTTAGAACAGTGACCATTAACCGTGAACAGTGCCAGATCCCCCCTCTCTTGTTGGTGAATCATTTGGGTTAGGTTAGGTTAGAACAGTGACCATTAACGCGCGAAGGCGAGCGACCGTAGGGAGCGTGCCGCGGCAGCGGCCGCCGAGTGCCAGATCTCCTCCCTTGTTGGTGAACCACTTAGGTTAGGTTAGGTTAGAACAGTGATCATTAACGCGCGAAGGCGAGCGACCGTAGGGAGCGTGCCGCAGCAGCGGCCGCCGAGTGCCAGATCCCCTCTATTCTTGGTGAACCATTGGGGTTAGGTTAGAACAGTGACTATTAACGCGCGAAGGCGAGCGAGCGTAGCGAGTGACCATCTTGGCAGGTGGTAATCAGTTAAGTATATCTACAGTATCTACTCAGGTTATTTACTGTGATAGAAATTACATATTAGACTAAATATGTTTTATGTCTTTTGAGTGGTATATCAAACGATATTATATTAAATGTATGTTATGATTATAAAAATTAGTTATTTTAAAATTATATCAATCGTTTATTATATTAACTGATGATTATATCAAATAAAATTATAGATTCAGTTGTTATATCTTGTAAATATTAGTCATTTTGTAATTATACCATATATTACTTACCCCCTGCCCGTGCCAACATGAGAAATTTTATAGGTACTGTAAGGATCGTTGTAACTTATGTGTTTGTACCATACGTGTTGTGGCGTGCGTGACGTGTCTTCTGCACATAGCTTTGTAAGAGTTGACTTAATTATACCATTAATCCTTTCCAATCATGCACGGTATCTGTAATTCAATCTCTCTTGCACAGTGTTGTCATACCCATCTTCTAACATCCCTCATTTATCTTGTGTATTGCCACTTTATTATTCATTCCCACAATCCCATGGTCATGGTCAACTGGTAGCTGAAACATTCGTTTTCTAAAACCTGGGAATCAAAGAAAAAGAAGAAATAAATAAAATACATTTATTTAGCACAGACAAAAAGGTACACAGCACAACATAATTAAAACACAAGCACAGATTAATACTTACGTGCCGCGATCTGTACAAGGGATAGGTACTTACCACCGGTAGATACCAGTGGTTGCCCAGTGGTAACGGCCCGTCTTACGAATTGTTGGTTTAAACCCATTTTGTGTAAATCATTTCGTCACCACTGCTCTCAAAACGGTTAAGGAAAACATCGTGAAGAAACTGGCATGTCCCTGAACCAAAAATTCGAAGACATGTGACATCTACCAACCCGTACTGGGCCCGCGTGGTAGATTACAGCCCACTCCCTCTCGAAGAGAGGAGGCCTGTGTCGCAGCAGTGACAGAACATTATAGGCTGATTATGGTAGATACCTGCAAAAGGATTGACAAGGTAGCCAACCTTAGAGACAACATCGAAGAGTCCTATGGAAATTGCTATAACAGAGATGAATCTATGTCTCTGGCTATAAAACATTCCACCTCGGACACAAACCTCAGATTAGCGGTTATTATAAATGTCGTAAAGCACCGAGTTAAGGACATTTAGCCGCAGGTTGACTAACAGTTGCTTGGCCATATTCTCTTATACTTATCAATTGTACGCGCTGTGACAAAACTGTCTAATGGTTCCCAAACCGCATGACTGATGCGTTTGTACTGGAGAGCACAGAAGTGTTTTTCACTTTTTTTTAAGTGAAAACTTCTTTAGCGGCGGCGGCGTTGTGCACTTTTTTTGGGATAGATAAAAAATGTTAAACTCGCGTCATTACGTGACCGTAATATCCGTTGCCTAGCAACCGAAAAAGTAAATATCAAAATAAATAGTCTTTGACATTGCGTACAGTTTGCGAGGTAAGAACTTTTACCCATACTGATGGATAAAAAAGCAGTCAAAACATACTTCTCTAACCATTCCAAAATATTCAAAAATGCACAACGGTAATGTTCAAGTTTTCACTTCTGCCGGCACTCCCGGAGTGCAACCCGTTGTTTTTTTTAAGGTAGAACCTGAATACCCACCCGCGTAATTTCGTGTGTTTTATTCATATTTTCTATGGCACCTCTTTAGATCATGAACTATACGATAACAAAAAATGTTTGACATAGGTCTTAAGGGGGAGACGTGAAAATTGATTCGCTGTTACAATGTATAATAGATAATAATATAATTTAATATCGATCGGTCAAAATAGTCAAAATCATGTGGAATAATTGTATTTGTGTTAAAAAGAAATGCTGTAAAAAAATAAGTACAACAAAGAAGTAGATATATTATGTTAGAAAAACAAAACTAAAATATAATACTTATTTAATTAAATTATGTAGGTTTCATAAAAGTACTCTAATCACTAATAATATCTTCTTTTTTCATATCTTCTTTTTACTAATAATATAAAAAAATTAAATATCATTCGTTTGGAAATAAACGCATTCATTTTCATCTTTGCTAATTTGAGTCCTATTTTCATTTCATAACTTTGAGCTACAAGTACTAGTCATTTAGGTATATTTGCAGCTTATGTAAGACATATTCGTGGCGAGAAATAACTTAAAATTTTGTTTTGCCTAAAGAACAAAATCTTGGTCAATTAGTATAATTATGTCTCTGTGCCGTTGCCCACATTCTCGTTAATGGCTAGTCTTTAGGCTTAGACAATACTTATCCTAAACACTCGGCAGGCATTTAGAATAAGAAGTAGGCATACCTTGCGAAATACCTAAAGTCTTGGGTACCTACCAAATATTTCTCATATCAAAATACTTCAAGTACCTAAACAATAATGATAATTCCATCCATTTCCAGACAGAGGCCCATAGAATTAACTAAAACTATTTAAAATATTATTTATCTAAAACAACGTTGTACTGAAAGCTTATAGGCACTTTAATTAAACCTCTGATAATCGGTTTACCCTTTATCATGCCAGGGTATAAGGTAAAAATTCGAAATTACAAAATGTTTTTATAAAATACAATGTGTTATTATAGCATAAATGTTACACTGTAGATGAATTTCTAAATGACAATAATTTATTAATATTAATTTTACTAAGTAATGAATTTTTGTGTTTTTGTTGTATGTATTGTGTAATTTGTTTATTGAATTTAATATTAATTAATCTCAACTACCTTACTGAATTTGTAAACACGTAGTTAATTTAACCATTCATAATGTTGCTGAATTAAATTTTAATATTATTGTACCTACTGTAACTATAAAATTTGTATGACGCTGGCAAAACATTGAGTCAACTGAATTGTTACAAATAAATATAATATTCATTCATTAATTCATTCATATGCATAATAGTAAAAATTCAGTTATATGTATTATGATTATAACATACTATTCTAATTGGGGTTTCTTGTCTGGGGGTGGTGTGCATTCATTCCGGGACATGTTGGATAATAATGTAAAAAACACTTTTTGTGTCAATAGTCAATATTTGCTGTTAGGTAACAATATAAATTGAATACTTAAAATTTGTTAATTCCTATGTCACGAGCATGTCACAATATTAAACTATAATTGCTTGTCCCACATTCAATGTTCTTCAACCTTTTATGGGGTTTCAAATCAAAGAATAACGAGCATAATTGAATTTAATTCTTAGTTAAAATTCTGATTCTCTAATTGATTTCGTAATAGAGTTTTATCCTTAATTTGCATGTACCATAAACAACACGACCGAAGAAACGATGAATGAATTGTGTGAAGGATGATATGGTTTAAAGGGGATGACTACCGAGATGACGACTAATAGAGAAGTATGGAAGACCAAGACATGCTGCGCTTACTTCTTAAATAAATTGGGATACGGACGGATGAGGCATCATCAAATTAGATAAAACTGCTTACTTATAAATATTAAAAAGCAACAAAACAATTTAATTTAATAAATCGATATACACATTATTTATTACATAATGAAGTATTCTCTCATAAATAACAGCATAAATTGTTAATATGTTAATCAAATACAAACTGCCAATAACATGAACACGTAACGGAAATAGTATTTATAAAACATTATTTATAATAATTATTATAACTTCCGATGCTTTCGTTTATTATATTTTTATTCAAATTAGCCGTTTGAGTATTATATTTTAACTGAATGTAATCTCTTTTGGGTCAGACAAGAAATTAATTTTAATTATATTATATTAAGTTGTATAGCTATAAATACTCAAGCGGCATCGAATCACCTAACTACTACCTTATAGGATAGATCAAACAGCAATCACTAAAATACGTAAGCCAATATATACATAATAATTATAGCAATTAATTATTTTAATTACATGAGGTGATTATACTTATATCATCTAAATTATAATTATATTTTTACCATAACACACATAACATAACATCACGCCTATAATTCCTGAAGGGTTGGGCAGAGGTGTACCTTAGTACACCCACATTTCGCTAGTTATGTTTAAGTCCAGTTCAGTTATTTTTATCATAATAAACGCACAAATGCAATAATATACGCTAACATTCTCACATACAAAACAAAAAAACTGTCATCAAAATAATATAAAATATACACAGGGCTCGTGTCACTCGTGACTTCATCGACCCTTCATTAATATTTTTCATAACGCTTTTCTCCCCGACTGTCCAAGTACACTTGCCTACACACATCGTTGATAGGCAACCGAAAGGTCACAGAGGTCGCACCTGAAGGCTTATCTGACCTCGACACTGTTTACTTCGTTCGATGTTAGCCGAATTGTTAGTAAATATTTCCAAATAGACTATGTATTATACCAAGAAAAGGTACAAAGAAGTTCCACTAGCCACTAGTAAAAAATTCTCCTGGGAGTCTTAGCTGCTCGCCGTAAACTAGTGCGGCGGAAGACGGACATATTTTTTGAATGCGCTCCGTATGCCAGGCACGTATACAGAGGGGGGGATAGTTGGGATTTATCCCCCCCCGAAATCTGACTGAAAAAAAAAACGTTTTAAGCCATCTGTTTATTTATTCGCTTGCGTGTTCTTTCAATAAGTAGGTAAAATAAAAATAGATAGATCTTGATCTGATTATGTAAGCGACGTTACTAGTAGTGCCATCTAACCTATTTAGAGAGAAACCGAGAACGAAAACAGTAATGAACGACATCTATCGTCGAGTAGAAAAACTAATAGTAGAAAGATCGTCGCGTTGAGTAGCGAAATATCGAGAAGCTTCCATAACTTTCTGCTACCAGGTAGTAGATGGCGCAATATTCCACAGTGTTCCAGAATACGAAAATGTAGTATAAATACGGCGGGGGCGGGAGTCCGGGAACCTGCATGTCAGTTTATTTCGAGAGCGATTCAAGTGAGAATCGAGAGCGACAAGCGAGAAGAAAAGTGAAATACCTCTGCAATAGTGACAGTATAGTGCAATAGACCAGTTTATTTTGATATCGGTTTCAGTTTCATAGAGAGTAGAGTAAATTCCTTCCGACTTGGTTCACCTGATACTTTGCCCGTGCCGTGAAATAAAGGAAAAAAACTTCAAAACCACTGTTTTCATTGGATTCGCCAAATCGCCAGTCCGTTACGTACGTGAGATAGTGTTGGACAATTTTGGACCTGCAGACGTCATAATTTGTTGGACCGTTCGCCCTATCCATCACAGATTACTTAAATAAAGTAAAGTAATGTGTGAAATGTGAGTGCTTCTTGATTTGTGCTTGTTTGAACGTATATAAATTGCTGCTGCTAAAATGAAGAGAATTGACAACTTTTTCAAGCCAGTGGCAAAAAAAATTGTTACTACTAGCGAGGAAAAAACTACTCCAAGCATGGCTTCTGCTGTTGATAGTAGACAACTAGAAACAACTTCGTCAAAATTTACAGAAAAAAATGTGATTTCAGCCGAACCGGCTGGAAGATGTAGAGATGAAGGAGAATGTTCAACTTCAAAAACGTGCAGTTTAGATACAATGATTATAAGTGAAACTTTTCCTGATATCGGCGTGGTTTCTAATGCCATATATAACACACAGTATCCTCCTCTTGTACTCACAGATGAACAGAAAAAAAATATTATTACACAGCCGTTTGTCCCAGATGCGTCATTTTCGTTTCCGGCTAGTAGCTTTGGAAAGAGGAAACTTAGATTTCGAAGAGAATGGATGGGATCATGGGAATGGTTAACATATTCGCCGAGGAGGAATGGTGTGTTCTGCAAATATTGCGTTGTCTTTTCATCAGGCACCGCTGGAAAAGGTTCCCACCAAACACTTGGAAGTTTTGTCAGCAAACCATTTGATAATTGGAAAGATGCAACAGAGAGATTTCGCGAACATTCTGCTGCTAAATATCACCAGTTTTCTAAGTTATGCGCAGAAAATTTCTTACGCGTAATGGATTCAGCAGCTATAGACGTTGCATCGCTGCTTAATGATCAAAGGCTCAAAGAAACGGAAAGAAATAGAACAGCACTAAAACCTATAATCGCAACTATCATCTTCTGTGGAGAGCAAGAGTTGCCGCTTCGTGGAGACAAAGACAGTGGACCATTGACTTTAGAAAAGCCACTTAGTAAAGATGGAAAATTCAGGGCTCTGCTACGATACCGAGCAAGCTATGATAATATCCTGAAAGATCATATCATTACAACCCCTAAAAATGCAACGTATTTTAGCCCTATTATTCAAAATGAAATAATAGATACTTGCGGAAAGATAATTCAGAAAAAAGTTGTGACACAAATAAATAGTTCAGAGTGTTTCGCGATTGTTGGCGATGAAACTTTAGATGTGAGTGGAACTGAGCAATTGTCTTTATGTGCGAGATACGTTTATAAAGGTATTTTGAGGGAGGACTTTCTCAGTTTCATTGAAATACACGACCTAAGTGCCGAAAATATAAGTGCAGAAATTTTAAAGAAATGTCATGAGATTGGTTTGAATCTCGATAAACTAGTTGGTCAGTGGTATGACGGAGCTGCTACCATGGGAGGACACATCAGTGGTGTGCAGACGAGAATCAGAAAAGAATTTCCTAAGGCCACATACGTACATTGCTCAGCACATCGTCTGAACCTAGTTCTTTCAAAAGCTCTTTCAGTTCCCGAGGTGAGAAATTCAATAGGCGTTGTGAAGGAAGTCTGCAATTTACTTCGCAACAATGCAATGGCCGGGAAACAGTTCAAGGAAAATGTGGAAAAGCTCACACCAGAAAGTAAGAAAAAAAGACTGGTCGGCATGTGTGACACTAGATTTATAGAACGTCACGACTCTATAAATGTATTTGGTGAGTTACTCGAACCTATTGTCATTACATTAAGAGAACTATCCTACACAAACAGAACTGTCGCCCAAACTGCCTCTACACTCATAGCTGCGATGAAAAGAGTAGTTTCTTGATTTCTCTAAAAACCTGTGAAAGATTTTTCAGTTATACTCTCCCACTGTCAGCATATTTGCAGAACCCTACACACGACCTGGCCTCTGCTATGAAATTTTCCGATGACATTATCGGAAAACTAAAAGAGATACGTGACGATGTTAACCCGGTATTCTCAGAAATATATAACGCATGCTGCAAAATAGCGGAAGATGTCTTGCAAATAGAAATTCAGCGTCCTCGAGTTACTGCCCACCAAACTGCACGAAGCAACCCTCCCAGCGATACTGCTGAAGAATACTTCAGAAGAACTATTTTTATACCGTGCTTGGACGATTTGATATCTGGCATGAATGATAGATTTGCGAATCAAAGAGAGCTGCTTTCTTCTTTAGAAATTATTCTTCCGAAAAATGTGGACGAGAGGAAAATAAGTGAATTAGAAAATATGAAAATTTATTGGGAAGAAAGTGTTGGAGAATCACTAATAAAAGCAGAGTACAGTATGTGGTGTGCCAAGTGGAAAAACACAGATAAGAAACCAGTCGAAATTATGGAAATTTTAGACACGTGTGACAAAGTTTTCTTTCCTACCATTAACAGGCTAATACATATTCTGGCCACCCTTCCGGTTTCAACGGCATCTGTGGAGCGGTCATTTTCATGCCTAAAGAGAATAAAATCCTTCCTAAGGAATAGAATGGCGGGCGAGAGGCTTACTGGTCTCGCTCTATTGTCTATTCATTCCGCTTTGGCGCCAGATCCTGATATGGTACTAGACGTAATGGCTGCCAGCGGAAACAGAAAAATACTTATATAATTATAGTATAGTACAGTGAAAATTATAGTACAGTGATTACAGCGATTTTCACACAGTTCACATGGTTGTTTCAATGTTTGTCCCCCCCCGAACCAAAAGTCTGGATACGTGCCTGCCTTATGCCAAGCAATCAAAATCCACCTTCCTAGCCTTTTCCCAACTATCTTGGGGACAGCTTCCAGTCTAACCGGATTCAACTGAATACCAGAATTTTACATGGAGCGACTGCTTATCTGACCTCCACAACCCAGTAACTGGGTAATACGATACCCCTTGGTAAGACTGGTGTCAGATTTTCGGGCTTCTGACGACTCGTAACGACTGTCAAAGATCCACGAATGACAGCCGGGACTAACGGCTTAACGTGCTTTCCGAGGCACGGAGGAGTCTCGGTATGTAAAGATGGTCACCCATCCACTGACCAACCCCGGCAAGAGTAGCTTAACCTGGTGGATCGACCCGTACGGCTTGTTATTACTTAGCCGCGAGCTGCTCCAAGCAATACCCACGGCAAAGATTCTCGTCCACTTGTCATTGGCAACTGGCAAGGCACATGATGAACACCTTGAATTGCCTATGAAATCGCTATCGTATGCCGTTGTCCGATTGTGCTGAAAGCCAAAACATTTCGACAGCTGTACGAACAGAGCCGACTCAAATCGTCGGCCTATATCTGTAACAATGTCAGTGGAACAGCCAAATCGGGAAATCCATCCGGACCGCAATACTTCTTCTTCCTTCGTGTTTTCACGCTCTCTCTCGATCTCTTCACCTTCATTTTAGAGGTATGAGGAACAGGGTGTAAAGTTCACTCATCCACCATAGAAAAGGGAGGATCCTCCAACCAGACGGGTGTAATGTCTGGCGGGCAACTGCCCGTAAGTTGATTTCGGATAGTCTTATCTATGTTTTTCGCTCGGTAAACTCTAACTGCGCGATGCAGGAATTGTGTGACGTCATGTCTTTTTGCTGCGTAGTTTGTATGTGGCGGTGTCACCGCTACATCATCATTATTTCAGCTGAAAACCTACTGGAATTAGGCCTCTTTCAGGTGTCGCTACGTTGACCGGTCCTGGGCTCCTCGCATCCAGCGTATTCCCACGACCTTCAATCCTAACTTAATCCTAACTCATATTATAAATGCGAAAGTGAGCTTGTTTGTTTGTTATGCTTTCACGCTAAAATGGCTAAACGCATTTGAATGAAATTTGGCATATGGGTATAAATGTATTTGGTGAGTTACTCGAACCTATTGTCATTACATTAAGAGAACTATCCTACACAAACAGAACTGTCGCCCAAACTGCCTCTACACTCATAGCTGCGATGAAAAGAGTAGTTTCTTGATTTCTCTAAAAACCTGTGAAAGATTTTTCAGTTATACTCTCCCACTGTCAGCATATTTGCAGAACCCTACACACGACCTGGCCTCTGCTATGAAATTTTCCGATGACATTATCGGAAAACTAAAAGAGATACGTGACGATGTTAACCCGGTATTCTCAGAAATATATAACGCATGCTGCAAAATAGCGGAAGATGTCTTGCAAATAGAAATTCAGCGTCCTCGAGTTACTGCCCACCAAACTGCACGAAGCAACCCTCCCAGCGATACTGCTGAAGAATACTTCAGAAGAACTATTTTTATACCGTGCTTGGACGATTTGATATCTGGCATGAATGATAGATTTGCGAATCAAAGAGAGCTGCTTTCTTCTTTAGAAATTATTCTTCCGAAAAATGTGGACGAGAGGAAAATAAGTGAATTAGAAAATATGAAAATTTATTGGGAAGAAAGTGTTGGAGAATCACTAATAAAAGCAGAGTACAGTATGTGGTGTGCCAAGTGGAAAAACACAGATAAGAAACCAGTCGAAATTATGGAAATTTTAGACACGTGTGACAAAGTTTTCTTTCCTACCATTAACAGGCTAATACATATTCTGGCCACCCTTCCGGTTTCAACGGCATCTGTGGAGCGGTCATTTTCATGCCTAAAGAGAATAAAATCCTTCCTAAGGAATAGAATGGCGGGCGAGAGGCTTACTGGTCTCGCTCTATTGTCTATTCATTCCGCTTTGGCGCCAGATCCTGATATGGTACTAGACGTAATGGCTGCCAGCGGAAACAGAAAAATACTTATATAATTATAGTATAGTACAGTGAAAATTATAGTACAGTGATTACAGCGATTTTCACACAGTTCACATGGTTGTTTCAATGTTTGTCCCCCCCCGAACCAAAAGTCTGGATACGTGCCTGCCTTATGCCAAGCAATCAAAATCCACCTTCCTAGCCTTTTCCCAACTATCTTGGGGACAGCTTCCAGTCTAACCGGATTCAACTGAATACCAGAATTTTACATGGAGCGACTGCTTATCTGACCTCCACAACCCAGTAACTGGGTAATACGATACCCCTTGGTAAGACTGGTGTCAGATTTTCGGGCTTCTGACGACTCGTAACGACTGTCAAAGATCCACGAATGACAGCCGGGACTAACGGCTTAACGTGCTTTCCGAGGCACGGAGGAGTCTCGGTATGTAAAGATGGTCACCCATCCACTGACCAACCCCGGCAAGAGTAGCTTAACCTGGTGGATCGACCCGTACGGCTTGTTATTACATAGCCGCGAGCTGCTCCAAGCAATACCCACGGCAAAGATTCTCGTCCACTTGTCATTGGCAACTGGCAAGGCACATGATGAACACCTTGAATTGCCTATGAAATCGCTATCGTATGCCGTTGTCCGATTGTGCTGAAAGCCAAAACATTTCGACAGCTGTACGAACAGAGCCGACTCAAATCGTCGGCCTATATCTGTAACAATGTCAGTGGAACAGCCAAATCGGGAAATCCATCCGGACCGCAATACTTCTTCTTCCTTCGTGTTTTCACGCTCTCTCTCGATCTCTTCACCTTCATTTTAGAGGTATGAGGAACAGGGTGTAAAGTTCACTCATCCACCATAGAAAAGGGAGGATCCTCCAACCAGACGGGTGTAATGTCTGGCGGGCAACTGCCCGTAAGTTGATTTCGGATAGTCTTATCTATGTTTTTCGCTCGGTAAACTCTAACTGCGCGATGCAGGAATTGTGTGACGTCATGTCTTTTTGCTGCGTAGTTTGTATGTGGCGGTGTCACCGCTACATCATCATTATTTCAGCTGAAAACCTACTGGAATTAGGCCTCTTTCAGGTGTCGCTACGTTGACCGGTCCTGGGCTCCTCGCATCCAGCGTATTCCCACGACCTTCAATCCTAACTTAATCCTAACTCATATTATAAATGCGAAAGTGAGCTTGTTTGTTTGTTATGCTTTCACGCTAAAATGGCTAAACGCATTTGAATGAAATTTGGCATATGGGTAGACCATGGACTAGGTTGAGACATAAAGCCCGACTCCCACCGTGCGCCATATCGCGGACGCACGCGCACCAGCCCGCACGACGCACCGTGGGAAACCTAACGTGCGTGGTAGCGTAAGACGCGTGCGTGGCGGTGCGTCCTCGTGCAGGCTGGTGAGCGTGCGCGATATGGCGCACCGTGGGAGTCGAGCTTAAGATTCTTTTTATGCCGATATTCACACGGGATCGAACGACATGCGGGTGAAACCGCGGGGCGCAGCTAATAATATTCTAAATGCGAAAATGAGTTTGTTTACTACGCTTTCAAGCTAAAACGACTGAACAGATATAGATGAAATTTGGCAAATGGGTAGACCATGACTTTTTATCCCGGTAGTACCTCCCCATGGGATAATTTCCAACCTGCTCGCAGGCATAAGCTACCGCTGGCCATCGGTCCACTTTGTGGGGTCTACCCACGCTACGCATTCCGGTTCGCGGTCGCCACTCCAGAAACTATCGGCCCCATCACCTACATGTTCCACGAGCTATCTCTTACCAACACCAAAATAGGAAGGCCTTATTAAAGTAACGTTAGCGTTCGTCATTAAAATTTGGTTAGCACAAGCAAAGTTTACAGTAGGTACCAATTTTGGCATGTTAAGCGAATTTGTTTATTTAGTTATTAATCATTGTTTCAGACAATCATTACAGCGGTAGTCAAAATCATAATCACACAGGCCTTCTCTCTGTGAGAGGGAGTGGGCCGTAATCCACCACGCGGGCCCAGTAGTAGATGTCACATGTCTTCGAAATTAGTTCTAGTATTATGTACTAATTTTACTAAGTACACCTTAGTACAAAGTTACTGAGTTTTTTACCTTCCAATATTTGATATGGTGTCGAACGTAAACGGTGAACTAGGGATTGTCACTAGAATGAGCGTTGTCTTGTCTACTGAAGCCGATCGTCCACCGCCAGCTAAACTAAGTTATTTTGCTGAACCCAATGCTGAACCAGTTTTTCATACATGTAAGCTTAGCTGGCATAATAAATTTGCGGTGGACGCACATGTATGAAAAACTGTGATCATCAAGCAGATTTTGATCGTCTAACATGAATTTTAACGGTCGTTTCCAATATACCCACTTGCTTTGCAGAGATTTTAAAAGAACTTGGTGCTCCGAATTCCTTAATGAGTAAGAGTAAAATATTGTACAGTGCGTTCATTACGAGTATAACATGTCCCGTGACGCGATTGGTAGCACTGAATTTTGCAGTCATATTGGTAGTACTATTCTGTCAGTCGCCATTTTGAACTCTATTACAATTGAAACTAAGTGCGGATTTCACCAATGAAACTGAACGCGATCAGCATTTCTAAAACGCGTTCAAGAACTGTCAGTGTACAATATTCCATAACAATTTTGACACTGACAGCTCTTGAACGCGTTTAAGGCTGGTTTTAGAGTCACGCTGACCGTCGGCGCTGACAGCCGAAACGTATGAACTTCAGATGTCAGCGCTGAGCGGTTGGCGTAATTTCATAGAATACTAAACTTTATATACATTGTCTTGTCAGCGGCAACGACGGTCAGCGTGAGACTAAAATCAGCCTTAGGAATGCTGATCGGGTTCAGTTTCATTGGTGAAATTAGCCCTAAGACTATAAAATTCAGTGCTTCAAATTGCGTCACGGAACATATTATAATGAACCTGTACTTAAAAAAGTTGTTAGCTCTCAAGTGAGAGCTAACAACTTTTTTAAGTACAGGTTCATTAAAATAAAAATGTGTCTAAGTTCTAAAGGCTCGCCATTTATGGAAATGAAACGCCTACTGCGCCTACATTTTTTATTGTGAGATGTAACTAATCTCTTATGTTTTGTACAATTTCTTCGTTGTTATCGTAACTAAACGACCTTGGCATGATAAAATTTTTGATTGATGGAAGTTAGTATTGATAAAGAAATCTCCAAAATATTGAAGCTTTTTTTTTAACCACGAACTGTTAGCCCTTGGCCTTCATCTCACCTGATGGTAAGTGATGATCAGGCCAGAAGTAAGCTTCATCCGGAATCCTCAACTCCAGAGGAACTGGCTATCTTACCTTTTACTGCCAAAACACAACAATGTTGTTATGGCGGCAGACTTAGGTAAGATCGTGGTAGCTTATAGCTAGCCAGGTAGACTTAGAACCAACCCTATAACCAACCAAACTGAGCAGAAAATTTTGCCCCCGCTAGGAATGGAAACTGGGACCTCTGGGTCGGAAACAAGTGGTCTTATCACTAGACCACAGAGGCGATTAAAATCTATGATTTTAATGCAATAACACGATATCTACTAAAGTGGCAATTTATACGAAGGAGGAGAGCCTCCTGACCGCCGCCAATGAACATCTTCAATAACCTACCAGAGATTTCGCAGGGGCATGAACAATGGTCATATCCAAGTAAAAAAATTAAATATCTCATGTGTGTGTACATACTCTTCATACCCGCAAGGTATATAGCCAACACTGAAATCGTCAGAATGCGGTCAGAAATCACCAACATAAATATTAAGGGGGTTGCGCCAATTTTGCAATTTGCAGGTCAGTATCAGGTTGTATGTTGATCTAAATATGATTCGCGGTCGTATCAAATGTTTATTTATAGAATTATAATCATAAAAGTCATCAATACAACTCTCTAAGTTCATGTAACTGTATTGAATGACTAATTCATGAAATCATGACATTTGACACATTTGCTAACTTAAGAAGTTGTATTGCTAATTCTAATGATTATAATTCTGTAAAGCTATATTTGTTACGGTCGCGAATCATATTTTAATCAACATAAAACCTGACACTAAGCTGCAAATTGCAAAAAACGTAAGAAAATTTTAATTTCGCGGGCTACCTTGGCGTATCCCCCTAAACAACTTGCAAGATATGGTGACTGTGATGGATGAAGCATATAAGATGAAAGGGATGAATTTAAATGTGAATAAGCCGAACGAAGGTCATGGTGTTTGAACGAGAAGAGGATGTATCGGTGTGTGATGTGAACATAAATGATACGAGTGTGAAGTAAGTAAGTGAGTTTGTATATTTGGGGTTTTTGTTTACAAGGGATGGAAAGATTGATGAAGATGTAGCAAGGAGAGTATAATATGCGGGAAATAAAGTGGTGCTATAAAATAATAAAATAAAAATAAAACCATTTTATTTCGGATAACTGAAAAAGATCCATAAATTGTTAGTAAACATGTTTGCACTTTTGTTAGTAACTTAAACTAAAGACGAATTTGTGAGAAGACCACCCGACATCTAGACACAATGAGACAAGGTAAAGGCGTAACTATGGTATACTTAAGTCTTCGCACAAATTGTCTTATTATGGCGGAGGAAGTGTCTGCCACCACAGCCTTCAAGATGCTATTGTGACTGCCTCATATTCTGCTCAGGAGTGAGGCCGTTTTTTTGCGGATGATGGCATGAAATCCATCAGTATGATTTACCGCGAACATTTCTTATGCACTGCAAAAGCGAGGCAGTCGCAATAGCAACCTAAAAACAATATTGTACTGGACGCGTAGGACATCCAGCGATCTTTTCGAGTAGTTGACCCAAAGATTCCCGGTGTAAAAACTCTGACAATAAGCTTTAAAAAACGTTATCTTTACTATGTCTGACCGAAGGTTCGGTTTCGGTTTCGGCAAGTTTCGGCAAAAAAATCTAGTTTCGGCATCAGTTTCGGTTTCGGCAGAAAATCTGCCGAACCTTCAGCCGCACCGAAACTCTAGGTACCTACGTGAATTATTGCGCGTCGTTAAGCCGCCCTCCCACGGTGAACCATATCGCGGACGCACGCGCACGACGCACCGTGGGAAACCTAGCGTGCGTGGTAGCGCAGACGCGCGTTGAACGCGTGCGTGGCGGTGCGTCCTCGTGCGGGCTGGTGCGCGTCCGCGATATGGCGCACCGTGGGAGGGCGGCTTTAGGCTGACTCAATTTATGAGGTCCTTCCTTTATAATGTAGATAAGTGTTGATTATTCACAAATTGTTCCAAGATGAAATTAAATATAAAAATTAACAAACATGTTAAATATAACATGTACATGTATAAATTATAATAATAAAGAACAAACATGTTATATATAACATGTTTGTTCTTTATTATTATAATTTTGTTTAACAGCAGTAACATAAAAAAAAACATTTTTTTGCCACATACTTCAATTATTGTTTTTTATTTCATTTAACACGTGTAATTAGATTGTTGTGTAAACGCAATTAAAATACTCAATAAATTAAGTCCTTCCTTTATAACTGCCTCGTTGGTCTAGTGGTCGCAAGCGCTACTGCTGAACACGAGGTCTTGAGTTCGATTCCCGGGTCGGGCAAAGTGTTATTGGGTTTTCCTACTTGGCATTTCTCAGCAGCCCGGAGTCTGCATGGATTTTTGCCATAGGTTGGTGGCAATACGCTCGCTCTCTATTACATGGAACTTAAACATAACGTGCGAAATGTGGGTGTACCTGCTACAGGTACACCTCTGCCCAACCCTTCGGGAAACAAGGCGTGATGTTATGTTCCTATAAGTAACTGTTGATTATTGTAAATTTTTGTTTCTACAAGTAGTTAACACGTTTTCTAATTTTCATAATTTTTATTTGTTTTATAGCAACAATATATTTTTAAAGTGTTTTTTTTTTGTCACTTAAATCAATTATTGTTTTTATATTCCATTTAACACGTGTTAACTTTCTGTATAAGTGTAAGAAATAAGCCGAATTTCAGTAAACAATATATTTTTAACATGTCAAAAAAAGGTTCGGTTTCGGTTTCGGTTTCGGCCGAAACTGAGATAGATACCGAAGATTCGGTTTCGGTTTCGGTAGAAATTCCTGTTTCGGTCGGACACTAATCTTTACTTGGTCAGTACACCGCGAAAATCTTCGTGACAACATATTACCCCTGACCGCCAGAGCCCTACGCTCCCTCTCAATGTCACCATGGTCACTAAAATAATGAATAATGGTCAAATAAAAAATATAGGTACATGCGATTGTGACCTAACAGTTGATGACCAAAAAGTCTGTTCACAAGGTGTGCCACGCCAAGCCCACGCTTATGTATGGAATTGAATGTTAGGTGTGGCAAAAGAAGCATGAAAAAAGAATAAATGCTGTAGAAATGCGTTCCTTGCGAAGCATCTGTGTACTGTGAATGATAAGCTGAAGAATGACGTGATAAGACAACAGTGTAGTATAAAAGAAGATTTAATGAGGAAAATTTAAAAGAGTATGCTTCTTAGATGGTTTGGTCATGTTCATAGGATGAATGAAAGACGACTAACTACTAAAATGTATTTACACGGCATATGTAAGTGAAAACGCTGGGAGGGGACGCCCTAGGAGGACATATACTGACTATATTGGTGATAACCTTCAGAAAGGTGCATATTACTAGCAACCGGCGTGCGTATGACCAGATTTATAAACGTAAACGAAGCAAAAAGGGTATGTAAGGTAGTTAATTGACTCAGGCGTGACTTTGCAAAAATCTATGATAAAATACAATAGACGACGTATACTTAGTAACCCAATCCGCTTAACTGTTCTTAAACAGTCTTAGAGAACCCTGTAAAAAATCAATAACAAATAATAATAATATTAATACGAGTCTTTATGAACAGTTAAGCGGATTAGGTTACTAAATATACGTCGTCTATTGTTTTTTATTTGGCGTGGCGTTCTATGGTTTCTGACGTTTCTGTCTACCCCCATGGGAAGAAGGCGTGAGTTTATGTATGTATGTATGTCTTAATGATAATGATGAATGAGCCAATGTAATCTCCCTACGACGACGGTCTATTGAAGAAATGCTTGCGTAAATAGCACGTTGGTCTTGCCAATAAATGTCATACGAGTAGTAAAAATAATTAGACAAGTTTAGTAACTTTTGATGATTTATGGCTATATGTACGTGTAGAGGACAAGAAGCTTATAAAGTAGACAACAGTAATAATAATCCTCAAAAACACAACATGTAAAAAATGGAAGTCTCGCAACGCAGTTTTCTACCGCAAAAAGTTGTGAGAATTGATGAAACTAAAACTAACTAACGAATATCGACTAACAACGACGACGTCGACTAAATTGTTTTTTTTATTTTGTTATTTTCTGTTTCACGAACTGTGTCAAAATAAACATTATTCTTTTTCTTTCTTTCTTACTTTCTAAAAGTTTATTTCGGAACAATATCACAAGACTAAGTACAACAAATAAAACGATGATAGCTGCAAAAGTATAAACTGTAGCGCAGCTAACGACGCCCTTCCCCAGATACAGAATGACTGTAAAACCAATTTGGTTAATCTATTCAGTACCTACTTAAGGGAGCATTTATCCAACATACGTAACATAATCAGCCTATTAATGTTCCCACTGCAAGGACACAGGCCTCCTCTCTGTGAGAGGGAGTGGGCCATAATCTACCACGAGGGCCCAGTGCGGGTTGGTAGATGTCACATGTCTTCGAATTTTTGGTTCTAAGACATGCCGGCTTCCTCACGATGTTTTCCTTCACCGTTTTGAGAGCAGTGGTGATGAAATTATTTACACAAAGTAAAGCGCCTGCATGGGTTCGAACCCACGACCTACAACTCGTAAGTTGGGCCACTCGTAAGTACCTACCACGACTGCTGTCTTGCAATAGACCTAATTAGGCCCATTTTTCTGAATAAAAGCCGGCTTTTAAGCCGTATTTGAATGGCATTCAAAGCTGACCCCAACATAGTTGAGAAGGCAAGGCCAATGGCGATGAACATGAAAGTGCGTAAAACCAGTCAACAATTAATTTAAATTAATTATCAATTTGGCTTTAACGGGAGCTTTTGTGTCGTTAAAACTACAACATAAGTTGGGAAGGTCACAACTAATGAGGCATAATGTAGAATTCGATTTAGTAATTATTTTTCCACATTTTACCATAGGGCTTAGTCAGTTATCCACAAATATGCCCCGTATTATAGAAAGACTAGCTTCTGCCCGTGACTTCGTCAGCGTGATGAAGTTTTTTAGTTATTTCGTATTTTTCCCACTTAGTTTATATGGATGATATTATGATGATAACTTCCTGTCACTGTTATTTGCATAGCAGGTAGTGGTATTCGAATTAGTGTGGGGTAGGTACCACAACTATCACTTTTACGATTAAGACGAATCTAACGACACCTCCTATGTTAAAATCCATCAAGCCGTTTAGGCTACAGAGCGTGCCACAGAAATAGACATACATACATACATACATACATACATACATACTCTCGAAAAACTTTACCCTCCTACTGGGACAGTCGGGTAAAAACGATTTACAAAAAAAAACCGACTTCCAAAAAATTACACTCAATCTTCCTAGCCTTTTTCCCAAATATCTTGGGGTCGGCTTCCAGTCTTACCGGTTGCAGCTGAATACCAGTATTTTACATGGAGCGACTGCCTATCTGACCTCCACAACCCAGTTACTGGGTAATACGATACCCCTTGGTAAGACTGGTGTCAGACTTTCGGGCTTCTGACGACTCGTAACGACTGTCAAAGATCCACAAATGACAGCCGGGACCAACGGCTTAACGTGCTTTCCGAGGCACGGAGGAGTCTCGGTATGTGAAGATGGTCACCCATCCACTGACCAACCCTGGCAAGCGTAGCTTAACCTGATGGATCTATCCGTGCGGCTTGTTATTACTTAGCCACGAGCTCCTCCAAAAAATTACACTAAAAAGTGAAAAAAAACTTTAATTTCGGAAGTCGGTGGCAAAAAACGAAAATTTATAACGAAAGACACCGACTTCCGAAATGAAAGTTCATTTTTCATTTTGTAGTGTTTTTTTTTTTCATTTTTTTTTACCTTTGAATTCTTTGATTTCCTTTTTTTTACTGCCTCGTTTATCTAGGCGCACGCGCTACTTTTGAGCATGAGGTCCTGGTTTGGCTGGTTTGGATCCCCACGTCGAACAAAGTGTTATTGGATTTTTCTATCTGGAATTTCTCAGTAGCAGCCTGGAGTATGGATTTTGCCCGGTTGATGGCAATAAGTTCGCCCCCTATTACATGGCACTTAAACATAACTGGCGAAATGTGGGTGTACTATAGACATATACACCCCTGCCAAATCCTTCGGTGAAACAAGGGATGATGTTATGTTATGTTTAAATTCACATTATTCTCAATAGCATCCCAGAGTTGATATAAGATGCCTTGAACGATATCCAAAGAGTTCACAAGAAAGAAATCTTCAGTTCATCAAAAATTCAAAATGCAAAATGCAGACATCACAATTATTTCCACCTTCAAGATCAAATAGCTTTCGCCAAACCTTGATAATGACTTTAGTCTCAGACTAGACCGGTGTATCCAGTTAATAGTGTTAGCTCTGCCCATAGCTGTTAACGATTAAATCCTTTATAATATCTTCGTATACACGTTGGTAACATCGTAATAGACGGAGAGTGAAAGCTTCGTGTGGCTGTTGAAACAGCGAGTGATAAGCGAATTGGTGGCTCAGTTTTGATGCGGAGTTGGCAATCGATTTTGCAAATTTGATTTATTAGCTATGGTTTAAAGTGTTTTTTCTCGAGGTTTTTCATGTACTGAGATTATTTATGTAATGTGTCTCTAAATAGCCCTGACCCGAGATCGTAAATTTTTTCACTTTTTTATTATTAAACTAAGTAGTGACCCGGCTTTTTTTTCGCACCGGGGCAATCTACTAATATGGCAACATGTCAAAACGTAGCAGATTTCTATGCTATAGCACAGAAATCTCTACGAAACTTAGATATATCTAAGTTACCTTTGCAGACTGCAGAGAAGGATTTATTTAGTGGTCCTTGGCACTCGGTAACCAGATTCTAGGCTATTTTATGTCGACACAAAAATCTGATATTGTATAGATAACGTGATGATTCTTTTCCTTGAAAACAGTACATAAAGAACATTAACAGCTTGGTAAGTAAGTAGGTACAGTACGACACAACTTAGATGTAGCATAGATTTGAAAATTATCATTCATTCATTTCAATTTTACGAATGTATTTAGCTATAAGACTTTACAAGCTATTGCGTTTTCGAAAGATCATTTTCACCTGAAACAGTAATAAAGATTGGTGATTTTGAAGGCGCACTCAGTTCAGATGGTGATCGGTTTTACGAATTTTGCCGATGCTACATCTAAGTTGTGTCGTACTGTACAACTATTATTTTGACCACCTCGTAAATTTTATCAAAGGCAAATCTAATTCGATTATTATAACCGTTAAATTAAAAAGAAATTACTAATTTTATTATCTATCCGAGGAAGTCGAAACCTTCAAACTTGAAGGTCAGTTACAGAACTTTGATTGCCATTCATTGTTTCCATAATCATGATAATAATCTCTAAAAAAACTTTGAATAAGTAGATATATCTGCTGCTGACCTTTGTACGCGTTTTTCACAAATCTGTTCCATTACAATGGGCTATTTATTTGCTCTATACTTACCGATACGGTTACAGCTTTTACGTAAGCGAACTTGGTCTTGCCCACACTACAAGGCTATTAGATACATAACTATAGGTACCTTATTATGCTTCAGCAGTATGTACTATCGCAGACACTGGCACCTGACCACGTTTCGACCTTATTGTTTAGGCAATAGGTCCAAGAACTGCTCTCTTTCTAAGGGGCTGTAAAGTTGTAAAGCAACCAAGCTTTATTTGTCGTTGAAACGTACGTAACAGAGATAGTTATGGCCCGATTCAAACTTAATGGCGGCTCGGAACATCAGGCAAGTCGCTGCGCAGTAACAAATTCATGGGTCAGCGGGGATGAGGGGTATGGTACTGCGCAGCGAGAAGCTAACTTCCGAGCCGCCATTAACTTTGAATCGAACTAGGTATACAATATACATAGCATAATAGCATAATCAGCCTATAATGATCCCACTGCTGGGACACAGGCCTCCTCTCGGTAAGAGGGAGTGGGCCATAATCCACCACGTGGGCCCAGTGCGAGTTGGTAGATGTCACATGTCTTCGAATTTTTGGTTCTAGAACATGCCGGTTCCCTCACGATGTTTTTCTTCACCGTTTTTTGAGAGCAGTGGCGGTGAAATAATTTACACAAAGTAAAGCGCCTGCTTGGGCTCGAACCCATGACCTACAACTCGTAAGTCGAGGCCGTTACCACTGGGCCACCACTGCTCTCATCTCTCACTGCTCTCGTGACTGCATCTATGTAGATACAGATGTAAGTTTCTTGGCCACCGAATTTTGAAGAAAAGAGAACGGTAGCCAACCCTGAACAGATGACAAATGTTATTATTAAATCTTAAAGTAAACCGTTACAAGTATCATGTATAAACGATTATTTGCCTACTTTTCGAAATCGCTCACTTCTAATACTAAATGCAAATGTAGACGCGTATTTCATGGCCGCATGTACACACATCTTTAGATAATAACCTGCAACTTTGTGAGCGTGACTTTTGAACTGAGAATCAGTTTATTTATAGGTTCTTCTTTTTAGTCCCGGGGTGAGTTTCTTGCCGGCTCTTTGGGTCATTCACAACTCGGCCCGAGTAAACTGGACCCGAATAATATTACCAGACATTTCAACATTTCATAGGTTGCAGTTGCAAACAAACCGTTCTATAAATTGATTAGCCAGTTCGGTTAATTTAAAAAAAACGCCCATTACGAGGATAAAATTATGAAATACTTACTAAAAAATAAGGCTGGTTCATTAATGTTAGATAAATATTATTTATTAGTCAATATCAATTTGGTCGCTGGTCAAATATACTCTTGCAAAAAAATTTAAAAACATCAGTATGTAGGTAACCAGACTAATATTTTTGCAGAGCTAGTTTATTAATAAGTTAGGCATTACTTGCTTCTTTACCGACTATTACGACCAATGAAAAAATCATGCTACACCATAGAAGTATTTCGCACTTTAGAAGTAGGACCTGAAGTCCGTTTTCACTAACACTACGCGCTACATCTAAAATGCGAAAGTGAGTTTGTTAGTTTGTTTATTTGTTACGCTTTCACGCTAAAACGGCTGAACAGATTTGGATGAAATTTTGCATATGCCTAGAACGTGACCTGGGTTAAGACATAGGATACTTTTTATCCCGATATTCCCTCGGGATCAAGACTAAGGCTGCCTGTCCACTGGAGCGGAGAGGAGAAAAGAGGAGCGGAGATGTGCCATTATTAACCAATGGAATCTTGACTCCGCCCCTGAGTTTCGATCAGTGATCCTAAGTCAAGATTCTATTGGTTAATATTGGCACATCTCCGCTCCTCTTCGCTCCAGTGGACAGGCAGCCTAATGCGGATCAAATCGCGGGGCGCAGCTAATGCCTGCTAAAACCGCACTGTTAGATTTTTATCAAAAAAGTAAGCTTTTTTAGTATTAGGTACTTTTAAGGTCATGTTTATAATGATGAGTACAATTAAGCTTCTTCAGGGTTCAGTTTTTCCGTTATTTTAATTACATCTTGTTATCACGTTTTCATCGGAGAGGAAGAGGTGCAGATTCTTATTTACCTACACTCAGACAGTCATCATGCACAACCACAATGTTTCAATCAAGAAAAACCGGTTTATGAAAGTGAAATGAATGTGTATCTAATAGTATTGTTTAATTTGTTGTGCGAACAAGCAGTTGGATCCTCTAATTGCAGCTGTTTCGTAAGCAAATTTCAAGGTAAAGGAATTTATACAAATCTAATCGTTTTGGCTGGTCAGAGATGGGTGAGACTAGACGAAGATCGAATCAAGGGTACACGTGCATAGCATAGTGTGGTACTATGTTTACATAGTTTTGCGGAGAAGCCTCTATTCTATAGTTGGTACTAACTGAACCAAGACGATAAATAATGATAATATATGTAGGTATATATTATAATAAAATTAATATGTATGTATGTATGTCTATTTTAAGCTTATAACCTATATATGTACCTGTGTGCCCATTTTATTTATAATGCATTTTGATATATTTTTAATATTTTTTATTACTGTTATCTCCTCTCATTCAGAGCACCTGTTATCTTATCTCTTCACCACCCTTGGTTGACTGGTAGAGAATATAAGTCCGCCTTTGAACCTCATTGTGTGCGAGAAGTTTAAATAAATAAATATATTAGTGCATTCTTCTTATTTTTCAATAGAAGATCTCAATATAAGCAAGGAAGACACGCGAACTTTCTTACATTGTAATGAAATTACATTGCCTTACAAAATTGTCTTAGCAATTACTTTACAACTGATTGCTATGAGATTTTTGGATAGGCGGTATAATTTCAATGCAATTTAAGAAAGCTGATGCTGATACGTTAACGAGATTATGTCTGGACTTTAAAAGAGACTGTGAACTCTGAGTTTGTTTCGGCCTTTCTTCTCATCAGAGTAGTCAGATAGGAAACGCCGAACTCATCTAGCTAAGCTAATTTATAACATAAATTTTAATATGACGTGTAAAAGTGATTCCAATATCCTATTTACAGAATAAACAATTTCATTTCATTTCATTAATATGCTAATTTAATATTACTCATATAAAATACTATTTTGAAACAATATAACCAAATCGTTTGGGGCAAAAAAGAAAATCTGACAGAATGTCTAGCAAACCAAAAAGCTATGTTTCCGCCCGGGATCGAACCGGGGGCCTTCTGCGTGTTAGGCAGATGTGATAACCGCTACACCACGGAAACGATGAGGGAATCGCCGAAATTATTGATTAGTAGAAGTATGTCACAAGTAAGTCACTTGATGACGTAATTTTTTTTTTTTTTTCTTTTTTCCCCATAACGGTTTGTTTTCCTGATTGCTTTGCGTGTATTGCAATAAACTTAAAAAAAAAAAAACAAAAGTGCAAGTTTTGTCAGTACACTACAGGGGTTAAATTAAAAAAAAAAATACAACAAATCACAATAAAGCTTTTTATTACATTAAAAAAATCGTTACAAAATGTAAATAATAAATTTTTCTTAACGCATTTCATTATTTTATAAGCTCACATTATTATTTCCTATAGCATTTACATACAAACAATATTTAAATGTTTTATTATAATTTCATAAAAAAGTAAAGGAATGATTTTTGTAATGAGCAAATTGATATGATAATTTTTGGAACACAGCATTTTTTTATCTACAGGAAATCCTCTATTTTGGACAGATTTGAAGTGAAAACCTGATCACAATTTTTACTTTACTTAATAATTATTACCATTTATACCATCCGACCAACCGCCATCCAACAAACATATTGAAGAAACCAGGGGGCCATGTCAACTAATTTAAAAACGTCACAATGGTCTGTCCATTGTGAGTTTTTGACAGATTTTGTATGGCAAATCTGTCAAAAATCAACCATGGAGAGAGCATTGTGACGTTTGTAAATTAACAGACTTGGCCCCCTACATGCCTGAGAAACATTTCTCGATGGCATGTGAAGCCAAGTTGAGAGCCGTCCATGAGGCCATGGGCTGCATAAAAACTCTCGACACCAGGTTAGTCACTAACCACACAAAAAGGAAGAAAAACCTCCATCCAAAATTCAACCAGTCTTACCAAGGGGTTATTGCGTTACCCAGTAACTGGGTTGTGGAGGTCAGATAGGCAGTTGCTCCATGTAAAATACTGGTATTCATCTGCATCTGGTTACACTGGAAGCAGACCCCAACATACTTGGGAAAGGCTAGGCATATTGATTGACTATAATAGATTATAACATGACCAATAGTTTTTCTAAATTAATTTCATAGTAAAACATTTCATACACCAACTATGTATTTCTTCTATAACTATTGAAGTTTCTAAAGTTTTACATTGAGAATGTGATATAGCAGAGGACTAATGGTTTTAAGAACACTGCAAGTATTTTAAACTATTTCAGATATTTGGAATCTGTATTCACTATTGAAGCATAAATGGTACAATATTGGTAAAATGTACTTAAACATATACAGTCAAAACCGTTCATAACGACTTCTCTTATTGACCGTAGAAGATCTTCATATCTATACACCATAAGGACTATTTCTGCTTGCAGCACTAACAGCGGTAACAGATGTGGTCGCCGTGTACACGGAATTTTGCCTTCAAACTGCTTAGGTATGAAGTTTTTCGATAATATGTACCGGTTAATGACAAAATTTTGATTTCCCAGTATTTCTGTTTACTTAAAATCGTGTTTGGTTATACAGACTATTGGCTATAACAACCGTAATCCGATGGGCCCTTCAAAGTCATTATAAACGGTTTTGCCTGTATTATTATGTTCCTTTGTTTGGCAAAGGCATTTCTTATTGTTCCAAATGTAGTAAATCAATATTCGCTCAGATTAAATCTTAAAGTCACAAATATACGACAAGCCTGTCCAAAACATCACAGTCTTTGTCTTACAGTCATGAACTTGGTGTGATCAGCACAATTTGCTTTATCTTGTATTTGTGACTTGTAACTTTTAAAATAGCTTTGCCGAACAAGCGAACTGATCTCTTGCTTATCAATTAAGCATGTTCAATCCTGGATATAGCAACATAACTATGTTTTGTGTCCATATCATAGAACCCAACGGGTCCCGCATCACAGTCTGCACAACTAAGGTATTTGCAATTTGCTACAGTGTGAGTGAAACCAATGTTTTCAAATGTGTACATGTTTTCAACATGGTAGAATTCTTTGACGGGTTCGTTCTGGATTTCTCCTTCTTTCCTATTGTTGTCTTGCTGCATTAGCGGTAAATCTTTCTGTAATTAAATAAATTGAGGTTATAGAATCAATAGTTCATTAGAAGGTACTTACACGTTATCTTAATAGCCCATATAAATACTGAGAGAAGTTGTTACGCGATATTTACCGTAAATACTTGATCTTAAAAGTATTTCAAAAGCATACTACCTTTCTAAACGTACAAACAATGAGATTGGACAAGGCAATTGCAAGGCTGAGTACGTAGCTATTGAACTAAAAGAAAGCGCCAAAATGAAAGTAGAGACTTAGACATATTACCTCTAATGTGATATACTTCGCTGATTTCTTTTCTAATATCTTTGAACCGCAAAATTTGCACTTTACAACCAACTTATTTTTCCCATCTTCAACATAGTCTTTCTGCTCGTTTTCCACCGATACTTCATTATTTTCTACTTCAGACATGTTGTTACGATATTTATCTTTCTATTTCAGCTTGTAGTTGTGAAGAAAGTTCATTTGAAATTATAATTTTATGCGAAAACTAACCGGCTCGCTTGGCTGAAATCTCAAATTCTGACATTTCTTTCTGACGTTTCCAAATTTTATTCTGTGTTCGTTTTCGTTTATAAAACCTGCGGAAAATTATAAACTTATAACGAAATAGCGAATTATGCCATACAAATGCATTACATGAAATAAGTAGCTTATATGAATGAATTATAACAATTTTTGTAATATAAATTATTTTAATTTCGTAATTCAAAACAAGATCAATTCGACTCAAATCAAACCTCGAGAACACACCTCTAATCACTGTCAAAACTATAACGTTCCATTTCAATTCATCTTGGTATCAGATTATCTTGATTACTTCGTACGAATTTATTTTATTTTATTGTCATGCTAGTATTTATTTATGTTAATAGAAGTTAGTATAAGAATTATAAAATGTAATAAAAAAACTAGGAATTTTTTCTGAAACCTTATATATAATTCTGTGATATAAATATTTTCTATGCCAATACTGGAATAACGTTTGAATTACCTTTGCCTTCTAGCGACCCAACATCAAATTCCCTATTAAAAAAGTTAGGTTACTAAACAGGTGAGAAAGTCCAGTGTGTTTCGATATTAAAAAATATTGTTTTAATCGAAAATGAGTTCCGGATTCATATCAGAGTCGGAAGTATTGGAAGCAAGACGACGACGACAGGAGGAATGGGATAAAGTGCGCACTGAAGACCAGCCTGAAGGTACGAATCGGAATTTGTTATGATCGCTCATACATCAATAAGGTTGGCATTGATAAAAACGTATTATTTTGCTATCAAACGATATCTTTTCCGTACATTTATAGTTTTAATTAAAGGCAGGAGATAAGACCACAGTTTGTATTACGAAATCGTAACAAACGGAAATTATTTTTATGGGCTTACAGATATTTACAGTTGTATGCTTATAATAATACGCAAATTGGTAGTTTCGTGGTTTGGTACGTTCAATATGCATGACTTTTAACTTTAGGGCTTCGGAACGAATAATGAAGCTGTAGAAAAAATGCTTATTTAAGTATGGAAATGGAATAATGTATAGAAGCTATAAAATTTAACTCTAGTGGCACTGTGTTGGACATACTAATCATCACCATATCTAGGTACTTATTTTATTTACTGCTTCCTTAGTCTAGTGATTGCAAGAAGGTAGGTTGAATTCCCTGGTTAGGCAAAGTGATAACAGTGAATATTCCATAAGGAATGTCTCAGTAGCAGCCTAGAGTAATTTGTACCCAGTTTATGGTTAAAGGCTTGGCTTGCAAAAATTCTTTAAAGTAGGACATTTTCTCACACACGTTTTCCTTCACCTTTCTTAGATGTGAATGGTGATTTAGTAAATTGCTTGAAGTACAGTGTAAATATGAACCTGTCAATCAATATCAACTCAAGCTGTCATAGTTCATTGCTAAACATAGGCATCTCTCAGCTACACAACACCATGTCCTCCGCCTTCAGTATCTAGTCGGTCCCAGCCCTCTTTTTAAGGTTGTCTGTCCATCTAGCCGGGGGATGTCCCAAACTATGCTTAACTTCAAGAATTGTCTGCTACACCAGTCAGTCTTTTATCAAACATGGCCAGCCCACTTCCACTTCAGCATGCCATATGAGTCTGGATTTGAATCAACTACAGTCAAAACCGTTTATAATTGACTTCGCTTTAAACAACGTACTGGTTAGGTAATAATGGCGAATTTTGAGGACCCAGCAGTTCGGTTTACTTAACATAGTGTTTGGTGTCTGCTGAACGCCCTGATTGCTCAGGAGCCCGATGTTGACATATTTATGTATAGCAGTAAATCAATGTTAAATATTTGCATGAAGTTTTTTAGCTAAATGTTGTTGTTGGCTTCCTGCTCGCTTTGGTGTTTACTGTAAGTGTAGCAAGCAATTGATATAAATAAATAACTATAGGCTATAACCACCGTAATCTGACGGCCCCTTCGAAGTTGTTATAAATGGTTTTGGTACCTACAACTCACAAGCTTGAGCTGTGCCACCACTACTCATATGTACTTCATATTTTCATTTAAGGACACTCATTTGGTTTTGTTTAATAATGTTGTCAAGGAATTTCCATTGTGTTCAAGCTAAGTTTTAATAACTAATATGATAGCAGTCATATCACAAACACTCTCATGGACATAATATAATCAATAGTAGAGTATTATTATAATGGTGAGAATTTTCACGTGTGTGTAAATTCAGGAGATTGTGATCAAAATGAAGCCCATTCTAGCGTAAACTATTTCACAGAATCCTTGAGTATTCTTGTTTTTGCAAAGTCTACTGTATGGGGCATGGTATAAAGCTCTTACTTTAATACCTTACTTTGGGTTGAATAAGGATGGTACCTGGGTCAAAAAAAAAGAAATTCTATTTAGTCCGTCATTCAGATAAACAAAAAATATTAGACTCGTATTTTTTGCTTTATCATATTAATAAAAAATGACTTAAATAAAAGGTATTAAAGTTGGTGAGTGGGAGTCGTTACGTCACAAGTAAGTATAAAATAAACATACTCGTGACGTTGTAGCGGTTACACCGCGACATAAAACTACGCAGTAAAAGACATGACGTCACACAATTCCTGCATCTCGCAGTTAGAGTTTACCAAGCGAAAAACATAGATAAGACTATCCGAAATCAACATATGGGCAGTTGCCCGCCAGACATAATACCCGTCTGGTAGTAGGAGGATCCTCCCTTTTCTATGGTGGATGAGTGAACTTTACACCCTGTTCCTCATACCCCTAAAACGTCATGGCACATTTTAACTCAGTGTATCGCCGTAATCTTTTGCTAATGTAAAAAAATATGTGTACGTTATTTTTTTATAATCTAAATGACAAACATAAAATTATTTAATCTTCATCCCTTTTGGTGTTGAGTTGATAACTCTTAAAAGAAGTCTAGCATTTTAACCATACTTCATGACAATAAATAATTTTGCTAACCCATCTTGCCACAGTCTCCCTATAGTATTAGTGCCACATGTTTTTACTTACAAAAATTTTTTCCTACAGAGGCGCCAGAGGAGCCCTACGATACGCGGCCGCTGTACCAGCGCCTGGAGGAGCAGAGGATCCAGAAGGAAGCCGAATATGAAGAGGCTCATAAGCTCAGTAAGTATTCTTATAAGACTTATCAACACAATTATGAAACATTATCTTTTCTTTCTTAATAAAAAGGTTTAATTCATAATTCATGTAGTCAAATTTAATTAACTTCTGGAGGGAGGTGGGTTGGTTGGAATAACCCCCCCAAACGGCCGCCATGGCCCACGCACAATAGTCCACTCAAAGGACTAAGTGCAGAAACCAAACCCTTTAACTTAGAAAATAGAATTCATGTAGTCTATTGCATCTACATCGCCACATGCTAACTACACACTGACGTCACGCGAAATCCTGCATCGCGCAAGCAAGGTTTTCCGCGCGATCAGCAAATATACCTACAGGGTGACTTGTAATTTGACGTATTCCTTCCAGGACGTGAAAGTGTGACCCATTTGCAACAATTAAGCACCCCATAAAGCCAGAAGGAATACGTCAAATTACAAGTCACCCTGCATAACTTAGTGATACCAATCGTCGGCCCACCAGACACGACACCCGTCTAGTTGCAAGATCCTCCCTTTTCTATGGAGGATGAGTGAACTTTGCACCCTGTTTATTATACCTCTATTGTATAGATTAAAGCCATCTAATCTCACGCCATTCAACTTGATCTGGCTACTCTCATCCCACTCCTAATGGCCACCCTGTGAATATCGTCGCGTCACCTATTCTGAGGCGTTACGTTTGTCGAAAGTTCATATCATAATAATAGGAGTGTCCATGGCTTCACTTACTACTTTATTTTCATGCAACTCAGTTCATACTCCACCAATGCCAATCAAAAATTTTCATTATGAAATAAAAAGATGCTGCTATCTTCAAAACTATCTATTCTGGTGAGCCTAGGAGGAGGGGCTAACCGGGGCCCGAGCAAACTTCATGGGGCCACAAATTCCAGCGTAGCAGACAAGTGCACCACCCAGCACATCGTAACTTTGCAATAAAAGAGACACGCAGCAAATAATATAATATACAGGGTGTTAAAGTAATTGCGTGCCATAGCTTAGGGGTAGGTTCAGTATCGATAAAGGAAACTAGGACAAATAAAAAAATAAATCCAGAAAAATAATAAAATAAAAAATTAAATAAAAAAGGTCAACCTAATTTAGTACCTACTAACTTAAAATACCAATCAAATCAACTTAAAACATGAGTAAATAAGTTGATTTTTAATCTTTGTAAATACCTGATTCCAAACAAAATTAGGTCGACCTTGCAATTATTATTTTTTTTTTTTTTTTTTTCTGGGTTTATTTTTTATTTTTCCTATTTTCCTTTATCCATACTGAACCTACCCCTAAGCTATGGCACGCAATTACTTTAACACCCTGTATAATCTTTATATTTCTTTCTTTTTGATGTGACAACGTCTAATAAATCGATGAACGCCGGGTGCACGCACGAAAAAGGATGACTCATTGTCCCGTTACGCTCATTATAACGTTACGCTCTGACGTTGTCACGTTAAACTATCGTCCGTAAACCGACTTTACAGGCAACCAATTTTTTTTTTAGAACAGTTTTGGCGCCCCTGTTGGATATGTTGTTGCCAAAATTTTCATTTCGAGAATATTGAATTCCACGGGCTATCTTACCGCATCCCCCATATAGGATTGGCGGGGCGCGGCAGCGGTAGGCTTTGCCCCGCCTTAAAAAAATTCTAGATCCGGGGCTGACTCTGGTATCCCATTGTACTTAATGTGACACCACACAGCTCAAAATGATCTCTTTCTAACAGATACTTCTTTCTCTTTCCTTTAGAAAACATGATCCGTGGTCTGGATGACGATGAAGTCGGCTTCCTGGACCTGGTGGAACGCTCGAAGGCGAATGCGGCTCAACAGATCTCTATTGAAGAGCAGAGGGAAATGAGAGAGTTCAGGTACAGCCCGATTCAAACTTAATGGCGGCTCGAAACATGTGGCGAGTCGCTGCGCAGTAACAAATTCATGGGTCGGCGGGGGTGAGGGGTGGGGTACTGCGCAGTGAACAGCTAACTTCCGAGCCGCCACTAACTTTGAATCGAACTATAACATGTTATTTTATTTATTTGCCTACGTTTCAAATATTTCAGTTATAAAAAAGTAATATTTATAATAATAAATCTAATTATTTCAGGTAATTTACACCCATTGCCCAAACATATATAATACTTAATACATTTTACTGACATGAAGGCTCTAACCAGACAATGCCTGCCTGTTTCCAGAGAGCGGGTCTCCAACCTAGCTGAGAGTGAGGAGCTGACCCGTCTGCGAGCTCAGTTAGCGCCGGCGCGTCAAACACAGACCACGTCGCAAGTACAGACACAGAAGAACAAACTACAGGGGGTGAGATTCTAATACTTTCGGTGTGCATAATGATCCTATAATGTTTCCACTTAGTAGCGTATAACCAAGAGCACCAGAGGCCCGGGGCAGCAGTCTGCGGTGCTTTTCTGGCTCGCTTCGGTTGCATCCTTAATATTTTAGCTGTTCTGAATTTTTTGAAGTGAAAACTTCTTTAACGGCGTTGTTCTCTTTTTTGGGATGGGTAAAAAATGTTAAACTCGCGTCAGGACACGTGACCTGATCGAGAATTCGTAAGACGGAGGGAGAGTAGAAATGTTGTTAACAGCGCACTCTATTTTTTTTAAATGTTTTGATGAAGCTACAGCTTTCGTTCTTGTAAAACTCGTGTTCGGCAAACCGTATTAAAATTCGAAGACATGTGATATCTACGAACCCGCGCTGGCCCCGTGTCCCTAGCCTGTGTCCGAGAAGTGGGAACATAACCTGATTATTTAATTATGTATATGTCACTTTATAATTATGAATTTCGTTATTCTACTCTAGGATGCATGTCTGGTACAGCTGGCAAATCCTTCCATATCCTAAGGGAACGTCTTCCCTACCATTACCGCGCCCCCCGGTCTACTCCTTGATATGCAATGGCTTTTGTGGACCTTTGTAGCTCCATGAAGCATGAGGCTCCAGGGGCTAGTGCAAGTTTTGGGGTTCATTCGATTTATCAGTGTATTCCCGTTGTTCCCGTAGAAATGTCTCCATTAAAAGTGACAAAGGGAATTTAATCAAATAATTTAAATTACTTCCCGTTGTCCGCTTTGTCCATATATTACAATAAATTAACGTGGACAACGGGAACAACGGCAAATAATGTTAATTATTTTAGGTAGTGTATAGAGTGCCACCATTGGCACTATCCCTATCGGATAAAGTGCCACTACAGGCACCCTAGTAACACCGCCTCGGCCCGGCTCAAGTGCCGCAAGCATTGGATTGTCACTGTCACTAAGTCACGTCACTTGGTATTTTGTTTGATTGTCGAGGTTAGATCGCTGTAAAACACCACATTCCCAAAACATTACATTCTCTTGTGCCTAAACGGACCCTGGCACTTCGCCGGCCGCTACCGCGGCACCGCTCGCTACGCTCGCTCGGCTCGTGCGTTGTGTGGTCACAGTTCTAACCTAACCTAACCTAAATAACAAGTGACAGTGACAATGCAACGCTCACGGCACCCTAGCCGGGCCGAGGCAGTGACACTAGAGTGCCACAAGAAACTCGCGGCACTCTATACACTTCGATTATTTTATTAAATTCAATTTGTCACCTTTAACGGGGACAACGGGAATACACCGATTTATCGAGTCTGTTTAAACCACGTTGGGGTCGATGCATTTCATTCATTCATTCAGTTCATAATCTATCCATGGAAAACCCACAACTGTGAACTGGTATCAAACTTGCTTGCGACGTATCGTAGCTTGCGCTGATACTAAATTGCCTGCCTAGCTGCGAGCAACTTAGAAGTAGCGCCAGCGTCTTAAATCTTTAAGTACACCACTGTTTTCACTGCTGGGACACAAGGACAGCATGGGCCGTAAAGCCGTAATCCACCAGCCGGAGTGCTGGTGAACATTTTATCTGTCTTAATACGCACCCTTCATGTTTGCTTTTCTCCAGGTGGTGGTAAGGAAACGCAAGGCCAGTGAGATGGAAGGTGATAAGCCTGAGAAGGGCTCCCCGCCACCGAAGACTAACGGAATTGTACCTAGCAGCCCTAACAAGTAAGCATATAAGCTATAGATATAGCTAGGTAGAATAATAATCTTCTGCCAGCGACGTGTCCCTGTAAAATTCTTGTTCTAACAAAAAATATCCTATAACACACAATACTGTAGCTTCCCATTGCTGAAAGAATTCTCGGAATCCGGTCAGTAGTTTCGAAGATTACTTCCTACATACATACTCACAGCAGGAGCAGTGGTGGCCCAGTGGTTACGGCCCCGACTTTGGACCGATGAGTTAGTAAAGGCCGCAGGAGTTCGCTGGATGCGGGAAGCACAGAATCGGTCGAAGAGGCGGTGCTTGGGGGAAGCCTATGTCCAGCAATGGACGTCTTTCGGCTGATATGATGATGATGATGAGTTTAAGTTGGCAAACGAGTTGTAGGTCATGGGTTCGAACCCAAGCAGGCGCTTTACTTTGTGTAAATAATTTCATCACCACTGCTCTCAAAACTGTGAAGGAAAACATCGTGAGGAAACCGGCATGTCTTAGAACCAAAAATTCGAAGACATGTGACATCTACCAACCCGCACTGGGCCCGCGTGGTAGATTACGGCCCACTCCCTCTCACAGAGAGGAGGCCTGTGTCCCAGCAGTGGGAACATTAATAAGCTGATGATGATGATGAAGATGATGACATACTTACAAATGTTACCTCTTTGTAATCTTCTTTTATATCATTCTTCTGTATGTCACTGAACTCCCTAAACGGCGAGACCGATTTTGGTGATTTTTTTTGTGTGTTTGAGTACTCCCTGGATGGTTTAGATTCACAATTGGACCCGTTCGGAAACGTTCGGGCAGTCGTTGTCCTGCCCGAACGTTTCCGAGAATCTGTCGGGTCCGCTAGTATTAATATAGATTACCAATTTGTAACTACGTAACATCACGTCTTTATTGTCCAAGGAGCTGTAGCAAAAGGTAAATTATTATATACCTAGAGGCCTATAGTAAATAAAATAATGCCCAGAGAGAGACAGTGATGGAAGCCTTTGCCGACTGGGAAACGGACATACTTAATATTAAAAAAAAGATGTCAAATACGAGATTGACGACAAGATTTTTAATTTATCATACTAAAATGTTCTTTACCAGCACCGTACAGAACGGCAACGGCGCCACAACTGAGGACTGCGTACTACGCTGCGTCGGCGTACTGCCGGGGCTCGGCCACTACGACACCGACTCAACTTCTGATACCGACGACTCCAGTGACCATGATTCTGTGAGTAGCTGAGTATAGTAAGTTTCCGACTAGTTTACCTATTTACACTTTCAGGGCCGCTGACACGGCGCGCGTGTTTTTGTAAATTCTTCCTCAAATACCAAAAGTCATTGACCCCAAAAAAAAAAACAATCTACCTAGCCTTTTCCCAACTATGTTGGGGTCGGCTTCCAGTATAACCGGATGCAGCTGAATACCAGTATTTTACATGGAGCGACTGCCTATCTGACCTCCACAACCCAATAACTGGGTAATACGATACCCCTTGGTAAGACTGGTGTCAGACTTTCGGGCTTCTGCCGACTCGTAACAACTGTCAAAGATCCAAGAATGACAGCCGGGACCAACGGCTTAACGTGCTTTCCGAGGCACGGAGGAGTCTCGGTATGTAAAGATGGTCACCCATCCACGGACCAACCCCAGCAAGCGTAGTTTAACCTGATGGATCGACCCGTGTGGCTGTTATTATTTAGCCACGAGCTCCTCTTGACCCCAAAACGAATCATCAAATCTTTTATAAATATTGATACCTCCATCTGCGGAGTTTCGCCAGCTAATTTAAATTGACGTTACAATCAGTTTGCTGTTCGGTTGCTGCCACTGACAAGTTTGTCAAAATCACATTGATCTTTATATTTGTTACAATAAGGTTGCTGTTTGGTTGCTGCTGTCAGAGGTAGAATAACTGAAAGAACTGTAGTTTACATTGAATAAATAAAAATCGAGCGAGCCTTACAGTAAAGTAAAGTACTTGTAAAGTATTATATTATTTTAATGATTGTGAATGTGAGGACTATGTGGATATTTTCTTTCAATAATTTTTTCCTTCTCAGTTAGTTTTAATGATGGTCTGGCAGTTTGAGTAGTTTTTGCGGCCTACCCAAATGTCCTTCCTTTGGTATTGTTCGTCGAGTTGAGCTCCTTAAGTTCTGAGTTGAGCTCCACGATTACTGACAAATGCTTGCACTGACTGGACAGGTCCACTCAAATTTGTGTGGTTCTTTCCTCAAAAGACCATTTCAGACACTAACGGACGGACGGACCATGTAAAGTCCTCATATGGCCTGACCAAGATTATGTCTGGATACTGTGACTTCTGAGTTTGTTTTGGCCTGTCTTCTCAGAGTATTCGGGTAGGAAAAGCCCAACTCGTCTAGCAAATATTTAATATTTTTTTAATATGACGTAAGTGATTCCAATATCCTATTTACAGAATAAACAATTTCATTTCATTTCAGTAGTCGCATAATTATGATGTGTAACATGTGAACATCTAACATCTCACTTTGGTCAACATTAAAGAGGCGGGGTCTTTTCAATGTCGTTTCTGACGGTCAACTCTAGCACCGCACGCGCTCATTGGTCAAATCAAATAGCGCGCGCTTCCCCGGCTTCCTGTAACACACTTCCGTCGCTTTTAACGAAATCACTCCCACAGATTTGATCGCAGGAAAGCGACAGGAAATATGTTACACATCAATAAATAATGTAAAATTGAAAATAATTTCGTTTTTCTTTTCTAGAACGACAAATGCTGCGCTAAACGGGACATGCTGGGTCGCCGACATGAGGAGAAGGCGAGGAAAGATAGTGATAAAAGTTAGAAACGGCCGTATTTGTTGATCCGTAGACTCTTTACTATTCTATCCGGTTCCTGAATTGAGAATGTCGAGTTGAGAACTTGTAAAACTCTTGCATTACTTAACGTGATAATTTCTTCGCAAAAAACTTAAGAAATTTTATATTTCGCGGTCTACATTTGTAGCGACTCACACACATACGAACGACGCATCAAAGACGTAACGTTACACAAATCCTGCATCGCGCAAGAATAGTTTACCGCGCGACGAATATACATACAACGTCCCGACATAAACCGTCGGGCAGTTGACCACCAGATACTGGTGTCTGGTCGGAGGATCCTCCGTTTTCTATAGAGGATGAGTGAACTTTACACCCTGTTCCTCATACCTCTCTACATTGAATAGTTTCAGACACTTTATTCGGGTGTATGTAGATTTTTGTTTCATTCCACGTTAGCGCGACATTGACAAAATTACCTATATAAGAATTAACTTTCATCCGCTCCTTTAATTTTTTTTCGTCGACCATTTGGTAGGCGAATGGAAGATGCCGAGTGCCGAAATCCAACGTTGGATCGGTTCACAAATGAATTCATTTTTCACTTTTGATTCAAACGTTTTACTTCTAGTAAAAGATGCCGAATGAAAGACGGAAATGAAAGGAAAGTATAAATCGTCTGATATATGCTTTAGGAGTTTCTGACCAGTCGTGGCCGTCTAGTAGTGTTGTATGTATTATTTTAATCTTACTTCAGTGGGGCAAAGAGATAGAGCTATACGAGCTATAGAGCTTCATCTCTTTCCCACATTAAAGTAATAATAAAATAATACTGCTTTAAAGATGGTGGTAGGCCCTCTGATCGGTGCCGACCATTAGGCTGCCTGTCCACTGGAGCGGAGAGGAGAAAAGAGGAGCGGAGATGTGCTAATATTAACCAATAGAATCTTGACTCCGCCCCTGAGTTTAGATCAGTGATCCTGAGTCAAGATTCTATTGGTTAATATTGGCACATCTCCGCTCCTCTTTTCTCCTCTCCGCTCCAGTGGACAGGCAGCCTTAGTCATGGTCTCAAAATTCAAGTCATTTATTCAAACTAGGCTGTGAATCAGCACTTTTCGAACGTCAAAATTACATAAGACAGTCCCTCAAAAACGCCCGCCCTTCACCACTTCCTAGTGCTTTAGCTGGGAAGAAGAAGTGGCGCAACAAACTGTCCTGCAGCTGTCTGTTCAGTTAGAAAAACTAAAGTAGACTTGACAAGTTCGCAAATTCTCAATTCGGAAACCGGGTATTTGACATGTTATGTGATCTAATCTAAGTTATTGATAGTACATATAATTTTAAAATTTAATTTCGAAGTTTTATTTTTTGTGTGAAGAATTTTGGGAACCTGTCTAACTTGGACTTTATACACATTTGCTTTGGATTCATTGGTAATCTTGTAAGTTCTCATTATCTCATACTAGCCTAACCTGATCAAAGATGTCACACAAAATCCTGCATCGCAAACAGAGTTTACCGCGCGATCAACATAATTTATATTATATAACTTCCCTACATCAATCGTCGGGCAGTTGCCCACCAGACAGCACCAGTCTGGTGGAGGATCCTCCCTTTTCTATAGAGGATCAGAGAACTGTACACCCTGTTGCTCATGCCTTTTGATCGCGCGACTGCGTAATATTCATATAAAATAGCCCGACGACTTTTGGTTAGGGCGCAGTGTCGGTAACCGCAGTTTTTCTCAAATACCTTAATTTTAACTTAAGGTTTTTTTATATTTGCGAAAAACAAAGGGTGGGCGAAAAACTCCACGCTCTTGGCTGGTTTTCTTTTTTAAATTAAAGCAAATACAAGACTGTTAGTTGCCAGCCCGTTATAGTTTTAAATAAAACAATTAATACATTCTTACAATTTAATAGTCACATCAATAGATTAATGACAATAAAATAATCGAGACATTCTTCTAATCTGCGTTCGCAATTCATTTGCCAAACACGAGTTTTAGGAAAAACAACTCTAATGCCTACACATAAGTTTGCGCTACAACTTCATATATTTTATGAATTTTTCAACAGTAGTAGTCAGTCTAAAATTAAGTTTATTTACATTTCCACAAAGTTGATGTTTGTCTAAGTGGAAAACTCGTGTTTGTTTACATATTTGGGAAATATATTGCGAACGCAAATTACATATCGTACACAACATAAACACTGGCATTGACTGGTAAGGTAAGATATTTAAATTAATAAAATACGCAGTACCTGGGCATATAGCACTACTGACCGTTCACTATATGTAACTTGTCCGTTGCCGTCATGTTGACACCATTGATTGTCAAGCATAGTTTTAATACTAATAGAGTTCAAAATTGTGACAGAGTGAATAGCACTCGCATCACGGGACAAATTCAATAAACGCACTGTACAAGGCCAAGGTTATTTTGGCGCGTCGCTAAAATCGAAACTAACATCGCCATGTTGTTTATGGAAAACATTTTAGTGACATTTCACAAAACAATTGCACAAAAATGTTTACCAACAACGCCCCTTTGTCAGTCATTTGGAGCGCCTAAATATCTTTGTGTCAGTGTATGTATGGGCCTGCGCAAACTGGCGGACGGGACGGCAGAGGATTTTAAATTTATCAATTGAATTTAATACTTATCTAATGGAAATAAGGTATATATTGCAATGCTCGCTTAAACTGCGCTGCGATGCTACAAGCTCGGTCACCGAGCATGGAAATATATTTCTTACTAGCTGCGTCCCGCGGTTTCACCCGCGTAAAGTAGTTTTTCCTTTTAATCCCAATGTTCCCGTGGGATTATCGGAATAAACCCGTCAAAATCGGTCCAGCTGTCTGTGTGTGTGGCAGACACTTCAATTTTATTTATTTGTAGTATGGATTTCGATTGGATAAGTATTAAATTCAATTGATATATTTAGCCTGGAGGAGGCCTTTGTCCAGCAGTGGACGTTTTTTGGCTGAAATGCTGATGATGCAGGACAGGAGGATCATAAATTCATAATATTTTTAAATACTATCAGACATGCTTTAAAAGTTGGTAGTTAGCGTTTGCCGAAGTTAGGAACAGAAATATATAAACCTTACAAAATAGATTTGAAGGGGGGAAAAAACGACTTTAGCCACATAAAAAATCTAGTAGTAAACAAAATCTTTTCGCGTACAAAGGACGAACAATTTATAGACTGGTATTATTATTACCTAGGTGTTACTGTTGTCGGGGTCCGCTAAGGCCAATGCCTAACGGGGTTGCGGGAAGTCCTAAGGGGAGACCGTGGCCCCTGGCACAAGCAAGGGAAGGAACATGGATGGGTTTTAGTCAGTTAAGAGTCTGACACTCCCTTCCGCTCCGCCCAGAGCGGAGAAGTCATTTGATGATTTCCCACCCAAAAAGAAAAAGTGGTGTTACTGTAACACCTTATATTGTAGTAGCAAATAAATATTCTTATTGATTCATTGAACGCTGCCGAATCATGCCGTGTGATACTCCCTGGCCGCGCCACAGTGGAAAATTAAAAAAACATGTTTCTAGAATGAATAAGAAAGGACCATGACAAGATATGCCCTAACCATGTCCAGCGAATTCATATTTTTAAGTATCCTTCATTTATTCAAACTAGATTTTAGATAATAGTCTAGAGTTAATCAAAGGTATTTTTTAAGATTGAATAAAAATAAATATTATTCGTAGTTCCGGTTACATTTTCGGTTTAATGGCGACGATAAGTGAAAGATTACAGTTCATTCTGTTCATTCAGTTCATTCGGCCAATGTGATCAGATGAGTGATAGGAGAATACCTTATTTTTGAGGTACAGGAGATAACCATGGAGGCCACCATATTATCCACAAGTAACATACAAAAATCACATACAGTTTTAGTTAGGTATTGTGAATTCGTCACTTACAGAAGTGCACAGCACTGGCAGAGAACTTATTCTTTATAGGATGTATTCTATATTGTTTGAATATGAATGATGTTACCAAGATATTTTATTAATTATAATATATTTTGATTAATAAGTTCTTTTGTAGGTAGATAATAAATAGTAGGTAGGTTGGTGTAAACAGTATTTTATCCGAAGCATATTCTTGAAAAGGTTTTGGGTAAAAAAATACAACTATCTGGAAACACTGATTGTAGGTGTCACTCTCTCACATTCACTCGCTTGTCACTCGTCGCCATAGAAACCTACTGTTACATTCAAACTGGTGCTCTGTACGTGTTATTGTTTGTTTGTTAATTTATTGTTTATTTAACACTTACCCGTACGTTTTTTGCACATTTTAGCTTGATATACATATTCTTGAAAGCGATATCTCATTGTCGATTTTGGTTTTTCTACTGGACTTACGATACGTGTCAGTTTATAGGTGAAATACGATGTTGCAGTGCTGAGTTGATTGAAATCATGCATCAATGTTTCGGTACTACAAATGTGTTTCGCGTGTGGAACGTATTTAAGGCCGTGCAATCAGTGAATTATCCGTGCTACTGCAAAGCATCTTGAGAGAGTACAAAACAACATGACGTGTTGAAAAGAATTCAGTTCCCTTCAAAGTGTTTAAGCTAAATGGTGGTGGGACTAGGTTGTTGGGACTGGCTATCTCTTCACTGCCTTGGCTTATATTTATTAAAGTTTTGATATAAATGCCTTAACATTGAATAAAAAAGGGGTACCTACGTTCGTTTTGAGATATTTGTTTTATTTTCCTCTACACTGTATGATTTGCTTTATTAGTACCGTATGTGGAATACTCCCATAAGTTATAAGCATCTGGTAGGCCCACTCCTGATATTTATAACTATCCTAAAGCATCCTTTTCACCAGAGATCTGCTAAGCAGCTTAGCGATCGATCCAATAGGATTATTTGATTTTCATAGCCTAGTATGGTTTAATTCTACTCGAAAAGGGTTAAATGAAACGAAGTACCTACACATAGTTTGGAAGCCTAGATTCTCCGCTTAGCGACCTCGCATATACTTGATGGAAAGACTGCCCAATTCTCAGGTTTTAAAAATATGGGTAAGTACATCGTTCTCACCACAGTCTTGGTACATTTTAAGCTGGCTCCAGCTGCTGCCTTACCTAGTGACGAGTTGTGCCACAACATTTAGTTATTTATGTTGCTAAATCTAGTCAAGCACTACTAGATTATGTACACCAATTCTTATTTAAATTGAAATTCGATATTAAACTAATTGTTTATGAAAACGCCTGACAGAAAATGATTAGCAATCAATCGTTTTTTGAAGTCTATCGAATGAGCCGTTTGGCAGGATAAGTATTTTTTTTGTTATGAAATATACAAAAACTTTACCATTAAATTAAAATATAGTAATTGTTTCAAAATCTAGGTCTCATGTGCTTTTAAATGCACGATGTGTAACTTTTGGACATGATTGTTTTGGTTAGGGTATGCATGTATGCTGCTTTGGGCATGGTTCTTTCTTAAATTCAATTCAATTCTTTTTTTTTTGACCCGAATAAGTGTGCAGCGTACCTAACTGCGTACTCTCTCTTATATTTTATAAGTATAAGAATTGTAGCAACTCTTTCAACCCTTTGACTCACTTCTCAAAATGTTCATGTACTTAGTAATCAATTAATTGTGTATTGTGCTGTTCCTTATGTGACAAATAATTTATCTGTCTGTGTTTGCAGCTAAACATTTACCGACAAAACTGTTACAATATCATACTTTTTTTTTCGCAATCCTTTGTCATGCAACACTTACGTTTAGTAAACTTGACATAATCAGAAGTATACAGGATGACTTTGAAAACAATCGATAAAATTTAAGGTGGTGTTCTACCCATCAATAACGTTTACTAAGGGACCAACCGAATTACAAAAATAAATTCGACCTTCCCATATAAAGGTGCATACCAGAATGGATTTTTATGCGAACTTGTTGATCGCTTTCCTATAATAAACGTTATAACCCCCCCCCCCCCCCCCCCAAAATGTTGTCGATTGTTTTCAAAGTTATCCTGTATATCTAATTTTACACAGAATAATAGCTAGCGAGAAAAACGTTTCTATAACGTAACGTAGATCCATTTCATACATGCTATTATAAACTACGTAAGTGTCAAATAATGCATATTTTCATCGCTGGGTTTGTCGGGCATAACACCGGGCACTGGTTTGACCGCGTCCACTTCGGGCAACTCCGGCTCGATGTCGGGCAGACTGCTGTCCGAATCAGAGTCCGTGTTCGATTCGTCGGCGTCAGCTGTTTTGGGCTCGTCTTTGTTTTTTCTCCGGTTTCTGCAAAGGAGCGTGGAAGATGCTTCTTAGTGCGGATGTCACCAATGAAATTGAACGTGTTCAGCACATCTAAACAGTTCAAGAGGTGTCAGTGTACAATATTCCATAACAATTTTGACACTGACAGCTCTTCAACGCGTTTTAGAAATGCTTATCGCGTTCAGTTTCATTGGTGAAATCAGCCCTTAATGATTTTGTGAGCAGGGATGCCTCAATTCTTTGCTGTCAAATTTAAGTTCTAGGTTTGTTTTTGCAGTTTATGGAGAACCATAACCAAAGATCAGCATCTCAATTGCGTATTTACTTACAATCTCTATCGCCTTCATTTTGATTGATAATCCACTGCTTATGTTAGAAAAAATCGTCAGCTCAATAAAGTTAATAACGCAATGAATATTGTTGATTTGTCAAAATGAAAGGGATTGTCATTTTAAGTGTTTAACAACAGATAAATACAGTTCGTTCACTCCGCAAAATCATTTGAATAAAAAGCGATCTTCGCTTACGACACAATAAAGTGAAATTCAGGTCGCACAGCGCTAATTACCTACAGTTATATTCACCTAGAAATTGCCTCTCTTTATATCGCGTAAGTCTTGTATATTCTGACTAAGTTACACTCACTGAATTGGCCCAACAAGTCGGGCCCGCCGCGTACTTGCTTCATATCTAAAATACGTAGTGAACCATTCTGATTTATCTGTGGTTTTAGGCAATCAGGCTGCAGGCTTTAGTAAACTGGAAAGTGGACTAACACATCTTACCTTTTGAACGCCATAGTCATATATACGTGACAAGCAAGCGCGTGCCCTGTACGCCAGCGGCTCGAATTTGTGAGCATTTTTGTCACATATTTTTGTCGTTGTACAGGGTACGCGCTTGCGTTTATGCTCTGGCGTGCAATAGGTTAAAACTTGACTATCTCTGTCATGTTTATATTGATGCAGTGACAGAGCAATACGTACTTTACCCCATTGTGTCACCCTATGTAAAATGTCTAAACCTATGTCTGTAATTTTTATGGTGTACATAATAAAGAGTATTCTATCTATCTATCTACTTTATAACTGTTCTGAGACTATGCCCAGACCAGTTATAAAGCCTATCCTAGGCTAGGCATTTCAAAACTACACTACTACTCATGGGCGTCGCCAAGGGGGGGCAGGGGGGGCTGCACCCCGGGCCCCTAGATTGAAAATTGGCTTTATAGATATGTTTTTGCCCCGCCCTGCCCCCCCCCTGGGCGATAGGCTGGCAACGCCCTTGACTACTCAGACAGTGTAATCGTTTGCAGGTTCATGGATCAGAGACAAAGAATAGTGATTAGAATATTTTTCATGTTGTAAGTATACAGAAGTGACATACCTCTTAGGATAAGGCTCTTTCAGATGGAAGGTGCGGTAGTGTAGCTTCATACTGTTGCTCTGTGTGAACCGTTTGTCGCACAGCGAACATGAGTAAGGCTTTTCTCCAGTGTGTGTCTGTAATAAACACGCCATAAATTATATTACTTACAGCGGCAAAAGTTGTATCCTACTTGATTCTAGAACCGTTTTTATTCTTGCTGTCACTTAAAAGTAACAATAGGAATAAGTAAAACATGGTTAAAAATCATTCAGTATATGATTCTGACCCCCCTGCGTTGAAATTTTTCGTAGGTTATTTATAAAAAAAACGACTGTTCCATAGCAAAAAATTTCAACGCATGTGTGTTCAGAATCATGTACTGAATCCATGGTAACAGTTTTCGCGTCGATGTCCCACGTTGACTTTTATAATTATTATGTCACAGACGATTATTCCGCAAAATTATTTAGCTAAAAAGCGACTCTTGCTACGTATATCTTCTGACTACGTTACGCTCACTGAACTGGCCAGACAAGACGAGCCCGCCGCGTATTTGTAGCTCCATACCTAAAATGCGGAGTGACCGAGTGAACCATTTTTATACATCTGTGATTATGTTAGAAAATGATTTAAGTACTAGAGAAGTTCTTAATTTATTTATCGTAAATACCTAATACATTTTTTAAATTATTTATACTTCATGTACAAATAACGTGGTACATAAGACGGAATTAATGATACATAATATTGCTACAACATACAATACGAACACGGCATGTTCTGCATACGGCGCTCGGCGTGGTAACACGATGCCTCATTGAGAGGTGAAACACGTGTCGATTTCTTACAGGGTTCTTTATGATTCTTTAGAAATAGTTAAGAGGAACAGTTTACTAAATATATCTACCTACGTCTATTGTATTTTATAATGGATTTCCGCAAGGTTACGGCTGAATCAACTAACTATTGCTACAACAATAATTCTTACCAGTAGATGTCGCTTCAGTCCCACAGTCGCGTGGAACTGTCTTCCGCAAGTGTCGCAAGTATGGAGCTTCTCTCGTGTATGCATGTTCTTGTGAGTACGAATGCTGCCCGGCTGAGAAGAGAACAAGTTAGGTTTAGAATATCGTCAAATGTTAGAAAATACTCATAGACCTGAATTTTGAACGAGTTGTATGAAGTAAAGCGTTTGTGTATCTGAAATTTTTCTCTTGTCAAACTCATAGAGCTAAATGTGAAGGTGTGCAAAAAAAAAACGAGGCCGGTTTAATATTTTTTTTTATTTCAAATAGGGTATTATTTGAAATAGTCTCACTAGGACTCGGGCGTTGGTAGCTACGCCACAGTTTTAACTATTCCAGCTATCATAGTTTAACATTTTTAAATTGGTTTTTTTTTTCGTTTTTGTTGCCAATAAACGATTTAAATTTTCTTCTACAACTTTAAACAATTATCCAAAACGCTAATTACTTTTAGCGTAATTTATACGAGTTAATTTCTAAGTAACCAGGATATAATTATCAATTTCCAAAACACACAATCGGTACTAAGAATCGTCAGCCATTTAACCGACTTCAAATGAAAGGAGGAGGTTCCCCTTTATTGCGAATTTCTTCTTTTTAAGGTGAATCGCCAGTTGTAGCCCACAAAATTCAAATGTCAATACATTTCAAGGCTCAAATAAAAGATTCAAAGTCAGCGTGTACTCACCGCTAGTGATGAGCCACATATCTCACAGATGTATCTCTCGGTGGGCGCATAAAACGAAGTTCGAGGGTGTTCCGACAAGTGGTGCTTCCAACATGCAGCTTGAGTGTCGAAGTGTTTACCGCACTACAACAAAAATGTACGAGAAAATATAATACAACATCACCCTGTATGCCCTAAAGTTGTACCTATGCAGATTTATAATCGGCGTACGCAATTTATTTGCCAAACATGTAAACAAACACTAGTTTTCCACTTAAACAAATAGCAACTTTATGCTAGTGTAAATAAAGTTGTTTTTACTACTACTTTTGAAAAAGTCATAAAAATATGAAGTTGTAACGCAAACTGAACCTTATGTGTAGGCCTATTACAGTTGTTTTCCAAAAACTGGTGTTTGTTTATATGTTTAGCAAAAGAGTTGCGAACGCAGATTAGTCAGTTGATATTAAACATAAATGCTATAAATGTTTTTTGTTATTATTAATATTTTCTACTAGCTGCGCTCCGCGGTTTCACGCATAATTCTCGATCCCGTGGGAATATCGGGGAAAAAGTATCTTTTACCCCTAAGCCAGCTCATGGTCTACCCATATGCCGAGTTTCATCCAAATTAGGGATGCATCCGATACCGATACCGATATATCGGCAATACTCGATTTTTGCCGATATATCGGCATCGGCGATACTGTTATGGCCGATTCAACGATACTTTTTAAATTTCGCGCTTTAAAAATGTAATGGATACGCGCGTGTTTTTTCGTCTATTTCGTTGCAAACGAGGGACGAACTAACTATGCTCGGGAAAACCCCGTGCTTTATTCAGTGCCTTGTTTCGCTCGCCCACTTTGGCCTCGCAGTCGCTTAACTATCCCATTTCGCTAGGTTGACTGTTGTCGTGCGTCTAATCTCAACCTGTCTGTAGTTTAAAAAGGTTTTATTTAGTTTGTCCTGATATTTATTTAACCTTCATTTTTGAATTCAATAATTATATCGGTATCGGTATCGCCGATATTTTTATAAGAATATCGGTATCGGTATCGTATCGGCAAAAAGGCGTATCGATGCATCCATAATCCAAATCCGTACAGCCGTTTCAGTGTGAAAGCGTAATAAACAAACAAACTCACTTTCGCATTTATAATATTAGTTGAATTGCAATTATAACACTGCATTTGATGTTGTAACCGTTTTAGGTGTCAAATAGAATTGGGAAAGTTTCTAAATATTTTTTTTACATCTAAAACTAAAAAGAAAATATTCGGTGTTACGATATTTACTGCATTTCATAATCAATATTCTAGTTCACTAGTTAGCGATATTTAGGGGTATCGTATTACCCAGTTACTGGGTTGTGGAGGTCAGATAGGCAGTCGCTCCATATAAAATACTGGTATTCAGCTGCATCTGGTTACACTGGAAGCCGACCCCAAGATAGTTGGGAAAAAGGCTAGACAGATTGTTTGACTAGTCAGCGATATTTCATATTTCCATACAGTAATATTGCAAAATTAATCAAAACAGCGAAATATTTGACAGTTATTTGTCCACTTTCAGAATGTTCGCTCTTAAGGGATTTCCAGGTGGGATATAGCAGTTGGTGGGCCATTTTTAAGTTTTTACTTCTGTCTGCGATCCCCATGACTGCCTATTTTTGCAAAAACATGGAAAAAAACACAGGTGCAAAAACATGTTCATGTTGTATGGGAGAACATGTTCCTGTTTTCAACAATGTAATTGCTGAGTGGACACAATCATGTTATGTAAAGTTGTTACCAACCACTGAACATCAATATTCCTTTCCTTCAATTTTGTAGTATATTAGTTTTATTATAACTCACCTGGTGGCACGTTGTGGGTTTCCTATGTTCTCTCCTATATTTCGTCTTTAATTTTCTATCTTTTGTAAACTTGAATATATCCTCGTCATGGCTATAAAATACAAATAAATCATTCAAACATGATTTTAAGATGCTGACAACAGCTGTTGTTATGTTGTGTTCATGAATAAATAAATAAAATCAAAAAGCCTTTATTATTTCTTAATAAAAAAAACTACCCCCCCCCCCCCCCCAAAACACACATCCCTTCATTAATTTTCATTTGTTTAAAGGAGGATGCTTAAAAAAAACCCAGCTGCGGGGGAAAAGCGATATATCTCAAATCATCAATAATAATAAGTACTCAAATAATAACCGGTTATGATCGTGATCCTTACTGGCAAACATATAAAAATTGCCAGTTTTATTATGCAGATTATGCAGTCGTCAATATAAAAAATTGATAATTAGTTTTAATTGCTTTATTCAAAAATAGTATGTTAAAATGCGAGCTTGGCTCATATTATATTTTTTTACAATGCTTAAAGTCGTTGAAAGTTCTATGGATATATTTATTGTAACAGAAACTTCGGGAGTTCGACAACAAAATAGTCAGGATTTAACAGCACCGTCACGTGAAAATACCATTGTTAACAGCGATACTAAGATATTGATTAGTTTAAAGTCCTATATTATCGCCATCAGCGCCATCTATACTATCAATAATTATATAATCACGTGAGGACACTTGAAGTTTTGGGAGAAGAGGTGAAACCAAACCAGAGTTTAGTTATAACATTTTTATTTACTATTTTAGAGGTATGAGGAACAGGGTGTAAAGTTCACTCATAGAAAAGGGAGGATCCTCCGACCAGACAGGTGTCGTGTATGACGGGCAACGGCCCAACGATAGATGTCAGGATCTTGTATATATATGTTGAACTTTTCTTGCGCGATGCAGCACTTTGATGCGTAGTTTGCATGTGGTTTCACAGTGCCAGTTGACGTTCCAGTGAGTCGGAACCTGGTGCCGCATAGTTCGCGGTGAGTCGGAACCGGGTGCCGCATAGTTCGTGGTGAGTTGGAACTGGCTGGCGCTGCGTTATGATCCAGTGGGTCGAATGTGGTACAGCGCGGGTTGTACCTTGCTTCGACGAGGAGAGGGTAGAAAGGGCTCTGTTGTGGACGGGCCAAAAGTGCAGTGTGCTGTTTCAAAGTTGCTGCTGAGGCTGACGGTGATGACCAGAAATGCTCGTCCACTGGCACTGTAAAGCCAAATGCGAAATACGCATAAAAAACATGACGTCACAAAAATCCTACATCGCGCAAGCAAAGTTCAACATATATACAAGATCGCGACATCAATCGTTGAGTCACACAGCCAGCCGGCTTCCACGGCTTCAACGGGTATCCTGACCACCAACATGCAGCGGACGAGCATTCCTGGTCATCACCTTCAGCCTCAGCAGCAACTTTGAAACAGCACACTGCACGTTCAAGTGTCCTCACGTGATTATATAATTATTGATAGTATAGATGGCGCTGATGGCGATAATACAGGACTCCAAACTATCTGATCAATATCATAGTATCGCTGTTAACAATAGTATTTTCACGTGACGATGCTGTTAAATCCTGACTATTTTGATGTCGAACTCTCGAAGTTTCTGTTACAATAAATATATCCATAGTACTTTCAACGACTTTAAGCATTGTAAAAAAATATAATATGAGCCAAGCTCGCATTTTAACATAATATTTTTGAATAAAGTAATTAAAACTAAGTGTCAATTTGTTATATTGACGACTTCATAATCTGCATAATAAAACTGGCAATTTTTATATGTTTGCCAGTTAGGCCCTGCGCAGACGGCACACTTTTTGTGCGATCGAGTCTGCGGCGCACAAAAAGTCTGCATGGCGCGCAAAAAGTCGGTCGCGGATATTTCACAGACTCAACGCACACGACGCACATCTTCGATCATTTTGTCGGCAGAGCTGTAGGGACGTAGACGCTATGGAAATCGTGCAGAGATCGCGAAGTATTATTTTGTACATGAAGTACAGAACAAGAAGAAGAAATAGAGAATTTTGGGTACATCCTATACTTTCGGAAAGATTACTGAAGGGACAGTTCCATACTAAACATTCAATTCTGAAACAACATCCGGCAAATTATTTCAAATTTTATAAAATGTCTGTTACTACATTTGATGAGTTGCTATTTATTTTGAGACCTGCTTTGACTCATTCAGAAACAACAATGAGGAGGTGCATTGGTCCAGAAGAAAGGCTGTCTGTGACACTCAGGTAAGTAAATAAAATATTCAATATATTTATATAATCATAATTATATTATTTATTATTTCTCCTTTACGTCCACCCCTAGCAAATGCAGATTGCTGACTAAAGTGTGCGCCGTCTGCGTTAGCGCGCGTTGAAGCAAACGTTCAATTTTTTTCACACACTTTTTGTGCGGAGCGGCGCGCCGCGGCGCGGTGCGGTCTGCCCGAATTACACGGATTTTTTGTGCGCCGGACTTTTTGCGCGTCGTGTGCGTTACTGCATATAATTGCATAGGTTCTATTTTCACAGACTAAAAAGTGCGTCACGGTTAGTCTGTCGTCTGCGCAGGGCCTAAGGATCACGATCATGACCGGTTATTATTTTAGTACTTATTATTATTGATGATTTGAGATATATCGCTTTTCCCCCGAAGCTGGGTTTTTTTTCTATGGAGCTTGAGCATTCTCCTTTGTTAATTTTACTTTTAGTTTATAAGCAGCTTCTATCCAATATCTTTATTCCTTAAATCTTATTTACACCAATAATTAGTGTATACAGAATGTATATGCTGTTGGTGTTCTTTAATAAATAAATAACTAAAGCGAGGTCAATGTCGGACTGCATAGAAAAGAAAGAGAAAGGCGATAACAAAATCCTGCTAATTTATTGCAAAATATAAAACAATTATCTATTTACAAAAAATGTATTGATTGGACTAAAACATTCAAACACTATTACATTAATATGTTGCTTGTAGAATAATCTGACAAAAATCTAAATGATTGCATGTATATTAATATGGTTAATTGTTAAAATAAATTTTTAGAGGTATCTTCGTGATTTATTTCTATCGAATCAAATTAATTGTATTATGTTTTCAACAGACTATCTTCCTAGCATTATATCCAGAAGAACATCATATATTTCTCTAATATTGTTTACTGCAGTCGATCATATTCTTTCAGGCATTATAAAACTTGCATTTAGCTCCAGTAGTCCCCGTAATTGGTATTAGTATGATTTTCTTTCATTAAAATATATGCGGGATCTATACTGTGTATGTATTTAGTTGGTAAGCTTTTATATAAATATAGCTTCCGCCAGCGGTTTCGCCCGCGTGATATCTACACATAATTTGTTCGTTAAAACTAACGCATCGTTTGAAAATCCTACACAATATATAAAAACCTGAAGTTTTCATCAAACCTCACCGCTGCTGCTACATTTTCAATTTCATTCAATTATAGCCTACATATTACTTAGTTATAATATAGCAGTCTACTGGTGAAATAAATTTTAAAATCAGTCCAGTAGATTTTCAGTTTATTCATTACAAACAAAACTACAAACCTTTTCTCTTTATAATATTAGTGTACACAATAAATATAGAGTCAAGTTTAAGAATTGAAAGAACTGTTACTGAATAGAATAAAATAATGATACATACTGTTTTCTTAAACGCCTTGTAACCTGAAATAAAAAGGAAGAATGTAAACGTATTTGTTTTTTAATGTATAATTTATATTATAGGTCTGGAGAGAGCAGTGGTGGTCCAGTGGTAACGGCCCCGACTTACGAATTGTAGGTCGTGGGTTCGAACCCAAGCAGGCGCGTTACTTTGTGTAAATAATTTCATCACCACTGCTCTCAAAACGATGAAGGAAAACATCGTGAGGAAACCGGCATGTCTTAGAACCAAACATTCGAAGACATGTGACATCTGCCAACCCGCACTGGGCCCGCGTGGTAGATTACGGCCCACTCCCTCTCATTGAGAGGAGGCCTGTGTCCCAGCAGTGGGAACATTAATTGGCTGATTATGGTATTATAGGTCTGAAGGTTCGATTCCGAACAACGCTGTATCACTACACGCCACGCCGATTACATAAATCAATGTGTGTGTGTGTAATGTGAATGTATTATATTTATGTTATTGTATAATTATTACGTTATCTATGTGTGTATTTATTGAAACTTTTATGTGGATTTTATATCTGGCAATAAAAGATTTCATTTTTAAAGTGAAAAGTTCTTTATTCGCTTTGAGCACTTTAGGGTGATAAAAATCACGGAACTCGCGTCATCGTCACCGCACGCTTCCCATGATCGTGTTGACAGCGCACTCTGTTTTATTTATTTTTTATTTTTTTAATGGGGCTACTACAGCTTTCGTTTATGTACTGACAGCCAGCCACATAAATTCCTGACATTTTCGTTAGATGGCGTACTTAGAACTACAACGATTTTCTTTTTTTCATATCATTTCATAGCTTTTATATTATAGGGGTACTCACTTTGGCTTGTTGCTTTTTGCCTAAAACTTTTCTGCTCACTGTCTGTTTGTAGTCACTGAAACAAAAAAATATTATATTTTAGGTTTTTTTTTCGCATAGGGTACGTTATTTTTTCACATAATATTGTAATATGGCTAGTTTTGTCTCACAGCATAACTTAGTCATGCCGATACGAGAGCGAGAGAGAGAATATCTTTGGCTAATTTCTAAAGGAGTACTAAATGTCTTTTTATTTTGCAATGTGCGTTTAGTTCGTGCAGAATAAACGATTTTTCTTTCTATTTTCTTTAGTAGAAGAATCTTACCTCTCTCCTTCACTATGTAACGCCGAATGAAACAAATGTTCTTCGTAAGCCTTCCGCGTTTCGAAAGTGATGTCACATCGCTGGCAGTACGTATTCACTTCTTCATCGTCGTCGGGACTGTCCTGGTACGGGAAAATTAACTTTAAAATGTACAAGCATAGAGTAATATTTACTTTGTGTCGTATTTTGTAGATAGATACCATTTTATAGGTCAGTTTTTTTTAGATTCGCGACGTTTTGAGAGTTGGTCAAGTAGTAGTTTGAGCTTTAAAAGAAACAGGATCAATTGGCGTCACAAAAAAATGTTACTTTGTTGACTATTTATGTATATTTTTTCAAAATCTGTGAATGTAGTGCAGGTAATAGAAATAACTAAAGTAAGGTAATGTCGTGTAAGTTCTTTTTTCAGCAGCTACAACATTGCTGTCTGCCTTATTTAAACTAATTTCATTGTTATTTGAAGAATAATGGCCTGCGCAAACTGGCGGACTGGTATTTATTTATTTATTATATACCTTATTGTACACCAGATAATACATTACAAGAAGAAAAAGTAATACGAAAAAAAAAAAAAAAAAAAAAAATATTGAACGAAAAAATGGAACGGAATGGACGGAATTTATCAATTGAATTTAATACGTATCCAATCGAAATAAGGCAGATGCCTCTTCGATGCCCCAGAGAAAACTGCGCTGCAATGCTCCAAAGTCGATCACCGAGCATTGAAATATATACCTTATTTTGATTGGATAAATATTAAAATCAATTGACAAAATGACACTGCCGTCGCGTCCGCCAGTCTCCGTAGATTAATACAAGAGTATTCACATACTTACAATATCAACAATAACATGTTTGACCCTCTTGTGCTGGTGCAGTCCCGCCTTACTGACGAACGACGCGCCGCACAAGGTACACACATGCTCGCTGCGGTGTGTGCGCAAGTGAGTGTAGTATGTTGACGAATGCCTAAAAATAAATAGGAATTATACTATACATTTGGTATAAATAAAAAATAAGGTACCTACTTAGAGTATTCTATTTATCTACTTAATAAAATTATAAGGATTAATTAAAGATCATTTAAAAAAACGTGTGCGGTCAACCTAAAAAGAAAGCAACATTTTCGCAGCTGCCATTTTGGATTTTCATTTCGACCTCACTAACGGCTTTAGTACCTTCGAAAACCATGAAAATGACACCCATGATGAAAAATTTAAAACTTTTCGCAGCCACCATCTGGGATTTTCATTTTTACTAAATTCACTTTTACTTTCTCTCTCACGGAGAAAGTAGCATGGAGTAATCAGAACGTTTTTTCGTTACTTGCCCATTTCTACCAGTTTACTCCTAGCCAGGGTTGGGCAGTATTTGAATTACTTGTAATTGAAATACGTAATTGAAATACAAATACGTAATTGGTATTTGTAATTCAATTACTTCTTATAAATGTAATTTGTAATTAGTATTTCAAATACCTGACGCTGAGATATTTTGTAGTTAGTATTTCAAATACTTATGGCTCCAAAATACATTTGAACATAAATACATTTAGTGATCTTATGAATGTGTGCGATCTGCAGAAAATAGCGCTCGATAGCTTTCGTAAGCAAAATGGCGACCGCTAAATATGTAATATGCACTTAAACTGTACTGTAGTCTGTACTGCAGGTACATACGTCAAATTGTCAATTACATAACTTGTCAATTGTAATTTTCATTCGGCGATGGAGTGAATCCTGTGAATGCTGTGACATATTTAGCGGTCGCCATTTTGTAAAATATGATCAATGAGGTTATACAATACTAGAGGAGCAGTGTACGGCACATAAGCGTAACCACCTATTAGATGTCCGCAGGCATATCTGAATTCAGTTGTCAACATGACGTCAAGTGAGCAATTGCTTAGCGAAAAAAAATTAAAAATGGTGAAATTTGCGGTTAAAATTAGTATGTCACGGTCTGAAAGGATTAATAAAGGAAGTGGTGTTACATTTCACAAGCAAGTTTGCTAAATTTTCTTCAGATTATCCAAAAAAACATTACGAGACGAAATAAATGTATCAAACATTGTTTTTGCGATCAATGTTACCAGTAAAAACGATGTTGATTTTGCCAGACTGTTGGGAGTTTAGTGAATGACGACATGTATAAATAATTAATTATAAGCAAAAAAATATTTCTTACTCTTTTACCTTTTATTTAGTAGGGATAGATGTAGTAGTGTGTATAGTGTAGTATGTATAAAACTGCACATAACTAGGTATTAAAACGCTCGTGTTTTAATACCCCTGCAACAGTTTCATAAACTAGGTAGGTACTACTAACTATTTTCTAATTGATGTTATTGTTCTAAGAAATTTAAACTGGAGGAGGAGCTCGTGGCTAAGTAATAACAGCCGCACGGGTCGATCCATCAGATTAAGCTACGCTTGCCGGGATTGGTCCGTGGATGGGTGACCATCTTTAAATACCGAGACTCCTCCCTGCCTCGAAAAGCACGTTAAGATGTTGGTCCCAGCTGTCATTCGTGGATCTTGTGACAGTCGCTACGGGTCGTCAGAAGCTCGAAAGTCTGACAACCAGTCTTACAGGTATAGGTCAGATAAGCAGTTGCTCCATGTAAAATACTGGTATTCAGCTGCATCCGGTTAGACTGGAAGCCGATCCCAACATAGTTGGGAAAAGGCTAGACAGATTGATTTAGATTATTCTAAAAAAAGTGAATTTCGCTGGTTAGTGCGTTACATCACTTTAATTAATTTAATCGATTGTCATGAACATAGAAATTATATATTCCATTATGAACAATATTATTTGTCCAAATCTTAATACTTTTGAAACATATATTTACGTTTCTTTTTTTGCTTATATGTAAGTATACCGTAAACCTTGTCATTTTTTTAAAATCTTATCTATTGAAAGTTCCATAATACAACCTTTCATAGTAGGTACCTACCTAATTGATTCAATAAAACCTTCATTCATTCTGGGCAAATTATGTTGATCATTGGCAACTCTGGTCGTTTTTCCGATAGCAATATCTTGTCTCATTCCAACGTCATTAGTTTGACGGTAGAAGAAATGAGACAAACATAGATTATTTTGACAGATTGACATTTTATGTATCCGTTTCAAAGCTACGTCTTTAAACTCGTAAGTGGTGACGTTTTTCAGAAATTGTTTGTAGGACGCTGCTCCTCTAGTATTGTATAACCTCATTGAATATGATGGTAAGAATATATTCCCTTTGCCTTAGGCTGGGCTGGATAAGTTCTATTTTATTTATATACCTAACCTCACACCAGACTGTATTTTGTAATTTGTATTTTGTATTTTAAATAAAAATAGTCAAAATACTGTATTTTGTATTTTATATTTCAAATACACGACTTAAAAATATTTTGTAATTTGTATTTTAAATAAGTGCGAGATAGTATTTTGTAATTTGTATTTTAATTAAAGCAAAGCATGTATTTTGCCCAGCTCTGCTCCTACCGCAAGCCGCGTAAAAGAACTTCGTTCCAAAACTGCTATATATATACCGCACGTAGTCAAGAACATAATTACCTTGCACGGACGCAACATTCAAATGTGATTTTCTCGTGAAATAACGATTGCAACTTAGAGAAAACAACTATTTCATAACCGGAAGGTTTCGAGAATATTATGTTCGTAACACCAAAAAGTTTCTATTTTAGGACAAAATTGCTTTAGTATCTTGCATTAGTTGTACATGGTAACCATTTGACTTTGACGGCGCCTGTATTTCGTTGCAACAATAACGGTTTTTCTTAATCAAGTAGTACTACAACTACTGAAGTGCGGTTGGTTATACAAAGGGGTTTGAAGATTTTTGTATGGAGGGTGGCCCTAACGTGTTGCCGCCATTTTGATTTTTTTTCAGAATCGCGGTGAAAGACGAAAGTTATATATTTAGATAGCGGACACTTATATAAACAAAAAATGTCATGTAACATAATATCGTAAAGCGTCAGGTTTCGGAGTTATTCACCGAAATATAAGTCGAAAACTGAACCACGAAACAAGGATTTTTATTATTTTTTGTGTTTTTTTCCCTTCAGATAAGTATATTGAACTATGAAAACATAATTGCATCATGTATTAGGTAATATTTTAGTTAAGAGCGAAAGAGACAAAAATAAATGTATACCCCCCGCCGAATGAGGACGTATGTTATATGATATATGTATTATATGGTGCATGACATGGGCGCGACACCAAGAAAATCCAATTCAGCCTCCCGCTGCCTTCTTGGATGATATTATTTATACCGAATATGATAAAAAAATCTTATGTTTTATCCACTACGTGCAGTTAATTAATTCATGTGTAAATAGCATCAACATGAAGTAGGTAACTACAACAAATAAATAAATTCGTTATTAACGATTGTTATTTTTATCTTTGAATATCTCAGAAACGTGACACTTTATGATGTTATGTTATATGAAGTTTTATGTTTGTATAAGTGTCCTCTATCCAAATATATGAAATTTATTGTGCACCTCGATTTTGAAAAAACATCAAAATGGTGGCTGATTTTAGGGCCAAAATCTTCAAACCCCTTTCGAAAATTTCGACGGTTCGCCTCACTGTTAGCCACAGCGGACAGACATAGGAGCGATTGATTTGTTAAACCGAAATTGTATAGGCAATGTATTCTTACCTAAATTCTTCATCACAATAAGCACATTTTCTTGTGATTCCACTGTGATATTCATCGTGAAGAAGTGCTGAACTTCTGAAATCAATTCAATCATGATAAGAAATCACATTTGGTAAGATGCCATTATTCACAAGGATTTTCACGCCCGTCGAAAGGCGAGAATTTCTTTGCGAGTCTCGTAGGCGAGACTGGCGATTTTCGCACTTATGTTTACACGCAAGTCAGAAACAAAAACTCGCCTACGATTAGGATTAAGAAATACGATTTTTCTTTGTACAAATGCTCCCTATTTAAAACAGTGATGCAATTCTCGCGTTTCGACGCGCAAGTATCGTACGTACAGTCTACACCAGGGGTCGGCAACACGCGGCCCGCGAGCCACATGCGGCCCGCGACTCTCCTCCTTGCGGCCCGTGACAGTTTTGTAAATGAAAGTCTTTACCTTAGTAAATAATAAGAATAACACTATGCGGGTACAATGTTTAAGCAAGCGAGCATTGATAAAATGAAAGACGTTTTAATACAGCTACAAAATCAGTTAACGACAGATTTGGTGACTTGAAGCAAACTGAAGGTTTTGGAAACCCTTTTTCATGTGAGATTGAGGATGTACCGAGTCATTTACAAAACGAACGTGATTGCTCTCCAATCTAATGACAACCTCAAAAACTCTTTCTGTGAAATCAATGATCTTGTTAAGTTTTATGGCAGCTTGCCATCTGATTTTGACGAATTAAAAGGGTTTTACTAAGCAGTTATTGGCAATTATTGGCAGTACCTACTTACTTATGCTAACAAACTTTTCAATTCTCAGTTACAGAAAGAAATTATATGCTTCGCGTCTCACAGATAAGCATTTGAGAACCATTCTAAGAATTTCAACTACAAAATAAAAAGCAAGTATAGAGAGAGATAATAAAAATAAAAATAAATATGAACAAGTGCAGCCCGCCTCTACCTCATTTTGCCACCATGTGGCCCTTGCCTGCTAAAAGGTTGCCGACCCCTGGTCTACTCGAATCTTCTTCTCGTGTAAATTAGCCATTATAATTATTATAACTAGCTTCTGCCCGCGACTAATAATTATAAGGGTCGCAGCGTGCTGTAACATAGCCTATAACCTTCCTCAAGAATTGGGCTATAAAATGTAAAAAGAAATTTTCTATACCAACTGGTAGTTCCAGAGATTAGCGCGTTCAAACAAACTCTTCAGCTTTATTATACACAAGGTCCCATTAAAATACATAGATGGACAAATTTTAAGACAGCATTCTGTACGTCTAACCAAAGATATTTTTTTAGTTTATTTTCGTTAGCTGATTTTTTTCTTGTGAGGTTCTAATGCGTTTTTCTTATTATTATTTTTACCAGTGTCCTTATTTCGGTGGTAAAAATTATTTCTAAAAGTTGTCCATCTATTTTAAAGGGACGTTATACATATATGTTTAGATAAGTAAATGAATACATTAAACTTACTCTAAAGGACAGATGAGGTGGCACCGCAAGCATTCATACTTGAAATAATGCTGTCTGATATGTTTGCGTAAGTAACAGTTAAGTTTGTAGCGCATTCGACAGAAACGACACTCATATGGACCCAGCATCTGTAGGATAAATTGATAATTTAAGACATAACTATAATAAAGACCTTTTTCACTAACACTATAGCATAATCACCCTTAACAACATCGTTCATTATACCAGCACCGCTCCGAGAAGGTGAATAGCTTGTCATTCATGTTAGGATGTTAAATCAAATGCATTAAAGTCTATTGTACGATGGATATACAGAATAGTGGACGGCTCGCCGGCCGCTCACTGCCCGCGTGCCGTCACATGTAAAATAGACTTTAATACATTTAGACTTTAATACATTTGATATAAAATCCTAACTTGAATGACAAGTTATTTTGCCGTGTCGGAGCGGTACTGTTGTAATGATCGATGTCCTTATAACTTTCCCACTGCTGGGACACAGGCCTCCTCCCCCGGTGAGAGGGAAGTGGGCTTATTCCACCACGCGGGCCCAGTGCGGGTTGATGACACACTAACACTATGCGACACCTAAATAAAAGCGCGCTGTTGAACGTTTAAAGCACGGCTCAGCGCCGAAAGTTGAAAATTCACAGCGCGTTTTTATTTAGGCATTCATTTAGTGTTAGTAAAAACGGGCATATGTATCGTCTTACTTCTGGAGGGAGTTACAAAAGGAATAAGTATTGAGTACATGCCACTATTCCAAAATGATTTTTTTTTCCACCATTTTGCTTCTTAATTTTGACCCACATCACAGTCGTTTAATTCAGGTCAGATCATAGCAGGTGGCATTCTGTAGTTTCTGCCTACCCCTATGAGAAGAAGGCGTGAGTGTATGTATGTATCAGGATCGTTACATTTTAATTTTAACTTAGTAAAACTAGATAAGTACTAGTTGACTCAGGCGTGACTTTGCGGAAATCCATTAGAAAATACAATAGACGTATATTTAGTAACCTAATCCGCTTAACTGTTCTTAAAGAGTCATAAAGAACCCTGTAAGAAATCGACACGTGATTCACCTATTAACGAGGCATCCTCAGGATGACGATTGACTTGTTGCGAACCCGAACACGGCGTGTTGCCACGCCAAGCGCCGAACGCAGAGCGCAGTTGTCTCGGTTACAAAATAAACGCCGTCTATCGTATTTTTTAAATAAGTACTGTTTTACTTCCTTACCTACTGCCTCTTTAGAGAGAAAAGGTAAAATTAGAATATTACATACCTTAACATGCCTTAACTGTATATGTCTAGCCAGCATATCCTTCTTTGAGAAACCTTTAAAGCAGTCCGTACACTTATAAGCGGCATCTTTATATTTCTTATCCTCAGCTCGTGCCCTAAAATTCTTCACGGCTTCTTCTTCACTCAACGTAAACCTTTTCCAATGAACCTTGTCTAAAACTTTACTTCTTATCCACAAGTCTTTACCACCATGATTCTTTTCATTTATTTCTTCACACTCAATTTTCATAATACCTTCTTCACCTCCCACGTAAACCGCTGAAGGACTGAACGGTTCTATATCTTTCTCATTATCAACTTTTATCTTTTCTTCTTCAAAAGTGACTTCTAAGTCTTCAATTATCTTTTCTTCAACAAAATCTAACATTGGATCATTATGTCCCGTCATGGATGTATCGCTAAAGTAATCTAGTTCAATGTTTTCTATTTTTTCTACTTTCTTTTCTGTGCTAAAGATTGCATCTGCTTCTATGCTATCTCTCGTGATGTAGGTTTTAATTCGGTCAGTGAAGCTGACTACTGTTAATGGTGATATGAGCATTGTGTTGTCACGATCAACTTTGTATATTGCTTCGTATGTTATCTGAAATTGATGAAGAAAATGTAGTGCATTGATTGGTGGTTTTAACGTTAGTACTAGAGCAGTCAAGACAATGTAGTTATTGGCGTAGGGGCTTCTAAAGAATACTCATTAGTAGGTACAGTAATGAATTGGGGAAATGGGGGTTCATACATTCCTTTTATGTACCTATTTCAAATAAATTATTCGACTATGAATGAATGATGCTGCCAGCGGCTTCGCCCGCGTGGACTCTTTTCGTACTATAATATGTATGTATTATACATACAAACCTTCCTCTTGAATCACTCGTCTATTGCTGAAAACTGCATTAAAATCAGTTGAATAGATTAAAAATCTAAGAGAACAGACAGCGGAAGCGAGTTCATTTTATACTATGTAAAGGTAAGTAATAGGAAAGGTATGACATGGTCATGCGGATAAGCCGCATATGTTCAATGTTGTACATCAAAATATGCAGGGTCTGTCCGGCAAAGAGCTAGAGTTAAGTTTATTTATGGAGCACTATGATGTTCAGGTGTTATGTTTGACTGAACACTGGTTGAAAGAACATGAAGTAGTGTTTATCAATGATGATAATTTTACAGTACAAAGTGCGTTTGTGAGAAAAAACGCCATTCGCGGTGGATCTTTAGTTCTTGTTTCAAACAAGTTGAAATGTAAACAACGTTTAGATTTAGTTAATCTTTCCATCGAGCGCACTATTGAGTTGTCTTGTGTTGAACTCGAGCGATACGTTATAATTTGCGTTTATCGACCCCCCTCTGGTGATTTTACTAGTTTTGAATCGGTAATGGAGGATTCACTCAATAGGTTAAAATCAAGTAATAAGAGTATAATTTTATGTGGAGATTTTAATATTAATGTTTTAGATGTTACTCCATTAAGTATTAGACTTCTTAATCTGTTTAAGTCTTATAATTTAATTAACTTGTTTTTTGAACCTACTAGGATCACGGCATCTTCGTCAACTTGTCTTGATAATATATTTAGTGATTGTGATGCCAAAAATAAATGTGTGTTAAGTGACTTAACTTCAGACCACTGTGGTTTATTAGCTAGCTTCCCCATGCCATTACATAAAAAGCCGCGTAAAATAGAATGCAGGCCCTATACAGTTAGTCGTTGCAATAAGTTTAAAAATAATATAGCTCATAGAATTACACCATCTATAGTAGAACACGAGTGTCCTAATGAAATTTATGGAGCCCTTTTTGATGTCGTGCAAAAAGAGTACCAATCTACTTTCAAGACCAAAACTCTTGAAATTAATGGCACCACCGTTGACTTTAACCAATGGGCCACTCCAGGTATTTATAAAAGTAGAGCGAGACTATACGAGTTATATGGTTTGAAAAAATACAGGTTTGATACTCCTTTCCTAGAGTATGTCAAAAATTATTCAAAATTATTTAAAAAGGTTAGTGTTTATGCTAAATCAAAATTTTTAAGCGATAAAATTAAAAATTCCAATAATAAAGTAAAAACCACTTGGAAAATTATTAACAATGAAACGGGTAAGTCGGTTAAACAAGATAAAGAACTTGAGATTATGGTCGACAATAAATTAGTTACTAAAGCAGCTGACGTAGCTGAGGCGTTTAATGAGTTTTTTGCTAACATACCTATAACTACGACTCGCTCCTTAAATTCGTCCCCGTCTAAAGCTGAAAACCTATTGCTTAGTAGTGTGTCTAAAAGTAGTCGTTTATTTAGCTTCGAACATGTAACGCCTCGTGATGTAATTAATGTTTTTAATACACTCAAATCCAAAAACACTGGTGATTACTGGGGCATCTCCATTAAACTTTTAAGTAATATAATAGACATCGTAGCCCCCTATCTAGCTGTTACTTTTAATAAATGTGTTGACTTAGGAACTTTTCCTGACCTCATGAAGAGTAGTAAAGTCATACCATTATTTAAATCCGGTAATAAAAATGATGTTGGTAATTTCAGGCCTATTTCTATCTTACCTGCATTTAGTAAAATATTTGAAAAGTTAATACTCAAGCAGTTGCTAAGACATTTTAATTCAAATAACCTCCTTCATAATGAACAATATGGCTTTACAAAAGGTCGTTCGACTACAGATGCGGGTGTTGCTCTGCTGAAACACATATTTAACGCATGGGAGAACTCGCAAAATGCTATTGGAGTTTTCTGTGATCTCTCCAAAGCTTTTGATTGCGTGCACCATGACACGCTTTTGCGTAAACTGCGTCATTACGGTGTGCAAAACGAAGCTCTCGATGTTCTTAATTCTTATTTACACAATAGGTCCCAATGTGTAGATGTTGATGGTGTGAAATCTTCCGGGTTACCAGTTCAGTTAGGTGTACCTCAAGGCTCAATACTGGGTCCATTCTTGTTCTTAGTGTATATCAATGACTTACCATTCTTTTTAAAGGGTATCTGTGAAGTTGTACTGTTTGCAGATGATACCTCTCTTATTTTTAAAGTAGACAGGAATAGACATGATTTTGACGATGTAAACAGTGCACTCTCAATGGTTACGGATTGGTTTACAACAAATAACTTAGTTCTCAATTCCAAGAAAACGAAATGTATAAAATTCGCTTTACCCAATGTTAGAAATCTAGGACCCAACATCGTCTTAGATAAAGAGGTGCTTGAAACTGTGGGCTCGGCAGTTTTTCTGGGCATAACAGTAGATGCTAAACTTCAGTGGGGCCCACATATTTCAAGTCTAGCGGGAAGGCTTAGCTCGGCCGCCTACGCTGTCAGGAAAGTAAGACAATACACTGACGTTGATACTGCTAGATTAGTCTATTTTAGTTATTTCCATAGCATTATGTCCTATGGCATTCTGCTGTGGGGCAAAGCCGCTGACATTCAAAATATATTTGTTCTTCAAAAACGAGCTGTTCGAGCAATTTACCAGCTAGGTGCCAGAGTTTCTCTAAGAGATTTTTTTAAGGATATTGGTATTCTCACAGTGGCATCACAATTCATCTTCGCCAATATCCTATATATTAGGCAAAATATACACTTATATACTAAGAACAGTGATATTCACAATATTAACACCAGAAATAAGGACAAATTACGAGCTCCTTTTCACCGGCTTCATAAGGTTCATAATTCATTTGTTGGGCTTGGTATAACTTTTTATAACAAGCTACCCACTTCTCTGCTAGATTTGCCTTATAATGCGTTTAAAGCTAAAGTAAAATCCAACCTTTGTTCAAAGGCATACTACTCTATCAACGACTACTTAAACGATAAAAATAGTTGGTCGCTGTGATTAACTCAAGACAATATTTATGTTCTTTCTCCAGAATTAGCTTACCTACTGACAGGTCATATGAGTTATATAATTGTTATTTTAATTGACTGTATAAGTAAATTTATTTTCATTTACATTCATTTATTATTGACATAATCGACTCATTACAATGTTTTTGTTTAATGAGTTGTATTGCAATATGTGGTTAGCTAGCGACCTCGACAGAAGATCATTATATTATTCTTGCCTAACTGTTGATTTATTTTACTTCGATGGTCCTAGTTTATCATAATTATGTGACTTCGAGTTACAGTTTTATTAGCTATATGTAAGCGGGCACGCCCTTTATACCTGGAGGCTTTATAATTCGGGTATTAAGTTCTGTTTACGTTTTTAGTTTTTTTAGTATTCATTTTCGCTTGAGTTTAGCTTTCGATATTTTTTTTTTTTTGTTGGTACATTGGCGTGTGCTAGCTGTCATTATGGCAAATATATATTTTTTATTTAATGATTTGTGTTGAGTAATGTAAATGATTTGCATACTATTGTATAGAATCAATTTTTTTTCTAACTGAACAGACAGCTGTGCTGCTGGGGAGTTTGTTGCGCCACTTCTTCTCTCCAGCAAAAGCACTAGGAAGTGGTGAAGGGCGGGCGTTTTTGGGGGACTGTCTTATGTAATTTTGACGTTCGAAAAGTGCTGATTCTCAGCCTAGTTTGAATAAATGACTTTTGAATTTTGAATTTGAATTTGGTCAGAATGACATGATGGTGATTTCAAATTCAAAATATTTTATTTCACATAAACCAACAAGGGCACTTATGAAACGTAGAAGCTAGGTGTACGGTTCCAAATGGTTGTTTCCTATGGAGAAGAGCCGGCAAGAAACTCCACTCCACATTTAAATTCAACTTTTCAGTAGTAATAATTAGATTCTATGTACAATTGGACAAATACAGAAACATTAAAGAACTTCTTATGTTATAAGATTTACTACAGTCAAGAGAATATAAAGTGTTACAATAAATAAGAATGCCAATATATATGGTAAAGAAAAAAAAAAAAAAAAAAAACATTTACAAAAAATTGTATTTGGTGACTGACGCATACACAGAGACCCAGTCATTGTGTGTCTACTTTGGGGAGGCAAAGAGAGATTTATACCCAGCAGTGGGTATAGTCGGGCTGTGTATGATGATTTAGTACTTACAGGCCCTCTCCAAGCCAGTTCTCTGAGGATCTTCTGCCCACTGAAACATTTCTCCTTAAACCTATGAAACTTGTGTAGTATTGTAGCACACTCATAACAGAAGTACTGAGGCAGACCATCTTGTTCATTCAGCTGTTTAGAATAAAAGCATAATAATTATTACAATAAATAGCCAATTAATTGTCAATGTTTGGGTGATTAAATTTATCTATTTTATTTTTTATTTAAGTACTTAAGTATAAATAAACAATCTAACACCAAAATAGGTATCTAAATTAGAAGGAATTGTTTTTTATTATCAATGAATTTAATTTAAATTATGGATGTAGAATGCTACATATAAATACCTTGTGTATTACGGTTGGTACAGTGTGGTTGAGTATCGGATAATATACAGACTGACCAGCTTAAGTTAGCACAGTATGTAATCAAATTTTATTAAAGCCAAATGGTAAACTGAGCGAATACCGCCTGTGTCGTACTGCATGCGATCACACATACATAAAGACAGTAATATTACACAAATATCTTAAAACATTGATGTATAAATAACTTGCCTGTAAAGCCATAACTTCTTCATAATAAAATTTGAGTTGATACAAATGGAAATGGTACATTTTCGCTTCCGTCCGAAGGCATATTCTACACACTTTTACGTCCGACATACTTTATTTATTTTACTTAAAGTCTATGTAGAGCTAAATTGTGCCTTTTACTATATATTAAACCTGAAAACGCGCACAGAAGCTTTTCGGACACCGACTAGGACTACCGCCATATTTGTTTACCTGTCAAAGTTAAGTCAATAAACAAGTACCTGTCATGTCAAATAAAGAGTTGTTCTGCATTACGCAGAAACATTAGAGGTGTGTTAGACGTGCGTGCAAGTACGCGGTCTAATGGCTCGGCGACCTTACTCGCCCGTGTGTCACACTAAGTGCGCGCACTTTAAAACCACCGATCCAACAGGTTTGTTTTGCTCGTAGCCCGCCTTGGTTCGTAGTTTCATATGTACATCTGTCATCGCCGCGAGTCGCGAGCCAGTATTTTATTTCGTCATTTGTGTAATGTATATTTAGTTTGATTCAGAAAATTCGAAAGCATCGCGATCCGAATAAGCTTCACGTGTGTCACTGAACTTAGAAACCGCGGTCTAAGTACGACAGATTTTGTGTGAAACTTAGTTTTTGAGCTACAACTATTTTTTTGTGCTTGTTGTTACCGAAGAGTAAAGTTATATTACTATAAAAGGAGTTATTTTACTAAGCTAGCCGCGAAATACGACAAAATTGAAACCAAATGGCCAAGTCCCCGCTATACCCCCTTCTGTTTTTATCAAAAGTTCCACGCACTAAGAACATGATTGCAAAAGAAGTAGGAGTCATGAATCCTGCTCAAGTAGTTGGATTGTTACTTGTTTTGTTTATTACCAATAGGTCACTTGTGGCAAAATAATAAAATTATACTTTTTGTTGGAAATTGGCGGAGATGTGGGAAAGAAAACATTTTCTTCTGATGAAGATTGGGCATTGCTGTGTGGCTTTTCTTCATTAATAAGTGCAGGAGGTAACTTAGATAGGGCCAAAAAGGTAAAATAAAAGTATAACTGTTACTACATAAATATTAGGCGGCAAATGTTTTCCTTACAACTAAAACAGCAAAACTCAAACACAAAGATTTCATCACGTTTTTTTTTTAATGTTTAGCCAGTCCAAAGTTCCAAACGCGACTCAAAGAACACAATGGCAAGCGCAGCGCACAGTTATGGCTGGCACTGCTATCTAGCAGGTACGTAATAGCAATCAGCAGTCATCGCGCGATCAAACGCTCAACAACAAGTCGTTCGTGTTTTATCGCTTTACTAGCGCCAAAACAATTGAGTAGCAAGCTTCAGAACTAGAAAGTGACAGACAAGTCAATCTGTCAAAATTGTCAAATATTTGACGACAAAAGTTTTGTTACGAAAAAATCCACAAAAAATCTTCTAAAATTCCTATTCTATTCTAAAACCTATCAAAAATTATTTGTCGTCGGCTTTAAAAGTGGGTGAAATCAGTGTTTACTTGAACTCCAAATGATATTCGGCTGTTCTGATAGAACAAAACGTGACTTACGAATTGTAGGTCGTGGGTTCGAACCCAAGTTAGCACATTTACTTTGTGTAAATTATTTCATCGCATTGCTCTCAAAACGGTGATCACCAAAAATTCGAAGACTTGTGACATCCACCAACCCGCACTGGGCCCGCGTGGTGTATAATGGCCCACTCCTTCTCATAGAAAGAGGAGGCCTGTGTCCCAGCAGTGGGAACAATAGAGGCTGATTATGGATATGAAACAAAAGTGTTTAAGAGCTCAACAGTCCGAAAGACGAATTTGAATGATTTGAAGCAGTTCGTCAATAATTTTTTTATTGTGTCTCATTTAAATTTAAAGTTAGCTTTTAAAAGCTAACTTTAAATTTAACAGTACTTATCTCATCCTGTTTCAGTATAAAATGGTAAATCGAGTGTCTAATGACCAGCTAGATGAACTTTTAGAGTTTCTAGCTGAGCATCCCACAGTAGCCAGGGGTGGTGCTCCTGGCTCTAGATCCAAAGAAACTGTAGAGCGGCAGTGGAATGATCTTGCCAGGAAGCTCAATTCTTTTGCCTCTGGGTCATCAAAGTCGGGAGAACGGTGGAAAAAGGTAACTTGGTTATACGAATTTTGGAACTTGGCATTGGTTCAATGTAAACTAGAGCAGACACCGCAAACAAAAATTTTTTTGCACGGTTTTGTTATCTCAGTGTACTACCTCAATACGCTTACACCGTGGTTGTCACATTTGACATCTGCGGGTTGCATCTTTCGTTTGTTATAGCTGCTCTAGTTAACATTGAACCTCAATGGTATGTTTTATTTTTGTAATTCTTAGAGCTTCCACAGACATACAATTGTAAGTTGGCCAACTATTGTAACTTACTAAGATACAGATTCCGATTTAGTTGGACAAGATGTGCGGGCTAGCATATGTCGCTATACCTATTGGTATTCTCTGCGATTTAGTAAGCCAACAACAAAATTGTATATCTGCGGGAGCCCTTAACAGTTTCCAATAACTGCATGCTATTTGTAACTTAATTTTGATAGATTTACCGGATTCTTCTTTTGTTTTTATAGTACTGGGCTGACATAAAACATAAAAGCAAGACTAGACTAGCCAAACGGAGAGTGGATGCTCGAAACAATGGTGGTGGTCCAAGCAATCAAGAAGATCTATCAGACATTGATAAAAAAATCTTGGCCATCATCGGGAAACAAGCAGTGGATGGTGATAGTAAGCACGAACTACCCGTACTTGTAAGTTACCTGCTAAAATGTGTAATAACTGAATGAATAATATGACAATTATTATTATAATAAATGTTTTTTTTAGTACATCCAATCTGAAGTCCAAGACACAGCTACAGTGCAACCAAACTATATTGTGATTGCCGAAGAAGTTGTCGAATCAGGTAAAAAAAAAACAACCTAGTGCGAGACAGACTGGCACACAAAGGGTTCCGTACCACTTCAAAATCTCGTTTATTGTAGGTCCCCATACAATAAACGAGATTTTGAAGTGGTACCCTTTTATTTTATACTGTATTTTATTTTTTGTTATTATAACGGCAATAGAAATACACAATCTGTGAAAATTTCAACTGTCTACCTATTACGTTTCATGAGATACAGCCCGCTAACAGACAGACGGACATCAGAGGCTTAGTGATAGGATTCCGTTTCGCACCCTTTTGGGAAAGAAAACAAAAATCTATACACAATCATTGATAAATCAATATTATTTTACAATTTAACAAACAAACAAACTGAATCTGTGTTTTAATAACTATTACATTTTGCTTTATCGTTTTTTTTTTTTAAATTATAAACAATATTATTGACCAATACCATACTTTTGTATATTTACAGACACTTCACAATTTCCTGAGCCTGTTGCCAGCTCGGCAGAAGTTCAAACACAACAAGTGCCTGAGCCAGATCAGACAAGTAAATACTTCAAATGCATGCAAATTTAGATAAGGGTACCTTCTGTAAGATACATTTGTAAGAGCAAGGTTACCCACGGATTTACAGACTGATGGTCCAGCAGACTGTAGAAAAAATATTTTAAATGATTTTGTCAATCCGTTTTGAATGATGAAAGACTGATGGGAGAATGATCGTGTAACCCGCTCGTATCATTCTCGCGTCAGTCACCGTCAGCGACACAATGCAGAAGGACGAGTCAAGCGACATATAACTACGAGCGCTTTTTTTCAATAAATAGTGTAATGATCTCTTCTTTGTAGCCAGCTTCTCATTCATCGCTCTCTTTTTACGCGTTTCTTTAGCAGCAACGCGATAATTATCATATCACACGCTTTCTTTTTCCTTGAAATATCCATGACTAAGTACTGATAAATTGACAACCGACGGTCAGCTCCGAAGTCTAACGGCCACTGGCGTCCTTTTCTTCAGTCTGCTGTCAGTCTAGATTGACCGTGTAACCGTGAAAATCATCCATCATTCTGGCTTCAGTCAAGTCAACCCATACTGATAGACTGACGCCAAACTGAGCGTGACCTTGCTCTAAGTGAAACCATTATTTTCCGGATTATATTTTACAGGATTGGAGAGTCCCGTGAGTCAGCCTCAGCCTGCTAGAAGTCGCCGTCGCCTCAGACATAATAGAATCAGTCTCAATTCTAATAATACTTCTAGTGAGTATGTTTATATACCTGCTGTTGTTCCTCCACATTTGTAATGCGCACAACTAAAGTGTGGAACTCTGGTAGCGTCTGTGTTCCCTTCCCCATATAACCCATCTGCCTTCAAAGGTAGAGTGAACACTTGAACAGGCATCTTCGGGCTCGCTCGATCCATCATTGACCTCATCCATCGTTTTCCATCAGGCGAGATCTAAGTCAAGAGCAAAAAATTACTTAGTTTTCACTTCTATCGGCAATCCCCTAAGTTTTATTGCTGAATGGCTCCATTCAGCTGCAGAAATGAAAACTTCTGCTGGGTTTTTGGTGAACAAAAATCATGGAACTCGCGTCATCGTCACCGAAGGCTATATGCATCGGACGAAAGACATCAACGCGAGCATCAAAAAGTTACTTAGTTTTCACTTCTATTGGCAGTCCCCAAAGTTTTATTGCTGAATGGCTCCATTCAGCAATAGGATACGGCGATGACGCGAGTTCCATGATTTTTGTTCACCCAAAAACTTCGCTTCACTCAACGCGCCTAAAGAAGTACCTATTCACTTCAAAAAATTATATATTGACCCTAGGGATTAAATTTGATTTATTATTAAATGTAACAATTAATCAATATGCATTTGTTGTGTTGGTTGTTGGTCTCGTGTTAACACACTTTAGGTGTGTGCCTGGGTTCCATTCTTGAGTTGGTGAGTTTAGGGCCTGCGTCCACCACCGCCGTAATGGCATGGGATCCTTCGGCATTACTACATGCAATGCAAGCGCACACAGCATTCAATAACATTACCAAAAAGTAAAAAAATATGATTGTAAATATAAAAATTATTGCCATTTAAAATTCACAATTTTGGCACCAAAATTATCACAAATCCAATAAAAATGAGCAAACCAACAGGGGTCAGTTATGACTTTAGTTTATGACTTTTAGACACCCGCTAAACGACGACGGCCGCCCGCGCCCCGTGTAATAACATAACACGGTAAAAAAATAGGTTGCCTGGAAGAGATCGCGGAAAGCGCTACGGTCGCCCATTCTATATTTTGTAGTGTCAAATTTATCTTTATTTTATATTTTTTTGTGGTGTAGGTACTATAAAGTATATATAATTATATAAATAAATAAAAATCCAATTGAAAAAAAAAATTGGCGAATATTTTTTTTCTTTTTTGCTGAAAATTTCCACATAAATAGACTCAAACAAAACTTATTTATACGATACCTAAAAACGCCCTCACGGATCAGACAGGTCTTTTTTACATGTTGTGTAAACTCAGATTTCCTCACAACGTTTTTCCTTTAGGTACTGATGTCAGTCATGTCCAAGTTTATAATGACATTTAATTCTTATTACAGTTTTTCCAAAAAGAAAAGACCTCGAATGGATGAAGGAATTAGAGAGGAATAGAATACAGGCGGAGAACAAGATGGCTGATGCTTCTCTCATGATTGCTGAAGCTGCAAAGCTGCAAGCTGAGGCGTCTCTCATGAATGCTGAGACGAGTCGTATGAATGCTGAGACGAATCGCATGAACGCTGAGACGAATCGCAAGCAGTTAGAGGTCATGAAGGCGATCATGGATGTCGGGAGTCAGCCAAGCAGTACGTGCCTTCGTGCAGTCAGTGTTTTTGTTCTTTGTATTTTTATTTTAACCGACTTCTTTTGGAGGTCGGCTTAAATTTTTTTTTTTGTTGTACCTACTCCACATAAAATCGTATACCATTAGTACTTCGATTAAAGTCTTTCGAGCACCCGTACCCTAATTACGTAATACACGATCAATTTTAAATTGAAATAAATTGAAACAAATTGCTAATCCATTGCTTCATTTTTTTTTTTTCGAACTAATGAAGCAATGGACTAGCAATCTTTTTCAATTCATTTCAATTTAAAATTGATCGTGCATTACGTAATTAGGCTGCCGAATACGGGCTAACGACCAAGTGTAATTGCGCCTTTTTATAGACTTGAACTTGACTCCTCTTGTTAAGGTCCATCAACGGCCGACCGGAGTGAGTGAGACGGCGGTACTTCATTTACTGAAGGAGGTAGAGGGACGGAATGCAGACAATCCTCAGGAACCGCCTGAGAAACGATACAGAGCTCGCATGAGATCTAGACAGACGCGTAGGTATGTGTCAATTGTATTATTGTATTTTTCAGTATTTTTTAGCAGAACACAGTGGCGACATGTATGTCAAGGAAATTCCTAATCTATTGCTCCATAGGTTTGAAGAAATCGTCTACTCAACAACGTTAACAACGCAATGAACGTGGCTGAACTATCAAAATGAAAATAATTGCGATCATTTGTAATTTTATGTGTGTTACGCAATAACTCCACTGTATCGTTGTTGCGTTATCTAATATATTAAGTCGTAGGATGATTTGATAATTTGATTTTTCGCGAAAATATTTCTGCGAGCAACTTGGAAGTAGCACTCGCTCGGCTCGTCATTTTGAACTGGGAGAAATAGGTTAGGTTAGATGAGAACTGTGACCAACAGTGCGCGAGCCCGAGCGAGCGAAGCAAGCGGTGCCGCGGTAACGGCCGGCGGCGTGGCGAACGCTACTTCCAAGTTGCTTGCAGAAATATTTTCACCAAATCTAATTGTTCGTGTTTTCACAATGTCCCTAGGGATTTCGCGAAAATTCGAATTATCAAATCATCCTACGACATATACTTCATTCAATCATCACTTAGACCGAGAATATAATATCTGCAAATATAAGCTCTTTTTCGTCATTTTTAAGTGGAAGAAACAAACAACTTCAATATAATACAATACACATTGTATTTTTGTTTCAGTTCAAGTGATGCAGATAGTTCTGATGACAATGACGGCGATAACGAGCAATCAAGTCACTATGTTGAGTGAGTTTCATCTGTTTTTTTAACCAATTACCTATATCACAACATATTCTAAAATTAAAAATTTAAAAAACCCCCGACACAAAAGAATCCTTTAAAAAGTTATAAAATAAAAGCCCTGGCCCTTTAAGTTTAATATAATTTGTAGATAATATTTTGACATCGCGTCGGGGGACGGCGAATGAAAAATTGAAAATATATTTTCTACAATAGCATGCCGTCCCCCGACGCGATGTCAAAATATTATCTACAAATTATATTAAACTTAAAGGGCCAGGGCTTTTATTTTATAACTTTTTAAAGGATTCCTTTGTGTCGGGGGTTTTTTAAATTTTTAATTTAACTTTTATTTCCTGCTTTTTAAACTTTATATACGTATTACTAGTACATACGCTACGATCGACACGTGCCTCGCTTATATCGCTATACGTATTTTTCCCACAGTAAAGTTAGTTACTAATTTACCCGGTTTTTTTTGCTTCTCCATTATCAGACCCTGATAAATATATAGATAGATATATATCTATAACCTATTCATTGAGACCATTCCAATGAGCTCAAACACAATACCACTGCTGTAAGTTGGTGAGGAGTTGGGTATCCTGCAAACACCAGGTAATGCTGCAGCATCAGTTCAAGGTTACTATGTTATTCTAATACCATTGAAGTAACAAATTACCAAATTTGGACTCAATCAGACCTGTGGAAGATGCTCAAATCCATTCATCAATTAGAAAAGACCTGATATTCTTCAAACGGCTGACTAGATTTTTTTGAACCATAGCTAAGAACACTCCCGATCAAGTCACCTTTCAAACAAAACAAAAAAAATCTAAATCGGTTCAACCGTTTGGGAGCTACAATGCCACAGACAGATACACAGATACACACGTTAAACTTATAACACCCCTTCGTTTTCCGTCGGGGGTTAAAAACAAAGTCCTCCCGCCACGTCTGCTTGTCTAACTACCAGTCACAGGAACGAACTTTAACTTTTAAAGCTCTCATTAAATGCTAATCTTCCATTAACCTGTTGCAGAAAGCAACATTAGACTCGATTTTAATGGTTATGTTATGTTTGTCTTTGTGCAGTCAAAAACTACCGAACGGATTTTTATTCGGTTTTATGGGACTTAAACATTACTGGCGAAATGTACACACAGCTGCACGTCAAGCTATACATTTCAAGTTGTTATGTCATGTTATGTAACTTATGTATACTTAATTGACTCAGGCGTGACTTTGCGGAAATCCATTATAAAATACAATAGACAATGTATATTTAGTAACTTAATCCGCTTAACTGTTCTTAAAGAGTCTCAGAGAACCCTGCAAGAAATCGACACGTGTTTCGCCTCTCAACGAGGCATCCTCAGGATGACGATTGACTTGTTGCGAACTCGGACACGACGTGTTGCATTCGGCTCTTGTCGTGGCAACACGTACATCGTCTATTGTATTTTATGTTATGTATGTTATTTTAATTTCAGTGAGGAACCTGAAATTGAGGTAAGATCGACAACTGTGAACATAGAACCCAGCAATATTGAAATCAACAAGTAAGTCATAACTTATAATCCATACTAAATGACATTAGACATTTAAATAAACCACTTTTGCAGTCCGTTCAACCGATTCTGACTTCTATACCGTAGGCATAAGGCTCGGTATCCTCCAAAGCAGAGAGGAGATGAGATGTGTTTGAATAAACCAATCCGATTTCGTTATTTCCACATCTTTTCTCCGCTTAGCTTGGGTGGAAATGGATCAAGCGGAGAGGAGAGGAAATGTCTCATTTTTCTATAGAATTTTGTGCGGCGAGCGAGCAAGCGGCGCGGCAGAGCGGAGAAGTGTCGAGTCGGGCGGCCGGCGGCGCACCCCGCACCCCGCTGCCTTCTCCCCACGCTTCGCACACTCTGCTACACAAAGCTCACATCTCCTCTCCGCTACACTTCTCTCCGCTTTGGTGTATACCGGGCCTTAGGATGGTATTAAAAGCAAAAGAGTGGTTACAATACCAACTGTTTACTGCGTCTGCCATTTGTCATGCCATTTACGCAATAGATGTCAAAATCGTTCCTTATTTAAATGACTCATCTTATTTCAAATGGAGTACTGTTACTATGGGATTTCATATCGGTAAAATGTCCATACAAATTTTCATCCCCTATTTAGCCCAAATACCGGGATAGGGATCAATGGAGAAAAAAATGAGGCTCGCGGGACGCCTGAGAGATGTGGAACATCGAAACTATTTTAGAAAATATGCATGAAAGAATGGTTTATTAAATATTCATGCACATACGTCAGTCACGTCAAATAAATAATCATTCATTAATCATATTCATCATTTATCATTTATGTTGTGTTTTCAGGGAGCAAGCTCAAACTGACCCAATTTCTTTAGAAGTGAAGACAGAAGCACAGGGTGATGAAGTGGATAAGTGAGTAATCTTCATTATTTTAGAAGTCTTTTTTTTTACCCTCAACGGGTAAGCTCTTGGCCTGCATCTCACCTGATGGTAAGTGATGATCAGGCCGAAGGTAGAAGCGAGCTTCACCCGTAATCGTCAACCACAGAGGAACTGGCTATCTTATCTCTAACTGCCGAAACACAACAATGCTGTTAACATTGTTTTTATGGCGACAGACTTAGATAAGATGGTGGTAGCTAGCCAGGCGGACTTAGAACAAGCCGTAGGGCTTGTTCACCAACCAAACCGAGCAGAAAATTTTGCTCCCACTGGGAATCGAACCCCGGACCTCTGGGTCTGAGACAGGTGGTTAAACCACTAGACCACAGAGGCGGTTCCAGTCTATTAAGCCACTTACTACTGGCTCGACCGATACATCGTATATTCGATTTCTTCCGTCCTGTATATTTTATCCAATAACCCGAAAACTCTCACCATCATCATCTTCCTAGTTTTTCCCAGCAACTTATGTAGGTATTGGCTTCTAGTCTTACCAGACGCTGCTGAATACCAGTATTTGACATGGAGCGACTGCCTATCTGCTCACCCTGTATAGTTTTTACTATGACACTAAAATACACCCTGTATATTTTCAACACTCATATTCTTAATATTTAACCAGTACCCTAATTACGTAATACACGATCGATCACAATATGAATCGTTTTGAAACAGATTGCTAATCCATTGCTTCATAAGTTCGAAATAAAATTTTGCTCAACAACGTAAATAACTCAATGAATGTTGTTAAACTGTCAAAATGAAACGGATTAGTCGTAATTGTTTATAAAAATGTGACAAAAGACAGGAGTCAATAAAAACAAACAGACTTATGTATGATTTTTTGTTCCCTCGCAACAGCGAAACGGCTGGATGTATTTTAGTTATTGACATTTTAACAGCCAGTGTATTGCAGTTACAATACTTTGATGCATAATCACTAATCAGCCTATAATGTTCCTCTTTCTGTAAGGGATTGGGCCGTAATCCACCACGCGGGCCCAGTGCGGGTTGGTGGATGTCACATGGATATGTGATAGGTACATAATCATGGACACATATCGTGGATTACGAAAAGGAAGGAAGTGAAAGTCATCAAAATATTTCATGACTTCCTTTAAAGTATTTTCTTTGTTTCAGAAGCGGTCTGTCCCGGGAAAAAGATATGAAAGCGGAGGAAATAGAAAATTATGAAGAAGGATTTAGTTGATTTTAAGATTGTCAGTCAAACTCATGATTTTTACGCTTAGAGAATATAACTCTGAAGAAGGCATCGAAACTACTGAAGAAGGCATAAGCGCAAAATTCCGAGCAAAAAATTCTGACACTTTTGGCGACGAAAGAAAAAAAAAACTGCTCGCCCGGAAAGAGAAGTCCATTCATTCGGAATTTTGCAATGGTTTAACGAAAAATTTTTTGAATGAAAAAAAAATATAGCACAAGAAAATATATTTTTAAATTATAAAACCAGAATGAACAATAACAAATAATTTATTTTTCTATTATGAAATTATCGACATGTCAATTTAGTTTCGCTATAATTTTTACTAATAACATTATCGCATGTCAAGTGCATGTAAATTTTGCTGATTTGACATTTATATTTTCGTTATGCAAAGAAGAAAATGTGATTTTTATGAAAATAAAAACGAGGTGTAGCGAGACTCAGTGCCCGTCACAAAAGCAATGTGAGAAAAATACTCGATTCATATGCCATGTTTTATGTTGAATCATGGTTGAATCGAATGAAAAATCAAAATGACATGAATACATTTTGATTTAGAATTTCAATAAAAATATGACTAAATATTATAAAAAAAAAATTTACATATAGAAATTTATTCAGTTCTTTACGGAAGTTTGACGTATTTGAACGCTTTTTATTTTACAGCACAGTTAGGCATTTTCACGGAGCTACGCGCGCCTTAAAAACGATTTACGAAGTGCGTTTGAATCGATTTGAAAGTAGTTTTTATGAACAGACTAGAACTTTAATTTTAATATTTCTACACCGGCAACGGTAGTACGAGTATATGTGAAGCTTTTTATTAATATTAAGATCTTAATGTTACATGTACTGAGAAATAAATTATATCTTATATTATCATACATTTTTGTTCTTGTACTTTTACTCGTACAGAAGCCGAAGTGTTTGTAAGGCTTCTCCAGTGTAAAATGCTCTAAGGTTTGCGTGATCAATATAAATAAAAATTGACATATTTTGTGAATTAGTTAATTCTGATGAGCAGTTAGCCCAGGTTCGCAAGGGCGATGTTTTCCTGTGGCGATGTTTTTTCGCGCACTGGATTTTCAACGCCCTGCTTAGCGCCGAGAGTTGAAAATCCAACAGTGTTTTTTTTTTTTGACTCGCTGGGACGTTCTCTGTTGGATTCTCAATGCTCGGTTCAACAACGAGAATTGAAAATCCAGTGCGCGATAAAATAGTAAAGTAGAAAAGCGTGATTGCAAGTTTGGAACCATGAACCCCGCTCGAGTAGTTTGATTGTTACTTGTATATTACCAATTGGAATGTCTTGTCTTGTATGGATCAGAATGTTAGGCCACAAAAGGGATGAATGAAAGGCAATTGCATGCAGCTGAGATGAGAATGCTCAATGGGATGTGTGGTGTTACAGGAATGGATAGAATAAGAAATTAGTACATAAGAGGAAGTCTGAAAGTGGCACCGTGACCGAAAAGTAGTGCGGAAATCGGTTGTCATGGTATGGGCATATGATGCAGAGGAATGAGGAAAATGTCGTGAGGAAAGTTATGAGTATGAACGTCGATACGAGTAAGGGAAGACCAAAGAAACGATGGATGGACTGTGTGAAAGATGATATGGCTAGAAAGGGCTGCGACTACGTGACTATCGAGATGATGACTAATAGAGAAGTATGGAAGAAAGGGACATGTTGCGGCGAGTCCAAAAAGATTGGGATAAGGGCAGGAGATTGATGAGGAATTCTTATTCCGGAGGCTTATTTATTGCAGATTTATGATTAACTTTTTGTTGGAAATTGGTGGTGATGTCGGAAACAAAACATTTTCTTCTGACGAAGATTTGGACATTGTGTCTTTTCTTGACAAATGAGTGCAAGAGGTAACTTATTTAATGAGATAGGGCCGAAAAGGGAAAATAAAAGCAAAATTATGTAACACATTTTAAGCGGCAATATAATTCATTGTTTTCCTTACAACTAAAATAGCGTCATCTATCATTTTTCCTACGAATCTTCTTCATCCATTCTATAGTCTTCTGTTTCCTGCTGGTTACCAGCATTTTTTCTTCTGTTTCTGTAAAAAGAAATTGATTCATCACTTTTTTTTTCGAATACAGGAAAGGAAGTTAGACGTGTTCTTGAGGCAGACGTAAGGTTCGACACCTTCAGGCTATACTGGAACACTCAATCTTAGATAATTTACATACATTGCCACAAAATCAACTTTAACAATATGTATTCTAAGTTAATTTTTTATTGAACGTTTGCAATAAAAATAAGAGCAGAATGCACAGTTGACTTTGAAATTTAACTACACAAAAAAACTGTAAAGGGCTGTAAACAGTCAGTGTCAATATTTTTGTCTCCTTACCTCTTAGGATACGGCTCTTTGAGATGGAAGGTGCGGTAGTGTAGCTTCAAACTGCAGTTCTGAGTGAACCGTTTTTCGCACATTGAGCATTTATAGGGCTTTTCACCGGTGTGTGTCTGAAATATAAAATATTCACAACATTTTTTAAGGTATAGTCGACTACGTAATTCCCCTCCGTACCTCAGATAGAACGTTAAGCTTTTGGCCAGCTGTCATTTGTAGATCTTTAAGGCTCGGGAAGTCGGGCCTCCACCTAAGCGGGGATGTGCGGAGATGAATATTTTTCTAGGGTGTATCAACCGAAGATGTGTGTGATGAGACGCGGCGGGGGGAGCTAATAGCGGCGCCGCACACTGTAAGAAAATCGCAATCTAGCGGTATTTAATTCAAAATCCGAACAATGTTTTATCTACCAATTATTGGTGTCTTTTTATTCCTTACCCTCTAATAAAAACGACACCATATTTTTTTTAATGTGGGTATGTCAACATAAATATTAGAAATGTTCATATCAGAAACAAAACTGAGTCACACTCACTACGTGTTTTGCAGTGTTAATTTGTGCCAATTACGCTTACGATTACGAAGTGATTATTGGGTCAATAGTGTTATTTACTTTATTTGTCGTAGTGTTGGTATTTCATATGAAAGTACATACATATTTTGTTCGATTTATAATAGTAATTATATACTAAAATCAACCATTTCTGTTAGGACACGAAATATACTTCGATTTTTTTACATTTTAAATTCATTAGTCCCGAAAACATATTATATAGCATTATATAGTAAAGTATATACCATCACAGTACAGCTGATAGTTTTAACTAACAGATGCAACTCATAAATTTTGCGCTTTTTTGCGGCACCCATACATTTTTTTTTTTTCAGCATGGCTACCGAAATAACGAAATTGCAAATTTTCGAAATTTGGACTTGAAATACAGATCTCCTAAATAGACTTTTAATCTCATCTGACCCCTATTTAGCAGGATTAAGGAGCATACCACGAAAAAATAGAAGTATATTGGAGCCAGAAGTTTTGTCATTGCTTTCCCTGCCCACAACGAATGAGTAATATGTTTATTTGCTGTATTTTTCAGTTTTTTAAATTGCAAAAATACAGGAAACAATACAAAATTATTTTATAAAACTAAAAAAACATTTAATTATAACTTATATCGATCAAATTAATTAGTTCCGTATCATAAGAATAAAATCCCGTCAGATTGCGATTTTCTTACAGTGTGCGCCGCTCACATCTCGTATGATACATCTCCGCTCAGTGGTATCCACCGAAGCTGAGTGGAGACCAGAGGGGTAATTCCCGTAATTTTTAAGAAGTGTTAATAACGAAATTCTATTGCTTGTTTAAAACACATATCACCTCTCATCTTCGCTTTGGTGGAGTCGGGGCCTGACAGTCGTTACGGGTCGTCAGAAACTCAAGTCTAACAACCTGTCTTACCACGGGGTACCGTGTTACCCAGTAACTGGGTTGTGGAGGTCAGATAGGCAGTCGCTACATGTAAAGGTTAGACTAGAAGCCAAACCCAAAATAGTCGGGAAAACGCTAGGCAGATGGAGTCGACCTTGTAATTGCTTTATCACTTTTCACAACAATTTCCCGTAAATTGAAACAATTTTTTTTTTTTTTTAATGACTTATAAAAATATTTAAAAATGTATTTAATAAGTTGATATAAATGCACGATAACGATATATAATAAGGTTAAAATACTCTAATGCCCGTTTTCACCTTCACTAAGTGACACTTAAATGAATACCCTAAATAAAGAAAATTATTCAAAAAACAAAAAACCCGACTGCCGACTGCGGGGACAAACAAAAGTTACACCAATATTTCCGGTTATTATTGTTATATTATTATTGTCCCCACCTGCGATACCAAAATTCTATAGATTATAATGCTTGTTTTTCTCTTTTCAGTTATGTGTTTTTGCAGTCGGGTTTTTTGTTTTTTGAATAATTTTCTTTATTTCAAGTTTTTTAGTTTTATTATTATATCTTAATTTCGAATTGACTAATTACCAGCTTTTATTTGATACCAATATTGTGGTAATTTTAAATTAGTTAGTGGTAGTTTTTTTTTTAATAAATTACTAATTTATTTTTTAAAAAAACCTTCCCCTCCCTTTTTTTTGTATTTGCAGATGTAATACATAAATATTATATAGCCTATGTCACTTCTACGATTAAGACGAATCTAACGACACCTCATATGTTAAATCCATCAAGCCGTTTAGGCTACAGAGCGTGCCAAAGAAATAGACATACATACTTATATACTCTCGAAAAACATTACCCTCCTTCTGGGGCAGTCGGGTAATAAAAATGCACTGTTAGATTTGTCAACGCTAGGCTTAACGCTGAGAGTTGAAAATCGACCAGTGCACTTTTATTTGTCAACTGTCAGAGACAAATAGACCTTGTCGTAAGACGTGAGTGACATTCTATATATGAGGGCGATAAAGCAATACCGAGGTAGACTATAATAAAAATAAAAAATAAAAATAATAAAAAGTTTATTTTGGAACAATAACACAAGACACAAGGGTACAATAAATAAAACGATGATAGCTGCAAAAGTATAAACTGTAGCGCAGCTAACAACTTATAAATCCAGGGAAGGCAGTCTCGACAAAAATAGCGATCACTATACAATCGAATTCGGTCGCAAAGTCCTAATGGCGTCCCTAGACGCGTGCGACGCGTTTGACAAGTACGAAAAAAATCACGCGCTTGACAAGCACGTCTCGCGCGTCTAGGGACGCCATTAGGACTTTGTGACCGAATTCGGTTGTATAACGATCGCTATCTATGTCGAGACTGCCGCCCCTGTGGCTCAGTCGCAATTTTTTTTTTTTCTAACTGAACAGACAGCTGTGCTGCTGGGGAGTTTGTTGCGACACTTCTTCCCAGCTAAAAGCACTAGGAAGTGGTGAAGGGCGGGCGTTTTTGGGGGACTGTCTTATGTAATTTTGACGTTCGAAAAGTGCTGATTCTCAGCCTAGTTTGAATAAATGACTTTTGAATTTTGAAATGGCCACTTCGCAAAATATTGTCTACCGGACGCAAAATGTCCGTTTCTCAGAATGTCTCCCCGCAAAATTTCCCTTTCTTCTATTTACATTCTTTTTAACAATAATTATAATTAATATAACAATTGTTGTTGACGAGATTTGGAGCTGGTTCACTCTGCATTATATAAGGTGCTATAAAAATATCTGCCACGGCTGCAATGGGAGATAGTATTGTGTTTATAGATCACAATAGTAAAGAAAAATTATTGATAATTTGTCATTTTTTTTTTCATACAAAAATTATTGGTATTGATTTATTGGCATAAAACCATCCCGTAGACGTTGCCGCACCGCACCGAATTCAATTCGCAAAACGCCGACGCCGTTCATACACTGTTGCCATTCTTATCAAACAATGCCGCTGCGCGCCGGCCACTCGCTCGTCAAAGCGCAGCCCCGCGCGCCCCCACCCTCACCCGCACTACCCCGTTCGTCGCACGCGCTAGCCGACCGCGACCTCCCCGCCAGTCGCCCGCCCGCCCGCTCGGAAGTTAGTTTTGCGGTCAGCGTGCAGCGTCGGGAATATCGCGCGCGCTTTCTTTAAAAATGCCTCCCAGACGACGGTATTCCAATCAAGAATATCTTGAAATGGTATTGTGCTATCGCGAGTGTAAGTCCATAACTGCGCATGCAGTAAACTAATACCAGCAGAGGTTTGGTGTGCGAGTGAGTCATCATACCATTCTGGATGCAGTGTTCAGATTTAGAAAACGGCCGCTTTGACCCGCCTCCGGTTGACGCAGGCAGGCCTCCATTTTCTGCCGAACCCGAAGAAGAAGTGTTGGACTTCTTCTTCTTCTTTTAAGTGTGATAGGAAGTTTATCATCTTATTTACGTCAGTTTTTTGGAAGAATGCGGTAGTTGGTAAGTAATTGCACTTTTAAAACACTTGTTTGCCTGCGTATTATTGCGTACCTACTAGATTAGATACTGACGAACTAGTCAGCTGATTTCAGTTTTCATTCACAGAACAGATGGAAAGAGATAGCAGTTGTTTTCATTGACAAAGCGACACATCGCGCGTATTTTGTGAACCACGTTATGCAAAGTAGAGTCAATGTTTGTTTAACTACTTTATTTTTTAAAATCGATTTAACTGTGCCGGGGTACAAAATTTCTTCACTATTGTAATCTTTAAACACAATACTACCTCCCATTAAAGCCGTGGCAGATATTTTTATTGCACCTTATAGATATGAAGTTACAAGCTCGAACTGTGGAGCCAATTCAGTGAGTGTAACGAAGTCAGAAGATCTAAGATAGAGAGGCAACTTCTAGGTGAAAATATGTAGGTAATTAGCGCTGTGCGACCTGAATTGCACTTTATTGTGTCGTAGCAAGAGTCGCTTTTTATTTAAATGATTTTGCGGAATGAACTACCTCTATTAATATGTGGTTAGGACCAAAATGATAGCGTTTTGGAGTTGCGACTGAAGCAGCATTAGCGCTCAATACATTTCGCGAATATGACCACTTAACCAAGTATTTATTCCGATTTTGGGAGAAGCCTACAACCTAACACATATCATAACATGACGCCTTGTTTCCCCGAAGGGTTGAGCAGGGGTGCACCTATAGTACACTCAGATTGACTCCGTATCAAAGTTGCGACAAACAAAGGTGCGACAAATGCAAGGGCGACAGTACGATAGGTCGACCATCAGCGGTGCGACAGAACATCAGCTCGACGAACGTTAGTGCGACAGATTGTTTTCGCGACAAACGATGGCACGACGAAACTTTTGATCGACGAACGTTAGTGCGACTGATTATTGTCACGAGTCACGACCATCGATGGGGCGACGAAACTTTTGATCGACAAACGATAGCGCGACACAATGTTCGCTCGACAAACTAAAGCACGACAAACATTTCTATAATATTTTGTTGCTAATAGCAGATAAGAAAAAAAATGTAAAGTTTTAGGTTCTTTATACATGGTTTTCGCCTACCTTGCTCGTAACTGCACTCGCGCACTGCAGTCATTTAACATTGACAATAAAGAATGAAAACATTTATTAAAAAAAAAAATCTTATCTGCTATTACAACAAAATATTATAGAAATGTTTGTCGTGCTTTAGTTTGTCGAGCGAACATTGTGTCGCGCTATCGTTTGTCGATCAAAAGTTTCGTCGCCCCATCGATGGTCGTGACAATAATCAGTCGCACTAACGTTCGTCGATCAAAAGTTTCGTCGTGCCATCGTTTGTCGCGAAAACAATCTGTCGCACTAACGTTCGTCGAGCTGATGTTCTGTCGCACCGCTGATGGTCGACCTATCGTACTGTCGCCCTTGCATTTGTCGCACCTTTGTTTGTCGCAACTTTGATACGGAGTCACTCAGATTACGCCAGATATGTTTAAGTCCCATGTAATAGAGGGCGAGCCTATAGCCATCAATCGGGCACAAATTCTGACTCCGGGCTGCTACTGAGAAATTCCAGAAAGAAAAACCCAATAACACATCGTTCGACTTGGGCATCCAACCCAGGACCTGCTGCTCAGCAGTAGCACTTGCGTCCACTAGACAGTCAAAAAGTACTATGAATCTAGGATAAACAGAAATGTTCTAGTAATCCTCACCAGTTGATGTCTCGTCATGCTGCTTTTACTGTTGAACTGCATGCGGCAAGTAGAACAATTGTATAGCTTCTCTCGTGTGTGGGTGTTCAGATGAGCTGCCACGCTGATGGCCTGAGAAGAAATCCATACGTACATCTTAATATCTATAAATCTCGTGTCACAATGTTTGTCCTCAATGGACTCCTAAACCACTTAACCGATTATAATAAAATTCGCACACCATGTGCAGTTCGATCCAACTTGAGAGATAGGATAGTTTAAATCTCAAATTATAGTCGCAATTTTAATTTATTGTAAATTAGGGCTACCCTTGCGAAGCTGGGGCGGGCAGCTAGTAATATAATAAAATTGTAACGAAGAACTTTTGTCCGTTTGTCTGGATGTATGTTCCGGATTGGTGTAAAAAACAGCTGAACATATTTGGCGCACAGATAGTTTATAACCTGGATTAATACATAGGGTACTTTTAATCCCGGTAGTACGTTCCCGTGGGATATTTTTTTGACGTCCACGAGAGCAAAGCTGCGGGCAAAAGCTAGTTGCAAAATAAATTACAGACCTTTTCAAAATTACGCCACAGTTGCATCTACCAACTTTGATTTCTAGATTTTATTATTTGAGTTCGGTTTAAAGAACTTTATTTCTCATAAGAACTAAACTAGTTCGCTTATAATGAGATACATTTATGTGGTTTTTAACCAATCTGCGTTCACAATTCATTAGCAAAACATGTAAACAAACACGAGCCTTAGGAAAAACAACTGCAATGCCTATACATAACGTTCAGTTTGCGCTACAGCTTCATAATTTTTATAACTTTTTCAACAGTACTAGTCGGTCTAAAATTAACCTTATTTACACATACATAAAGTTGATGTTTGCCTAAGCGGAAAGCTCTTCCCTGTCCACATATTGTCTGGCAAACAGATTACGAACACAGATTAGTAATACTATAATTAGTAAATTATACGCACAGATTAGTAATACTATAATTAGTATATTAAGAGTTCTAGTTTTAATAGATGTAAGTATGTAAAATCGTATAACTGACAACTGAACTGACTGAACAGAATCATACCTTGGCGGACCCATGACCTATTTATATACTAGTCAATAATCCATGTGCTTATTTTACGTATTGTTTTATTCTATTGATCGCTTGGTTTTATATCAATTACCGTACCCCCAGCGTCCATCTAATAAATACCTAACTACGACGAGGGCCGTGCAATGAAATAAAAAAAACAATCACTGGTTCTCAGTCGTATAAATCAGGCACCCGAAACCAGTATGTTACTTTTGTTTTTACAGGTATTTTTAAAGGTTCACTTAATTCCAGTATACCGCTGACGCCCGACCGTGGAGCGGGCTCCGCGCGGACGGGAACGTCCTTCAAGCCCCACCGTGTTTAAATCAGTATTTTTACTGCTAAATAATGACTAATCGTCGTGAGCCGTTTTTCTCTATGACCTGACGGATATTCTCGTCAATTGGAAATAAAATAACCAAAAAATGACAGGTAACACCGAAAAATTCTGAAGTGACGTAATGCGCGCATCAGCGACAAACCGCGGGGCTTGAACGTAACAACGTGTATTATGATATATCTGAAACCGGTTAATGCCGGTCGGTTACCGAAATAAAAATTTACCTCTACCATCGTACGTGCCGTCGAGTGTCCGCATTAGTCAAAGACCGCACATTGCCTGTGTGTGTATCAAAGAGTAGAGTACTACCCGCGCGCTGGCGAACGCCGAACAATCACGACGTAATGTCAAATTGTCGGCATTGCGTTGTCGTCTAGGTAACCGGTACTAAAACGGTAACATTACTAGAGGTGCCATGTTTCTCCTCCTTAATTACCCAGATAACGGTAACCTTAGTCGTAGAAGTAACCAGAATTGTGTGACTTGTAAGAAGCAAGTAATTATATAAACGTCAGCGTACCGCTAGTGAAGCTCCACAAATCTCACAGATGTGTCTTTGGTCTTCTTTCGAAGGAAGAGGCACATCCTTATGTTCCTCGGTGCGATGTTTCATGAAGGCCGTCAGACTTTTGAAGTTTTTGTTGCACTGTAAATAATAATTTATTTATTACATACGACATTAGAAATCTTCAGAATAGATATGATGGCTAATATTAGAAATGTTCGAACAAATAATGTTATTCCAAACTAGGCATAGAATACATTTTTTACAAAAAATAAAAAACCGGCCAAGTCCGTGTCGGACCACGCTCAATGAAGGATTCTGAAACTTAACATTGTAATTAGAAACATGTTCTCCCATAAATACAGTCCAACTGCATATGTAAGTTGGGCGATTATTACTCCTTCACTTGTAGAGCCTAGTTAGCTGTGATAGTTATCCTTTTAATTTCTACTACCGCCGTGAATTTTTCCACATGTCCAAAACTAACCAAATGGTTGGGTTTTGAGCTAAATAGTTGGCATACTTGACGCACTTTAAAGCTTAATATTCCGCAAACGGATTCCTGAATCCATAAAAGGTTTTCGAATACTAACAATATCTTTGAACGACCTTTCCAACGACACCATGGGATAGACGAAAAAAAAACATCCCCACTTTACGTGTAGACACAGATAATGTAATACTACGTACAGATACCCAATCCCATACAAAAAAATGACGCCTCCTTAGTCGGGCTATTGACTGGCTAAATGTGCTACAGTTATGACAAATTGAGTAAAACGCCATCTATTGCAAAGAGCCCTAAACAAAAAAGTTTTATCTTTTTTTGTTGAAAATACGAGATTTATGAGTTACAATAGATAAATCAGCATTAAACAAGGAACTTTTGATTTTTACTAATCTTACTTCAGCCAAAATCTTCCATTTATCGCTTTTTAGTGATTGTTAATTTCATAATTGTTACATATGCAGCCATCTATGATCTTTTTTCAAGACTAATTATAATTTGTTCGAATTGAGACCCCATGGTGTAGGGTGGGCACGCCACAATTGCGGCGATAAGTCCCCTCTTTGAGGAGTGGCTAGAGAGGCGCCACGGCGCCCTCACCTACCGCCTGACGCAGGTCCTCACCGGACACGGTAGTTTCGGGAGGTTCCTGTTTCAGATAAGGCAGGAGGAAACGCCCGGGTGTCACCACTGCGTGGATCGCCCGGGTGTCACCACTGCGTGGATCGCCCGGGTGTCACCACTGCGTGGATCGCCCGGGTGTCACCACTGCGTGGATCACCCGGGTGTCACCACTGCGTGGATCGCCCGGGTGTCACCACTGCGTGGATCGCCCGGGTGTCACCACTGCGTGGATCGCCCGGGTGTCACCACTGCGTGGATCGCCCGGAGGACACGGTGGAGCATACGGTGGAGGTCTGCCCGGCTTGGGTGGAGCACCGCCGTGTCCTCGTGCAGGCGATCGACGGCAGTGACCTCTCACGTCCGGCCCTGGTCCAGGCCATGGTGCGGAGCGAGAGGGCATGGCAGGCTGTCACCTCCTTCTGCGAAGCAGTAATGCTCGTAAAGGAGGAGGCGGGGCGCGAGAGGCAGAGACAAAGGTCTCTCCCTCGAGCCCCTAGCCGCCGCGGTAGTAGACGCCCCGGGCGTCGGGCATCGATTGCCGATTTCCGGCCACCGTAGGCGCGGGCTTGCGGACGGAGTGATGGGTAGCTCTCCGTCCGATCAGGACCAAGCCCGGGCCGACGGCGCGTAGTGTCCCACGCTCGCCTCAAAGAGTTGTCAGCGAAGCTGAAGGGGTCCGTTAGGGCCGATGCCTACCACTTGGGTTGCGGATAAGTCCTTAGGGGAAACCCTGGCCCCGGTCTAGGCAAGGGAAGGAACACGGGTGGGTTTTAGTCAGTAAAAGTCTGACACGCCCTTCCGCTCCGCCCAGAGCGGGAGAAGTCATTTGATGATTTCCCAACCAAAAAAAAAAAAAAAAAATGCTGTAGGGTAGGTTACCCATAAAAAATGATCTAAATTCCTTACGCCGCAGGTATGCTGGGAGAAATAAGCATCACTTTTTGTACGTACATTTCTATTCCTTTCTTTTTCGTATTTATCTGTTTATGTGTGCGTACATAAATGTTTAAATAAATAAAGTCCAAAATGATTTCAGGAGGTGTACTAGCAGCCTGCTGGTATAGATAATTAGTAAAAAAAATAAAAATATGAAAACATACAATGGTACAAGGAGTGAATATCCGACGATCTCTTCGGATACCTTTTTTCTCTCGCTTTTGTATTGATGGGGCAGGGGTCTCGCATACCAAATCCCTGAAACAGACCATCTATTATATCCTACACTAATATTATAAATGTGAAAGATTGCATGATTGTGGGTTTGTTACTCAATCATGCAAAAACGGCTGCACGGATTTGGATGAGATTTGACATATAGATAGTTTATAACCTGGATTAACACAATAGGATAGAGCCAATGACCGTGCACATCGACTTCATCTTGATCAAGATATCCGAATAATTATTTCAAGCTCTTTACTATAAAGAGGTTGAATGTATTAAGAATAATGTTGATTCTAGATGCGAGAACAATGTAAAAAACAAAAAAAAAGATACAAAATAAGCCCTGGCAGATAAGAAATGACCAGTCTCAACTGAAGGTTTGTAGTCAAGCTTTACATTCTTCAGTATATCTACATGAATTTGAAACGTAGCTTACTCAATTGCTTCGGTATGCTTGGCTGAATGAAACACATGTTCTTGGTAAGCCTTTCGCGTCTCGAACTTGATGTCACATTGCTCACAGTATGTGTCAGTATGTGTCACACCTTCTTCAGGATTCTAATAAAAAGGAAAGATTATGTTATTCTAAGGCGCCATCTTTACGGACGAGAGAATCGTGGCGATAGTCACGCTGTGCCTTCAAATTATCACCGCAATGATACCGCCGTGTGCAGATTGATTCATAGTTTCTATTGAATTTGACGGCACGACTCGTCGTGCCGTCAAATTCAATAATAATATTCAATTCAATTCATTAATATTCAATTTCGGAGTCTCGACTCCGAAGCGATTTTCTCGCCCGTGGAGATGGCGCCAAATTTTTTTTTTGTATGTAATTGTAAACACGAACACGATATATTACAACAGGAGAGGACCAAGAATTGATCCCTGGGGAACTCCGCAATATGTTACAGAAGAGTATAAGCAAAATAAGCTGTTTAATTTACAAACCTGAATAACAACAATTTTTCTATTAGATTCGGGCAAATTAATTCGATCTGCTCCTAGAAAGCAACTTTATTTTCCAGCATATCATGCTCTACTCTATTAAATACTTCATGGAAAGCGAAATAGAGTTTTTATCTGAGAGTTGTCTTCTGTTAGCATAAGATATGCTGTGATCGTAAATTATTTACAACATAACATCGCGCCTGTAATCCCCAAAGGGCAAGGCAGATCTGTAAGTATAGGTATGTATAACTCCCATGTAATAAGGGGCGAGCCTATTGCCATGAACCGGGCACAAATCAAGACTGCGGGCTGCTAATGAGAAATTCGCGATGGAAAAACCCATAACAATTATTTCCCCGACCTGGGAATTGAATCCATGAGCAGCAGAAGCGCTGGCAACCACTATATCATCGAGGCAATCTACAAATGTATACAGGAAACCAGCATGCATGAGAGATCTCTAACACCAGGTGAGTCACTAACCACACAAAAGAAAAAGAAGAATTCATACTTACAACAACAGTATTTATATGCATGGTTCTTTTTTTATGGATGTTGAGTCCTGTTGCACTGACGAATGACGCACCGCATATTGTACACACGTACTCGCTGCGGTGCGTGCGTAAGTGTGTGTAGTATGTTGATAGGTGTCTGGATGAGAAACAAAAAATATTTACATTCTAGCTGAGTGGGATAATATTTAGAGAAACAAAGACATAACATGAAAAATAGAGGCTTCAATTAAGCAGATTCTAAGGGTCGCGCCACACCTGCCGAACGTTCCGGGACGGAACGTTCGGTTGCATACGCTCCTAATGTTTTTCAAGTTACCTATGACACATCAGCCGAACGTTACGTCCATAGAAATGCAAGCGAACCGAACGGAACGGAACGTTCGGCAGGTGTGGCGCGACCCTTAGATTTACAGATCCGCAATACGCCTCCCCGTCTCACTCCAACATGGAAATCTAGGGATTCTGACATGCAAATATGTTGAATCTGATCACTGATGACAGACAGAGAGAGTCGTCAAGGAAAATGAGCTTAAATTATTATACAATTCTGCCCATGTGCATGTGACCGTCCGTATTATTCTGAATATTCATGAATAATTATCGAAAATTAACTTTTAAACCCCGGTCTATCTTTAATATTTTTCATGTTATTTAATTTTAATTTTTTGAGTAGCGTTTGTGACCCTGCTTTTAATTTTTTGCCATATCTCCGATGTTATTGGCTCGATTTGGATTCTGTTTGTTATTTCTAAAAGCATAATATGAGTTAAGCTTCATACCCATGGGCGGCATTGTAATATTAATTTACAGTTTTACGAATGAAGTATACCTGAATTCGTCTCCGCAATGAATGCACTTTCTTACTACCCCGTTATGATAATCATTGTGAAATTCAGCTGAACTCCTGCAAGAGAAAAAATACGTATGATAAAAATAATTGAAAAAAAAAAACAATAAGTAATATGATTCCACTAAGCAGATGCTACTATGATTTAGTATGTTTTTTTTTTTGCCTACATTGTATCCTATTGCTGGGCGAAAGCACCCCCTTTTTCCTTCCATACCTCTCTATTTTGGTCCCGCAAACATGATTACGTCACGTCATTGTCGTATGTATTTAAATAAGAGAACAACTCCAGGCTGCCAGTAAGTAATTGAAGCCAATTACTGAAACTCGAATCCAGGACCCACGCTCAGCTATCACTAATCGAATATCAATGATCATTGCGATAATTTTGCAAAATCAACCTAACGAAAATACGATGAGTCATGGCCGGTCCGAACTTTGCGCAAAAGGCTGCGCAATAAATTTTTTTAGGAATCAAATGGCGACATGAGGCAAGTGTGAGTGAGAGAACATGCGCGAAAGTTCGGAGAGCCTATGTTCAGACCGGCCATGACTTATCGGCCGTATTGTGCAGTACATACTCACTTCAGAGGGCATATGAGGTCACACCTCAGGCATTTGTACTTAGTGTAGTGTTGCGTTATATGAACCGTTAGATGCCCCTTCCACTTAAAACGCATTTTGCAGAAGCGACACTCCACTGGGCCTAGTGACTGGAAATACATTTATAGCGAATAATGATTTCGATTACGGTTATAGATAGGAGGAAATTCGTGGATAAACAAATTGTATACTAATAAATAAAATAAAAAAGAATTTAAAATAAAATAATTAAAATGAGCCGTGGCAGCTAAGAGATGAACAGTCCCAACGACAGTTCCCATTCACGAACATGACGCATGGATTACCACCATTTAGCTCAACCATTTTGAAGGAAACTAAATGATTCAACACGAACACCACCATCAGCGAGACATTTGAGTGAGCACGACATACTCTCAGCCGCCAGGACACATTCAAGTCAATGAAAGACATATTACCCAGTAAATGGTAGCGTTATGGTTCATGTATATACATATTATGTAGTACTGACCAAATTCAAAAGTCATTTAATCAAATGCTGAGAATCAGCACTTTTCGAATGTCAAAATTACATAAGTCAGTCCCCCAAAATCGCCCGCCCTTCACCAGTTCCAAGTGCTTTAGCTGGGAAGGAAAAGTGGCGCAACAAACTCCCCAGCAGCACTGCTGTCTGTTCGGAAACCTGTGCTATGCACTTATATATTACAAAGGAATACGCGATTTCCTATTGCAGACCAACAAAACTAATGGAGACAGAAAAGGGGTGTAAAAGACTGGATACATACCTCACTATGTCTTGATTTAATATGTCTATTCAGCATATCTTCTTTAGAAAACCCTTTATTACAATCAGAACATTTGTAAGCCGCCGACACGTACTTGCGATCTTGTGCTCTCGCTTTAAACTCTTCCAGAGCTTCCTCTTCAGTCAAATTGATCTTCAACCAATGATTAGGATCTAAGTAATTTTTTTTTGTACTAGAAACTTCAAATTTTTTAGCTTTTGTGTCAGAAATATCTGTATCAGTTTTGTTTTTCTTTCTTTTTTTTTCTTTGTGATTTTTATTAAGACCTATTTCGGTGTCTCTGTTTGCTTGTTCGCGATTTAACTTTATTCCCTCTTCTTCAACGATAATTTCATCACTAATTTCTTCTTTGATAGCTGGTTTGTCAACCTCATTCACATGTTCTGAATTTGAATTATCATCATCACTAAACTTTCTATGGTCTTCTATAACTGGTATTGCCTTTTCTTCTTTACTTATGCTAATATCAATATTTGTTTTTCCATCTTCAATTGACTCCATATTTTCATTTTTTATTTCTGCTAAATTTTTATCATCCAAAGAGTTCTCATTATCATATTCTATTACATAGTTTTCTATTTCTGGTATTTCATCTTTTTGTATTTCCATAAGCAGATTTTTTGATAGTGTTTTGTTTTTAATTATGAGTGTTTTAACTCTTTTGCTGACTGTTACAATGTTTATTGATGATTTTAAATTTTTGTCTTCTCTGTCGATTTGAGAAATTGAGGTTAAGGTGATCTGACAAAAAAAAAAAACTGACGTGTTTTATTGTGAAATCAATACATACAGCAATACATGCAGCTTGAGGTTCTGTTTAGAACAAATAAATGGAATGTTTCTCATGATTGTTAGGTCTTAAATTGAACCTATATTTTTCTTTCTGGTTAATATGGTCATATCATCACCTACAGTCATCGACCATAAGACCATAGGAGTGTAAGTGTTGAAAGTATGGTGGTGTTTGTTTTGTATTGTTTTTTTTATTTTTTTATTGCTGAATGGGCCTGCTCTTGACCTCGATCTCGCCTGATGGAAAACGATGGATAAGGTCTATGATGGAACGAGTGTGCCCAGAAGATGCCTGTTCACTCTTGCTTTGAAGGCAGACGGGCTATATGTGGCAGGAAACACTGACGCCGGCAGAGAGTTCCATACTTTGGCTGTGCGCATTATATTGTATTGTAATGTTAATGTAATGTATTGAATATTCTCTATGAGACATTGTAACATGGATAAATAGATGAATAATAATAATATCAAGATAAACAAATCGACATCTGGGATGCTGACTCAGCGATCATTGTGCCGATAGTCTTATTAGCCAATGGCCTTATTGCCAAGAGCGTTGACCAACACTTAAGGAGGCTCTCGTTGGGCAGCTGGATTAAGAGCTTGATTTAGAAAACGGTATTCCTGGATACGGCTTGCATTGTTAGGAGGTTCCTCTCTCTGCAGCCCTAACCGCCGGTAGCTTGGACCGTGTTCCCGATACCGGTGGGCAACTATTTTTTATGTTTTAAATGTTTTTATATAATTTTATATTTAAAAACATAATTTATATGTAAATAATGAAATAATATTTTCAATAGCTTCTATTTTTATGCTATTATTGTATGTATATGGAGGTGTGGTGTGTGGTGAGGGAATGACAAAGAAAAAGAAGAAGAATTGGATGAACAGAAGGCAGCTTTTTACTTTAGATTTAGATTTTCACAAGCTAATATAAAGAATTACACTTACGGATCCACTCCAAAGCAACTCTTTGAGAGCTTTCTCTCCCATCCAGCATTTCTCTTTAAATTTATGAAACTTGTACAATACAGCTGCACACTCATAGCAGAAGTAATTGGGTAAGCCATCTTTTTCATTTACCTGTAATAGCAATAAGGTTTTATAAGATTTTGAATCTGGAGAGATGGTACTGAATACTACTGAAGGTTTCCAGTGTAAACATAACAAACAAAAATGCATAACTGGCGAAATGTGGGTGAAGTACACCTCTGCCTGCCTAACTCTTCGGGGAATACAGGCTATTATTATTGATTACCAGCACTATTGAAGATTTAGACCGAATACAGTGTCTCAATATACAGTGGTGGTCATATAATTAGAAACGAGAGTCACTTTGTAGTGTCAATTACTTTTTTATGTTATGATTGCAATTTATTGCAGGTAAAATATTCAGTTACCACATTAAAATGTACTCTCATAACTCTAGTTTTAAAATGATCATTAACATTCTGTTAACTAATACAAAATATAAAAATAAATATAACTTGTAAAATTATTATACTTTATTTTAGTTATTTTCATAGTCTGATGTCTTATGGGATTCTTCTCTGGGGAACCTGTGCGGACATTAATTCTATATTTGTTCTACAGAAAAGGGCTGTTCGAGCCATTTACAACCTAGGTCCAAGAGATTCACTTCGAGAGAAATTCAGAGGAATAAATATTCTGACTGTAGCCTCACAATATATTTTTGAAAACCTATTGTATGTACACAAAAATATATCAAATTTTAAGAAAATGTCCGATGTTCATAGTTTAAATACCAGGAATAAACACAACCTTGCTGTACATCGCACACGTCTTCACAGAGTAGGCAACTCGTTCATGGGTCAATGTATACGCTTTTACAACAAACTTCCCATTGACATTCGAAACTTACCCATTAAACGATTTAAAAACTGTATTAAAACCAAACTTTGTAAAAAAGGGTACTATAAAATTTCAGATTATTTAGAAGATAAAAAAGCTTGGGATTGAGCTGCTCGCTCTGCTATACCTTGTGATAAAACCATAAAACTTGATATTTTAATTGTTACTTATAATCATCAATTAAACCAGATTTAAAAATATTTACATAAAAGAATAAAACATATACCTACTTAAAATAATAACATAATAAAATTATATACAAAATGACATGATTACTTTGTAAAGTATAATATTATTTTAATTATTGTGAATATGAGGACTATGTGGGTATTTTTAATTTTTTTTCTCTTTAATGTTTTAATTTTTTTTTTTTTTTTTTTTCACATTTAGTTTTAATGATGGTCTGGCAGTTTGAGTAGTTGATGCGGCCTACCCAAATGTCCTTTCTTTGGTATTGTTCGTCGAGTTGAGCTCCTTAAGCTCTGAGTGAGCTCCACGATTACTGACAAATGCTTGCACTGACTGGACAGGTCCACTCAAATCTGTGTGGTTCTTTCCTCAAAAGACCATTTCAGACACTAATCTACATGGTTCTCATATGGCTTGACCAAGATTATGTCTGGACTTTAAAAGAGACCGTGACCTCTGAGTTTGTTTCGGCCTTTCTTCTCAGAGTAGTCAGTTAGGAAACGCCGACCTCATCTAGCTTATTTTAAACATTTTTTTAAATATGACGTGTAAAAGTGATTCCGATATCCTATTTACAGAATAAACAATTTCATTTCATTTCATTTCAAAAAAATTATCAATATCTTTCTTACTAGCAGCCGGACAACTAATTAGAAACACAAGAAATTGACACTAACTAAACACTTTAACAAAACTCAAAACTCAAAATAGATACTATCGAATACCTTATTCATAATCGATTAGTACCTACTTGGTTGACAGAGTCTACCGTCTGTTGTCGATTACAGCTTTGACGCCACGTAGCAGACGTGGCATTGATTCTATCATTTTTTCCCTCATTTCCAATAGAATAACCTCTCCAAACATCAAACAATGCGTCGTAATGTTGGTTGACGTTAGTGATATGTTTATCTGTCAGCGTTTTTCTCGCGATGTGCCACAAATTCTCTATCGGATTTAAATCTGGACTATTAGCAGGCCTCTCCAACATTGTCACCGATTGTTATCTGAGAAACACTTTTACGCTGTTTGCTGTCATTATCGTATTCAAATATCCAAGTCACTGGCAAATTTTCATCGAAATATGGGATAATTGTTCCCTCTAAGATGCCTCTGTACTGATACTGATCCATTAGGCTTTCAAACTTTCTCACGGGACAACCCCGTATCCCGAAAAACATCCCCACACTTTAACATTTCCGCCGCCCGCGCAGCGCGCCGTACTTAACTGCCTTTTTGGTGTACTTTTCATTCAACGCCTCGTTAATTGGTCGTCGTACATATCGTTTACCGTCCGAATTTACCAAATGTATCGTAGTTTCATCCAAAAACAAAAGTTTTTTCAGGGATAAACAGTCTAACTGCCATATTTTCTAGCGAAGGCTAGACGATTTTCTCTATGTTGCCTGGTAAGAAGTGGTACTTTCTTAGCAAGTGTTCCAAACCATTTTCCCTTCACCCAACCGCCTGAGGACTTGTCCTGCGGATACGTTTCGAGGGTCGTCCTGTGAAAATACAACTTTTCGAATAATATTAGAACCTATGAAGGGGTCCGTCTAAGCCAAACGAATCATCAACCTGTCTTCTTGAATTGTGGTCTTCCTTGGCCGAACTGTTTTAGGCATATTATCCGATGTTCCATGCTATTTGTAATGTGCAATGGTGTTAAATACCATCTTAACGGAACACTCTAAGAGAGCGGCAATTTTTCTACTTAAGCCCATTTACGTTGGGAATGAGAATACAGAATAATTTTTCTTGTTGCTGCATCACAGCTCTTGTTTTTCCCCATTATTAACATTTAAATCACTCAGAATGTAACATAATTAAATGAATAAGAAAAGGCGGCAAACTGCCTAATGTGATGACAAATGGAAGATGTATTGTAGTTTCAAAATTCAATTTTAGACCATCAGTTACTCTTTGTTTCTAATTAGTTGTCCAACTGCAGAATACTAAACATATTGATAATTTTTTTCCAAGTTATATTTTATTTATATTTTTTATTACTTATCGGAATGATAATGATAGGTTTTAAACTAGAGTTACGAGCGTACATTTTAATGTGGTAACTGAATCTTTTACCTCCAATTAATTGCAATAATAACATAAAAAGTAATGAACACTACCAAATCACTTTATGTTTCTAATTATATGACCACCACTGTATGTGTGTCATCGCAGACTTTTTTAATTGACTTTTCTACTAATAGAAAGTAGTTTATTTTTGAACCTGAATTAATGTTTACTATCTATTTTTATTTCTGTCTATCCGAATGGCTTCAACTGATGTGCCGAGATTATTTGTGCCGTACAGGACAAACTACCTACAAAAAATGGCAAGGTTTAAAAAAACAAACAATAAGTAAATGATAATATGACAATTTAATATAGCATTATCAAATATGTAACCCAAGAGTCAGTGGGCAACCCTACTGCATGTTTATCTACCAAGTGGGTATTTATTTCAAGGACACTGCTGAGAGATAATACTGTTTACTATATGTTGTGTATCTGTAATGTAGGTATTTGGAAATCTTCTTGACAAATAAGATTTGTACAAGTACCCCACATGTTGAATAATATCACGTTAGTGTAAGGCTACCTAGTGCTTATGCTATCCATGAAATAAAACAGTGAATTACCTAATTCGTGTTTTACTGAACATAATAGTGGCGACGAGGAATAAACTTTTAAGAATGGAGTGTAGGGCAGTGAAGTTTTCGGAATTCGATTCTCAAACAGACAATTGGAACAATTATATAGACAGGCTAACATTTTGCTTTGAAGCAAATGGCATTGTGTTGGACATAAGTAAAAGAGCAAACTTTTACACAGTGTGTGGATCGAAAGTGTTTGACACGCTTCTTGCGTTAATTACTCCTAAAAAAGCTAGTGATGTCTCATTTGAGGAAATCGTGAACGTTTTAACAAAACATTATAGCCCTAAACCTAACGAAATATCAGTGTCATATAAGTTCTATAAACGTGACCAACAACAAAGCGAATCAGCATCGGAATATATTGCTCAGCTGAGGAAGATTAGTTCTGATTGTAATTTTTCGGAATTAGAACGTATGTTACGTGACAGACTCGTGTGTGGAATGAAAGATCACAGACTGCAATATGATTTATTGAAAAAAGATAAACTTAGTTATGACAATGTTGTTGAGGCTATGTTGTCTTCCGAGAGTGCGGTAAGAGATGTTCGCATGATACAAAATGTAAATGGAAGCACCAGCAACATCGCAAGCGGATTCGATTTGACGGCGAGCACATCGACGGCCATGCCGGCAGCTCCTGAGCCCATGGACATCAATGCAGTGCAAACAAACATAAAACTTTGCTACCGTTGTGGTGATCGCCATGCTGGAGAATGTCGTTTTGCCAAGGTTACATGTCGATACTGCAAGAAGGTAGGACATATAGAAAAGGTTTGCATTGCAAAGAAGAAAGCCTCGAACAGTAAAGTCAATTTCACAGAAGAGGACGAGTCACATGTTCAGTTGAATGGTGTATACAACTTCGATAATAGTCAATTGCGGGTGCCAGCTTATGATGTTAAGGTTCATCTGAATGGACTGTCAGTGACTATGCAGGTGGACTCCGGCGCTGGCTTCTCACTCGTGAACGAGCGCACCTGGAGAAGCCTGCGCAACGCAAAGCAGCGCTCCGAACTGCGGCCAGTACACAACAATCTACGTACCTGGACGGCGACTCCGGTTAATGTGCTCGGTCAGACAGTAGTGCACGTAAACTTTAGAGACATTAAGTGTGTTTTACCGGTTATTGTAGCTAGAGGATCAGGTCCCAATTTAATTGGTCGTGATTGGTTTTCCGCTCTTAATATAAAAGTTTGTATTAATTTTGTGTCTAGTACTGGCATATCAATGACTAATGAAATGTTACAAAAACACTCTGAAGTTTTCAAAGAGGGTCTTGGTACTTACCGAGGCGATCCGGTGACCATACATTTAAAACCGGACGCTACTCCTAGGTTTCTTAAAGCTCGCCCAGTTCCTTTTGCAATTAAGGACAGAGTTGAAAAGGAAATAGATCGATTGATGACTGAGGGGGTATTACGCCCTGTTTCTTACTCACAGTGGGCAACACCAGTTGTGCCCATTGTTAAGAAAACAGGCGAGATTCGCCTGTGTGGAGATTATCGCAGCACGGTAAATCAGGCTACCGAGTCTGATACTTACCCTATGCCAACTGCCAATGAGGTATTTGCTACAATTGCTGGAGGAAGGTATTTCACGACGTTAGATTTAGAGCGTGCATATACACAAGTCGTTGTGGATGAAGACACGGCTAAACTGTTAACATTAAATACATGTAAAGGTCTTTACACTGTTCACAGGCTGGCGTTCGGAGTAAAAGCATGTCCAGGCATTTTTCAAAGGTTGATGACCTCTTTACTAGCAGGTATTTCAGGCGTCGCAGTACTAATAGATGACATTATTATAAGTGGGCATACCTTGACAGATATGAGTCAACGACTGGATGCTGTACTAGATCGCATACAAAAAGCTGGCCTGCGACTGAATCCTGGTAAGTGTAAAGTTGCTAAAGAGTGTGTAGAATTTCTGGGCTTTGTTATTGACGCCGACGGCATTCATCCAGCTCCTAGCAAAGTGGAATCGATTGTCAAAACTCCAGAACCACAGAGTGTCCAGCAGCTACAGGCTTTTTTAGGGTTGTACAATTTCTATGAGAGGTTCGTACCTCACAAAGCTACTGTCCTCGAACCGCTGCATAGGTTGCTTGATAAGTCTCGCAAGTGGCAGTGGACAGAACGGGAACGAGAAAGCTTCGACGCGGCGAAACGGTTACTATCGTCAGACATTACTTTAGTTCATTATGATTTAAATAAACCCTTAGTACTCACGTGCGATAGCTCTGAGTATGGTGTAGGCGCAGTATTGTCTCATGTGATGCAGGATGGGCAAGAACGACCAATCGCCATGAGTTCTAGGACATTACATTCACACGAGCGTAAATACTCTCAGCTTGATAAAGAAGCTACAGCAATCATGTTCGGAATTCAAAAATTTCATAACTATCTCATGGGAAGAACTTTTACAATAGTAACGGATCACAAGCCACTGGTCAGTATTTTTGATCCAAAGAAGCCAATACCCAATATTATATCGCCCCGATTAACTAGAATCGCTATTGTTTTGACTTCACACAGTTATGATATAACGTATAAGCCTGGTAAACAAATAGGAAATGCAGATGGTCTCAGTCGCTGGCCACAACCGGTGCCAGAGGAACCTGAACAGCAGCTGTGTGATATTTTATTGATGGCAGAGGCTCCCGAAGACTTTCCAGTTGATGTTAATCAGATCGAGCTGCTCACAAAAACAGATAAGACTTTATCACGAGTCATGCATTACGTGTTGACTGGTTGGCCAGCTAAAGTCACAGAGGAAGCTTTGCACAGTTATTGGTTACATCGTACTGAACTTTCTTTACATGAAGGTTGTATCCTGCTGGGTTGTCGCGTGGTGATACCACCATCGCTGCGGAAAGATATTTTACGTGCTTTACATAGGGCACACAGTGGTATAGTTCAAACAAAAGCTTTGGCCAGAAGCTATGTGTGGTGGCCGGAACTAAACAACGACATTGAGGCATTGGTGAACAATTGCACCAAGTGTCTCGAAAATAGGCACATGCCTCCCAAGACAAGTTGCGAGTGGGTAGTACCTACAAGACCTTGGTCTCGCATAAATATTGATTTTGCTGGTCCATACCAAAATAAAGTCTTTTTAATAATTGTGGACTCATATTCACGATGGCCTGAAGTGTTTGTAGTAAATAGCATGACTACAGAAACTGTGGTTCGGCATCTAAGAATGCTATTTGCTACACACGGATTATGTGAGACACTGGTTTCAGACAATGGAACAGCATTTGTTTCAGCTGAAATGAAACAATTTCTGGAGTCTAATAAAATTAAGCATATCACTACAGCACCATACCATCCTGCTACAAATGGATTGGCAGAACGAATGGTACAGACGGTTAAGAATAAGTTACGCAAAATGGATGATGTGTCATGGGACGTGAAGGTACCTAACATGTTACTGGGACTGCGTGTAACACCATGTTCAGGAACAGGCAAGAGCCCTTCAGAACTCTTAATGAACAGACGGTTAAGGACTTTATTGGACAGTATTCATCCAGTCAATAAACAACACATGAGAGTCGAGCAACAAATTACCAATAACGCACAAAAGAAACACAGAGAAACAGGCATTGGTCAATGCGTGATGTACAGAAATTATGGAAGAGGGCCACGTTGGTTACCAGGCACCATAACAAGTAAGGATGGCCCGTCTAGCTATCAGGTGACATCAAACAACGGAAATGTTGTAAGCAGACATATTGACCAACTGATTCAGAAGAAGCCATCAAGCCCAACAACAGGAGAGGAGGAGAAGAAGGATAAGGAACCGGAAGAGGAAAAGGAAGAAAGTATACAGGAGCAGGTGGAAGAGTCAAGTCAAGAAAATGAACAAATAATCCAAATTCCTAGCTCGGAGGAATGGGCAGAGATGCTTGGGATACCTAGTGGGGCAGAGACCAGTTATCCAGGTGGCAAACTGAAGAACAAAGTTTCTTCTTATGCAAAGTCACCATATGCCAGGCCTAGCCACAGCAATTATTTGGTGTAATGTTATTGTTTATGATTGCTTTTGTTCCTGTTTACTTAATTGTTATATTTGTTGAATCGAGAAGATTTTGATGTTTTATGTTTATGTTTTATGTATATTTCAATTATGTTTTTTCGGTGTTCATGCATACTTGGGGGAAAGGTATGTTGTGTATCTGTAATGTAGGTATTTGGAAATCTTCTTGACAAATAAGATTTGTACAAGTACCCCACATGTTGAATAATATCACGTTAGTGTAAGGCTACCTAGTGCTTATGCTATCCATGAAATAAAACAGTGAATTACCTAATTCGTGTTTTACTGAACATAATACTATATTATACTGTGGCTTAAGACATAAAAAAAGTTATACTTAAGCCCGTTACTCACCATCCATCTTGCTGTACGTCCCACCAAGCCCACACATTGTATTTGCATTCTACTTGCAGCAATTAATAATAATAAAGTGTTGTGAACAATGCATGGCCGGGACGTACAGCATGATGGATGGTGAATAAGGCGCTTAACTCATCTTCTACTGCAGGTATACCAGTCCAGAAAAACTATAAGGTTGATTAATAGGTTGAAGAGTTTTTATAAGTTTTCATTCATAAATAGTTTTAAGTAATTATATGAATCCAAAGTTCAATAATTGGTCAGTGGGTCGTCTTAATTTTTATTAGATCAAAGGATTCAATATTTCACTATTCAATCTTTACCTATTATAAAATGAAGTCGCTTCCGCTGTCTGTTCGCTTAGATCGTTTAAACTATTCAATGGATTTTAATGCAGTTTTCAGCAATAGATAGAGTGATTCAAGGTGTACCTATATGTGTAATACACTATAATATAATATGTGTAGTATCTACATTGCACCCGTGCGAAGCCGGGGCGGGTCGCTAGTTAATATATAATAACCAAACCTAACTATAAACCAACTAAAATATGGCGTCAAAATAATCCTTCGCGCATCGCTACAGCTGTCGACTGGTAAGGTAATGTACCTACCCAAGAGACTGGCGGCATTGCCACGTTGTATTGTAAGCCCAAAACTAGTTTTAAATAGAAAATATTGGGTAAAAACTTGAATAACCTTGTGAAGTAAGGGTTGTGCTAGTGACTTCATAAAATTAAATCCTTAAAACATTAAAAATACTTACTTTTCTGGCCATAATTTCTTCATAATATTGTTTTAGGTGAAAACTGTCGTAATTATACACTTTTACGCCTTTGCACAGACATATGCGGCAAACTTTGAGGTCCGACATTTTGCTACATTTATAATACCCCTAGAATTAGTATTTCAAAGAATATTGTACATATCTAAACAACTTTGTATCAAAAAAGCAACAGAATTTCCCTTGGAGCAACAATCTCAATCAAATACCAATCAAATCAAATCTGTCAGTCAATGAGTCAAGTCAAGTCAAGTGTCAAATTCGATTTGAGATTTGACAATTGACACTCGGTTGTTTTTAACTTAATTAATGGTACATAGGCTTTTTAGTATTTACCATGTTGTGGAGTGTAATGTAGTGTAATGTTACTGTGCGTTTGCACTACTCTTTATATGTCTGTGGTTTGCACAGGCGAAACATTCCCAACAAAACAAATGTTGGGAAACGGTTGGGAATGTTGGGATCTCTATCTATTTTCTGTCAATTGTTTGACAGTAACTAGAGATTTCAACATGTTTTGTCGTGATGTTTCGCCAGTGCAAACGCACAGAACTTAGATGAGCCAAGGAGGATGCACGGTTTATGTAGGTAGGTAAGATAAAGAGAGTCATACAAGTCTTTCCCATGTAATGGAGTCAGATGTTAAAATACGGGTTTTTTTTTATCTTTCCATATCCATAACTCGGGACCATTTCTGTTCCTCTGGAAGGCGTACGAGGGGCCGAAGCCAACTCGTAGTCCCGTTAGATGCTTTTAATGACATGGGGGCACCAACGGACGACTCTTTATTGTCTGACCACGAAATCTGAGAAAAACACCAGTCACCACCAGGTCAGCACCAGTCAGCGGCGGCCCTAACAAAGTTTTAGGTGGTCCGAGATTTGGGCGTCGCCAAGGGGGGGCAGCGCAGCGGCCCCCCCCCCCCCCCCCCTAGAGGTCCAATTATTATACTTGTTGAGGATTGGGAAGAAATTGGTGAGGATGTGGGAATCAAAACATTTTCTTCTGGTGAAGATAGCTTTTCTTCATATATAATCTGAAGGATTTCTTAAATGTTTGAAAAATTCGTCTGCTCGTCGACGTAAATAGCGCAATGAATGTTGTCGAATATTTTCAAAATGAAAAGCATTGAAACTGTTAATGTTATAATATATATCGGCCGCAGGAATCCGCTGGATGCGAGAAGCATAGAACCGGTCGAAGTGGCGGTTGGAGGAGGCCTATGTCCAGCAGTGGACGTCTTTCGGCTGAATGATGATGTTAGTGTTACGCATTTACACCGCCGCACGCGTAGCATGACAACCATAGATAATAACGGGTTTTCTACGGGTTCTGTCGACGAAAGAATAGATAAAATGACAGATTGTGATCGTTTATCTGTCATTTTGTCTATTCTTCTGCGACAAAACCCATTTCTATTGTAGTCATGCTAAGCGTGCAGGAAGTAACTTATTTAGTGAGATAGGACCAGAAAGGAAAAGTAAAAGCAACATTTATAAAACTCATTTTAGGCGGCAATATTAATGATTGTTTTCCTTAAAATTAAAACAACGCCATCTATATTTTTTTCTGGTTTTTCTACGAATCTTCTTCATTCATTCTATAATCTTCTATTTCCTGCTGGATACCAGCATTTTTTCTTCTATTTCTGTAAAAGAAATTGATTCATCACTATTTTCCCGACAGGAAAAGAAGCTTGACTGAGACTTGAGAATAAACATCACTGTGATTTTGACAGACTTGTCAGTGGAACAGCAACCTTATTGTAATGAGAATAAAGATCAGTGTGCTTTTGACAGTGATGCAAAATATCTGAGGTAAAATAATTGTAAACTGCCAGTGTCAATATTCTTGTATCTTACCTCTTCGGATACGGCTCTTTGAGATGGAAGGTGCGGTAGTGTAGCTTCAAACTGCAGTTCTGAGTGAACCGTTTTTCGCACATTGAGCATTCATAGGGCTTTTCACCGGTGTGAGTCTGAAATATAAAATATTCACAACATTTTTTAAGTTATAGTCGACCTCGTAATTGCTTTATCACTTTTGATAACAATTGGCCGTAAATTGAAACTTCAATAAAGCTACCGTTTTGTAGGAGAGCGGTATTAATTCCGTTTTTAGGAGAAGCCTAAAACCTAATACATAACATATCATCACGCCTTGTTTCCTCGAAGGGTTGTGCAGAAGTGTACCTATAGTTCACCCAGATTTCGCCAGTTATGTTTAAGTCCCATGTAACAGGGGGCGAGCCTATTGCCATCAACCGGGCACAGATCCAGACTCCGGGCTGCTACTGAGAAACTCTCACTTTGCCCAACCTGGGAATCGATCCCTCCTCATGCTCAGCAATAGCGCTTGCGACCACTAGACCAACGAGACAGCAAAAAGCCTGACTCCTAGGAATCTAGGATAAACAGAAATGTTCTAATAAACCTCACCAGTTGATGTCTCGTCATGCTGCTTTTACTGTTGAACTGCATGCGGCAAGTAGAACAATTGTATAGCTTCTCTCGTGTGTGGGTGTTCAGATGAGCTGCCACGCTGTTGGCCTGTCAAGGATTCACAAATTACACTTCTAGTTTATTGACTCAGGAGTGACATTGCGGAAATCCATTATTAAATACAATGGACGACGTATATTACTATACGTCATCGACGTCTTAGATACTTTATTAGAAAAAGTATGTGAGCCGCCAACCTGACAGAATGGCGGGTTTATTCTAAATCTGAACAAATTACCAACTATCTGAGTGTGAAATGCCTACCGTGGTAATGTACGATCAATGTACGTTATCATATTATAAAGATGTATATGTATATTATGCATCATATACATGCCTGTAGCCTGTTGCCATGGATTCAGTACATGATTCTGAACTCCCAATGTATGGAACAGCAGATTTTTTTTAAAATAACCGTCGAAACCTGTTGCCATGGATTCAGTACATGATTCTGAACTCCCAATGTATGGAACAGCAGATTTTTTTTTAAATAACCGTCGAAAAATTTCAACGCATGGGATGTTCAGAATCATGTACTGACTCCATGGTAACAGGCTTCGCGTCGATGTCCCTGCCACTCTGTATAGTATATTGTGTATCTTACGACTTCAACGCGAACGAAGTCGCAAGCAGAAGCAAGTAATTAGATAAACCTCAGCGTACCGCTAGTGAAGCTCCACAAATCTCACAGATGTGTCTCTGCTCTTCTTTCGAAGGAAGAGGCTCATCCTTATGTTCCTCAGTGTGATGTTTCATGTAGGCCGTCAGACTTGAGAAATTTCTGTTGCACTGTAAATAATAGATTATTTATTACATACTCGTACAACATTATAAACCTTCAGAATAGAGATGATGGCTAATATTAGGAATGTTGGAACAAATAATGTTATAGGGATGATGCCTATTAAAGTAATAATAAAAAGTAATACTATTTAGTCCGTCAGTCAGATAATAAAAAAATATTAGACTCGTATTTTTTGCTTTATCATGTTAATAAATAGTTTGGAAAATCCAAAAGTGCACGCCTCATACATAACACTCATTCATAAACGAAAAAGAAATTCAAAACATAGTTTTTAACAAAAATGAACAATTTATCACTTTTCATGAAGTCGTAATGTCAAAGACTGACAAAGATATTTACTTGGCGGTTGCTAAGCAACATCAAGCCAAAGGTTGAAAATATTTAGATAAAGATATTATATTTTAGTTAGTATTTTATTAATTATAATTAAACTACTTTGAATAAATGAGCCATTTTCAATAGGGTTCCTTCTACGGCTGAAACGAATGTATAAAAAAAAATTGACTCAATTAATTGATTTTATCGCAAGCTACAATGTTTTCAGGGTTCATAAATTGACGGACAGGAATTTTTTTTCAACTATTTTGATGCTTTTTCCATTTCTGCTGCATTAAATCAATTGTTAAAAAGTACAGTATTAATCTCCATTTAATCATCTATACAATGGTATATAAATTAAGTAGGTTCTGTGTACTAGCAGGAGTGTAGCAATAAAAACAGTTACAGAAATGGGGCAAAAAAAATTTTTCGATTGTAGAGCACACTCTAATGCTTCGCATTAAGAGTCGTGCAAAAATTACTTAGATAAAACGCATTAAGACGGCGGCGACCCTTGAATTGTCCATACAAACGTAATACCTAAATCATTTGCAATTTGAGCATATTTCCATCATATTATGTTAATATTCGGATTTAGACAGTATTTATCTAGGCTTGTAAATCTTTTTTTTTTCCAAAATCTTACCTAAAATGAAGTTTAAGCGAATTGAATTTCGCACATTTTTATAGCTAAATGACATGTTTTCATACTGTTTTTTCTGTATTATAAACAACAATATTTGGAATATTGTTTCGGCAGGAGCATAGCTTATATTATCAAGTTACAAAGTAAGTCTAAAAAAAAATATGAAAGAATAAAGTTTTCATTCATAATTTTTGGTATTACGGAACACATCCAAATTTATCATAAATTCCGATAGCTCGTAACAACGCTTACAACACATAACACACAACAGACAACAACAACAACACAAAAGAACAGAGATAACAATATTCCAAACGCATTATCCTCCCATCTCGACTTGCAGTAGCGAGCCGAGTTCGCCGGACCCTTAAAGTTGGGGAGAGTGGGTCGCTAGTTCGCTACGTCACAAGTAAGTATAAAATCTACATACTTGTGACGTCATAGCACATTTTAACTGAATGTATTGCCGTAATCTTTTGATAACGTTAAAAAAAAGAAAATATACGTGTACGTTATTTTTTCATAATCTACATTCCGGACAAAAAAAAAAATCATCATCCCTATTACAAAGAAGCCAACTATTATGATAAAAGTGCCGAAACAACGAGCCCCCAATTGTTCCGCTATTCCTGGTCAAGGTAGCGCGCACGGTCACGGCGGGGAGGGGCGAGTGTGGGACCCCCCCCCAGCTAGATGGACCGACGACCTCAAAAAGATGGCTGGGACAGGCTGGATGCGGAAAGCGGAGGACAGGGTGTTGTGGTGTAGCTCGGGAGAGGCCTATGTCCAGCTGTGGCCTTGCGATAGGCTGAGTAGATTTAAAGAAAGCATAGAATAATGAGATAATCGAACAAAACAGTAAAATTTATGGAAATATGGAGAAGCTACACGCTTTAAAAGTTTTTGGAAAGGATTATACCCGTTCTTGTCGCGCGGTACGGATAATGTATGGCGCTAGTATGAAGTTACATAGTCGTTACGTCACTTTAAATGTGATAGTACCGTCCTTGTCTAGCAGTTATTTTTAAACATTTATAACTTGACAACTTTGCAAACAAATATTTTTAAGAGTTTTAAATAAAATAAATATCATCCCTGAATGAATGATATAATGAATGTATAATAATCACAGTAGATCACATCTTTAAGACTTTCGAGACAAAATAATAATTATAACTGACTGGACTCTACATAATGGTAGTTGCGAATGTATAAATGTAATTCTGTCTCCGAATTATCTCTCTGTATAGACAAAGTATGGTTACATCTATACACACACACATACATAAACTCACGTCATCTTCCCATGGGGTTAGGAACTACAGAATGCCACCTGCTACGATCCTATACTCCTTTTGCCCCGTTTACGTTCATACATCTGGTCATACACGCATACTGGTTACAGTGTAACAGTTCAAAATGGTTTCGGGGCGTTTACTGACAGCCTGCTAAAATAGGTAATTATAAAATATTAAAAAAAAACATACTAAGGTACAAGGAGTGAATTTCCGAGGATTTCTTCGGAGACCTTTTCTTCCTCGCTTCGGTATTGATGGGGCAGGGGTCTGGCACGCCAAGTCCCTGAAACAGACCATGCAATATAAGAAACTAGCTGCGCCGCGGTTTCACCCGCACAAGTCAATCCCGTGAGAATATCGGGATAAAAAGTATATATATGTCCTAATCCAGATGACTTAAGTATGCCAATTTTTTCCGTTCACCATTTTAGCGTGAAAGCGTAACAACAAACAAACAAACTCACTTTCGTATTTATAATAATTGAGAGCAGTGGTGGCCCAGTGGTAACGGCCCCGACTTACGAGTTGTAGGTCGTGGGTTCGAACTCAGGCAGGCGCTTTACTTTGTGTAAATAATTTCATCACCACTGCTCTCAAAAACAGTGAAGGAAAACATCGTGAGGAAACCGGCATGTCTTAGAACCAAAAATTCGAAGACATGTGATATCTACCAACCCGCACTGGGCCCGCGTGGTAGATTACAGCCCACTCCCTCTCACAGAGAGGAGGCCTGTGTCCCAGTAGTGGGAACATTAATAGGCTAATGATGATGATGATTTATAATATTACTTAGGTTAGTTGTATTAGCTAAACCAATTTAGACTTGTTTTCTTGCACATCGACTTTCAAGATAAATCAATCAATATGCCTAGCCTTTTACCAACTATGTTGGAGTCGGCTTCCAGTTCAACCGGAAGCAGCTGGATACCAGTATTTTACATGAGACGACTGCCTATCTGACCTCCACAACTCAGTTACTGGGTTATATCCCCTGGTAAGACTGGTTGTCAGACTACGAATGACAGCCGGGACCAACGGTTTAACGTGATTTCCGAAACACGGAGGGGTAATGGATGGTTACCCATCCACGAACCGACTGCTGCAAAAGTAGCTTAACTTTTAATCAACATAACCGTATAATAAATTCGATATAATTTTAAAAATTCAAACCTATGCATGTCCGTACAATTATATCGATATAATTTAAAAATTTCAATGTTTTAACCAGAAGGGTTAATCCCGTAATTAAAATCGTTCAAATCTAACAATCTCATATGAGCTTGTAGCGGTTAGACCGCCACATACAAACTACGCAGCAAAAAGACATGACGTCACACAATTCCTGCATCGCGCAGTTAGAGTTTACCGAGCGAATAACATAGATAAGACTATCCGAAATCAACTTACGGGCAGTTGCCCGCCAGACATAACACCCGTCTGGTTGAAGGATCCTCCCTTTTTTATGGTGGATCAGATGATGAGTGAACTTTCCTCCCTGTTCCTCATACCACCAAAAGCTCAAATGTCCGAAAGACTGATGCAGCTCGATAACAATTAAAATTTTATTGTGTCTCATTAGTGACAGTCAAGCGGATATTAGCGACAATCAATGTCAGATTATGACTGAGATCAGTAAGCGAACGTTCTTAAAAATACGCAAATTGCTCCTCTGGTTTGTAATCAAGCTTTACATTCTTTAGTACTTATAAATCAACATGAATTTGAAACGTAACTTACCCAACTCCTTCGGTATGCTTGGCTGAATGAAACACATGTTCTTTGTAAGCTTTTCGAGTCTCGAACTTGATGTCACATCGCTCACAGTATGTTTCAGTATGTGTTACACCTTCTTCAGGATTCTAATAATAAAAAAAAGATTAGATTAGATTTCTTAGCGTCCGTATCCTGGCTACGTTTCGGTGACCTTTTCGGGGAAACTGAAGGTTTCGTCTGTGCAATTATGGACGAAGTTATCCTGACGAATAACTACCGGAGACATATAATGAAGGACGGTACGGTTGACGTGTGTCGGGCATGCCACCGTCCGGGTGAGTCCATCAGACATATTATCTCTGGTTGTTCGCGTCTAGCTAACGGCGAGTACTTGCACAGGCATAACCAAGTGGCTAGGATTATTCACCAGCAACTTGCTTTGAAATATAAACTTGTGGATTCTGAGGTACCGTACTACAGGTATGTGCCCGACCCAGTTCTCGAAAATGACCATGTCACGTTATACTGGGATCGGTCTATCATTACTGACAGGACTATTGTTGCCAATAAGCCTGATATAGTGGTGATAGACCGATTAGTGCGCCGCGCAATGATAGTCGATGTTACCATTCCACATGACGGGAACCTCGTGAAAGCTGAGAAAGAGAAACAAATAAAATATCTCGACTTAGCACACGAGGTTGTCGACATGTGGAATGTGAGCTCGGCTATCATTGTGCCGATTGTCGTAACGGCCAACGGCCTGATGGCCGAAAGCCTCGACCAACATCTCTCGAGGCTCTCGTTAGGCGGTTGGATCAAGGGCCTGATTCAGAAGGCAGTACTCCTCTACACGGCTCGCATTGTGAGAAGGTTCCTGTCTCTGCAGCCCTAACCACCGGTAGCTTGGACCCTGCTCCCGACACCGGCGGAACACTATTTTTTATATTTTTAAATGTTTTTTATATCTTTTTTTTTAAGAAATATTTAAAAATGTAAATGAATATGTATATAAATGAATAAACGAAAAAAAGATTATGTTATTCTTAAATTCTTCTATATCTATGTATACAATGATGTTTAAGACAATGTTTATGTTCTTTCTCCAGTTTTAGCTTACCTACTGACAGGTTATATGTTTATAGAATGTTTAATTTATTTGACTTTATTATACAATTTTTTTTATTTTTATTTATTGTTGACATGATCTACTCATTACAATGTTTTCGTATGAGTTGTATTGCAATATGTGATTAGCTAGCGACCTCGACAGTAGATTATATATTATTCTTGACTAACTGTTGATCTATTTTTGATTTATTTTTACTTCAATGGTCCTAGTTTATCATATCTAATTATGTGACTTCGAGTTACAGCTTTATTAGCTATATGTAAGCGGGCACGCCCTTTATGCCTGGAGGCTTTATAATTCGGGTATTAAGTTCTGTTTACGTTTTTAGTTTTTATTTTTGCTTGAGTTTAGATTTCGATATTTTTTTTTTTTTTTTGTTGGTACATTGGCGCGTGCTAGCTGTCATTATGGCATATATTTTATTGAATGTTTTGTGTTGAGTAATGTAAATTATTTGCATACTATTGTATAGAATCAAGTTATTTTTTCTAACTGAACAGACAGCTGTGCTGCTGGGGAGTTTGTTGCGCCACTTCTTCTCTCCAGCAAAGGCACTAGGAAGTGGTGAAGGGCGGGCGTTTTTGGGGGACTGTCTTATGTAATTTTGACGTTCGAAAAGTGCTGATTCTCAGCCTAATTTGAATAAATGACTTTTGAATTTTGAATTTTGAATACATACAAACACGAGCATGATAATTTACAACAGGAGAGGACCAAGGGTTGATCCCTGGGGAACTCCGCAATATGTTACACTATAGTCAAAGCAAAATAAGCTTTCATTTATAAACAAATAACAAAAAATATTGTTGTATTAGATTCGGCATAATAATTTCGATCTTCTCTTAGAAAGCAACTTTATTTTCCAGAATATCGTGTTCTACTCTATTAAACGCTTCATGGACATCGAAATAGATTTTTCATCTAAAAAATTTCTGATAGCATAATGCTACTACTGTCGTAAATAATTTACGACATAATATCGCACCTGTAATCCCTGAAGGGTAAGGCAGATCAGTACAACTAACGAGGCTATATACTTACAACAACAGTATTTATATGCATGGTTCTTTTATGCATGTTTAGTCCTATTGTACTGACGAATGACGCGCCGCATAGAGTGCACACGTACTCGCTGCGATGCGTTCGTAAGTGTGTGTAGTATGTTGATAGGTGTCTGGATGAGAAACAAAATTTATTTTAATATTACATTCTGGCTGAGTGGAATAAAATCTTGAGAAAGAAAGAAATAATATATGAATGAGAGAGGGTTCGATTAGGAAAAGATTAAAACTCCGCAATGCGCCTCCCCATCTCGCTCCAACATGAAATAGGAGATCTGGGGATTCTGAAATGCAAATCTATTGAATCTAAACACTCATAACATAATACCTGAATTCCTCTCCACAATGAATGCATTTTCTTACCACCCCATTGTGATAATCATTGTGAAATAGAGCTGTATTCCTGCAAGTGAAAAAATACGTATGATGAAAATGACTGAAAAAGAAAACACATACGATTCTACTGAGCAGGATGCTACCATGACCTTGTGTGTATTTAACGGAGTGAAAATTTAAGAACAACTCCAGGCTGCTAGTGAGAAATTGAAACCAATTACATTGCCGACCTACACCCTAATTACGTAATATACGATCAATCATAATCTGAATAATTTTGAAGGATATAGCTAATCCATTGCGTCATATGTTCCAAAAATTTGTCTGCTCAACAACGTAAATAACGCAATGAATGTTGTTGAACTGTCAAAATGAACCAGATTGTGATTGATCGCAATTAGGGTATTGAGACTCGAATCCAGGACCCACGCTCAGCTATCACTAATCGACCATCAGATATCGTTGCGATAATTTATCGATAGGTAATCATTTTGCAAAATCAACCTAACTACAATCCGGTCGATGAATCATAGCCCGTCCGAACTTCGCGCAGGAGGCTGCGCAATAACATTTTATAGGAACCAAATGGTGACATGGGGCGAGTGTGAGTGAGAGAACATGCGCGAAACTTCGGAGAGCCTATGTTCAGACCGGCCATGACTCATCGCCGTATTATGCAGTACATACTCACTTCAATGGGCACATGAGGTCGCATCTCAGGCATTTGTACTTGGTGTAGTGTTGCGTTATATGCCTCGTTAGATGACACTTCAACTTAAAACGCATGTTGCAGAAGCGACATTCCACTGGGCCTAGTGACTGGAAATACATTTTTATCGAATAATGATTTCGATTATTGCTATCACGTCTAAACAAGTAGAATAAAATAATGATTTAGAAAAATAATAACTTAATCTGTGAATATTTTAGAATATGTTTATATTAGGTACGTACATTACTATTCATTTTCATACAAATTAGCGCCCGTCCATGTGTTGTTGTATTTCATTTCTGTGTGTTCTGGTAAACAGCTTGTAGAGAAAGAAAAGGGGTATCAAAAACTTGATACATACCTCACTATGCCTTAATTTAATATGTCTGTTCAGCATATCCTCTTTAGAAAACCCCTTATAACAATCAGAACATTTATAAGCCGCCGACACATACTTCCGATCTTGTGCTCTCGCTTTAAACTCTTCCAGAGCTTCCTCTTCAGTCAAATTGATCTTCAACCAATGATTAGGATCTAAGTAATTCTTATTTGTACTGAAAACTTCAAATTTTTTAGCTTTTGTGTCAGAAATATCTGTTTTAGCTTTGTTTTTCTTTCTTTTTTTTTCTTTGTGGTTTTTATTAAAAACTATTTCATGGTCACTGTTTGCTTGTTCAGTTTTGAAGTCTATTCTCTCTTCTTCAACAGTAATTTCATCGCTAAATTCTTCCTTGATAGCTGGTTTTTCAACATCATTAAAATTTTCTGAATTTGAATCACCATCATCGCCACAAAAAATTCTATCATCCTCAAAGTGTGGTGTTGCCTTTTTTGCTGTATTTTTATCAATACCAATATTTGTTTTTTCATCTACAATTGACTCTGACTGTTCGTTAATCATTTCATTCTTTATTTCAGCTAGATTTTTATCATCCAAAGAGTTGTCACTATCATAATATTCTATTACATATTTTTCTATTTCTGGTATTTCATCTTTTTTTACTTCCTTTAGCAGATTCTTTGATAGTGTTTTATTTTTAGTTATGTATGTTCTGACTCTTTTGCTAACTGTTATAATGTCTATTGGTGACTGTAAATTCTTGTCTTGTCTGTCTATTTGAGAAATAGACGTTAAGGTGATCTGTAAAAATAATAGTTGTACTGTTTTATTGTACACTACCTATATAGCTAAAGTTATGTGTTTTGAACGACTTAGGGTGAGTTCACACCGAGACGTGACGCGACGTGATGATGCTTGAATACGCCAGTGTTTCGCACTGCGCAGCCCGGCGTCGCGACACGCATCGCAACGTCGTGGCACGTCTCGGGGTGTGCGCTGCGGAACGTGTCTTCGCTGCGAGCTCCCACCCCTCTAGCTAATAGTAGAGACAAGTCGCCACGACAGCTTCAGGCTGAGCCTCGCGCTACGTCACGGGGCTTCGTTCACCGCAAGGCAGCTCGGGGCGCAGAGCGGCGTAGCGCGACGCCGCGGGACATTTTCTAAATATCTCAATTTAATGTGTATCTTTTTAACCGACTTCCCCAAAAGGAGGAGGTTCTCAATTCGGTTGTATTTTTTTGTGTAATAAATAAAGATATATTTTGTATCACTATTTTCAAAAGTGCGCGCTGCGTCGCTTCGCGTCACGTCCCGGTGTCAACCAACCCTAAATGGGATGTTCCTCATGATTTTTAGGTTTTAAATTGAACCTTTTTTTATTTTTCTGGAATTATGGTTGTTTCAATATCTTCTATTTTTAAGTTATTATTGGATGAACAAAATTAACTTTAGATTTAAATTTTCAACTAATATAAAGAATTTATTTATTTATTTATTTATATATACTTTATTGTACACCAGATAACACATTACAAAAAGAAAAAGTAATACACTACAAAATATACAATGGAATGGATATATATAGAATTCCACTTACAGATCCACTCCAAAGCAACTCCTTGAGAGCCTTCTCTCCCATCCAGCATTTTTCTTTGAATTTATGAAACTTGTACAAGATAGCCGCACACTCATAACAGAAGTAATTGGGTAAGCCATCTTTTTCATTTACCTGTAATAATAATTAGAGAGAGCCGTTGCAAATAGTCAAGATTTTAAATGTTTGCCACAAAAGAACTCTTATGAGGAGCTATAAAATAAAATTATTGAAGGTTCAGACAGAATACAGTGTCTCAATATATGTCATCAGCGTCATCACAGATGTTTTTTCAACTTTTCTAAAAATTATATTGTTTATTTCAGACTATATATGAGCCGAGATATTTGTGAAAAACATTTTAATGTACAGGACGAGGACATACTACTAAAGAAAGATAGGAAAAGTTAACAAGGAAAAAAAAGAAATAATGAAAAGACACATTATCAAATACATAACCCAAGACATTATCAAATACATAACCCAAGAGAGATGAGAAATGACCCCAAATATCTAATAATTATTATTGAAATTCTGATTTGACTTGAGTATTTTTTTATTTTGGCATTCTTTTTTTAATGTACTTAAATTAATTAAAATTTTATTCTGTATAATGTTGCGATTAGTACCTAATATATTCATTTGCACACGTCATTAGGTTATAATACAATGTACCTTTTATACCTGTAACACCTTTTAAACACGTAGCAAATAATTATTTGACTTATTTGCATGTTTATCTACCAAGTGGCCGTGGTATTTATTTCAAGGACACAGCCAAGATGTAATACTGCTTACTGTATTATACTGTGGCTCAGGCCATAAAAAAGTAAGTAATAGTAACTCATCTGGTTGGTGGGTCGTTCGCTCCATAGCGCCCCTAAGGCTACACTCCAACCCAACCACTCATCTTCTACCGTAGGTATACCGAATGGAACCGGCCCAGAAAAATTATAGGTTCAATTATTAGGTTGATTAAAAGTCAAGTTTTCATTCATAAGTACCTACGCAGTTTAATTTAATTATTAGATTCCAAAGTTCTAAATGATAAATATTGGGTAAATGAAATGAAATGAAATGAAATCTTTTATTTCCAGTAAAAACTTGTATAACCTTGTGAAGAAAAGGTTGTGCCAGAGACTACTTTAAAACAAAACCTTTAACCTTTAAATATAAAAAGAAATACTTGCTTTTCTGGCCATCATTTCTTCATAATATTGTTTTAAGTGAAAACTGCCGTAATTATACAGTTTTACATCTTTGCACAGACATATGCGGCAAACTTTGAGGTCCGACATTTTGCTACATTTATATTACGCTAAGAATTAATATTTCAAGCAATACTGTACATAGTTTTAAATAAAAACAATAACAAAACAATAAGATTTCCCTCGGAGCAACAATCTCAACTCAAATCTGTCACTGCTGTCAGTCAGTCAAGTGTCAAATCGAATTTGAAAATTGACAGTCGGTGGTTTTTAACGAAATAATAGAACATAGGCTTTTTAGTACATATGGGCTTTGCGTGCCTCCTTTGATGGGCCAAGGAGGACGCTGCTGGACGCTCGCCGCCCGCGTTGTAACATTTTTTTTCTTTACATCTTTTGGGACCATAGGGTTCCAGTCCTTTGCAAGGCGTAGGTAGGAGGGGCCGAAACCAACTCGCAGAGGTTCGTTAGATGCTTTTAACGAAATAAGGCACCTAACAGACTTTTTTAGAGACCACTCTTTAGCAGAGAAAAGCACTTCAATAACCAGTCATGGCTACTGCCCTGTAATCTGTAAGCGATTTTTGTTTTCTACAACGGTAGTTGAGACGGAACTGAATGGCAAGTAAGGCCATTCAGTTTCGTCTCATCTCTTCAATCTGCACCTACCGTGTGAAACAATCTGTAAAGGACCGGCCAGCCACTGCTTGGAGCGCGTGTGAACTTCCTATGCTGTAATCCAATCCACACCCTAATTGCGAACACACTTTCAATCACAATCCGAGAGTTTGAAGGATATTGCTAATTCATTGCTTCATCTATTTGAAAACGTTTCGTCTGCTCAACAACGTATAAAACGCAATGAACTTGGGTGAACTGTCAAAATGAAACTCATTGCGATCAATTGTTATTTTCTGTGTATTACTCAATTACAGATCGTGCTCATAAACGGCAACGACCACTAACCACAACCACACACACACACACTAACACTAACGAAACTGGCTAATTGGCTGTTGCGACCAAAAGCGCGATTCGTATCGGTTTACCCTGATCGGTGCGAAGAAAAGTCATGATCGTGGCCATCCAGTGCGCGAGATCCCTATAGAATTAAAATAAACATACTTATAAATCCATCATTATAAACTAATGCAATTAATGTAAGCCTACTTACATTAATTACATTAGTTTTTTTTTTTAATGGAGAAGCTCTTGGCCTGCATCTCACCTGATAGTAAGTGATGATCAGGCCGAAGGTGGAAGCGAGCTTCACCCGGAATTCTCAACCACAGAGGAACTGGCTATCTTATCTCTAACTGCCGAAACACAAAAATGCTGTTAACATTGTTATTATGGTGACAGACATAGATAATGGTGACAGACTTAGATAAGATGATGGTAGCTAGCCTGGCGGACTAAGAACAAACCCTAACACCAACCAAACAGAGCAGAAAATTTTGTTCCCACTGGGAATCGAACCCGGGACCTTATATAATAATGACGTACAGGGCTGAAGTCAGGAATTCACTTGGGGGGGGTTTGGGTTGACAATCAGAAGAACTCTTTCAGAAGAAATAAAGTATTTCTGATTTCGAGAGGGTAAATGAGTCTAAATGGGGGCCCGGGGCCCAGTTATGCCGAAAACTTAAAGAACTAGAAGAACAGTAGAAGAATATAAGAGCGAGCGGAGCGAGCTCGATAATTTTGCACCTTATATTTATATTTAGAATATATAGGAGGCCCCCGCGGACCGCACCTGCCACCCTGACCGTTCATTATAACTTGTGACGCCTTGCCGTCATGATGGCTCCATTGCATGTCAAGCTATTTTGAACTCTATCTCTATTGAAACTAAACTTAGTCTTGTAGTCTGTAAAACAACGTAGTGAATATCGCTGAACTGTCAAAATTAACTTACTGTTGACTGAAACCCGGCGTCATTTGTAGATCTTTGACAGTCGTTACTCGGGTAGTCAGAAGCCCGAAAGTCTGACGAGTCTTACCAAGAGGTATTGTGTTACCCAGTAACTGGTATGTAGAGGTCCGATAGGCAGTCGCTCCATGTACCAATACTCGTATTCAGCAGCATCCGGTTAGACTGGAAGCCGACTCCAATATAGTTGGGAAAAGACTAGGCAAATGATGCTGACTGAGGCTGGGATATTTTGTCGACGATGCGCATGTTCTATGTTATAGGGTTTCGTTTCCGCACTTAGTCCGTCAGGTGGACCGTTGTACGTTTTTTGTGTGTGACGATGCGCATTATTCAACATACAGACAAGCATAAACCATGAAGTTTTAATTAGTGCTTAAGGTCGCTGTCCACGAATCAAGGGTCCTATAGCCTCCGCTTACTTGGTTACGATCCGCCAATATTGTTAGTAACTATCTCACAATGCCACTCAGATCTAACCTTCTGCTAGGCAGTGTGGTTGACCAATCACTGACAGGTGCAAGTTATTAAGGGCGAATTTCATCAATGGAACTGAACGCGATCAGCACGTAAACCACGTTTAATGGCTGTCACTGTCATTATTTTCTGTGAAATATTGACACTAACAGCTTTTGAACGCGGTTTAGATGTGAGATGAAATTCGCACTTAGGTCACTTGCTAAACTTCTCACCAGAACACGAGTTACACTCCTACAACTCGTGCCAACACGAGTTAATAAATAATAATAAATAAATAAATAATCCTTTTATTAAAAAAACAGTTACAGTTTTAGTTACATAACTATTTAATTGTATTATTTCTCTTATACAAAATACATACATAACTTCACGCCTTCTTCCCAAGGTGGGAGGGAGAAACTACAGAACGCCAACTGATGCGATCCTAACGTACTGCTTTCACTCTCGTCATACACGCACGCCGGTTGCGAGTGCTACGCAAAATATTCTATAAATACTTGTCGAGTGTCATATTGTCGTCCGAGTCCTCGTGGCCGTTAACATCCTTTGATAGATCGTCGTTTTTCTTTTTTCTGTTCCTGAAATAATAAATTAAATAAACTTTTAGAATTGCACCTTTATTTCTGAACATATTTTATAATGCTAAAACTAATGATAAATAAAAAAAATTGGCAACGTCGCAAATACCTGTCAAATATTTACCTGTTGTGATTAATTTGGCAATTATTACACTATGGAAATAAGAAATGTCGCTAACTACACTCCATAGGTATAGGTAGTTAAATAAAGGCAAATAAAAAAAAACATGTGACCTGAGGGCCTAGACAAATGACATTCGCTTCGGAGCGATTCTATTTCGACAATCGCTATCGCTTCAACGACGTACCTACACTACGTTTCGCTATCGTCTGATCCATTGGTTTCTTCGATAAAAATTACATATTGTCTCTGGTCTTTCGTTAGCAAGTTATCGTTCGAGGCTGTATGAATGGAATGATGTTAAATATATAATTATGTTTTAATTTAATTTATAAATGATCACGTGACGTTTTGATAGCTTTTGTCAATCCCATACATTTTTGACTTTTCTACTAGCGTTATCGCTAATCGAATGTTACTCTGTCTAGGCCCCTTTGAGGGCCTAGACAAAGTAACATTCGATTAGCGACTGACAGTTGACAAGTAACCGACTGAACGTAATACCTGTCACTTCAGTCATGCTACGTCACAGTTGTACTCTTCAATTTAGCAACGTTTTATTCGTTGACGTTTAGAGTTTAGGCTCTTTACAATAGACAGATTACAAAATATTATAATCAATATTTTAGTTCACTAGTTAGCCATATTTCATATTTCCATACAGTAATATTGCCGAATTAATCAAAACAGCGAAATATTTTACATCTATTTGCGACGTTGCCAACTTTCAGAATGAACTATTACATGGGATGTAAACACAACTGGCGAAATGTGGGTGTACAGTCACGAGCACTAATATGTATACAATAAGCAACTGTATGCAAAATGTTGTTACGAACATAGTATATTGGAACCCGTATTAACATTATGGTATATATGGTAATAGGTCTTATCTCAAAGTTGCAGTCAATATTCCACGAGAATATAGCTTTTGAATAACACTAGAATGTCACAATGAACTAGAACAATTAACGGTATCTAGCCGCAACACGGTGACACTACAATGGATAAAAGGACACAGTGGATCGCTAGGCAACGACGCAGCTGACGAACTGGCTAGACGAGGATCCAGCACGGCAGTCTGTGGACCCGAACCTATCGTTCCCATCCCCTTCAACCAAATACGCAGGTGGCTACAGGAGCTCACCCACACACAAGCGGAGACCTGGTGGAATTCGACACCAGGCTGCAGGCAGTCCAAGGAAGCTATGCCATTCTTGGATAGCAAGCTGACCAGGCGTTTATTACGCCTGGTCAGAAATGGCCTGCGCCTGGTGACGGGGACCATCACAGGACACTGCTCGCTAAACAAACATTTCCACACGATAGGCATAACGGACAGTCCTCTGTGCAGGGCGTGCATGGAGGCTGAGGAGACCGTCGCGCACGTGCTCTTTGAATGCACAGGCGTCACCCAGATTAGAACAGAAACCCTCGGGTCACCCAGATCTTACACTGATGTTCTAAACAGACCAGGAGCTTTAATTAACCTCTGGAGGGAGGTGGGCTGGTTGGAATAACCCCCCCAAACGGCCGCCATGGCCCACGTACAATGGTTCACTTGACGGACTAAGTGCGGAAACCAAACCCTATAACATAGAACATCGCTTTTGAATTTTGCTAAGTGGATACAGATTAGCTCTCGTGACGGTACAAGACATAATGTGCTTACGTGTTTGATACGCTTTCACGCTTTAGCGTGAAAGCGTATCAAACACGCCAAAATTCACGCCAAATTTCATCCAAATCCGTTCAGCCGTTTTAACGGCTGAACGGATTTGGATGAAATTTGGCCTGGAAATTTGGCCACCTTTTATCCCGATATTCCCACGGGATGGAGACTTTTGCGGGTGAAACCGCGGTGCGCATCTAGTGCTAGATATTTTATATCTTACCTCTTCGGATACGGCTCTTTGAGATGGATGGTGCGGTAGTGTAGCTTCATGCTGCTGGATTCCTTGAACCGTTTGTCACATAGAGTACAAGCCACCGGCTTCTCATTGGAGTGCGTCTGAAAAATATAGCATAAGGATAATCAGCCTATAATGTTCCTATAGTGGGCTGTAATCTACCACGCGGGCCCAGTGCGGGTTGGTAGATATCACAAGTCTTTGAATTTTTGTTTCTAAGACATGTTTCCTCACGATGTCTTCCTCCACCGTTTTGAGAGCAGTTGTGATGAAATTATTTACACATAGTAAAGCGCCTGTCAGGTTTTGAACATGATCTACAACTCGTAAGACGTGGCCTTTACCTCTCGGCCACCACTGCTCAATCAAATCCAAGCACTCGATTTGGTTTGGTGAAATGCTACACAGTGATGAAAGGGGGCAAGAAAACTACGGTTTGCGTAAATCCTTGTTTCTAAATGATGTTATTTCCACTTTCTCAAACATCAACTTTATACAAGTGTAAATTAAATAAAGTTGATTTTAGACTGATTAGTACTGTTGAAAAGGTCACAATTTGAAGTTTAGAAGGTATTATAAAGGGTGGCAGGCACATCCAAGCGAAAACTGTTACCATGGATTCAGTACATGATTTTGAAAACCCTGAGTTTTATTTTTACCAATATCTCGACGACACAACCACGAACACAACACTACGCCGCTATAGTGCCGCGCGATCTGCCCGCTGGTTTCGAGAACGTTGCCCGCGCCGCTCCCGCGCCCCCACCGCCGCCGCCCCGCTGCCCGCAAGATTCGAGGCAGAGGCCTTAGAGGATCGAAAAACAGTTCCTACTGCAGAGTGGTACACTAACAATTGTTTGCCACTTGTCTTGGAAAAAGTTCGGGAGAAACGACCTCGCAGTAGGATCCTCCTTCACATTTTTATTTATTTCCGAAAATGAAAGAAAAACTTTGAGGTAAACGTTTTATGGATGCCGAGAAAGCAGTGGCTGCGTTTCAAAATGCCGTCGAAGAGACCCCTAAGGATGAGTGGGCAATAATTAATTGTGTTACAAGGGGACAAAGTAATATTTTGTTCTTCCAGGGCGTTATTTTGAATTTCTCGCTAAGCTCAGGATTCTATAGTAGAATCCCGACCCTAGCGAGTGATTCTAAAGTAGAATCCTGAGCTTAGCGAGGAATTCAATATACGCCGCCCGAGAACAAAATATTTGCCCCGAGTGACACTATTTTTCATCACTACCTATGAGAAAAATAAAAAGCTACTTACTCGACTTTTTTTTTTCATTATACCTTCACGCGAGCGCCTCCAACCTAACTACGCAAATCAGTACGCTATCAAAAGCACGGAGTGGACCAATCAGAAGAGAGAAACCTCAAACTCCCTAGGGAGCAAAGTTGAATTTTGCTCCCGCTATCCTCTATAGGCAATTGTCGTTTTTCGAATAGGTGTGATGAAAAATCCTTTTCTCAGTGGTTCCATCGGATGCAGCGATGTAATGATGTAAATGGACAGTATTTTGAAAAGATATTATAAAACTAATAACTTGCTAGTTTGTTCAGTTTTTGATTTTCTAAGAACTTTCAGTGTCATCTTCGTATTACTATTATTCATTTGAGACTTACTCTACTCTTAATTATATGTTATAAAAGACACCCACCACGTCCGCGGAGTTTCGCTAGTTAATTTAATCTAACCCTGTATTTTTTTAGTTTCAGTTTTCCGAATTCTTAGCTAACTCTTACCAGTTGATGTTTAGTCATGCCTGCTTTGGTGGTAAACTTTCGTCCGCAAGTGTTGCACGCGTGTAGTTGCTCGCGAGTGTGAATGTTCTGGTGACTTGGTACGCTGGCCAGCTATAATCAAAAGAGATACTTAAATGAATAAATATCAGGATAATATTTTTTTTGCACTGTTTTGGAAATAGGCTACTTGGATAAAAGGTAACAGTTCCAGTATCACCTTCCGTGTGTATTTCATCACTACATAGTATAAAACAAAGTCGCTTCCCGCTGTCTGTCCCTATGTATGCTTAGATCTTTAAAACTACGCAACGGATTTTGATGCGGTTTTTTTTAATAGATAGAGTGATTCAAGAGGAACGTTTATATGTATAATACATGCATAATATAGTAAGCTATAATTTATAAATATATCACGCGAGCGTTGCCGCTGGCGGAAGATAGTAATCAATATTTTAGTTCAAGTTAGCGATGGTTCATATTTCCATACAGTCAATCTTCCTAGCCTTTTTTCCCAACTATCTTGGGGTCGGCTTCCAGTCTAACCGGATGCAGCTGAATACCAGTATTTTACATGGAGCGACTGCCTATCTGACCTCCACAACCCAGTAACTGGGTAATACGATACCCCTTGGTAAGACTGGTGTCAGACTTTCAGACTTCTGACGACTCGTAACGACTGTCAAAGATCCACAAATGACACCCGGGACCAACGGCTTAACGTGCTTTCCGAGGCACGGAGGAGTCTCGGTATGTTAAGATGGTCACCCATCCACTGACCAACCCCGGCAAGCGTAGCTTAACCTGATGGATCGACCAGTGCGGCTTGTTATTACTTAGCCACGAGCTCCTCTATAACATCATATTTCCATACAGTAATATTGCCAAAGCCTTGCTGCAGCATCACCTGGAATTTGCAGGATATCCAACTCCCTTACCAACTTACAGCAGGTATCGTGTTTAGGCTCATTGGAATGGTCTCAATGAATAGGTTATAGATAGATGGTGAACAGCGCCTGGTGATGGAGTAGGAAAGAGAAGATGATGGGGTTTTGCAAAATGTTTAATTTATGCTTGCAGGTAACCGATATTAAACCGGTAACCTTAATAGAGGTACATGTTTCTTCTTGGTTACCCAGATAACGGTAACCTTAGTCGTAGAAGTAACCAAAATTGTGTGAGTGAAAGAAGCAAGTAATTAGATAAACGTCAGCGTACCGCTATTGAGGCTCCACAAATCTCACAGATGTATCTTCGGTCTTCCTTCGGAAGAGGAACATCCCTATGGTCCTCAGTGCGATGTCTCATGTATTCCGTCAGACTTTTGAAGTGTCTGTTGCACTGTAAATAATAGTTTATTTATTACATACAACATTATAAACCTTCAGAATAGAGATGATGGCTAATATTAGGAGTGTTCGAACAAGTAATGTAATTACAAAGTATAGAAAACCTTTTTTACTAAAAAAAAAACCGGCCATGTGCGTCTCGGAGTACACACAATGAAGGATTTCGTAGTTGGGATAAATTTATCCCAAGAACAAATTTAACATTGTAGACTTTAGAAACATGTTCTCCAACTGCAAACAGTGGCGTGCACTCCGTACATGCAAATAAGCTCTGCATACCCTGTAGTCCCATACATACATGTCCCTCAAAATGATAAATAACTATAACAAAAAAAAAACATGGTATCGAATTATTGATCTACATCTCATCGCATAGCGTTTTGCTTCCCGTGTTAATTTCGCGCCATCTATTACTTTTTTTTGGAACTAGTTGAAGCGGCAAACAGCCGAACATCCGCCGCCGCCGCAGGCTCCCCCCGTGAGCAAAAGCATTACTACACGTTGCTTATTTGTCATACAACGCATCTCGTGAATTCTCGTGTAGTACACAGCAAAAGTGTGACTGTGTGCGTGAAAATGTGAGCGCGTGTTTGTGTTTTAGAAGCAGAGCTTACATTCCAACCCGTCCGAATTGAGAAGCCATAAAAGCACCCCTCTTATTTGTTGATTGTAGAGGGTCGACTTTTTTAGTCGGATTAACCAAATTTATTCGTTCGTATTAGTTCGTAATTACAAAGTTTCTTTAACCTATTCTTCCGATTGTTTTTCTTGGCGCAATATATTGATTTTCTAAGTAAATATTTAGTAAGTTAATTGTAAAAAAGTTAAAATTGGACCTGTGAAACCTGTGTTGGCTGCAGATTTTAATTAATTGAAACGTATTTCATTAAATTAAAATCTGCCGTATTTTCGACGTTATCTTTTGAGAAAAAAGTTCTATTGATTGCAAAGGGAAGGTGTGCACCCGGGTTGGATTGAATTAAAAAAATAGGTGATGCTACTTGTTATTTTCGTAAAAAGTTTTACGATTATTATTAGGTAGGTACCTACACAGGCTAACAGGTTGTGTACACAAACAACACATTGTATTGTTTCCCTTGCATTTGGTTTACAAATCTAGATAAAGAGAATGTTTGGATCTAGGTATAACGGATAAGATTATTATTCAGATATAACATCATGCGAAGGCAATGGCGTAAGAGTCGGGTAGGGTAGGTAGTCGGTGGGCCACCGAACGAAACAAGCTGAAACTGGTACGTTTTATTTTAATTTTAGCCGTGCATACCCTGTCTGAAATATCTGTGCACGCCACTGACTGCAAATGTAAGTTGATCGATTATTACTCGTTTACTTGTAGAGCCTCTTTGGCTGTGATAGTATTCCTTTTAATTTCTTTATGTATACTACTGCCGTGAATTTTTTCACGTGTCCAAAACCAACCAAATGGTTGAGACACTTGACTCTAACAAAAATTAGCACTTAAAAGCTTTATATTTCGCAAATGGATTCCTGAATCCAAAAATGGTTTTGACATACTCACAATATTTTTGAACGATTTTTCCAATGACACCCCGTACCACGGGAAAGACGAAAAAAAAAAATTGGGATGCCTCGATACGCCTTTTTGCCGATACGATACCGATACCTATGCTCTTATAAAATATCGGCGATACCGATACGCTTATTGAATTAAAAAATAAAGGTAAAATAAATACAACACAATTCAAGTTATTTAAATTAAGAACATATAACAGGACAAACGAAATAAAACCATTTAAAACTATAGACAGGTTGAAATTAGACGCACGACAACAGTCAACCTAGCGAAATGGGATAGTTAAGCGAGTACGAGGCCAAAGTGGGCGGGCGAAACAAGACACTGAATGAAGCGCGGGGTTTTCGCGAGCATAGTTAGTTTGTGTCTCGTTTGCAACGAAATAGACGAGACGACACGCGTGTTTACATACAATTTTTAAAGCGCGAAATTTTAAAAATATCGTTGAATCGGCCATAAAAATATCGCCGATGCCGATATATCGGCAAACTAAATCGCCGAGATATCGGCATCGGATGCATCATTAAAAAAAATACCCACCCTAAAAAAAAATTGTAAATTCTTAGCGCAGGTATGCTGGAAGAAATTTCTGTACAATTAAGCATCACTTTTGTACGTACATTTCTTTTTCGTATTTGTCTGTTTATGTGTGTGTACATAAATTTTAAATAAATAAAGTTCAAAATGGTTTCAAGAGGTGTGCTACCTGTAAGCTTGCTAGGTAATTGATAAAAAATATAAAAAATACGAAAACATACTATGGTACAAGGAGTGCTTATCCGACGGTCTCTTCGGATACCTTTTTGTCCTTGTATTGGTATTGATGGGGCAGGGGTCTCGCATACCAAATCCCTGAAACAGACCAACTATATATCCTACTAATATTATAAATATGAAAGTTTGTATGTTTGTTACTCAATCACGCGAAAACGGCTGAACGGATTCGGATAGAAATTGACACGCAGATAGTTTATAACTTGCATTAAGAGCGTTTACGACGTACGGCATTTCATACAAACTTTCAAGCCCTTGTTTTACTTCATACGCATAAGCAGGAAACAAAGGTCTAAAAAGTTAGTTATGAACATTTTAGAAAATTTGCGTTACAGCCAAATTAGACCGATTTTAAATTATCCATAGAAACAGAGATTTCCAGTTATCTGTTTTTTAATAAGACATTTCGAAAATGTATAAACTGCAGATAATTATAAACTGTAATCATCAGTGCCACAAGGCCAATTCCCGTAATAAAATGTACAAACTCTAGTCGCAATGTCATCTCAGCGCCAATCAATGTCAAAAAATATATTGCTTGATAGATGATAACCGAGATCAGAATGCAAACGTTCTTCGTCGTTCTGCAAGCTTTATATTCTTTAGTACTTATAAATCTACATGCAATTAAAACGTAACTTACCCAACTCCTTCGGTATGCTTGGCTGAATGAAACACATGTTCTTGGTAAGCCTTTTGCGTCTCGAACTTGATGTCACATCGCTCACAGTATGTGTCAGCATTTGTCACACCTTCTTCAGGATTCTAATAAACAAAAAAAGATCATTTTATTCTAAGGCGCCATCTTTACGGACGAGAGAATCGCGGCGATAGTCACGCTGTGCCTTCAAATTATCACCGCGATGATATCGCCGTGTGGAGATTGATTCATAGAGTTTCTATTGAATTTGACACTCGGCGAGCCTGTCTCCGCAAATTTCTCGCCCATGGATTTGGCATCTATGTACTTCATTATCAGCCTATTAATGTTCCCACTGCTGGGACACAGGCCTTGTCTCTGGGAGAGGGAGTGGGCTGTAATCTATCACGCGGGCCCAGTGCGGGTTGGTAGATGTCGCATGTCTTCGAATTTTTGGTTCATAGACATGCCGGTTTCCCCACGATGTTTTCCTTCACCGTTATTGTTAGTTAGTATTTTCAAACACGAAAATGATATATTACAACAGGAGAGGACCAAGAATTGATCCCCGGGGACTCTACAATATGTTACACTAGAGTCTAAGCAAAATAAGCTGTTTAATTTACAAACCTAAATAAAAATAAAAACAAACTATTAGATTCGGTCCCATTAATTCGATCTGCTCCTAGAAAGCTATTTTATTTTCCAGCATATAATGCTCTACTCTATTAAACGCTTCATGGAAATCGAAAAAGATTTTTTATTTGAAAAAGTTTTTGATAGCATAAGATATGTTTTGATCGTAAATAATCGACAACATAACACCGCGCCTGTAATCCCCAAAGGGCAAGGCAGATCTGTAAGTATAGGTATGTATAACTCCCATGTAATAAGGGGCGAGCCTATTGCCATGAACCGGGCACAAATCAAGACTGCGGGCTGCTATTGAGAAATTCCTGATGGAAAAACCCAATAACAATTTGTCCGACCTGGGAATCGAAGCAAACTACAAATGCATACTTACAACAACAGTATCTAAATGCATGGTTCTTTTTTTATGGATGTTGAGTCCTGCTGCACTGACGAATGACGCGCCGCATATAGAACACACGTGCTCGCTGCGGTGCGTGCGTAAGTGTGTGTAGTATGTTGACAGGTGTCTGGTTGAGAAACAAAAATTATTTTATAACATTAAATTATATCTGAGTGGAATAATTAACTAAAGAAACAGCACAACAAAGACATAATATGAATAATAGAGGCTTCAAAGGAAGACTAAGATTTACAGATCCGCAATAGGCCTCCCCGTCTCTCTCCAACAAGAAAATCTAGGTAGGAGATCTGGGATTCTGAAATGCAAATTTATGTTGAATCTGATCACTGATGACAGACTTTAAAGCACAAAATACACACAAAGCGAGTGCGTGTCGGGTGCGGGTCGGGACGTGCCGTACGGCGGGCTGGCGCGGCTCCCGCTCCCGACCCGCTCTGCGCCCGACCCGCGTACTTTTTTCGTATGCTGACGTCCATAGAATATAAGGAATTACAATATATACAAGCCCGCCGTACTCCCGTCTCGACACGCACCCGCTTCGTGTGTAATTTGAGCTTAAGATTCGTCAAGAAAAATTAGCTTAAATGATCCGTAAATGTCCCGTAAATAATGGATCAAACGTAACGGGTAGGTAGCTTACCTGATTTCCAACAACTAATTTGACCCGTTAAATAAATCATCATCATCAGCCTATTAATGTTCCCACTGCTGGGACACAGGCCTCCTCTCTGTGAGAGGGAGTGGGCCGTAATCCACCACGCAGGCCCAGTGCGGGTTGGTAGATGTCACATGTCTTCGAATGTTTGGTTCTTAGACATGCCGGTTTCCTCACGATGTTTTCCTTCACCGTTTTGAGAGCAGTGGTGATGAAATTATTTTGCACAAAGTAAAGCGCCTGCTTGGGTTCGAACCCACGACCCACAACTCGTAAGTCGGGGCCGTTACCACTGGGCCACCACTGCTCTGTTAAACTAAACTAAACTGTTAAATTACATTTAATTTGGAAATTAATTTTATTTGAAAAAAAAAAAACTTGTATTGAAAAGTTTTTTCTTTGCGATGAAAAAACCAAACATTATTTTAAAAACTTGTACAATTACTAAAGTTTACAAATTGGTATAAAACTTTCGTCTAGTACTTGTCGTTACAAAGACATTGCTGTGGATCTGAGAGAGGTGCAAAATTAACAAAATAAAATAAAATTGAAAAAGTGTGCACAATTCAACTTTTTTCTTGAAAATGTTTTACTGCAGTATTTCAGAGGTCACTGAATTAATGAGGCATCTCAGTCTATGAAAAGAATTAGGAGGTCGTACTGAAAAAAAAAAGTTACGGGACACCTGTATAATAACCTTAATTTACAGTATTACAAATGAAGTATACCTGAATTCATCTCCGCAATGAATGCACTTTCTCATTACCCCGTTATGATAATCATTGTGAAATTCAGCTGTACTCCTGCAAGAGAAAAAATACGTATGATGAAAATAATTGAAGTAGAAAACATACAATAATGTGATTCTACTGAGCAGATGCTACTATGAACCAGTATGTTTTTTTAGACTACATTGTATTCTACCTCTGGGCAAAGGCCTCCCTTTTTCCTACCATATCTCTCTATTTTGTGCGATCTCTGCCCATGTTGGCTCCATAACATTAGATCGTTAAGTCATCGTTGTAAAAATTAGAGAACAACTCCAGGCTGCTAGTGAGTAATTGGAAACAATTACACCGCCGACATGAGAGTCGAATCCAGGACCCACGCTCAGCTATCACTAATCGACCATCAATCATCATTGCTCCAGACCCTAGGTCCCGGAACTTTTGAAGGCGTACGAGGGGCCGAAGCCAACTCGCAGAGGTCCATTAGACGTCTTTAATGAAACGAGGCACAAACCGACGATTCTCCCTGTTTGCACTATACTAGTGCACCCAAGGACAACCTCCGGGACTATTGCTGGATATGAAAACAACGATATTGGTTTATGGGCTAAGTGAGCTGGTTATTTAGAACTATGGAAAGCCCCTGCCTGGCCAATATTTTATATAAAAAATACAGGTAAAATGGCAGGGGGTGACTTACAATCATAATAATATATATATATTATTTTATCCGTGCATACCATAACATTGATCAGGCAGGGGACATAGACCTTCCATAGTTCTAAGTAACCAATCCACTATAGCCACTCAAACCCATAGCCCAATATTTTTTGTTTTCATTTTTTGCACTTGCATAGTGCATACAGGGATAATCGTCGGTTGGTGCCTCATTCCATTTAAAATTGTCTAAGGGGCCTCTGCGAGTTGGCTTCGGCCCCTCGTACGCCTTCCAAAGGACCGGGACCCCATGGTCCCGAGATATGTTAACATATATACATTATAATCTTGATAATTATTAATAAATAAAATTATTAATTTAGCAAAATTTGCCTAAATACAATACGACCGATGAGTCATGAACTCATGACCGGTCCGAACTTTACGCAGAAGGTTGCGCAATCATATATTTTTTAGGAATCAAATGGTGACATGAGGCGAGTGTGAGCGAGAGAACATGCGTGGAAGTTCGGAGAGCCTATGTTCAGACCGGCCATGACTCATCGGCCGTACTGTGCAGTACATACTCACTTCAGAGGGCATATGAGGTCACACCTCAGGCATTTGTACCTAGTGTAGTGTTGCGTTATATGACCTGTTAGATACGCCTTCCACTTAAAACGCATTTTGCAGAAGCGACACTCCACTGGGCCTAGTGACTGGAAATACATTAATAACGAATAATGATTTTGATTACAGTTATGGCACAGTATAAAAACCTACAGTAGGACGACGCCTTTGATCTCGTTGCAAATGCCGACAACGTGTAGGCATTGTCGCGACAGCTAGCAGATCGGGAGCGCGCTTCCCCCGTCTCGCCTCTCACGCCCCGCAGCGTAAGCAGTTCGGGAGCGCGCTTCGCCCGTCTCGCCCCGCACGATTGCTCTGTCTAGACGTCTTCGTCGGACGACTGTATGATGTTAGACTGTGGTTATGGATAGGAGGAAATTCGAGGATAGACAAATTGCTATATGTATTGTATACTAATTTTAAGGACACATAAACAAAGATACTACTACTGATCTGTGCGTTCTCACTTCACTTCACATTACCAATTTACGGATTCAGTGGCGGATCCAGAATTGTCGTTTAGGAGGTAAGGGTACATTTTAACAAAGTAAACACTAAAAAAGCACACATTTTACAAACCTCCTTTTTTTGGATGGGAAGTCATTAAATAACTTCTCCCGCTCTGGGCGGAGCGGAAGGGTGTGTCAGACTCTTACTGACTAAAACCCACCCGTGTTCTTTCCCATAGTAACATTTGTCTCTACCTCACGCGCTCCGCCTCCTCCTTCGCGAACATTACTTTACAAACCTCCTCGGATTACTTTTCGAAAATTCCTCAATGACTTCGTTATGTTGAAGACAACTCGAGATGTGGAGTAAGTAGGTAGAAATTGGATGTATCAATAGTTATAATAAAGAAGCTTTATGTGTTTCTGAAGGAATTTCGCGGATAGATAGGATTCTTTTGATCGAATGTTGGGTAGGTAACTTATCTACCTCTTAACTACTCTACTCTTTTAACTAATTGGTTTTAAAACGTGCACATGAATGGCATGGAGCTGGTCATTCATGGTTGAATTGAATTGGTTGGATAGTTTAGTACAATTGCATAAAAGTACTACATAGTAATAAAGAAAGTAGATTCAAATGATGAAGACAAATAGTAAACAACAACAACAACAACAACAACTGATGTACACAGTTATGCAATAAATATATCTTTATCTTTAAAGAAAAGATGAAAACTGAAACAACAGTCTTTTAAACTCAAACTCAACGCATTTATTTCAATTAAACCATTTACAGGCAGGTTACCTAAGGAGAAGAACAGGTAAGAAACTCCATGGACACTCTTTGCAATTTATTATATAGTTAAAAAATATTTGTTACATTATTAATGTTGAATTTAAAAAAGACCCCTAATAAAAACGCCCACCCTTCATCACTTCCTAGTGCTTTAGCTGGGGAGAAGAAGTGGTGCAACTCCCCAGCAGCACTGCTGTCTGTTCAGACACCTGTGTTTACACAATTACATATTACAAAGGAATATGTTATCTCCGATCATAGACAAAAAAACTCATAGAGACAGAAAAGGGGGTAAAAGACTGGATACATACCTCACTATGTCTTGATTTAATATGTCTATTCAGCATGTCTTCTTTAGAAAACCCCTTATAACAATCAGAACATTTATGAGCCGCCGACACATACTGCTGGTCTTGTGCTCTCGCTTTAAACTCTTCGAAAGCTTCCTCTTCAGTCAAATTGGTCTTCAACCAATGATTAGGATCTAAGTATTTCTTTTTTGTATTGGAAACTTCAAATTTTTTACCTTTTTTGTTAGGAATATCTGTTTCAGCTTTGTTTTTTTTTGGTTTTTTTTCTTTGTGATTTTTATTAAGAACTATTTCGGCGTCACTGTTTGCTTGTTCGCGGTTGAAGTTTAATACCTCTTCTTCAACAGGAATTTCATCACTAATTTCTTCCTCGATAGCTGGTTTGTCAAAATCATTCACATTTTTTGAATTTGAATCATCATCGTCACTAAACTTTCTATCTTCTTCTATAACTGGTATTGCCTTTTCTTCTTTACTTATGCCAATATCAATATTTGTTTTTTCATCTTCAATTGACTCCATATTTTCATTCTTTATTTCTGCTACATTTTTATCATCCAAAGAGCTCTCACTATCATATTCAATTACATAGGTTTCTATTTCTGGTATTTCATCTACTTGTATTTCCTCAACCATATTCTTTGATAGTGTTTTGCTTTTAATTATGTAAGTTTTAACTCTTTTGCTGACTCTTACAATGTCTATTGGTGATTGTAAATTTTTGTCTTGTCTGTCGATTTGAGAAATTGAGGGTAAGGTGATCTGAAAAAATTAAAATCTTACTGTTTTATTGTAAAATCGATACATATGGCTAAGATTATGTGTTTAGAAAATCTAAATAGAATGTTTCTTATGAGTTTTAGGTCTTAAATTGAACCTATATTTTGCTTTCTGGTTATATGGTCATATCGTCGGCCATGAATGTAACTGGGAGTGTTGAAAGTAGGTATACGGTGGTTTTTGTTTTGTATTGTTTTTGTATATGTAATGTATTGAACATTGTCTATGAGTCATGAGAACTTGAATGAATAAATAAATAATAATTACATCTTTTATTTTTAAGCTATTATTGTATGTGGTCGCGATCCGCAGCATTGAGGGAACGACGAAGAAAAAGAGGAACAGAAGGCAGCTTAGTTTGTTCAACGCAATTTTTCAAACATCTCACTTTCCTGACCTGTGGAAAATCTCTGAAGTTGTCATGATCCACAAATCAGGTAAACCTGAACATGAAGCTTCGTCTTAACGGCCGATAAGCTTGACGCCTGTACTCTTCAAACTGTGGGAGACGATATTCCTAAACCGACTTAAACCGAGCATGGACGCCAATGATGTTGTTCCGTCTCACCAGTTTGGCTTTCGGAAATTCCACTCAACAATAGAACAGGTTCACCGAGTTTACCAAACAGGAAGACAGGCTTTTGAATGTAAAAAATATTGCTCAGCGGCATTTCTTGATGCAAGCTTTTGACCGTGTCTGGCACAAAGGATTGCTGGCTAAAGTGAAGGAAAAACTTCCGCACTCAACGTTCTTACTCATCCAGTCGTCTTTATCCGAGCGCTGCTTCCAAGTAAAGCAGGGCGAAGCAAGATCAAGATTGTTTGAAGTGAAAGCTGGTGTACCACAGGGATCTGTCCTTGGCCCAGTTTTGTACAATATATTTACATCAGATCTACCCACATTAGATGGCATAACCATAGCAACAATTATGCCGACGACATAGCCTATTTATCTGTTGATGAAAACCCACAAATAGCCACCAATAGACTCCAGAAACAGCTAGACAAAACTCACAAATGGCTCTGTAAGTGGCGGATTCGTGCCAGTGCATCCAAGTCTCACCATATCACCTTTACGCTCAGGCACAAAAACACCCCTCCGGTTAGACTTGGTCCTGATACCCTACCACACACAGATTGTGTAAAATATCTTGGCTTCCACTTGGATAGGCGCCTCACATGGAAGCATCACATTAAAAATAAAAGGGACGAGATAAACCACAAGTTCCGCAACCTATATTGGCTCATGGGAAGAAACTCTGTGCTCTCTGTAGACAACAAACTCCTCATCTACAACTCGGTCCTTAAGGCGAAAGCGTCAGGGTAGCCCGCGAAATTCAAATTTTCTTAAGTTTTTCGCAATTTGCAGGTCAGTATCAGGTTGTACGTTGAGTTTAATATGATTTGCGACCGTATCAAATGTTTATTTATAGAATTATAATCATTGAAATCATCAATACAACTCTATAAGTTCATGTAATCCCCAAATGTCATGATGTCATGAAATCATGACATTTGGGGGTTATTCTATCATACGGAGTTGTATTGCTGATTCTAATGATTATAATTCTGTAAAGCCATATTTGTTACGCTCGCAAATCATATTTTAATCAAGATACAACCTGACACTGACCTGCAAATTGCAAAAAACGTTAGAAAATTTGAATTTCGCGGGCTACCTTGGCGCATCCCTCTTAAGCCAATATGGACCTATGGAATCCAATTGTGGGGCGTTGCCAGCAAAACCAACATAGTTTGCCTGCAAAGAGTCCAAAATGGTATCCTGAGGTCAATAGAAAATGCACCTTGGTTCATTCCATCAGTAAACTCTGAAATCGAGCGAAACAAAAAACAACACAAGGCACGCCTAACCATGCATCCAAACCCACTAGTTACGGAACTGTTAAACCCGACAGCGGTGGTAAAAAGGCTGAAGAGGAACCACCTTCTATAAGTGGGAGGCGCAGCACTGGCTGCTCCACCACAACGCCATTTGACATGGAACGAATTCGCTTATGGTCTGACGACCGATTGCAAATAAAACAACAGGGAAAAAAAAATAAAAGAAGGCAGCTTTGAATTAACTTTACATTTGGATTTTCACAAGCTAATAACAGTCGTCCAGACCGAATTTCGGCCATGGCCACCAATCTCAGCAGAGACCAGCCTTCGGTGCGGGGTATTTTGTAGTACACAAATGTGTGCGCTATAAGTTAATATAAAAAATTCCACTTACAGAACCACTCCATAGCAACTCCGTGAGACTCTTCTCTCCCATCCAGCATTTCTCTTTGAATTTATGAAACTTGTACAATACAGCTGCACACTCATAGCAGAAGTATTTGGGTAAGCCATCATTTTCATTTACCTGTAATATTAATTAAATTAAATTCTAATTCTTCAGGGAATGCAGGTATGATTATGATTACCAGCGGCAAATAACCAATATTTGTCACAAAAGAGTTCTTTTATGAAGCTGAAAAAAAAAACGATTGAACATTCAGACAGAATACAGTGTCTCAATATACACAATATATGTATGTCATCAGAGACTTTTTCATGTAACTGAAAGTATTTTATTTTTGAACCTGAATAAATGTTATATCTATTTTTATTTCAGACTATACAAATGGCTTCAACTGAAGTGCCAAGATGATTTGTGCCGTACAGGAACAGGACATACTACCAATATACATATAAGATATAGAAAAATATCAACAAAAATCAAATCATTATAAGATAAGATGATTTAATATAACATTATCAAATACGTAAGCCAAGAGAAACAGTCAGTGGGCAACCCTAGTGCATGTTTATCTACCAAATTGCCGTAGGTATTGATTGCAAGGACACTGCTGAGACGTCATACTGTTTAATTTATTATACTGTGTTAGGTCATAAAAAAGTAATAATATTCCATCTTCTACTGTAGGTATACCAAGTGGCTATGGACAGACAGAAAAATTAGAAGGTCAGGTTGATATAGCGCCAGTTGCAGAAACGACCATTAACTTTTAAAGCTGTCATTAAATTCTAATCTTCCATTAACTTTTTGCAGAAAGCAACATTAGGTAGACTCGATTTTAATGGTTCTTTGAACAAATTAATGAAATCATTAGTGTAATGATCCATTACGTAATGTTTGTCTTTGTGCAACTGGGGTAGAGTCGGTGGGTAGCCTTAGGGGCGGTTTTGATCGGTGGGTAGCCTTAGGGGCGGTTTACTTACAATTAATAATTTATGTATGAAAACGTAAACTTACAAATACGACTATATATACACTGGATAAACTAAACAAACTATTCGATTAAAAATATAATAACCTAACCTAACTATAAACAAACCAAAATCTAAAATATGGCGTCTAAACTAGAAATATTCCTCCGCATCGATGTCGACTGGTAAGGTAAGGTGAAGAGACTGGCGGCATTGCCACGTTGTATTGTAAGTCCAAAATCAGTTTTAAATGGAAAAGTGTTGTGACTTCATATAACCTCTAAATAATACTTACTTTTCTGGCCATAATTTCTTCATAATATTGTTTTAAGTGAAAACTGTCGTAATTATACACTTTTACGCCTTTGCACAGACATATGCGGCAAACTTTGAGGTCCGACATTTTGCTACATTTAGGTTACGCCTTTAATTAGTATATTTTCAAACATTATTTTTAACGAAAAAACAATAGCATTTCCCTCGGAGCATTAATCAACAATCTCAAACAAACAAATCAAATCTGTCAGTCAAGTGTCAAATTCAATTTGACAATTTGACAGTCAGTGGTTTTTAACTTAGTAATGGAACATAGGATTTTTAGTATTTATCATTTCGTGGAGTGTTAGGCTAAGAACTCACGGAGCGATTTTCACCCACGTCTGGCCGCGTTTGCGGGCCCGCAGCTTTTGTAGGATGTAGATTTATATGCAAAAAGTAAGAGCACATTTTACACCCGCGGCGCGCACGGTTGTTTGCGGGTCCCACGGCACCGGCGGGCAACTTGTAGAATCGCGCGGGCGGCCCGCGGCAGTCACCCGCCGCCTTGGCGCGGCGGGTTGCGCCCGCGCGCTCTGCGATCGCTTCGCGGGCGACCGCAGTAGCCGGCGGATAATTTTTTTTCGCTTTTTCGATTGTTCGTCGTTTGTTCCACAGACATATACTCTTTATATGTCTGTCATTCGCCTCTCCCTCGCGCGCCCCGCCTCCTCCTTCGCGAGCATTACTGCTTTGCAGGAGGTGACGGCTTGCCATGGCCTCTCGCTCCGCACCATGGCCTGGTCCAGGGCCGGACGCGAGAGGTCACTGCCGCCGAGCGATTCAGGCTTTGTGTTACGTCATGTCTTTGCTGTGTAGTTTATATGAGGCGGTGTAACCGCTACAGTTCGATCATTTTTTTTTGTTCGTTCGTAGCTCGTTTATAAAAAAAAAATAAAGTGAAAAAGTTGACGGGGAGAATCCATTTCTTTTTTTTTTGGCTATTTCAATTGTTCGTCGTTTGTTCTTTATTGTTCAACCTTTTTTTGTGCGTTTGTAGTTTTTCTATACTTACTTAAAAAATAAATGACCTTAAGTAAGGCGCATAAGGGACTACTCACACTTATTCAGCTCCATTCGCGTTTCGCTGAACGATTTTGGTCACACTTATACAGTTCTGCTTCTATCAGCCGTGTACAGCGCTGAACGCGGCAGAACAGCCCTGAACTCTATATATAGCACTCGCATGATAATAACACATTTGTCCTCAGTTTATACTTGTTTGCCGCGAAAGCTGAATCGACGCGGAAAGTTGAACGGATGCGTAGGCGTCTCCATACATAATCGTTGTTTTCTATGGGCATAAGCTGAATAGAGCTGAATAAGTGTGAGTAGTCCCTTAATCAGCTATAGGTATTCAAGGGACGATTCACGATGTACTAGCTGGTTTATACTATAGTAAATCAAAACACAAAATAGTGGAAATAATACTTTACTAGAAATAAAATAAACATCCTTATAAAATGTACACTTACATTAATTGCATTAGTTTATAATTATAACATAATTATTAATTACGTAGCTACACGATCATTTAACGTTCACTCATACAAATAATAATATTACTAAAATTGTAAAATATTTTAGTATTTAGAGATCTATAGTTAATATTAAATACATGATGTAAATATTAGTTAAGCCATGAGTAATGACTGGCAGTGAATGATTTCGGAAGATAAGCTACTGAATAAGTACCGATTACATAAAAAGTACATTTCATTTTAGGTTTTAGTGTATATTAAAATAAATATTAATTTTCATTTTGCAATGCATTCGTATAAATTAACAGTATTGGACAATAAATTTTTTCTATATCATACAAGCTGACCCGACGGACGTCGTGTTGAATTTTCAATAATTCATACCTATATCCCAAAGAAAAAAAAAACAACGGTTTGCACTCCGGGAGTGCCGGCAGAGGTGAAAACTTGAACATTAACGTTGTGCATTTTTTTATGGTTAGGGAATAATTTCGCACGAATTGCTTTATTTATCAGTATAAAAGTACAGTACATCATCATCATCATCACCTTTCATGAAGTATGTTTTGACTGCTTTTTTTTACCCATCAATATGGGTAAAATTTCTTACCTCGCAATCTTTACGTAATGTCAAAGACTATTTATTTTGATATTTACTTTGTCGGTTGCTAGGCAACGGATCTTACGGTCACGTCCTGACGCAAGTTTAACATTTTTACCCATCCCAAAAAAATACACAACGGCAGTCCGCGATGCGCATTATTCAACATAAAGACAAGCATAAACCATGAAGATTCAATTAGTGCTTAAGGTGGCTGTCCACGAATCAAGGGTTCTATAGCCTCCGCTTACTTGGTTACGATCCGCCAATATTGTAAGTGGCTATCTCACAATGCCACTCAGATCTAACCTTCTGCTAGGCTGTGTGGTTGACCAATCACTGACAGGTGCAAGTTATTAAGGGCGAATTTCATCAAGGGCTATCACTGTCATTATTTTCTGTGAAATATTGACACTAACAGCTCTTGAACGCGGTTTAAATGTGAGATGAAATTTGCACTTAGGTCACTTGCTAAACTTCTCACCAAAACACGAGCTACACTCCTACAACTCGTGCCAACACGAGTTACATAACTATTGTACTATTTCTCCTATACAAAATACATACATAACTTCACGCCTTCATCCCAAGGTGGGAGGGAGAAACTACAGAACGCCAACTGATGCGATCCTTACATACTCCTTTCGCTCTGGTCATACACGCACACCGGTTGCGAGTACTTCGCAAAGTTTACTATAAATAGTTACAGGCCATGTTTCAATACTTTCGCGCGTAAAAGTTGTCGAGTGTCATGTTGTCGTCCGAGTCCTCGTGTCCGTACTCATCCTTTGATAAATCGTCGTTTTTCTTTTTTCTGTTCCTGAAATCATAAAGCAAGTTGGTTTTAACGACTTGGCAGAACAGCGAGATTTCTTTGTCTTTTTCTTCATCGTCGTATCGCTAATCATTGTAGTGAAAAAATTAGCCAGTTGGGGTCTGCGTTACCGAGTGCCAGCTGTTACCAGGTTTTGTTATTTTATTGTTTAAAAATACTAGCTGCGTCCCGCGGTGTTCTTTTAATTCCTATGCTCCTGTGGGAATATAGGAATAAATAGTAGCCTATTTGACGCCCAGTTTCATCAGCTATCTACTGGTGAAAGTCACGTCCAAATCGGTCCAGCCGTTTCGGAGATTAGCCGGAACAAACAGACAGACAGACAAAAAAATTAAAATTGTGTTTTTGTTGTATGGATCGTTATTTTCATAGTATGCATTAAATAAAAAGCTGTTATTTTGACATTACAAACAGCTACTTCAATTTTATTTATTTGTATTGTATTGTATTGTATAGATGAAAGTCCCGTCCAAATCGGTCCAGCCTTTTCGGAGATTAGCCGGAACAAACAGACAGATAGACAAAAAAAAAAATTAAAATTGTGTTTTTGTTGTATGGATATTTCATATTTGCATTTAGTAAAAAGCTGTTATTTTGACATTACAAACAGACACTTCAATTTTATTAATTTGTATGTATAGATAGATTAATTAAAGAACAAAACTAAATAATTATAAACAAAAACATCACAAAAACCTCAATAGGTTTGTCTCGACTCCGGATGTTGAAACACTTTTAAGCAATCTTAATACTAACAAAATATAATTTATGATTAAAAACGGTTTATAAAACATTGTGAGGTTAATGTAGGGTATAATGTATATTACCTCTTAGGATATGGCTCTTTGAGATGGAAGGTGCGGTAGTGTAGCTTCATGCTGCTGGATTGCTTGAACCGTTTGTCGCATAGAGTGCAAGCCACCGGCTTCTCACTGGTGTGAGTCTGGAAAATATATCATAATCATAATCAGCTTATAATGTTCCCACTGCTGGGACACAGGCCTCCTTTCTTCGAGAGGGAGTGTGCTGTAATCTACCACGCGGGCCCAGTGCGGGTTGGTAGATATCACATGGCTTCGAATTTTTGGTTCTAAGACATGCCGGTTTCCTCACAATGTTTACCTTCACCGTTTTGAGAGCAGGTGGTGATGAAATTATTTACACAAAGTAAAGCGCCTGTCAGGGTTCGAACTTACGACCTACAACTCGTAAGACGTAGCCTTTACCACTGGGCCACCACTGCTCAATCAAATCAAAGCACTCAATTTGGTTTGGTGAAATGCTACGCAGTGATGAAAGGGACAAGAAAACGACGGTTGCGTAAAAAAATAAAATAAGGTAAGTCTTGTACCTTATTTATTTATTTTTTACTACATTCATTTATTGCAGACAAAGCAGCCTACTACGTAGATTTTTTTTAAACATGAACTATAGTTGACTAATTATAACTAACGGCGTTCTGACCAATACCAGAGTTTGGTCCTTCGAGCCGGATATTTCTGGATCAACCCGTGTGAAAATATTGTTTCTTTTACATGGTCAAATTAAATTAGCTAGTGAAACTAAAGTTTCAAATTGCCGAATTCTTAGCTAAACTTACCAGCTGATGTGACGTCATGCCTCCTTAGCTAAACTTACCAGCTGAAGTGACGTCATGCCTCCTTAGCTAAACTTACCAGCTGATGTGACGTCATGCCTCCTTAGCTAGACTTACCAGCTGATGTGTAGTCATGCCTCCTTAGCTAAACTTACCAGCTGATGAGTAGTCATGCCTCCTTAGCTAAACTTACCAGCTGATGTGACGTCATGCCTCCTTAGCTAAACTTACCAGCTGATGTGACGTCATGCCTCCTTAGCTAAACTTACCAGCTGATGAGTAGTCATGCCTCCTTAGCTAAACTTACCAGCTGATGTGACGTCATGCCTCCTTAGCTAAACTTACCAGCTGATGTGACGTCATGCCTCCTTAGCTAAACTTACCAGCTGATGAGTAGTCATGCCTCCTTAGCTAAACTTACCAGCTGATGAGTAGTCATGCCTCCTTAGCTAAACTTACCAGCTGATGAGTAGTCATGCCTCCTTAGCTAAACTTACCAGCTGATGTGACGTCATGCCTCCTTAGCTAAACTTACCAGCTGATGTGACGTCATGCCTCCTTAGCTAAACTTACCAGCTGATGAGTAGTCATGCCTCCTTAGCTAAACTTACCAGCTGATGTGACGTCATGCCTCCTTAGCTAAACTTACCAGCTGATGTGACGTCATGCCTCCTTAGCTAAACTTACCAGCTGATGAGTAGTCATGCCTCCTTAGCTAAACTTACCAGCTGATGAGTAGTCATGCCTCCTTAGCTAAACTTACCAGCTGATGTGACGTCATGCCTCCTTAGCTAAACTTACCAGCTGATGAGTAGTCATGCCTCCTTAGCTAAACTTACCAGCTGATGAGTAGTCATGCCTCCTTAGCTAAACTTACCAGCTGATGAGTAGTCATGCCTCCTTAGCTAAACTTACCAGCTGATGTGACGTCATGCCTCCTTAGCTAAACTTACCAGCTGATGTGACGTCATGCCTCCTTAGCTAAACTTACCAGCTGATGAGTAGTCATGCCTCCTTAGCTAAACTTACCAGCTGATGAGTAGTCATGCCTCCTTAGCTAAACTTACCAGCTGATGAGTAGTCATGCCTCCTTAGCTAAACTTACCAGCTGATGTGACGTCATGCCTCCTTAGCTAAACTTACCAGCTGATGTGACGTCATGCCTCCTTAGCTAAACTTACCAGCTGATGAGTAGTCATGCCTCCTTAGCTAAACTTACCAGCTGATGTGACGTCATGCCTCCTTAGCTAAACTTACCAGCTGATGTGACGTCATGCCTCCTTAGCTAAACTTACCAGCTGATGAGTAGTCATGCCTCCTTAGCTAAACTTACCAGCTGATGTGACGTCATGCCTCCTTAGCTAAACTTACCAGCTGATGAGTAGTCATGCCTCCTTAGCTAAACTTACCAGCTGATGTGTAGTCATGCCTCCTTTGCTGCTAAATTGTCGTCCGCAAGTGTTGCACGTGTATAACTTCTCACGAGTGTGAGTGTTCAGGTGACTTGATACGCTGCCCGGCTGTAATCAAAAGAGATAAATGAATAAAAGTCAGGATTATTAATTTGTTTAGCACTATTTTGGAAATTCGTTACGTTACGCTCACTGAATTGGCCCGACAAGACGAACTCGCCGCGTACTTGTAGCTTCATGATAAAAAAAAATGCGGAGTGCGACTAGCCTGGTTGGTATAAGTAACTCTTGTGGCAAACTTCAAGCTTTTTCTTGACCCAGCTGTTTAGGCTGTGCGTTTTCTGTTAGTGAATTAATGAATTTAAGTTTTTTATTAAGGCGAAAGTGTCAGGGTAGCCCGCGCAATTCGAATTTTCTTACGTTTTTTGCAATTATCAGGGCAGTATCACGTTGTATGTTGATCTAAATATGATTCGCGGCCGTATCAAATATTTATTTCTAGAATTATTATAATAAAAACCATCAATACAACTCTCTAAGTTCATGTAATCCTATTAAATGACTCTTTCATTAAATAATGACATTTGAGGATTATTCTAACTTAAGGAGCTGTATTGCTGCCTGCCGGGGTTGCGGGAAAGTCCTAAAGGGTTACCGTAGCCCCTGGCAACGTACAGGCAACTGAATGAACACGGGTGGGTTTTAGTCAGTAAGAGTCTAACAAGCCCTCCCGCTCCGCACAGAGCGGGAGAATTTATTTGAAGATTAACCACGAAAAAAAAAAAAGAAATTGTGGTGCTGATTCTAATGATTATAATTCTGTAAAAACATAATTTGTTACGGTCTCATAACCTACCGTATCCCCCTTAAGTAAAAGGTCTATCGGTACTCACCGCTAGAGACATGCCACAGATCTCACAGATGTGCCTCTCGTTGGGCGCGAAGAACGAAGTGCGCGGGTGTTCCGCCAAGTGATGCTTCCTGCACGCGGCTTGCGTAGCGAAGTGTTTGCCGCACTGATAGCATGAAAAGATGAGCAAAAAAACATTGGATAGATAAGGGATGAGATACATGACTTTTGACTTGAGCATATTATCCAGTTAGTGCATTTAATTAAAACAAAAATTGCGAAAAAAACATTGGATAGATAAGGGATGAGATACATGACTTGTGACTTGCACATATTATCCAGTTAGTGCATTTAATTAAAAGAAAAATTGCTGTGTTCATGTGCCGATACGAATATTATAGAGGGACGAAAACTAAAGTAATTTTCAAAAACTTTGAAACATGTTCGCTCGGGCACATTTTAACCTTTTTAAATAATTGTCATTTGCATTAAAAAAGCTAACAGCGAAACATTTGGTAAAAACTTTTTGTCGGCTGTACGTATTGTGTTTCTTAGAGATAACAATTAACTTTTTCCAAAAAATTCAACAAACACAATAGCAAAATGTAAGCAAAGAAAAAAAAAACTTTTTTTAAAATACTTTTTATCAAGGTCTTAAAAGACTTATAAGTACCTCAATAATTTTTTCAAATTAAAAAGTAAATACTCACAATATGACAGTCGGTGGGTATCCTCGTCAGCCTCTTGAGATTCTGCCGCCGTTTCCTGGGGTTAGAAGTTATAGGTGCATTTATTTCTAAGTCTCTGCAAAATATAAAAATATACATACATCTTAGAGAGGGTACCCCGTTGTCGGGGAGTCTTTGGACATTTTACGAGTTAATCGCTTTTTAAGAACGAGGTCCAATCACAGACAGAAAACCCAGAGTTTTTAATGCCCTGTCCTGCCCTGCCCTGAAATGCAAAGTCCCTGGTCGAGTCATATTCAATTGAGGCCTACGGGCCAACTGCCAGGGTCGCGGGAAAGTCCGTGAGGGATACTGTGGCCCGTGGCAACACACAGGCAACTGAAGGAACACGGGTGGGTTTTAGTCAGTAAGAGACACCCCCTACGCTCCACTCGGAGCGGGAGAAGTTAATTGATAAATTCCCAACCAACAAAAAAATATGCCTAAGCCAACATTATGTTGAGTTACCGGCCTAACCAGATTTGCACTGAAATGGGGTCACTATGTCCTCTTAATTTCATGGTTTTGAAACTGGAAAAATTAACAAAAGTTATTGAAAATGCCTCTACCACCAATTGGTGGACTTAGCATTTCTGAGGCACTCATTCGGATAGCAATAGCTTCTTGGCGAAGGGCGATCGTTTTGGGGGAGTGTCCATTGTAATTTTGTCGTTCATAAAGTGCTGATTCTCAGCCTTATTTGGATAATTGACACCTAAGTCCACCTATATTTTTTTGTGTTCTTATAATAAATTGTGCCTTCATTGGGTCGAGGTCAAATAAATTTATTTTCTCTTGTTCACCCATAGACTCATTTATGATGAAGTGGCTATTGGCTATAAAGAACTCACTCAATTCCATCGACGTGATTGGCAGAATGTATGAGATGTTCTTCGTAAGCCTTCCGCGTCTCGAACTTGACGTCGCATCGCTGACAGTACTGTTCTTCGCCTTGAGGTAGTTCCTGGGTGGAAAAAATGATTTAAAAGGGGTTAGAGGAGGGGGATTTATAACATCGCCAGCGATATGTGTGTTTAATATTAAAATGTTTTGTACGTTTAAGGAGCTAAATAATTACGTAATTTTTCTAACACATTCCTTTTCAACATTGAGGGCGGGTGCATCTCACCTTTTTGATTGTCATTTGCATTTAAAATGTTGGCAATAATAAATAATTATAAGGTGCAAGTGAAAATTTACATTTTAATTATTTCATAGATGATGATTTGACTGTATGTGAGAGAGACATTCAACATAAATGGGATACCTATTGCGAGTGAAAAAACAAAAATAACTGAAGTTCAATATGATCAATGGTAATTCGGCTCTCAGAAACTGGGATAAATTAAATACTCCCACATGGCATTTTTTTTTATGAGTACCACAATGAGAGGAGCGCCTATGCACCCTCCATGGGACTTTCTTCTTTCGAATTTACTCTCTGTCAATGTCTGTCTGTAGTGTGAATTTGGTCAAAATGAAGATCCAAGATGTGGCTGCGAAAATGTTCAAATTCTTCGTCATGGGTATCGTTTTCATAGTTTTCGAGGGTGCTAAAGTCGATAGTTAGGTCAAAATGTAAATCCAAGATGTCGGTTGCTAAAATTTTGTTTTTTAAATCATACATGAGAACGAACTTCGTTTCTGACGGAAGTCCTTCGACCGCACATGTTTTTATGTTTTTTATTTATTTAATTATTTTCCATCTATCAAATAAAATAAATCTTTTTAAAGGAAGAAATTATACTCACAGTATCAGCATTAACATGTTTAATCTTCTTATGTATGCCGAGCCCGGTGACACTGACGAACGACGCGCCGCACAACGTACACACATGCTCGCTCCGATGTGTGCGTAAGTGAGTGTAGTATGTTGTTAGATGCCTGTTAAATACAAAAATAAATATACTATACAAATATAAAAAATAGCATAAGTAGCATCCCTAATAAATACAAAAATAAAGCAAATCAAATTAGGACAAAACTTGATAGAGTCAATCTGCTTAGCCTTTTTCCAACTATGTTGGGGTCAGCTTCCCGTGTAAGTGGATACAGCTAAATACCAATATTGTTTACATGGAGTGACTGCATATCTGACCTCCACAACCCAGTTACTGGGTAACACGATACCCCTTGGTAAGACTGGTTGTCAGGCTTCTACCCCTATCGACTGTTAATGATTCACGAATGACAGGCGGGACTAACGGCTTAACGTGCTTTCCGAGGCACGGATGGGTCTTGGTATGTAAAGATGGTCACCGTTCCACAGAACAACCGCGGCAAGCATAGCTTAACCTGATCGATGGATCCGTGCGGTTGTTATTACGTAGCCACAAGAACTTCCTCATCAACTTATAGTAAAAAGGTATGTGAGTACAATCTCACAAATTTTACCTCTAGGGGTTAATATTCGGAACCGCTGTTCCGATTCCAAAGATTATCGAGTGTCATAGGATATATTTTATTTTAAAACCAGAAATTTCACGCGGACGAAGTCGCGGGCAGAAGCGAGTACAAAAACAAAGCAAATCTAATTAGGGGAAAACTTTATAGAATACTAGCTGCCCGCCCCAGCTTCGCACGGGTAGCCCTAATTTGCAATAAATTAAAATTGCGACTATAATTTGAGATTTAAACTATCCTATCTCTCAAGTTGGATTGAACTGCACATGGTGTGCGAATTTTATTATAATCGGTTAAGTGGTTTAGGAGTCCATTGAGGACAAACATTGTGACACGAGATTTATATATATTAAGATTATAAAATACTATACTTTTACCAAAATTTCCCTAATTTGGGTGACGCATGACACTTTTTTTAAAGTTTAGAATACTTACTTGAACACTTCGCCACAGTGATCGCACTTCCTCGTAACACCATTATGATATTCTTCATGGAAAAGTGCTGTTGTTCTGAAATCAAACAATTGATATTATATCAGGATTCTTTTATCAAAATTAATTCAAGGCAATTCATATTACTACACAATCCATTGATTTCTGCGACAGTGGGATAATTGACGAATATCAGAATCTGTTATTTTAAGCCAACACTGATCAGCACCCTAATTGCATAACACACGATCAATCATAATCTCAATCATTTTGAAGGACTAATCCATTGCTTCATAATGTTTGAAAAATTTGTCTGCTCAACAACGTAAATAGCGCAATGAATACGCAATTAGGGTGCAGAACAAAGAGATTATAATTTAATGTCTTTGGTGCAGAATAATTAACTTTCGAGTGAACAAGTTAGAATTGGCCTCAAATTCATGATTTCACGAAACAGTAATTCAATAGCGTAATTTGAACTTAAGAGAGTAGTATTGATTTTAATCCTTTAAATACATAATTTGTTACAGTCGCTAATCAAATTTTGATCAACATACAACCTGATATGACCAGAAAATTGCGAAAAACATATAAAGAAAATTTGCTTTCGCCTTAGAACACTATATTTGTTAGTTCATACTCACTCTAAAGGACATACGAGGTCGCAGCGCAGACATTTGTACTTGGTATAGTGCTGTCTCATGTGTTTGTTGAGGAAACATTTCCATTTGAACCGCATGTGGCAGAAGCGACACTCTATTGGGCCATTAGACTGAAAAAAAAAAAACAAAAACATTTGTAATTTTCTCTACAATAGTATATTATGCAACTAATGAATAAAGGACGGATTTAAAGCGAGGGCCATAGATGAATCACGATCAAGTGAAGGATTCTAACGACTGACTCACGACCGTAGGGAGTGATTCATGATGATTGAATCGCGAGCGCAGCGAGTGATTCAAGTGTTAGAATCCTGAGCGACGCGAATGATTCATGGCCCTCGATATAAATCCGTTTTATTCAAGAGTTGCATACTATACTTTATACCATGACTACGAGAAAAAGAAAGATGTAAGCGAAAATAGACATTTAATGAAGAAAAAAGGAAGGTTAACGTTCAGTGGTGGAAGCCCTCCTGGAGGGTTCACCTAGTAATGCCGGCAACCCTCTCGACGAATAATAAAAGTCTTAGACTTCCAATATGTATGGCGGCATGGCGTATGAGTTCTATGAAAATGGGTGGAGTCGAAACTGTTAAGGAGGTTGTATAGCATTGAGATGGCGTTCGAATATATTGACGTGTTCTAAATTCAAACACCAAAATAGTGATTAAAAGAGCTTTTTATTCACTGTTTTCAGTGATAAAATAAGCTTTTTAGAGGGGGAATGGTACAAAGTCTGTTAGTGCACAAGCGTAGAAAGAGACCAAAGAAACGATGGATGGACTGTGTGAAAGATCAAATGGCTAAAGGGAGTGACCACCGAGATGACGGCTAATAGAGAAGTATCTAAGAAAAACACATGTTGCGGCGACCACAAATAAATTGAGATAAGGGCAAGAGAGCAGTGGTGGCCTAGTGGTAATGGCTGCGACTTACGAGTTGTAGGTCGTGTGTTCGGACCCTGACAAGCGCTTTACTTCGTGTAAATTATTTCATCACCACTGCTCTCAAAACGGTGAAGTAAAACATCGTGAGGAAACCGGCATGTCCTAGAAGGAAACATTCAGCACTAGGCCCGCGTGGTGGATTACGGCCCACTCCCTTTCACAGAGAGGCCTTTGTCCCAGCAGTGGGATCATTATAGGCTGATTATGCTAAGGGCAAGGGAATGATAATGAGTCTGTTAGTGCTTTGTGCACTAATTTCATAGTATTTTCACGCTAATGAAAGACTCAACTCCAGGTTGCAGGCTTCAAAAACCATAAAAAGCGTAATGCTGATTGTCTGGCCATCCATCCAAATCCAGCTGTTAAATTGCTGGACAGCAGCGAATCTGTCAATCGACTTAAGAGAGGTCAAGTAATCTAAAGAGGTAGCAGTGGCAATGGCCCCTGTACCTGAAACGCCAAATGTATTCATGCAACCAAAAGGTACAATTTTGTAGCCAACCATATTCTTTGATCAAGTATTACATAGAAATTAGGAACTAGTCGCGGCGACACGTCGCGGTCACCTGCTGTTGCCGCCTGCGGTCAGCTACGGAACCTAAACTGTTAATAGTCTAGAATGAACGGACAGAAGGCAGATATTAAAGTAATAAAAAAGTTAATATATTACCTCACTATGTCTTAATTTGTCATGCCTCTTCAACATATCTTCCTTAGAGAAACCTTTGAGACAATCAGTACATTTGTACTGAGCGTTCAAATACCTCTTATGCGTTCCTCTGGATTTAAACTCCGCGTCAGCCTCCTCTTCTGTCAAGTTTATCTTCAGCCAGTTATTAGGATCCATTTCAGCCTTTTTAGTAGTCTTAACAGCGAATTTCTTCTCTTTCGGTATAGTTTCTTTAGCTTTTTTCTTTTTACTGTTACCACCGTTCCTAGTTCTTTTCTTTTTAACTGGCTCTTTTGGTTCAGAATCTTCATCGTCATCGGAGACAATTTTAATGTCATCAACAAATACTTTTTCACTATCACTTGGCATGTCATCATCAGAGAAGACTTTATCTATGTCTAAATTTACATTTTCTGTTGGTTGTATTTTGGGTAAAATATCATCTACAACATCTATATCTTTATCTTTTTCTATCTTCTCAGGTTCTAGTTCATCGTCTTCTTTTTTTTCTTTTATGTCTATCTTTTCTATGTCTATTTCTTCTATTAAATGTTCTTTGTCATCTTGAATGTTATCGTCGCCATCAAAGAAATCACCGTCATCACTTAAAGAGGCTACGTCTACTTCTTCAGGTTTTCTTTCATGAAGTTTTAGTTTGGCTGCGGTTTTAACAATGCAGGTCCGTACTCTTTTGTTTACAGATATTATGCTTATTGGTACGCGGATGTTTTTGCTTTTCCTGTCTATGCTTCGGACTGCTTTTTTGGTTAGCTGAAATTGCATGGGGGTCATTAGATTTTCTACGAGTAATTATGGCGTACAAAGGAGACTAATGCCTTTTATTAGGCAATACACTTAGGTGTTGCATCGGGCAAGTAATAACAAGCACGAGTCGATCCATCAGGTTAAGCTACGCTTGCCGGGGTTGGATGGGTGACCATCTTTACATACCGAGACTACACCGTGCTTCGGAAAGCACGTTACGCCATTGGTCCCAAGTCCCAACTGTCGTTCCAGGATCTTCAACAGTTGTTACGGTTTGTCAGAAGCCTGAAAGTCTGACAACTAGTCTTACCAAGGGGTATTGTATTACCCAGTTACTGGCTTGTGGAGGTCAGGTAGGCAGTCGCTCCATGTGAAATACTGGTATTTGCCCTAACCCAATTCTATACTTGAGCATTATGAATTCTAAGTCGGTTTTGAGCGACCACTTCTAATTTAAAAGGACCTAATTAATTTTGGTTTCAATGAAATCCGAACTTTTTTTTGATGACATTAAGGTTGTTGTCCCAAAACTTCTGAATCAATTCAGTCAAAATACTCTAGTACTTACTTGACCTTTCCATATTATTTCTTTGAGAGCTTTCTGTCCAGTGTAGCACTTTTCTTTAAACTTATGGTACTTATGCAGTAGTGCCGCACACTGGTAGCAAAAACATTTGGGCAGACCTGACCTTTCAATTACCTGAAAAATAAAGACTTGTTGAGTTTTTGTTGATTTCAGTAGAAGAGAGAGAGGCATAGAATAGCAGTGATAGTCTAGTTGTGTGATCGTTGGACTGCCGAGTCATAGGTCAACCCCAAGGCACGCACCTCACTTTCAGATTCATGTGCGTATTGTATAATTATCACTTGCTTCAAAAATGGTGAAGGAAAACATCATGACGAAAACGACATGCCTGAGAGATATATCTCAGCATGTGAAGACAAGTCAGAGACCCATGGGCGGTATAAAATCTCTGACACCAGGTTAGTCACTAACCACATGAAAAAAAGAAAGGGATATTATAGTATCTTTTCCGTTACATATTGCTTATAGCTCAGGTTTTGAAAAGTAATCTGGGTTAATATTATATATTGTTAAAACGTAATCATTTTTGGTAGACGGTTAAAAATATTTTATAGTAAATAACCATTTTCTTTGTTTTAGTATTATCCAAATTGAAAAAGAAACTTATTACTAGATTTTTAGGAAAAGTTTATTGCAAATTGTTTTTAAAATAGTAAAAATACAAATGTTACTTAAAGTTCTACGCTTTTACGACCTAGTTAGCTTTCTTTTGACTTGATAGATTCATCAATCATCTTGAAGCACCCATATGTACTGTCTACAACTCTACATTGCTCACTCAAATGAATTTGTCAACTTGTCCAACTTATTATGTATTACTAAAGTGAATATTACGTATCATTAGACACCAACAGTAACTCTATTTACCACTTCAGAGATCGTATGTGTACATACATGTCTCATTTATTTATAGGCGTATCATGAATTCGATAATACCACTTTTTTATTGTCCTCTAAGCATAAACAACACAATAACAAGAAATAATAACTATTGGTAATAACAAAGGAGTCTAAATACAACAAAATAGGACGGGAATACAGTAAATATTCTCACTTTTGTGGCCATAATCTCCTCGTAGAAACTCTTCAATTGAAATTGATCGTATTCATACATTTTCACATCAGTAGAGAGGCATATTCGACATATTTGTAGGTTCGACATCTTGCACTGTTTATTTTATACACGATAACACACAGATTTTGATAGATAAAACGCGAAAATTGGCGTAAATAAAATAATTAATAACGCGGCATCAGCACAGCTTCTAATAAAATGACAACTGCAGTGTTGCTAGGAAATAATTTAAGTTCCTGAGTTTCAAAAGAATAATATTTTAGGGGTAAAGTTTTAGCAACCTTTTGCATTTGTATGAGTTCTAAAAATCCTTCACAAATAATACTTTATTTTTTATTTTTTTTCTTTGTAAAATAATGACATGTGGCGTGTTGTGCTTTTGCGATTCACCAAACAATTTTTGTCGTAGCTAAAATAGCTAATGAGTATATATTTTTCTATGGTAACATTGGGAAAATTAATGACAGGTGCGTGAGTTTAGTTTTAAAAGTTAGTTTCGGAACAAAGTATTTTGAGAAAAACCGAAATCCGCACTAATTGATTTGTTGGCAGCTGGAACTGGTGTGTCATGTACGCCTGCTACACGGTTGCCAACCGCGTCTCGACAGAGGTGACCTTGTTGGTAAAAAAAACAAAACAGCCCAATATCTCTGAGCCCAATATAGAACCTCCTCCTGTCATAAATCGGTTAAATGCATGATAGGTAGAATATGAAAGGCCGCGCAACACGGTTTTTCTAAAATGAATGCAGCTTATTGTGTATTGTAGGCAATTGTAAAGAACGAGAACGAGACTACAGTCACGTTAAATGGTACTATACATACATAACTTTTATCGACAACAGTACCTACTTATGCCACAGATTAATACAGATGGGACACTCCGCAGTTTAGGTATGAAGCTACAAGTACCCGGCGGGCTCGTCTCACTGTGCCTATTCAGTAGGGCTGCCGCGTGCCGTTTGTCGCAAGATATTAAAACTAAAAATACTAAAAAGAAGGCAGCAGTTTATTGCATCCCATTTGGCTGCTTATACATATAACGATCCGAACCTCACGTTTTTTTCACTTCCAAAGGACACGAAAAGTTAAAGAAATGCACGTCTACCTTTAAGTAATTAGTAATGACCTATGAATAGCAATTAATGTAAACGTTTGGTAAGTAGTATAGGTACCAAACGTTTACATTAATTGTTATTCTTATATAAGTCACACGTATTTACGTAGTTCTGAAATATTCATTATTATTATTATACTTAGTATATTTAGGTACCTACTTACAAGGTCCGTAATCCTCTGTTTACAAGGTCAGGTTCAGGGTTTGAAATGAAATGAAATGAAATGAAATTGTTTATTCTGTAAATAGGATATTGGAATCACTTTTACACGTCATATTAAAATGTATGTTAAAAATTAGCTAGATGAGTTCGGCGTTTCCTATCTGACTACTCTGAGAAGAAAGGCCGAAACAAACTCAGAGGTCACAGTCTCTTTTAAAGTCCAGACATAATCTTGGTCAGGCCATATGAGGACCATGTAGACTAATGTCTGAAATGGTCTTTTGAGGAAAGAACCATACAGCTTTGAGTGGAGCTGTCCAGTCAGTGCAAGCATTTGTCAGTAATCGCGGAGCTCAACTCTGAACTTAAGGAGCTCAACTCGACGAACAGTACCAAAGAAAGGACATTTGGGTAGGCCGCATAAACTACTCAAACTGCCAGACCATCATTAAATTAAAACTAACTGAGAAAGAAAAGAAAATAGAGAAGAGAGAAAAAAAAAATATCCACATAGTCCTCACATTCACAATAATTTAAATAAATAATACTTTACAAAGTAATCATGTCATTTTGTATGTAATATTCAACAATGTCAATGTTTATATAAAACTGGTATAATTTGATGATTTTACTGAATAATTATAATGTCAATTTTCAAGGTTTTATTACAAGGTTTAGCAGAGCGAGCAGCTCAATCCCATGCTTTTTTATCTTCTAAATAATCGGAAATTCTATAATACCCTTTTTTACAAAGTTTGGTTTTAATGAAGTTTTTAAATCGTTTAATGGGTAAGTTTCGAATGTCAATGGGAAGTTTGTTGTAAAAGCGTATACATTGACCCATGAACGAGTTGCTTACTCTGTGGAGACGAGTGTGATGTACAGCAAGGTTGTGTTTATTCCTGGTATTTAAACTATGAATATCGGACATTTTCTTAAAATTTGATATATTTTTCTGTACATACAATAGGTTTTCTAATATATATTGAGAAGCTACAGTCAGAATGCCTATTTCTTTGAATTTTTCTCGAAGGGAATCTCTCGGACCTAGGTTGTAAATGGCTCGAACAGCTTTTTTCTGTAGAACAAAGATAGTATTAATGTCCGAACAGGTTCCCCAGAGAAGAATCCCATATGACATAAGACTATGAAAATAACTAAAATAAACAATTCTGGCTGTATCTACGTCCGTTATCTGTCTAATTTTTTTAACAGCATAGGCGGCCGAACTTAGCCTTCCTGACAATTTTTCTATGTGTGGGCCCCATTGCAATTTACCGTCAATAGTGATTCCAAGAAAAACTGTCGACTCAACAGGGTTCAGTAAGCAGTATACCTGCTTAGGTAGGAAAGTACATAATTAAATAATATTTTTGTTTGGTGGTATCTGTGGTAGGTACAGACGCCAGCACACCAACCTACTCCAATCGGTCAAATTTTCTCAATCAACATTGAACCTTATTCTTTAGCCATAAAATTGAAAATCTATTAAAGAAATTTGACAGATTGTAGTAACTTGATGTGCAGGCGTCTGTACACCACGGACTTAGCGTAACCATATTTAACTATTATGTACTTTTTAAATTTTTTATTATGTAGACAACAGGGTATTCGTACATACTATTTTATTATACCTCTACATCTTCTACATAATTTATATTAATTAATTCTAAGTAATTTATATTAAAATATTTGAAGTGGTGCGTCGTGATCGTGTTCGTGACTGACTGCCGAGTACCTATACTCCATTTGAAATAACATTAGTCAACCGATTTTGACTTCTATTGCGTTGGTGATATGAGGTGACATGACAAATGGCAGCCACAGTAGGTAAACAGTTGGTATTGTCAACACTTTTTTGCTTTTAATGCCATCCTTATGCCTACGGTATAGAAGCCAGAATAGGTATAGTATAGTATAGTAGTATAGTATAGTATATTTATTTGTATAGAATGCAGGTGTTACAATAATGGTGTTAATTTCAAATATATTCCCAGTACATTTTGCCTGTTGGCATACAAAAATATAGTGGTTAACTTACATATAATTTAAAAACTAGGTACATCCTTAAATTCAAGTCTAAAATTATTTTACTTAATAAATGAGAGAAAGAGAAGCAAATATTACAATTCATCCTACTAATAATAATAATAATATAGGAGCGCACTAGAGGATGCGTTTCTCGAGTATAGGTACACTCCGACCGAACTTAGACCCCGATTACCACGCCTACCCATGCACAAAAAAAATAGGGCGCTGGTGTGTGCCCTGGACTCGCAGCTTAAGAATTTTTTCGAGAGCAGCGAGGATCTCATTGATACACACTCGATCATGTACTGCGCGGCTGTTGCGGCATGTCGGTTAGCTAATGTCAAGTTCCCAAATTGTGACGGAGCTAATCGACCAAAACCAGCCGTACCAGCCTGGCAGTGCAGGATCGAGCGACGTATCGATGGGGCTAGGGTACTCATCGGCAAACTATACTGCTTCAGGGAGGGCAATACTCGACCACGAGTGATGCGCTTTGTGAGGCGGGCATTCTCGGGGACTGGAATCAGCCCTCGAGAATACATGCCCCGCGTCACAGAGCGCATCGACTTCCTGAAGCAGAAAGTTTGTGCGTGGGCGAGCCGTATTCGGCGGTATAAGCGGCGAGTGGATCGATTCACGCAGAATCGCATGTTCCAGAGCGATGAGAGGTGGGTATACAGAGCTTGGGAGCGACCTGAACAAAATGTGACAGACGTGTGCCGCCCGGATGATGCCGCCACGAGTGCATTCTGGCGCAACATATGGTCGGTGCCCGTCTGTCACGCTGAGGCTGGCTGGATGCAGGATGTCGAGCGAGTGTGTGAAACTATACCAGAAATGGAAAAAGTTGAAATAACGCCATTAGATGTAGCCAGAGCAGTTCGTCCGTTACCGAATTGGAAATCACCGGGACTGGACGGACTGCACAACTTTTGGCTAAAATGGCTACATAGTTCACACACTCGCCTGGCATCTCAGTTCCAGTCATCCTTAGAGTCTGGGTCGCTACCACAGTTTCTAACAACAGGCGTTACCCACCTGCTCCATAAGTCAGGTAGTCCCGCGGAACCCAAGAATTATAGACCAATCACATGTTTGGCGACGGTTTATAAACTTCTTACATCCATTTTGAGAGCGAAAATTAACACACATATTGACAAAAACTCGATCATGTCTGCCTCTCAAAATGGATGTAGGAATAGGTCCCGCGGTACTAAGGAGCTACTCCTCATCGACATGGCCATAAGCCAACAGGTTCGTCGAACCCGCAAAGATCTATCGACATGTTGGATAGACTATAAGAAGGCCTACGACTCAGTGCCACATACATGGCTCATGAGGGTGCTGGAGTTGTACAAGATAGATGCAACTCTGCGCGCCTTCCTGATGTCATGTATGGGGCAATGGAGGACCGTCCTTCGCTATCCAGGATGTCGACAGATTCAGGGGAACGATGAGCCTGTATGGATTAAACGGGGAATATTCCAGGGCGACAGTTTGAGTCCACTTTGGTTCTGCTTAGCTCTGAATCCTCTAAGCACACTGCTGGAGGATTCAGGTCTAGGCTATCGGTTGAGGAGAGGTGGTCAGGTCATATCTCACCTCCTCTACATGGATGACTTGAAACTCTTTGCCCCCAACAAATTGCGGCTGATGGAGCTACTGAAGGTAACGGAAACATTCAGTAGCGCCATCAGGATGGAATTTGGTGTGGACAAATGTGCAGTCATGCATGTAAAGCGAGGGGAGATTATGGAATCCGAGGGAACTCAACTCTCGGATTCCATACACCTTAGATCCCTCTCCTCATCCGAAAGCTATAAGTATTTGGGTATGTCGGAAGCGTTAGGCATCAACGTTGCTGACATGAAGCAATCGTTGAAGGAGCGCTTCTTTGGGCGCCTGAAGAAGGTGTTAACTAGTCTTCTTTCAGGCGGAAACAAGGTGCGCGCCTTCAACGGTTGGGTCATGCCGGTGCTGATGTACTCTTTCGGCATACTCAAATGGACTCAGACCGAACTCGACGCCCTAGACAGGAGGGTCCGTACACTTCTGACCGCAAACCGGATGCATCACCCACGTTCTTCGGTGATGAGACTGTACATCCCGCGGAAGTGCGGGGGTCGAGGGTTTTTAAATGCGAAGACCCTCCACAACCGCGAGGTGTGCAGCCTCAGGGAATATTTCCTAAAAGCCGAAGTAGGTATGCACCGTGATGTGGTCGCAGTGGACAAGGGACTCACCCCGCTCTCCATGGCTAAAGAGAACTGGCGCAAACCTGTGGTACTTACTACAGATGACCGCAAGGAGGTATGGCAAAGCAAGGAGCTTCACGGGCGCTTCTATCGGGCTCTCCATGAGCCCGGTGTAGATTTCTTAGCGTTCGTATCCTGGCTACGTTTCGGTGACCTTTTCGGGGAAACTGAAGGTTTCGTCTGTGCAATTATGGACGAAGTTATCTTGACGAATAACTACCGGAGACATATAATGAAGGACGGTACGGTTGACGTGTGTCGGGCATGCCACCGTCCGGGTGAGTCCATCAGACATATTATCTCTGGCTGTTCACGTCTGGCAAATGTGAGTACTTGCACAGGCATAACCAAGTGGCTAGGATTATTCACCAGCAACTTGCTTTGAAATATAAACTTGTGGATTCTGAGGTACCGTACTACAGGTATGTGCCCGACCCAGTTCTCGAAAATGACCATGTCACGTTATACTGGGATCGGTCTATCATTACTGACAGGACTATTGTTGCCAATAAGCCTGTTATAGTGGTGATAGACCGATTAGCGCGCCGCGCAATGATAATCGATGTTACCATTCCCCATGACGGGAACCTCGTGAAAGCTGAGAAAGAGAAACAAATAAAATATCTCGACTTAGCGCACGAGGTTGTCGACATGTGGAATGTGAGCTCGGCTATCATTGTGCCGATAGTCGTAACGGCCAACGGCCTGATGGCCGAAAGCCTCGACCAACATCTCTCGAGGCTCTCGTTAGGCGGTTGGATCAAAGGCCTGATTCAGAAGGCAGTACTCCTCGACACGGCTCGCATTGTGAGGAGGTTCCTGTCTCTGCAGCCCTAACCACCGGTAGCTTGGACCCTGCTCCCGACACCGGCGGAACACTATTTTTTATATTTTTAAATGTTTTTTATATCTTTTTTTTTAAGAAATATTTAAAAATGCAAATTAATATGTATATAAATGAATAAACGAAATAATAATATTATAAATGTGAAAGTTTGTATGTTCGGATGTTTGTTACTCAATCACGCAAAAACGGCTGAACGGATTTGGATGAAATTTGGCACAGAGATAGTCTATAACCAGGATTAACATATAGGATACTTTTTATCCCGATAGTACGTTCCCGAGGGATAATAGATTTCCGACCTCCACGCGGGCGAAGCCGCGGGCGAAAGTTAATCCATACTATATTTAATACTATACTTTATCCTACTATATATATATATCCTACTATATCCGTATATGTATATAAAATGGTAAACTGACTGACTGACTGACTGAGTGCGTGCGTGATATGTCAACACACAGCCCAAATCGCTGGTCCTAGAGACATGAAACTTGGAGGGTGTGTTCTTTGTGAAGAGTAAATATCCACTAAGAAAGGATTTTAGGGAATTCCATCCCTAACGGGGTAAAATAGGGGATGGAAGTTTATATGAAATTCCGTCAGTTTTGAAGTTAAGATCTTCAAATTTATTTTGACTCAAAAAAAATTAATTTATATGTGTCGCAGCGTTTTTGATAATTCTACCCCCGAAGGGTTAAAAAAGGGGATGAAGTTTAAAAGTCCTTAATTGTCGCAGAAAAAACACTAAATTTATTATTTAGGCTTATAGTTGGAAGCTAACGCAACGATGTTGTTAGAATTTCAACCCTAAGGGGGTGAAAAGGGGGATGTAATAATGTTTTTAATTAAGGTTCTTTAGTTTTAAGTTTAAATCACTAATATTTAGGCTTATGGTTAGAAACTAATACAACGTAAATCGTTGTTTTTTTTTAATTTCAACCTACAAGGGTCTGAAAAGGGGGATGAAGTTTTGTATTAAAGTTGTTCATTCGCTAAATTTTGTATTCAAGTAAAAATAAAAGTAAACGTGTACAGTATTTTACATGGAGCGACTAGCTATCTGACCTCCACAATGCAGTTACTGGGTAATTAATACGATACACCTTGATAAGAATGGTTGTCAGACTTTCGGGCTTCTGACTTTCCGTAACGACTGTCAAAGATCCACGAATGACAGCTGGGACCAAACAGCTTAACGTGCTTTTCGATTCACGGACGGGTGTCTGTATGTAAAGATGGTCACCCATCCACAGACCAACCGTGGCAAGTGTAGCTTAACCTGATCGATCGACGGCTGTTATTATTTAGTAATTGGTGGTATGACGGTGTTGCTGGCGGAGATTTTCGCCAGACTTTACCGATAGTGCCCAAAGAAACGCACGCAGATGAGATCAAAGCATGCATCTCAGAGGTGAAGTTTCTGTCGGCAGATTTGCAAATCTTCTTCTTCAAATCGAAAACGGAAGCTTTCACAAATAGATACAAGCCGAAAACGACCAAGCTGCTGCGATTACCGAAATGTTGATAAATAAATTCGAAGGTGAAGAAATAATTTGTAATTCTGTTGACACCATGGTCGATATGGACGAGTCGGCTAATTATCCTGTAGAATTTTTAAACTCTCTTAATCCGGGTCTTCCGTGTCACAGACTTATGTTGCGTGTAGGTGCTCCTGCCATGTTGCTTCGAAATATACGGCCAAAATTTTGTAATAGAACTAGACTCCAAGTAACAGCGAGAGCTGCTAAGCTGCTAAACAACATTGCTGCGGCGTCTCCGCCGCAATGTTATTGAGGCCAAAATACTAACTGGATCTGCCAGAGGCGAAACAGTCTTCGTACCGCGTATATCATTGATACCAAATGACCTTCCGTTTGAATTTAAAAGATTGTAGTTCCTAATCAAGGTTTGGTTCGCGATGACTTAATAAGTCACAGGGACAAGCTCTGAAATTTGCTGGAGTTGATTTGGGGCAAGACTTTCTCCCACGGATAATTTTATGTGGCTTGCTCATGTGTTAGCTCTCCAACTAGCCTGGTTGTTTTAGTGCCCGCTTCTGAATTAGTGAAAAACATTGTACCTATATAGAAAAATACTGTGAAGGATTTAGGTAGTTACCGGTCCTTTACAGTAGGTACTCCTTAACAGTTTATTTCCTCAAATATCACACGTAGTGGAGGACAATTAGCCATGAACAAAGCTCTATATTGTTATTGTTATAATGATTCATAATTATCTAGAAAGAAGAATGTACACTCAATGCATTCAAAGTAAAATAAAAAAACAAACCTTACATTGAATATTCGAGTCTGATGCCGAAAATATATAGTTTTTAGATTTTTTTTCTGTTTTTTTTTTGTTTTTGCTGAATGGGCCTGCTCTTGATCTCGATCTCGCTTGATGGAAAACGATGGATGAGGTATATGATGGATCGAGCGTGCCCAGAAAATGCCTGTTCACTCTTGCTTTGAAGGCAGACGGGTTATATGTGGTAGAGAACACAGACGCTGGCAGAGAGTTCCACACTTTGGCTGTGCGCATTATAAATGTAGAGGAGAAGCGCTGAGTACGACTGGACGGGATATCAACCATGTGCGGATGGAACCCCGCAGTACGCCTGGTAGTCCGGTGATAAAAAGGCGACGGTGGGATCAGATCGTGGAGCTCTTGCGCACACTCTCCGAAGTACAGTTTGTAGAAGACCGACAGGCAAGCAACATACGCCAATGAGCCAGGCTGTGAAGCCTAGCCACCAACGTTTCGTCACCTTTAAGCCTTTCAGCTTTGTGTTCCACCGAGTCAAGTGCAGCAAGTTGATATTTTGCTGAGCCATCCCACAAGTGACTGCAATACTCCATACAGGACCGAATCTGTGCTTTAAAAAGCTGTCCAGATGTGAAGTATCGCCTCACCATATTTAGGATGGCCAGCTTCTTGGCCGCAGTCTGTACTTTTGACTCGATAGTTGAACCGAAGTAGAGGTCAGACCTCAACTCCATGCCCAAAAGTTCTAGGCGGTCGGTAATTGATACAGATGTACCTCGGAAAGTAGGAGGTAACTGAAACTGGCTCTTTTTAACAGTGAAAAGACACGACTGTGTTTTCAGAGCAGATTGTGATGTTAATTTGACCAGATTGTCATCGTCCCACTGGGAAACAAGATTGAAGGTCAAATTCATTCGCTCCACCATGGCCTCTCTTAGAGTAGCTCTGCTGGCTTGCACTGGACAGGTATCTTTCTGAGACTGTGCTGTCATCCGCGAACCCAATAGTACCCAATATTGTTTGTATGTATGTTCCGGTTTGCACGAAAACGGATGAACGAATTTGCATGATATTCGGCACACAGATAGTTTATACTACCGGGATTAAAAAATAACGTATAGGTTATATATAGCTTATTTTTTAATCCCGGTAGTACGTTCCCGTTAGATATTTTTCGACATCCACGCGGGCGAAGCCGCGGGCAAAAGCTAGTCATTAATAAAATCGGTAACAGAGTAATAACATTTCTCTCTCAGTAGCGACGACAGGAGTTTCTTGAATTTTATTAGGGGTTGATACTTAATACAATTTGGCAATTTGTTAAATATAATAGGTGCCATACCAATAATGTTTTTTTTAAGCAAAGCAGTGCTATATCTACCAGTGCACAATAGACTCTGATATTTCGATCTCATGGCAGTCGTTCGCATCCTCGTATCATTTAATGCCGGAAATAGATGCTTGTTAGTTTTAACAAATATAGCTACTTCGAGAATGTATATACTAGGAAAAGTTAGTATTTTGTGTTTCTTGAAAAAAGGAATGCAACTATCTGTAACCTTGAGATTAAAAATCGATCTTATGCACCGCTTTTGGGCTTTAAATATAGACTCCCTTTCGGAACAATTACCCCAGAATACTACACCAAACCTTAGAACAGAGACCACCAAACCGTGATATGCAACCATTAATGTATCAACGTTTACTTTCTTGGACAGATTGTAGAGAGCATACGCAGACGTGCTTAATCTTTTACAAACTTCTTCAGCCTGCGGTTTCCAAGTTAATTGATTGTCAATCAATATACCCAAAGCCACGTTAACGCTTTCAATAGTTTGTCCTTTATAATTAATTTTTAAGTTTAAAGGAAGGATTCTTTGATAGTAATGCATTATATTTGTTTTATTAAGGTTTATGATAAGATTATTATCGTTGAGCCAGTTTATTACTAATTTTAGAGAACGATTTATTTCATCTTCATAAAGCTCTTTATTGAGGCAGTCTATTAGGATCGTACTATCATCGGCAAATAGCACACAAGGGTATGGGATGTGTCGTGGTAGATCATTTATATACAGCAAGAATAATAATGGCCCTAGGACGCTGCCCTGCGGAACGCCATATTTAATTTCCCTAGGACCAGATAAATATTTAACCTCACGTTTTGTTTTGACGCATATTTTAGAGATTTCTGTATATTGAAAACGTCTACTTAGATACGATTTTATTAGACGTAGAGCATTCCCTCGTATACCGTAAGCTTCCAGTTTGACCAAAAGCGTTTCATGGTTCACGTAATCAAAAGCTTTGGTCATATCGGTAAAAATGGCACAAATTGGTATTTTTTTATCCACATTAACCATTATTTTATTTATTAGATCGTAGTTAGGTTGAACGGACTATAAAAAAAGGTTTGATTTTGACAAATCTTATTTCGAATGGAGTGTAGGTAGGTACAACATAACATAACTCAATAAATAAAAACTTTTTTACAAAAAAAAAACAACCGACTTCCAAAAAAGCACTACAAAATGAAAAATAACTTTAATTTCGGAAGTCGGTGTCTTTGGATTCGTATTTTCGATATTTGTATGGTAGTCTCCACATTGTATAAAAAATACCCAAATAGCTATAAGTGCGCCTATAATATTTGAAGAGTTCTCTCGATTTCTCCAGGATCCCACCATCAGGTGCTGACCTGATGACAATGCATCTCGAAAGTATCCTTTCAAACAAAAAAAGAATTTTGCAAATCCATATCTGGCGGAGTTATGCCCGAACATACAGTTCGCGTCAAATAACTTTGCCGCTCTGAAGCAGACTACAAATGACTGCGCTGTACTCAATCTTGCTTAAAAAACTGTAGCGCGCATGCCAATACGCATGCGCAACCTAACTTCAGAGCGGCAAAGTTATTTGACGCGAACTGTACCTACATTAAAAAAAAAATAAACATCCGAATTGATAACCTCCTCCTTTTGGAAGTCGGTTAAAAACGGTATCCAAGTCTTTCGTCGCACTCTCAACATTTTACCCAAACTTTTACTGCACATTGTTAAAATTACCAAAGTTGCATCATGTTTTGATAAACGCTATAAAAAAAGATAAGATACTTACTTACCTACTTTCTTTATTTTCGTCTACGAAGATAAGATACTGACCTATTGCAACCCTAGTAAAGTAACTATCGACCTTCCAGTTTATTATATCGGACGTCTACCCTAAAATAGCCTCCCCTGAATTGACCCTGACCGGTGTTTTAGCGAATTTTGTGCTATCTTATCTATAGTGCTATAAATATTTTAAAGGAGACTGTATAACATACAATAGCTTACCTAATTTTATTACGTATACTGTGCTTGTGGTCATCGCCATCGTCCACAGCCCGTCTTTGCCCACTACTGGGCATAGGCCTCTCTTTTCTTGTGTCACAATCCCCACGGTCCTATGCCAGCCTCATCCAGGTTTTGTCCGCGATGGCAACAATGTCAATGTCGTCCGCCCATCTCGCCGCAGGACGCCTTAGCCCACGTTCGAACGGACGTAATAAAACAGCGGCGTTTTTTTTTCGCGTTTGTATTGGATTTTCGACGCTCTGCATCACACTGTTGGATATTCAACTCTCGGCGCTAAGAGAGTTGAATATCCAACAGTGTGTTTTCTTGACGCGCTGGGATACGCGCTGTTGGATTTTCAATACTCGGCTCAATAACGAGAGTTGAAAATCCAGTGTACGAAAAAAAATCGCCTCGATAATAATACCTCAGTGCTAACCTGGGCTTACTCCACCTGTCATCACTGCACCTCGACAAGAAAGTGTCCTGCCCCACTCCATTTGAGTCTCATAAACGCTTTCCGATAATTATCGAAGATCTTTGGACGTCTTCGCATTTCAACGTTTGGAACTCGATCTATTAGCCCTGATGCCTGAAAATTATGGTACGATTTAGAAAGTTTTGGGTCACTTTCGGCCTTCATAACAAAGAACTTCAGGGCGAGTTTTACAGTGTCGTACCTAATAATAATAATTTGAAAAAATGTAAAGTGTTTATTTAAAAAAATCTACCAGATTAATCGTGACATAAGTAGGTAGAGGTACTACAGGCCATAAATAGACCTATTACTTAGCTATAGAATGCTAAAAAAACTGGGTTTATAGAATGCTATAGACGGTCACGGCTGTGAAAAACATGGCCTGATTACGGCAATATTTCTCTCACGCTTGGCTAACTGATCGTATGAGCGCACGGAGGAATACAATGACCCACCGCCCATCCTCTTAAAGCTGACTTTGATGTCCCGTACATTTGTTAGACGAGTAGAAGCTCTATTGCCTGTTTGTATCTCACTGCACTTCAGCACACAATTTTTTATTGTTATGCTTCAGGTACTCATCATCATCATCATATCAGCCGAAAGACGTCCATTGCTGGACATAGGCCTCCCCCAAGCACCGCCACTTTGACCGATTCTGTGCTTCCCGCATCCAGCGGATTCCTGCGGCCTTTACAAGGTCATCGGTCCATCTTGTGGGAGGCCTTCCAACGCTACGTCTTCCGGTACGCGGTCGCCACTCTAGAACCAATCGGCCCGACCGGCCATCTGTTCTGAGCAGTGCTGTGCTGTGCTTCAGGTACTGTGTGTTAGCAATTCCAGATTAAAATTCCATGTTTTCCCGAATGTCAATGACTTCCAAGATAAGCTGAAAAATTAAACATGACCTGATATCAGAATGATGCGGGAGGCATAGAATCGGTCGTAGTGGCGGTGCTTGGGGGAGGCCTATGTCCAGCAGTGGACATCTTTCGGCTGAAATGATGATGATGTCAAAAATTAACACAGACAATTACCAGTTTTTTACTACCATTAGCTTTAGCTTTAGCTTCTCCTGCTTTCATGGGGTAACGATGATAGTTTTATTTGGTATTCCCATAATTCCTCGTGAATATTGCGTATATAACCCCTATCTTCTGGGGTAGTCGGGTAAAAAGAAGCATCTGTAAGGCACCTTAATAGTGAACAAATCAACAAAATTGCCGAATTCATGTTATCCTAGAAAAAAGTGTAAGTCATCACTTAAATTAAGCATGTCTTGTGCCTGTCTCATGTCGGAAATAAGTTAAGGTTAACTTAGACAGACAAAGGAGATAGTTGGATGAAATCGGAGTGGAATGGAATACCTAAGGGGGCGTTAATTAATTACGTGAGGTGATTTTGGCTATTTTCAACCCCCCCCTCCCCTCGGTGAGATTTTTCAAAATGCATATTTCTTGTGTTAATACATTAATCAATAATTAAAGTTGGATTTATTTAAAAAAAACTATTTACAAAAAAAGAACAACCGACTTCCGAAAAAGACACTACAAAGTCAAAAATAACTTTAATTTCGGAAGTCGGTGTATTTGGTTTTGAACTTTCGTTTTTTGCCACTGACTTCCGAAATTAAAGTTATTTTTGACTTTGTAGTGTCTTTTTCGGAAGTCGGTTGTTCTTTTTTTGTAAAAAGTTTTTATTTTGCACTTTTTAGTTGTGGTACCTACCCCATACAAATTCGAATACCACTAACCTGCTATGTAAATAACAGTGATTGGAAGTTATCATTATATCATCCATATATACTAAGTGGGAAAAATACGTATTATTGAAGCTAACTCAAAAACTATTCAAGTAAAGTTAATAAAATTTATATGGGACCACCTCGGGAGCATACCCTTTCAAACAAAAAAACAATTTTCTAAATCGGACCACAATTGACGGAGTAATCGCATAACAAACATACAAAAAAAAAAAAAATATATAAAAAAACATACAGACGAATTGAGAACCTCCTCCTTTTGGAAGTCGGTTAGGTTCATCATTCTCTTATTTTAGAAGTTACAGGTCCCCCCCGGACACACATTTTACCACTTTGGAAGTGTCTGTCGCGCAAACTATTCAGTTTAGAAAAAAAATGATATTAGAAACCTCTATATCATTTTTGAACACCTATCCATAGATACCCCATAAGTACGGGTTTGATGAAAAAATAAATTTGAGTTTCAGTTCGAAGTATGGGGAAACCCCCAAAATTTATTGTTTTTTTTCTATTTTTGTGTAAAAATTTTAATGCGGTTCACAGAATACATCTACTTACCAAGTTTCAACAGTATAGTTCTTATTGTTTCGGAAAAAAAGTTTTACCACTTTGGAAGTGTCTCTCGTGCAAACTATTCAGTTAAGAGAAAAATTATATTAGAAACCTCAATATCATTTTTGAACACCTATCCATAAATACACCACACATATATGGGTTTGATAAAAAAAAATTTTTGAGTTTCAGTTCGAAGTATGGGGAACCTCCAAAATTTATTGTTTTTTTTCTATTTTTGTGTGAAAATCTTAATGCGGTTCACAGAATACAATCATCTACTTACCAAGGTTCAACAGTATAGTTCTTATAGTTTCGGAAATAAGTGGCTGTGACATACGGACGGAAAGCAGACAGACATGACGAAACTATAAGGGTTCCGTTTTTTGCCAGTTGGCTACGGAACCCTAAAGATAATTATTGAAATCGGTCGAGCCATTTTCGAGTTTTTGCTAGACTAAGGCTGCCTGTCCACTGGAGCGGAGAGGAGAAAAAGGGAGCGGAGATGTGCCAATATTAACCGATAGAATCTTGAATCAGGATCACTGATCTAAACGGCGGAGTCAAGATTCTATTGGTTAATATTGGCACATCTCCGCTCCTCTTTTCTCCTCTGCGCTCCAGTGGACAGGCAATTGATTTTTATATAAACAACGTTATTTTTCGTTTATACTAAACCTCTTTAACTGATCATCATTATGAACAACTTTCGCTATGGAAACAAAGCTGAAATCACGAAAAAAAACCAGCTGTTCCCTACATTTTGACGAGATATGCTAACATAATTTAGGACCACCATGGAAGCTTCCTAAAACAAACAACTTTGTTTTTTATTAAAAATAGTTTCATAATTGACGAAAATATCGATGAACAATTGAACATACATAGCAAATTAATATTATCTATGATACAGATGAACGATAACCTCCTCCTTTTTGAATTCGGCTAAAAATAGGTAAGTATAAAAGAATTTGTTGCTTTACGCTCTCCTCAAAGCGTATCACGGAAATGATTAGTTTGAATTAGTCCGTTATATAAAAAAAATGCTGAAAAAACAAAGGCAACAATAAATTGGTTTCGGAAAGGAAAATTATTGTTCGTTCATTTGAATATTAATTAATTATTACTTTAATACCAAAGGGAAACTTCTTAATAATTTTTTCGAGGCCAATTTCATTTCTGAAATTAACCTTTAGCTTCAGTAATAAATGTGTAAACAAAAGAAATGGAGAGTAATTATTGTTATTGTATACAAAATGCTTTGTTTTTAGGGTTCCGTACCTCAAAAGGTAAAAACGGAACCCTTATAGGATCACTCGTGTGTCTGTCTGTCTGTCCGTCTGTCACAGCCAATTTGCTCCGAATCTAATGGACCGATTAACTTGAAATTTGGTACACATATGTATTTCTGTGACCCAAACACGGACGTGTAACGAAAATAAAATAATTTTGAATATGGGGTTCACTTTTGTGGGGCAAAGAAGAAAATTAAAAAAAAAAGTTTTGCAAATTGTACTGTGTGACATATCAAATGAAAGGAATTGTTACAAGGATCTCAAATATAATTTTTTCATAATTATTAAATATATGCTTTTAGAGATATTTATGAAAATAGATGAAAATTGACCATTCCCCCCCCCCGTATCTCCGAAACTACTGAGCCTAAAATTATGAAAAAAATACAGAGAATAGTTCTTTACTCATAGATTACAGGAAAACCTATAAGAAGTCTATGGTCTAAAAATAACATGGTAAATCTCTCAATATTGTATTTGCGATTGGAATGTATGGGAAAATATGTTTTGCAACTACAATGTTAAGTTAGTTTTTAGAGGTATGAGGGTGTAAAGTTCACTCATCCACCATAGAAAAGGGAGGATCCTCCGGCCAGACGGGTGTTGTGTCTGGCGGGCAACTGCCCATATGTTGATTTCGGATAGTCTTATCTATGTTATTCGCTCAGTAAACTCTAACTGCGAGATGTAGGAATTGTGTGACGTCATGTCTTTTTGTTTCGTAATTTTTGTATGTGGCGGTCTAACCGCTACATCACTCCCCTCCGGAGACCGGAGGTCGATAGTGGGCTGAGTCTTGGATCTTGCGATGCTTCACAGTGCCAGCTGTGGTTCCAGTGAGTCGGAACCGGGTGCCGCTCAGTTCACAGTGGGTCGGAACTGTCTGCAGTGATTGCGGCGATGGTGATTGTGGTTCCAGTGAGTCGGAACCGGGTGCCGCACAGTTCACGGTGGGTCGGAACTGTTTGCGGTGATTGCGGCGATTGTGGTGATTGCGGTGATTGAGGTGATTGCGGTGATTGAGGTGATTGCGGTGATTCCCCAGTGAGTCGGGGTGATGTGGCTGAGGGTGATGACCAGGAATGCGCGTTCGCTGCATGCTGGTGGTCAGGATACCCGTTGAAGCCGTGGGTGCTGGCTGGCTGTGTGACTCGCCTCACGAAAGCTTGCGGGAGTGATGATGATGACGTCACGCTGAAGTAGTTGCACGAAGGCTGCGTTGACGTTCATTCTCGGGGTCACCAATTTAGGAGTATGAGGAACAGGGTGTAAAGTTCACTCATCCACCATAGAAAAGGGAGGATCCTCCGGCCAGACGGGTATTATGTCTGGCGGGCAACTGCCCACATGTTGATTTCGGATAGTCTTATCTATGTTATTCGCTCAGTAAACTCTAACTGCGAGATGTAGGAATTGTGTGACGTCATGTCTTTTTGTTTCGTAATTTTTGTATGTGGCGGTCTAACCGCTACAAGTTCTTGGGATAATTTATTGCTACTGCTAGTTCGACTAAGGCCCCAGTACACGTTGCTCGCCCAACGTGTACTTAGGCGAGGCATCCTTCACTTCTCGTACCTTCCGCGATGCATTCTGTTTGCCGATTTCACGGTGCGCTAGTACTAGCCGGCATTGTCGGTAGGCACTGCTAACACATTAGCCAGTGAGCTATGTAAAGTTCAATTAATCATTTTAGACGAAATATCTATGTTTTGAAGTAGGACATTCATTCATACAGACATCCCATTTGCTGGTAAATCTATTATTTCTGTAGGAGATTTTAACCAATTGCCGCCAGTTGGAGACAACTGGATTTATCAGCCTAAAACAGGACGTAATCCGATGGCAGTTTTAGCTCGTGCACCATTGTGGAAACCATTTAGCCTGTTTCCAATGAGCAAAATATTGCGTCAAAGGGATGATCCATTCGACATTTAATTATTTTATTTCCTTTATTTCAAAGATACAAAGGTCTAAAAATTTTGTTAAGAACATTTTTGAAAAATAGTGTTACAGCCAAATTAGACCGATTTTCATAGAAACAGAGATTTCCAGTTATCAGTTCCTCTTCCTCTTCCGGTACACGGTTGCCACTCCAGAACGTTTCGGCTCCAGGCCTATCGGCCATCTGTTCTGCGAGCAATGTGCCCTGCCCACTGCCATATAAGTTTGGCAATTCTTCGGGTTATGTCGGCTACCTTGGTTCTCCTGCCGATCTCTTAATTTCTGATTAGATCACGTCGTCATGGAAACTCTAAGCACAGCACCATTGCCCTTTGGGCGACTTTCAGCCTTCTAATGAGGCCCATTGCAGGCTATTACTTTTCAGCTCCATAGGTCATCACTGGCAACACGCACTGGTCCCGACTGCGGTATGTGAGACGAGAAGATATTGCGTAGCTTCCCGAACACTGCCCAGTGGAGTCGGATTCCACGATTGACCCCATTCTCGAAATTGAACCTACCTCACTGGACAGTTTGTCCTAGGTAAACGTTTCATTCAAACTTATAGATTTATCGAGGTTCGATGACAATACAATAATTAAGTATCTCTTGGAGCTGACGATTATGAAGCCAAAAGGTGGATAGTGGAACTCTTCAGCGGCTTCTAGTAAACCCCTCGAGTTTAGGTTCATATGATTTGGTTTGAGGAGTCCAATATATTGCAATTTGGTCTGAGGGTCTGATGATGGAGCCAGCAGGTGGATAGTGGAACTCTTCAGTGGCTACTAGTTAACCTTTCAAGTTTGACCTCATATGCTTTGGTTTGTCGAGTCCAATATATTGTACTTGGTCTCGAGGGCCTGATGACTAAGCCAGGAAGTGGATAGTGGAACTCTTCAATGGTTACTAGTAAACCCCTCGAGTTTGAGCTCATATGATTCGGTTTGACGAGTCCTATATATTGCACTTGGTGTCGAGGGTCTGGTGATGGAGCCAGGAGGTGTATACTGGAACTCTTTAGTGGTATTAGTAAACCCTTGGAATTTGGGCTCGTATGATTCGGTTTGAAGAGTCCAATATAGTGCACTTGGTGTCGAGTGCCCGATGATGGAGCCAAGAGGCGGATAGTTAGAACTCCGTGGCTATTAGTAAACTCTTCGAGTTTTAAGTCATATAATTCGGTTTGACGAGTCAAATATATTGCACTTGGTGTCGAGGGTCTGATGATGGAGCTAGGAGGTGGATAAGTACAATAGTAAACCCCTCGAGTTTGGGTTCATATGATTTGGTTTGACGAGTCCAATATATTGCAATTTGGTTTCGAGCGTCTGATGATGGAGCCAGCAGGTGGATAGTGGAACTCTTCAGTGGCTACTAGTTAACCTTTCAAGTTTGACCTCATATGATTTGGTTTGTCGAGTCTAATATATTGCACTTGGTCTCGAGGGCCTGATGATTGAGCCAGGAAGTGGATAGTGGAACTCTTCAATGGTTACTAGTAAACCCCTCGAGTTTGAACTCGTATGATTCGGTTTGACGAGTCCAATATATTGTACTTGGTGTCGAGGGTCTGGTGATGGAGCCAAGAGGCGGATAGTTAGAACTCTTAAGTGGCTATTAGTAAACTCTTCGAGTTTTAAGTCATATAATTCGGTTTGATGAGTCCAATATATTGCACTTGGTGTCGAGGGTCTGATGATGGAGCTAGGAGGTGGATAGTTGATTTCTTTTGTGGCTACTTATAGTAAACCGGGCAAGTCAAAACTCCGTTGTTTGTTTTTAAATTAAATGAATATACTAGACTAAAAAGTACAAAATAAAATAGTACCTAGTTAAAAAAAAAAACCGGTCGAGTGCGAGTTGAACTCGCGTGGAGAGGGTTCCATATGATGAATATGTTATATATACAGGGTTATTTGTAAAACACCAGCAACCTCTTACGGGGTTATTGTACTCATCATTATGAACAACTTTCACAATGGGACCAAAGTTAAAATCGCGAAAAAAAAATCAGCTGTTCCCTACATTTATGTTCTCATATCTTGCAAAATGTGAGGAACAGCTGATTTTTATTTCGCGATTTCAGGTTTGGTCCCTTAGTAAAAGTTGTTCATAATGATGAGTACAAAACACCTTAAGAGGTTGCTGGTGTTTTACAAATAACCCTGTATGTGTATATATAACATATTCATCGTACGGAACCCTCTCCACGCGAGTTCAACTCGCACTTGACCGGTTTTTTTTGTAAAGAAATTGCTTGTCATAGAAGTCTGAGGGGGCTCCTGGCTAAATAATAACAACTTCACGGGTCCATCGAAGGTTAAGCTACGGTTGCCGAGGTCGGTCCGTGGATGGGTGACCATCCATTACATATCGAGACTGCCTCGGAAAGCACGTTAAGCCGTTGGTCCCGGCTGTTATTTGTCGATCTTTGACAGTCGTTACGGGTAGTCAAAAGCCTGAAAGTATGACAACCAGTCTTACTAGGCGTATCGTAATACCCAGTTACTGTGTTGTGGAGGTCAGATAGGCAGTCGCTCCATGTAAAATACTAGTACTCTCCAGCTGCATCCGGTAAGACTGTAAGCCGACCCCAACATAGTTGGGAAAAGGCTAGGTAGACGATGACTTGTGGTACAGGTGTGTCTGGAAATGATGGAAGAACTACCGTAGTTATAACAACGCGCACCAGAACTACTCCAAACCATACTAATATTATACAACTAAAGTAACGGATTTCGCTGAAAGGCACACAGGTGACACAGGTAGACTACTACTACTACACACAACACACGGTCGCGCTGCCAGTAAAATATATAATACTAGCTTTTGCCCGCGGCTTCGCCCGCGTGGATGTCGGAAAATATCCCACAGGAACGTGCTACCGTGCAGCCGAGCCGCTTACAGCTTTGAGACGGAAACCTTTTTTTTTTTTTGAGATATCATCAAATAACTTCTCTCGCTCTGGGTTGAGCGGAAGGGCATGTCAGACTCTTACTGACTAAAACCCACCCGTGTTCCATCAGTTGCCTGTACGTCGCCTGGGGCCACGGTCTCCCCTTAGGACTTTCCCGCAACCCCGGCAGGCATCGGCCCTAGCGGACCCCGTCAATTGTGCTGACATCTCTAAGAGGCGCGCGTAGAACACAACGCGCTGTCGACCCGGGCCTGGTCATTATCGGACGGCGAGCTACCCATTGTGACAGGGCGCTAGTCCTACTCTTTTTTTCTACCCACAACGGGGAAGCTCTTGGCCTGCATCTCACCTGATGGTAAGTGATGATCAGGCCGATGGTGGAAGCGAGCTTCACCCGGAATCTTCAACCATTAGGGGAACAGCTTATCTTATCTACTGCTGAAACACAAACATGCTGTTAACATTGTTGTTATACTCACACTATCGCCCGGTTAAAAAATAAAAAACAACTGGTTTATATGACTCTAAATGCCTTACTTAAAATACTAATTATTAATTTTCCTATTAATAATATCATTAATTTGTAATACCTACTCTAGGGCCGCCATTGAACACACAATACTTATGTACATGACGTTAGAAAGGTTAATTTATGAACTTTAATAACTTTTGACAGACTGGGAAAATTGTAATTAAATAAAGATTAAATGATATTCAAGATAAGGACTATCACACAATACTTATGTACATGACGTTAGAAAGGTTAATTTATGAACTTTAATAACTTTTGACAGACTGGGAAAATTGTAATTAAATAAAGATTAAATGATATTCAAGATAAGGACTATTAAGTATATTTCCAATACCTTAAATCTCTTTAAAATAAGACACAAAAAAATCAATATTATATGGAAATTTTAAATTCAACCCCTATTTTCCCCCTTTGGGGGTAGATTTTACAAATACTCTGATACGCGTATTTCCTTATTTTTTACGAAAAGCATAAATGCAAATTTTCATATCGCTAACATAAGAAATCCCACAAACCATACAAACTTTCATCCCTTATATCACCCCCTTAAGGGTTATTGTTGAAACAAAAAGTACCCTATGTCTTTCTCCAGGATGTCATCTACCTCCTTGCCAAATTTTACAATCTCTTGAAAATAAGATCAAAAAATTAATTTTACATAGAAATTTTAAATTCAACCCTTATTTTACCCCTTTGGGGGTTGATTTTACAAAAACTCTGATACGCGTATTTCCTTATTTCTTTCCAAAAGCATAAATTTAAATTTTCATATCGCTAACATAAGAAATGCTGGGTTTCCCATACAAACTTTCATCCCTTAAGGGTTATTTTTGAGACAAAAAGTACCCTATGTCCTTCTCCAGGATGCCATCTATCTCCTTGCCAAATTTTAACGAAATCCGTTCAGTGGTTTAGCCGTGAAAAGGTAACATACAGACAGACAGACAGACAGACAGACAGAGTTACTTTCGAATTTATAATATTAGTATGGATATGCCAATAAAAACTGTACGGAGTGCTGTGGGGGATGCGTAGCGTTACAGCTACGAAAGTGTAGCGTAGCGTAGCGATAACTTCATTGCGTCATCTACGCCGTAGCAATTGTGCTGTGCTACGGCGTAGATATATACAGTCATGTTCATGAGCACAATTTATTTATGTTAACACTTAGCAAAATAATTATTCATCAACCTACGCGACTGGCGGCGGCGACGCGCCGCGCCGCGGGTTGGCGTCAATACCTACTTGTCAAATATTTATCTGTTTTGTTATGATTAATTTGGCTATACTTGTATTACGGTATGGAAATATGAAATATCGCTAACAAGTAAACTAAATAAAATATTAATAATTAGTTGCACTTATAACACTGAATTTGATGATTGTGACCGTTTTATTACATTATTTTTATTTTACAGAAAGCTTACAGAGTAATAACATAATTAAAAATCAGTGATAAATAGTAAAATTGGCTAATTACGAGCTTCCACATGTATAAAAATACATGTGGAAGCTGGAATGAAGTTTGTATTCAAAGCAGTGGCGAACCCGATTCCCATCGGCTTCCCTTCGGACACAACCACTCTATCGTCATTGAATAATCACACTATAAGTATTTGAATACAATTAAAACATTATAAAACGCCTACATTAAATATTTTGTCTTTATATCCCAACAACAAAACATTTCGCTCTAAAATAACTCGTAGGCGCATTCGGCTTATCGTGAGTTCAATTTCTATAGAAAATAAAATCCATCTGACGTCACTCGGTCACGTGACTCCGTGCGTTTTATACCAAGCTAGGAAGCCGGCTTGCAACGAGTTATAGTAGGTAAAGTAGGCGAAAACGCGCGCGAGGGAATGAGAAAGAGCTATTGCTATTGCTCGCACTCGCATTTGATACTCGGTTGTTGTCGTAGAATTTCGTAATGCATTCGGCTTGAACTTCGCTCATTCGGTCGGACCGGAAATCAAAACATTCATCTATAATAATTGTAGTCTGTGCATTCATCAATCATTCCAATTTCCATTGACAATGTGAGATGTGTGGTCGATTTATGTCGTAATCGCATTAGAACCATATAATTTGTTTACAATAAGTAGTTAATTTGCATTTTGTATTCATTAGTTTATCATTACTAGTAGTAGTAATATTAGTTTTTAGTGTAGAACAGTGATTAAGATAGTGTTTGTGTTTTGAGTTTCGTGAAAGAGAAGTACGTTTTAATTAGGTATTTGGGGTAAGTAGATAGTATACTGGTAAGCCGGTATGCGCCGAGTTACGCTATGGACAGAGAAGTAGAAAACGCGCGGGAACGAGAAGCAGCTATTGCCACCTCGTTCACGCACACGCAGTTATTCGGTTGTTTCCGTTGAATTTCGTAATGCGTTCGGCGCGGAGTTCGGACATAATAATATTGACATTGAATTGATACAATCATGTGGTTGTTTGTTTTTTGACGTAATCGTATTTTAAAAACAATTATTTGCATTTTGATCGCTCATTTTTCATTGAATTCATATGTTTCTCATTACTGATATTTGTTGTAGGTATAGAACAGTGATTAAGTGTTTTGAGTTTAGTGAAAATAAAGTACGTTGTAATTAGATAAGTGGGGTAAGAATATAATTTATTATGTTGAAATTACTTGTATAAAGTAGATTTGAAAGTATTTAAAACGATCAGTAGGATTAGGATAGATTGTTGCTTGACGGATTATTAACTTTGTGAGGAAACATGCTTTTCAAGGTTAACTTTTGAAAATAAGAACCCAGATAATTATGACTATAAATTACAAACGACGTGATGGTTTTTTCAAACATTTTAATGTTTCCCTTTACGATAAATATCAATGATTGACTGGCAGTTATATCGGAGCTCGTGGCTAAGTAATAACAAGCCGCACGGGTCGATTCATCAGGTTAAGGTACGCTTGACGGGGTTGGTCAGTGGATGGGTGACCATTTATATATACCGAGACTCCCGGCTGTCATTCGTGGATCTTTGACAGTCAGTTCGGTATCTGAACTGAACTGACTAGCTAGTAAAGCAAATAAAATGTATTGTTTCCCGTGTTTACTTTTCTTTTTTTTTTTTTTTTGGCTCCGTCTTTCGGCTTACCCCCTTCGATTCCCCACGCCGCGCCACTGATTCAAAGGCATTTGAAAAGTTTCCAAATACTTTTGTTACATCAAAAACGAAATATTCGGTGTTACGATATTATTTCCTAATATTTTAGTTCACTAGTTAGCCATATTTCATATTTCCATACAGTAGGTAATATTGCCAAATTAATCAAAACAACGAAATATTTAACATTTATTTGCGACGTTGCTGCCCATTCTCAGAATGCACGCTCATAATAATGTTATCCATCCTAAGTGGAATGAGACCTCATTGCAACTAAGTTTTTACAATGATTTTTTAAGAATAGACGGGCAGAATTCTAAAATACTCATCAGCCCCCCAATTACGCAATGCACGATCAATTTTAAATTGAAACCAATTGAAAAAGATTGCCAGTCCATTGCTTCATAAGTTCGATAAAAACATCTGCTCAATTTTTTTTGTCGAACTTATGAAGCAATGGACTGGCAATCTTTTTCAATTGGTTTCAATTTAAAATTGATCGTGCATTACGTAATTAGGGTGCAGGCCTTTTCTTGAACGGCATAATTCTCTACCCTAAATAAAATAAAACAAAATCCAACTCACTGAAATCCCTACAACCAACCACAAAATTTGTCCTTACACTATTACCACACCTATATAACAAGTTCTGGTCAGCCTGATAAGCTTAACGCGCACTTATGTAAAACATTTGACATTAATAATGAAGTCCCCTAAACAGTTGGAATACTAATCTAGCCCGAAACTGCTCGGACTAATTGTGTTATTCACACTGCTGTTACGGCTGATGAATAAATGGAGCAGTTTATAAATTAACATCAGCTGCGAATATCTAGGTTATTCACAAGGTTACAAACAACCTCAACTAAAACAAGTACTATTCAAAAAGGAGCAGAAAAGAAAATTACTTTAGCCAATCTTTTCCTATATTTTAAGAGGGAGCTCCCTAAATTAATTTGCATTAATATTCTCAAATAGTCACGTGTATATCTAAATTGAACTTTAGTGTATGATTTATTGGATCTTTTTCTTTCCTTGTACATATAAGACAGTTAGGAGGAGCTCATGGCTAAGTAATAACAAGCCGCACGGGTCAATCCATCAGGATAAGCTACGCTTGCCGGGGTTGATCAGTGGATGGGTGACCATCTTCACATACCGAGACACCTCTGTACCTCGGAAAGCACGTTAAGCCGTTGGTCCCGGCTGTCATTCATGGATGTTTGACAGTCGTCAGAAGCCCGAAAGTCTGACACCAGTCTTACCAAGGGGTATCGTTTTACCCAGTTACTGGGTTGTGGAGGACAGATAGGCAGTCGCTCCATGTAAAATAGGTACTGGTATTCAGCTACATCCGGTTAGACTGGAAGCCGACCCCAAGATAGTTTGGAAAATACTAGGAAGATTGATTTGGACAAGTTACGTAATTTGTAACATTTTCGCTAGATTCATTTTTTATTCGATAATAAAATCCGAAACAGGTGGAGGGACATTTTTATTGGCGTGTTTTATTTTAGAAAAAGAAGGTCAGGTTAGGTGACAAACTACCCGGACGAAGCAACGGCAGCACCTAGTACTTTGTAAAAATGTGTTCACATAAAAATTCAGACAGGTAGCGAGGTAGCACGCTATATTATACGAGTACACCTTAATTAAGATTAATTAGGTACGAGGTTGGAAACTAGTGTAATAATATAATTTTATTAAAACAGTTTTATTTCAATGAGTTAATAGAAAAATGGGACTAATTGGAGTGGTCCTTGGATAAATATTCATAAATATGTTCTTTATTTAGTTTTTTATGGGCGAGGAAAGTAAAATTAAATTAAAAGCAATGCTGGATCTAAAACGAACATTTATACGTATAATAATTTAATAAAGTAGAGATCAGGGAATAGAATTGTGAATTCTACGCATTTATTTTTCATGGAATACCCCTTGGCACCGACATCACCACTTGAGCGACCTGCGTCTTGCGGCCACACGGCAAGAACAAATGTTAGAAGTTATGTGTTTAGAGCGTACCATATCAGTCGCTGCGGTGCGACTTGCAGTGCGTCTTGCGGCATGGGAACATACGATCGCCACCCGACGTCTTGCGGACGCACTGCCCTATGTCGTGTATGGCCTTAGGTATAGCTAGACTGGACAAGCTATTACCTACATATTTATGTGATGGTAGGTTAGTTGTACTAAGCCTAAGCAAGCGTTGTGGCTCGTGTGATTTCATCAAGTCATAAACATTGGATTATTTATGTCTAGATAGAGTGTCGTGCTGCAAAAGAACTAAAACAAACAGTTCAACTATTTGTGCTGGTGTGCACACAGAACAGATAAAACCTCTTTTATCTGTTCTGTGGGTGTGCATGACCACGACGTAATTGTGCTTTTCTAATGTGCGTGCATTTAGCAGCCAATTGTTGAACGGATATTAATATCGGGGTGCGTTTCTGTGGAGATTTTTATCATTGTCATAAATGCTGCTTGAAGAACTCATTGAATCACAGTTCAAGTTTCATTAACTCCTTTCATGTCAACATAAAAATCTCCACAAAAACGAAACGCACCTCGATATTAATAATTATCCTTTTCAATATACCCCACACAATTCCACGTTCGGGGAAGAGTAATACCCCTATTCTCATCAAAGGCAAAGTTTGAATAGCGTACCCGGAATCCTTTAGAAGAGGATTAAAGGTGAGCCGCTACGTAGAGATTGACGCTATATGTTACGAAAAATTCCGTAAGGTTGCCATACATTATCAATTTTACCTCATCGACTGACAGATTGACCTGTTTTGTTCGAGTATTACCTACTTCAGTTCTACTTCAGCCGTTGTTCCTGCGCCTGATCGCCCTTAGGTTGTGTCGCCACCTGTGTCTGTGCACACACCTTGTGCACTATAATATCTCCCGCGCTGAGATTAGCCGCCATGGTCGAAAGTCGGTTCTGGAAGACTATTATTATTACTTCAGTTAAAAAGAAAATATGGCAATAAATTCTTTTATAATTAATCAGCATAAGCATAAGCACTCTTTTCTGTTTTAGTTTTCACGGCTAATACTTCACTCTGATACTTATGTTATGCTGTTCACCTCCTCTTTGCCAATCTATTTAAGATTATTTTGTAATTGGCACAGAACTGTTTACATTTATAGTAACTGATTGTATTTGTCTGTTAATATTGCATGCAATAAATTAAATAAATGTCTTGGAAAACAAATTAAAGAAGTTGTTTAGAACATGCGACGCGACCTGCGGAGCGACCACAATTGTTCGAACTGATGAGACATTTTCTCGTATGTGTACGTTGGGTACGCGTCTGATCAAGCCGCGACCAAGCAAACTGAGCTAGCGAAACTGCGTCAGTTTGACGCAGTTTCGCTAGCTCAGTTTAAAACATCTCCGTGTATGGGGAGCTTAACCGTTTTCTGGCTGCCTCGTACACCAATATATTGATTTTCATATTAAATTATTCTGGTATTTATATTACGTAAACAAACAATATCTTTTATCCTTCATTTCTTAAATATACCTATATGTATACAAATTACATGAAAATATATAAAAACACTAAAACATATTTATATGTGATGTTCTTCAGAAAGATCAGTTGCGTAGTATTCGCATTCGGTAAGCAGAAACTAAAGAACGGCACCTATTCTATGATTCTTACATAGGTACTCCTTTTTCATATTGACCGCTCACTTCACTTCAGTTTTCATATTGACCGCTCACTTCACCTCAGTTTTCATATTGACCGCTCACTTCACTTCAGTTTTCATATTGACCGCTCACTTCACTTCAGTTTTCATATTGACCGCTCACTTCACCTCAGTTTTCATATTGACCACTCACTTCACTTCAGTTTTCATATTGACCACTCACTTCACTTCAGTTTTCATATTGACCGCTCACTTCACTTCAGTTTTCATATTGACGGCTCACTTCACTTCAGTTTTATTTTTTGGCTGTAAACTCATCCTACATTACCTATACAAAGTTATATTATTACGTTGTAAAGCCAAATTCAAATTAATTAAAGTATCTAATTCATTTTAGTTCAGCAGTATTATCTTAATCAGTTACGTACGTGGTGTCATTGATTAATGTATCACAAGTGTCGTAGGTACCTTGTGTTATTATTCCACTAAAATGAAGACATTTCGAAATATCGAAAGAAAGTACCCTGTGAGTTTAATTTCAAGCAATATAGTGGATAAAGATGTGCAGTCGATGCTCTGGCCTTTGAATTTTATGCAGTATATCATGTTCTGTCCTAAATATCGCATCAAAAATGATTATATAACTACAAATAGTCTCACTTCCAATTTTATTTCGATGATTGTAACACTATTGTTTATCTTCATGTACATACATTGCACATTTACAGTGGACTCCAAGAGTCTTGGACTTCCAACTTTCATGTCTGTTTCCTCTTATACTGACTGTTTCTTTTATTGTTTCGGCTTTGCTATGAATTTCGTCATCGGAATCATTCGGACCAAAAACAATATCCAGTTTGTGCTTACTTTTCAAAAAGTGCACAGGTTTCTCAACAATGCTACTAGTGTAAACCACTTCATTATTTGGAACTGGATTCTTGGAATCATGGCTCTCGGTTTTTATGTCATCGTTTTTACTTCTTTATACATACCAATAAGTATACCATTCCGTTTTGTATATGTTTGCTACATTTTGGTTATTTTCGACTTTAATATTGTGCTTGCCACGCGATTAATTAAATTGTTGGAAAACCAAGTTATTCTATGGAATATTCAAGTTTTAAATGCTCAAAAGTTGGAAGACATACACAGAGCGAATTATGTCAAAAAAGTCTTTCAAGCTTACCCTGAAATACTGGAGTGTTATAATATCCACAAAGCTAGTTGTCAGCAATTCGTAAGTATTTTAATACATAATCATAATATCCACAAAGCTAATTGTCAGCTATTCTTAAGTATTTTATTTAATACATCATCATAATATCCACAAAGCTAGTTGTCAGCAATTCTTAAGTATTTTATTTAATACATCATCGTAATATCCACAAAGCTAGTTGTCAGCAATTCTTAAGTATTTTATTTAATACATCATCATAATATCCACAAAGCTAGTTGTCAGCAATTCTTAAGTATTTTATTTAATACATCATCATAATATCCACAAAGCTAGTTGTCAGCAATTCTTAAGTATTTTATTTAATACATCATCATAATATTCACAAAGCTAATTGTCAGCAATTCGTAAGTATTTTAATACATCATCATAATATCCACAAAGCTAGTTGTCAGCAATTCTTAAGTATTTTATTTAATACATCATCATAATATCCACAACGCTAGTTGTCAGCAATTCTTAAGTATTTTATTTAATACATTATCATAATATCCACAAAGCTAGTTGTCAGCAATTCTTAAGTATTTTATTTAATACATCATCATAATATCCACAAAGCTAGTTATGTCAGTTATTCGTAAGTTTTTTAATACATCATCATCGTCAGCCTATTAGAAGTCCACTGCTGGACATAGGCCTATCCAATTGCACGCCATTCAGCTCGATTCTCGGCAAATCTCATCCAGCCGCTTTTACTACAAAATCCATTCGATTGTTAGAGTAAAATTACTCAAAATTATTCAAAAGATTAGACAAAACGCAATACTGAATAAGCAATAATAGTTTTTGTTTTAGTTGTAAAGTTTTGACACTTTTCAGATACTATACCACATTTTAGAAGTTATAATTCACTCTCTGAGTTACACTCAGGTGGCAATTGAAACGTTTAAAAAAGGAATATTGACGAATAACATGGTGAGTATTACCACAGTCTAAACATCATACAGTCGTTTCACGAAGATGTCTAGACAGAGCAATCGTGCGGGGCGAGACGGGTACCGAACTGCTTACGTTGCGGGGCGTGAGGGGCGAGACGCGTACCGAACTGCTAGCTGTCGCGACGTTGACGGCATTTACAACGAGATCAAAGGCGATTTCAACTGTAGGTTTTAATACTGTTGTATTACTGAATGCTCTATATGCCGACGACCCGGCGACGTCACGGTCGGACCATAAAGGTCATCGCCCATTATAACAGCACTGCTCCAGCACGGCAGCGCCCCGGCACCACCTCGAAAAATCTAGTCGTCAACGCGCCGTAAGCAAGGCTACAGCTAGTCGCCAACGCGCCGGAAGCAAGGCGACGGCTAGTCGTCAACGCGCCGTAAGCAAGGCGACGGCTAGCCGCCGGCACGCCACCGGCGAGGTAACAGTTTATTGTTTATTCACAAGCAAGGCGTCACCGTGCGGCCGGCGAGGTGTCACCGCGCTTACGGCAAGGCGTCACCCCGCGGACGGTGAGGCGCCGGCGAGCGGGCGCCTCGCTTGAAGCGCGCTGTCGGCCCGACGGGTGACGGCTCGCGGGCCGCTCGCTGTCGGCGAGCTGTCCACTATTTTGTTTAGCCATCGTAAAATAGACTTTAATACATTTGACTTAAAGTCCTAACTTGATTGACAAGTTATTTGCCGTGTCGGAGGCGTGCTGCTATAATGAGCGATGACCTTAAGGATACACGCTATCTGCGATGTAAATAACAGTGACAGGAAGTTATTTTGTCATCATCCACACTGTGTCTTTAACTAATGTGATTGACTTTTTATGGTAAAATAACTAAATAGACTAACAGCCTGTTGCAGAAACGAACTTTAACTTTTAAAGCTGTCATTAAATAATCTTCTTTTAACTTGTTACAGAAAGTAACATTAGACTCGATTTTAATAGATTTTTCCTCCTCCTTTTTAGAAGTCAGATAAAAAAAATACTTAAAAAAAACTGAGTATTCTATTCTTTCACGCATATTTTCTATATAAAATAGTTTCGAAGCTTCATATCTGCCAGGTGTCCCACGACGGGTAATTTATTTAAATATCTGTTTATTTTGATCGTAGCTTCAAACATTTATTTTGTTACAGAATGAAACACTTTTCATGTCGTCAGCTGTATTATCTTGGATGATAAAGGATTTGATGTGGCAAACAATGTTGATCCGGCAATGCGAGAAATTCTACTTAGCCATCCGAAGTGTTCAAGATACTTGTGCACTTATGTTGAAGTCAACTTCCTCAGGTTATTTCTTTATTTGGTTCAGTACTAGTTTCTGCCTGCGAATAGATACGCGTTAAATTTCGGCCCTCGACCCACCGCGTCCCCGCCCCGCCCGCGCTGTTACTTCGTTTTCGCTTAGAGTTCTTTCTGACTTCTTTTTCTTGGATCTTCGTAGCGTGATGTGTAAAATCCAACTGGAAATTAAAAAAAACAAAATTAGTATTAAAATCACAATTAAAATCGGGGTTTGAAGATTTTAGCCCTAAAATCAGCCACCATTTTGTTTTTTTTTTCAAAATCGAGGTGCCCAATAAATGTCATATATTTGAATAGGGGACACTTATACAAACATAAAACTTCATATAACATAACATCATAAAGCGTCACGTTTCTGAGATATTCAAAGATAAAAATAACAATTGTTATAACGAATTTATTTATTTACGTTGTAGTTACTTCATGTTGATTAAGATATTTACAAATTAATTAATTGACTACACCAAGATTTTTTAATCATATTCGGTATAAATAATATCATCCAAGAAGGCAGCGGGAGGCTGAATAGGGTTTTCTTGGTGTCGCGCCCATGCCATGCATCATTATAATACATATACCATATAACACACGTCCTCATTCGGCGGAGGGTATACATAATATATTTTTGTCTCGTTCGTTCTTAACTAAAATATTACCTATACACGATGCAATTATGTTTTAATAGTTCAATAATAGTTTTAATACTTACCTGAAGGGAAAAAAAACAAAAAAATCCTAGTTTCAGGGTTCAGTTTCGACTTTTGTTTCGGTGAATAACTCCGAAACCTGACGCTTTAGGATATTATGTAATATGACATTTTTTATTTGTATAAGTGTCCTCTATCTAAATATAAAACTTTCGATTGTCTCCGCGATTCCGAAAAAAAAACAAAATGGCGGCATCGTGTTAGGGCCACCCTCCATACAAAAATCTTCAAACCCCTTAGTATTAAAATCACAATTAAAATGGGTTTTAGAATCATGTACTGAATCCATGGTAACAGGCTTCGCGTCGATGTCCCTGACACCCTGTATATTCTAATTTTGATTTAAATACTAATTGTGTTTTTTTTTAATTTATGTGTAATTTTTGTAGATGTAGATTATTAGTATAAATGTAGATACTCCACTAATTGCGATTAGAAATTAGGACCAACATCGTAATCACGAAACAATAATTATCAACTGGGGTCTACTCCCTAAATCCGCCAACGAAGGTACACAAGGTCTGAAAGTCCCACACAAAACTTCGATACCTACTCGACACATTGTACATTTGTACGGGACGACTGATAATTTTTTACCGCTTACGGTGTCGGTCCCGTGGAGTTGTTTGATGGTCTGTACTACACCCTTAAAATTTGAACACACCTTTCTGAAACATGCTGTATAACTAACAAGTAACTGGGACGCATTCTCAAATTATCAATGGAGTAGAGTGCGTTTCATCAAATAGTCCCTATGCCGCAATGTTGTCTCTACTATACAGTATGTTAACTAACAGAGGGCGTTCCCGTTAACCCGCAATAGTATAGCGTCCATACATGCTAGAAAAAATATTGAAAGTGTTTTTTTTTTTTTTTTTTTTTTATAAAATTTTCATTTTTTTTTTTATTGATACGTAAATGTAACACTCTGTACACGCTCACTTGTCTTTCAACTTGGAAGGACAAGTGCGACAAGTACGCGTGTACAGAGTGTTTGTTTTACGTATGAAATTAATATTTTTCGTGAATATTTTGTAATAAAAAAATAAAAAGTTTTTTTTTTTTCGTTTTTAATATTTTTTCTAGCATGTATGGACGCTATACTATTGCGGGTTAACGGGAACGCCCTCTGTTAGTTAACATACTGTATATTGTAGGACGTCTTGTCCACCCTACAATAATAGTAGAGACAACATTGCAACGATACGCTACGGCGCGGCGCGGCGGCGCTACCAAATAGGTCCATTGTTAAAAAGTTTAACAGTTGAGCCAACATTACGGCAAAGGCACTATAAGATGAAACGTATACTAATAGCACACTAATAGGCCAGGGTAGGGTAGCAAGCAACCTCCTCAGGCCCGAGCTCTCATCCCGCATCCCGACGCGCGTCAAGTTGGGCATTATACAAAACGTATGTTCATCCAATCTTGACATACGACGCCCCTGTTCGGTTGGCCCTCACCAGTGAGTCGAGCCGCAAGCTGCTCCGCACTCAGCAAAACCAGACCATTGTTGACGCTCCTGGTTGAGCCCGGATGAGTTTGTGAAGTGACTCGCAAAGCTGATATTCGCGCGTGCCGACGCTACTGCTTGGCTCCATGTCAGGCAGATTGCACCATTGCACGGGCGCCCACTTGATGCGAGACCCACGCCCTGAGACTTGGTAGCGGACACTGACCCCATCGCACCGGATTGGCGCCTCGAGTAAGCTGCATCCAGGTTACAAGCAGCTCACTCGATATAATAAGACTACAGACTACTACATCTGTTGCGTGGTGTGTTCTAGGTTAAAATAGGCATGTGACGCAACAAATCACAGACACCCAAGCACTACTAAACAGACGTCTAAACACACGTCGTCGTCGCGACGCGTATCGACAATGAGCGGCGATATACTACAATACTAGCCACTCACACATACACGACTGCTTACCCCTCAATCCGTAAACGGCTAGATCTGTGAGCGGGGCGACGGGAAGCTACGTTTCGTCCTGTAGGAGCGTCGAGTCGACATCTCTGTCGCTGGTCGTCTTCGTTGGGCTTCCCCCAGGCAATTGTGGTCCCATCTGGCGGGGACAGACCGCCGGGATGTCGTGAAGAAGCGACGCCGTGGCGCGCCTACAGAAACATTCAGAGCAACCATACACACAGACACAGCTTGCTTGCGTCATTTCCGCAGGCGCTATAGCCAACCAAAAATTAGGGGCCCATGTTAATGGGACACTGTATTGACCCCACGGGCGAAGGGCGAAGCCCCGACTCCGCTCGCCACGCCTCCTTGCGGGTGCATCGCGACATCTCGCTACTAAGGCAAGACTGGTTTAGTGACTTCACCAGTATTATATTATGTTTCACGTCCATTTTCTTTTTTGACAGATGATGAAAAAAAGCTGTGCAAGAACGTACTGCGCTTGCATCGGGCATCATTCAGCAAGATACGTGTGTGTGGCCTGTTCTACGTAGACGCTGCGTTACAATTGAGTCTGATGAGCTTTCTAACTAACTATATTGTTGTGTTATTACAGTTCGCATTCTTGTAAATCAGGCTTCAATAAACAAATTTTGCTTTTAGTCAAGATTAATAATTTTTTCCCATGATTCCAAAAATTTTGGAGTTTCAATTTTAAGTCCTGTATAAAACTGAGCGTCATTGATACACAGAATGAGCCCTTCGTTTAGCCGAACATACTATATAATTTATATATTTTATGACATATCTTTAATTAAAATCATTCAATCTTTAACTAAAATCAATGGTCTTTTTTTTATTCTTTCGGTGTGTTTATAATAACAAACCGGAAGAATTAAACATTTAACACAACTAACTATTTACATTAAGTACTTATTATACTAAATGACTAACTAACTGTACAAATAAATACAGACATCAATCAAATTAAACAGTTCAGTTAAAAAAAAATGCTTTTTGTGTCTGTCTGTATGTGCGCTTAGTTTTTCCAAATTACACAATGAATTTTTATGCAGTTTTCACCGTGTCGTAACTTGGATAGCGATGTTTTGACATGTCGCCACATCAAAAGGCCGCACCCGAGCGTAGTACCTTCATCTACTCTAATTCATGAAAGTTATTTGATTGTAATCATAAAAAAGGTTATAATGAATTAATGTGACCCTTGACCATCGATTAGTGTACTATCACTTGCGAGCAGGAAGTGACAGGAAATGTTGAGAAAAATGAAGACATATCGTTTTGAAACAAAATATCCTGTGAATCTAGACTCAAACAACACAGTGGACAAAGATGTGCAGTCGATGCTCTTGCCTTTAAATCTGAACCAATATATCATGTTCTGTCCGAAATATCGCATCAAAAATGATTATATAACTCCAAATAGCCTCATTTCAAACTGTGTTTCGATGATTGCAACACTAATATTCATAATCTTATTCATACTTAACACCTACATGGCCTTAATTATGCACGGAAAAGGTCTAAGAGATGGTTATTTGTTACATTACTACATATATTTGTATAACTGCTTCTTCTACTGTTTCGGATTTGCCATGAACTTCGTGACCGGAATCATTCAAACCAATAACAATATCCAGTTTATCCTTATTTTTCAAAAAGTGCACTGCTTTGTGAATGATGAATCCAGTTTTAACCGTTTTATTATTTGGAATTGGATTCTTGGATTGATGGCTTTGAGTTTTTATGTCATTATTTCCACCTATGTTTACATACGAATGTTACCTTTCCTTTGTGTGTATGCGTGTTATCTTACGGTTTTTTTCGATTTTAATATACTTTATGCCACGCGAATAATTCAAGTATTGCGAAACAAAATTATTCTGTGGAACATTCGTGTCTTACATTCTCAAAAATCGGAAAATCTGCTAGAAGAAAATTGTAGCAAAAAAGTGTTTCAAGCATACGTTAATATAGTAGATTGTTATAATATTCATAAAGACTGTTTTCACCAATTCGTAAGTACCTTCCTATGTATTCGTGAAGTTGAACCTATACTGTCCGTAGTAGATAATCCAAAACAGTTTCAATACGAGTTGTAATTAAAATAGTAGAAGTCATATTTTTATATCGGAATAAAGAAGTTTCCTAAAATTTGCATTAGGGGTTATTGGGATACATATAATAACAAGGCTGCCTGTCCACTGGAGCGGAGAGGAGAGAAGAGGAGCGGAGATGTGCCAATATTAACCAATAGAATCGCACCTCTGGAGCGGAGTTTAGATTCTAATGGTTAATATTGGCACATCTCCGCTCCTCTCCTCTTCTCTCCACTCCAGTGGACAGGCAGCCTTATTAAGCTTGTCGGTCTGTTGTCTGTTTCTGTGTGTTGCTGTCTGTTGTCTATCTGTGTTGTTGCTGTCTATCTGTTGTGGCTGTCTCTTTCTGGCATAGATTTTAAAACGCTTCGAACATCGCCACTAATTGAGATATTTAAACTCTCTTTGTTACTGTTCCTGATCTTTTCTGTAGGTTTCGGGAAATGTTATAAAACAATCTCTCTTCTGTGTCGTCTACTAAATGACGCAAGTTACTCTGCGTTACGTCGTCAGATTGCAGTAGTGCTGTCTATTTTTTTAGCATAGACTTTAAAACGTTTCGAACATCGCTAACGTAGACGTTCCTGATTTTTTCTCTAGGTTTCGGAAGGTAGTATAATTTTTTTTGTCAAATAACCCTTTAATATTTTTTTTGTTCTTTTCAGATGCTGTATTATATTTTAGAAGTATTCGTTCACTCTTTGGTTTATATTCAAGTGGCAATCGACGTGTTGAGATCAGGCGCAACAATCAAAAATACAGTGAGCATAATGATACCATCATTTTGGTTAACATATATACACAATGTAAGGGACTTTAAAGCGCAAATTGTTGCCATGAAATCAGCACATGATGATTCTGAACCCCCGATCAAAAATATTTTTTTGTCGGTTATTAAAAAAAATTAAGGTTGCAGGAATCTGTTGGATGCGGGAAGCACAGAATTGGTCGAAGTGGCAGTGCTTGGGGGAGGCCTATGTTCGGCAGTGGACGTCTTTTGGCTGAATGATAAAAAAAATTAACTGTTTCCTGTTTCGTACAAAAGTTTAATACCTACACAATCAAAATATATGCTGAAAATTTTCAACGCTGGTGGGTCTAGCTAGAATCCTTGAATCCCTGTATTAACGGACCTCTCATCGTACGGAAAACCTATACATAGCGCGGTAAACTGGAAATAAGTACCTTGATGTGTCGTCGAGTAGCAGTTTTTAATCAATAACCTCGAATGTTTGTTTTGTTATAGGATAAAACAACTATGCTGGCGGTGTTCATATTTAGTTGGTTGATTAAGAATTTCACGTGGCAAACAATGTTGATTCAGCAATGCGAGAAGTTCTACTTGGCTGTTCAAAGTGTTCAAGATACTTGTGCACTTATTTTGAAGTCAAATTGCTCAGGTTATTGATCTACAACGATATTTTACCTTAGAGCGCTAACACACTGGTACGCCATAGCGACGTCGCTGGCTACTTAGCCATGGCTACCTGTGGCTACCTACCCTAGTCAAATGACGTTACCAAATAAGTAACTAGTAAGTAATACGCGAGCGTCCGTCGCGGTTAGTTGGCCACTGAGTGAGGGACGTAACTAACTTGTATACAAAATACTGGCGACTTGGCTACGCGTCGCCAGATCGCTAGAGTTTCCAAATTGGCGACGTCGCGACACCGTAGCCACACATTTCAATACGAATTGTTTGGATACATAGCCGGGGACGTCGCCGTGGCGTCCAAGTGTATTGATTGGTAGACGATGATTATCAAATAGCAACAGAGCGCAGCATTTGTTTAATGAATTCATTTCTTGACAGATTATGAGAAAAAACTGTGCAAGAACGTACTGCGCTTACATCGAGCATCTTTCAGCAAGATACGTGTGTGTGGACTGTTCTACGTAGACGCTGCGTTACAATTGAATCTGATGAGTCTTCTTACTAACTACACTGTTGTTTTGCTACAGTTTTCAATTTTGTAGTTTTTTTTATTAAACTGTGTTTGTGGATACTCAGTATTGTTATTTCTCTCTCAGTATCTCTTTTATTTATTTATACATGATGCCTAAAAATACAATACAAATGATGTCCGCGAATCTTATATTTATATAGGTAGGCATTTAATATATTGAATAAATCAACATTATAACTAAGTAATTAGTAGATTGTTGATATATATATACAATGTCGCCCATGCGCATGTGACCGCCCGTAATTTTCTGAATATTCATGAAAAAATATCGAAAATAAACTTCAAAAGGGGGGGTCTATCTATAACATTTTTCACTAGTTTTTTAAAATAAATACACAATTTTTTACCGAAAAAATTACTTCGATTCCGTTTTTTTTTTCGTAGTCGATAATTTTTTGTAAAAATTTTAATTAACCTGTTAAAATAACTCATAAGCTTTTGGAAATAATAAACAGAATCCACATCGACCCATAAACTTAGGAGATGTGTCAAAAAACAGAAAGCAAATCTTTAAAAAATTAAAAATTGAATACTATGAAAAATGTTATAGATAGACCCCCCCTTTTGAAGTTTATTTTCGATATTTTTTCATGAATATTCAGAAAATTACGGGCGGTCACATGCGCATGGGCGACATTGTATATGGCGACATTGGGAAGTGTCACGCGGTGTAAGTACCAATATTTGTTTAGTTAAATTCATGGAAGTAATGTATTATTGTAATTGTAAAGTTGATATGAATTCTTAATACATTAACCATCGATTACTGTAAGACATGTGTGCTGGAAAACTACTGCTATGTCGAGGAAAATGAAGACATTTCAAAATTTTGGAAAAACATATCCTATGAATCTTAACTTAAATAATATGGTGGACAAACATGTGCAGTCGATGCTCTTGCCTTTGAATCTAATGCAACATATCACGTTCTGTCCTAAATATCGTATAAAAAATGGTTACATAACTCCAAACAGTCTCATTTCTAACTTTGTTTCGTTGATTGCAACACTAATATTTATATTTGTATTCGTTCACTGCACCTATATGATGTCGATGAACAAGGAAACTCTAGGATACTCAGGTTACGTGGATACCATTGGTATTTTAGAGTGCACCTATTATTGTGTCGGCTTCGCTATGAATTTCATGATCAGCATATTGAGTGATTCCAAAAAATACATCCAGTTTGTCTTGGCTTTTCAAAAAGTGCATAGGTTTCTCAACAATGAAACCAGATTTAAGCACTTCATTATTTGGAATTGGATTATCGTAATAGTGGCTCTGAGTTTTTATGTGATTGTTTTCACCCATTTCTACATAATGGATGTACCGTTCTATGCAGTATATTATGCTGTCTATCTTTTGGTAGTTTTCGATTTAAACATTGTCTATGTAATACGAGTCATTAACATTTTGGAAAATAAAGTGGTCCTATGGAGTATTCAAGATTTCTGTTCTCAAGATATGGAAGAAGCACATGAAGAAACTTATAGCACTAAAGTGTTCCAGGCCTACGTTGATATATTAGAATGTTATGACATCCTTAAAGACTGTTGAAAGTGGCACCGGTGACTGAAAAGAAGTGCGGAAATCGACTGTCATGGTATGCGCTTGTGATGCGGAGGAATGAGGAGAATGTCGTGAGGTAAGTTATGACTATGAATGTCGATGGCTATAAGAGTAGGGAAAGACCAAAGAAACGATGGATGGACTGTGTGAAAGATGATATGGCTAGAAACGGGGTGACTGACGAGATGACGACTGATAGAGAAGTATGGAAGAACAATTTATTCGTGGTCGGCGCAACATAACCCTTACATGTTGCGCCGACCACGAATAAATTGGGAGAAGGGCAGGAGACTGATGATGATGATTGTGGTGGAAGACTTGTTGATGTGTGTATCTGTTCTATTCTGCTATAGGAACGTATTGGAATTGTAGCGTTAAATGCTTATTTTGTTCCAGGATAACACAACTTTAGCAACGCTGGTCATGTGTATGTGGTTGACAAAGGATTTAATGTGGCAAACAATGTTGATCCAGCGATGCGAGAAATTCTACTTAGCTGTTCAAAGTGTTCAAGATATTGTGCACTTCTTTTGAAGACAACTTGCTCAGGTTAGTCTTTACGAATACATTCTATGTTGTGATTTCATTCAGGTTATTGGTTCACATAATGAAAACTACTGTTTAGAAATACATACATAACATAACATATTTTTATAGACTTGATTGATTGTATCTAAATAAAATGTTTACATTGTATTTTTAACAGGTTATGAGAAAAAGCTATGCAAGAACGTTCTGCGCTTGCGCGTTCGAGCATCATTCTGTAAGATACGTGTGTGTGGCCTGTTCTACGTAGACGCTGCGTTACAATTGAGTCTGATGAGCTTTCTAACTAACTACATTGTTGTGTTATTACAGTTCGCATTCTTGTAAATGAGGCTTCAATAAACAAATTTTGCTTTTAGTCAGGATTAATAATGATTTCCTATGATTCCAAAAATATTGGAGTTTCAATTTTAATTCCTGTATAAAACTGACCGTCATACACAGAATAAGCCCTTCGTTTAAACGAACATACTATATAATATATATTTTATGACATATCTTCAATTAAAATCGTTCAATCTTTAACTAAAATCAATGGTCTTTTTTAATTCTTTCGGTGTGTTATTAGTACTTATACATATAATAATAACAAACCAGAAGAATTAAAAATTTAACACAGCTAACTATTTACACTACTTACTATAAGTACTAAATGACTAACTAACTAACTATACAAATAAATACAAACATTAATCAAATTAAACAGTACATATAAAAATTGCTTTTTGTTTGTCTGTATGTGCGCTTAGTTTTTCTAAATTACACAATGCGACTAAAGGGAATTTTGATGCAGTTTTCATCATCACGTGCATCGCTTAGAGAATTTATTTTGGAAAGTTTATGTACCTATATAACGAGTATTACTCAACTTGAATATAATAGCGATGGTTTGACATGTCGCCACATCAAAAGGCCGCACTCGAGCGTAGCAGCGGCGGTTCTCTAGTACCTGTTGTATATATTTCATCTACTCTAATTCATGAAAGTTATTTGATTATAATCATAAAAAAGGTTGTAATGAATTTATGTGACCATCGATTAGTGTATTATCACTTGCGAGCAGGAAGTTACAGGCAATGTTAAGAAAAATGAAGACATATCGAAATTTTGAAACAAAATATCCTGTGAATCTAGATTCAAACAACACAGTGAACAAAGATGTACAGTCGATGCTCTTGCCTTTAAATCTGATGCAATATATCATGTTCTGTCCGAAATATCGCATCAAAAATGATTATATAACTCCAAATAGCCTCATCTCAAACTGTGTTTCGATGATTGCAACACTAATATTCATAATCTCATTCATTGTTAATACCTACATGGCCTTGTTCATGAATGGACAAGGTCTAAGAGATGGTTATTTGTTACATTACTACATTTGCTTCTATAACTGCTTCTTCTACTGTTTCGGATTTGCCATGAACTTCGTGATCGGAATCATTCAAACCAATAACAATATCCAGTTTGTCCTTATTTTTCAAAAAGTGCACAGCTTTGTGAATGATGAATCCAGTTTTAACCGTTTTATTATTTGGAATTGGATTCTTGGATTGATGGCTTTGAGTTTTTATGTCATTATTTCCACCTATGTCTACATACGACTGTTACCTTTCCTTTGTGTGTATGCGTGTTATCTTACGGTTTTTTTGGATTTTAATATACTTTATGCCACGCGGATAATTGAAGTATTGCGGAACAAAATTATTCTGTGGAACATTCGAGTCTTACAATCTCAAAAATTGGAAAATCCGCTAGAAGAAAATTGTAGCAAAAGAGTGTTTCAAGCATACGTTAATATAGTAGAGTGTTATAATATCCATAAAGACTGTTTTCACCAATTTGTAAGTACCTTTCTATGTATTCGTGAAGTTGAACCTATACTGTCCGTAGAAGATAATCCAAAACAGTTTTAATACGAGTGGTAGTTAAAATAGTAGAAGTCATTTTATATCGGAATAAAGAAGTTTCCTAAAATTTGCATTATATTAAGTTATTGGGTTACATATGTAATACATATACAATAAAGCCTGTGTGTTGCTGTCTGTTGTCTGTCTATGTGTGTTGCTGTCTGTCTGTTCTGGCTGTCTCTTTCTTGCATAGACTTTAAAACGCTTCTAACATCGTCATTGATTGAGATATATTATTATTTGGTATACATATCTTGTCATTCTTGTTCTTCTTCTTCTGTTCTTCTGATCTTTTCTGTAGGTTTCGGGAAATGTTATAAAACAATCTGTCTTCTGTGTCGTCTACTAAATGACGCAAGTTACTAAGGCACTTCTCCGTTACGTCGTCAGATTGCAGTAATGGTGTCTCTTTTTTTAGCATAGACTTTAAAACGTTTAGAACATCGCTAACGTAGACGTTACAGTTCCTGATCTTTTCTCTAGGTTTCGGGACGTAGTATAAAAAAAATCTGTCAATTAATCCTTTAATAATTTTTTTTTATTTTCAGATGCTGTATTATATTTTAGAAGTATTCGTTCACTCTTTGGTTTATATTCAAGTGGCAATCGACGTGTTGAGATCAGGCGCAACAATCAAAAATACAGTGAGCATAATGATACTATCATTTTGGTCAACATATATACACGTGTAAGGGACTTTAAAGCGCAAATTGTTGCCATGAAATCAGCACATGATGATTCTGAACCCCCGATCAAAAATATTTTTTTGTCGGTTATTAAAAAAATTGAAGGTTGCAGGAATCTGTTGGATGCGGGAAGCACAGAATTGGTCGAAGTGGCAGTGCTTGGGGGAGGCCTATGTTCAGCAGTCGTCTTTTGGCTGAATGATTAAAATAGTTTTGAAATTCCAAAAGTGCACGCCTCATAACACACATTCATAAACGAAAAAGAAATTCAAAACATAGTTTCTAACAAAAATTAACAATTTATCACTTTTCATGAAGTATGTTTTGACTGCTGTTTTACCCATCAATATGGGTAAATTTCTAACCTCGCAATCCTTACGTAATGTCAAAGACTATTTATTTAGATATTAACGTTGTGGGTTGCTAGGCAACACGATAAGTAAATGTTGGAAATATTTAGATAAATATTTATATTTTAGTTAGTATTTTATTCATTATAATTAAACTACTTTGAATAAAAGAGCCATTTTCAATAGGGTTCCTTTTATGGCAGAAACCTATGTAAGTATTTAAAAAAAAATTGACTCAATTAATCAATTAATTGATTTTATCGCAAGCTACAATGTTTTCAAGTTCATAAATTGACGGACAGGAATTTTTTCTCAACAATTTTGATGTTTTTTTCATTTCTGCTGCATTAAATCAATTGATAAAAAGTACAGTATTAATCTCCATTTAATCATCTATACAATGGTATATAAATTAAGTAGGTTCTGTGTACTAGCAGGAGTGTAACAATAATAACAGTTGCAGAAATGGGGCAAAAAATTTTTTTCGATCGTAGAGCACACTCTAATGCTTCGCATTACGAGTCGTGCAAAATTGAACTGTTTCCTATTTCGTACAAAAGTGTAATACCTACACAATCAAAATATATGCTGAAAAATTTCAACGCTTGTGGGTCTAGCTAGAATCCTTGAATCCCTGTATTAACGGACCTCTCATCGTACGGAAAACCTATACATAGCGCGGTAAACTGGAAATAAGTACCTTGATGTGTCGTCGAGTAGCAGTTTTTAATCAATAACCTCGAATGTTTGTTTTGTTATAGGATAAAACAACTGTGCTGGCGGTGTTCATATTTAGTTGGTTGATTAAGAATTTCACGTGGCAAACAATGTTGATTCAGCAATGCGAGAAGTTCTACTTGGCTGTTCAAAGTGTTCAAGATACTTGTGCACTTATTTTGAAGTCAAATTGCTCAGGTTATTGATCTACAACGATATTTTACCTTAGAGCGCTAACACACTGGTACGCCATAGCGACGTCGCTGGCTACCTGTCAGCCAAATGACGTTACCAAATAAGTAAACAGTAAGTAATACGCGAGCGTCCCTCCTGGCGGTTAGTTGGCCACTGAGTGAGGGAGACGTAACTTACTTGTATACAAAATACTGGTGACTTGGCTACGCGTCGCCAGATCGCTAGTTTCCAAATTGGCGACGTCGCGACATCGTGGCCAAGTGAGTTAACTGTCACACATTTCAATACAAATTGTTTGGATACATAGCCGGCGACGTCGCCGTGGCGTCCAAGTGTGTTGATTGGTAGACGATGATTATCAAATAGCAACAGAGTGCAGCATTTGTTTAATGAATTCATTTCTTGACAGATTATGAGAAAAAACTGTGCAAGAACGTACTGCGCTTACATCGAGCATCATTCAGCAAGATACGTGTGTGTGGCCTGTTCTACGTAGACGCTGCGTTACAATTGAGTCTGATGAGTCTTCTTACTAACTACACTGTTGTTTTGCTACAGTTCTCAATTTTGTAGTTTTTTTTATTAAATAGTGTTTGTGGATACTCAGTATTGTTATTTCTCTCTCAGTATCTCTTTTATTTATTTATACATGATGCCTAAAAATACAAATGATGTCCGCGAATCTTACATTTATATAGGTATTTAATATATTGAATAAATGACCATTATAACTAAGTACATTAGTAGATTGTTGATATATATATATATATGGCGACATAGGGAAGTGTCACGCGGTGTAACCAATACCAATATTCACCAATACCAATATTACCAATATTGCCAATACCAATTGTTATGTTACCAATTATTTCTTTTATTCCATTTAAATACATATTATTTACATTTTTAAATATTTCTTAAAAAACAGATATAAAAAAACATTTAAAAATATAAAAAATAGTCGCCCATCGGCATCAGGAACAGGGTCCAAGATGCCGGTGGTCAGGGCTCTAGAGAGAGGAACCTCCTCACTATGCGTGCCGTGTCTAACGCCGTTGCCGTTACCAATTATTATTATTATTATTTATTATTAATACCAATATTTGTTTAGTTAAATTCATGGAAGTAATGAATTATTGTAATTGTAAAGTTGATGTGAATTCTTAATACATTAACCATCGATTATTGTAAGACTTGTGTGCTGGAAAAGTACTGCTATGTCGAGGAAAATGAAGACATTTCGAAATTTCGGAAAAACTTATTCTATGAATCTTAACATAAACAATAAGGTGGACAAAGATGTGCAGTCGATGCTCTTGCCTTTGAATCTAATGCAACATATCACGTTCTGTCCTAAATATCGAATCAAAAATGGTTACATAACTCCAAATAGTCTCATTTCAAACTTTGTTTCGTTGATTGCAACACTAGTATTTATAATTGTATTCGTTCACTGCACCTATATGATGTCGATGAACAAGGAAACTCTAGGATACTCAGGTTACGTGGATACCATTGGTATTTTAGAGTGCACTTATTATTGTGTCGGCTTCGCTATGAATTTCATGATCAGCATATTGAGTGATTCCAAAAAATACATCCAGTTTGTCTTGGCTTTTCAAAAAGTGCATAGGTTTCTTAACAATGAAACCAGATTTAAGCACTTCATTATTTGGAATTGGATAATCGTAATAGTGGCTCTGAGTTTTTATGTGATTGTTTTCACCCATTTCTACATGATGGATGTACCTTTCTATGCAGTATATGCTGTCTATCTTTTGGTAGTTTTCGATTTAAACATTGTCTATGTGATACGATTCATTAACATTTTGGAAAATAAAGTTGTCCTCTGGAATATTCAAGATTTCTGTTCCCAAGATATGGAAGAAGCACATGAACAAAATTGTAGCACTAAAGTGTTCCAGGCGTACGTTGATATATTAGAATGTTATGACATCCTTAAAGACTGTTTCCAGCAATTTGTAAGTACCTACTTGACTTTAAATTAATTGTAATGTTAGAGGTTTGCAGTTATTGAAAATAATTTTCGTAAGTTATTAGAAAGTACTAGCACACGTTGCTCAAAGTTTGTAAAGTGCATGACCTTCTATGGAAAGATATGCAGTTCAGAAGACATCTACAGAGCTGGATAACTTTGAAAAATAAGAATTACAGAAGCATTTGGCAAACTACGCTAAATCGTCTATATATTATGGCAATGTTAGGAAGCAAACTTAAAGTAATTTTCAACATAGAACATACTAAACACTATAACTAAGAATATAATAGATATATCTTGATAAATTTTTGACGATTTTCAGATACTTTACTACTTAATTGCAATATTCACCCACTCTCTACATAATATTCAATCAATCATTGACGTCTTAAAGATGGGTCTGACAGTTGACAACATTGTGAGTATTTTAATAATTACGACAAGTATGACAATAATAAGAAACTTCGTAGTCATCATAATTGTGGTGGAAGAGTTTATAGAGTTTAAGGCAATTGCATGCAGTTGACATGAGAATGCAAAGAGGGATGTGTGGTGTTACACAAATTGATAGAATACGAAAAGAGTACATAATAGGAAGTCTGAAAGTGGCACCCGTGACTAAAAAGAAGTGCGGAAATCGACTGTCATGCGCTTGTGATGCGGAGGAATGAGGAGAATGTCGTGAGGCAAGTTTTGAGTAGGAAGGTCGATGGCTATAAGAGTAGGGAAAGACCAAAGAAACGATGGATGGACTGCGTGAAAGATGATATGGCTAGAAACGGGGTGACTGACGAGATGACGACTAATAGAGAAGTATGGAAGAAAGGGACATGTTGCGCCGACCACGAATAAATTGGGAGAAGGCAGGAGACTGATGATGATGATTGTGGTGGAAGACTTGTTGATGTGTGTATCTGTTCTATTCTGCTATAGGAACGTATTGGAATTGCAGCGTTGAATGCTTATTTTGTTCCAGGATAATACAACTTTAGCAACGCTGGTCATGTGTCTGTGGTTGACAAAGGATTTAATGTGGCAAACAATGTTGATCCAACGATGCGAGAAATTCTACTTGGCTGTTCAAAGTGTTCAAGATACTTGTGCACTTCTTTTGAAGACAACTTGTTCAGGTTAGTCTTTACGAATACATTCTATATTGTGATTTCATTCAGGTTTTTGGTTCACAGAATGAAAACTACTGTTAAGAAAATATTTTTATAGGCTTGATTGATTGCATCTAAATGAAATGTTTACATTGTATTTTTAACAGGTTATGAGAAAAAGCTATGCAAGAATGTTCTGCGCTTGCATCGAGCATCATTCAGCAAGATACGTGTGTGCGGCTTGTTCTACGTAGACGCTGCGTTACAATTAACTCTAATGACTCTTCTTTCTCATTACACTGTTGTGTTGCTACAATTTGCATTTCTATAATAAAATCGTTGTAGACTGCTAGTATTTTTGTTGTTTAATAATTTCGCGTGGACTTCGTTTTTTACATGGACTATAATATTTTTTTCTTAAACATTCTTGGAAATTAGAACATTATTTTGACAGCTTTCTTCGAGATAAATCTAAATTGCTGTACTGGTCAAAAAAAGCGAGCGCCCGGGCGGCAATGTTACTATTAAAATCCATATCTGTCGTGTTTAGCGGCCAAATGAAAACTGATATCTGTCATGTTATTTAATAAAAATGGAACTAACTTTTTACAACAACATGGCAACCAAGGAGGTAAAGAAAGATTTAATTTAAATTTCGAACTGGCTTAGCAAATAGAGCTGTTAGTAAAGAAGAAGCAAATGAGCATGTAGCGGTTACACCGCGACATACGAACTACGCAGTAAAGACATGACGTCACACAATTCCTGCATCTCGCAGTTAGAGTTTACCAAGCGAAAAACATAGATAAGACTATCCGAAATCAACATATGGGCAGTTGCCCGCCAGACATAACAACCCGTCTGGTTGGAGGATCCTCCCTTTTCTATGGTGGATGAGTGAACTTTACACCCTGTTCCTCATACCCCTAAATTGGTGACCCCGAGTATGAACGTCAACGCAGCCTTCGTGCAACTACTTCAGCGTGACGTCATCATCATCACTCCCGCAAGCTTTCGTGAGGCGAGTCACACAGCCAGCCAGCACCCACGGCTTCAACGGGTATCCTGACCACCAGCATGCAGCGAACGCGCATTCCTGGTCATCACCCTCAGCCACATCACCCCGACTCACTGGGGAACCACCGCAATCACCTCAATCACCGCAATCACCTCAATCATCGCAATCACCTCAATCACCGCAATCACCACAATCGCCGCAATCACCGCAAACAGTTCCGACCACCGTGAACTGTGCGGCACCCGGTTCCGACTCACTGGAACCACAATCACCATCGCCGCAATCACTGCAGACAGTTCCGACCCACTGTGAATTGAGCGGCACCCGGTTCCGACTCACTGGAACCACAGCTGGCACTGTGAAGCATTGCAAGATCCAAGACTCAGCCCACTATCGACCTTCGGTCTCCGGAGGGGAGTGATGTAGCGGTTACACCGCGACATACGAACTACGCAGTAAAGACCTGACGTCACACAATTCCTGCATCTCGCAGTTAGAGTTTACCAAGCGAAAAACATAGATAAGACTATCCGAAATCAACATATGGGCAGTTGCCCGCCAGACATAACACCCGTCTGGCCGGAGGATCCTCCCTTTTCTAATGAGGATGAGTGAACTTTACACCCTGTTCCTCATACCCCTAAAAGCATAACTGACGCGTGAAAAATTTTCTTTGTCCGTCATTGATTATGGAATTTATAATTAATTTACTTAGTTTCAATTTCCGCGCATTTTTTGAGAACAGTGCTATAACTGGACTCACGTATGTGTGCTTCGGCTTTTCACGATCGTCCATCAATGCCTTAATTGCTGGCCGCGACAGTTATGTACTATTATTTTAAGATTTCTAGGATTCGTTTGCGTACACTAGAAAATGAGAGTTGTTAAACAAAATAAGATTTAATGTTTTTGATATAGGACTCAAAAGTGACCCCAATGGAAACCTAGAAGACTTTATCATAATTTTAATGGTAAATTCAGATTCAATACCGATCATGACAAAGGAGAATGCTCAAAAATGTATGGGCCCGAATCAATAAAAAACAACTTACTAAAAGGGCATTTATAAATAACAAATATGAAATAACTTCCTTTAAAAATTATCCCCATGATTGGCTATTAATGAGTTTCTTACTTTCTTCATCATGTAAATAAAGTTGATTAAAATAAAAAACTAAAATATGTTTGGAACAGGGGCAAGTAATGATGGTTCGGAATTACAATGTTAGGTAGCGACCATTGACAGTATATAGAAAAAGACACAATTATGTAATTCAAATTTAAATTATTCAATGGTTCATAGGTTCATAAGATGTTGTGTCAGTTACAGGAAGGTCTGCTATGTCCCGCCATTGAGGCATACAATATTCATATTGTTACAACATAGTTAAAATACAATAATACACAAATTGTAATAAAGGGTAGGTAGATATTACATTGAGTTCCTTAAACTCCGAGTTGAGCTGCACGATTACTGACAAATGCGTGCACTGACTGGACAGGTCCACTCAATCTGTGTGGTTCTTTCCTCAAAAGACCATTTCAGAAACCAATCTACATGGTCTTCACATGATCTGACCAAGATTATGTCTGGACTTTAAAAGAGACTGACCTCTGAGTTTGTTTCGGCCTTTCTTGTCAGTTTAGTCAGATAGGAAACGCCGACGTCATCTTGTTTAATTTAAAAAATATAACTGACGATGACGTGTAAAAGTGTTTGTACAGACCTACTTACAGAAATAAAATCATTTATCATAATATTATTTATAGAGCAGTGGTGGTGACGGCCGCGCCTTACGAGTAGTTCCTAAGTTTGAACCCAGAAAGGCACTATACTTTGTGTAAATTATTTCATCACCACTATACACTGTGTACTATTATATATCTTTTGTTTTTTTAAACATGATGCCTAAAAATCCAAATGATGTCAGCGAATTTTAAATTTTTACAGGTAGGCATTTAATTTATTTAATAAATGAGTAATAACTATGACTCTAAATATATTAGTAGATTGTTGATATAAGGCAAAAAAGGGCAGTGTCACGGTGAACCAACATTTTGTTTAGTCAAATTCATGAAAGTAATGAATTATTTACTTTTTCATAAGAATTATTGTAATTGTAAAGTTGATGTGAATTCTTAATACATTAACCATCGATTATTGTAACACTGGCGTGCTGGAAAACTACTGCTATGTCGAGGAAATTGAAGACATATTCTATGAATCTCAACTTAAATGCTAAGGTGGACAAAGATGTGCAGTCGATGCTCTTGCCTTTGAATCTGATGCAACATATCACGTTCTGTCCTAAATATCGTATCAAAAATGGTTACATAACTCCAAATAGTCTCATTTCAAACTTTGTTTCGTTGATTGCAACACTAGTATTTATAATTGCATTCGTTCACTGCACCTTTATGGTGTCCACGAACAAGGAAAGTCTAGATTACTCAGGTTACGTCGATACCATTGGTATTTTAGAGTGCATCTATTATTGTGTTGGCTTCGCTATGAATTTCATGATCGGCATATTGAGTGTTTCCAAAAAATACATCCAGTTTGTTTTGACTTTTCAAAAAGTGCACAGGTTTCTCAACAATGAAACCAGATTTAAGCACTTCATTATTTGGAATTGGATTATCGTAATAGTGGCTCTGAGTTTTTATGTGATTGTTTTCACCCATTTTTACATGATGGATATACCTTTTTATTTAGTATATGCTGTCTATCTTTTGGTATTTTTCGATTTAAACATTGTATATGTGATACGACTCATTAACATTTTGGAAAATAAAGTGGTCCTCTGGAATATTCAAGATTTCTGTTCCCAAGATATGGAAGAAGCACATGAACAAAATTGTAGCACTAAAGTGTTCCAGGCGTACGTTGATATATTAGAATGTTATGACATCCTTAAAGACTGTTTCCAGCAATTTGTAAGTACCTGCTTGACTTTAATTAACTCAATTATTATTGTAATGTAAGAGTTTTGTAGTTATTGAAAATATATAATTTTCGTAAGACATTAAAGAGCACGAGCGCATGTTGCTCAAAGTTGGTAAAGTGCATGACCTTCTATGGAAAGTTATGCAGTTCGTTTGACATCTACATAGCTGGATAACTTTGAAAAATAAGACTGACAGAAGCATTTGGCAAACTACGCTAAATCGTCTATATATTATGGCAATGTTAGGAAGAAAATTTGACGTAATTTTCAACTCAATGTAAGAGAGTCTTTATCTCAATAGAACATACTAAACACTTTAACTAAGAATATAATAGATATATCTTGGTAAATTTTTGACGCTTTTCAGATACTTTACTACTTAATTGCAATATTCACGCACTCTCTACATAACATTCAATCAATCATTGACGTCTTAAAGATGGGTCTGACGATTGACAAGGACAACATTGTGAGTATTATAATAAGTATGACAAGTATGATAATATTAAGAAAATATTACCCGACTTTGGTGAAGCAAAAAGGAGGGTTATGATTTTGACCGGTATGTACGTATGTTCATCTGTAACCTCATAACTTCTAAACTACTGATCATAATTTGACAAATGAGGTATCGTTGGAAGCGTCCTAATTGTCCGCTGGTACTATTTTTGTACCTATGTTTTGATTTCTGTCCGAAATAAGTTCTTGTTGCATACGTTTTTGAGCATGATTTTTAAGTAGTCGGGTTTTAGTTTTTGAAATTACTTTTTATTTGTCATCAAACTCAAACTCAAACTCAAACTCAAAGCATTTATTTCAATTAAACCATTTACAGGCACTTTTGAATTGTCAAAGAGTCGGTCAGTTAGTCAGAAAGTTGAAGCTAGTCGCCCATTCCAAAAAGTAGATCTCTGTGGAGAAGAACGGGCAAGAAACTCCCAGGACACTCTTTTAAATAAAGACATTACAAAATCCTGGGTACATTATTCTTGTTGCTTCTATATGTGAGAACAATGTGAAAAAAAGAAATAGAGACAATTCAAAGTATAAGATTTAAAATAAGCCTTGACAGAAAAGAGATGACCAGTCTCAACCGACGGCGCCCGTTCACGAACATGACGCGTGGATCAGCACCATCCAGCTCAACCATTTTGTAGGGAACCGAATGATCCAACACACTCGCCACCATCGGCGAGACATTTAAGTAAGCATGACAAAGTCTCAACTGCCATGCTCTTTCAAGTCAACATAAAACATAATATAATAACAGAATAAACAGCCCCATGGTACTCACATTTACAAAAACTGAAAAAATGCTTCTAAATTATACAAAACTATAGTTTGCAATGTATTATACTATCAAAAAGAAAGATAATCATTATCAAATATTGGAATATTCAACAATAAAAAATTGGTTAATAAAAAATAAAAATAAAATAGTAGCCCACCGGTATCGGGAACAGGGTCCAAGCTACCGGTGGTCAGGGCTCCTGAGAGAGGAATCTCCTAACCATACGCGCCGTGTCCAGAAGTACTGCTTTCTGGATCAAGCCCTTGATCCAGCTGCCTAACGAGAGCCTCCTAAGGTGTTGGTCGAGGCTCTTGGCTATTATGCCATTGGCCGTCACGACTATCGGCACAATGACTGCTGTATCCACATCCCACATGTCGACAACCTCGTGAGCCAGATCAAGATACTTCATCTGTTTATCTTTTTCTGCTTTCACGAGGTTCTCGTCATGCGGGACCGCTATATCAATAATCATTGTGCGACGCTCTGATCGATCTATCACCACTATATCTGGCTTATTGGCAACAATAGTCCTGTCAGTGATGATAGATCGATCCCAATACAACGTGATATTGCCATTTTCGAGGACTGGGTCGGGCACATACTTATAGTACGGTACTTCCGATTCCACAAGACTGTATTTGCAAATGTGCTCGGAGGAAGGAAGTATTCCAGTAAGATGCTGGTAGGGATCTTGACCGTACTTCCGGGATTGTCCTGATAGCCGTGGAATACCGCTCCACTCCTCATAAGCACCTCAGGACATGTTGCCCCCTTGTCGCTACGACACTTTGTGCTAGCGACCGTTTTCGGGGGCCCATTATTGAGTGTGCAAGTCACCCCCTGCCATTTTATCCGTGTACATATAAAACATCGATCAGGCAGGGGCCATAGTCCTTCCATAGATTCAGGTCACCAGTCAACTTTAGCCACCCAAACCCATAGTCCAAAATATTTCTTTCCATATCCTGCAATAGTCCTACAGCAACCGGGGGTTGTCCTTGGTTGCACTAGCATAGTGCATACAGGGATAGTCGCCGGTTGGTGCCACATTTCATTAAAAACGTCTAACGGGCCTCTGCGAGTTGGCTTCGGCCCCTCGTACGCCTTCCAAAGGTCCGGGACCCCAGGGTCCCGAGAATTGTTAAAAAATAAAATAAACATGTTGTTCGTAATGTCAGAAAAATAATATAAATAAAAATAAAAAAATAAGAAAAGGGGTAGCAACTCTTCCAAATACAATAATTTCAACTAGTGAGCCCAAGTGGCTGTGGAGCAGGACCAGCATTAGGCTGCCTGTCCACTGGAGCGGAGAGGAGAAAAGAGGAGCGGAGATGTGCCAATATTAACCAATAGAATCTTGACTCCGCCCCTGAGTTTAGATCAGTGATCCTAAGTCAAGATTCTATTGGTTAATATTGGCACATCTCCGCTCCTCTTTTCTCCTCTCCGCTCCAGTGGACAGGCAGCCTTAAGCCAAGCATTTTTATCTACGATATAATCATCTAACTTATAATATGCTTGTCTACATAGTGTGCGTTTAATGCATGTTTTAAATTTCTTCTCATTAAGTTGAAGAATATCGAGTGGTATTTTATTATAACATTTTACACAGTACCCCATAAAAGAAGTGTGTACTTTAGACAATCTAAAACGTGGTTGATCTAATTTGTTCCTATTTCTAGTGTTAAAATTATGCCTGTCACTTATCTTACGAAAAAGATGTAGATTTTTTCGAACATACATAATGTTTTCATATATATACTGACAAGGTACCGTCATGATGTTAATTTTCTTAAACAGTTCCCTTAGAGATTCGCGTCTGCGGAGGTTGTAGATGGCTCTGACAGCCCTCTTTTGCAGAATAAAGACAGACTCAATATCTGCAGCCCGTCCCCACAGCAAAATACCGTAAGACATGATGCTATGAAAGTAACTAAAATAGACCAGTCTCGCGGTATCCACGTCTGTTAGTTGGCGGATTTTCCAAACAGCGTAAGCGGCTGAACTTAGCCGCCCTGCAAGTGATGTTAAGTGAGGACCCCACTGTAGTTTTGAGTCAAGCGTGATCCCTAGGAAAACCGTCTTTTCGACGAATTCTAGTGTCTCCTTATTCAATACAACGTGACATTCACTACTTCTAACATTCGGTAACGCGAATCTTATGCATTTAGTTTTCTTCTCATTTAATACCAAATTATTTTCTGTAAACCAGTTATGGACCTTAAGCATAGCGTTATTTACGTCGTCAAGCTCCTGTGCATGTCTGTTAACTTTAAAAATAAGTGATGTGTCATCAGCAAATAACACCATTTGTGGTCGGTTTTGCAGTAAATGAGGTAAATCATTTATATATACTAAAAAGAGGAATGGGCCCAATATCGAGCCCTGTGGTACACCCATTTTGACTTTTAAACCCAATGAATTTACACCGTTTATTTGAACTTGCTGCAGTCTATCATTCAAATATGATTTTATTAAGCTAAGCGCAAGTTTACCCAATCCGTAATGCTCAAGTTTTAAGAGCAGTGTTTCGTGATTCACGCAATCAAATGCCTTGGATAGGTCGCAAAAGATGCCTATTGCATCCTGTGCTTCTTCCCATGCGTTAAAGATGTGTTTTAATAAGGTGACACCGGCGTCGGTTGTGCAACGTCCTTTGGTGAAACCATACTGTTGATCGTGTAGGATGTTGTTACGATTAAAATGATTGAGCATTTGATTTAACATTACTTTTTCAAACACATTGCTGAAAACCGGCAAAACCGATACGGGTCTATAATTATTAGTATCTTTGCTGTCACCAGATTTGAAAAGTGGAATAACTTTACTGTACTTCATTAAATCAGGGAATACCCCTTGATCTACACATAAATTAAATATTAAAGCTAAATAGGGTGCAATTGTCTCAATAATTGATTGACAAACTTTAGTAGACATGCCCCACAGATCTTCGGTAATTTTGATCTTAAGTTGCTTAAAAGTCTTTACAACGACCACAGGGTTTATATGTTTAAATTTAAATTCCACAGGACAGGCTGAAACATTCGCTCTTAATAAATCAATAGCAAGTGAGGGGGAGGAGTTTAAAGTTTCTGTAGTTTTAATTGGAATATTGGTAAAGAAAGTTACAAATTCCTGAGCAACATCGATGTTATCGCTAATGAGACCGCGGGAAGTGTCCAGTGTGTAATCCGTGTTATGTCTTTTGTTCTTGTTCGTTTCATTGTTAATAATTTTCCAAACTGTCTTTATTTTATTGTCAGCTGATTTAACCTTGTTGCTAATAAAAGAAGCTTTAGCTGCTTTGCAGATTTGTTTAAAAATTTTAGAGTAAGTAGCAACATACTTATTAAAAGTCTCCGTGTTAATATATGGCTTAAGGCCATACAGTTCAAATAGTCTTTCCCTACTTTTCCTGATGCCTTTAGTTGCCCAGTCACTGAATAAAAACTTAGGGCAAATAGTTTTAGTTTTTTTCTTAAAAGAGTTATTGAACTCTATTTGCACTAATGAAAAGAATTGTTCATACAAAATATTGCCATTGGACATATTTACGCCCTGAGCACTTAACTTGCTAATTAATGTGCTATTAAACTTATTTAAATTACCGGATGTTATTGGTCTAATTTGAATCTGCACTTTTTGTAATGGTGTATTGGACTCAAAAATAACGGTTTGACCACTGTGATCAGAAGGGAGATAATTTACAATGGCTTTATCTAAATAGTCGCAGCAACAAAAGACATTATCAATACATGTAGCAGTAGTTGAAGTTATTCGCGTTGGTTCTAAAAACACATTTGACAGATTGAATGATTTGAAGAGGCTTAATAATCTACTGCTATTTGGATTATTTTCTAAAATATTAATATTAAAGTCCCCACAAATAATTACTGATTTATTACCAGTTGCAAGTTTTGCCAAAACATCTTCCATTACTGACTCAAATATAGAGTAGTTTTGATAATTTGGAGGTCTGTATACACACACTATAAAATGCTTATCTAGCTCAACACAGGACAGCATCATAATTATTTTGGTGGAAGGTTTCTTTAGTGTGAGTTTATTTCTGTTATAGGAACGTATTAGTTGTAGCATAAAATGCTTATTTTGTTCCAGGATAAAACAACTTTGGCTTCGCTGATCACATGTATGTGGTTGACGAAGGATTTAATGTGGCAAACAATGTTGATCCAGCGATGCGAGAAATTCTACTTGGCTGTTCAAAGTGTTCAAGATACTTGTGCACTTCTTTTGAAGTCAACTTGCTCAGGTTAGTCTTTACGAATACATCCTACATTGTGATTACATTCTGGTTTTTGGTTCACAGAATGAAAACTACTTAAACAAATTGTAATATTTTTATAGGCTTGATTGATTGTATCTAAATGAAATGTTTACATTGTATTTTTAACAGGTTATGAGAAAAAGCTATGCAAGAATGTTCTGCGCTTGCATCGAGCATCATTCAGCAAGATAAGTGTGTGCGGCTTGTTCTACGTAGACGCTGCGTTACAATTAACTCTAATGACTCTTCTTTCTCATTACACTGTTGTGTTGCTACAATTTGCATTTCTATAATAAAATCGTTGCAAAGCGCACTGTATTATTGTTGTTTAATTTATTTTCGCGTGTACTTCGTATTTTACATGGACTATTTTTTTTTCTCAAACATTCTTGGAAGTTAGAACATTATTTTGACAGCTTTCTTCGAGATAAATCTAAATTGCTGTACTGGTCAAAAGAAGCGAGCGCCCGGTCGGCAATGTTACTATTAAAATCCATATCTGTCGTGTTTAGCGGCCAAATGAAAACTCATATCAAACTCAAAGCATTTATTTCAAATAAACCAATTACATGCACTTTTGAATTGTCAAGGGGTCGATCAGTCAGAAAAGATATGGAGAAGAATGGGCAAGAAACTCCACGGACACCCTTTTAAATAATTTGGTTACAAAATATTGGTTACATCATTAATGTTGAACTTATACATGTGAGAACGATGCAAAGCGTTAAAAGCGTCCGTAATAAAACGCTAAAAACAAAAATAAAACAATTCAAAAATTAAATCAAATTAAAATAAGCCATTTTTTGTCATGTTATGTTATATTCAACACAAGGCAACCAAGGAGGTAACTTATCAAAGATTTTATTCAAATTTTGAACTGGCTTAGTAAATAAAACACATTGACACGTGAAAAATTTTCTTTGTTCGTCATTGATTCTGGAATTTATAATTAATTTACTAAGTTTGAATTTCCGCGCATTTTTTGAGAACAGTACTAATAACTGGACTCACGTATGTGTGCCTCGGCTTATCACGATCGTCCATCAATGCGTTAATTTCTGGCCGCGACAGTGATGTACTATTATTTTAAGATATCTGGGATTATAAATCGTTTGCGTTCACTAGTATGAGTTGTAAAAATAAGATTTAATGTCATTGATGTATTAAATACGGGGCTTAGTAACAGCGCCTGGTCCTATCAAACTACGTGATTTCCCGTAGTCGGGTCGGCATCGGCACTCACTCGCGCACGGGATATCGTTGATCAAACAGCTCCATAATTACAGTTTCTTTTATGATAAAGTACGCATCGAAATGACTTATTGTGCAGCTAAACAGTGTTTTAATAATACAAGGAAGAAAAATAGGACACACGGGATTACTTACCACTCGTAAGCACAGCCGAAAATGCTAATTTGTTATATATATATGAAATATTATTAAATAGTTATATATTAATATTTCATGTTTGTGAGAGCGAGATAGATATTACAAACATGCGTATTAGCGACGAGTACTAACGCGATTTCGCTCGCACGACAGCGCCGTCTCCTATCTCTGTTCTTGTCTATCGGTAACTGTAGGTTTGCGACTGTGATGACACTGATCACAGCTGACGTGTAAGTTTTGCTGCATGTAGTCGTGTGCCGAGCCCAGGTTTACTTTCGATGTTAGCGTGTAACATATCTTCCTCCTTTTAATATATAAATTTTTAATGTTATTGATATAGGACTCAAAACTCATTCTCAAACATGGGGAACCCCAGAAGACCATTAATATAATGGTAAAGTCAGATTCGAAACCTTTAATTATTTATTATTATTTATTTTTTAATCGGATAAAAGAATCCATAGTTAATGCTAAAGGAGAATGCACAAAAATTATTGGGCAAAAACCCAAAGTCGATAAAAAAATACTTATTAAAAGGGCATTAATTGTAGATAAAAAAATATGAAATTACTTTCTTTCAAAATTATCCCCATGATGGGCTATATATTTTTTATTTTTAATACTAATGAATTTCTTATTTTCTTCATGTAGGTAATTAAAGTTGGTTGGCAGTCTATAGAAAAAGACATGTAAAAAAGGGTAGGTAGATATTTATTACAAAAAAAAAACATCGCTGTTACATACATATTATCGTGATAAACTAAGAAAGAATCTAGAAAACTACCTGGTTGTTGCATAGTGTCTTCATGTCTAAGATGCCTTATAAACCTTAGAATTTGAGCATGAGCCAACTACAAAGTTTCTTAGTTTTAAATTCATATTCCGTTGCTGGATTTGTTTTTTAATGGAAAGCACTAGTTTTTCGCACAAAAAAGATTACGTTCGATTACCGTTGATGCATAAAAAAGTCTTTCTAGCACCTATAAGCGGAATTTGGATATTATATTTAGGCTTTTCGTACAGTGAGAGGTGAGGCTACGCTTGCCGGGGTTGGTCAGTGGATAGGTGACCATCTTTACATACCGAGACTCCTCCGTGTCTCGGAAAGCACATTAAGCTGTTGGTCCCGGCTGTCATTCGTGGATCTTTGACAGTCGTTACGAGTCGTCAGAAGCCCGAAAGTCTGACACCAGTCTTACCCAGTTACTGGGTTGTGGAGGTCAGATAGGCAGTCGCTCCATGTAAAATACTGGTATTCAGCTGCATCCGGTTAGACTGGAAGCCGACCCCAAGATAGTTGGGAAAAGGCTAGGAAGATTGATTGTACAGTTAGAGGTCAGGTTATATTGGAAATGTATAGGTTGATTATACGTCTTGACTCGTGCGTACATAATACCATGATTAGTCAAAATTAAAGTAATCTATTATTGTGTCCTGTCATCATCATGATATTGACATAACGAATTTGATGTGTGCGGTAACATTACTATCGATCACTCGTGCGGTGCCTCAGTAAGCTATTGTTAATGATCTACAAAAAAAAGACATTTCGAAATATCGAAAGAAATTATTCCTTATAAATTATCATGATAAATACGGTGGATAAAGATGTACAGTCAATGCTGTTGCCTTTAAATCTGATGCAATATTTTATGTTCTGTCCTAAGTATCGCATCAAAAGTGATTTAATAACTCCAAATAGCCTCATTTCCAATTTTGTTTCAATGATTGTTACAATATTTTTTATGGTTTCATTTATATTCTGCACATATTTGGTGAACTTGAACAAAGAAAGTCTAGAACATACCATTTTCATGACTGTCACTTCTAATTTTGAATGTATCTTCTTCTGTTTCGGTTTCACAATGAATTTCGTGATCGGAATAACCCAAACCAGGAATAACGTTCAGTTCGTTCTAAATTTTCAAAAAGTGCACAGACTCCTTAACGAGGACAGTAATGTAAACCATTTCATTATTTGGAATTGGGTTCTTGGAGTCGTGGCTATGGGTTTTTATGTCATTATTTTGACTTATTTCTATATGCAGCTAGCTATACCTTTCTATACAGTTTGTTTTTGCTACTTTTTGATAAGTTTCGATTTAAATATTTTTTATGCCACGCGACTCATCAAATTGTTGGAAAGCAAGGTAAAGCTTTGGAATTTACAAGGTTTAAATTCTCAAAAATTGGACTCGCAAGATATTTCTTTTAACACAAAATCGTTTCAGGCTTTTCATGATATATTATCTTGTTATAACATCTACAAAGTTAGTTTTCAGCAATACGTAAGTACTTTTCTATATAATAATATAATGTAGTTATCAATAAATTAAATCGTAATTTAAAATAACGTATGAGATCAGATAAATACGATTGTTGGAAATCAAATCACTAATAGGATAAAATTTTCAGATACTGTATCATATTTTATCAGAATTTTTTTACTCTTTAATTTACACTGAGGTGGCAATTGAAACATCTAAAAAAGGCAAAATGAACATGGTGAGCATAATTATATAACGTACAATTCTGAAGGTGACCGCAAATCACTACGGCAACGAACTACCTACATATAATGAGATGACACACCGCAGCGACACTCAACATACAAAATGAGATGATTACTTTGTAAAGTATTATATTATTTTAATTATTGTGAACGTGTGTGTGATATTTTTTTTTCTATTTACTTTTTTTTGTTTTCTCAGTTAGTGTTAATGATGGTCTGCCAGTTTGAGTAGTTTATGCGGCCTACCCAAATGTCCTTTCTTTGGTGTTGTTCGTCGAGTTGAGCTCCTTAAGTTCAGAGTTGAGCTCCGCGATTACTGACAAGTGACAAATGCTTGCATTGACTGGACAGGTCCACTCAAATCTGTGTGGTTCTTTCCTCAAAAGACTATTTCAGACACTAATCTACATGGTCGTCATATGGCCTGACCAAGATTATGTCTGGACTTTAAAAGAGACCTCTGAATTTGTTTCGGCATTTCTTCTCAAAGTAGTCAGATAGGAAACGCCGAACTCATCTAGCAAATTTTTTACATATTTTTTAATATGACGTGTAAAAGTAATTCCAATATCCTATTTACAGCATAAACAATTTAATTTCATTGAATTTCATTCATCATTTCAGCCGAAAGACGTCCACTGATGGACATAGGTAGAGACCTATGTCCATCATGTATGTGTGTAGAGTTTCATAGAGATGTAACTCTATGAAAACGCGACATTGCAGCGGCCGGCAATGTCGCCATCTGCGTAACAAGCGGTTTGCAGTCCGCGGTTGCCTTCGGAATTGTACCTTTAATTTACTATAATTTGATGTAGTGCAACGTTTTGATAATTATTTTTGTTACAGAACGAAACAGTGTTTGTGTCGCTGATTATTTTATGTTGGATGGTGAAGGATTTAATGTGGCTAACAATTCTAATTCATCAACTCGAGGGATTCTACTTAGCTGTTCAAAATGCCCAAGATACTTGCGCAATTATTCTGAAGTCAACTTGTTCAGGTTAGGTACTTATACAGGATGGAAGGGTAAACACCATTGTCACTCAAACTATGGGTAGTTGGCTTAAATATAAACATAAAAATCCGAGTAAAAAAAAATTACGTTATTTTCTTTAACCAATATTAAAAAGGTTATTGTCCGACACCGTCCGCAAATTCATGGATATGCGCCCGCCCGAGTGACGTTATCAATCGCCGCCCGTCCTACCTACCTACACAACACATGAATAAATACAATACAACCTTTTCCTGGCTTAAGACAGGCAAAAATACCTACCTTAGGAATTGCGTGACGATTCTAAATGTACAACTTTAAAAAAAAAAGTTGTGATTTTCCATTGAATTTATGTTCTATAAACGAAACCAAACCACTGGTTTGAAGGATAACGGTGTTTACCCTAACACCCTGTATACAGAATCATTAAGAATATATTGTCCTTATTTTTGATGTTTACATGCTACATATTCATGATAATATTTTATAGTCTTTGTCCTCTGCAAGATAAAACGGCGGAAATATAATTATAATTATAAAAAAAATATATACGGAAATATTATTATTGCTTATTCGGAGCTATAATAATATGTTGTAGCCGTTTGGGGTTAAAACACTACGCACGTGGGGTCTGAGTGCTCATCGAGTATTTTGGTACATCGCCAAGCAGTTGGTCGACTCTTCATGTGACCAGAGGGCTGGCCTATTTTTAGCCCATAGAATCAGCATTGCCATCCAAAGTAGTTATGCTGCCAGCCTTTTGGGCACTACGGACATATTTTTTTATGCCCGATGAGCTAAAAATAAAAAAGGGAAGACTTTTTATTTTTTGCTCAACGGGCATAAAGCAATTCAACCTCTTTTAATTTTTCATTTTATAATTCTACTTGGTATATATATTTTAGGGTTCGCATGTATATTGTAATAAATAACTAAAAAAATGGTAGAAAAAAAATTATACGCTTAACACTAAAGCCCGCTTGCACCACAAATCACTGAATGCTTTTAACATGTTTTAAAACATCATCTTCAAACTATTCATGAAATGAAATGAAATCAGAAACAAAATGATGTATTAAATAAGTTTAGTGGTAAACGAATTTACTGATTTGTCGTGCAAACAGGCCTTAATGATCATCAGCAGCGAGGATCCAAGATAACTTGATGTGAATGATATGATGTGTCAATACTGTTTTATGACATTCAAACATAGTTGTGTTTTTGACAGATGACGAGAAAAAACTTTGCAAGAACGTACTACGCTTGCATCGGGCATCATTCAGCAAGTTACGTTTGTGTGGCCTGTTCTACGTAGACGCTGCGTTACAATTGAGTTTGATGAGTCTTAGTTCTAACTACATTGTTGTGTTATTACAGTTTGCATTCCTGTAATCCTGGCTACAGTAAATAGTTTTTGTGGATAGTAGTTTTTATTTCTTCTCGATTCTTTACGTGGACCAACGTAAAAATATTCGCATCGTATGCGTACACTAAAACTGTGAGTTGTTACAATTAGATTTGGTGCCATTAATTTAGAGAATAGGACCCAAAACTGAGCCCTTGGGAACCCCAGATTATACAATGGAGAAGTCAAATGCAAAACCTTTCATGAAATTAATTATGTATGATATGGCTCACCTTGTCAAAGGCCTTATAAAAGTCCGTGTTTGGATTATCCACTTGAAATCTGTTATATTGTTAGACAAGACCTCATTATTGGTGAACAGCATGGGTTTGTTTAACGACGTTGACGAATACCACTCTCGTGTTATTCGCAGAGATTTTATTCAAAAGCTTGGATGAACAACAGCTTTTCGGAAGGCTTTTGACAAGGTGGACCACAAACTGCTCTTAGTTATAAGATTACAACAGAATCCGGCAATTTATTAGGATGGTTGTATATATAAAATTAAATAGATTGCAAAAGATAGTCATTATTGGTTTCCAATCAAGTTCATCACCTCTGGGGTGCCCCAGAGCTATAGTCCGCGCGCGACTAGTTGCGCCGCTCATCTCATCAGCCGGTACTTTCAACGCGTGTTGCTGTCGCGAAGTGAAAGTTCTGTCTAGTTTAGACAAAACGGCCATGAGATTGCAATAGCGAGATGATTTGTGATGAGATCAGCGACCAACTAGTCGCGCGCGGACTAAAAATTATGGGGCCTCAATTATAATTTTTTAAATGACAACATTCCGTTCATATAACAATCTCCAGCTTAGATGCTAGATACAATGCAAGTAGTTTCATAGAAAAGAAAAACGATTACAATCTACATGGTATCTGTCTGCAAAGAGTTGACCATATTCGAGATCTCAGTGTTGGAATGGACTCGAAGATGCACTTCAATCTTCATATTGATAACATGTATACTTACATACTTCATATTATAAAGAGATAAAATTCGTTTGTTCGTATGTTTGTTTGTTACGAACAAACCAACATTGTATGTAGGGGGTAATCTCCGGAACTACCAATCGGTTCTGAAAAAATATTTTTGCTTGGCATAGCCCAATTCTTGAGGAAGGTTATAGACTCGCGGACAAATTCGCGGGCAGAAGCTAATTGTTAATAAGGCGTATCGTATCTTTGGTTTCGTAATTCGTTCTTCAAAAGACTTTAAAAGACTTTGTACTTTTTAATTCTATACTCGCACAAAGCTTTGGTCAGTTCTTAATTGGAATTTGCAGTACTGATTTGGAGTCCCATTTTTTATATTTATGTACAAAGAAAGGAAATCGTAAAAAAAAATGTGTTATGTACTACATGCTCTCTAACCCTAATTAACTCTAAATACACTCAATTATTAATGCAGTATAAACTTCAAAGCTTGGAGTCAAGTCAAGACGCAGGTTATTGATGACCATGATGCCTCTCCGCGACGGATTGTAGATGAATATAAAACTTTTGAAGTAAGACGTAGGCAACGGAGCCCCGCCGCCCCCGTCATCCCCTTCGAACCTAACCTGTCTGAATCGGCGTGCCCCAAGTCCCGAGCTCGCTTCGCTCGCTCTTGCATCCTAAGTTAAGCCTTATTTACTTAGTCGAGATGTGTCAGGACTTGGGGCACCCCGACTCGGACAGGTGCGAAGGGGATGGCGGGGACTAGTGAGCGAGTCAAGCGAGCGAACTTGATCTTAATATTACCTTTCAGTTAAACGACAATCAATAAGAGATGTGCAGGCAAGTCATACAGCTCTTGCCACACTTTTAATTTTCAATTGAAACCCTTTCATAATAATACCCCATTTGACCTAGTTACTGCACTTTAAAATTCAAGCCCCGTTTCGCCTTCCGTTGCAACGAAATTAATAATATTTGTTCAATTCTTTCGCATGCAATATACATACAAGCGTTATTTATAAGTATGTATTCCCGATATCATTTGTAGTTTCTGAAATACACAGCAGTGTCGAAGTCAGGTTTCCTTTTTAAGGTCATCACCCATGATAACAGCACCGCTCCAGCACGGTAGCGCCCCGGCACCGCCTCGAAAAATCGACTCGTCAACGCGCCGTAAGCCAGGCGACTGCTAGTCGCCAACGCGCCGGAAGCAAGTCGACGGCTAGTCGCCAACGCGCCATTAGCAAGGCGACCGCTCGCTGCCGGCACGCCACCGGCGAGGTAACAGTTTATTGTTTATTCACAAGCAAGGCGTCACCGTGCGGCCGGCGAGGCGTCACCGCGCGGACGGTGAGGCGCCGGCGAGCGGGCGCCTCGCTTGAAGCGCGCTGTCGGCCCGACGTGTAACGGCTCGTGGGCGGCTCCCTGCCTGCGAGCCGTCCACTATGTGGTGTAATTACTATTGCCACTTTGTTTATAGTTGTCATAAGAAGTTCTAGAATAATCTTTATAAAGTACTCTTTGGTGACATCATCTGCCGTCATACCATCTGTAATTTTTTATGCAATAAAACCATATATCTCAAATGGTTTTCTCTTCTCTCGTATCAATTTATTGCATAAAATAAAACGCAGTGAAGAAAGGCAATGGCTTCTATTGCGCGACTACTCAGGCCTGACAAGTTCGATGTGGATCCGGGGACTCCAACCGCCGACCTAAAATATCGTCATTGGAAGGAAACCTTTGTAAACTACATATTTTCAGAAGAAACGCAGGAGGTCAAGATTCCAGATGGAACAAAGCTAAAAATTCTTTTCAATAATGTGTCACCTAACGTTTACTCTTTCATCAGAGAAACAAAAGAATATTCGAACGCTATAAGCCTCTTAGATAAAATTTACCTGAAATCGAAGAATGAAATCCACGCACGGTATGTACTGTCTTCCACCAAACAAAAGCCTGAAGAAACAGTAGCAGACTATTTACGCACGTTACAACAACTAGCGTTTGAGTGCTCGTTCAAATCTGTTACTGCTGAAGAATATCGAAACGAATATGTCCGTGACGCTTTCATTGCGGGCTTAAGTTCACAAAAAATTCGTCAAAGGCTACTTGAAAATTTAGAAATAAGCCTGGAAGAAGCGTGCAACCAGGCCATGTCGCTCGAAATGGCCGTAAAGAATTCTAATGATTTTCAAACTGCAAAGGAACTCTATCAAATTGAAAACACAGATGAAGCGAGAAATAGTTCCAATCTGGCCGCGGCCCCATCACGTAGACGCTGTTTCTTCTGCGGGGGAAATGTTCATCAAAGATTAAAATGCCCGGCTTTTCAAACAACTTGTCAAAACTGCGGAAAGAAAGGCCATTTCGCCAAAGTATGCAGAAGCGGAAACACCACAGATAAGCCAGTTAGCAACGCTGTAGCACAACCAAAGGAGCTAGAAGTATCAGCAATTTCAGCAGCATCACCACCTAGCTTATATAAGACTACAGTTTCAATCACTGTCAACAACCATAAAGCTGATGCCTTGATTGACAGTGGGAGTTCTACAAGCTTTATTGACAAGAACTTTGCTCTATTACTAAACTTGAAATGCCATCCATGGAAAGAAAAGGTAACACTAGCTTCAAATAAACGGACTTCACTTGTAGATGGATTTTACAATGCAACAATCAAGCTGAACGAGCACACCTACAAGGAGAAGCCTCTTTACGCCTTGGAAGATCTCTGTGCTGATGTGATAATTGGCCATGACATTTTAAGCGAACATTCATCAGTAGAAATCAATTTCGGAGGCACAGCAAAGCCCCTCAGGATATGTAACGCCATGGCAGCTACGGTGCCTCCTGTATCACTTTTCAGTAATCTTTCAAATAATATTAAACCCATTGCTATAAAGTCAAGAAAACATTCTGAAGATGACAACAAATTTATAAAAGATGAAATCGATAAACTGTTAAAAAATCGGGTTATAGAACCTAGTAACTCACCATGGCGAGCTCAAGTTTTGGTCACTGGAGGCACAACGCACCGCAAACGTCTCGTCATTGATTACTCATTAACGATCAACAAATTTACTGAACTGGATGCGTACCCTTTGCCAAACATAGAATCAATTGTATCAAAGGTAGCACAACACAACTTCTTCAGCCAAATTGATTTACAAAGTGCATATCACCAAGTATGTATCTTGCCGACTGAGAAAAAGTATACAGCTTTCGAAGCTTGCGGTAAGTTATACCAATTTACGCGTATACCATTTGGGGTCACAAACGGAGTTGCTGCATTCCAAAGGACACTTCATTATATTATCAATAAAGAAAAACTGACGGGTACCTATTCATATTTGGATGACGTCACAATTTGTGGCAAAACAGCAGCAGAACATGATCAGAATTTGTCTCGATTCAGAGAGGTTGTGGCAAAATACAATCTCACTCTTAATGAGGAAAAGTGTGTGTACAGGCAAGAAACTATAAAATTGTTGGGTTACAAAGTTGAAAAGAATACTATTCGACCAGATGAAGACCGCCTTAGTCCTCTATTGAACTTGCCCATTCCAACTGACTCGCGATCACTTAAAAGGACACTAGGCATGTTCGCCCATTACTCAAAATGGATTCAAAATTTCTCTGAAAAGATCAGCCCCTTGACTAAAGTTTCTGAATTTCCTCTCGAAAAGGACGCTGTTGATTCCTTTCAAAAACTAAAAGCAGATATAATGGGATCAGCCTTAACTGTCATAAATCAGAACGAGATATTCACCGTTGAAACTGATGCTTCAGAACACTCTATTGCAGCTTCCCTGTCTCAAAACGGTCGTCCAGTAGCTTTTTTCTCACGCACACTCAACACTTCTGAACGCCGACATTCCTCAATAGAAAAAGAAGCAAGCGCTATCGTGGAATCCTTAAGAAAATGGCGGCACTACCTCATTGGTAGACATTTCCTATTAATAACTGATCAACGATCTGTTTCTTTCATGTTCAACCAATCCCATAACAGCAAGATCAAAAATGAAAAGATAGAGAGGTGGCGTCTTGAGCTATCAAACTATAAATATGATATTATCTACCGTCCGGGTAAAGATAATATTACAGCTGATACCCTCTCCCGTGTGTGCTCAAGTATGACCATGGATAGACTGAATGAGTTACATAATATATTGGGACATCCCGGTATCGTACGAATGTTTCACTGGGTAAGGTCTAAAAATCTGCCTTACTCTGTAGACAATATCAAGAAAATGACATCTGAATGTCGTATTTGCGCAGAAATCAAACCTAGGTTTGTTAAAAAGCAGGGAACGCTCATAAAAGCAACCACTCCATTCGAAAGACTCAACATTGATTTTAAAGGACCCCTACCTACCAACACTCAAAATCGCTACATCTTGACAATTATAGATGAATATTCGAGATTTCCATTTGCCTACCCATGCAAAGATGTGTCTGCCAGCACCGTTATTAAATGTTTGAAGGACTTATTCCATACTTATGGGGTTCCACAATATATCCATTCAGATCGTGGGGCAGCCTTTATGTCTAGCGAATTACGGAACTATTTGTTAACAAATGGAATTGCATGTAGTCGAACCACGCCATATAATCCACAAGGAAATGGACAAGTAGAGCGTCTGAACGGAACCTTATGGAAAACAATAAAGCTATGCTTGAGAACCAAAAATCTTGAAACAGCTAGCTGGGAGCAAGTCTTACTATACGCTCTCCATTCAATTCGTTCATTGCTGTGCACGGCCACTAACGCCACACCCCATGAAAAATTTTTTATACATGCAAGACGGTCTGCAAATGGGGAATCTATGCCAACATGGCTCTTGGAGCAAGGACCTGTAATAATGCGTAAAAATAATAGAACATCAAAATACGATTCCGAGGTTGAAGAAGTGGAACTTTTGGAAGGTAATCCATTATATTCTCACGTAAGATTACCGGATGGCCGTGAAACTACCATATCGAATAGACAGCTAGCACCTCTTCCGCTGCCGTCACTAGAGAGTGATCAATCTGAATCCGAAGATCAGTATGAGGATGCCGAGGGTGAAGTGGAGATACCTACTGCTCAGGTTCAAGAATTAACAACAGCTGAGAACTCTCAGCTACAGCCTACAGCAACCCGGCGCTCCACAAGAGAGAAGAGAGCTCCAGCTCGTCTTCAGGATTACGTTCTCTGACCCGGGGGTGAATGTGGTGTAATTACTATTGCCACTTTGTTTATAGTTGTCATAAGAAGTTCTAGAATAATCTTTATAAAGTACTCTTTGGTGACATCATCTGCCGTCATACCATCTGTAATTTTTTATGCAATAAAACCATATATCTCAAATGGTTTTCTCTTCTCTCGTATCACACTATTCTGTATAGCCATCGTAAAATAGACTTTAATTGATTTGACTTAGAATCCTAACTTGAATGACAAGGTATTTGCCGTGTCGGAGCCGTGCTGCTATAATGAGCGATGACCTTTACCATTTCGATGCGGAACCAAACCCTAAAAAGTACTTATTCAAACTAATTCGGCCATAAAAGAATAGAAATAAAAAGAAGAAGAATACTTGTCACGTATGTCAAAAAATATTAAAATGACTTTGCAATTTAAAATGTTTTTATAAACAAAATATTAGTAAATTCAATAAAAACTAAAGAATAAAAATCATGATTACATAATAACTATAGAATTAAGTTTCTTGGAATGGAGGAGGTAATGGATAATGTACCTAAAGCCACCCTTACACTTGTAAGTAGCTTCCGTAATAAAAATCGAAGTGTATAGAGTGCCGCGAGTTTCTTGTGGCACTCTAGTGTCACTGCCTCGGCCCGGCTAGGGTGCCGTGAGCGTTGCATTGTCACTGTCACTTGTTATTTAGGTTAGGTTAGGTTAGAACTGTGACCACACAACGCACGAGCCGAGCGAGCGTAGCGAGCGGTGCCGCGGTATCGGCCGGCGAAGTGCCAGGGTCCGTTTAGGCACAAGAGAATGTAATGTTTTGGGAATGTGGTGTTTTACAGCGATCTAACCTCGACAATCAAACAAAATACCAAGTGACGTTACTTAGTGACAGTGACAATGACAATCCAATGCTTGCGGCACTTGAGCCGGGCCGAGGCGGTGTTACTAGGGTGCCTGTAGTGGCACTTTATCCGATAGGGATAGAGTGCCAATGGTGGCACTCTATACACTGCCTATTTTTTATTATGGACTTATGACTGCGTAAGATGTAAGAAGTTACGATAAGTTACTTACAAGAGAGTTTACATTTGCAAATTTATCGTAGTTAATTACGTAAGGCAACTTGCGTGAGGAAATAATAATATGTACTAAATCGCCATACAGCATTGTTTTGTTTAGGCGGTTCAAGAAAAGATAGTCAGTTCTGTGGTTGAGGATTCCGGGTGAAGCTCGCTTCCACCTTTAGCCTGATCATCACTTACCATCAGGTGAGATGCAGGCCAAGAACTTCCCCGTGGTCGTTAAAAAAAGAAGATATTTTAATCAGTACTTTTTTCTTTAATCGGTATCAAGTTTTGTGTTTTAATTTGTGCCTATCGTGAAGCCTGCAAAAGTCCATTAAAGACTTCTAATTTCTGATTCTGTGCTCAAATACATGGTTAGTTCAATTCCTTCTTTATGCCAAAACTTGTATGTAGATTAGCTAAAGAAGATTTTAGGCAGATAGGTATATTGTAAATTCAAGCTGCGATGTGTTGTGAGGCGAAGAAGGAAATACGTTCTCCTTGCAAAGCCAGTGTCAACCAGGGCTTGAAACCGGTTTTGAAATATCGATTAATATTGTTCATAAAAGCGTTATGATGATGCCATTGATCGATTAAACGGTTAATTACAAAAACGGTTTCGACTAAACCTAAATAGGGTTTATTTACTTTGGTTACCGGCTATTACAAATAATAGAATTTTGAAAGTCGCGCTAACTTGAATAAACCGGTTTTAGTCAGACGGACGCCCGCCGCCGCCGTTGTCACATTAATTTGCGTATTCGTTGGCGTAGAGCGACAGCTTTGTTATTGTAGGTGTAAGAGAGATAGCGTAGAAGGTAGATCTCGTTTATACCGTCGAAACTCAAATCAACCGGTTAGCATCGCTTGACAAAATAGGAATTTGTAAAAAAAACCTCATTGGTTTCTCTCATTAACCGGTTAAAATACCGGTACCCGAAATCTAAACTGCAATCGTTTCTGGTTCGAGGTCAATGACCAAAACCGGTTTTGAAAATTAGCCGGTTTCCGAGCCCTATTATAGTGTCAACGCGCGGGTGGTAAGAAACTTGGGCAGAAAAATGTGTACCTACGCTACGTGTGCTTCTTTAACACAATACATAAGCACAGCTGCAGTGTGTTATGTTGATAATCAAATCTTTTTTTGGAGTGTGGAGTTGTGGAAGACTTAGAGCCTTATCACACTAGCGGTTTGCGAGCGGAGCGGGCGCGCAGCGAATGCGTCGCGATACACTGACACCACACTCACACTGTCTCACTGTCGCATTGCGCCGCGTGTTCGCTGCGCGCCCGCTCCGCTCGCAATCCGCTAGTATGATAAGGCCCTTACAAAATAGCCCTTATGAAATAGTTTGAATTTTTTTTTTTTACATCACTTATTGGTGGACTGTGTTCGATATGAGTCACATAGAAATAATGTGTTTGGGGTCTTGAAGTTGAACCGAATGGATTTGCCATATTTCATATAATTTTGTCTCAACCAAATGGTAATAATGCAAAAAGTCTGTTCAGCTTTATGGCACAAATGTAATTCATAGTAGTGTGTTGTATTATATTATTATTAGTTTAGGGTATGATGGGACTGTCATACGCATTGCGGTAAAAGTCCCTAATTAAAATAGAAACTGAGATTGACTGCCTCGTTGGTCTAGTGGTAGCAAGCGCTACTGCTGAGCGAGGACGGAACGAGGTCCTGGGTTCGATCCCCGGGTCGGGCAAAGTGTTATTGGGTTTTTCTATCTGGAATTTCTCAGTAGCAGCCCGGAGTCTGGATTTGTGCCCGGTTGACGGCAATAGGCTCGCCCCCTATTACATGGGACTTAAACATAACTGGCGAAATGTGGGTGTACCTGCTACAGGTACACCTCTGCCCAACCCTTCGGGGACACAAGGCGTGATGTTATGTGTTATGTGTAAAAAAAAAAAAAAAAAATTTTTTTGCGTGGACAATAACAACTGATAGGAAGGTGGGTACTTTATAAATAGTAGACGAAAAGTCAAATTGTGTAGTTGCTGTGCTTGTGCTGTCTGTATGTATACATTTTAAGTAGAAATATTAAATGTGTTGTATATTGTTTTACCCCCTTACTAATAAACGTTGTATATCGCCTGTATAGTTACACACCGATTTCTCTCTTTCAGTCGTCAGTAATTTGACATTCGAAATAAGAAGACAAAGCGTTGTGTAACTATACAGCAGCGTTGCCAGTTTATTTTTTTGCCAAGTCGGGATTCTGAGGATTAGGTACATTTACGTGACAGTACATAGAAAAAATAGCCATATCAAATATGTTTTAATAAAAATATGATAGTTTACATCAGATTTACCATATCGTTAGGTAGTTGAGTTTTCTTAGTCTTCTGGATTAAAAAAAATAAAAGCAATAATTATGTTCATTACGCGCCGGCTGGGTGGCCAGTCCACACTAAACTCGTCTGTTGTGCCACCCGGCCGCGCACTTCACCCAGATTACTGCACGCACCGTCGAGTTATTCCCGAAAAGCGGGACTGACCCTGTCCCGCGCGGGACTATTAATTTTGATTAAAAAATCGGGACGTCCCCCCAAAATCGGGACGTCTGGCAACGCTGCTATACAGGCGATATACAACGTTTATTAGTAAGGGGGTAAGTATCTAATTTTGGTATGTGAGAAATTTTGAACTGTTGGTGATAACGTTCCTATATTTTTAAACTTTACTATACCACTACTAGCCTAGCATCACCATCTGCCTAGCCTTTTCCCAATTATTTTGGGGTCGGCTTCCAGTCTTGCAGCTACAAAGTAATTTATATGGAGCGACTGTCTATCTGACCTCCACAACCCAGTAATTGGATAACACGATACTCCTTGGTAGGACTGGTTGTCAGACTTTCGAGTTTCTGATGACCCGTAACAACTGTCAAAGACCTACAAATGACAGCCGTTACCAACACCTTAACGTGCTTTCCTAGGTCACCTACCACGACTTCAATAAAAAAATTATCCCGATATTACAATCCCGTGGGATAATTTCCGTCCTCCACGCATATTCAACTAAAATATTTGTAATAATGATATAGTGTCTATAATATTTCACCGTGTGTACCTGTTAAGACGCTAATATGATAATAATATAATGATTTAATCTTGTACTTTTAATTTAATTTTTAATAATGTAATTTAATTTAATGTTATTTAATTTTAATTGTAATTTAATTTAATTTATTATAATGTAATATTTTAATAACAATGCATTGTAATAATTATTGCTATGGGTTAATACCTGAGAATAAACGATAATTTATTTATTTTATTTATTTATTTATAGGTATTGATGTGAAATGGTGTTTTCCAGGTCTTGAGAGCACCAAGCTTGTATTGCACCAGTCGGGGTCGAAGTAATCAATGAGTTGATCTATACGTAACCCCGAAGAAGGAAGAAAGACACAAAATCTTACGTGTGTACGTACAAGCATATAGAAATTTCAAAAGTATGGTCATAAATGCATATAAGGCTCCGCTAGACAATTTCAACATTGACGCGGCCAAATGTTCGTGTTCTCATTGTACCATCAAGAATTCATTCAGAATTCTGTCTGAAAAGCCAGAGGATCTTGCCTGCTCTTGCGAAGACTGCACAGAACCTAAAACATGTCTCTATTACACCAAAAGATTGGATGGGTCGAGTGAGCATCATTCGGAAGCATGCGGCGCGAACATGCAGAGCAATCGGGGCGCAAACCCTCCGACCATAAAATTTAAAGAATCTCAATTATGTAAAAAAAATAAACCACCCACGGAAAGATGTTCTTTCACAACCCTATCAAGTGTTTATGGAATTATGACAGCAACACAAGAACAACAGGAATCGATTGCTAATGAAGAAAAGGAATGTGTTTTAGAAAAATGTTCATGCACCGGAGATCAGGTTTGCAGAAGTATGACGGCAACAATACAACAACTGGAATCGATTACTGGACTACAAAATAAGGTTTATTTACCGAAAAACGAATGTGTTTTAGAAAAAAGTTCATGCATCGAAGATCAGGTTTATAGAAGTATGACGGCCACAATACAACAACTGGAATCGCTTTCTGGTCTACAAAAAAGGGCTTATTTACCAAAAAAGGAATGTGTATTAGAAAAATGTTCATGCAGCATTTCAGATCCTTGTAGAAACATAGAGAACAGAGATAAGAAAGAGTCACCGAATCTTTGTGATACGGGTTTTATTTCTCAGGTAACAAAGATTTATCATATGCAAGAATTACTAGATTATTTGAATGGTAGTGCGCTTTATGTTTTTGATGGACCAAAGATTTGTTGTGATAGCCAAGACTCATCTGAGGTATCAAAGATTTGTTGTGATAGCCAAGACTCATCTGAGGTATCAAAGATTTGTAATAAACAAGAGTCATCTGAAGTATCAAAGATTTGTCATAAACGAGAGTCACCGGATCTATCAAAGATTTGTCATAAACAAGAGTCACCGGATCTATCAAAGATTTGTCATAAGCAAGAGTCAACGGATCTTATAAAAGGTGCTGTGGGTATAGTTTTTGATGTACCAAAGATTTGTTGTCTTAAGAAAGAGTCATCTGAGGTATCAAAGATTTGTGGTCATAACCAAGAGTTACCGGATCTTATGAAAGGTGCGGCGGGTTATGTTTTTGATGTACCAAAGATTTATTGTGATAAGCAAAAGTCTTCAGAGGTACCAAAGATTTGTCATAAGCAAGAGTCTTCGGATGTTATGAAAGGTGCTGCTGGTTATGTTTTTCATGTCCCAAAGATTTGTTGTGATAAGCAAGAGTCAACGGATCATTTGAATTTTGCCGCAGGTTATGCTTTTGAGTTACCAAAGACTTATAAAGAACTATCCAAAACAGCCCAAGACATAGTTGTAGAAAGACAATGCGGCAATAAAAATAAAATAGGAAGGCACAAAAAAAACAGAACAAATGAATGCAATGTGTGCAATCCATCAGAAAGATCATCATCATCAGAAACTAAGACAGCACCACTTGGGTCAGAGAATCGTACACAAGTATTCAATATAAATTCACTTGGATCAAGGACTACATTTGACACAATGCACAATTTACGTAACACAAAAAATGGATCAGATTCACAACAGTATAAGCCGACGAAGAATACGCAAGGATTATTCAAAAATATTATTCAAACACAGGAAAATGCATTAGAAATAGAAAACAAATTATCTAAATATGTATATGAGCTACCAAAATATCCACCCACATTACAGAAACTAAGCTGTGAGTCAGTAAAAAATAAATCTGCATTACAAAACAATTCAGAATTATCGGGATGTGTAACAGAGCTACTGACATGTAGAACTTCACCACATGAACCAGCGAACAGTGCACAAAAAATCTGTACATACAGACTTAAAGCAAAGGCTTCTGATTTAAAGAACACATTAAATAAAAAAAAGAGTTGTCATGCACTTGGATTTGTAAGGAGAGTACAGAAACATTCACCTAAACATTATGATCATAAGAAACAAAAAAGCGATTGGAATGAGTTCACAAAGTGTAAATCTGATAAACCGGGATATAGTTCGGACCAAAAAAATAAAATAAACAGTTGTACGTCCACTGAGCCAGTGAAACGTAAACCTAAACTACCGGAATGTGCGTATGACGTACCAATCTATAGCGAAATAGATAACGCAGAAAGAGAGTGGGAACAAAAAATACGTTGTGAGTGCAAATGCAAAGAAATAATTGAAAGTGAACCATCTGGATATGCATATGAGCTACCAAAAAGTACACATAAACTACCATCACAGAAAAATAGTCGTGTATGTCATGAATCAGTCAAAAACAAATCTGCTTCACCTGAATATGGACAAGAGCTCACGAAATGTACACATAAACCACGATCACAGAAAACCAGCTGTGAGTGTCGTGAATCCGTAAGTAAAGCTGGTAAAATTCAATCAGGGTTACCTGGTTATGTATTTGTGGTACCAAAACAAACAGAGATAAGTTGTGCCTGTACCAAGTCAGCAAACAATTATTCAAAAGCACCACATGAAATGGCCAACAATACAGAACTATTTAGCATAAATAGACTTGAATTAAAATGTATTCAACCTGATACACAAAATATATGTAAAAGCATGGCTGAAACACAAACAAACACAATTGAAGTCCTCGAAAATTTGGATTTACCACATTCAGAATCAAAATATACAATTGATTTATGCAAACATGTACTTAAAAATCAGGCAGAGACTATTAAAGTGCTTAAAGGAAATTATTTGCCTCAAAATAACAAAGCAGTTTCTACTTGCTGCTCTTCGAGTTTGACCGAACTATCCGATACTATAAAAAAACACAAAAATACAGCAACACAGCCGGGAACTGTAAATCTTAGTGCAGAAGAATTGTTCCATATGCTTGATGCAGATTTCAATGACTATTGCAGGACTTGCAGGAAATCGAATATATCCAATAAACCAAAAAGAATATCAAAATTTGATATCATTAAGAGATTAAAAGAAGCATACAAAATTTCCACTTCCAAAATCTGCGAATGGTTCTGTAATAGTAAAACGATTAAAACCGATGCAAGTAAACCTTATGAATGTGATAAAAGGTCGAGATTAATATCATTATATGAAACGAAAAAACAACCACTATGTTCTTGCAAACCCTGTGGTTGTGTTCAATGTACTCGTACAAACATTTTTGCGGAGGTGTGTCATTGTGATCCTTGTCAGTGTGGTGACTGTAAACGAAGGAGAATACACCAAGCCGAAAGTTTATTGGCCGCGCCTGTTGTAACAGAACAGAATATTCCACGTGAAGCATGCACGTGCTCACCATGCGCTTGCATCCAGTGCAGACTACTTTACCCTTTAGCTTCTAGTATAGTGAACGAAATATCAACGAATACAAACAGACACGCACTGTGTAGATGTGAAATCTGTCTCAACGAAAATTGTGACCAAAGTGGTTTCGAGTCCTGTAAATGTCAAAAGCACAACAAGGTCATAAGTAAACCAGTTGAACATGACACTCACGAGTTTGATATACGGACAGTTAAAATTGTACACGACCAATGTGTAGGCAGAAATGATACAATAGATATGTTTACAGCTGTACCTGGTGGAAAATTATAATATAGCTATTAACGATATAAAATATTCTCAACCCTTCTCATCCAAGAAAGCTAAATCGAAATCAGATTTTAACGATCGTTACAATAAATGTGAATTAAATATGGCCGTACCTACGAATGACAAATATGTAAATGAAAAATTGATAAGCCACGATAACCGCTGTGTGTACTTGTTATCGTTTAAATTGTAAAACATCTCACATGCATAAAAATCTAAACAGATTTGGAAGACTCGATATCCATCCATACGAGCGTTGTTTTAAAAAGGAGACGCCAGCACGCGTAGCATGAACACCGTAGAAACAGGTTTTGTCGACGGAAGAATAGACAAAATGACAGATAAACAATGACAATCTGTCATTTTGTCTATTCTTCCGTCGACAAAACCTGTCTCTACGGTGTTCATGCTACGCGTGCAGGAAGAGTTTTGCAACTTTTTAAATAGGGTGATGATAACCCTATCAAATCATAAATTGAAACTCTTGAATCTAATTTTGTAAAAAAAAAAATGAAAAAGCAAATGAATAATTCGAAAGTATTTCGGAAACGCTAAAATTATCCCATCCTATTTAGTTCTGATTTTGATGGAAGAAATGAAATTTTGCACTTTTAGAGATGATACTGTGAAGAAATGTAGAATTGTTGAAGAGAAAAACGTTAACGAAATTCAATACCTTCACAAGAATTACATAGGAGATCAACATACGTAAGGTTAAAAGCTGATTCTTTTTCGCAATTTCAGTCCCATACTACTGGGTGGCGCAAAAGTCACGACGGGGTTTTAAAAGTAAAATTCTATGTTTGATTATTTAATTTGATTCTATGTTACGTGTATCACGCTTCCATAACTGTATGAAATGTTTATTTTCATATTCTTCGATATAAGACACTAAATCCTTTAATGACGTGAATTCAGTCATTCTAGTGACTTCAGTCACTATAGTTACTTTTGTTAAATTTATCAAAAACAAATACGATCCATCAGTATAGCGGCAGCGAACTAACCTCAAAAATCAAACAAAATGACAGTGACAATGACATTGACAATGAAATTACGGCACTTTAGCCGGGCCGAGGCAGCGCTACTAGTATGCCGAAATAGTGGCACTTTATTCGCGGCTGATAAAGGGCCGTTAACGGCACTCTATACACTTCGATATTTTATTATCTGACTAGCGACCCGCTCCTGCTTCGCACGGTTTCTACGACTTTACAAAACATCGAGATTTCTTAGTTATGTAACTTTATTAAAAACGTATTATACACATACACCTTTACGGAATAGAAAGTCGACTTTAATTTATAATATATATAGATAACAATTTTAACATTATTGAACTAAAATAAACTAAGTTATAAGTAGTTGCGATCTCTTCTTGACTTATGCGCCACCTTGTACATAAAAGTTGTTTATAATGATGAGTGCAATGGGTGTCCTGTCATTTCATTACTTTCGGTTGTACGTTGTTTTATAGAAAATAGTTTTATAGAATTTCGTTTCACATAAAATTTTTCATATATTATCATTTCACAGAATAATCAATACGCAGAATACTTACTTTGAATAAACTTTAATCATTGATTTTTGTTACAAATAAAATTAAAAGTTTCGATATTCATATCATAGAATAACAAATCAAATATTCTTTATTCTCATACTGTTTAGTTTGTATAAAGCTTATTACCAAGAAAATCCCCAGTGCCCTATATTTTTGATACTGCAACCAATTTCGATGTGGCGCTCGCCGGCCGCTGCCGCGGCACCGCTCGGCTCGCGCGTAGTTGGTCACAGTTCTAACCTAACCTAACCTATATGGTCGGAGTGCCCTAATAGTTATTACTAGACACTACACTACACACACACTATTGTTGTTTATAGCATAACGTCTATTCTTACATTTTCGTTGAAATAACTGAACAAACAATGTTCTTTAAAAAATAATTCTACTGTTTGATAAGTTTGTTAAATAAAAAAATGTGATTAAAAATTCTTTGAATTGTGTTTCTGTGAAATAATGTTTCATCCAAGTAAATAGTGGTTGAAACAATAATATTCGATATAAAAATATAAGAACTAAATAAATATGAAACATTTTGGTGCGAAACGAAATTCTATGTAATTTCTGTCTGCGAAACAAGGTGACACCATTACTTTCACTTAACAAGTAACGATTGGCAGAAACATGATTTGTCATTCAATCATTATGCAACAACAAGTTTGCCAAAATAATTCACTTAAGAAAATTATTTACCGATACACTTTTTTTTAATAACGTATTATTTGACGAATAACTAATTTTTTATTTATGTTATCTCATAATTTTGAATAAAAATGACCTAAAACTACTAAAAAAAACCTACTTTACATTATTACATTTATTACGCAATGTTAAAAAATAAATACAGTCATTAAATAGGTAAAAGGGCAATGATAATGAATAAATCAACATCAAATGACCTAAAACTACTAAAAAAAACCTACTTTGCATTATTACATTTATTACGCAATGTTAAAAAATAAATACAGTCATTAAATAGGTAAAAGTGCAATGATAATGAATAAATCAACATAAATTATATTATAAAAAATAAATATGCCAGGAATGACTTGTGCTAATAGAAATAAAAGATATAGTTTTTATTTAGCGACCCGGAACCGAACAAGTTAGATTAGGTTAAATATTTTTACTCGCAAAAAAAGGTTTAGGGTAGTTCAGGTTAGAACTCCCTACGCTCGAGCCGAGCGAGCGAAGCGATGGGTGCCACGGCAGCGGCCGGCGAGTGTCAAAAACTACTAGAACAGGTCATTCAGTAGGTTTAAAGAACTGTCAGTACTTGGCTCTAAATTATTTAAACCAAATTGTGTATAAGGGGTTGCGCTTCTAACTTAACCTTTTTTTGCGAGTGAAAATATTTAAACTAATCTAACTAGTTCGGTTCCGGGAAACCTACCAAAAATGTTATCTTTTATTTCTATTAGAACAAGTCGTTTCTGGCATTAAATTTTTTATCTATCTATATAAAATGTCGCCCATGCGCATGTGACCGCCCGTAAAGTTCTGAATATTCATGAAAAAATATCGAAAATAAACTTCAAAAGGGGGGGTCTATCTATCACATTTTTCATGTTATTCAATTTTAAATTTTTTAAAGATTTGCTTTCTGTTTTTTGACACATCTCCGAAGTTTATGGGTCGATTTGGATTCTGTTTATTATTTAGGTAGGGTAGGTAGGGTAGGTAGGGTAGGTAGGGTAGGTAGGGTAGGTAGGGTAGGTAGGGTAGGTAGGGTAGGTAGGGTAGGTAGGGTAGGTAGGGTAGGTAGGGTAGGTAGGGTAGGTAGGGTAGGTAGGGTAGGTAGGGTAGGTAGGGTAGGTAGGGTAGGTAGGGTAGGTAGGGTAGGTAGGGTAGGTAGGGTAGGTAGGGTAGGTAGGGTAGGTAGGGTAGGTAGGGTAGGTAGGGTAGGTAGGGTAGGTAGGGTAGGTAGGGTAGGTAGGGTAGGTAGGGTAGGTAGGGTAGGTAGGGTAGGTAGGGTAGGTAGGGTAGGTAGGGTAGGTAGGGTAGGTAGGGTAGGTAGGGTAGGTAGGGTAGGTAGGGTAGGTAGGGTAGGTAGGGTAGGTAGGGTAGGTAGGGTAGGTAGGGTAGGTAGGGTAGGTAGGGTAGGTAGGGTAGGTAGGGTAGGTAGGGTAGGTAGGGTAGGTAGGGTAGGTAGGGTAGGTAGGGTAGGTAGGGTAGGTAGGGTAGGTAGGGTAGGTAGGGTAGGTAGGGTAGGTAGGGTAGGTAGGGTAGGTAGGGTAGGTAGGGTAGGTAGGGTAGGTAGGGTAGGTAGGGTAGGTAGGGTAGGTAGGGTAGGTAGGGTAGGTAGGGTAGGTAGGGTAGGTAGGGTAGGTAGGGTAGGTAGGGTAGGTAGGGTAGGTAGGGTAGGTAGGGTAGGTAGGGTAGGTAGGGTAGGTAGGGTAGGTAGGGTAGGTAGGGTAGGTAGGGTAGGTAGGGTAGGTAGGGTAGGTAGGGTAGGTAGGGTAGGTAGGGTAGGTAGGGTAGGTAGGGTAGGTAGGGTAGGTAGGGTAGGTAGGGTAGGTAGGGTAGGTAGGGTAGGTAGGGTAGGTGGGTAGGTAGGTAAGTAGGTAGGTAAGTAGGTAGGTAAGTAGGTAGGTAAGTAGGTAGGGTAGGGTAGGTAGGTAGGTAGGTATGTATGTATGTATGTATGTACGTAGGTAGGGTAGGTAGGTACGAGTATGTTTGTATGAAGGTAGGTAGGTAGGTAGTTAGGGTAGGTAGGCGCCCGTGAATAAGTGCTTACCCGTGCGAAGCCGGGACGGGCAGCTAGTTAATAATAAATGTTTTGTTGATTTTTAAATTACAATACCCTTTTATCCATTTAATGAGTTTAATTTTTAGGAAATTGCGTAATAATGACATATGTAAAACGTTTTTATTTAAACGTAGTTTTATGAGATAACATTATTAAAATCAGTTGTTTGCCAAAATTAAATAAACTGATAAAAAAAAGGTTTTGTGTGTAATTCTTTTTTTAAGTCAATTATTTGGCAAACTTGTTGTATAATGATAAAATAACAACATCATGTTTTTGCCAAACTTTACTTGTCAAGTGAATAATACTTTGGTGATATGACTGGACACCACTGTTGTTTCAGATACAGATACGAAAAGTCATGAAGACCTTAACACCGTGTTACCAGTTCGCATTGCTGTTATACACATTCAAGAAGAGAATCGATTACAGAAATACGGCTGTGTATGTAAATCACATTATGAGACAACCAGAAGGGCAATTCCCGTAATTATTAAGAACGTTCGCATTCGCATCTCATTCGCAATCATTCAAAAATAAAATCAATTTACCAAAATTTTTGACGAGTTTGACAGTTTGCGACTAGAATGTGAACGTTTATTAAGTACGAAAATTGGCCTTCAGGTATCTACCGCAATCGGAAGCATTGAAGAAACGGCAATGTTGAATTTGAAAACGCTGCAATATCTTAGCCAGTACCCTAATTACGTAATACACGATCAATCAGAATTTGAATCGCTTTGAAGCAGATTGCTAATCCATTGCTTTAAATGTTCGAAAAAAAATCTGCTCAACAACCTAAATAACGCAAAGAATATTATTGAACTGTCAAAATGAAACCGATTAGTCGGAATCGTTTACGAAAATGTGTTGCGTAATTAGATCCCTGGTCCTATTTTGCTCCTAGGGTGGTAAAAATGCTCCACTGCTGGAAAAATAATATATGATTATCTAATATTGCCTACTGATATTTTATCTTTTATGTGAATGCAACATTATGTATGTATGTAATAAAGTTTTCTTGATCCAGCAACACCAGAGTTGGCAGATGTCAAAGTTGGCATTTTCGTTTATCTCTGTGTGGGAGAACCGCATAGCTCTTATATATTTATTTTTGGTTGGGAAATCATCAAATAACTTCTGCCACTCTGGGCGGAGCGGAAGGGCGTGTCAGACTCTTACTGACTAAAACCCACCCGTGTTCCTTCAGTTGCCTGTACGTTGCCAGGGGCCACGGTCTCCCCTTAGGACTTTCCCGCAACCCCGGCAGGCATCGGCCCTAGCGGACCCCGTCAATTGTGCTGACGTCTCTTTGAGGCGCGCCTGGAACACAACGCGCTGTCGACCCGGGCCTGGTACTTATCGACGGCGAGCTACCCATTGTTCTCCGTCCGCATGCTCGCGCCTACGGTGGCCGGAATCGGCCACAACTGTGGCATGCCCAGCACTGGGTTGCGACAATCGCACTCTCCAGGCCGCCATGAGATTCCGCCGGAGCTCTGTCCGCTGTGCTGTGATTTCTCGTGGCAGCGGAGGTACACCCCGGTGTTTGACCTCCTCGCGCCGCTCCCAAATGTGGACGAGGACTTTCGCCTCCAGATCCCATGGCGGCAATCCAGCAAGGAGGCTCTCCGCCTCACCGGAGACCGTACGGTATCCCCGGACCATCCGGATGGCCATGACCTTTTGGCACGTGTTTAACCGGCTGACTGGCCGCAACCTCAAGCAATGCGCCTACACCGGTGCCCCGTAAAGGGCCATGAACCGCATGACCCTCTCGTAGAGCCTCCGGCAGGAGACGTTTGGACCCCCTAGCGTCGTAATTGCTCCACCGGCGGTCGGGGACGAATCCCAGGTACTCGTCAGGTCGTACAGGTCATCGTCACCTCGACGCCGATGTGAACCCCTCCTACCGTTATTTGGGAACCCGACGGTGGCGCGTTCCGAGGACCATGAAAACACATGACCTCGGACTTGTGCAAGGCCACCTCGAGTCACAATTGCCGGATCCTGTCGACGATTGTCGCAATCCCACGTGTCGCCAGTTTGGCCGCCGCCTCGTGCAACCTCCCCTGCGCCAGGACCAGCATGTCGTCAGCGTAGTAAACTACGCTGAGACCGCTAGAGAGGTCGGCACGCAGCATCCAGTCGTATCCGATGTCCCACAGATGCGGCCCCAGGACCGATCCCTGTGGGACACCGCACGACATCTTTCGCCGGTTCCATCTCCTTGATGACCGCATAGCTCCTTTTAAAGGTACGGAAAATCTTTTTGCATCTCCTTTTGTATAGCAAACCATTCAGTTGATTTCTCGTAAATAAAGGTTACTTTCTAACATGTCAGCTTTTTATTACCCTCTTCTATCGGAGCAAAGTCAAAGTCTTGGTCACGGCATCACGCGTGAACGGCTGGATCAATTTCGCTAATTCTTTTTTTGTGGTATTTATTATACTAAGGAGAAGGTTCTTAAGATAGGTATGTGAAGGTAGGTAGGTAGGTAGGGCAGATAGGTAAGTAGGTAAAGTAGGGTAGGTAGGTTAGTAGGTAGGTAGGGTAGGTAGGTGGTATATACATAGATAGGATAGGTAGGTAGGTGCGTCGTAGATAAGTAGTTAGTGCTACCCGTGCGAAGCCGGGGCGGGCAGCTAGTGTGCAAATAAATTGAGGAGCAAACTTACCATCTGCAAAAAAACTACATTTGCTCCAAAACTAACAAAATAAATAAATAACTGGTCCATGTTAACTTAAACTTCAATAGTACTTTTGTACATATTTTTGTAAATATTAATTTTGGTGCAAAGTAGGAACAAGTTACGGTACCTCGTATTTGCTATGATGCAGAGCAATAATGTGTTTCTAGACTTTTTTCATTATCACAGGAGTCGGGACAATAAATAAAACCAATTCATCATGAAATAACAGCTAAGTACGTGGAGTGAGTAATGCGTGTTGCTGGTAGGACGACTGCGAGCGAGTGAACGCCATGTTCCTAGCTATTTGCTTTGTTGAAAGTTGACTAAAATAGTCGCTATACATAACTTAGCTCCATAAAAGTATAGCGAGACGGTAAAATGTATGACGTCGTGATTCCGATATCCTAATAATAGAATAAACAAATTTTTCTTTCATTGTATTTCATTAATTCCCTATTCAGTCCGGTCATGGGGTTTCAATTCGAACAAATTTAATTAGTTTTGAAAAAAGATCATAGATGGCAGCATAGGCAACAATTATGAAATTAACAGTCACTAAAAAGCGATAAACGGAAGATTTTGGCTGAAGTAAGATTAGTAAAAATCAAAACTTCCTTGTTTAATGCTGATTTATCTATTGTAACTCATAAATCTCGTATTTTCAACAAAAAAAGATAAAAACCTTTTTGTTTAGGGCTCTAAAGATGGCGTTTTACTCAATTTGTCATAACTGTAGCACATTTAGCCAGTCAATAGCCCGTAGACAGAGTATTCTATAGACTGCTGGATATCCTCCTTTGCATTCGCACAAGAAAAAGAAGAATTTATTAACGTCACTAGCAAAAAAAAGAGACAGAGTAAAAATATTTCTGTCCTCGTTCGCGTGTCGGCTGAACACATCATTGTGCACAACAAGTTTGACATTTGTGGCGGTTGCAGATTGGATTATTACCAAATAAACAAGAATAAATACAAAATACGATCTTTTAGTGCTCAATTCGACTTTATATAACATTTGTGCAACTGTGCAAAATGGTGAGGTGCAGTGTAAGAAACTGTAAAAGCGATAGTTTGATGAAGATTGCCGGATTGTCGTTTCACTCGTAAGTATTCGATCTTTTTAAGTATTAGATCGCTTTGTGTTCTACTATTTATAATCAAATAGTCGCAGTAATGTACTAACTAATTTGTTTAATGTGTTACATCTCATAAAATCGTGATTTGAGCAATATTTTTATTTTCGTTCTTCAACATTCAGTGTTGCCACTTTTTGACGGGGAATTTACCTTTTAATATGGGTAATACCATTGATATATTAAAAGGAGGAAGATATGTTACGCGCTAACATCGCAATCAGTAAACCTGGGCTTTGTGCACCACTACATGCAGCAAAACTCACACATCAGTGATCAGTGTGATCACAGTCGCAAACCTACCAGTTAACAATAGATAAGAACAGAGATAGGAGACGGCGATGTCGTGCGAGCGAAATCGCGTTAGTACTCGTCGCCAATAAGTCTCGACACTCGCACATTATGTGCGTATCGTGTCTTTCACGCATGTTGTAATATCTATCTCGCTCTCACAAACATGGCGAAGCAAATATTAAAAATTATTATAACTTTCAACAAATTAGCATTTTTGGCTGTAGGTACTTACGAGTTTTAAGTAATCCCGTGTGTCTTATTTTCCTTCCTTTTATTATTAAAACACTGTATAGCTGCACAAGAAGTCATTTTGATGCGTATTTATCACACAAAAAAAACTATAATTATGGAGCTGTTTGATCAACGATATCCCGTGCGCGACTGAGTGCCTACTACAGGCAATCATGTAGTTTGATAGGACCGCGCTGTTACTCAGTCCCGTATCTACCGCTTTTAATACATCAATGGGTAATACTGATTTTTTTATGCAATTTCAATAAAAATAAAAAGAACTTTCCTTAGGATATTAGCAATACACACTATTTATAAGCAATATCTAAGACGACCCACCGACCAAAAATATTATGTACCTACTTGCAGATTTCCAAATAAACCCGAAATAAGAAACATGTGGATTGCTGCTACTAGTAGACCTAATTGGGCTCCAAAAATGAGTTCCAGGATTTGCAGCCAACACTTTGATGGTAATCTTTTAATAAAGAAACAAAGCAAAACTTACTTATACCCCGATGCTGTTCCAAATACGGTAATAAATATGAATATTATCATGTGATTGCAAAGATTGAATTTTAATACAATGGTTATAAAATTTTAACGTTAAATTCCATTAGGTTACAGAGTCAGTAAATCGAGGAAATACTACGATGATTAAGAGCAGCGAAGCCACATCCACTGAAACATTAGCAGGGAGCTCAAAAACAGTTAAATCTGTAACTTCTGTAAGTATATAGGATTAAAAAATTTACAGCTGCAAACAAGCAGAAAGTTGTATGTACATAATTTTGTTTCAATTATTAGGGAATGCAATCCGGACTATCCGTAATCCGAAAAATCCGGATATCCGCACATTTTTACTAGACTTCGAAATCCGGATTTGAAAGTCAAATCCGGTTTTTTTTAGTACTAAGAAATTGTAACAAAAAAAGAACTATAATTTTTATTCTGTAATCTTTATTCAATGCACAAGCACAGCTCATTCAAAATTATCAATAAGCTACGGCGCCGCCTGCTCGTGGCCGACAGCTTCGTGCCCGACGCCGGCCGCCCCGCCGTGCTGCGCGCGCGCTACAACGAGGACACCGACACCTGGGAGCTGCGGAAGCACAGGTACTGCTACTGTTGCGGAGCTGAGGCGCCGCCTGCTCGTGGCCGACAGCTTCGTGCCCGACGCCGGCCGCCCCGCCGTCGCCGTGCTGCGCGCGCGCTACAACGAGGACACCGACACCTGGGAGCTGCGGGAGCACAGGTACTGCTACTGTTGCGGAGCTGCGGCGCCGCCTGCTCGTGGCCGACAGCTTCGTGCCCGACGCCGGCCGCCCTGACGGGCTACCCTGACGCTTTCACCTTAACTCTTAACCGGGGTTGTACGGTCCCTGCAGGAAGTGGTGAAGGGCGGGCGATTTTTGGAGACTGTCTTATGTAATTTCGATGTTCGAAAAGTGCTGATTCTCAGTCTAGTTTGAATAAATGACTTATAAATTTTTGAATTTAATAAAACATTGCAGTTGCATCATTGCTTGTATTTTTTAATTTCTCATTATAGAAACCTGAAATACCAACCTCATTAAAAAAAAACTTCTTTTGTGAAGAATATTGGGTAAAATGATGTACATCACTTGGTAACCCTAAACAACTGAAGTACCTTTTTTTCTGTCCTTTTCAATGACACGGATATCGTGAGTCTATAGAATACTCTGTCTACGCAATAGCCCGACTAGGGAGGTGTCATTTATCTGTACGTAGTATTATATTATCTGTGGCCCAGTGAAGGATTTGACTAATTCGATTGTTGTAAAGTGGTATCTTCTTCCTTACCTTTTCGCAACTATGTTGGGGTTGGCTTCCAGTCTAACCGGATGCAGCTGAATTCCAGTATTTTACATGGAGTGACAGCCGGGACCAACGGCTTAACGTGCTTTCCGAGGCACGGAGGAGTATCGGTTTGTAAAGATGGTCACCCATCCACTGATCAACCCCGGCAAGCGTAGCTTAACCTGATGGATTGACCCGTGCGGCTGTTATTACTTTAGCCACGAGCTCCTCCTCATTGTTGTAAAATGGTATGTTGTGTAAAAAATAAATAAAAAGAAAACGTATTTCGTCATACGAAGCGATATATGAAAGAAAGAAGAAAGAAAGAAAAATTATATCTGCACAAACTAAACGCACATTACAAAAAAATATAACATTTACTTGACAGATTAGCCAAAAGCCTCGTATTCATCACATTAACCTTTTGACCGCCACAGTCGTGTATAGACGACAAACGAAAATGTGCCCAGTACGCCACGGTCGCGACTGCGTGACAGAATTTTATACGTAAATAAATGTCATAAAACAGCATTGTTTTGTTTATTTCCCTTGTTAATTATGTACCTTGACTCTTCTTAATTTATTTGAAGTGAACTGCTTTCGTTAGATTTCATTTTTAGTAACGTAAGAAGACAAAAAAGAAAATCAGTCATAAAGTTCGAAAAATATAGTGCCCTCGACGCCACAGTCACCATACCAGGACACGTAGTGATGCAGGTAGCACTCAATATAACAAGAATATCGACCTCGACGGCAACCTACGTTATATTTAATTTACTCTGAATTCTGCACTAGTAAATAAATAAAACATTTCATACTGAACTTTTACGTTTGAGAAATCAAGAAAATTTTATAATACTGAACTATGCGCTTTATAAAAATCGAGTTTTAGTTGATTATCGATTAATTGTAATGACTGTAATGCCCATCTCTATCACACTGTTGTATTGTCTGTGCCGGGAACGCCACAGTCGTCTATGCTTGACAGTCCCATGACATCATACGCGGAACATTTTTTAATAGAGTAGTTCGTATATTATTAGTAAATATTATTAATAATAATGGACGACTATACTATGAGTAGTGAAGACTTGTTAAATATACTGCTACATACATATAGTAAAAAAAAATCTCTAAATTTTGTTAAATTATTATTATACGACTTGATTTCATTACCACAAAATAAGAAAAAGGGAAGGTAAGTGATACGATTATATTTGCTTTCATATCGTCAAAAAAGGAAGTTTATTGAGTTTGTTTTCATCATGACTCATAATGTAGTATGTAGTATAATACTTTGATGGTGATCTGCTCGCACTTGCGCGGTTTTTTTAGTCAATGCCTCTAACTGACAAATAAACATCGGATGTATACAATGTCGCCCATGCGCATGTGACCGCCCGTAATTTTCTGAATATTCATGAAAAAATTTCGAAAATAAACTTCAAAAGGGGGGGTCTATCTATAACATTTTTCACTAGTTTTTTAATTAAAGGTCAAGGCCTTTATGCGCGGCTGTTACTTTGAAAAAAAACTCAAAATGGCGGAAGTTAATCCGGCCATAAAATTCATACTCCTTTAATAGATATTTACCTGTTATAAATTCTTTTGTGATAAAAAATACGATTACAAAAAACCGATGATACATGTCTCATTTTATTTATTGCATTATCAAATAATAATATTGAAATCAAATTTCTCATATTTACAAAAGTTTTTCCACAATATGAAACAGAATATCAGTGAAACGAAACTAACGAAAAATACAAAACTTTTAAAACAAAATACCTATTATTATTTCGATATTATTAATAAATATTGGTTGCGCACCTCTAGTGCAGAGGCGAGCAAAATATAAAAAGCCGTGCCAGCTACGCCACTGTCAGCGTATGGTGACATGAAAGTACGTCAAGATTGAACATAGTGCTGTGATGGTATTGACTTAGTTTTATCGATTGTTGTTTTGAATTGTGGATTCAACGCCTAAACAGTGACACATATCATTATGATTTCTGTCATAAAGGACAAAGCGGGATGAAATAAAACTCCTGTATTATATTTTTCCGGTATAGACCTTTAATTAAAAACATACTCTAGGTTAAAAAATAAATAGTTAGTGCTTAATCGATATAATTTCGAACTCACTACTATTTTGTAGGTATTAAAGGATGAATTCATTGCTTGGCGCTGAGGGCACGCTTTTTCTTTTTTGACGTGGCGGTCAAAAGGTTAAAATTACAAATAAATTAAGGCAGTGTATAGAGTGCCACCATTGGCACTCTATCCCTATCGGATAAAGTGCCACTACAGGCACCCTAGTAACACCGCCTCGGCCCGGCTCAAGTGCCGCAAGCATTGGATTGTCATTGTCACTGTCACTAAGTCACGTCACTTGGTATTTTGTTTGATTGTCGAGGCTAGATCGCTGTAAAACACCATATTCCCAAAACATTACATTCTCTTGTGCCTAAACGGACCCTGGCACTTCGCCGGCCGCTACCGCGGCACCGCTCGCTACGCTCGCTCGGCTCGTGCGTTGTGTGGTCACAGTTCTAACCTAACCTAACCTAAATAACAAGTGACAGTGACAATGCAACGCTTACGGCACCCTAGCCGGGCCAAGGCAGTGACACTAGAGTGCCACAAGAAACTCGCGGCACTCTATACACTTCGATAAATTAAAAGTAATAATTATATCGATGTATCAAAATAATAGATATCATAATAAACGATACAAAAAAAAAAATATATTAAGTATCGATACACCAATATTTTTTCAGATCCTCCACTCACTTAAGTGCTGGGAGGGTATGGTTACTTAAGAGGGTTTATTCTGAAAGTTGGCAACGTCGCAAATAGATGTCAAATATTTCGCTGTTTTGATTAATTTGATAATATTTCTGTATGGAAATAAAAAATGTGGCTAACTAGCGAACTAGAATATTGATTATGAAATGCAACAATTAATATCGTAACACCAAATAGTTAGTTTTAGATGTAAAAAAAGTATTTGGAAACTTTCCAAATGCCTTTTTTACACCTTAAACGGGTACAACATAAAATTCAATGTTGTAATTGCAATTCATTATTAATACTCTAAATAGTTAGTTAGCCACATTTCTTATTTCCATTCAGTATTATTTCCAAATTAATCAAAACAGGTAAATATTTGACAGCTATTTACGACGTTGCCAACTTTTAGGATGCACCCTCTTAAAGAAACTGTTAATTTAATTTTTATTTGATCAATTTAATTATAGGTCTTTTTTCTTTTTTTTTTGGGTGGGAAATCATCAAATGACTTCTCCCGCTCTGGGCGGAGCGGAAGGGTGTCAGACTCTTACTGACTAAAACCCACCCGTGTTCCTTCCCTTGCCTTGCCAGGGGCCATGGTTTCCCCTTAGGACTTCCCGCAACCCCGGTAGGCATCGGCCCTAGCAGACCCCGTCAATTTTGCTGACATCTCTTTGAGGCACGCGTGGAACACGACGTGCCGTCGACCCGGGCCTGGTCCTTACCGGACGGCATATAATATTGGTCTAAAACATTACTGGTATGGTTATATTTTTCCGCCAAGATTGAGTTATCGCGATCCATCTAAAAAGTCAGCCTGTGTATTGTACATAAAGTTTTGTAGGTAATGAAATTCGTTACAGTTATTCATTATTGATAACATCTAAAGTGTTTGTATTACAGAAAAACGTTACAAGTCAGTCTCCACCGTAAGACATTATCATAATGAAATTGTTGGTATGTCAATACGCATTTACTATCGATTAGGTATTGTACCTACCACTTGAGTGCTAACCTCCAGTTTAAAATGGACACATTCCGTAATATTAGAACAAAATATCTAGCGAATACTGTGGATAAAGATGTGCAGTCAATGCTTTTGCCTTTGAATATCATTTATCCTAAATATAACATTAAAAATAATAGAATAACTTCAAATAGTCGCATCACAAACTTTGTTTCAATGATTGTGACATTGATATTTATGATTACTTATATACACTTCAACTGTACGGCTTGGTACAAAGTTAGTCCAGAATACACTTCTGTCTTCTCTGATTTTAGCTGCATCTTCTATTGTTTCGGTTTCACTATTAATTTCGTAATCAGAATCATTCAAACCAAAAATAATATCCACTTTGTCTTAACTTTACAAAAAGTTCACAGATTTCTCAACAATGAAACAAGTTTTGACTGCTTCATTATTTGGAATTGGATTTTGATAATCGTGGCTCTGGGTGTATATGCCATATTTCTGATTACTTTTTGGATACTGCTAAGTTTACCTGCTAATTTTATATTTGTTAGTTACTCCTTGGTTGTTTTCGATTTAAACACGATTTACGCTACGCGATTACTAAAATTGTTGGAAAATAAGGTTCGTCTATGGAACATTCAAGTTTTAAATTCTCAAGAAATAGAAGGCACACATGAAGAAACTTATAGCAACAAAGTGTTTCAGGCTTATGTTAATATATTAGAATGTTATGACGTACATAAAGTTTGTTCCCAAGAATTCGTAAGTACTTTACGGAAAATTCATGAAATTGATATCTCAAAACCATTTTTAAAAGAAAAACTTAGATGCTTTATATAATTTTCAACATTTCAGATTCTCTTCTACATTATAGAAGTATTCATCCATTCTCTAGTATATATTCAGCAGGCAATTGACTTGTGGAGCAGGGAGGAAAATTCCGAAGTGAGTTTTACTTTATGTTACTGAATGGCAAAGAAGTCGAGGGCCCACCTGATGTGATTAATGCCGCCTACGGACATTTGCGATGCCAGGCCTGGGTTAAAGCTGATATGTCTCACTTGCCCGTACCGCTACCGACAACAGCAGTGATAGCCCACGGTCACACCACGACCGTCGAAATGCCAAGTCCTTGAGATCGAACCCAAGGCTCGCACCTCTGACTTTTCGGATTCATGTGCGTATTGTATTATTATCAGTTGCTTCAAAAACGGTGAAGAAAAATATCGTGATGAAACCAGCATGCCTGAGAGATATTTTTCGACGGTATGTGAAGCCAAGAGGCCCATGGGTGGCATAAAAGCTCTGACAACCAAACAACCAAAGGAACCAAAATGAAACCAGCACCCACACCTTTTAACCGATAGACACCAACGCTTCACATAAAGCTCTACTACCACTGAGTATATTTAAGCCGACCCCAAATAAATTGGGATAAGGGTAGGAGAATTATGACAACTGAGTATATTTTAATGTCTACTTTAATTAGGGCAACGGCCTTTTCTCCGTCTTTTTATTGTAACGTATTTTTTATTTTTATTATAGTATGTAGCAAATCTGGCAACGATGTTCATATACTTTTGGCTGATGAAAAATTTGATGTGGCAAACAATGTTGAGTCATCAATGCGATAAATTCTACTTGGCAATTCAAAGTGTTCAAGATACTTGCGCAATTATATTGCAGTCAACTTGCAGTGGTAAATTTTTCATTTATATAATCCATACTATATACTATTATACTATATATATTTACTATAATATTATTAATTCGAAAGCTAGTATTATCAACATTATGACTAGTTATATACACTTAACTATTATGATGTATTTTTTCAGATAATGAGAAAAAGCTGTGCAAAAACGTACTGCGTTTACATAGAGTATCATTCAGCAAGATACGTGTGTGTGGCTTGTTCTACGTAGACGCTGCGTTACAATTAAGTCTGATGAGTCTTCTTTCTAACTACACTGTTGTATTGTTACAATTTGCTTTTCTATAATCTTGGCTACAGTATCGTTTCCGTACAATAGAAAATGGTACTCAAATGTGAGTTGTGACAATAAGATTTCATGTCATTAGTTTAGAAAAGAGTACCCAACATTGAGCCCTTCAGAACTCTAGATGAAATAATGGTAAAGACAGATTCAAAACCAGTCATGACTACTTTCTGCGTATTGGTGAATATGTAGGATGCAAACTATCATAGTACTTTTTTTCGATTACAGTTCGAGATATTTTATTTATTATGTAAGTTATGGTCTACTTTGTAAAAGGCCTGTTGAAATTCCTTGTTCCACTTGAACTTGGTTATGCTGCCGCTGCAGTTCACATTTTAGTAAGGCTTATTTTAATCGAATATATTGATTTTGTTGGATGGTAATATATTTTGTAAATAATCAGCATTGGTTTTCTTCTTCTTTCTTTCCTTTAGCATTAACTGGGTCACTGTTGTAAGACGATATAAAACATATTCTATCCATCAATCTTTCTGTGTGTCGGTGTTCCTATATTTGGTCTATCCAAATTCATTAAAGTAATTTATTATTGACTCTTTTTATTATTATAATCATAGTGAATTATTTTAGTCGGTTAATACATTTACTACCGATTATAGTATCACTTGTGTGTTGGAAAGCTACTGATTATGTCGAGAGAAATGAAGACATTTCAATATATTGGACACTCAAATACTGTGGAACCTATTTCAAACAATAAGGTGGACAATGATGTGCAGTCAATGCTTTTGCCTTTGAATCTAATGCAACTTGTTATGTTCTGTCCTAAATATCGCATCAAAGATAATGTCATAACTCCAAATAGTCTTATCTCAAATTTTGTTTCGATGATTGGAACACTAGTATACATATTTTTGTTCGAGCTTTACATGTATATTGTGATCATGAACAAGGATAGTCTCGGAGTTACTGATTTTGTTTATTTCTTTTCTTTCTGTAACGGCATCATCTACTTTTTCGGATTCGCAATTAATTTCATGATTGGAGTCATTCGAACCAAACGTAATGTCCAGTTTGTCCTTACATTCCAAAATGTACATAGATTCATTAACAATGAAACTAGTTTCAGCCATATCATTATTTGGAATTGGATTATTGTACTAGGGGTTCTGGGTTTTTATCTCATTGTTTCCGCTTATTTTCACATACTTATTGGTGTACCATTCTATTCAGTGTATGCTGCCTACCTTTTGATTGTTTTCGATTTTAATATTGTTTACGTCATTCAAATTATTAATTGTTTGGAAAATAAAGTTATGTTGTGGAATATTCGTAATTACAATTCTCAAGAAATAGAAGACGCGCACGGAGAAAATAACAGCACAAGATTGTTTCAGACATATGTTGAAATATTGCAGTGTTATGATAATTTTAAACAAAGTTTTCAGCAATTCGTAAGTATTTCACTATCCAACAGCGGAGTATTCTATGAGGAAAGATAAGTAGGTGCGACGTTACCTAAAATAAGAAAAATAAATGAGTTTTCTCGCATTTCAGATACTTTTTTACATTATAGACGCATTCATCTACACTTTAGCTAACATCCAAACACTAATTGACATGTTAACAAGTGCCGTTATTGTTGATAACATCGTGAGTATTATCTTTATATTGACTTTTAATTGCAATATTTTTGACAAAAGTAATATTGCAATGTTGTGTTTATTTAATTTTGTTACAGGATAAAACAATGTCGGCGAGCTTGCTTACGTTCATTTGGTTGATAAAGAACGTTATGTTGCAAACGAAATTAATCCAACAATGCGAAAAATTATACTCAACTATTCAAAGTGTTCAAGATTCCTGCACAAGTATTTTGAATTCATCTTGCTCCGGTTATTTCTTTTTACGTACATACTTTTTTTAGATGAAAACTCCTAAAGTTGATGTTGCTTATAACAAACTCTACTTGAAAATTAACGGTTAAGCGCATTCATATAACATCAGCCCATGACCTTCAAGATCAATTATTGTGATCGTTTGGTAAGGGCACTGCATTATAATTAATTGAAATATTATAATTTTTCGCAGAAGACGAGAAAAAACTGTGCAAGAACGTACTCCGCTTGCATCGAGCATCATTCAGCAAGATACGTGTGTGTGGCCTGTTCTACGTAGACGCTGCGTTACAATTGAAACTTATGTGTCTAATTGCAAACTACACCTTTGTGTTGCTGCAGTTCGCGTTTTTGTAATTCATACTTAATTGTTTTCGTAAATTAATTTGTAGTTCGAAAATAAGTACTCAAGTCAATGAGACCTATCCAATCAGCTGCCGCCACATTTGTGTCATTTCAATGGACAATGCTACGGTACTGGTCTTGCTTAATGTGGCTGGGAGTCCTGATATTATCTGTCTGTATATTATCTCATAAGGCTTTCGAATGAATAATAGTTTGACAATTTTAATTAAGTTACTCTTGTTTGTATTTATTGTGTTAACATTTATACGTTTGTTGACAAATCTTAAATTATATAATATACAATCTAACACTAAAATATATATGTATGACAATTGATTATGATTTTTTGTGCCACGCGCATTGATGTATGAATTTCCATATAGAAAGTGTGTAAATGACAGCGTTATGAAGTAGGTCTTTCGAATTTGAATTAGAATTGTATTTCAATTACTTTATGAACGTACGTCAGTTTGAAAGAATAATGTTTTCTTGATCCTCACAGTTTTGTCGTCTGCACGTTCTAACTGGAAAATAAATCATCCCTGGCTACTCGTATTTTTGTGTCTACATTTGTTGTCATGTCACAAAAATAGACGGAGCTTAACACATTCATAGCACCTCTATTTTAATGAAGTCCTTAATGCTACCGCAAATATGCCGTAAATAGTAAGTACCTACTATCATGGCAGCATGGAATTAGTATGAACTGTCCTGTACTATTAAATAAGCATTCTCTATTTTCACCAGAGCAGAACTCGGTCACCCAGGGACTGTAATTTATGTATGATCCACTTTGTAAACAGCTGTTCAGACTGTCCGCTTGAACTTGGTTATACTGCCGCTGCAATTCACATTTAAGTAAGTCACATGTTTGATGTTGTTGCATGGTATATAAGCACATTTCGTAAATAATCGGCATAGGATTTCTATGTTTATCGCAAATAATCGTATTTTCTTTTTTCTTCTTTCTTTCCTTCAATACCATTGACTGGATCACTGTTGTAAAACGATATAAAACATATTCAATATATCAATCTTTCTAAATGTGGCGGTATTCCTAAATTTCGTCTATACAAATTCATTAAAGTAATTTATTATTGACTCTTTTTATTATTATTATCATAATGAATTATGTTAGTCTGTTAATACATTTACCATCGATATAGTATCACTTGTGTGTTGGAAAGCTACTGATTATGTCGAGAGAAATGAAGACATTTCAATATATCGGACACTCAAATACTGCGGAACCTATTTCAAACAATAAGGTGGACAAAGATGTGCAGTCAATGCTTTTGCCTTTGAATCTAATGCAACATGTCATGTTCTGTCCTAAATATCAACCAACCAATTTAGGGGTATGAGGAACAGGGTGTAAAGTTCACTCATCCACCATAGAAAAGGGAGGATCCTCCAACCAGACGGGTGTTGTGTCTGGCGGGCAACTGCCCCATATGTTGATTTCGGATAGTCTTATCTATGTTATTCGCTCAGTAAACTCTAACTGCGAGATGTAGGAATTGTGTGACGTCATGTCTTTTTGTTTCGTAGTTTTTGTATGTGGCGGTCTAACCGCTACATCACTCCCCTCCGGAGACCGGAGGTCGATAGTGGGCTGAGTCTTGGAACTTGCGATGCTTCACAGTGCCTGCTGGGGTTCGTGTGAGTCGGAACCGGGTGCCGCATAGTTCACGGTGAGTCGGAACTGTCTGCGGTGATTCCCCAGTGAGTCGGGGTGGCGCTGCGTCTTCATCCAGTGAGTCGGATGCGGTACAGCGCCGGGTTTTTGGCTGACTGCTTGCGTCGACCAGGAGAGGGTAGAATAGGCGCTGCTTGTGAGACCGGCCGGAAGTGCAGGTGCTGTGCCAAGGTTGCTGATGAGGCTGAGGGTGATGACCAGGAATGCGCGTTCGCTGCATGCTGGTGGTCAGGATACCCGTTGAAGCCGTGGGTGCTGGCTGGCTGTGTGACTCGCCTCACGAAAGCTTACGGGAGTGATGATGATGACGTCACGCTGAAGTAGTTGCACGAAGGCTGCGTTGACGTTCATACTCGGGGTCACCAATTTAGGGGTATGAGGAACAGGGTGTAAAGTTCACTCATCCCCCATAGAAAAGGGAGGATCCTCCAACCAGACGGTTGTTATATCTGGCGGGCAACTGCCACTTTGTTGATTTCGGATAGTCTTATCTATGTTATTCGCTCAGTAAACTCTAACTGCGAGATGTAGGAATTGTGTGACGTCATGTCTTTTTGTTTCGTAATTTTTGTATGTGGCGGTCTAACCGCTACAGCATCAAAGATAATGTCATAGCTCCAAACAGTCTCATCTCAAATTTTGTTTCGATGATTGGAACACTAGTATACATATTTCTGTTCGAGCTCTGCATGCGTAGGGTGATGATGAACAAGAATAGGCTCGGAGTTACTGATTTTATTTATTTCATTTCTTTCTATAACGGCATCTTCTACTTAATTTCATGATTGGAGTCATTCGAACCAAACGTAATGTCCAGTTTGTCCTTACATTCCAAAAAGTACACAGATTCATTAACAATGAAACTAGTTTCAGCCATATCATTATTTGGAATTGGATTATTGTACTAGGGGTTCTGGGTTTTTATCTCATTGTTTCCGTTTATTTTCACATACTTATTGGTGTACCATTCTATTCAGTGTATGCTGCCTACCTTTTGATTGTTTTCGATTTTAATATTGTTTACGTCATTCAAATTATTAATTGTTTGGAAATAAAGTTACGTTGTGGAATATTCGTAATTACAATTCTCAAGAAATAGAAGACGCGCACGGAGAAAATTACAGCACAAGATTGTTTCAGACATATGTTGAAATATTGCAGTGTTATGATATTTTTAAACATAGTTTTCAGCAATTCGTAAGTATTCCACTATCAAACAGCGGAGTATTCTATGAGGAAAGATAAGTAGGTGCTACTAATACATTTCCTAAAATAACAAAAATAAATGAGTTTTCTCGTATTTCAGATCCTTTTTTACAATATAGACGCATTCATCTACACTCTAGCTAACATCCAAACACTAATTGACATGATAACAAGTGCCGTTATTGTTGATAACATCGTGAGTATTATCTTTATATTGACTTTTAATTGCAATATTTTTGACAAATGTATTGTGTTTATAAAATTTTGTTACAGGATAAAACAATGTCGGCGAGCTTGCTTACGTTCATTTGGTTGATAAAGAACTTTATGTTGCAAACGAAATTAATCCAACAATGCGAAAAATTGTACGCAGCTATTCAAAGTGTTCAAGATACCTGCACACGTATTTTAAATTCATCTTGTTCTGGTTATTACTTTTTCATATTACATTCTTTACCCATTTTTAAGTTCAGTGTAGATGAGAACTCCTAAAGTTGATGTTGCTTGTGACTATACCTACTTGAGAATTAACGGTTAAGCGCGTTAACGTAAATTAAAACCATGACCTTCAAGATCAATTATTGTGATCGTTTGGTAAGGGCACTGCATTATAATTAATTGAAATATTTTAATTTTTCGCAGAAGACGAGAAAAAACTGTGCAAGAACGTACTCCGCTTGCATCGAGCATCATTCAGCAAGATACGTGCGTGTGGCCTGTTCTACGTAGACGCTGCGTTACAATTCAAACTTATGTGTCTAATTGCAAACTACACCTTTGTGTTGCTGCAGTTCGCGTTTTTGTAATTCATACAGATTATCCACTTGAACTTGGTTATACTGCCGCTGCAGTTCCCATTTAAGTAAGGCAGATTTTTGATTTTGTTGCATGGTCTAAACATTTTGTAAATAATCGGCATAGGATTTCTGTGCGTCATGTTTTCCGCAAATAATCGTATTTTCTTTTTTCTTCCTCCTTTCCTTGACCATTGTCTCGATCACTGTTGTAAGACGATATAAAACATTTTCAATCTTTCTGAATGTGGCGGTATTCCTATATTTCGTCTATCCAAATTCATTAAACTAATTTATTATTGACTCTTTTTATTATTATTATCATAATGAATTATGTTAGTCTGTTAATACATTTACCATCGATTATAGTATCACTTGTGTGTTGGAAAGATACTGTTTATGTCGAGAGAAATGGAGACATTTCAATATATGGGAAAAACAAATGCTGTGGAACTTAATTCAAACAATAAGGTGGACAAAGATGTGCAGTCAATGCTTTTGCCTTTGAATCTAATGCAACATGTTATGTTCTGTCCTAAATATCGCATCAAAGATAATGTCATAACTCCAAATAGTTTCATCTCAAATTTTGTTTCGATGATTGGAACACTAGTATACATATTTCTGTTCGAGCTCTGCATGTGTATGGTGATGATGAACAAGAATAGTCTCGGAGTTACTGATTTTATTTATTTCATTTCTTTCTATAACGGCATCTTCTACTTTTTCGGATACACAATAAATTTCATGATTGGAGTCATTCGAACCAAAAGTAATGTCCAGTTTGTCCTTACATTCCAAAATGTACACAGATTCATTAACAATGAAACTAGTTTCAGCCATATCATTATTTGGAATTGGATTATTGTACTAGGGGTTCTGGGTTTTTATCTCATTGTTTCCGTTTATTTTCACATACTTATTGGTGTACCATTCTATTCAGTGTATGCTGCCTACCTTTTGATTGTTTTCGATTTTAATATTGTTTACGTCATTCAAATTATTAATTGTTTGGAAAATAAAGTTACGTTGTGGAATATTCGTAATTACAATTCTCAAGAAATAGAAGACGCGCACGGAGAAAATTACAGCACAAGATTGTTTGAGACATATGTTGAAATATTGCAGTGTTATGATATTTTTAAACATAGTTTTCAGCAATTCGTAAGTATTCCACTATCAAACAGCGGAGTATTCTATGAGGAAAGATAAGTAGGTGCTACTAATTCGTTTCCTAAAATAACAAAAATAAATGAGTTTTCTCGTATTTCAGATACTTTTTTACATTATAGACGCATTCATCTACACTTTAGCTAACATCCAAACACTAATTGACATGTTAACAAGTGCCGTTATTGTTGATAACATCGTGAGTATTATCTTTATATTGACTTTTAACTGCAATATTTTTGATAAAACTAATGTTGCAATGTTGTGTTTATTTAATTTTGTTACAGGATAAAACAATGTCGGCGAGCTTGCTTACGTTCATTTGGTTGATAAAGAACTTTATGTTGCAAACGAAATTAATCCAACAATACGAAAAATTCTACGCAGCTATTCAAAGTGTTCAAGATACCTGCACACGTATTTTAAGTTCATCTTGTTCTGGTTATTACTTTTTCATATTACATTCTTTACCCATTTTTAAGTTCAGTGTAGATGAGAACTCCTAAAGTTGATGTTGCTTGTGACAATACCTACTTGAGAATTAACGGTTAAGCGCGTTAACGTTAATTAAAATCATGAACTTCAAGATCAATTATTGTGATCGTTTGGTAAGGGCACTGCATTATAATTAATTGAAATATTATAATTTTTCGCAGAAGACGAGAAAAAACTGTGCAAGAACGTACTCCGCTTGCATCGAGCATCATTCAGCAAGATACGTGTGTGTAGCCTGTTCTACGTAGACGCTGCGTTACAATTCAAACTTATGTGTCTAATTGCAAACTACACCTTTGTGTTGCTGCAGTTCGCGTTTTTGTAATTCATACAGATTATCCACTTGAACTTGGTTATACTGCCACTGCAGTTCCCATTTAAGTAAGGCAGATTTTTGATTTTGTTGCATGGTATATACATTTTGTAAATAATCGGCATAGGATTTCTGTGCGTCATGTTTTCCTCCTTCCTTCTTTCCTTGACCATTGTCTCGATCACTGTTGTAAGACGATATAAAACATTTTCAATCTTTCTAAATGTGGCGGTATTCCTATATTTCGTCTATCTAAATTCATTAAACTAATTTATTATTGACTCTTTTTATTATTATTATCATAATGAATTATGTTAGTCTGTTAATACATTTACCATCGATTATAGTATCACTTGTATGTTGGAAAGAAACTGTTTATGTCGAGAGAAATGGAGACATTTCAATATATGGGAAAAACAAATGCTGTGGAACTTATTTCAAACAATAAGGTGGACAAAGATGTGCAGTCAATGCTTTTGCCTTTGAATCTAATGCAACATGTTATGTTCTGTCCTAAATATCGCATCAAAGATAATGTCATAACTCCAAATAGTCTCATCTCAAATTTTGTTTCGATGATTGGAACACTAGTTTACATATTTCTGTTCGAGCTCTGCATGTATATGGTGATCATGAACAAGGATAGTCTAGGAATTACAGATTTTATTTATTTCATTTCTTTCTATAACGGCATCTTCTACTTTTTCGGATTCGCAATTAATTTCATGATTGGAGTCATTCGAACCAAACGTAATGTCGAGTTTGTCCTTACATTCCAAAATGTACACAGATTCATTAACAATGAAACTAGTTTCAACCACATCATTATTTGGAATTGGATTATTGTACTAGGGGTTCTGGGTTTTTATCTCATTGTTTCCGCTTATTTTCACATACAGATTGGTGTACCTTTCTATTCAGTGTATACTCTCTACCTTTTGTTTGTTTTCGATTTTAATATTGTTTACGTCATTCAAATTATTAATTGTTTGGAAAATAAAGTTGTGTTGTGGAATATTCGAAATTACAATTCTCAAGAAATAGAAGACGCGCATGGAGAAAATTACACCACAAGACTGTTTCAAGCATATGTTGAAATATTTCAGTGTTATGATATTTTTAAACATAGTTTTCAGCAGTTCGTAAGTAACCCTACTATCGAATAGCTGAGTATTTGTTGTACTAATACTAGATAACCTAACAATAACTATTTTCATTGAGTTTTGTCACTTTGCAGATACTTTTTAGGGTTCCGTACCTCAAAAGGTAAAAACGGAACCCTTATAGGATCACTCGTGTGTCTGTCTGTCTGTCCGTCTGTCACAGCCAATTTGCTCCGAATCTAATGGACCGATTAACTTGAAATTTGGTACACATATGTATTTCTGTGACTCAAACACGGACGTGTAACGAAAATAAAATAATTTTGAATATGGGGTTCACTTTTGTGGGGCAAAGAAGAAAAATAAAAAAAAAAGTTTTGCAAATTATACTGTGTGACATATCAAATGAAAGGAATGGTTACAAGGATCTCAAATATAATTTTTTCATAATTATTAAATATATGTTTTTAGAGATATTTATGAAAATAGATGAAAATTGACCATTATACCCCCCCCCCCTTATCTCCGAAACTACTGAGCCTAAAATTATGAAAAAAATACAGAGAATAGTTCTTTACTCATAGATTACAGGAAAACCTATAAGAAGTCTATGGTCTAAAAATAACATGGTAAATCTCTCAATATTGAATTTGCGGTTGGAATGTATGGGAAAATATGTTTTGCAACTACAATGTTAAGTTAGTTCTTGGGATAATTTATTGCTACTGCTAGTTCGACTAAGGCCCCAGTACACGTTGCTCGCCCAACGTGTACTTAGGCGAGGCATCCTTCACTTCTCGTACCTTCCGTGATGCATTCTGTTTGCCGATTTCACGGTGCGCTAGTACTAGCCGGCATTGTCGGTAGGCACTGCTAACACATTAGCCAGTGAGCTATGTAAACTTCAATTAATCATTTTAGACGAAATATCTATGTTTTGAAGTAGGACATTAATTCATACAGACATCCCATTTGCTGGTAAATCTATTATTTCTGTAGGAGATTTTAACCAATTGCCGCCAGTTGGAGACAACTGGATTTTTCAGCCTAAAACAGGACGTAATCCGATGGCAGTTTTAGCTCGTGCACCATTGTGGGAACCATTTAGCCTGTTTCCAATGAGCAAAATATTGCGTCAGAGGGATGATCTTTATTTCAAAGATACAAAGGTCTAAAAATGTTGTTAAGAACATTTTTGAAAGATAGTGTTATAGCCAAATTAGACCGATTTTCATAGAAACAGAGATTTCCAGTTATCAGTTCCTCTTCCTCTTCCGGTACACCGTTGCCACTCCAGAACGTTTCGGCCCCAGGCCTATCGGCCATCTGTTCTGCAAGCAATGTGCCCTGCCCACTGCCATATAAGTTTGGCAATTCTTCGGGTTATGTCGGCTACCTTGGTTCTCCTGCCGATCTCTTAATTTCTGATTAGATCACGTCGTCATGGAAACTCTAAGCACAGCACCATTGCCCTTTGGGCGACTTTCAGCCTTCTAATGAGGCCCATTGCAAGCTATTACTTTTCAGCTCCACAGGTCATCACTGGCAACACGCACTGGTCCCGACTGCGGTATGTGAGACGAGAAGATATTGCGTAGCTTCCCGAACACTGCCCAGTGGAGTCGGATTCCACGATTGACCCCATTCTCGAAATTGAACCTACCTCACTGGACAGTTTGTCCTAGGTAAACGTTTCATTCAAACTTATAGATTTATCGAGGTTCGATGACAATACAATAATTAAGTATCTCTTGGAGCTGACGATTATGAAGCCAAAAGGTGGATAGTGGAACTCTTCAACGGCTTCTAGTAAACCCCTCGAGTTTAGGTTCATATGATTTGGTTTGACGAGTCCAATATATTGCAATTTGGTTTCGAGGGTCTGATGATGGAGCCAGCAGGTGGATAGTGGAACTCTTCAGTGGCTACTAGCTAAACTTTCAAGTTTGACCTCATATGCTTTGGTTTGTCTAGTCCAATATATTGCACTTGGTCTCGAGGGCCTGATGACTGAGCCAGGAAGTGGATAGTGGAACTCTTCAATGGTTACTAGTAAACCCCTCGAGTTTGAGCTCATATGATTCGGTTTGACGAGTCCTATATATTGCACTTGGTGTCGAAGGTCTGGTGGTGGAGCCAGGAGGTGTATAGTGGAACTCTTTAGTGGTATTAGTAAACCCCTGGAATTTGGGCTCGTATGATTCGGTTTTAAGAGTCCAATATAGTGCACTTGGTGTTGAGTGCCCGATGATGGAGCCAAGAGGCGGATAGTTAGAACTCTTAAGTGGCTATTATTAAACTCTTCGAGTTTTATGTCATATAATCGGTTTGACGAGTCCAATATATTGCACTTGGTGTCGAGGGTCTGATGATGGAGCTAGGAGGTGGATAAGTATAATAGTAAACCCCTCGAGTTTGGGTTCATATGATTTGGTTTGACGAGTCCAATATATTGCAATTTGGTTTCGAGGGTCTGATGATGGAGCCAGCAGGTGGATAGTGGAACTCTTTAGTGGCTACTAGTTAACCTTTCAAGTTTGAGCTCATATGATTCGGTTTGACGAGTCCTATATATTGCACTTGGTGTCGAGGGTCTGGTGATGGAGCCAGGAGGTGTATAGTGGAACTCTTTAGTGGTATTAGTAAACCCCTGGAATTTGGGCTCGTATGATTCGGTTTGAAGAGTCCAATATAGTGCACTTGGTGTTGAGTGCCCGATGATGGAGCCAAGAGGCGGATAGTTAGAACTCTTAAGTGGCTATTATTAAACTCTTCGAGTTTTAAGTCATATAATTCGGTTTGACGAGTCCAATATATTGCACTTGGTGTCGAGGGTCTGATGATGGAGCTAGGAGGTGGATAAGTATAATAGTAAACCCCTCGAGTTTGGGTTTATATGATTTGGTTTGACGAGTCCAATATATTGCAATTTGGTTTCGAGGGTCTGATGATGGAGCCAGCAGGTGGATAGTGGAACTCTTCAGTGGCTACTAGTTAACCTTTCAAGTTTGACCTCATATGATTTGGTTTGTCGAGTCCAATATATTGCACTTGGTCTCGAGGGCCTGATGATTGAGCCAGGAGGTGGATAGTGGAACTCTTCAATGGTTACTAGTAAACCCCTCGAGTTTGAACTCGTATGATTCGGTTTGACGAGTCCAATATATTGCACTTGGTGTCGAGGGTCTGGTGATGGAGCCAAGAGGCGGATAGTTAGAACTCTTAAGTGGCTATTAGTAAACTCTTCGAGTTTTAAGTCATATAATTTGGTTTGATGAGTCCAATATTTTGCACTTGGTGTCGAGGGTCTGATGATGGAGCTAGGAGGTGGATAGTTGATTTCTTTTGTGGCTACTTATAGTAAACCGGGCAAGTCAAAACTTCGTTGTTTGTTTTTAAATTAAATGAATATACTAGACTAAAAAGTACAAAATAAAATAGTACTTAGTTTAAAAAAAAAAAACCGGTCGAGTGCGAGTTGAACTCGCGTGGAGAGGGTTCCGTATGATGAATATGTTATATATACAGGGTTATTTGTAAAACACCAGCAACCTCTTACGGGGTTATTGTACTCATCATTATGAACAACTTTCACAAAGTTAAAATCGCGAAAAAAAAATCTGCTGTTCCCTACATTTATGTTCTCATATCTTGCAAAATGTGTGGAACAGCTGATTTTTATTTCGCGATTTCAGGTTTGGTCCCATAGTAAAAGTTGTTCATAATGATGAGTACAATAACCCCGTAAGAGGTTGCTGGTGTTTTACAAATAACCCTGTATATACAACATGTAACTTAATTAACGCACATCCTGAAAATAGTTTGTTCAGAATCGTTTACTAAATCGATTTATATAATTTTTAATATAGGTAATTTTTTATCCCAAAAATAATTAAATTTTTCATAATATTTCGTCAACGTAAACAATCGTGTTTTGTCGGCTTTTTTCGTAGTTTCGTTATGTTGTGTCGAGTCGAGCGGCGCGATAACTGCTTGTGCGACTGTGTGCGTTGCGTGCGTAATAGTATGACTACAAAGTTCTCCAAGAATTGGTATAACTAATTTAGTAAATAACAATGCATATACATGTTAAATTAAAAATTCAGTGTATGTATTATGATTATAACATAATATTCTAATTGGGGTGTTTGAGGGTGTGCGTTAATTACGTTACATGTTGTATAACATATTCATCATACGGAACCCTCTCCACGCGAGTTCAACTCGCACTTGACCGGTTTTTTTACATTATACAAGCATTCATATACATTTTAGTTAACATTCAAACTCTAATTGACATGTTAAAAATAGCCATTATTTTCAATAATATAGTGAGTATTAACTTTGTTTGCCAGATAAAGTTCTTTAACAACCACTACAGCTCCAATTCATATTCGAAAGACCATGATGTCTACTTCATTACGCTGTCATTTAAGGGCCTCACTCAAACTACACCTTTGTGTTGCTGCAGTTCGCGGTTTTGTAATTCATACTTAATTGGTTTCGTAAATTAATTTGTAGTTCGAAAGTAAGTTCTCAAGTCAATGAGACCTATTCAATCAGCTGCCGCCACATTTGTGTCATTTCAATGGACAATGCTACGGTTCTGGTCTTGCTTAATGTGGCTGAGAGTCCTGACATTATCTGCCTGTATATTATCTCATAAGGCTTTCGAATGAATAATAGTTGAAAAATTTCAATTAAGTTACTCTTGTTTGTATTTATTGTGTTAACATTTATACGTTTGTTGACAAATCTTAGATGTAATAAACAATCTAACACTAAAATATACATGTATGACAATTGATTATTATTTTTTATGCCAAGCGCATTGATGTATGAATTTCCAGATAGAACGTGTGGAAAGTTTTCTTCCACACGTTCTATCTTCCATAATAATCAATCAATATAATCAATACCATAATAATCAATATCTCGGATCGTCTGGATTTATTCCATTAGATTCAAACATCATGTGGGAAGAAGATGGGCTTCGTGCAATGAAAACACACTGGGTGCAATGCACGGCGTTTATTTAAATCACAAATTAACACAATGATCACAAATAACAATGAACACAATAAACTGAGCACAACGAATCGAGTACAGTTCCGCGACGTCTTAACTCCGATGCGATCAGACACTGAATGTCCTCCTCGCCGTGGGCTTAAAACATCACGACTCTGTAGAAGTGCACTTTTGGTGTGGGTAGATCAGATGATATCGCCAGTGGCGCGCTTGTGATTCGTTTCATGTCCTAACTAATGACCGGCTCCGACATATTTTCAGAAGATGTACAGCGTTAACATTGTGTTTTAGTTGATATATTGTGTGTAGTTAATGTAGGAGCAATGACACTAATAGAAAGAAAGGTTATAAAAAAAAACAAGGTTTATTTATCACAGTAACACGTGCATACAAAAAAGACAACTTATGACCCAACAATGTAATAAATTATAGACCATCTTCAACAAAAGTTCAAGTTGTATTCTAAAGTTTTTTAAATAAAATAAATGGAGTAGGTACTAATATTTACTTTGGAACTACAAATTAATTTATGAAAACATAATTACGTATGAATTACAAAAACGCAAACTGCAGCAACACAAAGGTATAGTTTGTGAGAAGACACATAAGCTTGAATTGTAACGCAGCGTCTACGTAGAACAGGCCACACACACGTATCTTGCTGAATGATGCTCGATGCAAGCGCAGTACGTTCTTGCACAGTGTTTTCTCGTCTTCTGCGAAAAATTATAAAATTCCAATGAAATATAATTCAATGCTTATACAAAACGATCACTATATTTGATCTTAAATGTCATGGTTTTATCTTATATGTCTCGCTTAACAGTTAATTGTCAAGTAGAGTTTGTTATAAGCAACATAGGGAGTTTTCATCCACACTGGACAGAACAAGTAAATAACATTTACATAAGTATATATAAAAAGAATACCGGAGCAAGATGAATTCAAAATGCGTGTGCAAGTATCTTGAACACTTTGAATAGCTGAGTAGAATTTTTCGCATTTTTGGATTAACTTTGTTTGCAACATAAAGTTCTTGAACAAACAAATGAACGCAAGCTGGCTCGCCAACAATGTTTCATCCTGTAATCAAATTATTAAATTAATACACACATTACAGTTGTCAAAAAAGTGGTGCAGTTAAGAGTCAATGTAAAGATAATACACTCACTATATTATCAAGAATCATGGCTATTTTTAACATGTCAATTAGTGCTTGAATGTTAACTAAAATATAGATGAAGGCTTGTACAATGAAAAAAAGTATCTGCAAAGCGACAAAACTCAATAAAAATAATTATTGTTAGGTTATCTAGTAGTACAACAAATACTCCGCTATTTGATAGTAGGTTTACTTACGAATTGCTGAAAAATATGTTTAAAAATATCATAACACTGAAATATTTCAACATATGCCTGAAACAGTCTTGCATTTTCACCATGCGCGTCTTCTATTTCGTGAGAATTGTAATTTCGAATATTCCACAACACAACTTTATTTTCCAAACAATTTATAATTAGCATGACATAAACAATATTAAAATCGAAAACAATCAAAAGGTAGAGAGCATACACTGAATAGAAAGGTACACCAATATGTATGTGAAAATAAGCGGAAACAATTATATAAAAACCCAGTACCCCTAGTACAATAATCCAATTCCAAATAATGATGTAGTTGAAACTAGTTTCATTGTTAATGAATCTGTGTACTTTTTGGAATGTAAGGACAAACTGGACATTACTTTTGGTTCGAATGACAGCAATCAGGAAATTAATTGCGAATCCGAAACCGAAGAAGATGGAGTTATAGAAAGAAATGAAATAAACAAAATCAGTAATTCCAAGACTATCCTTGTTCATGATCACCATATACATGCAGAGCTCGAACAAAAATATATATACTAGTGTTCCAATCACCGAAACAAAATTTGAGATGAGACTATTTGGAGTTATGACATTATCCTTGATGCGATATTTAGGACAGAACATAACATATTGCATTAGATTCAAAGGCAAAAGCATTGACTGCACATCTTTGTCCACCTTATTGTTTGAAATAAGTTCCACAGTATTTTTTTTTCCAATATACTGAAATGTCTTCATCTCTCTCGACATAATCAGTACCTTTCCAACACACAAGTGATACTAAAATCGATGGTAAATGTATTAACAGACTAAAATATTTGATTATGATAATAAGGAGTTTTAGGAGCCATTATGATAATAATAAAAAGAGTCAATAATAAATTACTTTAATGAATTTGTATAGACGAAATAATATACCGCCACATTTATAAAGATTGATAGATTGAATATCGCCATCCCCGGCGAATAAAACTGTAATGAGCTATTACGATAGTTTTAACTTTATTGCATATTCGACATGTATTTAGAGGTCCGATTACACTTTGTCAATTTTTTTCAGAAATTTCCTACGGTTATTTCAGAAGTTACGAGATTTTCATGTGTATGATAATGAACTTTACAATATTATTTGTATGTATGCTTATTAGACTTTTTGCAACGAATAAAATCGTTATAAACTATTACAATACTTTCGATACGTTACATTTCCAGTAAGATACTCTTACCATTATATTCGCGGGAAAATATTCAACATAATTTGCGTAAAGCTTAATACAATTTTATTCCGGTAACAGACAATTATTTTAATATCGTTGAGGTTTTTACGATACATTTTACGATACATTTCATTACAAATCAAAGAAGGTAATATTGATAAGTACAAGCCTTCGATGCAAGAATGTCTCAACCTCACCCTCTAACCAGTGTTAGAAGTCATCAGAGGCAACGTCTAATAATTCAACCACCTCTGTTTATTTTTCTCTCCTGCATGCATTGAGGTTGGGGATACTGTTTAGAGGAATACTTATGATACTGATGAACTGATGTAGAACGGGCTCGCTGGCGGGATGTTATGAGCAGGTGCGTCGTAGTAGATGCAGCGAATGAAAACAATACTTCTTCGGAGAGTCTTCTTTATTTTCCTTAGTTGCTTCTTATATTACTGCTGGATTCGGAATATCTAACCACAGAAACTTGCCTTCTTTTATAGAAATCCCTAACCAATCAAAACACTTCAATTTTGCACACGGCACTAATCATTTTGCTCTCGACCAATCAGAACGCTTTAAGTTTGCACACGACACTAATGTGGTTTTGTATGGGGAACTTACTTTGGCTGTTTTCTGTGGGGAAACATCCCTTACAATGTTTGACTTATTTTTATAACATTGGAATTGACTTATTCTAACTAATTACAAAAAACTGTATCGAAAAACCTTAATTTAAACCCTTAAAATGACAATTTTCTCAAACGGCTCTCGTTACGGTAAAGTTTCTTAGTACTAAAGCTTACATAACATGAAAGTACAAGTGGCGTCACCTAACGTGATAATATTAAAACAGTAACAATCTTATTACTACATTCTAGCTATTATATAAAATGAATCAAGATAAAAAAAATTATAAAAACTACATTTTACATAAGTTAATTAATTACGTATCGTCGCTAACAACTTAAGTTCAAGGTACGGCAGAATTATTATAATATGGAACGCAAAACCTTGAAGAGACAATAAAAATTGATTTGTCTATCCTCACTACAGTGGAGCAACTCGCACTATAGTGTGCGCGGAACTAGTTGGCCGCTCATCTCATCACAAATCATCTCGCTATTGGCAATCTCATGTGCGTTTTGTCTAAACTAGCCGATACTTTCAGAAGTATAAAGTCTATCAAGGGGTTACCGTTTCTGAATGTTTAACGTTACATTTTTTGAAGTGAAAACTTCTTTAGCGACGTTGTGCACTTTTTTGGGATGGACTGTCACTTATCGTTAAGATGCCGAATATCGGGCCCCTATATTTAAAGGATCCCTTAGCAGAAACCAATACTTAAAATGTCTTAAGAGCCTCCCTAAATTTAAGGAATGATGGTGAAAACGGGCATAAGTCTAGCGATTTTAATTATTAGTGATAGTTTACCTGATGTACCTTTTTTTTTGTTTTTTTTTTTTTGTGAAATCATCAAAAATGTCTTCTTCCGCTCTGGGCGGAGTGGAAGGGGCGTGTCAGACTCTTACTGACTAAAACCCACCCATATTCCTTCACTTGCCTATATGTTGCCAGGGTCTTGTACCTCAGGCCTCCGCCGAACGGAATGTCTGACATGCTGGCGGAGGTCGCCCGCTTGACAGCGGCCATGGAGCTTCTCCGAAAGGAGAACGAGGAGCTCCAAGCGGACCTGGCCAGGCTCCGTGTAGCCGGCCCCCGAGAGGTGCTGCAGGGGAGAGAGCAGCATGGGCAAGGACGGCCCATGCCTGCTGAGGACCGGGTCCTGAACTTGGTGCGGCAGGAGATGGCTGCCCTACGGAACCGGTTCTCCACCGTAGAGGCCATTGTCTTGCGGCCCCCGTTAGCCTCGTGTCAGCCGGCCTCGGGCCACCGAGAGGCGGCATCATATGCTGCCACCGCAGCTGCCCCGGCCAAACCAGGCTCGTCGGGACAAACCAGGGGCAGAGCGGCTACACAGGTAGCGATGGCTACGGCCCAGGTGGCGAAGGCCCCGGCCCTGGCGGTGAAACGGCCGCCCCCGCCTCCTTAATCTTCTCCTGCCGAAGCCGAATGGCAAGTAGCCGGGGAAAAGAAGAAGGCGGGTAAGGCTACAAAGGCGGCCAAAAGGAAAGCGAGGCGGCAACGGCGCAAGAAGCGAAGCGTCGTGGCTAGGCTCCGCGCCCCGAAGTCCGCAGCTATAGTGATTATACTACAGTCGGAAGCGGAGAAGAAGGGCCTGTCCTACCAGCACGTGCTCGCCAAAGTGAGGGAGGCGGTGGACCTCGAGGCACTCGGTGCCACCAATGGCCTGAAATTAAAAATAACGGCGACTGGGGCCCGGATGCTGGAGGTCCCCGGTGCGGCCAGTGGCCCGGCCGCTGACGCTCTGGCTGAAAGGCTCAGGGCGTCCATAAATGCGGACAAGGCCCGAGTGACCAGGCCCACCATGTGCGCTGACATACCCATCTCGGGCCTGGACGACTCGGCGACGGAGGGAAAGATGGTGGCCGCTGTCGCTAGGACGGGGGGTGCTCTGCCGAGCAGGTTAAGGCAGGCACCATCCGTCCTGACTTCAAGGGGATGCAAGCCGTTACGGTGAGCTGCCCCGTGTCGGCGGCAAAAAAGATTGCCGGGGAGGGCCGAAGACTTTTGGTGGGCTGGGTTTCCGCGCAGGTCAAACTGCTCGAACCCAGTTCTGCTTCAAAAATTATCTTCTACAGCCTATCACCATCAGTCCATTGGAGCTCTTGAAAATGCTCATAAAACTTTGGGTTCATTTTTAAGGATCAATCTTCCTAGCCTTTTCCCAACTATCTTGGGGTCGGCTTCCAGTCTAATCGGATGCAGCTGATCTATAGCTATCATCTGAAATAAAATATATCACATTGTCTTAATAGACCGGTGAATACCGGCTAAAACTATATATCTTCTGCTGACGTCTTATCAAAGAATAAAATAAGTACGGAAGCGATATTCCTGTTGCATGCGTTCTTAATGCCTATGATTTTGAGTCAGTGAGACCTATCCAATCAGCTGCCGCCACATTTGTGTCATTTCAACGGACGATGCTACGGCTACTTTTGCTTAATGTTGCTGGGAGTGGTGACATTATCTGTCTGTATATTATCTCATATGGCCTTTGAATGAATAATTGTTTGACAATTTTAACTAAGTTACTCTTGTTTTATTTATTGTGTTAAAATACAACGTTTGTTGACAAATCTTAAGACTAAAATATACATGTATGACAATTGATTATAATTTTTTATGCCACGCGCATAGATGTATGAATTTCCAGATAGAACATATGGAAAAATATTGAGAGGCCCTAATGAAGTAGACATGGTCATTCAAATTTGAATAAGAACTGTATTTAAATTACTTAATGAACGTACGTTAGTTTGAAAGAATATGTTTCCTTGATAGCACCGTAATACTTAGGACCTAACAGTTTTTTCTTCTGCACGTTCCAATTGGCAAATAAATAATCCTTGGCTGCGCGTATTACTGCGTCTATATTTGTTGACAGGTCACAAAAATGGACGCAGCTTAACACTTTCATCAACTCAGCCTATCGCAGTCCACTGCTGGACATAGGCCTCTCCCAAGCTGCGCCACAACACCCTGTCCTCCGCCTTCCGCATCCAGCCTGTCCCGGCCACTTTCTTGAGGTCATCGGTCCATCTAGCTGGGGGGCGTCCCACACTACGCTTGCCGATACGAGGTCTCCACTCTAAGACTCGTCTGCTCCACCGGCCATCGGTCCTTCGACAGACATGGCCAGCCCACTGCCACTTCAGTTTGCTTACTCTGCAAGCTATGTCGGTAACTCCGGTTCTTTTCCGGATAATTTCATTTCTGATTTTATCCTTCAAAGAAACTCCAAGCATAGCCCGCTCCATAGCGCGCTGAGCGACCTTGAATTTGTGGACCAGCCCAACTGTCAGTGTCCACGTTTCGGCACCGTATGTCATCACGGGTAGGACGCACTGGTTGAAGACCTTTGTCTTCAAACATTGCGGGATAGGCGACGTGAAGACTTGACGCAGTTTCCCAAATGCTGCCCAGCCCAGCTGGATCCTCCTGTCGGCTTCTTTCTCAAAGTTGTGTCTACCGAGCTGGATGACTTGCCCTAGGTAGACATACTCCTTCACAACTTCGAGAAGCGACCCTTCGATGTGAATTGGACTCGGCAAGACGTGCGAATTGTGCATGACTTTCGTCTTGTCCAGATTAATGCCAAGGCCAACCCGTCGAGAGGCTCCATTTAGGCTGTGCAGCATCTGGCCTAATTGCTCCATGGTCTCTGCCATTATGACGATGTCATCGGCAAAACGAAGGTGTGAGATGTACTCGCCGTTCACATTAATACCCTGCCCAGTCCAGTCTAGGGTCTTGAAGACGTCCTCCAACGCATTGGTAAACAGTTTCGGGGATATCACATCCCCCTGTCTTACCCCCCTGAGCAGTTGGATGGGGTTGGTTTTCTGATCCTGGATCTGGACAGTCATCGTGGCAGCGTCATACAAGCATCTCAACACTTCGATATAGCGCCAGTCAATTCGACATCGTTGCAGAGAGGCCAGAACTGCCCATATTTCAATGGAGTCGAAGGCTTTTTCGTAGTCCACAAATGCCATACACAGCGGCTGGTTGTACTCCTCGGTCTTCTGTACAATTTGCCGAACAGTATGGATGTGGTCTACGGTACTGAAGCCTTTTCGAAAACCGGCTTGTTCTGGTGGCTGGAACTCGTCAAGTCTACTGGCGAGACGGTTTGTGACGACTCTCGAGAACAGCTTGTAGACGTGGCTCAGAAGTGAGATGGGTCTATAGTTCCTCAGCAAGGATTTGTCGCCTTTTTTGAAGAACAGAACCACCACACCTCTGCTCCACGCCTTGGGCGTTATACTATCCTGGATGACGGAGTTGAAGAGACTCGCTAGCTCTCTCAGGACTGGAGCCCCGCCCGCTTTAAGGAGCTCTGTCGTTATTCCGTCATCCCCAGGTGCCTTGTTGTTCTTTAGTTGCTCGAGAGCCGCCCTAATCTCGCACTTGTCGACATCCGGGATGTCCTCCGTGTAGTGGCGCGTTAATTCGGCTCGATGGTCATGTGCATCATGTCTGGCTGGTTTCGCCGTCCGCGTTGAGTACAGGTGCCCGTAAAAATCCTCGACTTCCTGGAGTATCTCGGACTTTGAAGATACGATTCTGCCATCCGCAGTTCTCAGTTTCGTCAGATGGGACCTCCCTAACTGCTGAGCGAACACTTTCGACCCTCGGTTCTGCTCAATTGCGACCTTAATGTCGCGGGTGTTGGAGCACCGAAGGTAGCGTCGCGTCAGCTTTCTGATCTTTAGGTTTAAAGCCCTCTTATCTGACGAAGACAGCTGCGTGGATTGCGACTCTCGTCTTTCTCTCATAAGTCCGAGAGTCTCTGAGGAAAGTTTGGACACCTTATTTTTTCGCTGTGACGGGAAAAGTCTGCGGGACACGTCGCATAGTGCCCTGACCACCTCGTCGGCTTTCTCGTCAACAGTGCCTGTGGTTTCCAGCAGGGCGAATCGATTTTGAAGTTCCAATTGGAACTTTTCGGATCCCAGAGCGGCTTGAAGCTGCGTAGGTCGGAGGGTAGGCCTCATCATGTGGATTCTCTCAGCTCGAAAATTAATATTTAGAGTGCCTCGGACAAGCCTGTGATCGCTTCCGGTGTTAAACCTACTGATCACGGAGACATCTCTAAATATGTGCTTCTTATCCGTCATGATGAAGTCTATCTCGTTCCTTGTCACGTTATCGGGGCTCTGCCAGGTCCACTTCCTTTGGGGTTTCTTTTCGAAGAACGAATTCATCAAAAAGAGCCCCTGCGACTCTAAGAAGTTGACCAGCATTTGCCCCCTGTGATTCCTGCGCCCCACACCGAACGGTCCGACTTTCGATTCGCCGCGTTCATGTATTCCCACTTTGGCATTGAAGTCCCCCATAACAACGTTGTAGTGGGCCTTTGTCGTACTATGTATTGCCTTGGCAACATCCTCGTACATGGCCTCGGCTGTCTCGTCAGAGCATGTCGAAGTCGGCGCATATACCTGTATGACTTTCAGGTAGTACCTGTCAGTCAGTTTCAGTACAAGGTACGCTACCCGTGTCGACACACTACTGATTTCCACAACGCTGCTAGTGAGTTCCTTGTTGACCAAAAAGCCGACACCGCCTTGGGAGAGCTGATCACCTTCGCGGAAGTAGAATAGGTGACCTGACTCCAGGGTTATCGTGTCCTCCCCCTGTCTTCGGACTTCAGATAACCCCAGTATATGCCAGTTAATGCGACCTAACTCTACCTCAAGTTCGGCAAGGTGATGGTCCAGCCTCATCGAACGTCCATTATACGTAGCCAGATGTAGTCGTCGTTGGTAGCCTGCCGTAACCCGGTGATTCTTCGCACCCCCCGTCCCGCCATTACCGTGACCGCTACCTTGACCAGGAATAGCGGGACTACCGGGAACTGGGGGCCGTTGTTTTAGCACTTTATTCATGGGAGGTTTATGCCCATAGTCACCACGCTGGGCAAGCGGGTTGGTGACCGCAGAGCCAATCCTTTCGAAACGATGACGCTGCTGCCCGTCATCGCTCTGGTGAATTTAGGTTGGCTTGTTAGATGGTTATACCGCCATCGGTCGGTCGCCAGCGCCTCGTCCGTCAGTGGCAGGGTGTACCGCGTGCAGGTGAGGTTGACATTTGGGGAGTCCGGTTGTTATGTGCTCCCCCTTACACCCCCTAACAACTCACCCCTTAACACTTTCATAGCCACCTCTATTTTAATGAAGTCCTTAATGCTACCGCAAATAATTCGCGACAAGAATACCGTGCGAGTTAACTGCATCTAAGGGCTCGTATACACGAGCGGCACGTTGCCAACGGCAGTTATGTGTGGTCCACTATATACATTTTGTAAATAATCGGCATAGGATTTCTGTGCGTCATGTTTTCCGCAAATAATCGTATTTTCTTTTTTCTTCCTCCTTTCCTCGACCATTGTCTCGATCACTGTTGTAAGACGATATAAAACATTTTCAATATTTCTAAATGTGGCGGTATTCCTAAATTTCGTCTATCCAAATTCATTAAACTAATTTATTATTGACTCTTTTTATTATTATTATCATAATGAATTATGTTAGTCTGTTAATACATTTACCATCGATTATAGTATCACTTGAGTGTTGGAAAGAAACTGTTTATGTCGAGAGAAATGGAGACATTTCAATATATGGGAAAAACAAATGCTGTGGAACTTAATTCAAACAATAAGGTGGACAAAGATGTGCAGTCAATGCTTTTGCCTTTGAATCTAATGCAACATGTTATGTTCTGTCCTAAATATCGCATCAAAGATAATGTCATAACTCCAAATAGTTTCATCTCAAATTTTGTTTCGATGATTGGAACACTAGTATATATATTTCTGTTCGAGCTCTGCATGTATATGGTGATCATGAACAAGGATAGTCTAGGAATTACAGATTTTATTTATTTCATTTCTTTCTATAACGGCATCTTCTACTTTTTCGGATTCGTAATTAATTTCATGATTGGAGTCATTCGAACCAAACGTAATGTCCAGTTTGTCCTTACATTCCAAAAAGTACACAGATTCATTAACAATGAAACTAGTTTCAACCACATCATTATTTGGAATTGGATTATTGTACTAGGGGTTCTGGGTTTTTATGTCATTGTTTCCGCTTATTTTCACATACAGATTGGTGTACCTTTCTATTCAGTGTATGCTCTCTACCTTTTGTTTGTTTTCGATTTTAATATTGTTTATGTCATGCAAATTATTAATTGTTTGGAAAATAAAGTTGTGTTGTGGAATATTCGAAATTACAATTCTCAAGAAATAGAAGACGCGCACGGAGAAAATTACACGACAAGACTGTTTCAAGCATATGTTGAAATATTGCAGTGTTATGATATTTTTAAACATAGTTTTCAGCAGTTCGTAAGTAACCCTACTATCGAATAGCTGAGTATTTGTTGTACTAATACTAGATAACCTAACAATAACTATTTTCATTGAGTTTTGTCACTTTGCAGATACTTTTTTACATTATACAAGCATTCATCTACATTTTAGTTAACATTCAAACTCTAATTGACATGTTAAAAATAGCCATTATTTTCAATAATATAGTGAGTATTATCTTTACATTGACACCACTATTTTTGACAACTGTAAAGTGTGTATTACTGTAATTTTGTTACAGGATAAAACAATGTTGACGAGCCTGTTTGCGTTCATTTGGTTGTTAAAGAACTTTATCTGGCAAACAAAGTTAATCCAACAATGCGAAAAATTCTACTCAGCTATTCAAAGTGTTCAAGATACCTGCGCACGCATTTTGAATACATCTTGCTCCGGTTTTTTCTCTTACATACATAATATACATAAATGTTCTTTACTTATTCTGTTCAGTCATTCAGTGTAGATGCATACTCCCAAAGTTGATGTTGCTTTTAACAAACCCTACTTGACAATTAACTGTTAAGCGCATTCATATAAATTTAAACCATGACCATTAAAATCAAATTTAGTGATCGTTTGGTATAAGCATTGAATTATAATTCATTGGAATGTTATAATTTTTCGCAGAAGACGAGAAAACACTGTGCAAGAACGTACTGCGCTTGCATCGAGCATCATTTAGCAAGATACGTGTGTGTGGCCTGTTCTACGTAGACGCTGGGTTACAATTCAAGCTTATGTGTCTTCTTACAAACTACACCTTTGTGTTGCTGCAATTCGCGTTTTTGTAATTAATACTTAATTGTTTTTGTTTTCATAAATAAATTTGTAGTTCCAAAGTAAATGTTAGTACTCCACATATTTTATTTTATAAAGTTTAGAATACAACTTGAACTTTTGTCTAATAAAATATTACATTGTTGTGTAATCCACTATGGTGCAAAGAAAACCAAAGTCTGTATGTGTTATTTCAATTATTAATGTAATTTTGCATGCTAGTTTTAGCGAATTGTTTTAGAAACTTTTAAAAAACCCGACCATCAGTAATGTACTACAATTCTTGCAAATAATTTCATTTCATTTCATTTCATTTGTATAACAAATTAAATAATATCAAAAGCTAACAGTTGGGTCATAAGTTGTATTTTTTTGTATGCACGTGTTACTGTGATAAATAAACCATGTTTTTTTATAACCTTTCTTTCTATAAGTGTCGTTGCTCCTAGATTAACTACACACAATATATCATCTAAAACATTATATTAACGCTGTACATCTTCTGAAAATTATTTCTTATCAAAGAATAACATAATAAATTATAGAAGCGATATTCCCGTTGCATGTGTTCTATCTAAATGGCTACGGTTTCTAGTCAATGAGATCTAACCAATCAGCTGCCCATATTGTAACGTTGTAACGTTCCCTTTCTTTTTAATTAATCATAAATCACATATTTAAACGTTAAACTTAGCTACTTCTAGGCATTTTTATATTTGTTTACATATTTAAAATTGTCAAGTTCCAACATATTCACAACAATAAAACGTCAAGTCAAACCACAGACGTAATAATATTAGGGATGTCTTAAGTTACTAAACGTAATTAGTTAGCTGATAACGCAATAGTGATGTGCGCGGTCGGCGTATCCGAACGCGTGAGTGAGTATTGCTGACCTTGGCTTAACCTTAGCGACACCGCAGTGATCATTTCACTCAGGATGACCAGCACATTCGAATTCCTGTTACGGGCGAAGACACACGTTCACTTGATCCTAGATCACTTGTGACCCTACATACGTGGTCTTCGTCATTTTTCAAAGCCTAAAGCAGGCAACAGTTTTAATTGACTCATAGTAGTCAACCCTATTAAATTCTGTGTTTTCGTAACCCCATACTGGGTAAGTGTTGAACAGCTAACTATGTTTTATATTGTGTGTACCTACCTATCTAGGTCAACTTAAGACGTGTGCCTATTTGCTCAATTCATTGTATAAAATTAATTGCCTTCAGCTAAGTAATTCATCATGCAACCTATTTGCTATTAGCACTGCACATTTCACTGTATTTTTCCATCACTCAAAATGTGCAAGTCATGTCGTGTTTTATTCACTTCCATTCTTCTATCTTTGTAAACTCTGTACTGATTGTGACATCCACACACCACCTTCATTAAGCGCACTAGTACATCTCGCTTTGCTTATGCTTTGGTGTCACAATCAGCGGAGATGACAATTTTAGCCATCTTGTGACACGCTGGACGTCATGTTCCAGGGTCCAAAATTCCGGCTAGCAAGTCTGACTTCCGGCTACGCTTCCGATACCTTATCTACCGCACGAGTTCCGCGCCGGGTACATATTTACCCGCGTGGCCGTCGAGCTGTCTACGGGTCAGGCACGACCATCTGCCGACCAACACCGTTCCTGGCGTCTGCAGCGTGGCACACCCGCTGGGGTCATCGTCGCGCCAGGCTGAGCCAGGAGAGTACTGCGCTACTCCCAAGGAAGTTGAAAGAATCTTTTGTGACCATAGACCTACCTACCCCCTTTTATTAATATACTTCTTTTATGCTGACAAGGTTACGTGGTCTTATTTCTACCCCCACGTAAACCCATTCCGTCATAATATTTGTATCATTTCAACGGACAATGGTACGGTACTGTTGAGAGACCTGACATTATCTGTCTGTATAATATTATCTCATAACACCTACGAATGAATAATTGTATGACAATATAATTAAGTTACTCTTATTTGTATTTATTGTGTTAAAATACAACGTTTGTTGTCAAATCTTCTCAAACTCAAACTCAAAGCATTTATTTCAAATAAACCAACTACAGGCACTTTTGAATCTAGTCAAGGGGTCGGTCAGTCAGAAAGATGAAGCTAGTTACCCATTTCAAAGAGTAGTAGGTATCTATGGAGAAGATCGGGCAAGAAACTCCACGGACACTCTTTAATATCAAATTATGGTTACAAAATATTGATTGCATCGTTCATGTTCTTCTAAGCGTGTCGATGGCAAAAATAACAATGGCAATTCTTTGTTTTTTAAATTTGTTTGGCCCAAAACTCAGCAACGCGGATACCGTTCGTTGACGCTGCCATTAGGTCCTCGCGTGCGCAGGTGACAGGGCATGCTGAGGATGGGACGTCAGTCATTGTCTGTGGAGCATGATTAATTTGAAAGTTTCATTGCTATGAATCCATGATGTAGTTATCTATTATTTATTGACGAACGTTCATTGTTTCTTGTGCAACCATACCAGTTTATTTCTTTCCTTAGTTTAGTACTATATACCTATGTATATATAATTATAGAAAAAAAAAAAAACGAGTTAATGTTATTTTCTACACATATCTATCTAGTTTTATTAAATATAAAAACATCCGTAAGACGTCCTCTTAACATAAGGTTCAGATGAAAACCAGCGTCAGACACTACTTGTTTGGCATTTATGCTGAACTGGGCCTATTTGGCACACGGTACTATTAAATTATTTTTTTTTTCTGTTTTTTGTTTTTGTGTGAATATTGTGTCCCATAGCCTGAGTCAAATAACTTTATTTTCTTTCTTCTTTCTTTCAATCTTTCTAAATGTGGCGGTATTCCTATATTTCGTATGTACAAATTCATTAAAGTAATTTATTATTGACTCGTTTTATTATTATTATCATAATGAATTATTTTAGTCTGTTAATACATTTACCATCGATTATAGTATCACTTGTGTGTTGGAAAGCTACTGATTATGTCGAAAGAAATGAAGACATTTCAATATATCGGAAAAACAAGTACTGCGGAACCTATTTCAAACAATAAGGTGGATAAAGATGTGCAGTCAATGCTTTTGCCTTTGAATCTAATGCAATATGTTGTGTTCTGTCCTAAATATCGCATCAAAGATAATGTCATAACTCCAAATGGTCTCATCTCAAATTTGGTTTCGATGATTGGAACACTAGTTTACATATTTTTGTTCGAGCTCTGCATGTATATGGTGATCATGAACAAGGATAGTCTAGGAATTACTGATTTTATTTATTTCATTTCTTTCTATAACTCCATCTTCTTCGGTTTCGGATTCGCAATTAATTTCCTAAATGGAGTCATTCAAACAAAAAGTAACGTTCAGTTTGTCCTTATATTCCAAAAAGTACACAGATTCCTTAACAATGAAACTAGTTTCAACCACATCATTATTTGGAATTGGATTATTGTACTAGGGGCTCTGGGTTTTTATATAATTGTTTCCGCTTATTTTCACATACATATTGGTGTACCTTTCTATTCAGTGTATGCTGTCTACCTTTTGATTGTTTTCGATTTTAATATTGTTTATGTCATGCTAATTATTAATTGTTTGGAAAATAAACTTGTGTTGTGGAATATTCGAAATTACAATTCTCAAGAAATAGAAGACGCGCATGGTGAAAATGTAAGACTGTTTCAGGCATATGTTGAAATATTGCAGTGTTATGATATTTTTAAACAAAGTTTTCAACAATTCGTAAGTACCCTACAATCAAATAGCGGAGTATTTGTTGTACTGGTAGATAAACCTAACAATAACTATTTGTATTGAGTTTTGTCGTTTTGCAGATACTATTTTACATTGTACAAGCCTTCATCTACACTTTAGTTAACATCCAAACACTAATTGACATGTTAAAAATAACCATGATTGTTGTTAACATCGTGAGTATTATCTTTACATTGACTCTTCGATCTTTACATTGCAATACTTTTTTGACAAATGTAATGTGTGTAAAAACTTTAACTTTGTTACAGGAGAAAATAATACTGCCGAGCTGCTTTGCGTTCATTTGCTTGTTAAAGATGTTTATGTGGCAAACAATGTTAATCCAACGATGTGAAAAATTCTACTCAGCTATTCAAAGTGTTCAAGATACTTGCACACGCATTTTGAATTCGTCTTGCTCAGGTTATTTATTTTTATATACATGCATAAATGTTCTTTACTTGTTCTGTCCAGTGTAGATGAAAATCCCAAAGTTGATGTTGCTTATAACAATCTCTACTTTACAAATAACTGGTAAGCGCATTCACATAATTTTTTATTTTAGAATTATAATTCATTGGAATGTTATAATTTTTCGCAGAAGACGAGAAAAAACTGTGTAAGAACGTACTGCGGTTGCATCGAGCATCTTTCAGCAAGATACGTGTGTGTGTCCTGTTCTACGTAGACGCTGGGTTACAATTCAAGCTTATGTGTCTTCTTACAAACTACACCTTTGTGTTGCTGCAGTTCGCGTTTTTGTAATTCATACGTAATTGTTTTTGTTTTCATAAATTAATTTGTAGTTGAACTTGAACTTTTGTTGAAGCCGGTCTATAATTTATTACATTGTTGGGTCATAAGTTGTCTTTTTTGTATGCACGTGTTACTGTGATAAATACACCTTGTTTTTTTATAACCTTTCTTTCTATTAAGTGTCGTTGCTCTACTACATTGACTACACACAATATATCATCAAATCATAATGTTAACACTGTACATCTTTTGCAAATTACTTCTTACCAAAGAATAAAAGTGTGCGCAAGAGTGCGCGAAACGATTTGGAGTAGTGTTATATACGAAGATTTACTTGTAAGAAGAAAGAAAACCTCGATAAAAAGGTACATAATTATTTAAATAACACCTATGTAAATAAATTCCTCATCAAGAAAAAACTGATAGTCAATTAGTCATCATCTTCATTACTATAAATCAGCGCCATCTACCGCTGAGGGCCGAAACTAAGTATCACAAAAATCATTCAGAGAAGAGCTTTTGGTTTTACACACTAGATGTCGCTTATTCGAGTTTTGCTACAGTGAACGAGCATAATATCATAAAGAGTACCAAAATGGCATCTGCACCTGTATGCGCTGGATGTAAAAATAAGCTACCCATTAGAGAAAACCTTATTTGTGTACTTTGTAAATGCAGATATGATCTAGAGTGCGGCGGTGTTTCTAAAGACTACTACACTAAAAAGATGACACTGGAAATAAAAAATACATGGAAATGCCAGTCATGCATCTGTAAAATTCCCAAGACTGGAAACACAAACACCCCTTTGCGTATCTCTAGAGGCAATGATATATATCAGCCATCATCTACACCACCTGAGGAAACATATGTAACTTTGAGAAATAAAACTGTAAATCCAAATAACGATACAATTTGTTCAGACGATCACAGTATTTTAGGCGACACTATACCTTTGGACATAACCCAGACAAAAGAAAATTTAAATATTAATGATACGAGTACTGTTACCCAAATAACAATAGAAAGTTTGAGTAAACTAATAATCACACATCTGAAAGAAAACAACAAATCTATAATACAAGAATTAAAAAACACGATTCATACAGAAATATTAAGTGCTATTACAGAACTAAGACAAGACATGGACTATAAAACAAACACTTTAACAGCACAAAACGACCAAAGAAGACAAGAAATAGAAAACATTAATAAAAAATTAGAAAAACTGCAAATAGAAAATGAAAACTTAAAGAAAGAAATAAGAAAACTAGCTACAGAAGCATCAAGAGTCCCAAATACGCAAGAAAATAACCACAGGAAAATTGTACTCTACGGCCTGGCAGACTACTACAAAGAGCCTGAAAATGCACTTCACGATAGATTGGTGGAAGTGTTCCGTGATATAGTCAACATAGACGTCTCGGGATATATAGAAGACCTTTATAGACTGGGTAGACCCGGTGGACCAAAGAACCGACCGCTTGTTATTGAATTTATCAGCAAGAGAATGACAAAGTATATTATTAACAATAGCACCTATTTTCAAGGAACCGGACTATTCATATCCGAATTCTTAGATACCAACGCACGAAAGTTCAGAGCAAAAATGCGAGAAGAATTGTTTAAGGCCAGGAATAATGGATCTCATGCAATTATAAGAAACAACCGACTGTATGTAGACGGAAAACTGATACTTAATATAGAAAATAATGAACACCAATGCGATTATAACACCCAAGAAGACGTAATAACACCAAACAACATCAACCAAACTTGTCCTACAAATATGTCCAATGCAACAAAGAACCAGACATTTCGTAAACAACGTCCAACCATTTAAAATAATGTTCCAGAATTTTCAAAGTCTCTGTAATAAACAAGATACACTCGAAGCATTTCTTGATAAAAATCAAATGTTTAAAGTAATATGTATTTCAGAAACATGGCTAACTCAAGAAAAAATTGATCTCATGCAATTTAGTGGATATAAATTTGCATCTTCCTTCTGTCGCAGAACAAGAACAGGTGGCGGTGTTTGTACACTTCTACAAGAACATATCGACAGCATCAATAGACACGAAATCTCAGACATGTCGATTGAATATATAATTGAACTGTGTGCTACGGAATTACCAAAAGAAAATTTATTGATAGTAACTATGTACTGGAATAGAAGAGAGGAGGAAGTATTTTATCAACAATTAAAACAAATTCTAAAATATATAAACAATAAATACTACAAACTAAATGTAATAATAGGTGGCGATTTTAATGTTAACATAATGTCAAATAATTTAAAAACAAACCAATTTTTAACTCTCATGCAAGAACATAACTTTACTCAACATGGCTGTAGGTATAAAAAAATCTAGTATAAATAAAAGACTATTAACAACATTAACTACAAAAACAAAAAATCCAGTTTTAACAAAATACTATAAAAAGTATGAAAAAACATTAAAAAAAGCTGTAATAATTGCAAAAAAACTTCACTTTAAAAATAAAATGATGCAATCTAAAAATAAAGTTAAAACTATGTGGGGAATAATCAACGAGCGCACAAACAAGAAATTAAAAAGTGAAAAACATAACATAATCCTACAAACAAATAATAGCCTAACTTCTAAACCCACAGAGGTAGCCAACATATTTAATAATTTCTTTGCCTCTATTGGTGGGTATAAAACTCAACCTACTACCATCAAACCAAAGTGCCTCCCGGCGATTCCAGCTACCCAAAATACACTATACCTTAGCCCTGTGGATCCTTACGAGGTAAATACAATAATTAAAAACTTAAAAAATAAAAAAAGCCATGGAACTGATGAACTTCCACCCACCTTATTTAGAAAATGCGCTGATGAATTAACTTTACCATTTTACATTTTAATTAATCAATCTTTTGAAGAAGGCGTTTTTCCGGAATTATTAAAAAAAGCTCTTATAAAACCGATCCACAAGAAAAATACAAAAACCGACCCAAACAACTACCGTCCCATTGCTCTGTTACCAACAGCCTCAAAAATATTTGAGAAAGCAATGTGTGATCGTGTATATGCATTTTGTGAGAAATACAACATATTCAATGACAGTCAGAACGGTTTTCGCAAAAACAGATCTACCGTCTTGGCTGTTTACAAATATATACAAGAAGCACTCAACATAATTAATGATAAAAAATATTCTGTCGGATTGTTATTAGACATGACAAAAGCTTACGATAAGGTACAATTTGATATATTATTAAACAAACTATATAACATCGGTATCCGCGGAAAAAGTTACGATTGGTTCACATCATATTTAAAAAACAGAGAACAAGTTGTAGAAGTAGAACATTACAATCATAATTCAAAAGAAATAGAATTAATACGTTCCCAAAGTATACCCATAAACGCTTCTATACCACAGGGAAGCGTAACAGGGTGTCTGCTATTCCTTGTTTACATAAACGATCTTCCCAACCACATCAATGAGTCATGCGTTTTATTCGCCGATGATATATCGATCTTAACTTCATGTGATGATAACACAAATTTAAACCAAAAACTTACTGCTATACTTGACACTACAACACACTGGATGAACGAACACAACCTTGAAATTAACTTTAACAAGACAAAAATAATAACTTTCCACCCACGACAAAAAAACCCTTTAACTATTAGCTTCAAATATAACGATTTAAAAATAGAAACTGTAAATAAATTCACACTTTTAGGCCTTGACATAGATTCTCACATAGATTGGAAATCACATATTCTAAAAATTTGAACGAAATTATCTAAGTTCTCATATGCCCTCCGAGAAATCAAGAAAACAACCGACCTTAAAACCGCACTGGTTACGTATTATGCGTACGCATTCGCGTGGCTAAAGTATGGAGTTATATTATGGGGAAATAGCACAGACGCACCAACACTATTTACTCTGCAGAAAAAAATGATTCGAATTATAATGAATATCAAAGAAACTGACTCCTGTAAACCCCACTTTAAGGACCTTAAAATATTAACCCTGCCTTCCCTCTACATACTTGAAATCTGTAAATTTGTACGAAAATATCCTCAATTCTATACTAAAAGAGGAGATATTCAAACTAAAATATCACTCAGACATGAAAATAGACTTAACATTCCCACTTCACGATTAAAAATGCACTCTTCCAGTGCATTTGTTATGTCTATTAAAATATACAATAAGTTACCGGAATACATTAAAAATACTAATAACAATAATATATTTATCAATAAATTGAAACAATTTCTAATAATTAAAAGCTACTACACTATTGACGAATACTTTGACGATAAATTTCAACAACAATAAAAACATTTTGACATAATACCGACATTTCATTATATTTTTCAATTTTAATGAATAAATTTACTTATTCTTAAAACGCGAAAATACTATAAATTTAAAATAATTATAATAAATAGCTAATTAAATCTCATTTCAATAATAAAGACTCACACTAATAATTTAAATATTTTTATAGTTTTAGTATAACCATGCAATAAATTAAACCCAAATATTAAGACTCATACAAATAGGAATATAATTACGCAATTAAACATAATTATGATATAAAATATAAATACCAAAGAAGCTACATAACATTTTAATTTAATATTTACTTCATTTAATTCTTCTTAACAAAAAGCGCCTTCATCCTCTCTCCTATTACTAATTAATTAACTTTGCTGTGCCCGACAGGGTCCATGATTGATACAATGTCTAACATACTCGTACCAACTGTTTTATCTTACATTATGGAATGCAATAAAGTATTGAGTATTGAGTATTAAAATAAGTATGGAAGCGATATTCCCGTTGCATGCGTTCTAAATGCCAACGGTTTCTGGTCGATGAGATCTACCCAATCAGCTGCCCGCACATTTATGTCATTTCAACTGACAATGCTACGGTACTGACTTTACTTAATGTGGCTGGTAGTCCCCGACGTTGGCCACGATATCGTTGGACTGGTAGTTTCATACAATTACTACTAAACTTTTTCACACTGTGTCGGTGTATTCAACGGTATCGTCACCGACATTTATTGTCGTGCCGCTATCGGCGGACAACACTGCACTATTGTCCACTGCTGTCATTATTACCTCGAATACACTATTAAACTTTTGGAATCGCGCGGCGATGTAAGTTCTTACTGGCGGTTTCACTTCTCTACGAACTTCATAATCTACGTTACTGCAAATTTTAACAAGCGTACAGTGAACTGTCACCACCAGAGACTAGCAATTAAATACAAGACAAAGATAAATATTACTAGCATTGTCAAAGTAAATACGCTGGTGTAGGAGTTGTATTTGTAATTTATAGAGTTTTGTGAAGAATTTGCTGCTCTAACTATCAAATACTAATGTGACAAGAGACAAAAATTTAAGTTATTGGCAAATAACTCGATTATCAATTTGTTATGAGGAAAAACGTCGCTTTATACAGAATCTTTGGAGCTTTAACAAATCTTACTTACAGAAACACTCAGGCCTAGGAATTAAAACGTATATCCCGGGGTATCACTGGTTTGTGGAAGTCATATGGGCGGTCGCTTTATGTAAAATACTGGTATTTAGCTGCATCTGGTTAGACTGGAAGTCGACCCCGATATAGTTGAGAAAAGGCTAGGATGATCTGCTGTGTACAAAAACCCGCGAAACGGTGCCAATGTCTGAAAGCTTGATCAAATAATAGAATAGGATCTCTATAATTACACCATTACAGATATAAATGTAGACATTTTATATACGGTGACGCAATGGGCGGTCTTTAAGGTAGACCGGCGACCTGGGTGATAGCCGTAGGGATCTGCTGAATGTGGGAAACACAGAACCGGTGGAATTGGCGGTGCTTAGGGGAGGCCTATGTCCAGCAGTGAACGTATTTCGACTGAAATGTTGATGATGATGATGATGAATGCGGTCTTATCGCTAAAAGCGTTCAAGGATTTGTAAATCATAATAATCAAATCTTAGCTAATGCGTTAGCTTGCCCGAAATAACAAAACCAGCTATAAGAAATAGTTCGATCCGTTCAATAACCATTTTGCTTTACCAACAAACTATTTCCTATTGCAACGTATTACAGCTTTAAATCCAAATTAACTTTTCCTGATCCTTATACACTTTTATTAAACTCTATTCGAGTTATAAGGAAGTATAAAGCTTAGGAAACGTGGCGAGGTAAAATAGTATTTTCATCTCACCCGCATTTGGTCTAGTGAGGGGTGCATACAGTTGCCCGGGTCAGCATATTCCATTCGGCACCATTTTTTTAACAATAAAGCCGACCCGAAAAAATAGTCAAAGCGTTTATATTATCTTTAGGTAGTGACTGAATGATGAACGTCATCGTATATTTTATAGGCAGTGTATAGAGTGCCACTACCGGAACTTTATTAACGCCGCTTCGCGTCACTTCACGTCACTTGGTATTTTGTTTGATTGTTGAGCTTAGATCTCTAAAACACCACATTCGACGAGCTAAGCCAAGCGGGTTTTTTTTACCACAAACAACGCACACGCACACCCTAAACTGCCTAGAAGCTTGAAATTTTGCACAAGAGTTTTTGAAACCATATATAACGAAGGACTTCTGATAATTCTTCCCCTAAAGGGATGAATAGAAATTTAAGAATTTTTTATGGAAGTTCGTCATGTTTGCTGAGAAGACATTCCATCGTTGGGCGCTCGGCTTTATCACCTCAATTTCGATTTTATCACCCGCCGTGCCGAATTAGGCTGCCCCGAACAAGTGTGTAGCCACCCCTGACTGTGCAAGGATGAGAACCGAGCTAATCCCTCAGAAACTATTTTATTTCTATAAAGGAATTGAATAAAGATGACCTTTAAAGGTCAGTGTCGAGTGGTGTCGCCATTGCTAACTTTTAATTATTACTTACGGTAATTGAAATAACTTTGTAATTGCTCGGACCAGCACGTGGTTGTGGTTTTGACACCGCGGATAGAGCATGCCTTTTTAACTTAATTTATCATTGCGCTTGTATTTTTGAAGGAAACAGAGGTTTAAAGTAGGTTAACGTTAATATTTATTTGTTGACAGAAAAATTAATTGTTAATCAAATCGACACACTACGTCAATTTGCCGTGATATTTCATACAACTGTCAAAGAATGACAGTTGTGATTTAAAGAAAGAAAGAAATAAAAATACAAAGGAAAAAACAGGAAATTTTAAACTAACTAAATTAACATACTTATACGAATAAAAAAATTGTATTTGAATAAGCGTACAAGTGGAGGTATTAAATTGAAATTAATATCAAATACGTAGGTCTACTGCCCCTTGGAGCTCTAAAAAGCTTCTAAGTCAACGCAATAAAAAATACAACCATAAGCGATTTAGATGATCCTCTTAAATAAATCAAAATCTTTTTCCCATTGACTTAGAATCATCAAAGGCAAGAAGCAAGGTCTCACAAATAAAGGAAAAAGTCTGAAAATCGTTAAAGTTCTATCAGATACTTGTGGAAACTTGTAATTATCAAATTTTCCTACCTATCGCTAATTTTTAATAGTGTTATTAGTCTGTAAGCTTTCAGTAAAAAAGAAAAATGTTTTTGCGATTACAAACTTACATTATTTGCAGTTGGAGAATTGACCGTGACGTATATCGATGTATGGGAGAATATGTATTTCAACTGCAATGTTAAGTTTGTTTTTGGGATAAATTCATCCCAACTAAGGTACACTTTATGTGCGTGGTTCGACCGGTTTTTTATTTTTTTAAGTTTTTCTAATACAGGGTGTCAGGGACATCGACGCGAAGCCAGTTACCATGGATTCAGTACATGATTCTGAACCCCCTGCGCTGAAAAGTTTAGTCGGTTATTAAAAAAAAAAATCTGATGTTTCATAGAAAACCTTCGCGGTCAAAATGTATGGAACAGCAGATTTTTTTTTAAATAACCGACGAAAAATTTCAACGCCCCGGGTTCAGAATCATGTACTGAATCTAAAGTAACAGGCTTCGCGTCGATGTCCCTGACAACCTTTAAACCAATGATGACTTACTGCAAAGAGAAAAATTGTAAGAAAACATGGACTATAAATATGCCCGATTCCTCGAGACAGATTTGATTTATTCGCGGAAGAATGGAAGACGAGATACTGTCAGAATATTTGAAGAATTGTCTAAAGTTTTAATGTTACTTTTAGAAAGTTCTTATTTGATACTGTAATTCAGCCGTTCTAACTTATATGTAAAGCTACGCATTAAAATATTTTAAATGGCTCGCCGTCGGTTTTTGGTAATTTTTTAGAGGTTTGAGGAACAGGGTGTAAAGTTCACGCATCCTCTATTGAAAAGGGAGGATCCTCCGGCCAGACGGGTGTTATGTCTGGCGAGCAACTAAGTTTATATATATTAAATTGATTTTGGATAGTCTTATATAATGTCAATCGTGCAGTAAACTCTAATAGAACGATTCAGGATTTGTGTGACGTCATGTCTTTGATGCGTAGTTCGTATGTGGCGTTGTAACCACTACAAATTTACTCCCACCTTTTCGCCAACTTTGCATAGCTTAATATCTTCCTCCGATTCAAATAAAACTGACTTAGTACCTCAATCGAAGGACAAGTACGGCGTTTTAAACAATATAATCATTTGGAAGGTAAACAATCCATTATAAAACCATTAGAATTGCCCGTATTTAGTACCAGAACGATGAAAATAGCGAAATTTACTATCTACATAATAATATAATTAATTACTGTCACGTACTTGGTTGTGTTGTAAAATTTCGCTAGAGTACCGTCACAGTATACTAAAGTAACAGTATTACCGCCTCTGTGGTCTACAGGCCGCACCGTAATGTAAAAATATTCGTACATCACTTTTGTACATTTTGCTTGAACCATCATACTTACTACAGGGAATCACGCTTTTCGATTGGAATACGATGCGGTTATAAAGCAGATCAGACGCTTCACTGTTTGTTTAACCGCTTCTGTGGTCTAGTGCACACCTGTCTTAGAACCAGAGGTCCCGGGTTCGATTCCCAGTCAAACTCAAACTCAAGTGGTTCAGTGGGAACAAAATTTTCTGCTCGGTTTGGTTGGTGGTAGGGCTTGTTCTAAGTCCGCCTGGCTAACTACCACCATCTTATCTTAGTATGTCACCATAACAATAATGTTAACAGCATTGTTGTGTTTCAGCAGTTAGAGATAAGATAGCCAGTTCCTCTGTGGTTGAGGATTCCGGGTGAACCTCGCTTTCACTTTCGGCCTAATCATCACTTACCATCAGGTGAGATACAGGCCAAGAGCTTGCCCGTGGTGAGTAAAAAAATAAAAAAAAAAAAAAATGTCTCGGCGTATTGAAATAATTACCTATATGACCGCTCGGTAGATAAACCTTCCGCGTCCGTGCGTAACTGCCGCGCACTCGCGACGCTTGCGTACTGGTACACACTGAGATTTTGAAGCGTTTCGATTCGACCGTTTTCTATGAGACGTAATACTGTTACTTATTTATACTGTGGTACTTATGGCATTCGAATAATTCTGGTTCAGACAATGGATTATATCCGTTGGAGATAAGCTTACGAGACACAAAGCATAATGTTCATGAATATGTATCACATAGGCATTTATAGACACAAGGAATTTATGTAATCTTAGTCTGAAACTGAAGTTACTTTGGAATTTGCGTCTGGTTATTTGAGCTACAGATTACAAGGCCTAGATATTATGATTGGACGCTTTAGTAAGGTATTCGAAAACGATGCTCATTTTTTTATTTTATTATAACTATTTATTTTCCCTCATGTTAATTTTTTTTCATAATAGGTGTAAGTAATGATCCCGCATCGCCCAAGCAGAGTTTACCAGGCGACAGGTATATGTAGGTATATATACACCAGACACAACACGGTGGATCCTCCTTTTTCTATAGAGGATGAGTGAACTTTACACCCTGTTCCTCATACCTCTATACAGCAATAAGCTGCTTAGCGATAAAGTCTATGTAGGTATATGATCAAGAGCAGATCCAAAATATTCAAAAATTGCACAACGTTAATGTTCAAGTTTTCACTTCTGCCGGCACTCCCGTTGTTTTTTTAGTATTGAAAGAGTTATCAAGTTGTCTTTTTTGCGGCTTCCATTAAATTATCGAATCAATCTTGTTGTGACACCTTGTACATATACGGATAAAATATTTTTCGCACACAGATTTACGAACTCAGCTAGTCGCAAAAGCCAAGAACATACAGCCGACAGCCATGAATGAGAATGAGCAGTATTATAACTATGCTAATCCCAGCTGATTTAAAACATAGACTTAATATTTATGATGAGCACGACATCTTTGCGTTACTTGCAGTGTGTGCTTTGCTTATAAGATGTACCTGCAAATTAAGTTCTTTTGAAGTGTAAGTTGTGGGGATGGATGGTGCATTTTATTTAAGTTAATGCATGGGACTAGACAGTTGAGAGTATAGTTGAAAATAAACACCAGGCTACAAACATTGGACTACATACAAACTGAAAAATTAATAACATAAATCTTGCAATTGCCAGGTCCCATTATAAACATGAACGATAAATATATGTATATTATATACCATGATATTCATTCACACGGACTTTCACGCATTCTCTCACACACACACACACAGACACTCATACATACACTCACTAACACACACTCACTCACGCTCACACATACACAAACATGGATACACACCCAACCTCACACATACACCACTAGCAGGTATTGTTTAATTTAAAATTGTTTAAATCTTATTGCATAATATCTGTGTAAAACTACTGGGAGAAGACACTGATTCGTGTAACACAGGTTACAATCTAGCGCAGGAGTCAGGGTTTCCATATAAAAATGTAACATACTTTTATGTCAATAAAATATATTTCATATTTCATTTCATATTTCATAGCCGCAGTTGCAAAAACTCAAATTTGCACAAACTTGGAATCGAAAATTTAAAATCACACAAGCCTAGAAATTTGCGCAAACCTCCCACACACGTAACGATTTGCTTGCGCAAGCCTAAGTTTGCGCAAGCAAATCGTTACGTGTGTGGTCACCAAAAATCGCTACAAAAAATATATACGTAGGTACAATAAACCGAACCATGTGCGCCGCGACACGACTGATTTCAATGAATTTCTATGAAGTACCTTCCGATGCTAGCGAGACGTCGACACGTCGGCACGTCGCCTTCTTAAAAATACATAGAAACCAGTCCTGTCGCGGCGACACGTCGCCTGCAGTTGCCGCCTGTGATCAACTACGGAATTGTACCCGGCGCACGCCAGTAAAGCTCCCAGTCGACAAGATTTTTTCCGATACCTTCAATCATCTTCATCGTCATATTTCAGCCAATAAAACTTCCTCATGAATCACTCCGTCCATAGGTGAAAACCGTATGAAAATCCGTTCGGTAGGTTAAAGAAATCTACTGAAATTTGAACACATGCCCCACACACGCTCAAGCAAATTTGCGCAAACTCAAATTTGCACAAGCTTGGAATCGAAAATTTAAAATCACACAAGCCTAGAAATTTGCGCAAATTTCTTCCCACACACGTAACGATTTGCTTGCGCAAACACAAATTTGCGCAAGCAAATCGTAACGTGTGTGGCTACCATTATGCCAGCCACACACGTAATGCTGGCCACACACGTTACGATTTGCTTGCGCAAATTTGTGTTTGCGCAAGCAAATCGTTACGTGTGTGGGAAGAAATTTGCGCAAATTTCTTTGAAAAAACGTCAAATTAGATTTGCGCAAGCCTAAGTTTGCGCAAGCAAATCGTTACGTGTGTGGCTACCATAACGATTTGCTTGCGCAAACTTAGGCTTGCGCAAATCTAATTTGACGTTTTTTCAAAGAAATTTGCGCAAATTTCTCCCCACACACGTAACGATTTGCTTGCGCAAGCCTAAATTTGCGCAAGCAAATCGTAACGTGTGTGGCTAGCATTACGTTTTTTGCAATTTGCAGGTCAGTGTCAGGTTGCATCTTGGTCAAAATATGATTCGCGACTATAAGAGATATGCATTTACAGAATTATAATCATTAATACATACATGTCTCTAAGATAGATTTGTTCCATAAGAACAAATCTCTTATGGAAAGTTCTTACGGAACAAATGTAACTTTAGAGAGTTGTATTAATGATTTTTTGAGTTTTTTTTAGTTGCTCCCATTGATACCGTATTCTAAGCCACCTCTGCCATCATTGAGGTTCAATGTAAACTAGAGCGGACACTGCGAACAGAATATTTGCTCAACATGTTGTTGTTCGGGATAACAAAACGTCTCAGTTTACTACCTCAATATCAAAATGATTCTAATGATTATAGTTCGGTAAATATATATTAGTTAAGTTCGAATCATATTTTTGTTGAGGTTGACGGTGGCGGTGGACAAACGGCCTACGTCTCGCACTTGGCCGGTATTATTCAAAGTTTTGTTTATCGGCAGCAGACAGAAAAACGGCTTACGGCTCGCCCTTGGCCAATTTTATATTACACAACATCGCCAAAAATAAAATACTTCCATCAAAATTAAAGAATGCATGAAATCCTAATGAAAAAATATCACAGGAACCATTTTCACATTTTACCTTCACATTGCCGACACGCGTTCGTAGAAATCTGCATTTTTCATCTTGAACAAAAGAATTCACGCAAATATAAAAACTTATGGTAAACGAGAAAACGGAGATTTTCATAAAAACAAGTTCACATCAAAAAAATGTAGGGAAATTCTCGTGATTTTGCATGGGTGTAAGAATTTTTCCGGGTCAATACATTTGTGCACGAGCAGTGGTGGCCCAGTGGTAACAGCCCCGACTTACGAGTCGTAGGTCGTGGGTTCGAACCCAAGCAGGCGCTTTACTTTGTGTAAATAATTTCATCACCACTGCTCTCAAAACGGTGAAGGAAAACATCGTGAGGAAACCGGCATGTCTTAGAATAAAAAAATCGAAGACATGTGACATCTACCAACCCGCACTGGGCCCGCGTGGTAGATTACGGCCCACTCCCTCTCACAGAGAGGAGGCCTGTGTCCCAGCAGTGGGAACATTAATAGGCTGATTATGTTATTATGTTATGTAATACATTTGTGCGTATAATCTGGCCTTTAAATGTTATTTGTGCTATTAGTTCTTAAACTATGTAGATGTCGGTGTTATGCTTCGAGCAGGCTTAGCGCTTCGAGGCGGTTTTATTCTTAAAACTCCGTTTGCGGCTTAAACTCCTTAAATTTAATTATGTAAATTGGATTAAGGACCCTCTTGAGCTCTAAGTTCTAGACTTCTGCCTTAAAGGGGTCCTAATAGGCCATTCAAGTTTAAAGACCACTGAATTTGGGTGAAGAAACTAGAAATTAAGTTTGAAAATAATTATCATGAAGTGTAGGCGTGGTTAATCGTTCCTTTATTGTATGATTAGTTAGACACTTTAACTGTGTGATGGGACTGTTACTAAGCCGACCCGTTTGTCTTTAAAAAAAAAACAATAATTCTACTGGAAGTTCCAGTCTGGAACCACTTTAATTATGTACGTTTGCCCAGCACGGCCCTCCAAAATTTGAGTATGAGGTGTGCACCAATGCAATGTACTCGCCTCTAGGAGTATATGTACCGGTTTCTTTTTCAATGTACCTCTGTACTTTTGAAGAAATATGCAAAAAAAGGGGGCCGTGCCAGCCAAACGTTTTCAGCACGGCCCCCGCGTAACTTGAAAAATATATAACGTATTTAAAAAAACCGGTCAAGTGCGAGTTGAACTCGCGTGGAGAGGGTTCCGTACGATGAATATGTTATATATACAGGGTTATTTGTAAAACACCAGCAACCTCTTAAGGTGTTTTGTACTCATCATTATGAACAACTTTTACTATGGGACCAAACCTGAAATCGCGAAATAAAAATCTGCTGTTCCACACATTTTGCAAGATATGAGAACATAAAAGTAGGGAACACCAGATTTTTTTTTCGCGATTTTAACTTTGGTCCCATTGTGAAAGTTGTTCATAATGATGAGTACAATAACCCCGTAAGAGGTTGCTGGTGTTTTACAAATAACCCTGTATATATAACATATTCATCATACGGAACCCTCTCCACGCGAGTTCAACTTGCACTCGACCGGTTTTTTTTTTTAACTAAGTACTATTTTATTTTTTACTTTTTAGTCTAGTATATTCATTTAATTTAAAAACAAACAACGAAGTTTTGACTTGCCCGGTTTACTATAAGTAGCCACTAAAGAAATCAACTATCCACCTCCTAGCTCCATCATCAGACCCTCGACACCAAGTGCAATATATTGGACTCATCAAACCGAATTATATGACTTAAAACTCGAAGAGTTTACTAATAGCCACTTAAGAGTTCTAACTATCCGCCTCTTGACTCCATCACCAGACCCTCGACACCAAGTGCAATATATTAGACTCGTCAAACCGAATCAATCGAATATAAATAAATCATACGAGTTCAAACTCGAGGGGTTTACTAGTAACCATTGAAGAGTTCCACTATCCACTTCCTGGCTCAATCATCAGGCCCTCGAGACCAAGTGCAATATATTGGACTCGACAAACCAAATCATATGAGGTCAAACTTGAAAGGTTAACTAGTAGCCACTGAAGAGTTCCACTATCCACCTGCTGGCTCCATCATCAGACGCTCGAAACCAAATTGCAATATATTGGACTCGTCAAACCAAATCATATGAACCCAAACTCGAGGGGTTTACTATTAAACTTATCCACCTCCTAGCTCCATCATCAGACCCTCGACACCAAGTGCAATATATTGAACTCGTCAAACCGAATTATATGACTTAAAACTCGAAGAGTTTACTAATAGCGACTTAAGAGTTCTAACTATCCACCTTTTGGCTCCATCATCGGGCACTCGACACCAAGTGCACTATATTGGACTCTTCAAACCGAATCATACGAGCCCAAATTCCAGGGGTTTACTAATACCACTAAAGAGTTCCACTATACACCTCCTGGCTTCATCACCAGACCCTCGACACCAAGTGCAATATATAGGACTCGTCAAACCGAATCATATGAGCTCAAACTCGAGGGGTTTACTAGTAACCATTGAAGAGTTCCACTATCCACTTCCTGGCTCAGTCATCAGGCCCTCGAGACAAAGTGCAATATATTGGACTCGACAAACCAAAGCATATGAGGTCAAACTTGAAAAGTTAACTAGTACCCACTGAAGAGTTCCACTATCCACCTGCTGGCTCCATCATCAGACCCTCGAAACCAAATTGCAATATATTGGACTCCTCAAACCAAATCATATGAACCTAAACTCGAGGGGTTTACTAGAAGCCGTTGAAGAGTTCCACTATCCACCTTTTAGCTTCATAATCGTCAGCTCCAAGAGATACTTAATTATTGTATTGTCATCGAACCTCGATAAATCTATAAGTTTGAATGAAACGTTTACCTAGGACAAACTGTCCAGTGAGGTAGGTTCAATTTCGAGAATGGGGTCAATCGTGGAATCCGACTCCACTGGGCAGTGTTCGGGAAGCTACGCAATATCTTCTCGTCTCACATACCGCAGTCGGGACCAGTGCGTGTTGCCAGTGATGACCTATGGAGCTGAAAAGTAATAGCTTGCAATGGGCCTCATTAGAAGGCTGAAAGTCGCCCAAAGGGCAATGGTGCTGTGCTTAGAGTTTCCATGACGACGTGATCTAATCAGAAATTAAGAGATCGGCAGGAGAACCAAGGTAGCTGACATAACCCGAAGAATTGCCAAACTTATATGGCAGTGGGCAGGGCACATTGCTCGCAGAACAGATGGCCGATAGGCCTGGGGCCGAAACGTTCTGGAGTGGCAACCGTGTACCGGAAGAGGAAGAGGAACTGATAACTGGAAATCTCTGTTTCTATGAAAATCGGTCTAATTTGGCTGTAACACTATTTTACAAAAATGTTCTTAACAAAATTTTTAGACCTTTGTATCTTTGAAATAAAGGAAATAAAATAATTAAATGTCGAATGGATCATCCCTCTGACGCAATATTTTGCTCATTGGAAACAGGCTAAATTGTTCCCACAATGGTGCATGAGCTAAAACTGCCATCGGATTACGTCCTGTTTTAGACTGATAAATCCAATTGTCTCCAACTGGCGGCAATTGGTTAAAATCTCCTACAGAAATAATAGATTTACCAGCAAATGGGATGTCTGTATGAATGAATGTCCTACTTCAAAACATAGATATTTCGTCTAAAATGATTAATTGAACTTTACATAGCTCACTGGCTAATGTGTTAGCAGTGCCTACCGACAATGCCGGCTAGTACTAGCGCACCGTGAAATCGGCAAACAGAATGCATCGCGGAAGGTACGAGAAGTGAAGGATGCCTCGCCTAAGTACACGTTGGGCGAGCAACGTGTACTGGGGCCTTAGTCGAACTAGCAGTAGCAATAAATTATCCCAAGAACTAACTTAACATTGTAGTTGCAAAACATATTTTCCCATACATCCCAACCGCAAATACAATATTGAGAGATTTACCATGTTATTGTTAGACCATAGACTTGTTATAGGTTTTCCTGTAATCTATGAGTAAAGAACTATTCTCTATATTTTTTTCATAATTTTAGGCTCAGTAGTTTCGGAGATAAGGGGGGGGGGAATGGTCAATTTTCATCTATTTTCATAAATATCTCTAAAAACATATATTTAATAATTATGAAAAAAATATATTTGAGATCCTTGTAACAATTCCTTTCATTTGATATGTCACACAGTACAATTTGCAAAACTTTTTTTTTTAATTTTCTTCTTTGCCCCACAAAAGTGAACCCCATATTCAAAATTATTTTATTTTCGTTACACGTCCGTGTTTGGGTCACAGAAATACATATGTGTACCAAATTTCAAGTTAATCGGTCCATTAGATTCGGAGCAAATTGGCTGTGACAGACGGACAGACAGACAGACACACGAGTGATCCTATAAGGGTTCCGTTTTTACCTTTTGAGGTACGGAACCCTAAAAAACGTATACTCAAGTACAAAAACACAGACAAGGTCTTGGGTACTTATATTTGGTAATGTCCCTTCCTTAATTTGGGCACAATTGATTACGCGACGGCTTCCAGAATCGAACTAACTGAATTATTCATATTATTTCTATGCACTGGGTAAAAATGCAACATCAGTACTTAAGTAAAGGAAAAGTACACTGTTTATAAGTAAAAGCTGACTTAGGCTGCCTGTCCGCCGGAGCGGAGAGGAGAGGAGAGGAGCGGAGATGTGTCAATATTAACCAATAGAATCAAAACTCCGCTCCAGAGGTGCAATTCTTTTTGGCACATCTCCGCTCCTCTCCTCTCCTCTCCGCTCCAGTGGACAGGCAGCGTTAGGCTTTATTGCCTTCTGGTAAAGGGGGCGTTAACAGGACGGTTACTTACTTTTATTTGTTTACCTTCTTAGTTTAATGTTAATACAAACATTTTCTTTTCGAATATTCGAAAAACGTCATTCAACGTAAACATGAAAAATGTCGATCAAAATGTGTGAACCTCTGTTACAGGGTTTCTAAACATTTTTTCAATATAAACACACATTTTGGGACGTTGCTCTTTTGATATCTCCATTATGTTGAATAAATTATAAAAGCGAGGCAAATATTTGGGTTCACGCGTTATATTTGAGTTAAGGCTTGCACACATTAAGACAGGCCGCACCGTAACGTAAAAATCTTCGTTCATCACTTTTGTACATTTTGTTTGAACCATCATACTTACTACAGGGAATCACGCTTGAAAAAATGGTTTATTTCGGCATCTTTCACTCTGAACACAAAATGAAAAATAAATTCATTAGTGAACTAATAAGCTCACGGCATCTAACGAAGAATGAAATGAAAGGAGCAAATGAACGATTTACCTATATAATTTTGTCGGTGTCGTATGAACGTGGAATGAACCAAAAATGAACATTTACTTGCCACCATTCACTCGTCTGCTATGCTTAATATACGCTTGCCTTAAGGCCGTGCGCACTTTGGACCCGGGTTTCCAACGAATTTTACTCGTGCGAACACGCACGAACGATCCCGACCTTCCAAGTACTAATGGAACGCTCAGACTGAGTGCGAGTTAGTTGTACGTATACGTAAGAAACCGCGTCCAAAGTGCGCACAGCCTAAGGCGAGCAGATCACCTCAGTTATTCGCGTCGCGTCGGGATCATTCGTTTAATTTTAATTGGCCGACTGTCATTTGTATTTAGAAAAAGTGAATGCTCATTTATTAAAGGAAAGATCTTTGGTGTGATAAAATTGTAAGCTAAAGCTTCTTGAGAATATTTTTAAGTATTTTTTTGTTAATTTTATTTTTAAGTGGAGATTAACTTTTTATTTTGATGTACAAATGGTTATCTGAATCATGGCAAGAGTTCTTCAAAAGGCAAAAGCAAAGAAGATCCACTTTTGACAAATTAACCGAGAACACGAGTTCAATACGCAGAATTAAGTAGAGAATTCAAATAATAAATAATATGATTTCCTTGCAACTTGGCTACAGTATAGTTATTTTTTTTTTACACCAAAAACGATTAATCTGTCGAACATGCCAAATCCCCATTTTTATTATTATGGCTAATAGCAATATGTTATAGTAATAAGGCCATGGATTCCACCTGAGATTTATGTCGAATGCTATAATTAATAGCGCTAGGCGCAAAAATCAATGGGGAATGTAATTGGCGATTTCCTGTTCCACTTTCATATTGAATTGAGAATGTCGATGACAATAATTAATTGCATGTAAGCCTCTTTATAACGTGTGATGTTACCGGCAGCGTGCGGTGACGTTACGACGGACAACCGACGCGCCGCGGTTGGTCACAACTGACAGTCGCGGGCGGCGTGTGAGCGAGACAGCGACCGTGTGTTTACGACTTTACGAACATACAGGGTGTCAGGGACATCGACACGAAGCCTGTCACCATGGATTCATGTTTCTGAAAGAGTACATGATTCTGAACCCTGCGTCGAAATTTTTCGACAGTTATTTAAAAAAAAATCTGCTGTTTCATAGAAAAGTGCAATACCTATGCGGTAAAAATGTATGGAAAAGCAAAAAAATTTCAACGCAGGGGCGTTCAACATCATGTACTGAATCCATGGTAACAGGCTTCGCGTCGATATCCCTGCCACCCTGTATAAGCATTCGGCTGTCGTCGGTGACGGACGGCTCCACGTCGGTCTTCGGTTACGGTCGGCGTGTGGTCAGATAGACCGCAGCCTAAGTAACTGCGTAGCCATGGCTTGCCCACAAAGTCGACCGGTGATCAGGTGAAGGTCACGGAAAGCCGCTGCTGGGTGCACATAACATCGGGCGCTGTCCTGCAGTAGGCAACTTTTTGCTGTAATAATGATGATGAAGAAATGGGCAGCAGCTTCTTACTGGGCAAATTTTTTGAACAAGGATTGTGAAATTAATTTGTGGTAATACACACATCAAAAGTGTCTAGGGATCAACATATATTTTTGCAATAACTTTTCTCCTGATTGATATTAATTAAAATTTTCTTTAAGGATTCATCAAATAAAGTGTTTTCGTTTGTCACAGTAACGATAAACCAAGTCACCTTTGCATTAATAAAGAAATTTGCCATTTTCCTAATAAAGGGATTTTTGACATTTGAACCACTAACATTAAAGTTCGAAAAAAAGACTGAAATAACAGTTTTCTTTAAAATTTTATTGGGTAACTTAAACAATTAATAATCCGTGTTTCTACCGCGAACACTAACAACACAAGAACATCGGTTTGGCATACTCAAAATGAGTTCATCCAAATCACGCTGTGGAATGGCCGCCCATGTTCGTTGCAACAACAAAAAAAGGTCTTCTTGCGACTGGATACCCTCCATATTCGGCAGAGCTCTTCTCTGTAGCATATCCCATGCATGCTCAATCGGGTTCAAGTCTGGCGACTGAGCAGGCCAGGGCAGGACATTGATGTTAGCTGCGGCGAGAGTCTGTCTTACAACTCTTGCGGTGTGCGGTCGTGCATTATCATGCATTAACTGAAATAAGGGACCGATTTGCACTTGTAGAGGAACGATGACGTCTGATACAATCGTCTCAGCATAAATTTGAGCGTTGAGGTTGCCTCTAATCCAAATCAACTCAGTTCTTCCGCCGATCCAAATACCCGCCCATACCATGATGGTTCCACCACTATAAGGATGGACTTCCTGGCAGGATTTTAATCGCTGTTGGCGTCCAGGGGTTCTCCAGTGTCGTATACGTCTTGTATCCGGTCTCATACCAAAACGAGACTCATCAGAAAAGCACACGAAACGCCATTGTTCTTCTGCCCAATTTCTGTGTTCAAGAGCCCATTGATATCGAATCCTACGATTGTGCATTGCTATAGGTGGTACCCGTAGCGGTCTTCGGGAATGAAGGTTCACTTCATGCAAGCGGTTTCTGACTGTTTGGTCGCTAATTAAGTTCCCTGAAGAGTGATGAAGCCTCACGGCTAACATCATGGCGGTTATTGTTGGAGCTCTTCGAGCTAAGATTTGAATGTATCGGTCTTGTCTCCGTGTGGTGCAGCGATACCGTCCTCCATGGCGCTCAGCCACGGTACCAGTGCTTCGGTAACGTGTCCAAAGTCGACTGATAACACTCTGACTTGTATTCAGAGCTAAAGCCACAGTACGTTGCCGGGAACCAGCTTCTATCATTCCCACGGCTCTGAGCATTTCTTCCCTGCTTAAATGACGTCGCTGCTCCATAATAACGTTGGTTTTAATCAGTAGTAGGGAAACAGTAGCACTAATAATGTCTTCAATGCGTTGTATGTTTTTATAGGGAAAATATTGACAGCTGATTTTCATCTTTTACTCGAATTTGATTCACAGTTCCTGATTCAAATTATGAAATGCACCAAAAAGGATCCATATAAATTTATAAAATCATAAATTTATTACAAAGCCACATCTCAATCTCAAGAAATCCGCATAAAAATGCTTGATCCCTAGACACTTTTGATGTGTGTATAATTAATGTTCATAGTAGCGCGGAAATCGATAAGATCGTTCTGTTCTTTTATTTTATTAACTTTCAAAAAGGAGGAGGTTCTAGTATGTTCGTAGAGTATGTATGTTTTTTATTATTGGATGTTTGTCCCTCGATATGTTCGTCAATTGTGGACTGATTGTGGACTAATTCTCGAGGTGATCCCATAGAAATTTTACTAACTTTGCTTGGGTAGTTTTTGAGTTAGATTCAATAATAGGTACGTATTTTTTCCACTTAGTCTTTAAAGACGATGTTATAAGTTCCTGTCACTGTTATTTACATCCAGCAGGTAGTGGTATTCGAATTTGTGTGGGGAAGGTAACACAAGTTCTACAAAGTGAAAAAAAAACTTTAATTTCGGAAGTCGGTGGCAAGAAACGAAAATTCAAAACCAAAGACACCGACTTCCAAAATTAATATTAATTTTCACTCTGTAGTGTTGCTTTTGGAAGCTGGTTGCTTAAAGGAAAAAGTTTTTTTTTGTTTTACTCATACTCAAAAAGGCAAATGAAACTACGATAGCGTAACTCGCGTAGCAGCGATGAGCTACGTCGTAGCAAGCATTTGTCATGAGATAAATAAATATACACAAAAAATATAAGGCCGAGATTAATGAACGTTACTTAGAACGTATTTTGGCTTAGATTATGTTCCTGTTTGATAGTGACAGGACAGAAGAATTCCAAGCTTAATCACGTGCTTAGTAACGTTTACGAATTAATTTCAGACTCCGGCTGAAGTGTACTTCAGCTGTAAGCTCTAGGCCAAAACCAAGAAACAAATGACTACCTACTACAGTGCGTTCATTATAACTTGTCCTGTGACGCGATTGCTACCACTGTTCTGTCAGTAACCATTTTGAACTCTATTAGTATTGAAACTAAGCTTGACAAGCAATGGTCCAACATGACGGCAAGGGACTATAATCTTTATTTAACTTTTGACCGCTAAAGTAATGATGTTCAACTGACTGACTCCGACTCTGACTCGATTTCGAAAGTCATGATAAATTTAATCGAATTTAAATAATAGTTAAAATTAAATAATTAAAATAATATTATCATCGAATTCATAATGCGATGAAAAAAACAAAGTGCCTATGCATAAAGCATTGCATTTTTTCACTTTGGTTTTTAGTGTAATAATTACGGAACTTCATAAGCGTGTATATGTCAAAAGTTAAATAAATGGTTGGATATAGTATAATTACAAGTATAGTGAACGGTCTGTAAGCGTACAGAGACGGTACCCAAATCAAACAAATGACGTAACGCCTAACTGTCAGTAGTTCTAATTGGAGCAGTCGTAAAATCAGACAGTAAAATGTCTGATTCCTCAATTCCTACCCTTAATCAGACTCAAGACAATTCTAATTTACTGGAGACTTGACTTTAGTGTATTACGTACCTAAATAAATGAGGATGAAGCGTATAAATTCTAATTCGATTCGCTGTCTGCTTATAAACGAGGTATTCTTAATAATTAAGAGGAGGTAGGTACTCTTTAGATTGTCAGTGTTATAATTGTGTATAAAATTGTATGTTTTGTAGCATCGTGGTTCGTACAATTAAGCATAGGTTTGACCCTGAATTTAGACAGTGCCATACTTTTTTAGAGAGCAGTGGTGTTCCAGTCCAGACTTACGAGTTGTACGTCGTGAATTCGGACCCAAGTACTTTACTTTGTGAAAATTATATCGTCACCACTTCTCTCAAAACGGTGAAGGAACATATCGTGAGGAAACATGTCCTTAAGCCAAAAATTCGAAGACATGTGACAGCTGAAGAGTTTGTTTTTTTTGTTTGAACTTGCTAATCTCTGAAACTACCTACCAGTCAGTCGGATTTGAAAAATTCTTTTTGTTTTTGAGAGCCCAATTCTTGAGTAAGGCTATTCGCTATAACATCACGCTGGGACACTCAGGAGACCAGCAAAAAAATAAAATAAAAAACGGGTTGCACTCCGGGAGTGCCGGCAGAAGTAACAACTTGAATATTAACGTTGTGCATTTTTGAATATTTTTAAATGGTTAGGGAATAATTTCGCACGAATTGCTTTATTTATCAGTTTAAAGTACTATAATTTATGTGGTTAAATACAATATTCATTCTAGTAGTAGTAGTATATTTATTTATTTTCAAAATATAGTCTAACAAAATTAAACAATTTATTTAAACACTTCTCATGAAGTATGTTTTGACTGCTTTTTATTTACCCATCAATATGGGTAAAATTTCTTACCTCGCAATCTTTACGTAATGTCAAAGACTATTTATTTTGATATTTGCGTAGTCGGTTGCTAGGCAACGGATTTTACGGCACAATCTGACGCGAGTTTAACATTTTTCACCCATCCCAAAAAAAGTGCACAACGCCGCTAAAGCAGTTTTCACTTCAAAAAACATGCGTATAGATAGAAGTGAAAACTAAGTAACATGTGAATTGTACCTATACCTACATATAGCTCATGGGAAGCGTGTGATGACGATGACGCAAATTTCACGCTTTTTGTTCACCCAAAAAGTACACATATATTATACATAGTATACATACATAAAAAAAAAATCAGCCTTTTCATAGAAAAGTGCAATACCTACGCGGTCAAAATGTATGGAGCAGCTGATTTTTTTTAAAATAACCGACGAAAAATTTCAACGCGGGGGGGTTCAGAATCATGTACTGAATCCATGGTATCAGGCTTCGCGTCGATGTCCCGGACACCCCGTATAGCTCATAGAAAGCGTTCGGCGACGATGACGCGAGTTCCATGATTTTTGTTCACCTAAAAAGTGCTCAACGGGCTTAAAGAAGTTTTCACTTCAAACATAAGTAAGCGAAAACGAAGTAACAGCGCAAGCGGACGATGCTATTTGACGAGGTGGGGTGGGGACTGAAATTTCACGCAAACGAATTCGCGGGTCGAAATCCTATTATATTTTGGTAAATTAATGTTCAGTTTTCATTTAGAAAAGCTAAGAGGTGTTTTAATTACTGATATAAATTAAACTGAGAGCCACCTTTTTCCTGTAGGTGTCGTTATAAGTGATAACGAGGATATCAAGCGGATATTATAGACTCCAAGATTCTGACAAAGATTAAAATTACTAAATTCAGATAGGTAATTATCACTAAGGTCAAATCAGCCTATGATGTTCCCATTGCTGGGACACAGGCCTCCTCTCTGTGAGAGGGAGTGGGCTGTAATTCATTACGCGGGCCATTGGTGAATTGAGTTGTGATTGAGGTGAGTATTGGTAAATTTGAAAATGGCATGCAAGCTACTCGCATGCTTTAGTTCAAGAAACAGGCAACTGTGCAGATTCAGATGTTTAAATAAAGATAAATCCGGAAAATGGAATCGAGATCACGTTTGAATGTATTTAAGTTCAAAAAAAAATGTATGAAAGAAATCGGAGACTACCACAGCATGATGTTGGTATATTTTGAACTACAAAATATGTATAATATGTAATGTATTTTGTTTCCATAACATAGCGCCTGAAAAAACGAAACAGAAAAGTTTTTTTTTGTATTGACATAAAACAAAATTTACAGCCAAGGATTAGAATTCTCTGACTCCTGCGCTAGTTATAACTGTGTTGCAGGAGCCAAACCTGGTCTTTGACGGTTCAACAGAGGTCCAAGCTTGAGGTTTGTCAGCGAGCAATGGAGCGCAGCATTCTTGGAGTCAGATTAACGGACCGTGTTAGGAACACAGTGTTACGCTCCAAAACACAAATCGCCGACGTCACCCAAAAGGCGATCAAGCATAAGTGGGACTGGGCCGGACACGTCTGCCGCATGTCAAATTAATCATGGGCCAAATCTACCACCATGTGGGTCCCAGAAAACGTCCGTCGACATCGAGGCAGACCCAGAAGAAGATGGCGAGACGAGCTTGACGCCTACAGACAGGACTGGCCACACTGGCTCAAAACAGAGAGGAGTGGAAAGAAGAAAGGGAGGCTTTTGCCCTGCAGTGGGACAACACAGGCTAAAAATAAATAATAAATAAATAGGAGCCGGTGTCCTCCCGTAATAAAAAGACACAAATTATTGCCTTAATTCTTATTATGGCAAAAAATGTGTGTTCTAAAAATACCTTTATTTGTTAAGCCTTATAATCATATAAGAAAATCTTGTATAAATAATGCAATAATAGATTTTACAGGTAACTTAGTTTTATGTCAAGTATTGTGTTTAACAATTTGTTGGCAACAGTCAGCAAAACATTCAGTTTTCATAGCGAGGGGCGCTAAGGAATGAGATTGTCATGCCGTCATAGAGTAGGTAAGATTTAGAAAAACATTGCGCAGTATTTTGCCTACGATAAAAAATTCACTTGGGCTTTCGATGCATTGAATGTAAAAGGTTCCCGAAACGTTTTTATGTGATGGATTCACATTGATACTCAAATTGATCGTCTACCGAATGCAATTGAAGCGATTGACAATATTACCACAATTGCAATTGACCTTCTACGATTTATAAAATGTAAGGTTAGGTTTTCTTTTTTCTTAGATGAACAAACGAAGATGACCGTAAAGGAAACATTATAAAACTTTATTCATCACCAGCATTTAAGCCGAAAGACGTCCACTGGTGCATATCAGCCTCCCCAAACAAAACTTGCAGTACATCGAATCCTTTGAATCAAAAATTCATAACCCAATAGATAGATAGACATCTGTCCATCTATCTATCGAGATAGAATACTCTTTATTATGTACACCATAAAAATTAAAAAGGGCTTGTAGCTAAGTAATAACAGACGTACGGGTCGATCCTTCAGATTAAGTTACGCCTGCCGAGATTCGTCCGCGGATGAGTGAGCATCTTTACATACCAAGACCCCTCCGTGCCTCGGAAAGCACGTTAAGCCGTTGGTCCCGGCTGTCATTCGTGTTGTCACTGGGATCTGTGGTCGGGGTCCGGTGGTCTGCGAGTCTGCTGAATGTATGACTGGTTGTCAGACTTTCGGGCTTCTGACTAGAGTAACCCGAAAGTTCGACAACCAGTCTTACCAAGGGGTATCGGGGGTAACACAGGCAGTCGCTCCATGTAAAATACTGGTATTCAGCGGCATCCGGTTACACTTGATGATGTACACCATAAAAAAACCAGATGTAAATATATGTATACATTTTACAAGGGGTGACACTATGGGCTATTTACTGTTTTTTTTTCTTTTTCCATTATTCTGATCACACTTTCTTACCTATCCTCACATCTACACCACTTACTCATTGTCTATGTCAACCCACTTTAAGAAAGCACGGTACTCGACATTTTCACATAAAAATACAATATAAGGAAAATAATATAACATTGTGGAGAAAAAGCGCGTTTCTACAACTTTTGCAATCATTCTTTTCGATGAGGAAAATGTGATAAGTTTGCGTTGTATACATTTTTAAGGTGAAAGAATATTGTATGTTTTGCCTCACCAAGGGACATTGTGTTACCTAGTAATTGGGTTTTGGTGGTCAAAATACTCGTATTCAGCTGCATCCGGTTAGACTGGAAGCCGATTAGTGGACATCAACATAGTTGGGAAAGGGCTAGATCAGAAGGAGATTAGAACGCAAAAGCTCTTAAAGATTACGGGAATTGCCCCTCAGGAGTCACCAAATGGCGACCGACGACCTATTTTATACGGAGCTTAAGATAACAATAAAATAACTGAAACTTAATCCAAAAAGAGTGATTTCATTTAACCCGCGCTTCGTCTTTTCTGTCGTCAACACGACAATTATTATTAATGGCGGATTTAATGGCAAAAGCTTGCGCTAACTTTACTCCAAACTTCAGACAGATAACTAAATAATAAATATAATTAATGTTCATAGTAGCGCGGAAATCGATAAGATCGTTCTGTTCTTTTATTTTATTAACTTTCAAAAAGGAGGAGGTTCTAGTATGTTCGTAGAGTATGTATGTTTTTTATTATTGGATGTTTGTCCCTCGATATGTTCGTCAATTGTGGACTGATTGTGGACTAATTCTCGAGGTGATCCCATAGAAATTTTACTAACTTTGCTTGGGTAGTTTTTGAGTTAGATTCAATAATAGGTACGTATTTTTTCCACTTAGTCTTTAAAGACGATGTTATAAGTTCCTGTCACTGTTATTTACATCCAGCAGGTAGTGGTATTCGAATTTGTGTGGGGAAGGTAACACAAGTTCTACAAAGTGAAAAAAAAACTTTAATTTCGGAAGTCGGTGGCAAGAAACGAAAATTCAAAACCAAAGACACCGACTTCCAAAATTAATATTAATTTTCACTCTGTAGTGTTGCTTTTGGAAGCTGGTTGCTTAAAGGAAAAAGTTTTTTTTTGTTTTACTCATACTCAAAAAGGCAAATGAAACTACGATAGCGTAACTCGCGTAGCAGCGATGAGCTACGTCGTAGCAAGCATTTGTCATGAGATAAATAAATATACACAAAAAATATAAGGCCGAGATTAATGAACGTTACTTAGAACGTATTTTGGCTTAGATTATGTTCCTGTTTGATAGTGACAGGACAGAAGAATTCCAAGCTTAATCACGTGCTTAGTAACGTTTACGAATTAATTTCAGACTCCGGCTGAAGTGTACTTCAGCTGTAAGCTCTAGGCCAAAACCAAGAAACAAATGACTACCTACTACAGTGCGTTCATTATAACTTGTCCTGTGACGCGATTGCTACCACTGTTCTGTCAGTAACCATTTTGAACTCTATTAGTATTGAAACTAAGCTTGACAAGCAATGGTCCAACATGACGGCAAGGGACTATAATCTTTATTTAACTTTTGACCGCTAAAGTAATGATGTTCAACTGACTGACTCCGACTCTGACTCGATTTCGAAAGTCATGATAAATTTAATCGAATTTAAATAATAGTTAAAATTAAATAATTAAAATAATATTATCATCGAATTCATAATGCGATGAAAAAAACAAAGTGCCTATGCATAAAGCATTGCATTTTTTCACTTTGGTTTTTAGTGTAATAATTACGGAACTTCATAAGCGTGTATATGTCAAAAGTTAAATAAATGGTTGGATATAGTATAATTACAAGTATAGTGAACGGTCTGTAAGCGTACAGAGACGGTACCCAAATCAAACAAATGACGTAACGCCTAACTGTCAGTAGTTCTAATTGGAGCAGTCGTAAAATCAGACAGTAAAATGTCTGATTCCTCAATTCCTACCCTTAATCAGACTCAAGACAATTCTAATTTACTGGAGACTTGACTTTAGTGTATTACGTACCTAAATAAATGAGGATGAAGCGTATAAATTCTAATTCGATTCGCTGTCTGCTTATAAACGAGGTATTCTTAATAATTAAGAGGAGGTAGGTACTCTTTAGATTGTCAGTGTTATAATTGTGTATAAAATTGTATGTTTTGTAGCATCGTGGTTCGTACAATTAAGCATAGGTTTGACCCTGAATTTAGACAGTGCCATACTTTTTTAGAGAGCAGTGGTGTTCCAGTCCAGACTTACGAGTTGTACGTCGTGAATTCGGACCCAAGTACTTTACTTTGTGAAAATTATATCGTCACCACTTCTCTCAAAACGGTGAAGGAACATATCGTGAGGAAACATGTCCTTAAGCCAAAAATTCGAAGACATGTGACAGCTGAAGAGTTTGTTTTTTTTGTTTGAACTTGCTAATCTCTGAAACTACCTACCAGTCAGTCGGATTTGAAAAATTCTTTTTGTTTTTGAGAGCCCAATTCTTGAGTAAGGCTATTCGCTATAACATCACGCTGGGACACTCAGGAGACCAGCAAAAAAATAAAATAAAAAACGGGTTGCACTCCGGGAGTGCCGGCAGAAGTAACAACTTGAATATTAACGTTGTGCATTTTTGAATATTTTTAAATGGTTAGGGAATAATTTCGCACGAATTGCTTTATTTATCAGTTTAAAGTACTATAATTTATGTGGTTAAATACAATATTCATTCTAGTAGTAGTAGTATATTTATTTATTTTCAAAATATAGTCTAACAAAATTAAACAATTTATTTAAACACTTCTCATGAAGTATGTTTTGACTGCTTTTTATTTACCCATCAATATGGGTAAAATTTCTTACCTCGCAATCTTTACGTAATGTCAAAGACTATTTATTTTGATATTTGCGTAGTCGGTTGCTAGGCAACGGATTTTACGGCACAATCTGACGCGAGTTTAACATTTTTCACCCATCCCAAAAAAAGTGCACAACGCCGCTAAAGCAGTTTTCACTTCAAAAAACATGCGTATAGATAGAAGTGAAAACTAAGTAACATGTGAATTGTACCTATACCTACATATAGCTCATGGGAAGCGTGTGATGACGATGACGCAAATTTCACGCTTTTTGTTCACCCAAAAAGTACACATATATTATACATAGTATACATACATAAAAAAAAAATCAGCCTTTTCATAGAAAAGTGCAATACCTACGCGGTCAAAATGTATGGAGCAGCTGATTTTTTTAAAAATAACCGACGAAAAATTTCAACGCGGGGGGGTTCAGAATCATGTACTGAATCCATGGTATCAGGCTTCGCGTCGATGTCCCGGACACCCCGTATAGCTCATAGAAAGCGTTCGGCGACGATGACGCGAGTTCCATGATTTTTGTTCACCTAAAAAGTGCTCAACGGGCTTAAAGAAGTTTTCACTTCAAACATAAGTAAGCGAAAACGAAGTAACAGCGCAAGGGTGGGGTGGGGACTGAAATTTCACGCAAACGAATTCGCGGGTCGAAATCCTATTATATTTTGGTAAATTAATGTTCAGTTTTCATTTAGAAAAGCTAAGAGGTGTTTTAATTACTGATATAAATTAAACTGAGAGCCACCTTTTTCCTGTAGGTGTCGTTATAAGTGATAACGAGGATATCAAGCGGATATTATAGACTCCAAGATTCTGACAAAGATTAAAATTACTAAATTCAGATAGGTAATTATCACTAAGGTCAAATCAGCCTATGATGTTCCCATTGCTGGGACACAGGCCTCCTCTCTGTGAGAGGGAGTGGGCTGTAATTCATTACGCGGGCCATTGGTGAATTGAGTTGTGATTGAGGTGAGTATTGGTAAATTTGAAAATGGCATGCAAGCTACTCGCATGCTTTAGTTCAAGAAACAGGCAACTGTGCAGATTCAGATGTTTAAATAAAGATAAATCCGGAAAATGGAATCGAGATCACGTTTGAATGTATTTAAGTTCAAAAAAAAATGTATGAAAGAAATCGGAGACTACCACAGCATGATGTTGGTATATTTTGAACTACAAAATATGTATAATATGTAATGTATTTTGTTTCCATAACATAGCGCCTGAAAAAACGAAACAGAAAAGTTTTTTTTTGTATTGACATAAAACAAAATTTACAGCCAAGGATTAGAATTCTCTGACTCCTGCGCTAGTTATAACTGTGTTGCAGGAGCCAAACCTGGTCTTTGACGGTTCAACAGAGGTCCAAGCTTGAGGTTTGTCAGCGAGCAATGGAGCGCAGCATTCTTGGAGTCAGATTAACGGACCGTGTTAGGAACACAGTGTTACGCTCCAAAACACAAATCGCCGACGTCACCCAAAAGGCGATCAAGCATAAGTGGGACTGGGCCGGACACGTCTGCCGCATGTCAAATTAATCATGGGCCAAATCTACCACCATGTGGGTCCCAGAAAACGTCCGTCGACATCGAGGCAGACCCAGAAGAAGATGGCGAGACGAGCTTGACGCCTACAGACAGGACTGGCCACACTGGCTCAAAACAGAGAGGAGTGGAAAGAAGAAAGGGAGGCTTTTGCCCTGCAGTGGGACAACACAGGCTAAAAATAAATAATAAATAAATAGGAGCCGGTGTCCTCCCGTAATAAAAAGACACAAATTATTGCCTTAATTCTTATTATGGCAAAAAATGTTGTGTTCTAAAAATACCTTTATTTGTTAAGCCTTATAATCATATAAGAAAATCTTGTATAAATAATGCAATAATAGATTTTACAGGTAACTTAGTTTTATGTCAAGTATTGTGTTTAACAATTTGTTGGCAACAGTCAGCAAAACATTCAGTTTTCATAGCGAGGGGCGCTAAGGAATGAGATTGTCATGCCGTCATAGAGTAGGTAAGATTTAGAAAAACATTGCGCAGTATTTTGCCTACGATAAAAAATTCACTTGGGCTTTCGATGCATTGAATGTAAAAGGTTCCCGAAACGTTTTTATGTGATGGATTCACATTGATACTCAAATTGATCGTCTACCGAATGCAATTGAAGCGATTGACAATATTACCACAATTGCAATTGACCTTCTACGATTTATAAAATGTAAGGTTAGGTTTTCTTTTTTCTTAGATGAACAAACGAAGATGACCGTAAAGGAAACATTATAAAACTTTATTCATCACCACCATTTAAGCCGAAAGACGTCGACTGGTGGATATCGGCCTCCCCAAACAATAATTCAGTAAATCGAATCCTTTGAATCATACATTCATAACCCAATAGATAGATAGACATCTGTCCATGTATCTATCGAGATAGAATACTCTTTATTATGTACACCATACAAATTAAGAAGGGCTTGTAGCTAAGTAATAACAGACGCACGGGTCGATCCTTCAGGTTAAGTTACGCCTGCCAAGATTCGTCCGCGGATGAGTGAGCATCTTTACATACCAAGACCCCTCCGTGCCTCGGAAAGCACGTTAAGCCGTTGGTCCCGGCTGTCATTCGTGTTGTCACTGGGATCTGTGGTCGGGGTCCGGTGGTCTGGTAGTCTGCTGAATGTAAGACTGGTTGTCAGACTTTCGGGCTTCTGACTAGAGTAACCCGAAAGTTCGACAACCAGTCTTACCAAGGGGTATCGGGGGTAACACAGGCAGTCGCTCCATGTAAAATACTGGTATTCAGCGGCATCCGGTTACACTTGATGATGTACACCATAAAAAAACCAGATGTAAATATATGTATACATTTTACAAGGGGTGACACTATGGGCTATTTACTGTTTATTTTTCTTTTTCCAATATTCTGATCACACTTTCTTACCTATCCTCACATCTACACCACTTACTCATTGTCTATGTCAACCCACTTTAAGAAAGCACGGTACTCGACATTTTCACATAAAAATACAATATAAGGAAAATAATATAACCCCTCGACCGTCAACTCCACTGAATGAGCGGAGTAAAAATCAGCTCTCTATTCGCCAAGTCAGCTAAATAAGCTTTATCACTACCTCACGTCTATTTGACTGATATTTGTATTAATAATCTGTGTATACTATTGCGTTCCAGGTCTAAATATTTAATCTATAAATGAACAAAGACGTTCAATCTCACATGCTAAACATCGTAGAACAGTTTTGTGCCGTAATGTTTCATTCTTTTATTCAGTTCGACCACCGCTGCAAATATGGCGGACGGCAATTGTTTTATTTCGATTTTATTTCGTTTTAGTTTATTTTCGGTAGTCAACAAGTCTTTGTGTTGTGTTTTCCCACTAGTAAATAACATGATAAAGACTATTGTAGATTCAGATTTCAATAAAGTGCAACGTAATAAAAACTGTGATCCAATGTTTTTAGTGTATTGTTTTGTGCTAATCGTTGTCAGTGCGTGGTGTGAAATTTGATAAAAAATAAACAATTTTACTAGTGGAGTCTCTGTTTGCTTTTGTCTACACGATAAAACAATAGATGAGCTAGTGCCAGTGCCTTTTGTTTATTATGTGTGCTCGCTAAATACGCAGAAATACCGCCGTCTGTTGTGAAAAAACCTACCCGTCACGCCAGCTAGTTGAGCTTTGTCATTCAAGTAAGTAATTAGTTTTATTTTTAATTTAAATATAATAAAAGGGGGCGTGTGGGGTTATTTTTTAAATTAAACTATATTAGTGACACAATATTTAAAAAATATTTTAAAAAATCCACCACTTTCCAATTGTCTTCAATAAATTTCTCTTTCACGGTAATGGGGAAAAGCCCCCTTTCCCGTGATTTTACATTAAAATAAACAATACATTACGAAACAAACATGTAGCTATCCATTTTTATTGTGTTAGCTTGTTTTATAACGATTCCAACCACATACGCTTTATAAACAGCTCCAATAAGAATCTTATAAGATATTACCGTTTTAATCTCATATGGTCAGGCTTCGTGGGTGGTCTCGGACAACCCAAAATGGGCGTGACAATTGGAGCCAGTTACCACGCTGAGCGCGTGACGGTCAAGGGGATAACATTGTGGAGAAAAAGCGCGTTTCTACAACTTTTTCAATCATTCTTTTCGATGAGGAAAATGTGATAAGTTTGCGTTGTATACATTTTTAAGGTGAAAGAATATTGTATGTTTTGCCTCACCAAGGCACATTGTGTTACCTAGTAATTGGGTTTTGGTGGTCAAAATACTCGTATTCAGCTGCATCCGGTTAGACTGGAAGCCGATTAGTGGACATCAACATAGTTGGGAAAGGGCTAGATCAGAAGGAGATTAGAACGCAAAAGCTCTTAAAGATTACGGGAATTGCCCCTCAGGAGTCACCAAATGGCGGACCGACGACCTATTTTATACGGAGCTTAAGATAACAATAAAATAACTGAAACTTAATCCAAAAAGAGTAATTTCATTTAACCCGCGCTTCGTCTTTTCTGTCGTCAACACGACAATTATTATTAATGGCGGATTTAATGGCAAAAGCTTGCGCTAACTTTACTCCAGACTTCAGACTGATAATAATAAAAAAATATATCATTTTTCACATTATTGTTTTAGTTCAGTGCATAATATTTTTTTGTTATTTTTTTTTTTTTACTTGTTTACTAGTACGTAACCGTCTACCAAACGGACTGCGACAGTCATATAATTCGTTGATTTGAAAGTCTGAGAATCAGTCTTACCAAGGCATGTCGCATTACCCAGTTACTGGGTTGTGGAGGTCAGAATAGGCAGTCGCTCCATGTAAAATACTGATATTCAACTGCGTCCAGTTAGACTGTAAGCCGATCCCAACATAGTTGGGAAAAGGCTAGACAGATTGACCCCAAATTATACTAATTGGTGATCCATGGGCTAGATAGATGATGAATATAATATTATTTATTATGTTATGTTTCTTATGAGAACAGATGGTGTGTGGTGCGTATTTACACGGTTAGGTGAAGTTTTACGAATCCAACGTCACAGAATCGTAAAAATTTTCAATTCGACCTCTGTGTGTCGGATTTTATGCTTTTTCCTGACTTATGACGTAGCGTAGGTTTAAGTATTGCAGTTGTTATTGGAAAAGTTTACTGTTTAACATTAGACGGATTACTTGTGATTATGGTGACAAACTTTACAACTGCTAATCATATTATCCTAACTATAATCCATACTTACTATCCATACTAGTCCATACTAATATTATAAATTCGAAAGTAACTCTGTCTGTCTGTCTGTCTGTCTGTATGTTACCTTTTCACGGCTAAACCACTGAACGGATTTCGATAAAATTTGGTAAGAAGATAGATGACATCCTGGAAAAGGACATAGGGTACTTTTTGTCTCAAAAATACCCCTTAAAGGGGTGATATGAGGGATGAAAGTTTGTATGGGAAACCCAGCATTTTTTAAGTTAGCGATATGAAAATTCATATTCATGCTTTTGGTAAGAAATAAAGAATTATGTGTATCAGCGTTTTTGTAAAATCATCCCCCAAAGGGGTAAAATATAGGGGTTGATTACAAAATTCACATGTAATATTGAGTTTTTGTGTCTTATTTTTAAGAGATTTAAGAGGAGCTCGTGGCTAAGTAATAACAAGCCGCACGGGTCGATCTGTCAGGTTAAGCTACGCTTGCCGGGGTTGGTCAGTGGATGGGTGACCATCTTTACATACCGAGACTCCTCCGTGCCTCGGAAAGCACGTTAAGCCGTTGGTCCCGGCTGTCATTTGTGGATCTTTGACAGTCGTTACGAGTCGTCAGAACCCGAAAGTCTGACACCAGTCTTACCAAGGGGTATCGTATTACCCAGTTACTGGGTTGTGGAGGTCAGATAGGCAGTCGCTCCATGTAAAATACTGGTATTCAGCTGCATCAGGTTAGACTGGAAGCCGACCCCAAGATAGTTGGGAAAAAGGCTAGGAAGATTGATGGATTTTTAAGAGATTTAAGAGGAGTTCGTGGCTAAGTTATAACAGTCACACGGGTCGATTCATCAGGTTAAGCTACGTTTGCCGCGGTTGGTCAGTGGATGGGTGACCATCTTTACATACCGAGACTCTTCCGTGCCTCGGAAGCACGTTAAGCCGTGGTCCCGGCTGTCATTCGTGGATCTTTGACAGTCGTTACGAGTCGTCAGAAGCCCGAAAGTCGGTCACCAGTCTTACTAAGGGGTATCGTATTACCCAGTTACTGGGTTGTGGAGGAGCTGCATTCGATTAGACTGGAAGCCGACCCCAACAAAGTTGGGAAAAGGCTAGGTAGATTGATTGATTTTTAAGAGATTTAAGGTATTGGAAATATAGTCATAGTCCGTATCTTGAATTAATCTTTATTTAATTAAAATCGGCCCGCTCAGTCAAAAGATATTAGAATTTTCTATGTACTATGTGTTTCTAGGTATTACCTGGTCAATTGGTGATAGTAATAGTAAAATGAATAATTAGTATTTTAAGGAAAATTGAATAGTAAAAACCTGTTTTATTTATTTGAAAAAACCGGACAAGGTGTGAAGGACTTGCGCCCTGAGGGTTCCGTCTCAAAGCTGTGCTTGCTCGGCTTCCAGAATTCCCAAATCTGGATTGAAGGACAAACTTTACTTTTCAATTGAAAACGAACTTTTAATAGATTCTAGAGTACCAATTTGAATTAAATACAGACTAAATGTTACTTCAAGACACGGCCTATGAATTTTTGATCCCAGATTGAAGATTAATTCACAGTTCTTTTAAAACATGTAAAAAAACCCTGTCCGATCCGTGTTGTTAGGTATCGTACTGAGAGTCCATTTATGTGGCAATATTAGGGTTTTTTTTTTCAATTTGGACGGGGCGTGGGCGGCCGTCGTTTAGCGGGTGTCTACAAGTCATAACTGACCCCTATTGAAAATTTGTTAATTTTTAATAGAGTTAGGGTAATGTACTTACTAAAAAAGTGAATTAAATAGCAATTTTTTTTTTTTTTTTCAATAATAATAAGATTTTTTATTACTGTAATGTAATGTTCCCCCAGTAATAAGAAACCGATTGAAGAAGTGAGATTGCAGTAGGTACCTATTTTCCCCTTTTACTTTTGCAGTACCTATTTACCCCTTTCGGATCGGGCAGGGTTTTTTTTACATATTTTTTAACTAAAAATTACCTATTTTCGGATTTTTTTCTTTACTCGAGGTTGCTTCTCGCCTAACTCCATACTGCTGGCCCGACGAGAAGTACCAAATAGTAGAAGTACCAAGTAGCCATACGGAAAGGCCATGACCTGGGTTAGGACATAGGATACTCTGAATCCCGGTAGTACGTTCCTGTGGGATATTTTCCGCCCTTTACGCGGGCGAAGCCGCGGGTAAAAGCTAGTAATATTATAAATTCGAAAGTTACTCTGTCTGTCTGTCTGTCTGTCTGTATGTTACCTTTTCACGGCTAAACCACTGAACGGATTTCGATAAAATTTGGTAAGAAGATAGATGACATCCTGGAAAAGGACATAGGGTACTTTTTGTCTCAAAAATACCCCTTAAAGGGGTGATATAAGGGATGAAAGTTTGTATGGGAAACCCAGCATTTTTTAAGTTAGCGATATGAAAATTCATATTCATGCTTTTGGTAAGAAATAAAGAATTATGTGTATCAGCGTTTTTGTAAAATCATCCCCCAAAGGGGTAAAATAGGGGTTGATTACAAAATTCACATGTAATATTGAGTTTTTGTGTCTTATTTTTAAGAGATTTAAGAGGAGCTCGTGGCTAAGTAATAACAAGCCGCACGGGTCGATCTGTCAGGTTAAGCTACGCTTGCCGGGGTTGGTCAGTGGATGGGTGACCATCTTTACATACCGATACTCCTCCGTGCCTCGGAAAGCACGTTAAGCCGTTGGTCCCGGCTGTCATTTGTGGATCTTTGACAGTCGTTACGAGTCGTCAGAAGCCCGAAAGTCGGTCACCAGTCTTACTAAGGGGTATCGTATTACCCAGTTACTGGGTTGTGGAGGAGCTGCATTCGATTAGACTGGAAGCCGACCCCAACAAAGTTGGGAAAAGGCTAGGTAGATTGATTGATTTTTAAGAGATTTAAGGTATTGGAAATATAGTCATAGTCCGTATCTTGAATTAATCTTTATTTAATTAAAATCGGCCCGCTCAGTCAAAAGATATTAGAATTTTCTATGTACTATGTGTTTCTAGGTATTACCTGGTCAATTGGTGATAGTAATAGTAAAATGAATAATTAGTATTTTAAGGAAAATTGAATAGTAAAAACCTGTTTTATTTATTTGAAAAAACCGGACAAGGTGTGAAGGACTTGCGCCCTGAGGGTTCCGTCTCAAAGCTGTGCTTGCTCGGCTTCCAGAATTCCCAAATCTGGATTGAAGGACAAACTTTACTTTTCAATTGAAAACGAACTTTTAATAGATTCTAGAGTACCAATTTGAATTAAATACAGACTAAATGTTACTTCAAGACACGGCCTATGAATTTTTGATCCCAGATTGAAGATTAATTCACAGTTCTTTTAAAACATGTAAAAAAACCCTGTCCGATCCGTGTTGTTAGGTATCGTACTGAGAGTCCATTTATGTGGCAATATTAGGGTTTTTTTTTTCAATTTGGAATATTACCGGTTTAGTACACGGGGCGTGGGCGGCCGTCGCGTCGTTTAGCGGGTGTCTACAAGTCATAACTGACCCCTATTGAAAATTTGTTAATTTTTAATAGAGTTAGGGTAATGTACTTACTAAAAAAGTGAATTAAATAGCAATTTTTTTTTTTTTTTCAATAATAATAATATTTTTTATTACTTTTTGGTAATGTTCCCCAGTAATAAGAAACCGATTGAAGAAGTGAGATTGCAGTAGGTACCTATTTTCCCCTTTTACTTTTGCAGTACCTATTTACCCCTTTCGGATCGGGCAGGGTTTTTTTTACATATTTTTTAACTAAAAATTACCTATTTTCGGATTTTTTTCTTTACTCGAGGTTGCTTCTCGCCTAACTCCATACTGCTGGCCCGACGAGAAGTACCAAATAGTAGAAGTACCAAGTAGCCATACGGAAAGGCCATGACCTGGGTTAGGACATAGGATACTCTGAATCCCGGTAGTACGTTCCTGTGGTATATTTTCCGCCCTTTACGCGGGCGAAGCCGCGGGTAAAAGCTAGTACAGACTAAATGTTACTTCAAGACACGGCCTATGAATTTTTGATCCCAGATTGAAGATTAATTCACAGTTCTTTTAAAACATGTAAAAAAACCCTGTCCGATCCGTGTTGTTAGGTATCGTACTGAGAGTCCATTTATGTGGCAATATTAGGGTTTTTTTTTTCAATTTGGAATATTACCGGTTTAGTACACGGGGCGTGGGCGGCCGTCGCGTCGTTTAGCGGGTGTCTACAAGTCATAACTGACCCCTATTGAAAATTTGTTAATTTTTAATAGAGTTAGGGTAATGTACTTACTAAAAAAGTGAATTAAATAGCAATTTTTTTATTTTTTTCAATAATAATAATATTTTTTATTACTTTTTGGTAATGTTCCCCAGTAATAAGAAACCGATTGAAGAAGTGAGATTGCAGTAGGTACCTATTTTCCCCTTTTACTTTTGCAGTACCTATTTACCCCTTTCGGATCGGGCAGGGTTTTTTTTACATATTTTTTAACTAAAAATTACCTATTTTCGGATTTTTTTCTTTACTCGAGGTTGCTTCTCGCCTAACTCCATACTGCTGGCCCGACGAGAAGTACCAAATAGTAGAAGTACCAAGTAGCCATACGGAAAGGCCATGACCTGGGTTAGGACATAGGATACTCTGAATCCCGGTAGTACGTTCCTGTGGTATATTTTCCGCCCTTTACGCGGGCGAAGCCGCGGGTAAAAGCTAGTAATATTATAAATTCGAAAGTAACTCTGTCTGTCTGTCTGTCTGTCTGTCTGTATGTTACCTTTTCACGGCTAAACCACTGAACGGATTTCGATAAAATTTGGTAAGAAGATAGATGACATCCTGGAAAAGGACATAGGGTACTTTTTGTCTCAAAAATACCCCTTAAAGGGGTGATATAAGGGATGAAAGTTTGTATGGGAAACCCAGCATTTTTTAAGTTAGCGATATGAAAATTCATATTCATGCTTTTGGTAAGAAATAAAGAATTATGTGTATCAGCGTTTTTGTAAAATCATCCCCCAAAGGGGTAAAATAGGGGTTGATTACAAAATTCACATGATAAGATAAGATAAGATAAGATAAGATAAGATAAGATAATATTTATTTGCTTAAACATGTGTCATACATACAAGAAAATACATGCATGCGAGATGGAAACAACATTATTATTAGGTACAGGCATGTTTGCCACATGAGGTGACGTGCAAATGTCATGAATATTATTAATTAATTAAAACATTCTCTTAAAATAACAGTAAATTAGTAATTTACATCAAAACAAAAACAAAATAGAAAAAAAAAAAAAATGTTATTAAGAGTGTTATGCAATAATCATGTCAATCATTAAAAAATAATATAAATATCCAAAAAATTTAACAAACAAAAAATTTATAATCAAATCCAAATAGCTACTATGTCAATACAAATCTTTCCTCTAGGAACTCGTTAATGTTATAGTAGGCTTTATTTACTAAATATGTCTTCAGTTTTCTTTTTAAGTGTCCATTATTAAGCTCCTTCCAACTCTTAGGCAACTTATTGTACACAATTGGAGCCATATGAAAAACACTTTTGCGCATAAGTGCAGTCCTACAGGGAGGTACACATAGTTGGGTTTGGTCACGCCTGTTCCTGGGAAATTGATCTGCTATGCGCGGAAATAATTTAGGATTGTTCCTGACAAACATAATGATTTCAAGAATATAAATGGAAGGCAATGTTAAAATTTTATGCGTTATAAAATAGGGTTTGCAGCTGTCCGTAGTTTGCAAATGAAACATTGCTCTAAGGCATCTCTTCTGTGCTTTAAATGCTACTTCTCTGTCAGTCGAGTTACCCCAAAAGATAACACCATATCTGAGAACGGATTCAGAAGCTGTTAATAACGCCTCCCTATTGACATTTCGTGACAACAAGTACAATGCATAGGCACTACTGCTAATTCTTTTACTCAGAGAATCTATGTGATCCTTCCAATTTAAATGTCGGTCAATTATTAGTCCCAGAAACTTAGTGGTATTAACCGTGTCAATTGTTATATTCTTATATGCTATGTCAAGATTGGAAAATGTCAATAAACGCTGGCTAAAATGCATAATTACTGTCTTACTTAAATTAATTTTTAAATTATTATTGTCTAAACATTGTATAATATTGATCAATGTATTATTAATGTCATCTTTATATGCGTCTTTATTATTACAGGGTATAGATATAGTACTGTCGTCCGCGAAAAGAGTTACAGGATGGTCAATTGATTTAGGAAAGTCATTTATGTACAGTGTAAAAAGTGGAGGTCCTAAAACACTTCCTTGCGGAACTCCGTATGTAACGGTTCTTTCTTCCGATAGAAAGATTTCTTCATGTTTGGTTCTAGTATTCAGACTACTTATTTCGGTTATTTGTTTTCTGTCGTGCAAATATGATTTTATAAGTTCAAAAACATTCCCTCTAACACCGTACGCATCGAGTTTTTTTAATAAAATATCATGTTGGACATAGTCAAATGCCTGAGTCATGTCACAAAAATAAAGCACAGACTGGAGTTTTTTTATCCATATTTGACATGATCGAGTACAAGAAGTCATAAACTGCCATATTTATTGTCTTTTTTTTTCTAAATCCTTTTTGTTCGTTACAGAGTATATTGTTCACTTCTAAATAACAACTTAGTTGATTATAAATATAGTATTCAATTACTTTTGAGAACATCGGTATTAATGCAATCGGCCTATAACATTCCATTAGTTCCCTGTCTTGTTTTTTAAACAATGGCTTTATTACCGATTTTTTTAATGCGTCTGGAAAAATACCTTCACATATACACAGATTTATAATATGACTAAGTGGGTGACTTATTTCATCAGCTACTGTTTTTAGTATTTTTGTACTGATCCCGTCATAACCCACACTATTTGTATTGTTTAACGCTTGAATGATTTTCGATATGTCATTCGGAAAACTTGGAGAGATAAACATAGAATCCTTTCTGTTCAGAATATTTTTTGTTACTCTATGCCCTGAATTTATCGAGGGTTGAATTTTGTCAATAAAAAAATCGTTGAATGAGTTAGAAATACGGTTCGGATCCGATATAATTTCATTATTAATTCTAATTTTGGGGATATTATTCTTTGGTATATTTAATTTTGCTTCGTTTATAATTTGCCAGGTAGTTTTGGATTTATTTAATGATGTCTTTATTTTGTAATTATTTTGTGATTTCTGAGTTAAATTTATTATTCGTTTAAATAGTTTTGAGTAATTCTTAAATCGTGTTTTATTCTGTTGAGTAGGTTTTATTCGATACTGCCACAATAATTGACGTTTTTTCTCACTGCATTTTGTAATACCGCGCGATATCCATTTTTGTTTATTGTGGACATTAACTGAAATATGATTTACGGGGAAACACTGATCGTATAAAAAAATAAAAATATCTACGAACTCCTTATATGCTACATTTGGGTCCCTGGCTGCATATACGTCGGAAAAAGTTAGGTTTTGCAGATAGCCTTTAAACTTATTGATGTTGTCGTTATTGTAGTCACGTCTTCTCTTAGTCCATCGTTTAAAAGTGCATACGTTACTAATTGGACATTTCAATAACTGCGCAGTATGGTCAGACAACGCTAACTCCAATACTGTGGCTTTACAGGACTTTTTAAAATTATGCGCAAAATTGTCTATACATGTTTGGCTCTTAAGACGTGTCGGTTGATGAAGAGCTAGTTTTAAGTTAAAGCTCAATAACATATTTTCAAATTCAGTTGATTGCTTAGTTCTCCTAAGAACATCTATATTAAAATCACCTACTAAAACAATATTTTTATAATTATTTTTCACAATAGTCTGTAATATTATTTCTAATTTATTCATACATTCGTTGAAATTTTTAGCATTAGGTACTCTATAAATACAAACACAAACAATCCTATGAGTAACAAGTTCAATGGCACAGCATTCGAAGATGCCCGTTGATGAAATTTTTGCTATTATTGGCAACTCTCTCCATTGAAGGCCTGACTTCACCAGTATGCATGCACCCCCTCTCTTGCTTTCTTTTCTACTGAAAGAAGCAGCCAAGCAGTAATTCTTTAAGTTAAGGTGTTTGTCATAGCCTTCCGCCATAAAATGCTCCGTAATGCATAAAACACATATTTTCATAGACGCAACCCTGCGATGGTCTCCCGTAAAGTAACCAGCTCTGAAAAGCGTTCCTCGCGACTTCATGAAGTGGTTTTATATGGTAGTTCCAACCCGTAACATAATTACACTTTTTAGTTATACATTTATCTTCGTACGAGTTATGAGCAGCTTGTCTCATAGCTAGTGTTAAAGCTAAGTAATATTTATCTATTAAATCACAGCATTGCTGATTACTACACGCAAGACCTACATTTTCATGATTACAGTTTAGTTTTAAGTCCACTTTGGCTAGGTATTCATCACATAATTGGCGATACTTCAACAATTGAGCATGGTTTCTATTATTAAGGCTTAATCTATTCATAGGAACAACATGTACATATGTTTTACGGCGAATGACACTTAAATCGCATTCCACTACGACTGGATAATGGTCCGACCAGTTCACTTCATTTAAAACGTACACACTACGAATTGCGTCCCACCCGGACGAAGTGACAACGCAGTGGTCTAGCCAACTAGTAGTGCCGTGTGCTTCACTTAGAAATGTAAAAGTTTTTGAAGACTCACCCAGAAACTTTATGTCCGCACAAATCCAATTTTGATCGTCACAGTACCTTATCAGATCATTACCGAACAAACTAGCGATATCTGCGTTAAAGCGTCAACAATTATAAAACGTCAACGTTTACGTTTTTATCTATCAATTCGTTCAAGCTGACTGCAAGGGCGTCACATTTCGCAAGCAGGCCTGCAATGTTTTGGTGCAGCATATGTAGATGTTTAGTCACGAAAAAAATTGTTGTCAGTTGTAATTCCTTCGTTTTTGTCGATACCATGTTTTTTTATGTCAGCGTAATTATGAGTAATTTCAGCAAATAAATCCCATAAATCGTGAAATATTGTACGTAGTCCAAGATTATTGATAGTCCCTGAGTATATATTAAACATGCTGTCGTCATATTTCAGATTAAGGTTGCTGTCTAAAAGGTATGCATGTCCATGCGTCATCATGTCCAAGTATAAGAGATTATTGAAAGTCTCTACTCGACAGTTGAATAAAGTAGCGTCAAAGGGATACTTATATGTAGGCAAACAAATAATTATGTTAGTATTACTTATATCCTGAACTATACTTCTCAAATGGAATATAATATCATAATAGTCATTCGTTTTTTTGAAGTCTTCTTGCCCAAGGAGTATGATACAGCAATCTTCCATAGTATATTCTTTTAATTTGGTACCCAGTCCATCCAGAAGCTGTTTTGTATTTCCATTTGATTTTAAATAATGAAGTAGATTACATTTATTCTGAAATGCATCATCAGCAGCTAACCATACATTGTGTTTATTATTACTACTTATAATGCATATTTTCGGCTTAGTCTTAGCCGTGTGGCTGCTCGATTCTGTTAAAGGTGTTTGATTAGTTTTGAGATTTCTGTCATTATTTGAAGCCTGTGTTCCCGAATCTAACATAGACTTTCTCAGGGAACTTATATCTTCAACAGGGGTGCGTCTCATATCATATAAAGTTATTTGGTATATTTTCATTTCAATAACGTTCACAAGATATAATAAACGTGAGATATACCAACTGTTGATATAATTTCTTTACATATAACAATTATATACTCTAAAACTTATTTCGTATAATGTTATTGGATATAACGTTTATTTAATCGAAAATCACTAGGTCTATCGTTTAAAATATATATTGATACCATCATTATGGTTCCCCGATTCAAAGCAATCCAACTCGGTTATGTTAGCTTAGAAGGCTAAGGCGTGAGAGGCCGCCGAGCGTCAGATCCCCTCTATTGTTGGTGAATCATTTGGGTTAGGTTAGGTTAGAACAGTGACCATTAACGCGCGAAGGCGAGCGACCGTATGGAGCGTGCCGCGGCAGCGGCCGCCGAGTGCCAGATCCTCTCTCTTGTTGGTGAACCATTTGGGTTAGGTTACGTTAGAACAGTGACCATTAACGCGCGAAGGCGAGCGACCGTAGGGAGCGTGCCGCGGCAGCGGCCGCCGAGTGCCAGATCCTCTCTCTTGTTGGTGAACCATTTGGGTTAGGTTAGGTTAGAACAGTGACCATTAACGCGCGAAGGCGGGCGACCGTAGGGAGCGTGCCGCGGCAGCGGCCGCCGAGTGCCAGATCCTCTCTCTTGTTGGTGAACCATTTGGGTTAGGTTAGGTTAGAACAGTGACCATTAACGCGCGAAGGCGAGCGACCGTAGGGAGCGTGCCGCGGCAGCGGCCGCCGAGTGCCAGATCCTCTCTCTTGTTGGTGAACCATTTGGGTTAGGTTAGGTTAGAACAGTGACCATTAACGCGCGAAGGCGAGCGACCGTAGGGAGCGTGCCGCGGCAGCGGCCGCCGAGTGCCAGATCCCCTCTCTTGTTGGTGAACCATTTAGGTTAGGTTAGGTTAGAACAGTGACCATTAACGCGCGAAGGCGAGCAACCGTAGGAAGCGTGCCGCGGCAGCGGCCGCCGAGTACCAGATCCCCTCTATTGTTGGTGAACCATTTGGGTTAGGTTAGGTTAGAACAGTGACCATTAACGCGTGAAGGCGAGCAAGCGTAGCGAGTGACCATCTTGGCAGGTGGTAATCAGTTAGGTATATCTACTCACGTTACTAACTGTGATAGAAATTACATATTAGGCTAAATATGTTTTATGTCTTTTGAGTGGTATATCAAACGATTTTATATTAAATGTATGTTATGATTATAAAAATTAGTTATTTTAAAATTATATCAATCGTTTATTATATTAACTGATGATTATAACAAATAAAATTATAGATTCAGTTGTTATATCTTGTAAATATTAGTCATTTTGTAATTATACCATATATTACTTACCCCTTCAACAGCCCTTTGTTGAGTTGATTGCTTTAACGGAGTGGATAACTTCCTTGACTTTGGATTTGGTGAGCCTACGTCGGTTGTTAACAACTTAGCAGTTTTTTTCAAGAGCTCACATTTATTAGTGACTTCAAACAGTTTTGATTTTAAATTACTATTCTCAATGGACAGTGTGTTTATTTCTTCATGGGCTGATAATAGCTCCAATTTTAATTTTTCTATTTGACATTTTAAATGTTCTGTTTCGTCACTTACATCATCGGATATGTTGGGTAGACTACTTGCGCTGCCATCTAGCGTCAAGTTATTTGTACTTGATTCTTCGAATGTAGTCTCCGATAATGACTGAGTTCGTGCTGTTCGTATCGTGATATTCTCAAAGAACTTCATTATGGATACAAATTGAATTGTTAGGGATAAGATTTGTAAAATGTAAAGGAAAAAGAATAGCAGTTAGCGGGGATCGAACTTACGCCCAACAGGTGCTGTCTCTTAAACGCAGTGGTGTGACCGCTAGGCTAAGCGACCGTACTTAAAACGATCGAAATTGTTGACTGCACCTTGGTCTTGGTAGATGTGTCGAGTACCAGTCCAAAGGTCGTTTCTTTGTTCTTTCGACGATTCAAATGACGGTTAACTTGACGGTTGAAGAAAAACAATAATTTACCGTTGTTTATTTGTTGAATTCGCCTTTTCACCAATATTGCTCTCAAGGCAACAGTAAACACTGAGTTTATGAGTTATCACACGCATTATAAAAGAGAATTAAAACTTTAGTCCGGTTTTTATTTACACCTTTTTTTGTGTTTTTTTATTTGATTGTATCTTCACAAATTTTCACAATAACCACTGGAGAATAATGTCACATAGATATTGTTGTGTCCTTTCACTAATTGAGGCGTTTTTTCTACTTTCTTACTAGGTATAATATTTTTTAACAATTTCACGTACGGAGCTTATGTTTACACCGGCGACTCAGTGTTGCCACCCAATTGTGTGCATGTATTATTGAGTTTTTGTGTCTTATTTTTAAGAGATTTAAGAGGAGCTCGTGGCTAAGTAATAACAAGCCGCACGAGTCGATCTGTCAGGTTAAGCTACGCTTGCCGGGGTTGGTCAGTGGATGGGTGACCATCTTTACATACCGAGACTCCTCCGTGCCTCGGAAAGCACGTTAAGCCGTTGGTCCCGGCTGTCATTTGTGGATCTTTGACAGTCGTTACGAGTCGTCAGAACCCGAAAGTCTGACACCAGTCTTACCAAGGGGTATCGTATTACCCAGTTACTGGGTTGTGGAGGTCAGATAGGCAGTCGCTCCATGTAAAATACTGGTATTCAGCTGCATCAGGTTAGACTGGAAGCCGACCCCAAGATAGTTGGGAAAAAGGCTAGGAAGATTGATGGATTTTTAAGAGATTTAAGAGGAGTTCGTGGCTAAGTTATAACAGTCACACGGGTCGATTCATCAGGTTAAGCTACGTTTGCCGCGGTTGGTCAGTGGATGGGTGACCATCTTTACATACCGAGACTCTTCCGTGCCTCGGAAGCACGTTAAGCCGTGGTCCCGGCTGTCATTCGTGGATCTTTGACAGTCGTTACGAGTCGTCAGAAGCCCGAAAGTCGGTCACCAGTCTTACTAAGGGGTATCGTATTACCCAGTTACTGGGTTGTGGAGGAGCTGCATTCGATTAGACTGGAAGTCGACCCCAACAAAGTTGGGAAAAGGCTAGGTAGATTGATTGATTTTTAAGAGATTTAAGGTATTGGAAATATAGTCATAGTCCGTATCTTGAATTAATCTTTATTTAATTAAAATCGGCCCGCTCAGTCAAAAGATATTAGAATTTTCTATGTACTATGTGTTTCTAGGTATTACGTGGTCAATTGGTGATAGTAATAGTAAAATGAATAATTAGTATTTTAAGGAAAATTGAATAGTAAAAACCTGTTTTATTTATTTGAAAAAACCGGACAAGGTGTGAAGGACTTGCGCCCTGAGGGTTCCGTCTCAAAGCTGTGCTTGCTCGGCTTCCAGAATTCCCAAATCTGGATTGAAGGACAAACTTTACTTTTCAATTGAAAACGAACTTTTAATAGATTCTAGAGTACCAATTTGAATTAAATACAGACTAAATGTTACTTCAAGACACGGCCTATGAATTTTTGATCCCAGATTGAAGATTAATTCACAGTTCTTTTAAAACATGTAAAAAAACCCTGTCCGATCCGTGTTGTTAGGTATCGTACTGAGAGTCCATTTATGTGGCAATATTAGGGTTTTTTTTTTCAATTTGGACGGGGCGTGGGCGGCCGTCGTTTAGCGGGTGTCTACAAGTCATAACTGACCCCTATTGAAAATTTGTTAATTTTTAATAGAGTTAGGGTAATGTACTTACTAAAAAAGTGAATTAAATAGCAATTTTTTTTTTTTTTTTCAATAATAATAAGATTTTTTATTACTTTTTGGTAATGTTCCCCCAGTAATAAGAAACCGATTGAAGAAGTGAGATTGCAGTAGGTACCTATTTTCCCCTTTTACTTTTGCAGTACCTATTTACCCCTTTCGGATCGGGCAGGGTTTTTTTTACATATTTTTTAACTAAAAATTACCTATTTTCGGATTTTTTTCTTTACTCGAGGTTGCTTCTCGCCTAACTCCATACTGCTGGCCCGACGAGAAGTACCAAATAGTAGAAGTACCAAGTAGCCATACGGAAAGGCCATGACCTGGGTTAGGACATAGGATACTTTGAATCCCGGTAGTACGTTCCTGTGGGATATTTTCCGCCCTTTACGCGGGCGAAGCCGCGGGTAAAAGCTAGTATAATATATATATTAAATATAAATTAAAAATTGGCTCGACCGATTTGAATAATTTTTTATTTTATTTTCTTCATTACAGGGGTGGCATAGGATTTTTTTTTTAAAACAGCCGAAAAATCGAAATTGAAATTTTGACAGGACAACGTGTGACGGGTCAGCGAGTTTGTTTGTTTGTTACGCTTTCACGCTAAAACGGCTGAATGGATTAATTGGATGAAATTTTGCACATAGGTAGACCATGAACTGGAAAAAGACATAGGATACCTTTTATCCCGATATTCCTATGGGATCGAGACTTAAGTTGGTGAAACCGCGCGGCGCAGCTTGTCCAGTATAATCGTAACCAGGCAAATACAATAAAATGCCTTACAAAGGCAAAATTAAAAAAATATCGTTGTTCGCCATTGATTCTGGAATTTATAATTAATTTACTTAGTTTGAATTTCCGCGCATTATTTGAAAATATTACTTACTATACAAGCCTTGGCCGCAACTAGGCAATGGTGGACTCACGTATACCTCGGCTTTGCCTCGGCCCACATTTTCACCTTTGGCCATCAATGTCGCTTTTGCAGCAGCAGTACTGTACTGTATTTTTTTACATTTTCTAATTAATTAATAATGTAGTAATGAATTAATGAAAAAAATAAACAAAGTTCTAATAAAAAAAAGTTAGTAATAATGTTATGCACGGTTTTTACGACTTGACATCGAGATTTCTTAGGTAAACGTAACTTTAATATTAACGTATTATACACAATTAACCTTCCGGAATAAATTCTCCAAACGATGATGAAAACCTCATCAAAATCTGTTGCGTGGTTAAGAAGAACAACGCGGACATGCAGACAAACACGAAAAGCGACTTTGAAGTATAACATGTACAGATATAGAATGATGTTTTAATGGAAACGTACCAACCGTTTCAAAACAAACCACGTCGTGAAAAGAGAGGATAGTTTATTTGACAAAGGGGTTCGAAGATTTTTGTATGGAGGGTGGCCCTAACATGAAGCCTCCATTTTGATTTTTTTTCAGAATCGCGGAGAAAATCGTAAGTTATATAATATTTAGATAGAGGACACTTAGGTATACAAACAAAAAATGTCATATGACATAATATCCTAAAGCGTGTCAGGTTTCGGAGTTATTAACCGAAATATAAGTCAAAAACTGAACCCTGAAACAAGGATTTTTGCACGACTCTTAATGCGAAGCATTAGAGTGTGCTCTAAAAATTTTTTTTGCCCCATTTCTGTAACTGTTTTTATTGTTACACTCCTGCTAGTACACAGAACCTACTTAATTTATATACCATTGTATAGATGATTAAATGGAGATTAATACTGTACTTTTTAACAATTGATTTAATGCAGCAGAAATGCAAAAAGCATCAAAATAGTTGAAAAAAAATTCCTGTCCGTCAATTTATGAACCCTGAAAACATTGTAGCTTGCGATAAAATCAATTAATTGAGTCAATTTTTTTTTTATACATTGTTTCAGCCGTAGAAGGAACCCTATTGAAAATGGCTCTTTTATTCAAAGTAGTTTAATTATAATTAATAAAATACTAACTAAAATATAATATCTTTATCTAAATATTTCCAACCTTTGACTTAAGTTGCCTAGCAACCGCCAAGTAAATATCTTTGTCAGACTTTGACATTACGACTTCATGAAAAGTTATAAATTGTTCATTTTTGTTAGAAACTATGTTTTGAAATTCTTTTTCGTTTATGAATGAGTGTTATGTATGAGGCGTGCACTTTTGGATTTTCCAAACTATTTTGTTTTATTTCCCTTCAAGTAAGTATATTGAACTATGAAAACATAATTGCATCATGTACAGGTAGTATTTTAGTTAAGAGCGAAAGAGACAAAAATATAATGTATACCCTCCTCCGAATGAGGACGAGTGTTATATGGTATATGTATTATAATTATGGTGCATGGCATGGGCGTGACACCAAGAAAATCTTACTCAGCCTCCCGCTGCCTTCTTGGATGATATTATTTATACCGAATATGATTAAAAAATGTTATGTTTTATCCACGACGTGTATTCAATTAATCCATGTGTAAATAACTTAATCAACATGAAGTAACTATACAACATAAATAAATAAAGTCGTTATAATATAACAATTGTTATTTTTATCTTTGAATATCTCAGAAACGTGACGCTTTATGATGGTATTGTATATGAAGTTTTATGTTTGTATAAGTGTCCCCTATCCAAATATATGACATTTATTGTGCACATCGATTATGAAAAAAAATAAAAAAATGGTGGCGGATTTTAGGGCCAAAATCATCCTAGCCTAGCCTTTTCCAAAAATTGGTACAAGAAATAAATGGCGATTGGATTTTTTCGCGTTCATATTCAGCACTTAGCTTTGTTTTATAGCTGTTACGTGATAGGTCAAGTGAGCTGTCTAAAATATTATGAACAACTACAGTCAGATATGTATTATGAACAGGGTCATAATGTCGCGTAGGATCATATTTTAGGTATTAAATATATTATGTATAAATATCGTAGAGTTTTTGGCGAAAGTTTTGGCTATATCCAAACATTCTCGTTGAAAAGCACCACAGATGTTCTTTCTTTAAAAATTGAGTTTGTGTTTGAGCGCGATAATTTTTTAGCTAAAGAAGCTGTTAGGAACAAGTGCTAGCATTTTGAGTCGTGCAATATTATAAATGCGAAACTGAGTATGTTTATTACGCTTTTACGCTACACCGGCTGAACGGATTTGAATGAAATTTGGCACATGGGTAGACCATGGTCTACCCAGGTTATGACCTGGGTTAGGACATAGAGTACTTTTTATTCTGGTAGTACGTTTCCGTTGGATAATAACAAACCTCCACGCGGGCGAATTACAATTTACGGACTTTGGAATTGTGTATTCCAAAAATTTACGGACCGTTGAAAAAAATAAGGCATCAATATCACGCCTGTATTTCCCGAAGTGTTAGGCAGAGATGTACCTTTAGGCATCAAGTCATATCGGTAAGAAAAACCAAAATACGTTCTCCTTCATTGTTGATGAGTTGATGATACGTTCGAACTAGAATATTTTCGTTTTCTGATCATCGGATCCCGTCATGATTATTTTCACCAGTTTTTTAACCCTGTAGTTCGTCGCCCGACTACACAAAATAATGTCAAGGCGATATTTTACGCCGTCAGCATCACTAACATGTCTCGTATTAACTTTACGAAGTTTTGTGAAAGTTCAATGGACTTTGGAAATTGATCAACTTCTCAGATCTTGTTGTAACATTTATAACGTGCTTTCGAACTGCAACCGTGTTTGAGGAATATACTTTGTAGTTCTTGTCAGTTAGGACTCAGAAATTGTGTTGGCCAGAAGTTATGAGCACAAGGTCGTAGTTTCAATATTCAGTAAAGTATTTTCGTAGCTTCTAGAATGTAAATTATACAGGGCTTCTTTCAACGTTTACTTTGGACACGTCATTTCATTCATTCATCATTATCTTTATCAGTCTATTAATCGTTTTTTTTTTTGGGTGGGAAATCATCGAATGACTTCTCCCGCTCTGGGCAGAGCGGAAGAGCGTGTCAGACTCTTACTGACTAAAAGCCACCCATGTTCCTACCCTTGCCTGTGCCTGGGGCCACAGTTTCCCCTTAGGACTTCCCGCAACCCCGGTAGGCATCGGCCCTAGCGGACCCCGTAAATTTTGCTGACATCTCTTTGAGGCGCGCGTGGAACACGACGCGCTGTTGACCCGGGCCTTGGCCTTATCGGACGGCCAGCTGCTCATTGCTCTCCGTTCGCAAGCCTGCCTCTACGGTGGCCGGAAATCGGCTACCAACTCCCGACGCCCGGGGCGTCTCCTACTCTCCTACTACTCTGTTCTCAAAACGGATAGAATCAAAAATTTTACGACATGTGACATCTATCAACGCCGCTGGGCCCGCGTGGTGGATTACAGACTACACCCTCTCATGGAGAGAAGGCCTGTGTCCCAGCAGTGGGAAAATTAAGGCTGAGTATGCAACAATTTTTACAAAAAGAATACTAGCAGTATTATATCTTGGCAGTGACCGTGAATTAATTACCTACGGCAGCTCGGTAGATAGACCTCAGTCCGTGCGTAATTAATTTCCGCGCACTTGACGCTGTTGCGTATACTTGATATACACTGAAATTTCGAAGCGCGTCGTATCGACCGTTTTCTTTGAACATAGAATACTGTCCTTATTTATACTGTAACTAACCCAGCAGTGGGTTAGTTACAGGGTGGTTTTATTATTGTAGTAATATTATTGTATAATGGAATAATGGGCTGTTTGCTATTTTCAAATAAAAAAGAGAATATAGTTTATTATCGGTATAAAAAAGGGGGGAAAACGATCATAGGGCTTCAAAAAATTCGTCCGCATCGCTGTCAACAGGAAAAGTGCCCAAAACGCTGGCAGCATTGCCATATTGCAATATGGCAATGGTGATTCTTTGGCCGAAGAATAGGCCAGCCCTCTGGTTACGTGAAGAGTCGACCAACCGCTTGGCGATGTCCCGAAATACTCGATGAGCACTCGGACCCCACGGCCCTAGTGTTTCAACCCCAAACGGCTCAAAAATATAGCTACCAATAAGGTTTATATATTTGACTGTGCTGGGGTGGCTGCTGCAGGTGCAGAAAACCTCAAACGGTGTAATAAAAAAGATAGAATGCAGTTTATTTATACATTAAAACGGTACAACATTAAAAAAGAAACATAAAAAAGGCATTGGTAAACCGTGTTTTATGAAGGATTTAGGTAGATACCAATCCTTTAGGCTGCCTGTCCACCGGAGCGGAGAGGAGAGGAGAGGAGCGGAGATGTGTCAATATTAACCAATGGAATCAAAACTCCGCTCCAGAGGTGCGATTCTATTGGTTAATTTTGGCACATCTCCGCTCCTCTCCTCTCCGCTCCAGTGGACAGGCAGCCTTACAGTAGGTATTTCTTTACAGTATAAGTACCTCAAATATCACACGTAGTTTGAATTCAGCTAGTCACATTTTGTAAAACTTACTCTTTCGCTGCTTTTCCCCCAAAATTGTTACAGGTACCTTCGTTACATCAATTTACCTTGTCTGAAATAGTTGCGCAAAAACAAAGGTCTATTTACATAGCAAGTTAGTCCTTACCAAATAGTCTGAGGCCTAAAGAGACACAGATTCTCCTTAGTAGTATTATCTAACTGTTGATTTTACTAGACTATGTCTTGGGAATTGGCGGCACGAATAGGTAAACGCGTCTGCTTTTTTTGCTTAGTTTTTTATTATTATAAAAAAAAACTTAATTAAGTTTTTAATGATAGGATTATTTAATAAAAAGAACCCTCTTAACGCTCTTCTCATCATCTACCTACCCAGCCGTTTCATAACTATATTGGGATCAGCTTCCAGTCTAACCGGATACAGCTGAATCTGACCTCCACAACCTATCTGACCTTCACAACCCAGTTAAACGGTTGCCAAACGCGTCCCAACAGTGGTGTCCTTGGTGGTTTGCAACCGTGTAGATGAAGGTTTACGACCAAACGTTGAAACACCTTTGCCGGTTGCTAACCAAGGTCACCTCTGTCGGGGACGCGGTTGGCACTTGTGTAACAGGCACTTTACTAGGTAACACGATTACTTGGTAAGACTGGACATAATAGAACGTCTGTCATAAATCTTACTTGCAGCCTTCCATTAAAAAACACGCATGTCCGTTTTCGCTACAACAACGAGGCGGCATCAAAACGAAAACCTAAATGCTAGTGCGGTTTTTGATTTTCAACGTTCAGCTCAACGCTGAAAGTTGAAAATTCTACAGCGCGCTTTTATTTAGGAATTCAAACTCAAACTCAAAGCATTAATTATTAAAATTTAACCATTTACAGGCACTTTTTAATTGTTTAGTCAGAAAGATGAAGCTAGTCGCCCATTCCAAAGTGTAGTAGGTTCTTATATGAAAAAGAACGGTAACTCCTTGGACGCTCTTCTAAATTAATTTAGGTGTCGTCTAGTGACAAAAACACGGAAAACGGGCATTAACTTATATTATCATTTACCTGCCCTTATACCAATTTATTTGGGTTCGGCGCAACATGTCCCTTTCTTCCATACTTCTCTATTAGTCGTCATCTCGGTAGTTACCCCATCTCTAGCCATATTCACAGAGTCCATCCCTCGTTTGTTTGGTCTTCCCCTAATCTTATAGCCATCGATATTCATACTCAAAACTTTCCTCACGGCATTTTCCTCATTCCTTCGCATCACATGCCTAAAACGCATTAACTATCCTGCTATTTGACAGGGGCCTCCACCGACCGCTTCCGCATGGCGCCCTGTGCTAATTGTTCTATTTGATGTGCGGCCGTGCCTTCTGTCCACATCGTTTGTCAACGTAATGAACTTGTCTTGTTATATAGCTATTATATGATACCATTATAATAGCTATATCAAGGAATGTAGGAGGTAAAACGAGGTTTTTTGGAATGATTAAAAGATGGTCTCTTTTTTGTGTTCTATTTTTGTTTAAATCCCATGTACTAGAGAGCGAACCTATTGAGTGCAACTGTAAATGTTTTTTTTCGGCCGAAGACGAAAACGAAATTCGGCTTGATTTGCATTTTCAGCAAAAAACCGAAAATTAAAACGAGAAAAATGTTTTTTTTGGTTTTCGATAGGTTTTTCTTTGGTAAAAGTAAAACAAAAGCAGTGTCAATCTTTTAATCATAACCATTTTTAATCGTTTCAACTCATATCAGACGAAATGTTGTACCAAGACATAATAAAATAAATCAAATCAATTTTATTTTTCACGTTTCTCAGTGTTATTCTTTGAATTTTGCTGTATTACTTAGTTTTCAGCTGACACCAAATATTGCCCGAAATTGGCAAAAACCGAAAACAAATTCGGTCTCACTCTGTTAACCAGGCAAAAATCTAGTCTGGTACAGTACCTACTGAGAAAATTCCTGGGAAAAAACATCCGAAAATACTTTGCCCTGGGAATCGAACCCATAACCTTAAGCCTTGTGTATTTATTTTATAATAACTAACAAGTATAGCGTTGTTTAAAAAGGAGCCTTTCCGATGAAGTCATTTATCCAAAATTCCTCTATATCTATACTATAATATTATAAAGAGGTATAGTTTTTAAGGTTTTAGGGGGTAATCTCTGGAACTACTGAACTGATTTTGAAAATTCTTTTACCGATAGAAAGCCACGTTATTTGTGAGTGTCATAGGCTATATATTTTTGTTTACCGTCCAATGAAGTGGGCACCTAGTTGATATATAAATAGCAACCACAATAATCAAGACTACCCGACTGAAATGATCAGCTAAATATTCCATCTATAAATTAAATACTTATTGGAACCGTACTTATTGGCGTCGGTTAACACCTAAAACTTTAAAGACATAATATTACGCTAGTAAAATGCAACGAAAGGCGACACAAATCTACTGCTTTTAAAGCTAAACTACTATGGAAACTCGAATGGAATTAGGTATGGACTGATTTCTTTCGTTATCATGAAGTATGTGAGACTAGGCTCAGACTGTGGTTAGCATAATCTAATCAGCCTATAATGTTCACTGCTGGGACACAGCTATCACACATTTTCGTAAACAATTCCGACTAATCTGTTTCATTTTGACAGTTCAACAATATTCATTGCGTTATTTACGTTGTTGAGCAGATTTTTTTTTCGAACTTGTGAAGCCATGAATTAGCAATTTGTTTCAAAACGATTCAAATTCTGATTAATTGTGTGTTACATAATTAGGGTACAGGTCTCCTCTCGGTGAGAAGGAGTGGGCTGTAATCCAATAAGCGAGCCCAGAGGGTTGTTAGATGTCACATGTCTTCGAAAATTTGGCTCTAGGAAATGCCGGTTTCCTCATGATGTTTCCTTCACATGAATTAATTTACACAAAGTAAAGCGGCTGTCTGGGTTCGAACTTACGGCCTACAAATCGTAAGTCAAGACCGTTACCACTGGGCCACCACTGCTCTACTGGGCCACCCCTGCTCAGACTCTGATTAGTTAGCAGTATTTATTGAAGGCAATGCACTTAATGGCGCAGGATAATTTTTATCAGACGTGGTTGTCGTATTAGTAGTTCAGCAACTTCAATATCATCAGGATTGTGCTGTAATAATAGCAGTTCGTCGTGGACGTGGTACGACAGCGGCTCCCCTGACATCATCTGTCATCAGAAGACAGCCGCCACGCAACCATTGCCGCGACGCTCTGCAAGTATGAGTGTGACCAGCCAGTGTCACTCTTCCGAGCTCTTCGGTGATTCCAGTAACTTCGTAACAAAACTAGATGCCGTCACTTGCTGCACCGTCACACTAAAGGTGAACACATAGCACACACAGAAAATCGGAAAGGGATCCTCACCGTATCACCGCGGTTCGTGAGCTTGTCCCGAGGCGAGGCGATTACGTTACGTTTCCGATAAGTGTGCGTTGCAGTAGGGAGTTTCATACAAAGAATACTGAATGGCTCGAGTTGATACGGTGACGATTCTTTTCCGAGTTGATATGTGTGCTATTTCCTTAAAGGCGCCATTCAGTACTCGACCGCAAGAGGCAACTGCAGGCGTGTCGCCGCGACACGACTTGGTTTATGAATTTCTATGAAATAGCTTCCGTAGCTAGCGACACGTCGTTGGCAGCTACGGGCAAGCGACATACGACACGTGTAGCCCGACCACAGACCAGTAGTGCCGCCAACGCTCGTGCGATTACACGTTTTTATATCATCTATTTACCGACTGGAACACGGGTTGCTGCTGCCTACTCTCGTTCGGATTCATACTGCAGTTCGGGTTCGGAGTCATACTGCAGTTGACGTGTCGCCACCACCTGACGCTGTGACACGTCACCTGCAGTTGCCGCCTGCGGTCGAGTACCTTGATAACTCATTGGAAAGTTTTGAGTATGAATGTGAATGGCTATACGAGTAGACGACAACGAAACGATGGATGGACTGTCTGAAAGATGATATCGATAGAAAGGGAGTGACTATCGAGATGATATCGGCTTATACAGAAGAATGGAAGAAAAAGACATTGCGCCAAATAAATTGGGGTCGAGATCTCGCGATCTCTCGAAGCTCGAGAGAGAGAGAGAATTGATTAGTTGGCTCATGAACGAATAGGAGGATGTGACTATGCTGATTAAATGTATTTTTTTTTGCTTTTCGTTTCTTACCTTCTAGTAGCAGAAGAGATTAACTATTGACAGTTGAGGGAAGTACGCGCAGGAAAGATTTTAAAAGCAAAATAATACCCCAACTTAGGTTTGTTCAACACAGTCCTCAATATCAAGCAGTGCGGATTTTTAACAGGTCGCCATTGGACTTAAAATCCATAATTTACAAGAGATCATTTAAATCAAGACTCAGAGCCATCCTATTGGAGAAATGTCTGTATTCGATAGACGGTGACATATCCACACTAGTCTCTTTTTTTTTTTGATATTGCTTAATATTTTGATTTTTTAATTGTATTGAATGTTAATTTGTAATGTTACTGATTTTTATTTTGTATAATTTATTGTATTATAATGTGTTAGTTTTATAGTTTTAATAAAAGTGTTTTTATTTATTTATTAATGATTTCAAACAAAATGTGAATTGTTCCTGAATAAGTTGAATTGATAGGCGTTTCGTTACGAGAACCAGTAGTTTCAAGAGAGACAAACCAATTTTCTGTACCGATCATAAATATTTTATATCTCGCAGTCGAAGTAGCATCTTTTGAATACTTTAGCCAGACTTTAAAGCTTAGACGGGCTTACCTAAAAGCTGCTCTGTATAATTTCATGTCCACCGCGCGTACGATTTATTGAAATAAGGTCTCGTTTAAAGCCAACTCCCACGGTGGGCCATATCGCGGACGCGCACCAGCCCGCACGAGGACGCACCGCCACGCACGCGTACAACGCGCGTCTGCGCTACCACGCACGCTAGGTTTCCCACGGTGCGTCGTGCGCGTGCGTCCGCGATATGGCGCACCGTCGGAGGGCGGCTTTACACGGGAAAACTTTCTCGACCGTCAAAAAGCGAAAATAATCATTAAGACGCAGATACATGCCAGTTAACTTGAGTGGTTAGCTTGCGTGTTCTGTACTGAGCTTGTAAAAACTACGCAGTAAAAGACATGACGTCACACAATTCCTGCATCTCGCAGTTAGAGTTTACCAAGCGAAAAACATAGATAAGACTATCCGAAATCAACATATGGGCAGTTGCCCGCCAGACATAACAACCCGTCTGGTTGGAGGATCCTCCCTTTTCTATGGTGGATGAGTGAACTTTACACCCTGTTCCTCATACTTCTAAATTGGTGACCCCGAGAATGAACGTCAACGCAGCCTTCGTGCAACTACTTCAGCGTGACGTCATCATCATCACTCCCGCAAGCTTTCGTGAGGCGAGTCACACAGCCAGCCAGCACCCACGGCTTCAACGGGTATCCTGACCACCAGCATGCAGCGAACGCGCATTCCTGGTCATCACCCTCAGCCACATCACCCCGACTCACTGGGGAATCACCGCAATCACCTCAATCACCGCAATCACCACAATCGCCGCAATCACCGCAAACAGTTCCGACCCACCGTGAACTGTGCGGCACCCGGTTCCGACTCACTGGAACCACAATCACCATCGCCGCAATCACTGCAGACAGTTCCGACCCACTGTGAACTTAGCGGCACCCGGTTCCGACTCACTGGAACCACAGCTGGCACTGTGAAGCATCGCAAGATCCAAGACTCAGACCACTATCGACCTCCGGTCTCCGGAGGGGAGTGATGTAGCGGTTACACCGCGACATAAAAAACTACGCAGTAAAAGACATGACGTCACACAATTCCTGCATCTCGCAGTTAGAGTTTACCAAGCGAAAAACATAGATAAGACTATCCGAAATCAACATATGGGCAGTTGCCCGCCAGACATAACATTCCGTCTGGTTGGAGGATCCTCCCTTTTCTATGGTCGATGAGTGAACTTTACACCCTGTTCCTCATACTTCTAAAAGCTCACCCAACGCGTCGTACGTCCAGCCAGTAATAGGACTCGCTCATCAAGGAGCGCGGTCCCCAATTTGACGCATTATTAAACTTATTATACATAAGACACATGTATTTTAATAAAACACGTATACTAAAAGATTAATATTTTAATTATCCTTAAAATGGTGAAGGTTTCAGAAAAATACGCTTGATAGCTTTTGCGTAATTCTCAGTTTTTTATCCGCGTTAGACACAACTTTACAAATTAATTTAACTATGTAATGTAATTTAACTATGTAATGTAATTTAACTATGTTATGTAATTTAACTATGTTATGTAATTTAACTATGTAATGTAATTTAACTATGTAATATAATTTAACTATGTTATGTAATTTAACTATGTAATGTAATTACTATGTCATATAATTTAACTATGTAATGTAATTGAGAGCAGTGGTGGCCCAGTGGTAACGGCCCCGACTTACGAGTTGTAGGTCGTGGGTTCGAACCCAAGCAGGCGCTTTACTTTGTGTAAATAATTTCATCACCACTGCTCTCAAAACGGTGAAGGAAAACATCGTGAGGAAACCGGCATGTGTTAGAATAAAAAAAAATCGAAGACATGTGACATCTACCAACCCGCACTGGGCCCGTGTGGTAGATTACGGCCCACTCCCTCTCACAGACAGGAGGCCTATGTCCCAGCAGCGGGAACATTAATAGGCTGATGATGATGATGATGTAATGTAAACATAATCAAAAATATTCGTATAATGAATTATTAAGAAAATGCTCATATTTAATATATATTTTTTCCAAGTCATTAACGCTACTCGTTTAGACGTAATTTTCGGTATAAAATCATTAAAAGTAGCTTATCGTCGCCTTAAATGCCTGATCGTTCCCAATTATATTGTGTTCGGCTTCTAGTCTAACCGGGTGCAGCTAAATACCAGTATTTTACATGGAGCGACTGCCTATCTATCTTCTACAACTCAGATTGATTATGATTAATAAATAAATTATGATCAGTAAGTTAAATTAAGGTGTTTATAAACGCATTTAAGGTGAAAGCGTCAGGGTAGCCCGCGAAATTCAAATTTTCTTACGTTTTTTGCAATTTGCAGGTCAGTATCAGGTTGTATGTTGATCTTAATATGATTTGCGACCATATCAAATGTTTATTTATAAAATTATAATCATAGAAATCATCAATACAACTCTATAAGTTCATGTAATCCCGTTGAATGACTATTTCATGAAATTTTATTTATTTATATATACTTTATTGTACACCAGATAAAACATTACAAAAAGAATAAGTAATACACTACAAAATATACAATGGGCGGCCTTATCGCTTACTGCAATCTCTTCCAGGCAACCATGGAATGGACAGTGATATTCTGGACATAAAATGGGGCTGTCTTTGGTGCAAATAAAAAGTATAATATTACAATAATCAATATACTATAATAGATACATAGATAAATGCTTTATAATAGATACATAGATACATACATACCAACTATATAAGCAACGTAAATAAATGACGATTATTATTACAGCTAACGACGAGAACAAAATAATTATAACGACAAGTAATGTTCCTTCACTAGTCTTTTAAACACAGGCAACGATTGCGCGCGCTTTATTGGAACTGGTAATGCATTCCACAAACGAGCAGCCTGGACAGTAAAGGATTTGTCAAGGAAAGTTGTGGAATGCATTGGCATTTTAAGCTTCAGGTTATCTGATGACCTTAATAATTTCGTGTGGGAGTCACAAAGAAACTGAAAACGTTTCTTGAGATAAAGAGGGGTGGAAGGGGAAAAGAGCACATTATACAAAAGGGAAAGAATATGAGCATTCCGGCGAAGGCGAATTGGCAACCACTTGAGCTTCACACGAAATTCGGAAACATGGTCATATTTACGTAAACCGTATATAAACCTTATACAAAAATTTTGAAGCCGCTCAAGTTTATCGAGTTGGTCTTGAGTAAGGTCAAGATAGCTGGCATCAGCATAATCAAGGATGGGCAGAAGAAGAGATTGTGCAAGCGCAATCTTGGTGGCTGTCGGTAGAAAATTACGTAGTCTTTTCAAAGATGCAGCGGAAGCAAACAGCTTGCGGCTAACTTCCTGTAGCTGGGCAGTCCAAGAGAAGTTCTTATCAATGAAAATCCCCAAGTTTTTAACTTTCTCGCTGAAAGGGATAACTGAGCTGTCAAAAAAAACTTGGGGAAGAGTCGTCCAGTCAATCCTTGAGACCATCCTAGAACTGCCCACCACAACAACCTGCGTCTTTACGGGGTTGACCATAAGTCCATACCTCTTGCTCCAGTCGCATATACGAGCCAAATCACGATTAATCGTTAAAATAGCATCTGAAAGATTTCTTAGAGGAGCACGTGAGTAAATTTGTAAGTCATCTGCATAAAGATGGTAGGAAGAAATTAGTTCATGGGAGATAGAGTTAATAAAAACTGCGAAAAGTAAAGGTGATAGCACGCCACCCTGTGGTACACCGGCAGAAGTATTACTCCAGGAAGACAAGGTCTCGCCGATGCAAATACGTTGCCGGCGACCGAACAGGTAACTTCGAAACCAGTCAATTACCGATGGAGATATATTAAGAGAGCATAGAATGCCAAGCAAAACATCGAAATCAACAGTATTAAAAGCATTACTGAAATCCAGTAAAGCTAAAACCGTTAGATTACCATTTTCCATGGCTGACCTTATATCGTCCGTAATATTCAAAAGTGCTGTGGTGGTGCTATGACCAGGACGAAAGCCGGACTGGAAGGGGTTGAGGAGATTATTTTTGGAGAGGAAAGTGCTTAATTGATTGTGGATTAACCGTTCGAGGACTTTGGATAGAAATGGTAAGATGGATATTGGACGATATTCAGAAAAGGATGCGGGATTGGCCTTTTTAGGTAATGGAATAATTTGAGCATCTTTCCATGAACATGGAAAGACACCACTAGACGCGGAAAAATTGAGGATATGACAAATGACGGGAAGGATTACATCCAGCACAGGGACTAACATATTACGGCTGATACAGTCACTTCCTACTGCGTTAGAAGCAATCGATAGTATGCTCTTCTTAACATCACATGCGGAGAATTGACCAAAAATAAATGGAGAATAACTGGGAGTCGGAAGAGAAGAAAGATAATTCAAAGTATTCAATTTAATTGTCCTATCAAAATTGGACGAAGCAGTAAAATGATTATTCATTGCATCGATGTCTATATCTTTTGGGATTGAATCTTGTTGGGTTTTACCGACCCCCAGTGACCTAAGAAACTTCCAAACTTTGGATGCGTCCCCATTTTGGACAGAAGTATGAATATGATGGCTATTAGCTTTCCTACATACCTTATTGCAGTGTATACGGATTGAGACATATCTTTCCCTGTTAGCATCATTGGGTCTACGCTTAAATTTAGACTTTGCCGTCACTTTTTTGTGCATTATTGTTCTAATTTCATCTGTCAGCCACGGCGCCGGCAAATGTCTAACCTTGACTGCTCGAACAGGTGCGTGACAATCATACAGCTCAACAAGCTTAGCCGTAAAAATACTAACTTGTTCATCGACTGATGCAGAGGCAAATAGAGCAGACCAATCTATATTGTTGGCATCCTTGCAAAGACCATCAACGTTCATACCACCAAAATTGCGTTGCATGAGAATTTTAGCTTTAGCCTTAGGCGGGCGAATTTTGTATGAAAGAAAAATTAAGTCATGATAGGAAAAGGCATCGGCTGAGCATTGACCATGCTTAGCGACGCGATCAAGAGAGGAGACAAATATCAAATCAAGAAGTGAAGGAGTAGAGTTAGGAAAATGGTGAGTGGCACTCAGTGGAAGAATGGTAAGATTACTGGAAGCCGAAATATTAGTAAGAGAAGAAGAGCGATGGTCGTTTTTCAGAAGACATGTATTAAAGTCACCCATGATTATGCTATGACTGTAAGAAGGGATCAGCATTTCCAAGAGATTTTCAAAAGATTTAAAGAAATTGACGCGTAACGATGGACAGTAATAGACGCCAAGAAGTAATTTCGAATGATGTAGTTCGACTTCAAGAAACAAATGTTCACCAGCATCTGATGGCGGTGGCTGCGCTGACACGTTGACAATAGAGAAAGGAATATGCGTGCGGAGATATATGGCAACACCACCACCAACAGCAACCGCCCGGTCGTTTCTTATAAGCTGAAAGCCGGGAAGAGAGTAGCTAATTGAAGGGAGACAAGGTTTTAGCCATGACTCTGAAATAAGAATAGCATGAATGTTTTTACAATCAAAGCTTGCCAGCATATCGTGAAAATGAGCCGGAATGCTCTGGGCATTAATATGTATAACGTTAAAATTCTTAGGTACATCAGAAAACTGCGCTGCAAGACTGTCAGCAAGACAAGGAATACTCACAAAACTGTCGTCGGTGCTTGTTATTGATAAAAAACTGTTATCATCACTGCTTTCGTCGATAGACATAAATATATAAATAAGTAATACAATAATATAATCTATATATAATACAAATATATAACAATCCTAACTAACACAAAAATAAAATAAAAAAGCAACTAGTCCACCTGCCGGTTGCGTTATTAAATTAAAAGAATCAAAAATGAAAAGATTTAAAAATAAATAATTGCAGTCCGGGTAATAAGATGAAAAAAAAAGAAACAGCAAAGAGCAAGACATTTGAGGAAAACATATAAACAAGAAATATAAACAAACCATGACAAATTCTAAAAAGACTAGGTACCAGTGCACCACTACATAAAACGGAACGCACCGATGCGAATTGACGTAATATCTATGGACTGACAGTAAGTTGATTTGTGACACTAGCTATATTGAAAAATTCATAACAAAACAAATTGAAGGTATAAAACAAAACATGTTATTACCCGGACTTAGAATAAAACCATCACAAAGAAATCACTTCTTTAAAGCAGCAGCACGCTTGAACCTAGCGGTCTTCGCAGCAGCAGCTACTGGGACAGAGGCTGGCACAGCCGATATTGGATCAGTCTGCTTGAGGTTCCTGGGATTCGGCGCAATCCTTTCCAATTCAGAGAGGGACTCAATTCGATGCCGCGTATCATTGGGACCAAGGACATATACACAGCCTGCCTTAGTCCAGCTCTTGCTAACACCGCATCTTTCCCTCGCAGCCAGGAACACGTCATGCCGCCCCTTTGTTAGGAACTCGGACATAGTGACGCCTGAAGCCTTTAATTTGGATTTGGAGAACCATATCCTATCGCGGACCTCTAGACTGCCAACCTTGAAAAGGATAGGCCTCGTTTTATTAGGTACGGCTCGTCCCATCCTGTGACATCGGCTGATGTCTGCAACTGTAATTATGACATTTGGGGATTATGCTAACCTAAGAAGTTGTATTGCTGATTCTAATGATTATTATTCTGTAAAACCATATTGGTTACGCTCGCAAATCATATTTTAATCAAGATACAACCTGACACTGACCTGCAAATTGCAAAAAACCTAAGAAAATTTGAATTTCGCGGGCTACCTTGGCGCATCCCCCTTAATCGTTTGAATCTTCCGTTTATTAAAGGTCTTGTGGAATTTCGATTGTACATACCTCAACCCTCATGATGAAAATATTATTAAAACCTTAAATTTTTACTTACAATTATTTTCTTTTTAGGGTTCCGTACCCAAACGGTGACAAACGGAACCCTATTACTATGCCTCCGCTGTCCGTACGTCCATCTGTCTATCAGTGGGCTGTATCTCGTGAACCGTAATAGGTGGACAGCAGAAATTTTCACTTATTGGGTATTTCTATTGCCGCTATAACAACAAATAATAAAAATAAAATAGGGTTAAAAACTAAAAATTAACTACCTTCATAAATATACAAAAGATATCGTCGCAAATTATTGGCAACCCTGAATATTACACCTGGTTTCGTGAATTTCATCAAACTAATTAATTCTCCGTAATGTTTTTACCGAAATCCACTTAATCAGTGGTAGATTTTATTTTTTGACGTGAATAGGCGATTTTTAAATAAGGGTTCCTAATACGTATGAAAGCGATGATATTGCTATGGCTATCTGCGGTTGCCATTGCATTCAAGACTGCGCAACTGAGATGGTTTTGGTTCTGCCATATTCTGTAGTATGAAATAAATACTATTATGTACGTGTGAAATAGATACTGGCCTGTAAAGGTCTCAATACAGAGCAAAGACCTTTTCTCACGCAAGAAAAGAATAAAAAATAATCGGAGCAAGACCCAGTGGGTGGGTGTTTATTATCTTGAAGTAACTACCCATAATGATGATGTGCAAATTAATCTGGCCTTCTTCCAACATTTTGTAGTAGTATTTATCTGTTATTAACATAATAAGTAGTAGTAATTTTTAGCAATCTGTGAAACAATAAACTCAACGTTTGATATTATGAAGAATGGCAGGACTCAAAATAATGTAATTTGGTTGTCGTATTGACTTCACGTACATTTGTTAAAATAGTCTTAAAAGATAGAACTTAAATACTGAAGAGAAAAGTGGCCCTAGAAAATTACTTTGTATATTAAGGGGGATGCGCCAAGGTAGCCCGCGAAATTCAAATTTTCTTACGTTTTTTGCAATTTGCAGGTCAGTGTCAGGTTGTATCTTGATTAAAATATGATTTGATTTCGAAATATGATTTCGAGCGTAACAAATATGGCTTTACAGAATTATAATCATTAGAATCAGCAATACAACTCCGTATGATAGAATAACCCCCAAATGTCATGATTTCATGAAATCATGACATTTGGGGATTACATGAACTTATAGAGTTGTGTTGATGATTTCTATGATTATAATTCTATAAATAAACCATTTTTTATTATAATGCAAATCATATTTAACTCAACGTACAACCTGATACTGACCTGCAAATTGCGAAAAACTTAAGAAAATTTGAATTTCGCGGGCTACCCTGACGCTTTCGCCTTAAGCCACAGTACATTGATAGTCGTGTCCCGTGCTCCATGCACTTTTTTGCAAAGCAGACATAAAACGGATGTTGCCCAAAAAAATAAAAAACTGAAACTTGTTTCTTGGATTGGATCAATGTTCCTAGCCTTTTTCCCAACTATCTTGGGGTCGGCTTCCAGTCTTACCGGTTGCAGCTGAATACCAGTATTTTACATGGAGCGACAGCCTATCTGTCCTCCACAACCCAGTTACTGGGTAATACGATACCCCTTGGTAAGACTGGTGTCAGACTTTCGGGCTTCTGACGACTCGTAACGACTGTCAAAGATCCACAAATGACAGCCGGGACCAACGGCTTAACGTGCTTTCCGAGGCACGGAGGAGTCTCGGTATGTGAAGACGGTCACCCATCCACTGACCAACCCCGGCAAGCGTAGCTTAGCCTGATGGATCGATCCGTGCGGATTGTTATTACTTAGCCACGAGCTCCTCCTCCTGTTTCTTGGATTGGATGATTGACAAAATGTCTTTTGTTATTATTATGATCACATACGCACGCTTCTGAAATTAAACGACACCAACACTGCCATTCTTCTTAATTATCAAGTAGGTACCGAACTTTTGGCCACAGCTTTGTGAATTCTATTTATCGACGGGCTTGACGCATTACTTATCTAAATTATATCCATTTTCGTGTGACAAACACAACAACTTTATGGTGGCCTGAAAGCAGAATAAAAAAAAAACAAACAAATAAACACTCATGTTTATTATTACTTAGCAAGTAAACATAGCTGTCTTCACAGACCACAATTTATTTTATTAGACAGAAAGAGGGTAGTACCCAGAAGTTTCTATAATCAATTCTTACGTCATAAAATATCAAGCTGACTTTACTGACTATTGTGTGAGTGAGCAGTGGTGCCCCAGTGGTCCCTGACTTACGAATAGATCATGGGTTTGAACCCAGACAGGTGCTTTACTTTTTGTAAATAATTTCATCACCACTGCTCTCAAAACGGTGAAGGAAAACATCGTGCAGAAACCGGCAATTCCTAGATCACTGGGCTCACGTGGTAGATTACAGCCCACTCCCTCTCGAAGAGAGGAGGTCTGTGTCTCAGCAGTAGTATTCATCTGTGGCAGTAGGAACATTATAGACTGATTATGACTGCCTATTTGAACTCTGTATGGTCTCAGCAACCGTACAAACACTTCGGAAACGCAGCAACCCACTTGGATGTCGTGCGTCTCGAATATTTTACTATAATTAGAACGTATTAAGCAATACGTATCAAGTACGACAATTACTGTGAAACTAATCACTTGACAAAATAATAAAGAATACTACATTTCTACTTAAATTGTTACCTTCCATTATACATAACTTTTAACTTTACTTGTAGTTCAACCTACATACTTAACCAAAACAAAGTGCTTGTGTAAACCCAAATACTCGTAATGGCTAAAACGATACCCCTTGGTAAGACTGGTTGCAAGAACATCGGGATTCAAACCAACAAAAAAAAAAACTACGTAAAAGCTACTAAATTGCTTAAACAAAATACATAAACGTTTTAGTTACAACAATAATAACCGTAAAACTTAAAAAACAATCAATGTCCAACACATCTAGGGGGACTGGCGACATCGTTTGGCGCACTTCCAAATGTCCCCTTGTTTTTGTCATTATTCTGTTCCAAGTTTTGCTTGCCTCGTTAGGTCTGTGTAGGTAGTAGAATGAAGTGCTTTATTATGCTTTTAGAGAAGATAAGGGGAAATCTTGCAGAGGAGCTTGTGACGATAGTGCGCGCGGAACTAGTTGACTGCTCATCTCATCACAAATCATCTCGCTATTGCAATCTCATGTGCGTTTTGTCTAAACTAGCCGGATCTTTCACTTTGCGACGGCAACACGCGTTGAAAGTATCACAAATCATCTCGCTATTGCAATCTCATGTGCGTTTTGTCTAAACTAGCCGGATCTTTCACTTTGCGACGGCAACACGCGTTGAAAGTACCACAAATCATCTCGCTATTGCAATCTCATGTGCGTTTTGTCTAAACTAGCCGGAACTTTCACTTCGCGACGGCAACACGCGTTGAAAGTACCGGCTAGTTTAGACTAAACGCACATGAGATTGTAATAGCGAGATGATTTGTGATGAGATGAGCGGCCAACTAGTTTCGCGTGCACTATAAGTAATAATAGCCGCACGGGTCGATCGATCAGGTTAAGCTACACTTGCTACGGTTGGTCCGTGGATATCTTTACATACCAAGACCCCTCCGGTCCTCGGAAAGCACGTTAAGCCGTTGGTGACGGCTGTCATTTGTAGATCTTTGCAAACAGTTGTTACGGGTCGTCAGGCGCCCAAAAGTCTGACAACCAGTCTTACCAGTCTTACTGTGTGACCTGAAAAGCTGGTCATTGTTGGCAATACCAAAGGAAAGAGAGCACGAGGTCGGTCGCCAACACGACGGTCCGACCAAGTAAAAGAACCTACGTCCTCAAGCACAGCCGGCGGTGATGGCATCTTTGGACCGGAACCGATAGAGGCAGATTGTCCATTTAGAGGGGTCCAGTGATTACGATCCTCAGTGATGTGGGACCGATTGAAGAAGAAGATTGTGTTACCTAGTAACTGATCTGTGGAAGTCAGATAAGCAGTCGCTCCATGTAAAATACTGGTATTCAGCTGCAACCGGTTAGACTGGAAGCTGACCCCAACATAGTTGGGAAAAGGCTAGGAAGATGATGAAGGGGAAATCTTGCAGCTGATTGAGGACGTAAGTTTAATACGCCTACGCCCATAATCTTGTCACTGAAAATCTCGGGATGTATCAATAGCGACTGCTAAACGTGGTGTCCTGGGTTCAATCCCCGGATCCTGCTAAGTGCAGCCTCTGTGGTCACTAGACCACCTGTCTCAGACCCAGAGGTCCTAGGTTCGATTCCCAGTGGGGGCAAAATTTTCTGCTCGGTTTGGTTGGTGGTAGGGCTTGTTCGTCCGCCGAGCTAGTTATCACCATCTTATCTAAGTCTGTCGCCATGACAACAATCTTCCACCTGATCATCACTTACCATCAGGTGAGATGCAGGCAAAGAGCTTGCCAGTCCGGGATAAAAAAAAGAAAAAATCAGGCAGTCTTTGGGGACTGTCGATAGAAGTGAAAAAGCGTTATGTGACGATGACGCGAGTTACATAGTTTTTGTTCACCCAAAAAGTGCTCAAAGCGCCTAAAGAAGCTTTCATAAAAAATAAAAAAAGTTATTGTGGTTATTCCATTAGAGCATTCTAAGTAGGCGGATGACCGGCGAGACCCCGAATATCCGCATTCCACATTTTGCCAGCCAAATATGGAGAAAACCCACATTTTGCTGGCAAAATAATAAAAAGTTAATAATAAAAAATTATAACTATTAATACTCCTTCGGGGAAAAACAGATTTTATGTTACCTTATTATTAGGTTAGGTACCTATTATTATTCCAATATATTATATCGTAACTATGGAAACAGCAGTAGCATGCTTCCCATGTGCCGCATAATTCACATGTAATTTAATATCATAACCAGTTCGACCATTTTATACGATAATTTTATTTTCAGTTTACGTGCATAATTAATTTTATTCGCAGAATTACCCAATTTGATTGAATAATTTCGGTGGCTTTCGAAGTTTCAGTAATTTTAAATTGAAGTTCTACTGTATTTTCAATTTTATTGTAATACAATTGTTGTATTTCGTAAACGGAGTGTTATTTGTGTAACTCATTAATAAATTTATTATGTAGAAGTTAATTGAAATCCAGCTAGCTGTAGTGTGTTTATTGTTTTGTTGTTTTTTATAGATTGCGTCTGCTCTTGACCTCGATCTCGCCTGATGAAAAGAGATAGATAAGGTCTATGATGGAAAGAGCGAGCCCAGAAGATGCCTGTTCACTCTTGCGTTGAAGGCAGACAGGTAATATTTTGTGTTGCGCTATGTTAATTATTTTGCATTACTATTTTATAGAATCAAGTTTTTCTAACTGCCAGACAGCTGTGCTGCTGGGGAGTTTGTTGCGCCAATTCTTCTTCCCAGCTAAAGTACTAGGAAGTGGTGAAAGGCGGGCGTTTTGGGAGACTATCTTAAGTAATTTTAACGTTCGAAAAGTGCTGATTCTCCGCCTAATTTAAAATAATGACGTTTGGTTTGATTTGATATGTGGAAATACAGACGCGGGCAGAGAGTTCCACACTTTGGCTGTGCGCGTAATAAAATAGGAGAAGCGTGGGTACGACTGGACGGGATATCAACCAAGTGCGGATGGTACCCTGCAGTACGCCTGGAAGTACGGTGATAGAAGGGCGATGGTGGAATCAGGTCGTGGAGCTCCTGCGCACACTCTCCGAAGTACAGTCTGTAGAAGACCGACAGGCAAAACACATCGGCTTTTTGCTTTGCGCCACCGAGTCAAGTGCAGCAAACTGGTATTTTGATGAGCCTCTGAGATCATAATTATACTTCAGGCGATAGTAGTAGTTGCGTTAACGCGGGGTAAACGCGGCGTTAAATAAGCGCCCACTGAGGCCCTTTCCTAGCTGGTCGGTACGTCAACGGTGCGGGATCAGCATGCTCAGTACACTTGGTACCGAAAGCTAACCAGGCGCCTATATTTCAATGAGCGTTTCCTGATTGGCTTTGTATACGCGGGAGCGGGGTTTCGGTTCACCGCGTCTCGGTAAAGACATCCAGTGCGGTATGCTCACGTCACGCGTTTTACAGCATGGTCGGTATTATATTTGGTACCGAAAGCTTACTGCGCGCCTATATTTCAATGATGCCGCACTGCTGCTTACCGACCAATGAGGAAAAATGAAAGGAGTGCGTCATTGTTTCGGTATACCGAGAATACTATATACAAGGTGGAGACGACAATACAACACAAAATTAAACAGCGTGTCCCTAATGACGTTCCCATTCCGCATACAAAAATTCAATTGAATATATTCAATAGTTTAGTCAATATACTCGTAGCTCGGCAAAATCCATAGTCGGCTCGGGTTAATCCGTTTATCCACCCCAAAAAATCCACCCTAAGGTTGATATTCGGAAACGTATTCCCAAGAATCCACCCTAGGCTTAGTTCGATAAACGGAATTTATAGGCTTAGGGTGGATCCGGCGTACACTAGATTTAATTTGTATGAAAAAGTATTTTTTTATTTTCTGAGCTAGGATTTATTTGACAGTTCCAAAATACTCATATGCATTAGTAGTGCCAGTATTTTCATTTATTGTTGTATTGTAGTCTCCACATTGTATATAGAACTGCCCAATGAGGAAGCGAGCGTGTGAATCATGGTGCAATGGGTGCCTTAATAATATTTTGATTTTCTTAGAAGTTACCCCTCATAGAGTTTTAATAGAAATTCATCTGCCTTCAATACGTAATTGTACATTTAGTAGGTATATGAACGTCACGATACGCGTAAAAATGGGTTCGCCTTGATTAATGTGCGTGACTATACTTTTATACTGCTAACATAGAGTGATGTTTATGTAGCTGACTGTAGCGCTTATATCGACGTTTGTGAGGGTCAAATTTTCATAAAATGTGGTTAAGTTTTTCTTGTCTTTAAATTCCTATTAAATGATTGCCTCTTTATCTTAGTGTTTGGAAGCGTAATTGCTGAGCCGAGGTCTAAGATTAGATTCCCAGGTGGAGTAGTGTTGTTATTGGGTTTTTCAGTAGCAAAAGTTTCTTAGTTTCTTAGGTTTCTTAGGATTCTTAGGTTTCTTAGGTTTCTTAGGTTCCTTAGGTTTCTTAGGTTTCTTAGGTTTCTTAGGTTTTTAGGTTTCTTAGGTTATTAGTTTTTAGGTTTCTTAGGTTTATTAGGTTTCTTACGTTCTTAGGTTTCTTAGGTTTATTATGTTTCTTAGGTTTTTAGGTTTCTTAGGTTTATTAGGTTTCTTAGGTTTCTTAGGTTTTTAGGTGTCTGAGGTTTATTAGGTTTCTTAGGTTTCTTAGGTTTCTTAGGTTTCTTAGGTTTCTTAGGTTTTTAGGTTTCTTAGGTTTCGTAGGTTTCGTAGGTTTATTAGGTTTCTTAGGTTTCTTAGGTTTCTTAGATTTCTTAGGTTTCTTAGGTTTCCAAGTAACTGGCTAATGGAATAAAGTTAAAGATAACTGGTAAAATGTGGATGTTCCATACACCACATGTGTGGATGTGACCAGTTAAATTTAGTTGGATCTAGAAACGCATTATTTAAGAAAAGCATTTTTGTAATGGCTCCAGAAATGTATAATAAATTAACAAAATGCATAACAAGGTGTAGAAAGTGTTGGCCAATTTAAAAGTTAATTATTCTTATTTCTAGTAGAGAAAAACTATTATTCCATACACTACCTAACTTATTTAACTTAGCTAACTTATTTAACGTAACTTATTTTATTTTAATGATTTAATGAATTGAATGAATTGTATGTAGTTGTGATTAGTATGGAGTTGTGTGAGTAGGATTTGGTAAATAAATAAATAAATATAAGATTTTTTTAAATGATATTTTTTATTTTTCTTGACATTATCTTCTTTGTTAGACTTGTTATTGCATGTTTCCGAATTATTATAAGTACTTATTAAAATAATTATTTGTATACCAATTGCATTGGTAGAACATAGAAATCATAGAACTTTGATTTGAATTGATTTGATTTGACACTTCTAACACTATACCTTCGGAAACTCCTAGCGTGACGTTTTGTAGTTTTCAGTTTTGTCAAGGCATAGATCTACCGCAGTCCAGAATTGGAAGTATCTTGCGTAAATGTAGGTAATAAAAACATCGTTAAATATTTTTTTTTTTTTTTTTATTTACTTTTGTCATTTTTTACTTTTTTAAATTTAATTATAGGTATGTGAAAGCTTGTCCCTACCTCATTAAGAAATTGTTGGAAATATATTTTACCCTTCTCTTACACGATATTAATTAACCTTTAAACTTTCATAAAATTAATTAAAACTTTTAAATGCCCTGTTATTACAAAACCATTAATGATCTATTCAAAAAACATCAGGGTCAATGACCGCTGTCAGGGTTCTGTCATATTCGAGAATTTTGCTTGCATACATTTTGTTGAGCATTTTGTACCACAAAATGAGGAGCTCTTGGTTAAGTAATACCAGCCGCACTGGTCGCTTTCCGGGGTTGGTCAGTAGATGGGTGACCATCTTTACATACTGATAGATTGATAAATAGAATAATCTTTATTATGTACACCATAAAAATTACAGACATAGATTTAGAAATTTTACATAGGGTGACACAATGGTCGGTCTTATCGCTAAAAGCTATCTTTTACAGACAAACTTTGGATGGATTAAAGTAAGAAGGAGAGACAATACTGCAGGTAGTGGTGTACCCTTTACATATACAATAAATATATACATACATAAAGCATAAACTTATATGTAAATATTATATAAAATTATAAACTTGAAACAAGAACAAGGAACTATACAGGGTGGCAGGGACATCGACGCAAAGCCGGTTACCATAGATTCAGTACATGATTCTGAACCCCCCTGCATTTAAATTTTTCGTCGGTTATTAAAAAAAAATCTGCTGTTCCATACATTTTGACCGCGTAGGTATTGCACTTTTCTATGAAACAGCAGATTTTTTTTAAAATAACCGACGAAAAATTTCAACGCAGGGGGGTTCAGAATCATGTACTGTATCCATGGTAACCGGCTTCGCGTCGATGTCCCTGCCACCCTGTATGTAATGATGATTTTTAAGGACAGAGGAAGTGTTTTATTACTAGAATTTTAAAAGTGGACAAATATCAGATCAGACTGTAATTACAGAACCTTATCTACTGGGAATTTTCTGGTTGCTGAGATATTGAAGGTCAAAGTTTTAACTGTTTTTCATTAAATCAGATTTTAAATGTTATAACCAAAGATATAAATATGTCCAGATAGACAGTAAAATCTCTGACCTTGTCTAAAAAAAATAGCGTCCAACTGTTAGCCGCTAAATGCATGCACATTAAAAAAGCAGAATGACAGGACAATGAAGTGGCGCGAGTGTACGACGTAGCTGTCACGCACACCAGCATAAAAACGTTAAACAAGCCAACTTTTGTATGCTGGTGTACGTTTTAGTTCTTTTGCAGCGCGATACTATCTAGAATATTAGACATATTATAAATAATCAAAGGTTGAAAATCAAACTTTTCTCAAACATGCTTGGAAATTCGAACATTATTTTGACAATCTTCTTCGAGATAAATCGAAATTGCTGTACTGGTCGAAAACAAGCGAGCGCCCGGCCGGCAATCTTAGTATGAAAATCCATATTGTCGTGTGTAGTGGCCAAATAAATTACTATGAAAACTCATATCTGTCGTGTTATTTAATAATGGAACTAACTTTTTACTTCAACACATGGCAACCAAGGAGGTAACTTATCAAAGATTTTATTTGAATTTCGAACTGGCTTAGCAAATAGAGTACCTAAAGAAGAAACAAATGAACATACGCATAATATTTCTTTGTTCGTCATTGATTCTGAAAAATGTGTGCCTCGGCACACATTTTTACGATCGTCCATCAATGCCTGGTTGCGGCCAAGGCTTGTTTAGGACTTTTCTCAAACAATACGCGGAAACTCAAACTAAGTAAATAAATCAATGCCCTATTTGCTGGCCTCGACAGTAATGTACTATAACTTTAATTCCCCTTACTACTCTGTACCATTGCATCCACTCATAAGCACAATGTTTTGTGTGCAGTACATTGCACGCTGCCATAACCAGCGATTTTACACACCAATAAATAAAAGTCGTTTCCGAGCAATAATTTTCGCTCAATGTTCCTTAGATGTCAAGAATGCGTAGATAACGGGTATGTGATAGGTATTTTTACTCCCTGTTTGTCGGGGCTGTGGGCTGTCCGTCAGAACCCGCTGTAACATGATCTGACGTAGGGACATGGAAACAGAGCATTGACGGCCCGGTTCCTGGAAACCACGCAGGGGCGAACCTGCCGCCGTTCCAGTCAAATCAATGATTGGGCCCCGTATCATTAATACGGCGTATACGGCTGTGCTAGACGGGCCAAACTACAGGGGCCCCTCCCCAGGAAATAGTGGCAGCATAATATCCCGAGTCAGAATGCTATTTGATTTGTTTTGTAAAAAAAACAATCCCTCCACCACACACACCACACACCACCACACCACACCACATCTCCTTTTGAGTTTCGTCGCAGTCGCGAGTAAAAACGGTCCCCAATAAATTTTGATACAGGGACCCCTTTAGGACCTAGATACGCCACTGAAGGCCCGGTTCCTGGAAGGCTCACCCGGAGTTATATTGAAACGTCCGTAGGCTCCGGCATTTAGGAACATTCCTGTCACGGAAAGTTCAATGACCGCTACGATAAACGGGCAAAGGAAAATCTGACATCCCTGACTTCGAAAACAGACATAAGAAAAGATGTGGGCCACTTTTGCCTGGAACTACAGGAATAATATTTCATTCTTAGGTCTCAGGTCTCAGGTCCAGTTGAAAACCAGCGTCAGGCACTTATAGTGTCTGGGTGTCAGGCATTTTTTGCTGAACTGGACCTTTTTAGCGCAGCCGTGAGGCACACTCCCGTGCTAATTTCAATCGCATTTTACACTTTTTGTTAGATTTTATTTTTATCTTTATACTGTTTGATTTATTTTTATCTTTATTGTTTGATTGTTTTTTATCTGCTGTATAAATTGTGTGCTTTTTGGTCTGTGTTAAATAAATTTATTTTCTTTCTTTCTTTTCTTTCTTTCTTAGTATAATATATAAAACACAACGTTCGTCCGTCTGTTAAAGTGCTTATATTGCACGACTCGTAATGCGAAGCATTAGAGTGTGCTCTACGATCTAACTGTTTTTATTGTTACACTCCTGCTAGTACACAGAACCTACTATGCTAACCTACTAACTACTACTACTAACCTACCTTTATATACCATTGTATAGATGATTAAATGGAGATTAATACTGTACTTTTTAACAATTGATTTAATGCAGCAGAAATCGAAAAAGCATAAAAATAGTTGAAAAAAAATACCTGTCCGTCAATTTATGAACCCTGAAAACATTGTAGCTTGCGATAAAATCAATTAATTGAGTCAATTTTTTTTTATACATTCGTTTCAGCCGTAGAAGGAACCCTATTGAAAATGGCTCTTTTATTCAAAGTAGTTTAATTATAATTAATAAAATACTAACTAAAATATATCTTTAACTAAATATTTCCAACCATTGACTTGACGTGCGTAAGTTGCCTAGCAACCGGCAAGTAAATATCTTTGTCAGTCGTTGACATTACGACTTCATGAAAAGTGATAAATTGTTCATTTTTAGGGTTCCGTACCCAAAGGGTGACAAACGGAACCCTATTCATAAGCCTCCGCTGTCCGTCTGTCTGTCAGCGAGCTCTATCTCATGAACCGTAATAGGTAGGCAGTTGAAAATTTCACAGATTGAGCATTTCTATTGCCGCAAGAGCAACAAATAATAAAATTAAAAATTAAAGGGGGGTCGCCATACAATAAAATTAAATTTTGAAAAAAAAATAATCTGACCCTGGCATGTGGGGTATCATTTTCTAGAACTCATCGAGTAGAGAATAAATATAATTTTTATTTGTTTATATCTTCAAAAATGATGAATTCGAGGGCCGTAGAAGTTGTCTGTTTTAGACCATTTTTGAACGAGCTCTATCTCAACAACTAAACAAATTAGGAATTTGAAACTTGTGTGTATCATGTTCATGTAACATATACTGTTTATAATCAACAAATACTAAAAACGCCGATTCATAACGTATTTTATATAATATGGGCGATTTTCTGCAACTTAAAAAAATAATTTTGTATTTCATTCTAATATTATGCGATATAAATTCCACAGATAACTATTTAATAGTCGGAGTAATGACATGGAATTAGTAAGTACCTACTATCATGGCAGCTTATATTATTTCGATCATCCAAAAAGGTCTACAAAATAAACTTTCTTCACAAGATTTTAAAACCGGCCAGTATTTTTTGAGTTTAAGAACTTTATGGACTTTTTTCAAAGTATCCCCAGACGGTGTTGATGTGTGTACCTCATGTTAAAACTACACTCCAATAGACAATATATTCAGTAACATTGAAATGAATGCTGGCACATACAGTGTACTATTCAGTAACCGTTGTGGATACAATTTCATATTGAGAAAAATTATTGGTGTAAAAATATTCGGCCACGGCAGCAATCTCAACGGAGACTGGCCTTCGTCGGCGCGGGAGATATTATAGTGCACAAGTGTGTGCGCAAACACGAGTGCACTCTCTCTTCCCTCACTCTCATAGTCCGATGGGATGTATAAAAATAATAAGTAAGAAATAATAGATTTCTGTATGACTATCGAAAATAACGTAAATAAAATACCTGTATTGACCCGTGCGTTTGCACTGGCGAAACATCACGACAAAACATGTTGAAATCTCTAGTTCCTGTCAAACATTGTATGAAAAATTGACAGAAAATAGAGATTCCAACATGTTTTGTTGTGAATGTTTCGCCAGTGCAAACGCACAGTTATAATTAAAATTTGGTGTACTACTTACATTCTATTTTGTACAATATAGTCTGATGTAGCAAGAGAAATCCTTTTATTTATAAGTAACTAGCTTTACCCGGCCCGGCTTCGCACGGTTAGCACTAAGTACTTATCTACGGCGCACCTACCTGTCCTAATTACCTATTTCTACCTAATTACCTACCCTACCTACCAGGGTAGGTAGGTACCTAACCTACGCTACCTACCTACTAATACTATGTTAGTAGCAAATAAATAACTTTGACTTTAGTTAATGCATGTTACTGGATAAAGTTAACTTAATATTTTTCTATTAAAATAAATGAAATATACTCCTACACCTATATTTTAACACGACAACATTTTTTCATTAAAATTAGACAATTTCTTTACAAATCTTTGTTTTTTTATAGCGCCTCTGTTGTTACCTTTACGAAAGTATTACAAAAATTCATAGAGTTAAATCTTGTACGACATGGTATGGAACCCTTCGTGTGCGAGTCCGATTCGCACTTGACAGATTTTATTAAACTATGTTTTGAATTTCTTTTTCGTTTATGAATGAGTGATAAGTATGAGGCGTGCAGTTTTGGATTTTCCAAACTTTTATCTTTTAAATTCATACAAAGTTTTAATGAATTACTATGGTTTAGAATACCTTAGTCCTTGAAAGCAAAGCCACAGGACACAGCTAGTTTATATTTTAAAATGAAAATACTTTTCAAACATTCTTGTAACAATATTTTTTTACCTTTTTATCTACAAAGGAAAAAACTTTTTGCGTTTATTTTAGCTTGTACTAAATAAATGTATTTGCTTTCTTTTAAATAATATGCTAAAACTAATTACACATATCCCTACCTGGGGATTGAAACCAGAAATTCACACTCGATTTATACTACACCAAACCGGCTGCATCGTAAATCTTCCCAGAAATAGCATCTGTAACTGAAATCTTAATTAACGGAACAATTATATCGCAATAAACGGATGGATTTGTGGCCGCAGTGTAATGTGATTAATAGTGTAGTATATAAAATTATATCGTGGCTAAGTAATAACATCCGCCCGGATCTACGCTTGCCGGGGTTGGTCTGTGGATGGGTAACCATCTTTACATACCGAGACACCTCCGTGCCTCTGCACGTTAAGCTGTTGGTCCCGGCTTTCATTCGTGGATTTTTGACAGTCGTTACGGCCGACGGGTCGTCAGAAGCCTGAAAGTCTGACAATCGGTAACCAGTAGTATATATTATACAAAAATATATTAATTGTAATTCTTATTATATCATTAATTTATTTCCTAATTAAAGTAAATTAAATTGTTTCTGATCTGATTTAGTTTAGTAGCTATAGCTAGATTTATAATAACTTATTTATTTTAATTAATTGTGGTGTTAATTTTGGTGGTGATCGTCTAGTGGCAACCACTGATCTTTAAATATGCCTTATCTGCGGTACAGTGTACAATACAGTGGACTGCAACATTACTACTTAAAGTTTTGTTAACCTTATGTATTATAAAGGTTGTATTATTATAATCCCTTAATAAATAAAATAAAATAAAACCTGTCTTACCAAGGGGTATCATACTACCCAGTCACTCATGGGTTGTTGAGTGTAATGTAATAAAAGACGAGTCTGGATGACAACTGCTTTAATGTCATAATTAATAGACAATCCACAACACCTTCCCCTTAACTAAGACAAAATAATAATAAAAAACAAACTTAAAATCATTAATGCCAATTGGATAAGATAAAAATTATAATAATTAAATAACTTAAAATAATAATTAGTTCTACATTAAAAAACAAAATGTGTATACAAATTCCTAAATCTTACTACGGGTATGAGGTGGCGAGTAAGATGACGATACATTTATATTGGTAGGTGGCTCATAATCATCATCCCAATCGTCCCCCGAAAAATACTCGTCATCCCTATCAGACAAAATATTGTCGGCAGGAACTGGGCTTATCAAAATATGTCGACGATTACGGCGATAAATCCCTTTTTTGTTTTTAATAATATAAGAACGTGGAGTTAACGCTTTTCCCATAATTTTACCACGGCTTCTTTTATTTGCGTTTCCTAACATTATAACCTCATCGCCTAAATTCAACTCTGGTAGCGTTTTACAATGCTGATCATAGTAACTTTTAATTTTTATTTGTTTTTCCAATAGTTTTTTATATTGTAAGCTATCACAATTTGTTTGTTTTAATAAATCTGGATGGACTGGTAGTCTACAATTTAAACGCCGGCCCATCATTAACTGTGCAGGAGAATTCAAATTTTCCCGCGGTGTATTCCTGTAACTTAGCAAATTTAAATAAAAGTCGGATTTACTGTCTACTGATTTTTTCAATATATTTTTTATAGTTTGAACTGCCCTTTCGCTCTTACCATTGGATTGAGCATAATACGGAGATGAAGTGACGTGTTTAAAACCCCATTCTAAAGCAAATTTAATAAAATTACGACATGAATATTGTGGACCATTATCACTGATGACCGTATCCGGTATACCATACCGTGCGAAATTTTCTTTCATTAATAATATTACTGAGTTTGACGAAGTGTCTTTCAAATGTGCGACCTCAATAAAACCAGAATAATAATCAATTAATATTAAATAACTTTGCTTTCCATACTCAAATATATCTGATCCAATTTTATTCCATGGTAATTCTGGTATAGCTACCGGAATCATAGGTTCCCTACACGGTTTGTTTGCTGTTTCTTGACAAATTTTACATCTCCTAACATAATCCTCAATATCTCTTGTTATACCCGGCCAAAATATTACTTCACGAGCACGTCTCTTACAACGATCAATCCCTAAATGCCCTTCGTGAATAAGCTTTAACATGTCTCTACGCATAGAATGTGGTATCAAAACCTGTTTATCTTTAAATATTACACCATCAACACAATATAGTTCATCTCTTATAGACCAAAAGTATCTTAAATCATTGTGTATGTTAAACTTATCAGGCCACCCTTGACTAATATATTTTAGCAACAATTTTAAACACTCATCTTTGCTAGTTTCCCGCTTGACGAGAGTAAACTTATTCTGCGACATGGGTATATTATTTACTACCATTTTAACTTGACATAGTATAGCCCTGCTAATTTTATCGTCATACAAATCCGGAAGAGGTGCCCGTGACAATGTATCAGGTATGTACATATACTTCCCAGGCTTATAAGTGACCACCAACTCATAAGCTTGAATCTTCAACATCATTCGCTGTAAGCGAGCTGGGACTGAGTCTAGAGATTTTCTAAAAATGCTTTCCAGTGGTTTATGGTCCGATTCGACGACCACACTACTTTTTCCATAAATATACTGATGAAACTTTTCACAAGCGAATACTATTGCCAACATTTCCTTTTCTATTTGTGCGTATCTTTGTTGTGTGTCAGTGAGCGTGCGTGACGCATACTCTACTGGACGCCCCTCCTGCATGAGCACGGCGCCCAGAGCCACACTGCTCGCGTCCACTGACAACACCACCGGATTACTGACATTATATAAAGAAAGAACTGGTGCATTACATATCAATTCTTTTAGTTCATTGAATGCGTCTTTGTGACCAATTTCCCAACACCAAGACATATCTTTTTTTAACAATCTGGTCAGAGGAAAAATATGTTCTGAGTAATTAGGTATAAATTTAGAAAGATAATTTACAGCCCCTATAAACCTTTCTAAACTTTTCCGATCTGTCGGTTCTGGCATATTATATATCGCTCTTACTTTCTCAGAATCCACTTTCATTCCATCTTTGTTAAAGATATGACCCAAATAAGTTACTTCCTCAACACATATACGACATTTATCTTTGTTGAATTTTAAATTGATTTCCCGTGCCCTGTTTAACAGCTCTTTCAAACGCGTATCATGTTCATCTTTATTCCTTCCCCAACAAATGATATCGTCGATAAACGAATCTACCCCTTCTAGGCCTTCAAGTAATTGCTTGATTTTCGCATGAAACACTTCAGGTGCACAATTAAGACCAAATGGCAATCGCAAATATTGATATCGCCCAAACGGTGTACTGAATGTACATAAGTCTGCACTTGCATTATCCAGTTTTACCGACCAAAACCCTGAAAATGCGTCTAAAACTGAGAAATACTTAGCACCGTGAAACTTAGTAGCCAATTCATTTATTGTTGGCAGTTGAAAATGTGCACGCTGTATCGCCTTATTAAGCGGCCTCGGATCTAAACATATACGTAATTGCCCATTTTTCTTCGCAACAATCACTAATGAATTCACCCATGGAGTTGGATGACTCACTTTCCTAATGACACCTAACTCAATCATTCTATTTAACTCATCTTGTAACTTATCGCGAACTCCTATTGGTACCTTACGGGTGGCACAAATCACCGGCATCACAGTTTTGTCTACAACAATATGATATTCACCTGGCAAACAGCCTAACCCATTAAACAAATCTTGATAATCTGTAAGATTTATGTTATGAATTCTTTTAACTAATCCTAAAGTTAAACAAGCTTGCAACCCCAGCACACTCTGATAATCACTAACCGCAATTGCAAATTTTAATTCATACGAAACACCTTTATACCACCATTTTAATTTGCAAATGCCTTTTATAGGAATAAAATCACCACTATAAGACTGCAATCTAACACCTTGTTTGCCACTAATTAGCTTACTGTCATAGCCTAACAATAAAAATCGATTATACGATAAAACATTAATGTCTGCTCCCGTATCTAATTTAAATTTTTCGGAACCACACTTCCCTTGGAGTGTTTCATACCAATCCTCCGATGAAGAGTTAATCTCTGAGACATTATACAAAACTGATATAAAAAATGACTCACAATCATCTTCTTCATTGCCTTTTGCTTCAGTTAAACCTATATCGTACATTTTCTTAACTCCTTTTTTCAGCTTGCACATTCTAGCAAAATGTCCATGATTTTCGCACAGATAACACTGTACGGAAATAGCCGGACATAGACTGGGTTCATTGCATTGGCCTCCGCACCTGAGACAATTTCCGATCTCGCTTGAATGAACAACTCTTCGGGCTGTGTTGGAACCAGCAGTAACACTGGCCATACCACGCCCTTGTCGACGTCCGCTGCCGCGCCAGCCGCCGCGCCCACCTCGGCCGCCTACACCGCGCACGCCAACTGCATCGACCTGCACCAATCCAGATGTACCAGCACCACGCGTTTCCAATAAACGTCGATTATCTATTGAAATTTGGTCAACCTGTACAATTTTAATAGCTTTTTCCAACGTCAGGTCCTCTGCTCTTAATAAACGATCTCTTGCTCCAGTACTCTGTATCCCACAAACAATACGGTCGCGAATCAACTCTTCTTCCAAATTTTTGAAGTTGCAATTTTTGCTCAGTAATCGCAATGCCGTAACATACTGATCTATGGATTCTCCTACTTCCTGACCCCTTGTAAAAAAGTTGTACCTTGCTAATGTAATATTCTGTTTGACTCCAAAATATTCATCAAATTTCGTGAGCAAAAGTTTGACATCATCACTATCGCTTTCCTTGTCAAAAGAAAATGTCTCAAAGACTTCAAACCCCTCAGGTCCGATTAAATTTATCATTAAGCTGGCTTGAATACCAGTTTCTTCTTTTTGCACCCCCGATGCTTTTAAGAATAGCATAAATTGCGACCTCCAACGCCGCCATGCGTCAGCCCGGCTGACGGAGCTGCCCTCCAAACACAATTCTGTTGGTGGTCGCGCGTGTTCCATAGCGCTGTTGAACCGTCCCTGACAATTTTAAAGACCACAACGTGCTTTTATTACCATATATTCCATTTAAATCGAATAATTATCCCACCGCTGTCACCATGTAATGTAATAAAAGACGAGTCTGGATGACAACTGCTTTAATGTCATAATTAATAGACAATCCACAACACCTTCCCCTTAACTAAGACAAAATAATAATAAAAAAACAAACTTAAAATCATTAATGCCAATTGGATAAGATAAAAATTATAATAATTAAATAACTTAAAATAATAATTAGTTCTACATTAACAAACAAAATGTGTATACAAATTCCTAAATCTTACTACGGGTATGAGGTGGCGAGTAAGATGACGATACATTTATATTGGTAGGTGGCTCATAATCATCATCCCAATCGTCCCCCGAAAAATACTCGTCATCCCTATCAGACAAAATATTGTCGGCAGGAACTGGGCTTATCAAAATATGTCGACGATTACGGCGATAAATCCCTTTTTTGTTTTTAATAATATAAGAACGTGGTCAGATAGGCCGTCGCTCATGTAAAATACTTTTTATTCAGCTACATCCGGTTAGATTTGAAGCTGATCCCTACATAGTTAGGAAAAGGTCAGGCAGATTGATAGATATTACATTGTATTAGTCGAAGGCATTTTTTGTTTTATAATGTTAAGATTTCGATACCCATCTCTTCTTCCGAACTTCACTAGATAATTTAATTTGACGCGTTTTGCCCAGTATACAACAGTTACATAATATATAACTCAAGCTGCATTTTCACTTAGCGTTGTCAACAGTTCTGAGCGACTAAGCGTTTATTCGCGCTATAAATGAAAATACTCGAGCGAGTGAACAGAGGGCCTAGTGTGAGTTTCTTTTAACCTTCTCGATTTTAAGTATCGACCGCGTTCGGCGCTCCGATTGGCAGCCGCAGTTAAAAGAAACTCACACTAGGCCCTCAGGTTTGTCCAGTAATATTATCGGTTGGACTAGGGGAACGAATGCTCGCTCGCTCATTCTTTCAGTGAAAAGGACGACTTCCCGAGCGCGCATGTCGTTCATGCAGACATGTTTTCTGTTTTGAGCGAACATCGGCAGAACACCAAACATTTGTTCTAAACAAATATTCGCTCGGCAGGGTATAGAGAAAACAGATGTTTTCTGTTTTGAGCGAACATTGGCAGAACAGCAAACATTTGCTCTGAACAAATGCCCGATAGGGTCCATATTGATCTTTTACTTTGTTATCCCATCTGTGTAATACATATGGAATGCAATAAGGAATTGAGTATTGAGCAAACATTTGCTCTGAACAAAAGTTCACTCGTTTGGGTAGTGAAAACTTGGGTTTAAATAAGATCCCGGTACATATAAGTTCCGTTTGTCTAGGATAAACGCGATGCCGTAGTTATACAGGATGTAAGGGTAAACACCGTTGTCACTCAAACTATGGGTAGTTGGCTTAAATATAAACATAAAAAACCGAGTAAAAAAAAATTACGTTATTTTCTTTAACAAATATTAAAAAGGTTATTGTCCGACACCGTCCGCAAATTCATGGATATGCGCCCGCCCGAGTGACGTAATCGATTGCTGCCTGTCCTACCTACCTACACAACACATGAATAAATACAATACAACCTTTTCCTGACTTAGGACAGGCAAAAATACCTACCTTAGGAATTGCGTGACGATTCTAAATGTACATCTTTAAAAAAATAAGTTGTGATTTTCCATTGAATTTATGTTCTATAAACGAAACCAAACCACTGGTTTGAAGGATAACGGTGTTTAACCTAACACCCTGTATTCAATTTAACTAAAAACGTTGCTCTATAAAATAGATGAGATACAACATTTTCACTAGAAATAGAAACAGGAAACTTAAACTAGATTTAGATTTTATTTCCTCTGCAATTCCAAGGTAGAAAAACATTGCGTTTAGTGCTTGTCGGGGACAATTTGTGCTAGTTTATCGTTTTTTTTGATAGCATTATTTTGTAGATTTCTATCTACGAAATAATCATCATAACATCACGACTAGTTTCCACGAAGGGTTGGACAGAGCTGTACTTATAGTACATTCAGTTATGTTTAAGTCCCATGTAATAGGGGGCGAGCCTATTGCCATCAACCGGGCAGGAATCCAGACTCCGGGCTGCTACTGAGAATTCCCTCTTACGACGTAACTTATTTTCTGAGTAACAAAATGTGTGTCTTTTAAGTTTTAATCGTGTCTGGGGGATATTTTACCCCTACGATTGATCTGACTGCTTACAAAAGTGTTGAAATAGTTTCCTGCCTCCCTAAGACTAATATGACGTTATTTTTTGCGAGCTTTGAAGCGTCAGGCTGTAATTACCGCCGACGGGAAGTGTCTGGCAGTATCGATTATTAATTATTAACCATATTCATAATATAAAAATCAGCACGCAGACTTTAAGAAAAGTGAGCAAAATTTGGCACATAGCCTGTGTGATGATACTTTTTATTATTCCTACCACCAGCGCGACTTATCGCGCGACGCGACACTGGTTCTTGTTATACCGTGAAGTTTTCTTAGAAATTGTATTGTTCGTGTCGCGCTGGTCTGCATGACCCTTTATTCGGGTGAAACCGCGGCGCCCAGCTTGTATAAATGATTTTATTTCTGTAAGTAGTATTGTACCAATAATTTTACACGTCAATCAATACTACCAAAGCCCTCTGTTGACACGTACTAATGTTATAAATGCCATGCCAATGGCCCTGACCTGGGTTTAGGACATAGAATAATTTTTATCCCGATATTCTCACAGGATCTAGACTTACCTATGCGGATGAAACCGCGGGGTGCAGCTAGTATACAATATTGTAAAAAATGCGAGAGTAAGTTTTTTTGTTTGTAACGCTTTCACGCTAAAACGACTGAACAGATTTGGATGAAATTTGGCACATGGGTAGACCATGACCTAGATTAGGACAAAGAATACTTTTTATCTTGACATTTGCTCAGGATTAAGACTTATACGGGTAAAACCGCGGGGCACAGCTAGTACGTGATAAAGGTTAGTACAACCTTATCCAAATATTGCTCCATCATCTCATTAAATAGATTCTCCGATCCGGAAGCTACGTCACCACATTACCCCAACAGGAAGTGTGTAAGTACTTGCGACTAATTAATTAGTGTCAATAATTATCCGAGCGAAATTAATTATTATGTGTTCACGATAATTGACTTCGGATCAAAGACTAGGAAAATATATTCCGTTAAATCAATAATAATCTGTAAAATTTGTATTTCCTCATTACCATTCCTAGTATTAAATAAGCTTAGCCCATGTCTATTTGCATAAGGCTATGTCCTAACTAAAGCGATCGTCACGCGAACATGCGATTGTCGCGTTCATTTTGTTCGGTGAATTCGAATGCGACAGAACATTTTCAGCCTATAATGTTCCCACTGCTGTGACATAGGCCTCCTCTCTTCGAGAGGGAGTAGGCTGTAATCTACCACGCGGGCTCAGTGCGGGTTGGTAGATGTCACATGTCTTAGAATTTTTTATTCTAAGACATGCCGGTTTCCTTCACCGTTTTGAGAGCAGTGGTGATGAAATTATTTACACAAAGTAAAGCGCCTGCTTGGGTTCGAACCAACGACCTTACAATTCGTAAGTCACGGCCGTTACCACTAGGCCACCACTGCTCTTTACGACAGAGCATGTCTTCCATTTTTTCGAACAAATGAAAATGAGTGACATTTACGAACGTGACGATAGCGTATTCCGGCAACCAATTACTTCGGTTAGGACAAGGGGTAAGACTTTGAAACATTTGATTTTGATATGGTTTGTACCTTCATTTAAGGTTTTTTTTCTACGAAGATCACTGCCAGACTGCGGCCTGCTACTGAGAAGTGTATTAAAATTATGACCCGAAAGCGCGACGCGATTCTAATAAAACAATTTCTAAGAAAACTTCACGATTATTGTTCCATTATTGTTCCATTATTGTTTGTATTAGAAATAATACGAAAAGTAGAACTTATCACAACAATGCGAAGTCTATTAATTTGTTCATTAACGTACTGATGGGCTCGCAAATTGATTCCATGATACGCATATCGGCTAAGGTAGGGCTGTCAAATGAAAGTAATGATTTTTGGTAATAAATAAATGGAAAAATATCCGGAGTCACATGTCGTATTGAGGCATAAATCGAACAGATTAGTTTGTTTTATAGCTTTTATTTAAATTATTTTGGGGTTATATTATATATATACAAATATGCTAATAAAGCCGTTTCATTTGAACATAGAATAGTTAAAAAACTTTTTTTTTTTTTTTGGTTTTAAAGTTTGACTATATGTTCTCTAGAGGGCGCCATATTCAATTTATTGTGACGCCACATAGTCCATAACCAGCGGACGATTAAGACAGTCTCACCATCTCCGAGTAGGTTAAATTCCAGTTGGTACATCAGTGTAGAATCGGAAAGTCCCACCTATCACGTCACACAAATAATATGATTTAAAAAAACCACTAAATAGCAGGTTTGGTCCCTCAGCCCTACATATCATACATTAAACAGACAGACTCATCAATCTCGAGCATCGACACAAACGATAATATTTGTACTCGACTCGTTCGCTATTGTTTCTCAATCATTTGGTCATCCATCATCTATGGTTAGGAGTTTGATTCCCGATTGATGTTGAACATGTTTTGGCACGAAGTTCTTTAACACGGCTTGCGGTAGGAATTGACTGGTAGAAGTCGGCACGTAAGAAAACAGCGTTATGCCCCTCAGACTGCGACTTTCTGTCGAAAGAGAGAAAGTGAGAATATTGGTGACTTTTGCATGTAATTTTTATTATTTATGTATATTTTCTTTTGTATAATGTACAAGTAGGCTAATTTATTGAAGCTTCCTATAATTTCGATACATGCAAGATATATAACTACGTCAAAGACTTCGTTAATGCTATGTACGTATTTAGTTGGTAAGGCTTTTGAAAATAAATACATTACTGGCATATCTGACATTTTAGCTTTGATCCTGGGATGGCAATGCATATGCGAAGCTTCTGACGTTGTTGATATTCATAGTCAGCGGTAAGCACTTACCTCTAGAAGGCTCGTTTGTCACCCGAGAACAGAAAACCGGCCAAGTGCGAGTTGAACTCATACATGAAGGGTTCCGTACCACCATACAATATTTACCACTACATTTTTATGAAATACCTGTGTTTTACTGTGTTTTACTTTATAATATTTTTGTTATTTGTTGTTAAAGCAGGAATAGTAATACACAATCTTTGGAAATTTTAACTGTCTACTTATTACGATTCATGAGATACAGCCCGCTCACAACCAGACGGACGGACTTAGTAATATGGTTCCGTCTGGAACCATTCAGTTACGCTACCCTAAAAAAAGGACATAGAAAATATTTTATTTACTGATTTACCTTTGTATATATGTAGCGAGTATTAAACGTTTAGTTTCCACGTAATTAATGGTTTACCTACGTGCATTCAATGTTTATATGGTTCGAATATATCGCATATCTTGGTACCTTCGCGGAAATTGCTCGTTAATTGGTCAATTGTGCAACCGTGCACTATAATTTTATTGTGGTTGTTGGTGTAGGTAGGATATCGTTTTCAACGATAATTCAGATTGTTATCGGTTTGTTTTTGCCGTACTACAATTAACTGAGGCTATCGTAGTCTACTGTCCTCCCCGTCACATTTGAAAACTAGCGTCAGGCAGCCATTGTCTGGCATTAATGCTGAAATGAACCTTTTTGTCGCAGCCGTGAGGCACACATTAATTGTCAAAAGATAATTATAATTATTACTTACTGAAGTGAAAACTTCTTTAGCGCGTTGTACACTTTTTTAAAGATAAGTATGTAAGTAAGATCCGTTGCCTAGCAACCGACAAAGTAAATATCAAAATGTCTTTGACATTACGTAAAGATTGCGAGGTAAGAAATTTTACCCGTAGTATTGATGGGTAAAAAAAAGCAGTCAAAACATACTTCATGAAAAGTGTTTATTCAAAAATGCACAACGGTAATGTTCAAGTTTTCACTTCTGCCGGCACTCTGGTTTTTCACGAACTGTGTCCAATAAATGTTTTCTTTCTTTTTTTTCGTTCTTTACTGCTGGACATAGACCTCTCCTGAAATTCACCACAAAATCTGTGCTCCTCCATAATCCGCATCCAGTCTGTTCTAGCCAGGTTTTTAAGGACTTCGGTCTACCTAGCTGGGGAGCGTCCCACGCTGTGCTTACTGATACGTGGTCTCCACTTAAGGACTCGTCTGCCCAACGTCCATCGGTCCAGTTCTTCTCCTGATAATTTCATCCTGTTATAATCATTCTCTTGCAGCTTCAGCTTTTTTGGGGTTAGCGCAAAATATCTTTTTCTTCCCTACGTAGTCGTCATCTCAGTATTCACCCTCTTTCTAGCCATATCATCTTTCAGATAGTTCTAAAATACAGGCCTTGGCTTAGTTTAGATTTCAGATCTCCCACAAATTACAACATTTTGTTGAAATATCTGTCAACTTATTATGTATACCTGGTAGCATGTAGGTAAGGCATTTTTGTAAAATTATATTTGTCCTGGAAGATACCTATCTAAAAAAACTTCGATCATAGTTGGCTCCTTTATATTAAACATTTTCTATAGTTATTATAATTTTTAAACCCATTTAAAAACTTATTAAAACTTCAGATACCTGCTTGTGTTTTAAATATCTTACAAAGCTCACTAAAATTATGTTAAAATAAATAGACGAGGGGTTAACAAGAGTAATCTTACTTTTTAACCAAAATACGGACCTTTTTCTGATACAAATGAAAACCCTTTGAGATATTATCGCCCTTAAATTCAATTATGAAACTCGATAAAGTGTTAAAAGGGCAATTTAGATACCTTAGAATAAAATAAAGCCTTTTACAATTATTATTAGAAAGTAGCATTTGGTGAAGTGGAACTGATAATGAAGACCACAGATGGCCACCGGAACTACTCATAAATAAGTATTTCTCGGGTTGCGAATCGATTACTGTAATATTGTTGCCAAGCAATTTATGCTCGTCTCCTTTGATTACATGTGTATAATCAAAGCTCGTCACAATGCATATGGAGAAATGGAGCTGATGGTGAAGTACCAGGAGAAAGCATTGGAAGCATCTTGATCGTCCGCTGGCTATGTGACGTGCCATTATATTTTTTTTGGTGTTCAGGCATGCGACCACGGCTTTACCTTGACCATTTTTGTACCTACGAGTATGTCTTGATTTCTGTCCGAAATATTTTCTTGTTTCATAATTTTTAGGGTGTCATTTTTAAATAGTCGGGTTTTAGTTTTTGAACTTGCTTTTTTATGTTTATATGTATTCTTTATCAGTTTTATAAATAGAGAAATAAAATAAATAACTTCTCTGTAATAAAAAATCGCGTGACTGCGAGACGAGAAGTGAAAAAGTTAATTATTTAGAACAAATGAATATTCATTATGAAACATGTTCGTCACGATTTCAATATAAATACGCTCTACAATAGAAAAGTTTGCGTGTTCGCAAACTTACCTATGACGAATTTAATTAATATTCATACCTAGGTATTTTTTCCATAAGAAGTTACGTACTATGACGTCATTTATTCGATGACACGTCGCTTACTCTGCGTAGCGACTACGAGAATGCTACGTCGTAGCAAATTATAGCTACGCCGCCGTAGCTAACGACTGGACATTACATTATTATTTATTTTAATATTATGTCCATATAAGATGATCGTTGAATAGATAATTCTTTGAATCCGAATTCTGAAAGCGTCTTGAATCTTTAGGTATTTGCCCACTTGTCCGTATCCGGTTTGTATTCCATTCGTGTTCGATACGTGAAAAGGACGGACGGGAAATTCACGTCCTAGCGTTTGCCCACAATTATCCGTATTTGATTCGTTCTGTTTGATATACTCGGTTTTGATCCGATAAAGACTCGAAGTGAGAATTTACGAACCGAATACGCATGAGTGCACAAACGTCCATACAATTACCTGGATGGCCAAACCAGATCAGAAACAAACACGAATCGAATATGAACCGCAGGGCTATTACCTATCTTGCAGAAGCAATGCGATAGCGATCATTTGTTTCATTTTGACAGTTCAACAACATTCAATGCGATAATTACGTTGCAGAGCAGAATTAAATTTCGAACTTATCAAGCAATGGATTAGTAATCGGTTTCAAAACGAATTGATGGTGTATTACGTAATTAGGGTACCGGATACGAATAAGTGCGCAAACGGTAAACTAGCGGTAAAAATGTCAAGTCATAAAAACTGTTCTCCTGACCTCTATTTTGCTCGATTTTTACGATTTGTCATTTTTTAAACTATTTATGTAAGTTTAATAATAAACCTTCCAGAATTATCTGAATAATGGTGACAACCGCATCAAAAACCGAGTTCGGAAGAACAACGCAGTCACACAGACAGACATACAAAAGCGACTTTGTTTTATACAATTTATTCATATGCATATAGCACATTGCTCGCAGAACAGATGATCGATGGGGCCGCTGGAGTGGCGACCGTGTATTGCGGGAAAGTTCTAAAGGGTTACCGTGGCGGCAACGTACAGGCAACTGAAGGAACATGGTTTTTTAATTTTTTTGGTTGGGAAATCATCCAATGAGTTCTCCCGCTCTGGGTGGAGTGGAAGGGCGTGTCAGACTCTTACTGACTAAAACCCACCCGTGTTCCTTCCCTTGCCTAGCCAGGGGCCACGGTTTCCCCTTAGGACTATCCGCAACCCCGGTAGGCATCGGCCCTAGCGTCCGAAGGAACACGGGTGGGTTTTAGTCAGTAAGAGTCTGACACACCCAGCTCCGCCCAGAGCCAGAGCGGGAGAAGTTACTTGATGATTGCCCACGCATAAAAATAAAAAATAAAGTGGCAACCGTGTACCGGAAGACGTAGCGTTTACCTTGTGAAGGCCGCAGGAATCCGCTGGATGTAAGAACAGAACCGGTCGAAGTGGCAGGCCTATGTATGTCCAGCAGTGGACGTCTTTCGGCTGAAATGATGATTCATATACAGGGTGGCAGGGACATCGACGCGAAGCCGGTTACCATGGATTCAGTACATGATTCTGAACCCCCCTGCGTTGAAATTTTTCGTCGGTTATTTAAAAAAAAAAAACAGCTGTTTCATAGAAAAGTGCAATACCTACGCGGTCAAAATGTATGGAGCAGCTGATTTTTTTTTTAATAACCGACGAAAAATTCAACGCAGGGGGGTACAGAATCATGTACTGAATCCATGGTAATCGGCTTCGCGTCGATGTCCCTGCCACCCCGTAGATCCTAGATAGACCTTTTGCCTGAGTCTTCGCCCACGTTGAGGTCAGAAATTATGCCACGGAAACGAACTACCTGGATAAAAATTATCCTGTGTCCTAACCCAAGTTATGGCCTATCCGTATGCCAATCATGCACATCCGTTCATCTGTTGAGGTGTGAATAAAAGTTATCCGTGTCACAATCGACTTTTTGACATAAAACACGTTTCCTCTCCCTTTCCTGCAATCTGTGGGAGAGATTTCGTGAAAAGGGACGGAAGTGTGTAACAAGAAGCCGGGAAAGTACGCGCGTTTTCGTTTTTTTTTACTTGTGTTACAATTATGTTGTGCTGTGTGCCTTTTTGTCCGTGCTAAATAAATGTATTTTCTTTCTTTTATATTTTCTTTTCTTTCTATTTGATTTCACCAATGAGCCCGCGCGCTAAAATTCGCCGTCAGTAACGACCTTGACGAGGCCCCGCCCCTTAATGTTTCTTATTACCTTAATGTTGCATAATACCAAGGTGAGATATTAAATGTCACACATCATATGCAACTACTGTATTGTTAATATGATTTGATTTGATTTTTGAAGGTCTTTATTACTAAAAAGATTGTTACAATGGTGTTTACAATATTCATGATCGTATTTTAACTGTACACAAATTGTGATGAATTTTGTTTCATAGGCTATATTTCGCCTTTACAAACATTTAAACACGTTACTATTTTTATAATTGCGTTGACATGAATCAACTTATAATGTGGAGCGTTTAACTACTAGGTATGTGTAAGTCCTAGTATGGACCGACATGTTACAAAAGTTGCGGATAGTGCACGAAAAAATCTTACATCTTTGTGAATAATAATTATCTTTGTGGATATGAAATTAAACATGAAGTATCATATATATATAGAAAGTAACAAATGACGATCTTTGCATCAATTTAATGAAGTCTGAATTACAAAAATGCAAATTGTAGCAAGACAGCAGCATAGCTAATAATGAGATTCATCAAATTAAATTGTAATGCAGCGTCCGTGTAGAACAGGCCACACACACATATCTTGCTGAAAGATGCTCGATGTAAGCGAAGAACGTTTTTGCATAACTTTTTTTCATTATCTGTAGAAAGCATAAAATGTTATGTTATACTATAATAAGTATAAGTATAATTTATTTGTTAACAAATATACAACAATTTAAATATTATGGAAATACACTATAGGTCACTTTGTTTCTATGAACAGATTTGAACATCTGTGTCTGAACTAGATATAGAATATCTGTATTTCAGACATCAGCGCTCTCCCCTGTTGTAGGTGGCACTTAGCAAATAACTTTGTTTGGCCTCTATACACATCTTGTAAACACAATTTTTTTTAATATCAAAGAGTAGGATTAAAATAACAATAAAAAATAAAAAGAAAATGACAAAAGTAGTGGAATAATCTTAAAATAATAAATTGTGTAGTGATGGCCTCCGGTGAGTAGAGTGTAAATGAGTGGATGTGTGTAGGAGGGTGAGTAATGATTATTGTTATAAGCTACTTTACTGTAGATAACAGGTTTTCGGTCTCATTGTAGTTTGGCTTGCGAATGTAGCCTAATACCGTAGATTTACATTTGTTCCTATTTAAGGGGTGTATATCTAGCTAGCAAGCTTATTTATTCTTTCATACAGAAAAAAGCCCAGGTAACAATAGTACTTGCGAGCGTATGGATGTTTATAGGTCGGTAGATCACTGTATGTAATGATCTTTCGTCTACGCTTAGAAAAATACGAGGACTTGTCATACTTTGTACTAGCGTGATGTCTCAAAACTGCGTGGAGGACAAATAGCTGCCGGACCGTGAGGACTTCACAATACTGGTACAAAAGGTATGTTGGGAACAGGCAGGGCCGGAAAGTGCTGACTTTGAGTACTGCTCTTTGCGCAACCTCTAAGGGTTTGAGTATAGTTTTGACGTGCCTCCCCATACAGAAATACAATACTGTAACACTGATTGACCAAGCGCTAGGTAGACTTGCTTAATTAAATTAGGTTCAGCTGCATGTCTTAGATATTTAAAAACAAATATTAGTTTTCATACCCTAGAAGTAACCATGTCTACATGAGGTCGAAAAGATAGATTATTATCAATAATTATTCCTAAATATATTACTTTTTTCGCTTTAATTAGGGCAGGGCAAGAACAGCTTACATTATTACAGCAATTGTGTGCTAGAGAGAGAGAGTTGAGGGTGGGGGATTACAATTCCGCATAGAAAAGATGAGATATTGCGTTTTACCTGCATTTAAAGTACGAATATTTCTTTGAAGACAGTGGCTTACTATATTAAATGCATGCTGCGCACTCCTATATACATTTTTCCAAGTATCAGCAGAAAACAGAAGCACCGTATCGTCTGCGTACGATATTACTTTATCTCCATCAAAATTTAGGTCACAAAGATCATTTAAATAGATTAGAAAAAGACTCGGACCCAAAATACTACCCTGAGGGACACCGAAGGAGACAGGTAAGTCATTACTTGTATAATCACCAATTTTTACACATTGTGTCCGATTTGAAAGATAGTCTTTAAATATTTTGAGTTGGTCTCCTCTAACACCTATTCGTTCCAGTTTTTGTAGAAGCAATGGCACAGATATCGTGTCAAAGGCTTTGGCCAGATCCAAGAATATGCCCAGTCTTTTATTATTTTATATATTCATACTATGGCATATAACGCCTTGTTTCCCCGAAGGGTTGGGCAGAGATGCACCTGTAGCAGGTACACCCACAAGTGACAAGTGTGAAAATATGAAATGTAATAAAGCATAAAGAAATAACCTGAGCATGTTGACTTCAAAATAAGTGCGCACGTATCTTGAACACTTTGAACAGCTAAGTAGAATTTCTCGCATTGATGGAACAACATCATTTGACTAATGAAACTCTTCATCAACCAAAAGAATAGCATCAGCGACGCCAGAGCTGACTGAGCCTTAAATAAAATAAATGTTTAACGCTACGGTTATAAAGCACTGATCAAAAAAGTGGTGCATGACTTGATGCTTAATAAAGCTAACTGGAAATTACTGCTGTAAGTCCCAACGGGCCGCGGCCGCGGCGCAAGCGCAACAGATTTAATATAGTCGGCTTGTATGTGTGTGCGATGGTTCATACAAAATTTATGAAAGTGATGCCAAATTTTTGCAATTCGGTACGGTCCACACAAATGTACGTCAGATTTAACAGTAAAAACTATTTACTCACCAAGATATCATATAAAATGCCTATTTTCATTATATCAATTATTATTTGAATACTAACTAGAGTGTGAATGAATTCATCTATAATGTAATAAAGTATCTGAAAAATTCAAAAATGAAAGTAAATATTTTTTTTTATTAATACACCATAACAACGGTTCCCTGCCTTTCGTATATTGCGATGACTTCCACACTATATTTGCTCATTTATCTTGTGGTCTTTCTTTACTGACTCATCTTCTCCAGTGGACATAGCCAGCCCACTGCCGTTTCAACTTCATTGGTTCTTTTTCGGACCATTTCATTCCGTATTAAATCTTTCAACTATTCAATCTTTCTCTGGGCTTCCTTAATTTTGTGGTTCAACTCGATTGGCGGCACCCCTTCGTGATTTATGCAAATCGTTTTTACTACTATAACTACTAATCGTTTCCGTCATCTTACAACATTTCACTAAATCATAGATAGTGAGGTACTTACGATTGGCTTAATACTGTCTTTAAAAATATCATAACACTCTAATATTTCAGCGTACGCTTGAAACACTCTTGTGCTATAATTTTCTTCATGCGACCCTCCTATTTCTTGAGAATGGAAATCTTGAAGGTTCCACAAGACAATTTTGTTTTCCAGAAAACCAATGACTCGTATGACATAAAGAATATTAAAATCGAAAACAATCAAAAAGTAGCTTATATATATTGAATAGAATGGTAAACTGTTTTGTATGTAAAAATAAGATAAAACTATAAAATAAAAACCCAGAACCAATAGTACGGAAATCCAGTTCCAAATAATGATGTGGTTAAAACTGGTTTTATTGTTGATGAATCTATGCACTTTTTGAAAAGTTAGGACAAACTTGACATTTGTCTTGGTTTGAATGATTCCAACCACGAAATTCATCGCGAATCCGAAACAAAAATAGATAGTGCGATAAAAAGCGGTGAAATACATGAAAGGGGTATGTCCTAGACTTTCAGTGTTCATGCTCACCAAATAAGTGTTGAGAATGAATAAAAATATGAATACTAGCGTCGCAACCAACGAAACAAAATTTGAGATGAGGCTATTTGGAGTTATAAAGTTATCTTTGATACGATATTTAGGACAGAACGTGATATGTTGCATCAGATTCAAAGGCAAGAGCATCGACTGTACATCTTTGTCCACCTTATTGTTTAAGTCAAGTTTGACACGGTAAGTTTTTCTAATTTTTATAAATGTCTTCATTTTTCACGACTTAAACAGTAGCTTCTAAGAACACAAGTGATAGAATAATCGATGTTGAATATATTGACTATTCACATGCAATGCATTAAGTTGATTATTATGAAAAGCATGAATATACTTGGACTAATTGTTTATCTTCGTCTGCTTCGTATCGATGGTACGATAATGTTAGATTTTAAGGGCCCGAAACTCAACACCCAGAACACCAGAGTGGCATTGTAGAGGGCACTCTGTTTGCAAATTTTTGGGCACGAGAGACAGGATGGGAGTTGAAGTGAGTTTGAGGCTCACCTCCAATTTATGAGGTTGGCTAACGTGTCCAATGACTCACATGCAGTATTAAAAAAACTTGGAATCACTGAGCATTTCGAAAATAATAATACCGACTACGTATAAAATCAATTTATTGAGGCTAAGATTACAAAAATGCAAACTGAAGCAACACAACAGTATAATTAGTAAAGAAGCTCATGAGGTTTAATTGTAACGCAGCGTCTATATAGAACAGGCCACACACACGTACCTTGCTGAACAATGCTCGATGTAAGCGCAGTACGTTCTTGCAAAGTTTTTTCTCATCATCTGTCAAAAATTGCAATGTAAATAGTATAATAATAATTGGTCTAGCTTTATTGGAGTTGACACTGTAAAGACACCAAACCATGCTTGTCAATGAGACAGTAACTATATAAATGTTATGATATAGACTACTGGCGAAATTTTGATAGTGTAGGACTTAAAATAAATGGAAATAATTTAAGAAGAAAGTAACGCACCCGAGCAAGTTGACTTCAGAATAAGTGCGCAAGTATCTTGAACACTCTGAATAGCTAAGTAGAATTTCTCACATTCTTGAATCAACATTGATTGCCACATTATATCTTTTATTAACCAACTTAAAACGGACAACAACCGTATAATCGTTTCATCCTGTAACAAAATATACGTTTGATGCTTTATCATTCTTCATACTGAATATAGAGATGTCGACAAACAAGAGTAGGATATTAAGTAATTACTCGCCATTTTGCCTTTTTTAAACGTTTCAATTGTCACTTGAAAGTAACACAGAGAATTAAATAATACGAAAATATGGAAAAGCATCTGAAAAATAAAACAAAATAAGGAATTAAGTGAATTTTCTTTGGATATAATGTATAAAAAAAATTGGAAGTACCAAGGTAGCAAAGTACTTACGAATGGCTGAGAACAAAATTTATGGATGTTATAACATTCTAATATATTAACGTAAGCCTGAAATACTTTTTCCCTATAATTTTCGCCATTCGTATTTCCTAATTCTTGCCAACTTAATACTTGGAAATTCCAAAGAATGACTTTATTTTTCAACATTTGAATGATTCGCAAGGCATAAACCATATTGAAATCGAAAAAGGGCATAAAGTAGCTAACATATACAGCATAAAAAGGTACTCCTAGCTGCCACATAAAATATGTGTGGAGAATGACATAAAAGCATAAAATAAAGATTACAAGAATCCAATTCCAAATGATGAAGTGGTTAGAAATGGTTTCATTGTTGATGAATCTGTGAACTTTTTGGAAAGTTAGCGTAAACTGGACATTGTTTTTGGTTTGTATGATCCCGATTACGAAATTCATAGCAAAACCGATACAAAAGCAGAAACAGTCGAAGTAAAAAGTGACATAATGGAAGAAAGTTCCTAGACTATCGTTATTTGAGGCCACCAAATAGGTACCGAGTATATATAAAAATATAAATGTTAGTGTCACAACCATCGAAAAAAAAATTGAGAAGAGATTATTAGGAGTTATAATGTTATCTTTGACGCGATATTTAGGACAAAACATGATATATTGCATCAGATTCAAAGGCGAGAGCATCAATTGCACATCCTTGTCCACCGTGATGTTTAAGTCAAGTTTTACGGGATAAGTTTTTCTGATATTTCTAAATGTCTTCATTTTTCTCAACTTAAACGGTAGCTCTCCAGCACACAAGTGATACAACAATCGATGGTAAATGTATTGACTATTTACATCAAATCCATTAAGGTAGTTATTACGAAGAACTTGAGGCTTATCTTTAAATGTAAAAAGGACGTTCACGCCTCATAAAAAACATAACTCATACTTAATAACACCTAAATAAAAAAAATAAAAAATTCGTGAACATTCCGCAAAAGAAATTAAAGCAAATCCACCTGTTCCATTATACTCTATTTTAAACTAGAAACTAAAATTGTATTTTTACGTAAGTTTTATTTAGCACTTTTTAGTTAATTAAAAGATTGTTTAAAAAAAAATAATTATTACGAGTATTTACGTACATATCAGAAATACGTTACTGAGTTGACTAATCGGGACGCCAGCGACGCCTAGCGGCGTTCGACAGAGTTTACAACGTAACACTCGAACCGGCCGGAGCTAAGCAAAGTTCATCGGTGGCGGTCAAACAGTGAACACGTTTAGAAACTGTCGCGCATACCGAATAGCTGTGTCGTGTACATACAGTGTGTGAATTGGCAGTGTGATTAATTTGATAGTAAATTATAATTTGATCTGAACTGCAAACGATTTTTCTATTGCGCAATAATCAACACTAGCTAGGTACAGTACGCCCATAGACGGTAAAATATGGCGGATTATAACAAAAGAGACAAATACGTAGGGTATATAACAGAATATAACATTGTGAAGAAACCGGCATGTCCTAGAACCAAAATCGAAAACATTGACATCCACCAACTTGCACTGAGCCCGCGTGGTGGATTACGGCTCAATCCTTCTCACATAGAGGCTTGGTGGCCTGGGCCAGCAGTGGGACCATTATAGACTATTTTTTATATCCTCTTCATGTCGATGGTACGATATTGTTAGATTTTATGAGCAGATGTCGCTCTGGTTGCAGGTTTTGAGGCACAAGAGAGTATAGGAGAAAGCCCCACTAAATCAGATAGAAATTGCATCTTTTCATTTCAACTCGGAGTGAATGAATTACAAATATGGTTTCAGAAAAATAAAATAAGTAAATACATTTTTATAAAAACTTGGAAATACTTATAATCTACTTCTAAAATGATAATACTGACTACACTCAAAATCAATTTATTGAGGCTAAGATTACAAAAATGCAAACTGAAGCAACACAACAGTATAATTAGTAAGACAGCTCATCAGACATAATTGTAACGCAGCGTCTGCGTCGAACAGGCCACACACACGAAACTTGCTAAATGATGCTCGATTTAAGCGCAGTACGTTCTTGCAAAACTTTTTTTCATCATCTGTCAAAAATTGCAAAGACAACATTAATAGTCAACATTAAAACACAGTAAGTATAGACTCATAATATCCGTGTATAGACTACTCCACTGATCATTATATTTGTCTAAATTGGTTGGTGCTGACACTGTAAAGTCACCAGGACCACGCTTGTCAACGAGACTAACTTTGATATTGTAGGACTTAAAATAAATGGAGATAACTAAAGAAGGAAGTAACGAACCCGAGCAATTTGACTTCAGAATAAATGCGCAAGTATCTTGAACACTGAATAGCTTTGTAGAATTTCTCGCATTGTTGGATTAACATTGATTGCCACATTACATCCTTTACTAACCAACTTAAAACGGACAATGACCGTATAATTGTTTCATGCTATAACAAAATATACGTTTGATACTTCTATCAATATTAACTGATGACAAATTAAGAGTAGATAAATGGAATAATTACTCACCAGGTCATTAATTATTTTACCTTTTTTAAACGTTTCTATTGCCACTTGAATGTAACCCAGAGAATTAAACAATTCGAAAATGCGGAATAGTATCTGAAAAATATATATATTTTTTTAAAGAATTGAGTTAGAAATTTTCTAGGAATGTTATTATGAAAAACTTGTGTAAAAGGTAGCAAATTACTTACGAATGGCTGAGAACAATATTTATGAATGTTGTAACATTCTAATATATTTTCGTAAGCTTGAAATACGTTTTTCCTATAATTTCCTCCGTCCGTGTTTCCCAATTCTTGCGAATTCAATACTTGAAAATTCCAAAGAATGACTTTATTTTTCAACATTTGAATGATTTGCAAGGAATAAACTATATTGAAATCGAGAAAAGGCACAAAGTAGCTAACATATGCAGCATAGAAAGGTACATCTAGCTTCAATATAAAATATGTGTTAACAATGACATAAAAACTGAGAGCAACGATTCCTAGAATCCAATTCCAAATCACGAACTGTTTAGAACTGGTTTCATTGTTGATGAGTCTGTGCACTTTTTGAAAAGTAAGCACAAACTGGACATTGTGTTTGGTGTGAATGATTCCGATTACGAAATTCATAACAAAACCGGTAAAATAGAAGAAAGAGTTAAAGTAAAAAGTAGCATACTCGAAGGGAGTTTTGAGACTATCGTTATTTAAGGCTACCAAATAGGTACTGAGTATAAAAAACAATATAATCACTAATGTAACAATCATCGAAAAAAAGTTTGAGATGAGGCTATTTGGAGTTATAATATTATCTTTGATGCGGTATTTAGGACAAAACATGATATATTGCATCAGATTCAAAGGCAAGAGCATCGACTGCACATCTTTGTCCACAGTGTTGTTTAAGTCAAGTTTTACGGGATAAGTTTTTCTGATATTTCTAAATGTCTTCATTTTTCTCAACTTAAACGGTAGCTCTCCGGCACACAAGTGATACAATAATCGATGGTAAATGTATTGACTATTTACATCAAATTCATTTTGTTAATTATTATAGTCTGATTCGTGTCGATGGTACGATAGTGCTAGATTTGGAGCGCCCGAAACTTTGCCATTTCTTCGTCGTTGTCAGTGGCATTGCAGCGGTCACTATGGTTGCAGGTTTTGGGGCACAAAAGTCATAGGAGGTGAGCTGGATCGGGAGGCGCTCCTGGAAGCTTCAATCGTTCAGGCCTGGTTGTTTCCACCGGACAGGGCTGACAATATTAACGAGGAGGCGGAATGGCTCCAGGAGGCGCTGATAATTATTTGCGATGCGGTGATACCACGGTCGTGGTGCAGACCTGTCAAACGCCAGGTGTACTAGTGGTTACTGAAAATTACGCACTTGCGCGAAGCGTGAGTAGCGGCACGGCGCCAGTACGCCATGTACCGCAGGAGGCATATGCGCATGTCAAATGCATAAGTCATAGAGGCAAAGCTTTACGAGGGGTACAGAGCTGCAAAGGAAGCCATGAAGACGGCAATTAGGAGGGCTTAAACTCAGGCTCGCGAGGAGTAGCTGGCAACTCTGAATCAAGTTCCGTGAGGGCGACCTAAACCTTGTGGTTCAGAGTAAGTTTCGCCCGTGGGCTCTAACACTTACCCAGAGTCTCACCAGCGATACAGCACCTCCCCACCTGCTGTTAGTTATAAAATTGTAATAATGTGTGTAATTTGGCAGTTGTAATCTCTGTGCTTCTGCGTCTGATTTAATCCATGTTTCGACCAGTATCACCACATGAACATCTTGTATTGATGTTATGAGTCGTATACACTTCAGCTCGTCGATCTTTTCGGGTTTGACTAAGATTCGTATGTTTTGAATAAAAGCACTTCAGGGAATTTGTTGTTGTACAAAGGCCATCGTATTTGTTGGTGATTTCTTATGTTATGTTTTAATTTTTACTTGTTGGTTCGTCTATCACTTACTGGCTTAGTTTTTTGAAGATTTTATTATTATTTTTTAGTGCCTTTTATGTACTTTATTGTAAGATCTGTTTCATCATCTTCTGTGCGTAGATGTATTCTATTTAGCGGAGAGAGCCGTAATCTACCCGGGTCTGGTAGGATGGAGACGGTGAGAGATGTCGTGCGGTGTGCCACAGGGCTCTGTCTTGGGGCCACTGCTGTGGAAAATTGATTACGTAACGTTACTTGCGTAACTATATCGTTGGTAGAAGGTACAGCTAGCGCGTGATCAGCGTCTACATAGTTCCCCGGTAATTCAAGGCACGAAGGAATGAGGGTGGGAGCGACTTGCACAACCTAGTTTGGGGGTTTGCCACAATAGATAAGGTAAGGCCTGTTGTGGAGGAATGACTATAGAGGCCGCATGGCGCCCTTGACTTCTGGCTGACGAAGGTGCTTACTGGTCACGGATGTTTCGGAAAGTACCTGCGTCGCATACGTCGGGAGCGGACGGCTGCTTGTCATGACTGTGTGTACTGCCCCGAAGACATGGCGCAACATACGCTGGTAGAGTGCTCAGCTTGGACAGCAGCTGAACCAGATTGATGCAGTCGTAACAGACCTTGGAAACACTGAACTGAAATAATAATACCGAACTACGCGCAAAATCAATTTATTGAAGCCAAGATTACAAAAATGCAAACTGCAGCAACACTACAGTATAGTTAGTGAGAATGCTCATCAGACTTAATTGTAACGCAGCGTCTGCGTAGAACAGGCCACACACACGTATCTTGCTGAATGATGCTCGATGTAAACGCAGTACGTTCTTGCAAAACTTTTTCTCATCATCTGTCAAAAATTGCAATGACAACATTATTATTCTACATAAAAACATAGTAGGTACAGACTGCTCCACTGATCATCATAATTTGTCTTGGTTGGTGGCGTCACTGTAAAGTCACCAAACCACGCTTGTCAACGAGACAGTGACTATATAAATGTTTTGATATAGACTGGCAAAACTTTGATACTGTAGGACTTAAAATAAATGGAAATAATTAAAGAAGGCAGTAACGAACCCGAGCAAGTTGACTTCAGAATAAGTGTGCAAGTATCTTGAACACTTTGAATAGCTGAGTAGAATTTCTCGCATTGTTGAATCAACATTGATTGCCACATTACATTCTTTATTAACCAACTTAAAACTGACAACAACCGTATAATTGTTTCATCCTATAATAAAATATACGTTTGAAACTGTAAGTATCATTATAAACTGATTAAAGACATGTTGACAAATAAGAGTAGATATGCATGAAATAATTACAAACCATGTCGTTAATTATTTTGCCTTTTTTAAACGTTTCAATTGCCACTTGAAAGTAACACAGAGAATTAAATAATTCAAAAATACGAAATAGTACCTGAAAAATAAAAAATAAAAATTAGAAAAATGGAATTCAGTGAAATATTCAAGGATTGATATTTATTTAAAAAAAATAGTGTAAGTACCAAGGTAACAAAGCACTTACGAATAATTGAGAACAAATTTTATAAATTTTATAACACTCTAATATATTAACGTAAGCCTGAAATACGTTTTTCCTATAACTTTTTCCGTTCGAGTTTCCCAATTCTTGCGAATTTAATATTTGGAAATTCCAAACAATGACTTTATTTTTCAAGATTTGAATGATTCGCAAGGCATAAACTATATTAACATCGAAAAAAGACATAATGTAGCTAGCATATGCAACATAGAAAGGTACACCTAGCTGCAACAAAAAATATGTGTTAGCAATGACATAAAAACTGAGAGCAACGATTCCTAGAATCCAATTCCAAATCATGAAGTGGTTAGAACTGGTTTCATTGTTGATGAATCTGTGCACTTTTTGAAAAGTAAGCACAAACTGGACATTGTGTTTGGTGTGAATGATTCCGATTACGTAATTCATAACAAAACCGATACAATATAAGAAACAGTTGAAGTAAAAAGTAACATACTCGAAAGAAGTGCTGAGACTATCTTTATTTAAGGCTACCAAATAGGTACTAAATAAATATAAAAATATGACCACTAATGTCGCAATCATCGAAAAAAAGTTTGAGGTTAGGCTATTTGGAGTTATAATATTATCTTTAATACGATATTTAGGACATAACGTGATACATTGCATCAGATTCAAAGGTAAGAGCATGGACTGGACATCTTTGTCCACCTTATTGTTTAAGTCAATTTTCACATTATATTTTTTTCTAATATTTTTAAATGTCTCCATTTTTCTCGACTATAACAGTAGCTTATCAGCACACAAGTGAAACAATAATCGATGGTAAATGTATTGCCTATTCACATCAAATTCATTAAGTTAATTATTATGAAAAGCATGAATGTACTCGGACAAATTATTTATCTTCGTCTGCTTGTGTCGATGGTACAATAGTGTTAGATTTGGAGGGCCCGAAATTTTGCCACCTCGACGTCGTTGTCAGTGGCATTGCAGCGGTCGCTCTGGTTGCAGGTTTTGGGGCACAAGAGACATACTCGTAGGAGGTGAGCTGGATCGGAAGGCGCTCCTGGAAGCTTCAATCGTTCAGGCCTGGGTGATTGCATGGGACAGGCCCGACAACATTAACGAGGAGAAAGAATGGCTCCAGGAGGCGCTGATCATTATTTGCGATGCGGTGATGCTACGGTCGCGGCGCGGTCTTGCCAAACGTCACGTGTACTGGTGCTCGCTGGAAATTGCGAACTTGTGCAAAGCGTACGTATTGACACGGTGCCGGTATGCCAGGCACCACAGGAGGCGTATTCGCCATATAAATCATAGAGATAGAGTTCTTTGAAGGGTACAGAGCTGCGAAATAGCCATGAAGACGACGATTGGGAGGGCTGAAACTCAGGCTTGCGAGGAGTTTCTGGCGACTCTGGATCAAGATCCGTGGGGGCAAACTTACCTTATGGTTCGCTGGGTAAGTGGTGAAGCCCGTGGGCTGCACCACTTACCCAGAGTCTCCAACCAGAACTCGTTGATCAGAGGGACAAATCCCGTTATTATTTAGAACGTTCGCATTTGCATAAAATTCGCAATCTGTCAAAAATACAATCAATTTACCAACATTTTTGACAAGTTTGACAGATTGCGTTTTGAATGTGAATGTTATTTAAGTACGAGAATTAGCATTCAGATGGTGTGCGCCCTTTTCCCTTCAAGGGCAGAACACTTCCGCCAACGACTCCCCCCGCCAGTGACCAAGAGAGAAATGAGGGCCGGGATGTTGCGGCTGCAAGCCAAAAACACCACCCCAGGGCCAGACGGCGTACCAGCCCGTGCACTAGTACCACTAGTACTAGTCTTTGTGGACTCTCTGGTCCCAATTTGGCTTTTGCCGCATGCCTCGAGCGGAATGAGTTTGCATGGCCATCAAAAGCTGCCAAGTTGGTCAAACTAAAGAAGGAGGGACGCTCTGCAGACTCACCAGCATACAGGCCCATTGTGTTCTTGTTCGAGGCGAGCAAACTATTCTAGATAATAATCGCTGATCGCCTCTTCCGGCATTTGACCGGCATGGCGCCAGATTTTGCGGATAACCAGTTCGGTTTTTGCCGGGGGCGCTCCACCGTGGATGCCATCATGTGTGTAGAGGCTCTAGCGGAGGAAACATTTGACCAGTGACCGTGAGCCTGCCTACCTGCATCACACTATCTGGGACTATTTAGGAGCCGTCATCTACACGGGTCGGGTAGGATGGTCCCGGCGAGAGATGTCATGCGGTGTTCCACAGGGCTCGGTCTTGTGGCCACCTGCTGTGGAACATTGATTACGACTGGGTTCTGTGGGGTGCACTTCCCCACGCACCGACGTAACCTGTTACGATGATGACACACTGGTGACGGCTTGGGGACAAACGCACCGGCAATCGGCCGTATTGACCACAGCAGGGGTTGCGCAGGTCGTTAGAAGGACCCGACGTTTTGATCTCGAGGGGGCTTTGCACAAGTTTCAGGCTCTCTGTTTCCAGGGGCCTCGGAACAAGCCATCTCGGGATTTATACATAGTGGTAGAAGATGTCAGCATCGGTGTTGAGTCGACAATGAAGTACTTGGGACTCATCCTCGACAGCCGGTGGGACTTCAGGCCTCACATTTAGTGGCTGGTCCCCAGGTTGATGAGCGGTGCAGCTGCTCTTGCGCAACTGCTACCCAATTTGGGGGGGGGCCTATGGTTAGTGTGTCCAGAACTCCAATGACTAACATTCAGCAGTCATAAAAGACCTTGGAAACGCTGAACATTTCAAAAATAATAATACCGAACTACGCACAAAATGAATAATTTATTGAGGCTAAGATTACAAAAATGCAAACTGTAGCAACACAACAGTGTAGTTAGTAAAAATGCTCATAAAATTTAATTGTACCGCAGCGTCTGCGTAGAACAGGCCACACACACGTATCTTGCTGAATGATGCTCGATGTAAGCGCAGTACGTTTTTGCAAAACTTTTTCTCATCATCTGTCAAAAATTGCAATGACAACATTATTATTCAACATAAAGACACAGTAGGTACAGACTGTTCCACTGATAATTATAATTCGTCTTGGTTGGTGGCGACACTGTAAATTCACCAAACCACGCTTGTTAACGAGACAGTAACTTTAAAAATGTTTTGATATAGACTGGCGAAACTTTGATATTCTAGGACTTAAAATAAATGGAAATAATTAAAGAAGGAAGTAACGAACCCGAGCAAGTTGACTTCAGAATAAGTGTGCAAGTATCTTGAGCATTTTGAATTGCTAAATAGAATTTCTCGCATTGTTGGATCAATATTGATTGCCACATAACATCCTTTATCAACCAACTTAAAACGAACAACGACCGTAAAATTGTTTCATTCTGTAACAAAATATACTTTTGATACTTCTATTCTATAATAATACATGAGCAATATTTGTAAATATTTGTAATCACGCTCTGGAAGATGATCCTAAAGATTATGTGAAAATTGCAATATTGGGTTTTACGGGGGTGACAAATTGGTCTAGCTAGGTCTTACATTTGGGAAAATACGTTTTCTTCGTATTTACACCCGAGCAGAGTTCGGTCGCCCAAAGTTTAGAACCAGATGACCTTAGAATAATGACATGGCAGCATGGAATTAGTAAGTACCTACTATCATGGCAGCATGGAATTAGTATGTACTACATGGAATTAGAATGAACTTTCGTATACTGTATGAGGATTCTCTATTTTCACCAGAGCAGATATCGGTTGCCCAGGTACTAATTATAAACTGATTGAGATGTTAACAAATAAGAGTAAAATTATGAACTAATTACTCACCATATCATTTATAATTTTGCCTCTTTTAAACGTTTCAATTGCCACTTGGATGTAACACAGAGAATTAAATAATTCAAAAATGCGAAATAGTATCTGAAAAATAAAAAAATAAATTAAAAAAGAATTCAGTGACATTTTCAAGGATTGATGAAAGTAGAAAAAGTACCTTGGGTAACAAATTACTTACGAATGACTGAGAACAAAATTTATGAATGTTATAACACTCTAATATATTAACATACGCCTGAAATGTATTTTTCCTATAATTTTCTCCGTTCGTGTATCCCAATTCTTGAGAATTCAATACTTGAAAATTCCAAAGAATGACTTTATTTTGCAACATATGAATCATTCGCAAGGCATACATTATATTGACATCGAAAAAAGGCATAAAGTAACTAACATATGCAGCATAAAAAGGTACACTTAGCTGCAATATAAAATATGTGTTAACAATGACATAAAAACTGAGAGCAACGATTCCTAGAATCCAATTCCAAATTATGAAGTGGTTAGAACTGGTTTCACTGTTGATGAATCTGTGCACTTTTTGAAAAGTTAGCACAAACTGGACGTTGTGTTTGGTTTGAATAATTCCGATTACGAAATTCATAACAAAACCGATGAAATAGAAGAAAGAGTTGAAGTAAAAAGTAACGTACTCGAAGGAAGTTTTGAGACTATCTTTATTTAAGGCTACCAAATAGGTACTCAGTAAATATAAAAATATAAATACTAATGTCACAAACAACGAAAAAAAGTTTGAGATGAGGCTATTAGGAGTTATAATATTATCTTTGATGCGATATTTAGGACAGAACATCATATATTGCATCAGATTCAAAGGCAAGAGCATCGACTGCACATCTTTGTCCACCTCATTGTTTAAGTCAAGATTAACACGATATTTTTCTCTAATATTTCTAAAATTTCTAAATGCCTCCATTTTTTTCGACTGAAACAGTAGCTTAGCTTAAACACAAGTGATACAATAATCGATGGTAAATATATTGACTATTCACATCAAATTCATTAAGTTGATTATTATGAAAAGCATGAATGTACTTAGACAAATTATGTATCTTTGTCTGCTTCGTGTCGATGGTACGATAGTGTTAGATTTTAAGGGCCCGAAACTTTGCCACCTCTACGACATTGTCAGAGGGCATGGTATTGCACTGCATGGGTTGGAGAATTGACCGTGTCGTATATCGATGTCTGGGAGAATAATTATGTGGTTCAACTATAATGTTAAGGTTGTTTCTGGGATAAATTCATCTTAACTACGGAACCTTTCATTGTGCGTGGTCTGACACACACTTGGCTGGGTTTTTTAGTCAAAGTCAAAGTCAAAGTATTTATTAGTGTGATTTTTGGTGAAACAATAGGTCTTATAATTATTTAGGTTATGGTAACTCAAAAAACTACCCGCTAGGGCATACACTATTTAACAATATAAGAATTTAAAATCGATATTACATACAAATTAACAAAAATTTCAAAATTAATAATACAATCAATTTTTATAATAAATATTTACAATACAATTAATTATTATAATAAATATTCACAATTAATAAGTCAAGTGTTTAAATTTCCAATGCATAAATACTTAATTATGATTTATTTTATTACATTTTGTCAAAAAGGAATTCGTCAATGGTATAGTATCATTTTTCAATTAAAAAAATATTTAGTCTTCGTTTAAATTGTGTCAAGTTTAAATCTTTAATGTCATTTGGTATTTTATTGAATATTTTTGGAGCTATGCAGAGGATGCTTTTGTACATAAGGGCGGTCTTTGAAGCTCTTAGACATAATTCGTGACGATATTCTTGTCTTGTCGATCTATAGCGTTGCTCTGAAGCTTTTTTAAATAGTTCACTATTTTTCTTGACGAACAATGCGGTCTCATAGATGTAAAGACAAGGTAATGTCATTATTTTATGAGATTTAAAATGCGGTTTGCAACTTTCCATCGGATTAAGGCCACATGTCGATCTAATGCACCTCTTCTGTGCTTTAAAAATGTTATTTTTCTCGCAGGAATTTGCCCAAAAAATTACTCCGTAGCGTAATATGGAATCTACATAGCCATAATACGCAGCTACAACAGCTGCCTGATTAACTATTTTCTTTAGCTTATAAAGAGCAAAGGCGAACCTACTTAATTTTGTTATAAGAATTGATGCATGTTGTTCCCAAGTCAGTTTAGAGTCAATTGTCAAGCCTAGAAATTTTATATGCTCTACTTCTTCAATTCTGTTATCGTCAAAATTTATATTTATTTGGCTAAACAAAATATCAATACAAAGTGACATTTAAATTGTCTTGCAATAGAGATCCAGTTAATACACACATCAAAAGTGTCTAGGGATCAACATATATTTTTGCAATAACTTTTCTCCTGATTGATATTAATTAAAATTTTCTTTAAGGATTCATCAAATAAAGTGTTTTCGTTTGTCACAGTAACGATAAACCAAGTCACCTTTGCATTAATAAAGAAATTTGCCATTTTCCTAATAAAGGGATTTTTGACATTTGAACCACTAAAATTAAAGTTCGAAAAAAAGACTGAAATAACAGTTTTCTTTAAAATTTTATTGGGTAACTTAAACAATTAATAATCCGTGTTTCTACCGCGAACACTAACAACACAAGAACATCGGTTTGGCATACTCAAAATGAGTTCATCCAAATCACGCTGTGGAATGGCCGCCCATGTTCGTTGCAACAACAAAAAAAGGTCTTCTTGCGACTGGATACCCTCCATATTCGGCAGAGCTCTTCTCTGTAGCATATCCCATGCATGCTCAATCGGGTTCAAGTCTGGCGACTGAGCAGGCCAGGGCAGGACATTGATGTTAGCTGCGGCGAGAGTCTGTCTTACAACTCTTGCGGTGTGCGGTCGTGCATTATCATGCATTAACTGAAATAAGGGACCGATTTGCACTTGTAGAGGAACGATGACGTCTGATACAATCGTCTCAGCATAAATTTGAGCGTTGAGGTTGCCTCTAATCCAAATCAACTCAGTTCTTCCGCCGATCCAAATACCCGCCCATACCATGATGGTTCCACCACTATAAGGATGGACTTCCTGGCAGAATTTTAATCGCTGTTGGCGTCCAGGGGTTCTCCAGTGTCGTATACGTCTTGTATCCGGTCTCATACCAAAACGAGACTCATCAGAAAAGCACACGAAACGCCATTGTTCTTCTGCCCAATTTCTGTGTTCAAGAGCCCATTGATATCGAATCCTACGATTGTGCATTGCTATAGGTGGTACCCGTAGCGGTCTTCGGGAATGAAGGTTCACTTCATGCAAGCGGTTTCTGACTGTTTGGTCGCTAATTAAGTTCCCTGAAGAGTGATGAAGCCTCACGGCTAACATCATGGCGGTTATTGTTGGAGCTCTTCGAGCTAAGATTTGAATGTATCGGTCTTGTCTCCGTGTGGTGCAGCGATACCGTCCTCCATGGCGCTCAGCCACGGTACCAGTGCTTCGGTAACGTGTCCAAAGTCGACTGATAACACTCTGACTTGTATTCAGAGCTAAAGCCACAGTACGTTGCCGGGAACCAGCTTCTATCATTCCCACGGCTCTGAGCATTTCTTCCCTGCTTAAATGACGTCGCTGCTCCATAATAACGTTGGTTTTAATCAGTAGTAGGGAAACAGTAGCACTAATAATGTCTTCAATGCGTTGTATGTTTTTATAGGGAAAATATTGACAGCTGATTTTCATCTTTTACTCGAATTTGATTCACAGTTCCTGATTCAAATTATGAAATGCACCAAAAAGGATCCATATAAATTTATAAAATCATAAATTTATTACAAAGCCACATCTCAATCTCAAGAAATCCGCATAAAAATGCTTGATCCCTAGACACTTTTGATGTGTGTAGTTAATGTGTTGGAAACACTGAACTTATGTAAAATAATAATACTGAATTCCGCGCAAAATAATTTATTGAGGGAAGATTACAAAAATGCAAACTGTAGCAACACAACAGCGTAATTAGTAAGAAAACTCATCAGACTTAATTGTAACGCAGCGTCTGCGTAGAACAGGCCACACACACGTATCTTGCTGAACGATGCTCGATGTAAGCGCAGTACGTTCTTGCAAAGCTTTTTCTGATCATCTGTCAAAAATAGCAATGACAACATTATTAATCAACATTAAAATACAGTAGGAATAGACCGATCCACTGATCATCAGGATTTGCCAAGCTTGGCTGGTGCCGACACTGGTAAGTCACGAAACCACTCTTGTCAAATATACTCCATTTGTAATAAGATTACGTCATTTAACTAAAACTTTTTTACGGTCCGTTCAACCTATTTTGACTTGTCCTCGGGCTTTGTTCCTACACAGTGAATAGATATTTAGCGTAGTTCCTATTTAAAGGCGATCGTAGTCCGAATACGCGAACGGTCCCGTGCGTATGATACTTTTTGTTCGGATACCCGGAAAGTGCCCTCGGTCAGCGCGACATCGCGGTCTGGTTCACGAAAAAAAAATATCGACGATCGCTTCTAAATAGGACGCAGGGTTAGCTTAGTCCCTATTCCCAAACAAGTCCGCGACCCAACTCTGGTTTCTTCTCTTCGACCAAATTCTTTAATTTCTTGTTTGTAAAATCCTACATAAATCATAAATAAAAGGTTGAAAAGGATCTTTGAGAGAAATCGTAAGTTTTCAGAAGCCTTACAAAGTCTGAATCTTGCTTACTAGTTTAACAAGTCTGGTTTCGAGTGTCTAATCAGGATTTTCAAAGAATCTTAATACCGTTGCGTGCTTCCTTGACGTGGAAAATGCCTATAATAGTTTTGACATAAAAAAACTTTTATTAATTTTAAATAAATTGGACTCAAAAATAAGTAGTCGCGGTCTAAAAATGTTTATGATATTTATTTGATTGATTGATTTTCATATTAGATTCTTTAACACATTGTATGCAGTAAATATTATTGTTGATTTATTTGTATTATTATTCATTGTATTTTTATTTTGAAATGTTAAATGTTAATTATCAATTTGTTTATATTATTATTCTTTGTGTTTTTATTTTGAGAGCTTACTGACTTTCGACCTAATTTGTACACCAGCCATGGTCAAACATGTTGAGCCAAAAAAATACTTTTGTAACACCTATAATAAGCATATACCATGTATATTATCTACACATGTTTTTGCAAATAAATAAATCTGAAATCTGAATAAGTGTAAAGTCTAAAATACTATATCTAGGGACTTATTACTTTTTAATAGTTGTGAAGCATCTGTTGTAACAAAAAGAGTAGTAATGGCTTTATGATGACAAAACTCATTTCATTGACATAATTGCATTTTTTACAATGACATTAAATTTATCAATTACTAGCTTTCGCTCGCGGCTTCGGCCGCGGCTTCGCCTGCAACGGCTGAACAGATTTGGATGAAATATAATATAAGCAGTAATATCATGGGAGTAGCATTCTTCGACCCTGAATCTGTTTTACTGACTTTCATGAATATTTCTAACAATATTTCGATTATGAATTTGGAACTTTTAGCAATTAGTGAAGCGTTGATATTTATGGAATCTATTAATCTAGCATAAATGCTAGGTCTAGAAGCAAGAAACTTCGCACAACATTTCGTTATCTAAAGAAGGTGAGCTCTAAGGAAGAATTTTAAAAATTCATCTCTGTAGGTATGGGTTTAATAGGGGTGGGAGTAAAATCAAGCTTTTTATGGAAGTTTGCCATTTTTTAAGATAGGAACGTGGTCTAAGCATGGTTAGTATGTTTATAAGTAAAATTCTATCATCGTTATTTTGTTATCACATCCCTTAAGGCTCCTGAGAAGATGTCGATGAAAATACTCATCGAACATACGGCTTATAGAAGGACATAACGAACCTGAGCAAGTTGACTTCAGAATAAGTGCGCAAGTATCTTGAACACTCTGAATAGCTAAGTAGAATTTCTCGCATTGTTGGATCAACATTGATTGCCACATTACATCCTTTACTAACCAACTTAAAACGGACAACAACCGCATTATTGTTTCATCCTGTAACAAAATAAACGTTTCATAATTCTTGTAGATTGATTGACAAATAAGAGTAGATAGTCAATTATTACTCGCCATGTTATTGCCTTGTTTAAACGTTTCAATTGCCACTTGAATGTAACACAGAGAATTAAATAATTCGAAAATGTGGAATAGCATCTGAAACAATTTTTTTTATTTAATGTGGAAAAAAAATACGAGTGCATCCCGAGACGCCCGACAGAAGTGATAACTTAAACTAATCTAAGTTGAACTATACAGACAGATTGGCGCCGTAACGCGTTACGTAACGAAACGGTTTACCCTCCCATAAGAAGTTAATGTTTTAGAAATAAAATAAAAACTGTATATCAAGGTATCAAAGTACTTACGAATGGCTGAGAACAAAATTTATGAATGTTATAACATTCTAATATATTAACGTAAGCCTGAAATACTTTTTTATTATAATTTTCGCTGTTAGTGTTTTCTAATTCTTGCCAACTTAATACTTGAAAATTCCAAAGAATGACTTTAGTTTTCAACATTTGAATGATACGAAAGGTATAAACTATATTGAAATCGAAAAAAGGCATAAAGTAGCTAATATAAGCAGCGTAGAAAGGTACTCTTAGTTGCCACATAAAATATGTATTAACAATGACATAAAAACTGAGAGCAACGATTCCTAGAATCCAATTCCAAATCGTGAAGTGGTTAGAACTGGTTTCATTGTTGATGAGTCTGTGCACTTTTTGAAAAGTAAGCACAAACTGGACATTGTGTTTGGTTTGAATGATTCCGATTACGAAATTCATAACAAAACCGAAAAAATAGAAGAAACAGTCGAAGTAAAAAGTAACGTATCGAAAGGGAGTTCCTAGACTATCGTTATTTGAGGCCACCAAATAGGTACCGAGTATATATAAAAATATAAATGTTAGTGTCACAACCATCGAAAAAAAATTTGAGAAGAGATTATTTGGAGTTATAATGTTATCTTTGATACGATATTTAGGACAGAACATCATATATTGCATCAGATTCAAAGGTAAGAGCATCGACTGTACATCTTCATCCACCGCATTGTATAAGTTAAAATTAACGGGATATATTTTTCCGATATTTCTAAATGTCTTCATTTTTCTCAACTTTAACAGTAGCTTTCCGTCACACAAATGACACAATAATCGATGGTAAATGTATTGACTGTTCATATAAAATTCATAATTATTATGAAAACCTATATCACTATACCCATTAATATACTCGTTCTTATAATTAAACTCCTCTTTTGTGTCGATGGTACTGTACACACTTGGTGGACTTTCACATAAGGCGGGAGGAAACGCCCGGGTGTCACCACTGTGTAGATCGTCCGGAGGACACGGTGGAGCTTACGGTGGAGGTCTGCCTGGCTTGGGCGGAGCACCACCGTGTCCTCGTGAAGGCGATCGGCGGCAGTGACCTCTCGCGTACGGCCCTGGTCCAGGCCATGGTGCGGACCGAGAGGGCATGGCAAGCCATCACCTCCTTCTGCGAAGCAGTAATGCTCGCGAACGAGGAGGCGGAGCGCGCGAGAGAGAATGCCGACCCTAACAGCCCTAGCCGCCGCCGCCGTAGGAGACGCCCCGGGCGTCGGGAATTGGTAGCCTATTTCCGGCCAGCGTAGGCGCGGGCTTGCAAACGGAGAGCAATGGGCAGCTCGCTGTCTGATAAGGACCAGGCCCGGGTCGACGGTCGTCTCGTGTTCCACGCGTGCCACAAAGAAATGTCAGCAAAATTGACGGGGTCCGCTAGGGCCGATGCCTACCGGGGTTGCGGGAAGTTCTAAGGGGAAACCGTGGCCCCTGGCAAGGCAAGGGAAGGAACACGGGTGGGTCAGTAAAAGTCTGACACGCCCTTCCACTCCACCCAGAGTGGGAGAAGTCATTTGATGATTTCCAACCCAAAAAAAAAAGACACTTGGTGGACACTCTACCTGTACCGGGACAAATATAATTTATTATATAATAATTTATTTATTGATACCAAAATTATTAACACTATATGTATAACATATAACAACCATATATTTGTAGGCTATAATGAAAATAATAAACCTGTATCTCGGCATTAATTAAACACTTCTATATGTTATGTGTGATTTATAGAATTAGAGCTACGTTTTATATTAATGTATTATAATATCGTGCGGCTTGACAGCCGGCGGCCCCCGGCTGTCAAGCCTTCTCATATTTTATTCTATTTTGTAATTAAAAATTAAATGTCTGTCTCGCATTCATGCCATCTACTTGAACACACTGAGGTTTTATTCTAAAATCATTTATGGAGTAATGTCTCTACAGTACCTACGATATTGTTGGATTTTATGAGCAGAGACTGTGGTGGCCCATTGGTAACAGCACCCACTTACTAGTTATAGGTCGTGGGTCGTGGTCAAACCCAGGCAGGCGCTTTACTTTGTGAAAATAATTGCATCACCACTGCCACAACCACTCTCCACTGCTCTCCAAACGGTGAAGAAACACATTGTGCGGAAACCGGCATGTCCTAGGACCAAAAATTCGAAGTCATGTGACATCTACCAACCCGCACTAGGTCTGCGTTGAAGATTACAGCCCATTCCCTCTCGAACAAAGGAGGCCTGTGTCCCAACAGTGGGAACATTATAGGCTGATTATGATTTTGTGTCGATGGTTCGATATTGTAAAATTTTATGGGCCTGAAACCTTATCACCTCTACGACGTTGTCAGTAGCATTGCATTGGTTTTGAGACACACAGAACAAGATAGGAGCCTCTTATCCTCTATCGGTAAATATATCTAATATGAGGTGGGGTGACTTATACCCACTGAACTAGATATCATGCAATTTGCTATGCTATCATGCAATGAGCTCGTAGTGAATAATAAAAAAAAAAACAATATTGTGGCGGGAGCCACATGCGAACTACACATCAAAGACCTGACGTCACACAAATCCTGCATCGCGCAATTAGAGTTTACCGCACGAACGACATACATAATACTATCGACATCACTCGTTGGGCAGTTGGCCACCAGACACAACGCCCGTCTGGTCGGAGGATCCTCCCTTTTCTATAAAGGATGAGTAAACTTTACACCCTGTTCCTCATACCTCTAAAATATAAAAAAAAAGACGTGTGGCACTCGGGGACTGCCCCGGCGAAGCTATTGCATAGCATTTTTTATCAACTTACGCAATTGTAAAATATTAACCCGAATACAAGAAATAGCAATGATGACATTGACAGGAACTGTTATTCACATTTATAGTTTTTAAAACTTGACACAACGTAATGGGAACATCAAACTAATAAAAAGGTTTTAATTTAACTATTAATAATCAAGGATCATTCGTCTAAGTAAATTTGAACTTTATTGTCAAACAGTTAAACATAATTTTCAATACAACACTCTCGTATCATTCGTCTAAGTAAATTTGAACTTTGTTGTCAAACAGTTAAACATAATTTTCAATACAACACTCTCGTATCATTCGTTTAAGTAAATTTGAACTTTGTTGTCAAGCAGTTAAACATAATTTTCAATACAACACTCTCGTATCATTCGATTAAGTAAATTTGAACTTTGTTGTCAAGCAGTTAAACATAATTTTCAATACAAAACACTCTTTTCTTAGGTAGTATTTTCGTTACGAAATTTCTGGATTAGGTCTCCACGCTCAAGGCCCACGATAGAAGCTATGCAATAGCTTAAAAAACAATGTTTTTTATTTTATTTATAAAAACTGTAAATCATTAAACCGTGTCATTTAGATAAAAACTTGAAAATACTGATTATATTTATTATTCTGACTCCCTCAACATCAATTTATTGAGGCTAAATTACAAAAATGCAAACTGAAGCAACACAACAATATAATTAGTAAGAAAGCTCAACAGACTTAATTGTAACGCAGCGTCTACATAGAACATGCCACACACACGTATCTTCTCGAACGATGCTCGATGAAAGCGCAGTACGTTCTTGCATAGTCTTTTCTCCTCATCTGTTAAAAAAATACATTATTTTAACAATATAATTTATGAAAGATAAAAAACAGGTCAAGAGCAAGTTGGACTCGCGCACCGAGGGTTCCATAAGAAGCTTCATTCGTATAGGTACCTAAATAGTTCTGTGCCCAGAAACTAGTCCTCTAAATTGTATGAGCGCCCATACAACTCAGAGGACTATCTTAATTGGCATCAACTATGTATGTATACCCTGTGGTACACCCTTTAATTTTCAATTTTTTTAATATTTGGAAATTTTCCTTTATTTGTGCGGTGAGACCTTGCTTGTTGCCAAACGTGATCCTAGGTCAAAGGGAACTACCATATAGGTTTTCGACCCAAAACCTATAGGGTACTTCCGGTTGACCTAGAATTGTCAATTTTGGTTAAAAGAAGCACAAGTAAAGGAAAAATTCCGAAAAATAAAAAAAAGTTTAATATTAATGTAAATTTTTGTACATAAAAGTATTCGCGAAAATTAAAATTTGCCCATATCTTTTTATCATATTGATTCAGGACCTTGATTTTTATACACATAATAGGGACTATAGACCTCAGTATCTGGTATAAATTTCATTTTGCTAGGTCCACCCGTTCCTGAGAAAATCGTTGATGACACATGGACAGACAGACGGACAAAAGAAGGGTATAAGGGTTCCTTTTTTACCTTTTGAGGTACGGACCCCTAAAAACAGTACAGAGACATCTGATCTGAGTGATGAATATAAATGCTGATGGAAGGAGAGGGAGAGGAAGGCCAAAGTAAAGATGGATGGATTATGTGAGGAATGATATGAAAGAGAAGGGAGTGATTGATAGCTTGACGGTTGACAGGGGAGAGTGGAAGAAGAAAACGTGTTGCGCCGACCACAAGTAGCATGAGACAAGGGCAGAAAAATGATAATGACGTCACGCCTACCACCACTTCTAAAGCAGTATTATTTAAATATTACTTTAAGTGTGGGAAAGAGATGAAACTCTACAGGACGTATAGCTCCATCTCTTACCCACACTGAAGTAAGATTAAAATAAGGTGTTGGTAGTTGCGGGAAGTCCTAAGGGGAAACCGTGGCCCCTGGCACAGGCAAGGGAAGGAACACGGGTGGGTTTTAGTCAGTAAGAGTCTGACACGCCCTTCCGCTCCGCCCAGGGCGGGAGAAGTCATTTGATGATTTCCCACACACACAAAAAAAACAGGTGTTGGGAAGCCCCCTAATCATGGTTCTGATAACTGATAATCAATATTTGTAAATCTCGTGTTCCAGTAGAAGAAACAAAGTTTTAAGCGAAATTTTGGTCTTGCACGAGACAAGATTGTAAAATGTTCTCATGTATAGCAATCTGCCTCATATGAACATATTGTAAAGAAATAACCGGAGCAAGTTGTCTTAAGAATAAGTGCGCAAGCATCTTGAACACTTTGGATAGCTAAGTAGAATTTCTCGCATTGCTGGATCAACATTGTTTGCCACGTAAAATCCTTCACCAACCAACTCAAAACCGCCAGCGACCATGTAATTGTGGCATCCTGTAACAAAATAAAAATTAGATACTACTCGTACTTTCATAAAAGGGACTGCAGTACGCAGCTACGACTACCACAAGCGGCTGCAGCGTCCAAGTAAATATCGTTACCCAATGCACTTGTCTGAGACGACCAACTGGTCGCACGACGTGCCGCCGACTATATGCGGCTAAACTTCATTTACTTTACTATGAAAGCCCGCATCTTTGTCGGTGCTTGTGCGACCAGGGATGCGACCAAATGCGTAGTGCACGAAGAATTGGATACCACGTGGTAAAAAAATAATTGTTAATAAATAATATATACTCACCATATCATTTACCATTATGTCTTTTTTAAACACTTCTATTGCCACTTGTGTGTAGCTCAGACAGTTAACTGCTATTTCTATCATATGATATAGTATCTGAAAATTGATACCTGAATTAAATTATATTAGCTTTTAGCAAAGAAATAGCTTTCAGGCTTCAGTTATAGTGACCGGTTTTAACGGCAGATGGAGGTTTAGAAAAATACCATCACACGATACGAGAGTCGTAATGACGTCATAATGAGTAACAGAGATGACGGTCAGAAATGCAGAACTATTTCTTAAATTACATGTGCCATTTTTATTGACTGCTAATATAATTAAAACTAAGTATGTAATAAAGTACTTACGAATAGCTGAAAGACAGTTTTAAAGATATTATAACATTCTAATATTTGAACGTAAGTCTGAAACATTTTCTTGCAGTACTTTTTACTGTCCATGTTTTGCAATTCTCGTGAATTTAAAACTTCATAATTCCATAGAATGATTTTGTTTTTCAACAATTTAATGATTCGCATGGCATAAACAATATTGAAATCAAAAATAACCATAAGATAGCCATCAAATGCAATATAGAAAGATGCATTTATTTTCAGGATGAAGCAAGTGAAAACAAAGACATAAAAACTCAGAGCTATGATTCCAAGAATCCAATTCCAAATAATGAAATGGTTAAAACTGGTGTCTTTGTTGAGAAATCTGTGTACTTTTTGAAAAGTCAGCACAAAGTGGACATGATTTTTGGTTTGCGTGATTCCGATCACGAAATGCATAGCAAAACCGATACAGTAGAAGATGATGTTACAAATAGCCAGCACATACGTGAAAGTAGGATATTCAAGATTATCTTTGTTCAAGGCCATCAAATAGGCACAGACTAAACATGAACTTATAAAAAAAAGTGTAAAGATCATAGAAACGAAATTGGAGATGCAGCTGTTCGTAGTTATAATATTATTTTTGATACGGTATTTAGGACAAAACATGAAATATTGCGTCAGATTCAAAGGCAAAAGCATTGACTGCACATCTTTATCCACAATATTGCTTAAAGTAAAATTCACAGGATATTTTTTTATTATATTACGGAAGTTCTTCATTTTAAATAGTCGTTTCCCAGCACTCAAACTATTCAGTAATCGATGGTCAACTAAACAGCATATTTAATATCATAAATTACGAAAATGACATGGATGGTATTATTATAATGGTAATGGATTACTAGATACTCTAGTTAAGTTGTCAACATGCTTATTGAACGTAAGAAAATAAATGTACCTACATATAGTTATATACATACATATATTCTCTTTCATATCATTCCTCACATAATACATCCATCTTTTTTTTGGCGTTCCTCTCCCTCTCCTTCCATCAGCATTTATATTCATCACTCAGATCAGATATCTATGTACTGTTATTAGGGTTCCGTACTTCAAAAGGTAAAATATACAGGCTGAGTTTTTAGATGGGAATGTCCGGCGAAAACTGTCAAATAATTAAAAATGGAGGGAGGGAGTCTCACCTGGGTAGCACACCTCCGCTGCGAAACCGTCGCAGCGAAACCGCAATAGTTCAATTCAACTGGCTCGCGTTACATTCCGCTACGTAAAATATGTATTATTGAGTAGTTCCGGTGGCCATCTGTGGTCTTCATCATCAGTTCCACTTCACTAAATGGTGCTTTTCGAGAGCAAATTTAAGAGTTCTAATAAAAACTACCAAAATCGCTATATGTGTGCCTATAATATTTCAAGAGTTCCCTCGGCTTCTCCAGGATCCCATCATCCAATCCTGACTGTATGAAAATGGGACTAACTGGAAAGTATACCCTTTCAAACAAAAAAATATTTTTTGAAATCGGTCCAGCCATCTTCGAGTAATCGGGGAACATACATAAAAAAAAAACCGGCTAACTGAGAACCTCCTCCTTTCTTTGAAGTCAGTTAAAAATTTAAAAATAAAATATGTTCTTCTTAACTTTTTTTGAGTAAATTAATTTTCTTATTAAAACTGTGGCGGCATCTACATCGCCTCATGCAAACTACGCAACAAAGATCTGACGTCACACAATGTCATGACATATATCCGACATCAATCGTTGGGCAGTTGCCCGCCAGACACGACACCCGTCTGGTTGGAGGATCCTCCCTTTTCAACAGAGGATGAGTGAACTTTACACCCTGTTCCTGAGACCTCTAAATAACCAGTAGCCTTGTAGCATAATAATAATTGTTGATGGTACGATCTAACATATTATGAGTAAATGAATGACCTCAATCATGAACGAAACGAATTGATTTGTCTTAACACAATAAGTAGAGCTTTAATTCTGGTGCATTTCATCTCTACGTAATGGGGATAACTCACACTATGAGAAATGGTGAGATGAAAAGTGGTCAAAGTCAAATGAATTTAACTTAAGAGATAACCAGTTTATTTTTTAACATACAGCCAAATCCGTGTCCAACGTCCATTAATGAAATGCACAACGGAATATTACATGCACATGACACAGGCTTCTGATTAGGTCCATCAAAATATCTATCCCATAAAATTAAATAGATAGGGAATTGGAAGTAATTTACTTCAATTAATTGAGTCGTATTTATGCAACAGAACACGAATAGGTATAATGACAAAAAATACTAGAACAGAATCAATCTAGCTATCGAAACAAAGACATTTAACATATGGAGTACCCCCGGGGAGTGTACTTGGTCTTTTGGTCTTGGTTTACATCACTTTTAAATGACAAAAAAAAAAAAAAACCATAGTATTAGTTACAAAAACCTTAAAAAGTATGTTAGTAGGTACAAAAATAAAATAAAATAGAAAACAATGTCGATTCATCAACCCGCCCCTCTCACATGCAGATTGATGAATCGTTTGAACACAGGTGCGTTCAACCTATCTGCAATCATTTTCAGGATGCCGTTGCTACTCCCGCGCACATATTTCAATACTGACGCGGTTTTCTTCCGCATAATTGCATAAAAATCATCTATATGCGCGTCAGCAAACATGCCTGAAGCACTACAAGAACGCGGGAGCCGCAACAGCGCCCTGAAAATGTTGTTGTATTGTACTCGGAGGGCATTGTAGGCACTATGTGTGTACTTAACCCATAGACCACTCGTGTAGAAGCTTTGACAGTACGCTTTAAATAGCGTCATTTTAACGTATACAGTACAACGAACGAATCTACGTGCCAGCATGTTGCCCCGTAACGACAGTGCCCTCCGCTCCCTCTCCACATCGAGGTCATCCTTCAAGGTTTCAGTCACACATACTTGAACTGAGAAACACGGTTCAACTGTTCTCCATTTAAAGAAAGTGGTGGCGCACTATTTGGCATTTTGTTGTTTCCAACAAAAACCATATACTCATTTTTTCATTGTTATATTTTAAACGGCTGTTGCTAGTCGTCCGGTGAACGGACGAATAACATTATAAATTAATCGTCCGTTTAGCGGTCGAATAACATTATAAATTAATCGTCCGTTTTTTTTTCGTGATTAAAGGCTGTCTATTCGTCCGATATTCGGACGACAAATTTATTTTTTTATTCATCCGTTTAGCGGACGACTAGACACTTCGATTTTAAACCGTGCCTCTTAGCATAAGCTTCACACATACCCAATGGTTTTCTCAAACTCCCAAGTGATGGACTCAGCAGCACCATGTCGTCCGCATAACTTATGTTGTTAATACTAATGCCATCTATGCGGCATCCGACATGCATGCTGCCCAGTCCCTGAATCAGTTGATTCATGTATAGATTAAAAAACCTCGGAGACGTTAACCTTCCTGCCTTTCACCTGAGTTCAGTTTATACTCGTCCGAAAACACATTTGCCCATTTTACCATATTTCTTTGATTACAATACCAGTATGAGAATATGCCTACTATTTCAGAAGAGACCCCCTCTTCCTCCAATTTGTTCCAGAGTACTTCATAGGATACCAGATCGAACGCCCTGGATAGATCTAGGAAGCATGCATATATTATTAGAGTTTTTCTCATTAGATACAAGTCAACAGTATGCTTAAGTGTCAAAATGGCACTTTCTGTTGACAAACCTGCTTGAAAACCAAACTGGGCGTCCTATAATTGTATACATCCACCAAGGCGTTCATCTAGCACCCTATCCAACTCTTTTACTGTAATAGTTGCGAGTGATATGGGCCTGTAGTTATTCTTATCAGCTATGTCTCCCGTACGATTCTTAACAAGAGGTACTACTACAGTTTTAATTAAATCTGGTGGCAAGTAAGAATGTCTAATACACAACGTAAACAACATCGATAGTAGTCTATTTATGTGAGTGCCAGCATATTTTAGATGTTCCACACTAAGCCCATCATGCCCTGGTGATTTTCCCCGTTTCATACTGCCAATAGCCCTACCTACCTCCTTACTGGTAATTCTAATTGGCTGCGTAACATTATAATTATCCGTCCCTTTCACTTCACATGTTCTCAGGGATGTGTCTACCCTAAAATGGTCTTTAAAAATGCTGGCAATATCCTTAGGCTCGCTGGTGCCGTTCACACAAGCAGGGAGGCCCGTCTTGCTATACAGTTTCTTAGTGCTTAACCAGAATTTACTAAACTGTTTGGCGGAGTGCTGACCCGCAAGTATGTCCATTTGAATCTGTTCTTGATTTTGTTGATAGAATTTAAGCTTTGATTTAAAAAATTTGCGACTAACATCTTTTCAAAAATTCGACCAGTTTCAGGCTTCCCATACCATACATACAGCTGGTAGTCTAGCCTAGCCTGCTTGTGTGCGTCAGCTACATGTTTATTCCAGCCCCTGGTCTATCGTAGCCTTTTTTTTTTTTTTTTTTTTTTGGGTGGGAAATCATCCAATGACTTCTCCCGCTCTGGGCGGAGCGGAAGGGCGTGTCAGACTTTTACTGACTAAAACCCACCCGTGTTCCTTCCCTTGCCATACCAGGGGCCACGGTTTCCCCTTGGGACTACCCGCAACCCCGGCAGGCATCGGCCCTAACGGACCCCGTCAGTTTTGCTGACATCTCTTTGAGGCGCGCGTGGAACACGACGCGCCGTCGACCCGGGCCTGGTCCTTATCGGACGGCGAGCTGCCCTCTGCTCTCCGTCCGCAGGCCCGCGCCTACGGTGGCCGGAAATCGGCTATCAATTCCCGACGCCCGGGAAGTCTCCTACGGCGGCGGCGGCGGCTTTTGCCACTCCCTCGCGCGCTCCGCCTCCTCCTTCGCGAGCATTACTGCTTCGCAGAAGAAGGTGACGGCTTGCCATGCCCTCTCGCGCCGCACCATGGCCTGGACCAGGGCCGGACGCGAGAGGTCACTGCCGCCGATCGCCTCCACGAGGACACGGCGGTGGTCCACCCAAGCCGGGCAAACCTCCACCGTATGCTCCACCGTGTCCTCCGGACGATCCACACAATGGTGACACCCGGGCGTTTCCTCCCGCCTTATGCGAAACAGGTACCTCCCGAAACAACCGTGTCCGGTGAGGACCTGCATCAGGTGGAAGGTGAGGACGCCGTGGCGCCTCTCTAGCCACTCCTCAAAGAGGGGACTTATCGCCGTAATTGTGGCGTGCCCAAATCTGGGTTGCGACAATCGCACACTCCAAGCCGCCATGAGATCCCGCCGGAGCTCTGTCCGCTGTACCGTGATTTCTCGCGGCAGCGGAGTTACACCCCGGCGCTTCATCTCCTCGCGCCACTCCCAAATGTGGGCGAGGACCTTCGCCTCCAGATCCCATGGCGGCGTTCCGGCAAGGAGGCTCGCCGCCTCGCCGGAGACCGTACGGTATCCCCGGACCATCCGGATAGCCATGACCCTTTGGGCTGCATGCAACCAGCGGGCTGGCCGCAACCTTAAGGTTCGCGCCCGCACCGGTGCCCCGTAAAGGGCCATGGACCGCACGACCCCCGCGTAGAGCCTCCGGCAGGAGGCGTTTGGACCCCCTAGATTGGGCAGAAGCCGCTTCAAGGCAGCCCCGGCCCGCTCCAGTTTGGGAGCCAAACGTCGGAAATGCTCCACGAAGTTCCACCGGCTGTCGAGGACGAGTCCCAGGTACTTCATCGTCACCTCGACGCCGATGTGAACCCCTCCTACCGTTATTTGGGAACCCGACGGTGGCGCGTTCCGAGGGCCATGAAAGCACATGACCTCGGACTTGTGCAGGGCCACCTCGAGTCCCAATTGCCGGATCCTGTCGACGATCGTCGCAACCCCGCGTGTCGCCATTTTGGCCGCCGCCTCGTGCGACCTCCCCTGCGCCAGGACCAGCGTGTCGTCAGCGTAGCTCACTACGCTGACATCACCAGGGAGGTCGGCGCGCAGCACCCAGTCGTATCCGATGTCCCACAGATGCTGCCCCAGGACCGATCCCTGTGGGACACCGCACGACATCTCTCGCCGGTTCCATTCTCCTTGGTGACCGGGGTAGATGACGGCCCTGTCCGTCAAATAGGCCTCGACCAACCGACAGAGGTAGGTCGGCATCCGGTGATACCGGAGTGCCTCCCTGATGCAACTCCAGGGTAGGGTGTTGAAGGCGTTGGCGATATCTAGAGACACCGCCAAGACGACCCCACCCCGGGCCACAGCATCCCCCGTCGTGAGGGCTCGCACGCGGATGATGGCGTCCACCGTAGAGCGCCCTCGGCGGAAGCCGAACTGGCTATCCGCCAAATCCGGCCCCACTTGCACCAGCTGCCCGACGAGGCGGTTTGCAATAACTCTTTCAAAGAGCTTGCCCACCTCGTCGAGCAGCACGATGGGCCGGTAAGCGGGCGGAGAGTCCGCAGGGCGCCCCGGCTTCCTGATGAGGACCAGTTTCCCCGTCTTCCAGTGAAGTGGGAACTGGCCCCTCTCCATGCAAGCGCTAAGGAGCCCCCTTAGTCGAGGCCCGAGAGCCTCCATGGCCAGGACCCAGGCTTTCCCAGGTAAGCCGTCGGGTCCTGGGGCGGTATTTTTGGCACTCAGCCTACGTACCGCCACTCTCAATTCTACCTCGGTCACCTCCGGAGCATCGTCGTCGTCGTCGGCGGTGTGGTCCGCAGCGGGCACCGCAACAGGCGGGGCCATGGGCGGGGCGGAGTGTTCCCCTCTCGAGGGGAACAGAGCGCTCACCACGTCCTCCACAAGCTGTGGCCGGAGACTCTGAGTCAGCGGGGGAGCCCATGGGCGGATTTTTTCCCGGACCAACTTATATGGGTGTCCCCACGGGTCCCTGTCCAGAGTCGCCAGCGACTCCTCGCGGGCCAGTCCCCTGGCCCGCAGGATCTCCGCTTGGAGGGCGGTCTTCGCCGCTCTGTACCCCTCGTACAACTCCGCCTGAATGGCTTCCGTATCCGGAGGGCGGATACGAAGCCTGCGGTGCCTGGCGTACCGGTGTCGCGCAGCAACGCACGCGGCGCGCAGAGTCGTCAGCTCTTGCGACCACCAGTACACCTGGCGCGAAGCACGGCCGGGCTGGACCCGGGGCATTGCCACGTCACATATATCGGACATGGCCTCCCGGAACCACTCCGCCTCATCGTTGATATCGGCAGGCCTGTCCGGTGATGACACCCAGGCCTGCACGATCGAGGCTTACAGGATTAGTCTATCGTAGCCTGAGATATTACATTGTTAATATCATTATATAATTTATCTAAGACAAGTCTATGACTTAAAATATCACACATCTTATCAGCACATTCGCAACATTCAGAAGGAAAATCTATTTGCTTTAAATTACCATTACAAAATTCGATGTATTTATCTATTTCATCTTTACTTGACATAAGATACATAAAAACAATATATTGAGGCAAAGATTACAAAAATGCAAACTGTAGCAACACAACAATATGATTAGTAAGAAAGCTCATCAGACTTAATTGTAACGCAGCGTCTGCGTAGAACATGCCACACACACGAATCTTGTTGAACGATGCACGATGTAAGCGCAGTACGTTCTTGCATAGCTTTTTCTCCTCATCTGTTAAAACCATTACGTTATTTTAACAATACAATTTAAATTGAAAAATAAAAAACGTGTTGCGCCAGTCCCAAGTAACATGTGACAAGGACAGGAAGATGATGATGACATCTGATCATGGATCCTTATTACTGATCATCAATATTAATTGTGAATCTCATGTTTGACAGAAGAAACAAAAAGTTTCAAGCGAAATTTTGGTCTTGCAGGAGACAAAATTGTAAAATGTTGTATCCTCATATGAAAATATTGTAAAGAAATAACCAGAGCAAGTTGTCTTCTGAATAAGTGCGCAAGTATCTTGAACACTTTGGATTGCTAAGTAGAATTTCTCGCATTGCTGGATCAACATTGTTAGCCACGTGAAATCCTTCACCAACCAACTCACAACCGACAACGACCTTGTAATTGTGTCATCCTGTAACAAAATAAAAGTAAGATGTTACTTTCATAAAAACGGACTGCACTTCGCGGCTACGACCACCACCAGCCGCAGCAGCGTCCAAGCAAATATCTTTACCCAATACGCATCTTGCACATGACTGAGACGACTAACTGGTCGCATGACGTGCCACTGTCTATATGCGACCTTACTTTACTATGAACGTCCGCATCTTGGTCGGTGCTTCTGCGACCAGGGATGGTAAATGGTAAAGGTAAAAATGGGGACTTGGTAAAAAAAGAAAAGATATTAAATAGTAGATACTCACCATATCATTTACTATTATGCCTGTTTTAAACACTTCTATTGCCACTTGTATATAACTCAGATTGTTAACAGCTATTTCTATCATTTGAAACAGTATCTGGAAATTGATATCTAACTTATATTAGCTTTTAGCAATTATAATCATATTAGAAGTAGCTTTCATGCTAGCCATGTTACAATATCCCTCGCAGAAGCCATGTAACACCTTTCCTAAACAAGCATTTTACACAAAAAAAATGAAGTCCAGACGCAAACTGACAAATAATATTTTCTTATTTAGATACCTACTAACATAGAACTTTAAACAAAAATTACTAACACTTATGAGGATTCTGTCCGAAATAAATGGCTATAAAGTCTGGCTAACGAAAGTTGGCCCCAGAATATTGGCGGCAAATTTAAAAAATACATGCATGACAACACTAAATACATCAGAGATACCGAACGACAACCTTGTCAAATTGACGTTCACGTTCATACAGAGTTGCTATATACAGACTCTAATAATACTGTTGTTTGTACAATCAATCTTCCTAGCCTTTTTTCCCAACTATCTTGGGGTCGGCTTCCAGTCTAACCGGATGCAGCTGAATACCAGTATTTTACATGGAGCGATTGCCTATCGGACCTCCACAACCCAGTAACTGGGTAATACGATACCCCTTGGTAAGACTGGTGTCAGACTTTCGGGCTTCTGACGACTCGTAACGACTGTCAAAGATCCACAAATGACACCCGGGACCAACGGCTTAACGTGCTTTCCGAGGCACGGAGGAGTCTCGGTATGTAAAGATGGTCACCCATCCACTGACCAACCCCGGCAAGCGTAGCTTAACCTGATGGATCGACCCGTGCGGCTTGTTATTACTTAGCCACGAGCTCCTCAACTAAGTTGTTTGTACATCTTTTCATTTTAAGAAATATTTAAAAATGTAATTTTAATAAGAATGTAAACGACAATAATAAAATAACTATATTTTTATTTTATTGTTGTCAATAAGTAGCATTATTTTTTATTTTAACACTTTGAAGGACAGTAAACGCCCATAGGCGTCATAACAATAAAACTTCTATTGTGTTGTGTGTCATTGACTGTCCTTCAAAGTGTTTAGCAAGTAATTATTTTATATTCAAATTTATATAAATTTTATTAATTATTTTATATTTTAAGTAATTTTAATTTCATTTGAAACAACGTTTATTCTTGTATAAATTTTACGTAAAAATATTAATTTAGTAAGGAGAAATTGACTGTTAAATCTCAGCGTTTTTTATGATTTTGAAATTTAAAATTCTGAGGCCGCTATGCACAAAACCACTTTTTAAGAGATGTTAATATATTTCTTTTTATTTCATTTGCTATGTACAATAGTTCAACCCACGAGCTCGAAAAAGTGCCATCGCGCATTTTATGAAAATCTTGCTTCGGATTTTGGCTTTATATAAATAGATTAAAAAAAAATGCGAAAAGTGAGCCCGCTATAAACTAAACTAATACCATATAATATTCTCCACCACTCAATTAGTCATAGCTGTCGAAGTCTTTCAGTTTCTCAAAATAAGAACGAGAAAGTTGCCCATTTAACGCAAAAATCACCGTCGAAATCGGTCGAAATGTAATAGGGCTCTTAATACAAATTTAATCGGATATGATAGAAAATGAATAAACGAAATAATAATAAATTACTTACGATCACCTGAAAGCCATTTTTAAAGATATTATAACACTCTAATATTTGAACGTAAGCCTGAAACATTTTCTTGCAGTACTTTTTACCGTCTACATTTTGCAATTCTCGTGAATTTAAAGCTTGATATTTCCATAGAATGACTTTGTTTTTCAACAATTTAATGACTCGCATGGCATAAACAATATTGAAATCAAAAATAACCAAAAGATATCCACTATATGCAATATAGAAAGATGCATTTAATTTTAAGATGAAATAAGTAAAAACAAGGACATAAAAACTCAGAGCCAATAATCCGAGAATCCAATTCCAAATAATAAAATGGTTAAAACTGGTGTCTTTCTTGAGAAATCTGTGTACTTTTTGAAAAGTCAGAACAAAGTGGACATGATTTTTGGTTTGAGTGATTCCGATCACGAAATGCATAGCAAAACCGAAACAGTAGAAGATGATGTTACAAATAGCCAGCACATACGTGAAAGTAGGATATTCAAGATTATCTTTCTTCAAGGCCATCAAATAGGCGCAGACTAAACATGAACCTATTAAAAAAAGTGTAACAATCATAGAGACAAAATTGGAGATGCAGCTGTTCGGAGTTATAATATTATGTTTGATACGGTATTTAGGACAGAACATGAAATATTGCGTCAGATTCAAAGGCAAAAGCATTGACTGCACATCTTTATCCACAATATTGCTTAAAGTAAAATTAACAGGATATATTTTTACTATATTACGGCGGTTCTTCATTTTGAACTGTCGGTTCCTAACACTCAAACTATTCAGTAATCGATGGTCAACTAAACAGAATATTTAACATTATAAATTACGATAGTGACATGGATGGTATTAATATAATTATGCTAATGGATTAATAGATACTCTAGTTAAGTTGTCAACATGTTTATTGAAAGTAAGGAAATGAATGTACATTAATATTATTATACAACTAACTACTTACGCTATAGGTACTCAATTAAATAACTACGGTACTTTCAATAAAAATAAAAAAAACAACCGACTTCCAAAAAAACTACTACAAACTGAACAATAACTTTAATTTCGGAAGTTTAGGATTTGGTTTTGAATTTTCGTTTTTTGCCACACTTCCGGAATTAAAGTTATTGTTCAGTTTGCAGTGTTTTATTTGGAAGTTGGTTGTCTTTTTTTGTAATAAGTTTTTGTTTTTCACTTTTCAGTTGTGTTATCTACCCTCACAAATTCGAATTTCACTACCTGCTATGTAAATAACAGTGACAATAAATTTTATCATAGCATCGTCCATAGAGACTAAGTGGAAAAAAAAACCTATTGTTGAAACTAATCCAGCAAAGTTAATATGGGACCACTGCTCAAGGTTCCTCTACCGAACACCACAATTGACGAAAATATCGAGGGACATACATAAAAAAATATATACACGCTACGAACATAGAACCTTCTTCTTTTTGAAAGTCGGGTACAAAAAATTATATAAGCTGTGTTTTTAGATAGGAATGTCCGACGAAAAATGTTTTTCAAATAAATAAAAATTGCGGGAGTTTCATGTGAGCGGAAAAGTAATACCATTATTTTGACAATATTATATTATTGTGTCATTTCGGGCCGATAGAAGTAAAAAGTACCGGGTTGTGGGGACCAAATGTAACATTAATTATTGTTTAATTGAAAAAAAAAAATTTTCTCTTGTCTTTTTTTAATACTTACATTTTTTTTCTCACTATAGCCAATTATTTTTATGCCTCCTAGCATAAAAATAATTGTCGAAGGTACGATCTAACTTATTATGATAAAATGCATGACCTCAATCATGAACGACAAATAAGTACCGGTAATATTAATTAGTTAATCGCACAAACGACTCTTCATGATGTTGCCAACCATTAGTGACCATGTAAAATAGTTGGATTATCCACCGATAGAGGCGTTGATGTCGCTTTGTTTTTGTTGTGCATCATGGCGGCGGCATGCAAAAAATCAAACAAAGTACCCTACAAAAAACTACAAAAAAAGTCGATGGAGTTTTATTAGGTTTCCAAATATGATATTATAATAAAAACTACCCTAACTCTAAAACAACTAATACCTCAAAGTAGATACTAATCCCCAAATGAATCCTGAAGTCGTATCCCCAATATCATAATCTAAAACTGTCTAATAAAACTACATTATTTACAATATTTCAGGGATAAGGGAAATAATATGAAACACCAAGATATTTTGTCATTCATTTATATTTCTTTGCCAACATCAAATTCAATATTCTACGCCATACCATCACATCTCCTATTCTCGACATAATATCACTATTTATTTTAATTATAATTACATACATAAATATTATGTTCTTCAAGAAGATACAATTTCAGTTGAACCTTCCAAAGTCTTTGATTTTCAGTATGAGTACACAACATATTATTACAAGAGACTGCACAATAGTTCAATTACTAAATAATGCATGACTATCTAATTTCTCCTCAGTATTTAGTCCTCAAGATATTAACTCTCCCTTTGCTATGCAAAACGGTTTAGCGCAGCATAATGTAAGAAAATACGATATTCCTTTGTGGAATATTCTGATTATAATTTTAATTGGTTATTAAGGCGAAGGGCGTGCCTCCTTTAAATATTTATGGTCGACAATAGCTTAAGTTCTTTGTGGTGAGATGAGGTAACATAATGGTTTATTGAGATTAGTTGATCATTGTTTTCTACAGCATGATGTTTAGCTGCGATGAGGTTCAGAACAGATCAGGCTGTTTAACGAATATTCTTAACAAAAGTAAAGAAAATGGAACTACAGTCTTCTTGACACTTGTTAGTTTCATTCAAACGAATATTCGTTTGAATGAAACTGACAAGTGTCAAGAAGTGACACGTTTGAGTGAAACACATATGTGTTTTGCGAATTTGATCCATATTACTACTAGAAATTGTCCAACTGAAAAGTGTCAGAAACGCATTCTTTCAACGGCCGGACTGTAGGAAATGTAATACCTAATTATTAGAACCATAAAGTTCCACCTAAGTTAGTATATAAGCACCTAGTAAAGTCTTCTGAAAAGCTTCAGAAGACTTTCAGGTGCCCAACAACTTGTAACGACTGCTTTAGATATTATGCCTTAGATGTAACCACCGATTTTTAATGAGCAAAAGCTGGCCTCGTAACCCATTTATGGTCTCACTGACAACCTTGGTAATTGCTGCTAAACGATCTGCCATAAGTTCCTTAAGTTAGCTTTATGCCCAAGTTCGTACTTTTTTTGCGCACTGAATTTTCTACTCTCAGTATTAAGCCGAGCCAGTTACTGGGTTGTGTAGGTTAGATAGGCAGTCAGTCCATGTAAAATATTCGTATTCAGCTGCATCCGGTTAGACTGGAAGCAGACCTCAACATAGTTGGGAAAAGACTAGGCAGATTGATTCAGTATTGAGCCGATATTAATCAATCCAAAGCGCATCCCAGCGCGTCTGTTATTTGATTGATTTTCAACTCTCGGCTCTAAGAGATCTCGCGCACTAGACGGCCAGGACTCCGGCCAGTCGTGGCCGTCTAGTGGTATTGTATGGTCTGCGGCAAGTTGGCCGTTGCGACCAAGTGCCCAATTCGTTTATATAATTTACCTGGTCGCTGCGACCACTGGTCGTGGTCGTGGCCCTCTAGTGAACGAGATCACTAACCAAAGCGTTGAAAATAAAGTGCGAGAAAAAAAAAAGGCGCATTAAAAATACCTGGGCTAAGAAGACCTCGGCCTGGAAGCACTATTATTAGATACCTAAATGATAAAACTGAGTAATAAAAATAAAACTACCATCAATCAAACAGATAAGGATCGATACGTAAACAACGTTTTCAATAACTATTTAAGACAATTACATATAACGATGTGTTTTGTTTTTCATAAAATATAAATAGCATATTAAAAAAAAAATATACAAAAAGTTTGACATTGCTTGCTTCATATTATAGGTAATACGATCGTTACATCTGTGCGACGAACCTTTAAGACCCACTGTCGCACAAGTGCGACGGTCGATTCATGCAGCTTCAATCTCTATTTTTACTCTAAATACGGGGTAATATGATCTGTGAGCAGTTTTACTCTATAGGAATATATATCTCGTCAACTAAAAAAGAACATCCGTACGGATTCCGTAGCTATAGCAGGATTTTTTGGTACCTAGTTATTGTCGTTAACCGCACACGAAGGGTTCCCTACCGTATTAAGATCGAGCAAAAAAACGCTGAAAAAAAACACGTTTCGTGTAGTGGACCCTTTCATTATTAACTTTGATACATTTTTATAGCAATATACACAATCTGTAAAAATTTCCGCCGTCTCCCTGTTACGGTTCATGAGATACAGCCCATTGACAGACAGACGGACGGACAGACAGCAGAGGCTTAGTAATTGGGTTCCGTTTGGCACCCTTCTGGTACAGAACCCTATTTAAAAAAAAATGAAATCAAAAGAAATGAGGTCGCAGATTGACACAAATCCGAATCTTCTAACACCCCTATTTCCAGATCAAAAACTGTGTAAAAAGTATTTGAGTAAAGCTGTTGAGCTATTAAGAAAGAAAAAACCTAGAGTAAAATAGACTACATTAGAGCTGCCCCGTAGTACAATATTATCGACATCTCAACAGCGGTAGAGAGGGGCTGAGGGCGGCCATTAAGCGGTAAAGCTTCTATCAAACTCGATAAAAAACCTCTTATTAGTTGAATCGCTCGTTATAGTGAACTACTATTGGAAGTCGATTTTCATGAAATAAAAAAGGTGGGAAGTAATTTTTTTTTAATAGAAACTTGCTATTAAGTACGTCGATGTTAAAACCTACATATTGGGAAAAATCTAATTGAAGTTGAAGTAGAATCCATGTCAGAGTTTGGACTCTTTGGAGCTTGTGACTTTCTCCTTTTTACACGACTTCGGCGAAACCAAAAAGGGAAGGTTATGTCTTTGACCTGTATTGTATATGTGTATGTCCACCTCTATGTTCTCTCGTAACTTCTAAGTGGCCGAACCGATTGTCATGAATGATTATGTCGTTAGATTCATCTTTATTGCGCGAGTGTCACTGGGTAATACTATATTAAAATTATAAAAAAAAAAATGTCAAACATATCGAGTAGATACAGAATAAAGGGTTTTGAAAGGTGATTACAACAATATGTACAAGTTATATTATTATGTTAAAATGTAATTTATAATAAGTAATGATAAAAAAATAAAAACTTGAAAATGATAAAAGTAATTTAAAAAACACATAAATGAAAAGAGAAAAACCAACATTATAGTATAGATAATTTTGGTATCACAACAATCACAAGTTATAGCATATTTCAAGTTATTAGTTTGTGGCCCGCCTGCGATACCAAAATTCTATAAATTATGATGCTTCTTTTTTTCTTATCAGATGTGTTTTTGTAGTTGGGTTAATGACCCAAACGAGGTAAACAAGGCATTTCTACATAAATGTACCAGGACAGTGCATAATTCCCACATCGCAGGTATCATATTTTGATACAAGTAGATTTGGTGAAACTCACTTTGCGCTCCGAAATGTTATGAGGAAGAAATTTCGAAAATTATTAAGATCTTGGGGACAAACGCTAAAGGGATTGATGGACTCTATATGATAATGTTACCACCCTACAAGCTATTACTAAAATCGTAAATAAGTCGATAGATACCCACACTTTTCCTGACTTGTTGTGACTTTGACTTGAAATCGGCAAACCCTAGTACTACTTTTAAAAATTTGCGTCCTGTTAGCATTTTGCCTGCCATTTTGCCAAGCCAGAAGTTGTTATCAGGGGGGAAAAATAGATAGGGTAGAGATAGCATGCAAACTTGGGTTAACCATGGATCCGGAACTACGATTTGAGAAACACATCAGTATCTCCATGAGGAATTCTTTTTATAGATTGAAACTCCTATAATCAATTAGAGACTACCTGAGTGTTGATCTACGTAAACAATAAGTGGATAGCCTAATTTTATCAAGACTTAACTACTGTGATACCGTGTATGGCCCATGTCTGTTAGCTAGAACAGAGAAACTGATACAACGCATACAAGGTTTTGCGTAAAGATACCTCATAGAAGTCATGTCACTCCTTTTATAAACGAAAATAATATGGATTGGGTGGTGGTGGGTTCAACCCACAACATCGAACGTGAGGGGCGAGGCTTTAACCACTGCCAATCCTATAATTGTTTGTGACTAAAACATTCCCCGACTGGCTTAAAAGTGAAAAGTTCCAATACTGTATTCACCTCCTTCCTTCGTAACTATAGTAGGAGCAGCATTTTACGACGCCCCACAACAAACAATGAATGTACGAAGGCTCGTTTTAGACCCATTTGCAGACGTTTTAGCGCTCCTTAGCTCTTTAGACTCGGCTTCATTAACCTTCTCCGGTTATCTGTGCTTCTTCCTAACAATGTAAACTTTGCTCCAGTTCTTTTTTTAAATCGAAATAATCTGATATCGGTAAAGGTGAACCGTTTTAAATTACATTTCGAAGTATTTTGGTGGAGTGTTTGTTTTTCGGTTTGGTTTCGCTATTTCTACGCATATTTTATTATTAATTTTTTGGTAGTTGCAAATGATAATTGTATGGTGAATTGGTGATGATTACATTTTTTACACATACATAAGCTCACGCCTTCTTGGGGGTAGGCAGAAGCTACAGAACGCAATCTGCTACGATCCTTACATATTCCTTTTGTTTCGTTTACGTTCATACATCTGGTCATACACGCTCGCCGGTTGCGAGTACTACGCACCTGACCTTTCTGAAAAACATCACCAATAAGATCACTAATGTTCTTCTTTAATTTATTTTGTTTCGAAATGGGTTGCTCTTGACCTCGATCGCGCCTAATGGAAAGCGATGGATAAATTCGACGATGGAACGAGCGAGCCCAGAGGATGCCTGTTCACTCTTGTTTTGTAGGCTGTCGGGTTATACGTGGAAAGGAACGCAAATGCTGGCTGGTTATTTTTTTATTGATATCTAAAAAATATTTTTTTTATTTCACATAACCCTACATGGGCACTTATGAAACATCAGAAGCTAGGTGCACGGTTCCAATTGGTCTTTTCCTATGGAGAAGAGCCGGCAAGAAACTCTACGGTTCCTTTTGGAACGAAGTTCCCTTTCGCGCGTTACGAAAGGGGGCTAGACGGAAAAAATTGGGACCAAAACTTGTAACGACACTTTTTATTTTTTATTATAACGCCATCTGTAAGCGACCACAGGTACTAATTAGTGGCATGCCTTTATGAGGTTCATTCCATAACTTCGTTCCATCCAGGTGTCCCTTGACACTTCTCAGCTTTCTTTTTTAATAATTGGCTTTTACAGTATTTTCAAATAACAGTGTTAATAGGTATGGAAGAACAGTGTAGGCCTATCAACAAGTACCAGGTACTTAACAAAATAGAAAATGGTCTACAAATCTACATAACAACCATTCCAAAAATTTACATGAGACCTGACAAAAACTCAAAGAGATGTCAGCACATCTGACGGGGTCCGCTAGGGCCGATGCCTGCCGGGGTTGCGGGAAAGTCCTATGGGTGACCGTGGCCCCGGCAACGTACAGGCAACTGAAGGAACACGGGTGGGTTTTAGTCAGTAAGAGTCTGACACGCCCTTCCGCTCCGCCTAGAGCGGCAGAAGTTATTTGACGATTTCCCACCTACAAAAAAAAAACCTGCTAAAAAAGAATACCGATATTCCTTTCATAAAATGCTTCAGTTTCAAGAAAACGTCTGTCCATTTGTTCTCAGACACTCGATTTGTTACCGAGCAAAAGATTAAAAGTATTTATCATTCAGGAAAATTAAAAACTTTTCAAGTTGGTATGGTACTGCAGGCACAAAATATTGGAACTATGCCCAAAGCCAGCACGTATGGGAAAGTACAGCTGATTTATGACTACTCCAGAATTCCTTTGTCTAATCTTTTGGGGATACATTATACTGCCTCTTGCCAGCAAATTTCTCCGTATGCACTCTAAGAATTTAAGTGAAACTTTTCTGCGGTAAAAGCATCTTGTGTTACTCCAGGGCATACTTTACTCTGGTTACAAAATCTTTAGCATTTTCATACAAATCCGTTCAGCCATTTGCGGGTGACCAAGTAATAAATATGCTTTCTGCATTTTCAATTTCAGTCAGAAAACTCGTTTTTCGTTTTGGTAATATATTCTGTGCTCTTCTCGAAAATATAGATGTAGAAAAGGAAATTTCAGTCCCTAAGGCGCTGAAGGTAAGTGTTAAGTAAGGAAGGGTAATTTCCAGTTTTCATTTAAGGTAATTTGAGCGTAATTATAATTTCGTCGGGACGTTGTGACCCCGAGCCGAGTAATATCAATTTCAGCTTATTTGTATTTCGAAAATAAATGCAAACTATTTTCTTGCCAGGCATTTGTGTGTTCTCTAATCAGAACATAAAGGCGTGTACGTACGAACGAATAAGAACATGGTGAACATGAACCTAAAAATCTTTATTTGCATGTGTGTACCATTAACGAACATCAAACAGTGTGTTTTTTGTTCTTGACGATCCAATTTCGAATCCATGGCGGATCCAGAGAGCGGGGTCGTCGAGCTCAAACTGTGTTCGTGTTCATTTCAAAATTCGAATGATGTCGAACTGTCGACATGTTATTCCGCGCTGTACAAATGAGTTCGTTTTCGAATTGGTTGCGGTCACTTAAATTGATGTTTGAAGTGAAATTAATCGGTTGAAGTACATACACTGAACTAGACACAATAGAAGTTTACTGTTTACGTCTGGGGTTATTTAGTGTCCCACACAGTGTTTACGAAAACAATGTGCCTAGGCAGTAGCGAAGATGACAATTTTTTTTTTTTTGTTGTCCGGATTATGTAAAAATAACGTACACGTATTTTTTCTTTTTTTACTTTATCAAAAGATTACGGCAATACATTGAGTTAAAATGTGCTATGACGTCACGATTATGTACATTTTATTCTTACTTACACGTAGCGACCCCCACTCCCCAACTTCAATTGCGTTTTATCCAAGTCATTTTGATCATCATGATAAAGCAAAAAATACGAGTCAAATTTTTTTTTTATCTGTCTAACGGACTAAATAGATTTACCTTTTTTTGACCCAGGCATCATCCCTGTTATAGTGAGATGTATAGTAGCTGATATTCCTGGTTATCAAAGAAAATATGAATCTAAGGCCCGCAGCACCACAACTCATTTAACACGTTGGACGCTAAACGAAATTTAAAATATCCTCCTTTTTTACCACAGAACGGTGAACCTCTTAGTCTGCATTTCACATAATGGTAAGTGAAGATCAGGCCGAAGGTGAAAGAAAAAAAACTTCACCCGGAATCCTCAAACACAGAGGAACTGTCTATCTTACGTCTAACTGCCAAAACACAATAATGCTGTTAACATTGTTGTCATGGCGATAGACTTAGATAAGTTGGTGGCAGCTAGCCAATTTAGAACAAGCCTTACCACCAACCTAACCGAGCAGAAAATGCCCCCACTAGGAATCTAACCCGGGACTTCTGGATCTGAGACGAATGGTCTAACCACTAGACTACAGAAGTGATTCTGTTTCTGTCAATTGTTTAAAGTTTAGATGCATGATGCAAAGTTCACTCATCCTCTATTGAAAAGGGGAGAACGTCCGACCAGATGGGTGTCGCGTCTGACGGGCAACTGCACGATGGTTGATATCGGATAGTCTTATATAATGTCGTTCGCGCGGTAAACTTAAATTGCGCGATACAGGATTTGTGTGACGACATCGTCTTTGATGCGTAGTTCGTATTGCAGCATTGCGCTGCCGTTCAAGCCTCTTTTGTAGTTGTAAAAGTTTCATAAACTATTATTTCTTTTAAAAATTTCGAATTGAGCACATTTTCAAATTTTGAATTCTATATCGTTCAAAGTAAAACAATTTTTTCTGACTTGCGTCATTCTATTGTGAGTCGCTCTGGACAAAACGTCATGGTATAAAATAATTTTTCTCTGCTTCAAGTGTCCTGTTTTCAGTTTAAGACACGGATGTAAAAAGATGACGATAGTATCTTTGTGCTAGCTGGTCGCAGTTTTGATGAAGCATATCGTGTTCATTGTGGTGCCTAGTCCTCAAGTTATACCTATAGTTCGTGCCAGCCAAGCGAGAGTCTAGAACCACTATTTTTTGGTGAAGTATTTACTGTACAAACATAAGAGGTCTTGAGGCCTTCTGGGACCCCGGGCCATCGTGCGGCTACCGACCCAAGTTCTCACATCGCGGCCTGTGGCCAACGCAGGCACCCACGGACGCCGCCGTACACACGCCGCTCATGGTAGAGGCCGCAACGCACCAAACCCCAACGAGACGCTGTACGACGGGACGTCGCTACGGTTCAGCGCAAAGGACTTAGGCACATTCATACTTTAGCTCCTAGAACTTTTCCTTAACATCAATAACTACCAAATTCTATTTTAGGCGGTTTCCTGATTGACCTGTAATCAGGATCATTACGTGATATCAACTCTTTGCCCAACTTTTGATTTCCGGGATTAATTAGGTAATGGCCAATACTTGTTTAACCCGTCGCGTTCTATTTTAGTTCTCAACCCTCAAACACGTAATCTTCCTTCTAAGACAAAATAAAATTCCAACTAGGCGGCTTGCAATAGTACTTAAATTTATTTATCACCTTTTATACATAACTGTTTCTTTTTCTTTACTTTTAAAATTATAATACAAATCATATTTTAAATCTCCTGTTATTTTTTCTTTGTTTTTAGTTATCCTATGCAAGCGTGGGTTCGATTCTCACCAAGCATTCTTTTTAACAAGTGGTAGAAGCTAATTCTCTAATGCTACAATGGCGCCCGATACAAAAGTAAGTAATTATTATTGTTATTTGTTTACTACCTACGATAATAACATTACTATTTATTAAATACCTAATAATATCTATAAGTAGTCTAATTATTATTTTTTTCATAGCACCGGTGTGGTGTGCCCTTTTAAGAGCACAATTTCTAATTCCTAGAGCAATTTTGTTTGTTTCAGGTGCGGTCGTTTTAAATAAAATCTCGGCAAGCCTAACTACAGAACAGGTCGCGCTGGTGCCTTGCTGCTGTTGGTGCTCCTATTACGTCTATCTAACCTTGTGCCTTTCATTTAATGACCAATTAATGTGATGAAATACGATTGTATGATAATATATAATTTAATATAGTGTACTATTATGCAATTCAAAACTCTGTAACCAGATCGAATACTTTTTCTCTCTGCCTCTTTCATTTCCTTCCCACAAATATATAATTGTCCCCTGGTTTTACTCGTCTCTCGTAATTAGCGTAGCTAGTACCCCGTAGCGTGTGTCTGAAGTATGTATGCGTAGGGATCACATCTAAGGTAAGCGTTTTTTGATTGGTGATTTTGCTGAATGTCTAGTTTTTTCCTTTTTTCTTTAGCATTCAGCCCCATCCGTCTCTTTTGCTTGCCTTATTGTCGTTTTCTATTTTTTCGCACGTCTATTACTCGTCGCCAAGGGTAGGGGTTAGGTGCACACATATTCCTATAGAAAAACCCCATTCAAACATTTTTTTTAAATAACTCACGTATCACATATCTATCTTGCTAAAATTCTATTTAAACATTAGTTTTGCGCTTAATTCTAGACCCCGCCGTCGAAACAAACCAAATATTCGCTCAGGAATAAATTTGCATTTTCAAACCGCGTAAATATTTATTTTTCCAAACTCAGTTCAAAAATAAAGGAGACCGCCCATTCGCGTTAACCCGAAATTTTTTAAAAGGACAACGACCATTTTTCTAACAATACTTTTTCTCTCAAACATTTTATCATTTAATATTTTTTTGCCTCCGTGGGTTACCAACTCTAAATATGTCGGACGAAGAGCGATCCATTACCGAGACACCGATCTGTAGAAGCCTGATAATTTCGAGACCTCGCTCGATCCCGCCTAGAACGCCCAGGCCTTCAGCGTCGTCGGGCGTTCCGTCGCCTATCAAGACCGATGAGGTATTATCAGGGTCTCCGCCTAAATACTTCCGATCCATTCGCCATCCCGACCTCTCCTATCCAGACCTCAAAGAGTCCTTTCTAAGGACATTCGGCCCGATAGATTACGAATTTAGGACCGAACAGGAAGTCAGGAATCTGAAGCAGAGATCTAACCAGTCAGTCAGAGATTTCGTCATCCAGGTTTCGTACCTGAACGACCAATTGTCCTTCCCCATAACTGAACCGAACTTATTACAGATTATTTTGCACAATATGCACCCTAAATACTACCCTTGTTTATCCGTCCACAAATTCGACAAATTAAGTTCGCACATCGATATGGCTTCCCATTTTGAAAGTTTTATACCAGTTTCTCCTAAGGCTGTATCAACCGTTGCATGCGAGACCCAGATATGTCCCAAATGTAGTAAAAACGGTCACTCCTATCGTAATTGTCCTCATTTTCCAGGCATCCTTTGTTTTAAATGTCGGACTCCTGGTGTCATAACTCGGGATTGCCCGAAGTGCAATCCAAAAAATGTTTAAGCCACCGGCGACACGCTTCTCGTACAGTGTCACCGGTGGTTACGAATGGTTCGTCGGATAACCGACCTTTTATCGAAATTTTGTTAGGTGATCGTCTGATCAAAGCCTTATTGGACTCGGGCGCGCAGATGTCACTCATCAGCGATGCCTTGATCCAGGAATTATCTATTCCATTAAATTTATACGACACGTGTCCCCGCGTTATTTCTGCCAATAACTCGCCCATTGATATTTTAGGTACGGTTCACCTTCCGGTTAAATTTAATAATACGATCTTTTCTCATGAGTTTCTTGTAGCGCGCTCTATGTCTTCCTCAGTCATCTTGGGTATTGAATTTTGGAATAAGTTTGGCTTGACATCGGTCTTTAGTCAAGCATTCGATAAAAATATTAAAGGTAACATGTATCTCTCATCCGCTAATCGCTCCCTTCCATCCGCTTCTTGCGTTAGCGAGCCACGATATATACATCCTCGTAACGTCTTATCACCCGATCAAGAGCGAAGTCTACAAAGAGTCATAGACGAATTTGAAATAATCTCGTCTGACAAAATCGGACTCGGAAAAACCACATGGCTGTCACATAAAATCAACACCACCGGACAGCCAATTAGACAAAGGTTTTATCCGCTCTCACCCGTCAAATTAAAAATCCTCAACGACGAAGTTGACAAGATGTTAGAGTTAGGCGTTATTCGTCCATCTCGTTCTCCCTGGGCTAGTCCTGTTGTTATGGTCACAAAGAAGGACGGTTCGGTTCGTTTCTGCGTCGACAGTAGAAAGCTAAATAGCGTTACCATCAGAGACTCATATCCCCTCCCACGCATTCAAGATATCCTTGATAATCTCCGTGGGGCGAGATACATAAGCTCTCTCGATTTTAGGAGTGCTTTTTGGCAGATACCTCTCGCCGACAACGATAGTTGTCAGAAGACCGCTTTCATAATTCCTCAACGCGGTTTATTTGAGTTCGTTAGAATGCCGTTTGGACTCACAAACGCAGCTTCCGAGATGCAACGTCTTACTGATATGATCGTAAATTTCGAATTTACTTCCACTAGCGACGATTGCGTTTTCGGATACGTCGATGATTTGATCCTAATATCTAAGGATTTCCACAGCCATCTCGCCCTCCTCAAGAAGGTGTTGAACCGTCTCCAGGAAGCCGGTTTATCAATTAACCTGAAAAAATGTGAGTTCTGCAAGAGCGAACTCAAATATTTGGGGTACATTGTTAACGAAAAGAGTCTGCAAACTGACCCTGGCAAACTTGACGCTATTAGGGATTATCCTACCCCTACCTGTGCCAAGTCTCTGCGCGGCTTCATAGGAATGTGTTCCTATTACAGGCGTTTCGTAGACGGTTTTTCGTCCATAATCGCGCCACTCACCGCCTTGATCGGAAAAAGTAAGGGTCGAGATCCCATAATTTGGAATCAGGCTGCTGATCAAGCTTTTTCCAAGCTGAAAGAGGCGCTAATCAACACTCCTGTAATGGCTTGTCCGGATTTTTCCAAGCCGTTCTTTTTGCAGTGTGATGCCTCAGCGGTTGGCCTCGGTTCGGTTCTCTCACAAAAAATCGATGGTGTGGAGCATCCTATCGCTTATTATTCCCGCCTATTCTCCAAGGCGGAGCGAAATTATAGCACTACCGAACGCGAGCTTTTATCCGTTCTTGATTCTATAAAACATTTCCGGTGTTATCTAGATGGTATGAAGTTCTCGGTTATAACGGATCATGGCTTTGAAATGGTTACTCACTTTAAATAACCCTTCTGGGCGCCTGGCCCGGTGGGCCACCGTCATATCCCAATACACTTTTGACATCGTTCATCGCAAGGGGTCGCAACACGTCGTCCCAGACGCACTTTCCAGGGTTTATGCCAGCCCTGTCACGTTTGATCAGGGTCCCGAACATACTTCGGACCGTTGGTATAAGAGGATTTATTTGGGCGCTCGTGATACGCCTCAGATGTTCCCCGATTACGCGATTCAGAACGGTGTCCTCTTGAGACGTATGCCTATCACCAGCCCTCTCTCATCTGACCCATGGCGCGTCGTATTGCCTTCAGAGAAAGTTCCACTCGCCATATGGGAAGTTCACAATGATTTCCCTTCAATACACCCTGGTGTCTTGAAATCTTACCTTAAGATCAAGGAACTTTTCTACTGGCCAAATATGTTTCGTGACGTCACGGAAACATTGAGTCAATGTGAGGTGTGCAAGGCCTATAAAATTTCTAACACTCAACCGCGCGGACAGATGCTGTACCCGAAGGCCGTCTCCTCACCCTTACAGCTTATTTCTATTGACATCGTTGGCCCCCTTCCTATCGCCTTTTATGGCTATCGCTATATTTTATCCATGGTTGACGTATTTTCCAAGTATGTTTGGCTCGTTCCTTTAAAAAAGGTCGACGCTAATTCTGTTGTTAAGGCGCTGGAATCTGAGATATTTTTTAATTTCGGAGTCCCACGCGCCATTCTTTGCGATAATGCCACCGTTTTCCGTAGTAACCGATTGCTGAATTTCCTCAGGTCTTACCACATTGAATCTCCAATTTTTACTCCGTATTATACCCCACAGGCTAATACAGTTGAACGTTACAATCAAAGCGTTATTACATGTTTAAGCATCTTAGTCGGCGAAAATCAAAGAAATTGGTCAAAATTATTACCCAAGGTCAAATTATACCTCAACTCATGTATCAACTTAGCTACCGGTTTTACCCCAAACTTTCTTATGTTTGGTAGGGAAGTTATTATAGATCCAACCCGTGCACACGGACAGACTCAAGGCACCGATTTAGCCGAAAGTCGGTCTCAACACGCGTCAAACCTATCTTCCCTCGCACAAGTTTATTCTAGGGTCGCCGATAATCTTTCTCTTGCTTTCCTCCGAAATTCAAAAACATATAACGCCAACCGTTCCGCTATCACCCTCAACGTCGGTGACACGGTCTGGAGGAGGAATTTCTCCAGGTCTTCGGGATCTCATTATTTTTCCGGGAAGCTTGCTCCTCGCTTTGTGAAGTGTCGGGTGAGTAGAGTACTCTCCAGAACAACTTACCTCCTTCAAGATTGTGACTCCGTTCATTCCGGGTCATATCACATCAAAGATATTTTGAAATAGCACCCCCATAATCTACATCAATCATCCTATTAGATTTCCTCAATTCCAAAATTCGCTGTCTCTTTCTTCTCATCTCACCTATTTCCTTTCTCAGGCCCCTATCTAGCCAAGGGCCCAAGTTTTTTTTTTTTTCTGTGCTCACACTGAGTTGTGAGCCAGGAAACCCTTTTTTCACGTGTTTTAAAGATATTTCCACCCCAGTCCCCTGTTGGACTGAGGGCCGAGGGATTCCCCTCTTTGGGTGTCCTTGCATACACCGTAGTCGTATGACCATGATAGATTGTAATGGCACATCTACCCCCTTCCTTTTACCCCCCCGTTTGCTGAGTGCGGGGATGATTCTATCTTTTCTTTCGTTTGGGAGAGTCGTTCGCTTCTTTTACTGTCTTATAGTCGTCGCGACGCCTCCCCCTTAACAAAAGGATGACTTTTACGATACGCAACCGTAACGTTCAAGTTTACTACAAAATGTGTTACAAACTCATTTTGAACGGCCGTTCCTATACGGCCTCATTTTCATTTCACTAACTTTTTTCTTCTTTCTGCATTGTGTCACCTCATCACACTGACATTGTCATTAAAATAACCAAAATAAAATAATGTTAATATAAGTTGTTTTGTGGTTTATTCGCCGATTTCTCGGTAAGTTTAATAATAATATAAAATCCCAAAATTCTCTGTTTCTATACAATTCCGTTATCTGATGTAAATATCGTACATAACACATTATGCATACCGTATCTATTTATATATTGTTTTCTGATTAATTTTACCCCGTAATTTTTCTTTTCTTCGCTGACCAATACGCTATGAGCGACCTTTTTTGTTAAGTTCCCTCTCTCCCTCTAGGAACCTCTGGGTTTGTTCGGAGAGGTAACTCATCGTTCAACTTTATTGTTGACTCTCAACAACTTTGTTAGTGAGTTTTGCTGTAAGGGACGAATAGGTTTGTGTTCGACCTCTAGGAGTTTCTTTGAGGCGCACCAACCCTCCCACCTTACTATCACTCCTCTGATCAGACTCTAAGCACTCTCTTAGCTGAAAGTCGGATCAGGAGGGATACCCTACAATTAGGGACATTAAATACTGGTTTATAGCCCTTATTTTTGTAGGCTGGGGTATTATTTTTTCGGGACTTAGGTTTTTTTCCTCTCGTAGCCTGGTCCTCCTCAGCTTATATTCGTTGATTACAACCTCTAGCCTCTTCTATTATTAACATTGCCCTCTGAGCATGTGTCAATAATTAATTTTAACCTATACTTACATTCGCTTTTTACTTTAGTTTAGCTTCTTTATTTCGTCTAGACTCTCTTTCGCCATGGTGTATTATCCTGTAAGTTATTTTAATTCTGTTAGGCTATAGTTTTTTTTTTTAGTCGTGCACTTAGATTATTTTTAGGTTTAGGTGGACGCTGCCTGAGCTCGCGTCGAGAAGGTTTAGATCTGGAACGTTCCGTATTTACTCTTTGTCGAAGGCACTTAGTAGGCGCTCCTTAGGTTAGGTATTTTAATTCTGGTTTAGCCTTGTTAGTTGTTAGTTGTATTGTAAGTATTTCATTTTTACTCTGTTACTCAGGTCTTCCCCTAGCCTTGTCTCGTCTCTTCTTCAACTGTCACCCCTATAGGGGAGACATATTTTTTTTTCGTTTTCCCTATAGGGATGTCAAGTGTCTTTAGTGACGACATCGTCTAGGGTTGTCAAAAATTTGTCGATAGGGTCGTGATTTTTATCGATGATGCCTTCAGTTTTTAGTGACGACATTGTCTAGGGTTGTCAAAAGTTTGTCGATAGGGTCGTGATTTTTATCGATGATGCCTTCTGTCTTTAGTGTCGACATCGTTTAGGGTTGTCAATTTTTTTTATCGATAGTATCGATATTTTTTTTTTTTTGCTGGAAAGGGTGTATTGCAGCATTGCGCTGCCGTTCAAGCCTCTTTTGTAGTTGTAAAAGTTTCATAAACTATTATTTCTTTTAAAAATTTCGAATTGAGCACATTTTCAAATTTTGAATTCTATATCGTTCAAAGTAAAACAATTTTTTCTGACTTGCGTCATTCTATTGTGAGTCGCTCTGGACAAAACGTCATGGTATAAAATAATTTTTCTCTGCTTCAAGTGTCCTGTTTTCAGTTTAAGACACGGATGTAAAAAGATGACGATAGTATCTTTGTGCTAGCTGGTCGCAGTTTTGATGAAGCATATCGTGTTCATTGTGGTGCCTAGTCCTCAAGTTATACCTATAGTTCGTGCCAGCCAAGCGAGAGTCTAGAACCACTATTTTTTGGTGAAGTATTTACTGTACAAACATAAGAGGTCTTGAGGCCTTCTGGGACCCCGGGCCATCGTGCGGCTACCGACCCAAGTTCTCACATCGCGGCCTGTGGCCAACGCAGGCACCCACGGACGCCGCCGTACACACGCCGCTCATGGTAGAGGCCGCAACGCACCAAACCCCAACGAGACGCTGTACGACGGGACGTCGCTACGGTTCAGCGCAAAGGACTTAGGCACATTCATACTTTAGCTCCTAGAACTTTTCCTTAACATCAATAACTACCAAATTCTATTTTAGGCGGTTTCCTGATTGACCTGTAATCAGGATCATTACGTGATATCAACTCTTTGCCCAACTTTTGATTTCCGGGATTAATTAGGTAATGGCCAATACTTGTTTAACCCGTCGCGTTCTATTTTAGTTCTCAACCCTCAAACACGTAATCTTCCTTCTAAGACAAAATAAAATTCCAACTAGGCGGCTTGCAATAGTACTTAAATTTATTTATCACCTTTTATACATAACTGTTTCTTTTTCTTTACTTTTAAAATTATAATACAAATCATATTTTAAATCTCCTGTTATTTTTTCTTTGTATTTAGTTATCCTATGCAAGCGTGGGTTCGATTCTCACCAAGCATTCTTTTTAACAAGTGGCAGAAGCTAATTCTCTAATGCTACAGTATGTAGCGGTGTAACCGCTACAAAAGATAACATAGACAGAATTATGTTTTAAATAAATGTTTAGTGATTTTAAGGTGCACTTGGACCTAAATCTGTGACCGTAAAAAATTATAGACAATCATGATCTAGAGACCGTGCCACCTCTGAAGTCCGGCGGAAAATTGTGGAACTACATTTTTGTATATGCAATTGGATGCAATGACATAGACACTAGCGCCACGTCAAAAGGACTTTAATGTAATGATTAATTGAATGAAAGCATATTCCTATAAAGCATTCTTTTGAAAAACTACCACGATGCTAATCTCTTTGAAGCTTTTCAATAAATTAAAAAATCTACAGACTTTTGTATAAAAAGTTCTTTCATGGATTTGATTTTCAGATTGATGTCTTGATTTGAAAAGTTTTTATGCAAAGGGTCAGACAGAGCTGTACATAATACAAGTAGTAAGTTTTTAATTCGTGCTAAAAGGGAAGGTACATATAGTTAGCTTGGTATAAAAGCTTTTTTTATAATCTAATGTAGTATTTGAAAATGGCTGCTGCGTTGGTCTTGTGGTCGCATGATTCCCTGGTCGGGCAAAGTGTTATTGGGATCTTTCGTCTGGAATTTCTCAGTAGCTCAGTGTCTGGATTTGTGCGCGGTTGATGGCAATAGCCTCGCCCCCTATTACATGTGACTTAAACATATCTGGCGAAATGTAGGTATAGGTACACATCTGTCTAAGTCTTTTTTTGGTTGGGAAGTCATCAAATAACCCGCTCTGGGGAAGAGCGTGTCAGACACTTACTGACTAAAACGTACAGGCAACTGAAGGAACACGGGTGGGTTTTACCCGTGTTCCTTCAGTTGCCTGTACGTTGCCAGGGGCCACGGTCTCTCGTTAGAACTTTCCCGCAACCCCGGCAGGCATCGGCCCTAGCGGACCCCGTCAGTTGTGCTGACATCTCTTTGAGGCGCGCCTGGAACACAACGCGCCGTCGACCCGGGCCTGGTCCTTATCGAACGGCGTGCTACCTCTGCCTACCCCTTCGGGGAATACAGGCGTGATGCAATGGGTTAGCATAGAAACAGCTGTAATGTAGTATTAAAGAAAGAGTCAAAAAAGAAAAAGTAAGTAGAAGTAGTAGTAGTAGTATTAGTTAGTATTAGTTGATGATGTAACTAATATTTTGGAGCAATATAATTTAAAAGTGTCTATGGAGTTTCTTGTCCGTTCTTCTCCATAGTATTTGCAGATCGGGGGATCCTCCAAGCTGCAAAGATGGATGCGGCTTCATGTCGTAATTTAGCTGTGTTGTGTCGAATACTAACATTAGTTTTTAAGTATATTGTTACTAACAAGAATATGGACCTGTTCCGAAATAAATGTTTAATAATAATAGAAACCTACTGCGCTTTGGAATGGGCAACTAGCTTCGTCTTTTTGCATGACCGACGACTCCTTGACAATTCGAAAGTGCCTGTTAGTGGTTTACGGAATAAATACTTTGAGTTTGAGTTTGTAAAAATGTGAAGAGAATTTTCACAAATTCCAGTAAATTCAGGTACCTAATTAATTTTTTAGGAAATTGCCGAACAACTAAACTAAGGCATTAAGCCTGTGTAGAGGTGACTGCGATCAATTTGACCTTTGACCTTGAGCTGCCTTAGCCTAGTATGGACTTTCAATTGAATAAGAGGCAAGGTTGTACTGGCTTTGTTATGACTGATGTGAATATTATAAAGAGAAAAGATTTTGTTTGTTTATAATGAATAAACTCAAAAACTATTGGACCGATTTTAAAAATGCTTTCACCAGTAGAGTGCCATATTATCACTGAGTAAAATAGGTTAATCTATATCTATACTTATAATAAAACAGTAGAATCCGGTGTCTGTCTGTTTGTTTGTTCGCGCACATCTCCGGAACTACCGAACGGATTTTCATGTAGTTTTCACAGGTAGACAGAAATTAATTTGGAAGAGAATATAGGCTTTATTTCATTAAAATCGGAAGTTGCAAAAAAAAGTTATCGTCATACAAGACGGTATTCTGTTCACGACACGTTGTGTACAATTTCTGAGAGTAACCTAAAAAAGTACTAGGCTTGCATGAATTCAAGATAGTATTACATACAATCATTAGTATTATGTCACTAATAGGATTTGGATGAAAAACAGTTTATATGTAAAAAAAAAGTACTAGGCTTGCATGAATTCACGTTTAGTTTATTATGAGTACCTACCTACATAAAAAAATGCTATCTATAAATAAAGATCTATTGCCGTAGTATAAAAGATCATAGAGAATGGCACGACGCATGATTTGGCAGTTTTTTTTTTTGTTGTATTTGTAATTGTCCGGACAGAAAATTTTGGAAAATCCACCGGAAAAGTCGGAAATACCCGGGCGACGCCGGGCACGAACAGCTAGTTTATAAATAAAGGGGGAGTGAAGCCGCTGATGGAAGCTAGTAAATAAATAGTTTGGAAATTCCAAAAGTGCACGCCTCACACACATTCATAAACGAAAAAGAAATTCAAAACATAGTTTCTAACAAAAATTTACAATTTATCACTTTTCATGAAGTATATTTTGACTGCTGTTTTACCCATCAATATGGGTAAATTTCTAACCTCGCAATCCTTACGTAATGTCAAAGACTATTTACAAAGATATTTACTTGGCGGTTGCTAGGCAACACGTTAAGTCAAGGTTGGATATATTTAGATAAAGATATTATATTTTAGTTAGTATTTTATTAATTATAATTAAACTACTTTGAATAAAAAAGCCATTATCAATAGGGTTCCTTCTATAATGATTTTATCGCAAGCTATAATGTTTTCAAGGTTCATAAATTGACGGACAGGATTTTTTTTCAACTATTTTGATGTCTTTTTCATTTCTGCTGCATTAAATCAATTAGTAAAAAGTACAGTATTAATCTCCATTTAATCATCTATACAATGGTATATAAATTAAGTAGGTTCTGTGTACTAGCAGGAGTGTAACAATAAAAACAGTTGCAGAAATGGGGCAAAAAATACTTTTCGATCGTAGAGCACACTCTAATGCTTCGCATTACGAGTCGTGCAATAAACTTATATTGTCCGCCGCGTAAGTATATCCAATCACGACAGTTTTATGACATGGCTGTGCTACCTACAGAAAATTCAAAATGTGAATTAAATCCTAACTTAATATTATAAATGCGAAAGTGAGTTGGTTTGTTACCCTTTCACGCTAAAACGGCTCACCGTATTTGGATGAAATTTGGCACATGGGAAGACCATGACCTTGAGAAGGACATAGGATATTTTACATGCTGGATTGCAGACGAAGTCGCAGGCAACAGCTAGAAAAGAAATGGTTATAGAACATGTTAGTGTTTGTCTGGATATATGGATAGTCCGCTTTCTCTGAAATAATTTGATGTCCTAATGTTAGTACTTTTACTTTTTAGATTATTCTCGCATATTTTAGGTTACATAATAATTATTTTCTTAATTACCTCTATAATGAGTCATATTATTTTCTTTAATCTTGGTTTTCTGTAATGCTTATTTATTTCTAAGATTATCCAACAATTTTCAGCGTCTTTAGTGAGGTTAAATCCGCCATTTTTAATTCTAATTGTGGTTTTAATGACCACTTTAGCCTTAATTGCTATTTAGCCAAATTGTTTAAGGGCTTAAATTACTGGATAACTATTAATCTTTAATTAAATTACTTTTTTATTTAGTATTTTTATTTTCTTTGTGGCTTGTAAGATTTCGGAGCCTCTAGTGTACCATAAAACTTATGAATGCCATTGTCGATGACTCAAAAGTAACCAGTTATAAACTCAAATCACCAACAAACTCAGTTTAGCATTCATAATATTAGGATTAATCGTGTGAAATACTAGTATTGTGACATTCTATGGGTACTCATTGAGATTTAAGTTTGCAACTGGTTACTTTTGCTTACGTGCAAAAGCGTGTTGGTGTCTTGACGTGCATACTCCTATGAAATCAGTCATTTCAATACACACATACCTACTAAGAAAATACAAAAAGACATAAGAAGATAACCGGCAAATTACACAGCGAGTTAGAATATTGTGATTCTATGGCTATTGGGATATAAGTTTGCAACTGGTTACTTTTGCTTAGCGTCGTGGACGAACGGGTTTAGTTATATGTTATAACTAAGCCCGTTATTATATAAAATAACTTTAATTTCGGAAGTCGGTGTCTTTGGTTTTGATTTTCGTTTTTTGTCACCGACTTCCGAAATTAAAGTTATTTTTGACTATGTAGTGTAGTTTTTGGAATTCGGTTGTTTTTTTTGTTTTATTTTTCACTTTTTAGTTGTGATACCTACCCCACACAAATTGGAATACCACTACCTGCTATGTAAACAACAGTGACAGGAACTTATCATCATAATATCATCCACATAGGCTATTAGGGAAAAATACGTATTATTGAAGCTAACTCAAAAACTACCCATGCAAAGTTAATAAAATTTCTAAGGGACCACCTCTGAAGTATGACCTACCAAAAATAAAAAGGATCAACAAAATCAATTTATAATTGGCGGATTACTCGCGTAACAAACATACAAAAAAACCTTCTCCTTTTTGAAGTCGGTTAAAAATAAAAGTCGTTTCCAAGCCATTATTTCTGCAGAAATTAACGTAGTTTGATGTACAGAATGCGTAGATGACGGCTTCGTCAAGAGTCATTTTACATCCTGTATAAAGGTGCATTATAAATTACACATAAACCTCATCATCATCATCAGCCTATTAATATTCCCACTGCTGGGACACAGGCCTCCTCTCTGTGAGAAGGAGTGGGCTGTAATTCACCACGCGGGCCCAGTGCGGGTTGGTAGATGTCACATGTCTTCGAATTTTTTGGTTCTAAGACATGCCGGTTTCCTCACGATGTTTTTCTTCACCGTTTTGAGAGCAGTGGTAATGAAATTATTTACACAAAGTAAAGCGCCTGCTTGGGTTCGAACCCACGACCTACAACTCGTAAGTCGGGGCCGTTACCACAGGGCCACCACTGCTCTCGCTGCACATAAAGCTGAAGACACTTAAATCCTACATTGCGCAAGTAGGAGTTTTCCCGCGAATATTTTATACAACAGTCCGACAATAACCATCGTAACCACCAGAAGCAACACCCGTCTGGTCGGAGGGACCTCCCTTTTCTTTGGAGAATGGGGAACATTCAACCCTGTTCCTCATATCTCTAAAGCTTTATAACTAATTTACGAAGTACCAACACCGTCAGCACTAAAATACCTAAGTGTTACTAAGTAGTACCAAGTTGTATAATTCTATGATGAAGACAGAACATAAAAGGACTAACACTGGGCTAGAATGTTTATGACCTACCCAATACAGCACAGCAGGGCCTGACCAAGATTATGTCTGGACTTTAAAAGAGACTGTGACCTCTGAGTTTGTTTCGGCCTTTCTTCTCAGAGTAGTCAGATAGGAAACGCCGAACTCATCTAGCTAATTTTTAACATACATTTTAATATGACGTGTAAAAGTGATTCCAATATCCTATTTACAGAATAAACAATTTCATTTCATTTCATTTCAGGGTCTATATCAAAGGTCTTCAACTTTTCCTGTGGCTCGCGGTTCCTTAGCGGCCCTTCATTAACTTGGCTAAATATACCTTAGGTTAGGCTAAAATGTTTATGACCTATTTTACACGTAGTCTTGGTCTGTATTCTGTATAATACTCCTTGGGAATGGTCCAAGATATAAGAGATTTGAAGTGTTGATAACCTATTTCGCTTCAGTTAAATAACATTTATATATCGGATTGGACGGATGTGTAGCGGGGTTTTGGTAACAGTTTTTGGATTGGAACGATAGTGAAGTGTTTTATAGATAAGTTATAGTTCTTCAATAGAGATTAATCTGGGATCCTGCCGTTTTGCCAAAATTTCATTATCCAAACTTTAAGCAACCTTTTTTATACCAATGCAATATTTAGAATGATTTTAGTAGGTACGCACATTTTCATTTGGTCATATTTTTACTCGGCAGAATATTACCAAGGATAATGTCATTAAGGGATTTGGTCTTTAATCAAATGATTTATTACAGCAAACTATCTTTAGACAATAAACACTTAGTCAAATTAATTCAACATTTATTAAATTAATCATCACTTATTTCTACCGCGGAGAGCCTATTCTATGGGGCATGAGGAACTTTGCATCTTGTTCCTCTATACTGGTGGACACCATTACCATCCACCCAAAAACTCTTAAACATTATCCTGGATTTCATTTACAATAAATTCTCGCTTTTTGTTACATTTTGTACCACAACCCCAAAAGGTCAAGTTTCCACCACTTCCGGCATTCAATTTGGACTCCAGAGTCCAAAGTTTTACATAATTGGGATACGATAAGCCCGGTTATGTATCCCTCCTATTTCCGAGGGTAAACCCTAAGCCCCTAAGTTTATAAGTTGGGGTTTGCTGGAATTAATTTAGTAATACAACTAATTAAGAATGGGGGTAATAATGAAGTAGTAAGTTGGGGTTATAGAGGGTAGTGGTCTATCAACCCCACAGTGACAACCAGTTTGGGGTTGTGGGAGGATGATCTGCCAAAAGGAAGAAAGGTTGAAAAGAAGAAAGGTTGCCGAAAGTCATCCAAAATACTAGCAGTGAAAGTCTAGTGGTGTTACCGTCGAACTGCCAAGACATAGCTCTCGAGCTCGAACCCAAGGCACACACCTCTGACTTTTCGGATTCATGTGCGTATTGTAAATTATAAAAATCGGTATAAACTCGCGCTAGTAAAATATTCGCTTCATGACCAGCCGGATGGTAGGTCGGAGCTTCTGCAACCAAGGTTGCGCGTAGTGCATGGGGTTCCTAAATTAGGTTCAATGCAGTATTAATTCAAGAATTCCCAGAGGCTTGAACCCGTATTTGAATTTGATGATAAATATGTAAAAAAACATTGTAAAACACATCTAGCACATATGTTTCAAAGAATTTTAATGCTATAGAGATTACAAAAAAGCAAACTGTAGCAACACAATAGTATAGTTAGTAATTAACGCCATCATTGCGAGCGGTAGAGTTGCATCAACGTAGAACATTCCGCAGGCATCCATCTTGTCGAATGTCGTTTCATGTAGTCGTTTAATATTCTTGTAGAACCTTTTTTCTTCATCTGCAATGAGGTGTAATAATTACGGGAAAATTACTTTTTTTTTAAATATAAAGTTGGCTCATCTGATGGTGATTGCCATCGCTTGTATACCCAAAATATCGCAGGTATATAAACTACCATATCAGGAAAAAAATCTGATACGTCTCTCAGATCACCGGGACTGACTCTTCAAACTGAGACACAACAACGCTGCTTGGCAACAGAAAAAGGGAAGGTGGTGGTAATTCCCCAGACGAACTATTTCATGAAGAACATACTCCATTGGAAATAAGATTCGACATTTAAATAAACCTTATTTACAGTCTCTTCAACCGATTTTGACTTAGGGATAGCATTAAGGCGACGACAAGCTACTTTTAACGATTTTATACCGGTGTGTGTGTGGTGTTAATGATTTGGAAAAAATATATGTTAAATTAAAGCATTTTCTTAAGGGTAGCATTTAAACGAGTGACTGTAAATTAATGTTTTAAGTGACAAAAATAATTAATTTAAGTTATAGTATTACTAAGTGAGCGACTGACTGCGAGTGACGAGAAATCAACTTAACAGCAACTTACAAACACTAAATTTGAGTTACTTAAAATACAAAATGAGAAGCTTCATAATATGTGAGTGACCTAATATTATGTTTGAGTGTCATCGTTACGTCCTGCATTTTTTTCAATATTTGGCAAATGATTTATTTATACTGAGCGGCATTGTATCTTAAATGAAGTGTTTCGAATAGAAAAACCACTTTGAAAAATACTATATTGAGCAGAGTACTATGAGCTCACATTTTTTTTGAAAAATTTCTTATGAAATAACTATTTGAAGAAACACTATTACCACATGCAGCAGGCATGGTTTCTGTCACGGCTCCGGCGCTGCGGGGCTCCGGCGGTCCCACGCGAGCTTACCGTCGCAGATGATTTTAACGCTCACCACCGCAGCTTCGGCTTGCTGGCCGGCTGTCGCCGGCCAGCCTCAGCCGCGGTGGCGGGCCTTGAAACCACCTGCTCCTCAGCTCGCGGGCCGCCTAGCCCCTCCGCGCCTACGCGGGTTTAAATTACACTCTAGGGGTAGGGCAGACAAGACTACGTGGAGTCGGTTTTGCAGCGATTCGTTTTTAATTTTTATACCTTACAAATATTTGTTTAATGAAGTTTATACCAAGTGTGTTATGCCAAATAAACTTCGGTGCATCAAAATTCTGCCAGATAGAGGGATACCCATCGTAAACACGCAACACCGGTCCGCAGCCCAACTCACCTGACTGCATCGATTCGTCGCTCCACCCCCATTCGCATCAAACAGTCTGTAGTTTTCATTAAACAATCGTATCAAAATCAAAAACATAAGACCTCAAATAGAATATCAGTAACCAATAATCATTAATAAAGCAGCTACCAAACGTTGCTTAAAATGAACTTTTTAGTAGTTCGTTATGTATAACCTCAATTGGAAAAATCGTCTCTATCATAATATTGAAGTTGTCCTCTCTGTATTTCTAGTCGCTCACTTAGTAATTTAGTCGCACGGCTAGAATTTTAATATCTGAAATGGATTAATCACAACCCACTTTTTGTAAGCTCGTTCTGGATTTTATTATTAATCAATATTCGTCGTTAGTTTAGTTAATTTTTCGCTTACTCAAATTCATACCGCTCAAGTTATTAAAACAGTATCTCATCATCAGTCGCTAAGTTTTTTTTTATTCGATCGTTTTATAATTCCCCTTTTCTTAATAATTTAATCTACGAATATTTTAGATTATGTTTACATTACATAGTGAAATTAATTTGTAAAGTTGTGTCTAACGCGGATAAAAAACTAATAATTACTCAAAAGCTGTGAGGCGTATTATTCTAAAACCTTCACCATTTTAAGGATAATTAAAATATTAATCTTTTAATCTACGAGTTTTAATAAAATACCTTCTGTTTTTTGTATAATAAATTAATAATGCGTCAAATTGGTGAGAGCGCTCCTTGATGCGCGAGTTCTATTACTGGCTGGATGTACGACGCGTTGCGTGAGCTCAGTACAGAACACGCAAGCTAACCACTCAAGGTCACTGGCATGTATCTGTCTCTTAAAAGCAAAAAAGTGGTTACAATACCAACTGTTTACTGCAGCTGCCTTTTGTCATGCCACTTAAGCGGTTGTACGTTGTTTTATATAGAGAATAGTTTTATAGAATTTCGTTTCACATAAAATGGACATTGTTCGGCGTCCATACATCGTTCGCCTAAGAACCAACAGAGACGTGAATGTACTTTCTGTGTTCTACATAATGCATATATTCTATTGAAAACAAATTAAAATGACGGACACTACTGAGAATTGTAGAAAAATCTGAAACACTTTCGGATTTTGGGGTTATAATTAGGACAATAGAAACATATTAACTTAGCGTATATTAGTGAAAATACATTCGATTATATCTTCAAACGTTTCATTACATATTATGTAGGTGCATTTATCTATTAGTTGGTCAGAACCATTATTTCTTTAAACTAATTTATTTATAGTTCTGAGTTATGACCATTATAAAAATGCACTGAGACAAAATGACACTGTCATTACTATTACATGTCAAAGTATCATCTGTCAATTTATCGACTGTCAGTGTTGTTATTGCTTGTTTCACACAGCGCTTTCAATCGCTTTATTCCGTTTGTAACTAAAAACCTTATTCACAGATCAAGCGCTGAGAGAGCGTATTCAAAACGTCAAATTGAAACAAAAAATAATGGCGCTGGGGAATAAGACCGATGTGAATTACTTTTTAAAATGTTTTCGAAATTATGAAGTGTCCGTTCTATTGTAATAGTTGTAATGTAAATTATAAAAAAAAATAGTAATTATAGTAAAGGTTTCCTACGTGTTGATTCATAGGCCATTTTTTACAATGTCCTTTTCATATATTATCATTTCATAGAATAATTAATACGCAGAATACTTACTTTGAAAAAACTTAAATCATTGATTTTTTTTACAAATAAAATTAAAAGTTTGGATATTCATATCATTGAATAACAAATCAAATATTCTTTATTCTCATACTGTTTAGTTAGTATAAAACTTATTACCAAGAAAATCCCCAAAGCCCTAATTTTGATACTGCGACCAATTTCAATGTAGCGCTCGCCGGCCGCTGCTGTAGCACCGCTCGCTTCGCTCGCTCGGCTCGCGCGTAGTTGGTCACAGTTCAAACCTAACCTAACGTCGTAGTAACTAAGCTCGGGCAGCCTGACCAATTGGTTTAGGTTTGGTTAGAACTGTGACCAACTGCGTGCGATCCGAGCGAGCAAAGCGATCAGTGCCGCAGCTGCGGCTGGCGACCGCTAGTTCCAAGTTGGTTGTAGTTACTTGACTATTTAGTATTTCTAGGACTGACTTTCATAAAACTCTGATAACTTTTTATTAAAAATGTCCTTAAAATCACTGTTTTCACTTGAGTTGGGGTCAATTTAACTCTCATTTTTTATTTTATTTATTTCTGTTTCGTACGCCATTATTGTTGTTATAAACTTATGACACACAGAGCCACGAGCGACAAACTTTAGAACTAAAATCTACAATCTGACGTTTCATTTCACGTTGTTTTACATAACCAACTATTGTTAGCCCGCTGCATTGATAAATGCAAAACGTTTATGCAATTCTGCGTGTAAAAGTTTAGTAATTATGAAACAAATGCTATACGTCGTTCAGCTGTTTTACATAATGGAACTGTTTTGTAAAACAGCTACCGGTTATGTTAAACAGCTAATTTCGCACTCCATCCGCGATGAATATATAACACAATTACAGGCAATCTCGAAGTAATTAATGAAAATATAAAACCAATAATACATACAGTTGTTCGATCGTAATACCTGTACAGTTTGAATTCAACGAGACTGCGCATGTGTCTTGAACTTTATTCACAGCAATATAGAATTTTTCTAACTCCACGCTCAATATGGTTTCTAACAACAAAGTCTTAGCAAGCCAAGCGTGTATTATAAGCCATATTACGTAATCACCCTGAAAATTAAAACTTTTTTATTGCTATGCTTCTGTTGTTATGATCTATGCTTAAACAATATAAATATTGTCTGTGGTGTCATGTTTTCTTAAGACATCTACATATTATTATTTTGTCCCCCAGCATTAAAAATATACACAAATTAAACCAGGATGTATTAAAATAAAACGATTTAACTTTAAGCCTAATTTAAGTTCAGTGCCGGGATCCAAGGAACCGGCCAAATTGAAATAGTTAAAGTCGTTTAAAGGTTTTTCAATAAATTTGCAAACATTCTATAGGAGAATACTCACAGCATGTTTCCCGTTCTCAAGTCCTGTCTGAATGCGAATCAAAGAGTTGCAGAAGGAGCTCGTACAGTGAAATACGATCTGTAATTATTTTAACTATGCTATGAAAATTTGTAAACCAACTCGGGAAAACTACTTTGTAGACAAATAGTTGTTTCTTACTAACCATTTGTTGAAAAGAAACCTTATAGATGTTAAAGCAATCTAATATATAAACAAAGGCCTGATATAATCTATTACAGTAATCCTCTCTGTCCCTAACTTCTGAGCTTTGAAAATTCAAAGTTTGAATATTCCAAAGATCAACTTTATTTTTTAACAACTTAATAAGTCTGATGGCGTATACAATATTTGTTTCAAAGCTTATTACAATTAAACCACATACAATATTATAGGCTGGAAGTTTAAAGTTTATACAAATGTGGATAGTAATAGTAATACCAACACCCAAAATCGAGATGACACTTAACCAATTACAAACGATGAAATGTTTGAATGTGATCTTATCGTTAAGGAATCTGTGGATATACAATAATTTTAAAACAAAAATGACATTTTCATTGGTTTGAAAAATAACGAAGAAAAAATTTATCAGTAATCCAATAGAATTAAAGATAAAATCAAAGTAATTGATTCCGTCATTGTCGAACTTAAAATATTCTCCGTTATGATCGCTGAATGTCCGGCAATAGAAGCGATAGAAAAGAAAAAATATGAACATTATCGTCCCACACAAAGACATTAAAAACGATCGACAACTATTTGGAGAAATAAAATTGTCCCTGATTCTATACTTGGGACAAATGAAAAAATGTTGCACTAGGTTCAAGGGGAGAAGCATAGACTGCACATCTTTGTCAACGAAGTTGTCTCCTAGAATCTCCAAGCGATAATTACGAATAATGTTACAACGTATTTTCTCTTTTATAAAATTCATTTTAAAAATCCAAAGAATTCTGATTGCAGGCACGTTATTTTTCAAGAAGTGTTAGACTTGAATTAAACGGAGTTTCAGGATTACTCATAACAATGCTTGCTTGAACATTAACGTAATTGAGACACAAATGTTGATAAAAAACTATGTATCTTGTAATCAACCATAATCTATAATAAGAAAGTATTTAAGTGTTTGATCAATTAATAAAACTTATAGCTGTTACAATGACGTGTGTCTTGACTTATCAATATATCTGTGGAATATAAGGTCGCTTTTATTTTTATCTTTCATGTTTGTTAACAAGCAGCAACTTTTTGCTTCATCCGACCACAAAGACCACCCCCACCCCAAAGAGCCACCGCGTTCACCAGACTTAACGCCACTGAACTGGAAAATGAACTTTTTGCTTCATCCAACCCCAAAGATATTTGCCAAAGATAGTCCAGTGGCGTTGAGTCTGGTGAACGCCGTGGCTCTTTGGGGTGGGGGATGAATGAAAAAGTTCATTTTGAGCCAGTCAACACCAGAGAAGAGCTGCTGGGCGTATTCCCGTTGCTGCAGCAGAAACTATGGCTACTATGTCTACAGAAAAACCAAATCGTTATGAACTCACTACCTACGCAAGCCTTTGTTCCAATACCAATATCTCTTAAACCAATTATCATAGAATCGAGTTTTGGATATCATTATTTAGGTAAACTAAACATCTGTTAGACAAGTAGATAAAAAAAGATAGTTCAAGGGCGTGAATTTTGTAATAACCTTGATAAACTAAAAAAACAATGTTAATTTTAACGTGATATTGATCTTTTAGCATTTATTTCAATATGATGCAGCATTTACTATCAGTATTTGAGTTATTTAACCAATTGCTAACACTTTCCGCTTATTAAAAGTTTTTTTTTTACGATAATTGGTCATTAAATTCCAAAGTTAAAGTACTTTTAGTATGCACGTTTAAAAAAATGCGATCAAAATAGAAAAAGGGCTGCCATTCAGAGGGGGTTGGGTTCGGACACCCCATGTAGAATAATTTTATTGATAAAATAGAGCAAACTACTTTCCCTTAAAGTTTGTACAGTCCGAGACCAAACACATTGTATACAACAAAATCTACCAAATATTAGAGCTGTGAGTGCTTTATTTTTATACGAATATTTAAAATAGTAGATTATTATTAGTGCCGATGTTGCCGTGCGATGGCCAAGTCATTCTATTTCTTAAAGAAATAAATTATGTCTTAATATTGATACGGTCACTATAAAATGTTGTTAATTAAGATTAGGTAACAATTCATGACAAAGTTGTTGGAGAGATGCTCCCATAAATACTGAATAAATTAACCAACTTAGTTTTACATTAGATCTCACAACGTTTTGCGGTAGAAAAACTGCGTTGCGAGACTTGCATTTTTTTACGTTGTAAATGTTTTTGACGTGATTTATATTTCTCGATTTGAGAACTAACCCTTAGAAACTTTTACGAGCGGTAGGCTGCGTACTCATTAGAGATTATAAGTTGGCTACGGCGTTGAGTAACTCGCCTAATAATAATAAATCGTATAGCTTGAGAAATAATTAGTATGGCTTTGTGAACAGCTAATAGGTTCATTGTTTTGAGATACTAATAATATTACCAGCCTGTAACTGTGTCACTGCAGAGCGAAAGCCTCGCTGGCTTAGAGCGGATTGGCGATTTCAGAATTTTATAAAAGTCTACTTTTATAAATACTAGTAGTGATAGCCTAGTCGTGTTACCGTCGGACTGCCAAGGCATAGGTCTCGAGCTCGAACCCAAGGCACACACCTCTGACTTTTCGGGTTCAAGTGCGTATTGTAAATTATAAAAATCGCTATAAACTCGCGCTAGTAAAAGAAACGCGTCATGACCGGCCAGATGGTAGGTCGGAGCTTCTGCAGCCAACGTTGCGCGTAGTGCATGGGGGTTCCTAAATTAGGTTCAATGCAGTATTAATCAAGAATTCCCAGTGGCCTGACCCCTAAATAGAAATTGAGGATAAATAGGTACAAAAACATAATAAAACACATCTAGCACATACGTTTTAAAGAATTTTAATTCTATAGAGATTACAAAAAAGCAAACTGTAGCAAAACAATAGTATAGTTAGTAATTAACGCCATCATTGCGAGCGGTAGAGTTGCATCAACGTAGAACATGCCGCAGGCATCCATCTTGTCGAATGTCGTTTCATGTAGGCGTTTAATATTCTTGTACAACCTTTTTTCTTCATCTGCAATGAGGTGTAATAATTACGGGAAAATTACTTATTTATTTCATATAAAGTTGGCCCATTTGATGGTGATTGCCATCGCTTGTATACCTAAGATATCGCAGGTGGATAAACTACCATATCAGGAAAAAAGTCTGATACGCCTGTCAGATCACCGGGACTCATAATACTCTTCAAACTGAAACACAACAACGCTGCTTGGCAACAGAAAAAGGGGAAGGTTTTTGTACAAATCAGCTCCGTTATGTCAAACAGCTTGGTCAAATTGGTCGTAGAAACTAAGCTGCGTGCAAGCCGAGAGAGCGATGCGATCGGTGCCGTGGCTGCGGCGCGGTGGCGGCGAGCGCTTGTTCCAAGTTACTTGACTATTTAGTATTTCTAGGACTGACTTTCATAAAACTCTAATAACTTTTTATTCAAAATGCAAATCACTGATTTCACTTGAGTTGGGGTCAATTTTACTCTCATTATTCTTTAATTTATTTCTGTTTCGTACGCCATTATTGTTGTTATGAAATTATGACACAGAGCCACGAGCAACAAACTTTAGAACTAAAATCTACAATCTGACGTTTCATTTCACGCTGTTTTACATAACCAATTATTGTTAACCCGCTGCATTGATAAATGCAAAACGTTAATGCCATTCTGCGTGTTAAAGTTTAGTAATTATGAAACAAACGCTAAAAGTCGTTCAGCTGTTTTACATAACGGAACTGTTTTGTAAAACAGCTACCGGTTATGTTAAACAGTAAATTAAGCAATCCATCCGCGATGAATACATAACACAATTACAGGCGATCTCGAAGTAATTAATGCAAATGGTAAAACAATAATACATACAGTTGTTCGATCGTAATACCTGTACAGTTTGAATTCAACAAGACTGCGCATGTGTCTTGAACTTTATTCACAGCAATATAGAATTTTTCTAACTCCACGCTCAATATGGTTTCTAACAACAAAGTCTTAGCAAGCCAAGCGTGTATCATTTGCCATAGTAAGTAATAACCCTGAAAAAGAAAACTTTTTTGTTGCTATGCTTCTGTTGTTGTGTATTATCTATGCTTAAACAATATAAATATTGTCTGTGGTGTCATGTTTTCTTAAGATATTTATTATTTTGTCAAATGTACACAAATAAAACCAGGATATATTAAAATAAAACGATTTAACTTTTAGCCTTGAAGAATGCCCATTTTTGACCTGACTTTGTATAGAAACGAAATAAATCTTAAAATTCAGCTAATTTTATTGTTTATTAAGCTTATCACAATTGTAAAATAAACGCAGGAAAAAAAGATTTTGTAATATTTCTAAATGATTATTCTACGTCAAGGTTAAACACATTACCATGTCAACGCACCTCAACTACCCTTTTTTGACGACGTTCCATTTTACACATTGCTACTTGATTTTATTCAAATTCATTCTGAGTTTTATTTATTATTTTACATTTTATTTAATCAGTAAGTAAATCTTTATTAGTCTTTGTATAATACAGATTAATTTAAAAAAACATATTAAATAATCATGCAGTATGTAATCGAGTTGGCACGAGTCAGTATGTAATCGAGTTTGCACGAGTGAAACGGATTTTTTTGACATTTGACAGTTCTGCGATTGGCGTCGGTGCAGTCCTTCGTTGTTGCGTTTGCGTCTCGTTGTGTACTGTGCTATTTTGTGCATGTTACTTACACAACACAAGCAACTCTCCTATCCAAGCAAGTGTTCCTATTTTAGACTATACTTCGAGCCTTAGTAATTATTTCTAGCACTTTTATTTCTAACGAAACGGAAAATCCTAACTTAATATTTTTTAGCCCTCGTAGCTCGTTTAAATCGTAAAAATGACTAAACGACATTATTTTGTAAACTTACAGGTAGTATTTCTACTATACCTTATAACTATACATACACTTTCACTATCAGATTTTTAAATGTATGGGAAGTGGGCATTGTTCTTTAAGTTCAGTGCCGGGATCCACGGAACCCGGAACGGGAACGGATTGAAGTAGTTAAAGTCGTTTAGAGGCTTTTCAATGAATTTGCAAACATTCTATAGGAGAATACTCACAGCAAGTTTCTCGTTCTCAAGTCCTGTCTGAATGCGAATCAATGAGTTGCAGAAGGAGCTCGTACAGTGAAATACGATCTGTAATTATTTTAACTATGGTATATAAATTTGTAAACCAACTCAGGAAAACTGCTTTGCAGACAAATAGTTGTTTCTTACTAACCACTTGTTGAAAAGAAACCTTATAGATGTTAAAGCAATCTAATATATAAACAAAGGCCTGATATAATCTATTATAGTAATCCTCTCTGTCCCTAACTTCTGAGCTTTGAAAATTCAAAGCTCGAATATTCCAAAGATCAACTTTATTTTTTAACAATTTAATAAGTCTGATGGCATATACAATATTTGTTTCAAAGCTTATTACAATTAAACCACATAAAATATTATGGGCTGGAAGTTTAAGGTTTATACAAATGTAGATAGTAATAATAATACCAACACCCAAAATCGAGATGACACTTAACCAATTACCAACGATGAAATGTTTGAATGTGATCTTATTATTAAGAAATCTGTGGATATACAATAATTTTAAAATAAATATGACATTTTCATTGGTTTGAAAAATAACGACGAGAAAATTAATTAGTAATCCAATAGAATTAAAGATAAAATCGAAGTAATTGATTCCGTCATTGTCGAACTTAAAGTATTCTCCGTTATGATCGCTGAATATTCGGTAATAGAAGCGATAGAAAAGAAAAAATATGAACATTATCGTCCCACAGAAAGACATTAAAAACGATCGACAGCTATTTGGAGAAATAAAATTGTCCCTGATTCTATACTTGGGACAAAAGAAAAAATGTTGCACTAGGTTCAAGGGGAGAAGCATAGACTGCACATCTTTGTCAACGAAGTTGTCTTCTAGAATATCCAAGCGATAATTGCGGTTAATGTTACAAATTATTTTTTCTTTTATAAAATTCATTTTAAAAATTCAAAGAATTTCTGATTGCAGGCACGTTATTCTTTAAGAAGTGTTAGACTTGAATAAAACGGAGTTTCAGATTACTCATAACAATGCTTGCTTGAACATTAACGTAATTGAGACACAAATGTTGATAAGAAACTATGTATCTTGTAATCAATCATAATCTTTATTATGAAAGTATTTATGTGTTTGATCAATAAAACTTATAGCTGTTACAATGACGTGTGCCTTGACTTATCAACATATCTGTGGAATAAATAAGGTCGCTTTTATTTTTATCTTTCATTTTTGTTAACAAGCAGCAACTTTTTGCTTCATCCGACCCCAAAGACCATCCCCACCCCAAAGAGCCACCGCGTTCACCAGACTTAACGCCACTGGACTGGAAAATGAACTTTTTGCTTCATCCATTTTGAGCCAAAGATAGTCCAGTGGCGTTAAGTCTGGTGAACGCCGTGGCTCTTTGGGGTAGGAGAATGAATCTAAAAGTTCATTTTTAGCCGCCGTGGTTCTTTGGGGTGGGGGATGAATGAAAAAGTTTATTTTGAGCCAGTCAACACCAGAGAAGAGCTGCTGGGCGTATTCCCGTTGCTGCAGCAGAAACTATGGCTACTATGTCTACAGAAAAACCAAATCGTTATGAACTCACTACCTACGCAAGCCTTTGTTCCAATACCAATATCTCTTAAACCAATTATCATAGAATCGAGTTTTGGATATCATTATTTAGGTAAACTAAACATCTGTTAGACAAGTAGATAAAAAAAGATAGTTCGAGGGCGTGAATTTTGTAATAACCTTGATATACTAAAACAACAATGTTATTTTATCGTGATATTGATCTTTTAGCATTTATTTCAATATGATGCAGCATTTACTGTCAGTATTTGAGTTATTTAACCAATTGCTAACACTTTCCGCTTATTAAAAGTTTTTTTTTTACGATAATTGGTCATTAAATTCCAAAGTACTTTTAGTATGCACGTTTCATACTTTTAGTATGCACGTTTCAAAAAATGCGATCAAAATACAAAAAGGGCTGCCATTCAGAGGGGGTTGGGTTCGGACACCCCATGTAGAATAATTTTATTGATAAAATAGAGCAAACTACTTTCCCTTAAAGTTTGTACAGTCCGAGACCAAACACATTGTATACAACAAAATCTACCAAATATTAGAGCTGTGAGTGCTTTATTTTTATAGGAATATTTAAAATAGTAGATTATTATTAGTGCCGATGTTGCCGTGCGATGGCCAAGTCATTCTATTTCTTAAAGAAATAAATTATGTCTTAATATTGATACGGTCACTATAAAATGTTGTTAATTAAGATTAGGTAACAATTCATGACAAAGTTGTTGGAGAGATGCTCCCATAAATACTGAATAAATTAACCAACTTAGTTTTACATTAGATCTCACAACGTTTTGCGGTAGAAAAACTGCGTTGCGAGACTTGCATTTTTTTACGTTGTAAATGTTTTTGACGTGATTTATATTTCTCGATTTGAGAACTAACCCTTAGAAACTTTTACGAGCGGTAGGCTGCGTACTCATTAGAGATTAAAAGTTGGCTACGGCGTTGAGTAACTCGCCTAATAATAATAAATCGTATAGCTTGAGAAATAATTAGTATGGCTTTGTGAACAGCTAATAGGTTCATTGTTTTGAGATACTAATAATATTACCAGCCTGTAACTGTGTCACTGCAGAGCGAAAGCCTCGCTGGCTTAGAGCGGATTGGCGATTTCAGAATTTTATAAAAGTCTACTTTTATAATTAATACTAGTAGTGATAGCCTAGTCGTGTTACCGTCGGACTGCCAAGGCATAGGTCTCGAGCTCGAACCCAAGGCACACACCTCTGACTTTTCGGGTTCAAGTGCGTATTGTAAATTATAAAAATCGCTATAAACTCGCGCTAGTAAAAGAAACGCGTCATGACCGGCCAGATGGTAGGTCGGAGCTTCTGCAGCCAACGTTGCGCGTAGTGCATGGGGGTTCCTAAATTAGGTTCAATGCAGTATTAATCAAGAATTCCCAGTGGCCTGACCCCTAAATAGAAATTGAGGATAAATAGGTACAAAAACATAATAAAACACATCTAGCACATACGTTTTAAAGAATTTTAGTTCTATAGAGATTACAAAAAAGCAAACTGTAGCAACACAATAGTATAGTTAGTAATTAACGCCATCATTGCAAGCGGTAGAGTTGCATCAACGTAGAACATTCCGCAGGCATCCATCTTGTCGAATGTCGTTTCATGTAGGCGTTTAATATTCTTGTACAACCTTTTTTCTTCATCTGCAATGAGGTGTAATAATTACGGGAAAATAACTTATTTATTTCATATAAAGTTGTCCCATTTGATGGTGATTGCCATCGCCTGTATACCTAAGATATCGCAGATGTATAAACTACCATATCAGGAAAAAAGTCTGATACGCCTGTCAGATCACCGGGACTCATAATACTCTTCAAACTGAGACACAACAACGCTGCTTGGCAACAGAAAAAAGGGAAGGTGGTGGTAATTCCCCAGACGAACTCTTTCAAGAAAAACTGTACTAGATGGATTAACGAGTTGGCTGTTTTACAAAACTGTTAGTCTTTGTACAAATCAGCTCCGTTATGTCAAACAGCTTGGTCAAATTGGTCATAGTAACTAAGCTAGCGCACTTTGACCTTGGTTTAGGTTAGGTTAGAAGTTTGATCAAACGCGTGCAAGCCGAGAGAGCGATGCGATCGGTGCCGTGGCTGCGGCGCGGCGGCGGCGAGCGCTAGTTCTAAGTTACTTGACTATTTAGTATTTCTGACTTTCATAAAACTCTTATAACTTTTTATTCAAAATGCAAATCACTGATTTCACTTGAGTTGGGTTCAATTTTACTCTCATTATTCTTTTTATTTATTTCTGTTTCGTACGCCATTATTGTTGTTATGAAATTATGACACACAGAGCCACGAGCAACAAACTTTAGAACTAAAATCTACAATCTGACGATTCATTTCACGCTGTTTTACTTAACCAATTATTGTTAACCCGCTGCATTGATAAATGCAAAACGTTAATGCCATTCTGCGTGTTAAAGTTTAGTAATTATGAAACAAACGCTAAAAGTCGTTCAGCTGTTTTACATAACGGAACTGTTTTGTAAAACAGCTACCGGTTATGTTAAACAGTAAATTAAGCAATCCATCCGCGATGAATACATAACACAATTACAGGCGATCTCGAAGTAATTAATGCAAATGTTAAAACAATAATACATACAGTTGTTGGATCGTAATACCTGTACAGTTTGAATTCAACGAGACTGCGCATGTGTCTTGAACTTTATTCACAGCAATATAGAATTTTTCTAACTCCACGCTCAATATGGTTTCTAACAACATAGTCTTAGCAAGCCAAGCGTGTATCATTAGCCAAATTACGTAATCACCCTGAAAAAGAAAACATTTTTGTTGCTATGCTTCTGTTGTTGTGTATTAACTATGCTTAAACAATATAAATATGTCTGTGGTGTCATGTTTTCTTATGATATCTATTATTTTGACACACAAATAAAACCAGGATGTACTAAAATAAAACGATTTAACTTTTAGCCAAAGAAGAATGCCCATTTTTGACCTGACTATGTATAGAAACGAAGTAAATCTTAAAATTCAGCTAATTTTATTGTTTATTCTTTACGCTTATCACAATGTTAAAAGAAACGCAGGAAAAAAAGATTTTGTAATATTTCTAAATGATTATTCTACGTCAAGGGTACATGTTTTGAACGCACCTCAGCTACCCTTTTTTGACGACGTTCCATTTTACACATTGCTACTTGATTTGATTCAACTCTGTTTATGAGTTTTATTTATTATTTTACATTTTATTTAATCAGTAAGTAATTCTTTATTAGTCTTTGTATACATATTAATTAAAAAAAAAAACATATTAAATAATCATGCAGTATGTAGTCGAGTCGGCGAGGGTCAGTATGTAATCGAGTTCGCACGAGTGAAACGGATTTTTTTGACATGTGATGTGACAGTTCTGCGATTGGCGTCGACATAGTCCTTCATTGTTGCGTTTGCGTCTCGTTCTGTACTGTGCCATTTTGTGTGTGTTATTTACACAACACAAGCAACTTTCCTATCCAAGCAAGTTTTCCTATTTTAGACTAAACTTCGAGCCTTAGTAATTAGTTTTAGCACTTTTATTTCTAACGTAACGGAAAATCCTAACCTATATAGTAACAATAACATTTTTTGGCCCTCGTAGCGTTTAAATCGTAAAAATGACTATACGACATTATTTTCTAAACTTACAGGTAGTATTTCTACTATACCTTATAACTATACATACACTTGCACTATCAGGTTTTAAAATGTATGGGAAGTGGGCATTGTTCTTTAAGTTCAGTGCCGGGATCCACGGAACCAGCTAAATTGAAGTAGTTAAAGTCGTTTAGAGGCTTTTCAATGAATTTGCAAACATTCTATAGGAGAATACTCACAGCATGTTTCCCGTTCTCAAGTCCTGTCTGAATGCGAATCAAAGAGTTGCAGAAGGAGCTCATACAGTGAAAAGCGATCTGTAATTATTTTAACTATGCTATAAAAATTTGTAAACCAACTCAGGAAAACTACTTTGTAGACAAATAGTTGTTTCATACTTACCATTTGTTGAAAAGAAACCTTATAGATGTTAAAGCAATCTAATATATAAACAAAGGCCTGATATAATCTATTACAGTAATCCTCTCTGTCCCTAACTTCTAAGCTTTGAAAATTCAAAGTTTGAATATTCCAAAGGTCAACTTTATTTTTTAACAACTTAATAAGTCTGATGGCATATACAATATTTGTTTCAAAGCTTATTACAATTAAACCACATACAATATTATAGGCTGGAAGTTTAAAGTTTATACAAATGTGGATAGTAAAAGTAATACCAACACCCAAAATCGAGATGACACTTAACCAATTACAAACGATGAAATGTTTGAATGTTATCTTATCGTTAAGGAATCTGTGGATATACAAAAATTTAAAAACAAAAATGACATTTTCATTGGTTTGAATAATAACAACGAAAAAATTAATCAGTAATCCAATAGAATTAAAGATAAAATCGAAGTAATTGATTCCGTCATTGTCGAACTTAAAATATTCTCCGTTATGATCGCTGAATGTCCGGCAATAGAAACGATAGAAAAGAAAAAATATGAACATTATCGTCCCACACAAAGACATTAAAAACGATCGACAACTATTTGGAGAAATAAAATTGTCCCTGATTCTATACTTGGGACAAATGAAAAAATGTTGCATTAGGTTTAAGGGGAGAAGCATAGACTGCACATCTTTGTCAACGAAGTTGTCTCCTAGAATCTCCAAGCGATAATTACGAATAATGTTACAACGTATTTTTTCTTTTATAAAATTCATTTTAAAAATCCAAAGAAATTCTGATTGCAGGCACGTTATTCTTCAAGAAGTGTTAGACTTGAATTAAACGGAGTTTCAGGATTACTCATAACAATGCTTGCTTGAACATTAACTTTATTGAGACACAAATTTTGATAAAAAACTATGTATCTTGTAATCAACCGTAATCTATAATATGAAAGTATTTAAGTGTTTGATCAATAAAACTTATTGCTGTTACAATGACGTGTGCCTTGACTTATCAATATATTATCTGTGGAATATAAGGTCGCTTTTATTTTTATCTTTCATGTTTGTTAACAAGCAGCAACTTTTTGCTTCATCCGACCCCAAAGACCACCCCCACCCCAAAGAGCCATCGCGTTCACCAGACTTAACGTCACTGGACTGGAAAATTAACCTTTTGCTTCATCCAACCCCAAAGATATTTGGGGTTGGATGAAGCAAAAAGTTCATTTTGAGCCAAAGATAGTCCAATGGCGTTGAGTCTGGTGAACGCCGTGGCTCTTTGGGGTAGGGGATGAATCAAAAAGTTCATTTTTAGCCGCCGTGGCTCTTTGGGGTGGGGGATGAATCAAAAAGTTCATTTTGAGCCAGTCAACACCAGAGAAGAGCTGTTGGGCATATTCCCGTTGCTGCAGCAGAAACTATGACTGATCTGAGCTACTGCGTGCCGTCAAAATAGTGGGGGGGGGGCAAATTTTCTACTTTTGTAAATATTAAATAATAGTTAATACTTGTTCTTTGTTTATCATTGATCATCACTGTAATAATGTCTACAGAAAAACCAAATCGTTATGAACTCACTACCTACGCAAGCCTATGTTCGAACACCAATATCTCTTAAACCAATTGTCATACAATCGAGTTTTGGATATCATTATTTAGGTAAAGTAAACATCTGTTAGACAAGTAGATTAAAAAAGATAGTTCGAGGGCGTGAATTTTGTAATAACCTTGATAAACTAAAAAAACAATTTTTTTTATACAAAAAGGGCTGCCATTCAGAGGGGGTTGGGTTCGGACCCCCATGTAGAATAATTTATTGATAAAATAGAGCAAACTACTTTTCCTTAAAGTTTGTACAGTCCGAGACCAAACACATTGTATACAACAAAATCTACCAAATATTAGAGCTGTGAGTGCTTTATTTTTATATATTTAAAATAGTAGATTATTTTATTAGTGCCTATGTTGCCGTGCGATGGCCAAGTCATTCTATTTCTTAAAGAAATAAATATGTCTTAATATTGATACGGTCACTATAAAATGTTGTTAATTAAGATTAGATAACAATTTATGACAAAGTTGTTGGAGAGATGCTCCCATAAATACTGAATAAATTAACCATCTTAGTTTTACATTAGATCTCACAACGTTTTGCGGTAGAAGAACTGCGTTGCGAGACTTGCATTTTTTTACGTATTAAATGTTTTTGACGTGATTCATATTTCTCGACTTGTGAAAGTGCGCTAGTAAAAGAAACGCATCATGACCGGCCGGATGGTAGGTCGGAGCTTCTGCAGCCAACGTTGCGCGTAGTGCATGGGGTTCCTAAATTAGGTTCAATGCAGTATTAATCAAGAATTCCCAGTGGCCTGAACCACGGATATCTATGGCCTGAACCCTAAATAGAAATTGAGGATAAATAGGTACCTACAAAAACATAATAAAACACATCTAGCACAAATGTTTTAAAGAATTTTAATTCTATAGAGATTACAAAAAAGCAAACTGTAGCAACACAATAATATAGTTAGTAATTAACGCCATCATTGCAAGCGGTAGAGTTGCATCAACGTAGAACATTCCGCAGGCATCCATCTTGTCGAATGTCGTTTCATGTAGGCGTTTAATATTCTTGTACAACCTTTTTTCTTCATCTGCAATGAAGTGTAATAATTACGGGAAAATTACTTATTTATTTCATATAAAGTTGGCCCATTTGATGGTGATTGCCATCGCCTGTATACCTAAGATATCGCATAATTCCCCAGACGAACTATTTCATGAAGAACATACTTCATTGGAAATAAGATTCGACATTTAAATAAACCTTTTTTACAGGCCGTTCAACCGATTTTGACTTAGGGATAGCATTAAAAGCAAAAAAGTGGTTACAATACCAACTGTTTACTGCAGGTGCCATTTGTCATACCACCTGCGCTATAGAAGTTAATAATACTAGTTTTTTTTTTTTTTTTTCGGACGCCATTGTTGTTGATAAGACACACAGAGCCACGAACGACAAACTTTAGAACCAAAATCTACAATCTGACGTTTTATTTCACACTGTTTTACATAACCTCTAATCGTTAACCCGCTGCATTGATAAAATATGCAAAACGTTTATGCAATTCTGCGTGTTAAAGTGCAGTAATTATGAAACAACGATAAACGTTGTTCAGCTGTTTTACATAACGGAACTGTTTTTTAAAACAGCTACCGATTATGTAAAACAGCTTAATTAAGCAATCCATCTGCGACAGATACATCACACAATCACAGGCAATCTCGAAGTAATTAATGAAAAATGTAAAAACAATAATACATACAGTTGTTGGATCGTAATACCTGTACAGTTTGACTTCAACAAGACTGCGCATGTGTCTTGAACTTTATTCACAGAAATATAGAATTTTTCTAACTCCACGCTCAATATAGTTTCTAACAACAAAGACTTAGCAAGCCATATGTTTATTATCCATATTACGAAAGCATATTCTTCACTCTGAAAGAAAAAAACTTTTTTTGTTTTGTTTCTGTTATTGTGTATCTATGCTATAGGTACATAATAATTATATTGTTTGTGGTGTCATGTTTTCAATTCAATTCTAATTCAAGTTCAGAGTTGGGATCCACGGAACCGACCATAATTGAAGTAGTTAAAGTCGTTTAAAGGCTTTTCATTGAATTTGAAAACATTCTATAGGCGAATACTCGGGTTACGCCTGCAACATCAAAAAAAAGTTGACAAATTATCACTTCCCAAACAATTTTCCCCATAATTTCATTTGCCAAATGATAACTTAGCAAATAAACTCTTCACAAAAATTGTAACGCCAACCTAACGTTTGGCAAGTGAACGTTTAAACAATAACTTGCTTACCAAGTAGTAGTTTTACCAATTTTAATGTAGTAAAATTTTTCAGTTGTTATAAAATATTTTACGCAAAGTAAAATAAGCTAAATATATTTTAGTATCGTCAGTTTACAATTTACCATTTCTATTCAGTCAGTTGCTTAGTCAATGACAAAAGATACATGATATTGGGTTCTCTTTTGTATTACGTAACTTTTTTATCCATAATCTAAAGTAACATAATTTTTTCTGTCCTAATCATCATTTGTCCGAATGCTAACTTGCCCGAACTTGTTTGTCATAAATATTACAATAAATAATATACAAAAGACTTAAACCGTTTTCTATAAAAGTTATAAGTCCTAAATTCAAATTATTTAATGTTTATTTATCCTAATAATTACAAAGCTTTTGCTATGAACTTCTCTCAGGCGTTACGTAGATATGAGTTGGGTATATGACAGCGGGCAATATTTTTCTTCTACCGACTTGTTTTGAGATAGTTCACTTGTTGTGTAGTGTTGTTTGCAGCATACAGCATGCAAGCAACTATACAGCATGCAGCAGGCATTGTTTCTGTCACGACTCCGGCGCTGCGGGGCTCCGGCGGTCCCATGCGAGCTTATCGTCGCATATGGTTTATCGCTCACCACCGCAGCTTCGTCTTGCTGGCTGGCCGCCGGCCAGCCTCAGCCACGGCGACGAGCGTCACAACCACCTGCTCCTCAACTCGCGGACCGCCTCGCCCCTCCGCGCTTACGCGATTCTAAATTACACTCTAGGGGTAGGGCAGACAAGACTGCGTGGAGTCGGATTTACAGCCATTTGTTTCTGTCATTAAAAACAATTTTTTTGCAAATGTCTTAGGACTAACAATTTTATTATAAATGAACATTCGGAATAATACACATTACATAATCAATAGTTAGGACATAATATATGACTTTATTTCATTCAAAATTAGGAGATGCAATTATCGATTCGATTCGATTATTAGTACTCGATATTATAACAGAATAGTTTTAGAAGTAAAGATAATTATGTAAAACAAAATTTCGAATTTTTTAACATTATGATTATTGAAGTTTATACCAAACGTGTTATGGATAATGATTTTCGGACAAACAATTTTAGGAGAAGCAAGGGAGTACCATGATATTGATACTACATCTTCATGTCAGTTGCAGAACCATTGTAATGTAATTTGTATATTCTGCAAAGTTGCAGAATTGCAGTGTTTTGTTATGTGGGTAGATGGTAAATCAAATCAATGTCGGTTAATCATGCAAAACAATATAAATGATTTAAAAAAAAAATTGGAGTAGACAGGGCGTACCGTTTCTGGCACTCGCCGGCCGCTGCCGCGGCACGCTCGCTACGATCGCTCGGCTCCTGCGTTGTGTGTTCACAGTTCTAACCTAACCTACCTGTTTCGATTTAAAAAACGAGGCTCGCGGCGGTAGGAATATGTTGATTAATAAATTAATCCAAAATATGACTAATTTATTGTTATTGTCTAAAGATTGTTTGCTGTAATAAATCATTTGATTAAAGACCAAATGCCTTAATGACATTATCCTTGGTAATATTCTGCCGAGTAAAATTTGACCAAATGAAAATGTGCGTACTAAAATCATTCCAAATAATGTATTGGTATAAAAAACGTTGCTAAAATTTGTTTGAATATTGCAGGATCCCGCGAATACTCACAGCATATTTCCCGTTCTCAAGTGATGTCTGAATGTGAATCAAAGTGTTGGAAAAGGAGTTGGTACAGTGAAACACGATCTGTAATTATTTTAACTTTAGCCAGAGGAATACAGATGGGACACTCCGCATTTTAGGTATAAAGTATCAAGTGGATACGCGGCGGGCTCGACTTGCCGAATTCAGTGGGTGTAAATAGTCAGAAGATATAAGAGTTAGGCGATAGAAGGAGAGGCAACATCTAGATTCTAGATGAATATAACTGTAGGTGATTACCGCTGCTCGACCTGAATTTCACTTTATTGAGTTGTAGCAAGAATCACTTTTTATTTAAATGAGTTTGCTGAGTGTCCTATTTGTATATGCATTGGTATAAGAATTTGTAAACCAACTCAGGAAAACTACTTTGTAGATAAATTGTTTCTTACTTACCATTTGTTGAAAAGAAACCTTATATATGTTAAAGCAATCTAATATATAAAGAAAGGCCTGATATAATCTATTACAATAATCCTCTCTGTCCCTATCTTCTGAGCTTTGAAAATTCAAAGTTCGAATATTCCAAAAATCAACTTTATTTTTTAACAATTTAATAAGTCTGATAGCATACACAATATTTGTATCAAAGCACATTACAATGAAACCACATAAAATATTGTGGGCTGGAAGTTTAAGGTTTATACAAATGTGGATAGTAATAGTAATACCAACACCCAAAATCGAGATGACACTTAACCAATTAGAAACGATGAAATGTTTGAATGTGATCTTATCGTTAAGAAATCTGTGGATATATAATAATTTTAAAACAAATATGACATTTTCTTTGGTTTGAAAAATAACGACGAAAAGATTAATAAGTAATCCAATAGAATTAAAGGTAAAGTCGAAGTAATTGATTCCGTCATTGTCGAACTTAAAATATTCACCGTTATGATCGCTGAATATTCGGTAATAGAAGCGATAGAAAAGAAAAAATATGAACATTATCGTCCCACACAAAGACATTAAAAACGATCGACAACTATTTGGAGAAATAAAATTGTCCCTGATTCTATACTTGGGACAAAAGAAAAAATGTTGCATTAGGTTCAAGGGGAGAAGCATAGACTGCACATCTGTGTCAACGAAGTTGTCTCCTAGAATCTCCAAGCGATTGCGGTTAATGTTACAACGTATTTTCTCTTTTATAAAATTCATTTTAAAAGTCCAAAGAAATTCTAATTGCAGGCACGTTATTCTTCAAGAAGTGGTATACTTGAATTAAACGTAGTTTCAGGATTACTCATAACAATGCTTGCTTGAACATTAACGTAATTGAGACACAAATGTTGATACAAAATTATGTATCTCGTAATCAACCATAATAATATGAAGGTATTAAGTGTTTGATCAATAAAACTTGTGGCTGTTAAAGAACGTGAGCCTTGACATGACCAATATATTTGTGGATTATATGATCGGTTTGTTAACAAACAGCGCAACCTATCAGCTCACACAGTAAATTAGGCAAACTTATTGTTTATAAGTACTAACACTATTTATAATTAAAAACGAACAATAAAAAATATTTTCCTTTAAACGATAAACTTAATTTTCATCAAAATAACTTGAAAGAGACTATCGTAACTAATAATACCTACTACTAATACTATCGTAATTATAAATACGAAAATAAGTTTGTTTGTTTATTACACTTTTGCGCTAAAACAGCTGAACAGATTTGGATGAAATTTGGCACATGGATAAACCATGACATGGGTTAGGACAACGGAGATATACCGGTAATAAGTTACCTTAGGATCATTTCTGACCTCTACGCGTGCGTAACCGCGGGCAAAACCTAGTCACTTATAAGTTAACAGCTGTGCCCCGCGGTTTCACTCGCATTTGTCTTGATCCCGTGGGAATATCTAAATAACTATCTAACTCAGGTCATGGTCTACCCATTTGCCACATCATCCAAATCCGTTCAGTCGTTTTAGCGTGAAAGTGTAACAATTAAACAAACTCACTTTAGGTTTTTAACTCACTAAGTTAGGATTAGGATCAGTCCAGGTTTTCTCACGATGTTTTCCTACACCGATGTCTGTAGGTAATTTATTTATTTATTTAATGCATGGAGGACTTACAGCTAATAAAAACAGGATAAAAGGAGACGAAGGATAATGTCTAAAATAAACTTAGAAAGTACAATATATCCATTGAAAAACTTACATTGGTACTTACCCGAACATGAACCTACAACCGCGAGAGGCGAGGAATTAACCACTGGGCCATCACGACCAAGTTTGCTTAACAATTAATTAATAAATTAATTAATTGAACAACGTAAAAAACAAAATTAGGGCATAAAATTATTCGCCGACCAACTTAAGTTAGTAATCAATTTACTCCACGATTTAGACAACGTAATCAACCAAAAATAAAGGCAGAAAATTAATCACCCTATTTATTTTTCTGCTGATTTGATTGGTGGACCTAAATAAACAACAATAACGAATGGAATTACATGGATTTGACAACGAATTAAATTGAATAGAATCTCAGAGATCGAGTGTGTTTACTGGCTTGATTAGCTTTTTAGCATCCTGATCGTTTACTTCCAACCTCATTATTGATAAGACTTCGCAATCATCTATATATTAAAAATATTATTTATCTAATTATATAAAAGGAGAAACTGACTGACTCACTAATTTTCGATGGCAACTCATGGTAGAGCTACAGGACATATCAACGCACAGCCGAAACTACTGGGACTAGCTACGTGAAATTTTGCACACAGCCTCCTTTTATAATGTAGGGGAGCACTAAAAAGGGGTTTTTGAAAATTCGACCTTTAAGGCGGTGAAAAGGCAGCTTACAGTAAATTCATCATCATCATAATCAGTGAATTAATGTTCCTATTGCTGGGACAAAGGCCTCCTCTCTGTGAGAGGGTGTGGACTGTAATCTACCACGCGGGCCCAGTGGGTTGGTAGATGTCACATGTCTTCGATTTTTTTATTCTAGGACATGCCGCTACCTCACGCTGTTTTCCTTCATCGTTTTGAGATCGATGGTGCAGAAATAATGTAAAGCACCTGCTTGAGTTCGAATTTACAATCTACCACTCGTAAGTCGCGCCCGTTGTGCCACTGTGCCATCATTGCTCTCTGAGTTTAGAGTATTTCATAAGTTTTAATATGGCTCATCGAAATTCAGACAAAAACCTACTACGAATTGCGTCTTCTGTCACTCTGAGAGTCTCTAAAGCTCAATACAGGAGTTACATCGAAGGTCTTTAACCCGCGACCCGTGGAGACTTCCTTGCCGGCCCGGCAATAGCTTGGCTATATAAAAAATATTTATTAAGTACTATTCATGTCTAGAAATCAAAACAAAATAGACCAGCAAAAATCCATCTAAATCCCACTCCCATTTCTGATTTTTTCCTAAAATCTGAAATTATGCACGGAATATAACATCACTTTTTGGCTCCACATTATCTATACGAGCAATTATTTTCTCCAATGAAAAACGTAAAGGCCCTGGACTCTAGGGCAAGAACTAGAATCACCTTGAAAACAGAGACAATTTCAATACCCCTATTGGGGCAGTTATACATAAATTAGTTAAGAGTAAACAATATCAAACATCTCATTGATTGCATTTTATTAGTATCATTTGCAATTTCTAGCCTTGTAAAATTTTATAATAAATAACTGCAAGCCCATACGATACGATGGGAAACGTCATCGAGGCAGAAATTCTAACAATGGCATTGGCGTGACAGTGTTTATATCGCGTATATCACTAATTCCCCACTATTACCAGTCAAAGTGCATGCATTTTCCTGTGAGCGTATGCTTTGCGATGATTATCAATAAGTCACAAGGGCCGACACTAAAGGCTGAAGGCTGCGGGTGTAGACCTCAAGACAACCTGCTTCTCAGACGGACAACTCTACGTCGCATGATCCCGAGTCACCAGTCCTGACTCTCTGTATATTTTGGCTGCTGAGAACAAAACTACAAACGTAGTACCTATACAGGGAAGTTTTATTTAAATGTGGCTGTTATTTTAGTATATTGTGGTGCCTTACGACGCGTCGCGGGCAGAAGCTAGTAATGGAATATAATCAATTTCCCTTGTATTGCGGCCCGCCGAATCAAAATCAAAGTGTTCTGGCCCTTGACTTCAAAAAGGTTGAAGACCCCTGAGTTACATAGTAATATATATTTTAAATGACCATAACACTAATCGATAGTTCTAAGTCCCTGTTCTAGTTCCTTACTTCTTGCTCAAGCTCCGAAGTTGATTGAGAATTGATCATGTTAGCTCTCACCAAGTTTAGCAATCAATCAATCATTTCCTTTTGATCTACGATGTAACTTGATACTACTTACTGATTGATAAGTATTCTTTTTATGGAATTATACTCGTAATATTATGTTTTGGCCGGATATTGAAGAGTATGGCTCGGTGTGTATAATTGACATTGAACATAGGATTTTAGAGGTTTTCAGCTGTGTTGGTTCAGCTGACTCTCGAGTCAGGAAAAGCATTAAGGTCATCGCTCATTATAGCAGCACGGCTCCGACACAGCAAATAACTTTTCAATCAAGTTAGGACTTTAAGTCAAATGTATTAAAGTCTATTTTACGATGGCTAAACAAAATAGTGGACGGCTCGCCGGCAGCGAGCGGCCCGCGAGCCGTTGCCCGTTGGGCTGACAGTGCGCTTTAAGCGAGGAGCCCGCTCGCCGGCGCCTCACCGTCCGCGGGGTGACTCCTCGCCGTAAGCGCGGTGACACCTCGCCAGCCGCACGGTGACGCCTTGTTTGTGTATAAACAATAAACTGTAACCTCGCCGGTGACGTGCCGGCAGCGAGCGGTCGCCTTGCTGACGGCTCGTTGGCGACTAGCCGTTGCCTTGCTTCCGGCGCGTTGACGACTAACAGTCGCCTGGCTTAGGTGCGTTGACGACTAGATTTTTCGAGGCGGTGCCGGGGCGCTGCCGTGCTGGAGCGCTGCTGTTATAATGGGCGATGACCTTTATTGGGTTTTTCCATCTGGAATTTTTCTGTAGCAGCCCGGAGTCTGGATTTGTGCCCGGTTGATGGCAATAGGCTCGCCCCCTATTACATGGGACTTAAACATAACTGGCAAAATGTGGGTGTACTATAGATACACTTCTGCCTAACTCTTCAGGGAAATATAGGCGTGATTTTATGTTGTTCAGCTGAAGATATAACTGATGTATATATGTGATGTGATATAGCTCTTTGTATAACATTTTATTAGGTTTCAAAACTGCATACAGATTACGAGCATTTAATTGTCTGCAAATGGTATCAGTACCATCACATGGCGTATTTAATTCCCTTTTAATGATATTCATAAGCATGTTAGACCTGTCTCGCAAGGAAATTAAGAGTTCTCAACTTTAGGATGCAGCTAGGCATTTGCTCAGAATAAAATTGATTTGTTATTGTGTTTATTTATTTTACTATTGATGTACCTACCTACACATCGTAAAATAGATACAGATACGAAATATAAGTATTAAGTACACAAGTACTGCTTATTTCTTAAAATTTCAGCAGACTACGAAAAAAGAAATTAAGAAAAAATTTTGACAATAGAATTCTATCTATTTTTATCAATCTATCCACATATTATATCTATACATAATTATTATAAATGAAAGTCTTAGACAAACCTGAAAACGTTTGGTCTTCAGGAAGGTATATGTGGATATAATGAAATAATATTAAACTTATATTAAAGGAATCGCGTTGGATTGTAAAGTCGTAAAAACCGTGCCAAATGTTAGGGGCTAGTTGTTTTTTTAAACAATCCAAAGAATCTACGCGGACCGCTACGCCATAGCTACGAGACTGCTACGCCGTAGCAAGAAGGCTACGACACCGAAACTTAATCCTTTCTATCAGCGGATTATTACCCATAAGCGTTACTTAAATTCGTTGTAGATAGACCGCGGCACTTCCCGGTGTGACGTCACGTAAACTAAGAAGCACTTAGCGAGAGTGCGCCTTTTGCTTTAGCAGATAAGGTGCTATTGGGGTTCTGAGAAGTGCTTTGACAATACATAGGTGAAGTTACGGAAGAGTACTTTCTAGTATATAGAGTACATAGTTTTTGGAAGAAACTTGCATTGACTAAATTATAAATGAAAGATGACGAGAAAAGTTAAACAGCGCAAAAGTGTTTATTGCCATATCACTTAAAAATATATTACTAACTTTAACACACTGACTTCAAAAAAAAAAAACTACAAAGTGAAAAATAGTAGTAATTAGAATACGGTAGGTTTTTTTTGTAAAAAAGTTCGTTATCTTTCACTTTTTAGTTATATGGTTCCTACCCCCGCCACCACCACTTGCTATTTTAACATCACCAAGATACACAAAGTGGATTAAATACGTATAACTCAAAAACTACCCAAGCAAAGTTAATTTTATATGGAACCACCGCGCAAGCTTCTTCTATCAATGAAAAAAGAATGTTCATAATCGGTCCACAACTAACGAAAATATATAATAAAGAAAAAAAAAACGAGACCGTCTGTGACTGCCGATTAAAGTGAAAACTAAGCAACGCCATCTAACAAAAATGTCAATGGAATTTATGTGGCTTGCTGTCAGTATAAGAACAAAAGTTATAGCTCCATTAAAAAAAATCCAAAAATAGTTTTGAAAATCCAAAAGTGCACGCCTCATACTTATCACTCATTCATAAACGAAAAAGAAATTCAAAACATAGTTTAAAAATGAACAATTTATCACTTTTCATGAAGTCGTAATGTCAACGACTGACAAAGATATTTACTTGGCGGTTGCTAGGCAACTTCAAGTCAAAGGTTGGAAATATTTAGTTAAAGATATTATATTTAATACTAGCTTTTACTCGCGGCTTCGCCCGCGTAAAGGTCGGAAAATATCCCACAGGACCGTACTACCGGGATTCAGATTATCCTCTATCCTAACCCAGATCATGGCCTATACGGATTTAGTTAAAAGACCATACGCCTTTCAGCTAAATCCGTTCAGCCCTTACGGCATGAAAAAGTAACAGGCACATTTTAGGGTTGCGTACCTCAAAATGAAAAAATTATCTCTTTCAGTCGTCAGTAATTTGACATTCGAAAGAAGAAGACAAAGCTTTGTAACTATACTATATGTTTAACTATACAGACGCTATACAACGTTTATTAGTAAGGAGGTAATGTTTGTAGCGGTTACACCGCCACATACGAACTACGCATGAAAGACATGATGTCACACAAATCCTGCATCGCGCAGTTAGAATTTACCACGCGAACGACATAGATAAGACTATCCGAAATCAACTTATGAGCAGTTGCCCGCCCGACATAACACCCGTCTTGTCGGAGGATCCTCCCTTTTCTATGGTGGATGAGTGAACTTTACACCCTGTTCCTCATACTACTAAATTGGTGACCCTGAGACTGAACGTCAACGCAGCCTTCGTGCAACTACTTCAGCGTGACGTCATCATCATCAATCCCGCAAGCTTTCGTGAGGCGAGTTACACAGCCAGCCAGCACCCACGGCTCAGCGGGTATCCTGACCACCAGCATGCAGCGAACGCGCATTCCTGGTCAACACCCTTAGACTCATCACCCCGACTCACTGGGGAATCAACGAAATCACCTCAATCACCGCAATCACCGCAATCACCTCAATCACCGCAGACAGTTCCAACTCACTGTGAACTGTGCGGCACCCGGTTCCGACTCACTGGTAGCACAATCACCACAATCGCCACAATCACCGCAGACAGTTCCGACTCACCGTGAACTGTGCCGCACCCGGTTCCGACTCACTGGAACCACACCTTAAATCTCTTAAAAATAAGAGACAACAAAAATAATCACCGAAATCATCGCAATCACCTCATTCACTGAAAACACCGAAATCACCGCAATCACCGAAATCACCTCAATCACCGCAATCACCGCAATCACCTCAATCAGCTCAATCACCGCAATCACCACAATCACCAAAATCGCCGCAATCACCGCAGACAGTTCCAACTCACTGTGAACTGTGCGGCACCCGGTTCCGACTTACTGGAACCACAATCACCACAATCGCCACAATCACCGCAGACAGTTCCGACTCACCGTGAACTGTGCCGCACACGGTTCCGACTCACTGGAACCACACCTTAAATCTCTTAAAAATAAGAGACAACAAAAATAATCACCGATATCACCGAAATCACCGCAATCACCTCAATCACCGAAAACACCGAAATCACCACAATCACCTCAATCACCACAATCAGCTCAATCACCGCAATCACCTCAATCAGCTCAATCACCGCAATCACCACAATCAACACAATCACCACAATCACCACAATCGCTGCAATCACTGCAGACAGTTCCAACTCACTGTGAACTGTGCGGCACTCGGTTCCGACTCACTGGAACCACAATCACCACAATCGCCACAATCACCGCAGACAGTTCCGACTCACCGTGAACTGTGCCGCATCCGGTTCCGACTCACTGGAACCACACCTTAAATCTCTTAAAAATAAGAGACAACAAAAATAATCAATAATACATGTGAATTTTAAAATCAACCCCTATTTTACCCCTTTGGGGGATGATTTTACAAAAACGCTGAGAAGCGTAATTCTTTATTTCTTACCAAAAGCATAAATTTGAATTTCCATATCCCCAACTTAGAAATATTGAGTTTCCCATACAAACTTTCATCCCTTATATCACCCCCTTGGGGGTTATTTTTGAGACAAAAAGTACCCTATGTCCTTCTCTAGGATGCCATCTATCTCCTTGCCAAATTTCATCGAAATCCGTTCAGTGGTTTAGCCGTGAAAAGGTAACATACAGACAGACAGACAGACAGATAGAGTTACTTTCGAATTTATAATATGTATTAGTATGGATGGATATACTTTAGTTAGTATTTTATTAATTATAATTAAACTACTTTGAATAAAAGAGCCATTTTCAATAGGGTTCCTTCTACGGCTGAAACGAATGTATAAAAAAAAATTGACTCAATTAATTGATTTTATCACAAGCTACAATGTTTTCAGGTTCATAAATTGACGGACAGGAATTTTTTTTCAACTATTTTTATGCTTTTTCCATTTCTGCTGCATTAAATCAATTGTTAAAAAGTACAGTATTAATCTCCATTTAATCATCTATACAATGGTATATAAATTAAGTAGGTTCTGTGTACTAGCAGGAGTGTAACAATAAAAACAGTTACAGAAATGGGGCAAAAAAAATTTTTCGATCGTAGAGCACACTCTAATGCTTCGCATTACGAGTCGTGCAAAATAAAACAGTGTGCGCTGTCAACACGTGTTTTTCAGTTTAACATTTTTAACCCCTCATAAAAAAGTGCACAACGCTGCTAAAGAAGTTTTAACTTCAAAAATACATACTGCCGTACAAATATAACCTCTTCCTTTTTTGAAAATGGTTATAAACTACAACAAAGAAAACTTCGTATCTAACGTTGAACCTAGAACTTAACAGCCACTTTTCTTCTTGTAGGTAACGCGAGCTTACTAATTAGAACCCGAGCCAGCTTGTACTAACCTTTAAATAAAGCTTAACCGCAAACCATTACAGTTAATGAAGCTGTAACATCTCCAGTTAACAGTTAATGAGAATATCATACTCGTTAGTTTAACTGATCTTTAATATCGTAGTGTATAAAATTTATTGACCTGTTTTTTACGTGCAAAGGGGGTATTTTTTAGTATTTGACATAAAGCGAAGTGTCAGGCGAACTTGAACCTTGTGCAGTGGAACTATTTCTGTCAACTTGACTAACCCTATGCTTAAACTGCCCCCTAGTTATGATCTGTATGGCGTCATCTACATCACACACATGCGAACTGCATCACACTGACGAAACGCAAAATTTTGCATCGCGCAGGCAGAGTTTACCGCGCGACTGGCATATATACCCGACATCAACCGTCGGGCACTAATTCACCAGAAACAATACCCGTCTGGTCGGAGGATCCTCCTTTTCTATGGTGAATGAGTGAACTTTACACCCTGTTCCTCATCCTAACTAATATAGTATATGCGAAGAAGAGTTAGTTTGTAACTCTTTCACGCTAAAACGACTAAATGGATTTGGATGAAATTTGGCACATGGATAGACCATGATCTGGGCTCTGGAGCCGTGTTCCTAACTTCATAAAAGAGATCTATGGAAAAAGAAAATTTGCGGTACTGACGCTTTAAAATAATGAGAGCAGGACGATATCAATAACGTCCTCCTAGAAAACCAAAAAACTATAGTATTATGTTTAATAAACAATATCGGATCTTGTCCAAGGTTTTATAGAAAACCATTCGAGGTGTAAAATTAAACATGAGAAATAAGTTACTTGTAAACATATACCTAATAATATAAAATATGTAATATAATTTACTAGCCTCTGCACGACACTTCGTTGGCGTGGAAGGCGATAAAATAGAGTACCCCTGTTACTCCTTGATAATGTAGCTTTATATAAGTGAAATTATTTTTTAAATCAGTTTAGTATTTTTGAGTATATCCATTACAAACAAAAAATCAAATCTTTTCTCTTTATATAATTAGTGTGGATATAGATGAACTAAGTTTTGATGCATCAATTCATGTTCATCATCAAACAATGTCCTTTAAAAATGTTTCATGTACACAACCCTGTAAAAACTTCATCTAACATAACGAAACAAAGTTAATAATTTATAAGTGATTGTTTTTTTCAAGTTACATTAGTAAATATCAAGTTTTCTTCAAGCATTTTATTTTGATACCTTTAAAATTAGTAGTAACTTGTTAGTAGGTACCTATAAACCTACAATAAGTTTGACTAATTTACTGTAAGCTGATGGAATACGCTGCTTGTTAACAAAAATTAAAGTAAAACATAAAAGCGATCATATATTCCAAATAAGTTGGTCAAGTCAAGGCACACGCTATTGTAACAGTCACAAGTTTTATTGATCAAACACTTAAATAGCTTCATTTATAGATTATGATTGATAACAAGGTACAAAGTATTGTATCTACGTTAATTTGTATCCCAATTATGTTAATGTTCCAGGAACCATTGTTATGAGTAATCATGAAACTCCTTTTAATTCAAGTCGACCACTTCTTAAAGAATAACGTGCCTGTAATCAGAATTTCTTTGGATTTTCGAAATGAATTTTATAAAAGAGAAAATACGTTGTAACATTAACTGCAAATGTCGTTTGGAAATTGTAGGAGACAACTTCGTTGACAAAGATGTGCAGTCTATGCTTCTCCCCTTGAACCTAGTTCAACATTTTTTCTTTTGTCCCAAGTATAGAATCAGGGACAATTTTATTTATCCAAATAGTTGTCGATCGTTATTAATATCTTTGTGTGGCACGATAATGTTCTTATTTTTTCTTTTCTATCGCTTCTATAGCCGGATGTTCAGCGAACATCTTGGTGAATATAATAAGTTCGACATTGACAGAATCTGTTACTTAGATTTTATCTTTACTTCTATTGGATTCCTTATAAATTTTTTCGCCGTTATATTTCAAACCAATGAAAATATCATATTTGTTTTAAAATTGTTGTATATCCATAGATTTCTTAATAATAAGACCAAATTCAAACATTTCATCGTTGGTAATTGGTTAAGTGTTATCTCGATTTTGGGTGTTGCTATTACTATTACTATCCACATTTGTATAATCCTTAAATTTCCATATTACAGTATTTTATGTGCTTTAATTGAAATAAGTTTTGATACAAATATTGTTTACGCTATCAGACTTATTAAGTTGTTAAAAAATAAAGTAGATCTTTGGAATATTCAAACTAAGAATTTCCAAAATTTTGGAGATAGGGACAGAGACAATAAATTATATCAGGCCTTTGTTTATATATTAGATTGCTTTGACATCTTTAAGGTTTCTTTTCAACAAATGGTAAGTAAGAAACTATTTATCTACAAAGTAATTGTAGTCCTCAGTTGGTTTACAAATTCTTATACCAAAGTTGTTAAAATCATAACAGATCGTGTTTCACTGTACGAGCGCCTTCTACAACTCTTTGATTCACATTCAGATAGCACTTGAGAACGAGGAATATGCGGTGAGTATTCTCCTACAGAATATTTGCAAATTCAATGAAAAACCTATAATCATCTATAACTACTTTTATTTTTGTGGGTTCCTTTGATCCTGGCACTGAACACTTGCTTTGAATTTCGCTAAAAAAAAAAACGATTTATTTTAATATGTCCCGGTTTAATGTATATATTTTTATAATGGAAAGGCACCAAATTCGGAATCATAGATGTCAAACGTATAGCATACATAATAAACAACAACAGATGCATAGCAACAAAAAAGTTTTCTTTTTTAGAGTGATTACGTACTATGGCTTATAATAAACACTTGGCTAGCTAAAACTTTGCTGTTAGAAACCATATTGAGCGTAGAGATTGAAAAATTCTACATTGCTATGAATAAAGTTCAAGACACATGCGCCATCTTGTTGAAGTCAAACTGTGCAGGTATTTACGATCCAACAACTGTATGTGTGTTATTCCATTTATATTGTTCTAGATTGTCTTTTATTGTGTGATGATGTATCCGTCGATTCGACGAGTAACAGAGTGACCCCAACTAAAGTGAAAACAGTGATTTATATGGACAATAATTTTTTATAAAAAGTTATCAGAGTTTTATGAAATTCAGTCCTAGAAATACTAAATCACCGGTCGCTGCCGCGGCATCGCTTTGCTTGCTCAGTTGGTGGTTCTAATCTGACCTAAATCAATTGTTTTGGGTGCCCTAGCATAGTTATTCTTGCATCTCTATATATATATATATCTAGCATAGTTAAACTTGGGTATCAGTTTAACTAAACGTAGCGCAATGGCAATTAAGCTGAACTCACTAATGGAGCTGTTTTGTAAAACAACAAACGATCATGTAAAACAGCTGACTCGACAATCCATCTGCGACATATCTAGTACAGTTTTTTGTAAAATAGTTATGTTGAGGAATTACCACCACCTTCCCTTTTTCTGTTGACAAGCAGCTTTTCTGTCTTGGTTTGAAGAGTATGAGTCCCGGTGTTATGACACATCAGACTTTGTTCCTGATAGGGTAAAACACCTGCGATGTCTTGGGTGGTAATTACCAGCAAATGGGCCAATTCGATTGTATAAATGTAATGTTCCCTTAATTAATTACACAACTAATCGTTACAGATGAAGAAAAAAGGTTGTACAAGAATATTAAACGCCTACATGAAACGACATTCGACAAGATGGATGCTTGCGGAATGTTCTACGTTGATGCAACTCTACCGCTCGCAATGATGGCGTTAATTACTAACTATACTATTGTATTGCTACAGTTTGTTTTTTTGTAATCACTATAGCGTTAAAGTTCTTTGAAACATAATATAGTATGTGTAAGGTGTGTTTAACTATGTTTTTGTACCTATTTATCCTCAAATTCTATTTAGAGTTCAGGCCACTGGGAATTCTTGAATGAATACTGCATTGAACCTAATTTAAGAATCTCAATCACTACGTGACAATTGACTTCGCCTACTTCTGGGCATAATTCTCTCTTTGTTTGTGCCAATTCCCAAGCATCAATGTCATCTGCCCATTTCGTCGCCAGATAACTAATACTTCTAATTCCAGGTCTTGATCGCCATTCGATCTGTAGTTAATAATATTATGTAATTTTAGTGTTATCAATTAATCATACCGGGTACCGATTATCATACAGTGTGAGTTATTTTTTAAATCCTTAAAAAATCAAAATAAATATTTAGATTTTTTTTTAAATACTTTTACCGTCGATAAAATTAAGCATAGATTCCCTCATTTCGATATTTATGCACATTATAAAGACTCATACTGTATAATTCATACCGGGGGTAAAAGTTTAAAACGACAAATAGCGTACTTGTAAAATACTTTAGAAATGCAACGAACTAATTCAGGTTTTTTGGCTTTAGTTACAAATCAAATAATATTCTGTTCAAGACTTAATTTGGTTTTGACATGCATTTTTATTATTCATCTGACTATTTTTATACCTTTGACATTTGTAGTACCCTAAATTTATTTTATGTTATTTTATCAATTTGCCTTATTATTTTGAGTAGTTATAGTAATTTTGTAACATTATTTTAATTATTATTTAATTTGATTAACAATAATAATATAAATATTTGCACACCTTACTAGGTAATGGTACAGAGTACTTTATATCTATTTGTAACATCTGTTGTGTAACACCTGTATTAAGCAAATAAATAATTTGATTTGAAGGCTATCAAATAAATATCTGAAGTTGTATAATAACAAGTCAAATGTTATCTCAATTAATTATTTATTATTGATTCGTTTAAAATTAGTAGTAACGTGTTAGTCTATATAATAAGTTTGACTAATTTACTGTAAGCTGATGGGTTGCGATGCTTGTTAAAAAATTAAATTTAAACATAAAAGATATCTTATATTCCATAAATAAGTTGGTTAAGTCAAGGCACACGTCATTGCAACAGTCACAAATTTTATTGATCAAACACTTAATACCTTCATATAGAATATGGTTGATTACAAGATATTTAGTAGTAGTGTATCAATACAGTAGTAGTTTCTAAACATAGTTTTGTATCAATATTTGTCTCAATTACGTTAATGTTCAAGGAAGCATTATTATGAGTAATCCTATCAGGATTACTCATTATTATGAGTAATTCTGATACTCCTTTTTAATTGAAGTCGACCACTTCCTGAAGATTAACGTGCCTGTAATCTGAATTTCTTTGGATCTTTAAAATGAATTTTGTAAAAAATAAAATACGTTGTAACATTAACTGCAATTATCGCTTGGAGATTCTAGGAGACAATTTCGTTGACAAAGATGTGCAATCTATGCTTCTACCCTTGAACCTAGTTCAACATTTTTTCTTTTGTCCTAAGTATAGAATCAGGGACAATTTTATTTCTCCAAATAGTTGTCTATCGTTTTTAATGTCTTTGTGTGGTACGATAATGTGCATATCTTTGGTGTTCTATCGCTTCTACTGCCGAATACTCAGGGAGCATGACGGTGAATATTATAAGTTCGACAATGACGGAATTAATTACTTAGATTTTATCATTACTTCTATTGGATTCATTATTAATTTTTTCACAGTTATTTTTCAAACCAATGAAAATGTCATATTTATTTTAAAATTATTGTTTATCCACAGATTTCTTAATAATAAGACCACATTCAAACATTTCATCGTTGGTAATTGGTTAAGTGTCATCTCGATTTTGGGTGTTGGTATTACTATAACTATTCAAATTTGTAAAATCCTTAATCTTTCATCTCACAATATTGTATGTGGTTTAATTGAAATCAGTTTTGATATAAATATTGTGTATGCTATCAGACTTATTAAGTTGTTAAAAAACAAAGTTGATCTTTGGAATATTCAAATTTTGAGTTGTAAAAATTTAGGAGATAGGGATAGAGAGGATTATTGTAATAGATTATATCAGGCGTTTGTTTATATATTAGATTGCTTTAACATCTTTAAGGTTTCTTTTCAACAAATGGTAAGTAAGAAACTATATATCTACAAAGTACTGTTTCCCTCAGTTGGTTTACAAATTCTTATACTAAAGATGTTAAAATCATAACAGATCGTGTTTCACTATACGAGCGCCTTCTGCAACTTTTTGATTCACATTCAGATAGCACTTGAGAACGAGACATATGCGGTGAGTATTCTCCTCCAGAATGTTTACAAATTCATTGAAAAACCTTTTAACGACTTTAACTACTTTTATTCAATTTGGTCGGTTCCTTTGATCCTGGCACTGAATTCACTTCCTTTGAGTTTTAAAAGTAGAATCGATTTATTTTAGTCTGTATATTTTTAATGGCGGGATACAAAAATTCGGAACCATAGATGTCTTGAAAAACTATGATACTACAGACAACAATATATTATAGCATACATAATAAACAACAACAGAAGCATAGCAACAAAAAAGTTTTCTTTTTCAGAGTGATTACGTAATATGGCTAATTATATACACTTGGCTTGCTAAGACTTTGTTGTTAGAAATCATATTGAGTGCAGAGTTTGAAAATTTCTACATTGCTGTGAATAAAATTCAAGACACATGCGCAGTCTTATTGAATTCAAACTGTACAGGTATAACAACACTTCATACTATTATTGCTTTTATATTGTCATTAATTACTTCGAGATTGCTTGTGATTATGTAATGTATCCGTTGCAGATGGATTGCTTAATTAGTGGTTTTATATAACCACTTGCTGTTTTACAAAACAGCTCCGTTATGTAAAACAGCTAAACAACGTTTAGCGTTTTTTCATAATAAGGATTTAGACAAAACATTTAACGGGTAAACGAATAGAGCTTATGTAAAACAACGTGAAATGAAACGTCAGATTGTAGATTTTACTTATAAATGTCGCTCGTGGCTCTGTGTCTCATAAAAACAATAATGCCGTCCGAAACAGAAATAAATAAAATGAGTAATATGAGGGAAAATGACCTTAACTCAAGTATAAACAGTGATTTTAAGGAAAATTCAATTTTAATAAAAAAATATCAGAGTTTTATGAAAGTCAGTCCTAGAAATATTAAAATAATAATATTTAATAGCCAAGTAAATGCGACCAACTTGGAAGTAGCGCTCGCCGGCCGTTGCTGCGCCACCGATCGATTCGCTCGCTCGGCTTGCATGCAGTTGGTGGTTCTAACCTCATATAAACCAATTGGTCAGGTTGTCCTAGCTTAGTTACTACGACCAATTCGGCTAGCGTGTGGTTGGTCATAATTAAAACCCTTTTGCAGATTAGCCATTCTGCATTATGTCTGGACTAGGATAATAGGTTTGTTAAATGTAGCGCAATGCCAATCCAGCTGATCGTTGTTCAGCTGTTTGACACAACGGAGCTGATTTCTACAACAACTAACAGTTTTGTTAAACAGCTGAGTGGTAAGCCTGCAACATATCTAGTGAAGTTTTTCGTAAAATAGTTGGTCTGCGGAGTTACGACTACCTTCCTATTTTCTGTTGCCAAGCAGCTTTGCTGTGTCTAGGTTTGAAGAGTATGAGTCCCGATGTTATGACAGGCTTATCAGACTTTTTTCCTGATATGGTAATAAACCTGCGATGTCTTGGGTGATAATTACCACCAAATGGGCCAATTTGATAACAAATAAAGTAAAAATTATGTAATGTTCCCGTAATTAATTAATTACACCCCTAATCGTTGCAGATGAAGAAAAAAGGTTGTACAAGAATATTAAACGCCTACATGAAACAACATTCGACAAGATGGATGCCTGCGGAATGTTCTACGTTGATGCAACTCTACCGCTCGCAATGATGGCGTTAATTACTAACTATACTATTGTGTTGCTACAGTTTGCTTTTTTGTAATACTATAACGTTAAAATTCTTTAAAACATAATATAGTATGTGTAAGGTGTGTTTAACTATGTTTTTGTACCTATTTATCCTCAAATTCTATTTAGAGTTCAGGCCACTGGGAATTCTTGAATGAATACTGCATTGAACCTAATTTAAGAATCTCAATCACTACGTGACAATTGATCGCGACTTCGCCTACTTCTGGGCATAGTACTCTCTTTGTTTGTGCCAATTCCCAAGCATCAATGTCATCTGCCCATTTCGTCGCCAGATAACTAATACTTCTAATTTCAGGTCTTGATCGCCACTCGATCTTTAGTTAATAAGATTGTAGCGGTTACAACGCCACATACAAACTACGCAACAAAGACATGACGTCACACAATTCCTGCATCGCGCAGTTAGAGTTTACCGAGCGGATAACATAGATAAGACTATCCGAAATCAACATATGGGCAGTTGCCCGCCAGACATAATAGCCGTCTGGTTGGAGGATCCTCCCTTTTCTATGGTGGATGAGTGAACTTTACACCCTGTTCCTCATACCACCAAAAGATGTTGTTTTAGTGTTATCATACCGGGTACCGGTTATTATATCATTCATACCGGGTAGGGTAATAATGTTTAAAACGACAAATACTTGTAAAAATACTTTAGAAATGCAATAAAAGGTTTTTTTTGCTTTAGTTACAAATCAAATATAGTTATGTTTAAGGCTATAAAATAAATATCTGAAGTTGTATATATACAAATAACAATAAAAGCGATCAAATAAGTTGGTCAAGTCAAGCCACACGTCATAGTAACAGTGACAAGTTTTATTGATCAAACACTTAATACCTTCATAGAGAATATGGTTGATTACAAGATACATAGTAACGTATCAATATTTGTGTCTCAATTAAGTTAATGTTCAAAAAAGCATTATTATGAGTAATTCTGATACTCCTTTTAATTGAAGTCGACCAAACTTGAAGATTAACGTGCCTGTAATCTCAATTTCTCTGGATCTTTAAAATGAATTTTATAAAAAAGAAAATACGTTGTAATATTAACTACAATTATCGCTTGGAGATTCTAGGAGACAACTTCGTTGACAAAGATGTGCAGTCTATGCTTCTACCCTTGAACCTAGTGCAACATGTTTTCTTTTGTCCTAAGTATAAAATCAGGGACAATTTTATTTCTCCAAATAGTTGTCGATCGTTTTTAATGTCTTTGTGTGGTACCATAATGTTCATATCTTTGCTGTTCTATCGCTTCTATTGCCGAATACTCAGGGAGCATGACGGTGAATATTATAAGTTCGACAATGACGGAATTAATTACTTAGATTTTATCATTACTTCTATTGGATTCATTATTAATTTTTTCACAGTTATTTTTCAAACCAATGAAACGTCATATTTATTTTAAAATTATTGTTTATCCACAGATTTCTTAATAATAAGACCACATTCAAACATTTCATCGTTGGTAATTGGTTAAGTGTCATCTCGATTTTGGGTGTTGGTATTACTATAACTATTCAAATTTGTAAAATCCTTAAACTTCCATTTCACAATATTTTATGTGGTTTAATGAAAATAGTTTTGATACAAATATTGTGTATGCTATCAGACTTATTAAGTTGTTAAAAAACAAAGTTGATCTTTGGAATATTCAAACTTTGAATTGTCAAATTTTAGGAGATAGGGATAGAGAGGATTATTGTAATAGATTATATCAGGCGTTTGTTTATATATTAGATTGCTTTAACATCTTTAAGGTTTCTTTTCAACAAATGGTAAGTAAGAAACTATTTATCTACAAACTATTTGCCCTCAGTTGGTTTACAAATTCTTATACCAAAGTTGTTAAAATCATAACAGATCGTGTTTCACTGTACGAGCGCCTTCTACAACTCTTGGATTCACATTCAGATAGCACTTGAGGACGAGACATATGTGGTGAGTATTCTCATACAGAATGTTTGCAAATTCATTGAAAAACCTTTAAACGACTTTAATTACTATACTTTCTTTCAATTTGGTCGGTTCCTTTGATTTTGGCACTGAACTCAAAGGCCTTTGAATTTCACTAAAAGTAGAATCGATTTATTTTAGTCTGTAAATTTTTAATGGTGGGGTACTAAAATTCCGAACCATAGATGTCTTGAGAAACAATGACACTACAGACATTAATATATTATAGCATACATATAATAAACAACAACAGAAGCATAGCAACAAAAATGTTTTCTTTTTCAGGGTGATTACGTAATTTGGCTAATGATTAACGCTTGGCTTGCTAAGACTTTGTTGTTAGAAACCATATTGAGTGTGGAGTTAGAAAAATTCTATATTGCTGTGAATAAAGTTCAAGACACATGCGCAGTCTTGTTGAATTCAAACTGTACAGGTATTTATGATCCAACAACACTTTGTATTATTATTGCTTTTATATTGTCAATAATTACCATCTTTAGGTACTTGCACCTGGTCTAAACATATATTTTAGTTTATTTTATTTTTTTAGGCACTATAATAAAAATACTGTTTGAGAGATGATCTTACTGTTGACTAAATGTTCACTTTTTTGTAACGTTTTTATTCAATAAATATTTTATTATTATTTCCTTTATTTCATATTTAGACATATTATTTACATTTTTAAATATTTTTATAAAAACTAAATAAAACAAAAACATTTAAAAATATAAAAAATAGTAGCCCACCGGTATCGGGAACAGGGTCCAAGCTACCGGTGGTCAGGGCTCCTGAGAGAGGAATCTCCTAACAATACGCGCCGTGTCCAGAAGTACCGCTTTCTGGATCAAGCCCTTGATCCAGCTGCCTAACGAGAGCCTCCTCAGGTGTTGGTCGAGGCTCTTGGCTATTATGCCATTGGCCGTCACGACTATCGGCACAATGACTGCTGTATCCACATCCCACATGTCGACAACCTCGCGAGCCAGATCAAGATACTTAATCTGTTTATCTTTTTCTGCTTTTACGAGGTTCTCGTCATGCGGGACCGCTATATCAATAATCATTGTGCGACGCTCTGATCGATCTATCACCACTATGTCTGGCTTATTGGCAACAATAGTCCTGTCAGTGATGATAGATCGATCCCAATACAACGTGATATTACCATTTTCGAGAACTGGGTCGGGCACATACCTATAGTATGGTACTTCCGATTCCACAAGACTGTATTTCAGAGCAAGTTGCTGGTGGATAATCCTGGCTACAAGGTTGTGTCTATGCAAGTAGTCTCCGTTAGCCAGACGAGAACAGCCAGAAATAATGTGTCGGATTGATTCCCCCGGACGGTGGCATGCCCGACAGATGTCAACCGTGCCGTCCTTCACAATATATTTCCGGTAGTTGTTCGTCATCATAACTTCGTCCATAATTGCAAAGACAAAACCTTCGGTTTCCCCAAAGAGATCACCGAATCGCAGCCAAGATACGGACGCTAACAGGTCTACATCGGGCCCATGTAAGGTCCGGTAAAAGCGTCCGTGAAGCTCTTTGCTCTGCCATACTTCCCTGCGGTCATTAGTATCTAATACGATAGGTTTGCGCCAGTTCTCGTTAGCCAGGGATAGCGGGGTAAGGCCTTTGTCCACTGAGACCACATCTCGGTGCATCCCCACGTCGGCCTCTAGGAAGTATTCCCTGAGACTGCATACCTCACGGTTGTGCAGGGTCTTAGCATTTAAGAAGCCTCGACCTCCGCACTTCCGCGGGATATACAGTCTCATCACCGATGAACGTGGGTGATGCATCCGATTTGCGGTCAGCAGTGTGCGGACCCTCCTATCCAGGGCGTCAAGTTCCGTCTGAGTCCATTTGAGTATGCCGAAAGAGTACATCAAAACCGGCATGACCCAACCGTTGAAGGCGCGCACCTTGTTTCCACCTGATAAAAGACTATTTAATACTTTATTCAGGCGGCCAAAGAAGCGCTCCTTCAACGATTGCTTCATGTCAGTAACATTGATGCCCAACGCTTCCGACATACCCAAATACTTGTAGGTTTCGGATGAGGAGAGGGCTATTATTATTATTATTATAATTACTTCGCGATTGCCTGATTGTGTAATGTATCCGTCGCAGATGGATTGCTTAGTTAGTTGTTTTACATAACCGCTTGCTGTTTTATAAAACAGCTCCGTTATGTAAAACAGCTGAACAACGTTTAGTGTTTTTTCATAATTAATGAATGTTTACACGCAGAATTGCATAAACGTTTTGCATGTATAAATGCTGTGTGTTAATGATTAGAGGTTATGTAAAACAACGTTAAATTAAACGTCACATTGTAGATTTTACTTCTAAATATTGTCGCTCGTGGCTCTGTGTTTCTTAACAACAATAATGCCGTCTAAAACTGAAATAAATAAAACGAGTAATATGATTGAAAATGACCCCAACCCAAGTGAAAACAGTGATTTATAAGGATTTTTTTTTTAAATAAATAAGCCAGTCTTAGAAATACGAAATAGCCAAGTAACTGCGACCACCAAGTTAGTCACTCGTGGCTCTGTGTTTCATAAAAAAACAATAATGCCGTTCATAACAGAAATAAATAAAACGAGTAATATGAGTGACCCCAAGTCAAGAGAACACAGTGATTTGTAAGGACAATATTTTTTTATAAAAAGTTATCAGAATTTTATGAAAGTCAGTCCTAGAAATACTAAATAGCCAAGTAACTGCGACCAACTTGGAATTAACGCTCGCCGGTCGCTGCCGCAGCACTGATCGCTTCGCTCGCTCGGCTCGCACGCTCGTTGGTGGTTCTAACCTCACCTAAACCAATTGGTCAGGTTGCCCTAGCTTAGTTACTACGACCAATTCGGCTAGCATGTGGTTGGTCAAAATTCAAACCGTGCTGCAGATTAGCCATTCTGCATTATATCTGAACTTGGAGAATAGGTTTGTTAAACGTAGCGAAATGGCAATCAAGCCGAACTTACATAATGTAGCTGTTTTGTAAAACAAGTAACGGTTAAGTAAAACAGCCGACTCAGCAATCCATCTGCAACACATCTAGTACAGTTTTTTGTAAAACAGTTGGTCTGCGGAATTACCACCAACCCTCCCATTTTCTGTTGCCAAGCAGCGTTGCTGCGTCTAGGTTTGAAGAGTATGAGTCCCGGTGTTATGACACATCAGACTTTTTTCCTGATATGGTAAAACACCTGCGATGTCTTAGGTGGTAATTATCAGCAAATGGGCCAATTCGATATATAAATGTAATGCTCCCTTAATTAATTACACAACTAATCGTTACAGATGAAGAAAAAAGGTTGTACAAGAATATTAAACGCCTACATGAAACGACATTCGACAAGATGGATGCCTGCGGAATGTTCTACGTTGATGCAACGCTACCGCTCGCAATGATGGCGTTAATTACTAACTATACTATTGTGTTGCTGCAGTTTGCTTTTTTGTAATCTCTATAGAATTAAAATTCTTTGAAACCTACAGTATGTGTTTTACAATGTTGTTGTAGCTATTTAAAATCCTCAACTTTAGGGTTCATCCCGTCCAGTGGTTTAGGCGTGAAAAGGTAACATACAGTCAGACAGAATTATCTTCGTATTTATAATATAAAAATATTAGCATGGAAGTATGGATGCTATGAAAAATGTAAGGCACGATCCAGGTGAACGTGACGATCGAGATTATTGCATTTGTGAAGAGCAAAGAATTATCACATAACATCAGGTGGGATAACTAGGCAGCCAGCGTCAACATACGCTGCCATATAATAAAATAAAAAAACAAAGGGTTGCACTCCGGGAGTGCCGGTAGAAGTGAAAACTTGAACATTAACGTTGTGAATTTTTTAATATTTTGGAATGGTTAGGGGATAATTTCGCACGAATTGTTTTATTTATCAGTATAAAAGTACTATAATTGATGTGGTTAAATACAATATTCATTAGTAGTAGTAGTATATTTATTTATTTTCAAAATATAGTCTAACAAAAACAAACAATTTATTTAAACACGTTTGACAATTTCATAAAGTATGTTTTGACTGCTTTTTTTTACCCATCTATATGGGTAAAATTTTTACCTCACAATCTTTACGTAATGTCACAGACTATTTATTTTGATATTTACTTTGTCGGTTCCTAGGCAACGGATCTTACGGTTACATCCTGACGCGAGTTTAACATTTTTTACCCATCCCTAAAAAAGTGCATCCCTAAAGAAGTTTTCACTTAAAAAAATAAACGCTATGTTGTTGATTGGCAAACACACACGCCCACGCAGACAGGTCACACAGATATGCGCACATATAGGTAACCGCTCCATGTAAAATACTGTTATTCAGCTGCATCCGTTTAGACTGGAAGCCAACCCCAACACAGTTGGAAAAAAAGGTATCGAATTAGAGGTTATGTGGTCAGACAGTAATATCTCGAGGGGTATGACCACTCATAGTCCACATTGAGATTCTGTCTCAAACTACTCTGATCATATGTTTAAAAGCCAGTATTTCAATATCAAAAAAAAAAATGAGGCAGTCTGGGACTGCAGATTGAAGTATTATGTTTAAAAGCCAGTATTTCAATATTAAAAAAAAAACGGGGCAGTCTGGGACTGCCGATTGAAGTGAAAACTAAGTAACGCCATCTAACGAAAATGTCAGGAATTTATGTGGCTTGCTGTCAGCATAAGAACGAAAGCTGTAGCTCCTATCTATCTTCCTAGCCTTTTTCCCAAGTATCTTGGGGTCGGTTTCCAGTCTAACCGGATGCAGCTGAATACCAGTATTTTACATGGAGCGACTGCCTATCTGACCTCCACAACCCAGTAACTGGATAATACGATACCCCTTGGTAAGACTGGTGTCAGAATTTCGGGCTTCTGACGACTCGTAACGACTGTCAAAAATCCACAAATGATAGCCGGGACCAACGGCTTAACGTGCTTTCCGAGGCACGGAGGAGTCTCGGTATGTAAAGATGGTCACCCATCTACTGACCAACCCCAGCAAGCGTAGCTTAACCTGATGGATCGACCCGTGCGGCTTGTTATTACTTAGCCACGAGCTCCATTAAAAAAAATCCAAAAAAATAAAATAGTGTGCGCTGTCAACAAAAACTTGAACGTCTTACGAATGTTCGATCAGGTCACGTGTCCTGGCGCGAGTTTAACATTTTTTACCCATCCCAAAAAAGTGCACAACGCCGCTAAAGAAGTTTTCACTTCAAATGTTCTAAAACTTATATTTTAACGTTTGTATATAATAATATTATTATATTCATAGTGATGTTCAGAGGATAGCTGTGTATACATACATACATACACGTCAAAATCATAACCCTTATTATTGCTTCGTCATAGTCGGGTAAAACACTTGAAAAAATAAAATTAATATATTTTGGGTCTTCTAAAGTGCAGGTAAAATATACATACCAAAAACCTAGTACACACAGGAAAAACTGAACTGAGGAAGCATTGATCATCAATCTTTCTCACTGCAAGTTGACGATTTGAAATATTCAGGCTATTCAAACCAGGTTTTTATTCACTGCAAGCCTCTGAAAAAAGCTCATTAGTACATGTCTGTGGTATTAAATCAGTGCTTAAGAAGCGGGACCATAAATCTTCGAGCCACCAAGTAATTTTTAACGTGCAAAATGCAAAAATAAAAGAAAAAGTATTCAAACTAAAATCTTGTTCACATAGTATGTACATATCTAAGAGTACTTATCGAATCCCCAAGGTATGCACAAGGTATATTTAATACAGTCATATCAAAAGACGTAGGTACGACTTTCAAATCATGTGCACCGACTTCAAAATTCGAGGCGAAATAGAACTTTGCGGTTCACATCTGTCAGATCGAGTTTGAATTTGTACCCTTTGACGTAAAATGGTATTTTTATTTGAAAATGGAATGTAAAGTATGACACGTTAACGCAGTGTAGCACACTTTTCGATTCTGCGACTGGGTTTAAATATTAATTATTGTATTTTTACAGTACGACACAACTTAGATGTAGCATGGGCAAAATTCGTAAAACCGATCACCATCCGAACTGAGTACGCCTTCAAAATCACCAATCTTTATTACTGCTTCAGGTGAAAATGAGCTTTCGAAAACGCAATAACTTGTAAAGTCTTATAGCCAAATACATTCGTGAAATTGAAATGAATGAATGAAAATTTTCAAATCTATGCTACATCTAAGTTGTGTCGTACTTGTACTTTTAGTTTTAATAGATTCTTTTATACTTTGTGAATGTGAAAACGTAGGCCTTATAGACTAACTCCCTTATTAATAAACGTTGTATATCGCCTGTATAGTTACACACCGATTTCTCTATTTCAGTCGTCAGTAATTTCACATTTGAAAGAAGAAGACAAAGCGTTGTGTAACTATACAGACGCTATACAACGTTTATTAGTAAGGGGCTAGATGTTTTTATCCTTTTCTATATTGTTATGTACCTGGTACACGTTGACAGGACTACACTGTCCTCTCTACCTCTTAGCAATGTAATTGAAAAACATTATAATAGCCAATTAATTTAAAAGAGTAACCGTGGAGTTTCTTGCCGGTTCTTCTCTATAGGAAACGACCAATTGGAACTGTGCACATAGCTGCTGACGATTTTTAAGTGCCCATAAAGGGTTAAGATTTAGAATTTGACTGGCGTCGGCCATTTATTTTATTCAGTCACGTAGCTCAACTGAGGCTAGTGTAAGTGGTCGCTTTTTTTGCATTTCCCCGTAAAAACTGGACGTTGTTGAGTTTGACTACAGTTCTTCAAATCTAAAAAAAATACCATTTTACGACATACAATTTTAAACCGTAAAAGGTTTTTGATTGATTTGTTGTAGCGTAGACGAGGACCCCTTTGGCGTTTCGGACGGGAATAAGCAAAAAAAAGGTGACCTGCCTTTTACAGTCTGCTGAATAAATGTATCTTCTTTTTTAGCATTGAAAATGCATTTCTGAGGTTAGGAGTTTTCAAATAGCGTCTTCAATTATTCAGATACAGAAATGAAAATGGTATCTATAAAAAAATGAGTTAGCGGAAAGGCTATTCAATACTTACTGCATCTTTTTTATGTTATACTTTTTTTTATTAAAAAAGAAACGCCTATTTTTACCGTTTCCTTTAGGACTTTTTCAAAGAATCTTAAACTTCTCAAAATCGAAATAATATACAAAAAATTCAAAAAATTAACGTGGAGAATTTTAAGGGCTTCAAAATTATACCATTCCGGTTTGGATAAGAATATAATTAAGGGTAGATGTTTACCCTTTCAGAGACACCTTTTTTAACTGTTCTAATTTTTAAGTGCCCTATTAAAATAAAGTCATTTTCTCGGCGCCGCGCGCCGGAAGGTCTCAGGTCCATGAGTTCTGTGGATTTTTTCTTTTCTTTCACCTGTCGCTAAGCTGCGGCTGGTGACAGTCGCTTAGTGTGCTGCGACGCTTATTATGAGCTAGTGTTAGTGTCATTCACATCGCATCAGAGTGGCAACATGTGTGTGCATTCTAGCATTATTTTAAAGAGATTTACGGTTCGATGACGCGGCTCTTTTAATGCGTATTTGGTCGCAGTAAGAGACCTTGTGTATTCTATGAAAGGTTATTACGAATATGTTTAAGTATCAAGAATATCTAATATATAAAATTCTCGTGTCACGGTGTTTGTTGCCAAACTCCTCCGAAACGGCTTGACCGATTTCTATGAATTTTTTTGTGTATATTAGGTAGGTATAGGATGTAAACTATTTTTCGTACCCCTAAGTGATAAGGGTGGTCCACCCCAAGTTTTTTTTTTCTTTTTTTTGACAATTTTTTTTATTGTAATTTTTTTATGATTTGGCATTAAAAAATACATACAACCCTAAATTTTCACCCTTCTACCACCAACCCCTATTTTTTATAGGATATTACTACTTTAATAATTTTCTACTCTTGGCGCCCTTGGCGGTCGATATACTCGTATAATTGATCAGTTACGAGTACCACTCAATCAGTTATACCCGTCAGGCGTCTACCGGTGTCACTTCTCATCCCGTAAACAGCACAGAGTAAGGATGAGAACGAAGCCGGTCTCCTGTCGTTCTCTCACAATAAGCTTTCTCTCTCTCTGACTAACTAAAGTTTAGGGCCTAAAATTAATCCCTATTTGAACACGCGTGAACACGCAGGGTAGGTAAGTAGGTCGGGCAGTGTAGGGTAGGTAGGTAGGGCAGAGTAGGTAGGTAGGTGCGCCGTAGATAAGTACTTACTGCTACCCGTGTGAAGCCGGGGAGGGCAGCTAGTATCCATATAATAGTGCAGATAGGTCACTCCGCAAAATCATTTAAATAAAAAGCGACTCTTGCTACGTCACAATAAAACACAATTCAGGTCGCACAGCGCTAATTGCCTACAGTTATATTCACCTAGAAGTTACCTCTGTTTATAACACGTATTCGACAATTCGAGCCCGCCGCGTACAGTACGACACAACTTAGATGTAGCATAGATTTTAAAATTTTCATTAATTCATTTCAATTTTACGAATGTATTTGGCTATGAGAATTTACAAGTTATAGCGTTTTCGAAAGATCATTTTCACCTGAAGTAATAAAGATTGGTGATTTTGAAGGCGCACTCAGTTCGGATGGTGATCGGTTTTACGAATTTTGCCGATGCTACATCTAAGTTGTGTCGTACTGTACCTACATGAAGCGTCCAATAAATAACGACGATAAATATAAATTACGAAATTAATAAAAAGAATAATAAGTAAATAAAACATTTTTTTTATATAAAAAAAAATTTATAAATGTTTTAACAATTTATATAAAAACAAATTACTAAATATATAAATGTAAGTATATAATTAATAAAACAATAATTATAATTCTTAAATTAAAATCTGTATTAATAAAACAGTATAAGTTACTAACTACTTAAATGATAATAAAATGTATCACATTAAAAACTCAGTGCTCTTCCTCCTCCCTCCTACTTGATCAATGCTGTGCCTGACAGGGTCCATATTTGTGACTAATAATTATTTCCATAGCAACTATAATACATTATGGTACGCAATATAGAATTGAGAATACTTGTGGTTTCATACCTAAATGCGGAGTGACCCATCTGTATATATACCTAGCTTCATATCTAAAATGCGGAGTGGTATTTATCTGTGGCCGTATGTAAAGTCTGGGAAATGAATTGTTTTTCAAGGTGACTATCAATTTAAATTGTCCTTGTATTCATATAACAACTACGACGACATGGTTGGCGCAGTTAAGGTGAAACAATTTGATATTTTTTCCATACAAATTTCGGAGCGGTTTTACTCCACTGTTTGACATCGTACATTTAAAGTTTAACATGATATCGTTAGGTCTTATTATTAGTTTTGTCTGTACAGAAACAGAATAGTAAAATAAAAAGGCATTAAAAAGTTATGAGCCAACAAAGATTCGTTTTTCTTGCTAATTTTAACGCAAATTTGGGCGTAAATAAGTAATAAAAGAAGTATGAAATCTCCAAAACAAAATCCGTACCGACACAGCACAATTATCATCATATCATCACAGCAAAATATATTTGTAATTGATTTATGAAGTGGTTTTTTCATAAAAAGCCATATTCCAAAGGACGTTTCGTGATTTTTTACGCGCTCGTTTCACTAAAATAGTTCGGAACGGTGTTTGTGTGCGTGCGAACTAGACGTTGTCCATGTAGATCAGCTACTAACTGCTCATCACTGATACTATATCTGTCGGACAGGTCAGACAGCGTGGTTTTTGGCCATGCCCACCTGTGAGTTCGAGCCCGCGACTAGTTTCATGATTGCTGCGCTGCGTGTCACGGGTTCGATCCCCGCACGGAACATATATTTGCGTGGCGCTTTAATGGCGACATGAATTTAACACACATATAGGGATTAGCTAACAACATTTGAAATGGAACCTTGAAATATGGAATAAACGGCTTATTTATTTATTTATTTATACTTTCTTTTAAGAAAATATTTTAATTTGATTAAACGTTTTCATTTATTGATTTATTTACAATTTTCTAAAATAGGAACTTGAAGCAACCTGTACTTAAAAACTGTAGCGCAGAGGTCATTTACCGGGGTCACGGATCATAATATTGCATCAATGAAAATAAAACAAATAAGAATAAACATGCAAAGAGAAGGCGAATTGAAGGAATTCCCAGCGTTTGAAAATTTTAATGATACATTAACGATTTTTTTTCTTATTATGTTTTTATGATTACTGGCCACTAGCCCTACTCGTGTGTTAAATTGATTTCACCATTTGCATTGTACCGGCACGTTGTATATAGCGCTTAATATAAAGATATAATTACTATCTTAACCGACCCCACACAGCTACGATTCGATAGTATATCGCGAGAGCGTCATTCTACCAATCGCATGTTTTGTCTTTTGTACAGGCTGTTCAGTTTTTGCAATGAAGCGCATTATAAAACTTACTATTGCTAGATCTACTTGACAGTTTACTTGACGAACATTGGGACAGTGAAAAGAAAAAAGAAAGAAAGAAAGAAAATATATTTATTTGCGGTAAACATGACGCAAAAAAAAAGAAATAGAATACGAATAAAAACAATTTGGGGGAAAATATGCGTCACATCCACGCAAAACGGCCATCGCTCAGTATAAAGCAGTGGATTCGATATTCATGTCGCATATAGTCCTTTATTAGTCGTCTGATCGGTTTTGTAATACGACTTATAGAGGAGTACTAATAAACTGACAGGAAAGCAAATTTTGCCAGCTTGAAGCAATGAAATGAAATGAAATTGTTTATTCTGTAAATAGGATATTGGAATCACTTTTACACGTGAAATTTAAACTATTTCTTTTTAAATAACCTAGATGAGGTCGGCGTTTCCTAACTGACTACTCTGAGAAGAAAGGCCGAAACAAACTCAAAGGTCGCAGTCTCTTTTAAAGTCCAGACATGATATTGGTCAAGCCATTGAGAACCATGTAGATTATTGTCTGAAATGGTCTTTTGAGGAAAGAACCACACAGATTTGAGTGGACCTGTCCAGTCAGTGCAAGCATTTGTCAATAATCGTGGAACTCAACTCAGAACTAAGGAGCTCAACTCGACGAACAATACCAAAGAAAGGACATTTAGCAGCAGAGATGCACCGCTCGCTCAATCAATTAACGTTACCAATTTGTAGGGTGTAAAGAACACGAAAAATGCACCACGTTCCATCCTGAACAAAATAATCTCATATGAAAACAAAAGACGAACATTTTAAACAAAACTGACCTTCTAGAAAAGTCCTCCTTTCAAAACCGTAGAACTTCTTTTTATAAATATTCTTCTTTAACAAACATTAAGTTCTAATACCGAGGCCTTAATACCCACATAAAGAAGAAAGGTCTATTGTCTCAACTGAATCTGTAAAGTTTCTGAGCCTCAGAGACCATTGATTAGAGAGCCTGTTCAAAGATGGCGAGGGCACGTGGAACTATATAGAGACTTCATTAAACTTTTTTACGGATTTTTTAAAGTGTTGAAACCAATGAAATTTTTCGCAAAAATGCTTGGAAATTGGAGCATTATTTTGATAACTTTCTCTTCTTTGAGATATAAATCGAAAATGCAAATTAGTATGAATATCCATATCTGTCGTGTTTAGCGGCCGAATAAAAAAAGGTAAAACTCACTAAGTGAAATTTTTGGTAAAAATCACTTTTTTTAATTTTCGTCACTCATTCGTCACTATATTTCATAGGAAAAATTTGTTAACAACTGATTACTAAAGGTTTCGAGTTTTAGAAAAATCCGTAATTCAAGTTTTTATGAAGATTATCAAGAGGAATAAAGCTGGGATCAAATTATCGGACGCGTCCGCGGACGTTAACTGTCAGTTCCCTACGATCACGTCAATTCACATTCGAACTGACAGTTAACGTTCGCGACTTACCGTCGTAAGTCGTATATTGATGTGATCGTAGGGAACTGACAGACCTGACAGTCTGTCAGTCGTGGACGTCCGCGGACTCAGAAAACTGATATTATTTAAAAACACTTAATGACTTAGACCTTTGAACCAACGAAATTATTATAATTCATACCTGTCGTGTAATTTAAAAACAAAAAAAAAACGTGTTGAATTGAGAACCTCCTCCTTTTTTTCTTAAAAATGGTACGAACTTTTAACTTCAACTCATAGCAACCAAGGAGGTAACTTTCCTAAGATTTTATTTAAATTTCGATTTGGCTTGCAAACAAAGCTGTTAAAAGTAAAAAAAGAAATAATAAACATATTGGTGCTTGAAAAATTTACTCTGTTCATCATTGATTCTGGAATTTATAATTAATTTACTTAGATTGAATTTTTGCGTATTATTTGAGAAACATAATTAACTATTTTTTTAACACTCGATATGTACATTATAAGCTTATTTTCTCATAATCAATTCAGATTAAACCATTTCTCTCCGACCACATCCAGTTTGAACCACTTTCTATGTCATATTCACGGAGTACATGAAAGCCGTTCACACTTCGCGACCGTCGTTATCGACAGTATTGACACCCGAGTTTGAGGGACGAACAAATTGCAGGGTTTTATGATGACCTAGTACTTTCAGCGCTCATCAGTCAGTTTTCAATGAAAGATCTGGATTACTTTTGACGTAAAGGAAAATTGGGTTTTGGTATTTTGAAAATGGGTCTTGCACTCTTGTACAATTAGGTTTCGGGGAGACCCCTTTCATCTCTACAGGGACATCCCCGAAACTTACTTTTTCTCTCCTTTCTTTTTATTTTTTTCTTTTCCTTACTTTCTTTTTCCTTTTTCTTACTTTTTTTAAGCTTTTTACTTTTTTGAAAGAAAAGAGATATGGCTAGGAAGATTGTTGTTATCGGCAAGTAGGTGATAGTAAATATACGAATTGTGGTGATTATGTCAGTGCTATGCCAGGAATAGACATTTTCACATAGACTTTTTTTTTTTTCATTTAGATTTTTTTTTTTGTTTTTCTATATACATAAAAATTTGATGTTGTGTTTTGGTAAGCACATCACTCGAGAATGGTTAAGCCGATTAGGCTATATGTTTTGTTTTAAACTGTTTGTAATAGTTCGAATTTGGTTTTATAGGAGACAAACATTGAAAAAAATTCCCGGAAAATTTTCAAATTCAGGAAATACTGAATGTCCTTTCTTCTATTTGATTTATTGTTGTCAGGTCAGCTAGTATTCTCTAAAATTCACTTCAAAATCCAAGCGATGTCAAGAAGTGAAACCGCGATTTTTACAAACAAATGAGTCGACAGTTGAGTGAATTTCAAAGTGAACTTACAGAATTGAAATACTTTTCTACCTTAATATTTCTCCAAATTTTCTTTAATATTGAGGTCTTATTATATTTATTTAATCTCTGACGGCGGAATGTCGACTGAATAACGTGTGAGAGAGGATTAAGTTTTTTAATAAAATCCTTGTACCTTTAAGCCTCCTCTTGCCATAGAAAATGAATGTATAGAAGTGAAACTCTCGCTCCAAATACATTAGAAAATGGGAAATGTTTAACAGATCCTCTAAAAACTTATTGAGCTTCTTATGATGTACACTTTTAAAGGTTCCGTAGTCAACAAGGAACCTCTATAGTCTGTCTGTTTGTCCGCGGCTTAACTCAGAGACTGTTAGTACTAGAAAGCTGTAATTGCTGTTTTCAATGAAAGATCTGGATTACTTTTGACGTAAAGGAAAATTGGGTTTTGGTATTTTGAAAATGGGTCTTGCACTCTTGTACAATTAGGTTTCGGGGAGACCCCTTTCATCTCTACAGGGACATCCCCGAAACTTACTTTTTCTCTCCTTTCTTTTTATTTTTTTCTTTTCCTTACTTTCTTTTTCCTTTTTCTTACTTTTTTTAAGCTTTTTACTTTTTTGAAAGAAAAGAGATATGGCTAGGAAGATTGTTGTTATCGGCAAGTAGGTGATAGTAAATATACGAATTGTGGTGATTATGTCAGTGCTATGCCAGGAATAGACATTTTCACATAGACTTTTTTTTTTTTCATTTAGATTTTTTTTTTTGTTTTTCTATATACATAAAAATTTGATGTTGTGTTTTGGTAAGCACATCACTCGAGAATGGTTAAGCCGATTAGGCTATATGTTTTGTTTTAAACTGTTTGTAATAGTTCGAATTTGGTTTTATAGGAGACAAACATTGAAAAAAATTCCCGGAAAATTTTCAAATTCAGGAAATACTGAATGTCCTTTCTTCTATTTGATTTATTGTTGTCAGGTCAGCTAGTATTCTCTAAAATTCACTTCAAAATCCAAGCGATGTCAAGAAGTGAAACCGCGATTTTTACAAACAAATGAGTCGACAGTTGAGTGAATTTCAAAGTGAACTTACAGAATTGAAATACTTTTCTACCTTAATATTTCTCCAAATTTTCTTTAATATTGAGGTCTTATTATATTTATTTAATCTCTGACGGCGGAATGTCGACTGAATAACGTGTGAGAGAGGATTAAGTTTTTTAATAAAATCCTTGTACCTTTAAGCCTCCTCTTGCCATAGAAAATGAATGTATAGAAGTGAAACTCTCGCTCCAAATACATTAGAAAATGGGAAATGTTTAACAGATCCTCTAAAAACTTATTGAGCTTCTTATGATGTACACTTTTAAAGGTTCCGTAGTCAACAAGGAACCTCTATAGTCTGTCTGTTTGTCCGCGGCTTAACTCAGAGACTGTTAGTACTAGAAAGCTGTAATTTGGCATGGGTAATCATCACGATGACAAAATGGTAAAATAAAAGCTGTCAAAGACACAATAGAATTTTAATTGTTATGCCCACCTGATGTCCACTGTAACGGTCAAGTGGTGCAGAGTTTTGTATTTTTGACTGGTACACCATAATGGCTACCACAGCTATTAATATTAAAACCTAATTTAACAATTTCCTCTTTGGTCTAGTGGTAGCAAGCGGTACTGCTAAACATGAGGTGCTGGCTCCAACTCCCAGGATGAACAAAATGTGTTATTGCGAGTCAATTATAGCTCGTCAAAATCCATAGTCGGCTCGCGTTATTCCGTTTCTCCAACCCAAAATATCCACCCTAAGGTGGATATTCGGAAACGTATGCCCGAGAATCCACCCTAGGCCTAGTTGGATAAACGGAATTTATAGGCTTAGGGTGGATCCGGCATGAAATACATTTTTTGATTTGTTTGAAAAACTCTTTTTTAAATTTCGAAGCTAGGATTTATTTGACAGTTCCAAAATACTCTTATGCATTAGTAGTGCCAGTATTTTCATTTATTGTTGTATTGTAGTCTCCACATTGTATGTGGGTATGGTGGGGTATATTATTTACAATGGGGGTACAATGTACAAATAGGTACGTAGATACATCTCTGCCTTACCCTTCGAGAAATTAGGCGTGATGTTAGGTGTTCAACAAAAGGGAATTCGAAAAAAAAATTTGTCCGTCTGATAGATTACAATAATAGTATATTATGCAACTAGTGAATAAAGGACGGATTTAAAGCGAGGGCCACAGATGAATCACGATCAAGTGATTGAATCACGAACGCAGCGAGTGATTTCAGTTTTAGAATCCTGAGCGACGCGAGTGATTCATGGCCCTCGATATAAATCCGTTTTATTCAAGAGTTGCATACTATTCTTTATACCATGATGACTACGAGAAAAGCGAAAATAGACATTTAATAAAAGGTTAACACGTTCAGTGTCGGGAGCCCTCCTGGAGGATTTACCTACTTGGATATGGGATGCCGGGAGCCCTCGCGGAGGGCTCATTTTAAATGTAGACGTTCAGTGTCGGGAGCCCTCCTGGAGGGTTCACCTAATTGGATATGGGATGCCGGGAGCCCTCGCGGAGGGCTCATTTTAAATGTAGACGTTCAGTGTCGGGAACCCTCCTGGAGGGTTCACCTACTTGGATATGGGATGCCGGGAGCCCTCGCGGAGGGCTCATTTTAAATGTAGACGTTCAGTGTCGGGAGCCCTCCTGGAGGGTTCACCTACTTGGATATGGGATGCCGAGAGCCCTCGCAGAGGGCTCATTTTAAATGTAGACGTTCAGTGGTGGGAGCCCTCTTGGAGGGTTCACCTAGTCGCATATGGAATGCCGGAAGGCCTCGCCGAAGGCTCATTTTAAATGAAGGTTTTTCTTAGCGAATACAGATTATAAACCGTGAAAATAAAATCTGATGTACATTTTTTTTATTTTTGTTTTATTTTTAACAAAACGTAATGCCGGCAACCCTCCCGGAGGTTTCACTTCCAACTACGAATAATAAAAGTCGTAGACTTCCAATATGTATGGCGGCATGGCGTATGAGTTCTATGAAAATGGGTGGTGTCGAAAGTAATAGCATTGAGATGGCGGTCGAATATATTGACGTGTTCTAAATTCAAACACCAAAATAGTGAGTATAAGAGCTTTTTATTCACTGTTTTCAGTGAATAAAATAAGCTTTTTAGAAGGGGAATGGTATAAAAAAATATTAGTCACATATTTTTCTTTTTTTACGTTATCAAAAGATTACGGCAATACATTAACTTAAAATGTAGTATGACGTCTCCCTCCGGTAGATTTTTTACTGAATTGTGCCGTAGCAAGCCTCCCCAACTTTAATGCGTTTTATGTAAATATTTTTTTATTAATATTATAAAGCAAAACATACGTGTCTAATATATTTTTTTTATATGACTGACGGACTAAGCAGTTTTTTTTTTCTCCAGTCAACATCACTACTTCCCTTGCTTTGCCAAGAATGGTTATCTATCTAAAAATTGCAGGAGACCGCGCCTTGACTTGATTGCTATATTGCTAAGAAAATACTTTCCTGAAACTTACGAGGCTTCATTTGTAAACCAAAGTGCACAATAAACTAAGCATAAAGGTTGCCTCATAATAAGGCACTAAACTAAATTGGAGTGAGCCTACAAACATTATCATATTATTAACGTTGTTAATAGTGTTGTGGTGCACTGGGATCTATCGCGGGATTTCGAGACGCGTGTTTGTTTTATTTTTGTTACCAAATGTATCTGCACTTTTTCAAGACTACTGGTTTGCAGCGAAATCTTGTAGGACGAAAAAATTCACGCAGTACCTACAATATTTTGTAATTTCCAATGAATGACACACGGCTACACATCAAGCTATACATTTCCAGTTTAAGCTGACCTCTCATTGTACGGAAATCGTTTACAATGCGAGATCACCATAAACTAGAAATATATAGCTTGATGTGTACTGTGTAGCCGTGCGTACCTATCGAGTAATTCTTAATGGATTATCCAGGGTGTCTCAAAGAGTGGTCCAAAATCAAATGGGGTATAGTAGAGGTGGCCACATATCTTTCATAAATTTTTGTAATTTGTTTTTTATGTTTCACGAACTGTGTCCAATAAACGTTATTCTTTCTTTTTTCTTAGCTTAGTATAGCGGCCACATTTTACGACTTGGGACTGCTTGTGCTTGAGAATCACCATGGGCCTCTCCGCTTCATCTCGCTCTTAAGCGAGACAACAGCTGGCGCCCGTGTGGTGATTACCGGATGCTTAACGCCAGGTGCAGAAGCTAACGACCAAGTTAGACAGGATGTCACGGTCGAAGTCAAGGAGATTCAGATCCGTGGAAGTCTAGCATCTATATTGTGTAACTATTAACTGTGCCTTGTCTATCGCTTTCTTTCTGTGCTCTTCATTTCGCCTTCTGTCGTGTTATCTGTGTCCTGTGATCTGCATAAACTTCTGGACAATATATTCTTCTTTTCCGTAAGCTGTGTTTGCTTATTTATTCCAACCCTATACCGCTTCATAGGTACCAATTAAATGGGTGGTATAGTGAATAACAATAGCCTTTCCAGCCGTCGACGATATAATTTGGCAGGTTGCTAGAGATTATTTCAATATGAATGCCATGCCAAAATCAATTAAACCTAACTGCACTTAATACGTACTTTAACGTTTCAATGTTTCTCACTGTCACACACAATGTTGCACCACAACTTGGCGCGCTAACGTATCTATCCGATTCAAAGTCCCGGCGTACCACAGTCCCGGTCCCGGGAAAGTTCCGTCACTTCACATTACTAGTTTCTCGCATTCAGTTGATACTTACATTAGAGAGATTGCAGATTAGTTCTTGCTTACATTGCTACAAATTTACTAATCAAGTATTTTCATGTCTACTCAGTTTCTCGAGAAATTAATTATTTATGCTTTGACTTGTGAACTGTATTGCAAAACAGAACTATACAGAAGGCTCAAACACAAATTGTCGTATTAATAAAAACTTTTTCGCAAAGAAAAACAGCGGACTTCCACTATAAAGTGAAAAATAACTAAAATTTCGGAAGTCGGTGGCAAAAACGAAAATACAAAACCAAAGACACGGATATTTGTTATTTCACCACCACGTGGACGTGGCAGTTTGACGGTCACACCACTAGGCCACAGATAATATAATACTACGTACAGATACCCAATCCCATACAAAGAAATGCGACCTCCCTAAGTCGGGCTATTGACTGGCTACAGCATAAATGTGGTACAGTGATGTAAAACGCCTTCTATTGCAAAGAGCCCTAAACAAAAAGGTTTTAACTTTTTTTGTTGAAAATACGAGATTTATGAGTTACAATAGATAAATCAGCATTAAACAAGAAAGTTTTGATTTTTACTAATCTTACTTCAGTCAAAATCTTCCGTTTATCGCTTTTTTGTGACTGTTAATTTCATAATTGTTACCTATGCTGCCATCTATGATCTTTTTGCAAGACTAATTATAATTTGTTCGAATTGGTACCCCATGACTAGGCTATCACTGTTCTCGTCTTCTGTATTCTGCCACTGAGCATCCTCTGCTTTACGCTGTATAGGGTATTATTTATTTATTTATTTATGTATGTATGTATGTATGTATGTATGTATGTATGTATGTATGTATGTATGTATTTATTTATTTATTGATAAGACACTTCAACGACTTACTCACTAAAACACACATAAACATAAATCACTTAAAGTTTTAGGTATTGTGAATTCGTCACTTATAGAAGTGCACAGCACTAGCATAGAACGTAATGATTAAAAGACGTATAAATGATACCGTTAGTTGAATTGGTTACAAGTTACAAAATAAAATAAAATAAAGTAAAAACGAGCTATGTTCACAAATACAAACAACATTATGTATTAACACAGAGCCATCTAGTAGAGAGTGTTAGTAAGAGCAGAGGTGGCCCAGTGGTAATGACCGCGACTTACGAGTTGTAGGTCGTAAGTTCGAACCCTGACAGGCGCTTTACTTTGCGTAAATTATTTCATCACCGCTGCTCTCAAAACGGTGAAGAAAAACATCGTGAGGAAACCGACATATCCTAAAATAAAAAATTCGAAGACATGTGACATCAACCAGCCCGCACTGGGCCCACGTAGTTGATTATTTATTTATTTAACACTTTAAGCACACAAATGTACAGAGGCGGACTTAATGCTATAGGCCTTTTTTTACCAGTCAACCTTTGGGTGATGCAGAGACAAACAGTGGGGTGCAATATCGAATATTGTGGAATAAATATTTAATTAATTCTAAGGATATACATATACCTATCAAAACTATATATATAATAAAAATAAATAAAATAAAAAAGCCTTTTATTTCATGCATTGGAAAATAATGAGAAATATATACATTTTTATCAATTTGGTTACACATTTTTACAAGTATTATGTATTTAATACAGTGTAGTGATTAAAAGATTGTTACATTTGTTATTGTTATCATTTTGTAATAATTAATTAGTAATGTCCATTTCATCTTTTCATTTGTTTTCAGATTCCAATTCTAATAAAAAATACAATTATAATAGTTAAAGTAATATAAATTAAATTTGAGTAATTGTAATTACAATTGATAAGTTATTCAATGTTTAATAAAAAATTATAATAAAAAATTATAATAAAAAATTATAATAAAGAAGCATGCATGAACCCCTCAAGAAGTGAGGGTGAAGGCCTCCTCCAGAGAACTCCATCGGTCTCGGTCTTTGGCTTCTGTCATCCAGTTTTTGCCTGCGACTCGTGTGATGTCGTCCAAAACTATATATATAATATACCTAAAATATACATAAATATAATAATACATATACACGAATATACTTAAAACAAATAAGACAAACAATGGGATACTGCCAGCTTCTTACGAATGTGCTCGCGAACTTAAACTTTAAAGGATAATCGTTTGGTTGCCATCCTGATTTCTTGGGGGAGCGCATTCCACAGAGAGATGGACTGAACGAAGAAGGAAGAGTGAATGAAGTCAGTGCGGTGAGTGGGACATAGAAGAAGACGATTGTGTGATGAACGTAGAGTTCTATTGTGGTTTGCGCAAATGTACTGAAAGTGGGGGGCTAGATAACTAGGGGAAGAGGAAGAGTCAAGAAATGAAAACAAGATGGTCAATGCCCTTTGCTCTCTGCGCTGGCGTATGGGCAACCACTTTAGAAGCGACCGATGCGCAGAGACATGCTCATATTTACGGAGATTGAAAACGAATCGAATGCAGTTATTGAGAAGACGGTCAAGGACGGACGGTTGATTACGGCCCACTCTCTCTCACAGAGAGGAGGCTTGTGTACATTATAGGCTGATTATGGATCTAGTAGGGTCTCAAGTTACAAGTGTCAGCTAAAAACTTATACTAGATGGCCCTGTATTAAAAATCAAAAACTTGAAACTGACTTTTTTTGGTCATAACGCTTTTTCGTTACGTGACGATTTCTGCCAGTTTACTCCTACCGCAAGCCACGTTAAAGTGTTCCAAATTGCATTATGTAATGATGATTTTAAAGAGGCTTCTTCCTAAAGCCATTAGTACTGACCTGGTAATTTAGTACTTCCCTGGAACAAACCCTTTTATAATAAGCTTAGAAATTATGCACTTGAATTACTGTATAACTCGTTCAGTATTTAAAAGTACCAACTAAGTGCTGATTATATTAAAGCGCTGGCACAATAGTTAGCTCATTAAGTGCTGCACTAATTACATACTTCTTGAGCTTACGGGTCCCGCAAAGTTCTTAAATTTAATAATTGCAGTACCGTAAAAGTCATTAAATTAATTTGCAGCCAGAGGTAGAAAAACTGCAAGCTAAACATGCAACACCCATAGGAAATAAGGTGCAAACTTCTAGTGATAACGTAGTTTTAGAGAGAGGAACTTTCCTAAATAATAATCCTACATAATGAATATAAGAGTTTGTGTGTTTGGATATTTGTTACTAAATCACGCAAAAATAGCTCAACGGATTTAAATGAAATTTTGCACACAGATAGCTTATAACCTTTTTTTTTTTTTTTTGGGTGGGAAATCATCCAATGACTTCTCCCGCTCTGGGCGGAGCGGAAGGGCGTGTCAGACTTTTACTGACTAAAACCCACCCGTGTTCCTTCCCTTGCCATGCCAGGGGCCACGGTTTCCCCTTGGGACTACCCGCAACCCCGGCAGGCATCGGCCCTAACGGACGCCGTCAGTTTTGCTGACATCTCTTTGAGGCGCGCGTGGAACACGACGCGCCGTCGACCCGGGCCTGGTCCTTATCGGACGGCGAGCTGCCCTCTGCTCTCCGTCCGCAGGCCCGCGCCTACGGTGGCCGGAAATCGGCTATCAATTCCCGACGCCCGGGAAGTCTCCTACGGCGGCGGCGGCTAGGGCTGGTAGGGCGCGGCCTCTGCCACTCCCTCGCGCGCTCCGCCTCCTCCTTCGCGAGCATTACTGCTTCGCAGAAGGAGGTGACGGCTTGCCATGCCCTCTCGCTCCGCACCATGGCCTGGACCAGGGCCGGACGCGAGAGGTCACTGCCGCCGATCGCCTCCACGAGGACACGGCGGTGGTCCACCCAAGCCGGGCAAACCTCCACCGTATGCTCCACCGTGTCCTCCGGACGATCCACACAATGGTGACACCCGGGCGTTTCCTCCCGCCTTATGCGAAACAGGTACCTCCTGAAACAACCGTGTCCGGTGAGGACCTGCGTCAGGCGGAAGATAGCTTATAACCTGGATTAACATATATGGGATACTTTTTATCCCGCTAGTACGTTCCCCTAGGATAATTTCCGAACTCCACGCGGGCGAACCCGCTGGCAAAAGCTAGTAAAGTTATAATTTCTTGAGATCACCAAAAGCTTTTAAGAATATCCATATATGACTAAAAATATGAGACCTTCCGTATTCAGAAGAACCGCTATTTGCCTGGAGTTTTTAGCTCAGCTCCTCAGATGATCGTCGAGAACATAAGATAACATTACGCTGTAATCCCCGTAGGGTAAAGCAGAGGTGACACATATCTTCGCCAGTTATGTTTAAGTGCCATGTAAAAAAATAAAAGCATATTTCTGATTATTTGCAGGATAAACTATTGAATTTATTTTTATACTTAATTGTTGAAGTGAAAACTTCTTTAACGGCGTTATGCACTTTTTTTGGGATGGGTAAAATATTTTACACTCTCGTCAGGACACGTGACCGTAAGATCCGTTGCCTAGCAACCGACAAAGTAAATATCAAAATAAATAGTCTTTGACATTACGTAAAGATTGCGAGGTAAGAAATTTTACTCATATTGATGGGTAAAAAAAGCAGTCAAAACAAGTTTTCACTTTTGCCGGCACTCCCGGAGTGCAACCCATTGTTTTTTTTTTTTATTGACTGATCTTCTTCTTCTTTGCATCGTAATAATTATAATAAAAAGAGTGTCCGTGGAGTTTCTTACTCATCCTTCTCCATAGGAACCTATTACGCTATGAAATGGGAAACTAGCTTCATCTTTCTGACTGACCGACCTCTTGACAGTTCAAATGTACCTGTAATTGGTTTAATTGCAATAAATGCTTTGAGTTTGAGTTGAGTTTATCAACTAAAAGATGTCCACTGTTGGACATAGCTGCCTCTTTGAAGCATCACCAGAACTGACCCTTAATTACCCGATTCCAGCAGCTTTTTGCGACCTTCGATTATATTTTTACTGTGGAAAATAAATTATGCCCATATTCTGCAACATTAATTAATGGTATAAAACTATCGTGAAAGTAAATTGAGCTGTTAAATTTTATTGCGGTGCGTTGAACGCATTTAAAGTGAATATTATGCAATCTGTGTGCTTTTCGAAACGATGCAATGTGCTGAAAATACATATTATGACTTTATGGATGAAAAAATGACGGCTCTTCCGGTTTGTTTGAAGAGGCTTTCATGGTAAAAACGATCTAGTCGTACACGCACGTTACCGTGGGTTGCGAGTACTACGCACTTGACCTTTCTGAAGACATCTCCAATAAACACACACACACACATCACATCTCCAAAATCCAAGATGACATAAACTAAATTTTTATGAGATTGGCGATTATATGACTTAATGTCCAAGATGACATGGACTTAATTTTGACATTTAAAAGTAACGATTACCTAATTATTATAACAATACTAATTCATATTGGACATATTGATAATCACAAATCTTAAAATTAATATTAAACTTAGTTAAGAACGACAATTGAATATTTGTACACCATATTTTGTGGTAGAATGTAATGAACTAACAAAATAAGGTCGCTATGTCCTTCCTTCTAGGGCATCCCGCGGCATTTCCATTCACATCTGCCTTGTTAACGTTTTGTTAGCGGCATTTCATTCATTTTATTTAACGTCTGATAGTTTGACGCCATTAAAAGGTCATCAATAATATTTGAATATGATTAAATACTAGCTTTTGCCCGCGGCTTCGCCCGCGTAGATTTTGGAAAATATCCCACGGGAACGTACTGTAATGGGTGCGTGTTTGTGTGGGGCGTCGAGACGGTCTTAGTGTGGGATAAATACGTTATTTGTAGCTATGTTTGTGATATGTGGGTTCTCTTCAATGACACAACGATATGTTATATTTATAATAGGTTTTTAATGAGATATTTGAAGTTAAAATATATTACAACGACGGATACCCCTCTGTCTATTTTTTATATAAAAACAAATACCACGTTCCTATTCTAAAAAAGTACAGACCGTTCGAATGATATATTTATACTAGCCAGTACAACATAAGGTTGTTAATAGCATGAAACCTTACAGTACCTACTACCGGGATTAGATACAGGACTTAGATTATGGATTAGACTATGAGGAAAACGTGATTGACTCCTACCGCTGCGCCCGCGTTGTCGTCAAACATAAAATAATTTTGTTACGCGTAATTTTGAATATGCGATATCTTTCAAAATATTCATTTTAATGATATGATATCAAGGCATATTTTAATCTAAATTAAATGCCCGATTTAAATAACATATTTTATTGGATAAGGATTAATATAATACCAGTCATAATAGCTTCGGAAATAACAATGAAATTTTTATTAAATTCTGAAAGATAAAAATGGTTACTGTAGGTCATCCTTAGAAGATAGACATAATATTATGCTATTGTATATTTTTTGTTCAACTTTTTAAGGTGTACAATACTGTAGTACATTATTTTGATCTATCTCATGGGGTTCAGCCAGCGTTTGCAATGAAAGCGCAAAAAAAATATGTTTATTTACGGCATCACATTGGAAACCTCTAAATTTATCAGTGTTTCTCTACAATATTATGCATGTATTATACATATAAACCTTCCTCTTGAATCACTCTATCTATTAAAAAAACCGCTTCAAAATCCGTTTCGTAGTTTTAAAGATTTAAGCATACATAGGGACGGACAGATAGCGACAGCGACTTTGTTTTATACTACTCGTATGTAGATCACTACATACGAGTAGTATAAAACAAAGTCGCATCATCATCAGATGATGATAGTGATTTGTTGGTCTGCAGAGATCAGTTACCCTATTCCTCGAAATGGCTTTTCAATTACAACATGTAAAAAAAATATGAATAATGCCCATTTGTGGCTCACCCCCTTTTACATGAGACTAACTAAGATAACTAGCGAAATGTGGGTGTACTATGGTGAATGCAATAAGGCCGCCCATTGTATATTTTGTAGTGTATTACTTTTTCTTCATGTAATGTATTATCTGGTGTACAATAAAGTATATATAAATAAATAAATGTCTGTCAACTCCTTCGGAAAATACTGGTTTGATGTTATGTCAGGTCTAAAACAAATGCTTGAATCTATCCAGAGGACGACGACTCTGATAGTACTTTGAAATCGATTTACAATATTTTAGTAAAATAATAAATGTTAAGTTTAATAATTGATTACCATACGGCCTTCAATAGTGTAGTTCACCCTAACTGAATCAGTTTGACAGTGCGAACGGGATAGAGCGATACTAGATGCGAGTGGGGGAGAAATTTTAATTTCTTTTCGCTCTCAATGTTGCCAGTCTCAACATTTCTTATTTTATTTTTATTTATTGAATCTTATATGGACTTACTTTCAAAGTACTTTTACGGTTTCGAGAGACTACGCGGTAATTCGATTTGTTTACACATCGTTAAAAGAAATTGAACCTTATTTCTTAGTTGTTTAGCTTCGTTGGAGTATGGTAATGTTTATTGTTCGTAATATAGCTTCCGAAAATGTTTCCCATACATTTCTTTTGTTTATATTAAGTGTTTTAATCTTCTGTCTGTGTTTTTGTCTTGTTTCGAGTGTTTTAAGTGTTCTTGTTACCGTTAAAAAAAATTATGTTAGAAAAATCAATATCATTTTTGAAGACCTATCCATAGATACGCCACAAGAATAGGATTGATGAAAAAAAAAATTGAGTTTCAGTTCTAAGTATGGGGAACCCCCAAAATTTATTGTTTTTAGGGTTCCGTACCTCAAAAGGTAAAAACGGAACCCTTATAGGATCACTCGTGTGTCTGTCTGTCTGTCCGTCTGTCACAGCCAATTTGCTCCGAATCTAATGGACCGATTAACTTGAAATTTGGTACACATATGTATTTCTGTGACCCAAACACGGACGTGTAACGAAAATAAAATAATTTTGATTATGGGGTTCACTTTTGTGGGGCAAAGAAGAAATTTAAAAAAAAAAGTTTTGCAAATTGTACTGTGTGACATATCAAATGAAAGGAATTGTTACAAGGATCTCAAATATAATTTTTTCATAATTATTAAATATATGTTTTTAGAGATATTTATGAAAATAGATGAAAATTGACCATTAGTAGGCTCAGTAGTTTCGGAGATAAGGGGGGGGCCCCTTATCTCCGAAACTACTGAGCCTAAAATTATGAAAAAAATACAGAGAATAGTTCTTTACTCATAGATTACAGGAAAACCTATAAGAAGTCTATGGTCTAAAAATAACATGGTAAATCTCTCAATATTGTATTTGCGGTTGGAATGTATGGGAAAATATGTTTTGCAACTACAATGTTAAGTTAGTTCTTGGGATAATTTATTGCTACTGCTAGTTCGACTAAGGCCCCAGTACACGTTGCTCGCCCAACGTGTACTTAGGCGAGGCATCCTTCACTTCTCGTACCTTCCGCGATGCATTCTGTTTGCCGATTTCACGGTGCGCTAGTACTAGCCGGCATTGTCGGTAGGCACTGCTAACACATTAGCCAGTGAGCTATGTAAAGTTCAATTAATCATTTTAGACGAAATATCTATGTTTTGAAGTAGGACATTCATTCATACAGACATCCCATTTGCTGGTAAATCTATTATTTCTGTAGGAGATTTTAACCAATTGCCGCCAGTTGGAGACAACTGGATTTTTCAGCCTAAAACAGGACGTAATCCGATGGCAGTTTTAGCTCGTGCACCATTGTGGGAACCATTTAGCCTGTTTCCAATGAGCAAAATATTGCGTCAGAGGGATGATCCATTCGACATTTAATTATTTTATTTCCTTTATTTCAAAGATACAAAGGTCTAAAAATTTTGTTAAGAACATTTTTGAAAAATAGTGTTACAGCCAAATTAGACCGATTTTCATAGAAACAGAGATTTCCAGTTATCAGTTCCTCTTCCTCTTCCGGTACACGGTTGCCACTCCAGAACGTTTCGGCCCCAGGCCTATCGGCCATCTGTTCTGCGAGCAATGTGCCCTGCCCACTGCCATATAAGTTTGGCAATTCTTCGGGTTATGTCAGCTACCTTGGTTCTCCTGCCGATCTCTTAATTTCTGATTAGATCACGTCGTTATGGAAACTCTAAGCACAGCACCATTGCCCTTTGGGCGACTTTCAGCCTTCTAATGAGGCCCATTGCAAGCTATTACTTTTCAGCTCCATAGGTCATCACTGGCAACACGCACTGGTCCCGACTGCGGTATGTGAGACGAGAAGATATTGCGTAGCTTCCCGAACACTGCCCAGTGGAGTCGGATTCCACGATTGACCCCATTCTCGAAATTGAACCTACCTCACTGGACAGTTTGTCCTAGGTAAACGTTTCATTCAAACTTATAGATTTATCGAGGTTCGATGACAATACAATAATTAAGTATCTCTTGGAGCTGACGATTATGAAGCCAAAAGGTGGATAGAGGAACTCTTCAGCGGCTTCTAGTAAACCCCTCGAGTTTAGGTTCATATGATTTGGTTTGAGGAGTCCAATATATTGCAATTTGGTTTCGAGGGTCTGATGATGGAGCCAGCAGGTGGATAGTGGAACTCTTCAGTGGCTACTAGTTAACCTTTCAAGTTTGACCTCATATGCTTTGGTTTGTCGAGTCCAATATATTGCACTTGGTCTCGAGGGCCTGATGACTGAGCCAGGAAGTGGATAGTGGAACTCTTCAATGGTTACTAGTAAACCCCTCGAGTTTGAGCTCATATGATTCGGTTTGACGAGTCCTATATATTGCACTTGGTGTCGAGGGTCTGGTGATGGAGCCAGGAGGTGTATAGTGGAACTCTTTAGTGGTATTAGAAAACCCCTGGAATTTGGGCTCGTATGATTCGGTTTGAAGAGTCCAATATAGTGCACTTGGTGTCGAGTGCCCGATGATGGAGCAAGGAGGCGGATAGTTAGAACTCTTAAGTGGCTATTAGTAAACTCTTCGAGTTTTAAGTCATATAATTCGGTTTGACGAGTCCAATATATTGCACTTGGTGTCGAGGGTCTGATGATGGAGCTAGGAGGTGGATAAGTATAATAGTAAACCCCTCGAGTTTGGGTTCATATGATTTGGTTTGACGAGTCCAATATATTGCAATTTGGTTTCGAGCGTCTGATGATGGAGCCAGCAGGTGGATAGTGGAACTCTTCAGTGGCTACTAGTTAACCTTTCAAGTTTGACCTCATATGATTTGGTTTGTCGAGTCCAATATATTGCACTTGGTCTCGAGGGCCTGATGATTGAGCCAGGAAGTGGATAGTGGAACTCTTCAATGGTTACTAGTAAAGCCCTCGAGCTTGAACTCGTATGATTCGGTTTGACGAGTCCAATATATTGCACTTGGTGTCGAGGGTCTGGTGATGGAGCCAAGAGGCGGATAGTTAGAACTTTTAAGTGGCTTTTAGTAAACTCTTCGAGTTTTAAGTCATATAATTCGGTTTGATGAGTCCAATATATTGCACTTGGTGTCGAGGGTCTGATGATGGAGCTAGGAGGTGGATAGTTGATTTCTTTAGTGGCTACTTATAGTAAACCGGGCAAGTCAAAACTTCGTTGTTTGTTTTTAAATTAAATGAATATACTAGACTAAAAAGTACAAAATAAAATAGTACTTAGTTAAAAAATTATTGTACTCATCATTATGAACAACTTTCACAAAAGGACCAAAGTTAAAATCGCGAAAAAAAAATCAGCTGTTCCCTACATTTATGTTCTCATATCTTGCAAAATGTGTGGAACAGCTGATTTTTATTTCGCGATTTCAGGTTTGGTCCCTTAGTAAAAGTTGTTTATAATGATGAGTACAAAACACCTTAAGAGGTTGCTGGTGTTTTACAAATAACCCTGTTTATATAAGGTGCTATAAACATATCTGCCACGGCTGCAATGGGCGATAGTATTGTGTTTATAGATCACAATAGTAAAGATAAATTATTGATAATTTTAATTTTTCATTTTTTTTTTTCATACAAAAAATATTGGTATTGATTTATTGGCATAAAACCATCCCGTAGACGTTGCCGCACCGCACCGAATTCAATTCGCAAAACGCCGACGCCGTTCATAACTTCATACACTGTTGCCATTCTTATCAAACAATGCCGCTGCGCGCCGGCCACTCGCTCGTCAAAGCGCAGCCCCGCGCGCCCCCACCCTCACCCGCACTACCCCGTTCGTCGCACGCGCTAGCCGACCGCGACCTCCCGCGGCTCCCGCCCACCAGTCACCCGCCCGCCCGCTCGGAAGTTAGTTTTGCGGTCAGCGTGCAGCGTCGGGAATATCGCGCGCGCTTTCTTTAAAAATGCCTCCCAGACGACGGTATTCCATAACTGCGCATGCAGTAAACTTATACCAGCAGAGGTTTTGTGTGCGAGTGAGTCATCATACCATTCTGGATGCAGTGTTCAGATTTAGAGAACACGGCCGCTTTGACCCGCCTCCGGTTGACGCAGGCAGGCCTCCATTCTCTGCCGAACTCGAAGAAGAAGTGTTGGACTTCTTCTTCTTCTTTTAAGTGTGATAGGAAGTTTATCATCTTATTTACGTCAGTTTTTTGGAAGAATGCGGTAGCTGGTAATTAATTGCACTTTTAAAACACTTGTTTGCCTGCGTATTATTGCGTACCTACTAGATTAGATACTGACGAACTAGTCAGCTGATTTCAGTTTTCATTCACAGAACAGATGGAAAGAGATAGCAGTTGTTTTCATTGACATAGCGACACATCGCGCGTATTTTGTGAACCACGTTATGCAAAGTAGAGTCAATGTTTATATAACTACTTTATTTTCTAAAATCGATTTTACTGTGCCGGGGTACAAAATTTCTTCACTATTGTAATCTTTAAACACAATACTACCTCCCATTAAAGCCGTGGCAGATATTTTTATTGCACATTAAATAACATATTCATCGTACGGAACCCTCTCCACGCGAGTTCAACTCGCACTTGACCGGTTTTTTTTCAATTTTTGTGTGAAAATCTTAATGCGGTTCACAGAATACATCTACTTACCATGTTTAAACAGTATAGTTCTTATAGTTTCGGAAAAAAGTGGCTGTGACATACGGACGGACAGACAGACATGACGAATCCATAAGGGTTCCATTTTTTTCCATTTGGCTAAGGAACCTTAAAAAAACATCGTGGTTCAAAGTTCATGGTGCAGAATCTGGTTCAGTTCCATTTTAGAAATCTTTTATAATAATACTGTGATAGTAATTTTAGTTAAAAAAAATTACCAAGCGAAAATTATTTTCTGAATACCTGTAGTTTTTGTATTATTTATAAAAGAAGTAGACGCCGTATTAAATGTCTTATCATCGTATCTTTTCAAAAATATTCTTAAAGATCTTGTTTGTCGGTCTTGAATGTTATTTAAAGTCCATAAAATAAAATTTTATCGTCAAACGAGCGTCAGCAAAAATATGGTGGTGGTTAAAATGGCAGATTATATATATTTTATTTAAATTCATTTAAAAATATTGTTTTAATACTCGTAAGTGAATCAAAACGGTGAAGGAAAACATCGTGAGGAAATCGGGATGTCTTAGATCCAAAAAATTCGAAGATATGTGACATCTACCAACCCGCACTGGGCGCGTGGTAGATTACAGCCCACTCCTTCTCACACAGAGGAGGCCTGTGTCCCAGCAGTGGGAACATTAATAGGCTGATGATGATGAAGTGAATGGTATTGAGGAAACAAGGGTTTCGTAATTTATAATACAACATTGTGGGTAGGTTCTCACCCCGCGTTTACACCCATAAACAAGTTGCGAATTTGTGATATTTATTTTCGACAAATCTTGTAAATTGCTTGTCGTAAACATTTCACATATAAAGCATTAGCTTCCGCCAGCGGTTTCGCTCGCGTGATATCTTTATAAATTATATTCTATGTTATACCCTGACAATATAGCATTCTACTGGTGATTTTTAAATCGGTCCAGTTGTTTTAGTGTTTATTCATTACAAACAAAACTAATTTTTTTTTCTCTTTTTAATATTAGTGTTATGTAGATGACGTATCATATACGTATCATAGAGCAGTGGTGGCCCAGTGGTAACGGCCCCGACTTACAAGTCGTGGGTTCGAACGCAAGCAGGCGCTTTACTTTGTGTAAATAATTTCATTACCACTGCTCTCAAAACGGTGAAGGAAAACATCGTGAGGAAACCGGCATATCTTAGAACCAAAAATTCGAAGACATGTGACATCTACCAACCGCACTGGGCCCGCGTGGTAGATTACAGCCCACTCCCTCTCACAGAGAGGCCTGTGTCCCAGCAGTGAACATTAATAGGCTGATTATGTATGTTATGTATGACGTATCATATTATAGGGGAGACCGGGGCTACAATTAACAGAGGTAAGTATTAACAAGTGATTTTCTCCAAAACTATAAACACTACACCTACAGCGCATGCTTCAATATGCCGACCAGATCACGCCGCATGGCTCGGGGATGGTCAGCTGCGGTCTGCGCATCATCCGAATGTGTTATATACCGGACGACATTTTCACGCACGTAACGAACTTTTTTTGCTTTTAAATTTTTGGATTTATTCTCGAAATATACGGTGTAATGATTATGTTTTTTGTTTTCCTAGAAGCATATTTCATACTTAATAATGCTACATTGCTGTATTTGTGTAATTATTTACCAATATTTTGTTATGTTATTTAATACTAAAAATGTACCTTTGGGGTTATAATTAACAAATCGGCGGGGTCAGTATTAACGTGTTAATACCTACCCCAGATGTGGTGATAGCGCAAATATCTTATGAACCGGTAGCTGAATCATCAGAAATGCAGAAAGATGCTAGTGATTTCTTGGTCCAAAACCATAAGACCTCTGCTAAAAGCTCTACCACGAGCTCAGTAAAAACGTATAAACGCACTAAAAATTTAGTGTCTGTATATATTTTACTGTGTGTACATAAATAATAAAATACATCAATAAATATTTTTGTATTTTTTAGGGCGTCTCCTGTAATAAAGATACATCGTGCTGACTAGATTTAATATACCTTTCTCTTGCAATGACAGGGCCTAAGCTAGGTGTATCAAAGGCGACATCACATCATACATTTTCCTGAATTGTATTTGATATGTATTATAAATTAATAACAAAATGTGTTCCATACAATTCTGTATTAATTTCACTTTTATTAATACCAAAAAATATTCTCATATATATATTTTTTTCTTCTATATCAGTTGGCATTACATAATGTTAATTTTTGCCCCTTCTGTTAATACTTACCTCAGAGCTGTTAATTCTAGCCCCGAAGATGAGGTAAGAATTAACAACTGACTTTTTGGGGAAAAAGTGTTCTATTTAAGACATCATTCCTTTTATGTCGCTTTTATGTTAATAACATGATACCTGAATAATTAAAGCATCATTTAATAAAAAAATTAAGTCTAAATGTTAAATAATTTCGAAGATACAACTAAAAGTATTTTTTTTTGTTAATTGTGGCCCCTGTCTCCCCTATATGTAATGAGTAGTAATGTTTTTATAGCTTTTAAGCCATATTATTTGAGTGAAGGACATTGATCGAGACACAATAGAAGTTTTATTGTTTTTACGTCTGGGGGCGTTTAGTGTCCCGCAGTGTTAATAACTATGGTATGACTGTCTCGTTGAACTAGCGTCACAAACGACTAATTCTATGTTCTATGTTAACGGGTTTGGTTTCCGCACTTAGTCCTTCAAATGGACCATTGTGCGTGGGCTATGGCGGCCGTTTGGGGGTTATTCCAACCAGCCCACCTCTCTCCAAAAGTTAATTAAAGCTCCCGGTCTGTGTAGAACGTCTGTGAAAGATCTGGTTGACCCGAGGGTTTGTGTTCTAATCTGGGTGACGCCTGTGCATTCAAAGATCACGTGCGCGACGGTTTCCTCAGCCTCCATGCACGCCCTGCACAGAGGACTGTCCGTTATGCCTATTGTGTGGAAGTAACGACTAATTACTGAATGTCGAAATTGGATTTGAATCCTGGATATAGACACCTATTCTACTTGTCTGTGACGTGTGTGTGTGTGTGTGTGTTATAACATAGCTACTGAAACTCAAAGCATTTATTTCAATTAAACCATATACAGGCACTTTTGAATCATCGAATGGTCGGTCTGTTAGTCAGAAAGTTGAAGCTAGTAGCCCATTTCAAAACGTACATCTTTATTGAGAAGAACGGGCAAGACACTCCAAGAACACTCTTTTAAATAGGTAAAATCCTGGGTACATTATTTTTGTTGCTTCTATATGTGAGAACAGTGTACAAAAAAATGATCAAAACAATTCAAAATATAAGACTAAAAACAAGCACTGGCAGAAAAGAGATGACCAGTCTCAACCGACGGCGCCCGTTCACGAACATGACGCGTGGGTCAGCACTATACAGTTCAGCCATTTTGTAGGGAACCAAATGATCCAACACTCTCGCCACCATCAGCGAGATATTTAAGTGAGCAAGATATACTCTCAACTGCCATGCACTTTCAGGTCAACATACATCCTAATAACTTAATAAACGGCTGCTTGGTACACAAAAAAAATGCTTCTAAATTATACGAAATTATAGTTTGCAATGTATTTGAGAGATTAAGAGGGTTTATTCTGAAAGTTGGCAACGTCGCAAATAAATGTCAAATATTTCGCTGTTTTGATTAATCTGATAATATTTCTGTATGGAAATAAAAAATGTGGCTAACTAGCGAACTAGAATATTGATTATGAAATGCAAAAAATAATATCGTAACACCGAATAGTTAGTTTTAGATGTAAAAAAAGCATTTGGAAACTTTCCAAATGCCTTTTTTACACCTAAAAAGGGTACAACACCAAATTCAATGTTATAATTGCAATTCATTATTAATATTCTAGTCAATTAGTTAGCCACATTTCTTATTTCCATACAGTATTATTTTCAAATTAATCAAAACAGGTAACTATTTGACAGCTATTTACGACGTTGCCAACTTTTAGGATGCACCCTCAAATCATTATTATCTATTGGAGTATTCAAACAATTACAACTGGTTAAATAAAAAAAAAAAACATTAAGTTCGTAATGTCAGCAAAAAATAAAATTAAAGAAGCAACTCTTCCAAATATTAAAATTTTTAACTATAGTCCGCGCGCGACTAGTTGTCGGCTCATCTCATCAGAAATCATCTCGCTATTGCAATCTCATGTGCGTTTTGTCTGAACTAGCCGGAACTTTCACTTCGCGATGGCAATACGCGTTGAAAGTACCGGCTAGGTTAGACGAAACGCACTTAAGATTGCAATAGCGAGATGATTTGTGATGAGATGAGCGGTCAACTAGTCGCGCGCGGACTATAGTGAGCCCAAGTGACTGTGGAGCAGGACCAGCATTAAGCCAAGCAATGCAAAATGTGTGGGTGTACTATTAACATCTACCCACGCTTCGGGGAATTCGGGCGTGATGCTATATTCATTTTAGTGGTCATTTGAATATTTAAATGATGACAGTGTACATACAATTACATTTTCACATTAGGTATCATAACTTTAATGATATTAAACAATAAGCAACAGCATATTTTGTGATGAGGACCATCATGTTGATGGAGAAAGGTAAATGGGCACATTAAGGTCGGGTCCTTTGTATGCAGGACATGTTTTACTACAAATAATATTTGTTTTAATATTTATTTTCTTTATAATATGAAACGACGCAGATATTTTCCATAATTGACCTCTTGCATTTTATTATAGGTAATTATAAATCTTAAGTAAAAACATTAGATGAATGTTTTTTAATTATTTATAAAAGTTTTTACGAACCTACGCTATGGAATGGGCAACTAACTTCATATTTCTGACCGACCAACCCCTTGACAATTCAAAAATACCTGTAATTGGTGTATTTCAAATAAATCCTTTGAGTTTGAACTGCGAGCGTATGGCACTCGTGGGTTGCAGCTGACAATCAGCGTCAGGTGGCACACTTTGTGCAGCCATCTGACATTATGCTGAGCTGAGGCCCTTTTGGCATTATAATAATTGTTTTCTGTTTTTGCTCCTTTTTAGTTATAAGGTGTTTTGTTTTTTATTGTAATGCCAATAAACGCATTTTTCTTTCTTTCAAACATCTACAAAAACAAGAATTTTCTTCTGTGGCAGTTGAATAAAAAGCCTCGTTTGAAAGGATTAACAGAAATACTATTCATAAAAGTTTTCCTTGACGTATACAGATATAAAAATAATATTAAATTTTTAATTATAAAAAAACCAAATAAAAACAGAAAAAAAAAATATACGTAAAAAAAAACTGTTTTGTCCTACGATCGTACTAGTTGGCAAACGGAAACCACTGATATTACTTTTACTTTTCCATCTAAATCCCGCTGACTTACACAAAACGTTATAGAATCCGAAATCGTACAACCGAAACTCCAGTTATGATATTCTACACCGTTTCCCTAGTCCCTTCCTTATTCTTTTTCGTCAGCATTTTTTTTCTTTCGTATTATTTTTGACTCTGCTGTATTAGGCTCGATAACTACCGCACCGTGACGAAGACAATTTTGGGTAGGGTTGGTGGTCATTATTTGCTTGCCCGTGTCGATAAGGCGTGCTCAATCTTTGTCCATTTTTAAAATTCTGGCGAAAAAACACTTCCTCTCTCCTTAAACATATATATCAATTTATTATGTATATATTTATATAGATAAGTTTATGCTATATGTATGTATTTATTTTATATGTAAATGGTACACCACTGACTACCTGCAGTATTGCCTCTCATGATACCAAAAAGTCAGAGGCGTGCCTTGGGTTCGAACTCGAGACCTATGACTTTGCAGTCCGACGGTCACCCCACTAGGCTATACTAATCTTATCTTAATATATATAAATTACGCGTCACGTTGTTTGTCCGCTATGGACTCCTAAACTACTTAACCGATTTCAATCAAATTTGCACACCGTGTGCAGTTTGATCTAACTTAAAAGATAGGATAGCCTTCATCTCAATTTATAGCCGCAATATTATTTTATTGCAAATTAGGGCTACCCATGCGAAGCTGAGGCGGGCATTATATATAAATCTCGTGTCACAATGTTTGTCCTCAATGGACTCCTAAACTACTTAACCGATTTCAATCAAATTTGCTCACCGTGTGCAGTTAGATCTAACTTAAAAGATAGGATAGCCTTCATCTCAATTTATAGCCGTAATATTATTTTATTGTTGATTAATATTGACGTAATATTATTTTATTGTTGATTGTTGATTAATTGTTGAGTAATATTTTTTGTTGATTTATTTTTACTTCAATGGTCCTAGTTTATCATATCTAATTATGTGACTTCGAGTTACAGCTTTATTAGCTATATGTAAGCGGGCACGCCCTTTATGCCTGGAGGCTTTATAATTCGGGTATTAAGTTCTGTTCACCATTTTAGTTTTTATTTTTGCTTGAGTTTAGATTTCGATTTTTTTTTTTTTTTTTGTTGGTACATTGGCGCGTGCTAGCTGTCATTATGGCATATATTTTTTTTGAATGTTTTGTGTTGAGTAATGTAAATTATTTGCATACTATTGTCTAGAATCAAGTTTTTTTTCTAACTGAACAGACAGCTGTGCTGCTGGGGAGTTTGTTGCGCCACTTCTTCTCTCCAGCAAAAGCACTAGGAAGTGGTGAAGGGCGGGCGTTTTTGGGGGACTGTCTTATGTAATTTTGACGTTCGAAAAGTGCTGATTCTCAGCCTAATTTGAATAAATGACTTTTGAATTTTGAATTTTTGAATTTTGAATTGCAAATTAGGGCTACCCATGCGAAGCTGGGGCGGGCAGCTAGTCTTAATATATATAAATCTCGTGTCACAATGTTTGTCCTCAATGGACTCCTATACTACTTAACCGATTTCAATCAAATTTGCACACCGTGTGCAGTTTGATCTAACTTGAGAGATAGGATAGTTTAAATCTCAATTTATAGCCGCAATATTATTTTATTGCAAATTAGGGCTACCCATGCGAAGCTGGGGCGGGCAGCTAGTATTATAATAAAGCTGAAGAGTATGTTGGTTTGTAACAAGGTTTAAAAAATAACAATAAAAAATGGACGGACTATATATCCCGCAATAATCCAGGCACGTGCCGTGCAGCAGTACAGTGCAGGCCGTGCAATTTTTAAGTCTTCCTGCAATGTGCAAACGAATGCAACCTTCAGAGTAAGCTTATAATCATTTTGTAATCATACATTTCGTCTGTAAGACGGCTACATCGAGTAAGACTGGAAGCTAAGATTAACATAATTGGAAAAAGCTAGGTTGATGATATTTTGTTCGCAATTAGGTAATTTTACTCCCTGTGCCATAATTTTTCACAAGCGCAATTTTCACGCAAAACTCATCCTTTCTAGACAAGAAAAAACCATCCAATTATTCAAACGACAGCTCACAATAATTAGCACCGTCAAACAAACTAACCCACGGTAACCTTGTTAAATAAAAACGGGTCGCAATATTTCAGTTCTTTTGTGAATAAACTGAAAAAACCGTCTGGCACAGTCGAAGAGAACAATGGAAAGACTAACTTTTGTATACCGGTGCTTTCATAAAGGAGATGTAGACTTTTGAATGGTTAGATAGAACCGTCGGATTTTCTTTTTTTTTATCGACCTTCTTTTTTTTTTGGTCCGTCATGTATACGTAGATTCTTAATAAAATATGGCAGTGTATAGAGTGCCACCATTGGCACTCTATCCCTGTCGGATAAAGTGCCACTACAGGCACCCTAGTAACACCGCCTCGGCCCGGCTAAAGTGCCGCAAGCATTGGATTGTCATTGTCACTGTCACTAAGTCACGTCACTTGGTATTTTGTTTGATTGTCGAGGTAAGATCGCTGTAAAACACCACATTCCCAAAACATTACATTCTCTTGTGCCTAAACGGACCCTGGCACTTCGCCGGCCGCTACCGCGGCACCGCTCGCTACGCTCGCTCGGCTCGTGCGTTGTGTGGTCACAGTTCTAACCTAACCTAACCTAAATAACAAGTGACAGTGACAATGCAACGCTCACGGCACCCTAGCCAGGCCGAGGCAGTGACACTAGAGTGCCACAAGAAACTCGCTGCACTCTATACACTTCGAAAAAATATTGGACAACTATTATTTTATTTTTTTACGTATATTGATTGCGGCAATACATTGAGTTATAATGTGGCATGACGTCAGTCTCCGGAAGATTTTATATGGACTTGTGACGTAGGGAGCCCCCACTCCCCAACTTAAATTTAATGCGTTTTATCTTAACCATTTTTTCTATACATGATAAAGCAAAAAATACGTGCCTAATATTTTATAATTATCTGACTGACGGACTAAATAGAATTTTTTCTTCCAGTCAACATTCCTATTGCGTAACACATACATTGACAATATTGATCGCAATGGGTTACATTTTGATAGTTCAACCCAATGGTATTATAAGTAAAAAGACGTAGATATGTTATCTACTCAACATTCGATCTTCAAAAACGGCACAATGTCACACTATTAGATGACACGTGGAAGTAGGACGGCATGACGTAATTATCGGGAGCGGAAAAGCAATTTTATTTTTTATTACTGCAACCTTGTTGACATTTTTGTATTTATTTGACATTTACTGTAATTCGAACGATTTGTCATTAATGTACTGTTGTAATTTCCTAATTGTTATAAAATTATAATGTCTTTAAATTTGTGTAAATTAAACATGATTTGCATGCCCATGTGACGGTAGAATGTGGAGGACTTTCATAATAAAACCACAATGCAAAAATGACCCATGTTTGCAAAAAAATAAATGATTAATTTGATTTCAAATGATTTGATTTGATTTGAAAAATCTCAGGGATTTTACCCTTTGCCCGCTGTCTAGGCAGAATAGAGGGTTTGAGGGTTTTGTCACCCTTCTATAGGCTATAAGCCCACAATGTTCATCCTACTTCCATGAATTGAGAGTTTGAGTTTTGTTGGCAAATTCTCCATACTCATGTTCATTTAACTATCATTAAGAGGCTCATATTCATTAAAACTTTATGATTAAACTGAGTTCTCATTTATCTTACCGATAAACTCATTAAAAGTTTGAACCAGCAAACCTCAAAAACAAAATGTGTCCCGAGAATGTGATAAAGAATTAATTGTATTACTGAAAGTTAATGAGTCCCGGACTTATATTCTTGAACCAAGATGGCGACCGATTCTATGCATGATTAAAGAACATAGACACATTCGACGTAACTGTCAAACAGAGTTTGAATGTGGGTAGTTTGGATTAGTTACCTGTGATGACTTTTTAGTAGTTGTTCGGGAATCAGACATTACCTTCGTCAATATCAATCAATTAACGAATAAACTATCACAAGCCACAAAGACTTAGCGGATGCTTTGTTTGCGCCTCTGCTAAGTTATTTTAAGGCCAATTAATATTTTCGTTGTATACAATATTCATAGGCTTAGCCAATAAGCTGTTCTAATTGAAAATATCAAACCTTGAGTAATGAGATAGAATTAAATCTATTATTTGTGACTCTGTTGAGAATCGGTGAGTCTACATGGGCCTAAAATATAACAAGCGAAATGTGTGCAATATAATCATGTGCTTCGAAATGTGGTGTTATTTTAAATAAGTTATGATCCTGTTTTGAAAGCTACCAAAGTTTTTTTTTTTACTATGATTTTTGAAGTGTAATATCTCGCCAACTTGTTGAGTTACATTTCATGTTGCATTGCAAATTTTTTGACCGGCATGTTTGTTTCAACGTATAATTATGTTATTGTGTTGTATGTTGTTGTGTTATACTTTTCGTTTATTATGAAAATAAAATAGCTCCTTATATTGCTTTTTTATACGTGAGTGTTTTATAAACGTTTCCAGTTCCACCAATTTCCACGAACACTTGATAAAATTGATTTTTTGTCTCATTAGTAGAGGCATAATAGATAGATCGTTTATTGATAGGTTTTTAGAGTATGGGGAACAGGGTGTAAGGTTCACTCATCCTCTTTATAAAAGTGAGGATCCTCCGACCAGACGGGTGTCGTGTCTGGCGGGCAACTGCCCAACGGTTGACGTCGGATAGTCTTTATATGTCGTTCGCGCGGTGTAGTCTAATTGCACGATGCAGGATTTGTGTGTCGTAAGGATTGTGTGAGACGTCGGTTTTTGATGCGTAGTTCACATGTGATGCTACAGATGCCGCCACAGGATCATAAATACCATGAACGGTATATTTTTTTGTTGTACTTCTCTATATGTACCGTAGTCTGTGTCACAGAGATTAGTTCTGTGTTCCACATTCGCCGCAAGCTGATGCAGATATTTGTGACTACGCTCCTATCGACAGTCATTGGAGCAGACAAAGAAAAAAGACATTGATTCACGAATACTGCTAAATTAAAAGTATCCAAGTTCTTCTACTTCGTTTTCCTCCTATATTAAAACGGGAAAATTGTTTTGAGGGCAGCAATATAAATAGTTAGCAAGCTTCTATTGCTTATCATAGTATTACCTATTACTGTCAGGCTGCATATCCCACTGCTGGGCAAAGAGCGAGCCGAAACAATGAGTCATCCATCATAGTGCGTGGATGACGCCGAAGCGTTTGAAGTTACAAGCCTGACTCCCATTCTCCCACAGCCAGCAGATGGGCACTCTCAACAGTATTAGGTGACATTTACCAGGGCGGCACGCAGATCGGGCGACCGACCGATGGGATCGACCGCACTTGGTGATGGGGCTCGCTAGGCATGGCGGGCTGATACCAGTCGGGGGTGCGGCGAATGTACAAGTATCTCCCCAAGGTCTCTGACTCTTGGCAGTAGTTAGAACAGTGGGGTTTTATTCGGTAGGAGAAACCCTCCGTTCTCCCAAGACGGAAGGTATCCATGAGAATTTCAACAAGGAAAAAGAAAAAACAAAAAGATTTGTCCGTATACTGCACAGCGGCACGTCCCACCGTCTCTGGGAGAACGGTTTTCGAACAAAGGTTATGTTGCCAGCTGTTATTTTCTCCTATATTTTTATGTTTTGCCAGATAAAAAGAACAAGCATTGTTTTTAGTTTAGTCCATGCCAAAAAAATCATCATCTTAGCTCAGTTGTTTATCCCAGTACTTTTAAAATTCTTCTTTATTATTTATAGGTCTCATAAATGTATTAGGAAAGCAGCTGTGTACGAAAGCTATTCTCCTTCACATCATATTTTACATTTTTTGCTCCAAAAATATTCGTTACAAGAAAAGCCCAAACTATTTATTTTTTATATTGCGGGCCCGACAAATTATGAACAATTTATTTGACCACCAAATTAGTTATTATAAATTGCACTATTAATCTTTGCAAACAAGAACTACGACTATCCTGGTTTAAGGATTTTTGGTACAAGTAGGCCCTTGCTCTCAAATCTTATGAGGCTCCACGATTAACGATGTACAAGAATACATAACAAATAATAATGTAGGTACATACAGTGCCACAGGGATCTGAATGCGGGATTTTGCCATTTTAAAATATTATATTTACATTTATAAATATTTAGAACTAAGTACGGTATAGTATTTAACTTTGGAAGGGGATGGAGGAAGCCTTTGCCAAAGGGCACACAGAGACTTTGAACTAAGAAAAAACGTTATGTATTTATTTTATTTTTATATTACTAATCGAAGCAATGCCTCGCACTGTCTGGACACACCTAAAGCATACCATGAACATTCTCGCAATTCCACGGTTCAGAAGCTGTCTTCCTGTAACTGAGCCGTAGGGATAATTTGAATATTATATATTATAAATAGATGGTACCTACTTACACCCAGGATGGTAATGAGCTGAAAAAAAAACACGAAATATTATTAAGAGCGTTTACTCTGAAAGTGGCGAGTGACGTCATCGCGTCAAAACCAGTACTGGGGCTCTGTCTGGCATAGGATCGCACAATAATGCTGAGCGATGGTCGTTTTGCGTGGATGTGACGCATAATTTCCCCCAACTTGTTCTTTTATGTGTTTGTGTTCTTTCTCTGCGTCAAGTATAGGAAATAAACTTAAGTACCTATTTTCTTTTTATCTTTTGGCGCTTCAATGACATTGACAGGGGGGCGTTGTTGGTGACAGTTGTATACAAGATGGCGGCTGTAATTCCGAATATTTTAATTTACCACGCCAAAATATTCTTGTACAGATTTGTTTTTCATTACAAACAAACAAACATACAAAAAATCAAATATTTTCTCTTTATTATAATATTAGTTTAGATATGAGCCTCCGGTACCTACTAAGGTGATTTAGAAGGCCTAAAAATGCTGCTCATATTTTTCGTTCGGCATCGTGGAAGACCCAAGCGTAGATAGCGGGACGAACTTGAAGCTTATAGGAGGGATTGGTCCATATTGGCTCAGGATCGAGTCGAGTGGAAAAAGGAAAGGGAGCCCTTTGCCCTGCAGTGGGACATTATGGGCTAATTATTATAATTAATATTCTGTAACATTATGCTAGAAATATGGTTGCTACTGATATTTCAGACTTGATGAAGATTTTATTTTGTATAATATAGCTCCGAAATACATTACTACGTTTACTAATCGGGACGCCAGCGCTGCCTAGCGACTCCCGACAGAGTTTACAACATAAAGGTGGAGCCCCATCGCTGCGCACAGAGCGAAGCTTGACGTGCGTAGCTTCGCTTTGCAAGAAAATGTATGTGTTAACGTCCACTGCCGCCCCCCACGAACACGCTACGCACGAATACAAGATTAATAACGTCATTGCTACAAGCGTGGCTTGCTCGAATAAGGCGCCCACGCAGCTCAACGCTGTCAACGCTATGCACGCGGTACACGGAAACGTGCGTCTGGCGTAGCTTCACTGCAGGAAGTGGGACGTGGTGACATAGTCGTGGGTTAATATTCGTGTGCTGCAGTGTTTACGTGTGCCACGTTGTCAAACAAACGAACTCATGCAGCTAAAATGCGCCGCGTGCTCGTGTAACGCGTGCGCCGCGGTGGGACAGCTCCGACCTGCCGAAACTAAGCAGAGTTCCAGTGGCGAAGGGTGCCGTAATAGAAAAGGTAAGCCGGAGCCAAAACAAAAGGAAAAAAAAAAAAAAAACCAGGGGCTGCAGCCGTGCGTGAAGTCCAGTTACTTACAATTTGTGGCTAGCTTTCTGGCTCTTCAGTCTTGTACAGGCAGATGTTACTATTTACTATATGATAAGATGATACTATTTACGTGTCCAAAAAACGTTTTCATTTCCTGAATATTTTCAAGGGAACAGCTCAGTACTAAATTTAATATATGAGCGTAACATGGGACAAACATTGCCATATGGACATGCATCACGAATTTTCGCTTGTACTCCACCGTGGCTCGCCAGACATAACTGCCGCGCCGTCGTAAGATTGACCAACTAACTTATTTCTACAACGATACTGGTCAAGTATTTCTAACAACTGTTTGGATAAAACTTCAGCAGTTCGACTTTCGCTAACATCGTAAAAACCCAGGAATCGTTCTTCAATTCCAGTTTCTGATAAATATCGAAAAATTACAGTTAATTGCTCCCTATGACTGACATCTGGAGTTTCGTCAATCATTACAGACAGAAATTGAGCTTTATCTATCTCTAATCTAATGTGGTCTCGTAAAACGGATGCAATACAATGTAGGTATTAAATCATTTTGAATATCACTAGAGAGACCAGAAAACACGGGGTTCTGAACTGAAGATCATAGTTCTAAATGCGAGTTCATTACGGATCATATTTCCTCAGATATAACAAAGTTTTGATATAGTTACCGCGGTTATTGGAATTCAGACCTTCATCGTGGCCGCGAAAAGCTACTTCTTGTGTATCTAACAAAATAATGGTGTCAATAAACCGTTTCTTAAATTCCTATTTCGATTTACTTTTCTAATAGGAGCTTCATACGAATTAGCGAAAAATAATCAAGTAGTTCTGTGATTCGTTTAACGACATCTGTCGGCGAGTAGAAATACTATTTTGAGATTTGTGAAGCTAGTTTGGCGTTTCAACACAAGATGACAGCACATCTGATTTTACTCTAAGAGTGAAATCAAATGTAATTATAATACAAAAAGTATTTTTAATTAAGGAATTTGTTTCATAATGTAGGTATTAATAAATAATTCAGTATTAATTATGTGTTTCTTATTTTCAAACCTTGAAAAGCATGTTTCCTCACAAAGTAAATAATTCGTCAAGCAACAATCAAAACTATTTGCCGCCATCCTAATCCTACTGATAGTACTAATCATTTTTCAAATCTACTCTAATGATGTAAGTTCAACTTATTAAACTTTCTACTTACCCCAAATACCTAATTACAACGTAGTTCAATCAACGTACGTTTCTTTCACTAAACTCATAACACAAACACTATCTTAATCACTTTTCTATACCTGAAAACAAATATTACTCGTACTAGTAATGATAAACTAATGAATACAATGAATATAAAATGCAAATTAACTACTGTAAACAAATTATATGGTTGCGATTACGACAAAAACCAACACATTGTCAATCGAATGATGAAATAATGTTTTGATGTCCGAACACCGAGCCGAACGCATTACGATACTCAACGACAACAACCGAATATCAAATGCGAGAACGAGTGAGTAATAGCAATACATAGTTCTTTCTCGTTCACACGAGCGCGTTTTCGCCTACTGTCCCTATAGTAACTCGTTGCAAACCGGCTTACTCGGCTGCTAAGAAAGGGCGGTGTCACGTGACCGAGTGACGTCAAGACGGACTATATTTTCTATAGAAATTAAATTCACGATAACCCGTACGCGCCTACGAGTTATTTTAGAGCGAAATGTTTTGTTGTTGGGATATAAAGACAAAAATTTTTATGTAGGCGTTTTGTAATGTTTTAATTGTATTCAAATACTTATAGTGTGATTATTCAATGACGATAGAGTGGTTGTGTTCCGAATTACCGAAGGGAAGCCGATAGGAATCGGCTTGTACGGAGTCTACGCCCCTGCAGAGTTCATCAGTGGCGGTCAAGCAGTGAACACGTTTAGAAACTGTCACGCGTTCCGTATAGTTGTGTCAAGTACCGACAGTGTATGAATTGCTATTGTGATTTATTTGATAGTAAATTCTAATTTGATCTGAAATGTAAACTGTTTTTCTATTGCGCAATGACCAACACTACCCATAGTACGCCCTGCAGCATTGCGCTGCCGTTGAAGCCTCTTTTGTAGTTGTAAAAGTTTCATAAACTATTATTTCTTTTAAAAATTTCGAATTGAGCACATTTTCAAATTTTGAATTCTATATCGTTCAAAGTAAAACAATTTTTTTGACTTGCGTCATTCTATTGTGAGTCGCTCTGGATAAAACGTCATGGAATAAAATAATTTTTCTTTCTGCTTCAAGCGTCCTGTTTTCAGTTCAAGAAACTTATCAAAAAGATGACGATAGTGTCTTTGTGCTAGCTGGTCGCAGTTTTATTTTAGCATATCGTGTTCATTGTGGTGTCTAGTCCTCAAGTTAAATCTATAGTTCGTACCAGCCAAGCGAGAGTCTAGAACCACTATTATTGGTGAAGTATTTACTGTACAAACATGTGAGTATTCAACCAATTTCTCATTTAACAAACTGTACAGTCTCGCGCCACCGCCACCTGCGTAATTTAGCCTATGCCGTTTCTAAAGCCCCCCGTTTTCGGACCTCGACAGAAAAGAAGGTCGTGAGGCCTCCTGGGACCCCGGGCCATCGTGCGGCCACCGACCCAAGTTCTCACATCGCGGCCTGTGGCCAACGCAAGCACGCACGGACGCCGCTGTGCACACGCCGCTCGCCTCCGTCACCTTCTCACATGGCACCACAACGCACCGAACCCCAACGAGACGCCGTACGACGGGACGACACTTCGGTTCAGCGCAAAGGACTTAGGCCCATTCATACTTTAGCTCCTAGAACTTTTTCATAACATCAATAACTACCAAATTCTATGTTAGGCGGTTTCCTGATTGACCTGTAATCAGGATCATTACGTGATATTAACTCTTTGCCCAACTTTTGATTTCCGGGATTAATTAGGTAATGGACAATACTTGTTTAACCCGTCGCGTTCTATTTTAGTTCCCAACCTTCAAACACGTAATCTTCCTTCTAAAACAAAAATTCTAACTAGGCGGCTCGCAATAGTCCTTTAACTAATTTATTACCTTTTATACCTAACTGTTTCTTTTTCTTTACTTTTAAATTACAATACAAATCATATTTAAAATCTCCTGTTATTTTTCTTTGTATTTAGTTATCCTATGCAAGCGTGGGTTCGATTCTCACCAAGCATTTTTTAAACAAGTGGCAGAAGCTGATCTCATAATGCTACAGCCCACAGTAGTTAAAATATGCGTGATAATAACCAAAAAGACACATACCCTCCACCGTTATATATGTATACATATATCTTGATGAAGAGCCTACACATTCTTGGCAGTGGGGAATTTGCTCCGCACCCGGTCCTTCGGTGCGGGGGATAGAAAACGGTGATATGAATGCGGGGATCTATGATTAATCCTACTCAGGAACTTAGGACAGTTTATCCTATTATTCAAAACTTTGAAGAACGTCCTTTATTTTTCTAGAAGTTAATTTCAATCAGTGAATAATCTGTTACAGCCAATCAAAATTGCTAGAATTATTTGTAAAGGACTCCCAAAATTGGGAAATTAAACTGAGAACTGTCTTGAAACAGAGCCAATTTAATAAAAGCTGAACCTGTTGCCATTTACCGGGTACAATCAACCCTTTTAAATGAGAACTTTGTACCAGAAAAAGCCAATTACAGTTTCTCTCCCTAGGGAGTGAACCCTGCCCAGTGCCCTTATGTTTTCCTTGATTGCTACCTATTAGAACAATGAGAGAAGTAGTTTAATAATACATTGTAAATAGTAATCGAAATTATTGTTCTATTATAGCTTTTATTGTCAGAGTGGTTTAGTCAGGGACACTAATTGTTTATGAAACTGATTACCAACTCTAATGTTCTTAGAAAGCGTACCTCTTTAATGGTGACATTAATTTAACACACGTTTAAAGCTTCGCGGTTTCGTTTTATGAGAATATTTTATTTATTTATTTATTCTTAGGAAACCTTACAGTTTATCTATTTAGTAAATACAATAGCGCTTACGGTTGCCATTTACAAGCTTCCACAAATGAAAAATTATGTACCTAAAATTAAAAAAAAGAAAGAAATGAAACATACAAAAATAAAAATTAAATTAAAAACAAAGTCTTCTTAATCTACCTTAACAAATTCTTCTTCATTATATGATTTATTTTATTTTTTTATTTCTTTAATTTCATTATATGATTTATTTACAACTAGCTGCACTATAATGTGTCTGTATTATCCATATAAACCTTCCTCTTGAATCACTCTATCTGTCATAATACTGAAAACTGCATTAAAATCCGTTGAATAGTTTAAAAGATCTAAGCGAACAGACAGCGGAAACGACTTCATTTTATACTATGTAATAAAGTTTTTAATTTTTGTACCTGTGTGTATAGAAATGTAGCGCAGAGGTCTGTTGAAATCAGTGCTCAAAGTGGAATACCTTATTTGCCGGGGTCACGGATCATAACATCGCAGCAATGAAATAAAGTGCAAAGAGTTGACGAATTGAAGGAAAGAGAGAACCCTATGTTGGCGACCGCTTTAAATTTTTAATTTTTGATTTTAGAAATATTTAATCCTATTATTTTTTTTTTATTACTGGCCACTAGCTTTATCTTTGTGTTAAATTAATGTCGCCATTAAAGTGGCACGTTGATAGATCACAACCAGTATTATTACCATTATTTGATAGTTGTGTGAAATGGCTATAATTCGGCTACGTACTATGTCAAATTGATAAACAGTTAATTTCCCTGACCGTATACATATAAGGTCAAATTTAATTAGATAGCAAAACTCCACAGTCGTCATCGATATCTGAACACTTTTCATGATTTTTCTTTGGGGCCAATAACCGCTGGTATTGTTTTTACTTGAAGTGTGAGTTGATCAAGTCTGCTTTATCGTGTTGAGATCACATTTGTGAAGTTTACACAAAAAAACGGATATTTTAACATAACATCACCCCTTGTTTTCCCGAAGGGTTGGGCAGAAGTCTACCTATAGTACACCCACATTTCGCCAGTTATGTTTAAATCCCATGTAATAGGGGGCGAGCCCATTGCCACCAACCGGGCACAAATCCAGACTCCGGGCTGCAACTGAGCAATTCCAGATGGAAAAACCCAATAACACTATACCCGACTCGGGAATCGAACCCAGGACCTCATGCTCAGCACTAGCGCTTGCGACCACGAGACGTCGTATTTTAAGCCATCATATCTGCGGAGTTTCATTAGCTAATTTAAACTGACCCTGTACAGTTGTTGAGCTGTTAATGAAGGAGCTCGTCTAGAGAAATATCTACTATTACCACACCTATTACTGACGTTATTCAGCGTATCTGTGTTCCGGGTTCGAGGATATGATTGCCGCTATAATTCTGACACAGGAGATGTTCCAGCTTGGCGTTTGTTATGGCAACGCACCTGCGATGTCTCTGTAAGGCGGTTTACACACGGCACCGCGCACCGCCGCGGCAGGCGGTGAAGCGGATCTCATGTCGCATTGGCCTCTTATAAATCCGTTGATGCCTAACATACGTACAGCGCCCGACCGCGCGGTCGAGCGGTGCTAATGCTAATCCCTTTGCCAAAACCGCCCTCCGCGGCGGAGCGCGGTGCCGTGTGTGAACCGCCTTATTGCAGGTGTTAAGAGCGTATATGCTAAAAGTTGGCAACGTCGCAAATAGCTGTCAAAAAGTTACCTGTTTTGATTAATTTGGCAATATTACGGTATGGAAATAAGAAATCTGGATAACTAGCGAAGTAGAATATTAATAATGAATTGGAATTATATCATTGCATTTGATGGTGTATCCGTTAGGTGTAAAAAAGGCATTTTGAAAGTTTCCAAATACTTTTTTTTATATAAAAAACTGATTTTTCGGTGTTACGATATTATATTATTGCATTTTTTAATCAATATTCTATTTCGCTAGTTAGCCACATTTCATATTTCCATATAGTAATATTTCTAAATTAATCAAAACAGCGAAATATTTGACATCTATTTGCGACGTTGCCTTTCAGAATAAACGCTCATAATAGACAAAGGTGACCATAGTCCGGCCGTTCAGAATATGCGTTCTTGACACCTGTCAGTTTTATACTACCGAATATGTGTTTTGCGAATAAGATCCTTATTACTACTAGAAATTGTTCAACTGACAGTAGACGGACGCATTCTCTCAGCGGCCGGACTGTACTTACCATCAAGTGGGCTAGCTTTCAGGCTCTCGGCTGATACAACTTGCGTCAAGCGACACGCGCGCGCCGGCCGTCGCCGTCCGCCGTCCGTCGTCGCTCCTCAAGTCGTTTCGCAGTGACTCGTGGTATGCTCTAAGCAACTTCTTTCATTTGTTTTCTCTGCAGTCGCTGTCACAACGAGAGAAGCGGAGCGGAGCTGGCCAATATAAACCAATGCAATTGCATAAAATGCAATTGCATTGGTTTATAAATAATTTAATTAATTTTTAATTGCGGAGCAGTGGTGGCCGAGTGGTAACGGCCCCAACTTACGAGTTGTAGGCCGTGGGTTTGAACCCAAGCAGGCGCTTTACTTTGTGTAAATAATTTCATCACCACTGCTCTCAAAACGGTGAAGGAAAACATCGTGAGGGAACCGGCATGTTTTAGAACCAAAAAATTCGAAGACATGTGACATCTACCAACCCGCACTGGGCCCGCGTGGTAGATTACAGCCCACTCCCTCTCACAGAGAGGATGCCTGTGTCCCAGCAGTGGGAACATTAATAGGCTCATGATGATGATGATGATGAATTGCATAAAATATCCGCTCCGTTTCGGTGGACAGGCATTCTGCCGCGGGGTATTGCAGTGCTCAAATTATTCGTCGCGTGAACTCGTCCTAAATCCGCACAGTCCACAACACCGCTCCGCACTACCTCACTCCGTATCAATGGACTGACACAGTCCGCAACTTCGCTCCTCATTACTGCATCACTCCGCTCCACTCAGATCCGCTCCGCTCCGCGTCCTCGCTCCGCGTCAATTGACAAGCAGCCTTAGAGCGTGTAGCTTGTGGCCACGGGCAAGAAAATAGTATAACTATATCTGCCTAGCCTTTTCTCAACTATGTAGGAGTCGGAAGAAAATACATAGTAAAACATTATCGTTAATTATGATTGCTAGGTCTGTAGTTTTCTCCAATTATTTATCTTTTTCATCTTTGTATTGCAAAACTTGTTAAAGTACTTACCCTAGTTTCTTAGATTTTTGCTTCAGCATAATCGTAACTTATGTGCTCTAAAACTCCTAACTCAGCCTTGTAAGTTATTACTTTCTTCGAAATTAGTCCGAAATTGAATAAGCACCCTGGATAGTTCATAACCGATGAGATCACTGATCCAGTTATATAATGCTGCCCATGAATGGGTATGTGACTTGTATTTTTCTAAATATTCATAAAAAAAAATCGAAAATTAACTTCGATTTAAATTTTTTGAGTAGCGTAATTATGACCATGCTTTACATTTTTTGCCATATCTCCGATGTTAATGGCTCGATTTGAATTCTGTTTATTTCTAAAAACTTAACTCATACGCTAGGTCACAAACACTACCTACTCAAAAAAAATTAATTGAATAACATGAAAAATATTATAGAGATATCCCCCCTTTTATAGTTAATTTTCGTTTTTTTTTTTATGAATGTTCAGAAAAATACGGGCAGTCGCACTAACGTTTGTCGATCAAAAGTTTCGGCGTCCCATCGTTTATCCTGAAAACAATCAGACGCACTAAGGCCGTGCGCCCACGGCGACTTTTTGTAGCGATACTGTCGCGAATGTGTATCGATACAGCCGCGATGCTGTAATTATGTATGAAGAATCCTGCGCGATAGTAGCGATGCAGAAGCGCGTTTTCAAAACGCGCGACAGCATCGCTACAAAAAGTCGCCGTGGGCGAGGGCCCTAACGTTCGTCGAGCTGACGTGCTGTCGCTCCGCTGATAGTCGACATATCGTACTATCGCCCTAACATTTGTCGCGTATTTATTTGTCGGAACTATGATACGGAGTCGTGTTTTATACAATAAACATATCAAAGCCAACTATTTAGGTACCAGGATATCAAAAACAAAGACATATAAAGTTCATCTTATTCATTTTATTATGTACAAGTTTACCAATACATAGCCAGACACGTATGCACCTAGCCGTACGACATTATGGTTACGGCGTAGACAGAAATGGTACTAGGCAGAAGTAACAAGTATTATAACAGTATCTAACTATTGTGAAAGATAACTCAAAAGTGACCTATTTACTCAGAGAACATAACACTGACTTCATCCATACTATTCATATTAATACCAATTTTCTATAACTGATTCTTTACCTTCTATTCTGAATATAATATTAAAATAAATATACAAATCAATTGCTGTGCGTTTGTCTCGCAAAAACTTGAAAATTATTCGGCCGATTTTGTTTTTTTTTTATTTGTTCGCCTCAACACTGGGGTGGTTTACGAAGAGTCGAAAAAATAGAAAAATTCGTAATTTTGTATGAGAATTGCCCACGTGGTACGAAATTCCACCGCGTCATCTATATTTACATTTTTTATAATAATATTATATTTAGCATGGATAGGTTCCGTTAAAACTGGGAGGAGGACGCGCGGGCTCGCGAACGATGGAAGGAGTGGAGGGAGGACTTTGCCCAGGAGTGGGACAGGCTAGTTACTAGCCTGTGCTATCCCACTCCATATATATATATATATATATATTTATATACTAGCCGCTAGTATATAAAAAAAAAAAATATATATATATTTTTAAGTGGTATTTTATATTTGAATTTTAAATGAGAAAGTAACTCTTTATTTTATCTTTTCACGTCTAAATGGTCAAAAGGATTTCAATGAAATTTTGCACATAAATAGGCCGTGACCTGGATTAGGACATAGAAAACTTTTTATCTCGGTATTAGTCCCCGTGGGATATTTTCTGAACTCAACGCAGGCGAAGCCGCAGGCAAAAACTAGTATAAGAATATTTTTACACCCACACATCTCCCTTTATAAAACTACCTGAAACCCTGCCTACCCCGTGAGGGCCAAAACTTAGTGATACACACATTCTTACTTAAAAACGGTACCTCGGCACAAAGTTCAACTTTTTATTATCCTCACAGGGACCCAAGTTTTAATATAACTGAAAATTTACTAAGGCGTAGGTCACAGGGCGTGCTTTTGCTATTGTATGTCCAAAAAGTATCTAACAAAAGTGTAAACAAATCCTGTTCAGGTTACGTACTAAAGGGAATTAGTATCACATTTATATTTACTTAGGTTTTATTTTTGTACCTCACCACATTTTCCAACTATTATTGTTTTAATAATGTTAATAAACTGTGACATTTGTTGTTTCTCCGACCCAACCCATTGCATCGTATTGCCTGCCCGCGCTATAACTTCGTTTTCGCTCAGCGTTCTTCTTGACTTTTTTATTTTTGCTCGGCTCCTAAGGGTCTTAGCGTGATGTTAAATAGGCTATAGACTTTCTCAAGAATTGAGCTATTAAATGCAAAAAGATTATTCAAATCCGACTAGGAGTTCCAGAGATTAGCGCGTTCAAACAAACAAACAAAAAAATTAAATCTTCAGCTTTATTATTAGTATATAGATAGAAAGATTGTAATTGAAAATTCAACGACGAATATTAACCTCAGTTTGTCAAATGAAAAACATCTGTTAGATTTAAAATTAGAATTTCGAAATAGACAAATCAAAGCATTCAATTTGTAAGTGGCACTACAATTTGACATCCACAAATACGTGTTCTTTGTTTACATATTCATCAGTAACTTTCGGAACAGCCCTAGTTATGTTATAATTCGATTTTTATAACTGTGCGCTTGGAGCTGTCAAAATCGTAGGTTGTTAAGTATTGAAGTCATTCGCCCGGTTACCTCCTCAGTGCTCCGAAGCCTATTGAAGTCATTCGCCCGGTTACCTCCTCAGTGCTCCGAAGCCTCTTAATACGGTCTACACAACTCGTGTCATCTCCACAGTTGTGTCTTATTATTCGTTAATTTGTAATTGTTATTATTTTAACCACATACACTATAACATTTTGACGTTGACGGGCGCACAGTTATAAAAATCGAGATATATGTAACCCAAGATATAAACCTCTCAGCGCTTCTCCTCCACATTTATAATGCGCACAGCCAAAGTGTGGAACTCTCTGCCGGGGTCAGTGTTCCCTTCCACATGATATATAACCCGTCTGCCTTCAAAGCAAGAGTGAGCAGGCATCTTCTGGGCACGCTCGTTCCATCATAGACCTCATCCATCGTTTTCCATCAGGCGAGATCGAGGTCAAGAGCAGGCCCATTCAGCAATAAAAATAAAAATATTTAAAAAAAACCGATGGATGAAAAGACAACGCAGTTTCGTGAGCTAAGCTAAGCTTAATAAGTTTTTCTCGCAGTGTGGCCTCCGCTTAAGGTATGTTGGCATGTTATGGTTGTAATAAACCTACTGCGTTTCTTATTTCGAGAGAAATGCTTGATGATTGATAGCAGAACTTTGTTATATTTCTTAGGATTTTCTCGTGGGTTTCCTTCTATGGGTTACCTTGGGATCGCTGCGTGATCTGCTTAAGGAAAATAATTTAATAAAGGTAATCTAGATAAATTAAAAAATAATTTAATAATTATAAAAAATTATTTACCAAAAAAAAAAAAACATCGTTTTACTCTCTTATTTTAATAGTCGTGTTCAGGGCCTGTATTACTTTGGTTATTTACAACTTTGCTGTGTACCATTTCTGCCTGAATATTACTAAAATTCTAAATAGTAGAAAAGCTCGAAAGTTTTCACGTTTATTTACAATCTTTAAACACTGATCCTTCAAAAATCTTTAGGTGCGTCCAGACTGTGCGAGGCATACGTCGTAAAAGTAGATTTTATAGGTATGTCAGATTCCTGACTGCCTCGTTTGGTCTAGTGGTCGCAAGCGCAACAGCTGAGCATGAGGTCTTGGTTTCGATTCTCAGTCGGGCAAAGTGTTATTCGGTTTTTCCATCAGGAATTTCTCAGTAGCAACCCGTTGCCTGGTTTATGCCCGGTTGATGGAAAAAGGCTCGCCCCCTATTACGAGTACATGGACTTCTTTTATATAGATTCTTTTCTATTTTGTGAATGTGAGAACGCTGTAGGATTAGTGGACTGTAGACTTGTTGACCATCTTCCGTTTTGCTAAGTACTTGGTACTTGTTGAAAGACCTACACTGTCGTCGCATACCTAATAACACTGTTTTTTTGAGAATATTGTAAAGCCAATCATTTTTAAAAGAGTAACCGTGGAGTTTCTTGCCGGCTCTTCTCTATAGGAAACGACCAATTGAACCGTGCGTAACTTCTAACGTTTCATAAGTGCCCATGTAGGTTTATGTGAAATAAAATATTTTGAATTTGACTGGCGAAATGTGGGAGTTACTCTGCCTAATCCTTTGCTTGCGATTACAAGCGTGATGTTATGTAAGAATAAGAATAAGAATAATCTTTATTACAATACACACAAGATTCATGATACACAATAGCAGATGTACAAAATGACAAGGTATATCTACATAAATCTACACAGATTATGTAACCCTGTCTCCTAAACTAGGTAGTCCTGTATCTTAGGAGACAGTGATTAGGCCATACAGGGCGACCAGTCATGTAGGGTTATGTTTATGTCAGATGCATCAGCTTGAGGCATGCTGATATGCATGGTCACCCGTAGGAGTTTTTTGCCCGTTCTTCCCCATAGGAACCTACTACGCTTTGGAATGGGCATCTAGCTTCATTTTTTCTGACTGACCTACCCCTTGACAATTCGAAAGTGCCTGTAATTGGTTTATTTGAAATAAATGCTTTGAGTTTGAGTTTAAGTGACCATTCGAAGCACATGCCTCGCTCTTTCTGGACGCACCTTTACACTTGGTGACACAATTATAAGCCCAGTCAGATATAGGCGATATTCGCTGTGTTCACATTACATAAAGATGTAGATATTGCGTCACGTATTCGTTCGTTCTAACTATACATTAAGATATAATTCGATATTATACTTTACATCTAGAGATCTCGTATAAAACATACATTTTTAATTTAGAACTAGACATAACAAAATATTTTACAGTTGAATAACGTTCCATTCGTTATTTATCTAGCCTTCTCCATTGAACAATCACTAAATGAAATCAATGATTTATTGATCCAGCTTCCAAATATTTCAACTAGAAAAAATAAAATTAGGTTTTTGTAAAACTTCAAAATGTAAAAGTTTTAATACATTTATTACACATATCTATAGCATTTTTTGGTTTCAGTTTTAAATAAAAACGTTTTTTTTTAATAAACACTACAGTAAAAATGAAGTAAAAATCATACAAAGTGAATTTTGAAAGTAACAATTTAAAAAGTTGAACAATGCAGATACGACCATACTTTTAATTTACAAATTGGCTGCTAGGTATTCAGTTACCGTCCATGAAATTAATATTTTTCTGTAGCAAGTTTTTTTTATGAAAAATGAAGATGTTTTATCATGTCGACAAATATAAATTCCCGTAATTAATTTGCTTAAAATATTCCTAAGACTTACAATCTAAAGTTTATTTTACAAGAAAAAAAAATCGTTTCTAATTTAAGATGTTATCTTAATAATACTAGATTTTTTTGCTGTTGTTTATCTAACATACATTTATTATACTGTTTAAAATTATTTACAATTGTACATAAATGCAGTTTCTTTTCTTAATTAAGTTATCTTACATTAACTTTGGTCACATTTATACACATAATTATTTTGGGTAACTAGGAGGTAGGTACCTACTGATTAAATTGTACAGAATTTCTAAAATAGTGGTTAGTAATTAAACATTGAACAGTATTTTTATGTTTTTTTTTTATTTTTACTTATTTCTTCATCACTTTTTTATAGGAGGACACAAGAAAAATATACAAGTTGATTTACAACAGAAAATCATAAGCAGTCAGAAAACACAGAAATTCACAAACGCAGTTCAGAATCACAAAATAAAACATGAGTTAACCTTAAAACAAACTAAAGAAACTAAAAATAAATCGTATACTTACAGCAACATGGCCAGCAGTGTACGATCAATTCTGTATACACACGCCATTTCCTGCACCCAAGTGTACTGTTTACTAACAATAATAATTATAACATAAAATATCTTGTTACTTGTACTCGGATGTTCTCTTAGAATTCAATTTGCCGGATATGCGAGTAAATATATAAACTGAGATTTACACTGTAAGTGTTTTATTTTTGTTCGCTTGCGTTGCAGCACCCCTTTTGTTTTAAAAAGCGCCTAACCGTTTAAAATAACGAAGAATGGGTAGGACCGTTCTCTTTTCAAAATTAAATTCTGATTTAATAAATAAAAATGATTAAAAAATAACAGCCAACAATGTTGACGGTTTAACGCTTTTGCTGACATACATTTTTAATTTTAGGGAAGTTCTAGCAATGAAAATTTTTATGACCGGATTTTCAAGCGGATAATTAAGTTTCTGCAACAAAAACACTGCTGACACTGCTAACTTTTTTTACACTGCTACATTTTTCAGTTCTAATAATTACTTTATGTACAAGAGTTAATAATATTAAATTGAAATTCATCGTTCAAAATTATTAGGTCTGCATTTGTCATTTATTTAATACACTACGTTCAAAAAAATCTAGTCACTTATATCACTTATAAAACGTAAGTGCTCGTTTTTTTTAATTTTCGCTATTTATCTGAAACTACAAAATGGGTAGGTATTTAAGTTGTCAGCTGAATCGAGTACATCTAATCTATCCGGCAATCGGTGGTAAAAAAGGTAAAAGCCCTATAATGTATTTTATAAAAGCGGCCCTTGACAAAACCCGAATGGAAGAAGACGTTTTTGTTGAGAACAAACTGTAACTCGATGTTACTAAATTGAGTTATTGAAAATTTATCAAGCGCCCCTATATTGAATAAGTGACAACCCTAACTCCCAAAAGAACTCAATTTGTGCTTCTACGATGAAATATATCTACAAGAATAAGAGCTCGCATATACTATAAAATAAGATATTACTTTAAATGTCTGTTTCACCAAAACTTAGGCCATTATTATCTATAAAACTTTTAACTTGATTTGGGAGTGCAAACTTTAGTCTCCTACTGACAAAATGTATGACAGTAGATACTGAGAACAATAACTCTTGTCTCTAAATATATTGAAGTAATTTGGTTTTTAATAAAAGTGAATGGTTTGCCCTTCACATCCTCTAAATTGAACTCATACGTTATTCTGGATGGTTCCAATTTCACGATAAGTGGCACAGATTGTTACGCCACAAGGATACAATATGAGGTCACATACTTTCCTATTATTAAGGAAACCGAAAATATCAGAGATGAGAAATGAGGTCATACCGATTGACAAGTAGAGTGAGCCAATCAATTAGGGTTTATAAGTGGATATGAACGTAAATAACGATATGTGAGAATGTGAATGAAGTAACAGTGAAGTAGTTTTCTTGAAGCACTTAATCTGGAAATGGAGGAGAGGCTATCCTTGGCAAACTGTACAAAATGTGATACTGCTAAATAAATGAGAAACTTATGTGAATAATCTTCGTACAAATATAGTTCATACGAGACAGTGTTTATACCGCGTATACCACTATTTCCACACAGTTATCCCTTACAGTTTAAGTGCGGGCACTCCCCTGTGAGCGTATGCTTTGCGATGATTATTTTACAAATGTACGTAGTATACAGGGAAGTTTTATAAAAATGTGGCTGGTATTTTAGTGTTGTCTTAAGACTTCCACCTGAACGAAGTCAAGGGCAGAAGCTAGTGTAGTATTAAATAGTGAAACAGACATCCAAAAACAATTGACTGATTTACACACAACAAGTAACTTAATAAATATTAACCTTCCTTTTATTCTTAATCTGACAACTATTCAAACTGCGATTGAACTTGAACTTAAAACCATTTTTCAAATCATCGTCGTACAAATCTTTAGATTCATCAACGTGTCTATAATCAGCATTATCACTATGCCTCTCTTCAATCTTCCCATCTTTGAAGCAATCATAGTACGGTTTGCAATCAATACTGTTGGTACTCCTCGCGATATAAGTGTCAATGCCATCTCTATTACGTAAATCCGAAAGAAGATCCTTGCCTAGTTGTCAATCTCTGCACACATCAGTTGCTAGAGTGAATCTCGTTGCTGATTCACTGATGGAATCGTCCCTGATTTTGGGACGACGGTTCCCATTCATTTGTTCTATAAAAGAGGTGTTAGTGTTTCTGATGTAGTCTCGATGGATATTGTGATTTGAAGGTGATAAGTGCGTGAGTCGGTAGCTGACGTAAGAATCGTTACGACGAACCACAGTCCTGGTAGTACCCGCTCTAGAGCTTCCTATCGGCGCGAAGGACGTTCCATTCTGGTCTGGGGCTGCCGCAGAATGACAGCAGCAGAAGCATTTGAAGTACGATCTGTGAAATTCTCGCCGAAATTTACCTGGAACAATACAGAATTTGGAATTTATTGCCAAATTTTTGGTGGGGAGGTGCAGCGTGCGATATTGGAAGGTGTTGTACTTAATTGTAGATAATTTTGGTGAAAATGGAAGAAAAAAAAAAGTTCGTGGGTTTAAATAAAAATATTTCGCGTCGTATTGTGCATCATAACAAAATAAGCAAGGTAAATGTGACAGAATCTTCGGTTGACATAAAAAATATAAAAACGCTTTTGAACCTTCATTTCAAAGAAACTTCTTGCAACTTTATAATCTTTGTTTAAAATCTGTCATTTGAGGTCTACCACTGAAAGCTTTCAACGCAGCGGTAAACCATTAGCATAACGAAAAGCACTCAACACACGTTCGTAAGAAAATGCTGTCTTAATAACATAAATAATTTTCTGTGTATTTTATCATGCGAGAGCTTTTTTTTTTAAATTACTTTTAGTGGTTTAAGACTGTGGTTTTCTGGGAAAAAATTATGAAAAGCGAAGTGTTGAGCTTTTTTATAAGGTTTTTACAAAATACGTTGTAAGCTTATTAATAATTACATTTTTATTCATCTAAAAGCATTCAAAAAACCACGCGAGAAATTGTGAAATTTTTACCAGCTATTAATGAGCTGACTTAAATCACCTGTCAGGATTTTTCCGAACAGATTTGCAATCAAGCAAGGCTTATTATAGCTATAATTTATTTACTTATCATGAGCGAAAATGTTATCTTTAAAGAGTGTGTTGTAATTTTTGCACGGCATTGTACGAGTAAAAATATGAGATTTTTAAATCTGAACTAATATCAAAAAGCGTGCTGTTAATTTTGCACTGCATTGCATAGATAAAAAATTTAAAGTGTGATACAAAATTTTGCTTACAATCTACTTTTAACACAAAATCTCTTAATATGTCAATCAATCCACCTAGCCTTTTCCCAACTATGTTGGGTCGGCCTCCAGTCTAACTGGATTCAGCTAAATACCAGCAATATACAAGGAGCGACTGCCTATCTGTCCTCCACAACCAAGTTACTAGGTAATACGATACCCCTTTACCCATATAATTTCAATTTATTTATACTTTTCCGTATCTACCAACTTTGTGTGAGATATTCATAAAAGTTTCGAATCTTACCTTGACACCATTCAAAGAAAACAAAGAATATTTGAAAATATAGGGCTGTGACATGGCTTTGTAATCGAGTTTGTTTATAAAATGCTACATGCTATTGTTACTCATAAGATTATTTTTGAAAATAGAGTTTATTTTTGTGTGCGTGTTATTCAATATTTCATTGGCTGGTTTTACAAAATTTTTCCGGTGTTGTTTCCCAAGAATCATTTATTTATTGCGATTTTGATCTCTGAATGTGACTTGTATAAAGGTCAAAATAAAGTTAACCAGTATGATGCACAGTCTTACATAGATGGATTAGTTTTGCAGAAAATTCTTAGTAAGCTTATTAAGATTTAGGTAACTTAGTAGTTTTGATGATAAAGTTATCAGTCCACATGGCTGAACAATATAGTGATAGTTAGTAACATTTAACATTACATTAATTTAAGAAATGTCAACACATTTTTTATTCACCCACACGATTCTGAAAGTGGGCAACGTCGCAAATAGGTGTCAAAAATTTCGCTGTTTTGATTAATTTGCCAATGTTACTGTATGGAAATATGAAATGAGGCTAACTAGCGAACTTGTATATTAATAATGAATTGCAATTGTAATACTGAATTTGATGTTGTAACCATTTTAGGTGTATAAAAGGCATTTGGAAAGTTTCCAAATACTTTTTAGGGTTTCGTACCTCAAAAGGTAAAAACGGAACCCTTATAGGATCACTCGTGTGTCTGTCTGTCTGTCCGTCTGTCACAGCCAATTTGCTCCGAATCTAATGGACCGATTAACTTGAAATTTGGTACAAATATGTATTTCTATGACTCAAACACGGACGTGTAACGAAAATAAAATAATTTTGAATATGGGGTTCACTTTTGTGGGGCAAAGAAGAAAATTAAAAAAAAAAGTTTTGCAAATTGTACCGTGTGACATATCAAACGAAAGGAATTGTTACAAGGATCTCAAATATAATTTTTTTTTAATTATTTAATATATGTTTTTAGAGATATTTACGAAAAGAGATGAAAATTGACCATTCCCCCCCCCCTTATCTCCGAAACTACTGGGCCTAAAATTATGAAAAAAATACAGAGAATAGTTCTTTACTCATAGATTACAGGAAAACCTATAAGAAGTCTATGGTCTTAAAATAACATGGTAAATCTCTCAATATTGTATTTGCGGTTGGAATGTATGGGAAAATTTGTTTTGCAACTACAATGTTAAGTTAGTTCTTGGGATAATTTATTGCTACTGCTAGTTCGACCAAGGCCCCAGTACACGTTCAACGAGCTCGCCCAACGTGTACTTAGGCGAGGCATCCTTCACTTCTCGTACCTTCCGCGATGCATTCTGTTTGCCGATTTCACGGTGCGCTAGTACTAGCCGGCATTGTCGGTAGGCACTGCTAACACATTAGCCAGTGAGCTATGTAAAGTTCAATTAATCATTTTAGACGAAATATCTATGTTGGGAAGTAGGACATTCAATGATATTTATCGCAGATTACAGCAAATTTTCCAAACAGACATCCCATTTGCTGGTAAATCTATTATTTCTGTAGGAGATTTTAACCAATTGCCGCCAGTTGGAGACAACTGGATTTTTCAGCCTAAAACAGGACGTAATCCGATGGTAGTTTTAGCTCGTGCACCATTGTGGGAACCATGTAGCCTGTTTCCAATGAGCAAAATAGTGCGTCAGAGGGATGATTCATTCGACATTTAATTATTTTATTTCCTTTATTTCAAAGATACAAAGGTCTAAAAATTTTCTTAAGAACATTTTTGAAAAATAGTGTTACAGCCAAATTAGACCGATTTTCATAGAAACAGATTTCCAGTTATCAGTTCCTCTTCCTCTTCCGGTACGCGGTTGCCACTCCAGAACGTTTCGGTCCCAGGCCTATCGGCCATCTGTTCTGCGAGCAATGTGCCCTGCCCACTGCCATATAAGTTTGGCAATTCTTCGGGTTATGTCGGCTACCTTGGTTCTCCTGCCGATCTCTTAATTTCTGATTAGATCACGTCGTCATGGAAACTCTAAGTACAGCACCATTGCCTTTTGGGCGACTTTCAGCCTTCTAATGAGGCCCATGGATGACCTATGGGTCATCACTGACAACACGCACTGGTCCCGACTGCGGTATGTGAGACGAGAAGATATTGCGTAGCTTTCCGAACCAGTGTTCGGGAAGCTACGCAATATCTTCTCGTCTGGGCACTCCACTGGGCAGTCCCAGTGCAGTCGGATTCCACGATTGACCCCATTCTTGAAATTGAACTTACCTCACTGGACAGTTTGTCCTAGGTATACGTTTCATTCAAACTTTATAGATTTATCGAGGTTCGATGACAATACAATAATTTAGTATCTCTTGGAGCTGATCTGATTATGAAGCCAGAAGGTGGATAGTGGAACTCTACAGCGGCTTCTTGAAACCCCTCGAGTTTGGGTTCATATAATTTGGTTTAACGAGTCCAATATGTTGCAATTTGGTTTCGTGGGTCTGATGATGGAGCCAGCAGATGGATAGTGGTACTCTTCAGTGGCTATTAGTTAACCTTTCAAGTTTGACCTCATATGATTTGGTTTGTCGAGTCCAATATATTGCACTTGGTCTCGAGGGCCTGATGATTGAGCCAGGAAGTGGATAGTGGAACTCTTCAATGGTTACTAGTAAACCCCTCGAGTTTGAGCTCATATGATTCGGTTTGAAGAGTCCAATATATTGCACTTGGTGTCGAGGGTCTGGTGATGGAGCCAGGAGGTGTATAGTGGAACTCTTTAGTGGCTTCTTGAAACCCTTCGAGTTTGGGTTCATATAATTTGGGTTAACGAGTCCAATATGTTGCAATTTGGTTTCGTGGGTCTGATGATGGAGCCAGCAGGTGGATAGTGGTACTCTTCAGTGGCTATTAGTTAACCTTTCAAGTTTGACCTCATATGATTTGGTTTGTCGAGTCCAATATATTGCACTTGGTCTCGAGGTCCTGATGATTGATCCAGGAAGTGGATAGTGGTACTCTTCAATGGTTACTAGTAAACCCCTCGAGTTTGAGCTCATATGATTCGGTTTGACGAGTCCAATATATTGCACTTGGTGTCGAGGGTCTGGTGATGGAGCCAGGAGATGTATAGTAGAACTCTTTAGTGATATTAGTAAACCCCTGGAATTTGATTCGGTTTGAAGAGTCCAATATAGTACACTTGGTGTCGAGTGCCCGATGATGGAACCAAGAGGCGGATAGTTAGAACTCTTAAGTGGCTATTAGTAAACTCTTCGAGTAAGTCATATAATTCGGTTTGATGAGTCCAATATATTGCACTTGGTGTCGAGGGTCTGATGATGGAGCTAGGAGGTGGATAGTTAGAACTCTTAAGTGGCTATTAGTAAACTCTTCGAGTTTTAAGTCATATAATTCGGTTTGATGAGTCCAATATATTGCACTTGGTGTCGTGGGTCTGATTATTGAGCTAGGAGGGATAGCTGATTTCTTTAGTGGCTCTTTATAGTAAACCGGGCAAGTCAAAACTTCGTTGTTTTATTTTTAATTAAATGAATATACCTACTAGACTTAAAAGTACAAAATAAAATAGTACTTACTTAGTTAAAAAAAAAACCGGTCGAGTGCGAGTTGAACTCGCGTGGAGAGGGTTCCGTACGATGAATATGTTATATATACAGGGTTATTTGTAAAACACCAGCAACCTCTTAAGGGGTCATTGTACTCATCATTATGAACAACTTTCACTATGGGACCAAAGTTAAAGTCGCGAAAAAAAAAATCTGCAGTTCCCTACATTTATGTTCTCATATCTTGTCAAAATGTGTGGAACAGCTGATTTTTATTTCGCGATTTCAGGTTTGGTCCCATAGTAAAAGTTGTTCATAATGATGAGTACAATGACCCCTTAAGAGGTTGCTGGTGTTTTACAAATAACCCTGTATATATAACAATATTCATCGTACGGAACCCTGTCCACGCGAGTTCAACTCGCACTTGACCGGTTTTTTTTACATCTAATCTAAAACTAAATATTCGATGTTACGATGTTAATTATTGAATTTCATAATCAATATTTTAGTTCACTAGTTAGCCTCACATTTCATATTTCCAAACAGTATTATTGCCTTGTTATTGCCTTGTTATTGTCCAAAAAGTAGAAAACATAATTATTATTTTTAGCACACACAACAAAAAAAAGTCAGTCACTTAAAATATTTATTAAAAAACGATTTTGTTAAGTATCAACTCGAGTATAAAGTAATGTCACATCACTATACGTGCTCTGTGGTACTCGGGATCGAAAGGTTCTCTGTTTACTAACCTGAAAAGCCTGGGAAGCCTGAAAGCAAAATGTTGGGTGACGTATTTTTCAGGAATCAAGCCGGAATTTACGAGAGAAATGATTTTTGTTATGAAACTGGACATTCATAATGGATTATGAATAAGAATGGATATGATGTAATGCGGTCCTCGGTAAGGTCGAGATGACTGAGCAGTTTCTTCGAATTTGTCATGTACATCTTTGGCAAGACGAAATATTGTTAACATAAATTTTATTGCAAAAACAAGCAGTCTTATTCTGTAAACATGAGTGTGTTTACAGAATAAGATCACTTGTTTTTTGTTTTTTTACTGTTATTACGAGTACAATAGTTGCTATCGATGTCAGTTTTGATGATGGTGGTGCATCACACTAGCAGTACGTTTGTGTTTTGGGGGCTTATATTTCAAGCTTAAAATGCTGATTCTCAGCTTAAGGGTGCAGTTCATTTATTCAAACTAGGCTGAGAATTAGCACTTTTCGAACGTCAAAATTACATAAGACAGTCCCCCAAAAACGCCCGCCCTTCACCACTTTCTAGTGCTTTAGTTGGGAAGAAGAAGTGGCGCAATAAACTCTCCAGCAGCACAGCTGTCTGTTCAGTTAGAAAAAAAATGATTTTATATAATAGTAGGTGCTTACACAAATAAACAGGTTTAAACTGGTCGGTGCCGACTACCGAACGAGCCATACGGGTTAAAGAAACAGGTTTCCATAAAGAAACCTTTTTCGTTTTGTAAGCACCCTCCTGCACCGATCGATAATGACCCTTACGGGTTTATCTGTGCTGGAAACCTGTTTCTTTATGTCAGCATCCTAATGTGAGTAAAGGAATTTTGATTTTGAACCTTGCGCGTTACTTATTGTATGTTTGTTAAGTTAATTAATTGGATTTACAGATGATTAAAGGAAACATCATCGAGCACGATTCTGATATTAAAAAGATATTGTCATTGACATTGTCCGTTTCAAGTATACCCACAAACCACAAAAGAAAAACATTTGGAAAATTGGCATCTTTTTGATCGGCCATTTAACGTTTGCACAATCTTATTTATTATTATATTTATTTTAAAAAATTGTAACGTGTAAGTCGTCTACAGTTAACAAACACTTCTAAAATCTAAATAAAGATATAAATTTCGTATTTTAAAACCTTTCTCTCTTCTCTATAATTCAAAAGTATAATCCTCAATTTACCTAAGTAAATCTTTTATAACTCTGATATAATATTTTCTAAGCTCAACGGGCAATTGTTCTAAAAGCTTAGCCTTCCTTTTACAAATACACAAGGGATCTTAGTTACATTAAACCTTGCTCTGAGTATAAGAGTAAATAAAAAAAAAGGTAAGTATGCTAGAATTTATATCTAACAAAAAATAAAAAATTATTAAGTTTCTTGCATATTTTTTTTTTGTAAACATATTATAAAGCCTATACTTGTACAATATGTAAAAAAAACATAAGGGAAACATAGGTACTGCAAAAACTTTACCAAAAAGTAATAAAAAAATCTTATTATTATTGAAAATAAAAACGTTATTGCTATTTAAAATTAACATTTTCATAGTGCGCGCGGAACTAGTTGGAACACAAATTTGAGTGGACCTGTCCAGTCAGTGCAAGCATTTGTCAGTAACCGTGTAGCTCAACTCAGTTGCGAGTTGCGGCATACTGTACTAAGCAAAAACTAAGGGAGACTCGACTGAAATGGGTTGCGTATCAATGTAATATTTAGGCTTAGCATTGTTTACTTCAGTAACCCAGGTACTCTCCATGAGATTGTTAGTAACACCAAGGCGTTACCGGCCTTGTTTGAGGAGCTGGGATGGATCGAATAACCGATTTTCCCACCCGTTCGCAAAATACGCGCATTGGCGTGGAGTTGTGGACTGGTGTCCACAACTCCACGCCAATGCGCGTATTTTACGTACGGGCTGGTGCCCGTATTACCAATGTTGTCCAAAATAAAGACTGTCCAAAATAAAGACGGTAAAAAAAAAATGCCCCATAAATGCAATTTTCACCAAATTAAATAAAGCGAACATAAGTTTTCGATGTTGACAGTACAGTGTGAACTCAATATAGTATACTGCCACATAATATTAAAACAGATGGTTCACTCTGCATTTTAGGTATGAAGCTACAAATACGCGGCAGGCTGGACTTGTTGGGTCAATTCAGTGAGTGAAACGTAGTCAGAAGATCTAAGAGTTACGCGATAGAAAGAGAGGCAACTTCTACATGAATATAACTGTAGGTAATTAGCGCTGTGCGACTAACACTAAATTGTACTTTAATGTGCCGTAGCAAGGGCCTTTTTTATTTCAATGATTTAGCGGAAAGAACCATCTGTATGAATCTGTGGTTCTGCCAACATCGAAAAGTTTTTGTTCGGGTCGCATCTGGGTCTTCATAAAATAAAAATAATAAAAACAAAAGAGTTTAGTATTTCCATTGTTTTTCCAACAACCAATACCAGTAAAATACCTCATATTATTCTAGTACTGAAATAAATGGTAGATATTTCTGAAAATATATCGGTAGTGAAAACAAAGGAGTCGGATTTAAACGCTCAAGTTTAAATCGAAATTGGTTGCCACGGTTGTATTTACTTTAATAACTTTGCGATAGCTATGCAGTTCGATCGATTGAAGTAATCTTTGTTCACATTTAACTAAATAAAAAAATATGGTTTTTTCTGTGGGTGGCTAATGTCAATTCAATGCATTTTTGACTTTGCGAAATAAGACTTACTAGTGAACTAAAGTATTGATAATGAAATGCAATAATTAATATCGTGAATCATATTTTAATAAAGAATAAGAAGAAAATTTGATTTTCGCGGGCTACCCAGACGCTATCGCCTTAACAAAATACAAAATGGTCAACAAATATAATATACAGTCCACTAAGCTTAATGTTCTCACATTCACAAAATAGAAAAGAAACTATATAAAAGATAAATAAAATAATACTTTGATTGCCATTAAAACAAATCTGAATAATTATTATGTCCACAAAAGCCAGGAAAAAGAAAAGAGTTGATGAGAAATTGTATGTATGTCGCGGCCCGATCTTAGAATCAATCACTTCTTGAAGCATACACCATTATAAGCCAACCATAAACAAACTATACTCAATCGACTAACAAGACAAAATTGGCAATAATGCCGATTCCTTAGCCTTAATAGAATTCCATTGCCGTCTCAATTTCTATCAATTTCGCACTCCAGTAAATTCATCCGAGTTTCAGGATATTGGCAGTAAATCTACATAGTATTGAGACAGTATAAACTTGCCGGACTTGCTTCAGTGAATTATAATTCATCTCCATATTTAATTCCAATGCAACCAGCCCAATCGACTGAGTTATAGTTAGTGACTGACCGTCCTTGCATGAGAAGAAGACGTTCTGGCTGTATAGGAAGCTATACCATAGATTAAGGCTATACGTATGTGAAATCCATATCTTACTATACTATACCTACTGTCTCGATGTTCTCTCAAATATTATGAATTTATTTAATTATTGACTAATACTTTTTGACATTGATAAATAAAATGGTTAAAATTATTTTCCATTTTAATAATTTTGTAAGTAATATTTATTGTTATTTAGCATGGTATTTTGATAGTAGACTGTCATTTTTTGTGTAAAATTTTGCATGCCCAAGTGACGGCAGAGCATGGAGAACATTATCGGTTTTGATAATGTTCTCCATGCTGCCGTTGGGCATGACATCGATACCCACGTTGGCAAAAAATAAAATCATTTGATTTGATTGATCTAATGTGTTAGATAATGACACACGTTGCTCAATCACGCACTTGTGGCTGCAGGTAATTTGAATAAAAATCTAGGCTGTTGCTAGTCGTCCGGTGAACGGACGAATAATATTATAAATTAATCGTCCGTTTAGCGGTCGAATAACATTATAAATTAATCGTCCGTTTTTTTTAAAAGGCTGTCTATTCGTCTGATAGTCTTATTCATCCGTTTAGCGGACGACTAGACACTTCGAAAAATCTATGCCTACCTATGCCTCGGATTAACAAAAAGAATATTTTTTATTCGGTGGCATAGAATAGTTTCTCCAGACTCTAAGGCGTGACTTCAAGCGACAGATGGTCGGTATTCAAATCGCAACCGTCAAAGAATGAACGTTGTGATTTGAATATACGTACAATTAAAGTTGTTTGTGATTTTTTTTTTTTCAATACCTGACATGAGGTCCCCTAGGATTCGAATGAAACCGGGGGGGGGGGCAATAGCCAGTAGGATTATATTACGATGAACTACGGTTAAGGCGAAAGCGTCAGCTACCTTAGCGCATCCCGTTTAAGTAAAATCAGTATTCAAGGCTTTTGCAGACCAGCTCGAGTTGTCGCGCGACGCGACACGAACAATACAATTTCTAAGAAAACTTCACGGTATAACAATAACCGGTGTCGTGTCGCGAGACTTGTCGCGCTCGTCTGCACAAAGCTTTAAAGGCTCCCGGAGACAGGCGTGACGCGACGGATTCTGGTCGAACAATTTCCATGAAGTTTTTATAGAAATTGTTCTACTAGAGTCGAGTCGCGTTTGTCTGCAGCCTTTATAATGGAAACAAATAAAGAGCTTTTGCCGTCCAGTTAAATATTCCCGTAAATCGTTTAAAAGCTTATAAAATGAATCCATTTTGTATTAAACCACAAACAAATGTTCGCTCGTAAAGATTAGTGACCCGAAGTCCTTCTTATCGGTGATATTAAAATAAATAGCTTTGTAAATAAAATATAATAGGTTAGATATAAATACGATAAAAGGTTGTTTTTGATTTTTATTCTGTAAAAACTCAGCTTTTTGGGCTGTGTAGGGTCATCACAGGCTGCTTTTTTTTAATCTAGCCCAGAAAAGTTTCCTGGCTTTCAGAAGCCAAAGGCCTTTAGGCACTTTTTTCTTCGTGGATCAGTGAGAAGCCAGAATTTCACAGCAGTAGTAAGTATTTAGTCATCGTGCGTGTTGCCAGTGATGACTTATGGCACTGAAACGTGGTCGCTCACAATGGGCCTAATTAGAAGGCTAAAAGTCACCCAAAGAGCAATGGAGAGGGCTATGCTTGGAGTTTCCCTACGTGATCGAATCAGAAATGAAGAGATCCGCAGGAGAACCAAGGTAACCGACATAGCCCGAAGAATTGCCAAACTTAAGTGGCAATGGGCAGGACATATTGCTCGCAGAACAGATGGCCGATGGGGCCGAAAGGTTCTGGAGTGGCGACCACGTACCGGAAGACGTAGCGTTGGAAGGCCTCCCACAAGATGGACCGATGACCTAGTAAAGGCCGCAGGAATTCGCTGGATGCGGGAAGCACAGAATCGGTCGAAGTGGCGGTGCTTGGGGGAGGCCTATGTCCAGCAGTGGACGTCTTTCGGCTGATATGATGAGTAAGTATTTATCTACTACGTAATGCATATAATATTTCTATCGAGATAAAATACTATGAAGAGATAAGGGTGAATATGCTATGTTAAATTTTAGATTAAAGCTTCGCTTCGCTGACTGTGCTCGTATGAATCGACCCTTCGATTTTTTGCGTCGCTTTATGATTTTTGGCGTCGTGTTCCAGTAAGAGAACAAGTTTAATACTTTTGCCTATTGCATTTGAATAAGGCTTGTATCTAGGTAATTTAAAATGATAAATCTCTCAATATTGTGCGAACAAACTGACATTTGCACTTGAAATGTATGGGAGAACATTTATTTCAACTACAATGTTGACAATGTTGTGTTGGGACTTAAACATAACTGGCGAAATGTGGGTCTACAGGTACACCTCTGCCCAACACTTTGGGGAAACAAGGCGTGATGTCATGTTATGTTATGTTAAGTTTGTTCTTGAGATAAGTTCATTCCAACTACGGAACCCTTCATTGTGCGTGGTCCGACCCGCTCTAAGCCTGTTTTTTTCTCGGTAAAGTGAAAAAATATGTCTTTTGGCATAACACATTTTTTTATCACGGGAAACCCTATAGACCCAGATCCTTCGATCTATAGGAAGTACAGAGAGTTTATGTCAGACTCTTATCACCTGGAACCCCGAGTTTCTCCTGAAGGGCTAGACAAAGTGACATTCTATCAGCAATAATGATGATGGAAATTAAAGTCAAAAGAAAAAAATATATAAACATGCGAATAGAAAACCTCCTCCTTTTAGAGGTCGGTAAAAATTTATGGGACGGACATCGATTCGTATACAAATAAATTAACTTCGCGAGAATTACCTCAAGAAAAATAATATGTCGATACGCTCGTTTCAAGCGAGTAAATTCGGGTGAATTACCAATAAGTCATTACATAAACCGCTTTGCCAATCCCGCTGTAAAGTGTTGTAGAAATACAAACGCTTTGAAAGCTATTACCCCTCTTATAGGCCCTCTGGTTCAATAAGTCTAAACAGACAGTTATCAGCCCGCCATGGATTAGCGGGCACCGGCACCGTCACTACACCAATCTTCCACTATATCCGCTCATTCTCTTTCACAGCTGTACGGGCCGTCCGGACATGAAAGACCCGTAACGGGTAGCGCTCGCAGTGCTCTGAAACGAGGGAGTAGTACGATACGTTGTACGGGCTCTACCCGGAGCGTGTCGCGTACGGACCAATTCGCGTCGCTGTGAAACAAATAGCCATAGACTCACAGATGTGCCCGGCGGCCGCCTCTCAGATCTGATCCGTTACTTCGCCACACACGGTCTCGTGTCGGGCATCAGTTGTAATCACGACTTTGTTAAAAGCTCGGATTTGACCGCCCCGTGCCCGATCAGTTCGTTTTGAGCACGGGCAGCGGGCAGGCGACAGGCAGACACATCCGTGCCTTTTTTCGCCATAGACACACAGATTTATCCGTCAGGTACCCATTCAGGTCTCATCTGTGCGTGTATGGCTAGCTAATGGTCTAGCGCCTCACGTGTGTCTCCGTTCCGGGAGCCCGTACGGGTCTCCCGGACAGCTGTGAAACCAGCCTTAGGGTTGGTGTTTTACCCTAATTCCTAAATTAAACTTCACATGTGGGCTATATTTTCTTTCGAAACAAACGACAGTATTTTCCTTGTAAATAATGACTATAATACGTTATTCCTGATTCACATCACGTACTGTTGTTACCAATGTTCCCACAAAACTTCTTTCCCTTAATTACTGTTCTTCTTTTAATCCTATATATGTAACAGCAATTACTTACAAAGTAATTGCTATTACATAACAATAATAGTAATTACTTACAAAGTAATTGCTAGTACATAACGTACATAATCAGCCTATAATGTTCCCTGCTGGGTCACAGGCCTCCTCTCTGTGAGAGGTAGTGGGCCGTAATCCACCACGCGGGCCTAGTCGAGAGTCGTTTTAGAAATCAAATATAAGGATAACAATTTATGTCAAACTATCGACTAAATGTGTGATTTGCCAAAGGGTTAACAATGTAATGAGCAAAATAAAGGTTGCTTTATAATTTATATACATAACCTGTTGATTTCTTTTGCAATAATGTCTTACCAGTTGCTGTTTGTGTCTAACTCATAATAAATAAATAAAATATTTTAAGGCACAGGCAGACTGCTATATACGAGTATATCCGTAGAACAATTTCTATGAAAACACACAGGAGCGACCTGTCGCGCCGCGACTTTGAAAATACTCTCTTGTGTCAAGTCGCTAGCGCGACGCGTTATCGCGGCGGTATCGACGCGATGCTTACAAAATGTTCCTCTGGTGTCGCGCCTCGCGCCCGATATTGCGGCGCGCGTGAAAGGTTTTGCGTAGCGATGGCGATATTATCACAGATTCGCCACGTTATGACGTGACACGCCGCGCGACATATCGCGCTGTATAGTATGTAGCCTTTATTGTCCCCTTTTTTCCTATACCGTGTGGTACCTGTACATCATTGTAGATTTTTTATTTGACATAATGGCATTTGTTGTTTAATTAGTCGAGCCAAGGCCTCAAGTAGCATTAACGCAAGGCCCCACAAACTCACGGTCCGCCCCTGTCTACAGGCGCGATTACGTTTATATAGATATAAAACCGAAACCAATTTTATTTCTATTTTGTTTTTTTAATCTAAGTATTACGTATATCTTGTTTTTTTTCATCAACCAACCTAAATTAATATTCGAAAAATATTTTGAAGGCAGATTTGATCAGAGATTTCATCAGGTTTCAATAACACCGGTCTATTCTGCAAACAACTTAACGTGAAAACTTAGTTGAAGTGAAGTCATTCTACCTGATGGTGGGGTTAGACAGTGTGGCATCTAAAACGCCACATACAAACTACGCATCAAAAACCTGACGTCACCAAAATCCTGCATCGCGCAAGCAGAGTTTTTACCGCGCGAACAACATATATTCAACTTCCCCGACATCAATCGTTGGGCAGTTGCCCGCCAGACAAGTCAACCGTCTGGACGGAGGATCCTCCCTTTTCTATGGAGGATGAGTGAACTTTACACCCTGTTTCTCATATCTCTATAGCAATATTTATAGCTCATTTCAGCTACGTTTTCACGCTCAGATTTTTGCAGAATAAAGTGGCAGGGCATAACATTCTCTGTCGGTTTAATTTTTAGTAAGTGACGTTTTTTTACTAAGTTGACTTGTGAACCTAGATTAAGGTTAGGCTGAAAGGAAGGTAAACTGTTGGTAGGTACTAGGAATCCTGAAAATCTATTACCGTGGCGGCTAAACTCGCGAGAAACAGCCAATAGTTTTATCTTACTTATATTATACTAGAGTTGACCTCAAAAATTGGGCTATCCAATCCAAAATTCAAATCCGACTGATAGTTCCGGAGATTACCCCCTACATACAAAATTACAAACATACAGTCAAAAAAATGTTACCTCTTTATAATATTATGAGGGTTTACGTTGTACGGCATTTCATACAAACTTTCAAGCCCTTATTTTTCTAAATGACTGAACCGATTTTAATGAAACTTCTTACACATGCAGGATACAAAGGTCTAAAAACTTAGTTAAGAACATTTTTGAAATGTCTTATTTATAAACAGATAACTGGAATACTCTGTTTCTATGGAAAATTTTAAATCGGTCTAATTTGGCTGTAACACTATTTTTCGAAGATGTTCTTAACTAAGTTTTTAGACCTTTGTATCCTGCATATGCGTATGAAGTTTCATTAAAATTGGTTCAATCATTTCGAAAAACAAGGGCTTGAAAGTTTGTATGAAATACCGTACGATGTAAATCCTCTTAAGTAACCTATGGTGAACAAAGTTGGTCTCTTACTGAACAACAGAAGTCCAAACTCAAGATTTGCCAACGGGCCATGGAGCGCAGCATAATAGGTGTCAAGCGAACAGATCGGGTTAGAAACACCACCCTGCGCTCCTCTCTAGTCAAGTAGCGGATGTTGGAGAAAAAACAGCCAAGCTGAAGTGGGAGTTGGCCGGCCACGTCGCATGAATGCACCCGGAGAGATGGGCAAGGATCGTCACTCACTGGACGCCTGAAGGAGGACATCGCCGTCGAGGTAGACCGCGGCGAAGGTGATGTGACGATCTTATTATGTTTGCGGGGCCAACATGGCCTGAAATCGCACAAATCAGAGAGATTTGGAAGGAGAAAGGGGAGGTCTTTGCCCAGCAGTGGGACACAATATAGGCTAATAAAAAATATAAAAAATATTAGGTAGATTAATTACTCTTGATTATAGCGAACACAAACAACCCATCACAAATAACCGTAAAACATTAAAATTTTCGCAAAATTCCGGAGCTCTGGGATAGTATACCTAATATAATAATATAGGATAATATAATAATTATTATAACGAGCCGTCATAAAGGCCTAGTTAGACTCACGCTCATAAACGCGGTGGGCGTCCCGTCCGCTGTACCCAAATAGCGATTAGGGCAAGTTTATACTTACTCATAACTTATTTCGTTCTATTTATTAATTGCTATAAATAGTTTTAGTTTTTGATTAAATAAATTAAAGAGGTAAGAAGTTAATAAAATTAAGACCCGATTGTCTACAGCGTATTATGACCAACTAGCTGCGCCCCGCGGTTTTACCCGCATAAGTTCCGATGCCGTAAGAATATCGAGATAAAAGGTGTCCTATGTTCTTTTCTAGGTTATGGTATACCTATGAGCCAAATTTCATCTAAATCCGTCCAGCCATTTAAGCGTGAAAGCGTAACTAACAAATAAACGCCAGACACGATACCGTCAACTGTGGCAGTTGACGGTATCGTGTCTGGCGGGCAACTGCCCCATGATTGATGTTCACGCGGTAAAACCTCTAATTGGGTGATGCAGGATTTGTGTGACGTCAGGTCTTTGACGCGTAGTTCGCAATACATACATACATACATAAACTCACGCCTTCTTCCCATGGCGGTAGGCAGAAACTACAGAGCGCCACTTGCTACGATCCTTACATACTCCTTTTGCCTCGTTTACGTTCATACATCTGGTCATTCACGCTCACCGGTTGCGAGTACTACGCACCTGTCCTTTCTGAAGAACATCACCAATAAGGTCAGAATATGTCCTTCTAGGGCACTTCTAGTCACACCTGCCTTGTAAATACATTATGTAAGCCGCCTTTTATTCATCCTCTCATTATGACCAAACCATCTCAGCATACCCTTTCTTCTTTTTCCCTATCTTTTTTGTTTGTTTTTTCGGTGTAATCTACCTACATAATAAAATATGCTGAAGAGAAAACAATATATTCGTAGTCACACAAGTATTTGCATTGTACAGCATCTAGGAAGAAATTTCAGAGAAACTATGAAGTCCTTTACAAAAGTTAACCGAACAAAAGGTACATAGAACTACCTTGCAAACTGAAATAGAAAGCTTCTTCCAACCAGAAAACTTCTTTCCTTGTGAAATGGTAAACTAAAATCCAGTTTCTTCTCAATAAAGAGTATATGGCAACACGGTATAGAAACGGCGATATTTTTCAAAGAAGTTCTACAGGAGTCCGTAACGAGTCGTGTAGAAGTTCGAAGTTGTAAGGTAATATTTTGATGAAATCGGTTTAAGAATGTTTATTTGTACAGTAAATGGAACAGTAGTGGATGTTTGGAGCAGTGGTGGCCCAGTGGTATCGGCCCCGACTTACGAGTTGTAGGTCGTGGGATCGAACCCAAGCAGGTGCTTTACTTTGTGTAAATAATTTCATCACCACTGCTCTCAAAACGTTGAAGGAAAACATCGTGAGGAAACCGGCATGTCTTAGAACCAAAAATTCGAAGACATGTGACTTCTACCAACTCGCACTGGGCCCGCGTGGTAGATTACGGCGCACACGTCTCACAGAGAAGAGGCCTGTGTCCCAGCAGTGGGAACATTAATAGGCTGGTTATGTATGTACAGTAAATAAATCGATACGTTGTATGATTTCTTCTAATCTTCTTTTTTTTAAGAAACCATTCCGTAAGCTGCCGCAGGAGATAGCATACGTTTCGTCGCGACACGACGGTTTTATAAAAATACAAAGAAACCAGTCATGTTGACTGTGATGATTTCTATGCCGTTCTCGTTTAAGCACTTGATAGATAGTATGCTTACGCCGGGAGCAGCAAACACTGCGTTACCGAACACTGCGTCACGTAGCCGAATTCTGGGCCGAGTCCATTTTAGATTGCCATCGGCACTCTAAGTAAAAGACCAGTCATGTCGCGAGAAGACGTCGCTTGCTGCTGTCGCTTGCGGTTGGCTACGGAATTGTTTCTTAAGAAGAAGATTAGCAGAAATACGCTAGTCAGTCATTCCTTTGATACAGGTCGACACAACTTAGATGTAGCATCGGTAAAATTCGTAAAACCGATCACATCCGAACTAAGTGCGCCTTCAAAATCATCAATCTTTATTACTGCTTTAGGCGAAAATGATCATTACGCAACCGCAATAACGTGTAAAGTCATATAACAAAATACATTCGTGAAATTGATGCGAGATTGACATGTACTTTCTTGCAGAATAAATGATCACGTAAATAAAGTCTGTATTTTTTGTTTGTTTTTAGATTCGATTTGAAGGATACAAGGCTAGAACGATGAATATCAGAAATCAAACTTTCAAGGCTTCGCCAAATAGAACACGTACTTAGCGTGCGTTAGAACGCTAGCCTAACGCTGCGCCGAATTGTGTTGTACGCACGGCTACACATCAAGCTATACATTTCCAGTTTATGGTGATCTCGCATTGTAAACGATTTCCGAATAATGCGAGGTCAGCTTAAACTGGAAATGTATAGCTTGATGTGTAGCCATGTGTGTACTATGACGTGCGCTAGCAGTTCGTTACGCACGTTACGTTAACGTGGCGTCAGGGTTTTTTTTTTTTTTTTTTGTTGGGAAATCATCAAATGACTTCTCCCGCTCTGGGCGGAGCGGAAGGGCGTGTCAGACTCTTACTGACTAAAACCCACCCGTGTTCCTTCCCTTGCCACGGCCACGGTTTCCCCTTAGGACTATCCGCAACCCCGGTGGTAGGCATCGGCCCTAACGGACCCCTTCAGCTTCGCTGACAACTCTTTGAGGCGCGCGTAGAACACGACGCCAGCGCTCTAACGCGCGCTAAGTACGCGTTCTATTTTGCGAAGCCTTTTAAGATATTTAAAGTTAAAACTTCAATATTTTTTTAATTATTTGTATCATTGAATTATTACATTATCCTTACTAAAATACAATAGACGATGTATATTTACTGTTCTTAAAGAGTTAGAGAACCCTGTAAGAAATCGACACGTGTTTCGCCTCTCAACGGTGTTCGCGGCGTGTTCGTGTTCGCGTTTGGCTCTTGTCGTGGCAACACGTCGTGTCCGAGTTTGCAACAAGTCAATCGTCAGCCTGAGGATGCCTCGTTGAGAGGCGAAACACGTGTCGATTTCTTACAGGGTTCTCTAACTCTTTAAGAACAGTTAAGCGGATTAAGTTACTAAATATACATCGTCTATTGTATTTTATAATGGATTTCCGCAAAGTCACACCTGAGTCGATTAACTTTTATCCTTACTAATATTATAATTTCAAAAGTGAGTTTGTTTGTTTTACAAATTCGTGTTCAAATTAAATCGTCACGAAGTGTACAGAATGATTCACCCACGTGCATTCACAACGCTGTCTCGGGTTGAACTGAGGCGGGAAGTAAAGCGCGAATAGCATTGAATGGCGCGATAGTCAGCTATTTCTATTGGTTGTGTAAATCGGAAATAATCGGTTTTACGAATTTTACCGATGCTACATAGTTGTGTCGACCTGTACAAACGTGGTATGGTATGGTGATTAATTTGACAGTGTACGTTCAAAACTAAAGACTATTTCAATTTGTCTTGTCATTATCTAGCCCTTTAAGGAAGCAGAATTGGAAAAAATATTGGTTTTGAAGTTATGAATGTCGAAACTTCCATATTTCAATTTTAACTCGTCTTTGGGCGTAAATAAATAACTTATGTAGTAAAAAATGCCATAATAGAAACCGTACAGGGATAATTTTTTAATCAAAGTTCAAATAATTTTATTTTGAGTAATTACAACCATTTGATTTTCCATAATATCTATACGCCCAAAGGTCTATTCATTCGATATAAATCATAGTCTATTTGACTAAATAAATTAATAAATAAAAACTAGATAAATAAATACTAAATAAATAAAAGTAAATGAATAAAATATAATTAGACTAATTAGTATGCATATTAGTCACGCCCACCAACGAGTTCGAACCCTCGACTAGTGCACCCAGATTAGAAGGAATTTAGATATTGACACCCCTGCGGAGTTTCGCTAGCTGATTTTATTTGAACCTGAATAATCAAAGGAGACTGATTTTGACATCTCGAATTCTAGAATAAACATAATTTTGGTTGAAGGACTTAAGTACTCAAGACTTGGAGTTCGAAAGGACATGTCAAATATTCTCGAGGAACTATAAGTAATTATCCCATGTTAGTCAAAGACAAATCAACTTAGAACAAATTGAAGCTGTCTGGCCCAGAACAGTCTATTTGGTTTGTGAGTAGTTATGTTAAAAAAAAAACATCAGTAAAATTTTAGTGGTATGAAACCAGACATAACACCCGTCTCGTCGTTCGCGCGGTAAACTCTAACTGCGCGATGCAGGAATTGTGTGACGTCATGCCTTTGCTGCGTAGTTCGTATGTGGCGGTGTAACAGCTACAAAATAAAGGCAAGTCCCTATTTAGTCGATTACCAAATAATGTTCATTTGATTTCATAAAAATATTAATCAAAAGGCTAAGGTCATAAGGTAAGGGCTTGCCCTTACCTTCGATCGATCAATGAGTCTTAACTCATTGATCGTATTTTTTTTGTGATTTTCCCTAACCTAGTATTTGCGACCAACTTGGATGTACCGCTCGTCGCTGCTATTGTCTCTCTCTCACTCACTCGGCTCGCGAGTGTTTTCAACGAGGTCACAGTTCTAACTTTAAGCTTGGTTACTGCGACGAGCTATAGGATTACAGATAGTTTTTAGACCAGAAAGTTTTAAAAAGTCCTTAGAGTAAAAAGGCGATCATAAATAGAAGATCAATAAAAACATTATATAAAAAAATAAAAACCGATTTCCAAAAAAACACTACAAAGTGAAATGTACCTTTCGGAAGTCGGTGTCTTTGGTTTAGAATTTTCGTTTTTTGCTACCGACTTCCGAAATGTAAGTTATTTTTCACTTTGTAGTGTTTTTTTTGGAAGTCGTTTTTTATTTTTTATAAAAAGGTTTTTTATTTTTCACTATTTAGTTGTGGTACCTACCTACCCCACACAAATTCGAATAAGTACCACTACTTGCTATGCAAATATCAGTGACAGGAAGTTATCATCACATCATCCATACCTATAAACTAAGTGGGAAAAATATGTATTATTGAAGTTAACTCAAAAACTATCCAAGCAAAGTTAATAAAATTTATATGGGACTACCTCGGAAACTTACCCTTTCAAACAAAAAAAGAATAATCAAAATTGGTTCACAAACAACGAACTTATCCGCGAACAACATAAAAAAAAAATATACGGTCGAATTGAGAAACCTCCTTTTTTGAAGTCGGTTAAAAAGTAAATAAATAAATAATTTCTTTAAGTGACAATATTGACAGACAATACCTTTACAACATACAGAAGATGTGTCTTAAAAATAGGTCCTCTGGCTCCCAAACTATATGACCAGTGTGTACACACCCTATAACTCGGCACATAAAATAGCCGTAAAAACAAGTGTTAATTACCTAGCCCATAACAACACTTAATATTGTGTTATTTTACTACTCAGACTATATTTATAATCTTTATAATCCAACCATAAAATTAATCTACCTCACACTAAACGCCTGTTAACCCTTTAAAAGGCAAAAAGGTAACATTTAAATTAAGTTGAGCAGAAAATCATATTCAGGGTGATTTAACAATATTATATCCTAGGTACTGGGTAAGGTACTAGGTACCTATCTCTAAACTCCATTTGAAATAAGATTAGACTTTTAACTAAACCCGTTTTACGGTCCGTTCAACCAATTTTTACTTCTATTGCGTTGACGACATGACAAATGGCAGCTGCAGTAAATAGTTGGTATTGTAACCACTTTCTTGCTTTTAATGCCATCCTTATGCCTACAGTATAGAAGTCGGAATCGGTTGAACAGACTGTAAAAAGGTTTGTTTAAATTTCAAATTTTATTTCAAATGGAGTTTAGCAATCTTGAAGAAACAAAACTTTGTCTTGTCTTGAGACAGGCCGTGTCCAATTTAAAACCGATCACCGCGCGATTTCGCGATGGTCGCAGTCAAATGTTACTTTTTAAAACCGGGAGTTTCAATGTATCTCAGAGATAAGTAAGATGTAATCCGCCTATCTCCATTCCTTTTTCCTCCTCTAACTACAGGCAAACTCATACATGGTGCGAGCGAGTAAGGACTTTAATATTCTTTGTAAAGAGTTCTCATTTGACCCATTTACCACCAAAACCTATTCTACACGCGCTCAGCTTAACGCTGACTTTTTTGAAAGTGCATAGTGCTTATTGTACCTTATTTATATATATATATATAGGGATGTCCGGGACATCGACGCGAAGCCTGATACCATGGATTCAGTACATGATTCTGAACCCCCTTGCTTTGAAAAGACATTGACCAAACCTGGTATCGCTATTTACTCTGCTGTGACTTAAGTTTATAATGTTGATAAATCTTGTTTTTAATTATAATATGTTTATCTGGTAATGCGAATCCTTAAATTCTCCAGATAAAAAAACACCATAAAAGTATTAGTTTTTATTTCGATTTCCTATTTTACCTTTAGTTATTACTCTGAGTATTTTACCCATACATAGTTTTTTTTTCACGTAAGTAATGTCACATGTCATTGGCTTCAAAGAGTATGTAAACAATAAAACCTTCTTGACTTACGCAAATTAATTTACGCATCGAACTATTGAAATTATAGTTCAATAATTAGTAATAAAAGATATTAACCTCTAAGTCCGGGCCGTCGAAAATTAGGGACAATAATTGCCAATACCGTCAAGCCGGGCTGTCGACGATTAGCGACAGTACGTTCACGCTGATTCAAACTGTATTTGTACTATGCATAGGGGCTAATATGGTCTACAGTTAATTTTATTCTATGGATTTGGTAATATACTTGTCAAATACATCGACTAAAACGTCAAAATATGCAGAAACAATTCTAGAAAAAAGTAAAAATTGAACATTTTGGCACGGCAAAATGGCGACCGCGCATGCGTTCAGCGCGCTGCACTACGCGTCGTATTTATTTGTTTTCTATTGTTTTTTAAGTGTAAATCGACGGGAAATGGTGATAATTCAATAATTAAGTAGTGTCGTCATCGTATATAGTTAATACTTGCACTAAATAACATCGTAATTACCTATTACGGACCCATCAAAAAATGTAAACAAACTCGTTTGTGAAAAAACGTGTTGATGTGATATTTGTTGTTTTGTGTGTGTTTTGTGCATGTAATCGCTGGTAAGTCATTTATTTTATATTCTTGAATAACTAATTAATAATAAAAATGCATAATACAGACAAAAAAAGAGTTCAATATTTTTTTGTCAACTAAATAATGTTACGTAATGATACGGTTATCTATTTATTGAACTTTTTTGATTATATGTGTTTTTATTTATTGTGTTTATGCGTAAATAATGGTTTTGACCGATAGTATATGTATTCATAATGTATCCTGCGAAATTTCATGTGAATCGAACCAGTAGTTTTATTATAAATAATCAAAACAATGAACAACGGAATTTCTTATAAGAATCTTATAAGAATGTTTATTTATCAATACTAGCGTTCGCTTACAAAGATTCTAAGTATTATAAAAAATCCTTTGTCTAATCAGGAACCCAAAACCATTAACGATAAGACTATTTACGTAACAAAAAGCTCTCAGTTTTTGTTTATGTTAGCGAGCTCTTATCTCTGACGCGCCGCGGGCGTGTCGCGCGGCTTGACGGGTTGTCGCGAAATCGCGAATCGCGCGGCTTTAGAGGTTAATAACAACTAATTATTATTATGACATTGTAATAATAATCTGTAGGTCTTAAAAGTACCTTATGGTTATGACAAAGGCAGAATGTATTGAGAGACCTTTGCCTGTTTCATTCATCAATAGAAACTCTTTCAAAACAGAACAAACACGCGCCATAAGATTCTATGCGCGCGCATCCTGAGCAAAATATGCTGGCGTCCGGCGAGTTTTCTCTTTCTAGCATGTATGCACGTCCTATTCGTTTAGTTTTAAGTACAGTCTCGAACGGTAGGACTTTAATAATAGTTTATTATTATTGTATAATTAATTTAATGATTTAATTTTATGTTTTGTTTTAATGACATAGGCCATTACTATTTTGCAATATCTAATAGAAAGTAATATATGCTATAGGTATCGCATAGATTATTTTTTAAGTGTAGACTGAAATTGTCCCAACACTTACTTACATTACGGCAAATATAAATGTACCTATATTCTGATTCACTTTAACTTTTGGCTTGTCTCGGTAGACAAGTAAATACCTATTGTAAACCCATCTGGGTTTAAATAACCACTTAAAGAAATAACTAACGTGAACACATTTTGCATAAGTTAAGGTCTGGTCTGGATTATAGCATATTTACATAACCGTAAACAAGTACCCTGAGCAGTGGTGGCCCAGTGGTAACGACCCCGACTTACGAGTTGTAGGTCGTGGGTTCGAACCGTTACTTTGTGTAAATAATTTCATCACCACTGCTCTCAAAACGGTGAAGGAAAACATCGTGAGGAAACCGGCATGTCTTAGAACCAAAAATTCGAAGAAATGTGACATCTACCAACTGGCACTGGGCCGCGTGGTAGATTACAGCCCACTCTCTCTCACAGAGAGGAGGCCTGTGTCCCAGCAGTGGGAACATTAATAGGCTGATTATGAAACAAGTACCCATATCAATTAAAATAAAATGGGTGCGGGTGAATCTGCGGGCAGAAACCAATAATTATGTAGAAAAATATCCATTGCGTTTTTTATGCGACTGTACATGCGCCAATTTTTAAATGCGCGGTTTCTACTGTGACTTCTTGTATTCTTTCCACTGATTGTGCTTCATTTTTTTTTGTGCATATTTTTTTTTTTTTTATTAATTTCATTTTCTTGAGCAATATTGTCATTTTAATTGCATTACATTTGTAAGTTGTTCACTATGGGAAACTCATATCGTCGGAGTATTCGTTACTGTTCGATTCTTCTGCGGTATTTACGTTCGCAGTCATTGAGAGAAGTTAGTGAAAATGTCTACAATACTCTGGCTTCTTGGATTTCTCCAACACCGGTAAGTCATAATTATAGCACAGGACCTACATAATAATTATTATGATCATAATATTATTATGTTTATTATACAAAAAGACAAAAAGTCACTAAGAAATTCGATACTAAACCTAGATTTTGAGACCTAATTTTTCGTGTAATGCCGAGAATTATGATAAAATAGTAATTTACATTTGAAAGCCCTCAGATCACTCTCTAAATTAAAACATAAATCTTTGAGTCTCAGCATGTTTCGTACCGATACTAGGTTCCTTAGTCGCTTGGTCAATCTCTTTTTTCGTCGGTTATTAAAAAAAAAATCAGCTGCTCCATACATTTTGACCGCGTAGGTATAGCACTTTTCTATGAAACAGCTGTTTTTTTTTTAAATAACCGACGAAAAATTTCAACGCAGGGGGGTTCAGTGTACTGAATCCATGGTAACCGGCTTCGCGTCGATGTCCCTGCCACCCTGTATATACTTAATCTTTTTATCGTGCTTGTTAGTGATCCTCCTAAGATTTCTACTACTTTTGCTGTTTTTACCCGTGAGAACCTGTAATTTTTGGCTCTGTGTTTTTTAAACAATTGTTATCCATTTGTTATAGCTGTTGGTTCTCCTATCAATGAATAAATAATTTAAATATATGAGTGTTAATGAATACTAGTACACACATCAAAAGTGTCTAGGGATCAAGCATTTTTATGCGGATTTCTTGAGATTGAGATGTGGCTTTGTAATAAATTTATGATTTTATAAATTTATATGGATCCTTTTTGGTGCATTTCATAATTTGAATCAGGAACTGTGAATCAAATTCGAGTAAAAGATGAAAATCAGCTGTCAATATTTTCCCTATAAAAACATACAACGCATTGAAGACATTATTAGTGCTACTGTTTCCCTACTACTGATTAAAACCAACGTTATTATGGAGCAGCGACGTCATTTAAGCAGGGAAGAAATGCTCAGAGCCGTGGGAATGATAGAAGCTGGTTCCCGGCAACGTACTGTGGCTTTAGCTCTGAATACAAGTCAGAGTGTTATCAGTCGACTTTGGACACGTTACCGAAGCACTGGTACCGTGGCTGAGCGCCATGGAGGACGGTATCGCTGCACCACACGGAGACAAGACCGATACATTCAAATCTTAGCTCGAAGAGCTCCAACAATAACCGCCATGATGTTAGCCGTGAGGCTTCATCACTCTTCAGGGAACTTAATTAGCGACCAAACAGTCAGAAACCGCTTGCATGAAGTGAACCTTCATTCCCGAAGACCGCTACGGGTACCACCTATAGCAATGCACAATCGTAGGATTCGATATCAATGGGCTCTTGAACACAGAAATTGGGCAGAAGAACAATGGCGTTTCGTGTGCTTTTCTGATGAGTCTCGTTTTGGTATGAGACCGGATACAAGACGTATACGACACTGGAGAACCCCTGGACGCCAACAGCGATTAAAATCCTGCCAGGAAGTCCATCCTTATAGTGGTGGAACCATCATGGTATGGGCGGGTATTTGGATCGGCGGAAGAACTGAGTTGATTTGGATCAGAGGCAACCTCAACGCTCAAATTTATGCTGAGACGATTGTATCAGACGTCATCGTTCCTCTACAAGTGCAAATCGGTCCCTTATTTCAGTTAATGCATGATAATGCACGACCGCACACCGCAAGAGTTGTAAGACAGACTCTCGCCGCAGCTAACATCAATGTCCTGCCCTGGCCTGCTCAGTCGCCAGACTTGAACCCGATTGAGCATGCATGGGATATGCTACAGAGAAGAGCTCTGCCGAATATGGAGGGTATCCAGTCGCAAGAAGACCTTTTTTTGTTGTTGCAACGAACATGGGCGGCCATTCCACAGCGTGATTTGGATGAACTCATTTTGAGTATGCCAAACCGATGTTCTTGTGTTGTTAGTGTTCGCGGTAGAAACACGGATTATTAATTGTTTAAGTTACCCAATAAAATTTTAAAGAAAACTGTTATTTCAGTCTTTTTTTCGAACTTTAATGTTAGTGGTTCAAATGTCAAAAATCCCTTTATTAGGAAAATGGCAAATTTCTTTATTAATGCAAAGGTGACTTGGTTTATCGTTACTGTGACAAACGAAAACACTTTATTTGATGAATCCTTAAAGAAAATTTTAATTAATATCAATCAGGAGAAAAGTTATTGCAAAAATATATGTTGATCCCTAGACACTTTTGATGTGTGTATTATGTCTGAAATAAATAAGGCTTTCAGTTACGATTGATTTCATAACAGTAACTTTTGTTCCACGCACTTTGGGAAAACAAATGATAATCACTCTATACAAAATAACAATTGAAAATCAAAACTTTTGATATGACATTTGGCAATATGTGATATTCAAATTTCATCCAAATCCGTTCAGCCGTGTTAGTGTACAGTAGCCTATTTTCTTCACGAAAACAATAAAAGACCTTTTCAATTTACATAAAATTGGCTGTCAATTGAATTTGTACGCAATTTCTAAAGTCAAATTACAATCGATCGTGTCAAATTCTATTTGTCTTGTATGGAAATAATATGAGACAGCATCAATAAAATACGAAGAATACAGAATAATTCAGCGTGACATCAATATACAAATACTGACTGAAGCTTACGTGACATTGACGTTTTAACCAGTCCCTAACAATTTTCTTTATTTAGATACTTATTTTGCTTATAAAATTTACCGTCTTGTCGTTGGCATCAATTTATATTATTTGATTGAGCGACAGATTAGCCTGAAATACTGTGCCTCGTGTGTCATCTCCACAGATTCCACATAAGTAAGCATTAAATTAAATTATTTTTATTAAATTAATATTAGAAATCAATTCCAGAATCAATGGCGTGTTCATTTGTTTCTTCTTTACTTTAAACAGCTCTATTTGCAAGCCAAATCGAAATTTAAATAAAATCTTTGATAAGTTACCTCCTTGGTTGCTGTATGTCGAAGTAAAAAGTTTGTTCCATTTTTAAATTACACGTCGATATGAACTTTCATAGTCGACAGGATTTTCATACACATTGCCGGCCGGATGCTCATAATATATGTATTTGACCAGTAAAGCATTTTCGGTTTATGTTGAAGAAATTTGTCAAAATAATGCTTGAATTTCAAAACATGTCTGAGAAAAAAATAAAGATTATACGGACTTATAGCCATTAACCAGTACTTTCTTATATGAACTCTTTAAACAAGGTGTTTTACTAGGTAAAGAAACAGAACTCATTGTTTGGCCGCCATTATTACCAAGATTAACATAGCTTACGAGCTAAACCTTCACGTCCAATTGATAGGCCTACAAAATGTAATCGTTTATTTATGTAAATCACGTAGATAACGTTTATCCCGACTCAATGTTCTGTCAGATTTAATATACTGACTCAATTTTGTCCAGGGGAATATTATATTTTTATGTTTGTTCGCGGATAACGTCGTTGTTTATGAACCGATTTTGATTATTCTTTTTTTGTTTGAAAGGGTAAGTTCCCAAGGTGGTCCCATGTAAATGATATTAATTTTGCTTGGATAGTTTTTGAGTTAACTTCAGTAATACATATTTTTCCCACTTAGTTTATATGGATGATAATTATGATAATAACTTCCTGTCACTGATATTTGCATAGCAAGTAGTGGTAGGTATTTGAATTTGTATGGGGTACAACAAAAAAGTGAAAAATAAAAACTTTTTTATAAAAAAATAAAACCGACTTCCAAAAAAAACACTACAAAGTGAAAAATAACTTTAATTTCGGAAGTCGGTGGCAAAAAACGAAAATTAAAAACCAAAGACACCTATTTCCGAAATTAAAGTTTGTTTTCACTTTATAGTGTTTTTTTTGGAAGTCGGTTTTTATTAGTGTTTACTTTGCTAGACCTACCTTAAACGGGATCAAGAAACCCCAATAAACCTCCCATAAACGATAATCCTGGATCCGCCAGTACATCCTCTTCACCTTACAGTAACGTTTATTACTTTTGAATTTTGTCACCATTAATCTCTTTTTGGATGTAATACGTCCACGTTATATTTTAGACTTTGCTGTTGCAATTAGGAATACAAGTGGACAAGTCGCAATCGCTTTCGAAGCTATTCGTATTTTTACAGCGACTTTACACAGATTTGAAATAAGCTTTTCAGTTACTAATGTCAATCAAATAGATTTTTGACTTTTTTACATCGATCACTAATAAAGAACTAGATACACAATCAGTGGCAAAAAATGTCCTCACCGAATGAGCACCCACTTGAACATTTGGGTGCGCTTTTGATTTAGTAGCATTTGAACGCTCCGACGGTAAACATGCCACATACTATCGGTCGTAAAAATTTATTGCGTTTTGAACATAGCTTTGTGAAATAAACTTTAAGCATTGCGTTTAAGGTTGAATTTACATTAATGTATATTTATTTAAACTATTATTACTTAAACAAAATTTGGTGACACTTTTAAGAGAAGTTTTGTTTGGGATTGTGTATCTAGTTCTTTATTAGTGATTGATGCTTTTTTATCATCGGTATCACTGATATAATGTCACTTTGTCTAGGTCCTAAGGTTCTAAAAGCCTATTCAGATATAAACGATATCGCTGTCCCGCTCGGTAGCGATACTGGTTTGCCTTCTGGTTAGTCACTTTGGACCAGTATCGCTACAGCGATATCACGGTGATATCGCTTATATCTGAATAAGCCTTTTTTTTTTTTGTTGGAAATTATCAAATACCTTCTCCCGCTCTGGGCGGATCGGGAGGGCGTGTCAGACTCTTACTGACTAAACCGACCCACCCGTGTTCCTTCAGTTGCCAGGGCCCACGGTATCCCTATTGGGCTTGCCCGCGACCCCGGTAGGAATCAGCCCTAGCGGACCCCGTCAGTTGTGCTGACATCTCTTTGAGACGCGCGTGGAATACAACGCGCCGTCGACCCGGGCCTGGTCCTTATTGGACGGCGAGCTACCCATTGCTCACCGTCCACAATCTGAATAGGCCTTAAGAGGGTTTATTCTGAAAGTTGGCAACGTCGCAAATAGATGTCAAATATTTCGCTGTTTTGATTAATTTAATAATATTTCTGTATGGAAATAAAAAATGTGGCTAACTAGCGAACTAGAATATTGATTAAGAAATGCAACAATTAATATCGTAACAGCGAATAGTTAGTTGTAGATGTAAAAAAAGTTTTTGGAAACTTTTTAAATGCCTTTTTTACACCTAAAACGGGTACAACATCATATTCAATGTTATAATAATGCAATTCATTATTAATATTCTAGTTAGTTAGCCCCATTTCTTTTTTCCATACAGTATTATTTCCAAATTAATCAAAACAGGCAACTATTTGACAGATATTTACAACGTTGCCAACTTTTAGGATGCGTCGTCTTAAGTGTGGCTAAGGTTTTCGTAACTCGACCATACCTTAGTTACTATTCTATTGATGCAGATTATGATGATGAGAAATGACTGTTGGTTTTATAAATACTAATAATTAAAAACATGCATAATCAGTTTAATGTTCCCACTGCTGGGACACAGGCCACCTCTGTGAGAGGGAGTGGGCCGTATACCGCCATACGGGCCCAGTGCAGGTGTGTGGATGTCACATGTCTTCGAATTGTTTGTTCTAGGACATGCTGGTTTCCTCACGATATTTCCCTTCATCGGTTTTAGCGCTAATTAAATACAAAATGTTCTGTTCCAAAAGTATGTGATAAAATTGTAAACAAATCCTGTTCAGGTATAATTCTTACGCAATCACTTACTAAAGGAAATTAGTTCCACTTTATATCTCATCACTTTTTCCTACAATTATTGTTTGCATTAATAAATTGGTAATTGAGAAATATTTTTATTGAAATATTATAACCTAAATTGTCGGCTGGCCCTTTTTTTTTTTTTTTAGTGGGAAATCATTACTTCTTCCGCTATCTGATAACTATTTGGCCTCAATTATTATTCACAAAAACGCGTTTTCGTTTGTTTTTTGCCTTGATGCAGTCCTAGGAAATGTTGAATATTTTATTATTATTACAGAAAAACTAAAGAAAAAAAAATGCTGTTAAGATTTAGTTCCAGTGCAAACCTAGTTTACCCGGGCTTATAATCAAATCCAAGCACATGATTAATGTATAAGTAGTACTACAAATTAGTACGTTTTCAATTCATTTGTTTACATTTATAACAGAGACTTTTGGAACAGAGTATATTTATACATTATTCAGTGTTAAAACAAAGTGATACGTACCACTCATAAAGTTGTAGATGAGCGGGTTAACGGCGGAGTTTGCGTAGCACATGACGTGGCTGATAAGTGCTATGCAAGTCATGACGTCAGTTTGTTGCACGTCGTATGCCACCCTGGGGAAGAAACATAGGTTAAGAGGACTTTAAAGAATTAATGCTTATTTAGTTTTTCATCACAACACAATTAAAGCTTTGGGAAGCAGTAATATTTAAAGCTGTACGTCGATCTATTGGGTGCCTGAGTGGGGGCCTAAAACCGCCACAATTCCTCTAAAACCAATTTATTTTCTGAATTCCCAGCAATTTCTCTATGGTGACACATATTTTAGCTGAATCATATTCAATTCACTTTATCATCATCATTTCAGCCAAAAAACGTCCACTGCTGACCGCCACTTCCACTGATTCCGTGCTGCCTGCATCCAGCGCATTCCTGCGGCCTTACACAAGGTCATCGGTCCATCTTGTGGGAGGCCTTCTAACGCTTCGTCTTCCGGTACGTGTTGTTTTACGAGCAATGTGCCCCTGCCCATTGCCACTTAAGTTTGGCAATTCTTCGAGCTATGACGGTTACCTGGTTCGATTGACCTCTTTCTCGAAGTTGGACCTACCTAGCTGGACAGTTTGTTCTAGGTAAACATACTCGTCCACAACTTCAAGCGTAGCGTCTCCGATCTTCATGAGAGTGGGTGCATGTTACATGGGCATTTGACATGACCTTTGTATTGTCCATGTTCATTTTGAGACCCACTCTTTCAGAGGCTCTACTAAGGTCATCGAACATTACATATGCTGAGGTCCTCCATGGTCTCAGCCATTATAACTACGAGTATATCGTCGGCAAACCGAAGGTAAGTGATATAAGTACCAATAATATTGATGCCTAGCCCTTTCCAGTCCAGAACCTTGAATACATCCTCCAGTGCAGCGGTGAACAGTTTCGGAGAGATAATGTCTCCCAATCTCATACCTCGCTGATAGGTGTCGAGGTCTGGTCGTGGAGTCACACTGACATAGTGGCGTTTTTGTACAAATATACATGGGATATTTTCGGATACCCCTCGGCAATCCTAATAATCCTATCCTAATCCTTGGCAATTACGAATAATTTTTTTTTGATGACGTCACTATTTGGTCCACCCTGTATAAACAGGGTCAATATTTTTTGACAAATACAGAACTATCTTTCGGAGGCAGTCTTGATCTTGTGTCAAAAAGTTGTAGCTGTTATCAATCTCTCGGACGCATAACTTTTTGCTCAACTCCGTACACGTGTACCCAACTAAGCCACAAACTTTGTCCAGGCCAAGGAAGATAATAATCTATAAGCATAATAACAGCTCCATTGAAAATAGAAACTTATAATTTGAAATCTATAGTCCTAGACGGAAGTTACATTATCAATAAATCCATAACTTTATTTATAAATTAATGATCCGGAGGGATGCAATTTTTAAATATGTCCAACTACTATGTGTCAACTTGATGGTGTAATATCTGTCTTACACCCAATTTCTGGAACGAAAATCAAAGACGTGTCGAAAATAAACCTAACCTAACCTAATGTCAAGTGATCTGATTGCCTGATATTAATACAGTCAAATTATACCATGATATGACAATTTGTTAGCTAACTTCTGTGTTGACTTTTCCAGTTAGATGGTACCCGCCCTCGGGTACCATCTGAATAAGAAGAAACAGGGGCTGTTGTAAGTACACACATCAACACGGTCTAGGGATATTTAAAAAAAAGCGAATTACTATCAATGTGTTAATAAATTATTTATATGACATGTATATATTTAAAAGATACGTTATTTATTGATTCATCCGTGAACAGCACATTGGACCATTGCTCACGGCCCCAGTCCACGTGGTTCCGAACCCATTCTAATCTTCGTCCACGATTGCCTCTCCGTAAAGGTGGGACCCGGAGTGGTCTACGAGAGCGTAGATTGCTTTCATGCAGTCGCCTTCTTACAGTTTGATCACTCACAAGCACTTGGTGTTCCACTCGCAGCCTTTGGACCAATTGAGTCGCCGTTGCATTTGGTTGAGCTCACGCAGTAATTTGCAAAAATCGGTCTTGTCTGGGGGTAGTGATGCGACTTGGCCCCCGGTGCCTCTCCGCTACTTCACCTGTGGCACGATAGCGTGTCCACAATCTTGAAATTACATTTTGGTGGGTCCCTATGGCCTCAGCAACATTACGCTGAACAGACCCAGCTTCCAGCATTCCCACAGCTCGTAACATCTCCGCCCTCGTCAAATATTGGCGTTGCATGGCTACAATACCTCAATTTTAACTTTATCTTTCGTTTAAAAATGAAAAAAAACTGTAACTAAACGTAATTCGTATTGTTTTCTAAATTTCGCACAAATGAAAATTCCCTCTCCTACACATCAAGACATTTTTATGCCACCGAAACAAAAGAATTTTCAAAAATTTGAATTTGGAATTTGTCTGAGATAAATTACAAACAAATCGGTGTATAAAAGATTCCAATGCGGCCAGTACTTTTCGAGTTATTTAATTGAGTATGAAATATCCCTAGACCGTGTTGATGTGTGTAGTAGACAGGGCAAGAAACCTGCTTTCGTTTCATTGTTTCATACTCAAGTTAGCGGTCCTATAACAACACCAACATTAAATGATGATAAAAATTATTTTACTATTTACACCAGGTACTAAATTAAATGACTAACTAACTATACAAATAAATACAAAAACAAAAGGACACTGCGAATTTCACCAATGAAATTGAACGCGTTCAGAACATTTAAACGCTGTCAGTGTACAAATATTCCATAGCAATTTTGACACAAACGCTTGAGGGTCTCAGCAATCGCAGCAGTGGCGCCAGAGCAGCCCTTTCTTTCGCTACTTTGATAAAAATGATTGATGGTCTTATAGTTGCCCTTGAACTTTTGCTTTAAGGAACAAAGACCTCTGCGCCATCCTTTTGAGCAAACACCCAAAAGTTAACAAGATATCACTCGATCTTAATTAATAAAATGTCCCTTAACAACAGGAGGAGCTCACGCGAATTAATTAAAAGTGACAAAAATTGTCAAGGGATAAAATAATATCCTTGAAGAAACATTGTTCTAAAATATGACTTTAATAAATATTTCTTTCCGCCTTCGAAAATTCGAAAGAATAAAGAATTTCGTAGGAAGCGGTTGCTAAGGGTGCTACTTTAGAAATGATAAAGCGATTTCACGACAACCTGATTCCGGTTTTTTTTAATAATAGTCTTTCCAGCGTGAATATATAATTATGAAGGGATGGCGAACCTTTTTGTACCTGCATGCCAAAACGAAACTGCATTGCACTTAAAGCCGCGTCTCCACTAGGGCCGCGCGGCTCCGTGAAGCCAAGCCGCGCGGCCGAGCCTCGTGAGTTTGTAAACATACACACTCTTAGAGGCTCAGCCACGCGGCCCCGTTTACGGTCTCGAGCGATGCGACTTACGTCAAAAGCGACACGTGCACGCATCATCTGTTTTCACCCGTCGCTCAGCATGTCGTATCGTGCTAACTCATGGAGTCATGGCATGCTCTAAACAACTTCTTTCATTTGTTTTGACAGCAGTCGCTGTCACAGGATGCGTGTCGCTTGAGCGTGTGGCTCGAGGCCGAACATCTTCTCTTTTAATTGTTTTAGGCTACACTAAAATCGCAGAAAAATCGAGAAAATAATGCTTTCACTCTTGCTCTTGTTTCTTATTATAAATCGACCTTTAGATTTCGCACTTCAATAGTTCAATCAATGCCATAATCAGAATTGTCAGTCGCATGACATTCGTGGCACGCGTGCAATAGGTACGCCATCCCTGCTCTAGCATAAAGCTAATTTAGCTAGAAATTTTAACTGGATTTTACCACACCACACCATTGCATTGTTAGTAGTTGCAAGGTAATTGCCCGCATACCAAATAGCTTGTTCGACTGTAACCCATCCAAGAAGTCTTCAAGATAAGATAAGAATAATTAATAGATATTTATCTGTATAATTGAACAAGATATTAACCATTTCAAAGTGAAATAGACTGGAAATTGGCATAATAATGGATAACGTTTAATTTTCTCGACCTACAGCTCAGAACCTGAGTGGAATATAAATTGTACTGTTAAAATGCTTTCGTTGTTTGTTTCTTGAACTTATTGACCTTACTCGATGGATAATAATTGTTTCGTCTGTTTCGTGGAAACCGTAAATTGCTGTAGCTTAGGGCCAACTTTAAAGCTGAAAATAATCTATTTTTTTTTTTTATCGGGCAGATCATTGATCTTTTTTTTTTAAACAGGTTTCTGTGGTATAGCAGGCAAATATAGTTTTTTAAATATTATTTTGTCTTGTCAATCATTTAGCAGTTTAGTAAACAGACGGTATATAATTAGAATAAGAACGTCAACCGAGGTGTTTTCGATTTGAACATAAACCATTTTTTTTCTTTCATATTCTGTCCCTCTCCTGGGCAAAGGCCTTCCTTCGTTCCTTCCACTGGGTAAGATAATTATAAACCCAACATTATACTAAAATAACCTACGGAAGAACTTGTTTCGTACACAGCATCATCATTTTTCAGCAGCAAGACGTTTACTCCCGCGTGACGTCTCCGAAGACTGGCCTATCAACTGGTAATACGCTTACAGCATCTAGCGAATTCTCGCGACGTTCACAATCACCGAGAAACTAATGTTAGTATTGAAGTTTTTAGTCTCTTCATGTTGGATATAATTGACGCAGTCGCACTACGGCCGCCACCCGTTACGTCCGTTTATGGCCCTATTGTATATGGAAGATGCATTTTTTTGAGATCGTTCGCATGACGGTCAACGGCCTTCATAATTAGCGATTAGTCGCTCTACGTCCGTCAGTCAAGTACAGTCACCGCAAAGTACGCAAACTATTTTGTGTGACACCCCCTCAAAAAGCACGTAAAGCCGTTGTTCCTGCGCCTGATCTCTCCTCCATCGTGTTGGATCGCTGTCTCATCGGAAGGGAGTGCAACTGTGTTTGTGCACAAAAAAACAAACTTTAATATCTCCGTTAAGACCAGGCACTCTAAAGACAATTTCCACGTGGCGGAGCTTGCGTGCATCCCGGCACTCCATGTGCTAAACGCTAAAAGTTGAATACCGCGTGCGTTCTTTGATCGTGATCGAGCACGGAATTAAATGGCGTAAGTCGCAATTCTTATTTTGTTTATAACTAAAGTAATAATTGATCTAGAGAAAAAATATTTTGTGGCTGGATATTAAAATATATTTTATTACTGTAAATACTTTTTTTAGACATAAAAGCCGAGTAAAATTCATTTTATTTAAATAATCTTTAAAAAAAGACATGATTTTGGTCTAAAATGTTACAATTAGGTACGTAGCTACACAACTGTCTTGTACATGGAAAGAAAAAGATCCAATAAATCATATGTATACTAAAGTTTCATTTTGATTGTATGCATGACTGTTTCAGAGTATAAACTTTGCCAAAGCCGAATGGCTTCTCTGGGACTTTAGCGGTTGCAACTTAACATACGATTTAGGGAACCTCCTCTCGCCGTAACGGAAATTAGTTCGGGATGACAATTATTATGATTATACCTACTATGTTGGCAAAACAGGTACTTCACATCACATAATATCTTACCTCAACACAGAGAGCAGATGCACGGGGAAGTAGCAGACAGCAAACATGACGACCACTGCCACTAGCATCTTGGCAGCCTTCCGCCTCGAACGCAGCTGACCCTCTGTAGACGCGTTCGTGTGGATTGAAGGTGTAGTGCGCCGGTTAGCGGCCAGCCCTATACACAGAAATGAGAGGACTGATAAAAATAATCAGCCTGTATCCACGGTATGGCAGAGGGCACTGCTAGTATGGAGAAGAAAAGGTCTGGCAATTTAAGATATACCTACAACGTGTTCCTTTTGATGTCCCAAAACTTTGAGGTTATAATCAGTGTCTCCAGTAAAAAAGGGCACAACTCAAATTCGTCACTTTTCAGGAGAGGCAAAAAACAACACTTTTAATGTTTTTTAGTATTTCGCAATTAAAATCATAACTTCTTTCGACTTTGTATTGTAGATAAAAAATTGCCCTTTCCTTTAATAGTAATCACTTCCACATTCAGTCACTCCTACTATATTTTTTTTAGGTTTTTCTCGAGTTGTTCCCTTGTTAACGAAGTGTTAAGGGAATAACGTTACTTATACTAGTCAGGTTGGTCGTATTTAAAGTAATATTGCGAGTTATTCCCTTATTTTATAAATGCCTAAGGGCCTATTTCACGATGTCCGAATAGCCACTACATACCGAATAAATTAAAAAATGGAACAGAATTTGTATGAAATTATCTGCCAAGTAAGTTAATAGGAACTTAATCGTAGGTGGTGAAACAGGCCCTAAGACAAATATAGTAACGACTTATTTCCTTCTGCTATCGATCAAACAAAAAATCTATAATTAAACAATAGTCTAGAAAATCTTTTATTTATTTATTAAGTCTATACTTTAAATAAAACATCTAACAGTAAAAGAGATTGTAAAAATGAAAAAGGATGAAAAGGAAGAAAAGTGCCTATAACAGGAAATTCTCTGATAACTACAGGGCCAATGTGTTAAGCTGTTCTGGAAACAGATAAGATTGGGTCACGGAGTGACAGGACCCATCGAGAAGGATTATTATAAGAGAAGAAGATGGATGTTTACTAAACGAAGAATGAAAGGTCTTGGACACTAGAAGGGATACTTTGGAAGTTTATTCAGTTGTTAGGATAGTGTGCAAGGAGTGGGTAACTGGACAAAAGCAAGTTTTGAAGACTAGCTCAGATGCACGTGATGGAAATGAAATAGAAATAGATGAGATTGTTAGATTGTTGAAAGGAATGAAAATTGGGAAGCTCAGGGAATGGCAGAGTGTCTGCTGAAATAATATAATAATAATGTGTCTGGTAACGGGGTAGGAGCAAGCCTGTTGTGACGGATCTTTAATATGTATTGGAGAAAAATGCCCGTGCGCCGGATGAAAGGTGGTTTTTTTGGTGCAAGGCTGTAATCGTACCATTTTATAAGGGAAAAGACTCTCAGCAGGAGTCCAAAAACTGTCACAGCATTAGTCTTTTGAGTGTTGTCTGCAGACTCTATGCGAAGGTTTTAATAAATAGAGTAATAAGAGCGATATATGAGAAAATATTAGATGTGCAGGCGGGATTTAGATAGAAAATGGGCTGTATGGATCAGATCTCTTTAAGGTGCATAGGCGAAAAACATCTGACAAAGAACAAGAAAGTCTAGTGTGTTTTCTTTGGCTTAGAGAAGGCCTATTACATGGTGTGGAGGGAAGAACTGTGGTCAACACTATCCGTGTACGGTGTGGACTGGCGCTTGGTACGGGCACTTTAATATTTCCACAAGGATACCAATGCTTGTTTTATGATAAATGGGGTATGCACAGACTGGTTTTGCATCTCAAGGGCTGTCACGTCACCGTGGATGTTCAACATGCACACGTATAGCTTTTTGCTAAATTTGAAAGGGGGTGGGTGCGGATTGAGCATGAATGAGTTGCCTGTCAAATACCTTCTCTACACAGATGATCAAGTTCTACTTGCATCGTAAGCTGAACGGTTGCAAGACATGGTGACTGTGATGGATGAAGCATATAATTTGAAAGGGATGAATATGTTATTATTCGGAACTTATTCACATTGAATAAGACGAAGCTTATGGTATTTGAAAGAGAAGAAGATGTATCGGTGTGTGATGTAAACATAAATGATAAGAGTATGGAGAAAGTAAGTGTAATAATGTATTTGGAGAGTCAGTTTACAAGGAATGGAAAGTGGAATGATGAAGATGTGGAAAGGAAAGTAAATGCGGGAAATAAAGTGAATAGTAGTAGTGTATACATGCGATTGTGATCAACCAGTCGATGTCCAAAAGGGCTCGACTAGCTGTTCACAATGTGGTGCTGGAGTGCTGGTGCCTATGTTTATGTATGAAGTGAATGTTGGATGTGGCAGAAGAAGCATGACAGTAGAATAAATGCTGTGGAAATGCGTTCCTTGCAAAGCATGTGTGGCGTGACTATGAATGATAGGCTGTAAAATGGCAACGGTGCGGTTTAAAAGAAGATGTAATGACAAAAATTTAAAAGAGTATGCTTAGATGGTTTGGTCATGTTGAGAGGATGAATGAAAGGCGAGTAACAAAAGGTATTTACAAAGCAGATGTGAGTGGAAATACCGGGAGGGGACGCCCTAGAAGGACATATAGTGACCTAATTGGTGATGTTCTTCAGAATGCTCAGGTACTCGTAACTCGTGCGTGTATGACCAGATGTATGAACGTAAACGAAACAAAAGGAGTATGTAAAGCTAAGTAAGTTTATATATGTATATACATATGTTTAAATAAATAATTTCAATTGTCCTCGCTGTCCTCTTTATTGCCCGGTACAAAACTTAAGTCAGGATCGTCTTCTGCTCTTTGCGGTTCTGAAGTCAGCAAATTCTTATAGAAATCGAGATATTCTGTGTATATAGATGGTAGAACTGTCACTATATATATGAATACTAGCTTAATGATGTTATATCACTTTTAAAAACTTGAAAATTAATACGCGTAACACTGATTTAATTATTACAAAATAAATTAGCAAATTACATATTAAGGAATAAAACGACTTATTTCTAAAAACAGTACACCACACGCTAATCCACCAATAGCGATAAAGTGTTTAGTGGGGATATACCGCTTGAGACTTCCTGAAGCAAACGCAACAAATGCAGTTGTTCCCTTTCAAACATGCTTACCAAATGGATTATCTACATTTATTTCTTACTATATTTAAAAAACTTTGGAACTACATGAGTTGTGTCTTTTTGTAATTAAGTTAACTGTATTTATGCCTTTTAGTTCGATTGTGTTTTGGGGTTTCTTGTAGTTATGTCTATTAAGCAGTGAAATTTACTTGATATCTAGAGATGTGCCTTTAGACGCAGTCGAGTTATGCCTTTGATATATTACCAAAAAGTATGTTAGGATGCAGCTAGAGTTATGTCCTTTTGATATGTTATGTAACAGAACACGTAGATTACAATGGTGCTATAAAAACAAAAGGGCATAACTCGACTTATGCCGTTTTTGACTGGAGGCACTGATTATGTTATAAGTAAAATAAAAATAATAAGAGTCCCAGAACAAAGTGTTCCAAAAATACGTAGTTTCGAAGATAAACTAGACTCTCGATGTGTGTATCTAAGGTTCATTGATAAGTACGAGTAAATAATTTTCATTCAAACCAATCATTTATATTCAAAGCTAAGAAAATGCGACGATGTCATGTTTTTTTAATGGATAAAAATAATCGGAATTAAATGTTTTTTTCTTCTTAATATTAAGGGAGGTCGATTGCCATTTTATGTAAATTACGCGATTAAAGTACCTCGCTGACCCTAGACAAGTTGCAATCGCTTTCAAAGCGTTCGTATTTTACAACTACTTTCAACATGATTTTTATAAGCTTTTCGATAACATACGTCAATGCAATGTAGTTTAGACTTTTCAAAATTAAAGTGGCTGAACTGACAAAATGAACGTGGCTGAACTGTTAAAATTAACGTGGCTGAACTGTCAAAATTATTGTGGTTGAAATATCAAAATTAACGTGGCTGAACTGTCAAAATTAACGTGGCTGAACTGTCAAAATGCACGCGGCTGAACTGTCAAAAATAAAGGCATTGCGATCGATTGCCATTATAAGTGGGCTAGGCAATTACGCCGCATGTTTTATTTCATATGTCAGTCTTAATTCTGTACCCTCAGTGAAAAGTGGTACAAGTCAGAAATGATAGTTTTGAGAAATTTTAATTTAAAGTTTTGCATTTTTTAAATGGCTACAACTTTTTTATTACTGACTATTTTTTTGATGTTTTTACTTTTATCGCTGCGAAATTGTTATTTTTATATCGGATATGCTTTGATTGTGTTAAAAATTAATTAGAATTTGAGATAATTAAAAAAAACTAGACTTATATCATGAGCCACAATTAAGTTCCTATGTGTATAATGTTATAATTTAAATTATATCATTTAACACATTGTATAATGCACTGGTGTTGAATGTTACAAGTATTTTTTAAACAACTTTTTGATAACAATAAAGACAACAATAATAAAAACACTAGAACTAATTTTGATTAGAAAACATTAAGATTTCATTGGTACCGTGTCTTTTTAGTGCGCTGTAATAAAATTAAACTTATATCACTTTACACACATTAAATACAATAAACGACGAAGTGTATTTTGATTTATCTTTATTTATATCAAAGGAATTACAAAACTTTTAAGGTGTAAAGTAATATAAGTTCAATTTTATTTCTTTTGTAGGGGCCTAATGTGTATTTATACTGTCGGGGTCTATTTTCATTTAAAAACCGGGTGAATAAAAGTGTGAATATGTACTTTAAGTATATTTTTATAATTTGTTATAATCGGCAGTCATATCAGTGGTTAATGATTAAAGGAAATTACTCCTTAAATCATTAACCACTATAACAAAACAACAAGCCCATCTAAGAAAAAAAACACTACTAAACTGGTTCCATAATAGTTAACAACTACATTATGTCCTTAAGTGGTTTAAAACATTAGCATTAGGGTCAGGATTTAGACGTTACTTATTAATCAATCATTTTTCCTGAGATCACCTAGATAAAACATACTTAATGTCTATTGTGCAAAGCCAGCTTGCAAAACTGAAGACCGATAGCAGCATCGTATCGACCAAACCTGAAATATTGAGAGAGATGGAGAGTTTCTATGGACAGTTATACACGACAACCAGTAACCCCGTAACGAATCCGGCAAATGACCCAAGAGCTATTTGGCTCGACACTAGACCGAAGACATCCCGGCCGTGAGCTAGTACGAGATTAGTATTGCTCTGAAGCAGCTTAAAAACAAAAAGGCGCCGGGTGATGACGGAATTACGGCCGAACTCCTGAAGGCCGGTGGAAAATCCGTTCTTAAGGCCCTCCAGAAGCCGTTCTATTCCGTCATACTCGAAGGTCAAACGCCACATGCATGGAACAGAGATGTGGTAGTACTCTTCTTTAAAAAGGACGACCATGCCCTGCTTAAGAACTATAAGCCCATCACACTTCTGAGCCATGTCTACAAGCTGTTTTCAAGAGTCATCACGAACCGTCTCGCACACAGGATTGACGACTTCCAGCCTCCCGAACAAGCCGGATTCCGTATAGGCTTCAGCACTGTAGATCACATACATACGCTGCGGCAGGTTATACAGAACACCGAAGAGTATAACCCGCTTCTCTGCTTAGCGTTTGTAGACTACGAGAAAGCCTTCGATTCGATTGAGACATGGGCTGTACTGCAGTCTCTTCAATGTTGCCAGATCGACTATCGGTACATCGAGGTGCTAAAGTGTCTGTACGAAAACGCCACTATGTTAGTCTGACTCCAGGATCAGGGCATGAAACCTATTTTTCTGCAGTGAGGTGTGAAACAAGGAGATGTTATCTCTACGAAACTGTACACCGCCGCACTGGAGGATATCTTCAAGGTTCTGGACTGGCAAGATCTAGGCATCAACATCACTGGCGAGTATATTACTAACCTTCGGTTTGCCAACGACATAGTTATTATGACTGAGATAACAGACGACCTCAGTACAATGCTTGATGAACTCAGTAGAGCCTCGGAAAGAGTGGGTCTAAAAATGAACATGGATAAGACAAAGGCAATCATGACTAATACCCATGTAACACCCAATCACGTGTAGATCTGAGACTCTACTCTCGAAGTTGTGGACAAGTATGTTTACCTAGGGACAATCTGTCCAGCTAGGTACGTCCAACTTCGAGAAAGAGGTCAATCGTCGAATCTGACTAGACAGCTTTCGGGAAGCTACGCAATATCTTCTCGTCCCACATACCGCAGTATCTCAAGACGAAAGTCTTTGACCAGTGCCTGTTGCCAGTGATGACCTATAGCACTGAAGCGTGGTCGCCCACAATGGGCTTATCAGAAGGTTAAAAGTCATCCAAATGCAATGGAGAGGGCTATGCTTGAAATTTTCCTACGTGATTGAACCAGAAATGAAGAGATTCGCAGGAGAACCAAGGTAACTGACATAGCCCAAAGAATTGCCAAACTTTAGTGGAAATGGGCAGGGCACATTGCTCGTAGAACGGATGGCCGATGGGGCTGAAAGGTTCTGGAGTGGCAACCGCGTACCCGAAGATGAAGCGTTGAAAGGCCTCCCACAAGATGGACCGATGAGGTCATCGGTCCATCATGTGAAGGCCGCAGGAATCCGCTGGATGCGGGAAGCACAAAATCGGTGACCATCGTCTAATTTTGGTAAAATATGGACGCGTGCTCTGGTCACTCACGCCAAAACGGGACTAGCCGACTGCCGTTCTCGCTTTCTCACTGCGGAGACGCCCGTGACAGAAAGAGACAGACATTTTGAAGACGAAACTGCATATATCACTTTACACAATAATCACTATTGATCGGTTTCTAAAAATCCTATACTACAGCGATATAAATAAATTTACATTATTAAGAACTAAACGTGTTACTAAAAATGTTTCACGTGTAATTTGATAAAGGTTGAGTTGTATCACTTAACACGTTGGTGGTATTTAATGCTGCTTAAACGAAATATATATAATTTGAGTTATATTATCATTCACAATTGATAATTGTATGGTATTTTTTGTGTCACTTAATATAAATTGTATTGTATTAACAAGCACAAAGCTCATGTAATTAATATTAAATGTGTCAAGTATTACAAATCGAGATAGCCTTATTTACACGTACTTGTTTAAGTTTAAGCTTCAGTTCAATTTAATATTACTAAAGACATATCAGTAGACACAAAAATTATCATCAAAATTCATCTAGAATGCAACTTGTATCATTCAGCACGAAACTTATTTCCCGTTCTATAATAGATAGAGTTAAACCGATTAGATAGAAAAATAGAAAAAAAAATAAGCTTCAAGATTGTATACACAACTCAAAACTGCTACAAGTCGAGATATATCACTTTTCACTGAGGGTACAGAATTGTAGCTATGCATGTGAAAAATGTTTTAGTGTGCGTAAAGGCGGCTTGACCTTGTACGTGCATCAAACACATAATTAGGACAATCACCTTTATGAGATAAAACAATTATACTTTACTTAACTTCTGTGAAGTGTTTCGAGTGTATTAAAATATAACTACAGAATTCTAAACAGAAATGTAGCAGCATAATATTTTAAACTCTTTGCAGGACTCACTAACGGCTACCAACCAACCACGTGCACTAACAATGTTAGTGACAATAGAATACTAGGCTAAATTGACTAGGTACATTGGATTAGTGTTTGTATTTTTATGTTAATTTTAAATTGTGCGTCTTATCTTATTTTCTTTCTATGGCAAAATTATACACATCAGAAGGACATCTAGCGTTAAGGGGAATAGTAAATAGAAAAAGAAGAATAGTAAATAACAGAGCAAATCTTACAATTCTTGCAGTTGCTATGTCCTTGAGGTGTCGAGCACAGCGTATGTGACTCCGTATGACCTGGGATGTTGTCTGATCTCCAGAGCACCCTCACGATCTGGCAGTACGCTATCATCATCAGGAACAGTGGAAATCTGGAAACAAAACAATGTTGAGGTGCCGTGTTTCCAACCTTTTGTTTCTGAAGTAAACCTTCTTGGCTTATGTATACGGTCTGTTTGAGGTGGGCTGAACAGATAGGCAGTCAGATCAAATGCTATAATAAAAGCATGCTTGTGTGCTAGTAAGTAGCATGCTTATTTATGGCATGCTCTCCGACATGTAATCCTACTCTTTTCGCACACATATATGCTAATTTGATCTGATTTAGCATGTGTATTCCAGGCTTTATCATCTTTACAAATTAATGAGGATGCTTATTTATATCCAGCGAATTCTAATCAGCCTCACGACCTTCCTTGCTGACCGGTTTGATATATTAACCTCAAACAAAAGTCCTCCAAGCTTTTCTTCTAATGCTTTTGAATTTAAACCCCTTCAGTTTTAAAATATTCGTAAATTATAAGGCCTTACTTTAACGTTACCTCAAGTAAAGAGAATCGGAAAGTAGGTACTTTTGCAATGAGAATCGAAGGGTACTTGAAAATTCTTTTACCTACATTCCCTTTGATGTTCCTATATGGATTTTGAACTTTAAAACCGAGAGCAGGTTTAAAAGCTGGAGCTTTTTATAGTCCTGTTAAAAGGCTTTGTTAAAATCCCCAAAGCAAATGCGGCCAAAAACGGTCAATCTAGGTCAATAAGAATGTCCTATTAAAATGAGTATCAATAGTAAATCTACGAGCTCGTGGCAAAGTAATAACAGCCTCAAGGGTCGATCGGACGTTAAGCTAGGCTTGCCGCGGTCGGTATGGATTGGTGACCTTTAATTTTGCACATAGAAACGGTGTCCCAGCCTCGGAAAGCACGTAAATCTATTGGTCCCAGTCCCAGCTGTCATATAAAGATCTTTGGCATTCGTTACGGATAGACAGAAGCCCGAAAGCCCGAAAGGTCAGATAGGCTTTATAAAATACTGGTTTCAGTTGCATCCGGTTAGACTGGAAACCAATCCCAACTTAAAGTAAAGGCTAGACTGATAAGTATTTAGAACATAATGCCCATCTCTTTCCAACTCTTATAGTTTGACTGAGACCGTTGCTTCGAGCCTTAGGAATGCGGGACGAGGCGGGGGGGCGTAGCTTTGAGGAATGAGCGAGCAGGCTGCACTGCCCCCGTCGGGAGTCGGCCACAGGTGCCTCGACCACTGGGGGCGTAAGCCACGGACCCGTCTCGCCGCGCACATACCTCAGGCGCGTAATAGCGGTGTCAGTGAAACTATACTTATAATAAAGGACAATAACAAAAGACTCACGTGTATAAAAACAGTGCCTTAATGATATGCCACTTGAGATCACTTTCGTCTGACCAGGTAGAAGTGCACTGCATGAAGTACTGTACGTTGAAACGAAGCTGCATCTTCCTCTGCACTTGGAGAACCACGAATTCTGGTACATCTGGTGGAGAAAATGTTGAGTTGAAGTGAAAACGGTGGAGATTTGGACATAAGCCTTCATGTTAATCAGTTTATTGCATGATAGGTGTTAATAATAGCTATGATTGGTGAATAGATTGTCTATCATATAATTTGCTATGAGTGCACACAAGAAGTTCTAGAACCAAAGAAACCGGCATGTCCAAGAACCAAAAATTCGAAGACATGTGACATCTACTAACCCGCACTGGGCCCGCGGGGTGGATAATAGCTTGGCATTCCCCCTCACAGAGAGGAGGCCTGTGTCCCAGCAGTGGGAACATTATAGGCTGATTATGCACACAAGAAATAAGAATAATTATGGAGTTTAATTTGTCATGTTATAAGACACCAGCTGCAAATGGCAGGTTACGTCATGAGCACATTGCTGGCTACGGCATCGAGCAAAATATATACTATTGATTCCAGAGAAATTATATTTACTTATCATAGTTTTGTTTGGTAACGTCATTTATTATAACGATATTATAAATATAATAAAAAACCGGACAAACTTCTTTAAATAATATCTATAAATTAAAAAAAAAGACGTGTGGCACTCGGGGACTGCCGCGGTAAAGCTATTGCATATTAAAAATAGTTTGGAAAATCCAAAACTGCACGCCTCATACATAACACTCATTCATAAACGAAAAAGAATTTCAAAACATAGTTTCTAACAAAAATGAACAATTTATAACTTTTCATGAAGTCGTAATGTCAAAGACTGACAAAGATATTTACTTGGCGGTTGCTAGGCAACATGAAGTCAAAGGTAGGAAATATTTAGATAAAGATATTATATTTTAGTTAGTATTTTATTAATTATAATTAAACTACTTTGAATAAAAGAGCCATTTTCAATAGGGTTCCTTCTACGGCTGAAACGAATGTATAAAAAAAAAAATTACTCAATTAATTGAGTTTATCGCAAGCTACAATGTTTTCAGGGTTCATAAATTGACGGACAGGAATTTTTTTTCAACTATTTTGATGCTTTTTCCATTTCTGCTGCATTAAATCAATAGTTAAAAAGTACAGTATTAATCTCCATTTAATCATCTATACAATGGTATATAAATTAAGTAGGTTCTGTGTACTAGCAGGAGTGTAACAATAAAAACAGTTACAGAAATGGGGCAAAAAAAATTTTTCGATCGTAGAGCACACTCTAATGCTTCGCATTAAGAGTCGTGCAATAACAATATAATATCATAACTGAACTAAAAGTAATAAAAACTATATTATTTGTTTTAGTTTGTGTTTGTACACCAACGACATGATAATCACTGTCAGAAACTTCGACTTTCAATGTTTTTATGAAAACTAGTTTGCATTGAACTTTGAACGTTAAATCTTGCAATATTATTAAAAGCATAAATCACTACGAGATTTAAAAAAAGGTGTTGCTAATTTGGACTGTCTATTGTTTATGGTTTAGACTTCTCTGCCCCTGGAGCAAGCGAAACCACAGTATAATAAAGTAACAGTATTATGTCTCGCCAGTGACCTTGAAATAATTAGGTACCTACGGCCGCTCGGTAGATAAACCTTCCGCATCCGTACGTAACTGCCGCGCACTCGAGACTGTTGCGTACTGATATACACTGAGATTTTGAAGCACGTCGTTTCGTCTGTTACTGTTACTTAATTATACTGTAAAAAACTGAGGGTAAAACAGCTTATAAAGATGACTTGAACAGACATCTAGACGTGTACCTATTATCAACCTTATTCATCTATATTTCGTTCAAAGGGGTTTGAAGATTTTGGCCCTAAAATCGGCCACCATTTTGATTTTTTTTCAAAATCGAGGTGCCCAATAAATGTCATATATTTCGATAGGGGACACTTATACAAACATAAAAGTTCATATACAATACCATCATAAAGGGTCACGTTTCTGAGATATTCAAAGATAAAAATAACAATTGTTATACCGAATTTAAGTATATATGTTGTAGTTACTTCACGTTGATTAAGTTATTTACACATGAATTAATTGAATACACCTCGTGGATAAAACAAGATTTTTTAATCATATTCGGTATAAATAATATCATCCAAGAAGGCAGCGGGAGGCTGAATAAGATTTTCTTGGGTGTCGCGTGCATGCCATGCACCATATAAGACATATACCATATAACACACGTCCTCATTCGGCGGAGGGTATACATATATTTTTGTCTCTTTCGCTCTTAACTAAAATATTACCCATACATGATGCAATTATGTTTTCATAGTTCAATATACTTACCTAAAGGGAAATAAACAAAAAAATCCTTGTTTCAAGGTTCAGTTTTCGACTTATATTTCGGTGAATAACTCCGAAACCTGACGCTTTAGCATATTATGTTATTTGACATTTTTTGTTTGAATAAGTGTCCTCTATCTAAGTATATAACTTTAGATGTTCACCGCGATTCTGAAAAAAAAACAAAATGGCGGCATCATGTTAGGCCACCCTCCATACAAAAATCTTCTAACCCCTTTCAACTGGAACTGCTATCTGACGTGAGTGACGCGCATCATATGATTATTCAAAACGTCAATTCAGAGCATGTCAAAGCAAATTTTGATGCATTTCAAACTGAACAGACTAGTCAGCCATACCGTCTAATAACTTTGTTATGAAGCCACAGGGGAGAACATTTACTGCATTGTTTTGACTGTTTGAAACGGTGGTTTGTGTAGCTGCATGCACCCACAATTTTGCTATAAAATTATCTACCTTTTTGCTTTTTGCAAACATAAGAATAATCAGCCAATGTTCCCAATGCTGGAACACAGGGCTCTTTGAGAGAGAGTGGGCTCTAATTTACCACGCGGCCCCAGTGCGGGTTGGTAGATGTCACATGTCTTCGAATTTTTGGTTCTAGGATAAGTCGGTTTCTTCACCATGTTTTTCTAAACCGCTTTGAGAGCAGTGGTGATGAAAATATTTACATAAGGGTTCGAACGCGCAACCTACAACTCGTAAATCGGGGCCGTTACACTGGGCCACCACTGCTTTTCCACTTTGCTCACCACTTTTTGCTAGTCATGTTATAATTCCGTATAACAGGGGCACATATTAATTAACCGGGAACAAATCCAAACTAAAACTACGGGCTGTGAATACAATAGTTTCTAGAATTTCCCTATCAGAAAACCCTGTACCACTTCGCCAAACGTCGGGATTAAACTCAAGACTCCAAGCTCAGCAGTCGCTCTAACGACCACTAGTCTGAACGAGGCAGTTAAGATACAGATAATATATATATTATAATGCCAGTGACCTTAAGTGGTTAGCTTGTGTATTCTGTACTGAGCATGTCACGCAACGCGTCGCACGTCCAGCTAGTAATAGGACTCGCCCATCCAGGAGCGGTGTTCCAAATTAGATAATTTATTATACATAAAACACAAGGTATTTTAATAAAACACGTATACTATAAGACTAATAATTTAATTATCTTTAAAATGGTCAAGGTTTCAGAAAAATACGGTTTAGTCCACGTTCAACCACCACAATCTTTACCCCCGACCATGTTGAACCCCTAAACGTTGTCCATGTTCAACCCCCCAGGGGTTGGACATGGATTTCAATACATTGGTCATCTTTTCTTTGTCCGTATTCAACCCTTGATAGATTTTGCGTGATCCTCTGTTTTATCCGCGTTATACATACTTTACAAATTAATTTCACTATGCAATATAAACATAATCTAAAATATTCATAATTATATTAAGTTATTAAGAAAATGCTCTTATTTAACATATATTTTTTTCCAAATCATTATCACTACTCGTTTAGACGTGATCTTCAGTATAAAATCATTAAAAGTCGGTTATCGTCGCCTAAAGGCTATATCTTTGTTGCTGAAACTGTCAACGCGATTATTCACGTTTTACTATTTGACATTAATCATTTCGTCGAATAATCTCTTTGACGTCGTGATTTTTTTCTCCTTAAACTCCACCGGAGAACAGTTAACAAAAGCATTTCGTGTGCAGGCATCCTTGCACTACGCAGATAATATGAATTGTTATCGCATAATAAATATCTCTTCGGGGAATACGAGTATGAGTGATGTATAATGTATCGTATTTACTATTCAAAAAAAGCTCAAGAGAATTCAGGTATCAAATATTATAGACGCTTTTTACACCCAAGGGAGACGGCAGGATGATCTTACATCAAACATAGCATTTTTTGTCTTTATTAAAGCGTGAATATTTCATCAAAAGACACGTGAAAGCTTCAGTATAAAATGGCGTTTAAAATGGTTCCAAAAGTGAAATAGATAATTAAATAACGAATTAATTATGAGACAGTGAAGAAACACGGAACAAGAGAGTTTTAGACTTAGGCAGAAATGACATCATTTGGAAATAATTTGGTACTGTTATTAACAAGCAAATGAGGTCGTTATTTTTTAGGGTTTCTGACTCCTAAGAGTTTTAACGGAAACTTACTACAAAGAATGACTTTTTGTCTTCATATTTGTCAGTATATCACAAAGTTCTACATATATCAGGAATTTTAATTGAAAAGATTGATATTGTATATCTATTTATATCTTATCAAATCATCATTATCATCTGCCTAGGCATCCTTTTCTCAATTATGTTGGGGTCGTCTTCCAGTCTAACCGTATGCAGCTGAATACCAGTATTTTATATGGAGCGACTGCCTATCTGACCTCCACACCCCAGTTAATGTGTAACACGATGTGGGTCCAGTCTTAATATTAATAATTAATATTGTTAAGACTGGTTGCAAGCCTTCTCCCTCCCTACCCCCTTCCCCCTTTCCCCCCCCATTCTCCTTCCTACTCCCTATAATTAGGGAGTCAAATATTATAGCTAGTCAAGTATTATAATACTTGACTTGCTTATATTTGACTAATTTTCCATTTGAATGTTATCCTCATTTATTTAATTCTATATTTATTCAATGTGTGATCTAATAAACGAACCAAAACCTTGACAATGTATTTGTACGCCGGAAATGACAGAATATTATGTACTTAACTATGTAACATCTTTGTAACTATATTCTCCTAAATAAATGAACTATTACTATAATCAAATCTATTTATTTTTATTTTGTCGTAACAATACCGATTATTTAATTTGAGTCTATAAAAAACGGCCGTTGCTGGTCGTCCGGTAAACGGACGAATAACATATCTATTCGTCCGATAGTCGGACGACTAATAAATTTTTTATTAATCCCTTTAGCGGACGACTAGACAATTCGAAAAAAAAAACAATTAAAAGATATTTTTCACTACAAATATGAAAACTTTTAGTCTTAAAAATTTAATTAGAAGGCGGGAATTCATGGTTTCTTTTAAGGAAACGGGGGAGATCCAATCACGCACTTTTGATTAATGGTATAATATTGCGTTTATTTACTTTCGCCATATAAAAGCTTTTCAAGAAGGATCGGGGAATGATTAATGATGAATGTAATAGCAGCGGTAGGGCGTTTATTATCCAGTTCGGATTTGAAGAATCGATTTCCGTATCGCAAAAAAGTTTCTGATATTCTACAGTTTCTGAGTCTTAAGTTCCTGAATATGGATATTTCCAGCCAATTAATGAAATAAAATTATTTTTTCTGTAAATAGGATATCGGAATGGGTTTACGTGGGGTAGAAATAAGACCACGTAACCTTGTCAGCATAAAAGTATATTAATAAATGGGGTAGGTAGGTCTATGGTCACAAGATTCTTTCAACTCCCTTGGGAGTAGCGCAGTACTCTCCTGGCTCAGCCTGGCGCGACGATGACCCCAGCGGGTGTGCCACGCTGCAGACGCCAGGAACGGTGTAGGTCGGCAGATGGTCGTGCCTGACCCGTAGACAGCTCGACGGCCACGCGGGTAAATATGAACCCGGCGCGGAACTTGTGCAGTATATGAGGTACCGGAAGCGTAGCCGGAAGTCGGACTTGCTAGCCGGAATTTTGGACCCTGGAACGTAACGTCCAGCGTGTCACAAAATGACTAAAATTGTCATCTCCGCTGATTGTGACACCAAAGCATAAGCAAAGCGAGATGTACTAGTGCGCTTAATGAAGGTGGTGTGTGGATGTCACAAATCAGTGCGGAGTTACAAAGATGGAAGTGAAAATACATGACATGACTTGCACATTTTGAGTGAATGAACATAGTATAAAAAAATGTGCAGAGCTAATGGCAAATAGTTTGCATGATAAGCTGAAGGCAATTAATTTAATACATAATGAAATGAGCAAAAAGGCACACGTCTTAAGTTGACCTAAGTAGGTAGGTACACACAATATAAAACATAGTTAGCTGTTCAACACTTACCCAGTATGGGGTTACGAAAACACAGAATTTAATAGGGTTGACTACTATGAGTCAATTAAAACTGTTGCCTGCTTTAGGCTTTGAAAAATTGCGAAGAACACGTATGGTCACATGTGATCTAGGATCAAGTGAACGTGTGTCTTCGCCCGTAGCAGGAATTCGAATGTGCTGGTCATCCTGAGTGAAAATCACTGCGGTGTCGCTAAGGTTAAGCCAAGGTCAGCAATCCTCACTCACGCGTTCGGATACGCCGACCGCGCACCTCACTATTGCGTTATCAGCTAACTAATTACGTTTAGTAACTTAAGACATCCCTAATATTATTACGTCTGTGGTTTGACTTGACGTTTTATTGTTGTGAATATGTTGGAACTTGATAATTTGGTTTTAAATATGTAAACAAATATAAAAATGCCTAGAAAGAGCCTAGTTTAACGTTTAAATATGTGATTTATGAATAATTAAAAAGAAAAGGGAACGTTACAACGTTACAATACCCCCCCACTTAGGTTAGGGTTTTTACCTGAGTAAAAATCCTTGCCTTAATGCACTTACTACCATCCGAAATACGGCCCTTTTATTCATCTTCATTTATCCATCATTCATTCATAATCCTTTTAACCTAGCAGACCACCTAAAAGGGAGGTGCGTCCGCATCCTGACAAGTGTGCAAAAGTATTTTGTCCGTAGTTGACTAAATACTCGCGCAAATCAGAATGAGCTAGTAGCTACTTCTACTCAAAACCAAGTATATAAATATAAGTTACCATAGAAAATATATAAAATAAGGTATTGGATGAAGGCTTATTTAAGGAGTAACCATCCGCTCCTGCAAAGGCTTATTTTATGAGTCGCAACCCGCTCAAATAAAAATAAATAAAAACAAGAAATAAAGTTCTTTTTAGTTTTGGCTTTACTTAAGGAGTAACTATACCGCCCCTGCAATGGCTTATTTATTGAGTTGCAAACCGCTCAGATAGAATAATAAATAGCAACTACTGATAATAATATGACCAATAGTTATAATAGGAAAAAAAACAATAAAACTTGGTTAAAAGTAAAAGTAATGAAGTGTATGTAGAACTAAAAAATCAAATTCTTTAATCTAACTAAAAGTTAGTAGTTAACCAAATTGTCAAACCCCAACTAGGATTAAAAATGTCGCTATATAAAGAGCGAGCAAGAAAAGTAGTCTACTGGGCTACCTTACTTATAACTGGATTAAGGCTTATTTAAGGAGTATCCACCCGCTCCGATTTGTTAATTAAATTTAATAAAATAAAAATACTACTGGTACAACGGCGACAACCGTGACTGAGAGACAGGACACGCATATGTAGGGTCATGCCGCTGATAAAGAACGACACGAATGCGTGTGCCCATCATGCCAGCCTAGAGACGGTCTATTTTGCCAACCGTGTGTGCGACAGCATAAATTTGATTGGATAAGCCATTTCCAAAGATGTGTCAGTTTAAATGTGATTACAATATAATTTAATAAAAAGGTAAGCGTTGAACAGCAATCAAACAAACGAAAAAATACTCCGACTGTTACAATTATAACTAAAAGAGAAACGTTTTGGTTGATGTCCTTAATTTATATTTAAATTAACCGAAATAATAAAAAAAATTGTTATGGGAAACAACACTGCAATAGCAACAGGTGCAACTGATGTGTACATGCGTAGCTAAAAATATAACAAAACAAAAAAAAAAAAAAAAGTTTTGGTTTCCCTACCTGGAAACCAAATGTTTGTGTTGAGTGTACCCAGTAGTGAAAATATTTTTATATAAAAAAAAAATGACAACTTTTAAATTTTAATTATTTAAGGTTTTAAAGCTGTCTAATAATAATGAGTGGTCACAAAAACAATATTGTTTTCCGTAAAAACATTTAGTGAACCAAGAATAATATTTACAATTTATAAGTCCGAGACCTTGCATAGTAACAACATAGAATACTTTTCTTTTACAGTAAATCATTATGTTATAATATAACTCTGCACAAAACTTGTTGTACAATTGTTAGTTAATAATGACAAAAATGAACAAAATTGAAGTTACAAGGCTTTTTAAAAAAAAAAAAAAAAAAAAACAAAAGGAATCTAAACTGAATAATAAAAAATAAAAAAGTAAATTAACAATTACCAGTGATATAAGTTGAATATGCGCTTGGAAATGTAACCTTGGGACAAAGTTAAAAATGTCCTATGTGCCAGTAATTACACCCGGCACCCAAACCCTTCAAACCGGCACACAGCAAAGCTGCTTACCGGAAGAAATAGGAATGGTGGTAGTACTTCCCCGGGGCGAGCTGTTCACAATAGCTCTACTACTACGAGCTAGTACGCACACAATTATGGTACCAGTACCAGATGGTGTACAACAAGAAAATAAATGTTCCCTGTGTACCCACTATTTAAAAAAAAAAAAAAAAACAATTTCCTAAGAATAAATGTGTCGTCACGTACGCATCAGTTGCTAGCAACCATAAAAATGAAACGTCTTACAACACGACGAACACACACAAGAACACCAACAGGAAAAAAAAAGTACCCACCAAGGAGAATTAAAAAAATTGTGACCATAAAACCACGTTTTTGGGCGCCAATGTGACGGAATGGGTTTACGTGGGGTAGAAATAAGACCACGTAACCTTGTCAGCATAAAAGTATATTAATAAATGGGGTAGGTAGGTCTATGGTCACAAGATTCTTTCAACTCCCTTGGGAGTAGCGCAGTACTCTCCTGGCTCAGCCTGGCGCGACGATGACCCCAGCGGGTGTGCCACGCTGCAGACGCCAGGAACGGTGTAGGTCGGCAGATGGTCGTGCCTGACCCGTAGACAGCTCGACGGCCACGCGGGTAAATATGAACCCGGCGCGGAACTTGTGCAGTATATGAGGTACCGGAAGCGTAGCCGGAAGTCGGACTTGCTAGCCGGAATTTTGGACCCTGGAACGTAACGTCCAGCGTGTCACAAAATGACTAAAATTGTCATCTCCGCTGATTGTGACACCAAAGCATAAGCAAAGCGAGATGTACTAGTGCGCTTAATGAAGGTGGTGTGTGGATGTCACAAATCAGTGCGGAGTTACAAAGATGGAAGTGAAAATACATGACATGACTTGCACATTTTGAGTGAATGAACATAGTATAAAAAAATGTGCAGAGCTAATGGCAAATAGTTTGCATGATAAGCTGAAGGCAATTAATTTAATACATAATGAAATGAGCAAAAAGGCACACGTCTTAAGTTGACCTAAGTAGGTAGGTACACACAATATAAAACATAGTTAGCTGTTCAACACTTACCCAGTATGGGGTTACGAAAACACAGAATTTAATAGGGTTGACTACTATGAGTCAATTAAAACTGTTGCCTGCTTTAGGCTTTGAAAAATTGCGAAGAACACGTATGGTCACATGTGATCTAGGATCAAGTGAACGTGTGTCTTCGCCCGTAGCAGGAATTCGAATGTGCTGGTCATCCTGAGTGAAAATCACTGCGGTGTCGCTAAGGTTAAGCCAAGGTCAGCAATCCTCACTCACGCGTTCGGATACGCCGACCGCGCACCTCACTATTGCGTTATCAGCTAACTAATTACGTTTAGTAACTTAAGACATCCCTAATATTATTACGTCTGTGGTTTGACTTGACGTTTTATTGTTGTGAATATGTTGGAACTTGATAATTTGGTTTTAAATATGTAAACAAATATAAAAATGCCTAGAAAGAGCCTAGTTTAACGTTTAAATATGTGATTTATGAATAATTAAAAAGAAAAGGGAACGTTACAACGTTACACTTTTACACGTCATATTAAAGCTAGATGGAGTTGACATTTCGTATCTGATTATCCCTGAGAAGAACTGGCGAAACAAACTTAGGAGGGGTCAAAGTCTCTTGACAAATAATTTTGGTCAGGCCATATGAGGACTATGTAGATTACTGTCTGAGAGGTTCAGAGAGCTCCACAGAGGAGCTCGTGGCTAAGTAATAACAAGCCGCACGGGTCGATCCATCAGGTTAAGCTACGCTTGCCGGGGTTGGTCAGTGGATGGGTGACCATCTTTACATACCGAGACTCCTCCGTACCTCGAAAAGCAGGTTAAGCCGTTGGTCCCGGCTGTCATTTATGGATCTTTGACAGTCGTTACGAGTCGTCAGAAGCCCGAAAGTCTGACACCAGTCTTACCAAGGGGTATCGTATTACCCAGTTACTGGGTTGTGGAGGTCAGATAAGCAGTCGCATCATGTAAAATACTGGTATTCAGCTGCATCCGGTTAGACTGGAAGCCGACCCCAAGATAGTTGGGAAAAAGGCTAGGATGATTGATTGTACTGTCTGAAATGGTCTTTTGACGAAAGAACCACACAGATTTGAGTGGACTTGTCCATAATGATGAAGAACACACACACTACACGTAGATCATCATAATTGGCTGAAATTTATCAATCATCTCATCGAGAATATAGTTACAGAGATGACGTCATCGTCATCGACGGTTGACGTCATCACGTCAACGCCGGCTGTCGACCGGCTGTGACCACCTTTTTAAGAGCCCGTCCGACCTCAGCTCAAATTAACTTTTCATCTGAGTGAGAGCAAGGTCGCGGCTCCAAGGCGTCAATAGTTTAGGTAATTTATTTTTACGGCGAAAATAATGACAATTACAAAAGTTAAACATAATAATTATCTGCTTTATAGCTAGTTCAGTTATAAATTAAAGTTTCATGATCTAATTTGAAGTGATTTTTAAATACTAGTGGTTTATTGTTCGGTTTGGAGGTAACTTTGGTTTTTTTTTCTATAGAGAAAGTGTTATGGAATCGTATATTCGTCAAACATAGTGCTTAACATTAATCTTCAAGTTTAAAATATATTTATTTAAAAATTAATGCAGCAGTATTTTTGATATAACGGAGATAAGTGCTAAGTAATTTTAGGTCGTATAGGCCCTTAAGTTGAATGTATTTTTGATCCACGTAAACTTTAAAAACAAAAACTTAATTCAAAAAGTATACTTACTGAACAGCAAAGACAGGAGCCATATTATAAGTATGGCGGTCTTGGCACGTCCCGTGGTTGACTTGAATTTGAGCGGGAAGCAGATGGCGTACCAGCGGTCTACCGAGATGAATGTTAGCGTCAGCACCGACACCGTGACTGAGACGGACTGGAACAACAGAAAGGCTGGTTATGAACTTTTAATAGCAGGTTTACAAACCAAGCGGATGATGGCGTTGGAGTTCTGAGCGATCAAAAGTGAGAGCCTCCCAGGGCCCTAGTGTTTTAACCCCAAACGGCATGAACAATATAACTCCAAACTTATTTTGACAGTCGTGCAGACCGGCGCGACTCGATGGCACGACGCAACACCAGTAATTGTTCAACCGTGAAATTTTCTTAGAAATTGATTGTACTATTAGAGTCGCGTCGCGCCAGTCTGCACGAAGCTTAATACTTAATACCAGAATGCCCGCGAAATTTCGCGGATTTTTCTTTAGTCATTAATTTTTTAATTAGTTCAGATTTTTATTTCATATTCTTTATGGCACCTCTTTCGGTCATGAGCTATCGGAATATCATAAAAATATTTGGCTCAAGTGTTAAGGGGGTAAGCCCCCTTAACACTTGAGCCAAATATTTTTTTGGGCGTGAAAATTGATCCGCTGTTACAATGTATATCAGATTATCTTGTTTGAAAATAAATTCTTTTTTTAATTAATAAATAAAATATTAACCTAAAAAAAGGAAACTATAAAAAAAGTTGACAAATGATGAGCCTGTTCTTGACCTCGATCTCGCCTGATGGAAAGCGATAGATAAGGTTAACGACAGAACGATAATGCCTAGAAGATGCCTGTTCACTTTTGCTTTGAAGGCTGACTGACGGGTTATAGGTAGATAGGAACACTATGAATAATCCTTATCCTAACTAATATTATTAATGCGAAAGTGAGTTTATTTGTTTGTCACGCTTTCACGCTAAAACGCCTGAACGGATTCGGATGAAATTTGACACACGGATAGACGATGACCTGGAATAGAACATAGGATACTTTTTATCCCTGTAGTATGTGTCCGTGGGATAATTTCCGACATGCACGCGGGCGAAGCCGCTGGCAAAAGCTAGTTATGAATAATATTATTATGATTTAAAAGATATTTAAAAATAACTGGAAGGTATGCGATTAGAACTCACAACCCCTTGGTTTTAACTTCGCTATCTTCAATTTGATTTGAAAATATCTCCTACAAAAATAATTACAAGTATTCAAAAGGCTACTTGTAAAAACCTTCCCGCCTACGCTACTCGTGTGACCTACGTCAATAAATATATCACGCCCTCTCTGTTATCATTGTATAAATGTTTGATTTACAATGTTTTGTTTCCGGCATGAAAATATAATCCGCACCTTTTTTCTCTTGGGTTTGGTAAAATGAACTGAACCGTTATGTTTCCAAACCCACACAAAAAAATATATCCAACGCTACTTTTTTTGCTCTTTATCATCTCCGATAAATGAAAGTCCCCAATAAGTATACAATGCGTAACTGAATTAATTCACATTATAAAAGTAGTTTTTTCAGAATAGTTTACTAAGTCGATTTTTTTTTTTATATTGGTAATTTCTTGTCCCAAAAATAAATAAAATACGTAAATTACAATCACACTTCCGCTTTACATCTACAGTCAAAACAAACCAAAATAGACGAACTACCTACAGTACTATTCTAGCCGCATAGTATAAGGGGGGATACGTGTGCAACTGTGTGCCTGCGTAGATTCGTAATATTCGCCCGCGGCTTCGCTACTAGCATGGGGTCTCAATTCGAACAAATTATAATATTAGTCTTGAAAAAAGATCATAGATGGCAGCATAGGTAACAATTATGAAATTAACAGTCACTAAAAAGCGATAAACGGAAGATTCTGGCTAAAGTAAGATTACACAAGAAAACTTCCTTGTTTAATGCTGATTTATCTATTGTAACTCATAAATCTCGTATTTTCAACAAAAAAAGATAAAACCTTTTTGTTTAGGGCTCTTTGCAATAGATGGCGTTTTACTCAATTTGTCATAACTGTACCACATTTACGCTGTAGCCAGTCAATAGCCCGACTTAGGGAGGTGTCATTTCTTTGTATGGGATTGGGTATCTGTACGTAGTATTATATTATCTGTGCTACTAGCTTTCGTTAGTACAACATTAACAACAACACGGTATTAAGCTTCTTTTAAAGAGATACCATGAAGATAGAAAAAAAATTAAACCTGGAGGTATTCGTTGGAATCGCAAAAAAGCTGTGAGAGCATATTGATCGATGCTCGGTTCGAAATGATCAAGCCCTGCAGAGAGAAACCCATAGGCTGGTTATAACGAAAAATTATGTACAAAGAAGCTTAACACACACTGTAATTTTCACTGACCTAGATATTTATATTCGACAAAACTGGGTCTACAGCAGCAAAGCTGTTACTGTACCGGAAATGGCCATAACGTAACTGGTCCGGTCACAAATCGACAACGTTTCAGATGTGCTTTTAAAGGCACTCAATGGTCTAATGTGTTTGGACAATGCCGATTGTACTATGTACCTATGTATTTGTGTTGATACACAGCACAGAGCTAAAAAACAAGGCAGTCTGGGACGGCCGATTGAAATGAAAACTAAGTAACGCCCCTAACGAAAATGTCAGGAATTTATATGGCTTGCTGTCAGTACAAGAACGAAAGCTGTAGCTCCATAAAAATAAAAAAACAGAGTGCGCTGTCAACAAAAACTTAAACGTCTTATGAATTTTTGATCAGGTCACATGTCCTGGCGCGAGTTTCATATTTTTTATCCATCCCAAAAAACACACACACAACAACACAGGCACAACGCCGCTCAATAAGTTTTCACTTAAAAAATTATGGTACTATATACATTAATACCTATATCATTTTGTTGTATCACATGAGCATGGGCTAATAGGGAAGTTCGGTTATAGCTCAACTGTAGATGCCGTGACCACAGCTAGGTCCCTGTAAATTTTGACATTTCGCTCATTCATTCCAATTTGTGTTCATTCATGAATTTTGTTTCATTTCACTATTTCGTTATCTTCGATGATTTGTTACTTATATTTTTTTATTAGTTGAAAATCCAAAAGCGCACTTCTATTTAGGCTTTAATCTAGATATCGCTTATTGTTAGTTAAACGGGTATAAGGTTGAGATACAAAGACAACACTTAGCATTAACTTATAAGAATAATCAGCGTTTAATGTTCCCACTGCTGGGACACAGGCCTCATCTGTCTGTGAGAGCGAGTGGGCCGTAATCCATCATGCGGGCCCAGTTTGAGTCGGTGGAGGTCAAATGTCTTCGATTTTTTTGTTCTAGGACATGCCGGTTCCCTCACGATGTTTTTCTTCACTATTTTGAGAGCAGTGGTGATGAAATAATTAACACAAAGTAAAGTGCCTGCTTGGGTTCGAATCCACGACCCACTACTCGTTAGTCGAGGCTGTTACCCTAGGCTACCACTGCTCCCTATTACAAGCAAGTCTTTTACTCTTTTGTTACCTAGAGTTCCACCAACCATTGAACTAACCACTTAATTTGTTATACAAATAAGCAGCTGAGAGTTTGTAACAATGTATATTTTCCTCATCTGCCTACATAGTTAATCTACGTAATCTAACAACAAGCCCCTTTGCGGCCACTAACCGAATGAGCGAAATCTCGAGATTTACATAACAATCTTGTAGTTAGCACTAAATCTAGACTGGTAGCGATGTGCGGCAGTTTGCCTCAGTGGGCAATTTGGCTGCATGACGTCAGTGTGTTTGTGGAGAGGTTACCCAAATGGTAAACGTGCTTGTGATTATTTGTGGTGCAGTAGGCCGGACCGAAACCAGTTCAAGCAGGCCTCTTCTTCTATGGTAACTCCGTACTACGCCAGGCCTATAAGTCATTTGGTCGCAATGCATTTCTGAATACCAGCAGAGAACGATTTTAGTAGATACAATGACAGTCTAAGGTTTTGCCTCTTAAAGCCTACAAGACATCCTTTAGATGTACTGGAGTTCTACTTTATTGTTTTTGATGTGTCACATTTTTTCTTTCGCTAATCAAGTAAATGCTCTAGCCTAGAGTTACCGGCCCCTCTCTACGTCATAAAGTGAACCTATGTTCAAAATTTCAGCTTTCTAGGTTCAAGAGTGCTGGGTGTTGATGAGTCAGTCAGTGATTTAGTCACGACTCTTTTATTTATATTGATTTATGAGTTTTGCAAATAACTATCATTCTCTCTTAAGTAACGATAAATCACGGCATTGAAAACATATTTTACGCTATTGAATTACTCCTACGATAAAACCGAAATAGATAGAACAAATTCTATCATAAACTAGGTACGTAGTTTACGTACTGTCTCAAACTCAAGTTTCACCACAAATGAAGCGTTCTTCAGTCGGTATGCGACAGTCCGCCTCTGTTAATATACCGGCGACAAGTCGTACATACTAGGAACAATGTCTCGAATATGTTAGGTAAATTGTGAATGTCTTGAAGGTAGTCAGACTTGGGAAATCGGTATGTGCGAATGGCGCAGCTCTTGCATTAATCTCTTCGGACGAGGCACTTCGTATAATTATGATAGAACTTCACTTAGGGTAAGTTCGTTTAATCATTCATGTTCTTGCTTTTATGCCAAATTTTTATAGCGTTTAGATTGTTTGGTATACAGGCAACTAACTTACAACTACAATACTGTAAGTGTACTGAGTAGTCAATTCTTTTACAACACTCTCTTAAGCGCAGGCCACACTGAGAACGAAACGAAATTATGTTCGTTTAGCTTCGCTTATTTAGCTAAACGAACTTAGTTTCGTTTCGCTTCGTTCTCACAGTGACCAGCGCTTTAAGTATGTCATAAGCTTAAAAAGATAATATTACACACACAATAAAAATAAATATTTGCTTGTTCGACTAACATCTTTTATCAAACGTCATCTCCGTGTTCATTTCCTTCCTTGTCTTTGACAGTCACCATTTACTTTTTCTTGGATTTGTTTCTTTTACCCGACTTCGGCAAAGCCAAAAAGAAAGGTTAATAAATCATAGCCTCATGTTTGGATACAATTTCACCAGTAACGATGGTAAATGAAGATGCGCTTGATGATAGTCTCTCGCTTGCCTAGAAGTCACCACTAGCCTGATTAGAGATTCGAACTATCTACGCATTTTGTACATCAAACTAAGTAACTTTAAAAAAAAAAGCTGAGAGGTGTCAAGGGACACCCGGATGGAATGAAGTTATGGAATGAACCTCACAAAGGCATGCTACTAATTAGTACCTTTGGCGCTCACAGATGGCGTTATAATAAAAAATAATTATGGAATGAGCCTCACATAGGGATGCCACTAATTAGTACCTGTGGTCGCTCACAGATGGCGTTATAATAAAACATAAAAAGTGTCGTTACAACTTTTGGTCCCAATTTTTTCCGTCTAGCCCCCTTTCGCAACGCGCGAAAAGGAAACTTCGTTCCAATAATTACCTACTAGAAAACGATTTTTATTTTTGGTGTGAAAATTCGCTGTAAATTATGGTATTGCACAATGGCGCTACATTGCGCACTATCTATATGCTAATCATTTTGTTTATAGGTGCATGCAACGGTATAGGGATTGTGGGAGTAACGCTTGCTACGCGGTCACCAATCGCGTCCCGACAGAGGTAACCTTGGTGGTTTACCTCTGTCGGGACGCGTAGATGATGGTATACTACCAAACGTTGAAAAACTTTGTCGGTCGCCAACCAAGGTCACCTCTGTCGGGGACGCAGTTGGCGACCGCGTAGCAGGCATTTTAGTTATGATATTTAAAACTTGGTTTCGTGAAAAAACGTCAAAAAATGTTTCAGTTTTGACCTTCAATATCTCCGTAACCAAAGGTAGATATGGTGCAGTACAAAAAGCTTTCACAATAACAAGAAGAACAAAGTGACTCTCGGCCATCGACTCTCGGCTATTCCATTATTGAGCACCCGCTTAAACGGCACTAAGGGTATTTTTACACCCGTTATGTTATCACCAATGCAATGTATTTTGATATAGATATCCTAAGGAAACAGCCATCTTAAATAAACATGGCAGTCGATAGCAAGCACTAATGGCTATGTTTGACCTGTATATGAACACTTAAGTGCATCGCCACTCGCGGCGTGTGGCAGACGTTTTATGTAGGTTGAAAGGTCACTTTATTGTGGAATATAAACTGCCGGTGTTTGATTCAGTTAGTGTTAAATTTCCTTAGCATGTACTTTAAAAGAAAATGAAGGTCGCGTGAGTTAAAGTGAGTTTGTTTGGATGTTACACTTTCACGCTAAAACCGCTGAACGGATTTGGACGAAATTTGGCATATAGGTAGACCATGAGCTGGGTTAAGACATAGGTTACTTTTTATCCCGATATTTCTATGGGATTGAGACTTATGCGGGTAAAACCGCGCGCGGCGCTGCTAACTTTGCAATATCGTGCTATTTTTTTAATTAAAAAGTAGCACAGTGGGGAGGTATTCCAAAATATAACACTTTCTAAATATCAGAAAAATAAAACAGTGAAAAATAATTTTGGAGACATTTAGGCTGAGTTCACACCCAGCGGCGGCCGCCGACTGAGAAAATGTGTGATAAACAAATGACAGTCAGTCGGTGGCAGATTTTTTTATAAACCGGTTGTTACGGCTATCTGTGAGGCGAGGTGTATGCTCAGCATTGAACAACTTTTTACTGAAATTAAAATGAGGCGTATAACAAGCTGCGGTCACAATGTAACTTCAGACTTATTTCGTCTGCAAACTATTTACGGACCTTGTGAATTAATTTGATGTTTATTTTGGTCGGCAAACTTTTGGGTCTATCAAAAGTTAAGCCTGATCTGACAAAACCTGAAGTTAGAACAAACCCAATTCAACTTAGCTCTTTGTCGTATATAAACATGGTTTTAATCAAATTATTGGTAAAACTAAAACAAATAAATAACGTCATCACAATTTATGTCTTGTTTTCTTTTTTATCTTTGAAAATGCTTTTTTCATTGCTTTGAAGAAAAGTGCTACCGAGGGCTAGCGGCCTCAATTATTAAGATAGAAAAATTAACATTATATCAAAAGATGCGTTACTAAAAGGGCAAAAACACATTTTCTAAAATGTTAATAAAAAAATAAAAATTACACAAATTTTTGGCCGTTTCTTTTGTGACTTTTGTTCAAAGAATCTTCTCAAAAAAGCAATATGGAGAAATTAAATGGCTTGCAAAATGATACCATTCTGGTTTCGATAGGATTATAATTAAGGGTAACTGTTTAGTCCGTTTCGGAGACACCTTTTTTTTTGTATCTTTTTTTTTGTATATTGACCTTGTAGCTATTTCTTAATATTCATGTTATAAGTTATTATTTCATCGCGATAAAGATATATTTATTGCATAACTGTGTACATCAGTTCTTATTTCAAACGTGAACATTTTTTAGACTCATCTCTTTTTTTGGTATTTGTCGGCCGATCCCGACAAATACCTACGTTAGAGAACTAGAATAATTAATTGATCGAAACACTGAAATGAAACTCCGTGTGGCATGTGGGTATAGTCCTTTGCCCGCCCACAACTAAGTTACTTCGGCTATGTGCCCGAAATAGAGCGGCTTATTTTTAGTCTTGCACTACATCATCGTCGTACCTTGTACTTTACGGATCAAAAATATGTGTTACCCCTTTTCTGTGTGTTGGTAAAGTGATTAAGAGGTTTAATCAAGAAGATGGATTATGAGTTTGCCACACTTGGCTATCGATCCGGTAAAAAAAGATGAATGGTCATAATCAGCAGGTCATGACCCAAAACTTAATTTTATTTGCGGACGAATTTTTTATGCCCTATGAGCTCTACCTTTTGTGACATACATGTACATAATATGATTATGTTTTTGTGTTATCTAAGTACATAAATATTTTACTGTAAATAAATATTAAAAGAGCTTTTAATCAAATAAAAAAGGCAGTGTATAGAGTGCGACTAGCGGCACTCTATCTCGATTTGATTGTTGCGGTTAGATCGCTGTAAAACCCCACATTCCCAAAACATTACATTCTCTTGTGCCTAAACGGGGCGTTGTGTGGTCACAGTTCTAACCTAACCTAACCTACCTTTCAGCCATATTCATTTGCTAAGCCAATGAATATGAGATTATGGCAGCTAAGTTCAGCTGGCTATAGATGAAAGAAACTAACCTCAACAATCAAACAAAATAACAGGTGACAGTGACAATGCAATGCTTACGGCACTTTAGCCGGGCCGAGGCAGCGGCACTAGTATGCCGCTGCCAAATATTTTTGCGGAACTCTGTACACTTCCAATAAAAAATCTTTCTTTTAATTCTGGGGAAACTGTGCTATTAAATAAGCATTTAACATGGCGTGGGCACAATTGGTCTGCCACAAAGCAATTTCTGTATAAAACACTGAATGACTATTTGAATTTCCCAGTAATTGGGCTCCATATTAAAATAAAATGAACTCAAAATCCTTTTAACATAACACATTTAAAATTAAAGACAAAACCGAACAATGCAGCCCTGGATTCCATTATCCGTACCAAATAATGTTAAATTCAATTTACACCACATTATTCGCGCGAGCTCTGAGTGTTACTCCGTTTCACTTATGGTACCATAGATTAAAAATGCATAGAAGATTATCTTCGGTTTCATACGCCGGTTTCATACGCTTTCTAAGTACCTTCAATTTCCGGTCAGTTGAAACTTAAAACGGAAATATTTTGATCGTCATTTTTCAATCAATGCTTAGTATAGGCACAGTCTAAACATCATACAGTCGTCCGACGAAGACGTCTAGACAGAGCGAGACGGGGGAAGCGCGCTCCCGAACTGCTTCGCTACCGTGTTAGGCTAAGATCTCACGGAGCGGTTTTCAGCCGCGCCCGCCGCGGCGGCGGGTGCAAAACAATGGCACAAGATGCGGTCATAAATCGCGTCGTGAAAAACAATATCTAAATTTCCATGTACTACGTGTTCGTACGAGTGTTTGCGGTGCGGCCACCGCGGCGGGCGCGGGCAAAAATCGCTCCGTGAGTTCTTAGCCTCAGTCGTTCTAGCTGTCGCGACAATGCCTATACGTTGTCGGCATTTACAATGAGATCAAAGGCGTCTTCTACTGTAGGTTTTTATACTGTGGTATGGGCGTGTTTCCTACGGCCATGTTTTCCTGCGGGGTAATTGCGTTACTTCTTAACTTTTGACAGTTCAACAACATTCATTGCATTATTTAGGTTACTGAGCCAAAGAACTTTTCAAACATAGGAAACAACGGATTAGCAATTTCCTTCAATTGATACATTGAAAGTGTGTACGCAATTAGGGTGCAGGCCGCTTGGAGTGGCCAAAACGGTAAAGGAAACCGACATGTTCTAGAACCAAAAATTTGAAGACATAATGACATCTACCAAGCCTCACTGGGCGCGCGTGGTAGATTACAGGCCTGTGTCCCAGCAGTGGAAACATTATGGGCTGATTATGCTAAAAGTAAAGTAGCGAATTTAGTTCAAGTAGCAAGTTTAAACGTCAGTCCAAGTGTCAGTTTTTCATTATGAAGTGTCACGTATAGACGTCAAAGGACTTAACTCGCGACTTTACTAATGCAAAATATGTAAATCAGCCAGTACGGCGCGCGCCGCGGCAATTATCATTTTTAAACGACTCCAAAAAGGAGGAAGTTTTCAATTCGTTTTTTTTTTTTTTCCGATTACTCCGCCAATTATGAATTGATTTGTTTTTCGTTTGGAAGGTCAAAATTCGGAGGTGGTCCCTTAAAATGTTATTAACTTTGCTAGGGTAGTTTTGGAAGTTGGTGGTAAAAACCGAAAATTCAAAGCCAAGACATAGACTTCCGAAATTAAAATTATTTTTCACTTTGTAGTGTTTTATTTGGAAGTCGGTTTTTTTTTTTTGTAATAAGTTTTTATCATTATTGGACAGCCTTGTTCTACACACCGCTACGGCATCCTTCCGCTGTGCCATGTTCCCTGGTCCTTCCCGATCCGTCATAGTTTATTCACACATCTGAATGTTTAATTGTCTGCCGAGAAAATGCATATCGACATTTTGACAACCCTATTTTAGCTTAGGCAAACGTGGGGCAGAGCATGACGATAGCGTACTTACGTTCAAAGGGAAGTTTCCCTTCTATCAATATAATATTCTATGACGTTATTCGCTCGCTATGTCAGTAAACGGAAGAATTTACGCAATATCCAGCACTTATGTGTAGTATGTAGGCACAATCTGTGAGAGAAATTTATGTACAGAATTTTGGAAAATTAAAATGCGGATCTTTGAAGTTGTTGTGATGGAATCTTGTTCATAACTTATCGAGAATAGGGAATATAATATGCAAGTAATTCAAAAGTTATGAATTTTTTGAATATACATAAAGGAATCAAGAAACAATTTTCATTTTTTTTTGTAATTTTTTAATTCATTACTTATTTTACCATATTTTTTTTTTTTTTTGCTATCGCAAATTCGACGTGCCGAGTAATGCCGGAAGTGACCTCAAAAGGCATTTGAACAAATATATTTTGTTAGCAAACTGCTTCAATTCTCATTAATTATAAGTATATGTGCGATTTCTCAATTTAATTTAATTTAATTAGGGCTAAAAAACCTTAAAAAACAGAGGTAAACAAAGCAGTAATGACGTTTAAACTGTAGTAGAAAATGGTTGAAGTTTCATACTTTTTTTGAGCAACAAGCAGTAGTTGAATTTAACTTTTAATACTTTTCTTAGTTTTATATACCACTACCTTTTTTTTTATTTGCAAAATAAATGACATGCATATTTCCTATTCTTATGGTAAATTTTTTGGTCCTTCTATAAATAATAAAAAATATCTTACATTCCTTTCCTCCTCCTCCGGAAAAATTCATCAAAGAAAAAGCCTTTGCAGTTCTTGTCTAACCGAGTTGTAACTGCGTGGAATAAGCTCCCGGAAAATATTGTGACGGCATTGAACTGCTCGACTCGACTGGACAGATTAAATATCTCCAAGCTACTTGATACACGCACATTCAGCTAATTAGTATGCTGGTGTGCTTAACGGGTCCATATTGGCTCACCTAAAGTTCTTTACCCGAAATTGTTCTTCTTAACGATTTGTAATCCGAATGATCACTCTCCCTAAAATTTTTCATCCTAAAGTTTTCATTCATACTATTTGTAGTGCTACCGGCGATGTTCATACCACTCATGTTTCCGAAAATTGTAATTAATAATATCATTAATTTAAATATATTTAAACTCCTACTGTTTTTTATCATAAAACGCTTTTATGCTACTGAGAGAACATAATCATGAACCAGATGCTTTGAAGGAAAAGGTTTGTTTTTAAACTATTTCTTGTGATTACAAAACAACTGTTCACGTTTTTACATTTAGCCATTTTATTTTTGGAGTTGTGATGTCTAAAAACCAACTGTTTAGAATGATTAAAGGTCGTTTCACTGATTTTTGTCTTAAATGAATGAAATTCAGGTCAAAGTGTCGTCTTGGGGGCACTATGAAAAAAATACTTAGAAAAATTTCGCGACCAATTTCGAGGTAGCGCTCGCCGGCCGCTACCGCGGCACCGCTCGCTTCGCTCGCTCGGCTCGCGGGTAGTTGGTCACTGTTCTAACCTAACCTAACCTAATCCTAATCTAAACAAAAAAGATATGACTTTGAATAATAGTGTAAAAGATGGTTATGTTGAGAAAATATAGGAAAACAAATAAAAGTATAATAGATGTTTATTGCTACTGACATTATGAAGTTGAATGCTTCGGAATTATGAACATTAGAGACAGAGTAGTTAGGAATTGTGATTGTTAGGATGAAAAATGTTAGGAAGAACATTTTCGGATTTCCAATTATCGGAGTTGAAAATTTAGGTGAACTTTGGCGCACCCGTGCTTAACCAATCCAATCTGCCTAGCTTTTTCCTAACTATGTTGGGGTCGGCTTCCAGTCTAACCGGATGCAGCTGAATATTAGTATTTTACATGAAGCGACTGTCTAGCTGACCTCCACAACCTAGTTACAGCGTAATACGATACCCCTTGGTAAGACTGGTTTTCAGGTTTTCGGGCTTCTGACGACCAGTAACGATTGTCAAAGATCCACGAATAAAAGCCGAGACCAACGGTTTCACGTCCCTTCCGGGGCACGGAGGAGTCTCGGTATGGAAAGATGGTCACCTATCTACGGACCAACCCCGGCAAGCGTAGCTTAACCTAATGGATCGACCCGTGTGGCTGTTATTACTTAGCCACAAGCTAGTGTGCTCAACCAAGTGCTTAGTGTGGTATGAGGAACAGGGTGTGAAGTTCACTCATCCACCATAGAAAAGTGAGGATCCTCCGACCAGACGGGTGTTGTGTCTGGCAGGCAACTGCCCGAAAGTTGATGTCGGGAGTTTGTATAATTATTGTTCGCGCGGTAATCTCTAACTGCGCGATGCAGGATTTGTGTGATGTCAGGTCTTTGATGCGTAGTTCGCATGTGGCGATATATATGCCGCCACACTTTATACACATACAACGCGTACAAATGAGATAATATTCAATGTTAAGTAAAAAATGATCATAATTTCTTTGCAAAACTTATATAATAACATAGTTTTGCATAAAAGAATTTCAAGCCTAATTTATAATCAAAAATATGTAGAGAGAAAATCATTTTGATAATGGGACCTAAGGCGACGAAGCCTAAATTAATTTTAGAAATATTGGAATGAAGCGAAAAAAATTGGGGAATTTCGACTTATTTGTCTGGAATTGACAACGCGTAGTGAGCAATTGAGGTGTTCAACTATTCAATGCTAACGAGCATTCTTCTCTGTAAGTGAATAACTTTTGCTTTACGGTCATTAAAGCTAAAAACCTTAAAATGAACTGAAAATTAAAAGGTACTCGATTAACTATCAATATTCATTCAACAATTTCATAATTTCTTCCTAAGTGAATGTTCATAATTAATATTATCCGGTTACCTAATAGTAATAGTATCAGTCAGTATAACTAAAGGTTATATATCCGGTTTACTAATAGTAATAGTATCCGTTTGACCAATTGATAAATAGTATCCGATTAGGAACCAGAGAAAATAGGGGCTAAAACTAAACTGCGTAAGATAGAAAACTCACATTGGTAATTTTCAGGTTAAAACCCGCCAACTTAATAAGCATTTTTCTGAAGCCTACAGGAACATCATCAAAGAAGAACCACTTAATCAATTAAAAGCAGTTAGCCCAAATACCGGCCATACTGCCGGTTTAAAGTGTCAGCCTAGCAAGGCTGTACGGAAATTAATCGCTCAAGTCAATGATGGATGCTGCTGATAAATTGTATCGTATTCGATACCAAGCAATTTGTCTTATAAAGTACCTATCAAGTTTGGTAAGATGGCCCTTCCGAAGGCTACAGAGGACGTTGGTATAGAATTTTGTGTAATTAGTATGATGGTGATAGTCATTTGGCTTGAGTCATATTTCATAGTAAAATGCGATTACATTTATAATTAACTAGCTTTAACCGGCCCGGCTTCGCACGGATGGCACTAAGTACTTTTTTTCTCGACGTTCAAACCTTCCCTGGACTACGACAAACATTTCAAAACCAAAATCAGCGAAATCGGTCCAGCCGTTCTCGAGTTTTAGCGAGACTAACGAACAGCAATTGATTTTTATATAATAGACTAGCTGCGTGTTGCGGTATCACCCGCGTAATAATCGATCCCGTGAGAGTATCGGGATAAAAAGTATCCTATGTCCTAACCCAAGTTATGGACTACTCATGTGCCAAATTTCATCTGAATCTGTTCAGCTGTTTTAGCGTGAAAGCGTAACGCACAAACTCACTTTCACATTTATAATATTATACATAGTTAGGATTATTGTAATTTGTTTTTGTTCTAATTTTATTCATCATCATCATCATCATATCAGCCGAAAGACGTCCACTGCTGGACATAGGCCTCCCCCAAGCACCGCCACTTCGACCGATTCTGTGCTTCCCGCATCCAGCGAATTCCTGCGGCCTTTACTAGGTCATCGGTCCATCTTGTGGGAGGCCTTCCAACGCTACGTCTTCCGGTACGTGGTCGCCACTCCAGAACCTTTCGGCCCCATCGGCCATCTGTTCTGCGAGCAATATGTCCTGCCCATTGCCACTTAAGTTTGGCAATTCTTCGGGCTATGTCGGTTACCTTGGTTCTCCTGCGGATCTCTTCATTTCTGATTCGATCACGTAGGGAAACTCCAAGCATAGCCCTCTCCATTGCTCTTTGGGTGACTTTTAGCCTTCTAATTAGGCCCATTGTGAGCGACCACGTTTCAGTGCCATAAGTCATCGCTGGCAACACGCACTGGTCAAAGACTTTCGTCTTGAGACACTGTGGTATGTAGGACGAGAAGATATTGCGTAGCTTCCCGAACGCTGCCCAACCGAGTCGGATTCGACGATTGACCTCTTTCTCGAAGTTGGACCTACCTAGCTGAACAGTTTGTCCTAGGTAAACATACTCGTCTACAACTTCGAGCGTAGCGTCTCCGATCTTTATGAGGGCGGGTGTTACATGGGCATTTGACATGACCTTTGTCTTGTCCATGTTCATTTTAAGACCCACTCTTTTGGAGGCTCTACTGAGGTCATCGAGCATTATACTGAGGTCCTCCATGGTCTCAGCCATGATAACTATATCGTCGGCAAACCGAAGGTCAGTGATATACTCGCCATTGATGTTGATGCCTAGCCCTTTCCAGTCCAGAATCTTGAAGACATCCTCCAGTGCAGCGGTGAACAGTTTCGGAGAGATAACGTCTCCTTGTCTCACACCTCGCTGCAGAAGGATAGGTTTCGAGGTCTGGTCGTGGAGTCGGACTGACATAGTGGCGTCTTTGTATAGGCACTTTAACACCTCGATGTACCGATAGTCGATCTGGCACCGTTGAAGAGACTGCAGTACAGCCCATGTCTCGATCGAATCGAAGGCTTTCTCGTAATCCACGAACGCTAAGCAGAGAGGCAGGTTATACTCTTCGGTCTTCTGTATAACCTGCCGCAGCGTATGTATGTGGTCCACGGTGCTAAAGCCTTTACGGAATCCGGCTTGTTCGGGAGGCTGGAAGTCGTCAAACCTGCGTGCGAGACGGTTCGTGATGACTCTTGAAAACAGCTTGTAGACATGGGTCAGAAGTGTGATGGGCCTATAGTTCTTAAGCAGGGCATTGTCGCCCTTTTTAAAAAAGAGTACCACCACACCTCTGCTCCATGCCTGTGGCGTTTTACCCTCGAGTATGACGGAATTGAACAACTTCTGGAGGGCCTTTAGAACGGGTTTCCCACCGGCCTTTAAGAGTTCGGCCGTAATTCCGTCATCACCCGGCGCCTTGTTGTTTTTAAGTTGCTTTAGAGCCATCCTAATCTCGTACAAGCTGACGTCCGGGATATCTTCGGTATAATGTCGGGTTAATCTAGCTCTTGGGTCGTTTGCCAGATTCGTAACGGGGTTACTGGATGACGTGTATAACTGTCCATAGAACCTCTCGATCTCTCTCAATACTTCAGGTTTGGCGGATACGATCCTGCCATCATCGGTCTTCAGCTTTGCAAGCTGGCTCTGCCCAATAGACAGATCTCTTGCAAAGACCTTGGAGCCCTTATTCCGCTCTATCGCGTCCTTAATGCGGTCCGTACTAAAACGACGAAGGTCGCTTTTCAAGGACTTAGAGATCCGTCTATTGAGCTGCCGGTACTTGAACGCATCGTCTGAAGACTGGAGGATCATCTCGCGCCTCTCCTTCATGAGCTGTATAGTAGGATCAGAGAGCCTCTTGTTTCTATTTGTACGACGGGTCTTAAAGATGTGGCAGCGCGCACGTCTTGCGCGCGCGCCGCACGACATCACACTGGCGCTCAGCTGTGAGCGACTCCTATTTATAACCTCGGCCGTTTAACTTAACCGATATATTTTTGATATATTTTTGTGCTTCATCGCTATTGGTGGATTATTATTCATTTAGGTTTGAACCTACATAATAATCCATCCATGTAATTTTGTACATAGGTAGGCATATTGTTTAAATAAAATTATTACCATTACATCTCCATCTGGTGTTTCATTTCTACATTGTCTAAACGCCAAAGTGGTGACCCCGAACGAAGGAACCGCAAAAAAGCTATGCCGAGTGACAGCGAACAACCACTCATGGAGTCAGCAGGAGCAAGCTCAGCGAACCCACAGGATGTCTCGCTATCATCCCAACATATCGCCGGTATCTCACTTTCCCTTCGAGTACCACCTTTCTGGCGCGACAAACCCCGATTATGGTTCATCACTTTCGAAGCAGCTACGCGTGACCTCAAGAAAAGTGAAGCACAGAAGGCACAGATGGTCATCGCCCAGCTAGAAAAAGAAGACATCGAGCAAATATGTGACCTTTTATACAATCCGTCAGCCGATCGTCAATATACCGTCATAAAGGAACGCCTTATTTCTGCCTACGAAGAATCTGATGGCAAGCAACTACAGAAGCTACTATCAGATATGGAACTTGGTGACCAGAAGCCTAGCCAATTATTACGTCGCATGCGCAATCTCGCTCACAACAAGGTGCCCGACAACACACTACGGCTCATGTGGATGAACTTACTACCCGCACATGTCCGCTCAGTGCTTGTAGTAAGCGACACTATAAGCAAGGATACAGCACTCGAAGAACTAGCCAAGCTCGCCGACAAAATGCTTGAACAAACATGCGAAGTGTCAGCAGTATCCGTCGCATCAACGTCATCATCCCAGCAAGCGCAAAACCCACCTGTAAGCATACAAAATCTCGTCGAAGAAATAAGGAAATTGCATGTCGAGATCGCCGAACTGAAGACGTCATACCGCCACAAAAATCACGACCGCTCGCGCACGCCGCCGCCGCGACACTACCGGCGCAACTCATACCGAGCGCGTTCGACGTCTCGCTCCCGTTCTCGTTCAACTACACCGTCACCGCATTGTTATTATCATCGGCGCTTCGGAAAAAATGCAAGACGTTGTACTACGCCGTGCAATTTTAACAACGAAGATAAGACGGAAAACTAAAAGAGGCGTTGGCAGTGGCGGAACCTAACGTCGAGAAAAAATCCTACCGCCTATTTATCACTGATAAGACAACATCCACGAGTTTTTTGGTAGATACGGGTGCCAATATATCCGTTATACCGAAAAGGAAAGGAATACGTTCGACACCGCTACCATATCAATTATACGCTGCAAATAACACTGTTATACCAACATATGGTGAGAAGACACTGGAGCTCGACCTAAACCTTCGTCGACCATACAAGTGGAAGTTTATAGTCGCCGCAGTTACGAAACCAATTATTGGAGCAGACTTCCTCGGCTATCACAATTTACTAGTCGATCTACGAAGCCAGCGACTTATCGACAACACTACGAAGCTCACCTCCAAAGCTCCTGGCCGCTATACAAGTACACCTACTGTCAGCAGTATCAATCTACAGCAAACCTTTCACGACATATTAGCCGAGTTTCCTGGAACTACTCGTCTAACTTCAATGAAATTGAACCCGAAACACAAAGTGGAACATTTTATTGAAACAACGGGACCACCCATCCACTCACGAGCGAGGCCAATACAACCGCATCTATATGAACGAGCAAAGAAGGAATTCGAGAACATGATAAGCCAAGGATTGTGCAGACCAAGCAAGAGTCCTTGGTCTAGCCCGCTACACATTGTGCCGAAGAAAAACGGAGACTTGAGAGCTTGTGGAGATTACAGACGACTCAACTCTGTCACGAAACCAGACCGCTATCCTGTTCCGAGGATAAAGGACTTCACGTACCAGCTCTCGGGTAAACAAATATTCTCCACTCTTGATTTGAACCGAGCATACCAACAACTGCCAGTACGTGCCGAAGACATAGAAAAGACTGCAATAATCACACCCTTTGGACTATTCGAATTCCCGCGAATGTGTCCAGGCTTGAAAAATGCAGGACAAACCTTCCAGCGATTCATCCATGAAGTACTGCGAGAACTTGACTTCGTGTACCCATTCATCGACGACCTGTTGCTGGCCTCGGAAGACGAAGTCACACACAGACAGCACTTACGAACTGTGTTGCAAAGGCTGGACGAGTACGGCATAACCATCAATCCTACGAAGTGTGTATTCGGCCAACGCGAAGTAACATTTCTCGGTTACAAAGTATCAGCAGAAGGTATTAAGCCGCCAGAAGACAAGATCAAGATCATTAGCGAATATCCAAAACCTAAGAACATCGAAGAGCTACGAAGATTCCTCGGCATGCTGAATTTCTACCGAGACAGCATACCTAACGCCACCGCTATTCAAGCACCACTACATAGCTACTTACATAACACGAAAAAGCGAGATAAAACTTTAATACAGTGGAATGAAGATACATCTCAAGCATTTGAAAACTGCAAGAAATGTATAACAGAAACGACGTATCTATCGCACCCACATCATTCAGTCCCACTTGGAATGATGTGTGACGCATCCGATCGGTGCGCTGGTGCTGTGCTTCAGCAGCAAGTCAAAGGAAAATGGCAACCACTGGGCTACTTTTCAAAGAAGTTCACACCAGCTCAGCAAAATTACTCAACGTTCGACAGAGAACTTCAAGCAATCTACATGGCAGTCAAGCATTTCAGGAAAATATTTGAAGGGCGTCAACTCATTATTTTCACTGACCACAAGCCACTTACGTACGCCATGCAAAAGATTTCGTCAGACTCAGAGACTCCACGCCGACGAAGACAACTATTATTCATCAGTGAATTTTCAAACGATTTACGTCATATAAGTGGGCGTGACAATGTAGTTGCGGACGCACTATCACGCGTCGATGCAATCAGCTGTCCCAACCCGATCGATTATGAATCACTCGCTCAAGCACAAGCAAAGGATAAGGACATAGCCGAACTAAAGCAGCAATCGAATGTCCAACTGAAAAAAATAATATTACCCGGCTCATCTCAGCAAATATACTGTGAAACCTCGACACATGACGTTCGTCCATACCTACCTAAAGAGTTCCGTATTACCGCATTCAACGCCATCCACGGACTCAGCCACCCCGGTATACGGACTACGAGGAAGCTAATGCAGAGAAGATACTTTTGGCCATCCATGAACACAGACGTAAAAACATGGGTTCAAACATGCGTCGCCTGTCAACGGTCCAAGATCCAACGGCATACATCAAGTGCCACAGCTACGTTCGAACAGTCACATCGCTTCGAACACGTGCATGTAGATATCGTCGGACCCCTACTAACATCGCCTAATGGTCATCGTTACGTCATCACAATGATCGATCGTGCTACACGCTGGCCCGAAGCATACGCCGTGTCTGACATGACTGCTGAGACCGTAGCCAAGACAATCTACGAAGGTTGGATCGCAAGATTTGGCTGTCCGGCTAGGATGACAACAGATCAAGGCCGACAGTTTGAAAGCCACCTTTTCAACGCGCTGACCAGATTATTTGGAATCCAGAAGCTACGAACTACGCCGTATCATCCCCAGAGCAACGGAATAATAGAACGTTGGCATCGCTGTATGAAGACTGCTCTCACTGCTCGTCTCAGTAAACAAAGTTGGATTGAAGAATTACCCACCGTATTGCTGGGACTGCGTACTGCAATCAGAACCGACACAGATGTAAGCGCAGCCGAACTAACGTACGGTCAAAATCTACGGCTACCAGGTGATTTCTTCGTGACGTCACCAGCAGACACTATGGACAGTAATTACGTCGAAAAGCTGAGAACGTCAATCAACAATATTCGTCCGGTACACGCACAGTCGCATGACACAAAGCGCGCTGTGTTTGTACACCGTGACCTTCAAACGTGTAAGCAAGTGTTCGTGCGCGTCGATGCAGTGAAGAAACCATTACAGCCTCCATACGATGGTCCATACATGGTATTACGCAGAGATAGCAAAACATTCACCCTACAATTGCCTGGAAGACAAGCAGTAATATCGATCGATCGCCTGAAGCCAGCTTTCACCGCATGCAAAGCAGACACCACCGCAACAAATGTTCCTACAAGCTCAGATAGCATAAAAACATCGCGCTACGGACGAGTCATCAAGCCACCGGTACGCTTCGCTTGAGGGGGAGCACTGTGGCAGCGCGCACGTCTTGCGCGCGCGCCGCACGACATCACACTGGCGCTCAGCTGTGAGCGACTCCTATTTATAACCTCGGCCGTTTAACTTAACCGATATATTTTTGATATATTTTTGTGCTTCATCGCTATTGGTGGATTATTATTCATTTAGGTTTGAACCTACATAATAATCCATCCATGTAATTTTGTACATAGGTAGGCATATTGTTTAAATAAAATTATTACCATTACATCTCCATCTGGTGTTTCATTTCTACATTGTCTAAACGCCAAAAAGATCTTGGACCCGACCGTATGGACAGTTTCCACGAACCCATCGTTAAAATCGTCCACGGAGCTCCCTAGGCACTCGAAACGATTCTGAAGTTCGAGCTGAAAGCTCTCGGGGTTTTGGACTTGGATCGGTGCTGGACGGAGCGTAGACTTCACCAGTCGAGAATTCGAGATCTTTCCAGCTTAATATTTAAGTTCAATGTGCCTCTTACCATGCGGTGATCGCTTCCGGTTTTCACCGCGTTGATCACAGAGACATCATTGAATACTTGCTTCTTCGTCGACATAATGAAGTCAATCTCATTTTTTGTTGCACCATCAGGGCTCTGCCAGGTCCACTTTCTGTGCTCACGTTTTCTGAAGAAGGAGTTCATCATAAAGAGGCCTTCCTTCTCCATAAAACTGGCCAGTAGGTGACCCCGGTGGTTCCGACGTCCAACTCCAAATTGCCCCACTCGCAGCTCATCATCATTTCGTTTGCCCAGTTTCGCGTTGAAGTCCCCCATGACAACGGTGAAGTGAGTTTTAGAGGCATGCATGGCTCTAGAAATATCCTCATACATGGTCTCCACCTCATCGTCGGGGTGTGACGAGGTCGGGGCGTAAACCTGTACGACCTTCAGCGAATATCTTGCGGATATTCTGAGTATAAGGTACGCCACCCTGGTCGACACACTCTCGATCTTCACTACGTTGCTCACAAGGGACTTGTGGACGATAAACCCGACACCACCCTGGGACTGCTGGTCGCCCTCCCGGAAATAGAGCAAGTTTCCGGATTTAAGGATTATCGAGTCCTCCCCCTCTCTTCGGACTTCGGATAATCCTATTATACCCCATCGTAACCTGCTCAATTCTTCCTCGAGTTCGATGATCTTCTCGTCGGTCCGGAGTGTACGCGTGTTATAAGTTGCCAGGTCCAGTTTCCGGTGGTTGTGGTAGCCGGATCTCTTCCGGGGATTCTTCGCACCCCTTGCCTCACCGTGACCTTGACCGCTACCGTAGCCAAGGGTAGGTAGGCCGCCGGGCACTAGGGGCCGTTTGTTTGTGGTGCTTGTCATTTTTAGGGGGGGTTTGCCATAATCGCCACGCTTGGCAAGCGGGTTGGCGATCGCAGTATGGTGTAAATAGTGCATAGAGAACGCTGCTGCCCATTCTCTAGTAATCCCTTAGTCGCCTTTTACGACACCCATGGGAAGACATAGGGTAGTGCGATTCTTTAAGTCCGGCACCACACGGATTCCGGCACCACACGGATTATTATATTATCACACTAATTTTATTGCACGACTCATAATGCGAAGCAGAGGGTGCTCTAGGATCGAAAAAAAATTTTTGCTCCATTTCTGCAACTGTTTTTATTGTTACACTCCTGCTAGTACACCAATTGATTTAATACAGCAGAAATGGAAAAAGCATCAAAATAGTTGAAAAAAAAATCCTGTCCGTCAATTTATGAACCCTGAAAACATTGTAGCTTGCGATAAAATCAATTAATTGAGTAAATTTTTTGTTATACATTCGTTTCAGCCATAGTAGGAACCCTATTGAAAATGGCTCTTTTATTCAAAGTAGTTTAATTATAATTAATAAAATACTAACTAAAATATAATATCTATAACTAAATATTTCCAACCTTTGACTTGACGTCCGTAAGTTGCCTAGCAACCGCCAAGTATAGTATATTATGCAACTAATGAATAAAGGACGGATTTAAAGCGAGGGCCATAGATGAATCACGATCAAGTGAAGGATTCTAACGACTGAATCACGACCGTAGGGAGTGATTCATGATGATTGAATCACGAGCGCAGCGAGTGATTCAAGTGTTAGAATCCTGAGCGACGCGAGTGATTCATGGCCCTCGATATAAATCCGTTTTATTCAAGAGTTGCATACTATACTTTATACCATGACTACGAGAAAAAGAAAGATTTAAGCGAAAATAGACATTTAATAAAAGGTTAACACGTTCAGTGTCGGGAGCCCTCCTGGAGGGTTCACCTACTTGGATATGGGATGTCGGGAGCCCTCGCGGAGGGCTCATTTTAAATGTAGACATTCAGCGTCGGGAGCCCTCCTGGAGGGTTCACCTACTTGGATATGGGATGTTGGGAGCCCTCGCGGAGGGCCCATTTTAAATGTAGACATTCAGTGTCGGGAGCCCTCCTGGAGGGCTCACCTACTTTGATATGGGATGCCAGGAGCCCTCGCGGAGGGCTCATTTTAAATGTAGACGTTCAGTGTCGGGAGCCCTCCTGGAGGGTTCACCTACTTGGGTATGGGATGGCGGGAGCCCTCGCGGAGGGCTCATTTTAAATGTAGGTTTTTTTTAGCAAATACAGATTATAAACCGTGAAAATAAAATCTGATGTACCTATATTTTAAAAAAACGTAATGCAACCCTCCCAGAGGTTTCACTTCTAACTACGAATAATAAAAATCGTAGACTTCCAATATATATGGCGGCATGGCGTATGAGTTCTATGAAAATGGGTGGAGTCGAAAGAGTTAAGGAGGTTGTATAGCATTGAAATAGCGGTCGAATATATTGACGTGTTCTAAATTCAAACACCAAAATAGTGATTAAATGACCTTTTTATTCACTGTTTTCAGTGAATAAAATAAGCTTTTTAGAGGGGGAATGGTATAAAATATCTTTGTAAATAGTCTTTGTCATTACGTAACGATTTCGAGATTAGAAATTTACCCATATTGATGGGTAAAAACGCAGTCAAAACATACTTCATGAAAAGTGATAAATTGTTCATTTTTGTTAGAAACTAGGTATGTTTGGGCGTGCACTTTTGGATTTTCCAAACTATTTCTATTTTGTTCTCGATTTTTAAGCTAATTTTGTTTCAATCCACTTGTTATTCTTATTTTGTTTTTGATTTTATAAGATTATTTTATTTGATTTTCTTCTTTAATTAATTCCGATAATATTTTTCCTATGCTATTTTTTGTGCTTAAATGATTTTTTTTTATACTTATAAAAGTTATTCAAGTTTTAGGATAATTTTATTACCTTTTGCTGCTTAAACTTGCTTAATTGTTACCTAAACGAAAGAAGTCACTGGCTCCTGGTGCTGAAAAACAAGTACCTACTCTAACCTAGCTCTGAAGCCAGGGTCTCAAATTTTTCTGTAACCTGTTTATCGTCAGAAATCGCCATATTAGGCGACTGACTGAGGTCCTTGACATAAGAAAATTGGTGACTGTTAAAGGTCAAATGGAAGTGGTTAGGACGATAATATATGTACTTACAGCTAGAAGGGTGAGGTTATCTGTCATCGAGGTTAGCCCGCCCACTGCAAGTCTTGTAAGACAGAATCTACAGAGATACGAGTAACTAAGCAGAAACGCAAAAATCAATAATAGGTAACAACAAAAATTGGCTAACAAATTGTGAAGCGCTCGTAAACTGCTCTAATTGGTACACTGACAATCAATTGGGTCTGTTGACTCGCGTTTAATTTATTTTAACACGTCGATAATCTTCATTCCATACACCGGGAGATAGTGGTGGCCCAGTGGTAACAGCCTCCACTTACGAGTTGTAGGTCGTAGGTTCGAACCCTGACAGGCGCTTTCCTTTGTAGCGGTTTCACCGCGACATACGAACTACGCAGTAAAGACATGACGTCACACAATTCCTGCATCGCGCAGTTAGAGTTTACCGAGCGAAAAACATAGATAAGACTATCCGAAATCAACTTAGGGGCAGTTGCCCGCCAGACATAACACCCGTCTGGTTGGAGGATCCTCCCTGTTCATTATAGGAAGAGTGAACTTTACACCCTGTTCCTCATGCCTCTAAATTGGTGACCCCGAGTATGAACGTCAACGCAGCCTTCATGCAACTACTTCAGCGTGACGTCATCATCATCACTCCCGCAAGCTTTCGTGAGGCGAGTCACACAGCCAGCCAGCACCCACGGCTTCAACGGGTATCCTGACCACCAGCATGCAGCGAACGCGCATTCCTGGTCATCACCCTCAGCCACAACCCGGCGCTGTACCACATCCGACTCACTGGATGACGACGCAGCGCCACCCCGACTCACTAGGGAATCACCGCAGACAGTTCCGACTCACCGCGAACTATGCGGCACCCGGTTCCGATTCACTGGAACCACAGCTGGTACTGTGAAGCATCGCAAAATCCAAGACTCAGCCCACTATCGACCTCCGGTCTCCGGAGGGGAGTGATGTAGCGGTTACACCGCGACATACGAACTACGCAGTAAAGACATGACGTCACACAATTCCTGCATCGCGCAGTTAGAGTTTACCGAGCGAAAAACATAGATAAGACTATCCGAAATCAACTTAGGGGCAGTTGCCCGCCAGACATAACACCCGTCTGGTTGGAGGATCCTCCCTGTTCAATAGAGGATGAGTGAACTTTACACCCTGTTCCTCATGCCTCTAAAACTTTGTTTAAATTATTTTCATAACCACTGCTCTCAAAACGGTGAAGGAAAACATCGTGAGGAAACGGCATGTCTGAGAACCAAAAATTTCGAAGACATGTGACCTACCAACCCGCATTGGGTGCGCGTGGTGGATAATGGCCCACTCCCTCCAAGAGGGACATAGGCATCCTCTCACAAAGAGGATGCCTATGTCTTATCAGTGGGAATATTATAAGCTGATTATGCATAAACTGGCAGTGAAAGTCCAATAAAGAAAAATGCAGGTAAGTTCCCATTATTTTAAAACTTTTCATAACTCTGAAATATTCCAATAACGTGGTTGCATAAATTTAAAATGCACCCAGACCCGTTTTTATTTCCAGAGTCTGTAGAAAATATGTTTACGCATTTCGAATAATGGATTTGGCTCATACATAGGAAGTCATTATTTTGATGCTACCAGATTATGACTTGATGACGTACGTTATCGATGTGCCGTACTTTGTCGTTCGGGTTTCTGTCGGATACAGGAAGGAACTTCCAGAGCTGATAAACATGGAACTAAAATTTTGTGTGGAAGTACAATAATAGCTATTAGAAAAACGTTGATAAATGGACTTTGTTACTATAAACTTGTGGTTAGTCGTCACACCATTTTTAACGGGGTATTCCTCGAAGCGCACTAACTTTGAAACGCACCAAATGAAGCGCACCAAAAGTCCTCAACGCAACGCACCATCAATCAATCAATCAATCAATCAATCATTTATTTGCAACGAATGTAGGTTACATTAAATACAGATGGAATAGATAGGAGTGAGCCATGTACATTCTGCCTGGAAATAGGCACGCAAAAGTTATAAAAATTGTTAAGACTCTATCTAGAAATAAAATTACAAATTAAAATGTCACAGTTAGAATTATTACAATTATACATACATTAATTAATGTTGAAAAGTGTCAAATTAAAATATCACTATAGAAAAAAATAAAAAATAAAAATCATGTCAAATTAAAATATTACTAAGTATAGAAAAAAAAATTAAAAATAATGTCATATTAAGTCCATATTTCCAAAACAGTATTAATTATTTATTAAATATCATTGCTGATTAACAAGATTTGTCAATTAAAAAATCATTAATGGAATAATAACATTTTTCTATTAGAAAAGCCACTAATTTCTTTTTAAAGCTCTTAATTGTATCATTTTGCGCACCATTCAGGTGCGCTAACAAAATCAAATTAAAAATGTTATAATTTTATTCCTAGGAACGCACCAACGATGAAACATAGAGAAGAGCATGAAGTTTCGTAATAAATGATATCGAAAGACGTTTTAAAATTCAATTTTATTTTCTTGTTCTGCTCGAACTTATTATCTTTTATTTTTATGCACGTGTTTCTCAAATAAACTTATTTTTCTTTCTTTCTTTCTAACTGTACTAATTGTTTATTTAACAAACAAAAAAAAATGGTAAAATTTTAAAGCGTGTACCATTCAAATTCAAATTCAAAATATTTTATTTCACATAAACCAACAAGGGCACTTATGAAACGTCAGAAGCTAGGTGCACGGTTCCAAATGGTCGTTTCCTGTGGAGAAGAGCCGAATTTTTCAAACATAAGGAGCAATGAATGTCAAAATGACATTTTTTTTCAACTAGCTGCGTCCTGCGGTTTCTCCATAAGTCTCAATCCCATAAGAATATTGGGATAAAAAGTATCCTATGTCCTAGCCCAGGACATGGTCTACTCATGTGCCAAATTTCATCCAAATCCGTTCAGCCGTTTTTGCGTAAAAGCGTAACAAACAAACTCACTTTCGCATTTATAATATTATTATAGTAAGTAAGTTAGGATACTTTAACCTATCGTTGCCTTGCGATATTCCTTTAATTGTATTTTCTAAAACTTATCAATTATTACTGTGCTTAGTAAGAATATATGTTTCTAAGGAAGCGTGTGGGTGGATTATTAGCAGTTGTTCTGGTTCAGAAGATATTAAAAACGCGTCGAAGTAAAATGAAAAGGAAGTTACATCCTTTAGAAACATTAATAATAATGTTCGTCACTTTTCCAATGTATTTTTCTTCTGTTATAGGTAACTTGAGTAGAGGGTCATCAACCTTCCTCAGCTTGCTTCTAAATATATTCGGGAAGTAACAATAATAATATGACTTTTCCATGCTATTACGTTCTTTGTTGAATTAATCTGAGAATTTTCAGACTAAGTGTCCTAAGACATAGGTACAGCACGCGTAGCATGACAACCATAGAAATGGGTTTTCTACCAGTTTTGTCGACGGAAGAATAGACAAAATTACAGATTGTGATAGTTTATCTGTCATTTTGTCTATTCGTCCGTCGACAAAACCCGTTTCTATTTTAGCCATGCTAAGCGTGTACACTTTGAAGTACATTATAAATACCCTTATTGTACCATATTTTAATGGAAATAAAAATGGTTCTATCCGATAAAGGTAAGGAAGAAGCTCTTTATGTCTGTAGATAAATACGTGAACTTGTTCAAATATTCCGGTGTATGTATAAGGAATTAACCACAGATATAGATAGACATAGATAACGCAAGAGCAACTACTTGCGTGCCCAGCTTACGTACAAAAATCGTAAGCCGCCACTTTCGCGCTCAGTCTGCATCGTTGTGCCACGCTAGTCGGACGTCAGTAAAAAAAATTAAAATGATTAATTGCTCAGTTATAAATTGTAAAAACTGTACAAATGCGAGGAGAAAAAATAAAGGAAACGATTCCTTCCATCAATAAGTCATTTTGTGATTAATATTATGCGTATTTAATATTAAAATCAATTATTTTTAATCTAATACCCTCTGTAATACCAAATTTGAGAAAAACATAGGTCATCAAACGTAAACTACATATTCGTATTACATTGCGGCTTTTACTTGAAGCGGTTGATGCGACGTTTTGTTTTAACAAGTGATGAATATCGAAGCAAGTGATACTATCGTATATCGCATTGGTTTCGTAGTACAGGCGCTTTTATCATTATTCTGTCAATTTTAGCGATTCGTGCTGTTCATCGTATGCAACACAAATCGATTCTCGAGAATCGATTTCGGAAACAGAGGAATGATTTTGTATTTTATAGGTACTTATTTTGTAGACAATTTTAATAAATAATCGTAACGTTTAGTGATTTTTTTAGTTTCCCACATGAACCCAATTTAAAAGAAAAATGGATTGAGGCGACGGGAAATAAAGATTGGTTCCCAACAAAGCATAGCACTATTAATTGTTAAATACATTTTGAGGAAGCATGCTTTGTTGAAGGGAAAAAGTAACAAATATTAACAAAAGCAGCAAAAAATACACGCCTTGATAACGTTAATAGAATGCTTAAAAAAAATAACGTTTATTAATGATGAGCAAGCTAATGTGCTTAAAAATTGTGGTGGTCAGTAATCATGACATCATTTTCATTAACATTCACGTGGAGGGCTTTTTTCTGATTCTGCCTATTCTGTAATATGCTCTCAAATTCTCACGCCATTTATCTCGCTGCTTTTGCTGTTCATCTATGCTTTTGTCCTTTATAGGTACCTACAACACGTTTGTCTTTCTTTTTTTTCAAGTATTTTTCTTTATCTTTTTGCTGTTGTAGCTCAAGTAATTTTGCATCCAATTTAATTTTATTATATCGTATTTTACTGGGTTTTCGTTTAGCTTCTAAAATTTCTTCTCTGGTTTTTTTTGTTTCTGAAATTTGATAATCTACAACAATTACAAGAAATAAGTAGGGAAATACTAACAATTTGAAGAAATTATAAATCCCTAACTGCCTACTAAGCAGATCAGGAATTTTATATTCCTCTGTTTATCTCGTTCCTCTGTCTATCTCATTCCTCTGTATATCTCATTCCCCTGTCTATCTCATTACTGTGTCACAAAATCGATTAATTAATCTATTTAAACGTTACTTAATAATTCTTTACTGTACACGATTACCTACTCAATAAATAGAGAAATGGTATATACAAAGGCGATCTTTATTCAAAATTGAGATGAAAAAGGGTAGAATCTCGTTGCTTTTGTAAACACTAGAACTAAATTGAATATAAGGTATTTCAATCGAATATTCACGTATTTATAATGGTAAACTTACTTGAAATTTTGGAAAAGGTATCCAAAAACGACGTGTGAACGTCGACGGAGCGCGCACGAGCACACAACCTCTCAATGCGAAGACTTTTAGCGTAGGCCTAGCGCCAGCGCACACCCAGCAGTATCGATTCAAAGATAATAAAATCGATTTAAAGACGCCGCCGCGTGCGGCGGATTTTATTTTCCCATCACTAAATAATGCTTGTGACGTCATAGTAGGTAGTCAAAAACTGGCACGCTTGGTTTTCATACAGATCGTGATACTTGCGTTATCTATGTCTATCTATATCTGTGGAATTAACCAACAATGTCTTAATGGAAGTGGTTCTTATAGTACCTATATCAAGAAAGACCACAGATAAGTACAGATGGGACACTCCGCATTTTAGGTATGAAACTACAAGTAGGTACGCGGCGGACTCGACTTGTAGAATTCTGTAGGGCGTAACGTAGTCTAAAGATATAAAAGATATGCTATAGAAAGAGAGGCAACTACTAGGTGAATATAACTGTCGGTAATTAGCACTCATCATCATCATCATCATCAACCTATTAATGTTCCCACTGCTGGGACAAAGGCCTCCTCTCTGTGAGAGGGAGTGGGCCGTAATCCACCACGCGGGCCCAGTGCCGATTGGTAGATGTCACATGTTGCTTTTTATTTAAAAGATTTTGCGGAGTGTCCCATCTGTACTGTGGAAGAACCTAAAAATGTTCATCTCGAAGCAAAGAATCGATTTCTCATATTATATTCAAGAGAGCAGTCGGAGCTTTGAAATATAACAATAGAAAGCGCAGGTGGTTTCAAAGAAAAGCCAAAGCAATGCCAAATTCATAATCATATTACCTACGTATAAGCTACAGCTTTCAATATCTTTCCTGTATAAGTAATCTCTATAAAGGATACTGTAATATAATGTTCACTAGCTGTGCTCCGCGGTTTCACCCGCATAAGTCTCGATTCAGTGGGAATATCGGGATATAAAGTATCCTATATCCTAATCTAAGTCACGGTCTACCCATGTGCCAAATTTCATCTAAATCTGTTCAGCCGTTTTAGCATAAAAGCGTAACAAACAGAAAAACTCACTTTCGAATTTATTAAATAATATTATTTCTAGCTTTCGCTCGCGTCTTCGCTCGGGTGGCGGTCGGAAATTATCCCACAGAAACGCACTACGGGGATAAAAAGTATATTATATGTTAATCCAGGTTATAAACTATCTGTGTGCCAAATTTCACTCAAATCCGTTCCGCCGTTTTTACGTGAATCCAAACATACAAACTTTCACATTTATAATATTAGTAGGATTCATTATGTAAAGTAGGATTAGATAAGATTACGAGTATTATGCAAGCTGAACGAAATGAATCATTTAAACCATGAAGGATTTCATATAAATTAAAAGACGTTATAGTTAACATTGCCATCAGAAACCTCTCAATGACCTGACTTTTGACAAGCTATGATTGGTTAGTCAAAAGTAAAATTTTGGCAACCGAGCAATAAAATAATAATAAATATACAACTAAGAATAAATTAAAATAAACTCACTCACCTGAAAATAGAGTACAATTCTGCACATCGCGGTCCCGAAGAACCATGTTTCAGTCACGTCCCACAACACGGTGGGCGGCAAACAAATGAGTATCACCATAAAATCCGCTACGGCCAGATTTACGATGAAGTAGTTCGTCACAGTCCTCATAGAATGATTTCTATAAACTGCTATACACACTAACGCATTCCCTATTAAACCTATAACAAATACTATAGCGTGGGTTGCTATTAAAACCCATTCATAGGGTTGAGGGAATATGTAGTCATTTAGCATATCCAAATATTCTTCTTTTGTCATGTTACAAAAGTCGGGGTCGCCAACACAGGAGTCAGTATCATTGAATAGAATACTTGAGTCTGTATCATTACTATTCTCTAGTTTATCTTTACTATCTCTGCTTAGTGTTGTATTCATTATAAACTCTTCTATTTCAAATTCATTGTCAGTTTTGTTCGCCACCATTCTAGGTTTGTTGGCGAAATTTGTTGTGCTATCTAATTTTGATATAGACGTGTTACCGTATATATCTGTTGTTGAAAAACTAAATTTCAACATGACTAACATGGTGACACTCGAAAATAATATTTTTAAATCCATCTTCCTTTTTTCAAATTTGCATGTTGGTTAGTGGATCGATCATTTTATTCTTTGAAATTCCGGTTTTTGCGCCATCTGTAAAAGAAAAGTCTTTATTTAAATTGGGCAATTTGACTTCGGCAGTAATGGCTGTGAATTCTCAATGGGGGAGTGGGGAAGGTTATTATTTTAACTGAGTTTTTACCATTTCAACTTAATTGTTTTTGCACGTGTTATGAGAGTAAAAGAAAAATTCAGAGAAAGTTTTAAGAGAAATAATTGTAAAAGTACACAACTTCGCATCCGTAACAAAGTTAAGTAAGTTTTCTAAAACATTTACCGAAGAAGACAATGTCTAGAATGGTGTGTGTTACAAAGATCTTTGCCCAGCTGTGACACTGCAAGTTATAAAAATAATAATAGTGTGTGTTTAATTTCATTTTCTCAAACATGCTTGGAAATACGAACATTATTAAGACAACTTTCTTCGAGATACATCGTTGAGGTACTGGTCGAATATATGAGAGCGCACGACTGGCAATGTTTGTATGAAAATGTATATTTGTCGTGTTTAGCGGCCGAATAACTACGAAAACTCATATCTGTCGTGTTATTTAAAAATGAAAAAAACTTTTACTTCAACATTTATGGCAACCAAGGAGGTAACTTATCAAAGATTTAATTTAAATTTCGATTTGGCTTGCAAATAGAGCTGTTTAAAGTAAAGAAAAAAAAAAAACAATATATTGGCGCGTGAAATGTTTTCGATTTTTGGCATTGATTCCGGAATTTCCGCGCGTTATATGAGAAAAGTACTATACACGCCTTGGCCGCAACCAGGCATTGATGGACGATCGTGAAAATGTAGGCTACACACATACGTGAGTCCATCAATGCCCTTGTTGCATGCCGCGACGGTTAATGCACAAGTTTTCTAATTACTGTAGAAATACCTACTAATTTATAAATGCGGAAGTAGCTGCTGTTACCTTTTCACTCTTTATAGGCTGAACGGATTTCCATGTTTTGCACACATATAGATCATGGGTTAGAATACTTTTTTGCCGGTAGTATCTAAGGGCTTATTTCCAACCTCCACGCGGTCGGAGCCTCGAGCAAAAACTAGTAAGTTTATAATTTACTTGTTTTGTAAGGAAAAAAATATGACGACAGAGATTGATTTCAACATTACTCACTACATTGACATAATTGAAAAAACAATTTATAAATGATTGAAAGGAACGTGATGATAAGGCAATAATATTATTAAATTAGGTAATTGAATTCAATTTATATTATATTCCTTCTTTGTTTTTGTCATAAATATAAATAATAAATTGTGATTCGGTTTATTGACACGTTTTATAAAAAATCACGTCATTTATTTTATCACAGTACATTTTTTCGAAGTGAAACATCGACATTACAAGTAAAAGATGACGTAAGGTTATTTTTAGTATCCGAACAAAAAAGGTTTTTCAGCCGAAAACGAATACGAAAAAATGCTTCGGCTTTAGTCTTATTTTCGGCCGAAAACGAAAAAGATTTAGAAAATAAGAACAAAAATAACATCCGCTGTATACTGAACTCTTGTTGATAGAGCAAATATAGGCTTTAATAGAAAGCACGAGCGGACTCGATTCACCCCGAATATAGGCGAACGTCACTTGATATTGGCGAGCTATACGAAGTAACCCGAATGACGTGCAATATACAATTCATGAACTTCTGATTTTCGGTTTGTTTATGACCGAAAACGAAAATATAGTCGAATCATGATTTTTTGGTCGAAAATAATAATAAAAAAAAACTAATCTCAAACACAACAGTATGTACATTGGAACGTACGTTTGTGGTAATACTTTGACATTGAGCTGGTCTAGCGTAGTACAGAGCTCCAACAGAATAAGAAGCCAATCTACCACTGAGAAACCCTACTACACAGAACTAAAATATCAAATTGTGATAATTATTATACTTTGATTGAATTCACACACGACCCACATAATATTGTCCATCCCTGTATACCCACGACGCCATACAGTAAAAAACCATTAAAACAAATGAATGTGGTAGGGAGCACCGCACAGTGTAAGCAATAAATTCAGAGTAATCTATACTCGTATATCTATTTAATTCCCGAAACAACGGGATGCCTTAATTAATTAGTTTTACGTAGTAATTATTTGTATTCTGGCTTGCTGATATCTAGTAATCTAGTATACAAAGGTAAATATTTCCAACGTTTTTTACGCCGGTACCATACCTCCGCTACGAAACTGTCATGTGTGTGGACATTTTTTATCTTACCATGAGTGAGCAGGATATTGATATAGATTTTCTCATATCCTTGGTCCAAGAGAGAGTTCGTGTGATATCCCCTAGAATGGGTCTTCCATTATATGGGATATCACACGAACTGAGACGCAGCTGCAACGGCGTGCATACCCTCTTGCGTTGCGTTGGCGCAGCGTCAACGCAACGCAGGTGTGGCATACAATGCGTTGTTCCGTTGCGACGACGCAGCGCAACGCACTAATGGGGCCTCACCCTTATTAGTGCGTTGCGTTGCGCTGCGTCGTCACTGCCTCAACGCGGCGTCGTTTTCCATATATTTTCAATGACATGCCACATTAAAGCGTTGCGTCGTCGCACGCGACGTTTCAACAGATCGGCGGACGAGAGACGAAGCGGGGGAGGGTGATGTGCTGCGCTGTTGGAGCTCCGGTGCGACGACGGAAAGCAACAAAAGAACACGTAGAACACGTTTGTTCCGACCCATTGTGGAGACTGACTGAGGTGCGTGCGTCATCCCCTTGCGCTGCGAAATCGTGCGTCGTCGCAACGCAGGTGTGGCATACAATATACGACGACGCCACGCAACGCACTAATGAGGCATCGCTCTACGCGAAATTCGAATAGTAAAACTCGAGTACCAAAACATGACGCGACCCAGTTGAATTGAACTATTGCGGTTTCGCTGCTACGATTTCGCGACGGAGGTGTACTACTGGGGTTATACCCGGTTAGTCAGTCAATGGGCTCGCGCCCTATGGCCCTATATCGCGCTAATATGGTAAAGAGGATAGTTTGTGAGTTTGTATGTAGCTACACGGTATTTCATAGAAATACTAGAAACCAGGGGGCCAAGTCTACTAATTTACAATCGTCATAATGGTGTCACGATGGTGAGTTTCTGACAGATTTCCCATACAAAATCTGTCAAAAACTCACCATCGTGACACCATTATGACGTTTGTAAATTAGTAGACTTGGCCCCCAGTCGTATTCCTACGACACGTCGAGTCGCCTGCTGCTGTCCACGTATTTGTACCTTTATACCTCGTCCAGCAAAACATGCTATTTGACGGTAGAACGACGTAGTTTACGTTCCTTTATAGCTACACGCTTATTTGGATAACGAAGCAAATAGAATTCGAAGCGAGGCTAATTATATTACAACGAGAAACGGTTAGTAGGTCCTAAGTAAGGAGAGTACCTACTACCCGACTATTATTGTTGTAGCAACGTCTGCTCAATATTTTCTAGACATGTGCAATGGATGTCGGTTACCTTGGTTCTCCTACGGATATCTTCATTTTTTATTAGTAGGGAAACTCCAAGCATAGTCCATATACAGGGTGGCAGGGACATCGACGCGAAGCCGGTTACCATGGATTCAGTACAATGACATGATTCTGAACCCCCAGCGTTGAAATTTTTCGTCGGTTATTTTAAAAAAAATCTGCTGTTTCATAGAAAAGTGCAATACCTACGCGGTCAAAATGTATGGAACAGCTGATTTTTTTTTAAATAACCGACGAAAAATCCGGGGGGTTCAGAATCATGTACTGAATCCATGGTAATCGGCTTCGCGTCGATGTCCCTGCCACGCCACCCTGTAGACGCTCCATAAAATTTCGAAAATAGATAGCCCATAAAAAATGAAGAGATCTGTAGGAGAACCAATGTAACCGACATAGTCCGAAGAATTGCTAAAGTTAAGTGGCAGTCGGCAGACATTGCGCGCAGAACAGATAGCCGATGGGGCTGAGAGGTTCTGGAGTGGCGACCGCGTACCGGAAGACATAGCGTTTAAGGGCCCACACAAGGTGGACCGATGACCTGGTGAAGGCCGCAGGAATCCGCTGGATGCGAGAAGCACAGAACCGGTCGAAGTGGTGGTGCTTGGGAGAGGTCTATGTCCAGCAGTGGACGTCTTTCGACTGAAATGATGATGATGATGGGTGTATAGACACTGTTCATCTTTGCATACACTTTCGGGGCATATTGGCGTGAAGTGTGCCTGTAATGTTTTGCTAAGAATAATTTCTATAAGTTTCTGTTCAATATTATCAACTAATAAGTAAACAACAAGCAGACTAATGAGACAAAACTCGACATTGATCTACCAAGAATTATTATATAACATAACATAACGCCTTGTTTTGCCGAAGGGTTAGACAGAGGCGTACCTATAGCGTATACCCACATTTCACAAATTTAACCATCTGAAACTAATAATAAAACTGAAAAGTTTGTTTTTTTTTTTGTTTGTTTGAACCCGCTGATCTCTAGAACTACCAATTGAATTTGAAAAATTCTTTTTGCATTTGATAGCCGAATTTTCGGGGAAGGCTATAAGCTATTTAACATCACGCTAGCGCGCATCACGCACGCGACCCTTAGGAGCCGAGCAAGAATAGAAAAAGTAAGAAAGAACGCTTTAATGTATTAATAGCGCGGGCGGGCGATGCGATGCTACAGGGTGGGTCGGTAGAACCAGAAATTTTACACGGACGAAGTCGCCGACAGAAGCTAGTTAATAGAATGTAATGATTATTTTGCTAACATAATCTTATTCATAAAGGCATTAAAAGGGGTTGAAATAACCCTCTAATTAACCAAAAGCTGGGTTTAGTCGGTAGGGTTACCACTTCGAGAAAGTCCTGTTAAAAATGTGGTAATTTTTCAACAACTCTTTTAGAAGTTTTTAAGCCAGATACCGCGCCACCACTCAATACCGATAGACGCGGCGCTATTGTCCATGACATAGACAATAGCGACGTGTCTATACTGCAATGACATAGAATTGCATTTAAAAAAATGTAGTTCCATAATTTTCCGCCGGACTTCAGTGGTAGCGCGGACTCTAAGGGTGAATTTCACCAACAACAGTGAACGCGATGAGCACATAAAACACGTTTAAGAGCTGTCAGTGTCCTTATTTTCTTTGGAATATTGACACTGACAGCTCTTGAACTCGGTTCAGATGTGCTAATCGCGTTCAGTTTTGTTGATTAAATCAGCCCTAAGTAGATTGCAAATAAATTCTTAATTTTTTTTCTTTTGTCCAAAAAAATATTTAGGCCAAAAATTCGGATATGGCCAGATAAACCTGGACGAGTGATAGCCCTAGTTGAAAGTCGATTAATTAAAGTTAATCGTTGAACACAACCAATTTAGAAAGGGTTAATTTGAAGGTTTATTTTATTAGGATAATCCATTTCCTTGAACAATTTGACTTGCTAAAAATAACCATTTAGCTTTAACTGATTCTTCCTTTTTTTCAGTAACGATAATTACCACAGAAATCAGTTTAATTGAGATTTCTGTGATAATTATACTGAGTGAACTAGGCTTGCAGAAATAATAAACGATATCATAAGTAAATACTTTTTATGAATCCGTACATAAAGTGCGCCCAACGGAGGGTCCGCTAGTCCGCTAGGGCCGATACCTGCCTGGGTTGGGGGAAAGTCCAACACGGGTGGGTTTTAGTCAGTAAGAGTCTGACACGCCCTCCCGCTCCGCCCAGAGCGGGAGAAGTTATTTGATGATTACCAAACAACAAAAAAAAAAGTATTCCAAACGGAACCCTATAACTAAGCCTCCGCTGTCCGTCCGTCTGTCTTTCTATCTGACGTAACTTTAAACTTGTTTCTTTTGTTTTACTTATTACTAGCTTTTGCCAGCGGGTTCACCCGCGTGGATATCGGAAATTATCCCTCGGAAACATCTACCGGGATAAAAGTATTCTCTGTAAAATAAAATAAAAATAACATAAAAATATCCAGGTTAAAAACTATCTGTGTGCCAAATTTTAACCAAATCCGTTTAGCCGTTTTTGCGTGATTGAGTAACAAATATATAAACATCTAATCTTTCACATTTTATAATAGAGTAAGATTATTTGTTGATGTATTTGGAATCTCCAACAAAGGAGTGGTTCCTACTTCCAACCATTTATACATAAACAGCTTAAGTAAAGATCTCCAATTTGCATTTCTGACTCGATTTCGAAATTCATGATGAATTTAATCGAATTTAAATAATAATTAAAATTAAATAATTGAAATAATATTAATAAAATCAAATTATGAATTCGATGATAATATTATTTCAACGATTTAAAAAACAAAGCATTGCATTTTTTCACTTTGGTTTTTAATGTAATAATTACGGAACTTCATAAGCGTGTAGGTATATGTCAAAACTTAAATAAATTGTTGGAAATAGTATTGTCATTAATTTTATAAAATAGTGCTAGTGGCATATTTTTTATATTTATGTGGCATGCGGTTACCTACAAGAAATTGTTACTTTAACCTTAGATTTTAGTAAAAAAATATTTAAAACATAAAATTGAAACAGTGTAGATAAACAATTGATGGTTGGCCATTAAAGAAAAATAAATAAATAAGAAAACTATTCCTTCAAAACTTGTTAAACCCTGATTCGACTAATAATTATAAAGAGAAAAGATTTGTTTTTTTTTTATATTTTTAGTTTTATTTGTTTGTTTGTAATGCATAAACACAAAAACTCCTAAATCAATTTTAATAATTATTTTATCAGTAGAATGCTATATTATCAGAGTAACATAAGCTACAACTTTTTAAGATATCAAGCGGGCAAAACCGGTAGCGGAAGCTAGTATATAAATATCTTTGCGTTTCGTGATGGCTCTACTTGCTAAGGTATTTTGACAATAATGTGTCAAATTCAGAATTAATACCTTAACATTTTGCTACCCGCATATTGAGAAGGTAACCCACGAAGCTCGCGTGTGTTGCCACAGTGAATATTATTACTTCGTACGCATGTAAACATTAAATATGTTATGTTGGCACTAAAACGTAAAATGGTATTTAACTGTTTGTCAAAACGTTTATTATTTTCGTCACGTAAACTGGGGTTAACATGGCAGTTTGTACGTTCTTTTTTCAAATTAATTTCGTGACAATACTGTTTAATGTGTACCGAACTGTTTCAATATTTGGCTTGAGAATGTTTTATTAGCTTTACTATGTATACTCCATTTGAAATAATATTAAACATTTAAACAACCCTTTTTTTACAGTTCAACCGATTCTGACTTCTATAACGTAGGCATTAAGATGGCATTAAAAGAAAAATGCCACCAACGCCATAGAACTCAAAATCGGTTGAACGGACTGTCAAAAAGGTGTAGTTAAATGTCTCATCTTATTTCAAGTAGGAACCCTATACTCTATTTGAAATAAGATGATATACATACATATTTTATTTTGTAACTCAAAGTTGTTGTTACGGGTACAAAGTCCTACCAATGTGTATCGTATTATCCAGTAACTAGGTTGTGGAGGTCAGATAGGCAGTCGCTCCATGTAAAATACTGGTATTCAGCTGTATATGCCTTTTGGCTTCGCAGAGAACTTTCTGCTTTTATTTGATTTGTCAAACTTTTAATTTATTTGTATTCATAATGTAGTGAATACGAGGCTTTTGTCAAGGAGTTCTAAATGTTATATTTTTTGTAATGTGCGTTTAGTTTGTGCAGAATAAACCATTTTTCTTTTATTTTAATTTTACTATGTTTTAAATTTTATTTTATTTTTTTATGTTTCAATATGTGATTCAGTTTAATTTGAGATCTCCCGTGCTTGTCTCAATAAATACATTTTCTTTCTTTCTTATATCCGGTTAGACTGGAAACCGACCCCAACATAGTTGGGAAAAGTCTAGACAGATAGATTTTAATTCCTTCAAAATTACACAACGCACAGAAAGTTATAAAAAAAAATATTTTCGTAAAGAATTCTCTTTAGCGTAGTCATCCAAATGTATTGAAGGAAGATGACAATATTTTTTAACAAAATTTGCTTCAATAGACAGCTTCTATTTTCAATACTGAGCCTAACTTTTTTACATAACAAACGAAAAAGATTTATTACTCAGAAGAACCAATGCGTCACTGCCTCCATTCAATCATTCGATAAAAAAATACTAAACATTTCTCTTAGATTTTGGACTACCAATCCGTAATTCTATAGGTATTCTAAGAATTCCTAATTCGATAGAAGTACCTTTCTAGCACAGCCCTGGAGAAAACCAAAGTAAACAGATTCATTATTTCACTAGGTACATAATTATAAAACAAAGTCCCCCCGCCGCGTCTGTCTGTCTGAACGTGATAAACTCAAAAACTAACGAACAGATTTTGATACGGTTTTCACCAATGGATGGAGTGATTAGTGACGAAGGTTTAAGTGTATAATTCATTGGGGTTTTGTTTTAATTGGCTGAAATATGACGATGATTGTTGAAGATGTCGGACAAAATCATGCCGCCTGGGAGCTTACGTGCGCCGCGTAAACCAAATAGAGTTATATGAAAATATTTTTTTACCTGTATTAGCATATAGGGTACTTTTCTGTAACATACTTTCGGACATCCACGCTGGTGAAGTCACAGTAAAACGCTAGTCATTTCTATAAAATTTACAACTTTCCCGTTTTATTTCAATCCATATTCACTCCGCCACGTTTTAAGAAAAGCTGGTGGACTGTTAAAGTAAAAGGAATATAAATTCTACGTAGATTTAGGCAGCTGAGTTGGCTAAGATAATAAAAATACCGTCTGTACCAAAAGAAATGAAAAAAGTAAGTGGGTAAAGGCGGTGCTTACAATTAAAATGAAATACTCTGAGCTTACGGTGCGTTGTAGACGTCACTCTTGGTTTTGTTTGAAAATCCCGTCTTTTTTCTCTCTTTTCAATTTTGTTTTGCATAGAATTGAAGAAAGGGTTGTTTCTTTTTTACTTTTTTCGCAAAAATAACGGTATTTAGATTCTCTACGTTGTTGGCTTGAATATTAACTACACAAAATTGTTAAAACAGCTCCACAATTATCATTATTAATTTGATGATATTTCATTTGTTTCATAGCATTATTCCCCGATGGGTTGGGCAGAGTTGTACCTATAGTACATTACATTTTTTCAGCTTTGATTAAGTCTGTGAGTAACATACAGTTTGCTACATCAATACCTACTTTGTAAATACGTCAAGGACAATCCTAGGCGTAATAAAATAGTGTCGTGTGGTTGTTAATTTATCAGCACACATAAATACCTCCCTAAAAACAGAAATAGATATCCAATCAGGTTAATTTTAGGAGGCTAACTTGCTGAAAGCAATTATAGTTATATCTGGATTCAATTACTTAGCCAGATAGACGAGTTTTAGCCAAATGGAATAAGCCCTTGAACTAATAGATAAGGCGTTTGAATGGCGAGAAATCCCGAGTGATTACTCCACCTGTTATACGGTTACACTATTGTGAAAAAAAAAAAAATCGCGGGCTACCTTAACGCCTCCAGTACCCAAACAAGAACTTACATTTCAAATAAAGTTCAACATTTAAAGGATTTTTACACAATAATTATTTTTTTGAGTAACTCGAGTACTGTAATGTAACCTATTTGTATTTTACCCTTACTACGACCGGAGCTATCGCGGTTAACTACATTACACGATAGGCAGACTTGGGCAGTCGCCTTTATTAGACCGACTTTATTCGTCGAGTCTAATGTTGTGCAGTTAGGAGCAATTTCACTTTTAGTCCAGAAAAAGTTTCGAAGATTTTATTTTTTGCAAGGAATGAATGTTTGTTTTTGTTTTGGTAAATTCTTGGTAAAAGTTTCCAAACTTTTATTAAAATTACTAGCAGCGCCTCGCGGTTTCACCCGCATGAGTCTCGATCCTGTGGGAATATCGGGATAAAAAGTATCCTATGTATTAATCCAGGTTTTAATATCATATTTCATAGAAACAGCAAACAACAACATAGAAACAACAATTTCATAGAACAACTGTCGTCGCCGGCAGTTGCCGCTTGCGGTCGGCTACAAAATCGTAGCTTTACAATAAAATCATCTATCAGTGAGCAAAAAGTCACCTAATAATCAAAGTCACAGCTGTCAAAGTCCCATGTGCCGGTAATATAAAGGGTGACCGGGACATCGCCGCAAAGCCTGTTACCATGGATTCAGTACATGATTCTGAACCCCCTACATTGAAATTTTTCGTCAGTTATTAAAATAAAAATCAGCTGTTCCATATATTTTGACCGCGTAGGTATTGCACTTTTCTATGAAACAGCAGATTTTTTTTAAAATAACCGACGTAAAATTTTAACGCTGGGGGCTTTAGAATGATGTACTGAATCCATGATAACCGGCTTCGCGTCGATGTCCCTGCCACCCTGTATAACAACGGCACCGTCTTCAAATTGGAACACAGCAGCGCTGCTTGGTGGCAGAAATGGTTATGATAGCAATTATTACCTACAAGCTCTCTTAAATAGACTTTCTAAAATAAGTTTTAGCAACGCCAAGTGAGAAAGTGAGAAATGATGTCGCTAATCCATACTAATATTAAAAATGCGAAAGTAACTTTGTCTGTCTGCTACCTCTTCTCGCATAAACCACCAATCTCTTCTTTTTCGTGTGGTTAATGACTAACCTGGTGTCAGAGTTTGTATGTGACCCATGGGCCTCTGAACTCGCTTCAGACGATGTTTTCCTTCACCGATTTTGAAGCAAGTGATAATTATACAATACGCACATGAATCCGAAAAGTCAGAGGTAGCTTGTGTTCTAAGTCGAGACCTTTGACTTGGCAGTCCGACTGTAACACAGCTAGACTATCACTGGTGCACGGATCGTTATATACTAAATTTGACAGATAGGTAGCCTGGGATCTGAAGAAGGACACAGACAACTTTGTAACCTTGTTGAAATACAAAATACACGCACACGACGTCACGAGCAACAACTATTTTTGATCATAAATATTTTTGACGCCGGAAAACTGTAGGTATTTCCATCCTTGAGATGGCTGATCCCACTCGTAGGAGAAGGCGTCGGTGAAGCAACCGCCTCGACGCCTAACACGCCGAAACCCCGCCTGCAACTTTTAAGGCAGGCGGGAATTAGGGATCATGGGCCGGGAGCTCAGAGTGGGGACTCTGTCCGCCCACTGAGTGACCTCAGGGAAGACGGTGCACAGTGGTCATGTGCTGCCTTGCACACTTGCACAGTTAGGTTTTGGGAAGACCCATTTACAGTCTCCCCAGAGATGTGCCCTAACAGGCGCTGCACAGAGGGGGTTCCGAATTGGTCTTTTGAGAGGAAACGGTGCCCCTCCCATGTGTAGATGGTGACCACCAGGGTGGTTTTAGTGAGGTAGGAATTCCACACTCCCCAGTCTTATCCCCAAAGACCAGGTGCCTTTTGAAGGTCTCCCCAACGAAAAAAAAAAAAAAGGTATTTCCATCCTTTTGAAGCGTGTGTAGTCAAACATACCAGTCTATATTTCTAAGTACATGTTACATGACAGGACGCACCTACTGTACCGTGTTTGGAGCCTTGCACGCGTCTCTCACACGCGATGCGTGATTTTACAGAAAATGTTTAATAATACATTACGTTACGATTTTTTACCTCGAAGGAGTAGGCAGGGCGTATAGTGCAATTACATTTTGCTTGATAGGTTGGAAGCGTGATTTTTAAATTGCATGTAGAAGGCGAAGCTATTGCCAAAAGCCTAATTAAAGTAATCAACAATCTATGGCACGAGGGCAATGTCCTTTCACAAAAAAAAAGTACAATAAACGGTATTAGCAATTCATTGTCGGATCAACATAAAGTACTCCAACACTTGAGCGAACGCAATGACAACGCTCAAAACTTTTCCTGCCGAAAAAAATTCATCAAATATGAAAGGGCGCGTACATACAAAAGTTTACGACGTAGCGTTAATGGAGGTTTAAAACAAATGCTGTGTTTATTGCTTTAGTGACGTCAGTGGCCACACGCATAATATTTGCAGAAGGATCACTTTGAAAGGCGCGTAGGTATTCGAGAAGTTCAAGTGTTGATTGATTGACATGGGTCTTGAGTTTGATCCCCAATTCGGGCAGTAGTATTAAGTTTTTGCCATCAGAAATTATTCAGTCAGGAGTCTAACTTTGTACCCGTTTAGAGACAAAATCAATAGTAATTATTCTTATTAGGCTGAGAATCAGCACTGTAGGAACGTAAAATTACATAAGGCAGACTCCTAAAACGCCCGCTTTTCACCACTTTCTAGAGCTTTGGCTGGGCTATAGGGTCGCCCCAAAATACATGGGATTTGAACATGGTTAGCGAAATTTCGGTGTTACTCCTCACCTCTGCTCGAACCCTTTGAGATAAAATAGGCGTGATGTTACCTATAAGTAGGTATCTATTTTGTTTTATGCAAAATTAATTTCTCTTAGCTCAATTTTATGCTCAAGTGTCAAATGAGCGCCAAATGATTAAATATTTAATTAAGACGCAAGACGGAGCCGTCGCGTGCTAATTTGCACGGAAATAAGAGCTTCCTAAAATTGGTGCTACACAAAATATAAAATTTTCCAAACTCAAAAATAAGGAGAGGGTATCAATTCGACTATTTTGTATCCAAAGATGGTGAACTAGTAACGCTGATTTCCTGTTATACAAGCCGTGCGCACGATGGTATTTTTGATCAGAAAAAATGAAGAACTTGAACAAAAAACAAACAAAAAAGCATTTCCTAAAGGTTTTAAATAGAGCAGTGGTGGCCCAGTGGTAACGGGCCCGACTTACGAGTGGTAGGTCGTGGGTTCGAACCCAAGCAGGCGCTTTACTTTGTGTAAATAATTTCATCACCACTGCTCTCAAAACGGTGAAGGAAAACATCGTGAGGAAACCGGCATGTCTTAGAACCAAAAAATTCGAAGACATGTGACATCTACCAACCCGCACTGGGCCCGCGTGGTAGATTACAGCCCACTCCCTCTCACAGAGAGGAGGCCTGTGTCCCAGCAGTGGGAACATTAATAGGCTGATGATGATGGAAGGTTTTAAATAGGGGATGAAACCCTATCTAGGTAATCCCTTTAGGGGATGATTTTGTATAAAGTAACCTTCTTTAGTGCTCACCTTCGTTATAAAAAGGGTCCCTGAAACAATCAATTGCAATTGTAGTTATATTGTCAACCGCTTCAATTGTATTTGGTAGACGATCAATTTGCGCATCAATGTGTATCAATTACGTAAAAATTGCAATAAAAAAATTGTCCGTAAGGTAAATTATTTAAACAACACGTACTTTTTTTTTATATGACATGTAGGTATTCAAGAGATGACGGCAATACATTGAGTTAAAATGTGGCATGACGTCACTCCCCGGTAGATTTTATACTGACTTGTGACGTAGCGAGTCCCCCACTCCCAAACTATAATGCGTTTTATCTAAATTATTAATAATATGATAAAGCAAAAAAAAAAAACATGTCTAGTTTTTTTTTATTATCTGACTGACGGACTAAATGGTTTTTTTTCCCCAGGCAACATCCTATTGATCGTTTCCGGGATGCTTATGGACTTCTTGTGCAAAATTTCGTGCTTCAAACCCAGCGAATGAGGCTGTGCGTCGTCTGTCAGAGAATCTAGGATTAAAATCATGTATGAAGAAACTTCAAACGGATATAATTAATGTTCTCATTCACGACGAATGTGTTAAAACGGGTCTTCTGTGATTTTCGGTCTAGTGACAAAATTGCGTAGCCCTAGAGGGTTGAGTATTACAGTAAAACGTGACCTTTTTGATTTTTATGTTTGCCTGGTACCTAGACTTAAATTAAGAGGGTGAATACCTTTGTTATATCAAGCTGACGTTTCGTCATAACTAGCCGTGTTTGTGAAAGGCAAAATCTACAATTACAAAATAACTGTTATAAACTTAAAATAATGTAAAGGGTTAGGTAATACGTTTTTTTGCAGAAAATAAATTTTCTGCCAAATCCACCACCATTATTCACTCATATCTATCTGCCTAGCCTTTTCCCAACTATGTTGGGGTCGGCTTCCAGTCTAACCGGATGCACATGAATACCAATATTTCTCATGGAGCGACTGCCTATCTGACCTCCACAACCCAGTAGCTGGGTAGTAGGATACCCTTGGTAAGTCTGGTAGCCAGACTATCGGGCCCGTAACGACTGTCAAAGATCCACGAATGACAGCCAACGCGGCAACGGTTTAACGTGCTTTCCGAGTCTCGGTACTTAAATATACCAAAAAGTCACCCATCCACCAACCCCGGGTTGGGTCGGACCAACCCGGGCAAGCGTAGCTTTGCCTGATGGGTCGACCCGTGCTGCGTTATTACTTAGCCACAAGTTTCTCATCATTATTCACTCATATCAACAGATGAAAAATATCATGATTAATATTTCTTAAGATTGCTGCAAACAATACAGTGAAGGTGTCAAAACTACACCTCCGGTATGTGCATACACGCTCACGCGCACACATTTAAACACCACTAGTTTCCACACATTTACAATACTACAATCAAACTACACCACAAAAAGTGCAGAAATGTTTACGAAACCGGCTTCACAGTTGGCAGCGCTATGTCTTGTTTTTTTATTTGGTCTGAAGACTCAAAGTAAAAATTATGAAAACGAGTTAAGCTGTTTTCAGACCAGCGCGATTTGTCGCGCGACGCGACACGAACAATACAAAACTTCACGGTATAACAATAACCGGTCAATGTCACGTCGCGCGACAAATCGCGCTGGTCTGAAAACAGCTTTAAGCTTTGTGCAGACCAGCGTGACATGTCGCGCGACGCGGCACCGGTTATTGTTATACCGTGAAGTTTTGTATTGTTCGTGTCGCGTCGCGTGACAAATCGCGCTGGTCTGAAAACAGCTTAACTCGTTTTCATAATTTTTACTTTGAGTCTTCAGGCCAAGTCTTGAGTGTTATACCGGCTTATTGGTGACTCGCCCGAATTAACTCGTCCGAATCCGGACGAATCGACCATTTTAATAAATTAGTTTTTCTTGAGGCGATTCGTACGAATTCAATTTATTTGTGGACAAATCGACAAATCCAGCAATACTTAGTAATAAAGTACACTAGTGCACAGAAGTGGTTAGGGTAAAATATAATAATATTGAAATAAACAAGATGAAAAAAGAATGAATTATTATTCAGATTAAAAGCATGAATTAACTTGAAACTGTGAAAATAATACAGGGTGTCGATTTATTCACTTGCATCCGTCAAGGGGGCCATTTTCCCTGACATACTAAACAACTTTCGTTATGAAATTCGTTATGAATTTGACTGAACTGTGACTGCAGCAACACCCAAACGGGTTAACCCTTGATGGATGACTAAATCATCTCAAACCTAGGTGATTCTACACGTCATACTAAACAACTTTCGCTATGAAACTTATATCCGACTCGGGGAAAATAATTATAAATTCCTATACAACAGGTCTATTTCGACGCATTTTTTTTTTTGTCTAGTCTGTTATGAATTTCATAGCGAAAGTTGTTCACTATGACAGGTAGAATGACCCACTTGACGGATGCAGGTGAATAAATCGCCACCCAGTATTATTTTCACAGTTTCAAATTAATTATGCTACCTTTAATCTGATTATTCATTTATTCATTTTTCATCTTGTTTATTTCAATATATTATATTTTACCCTAACCACTTCTGTGCACCAGTATACTTTACTACTACGTATTGCTGGAGTTGTCGATTCGTCCACACGATCAAAATTCGTACGAATCGCCTCAAGAAAAACTAATATTTATTAAAATGGTCGATTCGTCCGGATTCGTACCAGTTTATTCGGACGAGTCACCAATAAGCCGTTATACCGTGAAGTTTTCTTAGAAATTGTATTGTTCGTGTCGCGTCGCGCGACGATTGGCGCTGGTCTGCAAAAGCCTTTACACTGAAAGTTAAAGAAGGCGTAAAATAATAATCTTTTTGAGTAATACTAGGCATTTTTCACAACGAATTATGATCATAATATTATAAACGAGTGTCGTAATCTTTTAAATACTCGCCCTTTACTTTGGCACGTGTTTCATTTCCAGCCTGTAAACTGTTAATTATTATGATGCTTTCAAACCTTTTCTGTTCCGCCATAACTCTTAGAAATTAAAAACAAATTCATGTGAGGGTTCCGTATCAAATAAAATGGTTTTTGATGTACAAACAAGGACCGAAGAAGGTAGGTTGGGTAATTCTCTGTGTGAACGATTTCGTCCGAAGATGTACGTCTACCGTACATACTCTTGCAAATCAGAAAATTGGTTATTTCTGAAGTTATTTATTTATTTATCTCGCCTTTAAAACTATCATTACAGGTGCATTACCTAATGCGATAGAACCCTGCGGTATCTTAACATTAAAATGTCTAATCTATTACTAGGAACTTTAACTTATTTATAATATATATATATATTTATTAAGTCATAAGTTCATAACATTGAAAAAAAAAGTTGTGAGGTTTAAAAATAACAGCAACCTTGGCAATGTTAAGGCTACTCAAAATTGTAATACTGCAAAGACAAAAATAACGAATTAAATAATTGTTTTATGATAAGATTCAAAGGCCATTGAAGTAACTACTGAAGCTTTGTAAAACACGAGCAAGTATTCATGTCTTTATTACTTTTGCATTTTTGGATTTAAATATTTTGGTTAGTTGTACGGTTCCCCGAAAAAACACGTCAGCAAGGTATAAAAATAATATGTTACCTACATTTTATGAGTCCTCGCGAGCAAATAGCTCAATTATGATTTTATTGGGCGACAACCGTATTTTCAGGTTAATTTCGTTTTACACTAAAAGTCACAGGTTAACTGGATAACTTTTAGTGTTAAGATTTTAAAAGAAAAGTTTTTTAATAAGAGTTGCGATTTTTAGGGCGACTAAATTAAGTAACGGATTAACTAAATAGTTTGAACATATCTTTCTTATTAGACATGATTTACTCTAGAACTAGTTCGGTAATCCTGAAAAATTTGAACAGACGTAAAATTAAAATTCAGGGGATTTAGCAGCGCGACAGACGCGCAACCTTCTGTCAATCAGACAGAATTTCATATTATAAACAGATGCGCGGGGGTGCACGTGATTAGGTATATACTGAACAATGAGCCTTCTCTTGCTTTGCCAGGGGCCACGGTTTCCCCTTAGGACTTCCCGCAACCCCGGTAGGGAGTTTGACACCCAACGAATTATTATTGAAATTGAAACCCCATCGGAGTCCCTTTTTGAAATGATGTGCGCCACAGTGATTTAAACTGCAGCGCGGTCGCCGTGGTACTGTTGCGCGGCTGTTCTTATAATGTGAACATATCTTCATAGCGAGCACGGCCTACTGTGTCAAGGCTCGAGTCAAATATTTTATATGAATATATTGTGATAAAATGTGTGACTCCATCCATGTCACATGTCACAAAACCGTTCTCGCCAGTCTGCTTCTGTCACGCTACTATCGCGCTGCTAATGACCTAATGTGGAAGCGGCCTAATTATTAGCTATTATATATGAAAAACAATGATTTAAATAATTTTGGGTGATTTTCATTTTAGATGATGTAAAGTAGCTTTATCGACTTTTATCGCTGACCCGCACCTTTAGTTGCTGAGCAGACATTGGTCAGTTTGTCCGCCGATAGTTTGGAACCGTATGGAAATCACGGCATTTTGTCCGCGTGCGTGTGTAGATTTCCATACGATTCTAAATTGTCCGCAGACATCATCTGTCCGGGCCTAAAAAATCTCTTTAAAACAAACTCTTATTTAAAAACAAAACCATTCAATTACTCATTATGACCTACCCAAGGACACGCCATTATAATTCTTACCAAAAATTTGCAAAGATGTCAGACACAGTCCCACAAATTGTCTCGCCACGCGTAAACGTAATGAGACTAATCTAAAGAAAATGAGAAGATTATGAAAGGAAATGATCTTTGTGTATGAAATCTGTGACATTTTGGGCAGACTCGCGAAGATTTATATCGTTAGATTTGCCCTTACCATACTTAGGTCATGCAAACAAGTGTCCATACTGAGTAGAATGACCACATACATCTTACATGGAAGGTATAGATGCACGGTTTTCAGCATGAGAGAGGAATACAATACTGTTCAAATGTCATTGTCAACGAAATAGAAACGTGACCATCCTTTGACTTAACTCACTTGCGTCACGGAAGTGAACAAGGACAAGTTCTAATATGAACGCACTGTAATTAGATTTAGGGAACCCCAAGGTCTCTTTTAAAAGGTTGGCAACCCCGATGCTATAGAACCTTCGCTAACGTTATTCCTAATTCCAAAAAGAATATTAGATTCAAAACTTTTTAATTCTGTTGTTATTGCGGCGCAGTTTATAATTTGCTGAAACTTTCATAATTTTATTGCGAATATATTACAAATTGTTTTATGTTAAAATTAGTCTCAATCTGCATATTTTTGCATAGGTATGAGGTATGGTAATATCTACAGTATTGAGTCTGTTAAATTAGATTTTTACGCTCCTACAGAGTTGTAGATTGGTTTATGTCGTGATGGCCTTAGGGTTAACGCCTTGCTTGTCATGAATGAAGTTATAGTTTCAAATCCGGGCAAGTACCAATGTGACTTTTTCAATTCATATTTATTTTCCGAGTTAATCTAGACATTACTGACATGATACCTGGGGGCCAAGTCTACTAATTTACAAACGTCACAATGGTCTCTCGATGGTGAGTGTTTGACAGATTTTGTATGGCAAATCTGTGAAAAACTAACAATGGTCTCTCCATTGTGACGTTTGTGAGTTAGTAGACTTGGCCCCCAGGACTTAAAGTCAATCTAAGTCTGAAATCGCCAACCCGCCTTGAGCAAGAGTAGGATGTTATTGGGCACTCTAAGCCACCTTACGTTCCATCGGCTCACTTCGTTCGCCTCGTCACTTCAGGTGGCTTAGATTGCCCAATAACATATATGAAATCCATTCTAAGCCACCTTACGTTCCATCGGCTCACTTCATTCACCTCGTCACTTCAGGTGGCTTAGATTGCCCAATAACATATATGAAATCCATTTCGATAACTTACCTGATGAACGGAAGGTGGAGTACGAATTTTTGCATAGTGCAGTAAAATAATGGTTCAGCGCCTATTCCACCCGATGGAACTAGTTATAAATGTCAATGTAATACATTAATCGACTCATTATTAATATATCCGTTTCAAGCAGTTGTCATGAAATTTGTAAAACAACCACAATCGTTACATATAAACAAACTTTGTGTTAATTCTCAGGAGACTGGTTTTCGCCATGGAGAATTATTACCTAAATCGGTACGATGTATCATTTGCGGGCCGTCAAATTGTGGAAAAACTAATTTATTAATTGGTCTTCTTATACACGAGAATGGATTAAGATTTCAAAATGTTTATGTTTATTCGAAAACCTTGCAACAACCCAAGTACGTTTTTTTAGAAAAAGTCTTGCAACGAGTACCAGGCGTTTCATTTCAGAAATATCATGAAAATGAGCAAGTACTGAGTGTTCAGACCGCAAAACCGAATTCTGTAATTGTATTTGATGATGTTGCTTGTGAAAATCAAAGTAGTATACGTGATTATTTTGCTATGGGGAGACACAAGTCCATCGATTGTTTTTATCTAAATCAGACGTATAGTAAAATCCCTAAACAGTTAGTAAGAGACAACGCAAACCTAATCGTACTTTTTAAACAAGATGAAAGAAATATGAGACATGTTTATGAAGAACACGTCAACACTGACATGACATGGACTGAATTTCGGGAAATGTGTTCAAAAATATGGAGTATACCGTTCAATTATGTTGTAATTAATAAAGATTGTTCCAAAAACAAAGGATGTTATAGAAATAAATTTGATACGTTTGTAGTCTTTGACTAAGAACACGAATACATATAAAAGGTTTATTACCTACCAAACATTATTATTCACCTTACGACGCTAGATCAATTACAACCTATTTTACCAATATGGAAAAATCATTGAAACGGCAAATTGTTGATGCGGCAGAAGCTGTAAAGATAAAAGTACGAAAAATGAGAGATACTGAGATTGATAATAAACAAGCACTAGAAACTGTTTTCAAACCTGTTACAGATCCTCTCAACCTAATTGCTAATGCTAGTAAACAAACTGCTCTCCTGGGTGCTAGTAATGATTTTGTTGATGTTCCGTTTACTAACGAAACTATGTCGAAAGAAGGAACTGGCAGCGCAAAAAGTAATGATAATAATAGCGATGAAGACAAATATGAATCCGATATCAACAGTGACTCTTCTTATGAATCAGTAGTTGAAAGGAATCAAGATTATGATACATCATCCTGGTCAGTATCTTCAGAAGCGTTGGTAGATATTCCATTTGGGGTTAGAGCAGATCGCGGGAAACTGATGCTAGGTTCTGCTTGCATAACGATCAACGATCAATACATTACCGTAGCTGAACGTAAATACCGAAATACACCTGGTTTAAAACAGTTGTTGCTTAAGAAAGATGTAGACTTAAGCTTGGTTACAGATAATGATATGCAAAATTATAAGTCGATGTTACTTGATACAAATGCACATCGTAGAGATTATGATCCAAGTAAACCAATAAAAAGTAATAAAGGGCAAAAATATATGCAAATTATTAAACCTCTTTTTAAACTGAAGAATACAGTTCAAGGAAAGGGTCTACCGTTAATAAAAAAGTGGAGAAAAAACGTAGATTTAGTGTACTGGGATAATCCTAATGAATTAGTAGAAAGATTGAAATTATTAATTGCATCTAGAGATGCTGGCAACACAGGATTAGATAATGAAATTATATCTATCATTGAAGAATTGCGGGAAAGTAAAATTATAAATAAATAAATATTTAAAAATGTGTTTATTTTACTATCAGCCTCTCGATACAATACACCTTAAACATGAACGTAGACAAATTCGGACACTACATTCACAAAAGAATGCGTTTATCAGAGTTATTTGAGTTTAATGAGAATGCATTGTTAAAATCAGAAAACGGAGATTACGATATAAAAACATCAAGACTGAGAGGAATTAGATCTCCAGTAGAAGCTGACGATGCTGTGAACAAGGATTACGTAGATCAATTGAATGCTAACACGTTAAAAGAATTAAAGAATCTGGGTGTGAACAAGGATTATGTAGATGGATTGAATGCTAATATGTTTAAAGAAGTTAATAATCTGATTGGTATCTTGCGTTCTCAAATCATAAAAGATGCAAAGGGTACAGTTCAAGCTACTTTAAAAACAAGGTTACCAGAGGTTTCAACTCATTTGCAAGATAAGTTTTACACTAAAGCAGAGGTAGATAAATTACTTCAAAAAACTCCGTAATGGTAAAACAGCAGATTGTAAATGAAATACACAAAGCGGCACGAAGAAATTTCCTTCGACGTTCTGTTATTCTGAAAGGAATCCACGACTTATGGCAAGCAGACTTGATGGACATGCAAAACCTGAAAAAGTATAACAAAGGTTACAATTTCATCTTAGTGGTGATTGACTGCTTCTCGAAGTATGCCTGGGCTGAACCGTTAAAATCGAAAAATAAATTCGATGTTACTCGTGCATTCGAACATATATTGCTTAGTAGTCGTAATAAGCCTATGAACTTACAAACTGATATGGGAACTGAATTTTATAACATCACTTTTCAAACGCTTATGAAAAAGCACAACATTAACCATTACTCATCGTTTTCTACTAAAAAAGCATCAATTGTAGAGAGACTGATTAGAACTGTAAAAAATAAATTATATAAATATTTTAGTCTCAATGGAAACTATAAGTGGTTAGGTCTACCATTGGAAGATACATTGAAGAGATATAACAACACAAAACATCGTACTATTCAATTTAAACCGGTTGATGTGAATAAATATAATGAACAAATAATCAAAGAAAATATAAAAAAAATTAACAAACATGATTTAGTTCAGTGGAAGCCTAAATTCAAAGTTGGTGATTGTGTTCGTATAAGTAAATACAAACATAATTTTGAGAAAGGTTACACTCCTAATTGGTCTACTGAATTATTTATTATAAAAAAAGTAAATAAAACCTTACCAGTTACTTATCACATAGAAGATCAACGAAAGCAAAACATATTAGGAGCTTTTTACGAACAAGAACTACAAAAATCGAATTATCCTGATGTTTATTTGATAGAAAAGGTTTTGAGAAAGAAAGGTAATAAATTGTATGTCAAATGGTTAGGTCTAAACAGCGCAGAAAATAGTTGGATTGAAAAAGCTGCAATAATGGAATAATATTATTATATAACCATTTTTCATCTGAAATCCTATCATTATTATTTGAGTAATGCAAGGGGGTGGACTAGTTAACAACATAATTAATAATCTACCTTTCGAAGTTCATTTACCAGGATACAATTATTGCGGACCAGGAACCAAACTTCAGAAACGTTTAGCGCGAGGTGACCGAGGTGTAAATAAGCTAGACGAAGCTTGCATGCAACACGACATTGCGTATACAAACTATACAGACTTATCAAATCGTCACAAAGCCGATTTACAACTACTTAACATGGCTAAACAAAGACTTAAATCAAAAGATGCAGGGAAAGGTGAAAAACTAAGCTCTTGGGTAGTGAACAAAGTTATGAAAGCGAAACTAAAGTCGGGATCTGGCATTAAAACATTTAAAAGCTTAGTTTCAAAAATAAAATCAAAAATTAAGAAACTCAAACGCAAAGATAATAAGACTTTAATAAAAGCAGCTTACTTAACCGCAAAAAAGTTATTTCCAAACATTCATCATCGAATTCGAGTACCCCGAGTAATACCCATACCAAAGACTGGAGGAGTTTTACCTTTAATTCCAATTTTCGCTGGTTTATCAGCTTTAGGAACTTTAGCTGGTGGTGCAGCTGGCATTGCAAAAACCGTCAATGATTACAAAGCAAGCAAACAAAATTTGCAAGAAACAGAACGTCATAATAAAGCTATGGAGGCATTAGTGTTGGGTAAGGGTTTATACATTAAGTCGTATAAAAGTGGTAAAGGATTGTTTATAACATCTTCAAAAAACTGAAAAATATGCTACCTAAACGCCCTCTAACAAATGTAGACATCCGAAAGTTTTCAAGTGACATCCCATATTTTCGTGGGGTCTACATGAAGGATCGACTACCTCGGAAGCCAAAATGCATTGAATGTGGTATCGTTAACTTAGACGATTCTAAGAACGAAGGAACGCATTGGGTAGCTTATGCTAAAGTATACAATCACTGTGAATACTTTGATAGCTATGGAAATTTAAAACCTCCAATGGAATTGATGCAATATTTTAAAAATTGTAATGTGTTTTATAACTACATAAGATATCAAAAATTTAACGCAGTTAATTGTGGTCATTTATGTTTAAATTATTTGTGGACTTTTTGGAATAAAAATGTATTATAAAATATATGCTTTTCTTTCATTTCAATCATTTGCAAGATGTCGCTCACTTTGTCGATAACTGGAGACTCGTCAGTGTTAACTCCATACTATCCTAATACATTGCAACTAGATGGAGAGTATGAGTGTGCTTTATTGCACTTTTCAACATTTAATTCTATTCCAAACATTGATATAAGTAATAATAAGTTCTATTATGGTTTTAATCAAGTTATTGAAATACCGGAAGGCACTTATGAATTGCAAGATATCGGCGATTATTTAAAATCTGAAATAAAAGATGCAGCGATCAAACTACGGTGCAATAATAATACTTTAAAAACTACAATATTCTGTACAAAAGACATTAATTTTATTAAAGAAGACTCTTTTAGAAGACTGTTAGGATTTAACAAACAAATCTTGAAAGCAAATAAATGGCATGTGTCACAGTCTCCAGTCAACATTCTACCTACGACCGTAGTCAGGATTGAATGTGATATTGTAAGCGGTTCATATATAAACGGTGAACCAAGTCATATTATTCACGAATTTGCACTTAATGTGCCACCTGGATACAGGATCATAGAAATCCCGAAAAACGCAATATACTTTCCAATCAATCAAAACAACATAAGCTGCATACATATCAGGCTGTTAGATATAAACAAACGATTAATCAATTTACGAGGTGAAGAAGTGCAGGTATATCTGCATCTTAGAAGAAAACAATGATTGACTACAATAAAAATGTGTCTCAACAAGTAAAGAATATCAGTTCTGCTCGAGCTAGCTCTCAAATAAGACCTCTCTTTAAGAAGAAAATAAAATTAACTAAAGACAATAAAGCATTCCTTAGAGCGATCGGATTATTAAAATGAATATCTTAGATGTTTTATCCGCTCCGACATACGACAATACTATAGAAGGAATCGAATTTCATTCCTACAAGCCCTATGTAACGAGTTTTAACAGGAACGATGAAATCCGCATACCTATCAACCAACAGGACTTGTACATATTACCGTCAGCTAGCACCCTATATTTGGAAGGAACTGTTATCGTTAGCAAAAAAGATACGAAGGACAAAGCTACTAGTATCAATTTCACGAACAATGCTCTACTCTACTTGTTCCAAGACATTAGGTATGAGCTAAATGGTGTGGAGATTGATAAAATAAAAAATGCAGGTATAACAACAACCATGAAATCATTCATTTCAATGAACGAAAGTGAATCAAAAATGTCTAATGCCTGGGGCTGGAATATTGATGGCATAAAAAATATAAATGGAGGAAGATTTTCTGCTTCTATACCACTTCGTAACCTCCTCGGTTTTGCTGAAGATTTTAAAAAAGTCGTGATAAATAGTAGACATGAACTGATTTTGTTACGTAGTAATACTAATTTGAACGCGGTAAAACTTAATACTGGCGAAGTTGTGGATGATGTTCAGATTAACAAAATCATATGGCGCGTACCGCATGTTAAAGTATCAGACAAAGAAAAAATTGGTTTGTTAAAAGTATTAGAAAAAGATCGCCCACTTCAAATGATATACAGAAATTGGGATCTGTACGAATATCCAGCTTTGCCTAAAACTACAAAACATACCTGGTCCATCAAAACTTCATCTCAAATAGAAAAACCAAGATACATTATTATTGGGCTACAGACAAATAGAAAAAACAATGCAAGTTCTGACATGTCTCAATTCGATCACTGTCATATTCGAGACGTTAGAGTGTATCTTAATTCAACGTATTTTCCATACGAAAGCTTAAATGTGAGTTTTGCTGATAACAGAATCGCTTTATTATACGAGCAATACACCAGATTTCAACAGTCGTATTACGGACGTCGTTCGGAGCCCATACTAAGTGAGAAACAATTTAGAGATTTAGCACCGCTGTTTGTAGTCGATTGCTCTAGACAAGCGGATAATCTAAAGACAGGTCCGGTTGTGGATGTGAGAGTAGAAATTGAAAGTGATTCAGAGATACCAGATCAAACTTCAGCATATTGTCTTATTCTGAACGATTGCATTGTTGAATACAAACCATTAAGTAACATTGTTAAGAAGATATCATGAACTCGGATACCATTATAGTGGAACTCCAAGGATTTAAAGATTCTATAAATAATTTTATTATCAAAGAATTAAGCATTGCGAGTCAGGATCATACACAGACGTTCTTGGTAAAACCACCATATTCATTCCATTACCTAACACCAGAAGAAAAAAAGCAGGTGAGGTGGCTAGAAAGGAATCGAGGAATTTACTGGAGTGAGGGGTTCATAGACTACAAAGAGTTTCAACGCGTTATTTTACCATATTTAGAAAATAAAAAAATTATTACCAAGGGTTTGGAAAAGATTAAGTGGATTAAAGAGTTATGTACAAATTGTGAAGTGATCGACATAGGTGAGAAGGGATGTCCTAATTTTGCAATATTAAAAAAAAAGTTTTGTAAAAATAAAACTGATTTTAATTGTGTGAACCATAAAATGAATTGTGCATTAAATAATGCGGTGTGTATTAGAAAATGGTATGTTGATAATAATATGTCTGTTTTTAATTTATTTTAATTCATTATTGTGTTGAAAAGTTAATAAAAAATGTTTATCTACTTAAGAGTGTTTCATTTAATATAATCAGGGTAACCTACTTATCAAACTTTAAATTAGCTGCAGCAAAATTATTATTTCTTAAAAATTTTAATATATAATTTCAAATGTACTATGATTTTAAATGAATTATTCTAATAAAATATACTGAAAGAAAATAACCTATAATACACTACACTAGAGCTAATTTAGAGTCCGAGTATAAATAAGTAATACAAAATAAAACATAATTTAAATGGTAAAATAATGTATTTTTATTTATTTTTTATATTATTTACAAGTATTACAAACTAATTATACCTACCTACCCAATAATAGTAATAATTGTCTCCACATACTTAATTTTACAAACTTGTGATGTATGAACATTATCGCAAATAAATTAAACAAAGAACTTAACATTATATATTATAATTATTTTATGTTTTATTATTATAATTTTTAGACTATGTACAGGATAAAATACAAAAGGTTAATTACTATAAAACTTACATATTTAACATTTTAATAATTTAGATATACTTACATTCAAAACTTATACAACATAAAAACCTAAGATGTTTAAACAGTAAAAAATACGAAAACAAATAATATGTTCTAATAACTATAATATAACTTACATAATTTATTATTGCTTATTACTAAAAATCTTATAAAGTAAATACTTACAAAATAATGACACCAACTATCAGCTAATAATAACAACTGTCCCCACAAAGTTTTTTTGATATTTTATTAATTAACGATTGCGTCTCCTCCATAACATGATCCACCGATTCAGTCACTACATACTGCGCACTTAACATTACCCCGTCCTGATTGTCACTTGCAGGCTCTTGTTCACTAATATCCAACACTTGTACCTGGATCAGCCGTAAACCTTTTTTCTTCTCATTGTTTATAACGAATGATTGACATGTATGCAGAGATGACTTCTGTTTTAGACACTCCCGTCTTGTTCTAGGTTTTTTGATGGCAGGTCCGCAGTTTTGTCTTGGTCTAGGCTCCTTGTTGACAGGTCTTTCTTGTTCTGGGAAATCTGGGATATGCCAGCTTAGACTCGGAGTCGGAAAACCTTGAGCGTATTGTGAGAAGTCGATAATATCTGGAGAATCACACATTATCAATGATCTGAAACAAACGAAATAATAATTAATTATAATTACATAAACAACATGATGAAATAATGTTATAAGTAGATGGGTACTTGTACAATACTTACAATTCGTTTCGTTTTTATTCGACGTGATATGACCGCTCCGGCTGAGTGGTTGACTGTCTAATGATGGATGTTCTACCCAATATAATAATGTGGAACGTGGCTAATATCTAATTACGCTCTATAAAGCCTTACGCTGTGCTGTGATTCAATTTCATGTTTCAACATGTTCAAACTCGTGCATAAGCACCTGTTCGGTGTCGAATTCTACACCGCGCGCGTCCGAACTTCGAGCTATGTCAGCTTCGTCTTCGTGCTTTGTCATCAAAAATGAACATTACAATGTTTTATCAAGTTAGAGCCTGTATCCTCATGCGCGACTCGCTGCGAGCGCTGTATGCTTTGTCATCAATCAGGAATAGAAATGAAACAGATATAATTATAATTATAAAATACTATTTATTTATGCATTTACGTACTACAAATAAAAGAAAACTTATCACGTTTATGGGACAGCATTTCATACAAATTTTAAAATCCAAAGTTTTGGCAATGAATAATATGATTTATTAAAATTTAGACGTCTAAGCAGGATACGATATAAAAAGTTAGTAGAGAATATTTTAGTCATTTTTACGAAATGCTATGTCACATAAACGCTTTTAAAATTAATTAAGTACTAAATAAGTTCTAATATTATTTAATACTAAAAATAATATTTGTTTGGGGCACCAAGAAAATAAATGTTTTACAATTACATTACCCATTACTTATGTCTGGATCCTGCTATAGGTAATAAGCATTAGTAGGTTCATAATATTTCCTATCTTTACATTTAAGACGTCCTCTAAAATACATTAAAAATGTATCTACTATAATTATTTACATTTAAAAATAATGTTAATGCATTACTTAAATATAGTTGCATTACCCCAGGCTAAAGTAGATACCTTATCAAACGATAGCAACCGCTTATCATCATTACTTGATAGTGCTATTTTATTTACGTCCTGAGTGAATATTTCATGTTTTATTGACTTAAACAAGACATTTTTTTTGCGAATGACATTGCAATTGTACAAAACGTTTTTATAATCTAACATATTTAAATTTTTCGTAACACATTTTTTTGTACCTTTTGCTTTCTTAATTGTTTTGTCGTTAGTTTTAATACAATAAAGCTTTGAGCGCAGTCCTACAAATTCTTTGATAATTTTGCCACTCATTTCATCCTTAAATAGCCCTGGAACCTTCTTATTAATAATTGGCAAGTTAAATTCGTTGTCTATGTCATAGTTGCTGGTATCAAAATATTTTAGAAAATGACCATTGATATCTTCGTAAACATCGTCGGTATTTACATCATAAACTAAACTATCCGTATCAGTATAACACAATTCTATTCGGTTACCATAAAAAGGTTTTATTATTGAATAGTGGAAGTCATACATGTGACTCTTAGATAATTCCAATACGGTAAATCCTATATATATTGGTTTATTAAGAATAACACGCGAAGGCTTCATTTGGATTGCCACTAGATCATCAGAAAAAACAGAAGCGCTATGAAAATATGGACTGCCGATCAATTTCTCAGCACAAGTAGTCTTTTTTGTTTTATTGTTCAAGTCACACCACTTGTTTACTAACTTAACATCTATTCGATGTTCATTATTTTCCAGAGTCTTTCCAAAAATACTATTGTTTAATAATTTGAAAAAATCTTGTTCAAACGTTGACTCTGCTTTTTGACGTAACTGAGTGTTAATATCAATATATTGTTTTAAAAAACAACTTTGCTTGAATACAATAGCGCGATGGATCCTTTTCAATATTAAACCGTGTTGTAAACACGTTTTTAAATGTATGTAATGAATAACATAGTGATATTTATCATATAAATTCGGTATTAGTTTTTTATTCTTACCACCGGGTGGCAAACATTTTTCTGGACAAAATGGAAAGTCATTATGGTCAATATGTAAATTATCTGGATATATTAAATCAACTTCTAGAATATAACCGTTTTCCGCAGTATCGCTAATATCCGCCAAATTCAATTGTAAATTATCTATTTCTTGTCTATTCATAAAACTGAAATCGGAATAGGGCAGGGATTGACACATGCTATAACCGTATAAATTGTTACAGTCTAAATAAATGATAAATGAATTTGAACGAGATGGGTTGTAAGTATCTAAATATTTATGATTGGCTTTGACATGTCTTTTGGAACACATGCAAACACCACCTCGAATACCTTTTTGGATCATCCTAAAAATTTCAATATCACTAATCAACTCTAATTGTATTCCTGTTTTTAAAAGCATTGCATCAAAAGATAGGCTTGGTGCTGTAAGATAGAACGCGGGATCGAGATTGTAATGTTGTTTACATGTTTTTCTAAAATTTTCAAATACATCTGTTAACAACAGTACGTCTGTTTTGAGATATAAATCTGTATACATACCCATGTTACGAATATTAAATACTGACCAAACGGACTGAGCGTGTTCATAGTCTTCATCAGTAATTGGCTCATTAGTTAAAGAGTTAAAAAAAAATGATTTAGGAGGTAAACACGTATCTTCGTAATGTTTCCATTGAGACATATAGTCGTACGGATAAACACCTTTACGGGTAAGTAAGTCAAATTGTGTTTTATTAGGAAAATAGGATTTTAATTGTTTAAACTCTTGTTTTTTCATTGTACTAGCTAGTTTTTCTAAGCTTGTTCCTAAAAACTTGAAAGAATCTACAAACCGAACCTGCATGCTTTCCTCGGTGGAAATAGGAATAAACTTTGTAAAAGAAATGTAGTTTTCTTTTGTTTTAGGTACCACTTTAATAGATCCAGGAGCTTCACCTAATTCTTTTATAAAAAGGTGACAATCATAACCAGACAAGTTATGAAAAAATACAGGCAAAAATTTTGGTAGCTTATTTTGCATGTTACAATAACAATGAGCTGCGCCGCGATATTTACCAGTCAAGTGACAATGATCGCGAACCCTGTCGCCGAACAAGAAGTGATCACAAATATGACAAGTCATCGCGTTTTCAAAGTCGCGAGCATTGTCATCTGAGTATATCATAGGAATATTATTTTTTAAAATATCGTAAATTTTTCGGGCATCTTTATAAATAGACTTCACAAAATTAGATACACAATCCGAGCCGCGATAAGAAACGTAACGATTGTAGTTTTCGTCTAGCACACACGTAATATGATATGCGTAAGCTATAGGCACATGTCGCTGCCGCGTAACAGTACCCGCCTTAGTAGGATCGGGGTTACAAGATTCATACCGTTCTAACATTGTTTCAAAATCTGCGTATACAACAAATGGTACAATTTGCTTTCTGTTATAATTTTCAAACTGTATGAAAGAACCCTTTGGAGGTAGTTCCGTGGCGACACCTCCACAATTATGTGAACTAAGAATATCGCAAGAATTAAAAAACATTAAACAAACATCACAAAAGTATAGTTTACCGTGATGCTTTGTCATTTGGTTCTTAACAAGTCGCGGCAAGTCTTTAATCAGACAGTAATGTGATAAATCATCACTTTCTAAATAAAGTAAATGAATCACCTTTCCGTTCAAGGTTTTTGGTTTGTATAGAGGTCCTACGATGGTATTATTTTTTAAACCATAAATGTAAATACAAATTTCAGGGTTATTCACTTCGAACCGCGTAATATCTGAGAAATTAATTGGGAATGATATATCCTTTACATTTAAGACTTTTCGAAAATCAGGGTAAGACGATACTCTTTCAGGATGACTTTTAGCTGGATATAAAGCAGCAATAACTGACCATAAAAAACAATACTCATCATTATTGCGGATATTAACACATGCTTTTTTATATTTTAATGATGCAGGCAATTCGATAAAACCTGAACCGCGCAAAGGTTGATATTTGTTAACATTAATTTCCAAATGGGAATTGTTCAAGAACGTCCATCCACTATCTCGATCCTGAAATTCTTCTATCTTTTTTGTTAAGGTGTTTTTGACTTGAGACAGTAATGAATCCAATTCATAATTCTGATGCAAAGTAAAGTTTTTTGTGGCAAATGATTTCATTTCTTGAGAATCATTTTTAACCATTAAAAACAAAGCGAAATATTCGAAGTTAACTTTTAGACAAATGTGTTCTTTAATAGTCATGTCGATTAAGGTTTTAATTTTGTTTCGAATATTATTTAAAAATGATTCTGTTGAACAATTCTCAGACGGGTCGACAATTCTATAGGAAGCTATACGATTACGAAATGCAGAATGTATTATTTCTACACCTTCACAAAAATGCGAAATATTTTTGTTTTTATGATTAGTACTACGTAAGTGACCTGTCCAGTGACTGCGCTCAAGAGATGTGTTACAAACGGTACAGAAAGGCATTTTAGTTTTATTTTATGTCAACTAACCTGTACGTTAAAATAATTTTAGACTTACTATAAGATGTCGCAATATGGATTATCTAAGATCGCAAAAGATATCAAATAATAAATTATCTTGGTACCCCAATATCGAAAAAGAAATTATATTATTTATTCCTATCTATCTATCAGTATCTATAAAAAACTGGCTCAGAATTATCAAATAACTGATGAGTCCGTCTCATAAATATTTGTAGCCCGTCCCACTGTGGAGTGTCTCTATTAAGTTGCACTTTAAGTGCAACCGATGCCTTCTTCCACCGATCCTCTTTAGGAGTGGAGACAACTTCGCTCTTATTATATACTTTAACCTCTACATAAAAGTCCCCAGTCAAGTCCGCCGTTCGCCGCACTTTCCCGTTGGCGACACGGCTTACGAGGGACGAAGCGAAGTCTTCGGTTGAGGTTGGTGGTGGAACGCTATCGCATTCCTCCAAACCAAAGAGGTTCGAGCTGCATCTTTTACTGTCAAAATAAAAGAAAAATACCTCTTGAACTAATTGTATGTTTTGCTAAATACAATCTAAAGTTGTTTTTATATATAAATCCACTAACCACTGAAATTAACGTATCATATTCGACAAGAAGGTATCTAAAGATATAAACAGTAATAGTAAAATTACCTCGATTTATATTCTGATGGCTTGATGGTGCTTTCAGAAGCTTTAAGCTTTGTCGGCTTTTTCTTCGGCTGCACCTTTGCAACCTCAATTACAGCAGCTGAGCGCCGTGGCTGCTGGTACTCTGACTCGGAGTCAGATCTGAAATGGAACACAAAACATTAATTTAAAATTTTATGCAGCTATGACTTAAAAGAAGACTGATGCAATAAAATGAACACGTTAATAATTGCAGAAGAAATTTAAAGAAATATCAATCGCTCGAATATGATAATATTTACACCACCCGGCAGACAGAAACCGGGTCCGTAACTGGGTAGCAATTACGTTCTACTGCAAATTCAGTAAACTAATAGAGTACTTACTTACATTTCATAAAAATAGTAGTATATAGAAAGATATAAGCAGTAAATGTAAATTACCTTGATTTATATTCTGAAGGTGTGGTGGTGCTTTCAGAAGCTTTACGCTTCGTCGCCTTTTTCTTCGGCTGCACCTTTGTAACCTCAACTACAGCAGCTGAGCGCTGTGACTGCTGGTATTCTGATTCGGAGTCAAACCTAATGGAACACGAAAGATTAATTTTATAATTATGCTACTATGAATTAAAAGAAGGTTACAAAACTCGCTCTAAATGATAATACGAGTAGTTACACCAGTCGGCAGACAAAAACCGGGTCCGTAGCTGGGTAACAATTAAACACATTAAGAAATGACGAGAGTTACACCAGCCGGCAGGCAAGAACCAGGTCCGTAGCTGAGTACCGATTAAACATTAAAATATTCAATAAACTTAGTAGTACTTACTCACATTTTATAGTTGTAGGATGACGTAATATGTAACGAAAAAGGTAAGTGAATCACTGGAAGATACTGGAGCGAATGTATTATATGATCGAAATTGCTTGGTTTATATACATAAAAAATACAATTTCAGCAATATTTATCTCATATCAAAATTAAACCTTAACTACATGTCCTCACAGGTGTATAACTAAATTATGTTACTTACGACAAATTAAACCGCATTGATTGAAAACCCTTCTGTCAAATTGCAATTTTATCGTGAGAAACGAAATACAAAACCAGCTTCTGTCAAATTGCAATTTTATCGTGAGAAACGAAATACAAAACCAGCTTTAACGCTCGCCGACAGGCGAAACCGACACCGGGCTGTTACTTATAATGTATACAATAGGTATTATAGTAAAGAATGTATGTTTGTTTAATAAACCGTCTTAGAAAAACTCTGTATGATAACATAAATCCATCTGAAATTAAAAAAAATAAAAAAAATCTGCAAGTTAAGATGAGTCGAAAGTAAAATATCCTAGAAGCATTTTTTTTTTTTTTTTTCTGTACAATACATGTATACGAATCCGTGTCAAAAAGTAAGTTCACAGATATGTTGCAGTAAACTTTAAATTGATAATTAAGAATCATCTTTCAAACAATCCTAGATTGATAGAACTAACACCTTATTATAAACATATAAATATATGTAAACGAACCCGTGTCATAAAGTATGTTCACAGGTATGTTGTAGTAAACTTTAAATTGATAATTAAAAAGACTGCAACATGCGCGACGATCATCTTACAATGTTATCGCTGAATACATGGAAGTTACTCACACATACACCTCACGTAATAACGATAAAGTTCGAATTCAGCAAATTTACATAATGCAATTTTGCAGTCTTTGAGATTTTAAAATGTGGAGTAACAGCAGAGTAGCCAGTCGTTGATTGTTAGCGTGTAACTTGGTAGTGTTAGCTGTATGAACGAATTAAATTAAAATTTGGATGTATCTTGGTGCCCAATCTGGGGTCATGGACTTGGAATAAGCGTGTGCCTGTGCATGTTATTTCTTGCTCTGTGAAGAGACATGAGACAATCTGTCCTGAATTTTAGTTTAATGTTTACGGTAGCCTAAAATTCAGATGTCCTCGGTACCAATCTGGTCGCATAATCTGAGTGCGCGTTGAACCTCTGTGGTAAGGCGCTATCTCTAACTTTGTGGAGAGACTAGTGACAATCTGTCCTGAAGTTTAGGTCATCGGTTCAGACAGCCGACGCATTTACTTGTTTAATAAACATGTAAATTTTCATCTATATGAAATGAAATTAAATTAAAATTTCGGATGTCTAGCCGCAGGAAATAGAATGTGTGTGCACCTATGGGTATGCGCTATTTCTTTCTTCTGTGGACAGGCATAGTGACAATCTGTCCCAAGTTTTAGTTTAATATATACGATATTCTAAATTTCAGATGCCCTCGGTACCAATCTGGTCGCATAAACTGAGTGTGCGTTGAACCTTTGTGGTAATGCGCTATCTCTAACTTTGCGGAGAGGCATGAGGCAATCTGTCCTGAAGTTTAGCTTACCACGTTTCATATAGATTAAAATTAGGAATAAATTCAGTAGTGGTGAAATGTGTAGTGAAACTATGAAAGAATGACAGTAAAGTAGTGTAGTGAAACAAAGTTTAAACCGTAGATCTGCTTTTGTTAATCGAGGTAAGTGGTTGATATGAAGAATTCGTACTCCACCTTCCGTTCATCAGGTGGAATAGAATGGATTTCATATATGTTATTGGGCAATCTAAACCACCTGAAGTGACGAGGTGAATGAAGTGAGCCGATGGAACGTAAGGTGGCTTAGAATGGATTTCATATATGTTATTGGGCAATCTAAGCCACCTGAAGTGACGAGGTGAATGAAGTGAGCCGATGGAACGTAAGGTGGCTTAGAATGGATTTCATATATGTTATTGGGCAATCTAAGCCACCTGAAGTGACGAGGCGAACGAAGTGAGCCGATGGAACGTAAGGTGGCTTAGAGTGCCCAATAACATCCTACTAGCAAGAGTGGTGATCAATGCTCGTGCCTTCTCTGTATGAGAAGAGATCTTGCTCTGCTGAGGGAGAATAATAGGACGGTATTATGATTTATACGAATGGGTTTTTAAAATTAGTTGGTTGCCCCCCTTTTCTAAGACTTTCAGTATACGCGAGGTGTATAACTGGCCAAATATGGTTGTACAACTAAACATGTAAAGCTATATTATACAGGGTCAAATAAATTAAGCTAGCAAAACGCCACAGTTATGATTGCGATATCTAAACATCTCTCAAAAATCTATTAAATTATATTTTGCGACCCAATTGGTCGAGGGGCGGGGCCAGGCCGATGACGCGAATGGACTATAACCATTTCTGTTTTGTTTTACCATGATTTATATCGATGTGGGTATATCGATAACTAGCATGATAAAATAAAAAGTAGTGATATTATAACGCATGTTGAGTTTTGCTAGCTAATTTAACTTAGCCTTGTTTATGCATATCCATTGAATGTAGGCGTCTATCTATTTCCTGACTAATAAAAAGATCAGAAAAAACTGAACGGAAAAATAAACATTTCGATTTAAACACCGCTTCCGAGAATTTAATCGCAGCTTCTCTTGGTTTTAGATCACTACGAGTAATAAGCCTCTAAACAAAACAAACAAACGAATGGCTAACCCCATGGTCATGAGTTACACGCTCAAGCGACACGCGTCTTGCATCAGCGAGTGCGGAGACTTAGGCTAAGAACTCACGGAGCGATTTTCACCCGCGCCCGACGCGGTGGCGGCACCGCAAACACTCGTACGAACACGTAGTACACGGAAATTTAGATATTAATTTTCACGACGCGGTTTTCACCCGCCGCCGCGGCGGGAGCGGCTGAAAACCGCTCCTTGAGTTCTTAGCGTACGGGCCGTACCCAAATAGTGCCAAACGGAACCTTGAGGCGACGATAGCCGACTTTTATATCGCCGTCCCCGGCGAATAAAACGGTAATCGTAAAAACTAAATTTTACAGGAAAAATAAAAAACTGTTTTTCGTGAATATCTAAATAATTAATACACTTATCGGGATCGTTCAAATACCAAAAGAAAGGTGATTTTTTACAAAACAATTGTATACTGTATTAAATAATATAACGTTTTCAGAAATAAAGTTATTAACGAAATTAAAACTACCATGAATTAAAGGCACAAACTTAAACGGTAAAGCAACATTACGATATTATTCGCGTAAAATCACGTGTTATACGTTAGCGTAATAATGCATTGCTATGTTATTGGTTGATAAATTGTGAAAGGATCTCATATCGTAATGTACTATTACCATTTTATTCGCTGACAAACAGTCAATTACAGATTACTGTAATAGCAACTTACGTGTGTATTCCATGGAAAATTTATTATACTAACTGTAGGCAAGTATTGAATACCGAATCAATATTTTGTACGTGTGCACGGTAATTTTCCAAGAAATAAAAGAAATCTGTCTAATAATTGTTTATTTATTCATAATTATTAACAAGTTTTTATAAAATCAACAAATTAGGAAGTTTCTACTTTAATTTAGTACTTAATTCTTATTTTTTAAGAGGCATTTACTCTGGGTAGCTCTAAGCCTCGTTATCCACATGTTCAGAGAGTTTAGAGTCTGAATGTTCGCTCGGGTTAGCCTCGCAGCTCGTGAGGGAGTCATAAAACGCATGGTAGTGCTGTGGGAGTACACAAACTTAATAAATCTGCATGTAACACTTTACTTAAAGGTATTTGCTGATCATAAGCTTGTTTTAAATGCCCATTTTATTTGGTTTTCTTAAGCGTCATTTAGCCAGTGTTTTCCAGAAATAAGTAAGGGTTTTTATGTCGGAAAAGTCACGCTGGTTCATTTCATGCTTCGTCACTTTTGCATTATCCCTGTATGCACTATGCAAGTGCACCCAAGGACAAGGTGCAGGAGAGTTGTAGAACATGGAAACAAAGCATATCGGCTTTATGAGTTTGGGTGGCTATAGTGGATTGATAACTTTGAGAAATGGAAGAACTATGTCCCTTGACTGACCAATGTTATATAATATACCTACACGGATAAAATGGCATGGGGTAACTTGCACACTCAATAATGGGCCCCCGGAAACTGTCACTAGCACATAGTAACGTAGCGACAAGGGGGCAACATGTCCTGAGGTATTTGAGGAGAGGAGAGGTATTCCAAGGCTATCAGGACAATCCCATAGCCCGGAAGATGGTCAAGATCCCTACCAGCATCATACTGGAATACTTTCTTCCTCTGAGCACGTTTGCTCTTGCGAATCTCCACTCAAGCTGGCCAATAAAGGCGAGAAAGAGGTGTGAGCTCTGTTCCTCAGTAGTGTTCACTCTAGCCGGCTAATAAAGGCAAGCCATAGGTGAGGAATAACCCTCCTCGCGGAAGGTAGGTTCCGTGGGGTCGCTGCTGCCCAACATCTAGCCACATGCTACCCTGCGGGTTTATGTATCTCTCTTGGTTTGGCTCCTCACCCTAGACCTGTCTCGGTAAAGTAGGTAAACTCTACCGCCACAGACCTAGAGTTCAGGAGCGCGTAAGTTACACCACGACGTCAACGTACATATACGGTGGTGGGGTTATTTATTATTATTCTTTGAATTCCAGTTCTATGAAATATTCAGACTTCGTTTTAGCGCTTCACACTGTTGCTAATAAAATGTTAACTTAAAATAATATTCTATTTGAGATATTTAATGACAGCGTGGTGGCACTCTATTCTATAGTTTTACACCATCAGTTTAAACATTACCAATGACATTGCATCGCATTTTGTTACTTTTTCTGGCTTCGGTAGGCAGTAGGCACTGTGAAAAAACAGCTAGGCCTGGAATCGCAATTAACCCCATTGAACACATGAAATCCACACAAAATGGAGCTTAAGGTACATCAGGTAAACTATCACTATTAATGAAAATCTCTAGACTTATCTTCTCTGATGTCCATGGCTATCCATTAAAATGATTAAAAAATAATCCTTCATAGTTTACTTCGTGTAAATATTCCAACTAAAATACTTGAAGGTAATCTGTAACAGCCACGTTTAAATAATACCTATTGTTGATGTCTTCACCCAATGTAAAAAAAAAATTTTACGTCAAATATTGACAAACGGAAACCCCTTGATAGACTTTATAGGTTTAATCAATGTTTATTGTCTCTTTAAAGTTTTCGTCAAAACTCTATCGTCATCATCATCATCATCAGCCTATTAATGTTCCCACTGCTGGGACACAGGCCTCCTCTCTGTGAGAGGGAGTGGGCCGTAATCTACCACGCGGGCCCAGTGCGGGTTGGTAGATGTCACATGTCTTCGAATTTTTGGTTCTAAGACATGCCGGTTTCCTCACGATGTTTTCCTTCACCGTTTTGAGAGCAGTAGTGATGAAATTATTTACACAAAGTAAAGCGCCTGCTTGGGTTCGAACCCACGACCTACAACTCGTAAGTCGGGGCCGTTACCACTGGGCCACCACTGCTCTATCGTTACAATTTATAAAATCTAATTTTAACTTCCCTTAGAAAACCCCTGACTAACCGTGTTCCATATTATAATAAGTCTGCCGTACCCTGAACATATATGTATAAGTATTCCTCTAAACAGTATGCCCGACCTCAATGCATGCAGGAGACAAAAATAAACAGAGGCGGTAGAGTATCATTTGAGGTCTTCTAACACTGATTAGAGGGTGACGTCGAGGCATTCTTGCATCAGAGGCAGTCGCCTTATCAATATTACCTTCTTTGATTTGTAATGAAATGTATCGTAAGAACCTCAACGATTTTAAAATAAAATTGTCAGTTACCGGAATAAAATTGTAATAAGCTTTACGCAAATAATGTTAAATATTTTCCCGCGAATAAAATGGTAATAGCATCTTACTGGAAATGTAACGTATCGAAAGTATTGTAATAGTCTATAACAATTTTATTCGTTGCAAAAAGTCTAATAAGTATACATACAAATAATATTGTAAAGTTCATTATAATACACATGAAAATCTCGTAACTTCTGAAATAACCGTAGGAAAATTCTGAAAAAAATTGACAAAGTGTAATCGGACCTCTAAATATCGAATATGCAATAAAGTTAAAACTATCGTAATAGCACATTACCGTTTTATTCGATGGGGACGGCGATATATATATTAAAGACAATATAATTATTGATCTTTTAGTATAAGTTTTCTATTGAAATACCTTTTGTTTTATGTATAATAAATTTTTAATGCGTCTTATTTGGGACAGCGCTCCTTGATGGGCCAGTCCTATTACTGGCTGGAAATACGACACGTTGCGTGAGCTCAGTACAAAATACGCAAGCTAACCGGTCAAGGTCACTGGCGTCTTAAAGGGGGGCCTACATACAAGAAACATATTTTTTTCGGCGTTTTTTTATCAATATTGTACGGTGATACGGAACCCTTGATATGCGAGTCCAATTCGCACTTGGCCGGTTTTTTAAACCTGCCACAAGTCACGGCGACGAAAACAGGTAACGCTTGGCGTAAGTCACAACGCACGAGGCCGTGAAGGGGGCCTCAGATCGCTAATAAGCCTTTAAACAAAACAAACAAACGAATGGCCAACAGAAATAGAACATTACAAACACTGATAGCCACTCTAATCTTGTTTGTTTTATCTCATTATATTGATTGAGCTATGTCTATTTTCGGATCTATCATAGCGTGGTCAAAAGCGGATGCTTTAACTTGTACAAACATACTTTGCGTTTGCCAAACGTTTTTTTTATACCAACATCTAGGCCGTCTTTTTATAAATTGAAGTTTTGTAGAAGAATATTTTAGCTCGTGATGTGGTAAAAAGATTAACCAGGTTTGTAGCATAGGAAAAGGATGCTACACACTCTTTCGGATCTGCATGATTGCCGGGCGTCAAAACAGATAGGCCGTCTTTTTATAAATTGAAGTTTTGTAGAAGAATATTTTAGCTCGTGATGTGGTAAAAAGATTAACCAGGTTTGTAGCGTAGGAAAAGGATGCTACACACTCTTTCGGATCTGCATGATTGCCGGGCGTCAAAACAGAGATAGAGCAGAGGTGGCCTAGTGGTAAAGCCTGTCACTTACGATGATCTTCGGATCGAACCCTGACAGACGCTTTACTTTGTGTAAATAATTTCATCACCACTGTTCGCAAAACGGTGAAGGAAAACATCGTGAGGAAACCAGTATGTCCTAGAACTAAAAATTCGAAGACATTTGATAACTAGCAACCCGCACTGCCCGCGTGGTGAATAAAATTCCTCTCCTTCTCATCAAGAGGAGGTGTGTGTCCCAGCAATGGAAACATGAAAATCGAATGTTTATTTTGCCGCCTGACTATGCCAAATTGTGCCAAATCATGCGGTCACGCCGACCCGATCAAGTGTCCAGTACCCCTTACTGACCAAGGCGTGCCGGAACAAATGCTTAGTAACTACCGCCAATTGTGGAGGCTTTTATTGGTCATCTTTATACGTTACCTGTATATAACTTATGGCAGCATTTACAATACCACGTGCGAAGTATACGTCACACTCACGTCATGCAAAATCCTGAAAATTATTCGTAATTTTTTATGAAAAATTCATAATGTTACTGTTTTTCCGTAGAAGAAATTGTTAAAATTCTAAGACAGTTATGGCTGTCTTGGCAACATAAGAAGGAGATGCCTAAATAAAGGTCTTGAATGCCTTCCTGAAGAATTAGCGAAGCGTGTTTAGTTAAAATACGTGACATGTAAAATTAACCATAGAAAGTTGAAAAACACAATGGGAGATCATGACCAGAAGATAAAAACACAACGCTGTTTTGTTTCACAAAGCCATTAACTTAATGTGCAATTGTAAAAGACGCATTATCCATCACAGCCACGAGAAAAACGAATGGAAATTCGGTAAAAAATGTTAATAGACGAATATTTTATTCAGATGCGTTTTTTCAAAAATCACAATGCGGTGAAAGAAACGTCTTATTTTCTTACATTTGTTTTTCCAACAGTTTTAGAAGCTTTTAACTTTTTTTTTGCATTTTCTTGCTTAGGAAAATATTCGTTCATTTGATGAAATTATACACGTGGTAGGAATTTGTTTTTTTTTATCATGCATGACCACTCTCTTGACGACTTCATGCGCCCTCTGTGTGTCATTGAATTTCCTTTGTTACTCAGAGAATGTGCCCATAATTTTACTGCCAATTTCCTTGGACAAATTCTTTCAAAGGGAGCTCTATAAATATTTGGTACTGGAATGGACTTGGTTGTGAATACATTTTGCCATCATTGTAGACTACGAGTAATTTCTATAGAAGGTACAGTAAAACCAGAAATTGTGTGCGCTTCGATAATTTTCGTGTTTCCGAATAAGAACCAACGACGTGACACAGATTTATCCTCCACATGGGCAAAACTAAGTTAAGACAAGGGCAGGCGCACTCGGCATTTCAGGTATGAAGCTTTATGAACGCAGCGGGCTCGACTTGTTGTGCCAATTCAGTGAGCATAACGTATTCAGAGGATGAGTTATGCAATAGAAAGAGAGGCAATTTATAGGTGAATATTATATCACTGTATGTAATTAGCGTTGTGCGACCTAAATTGCACTTTTTTGTGTCGTAGCAAGAGTCGCTATTTATTTAAATGATTTGCAAAGTGAATCTTCTGTACTTGTACTATTATGTATTTTGTGGTTAAGTTAGTCTAAGTTTTGTATCGCCACCGCGCCGTGCATTGTAGTAATAGTGCACCTATTATTCCGCGTTTTTAGGAAGTTTTCTTTGTTGGAAAACCTATTACAGTCGCACTATTTATCATCTTTCACTGTTATGAAAAGTAATTTGAAATTCCATAGAGTTGTTACTCTATAATTTTTCTAACCATAGGTTTTGAAGCCAACCCCAACATAGTTGGGAAAAGGCTAGGCAGATTGATTGATTGATTGCTAATACAAAATGGTATAAATAAAAATTGATCTATTGTGCATATTCGGTGAAGAAACGAGCATTATTTACTTGCTCCGTCAGTACGTAATTTTCTTCACAGATACAGTGTTAGTTTTGATGAACTAATAAAGTGAAGATGACATCCCCCTAGCTTCGGTTGCCGTTCTTTTGTTTTAAAACTTTGAAGAAGCGTGCCATACTTCAACTAAGTTTTAAATGAAGCCGAGACCACTCATTGTGTTAATAAGAACTAAAACTCACTTTCTAGTTTATAACAACGCTCCTTATTTTAAGAATTTCATGGCTCAAGCTCTAAATCTAATCTCATTTTAACTTATGAGCTTGAAGTTTTATTATCTAGAATGTTTATTACTTAGTTAGTAGGTCTTTTAAACTTTAATCAATTAAATTACAATTTGCTAAGTTAGGCTTTTAGAGAGGACTGGAATAAATTAACAGTAGACAGGTTCTCAAAATGGAAAGACAAGAGCAATAAACGTTTGAACGTTTTTGGAATGGTAATATTATCTACAGCCGGCCGTCGAGAAAATGCGTTCCTGTCAGTTGGACAATTTCTAGTTGCAATAAGGATCAAATTCGCAAAACATATATTATATTCGTTAGTATGAAACTGACAGGGTTTGGGTTCATTGAAGTGAATAGTTCTTTAGGCACGTTGAGCACTTTTTTCTTGAACAAAAATTATGGAACTTGCCTCATCGGCACCGAAGGCATGTTGCGTTGAGTACTTTTTTGTTGACAGCGCACTCTGTTTTATTTTTTGTGGATTTTTTTTAATGGTGCTACGTAGCTTTCGTTCTTGTACTGACAGCAAGCCACATAAATCCCTGATATTTTCATTAGATGGTGTTACTAAGTTTTCACTTCTATCGGTAGTCCCCAAAGACTGCCCCGCATTTTTTTGTTATTATAAATAAATAATAATAAATAAACTGACAAGTGTCAAGAATGCATTCTTTCAACAGCTGGACTGTAATAAACATTGACGATACGGTTGGAACAGCGGGTTCCGCACAGCCGGTTGGTTAAATTCCCATCATCCAAGGATTTAAATCAATAGATTCTCCCGACCACGCCAAAATAAGGTTTCCATATCGTTGGTAATATCGAATGGAAAACCCCAATAACACTTTGCCCGACCCGAGAATCGAACCCAGGAACGCTCAGCAGTCGCGCTTGCGACCACAAGACCAACGGGACAGTCATATATTATTATTATGAATGCAGTTATGTTTCGTAAATACCCTTATTAGTACTAATTCTTAATACAGAGAGTACTTAAAATTATATTCCATGTCTGTACTAATGGCGAGGGTAAATCTGTCTGTTTTTCCTTTTTATGCCTTAACGGCTGAACGAGTTTTGATGCAATTTGACATACAGGTAGACCATAACCTGGTTTAGGTCTTTTTTATCCCGGTAGTCTGTTCTCGTGGGATAATTTCCGACCTACACGCTGAGAACGTCGTTCGCAAAACCTACTAAAAATATATTTCAGAAAACTACGCATCCTTGAAGAGCTCTTAGTTGCTGTAGGGCCGCAAATTGCTGCTAAGAGTATTGAAGTTGTTACAAGAGCTATCGATATAACGAGAAAGGTTTTATAGGTCTTGAAAATGTTAAAATTCTTCACTTTTATAGGTAAGTATTTAAATACATACTTACCTACAAAATTGGTGAAGATTTTTAGTATCATTCCGTGGCCGACATGAGGTAAATGTAGGGAGCAACTGATTTATTTTTCGCAATTTCAGTATTGGTCTTTTTTTTTTTTCGTTTGGATATCATCAAATGACTTCTCTCGCTCTAGGCTGAGCGGAAGGGCGTGTCAGACTCTTACTGACTAAAACCCACCCGTGTAGGTACCGTCCCTTGCCTGTGCTAGGGGTCACGGTTTCCCCTTAGGACTTCAGTATTGGTCCCATAAGAAAAGTTGTTCATAATGATGAGTAAAGTCACGTGTTTAAGTATCGGTCACTAATAACCCCCCCCCCACACACCCTATATATTTCTATGAAACCGAAGTGTCGCTAGCTACGGAAGGTATTTCATACAAATCAGTCGAATCGCGGCTACACGTCACCTGCTACTGCCGACTGCGCTTCGGTTGACTACGGAATTGTACAGACGCCAGCACATCAACCTACTCCAATCTGTCAAATTTTCCAAATCAACATTGAACCATAATATTTAGCGACAAAGTTGAAAATCTATTAATTAAAGTTTTACAGTTTGTAGTAACTTGATGTGCTAGTACCTAAAATCAAAAACCATCATAAGCAAGCATTGATCAATGTTCGTGCCTTCTCTGTATAAGAAGGCCGGATTCAGCTGAATATTTTACATACAGTGAACAGAGTACAAAAAGTAAACAGAGATTATGGCTAAAATCTATTCGTTAATTCTATTGCTGATCCGTACGATTTAACTGAACATGTGCGTATTAAGGTCAGTTGAATGCCGGCCATCGTGCTATAATTTCGAAAGTGCGGTTCGTGATTTAAGGTGCAACTAGTCGCGGGCTCGAACTCAATGGTGGGCCTGGCCAAAAACCACACTGTCTCACCTGGCATCGTGTCCGACAGAGATAGTATCAGTGATGAGCAGTTAGAAGCTGATCTACATGGACAACGTATAGTTCGCACGCACGGAAACACCGTACCGACCAATTTTAGTAAAACGAGCGCGTCAAAAATTACGAAAAGGCCTTTGGAAAAAAGGTTTTTCTGAAATAACCACTGCATAAATCAATTACAAATAAAATTTATTGAAATCTTCGTTAATTTTTCTGTGTCGGTACGGATTTTGTTTTCGAGATTTCACACTTCTTGTATTACTTATTTACGCCCAAAGTTGCGTTAAAATTAGCAAGAAAAACGAATCTTTGTTGGCTCATAACTTTTTAATGGCTTTTTATTTTACTATTCTGCTTCCGTACAGACAATTTTAATAATGAGACCTAACGATATCATGTTTAACTTTGAATGTACGATGTCAAATAGTGGAGTAAAACCCCTCCGAAGTTTGTATGGAAAAAATATCAAATTGTTTCACCTTAAATGGAGAACCAATACGTGGCCTCATTAGGTGCTGAGTTTTGCTTTACTATTTTTTTCCTTGTAAACATTGCAATGGTTAGGAATCTGACAGTTGAATATTTGTAGGTCTACATATACCAAGAGCTACAAAATATTAATCTACTGTTACTAAATTGACTCAAGCGTGACTTTGTGAAATTCCATTATAAAAATTATATCTACTATTATAAAACATAATATTTAGTAACCTAATCCGCTTAAATGTTCTTAAAGAGTCATAAAGAACCCTGTAAGAAATCGACACGTGTTTCACCTCTCAACGAGGCATCCTCAGGATGACGATTGACTTGTTGCAAACCCGGAGGTAATATGTGCCCGGAGTCCGACAAGCGCCGAACGCAAAGACACGTGAAACATGCGTGTCGATTTCTTAAAGGGTTGTTATATTATTGTTTTATTTTTAGAGATTTATCACACAAGTGTTCATAGACACAGCAATCCGTGCAAATAAAAACGAGCGAGCCTTTCAGTAGCTGCATATGATGTGTAACATTTGGTGGCGTATATTTATGATATAAACAATTTCTATCATCATCATAATCATAGTCGTCATCACCATCGTCCTGTTAACAACCTCTCAGAAAATGAGTTTGTACTATCAACTCAAGCACCGCGCGCGCTCATTGGTCAAATCAAATAGCGCGCGCTTGGGCTTCCTGTTACAGACTTCCGTCCCTTTTCAAGAAAACACTCCCACAGATTGGAGGAAAGCGAGAGGAAATATGTTACACACAATAAAGGCTTTTGCCAAGTAGTGGGTTACCTGTAGACGCGTTCAGAATCATGGACTGAATCCATATTAACAGGCTTCGCGTCGATGTCCCTGCCACCCTGTATATCATCATTCTCCTGCCCTTATCCCAATTTATTAAGGGTTGCAACATCTCTTTTTCTCCCATACTTCTCTATTAGTCGTCATCTCGGTAGTCACTCCCTTTCTAGCCATATCATCTTTCACACAGTCCACCGTTTCTTTGGTCTTCCCCTACCCATATGGGTTAGGTTACACAGACAGTCAACAAAAAAAATAGTTTGCAGGCAGAGTACCAACTGATGTATTTGAAATAGCTCAAGTTATATGTTTAAAAAGTTATTTCGCTCATAACAACGGTAATTTTTTTTTGCGTAGGTAAAGCAAATATTTTTTTTCCTTCCTGCTCACCAAACGCATTTGCTAACTATAAATCAGTACTTTAAATCAATATTTATCTTCCAAAACGCTTTGATTTATCACCAATCCATCACATGTTTACACGAAGAAAAATCATTTCCCAGATTCCAAATTAATTCGATTTCCCAATTACCAAAGTTTTTTATGAAAATTGGAAATCTCATCGCGTGTAGCCGATTTCTGCGTAGGTACAATTATTTTGATCTGTTCACACATATACCATGGTATGTGGCATGAAAATTAAAACAATGGAGCGCTAATGGGAAACGTCAATCAATACGGGAATGTTAGGTAGAGCGTAAAAAAAAAATGAACTTCCTGTGAAAAATTGTGCGAAGATTATTTCGGGTATTTTTAAACGAGTACGGAGATTAATTGAAATGGTTCCGTAGGAATAATAAACAGGAAATTGTGATTGGTTTGTATTGATAAAAGAGATTTCTTTACAAACTAAGATGAAAGATTCGGATATTGAAAATAATTTCTTTGATTACGATTTTTTAAAACGACTAGTGTTTTTGGACAGTTATAAATCGGCTAATAACAAGCCGAATGTTTTATCAAAGAAATTAATATGACAGATTATCTATGAGAGATTAGAAAAAAAATTAAGACGTCTGAAAAAACAACTCTACGTAATTTATTGCTTAAAATCATTCATACAAAAGTTATTGCAAATCTATGATAAGTTATTGCAAATCTATTACTTCAAAAAACCATGACTCAAAGATCGTCTAATAGGCGATAATATATCATGCAACCTGTAGGTACAATATTTTTTAAATGAAAAATTCGTTAGCGGCGTTGTGAACTTTTTTTGGAATGGGTAAAAAATGTTAAACTCGCGTCAGGACGTGACCGTAAGATCCGTTACCTAGGAACCGACAAAGTAAATATCAAAATAAATATTCTTTGACATTACGTAAAGATTGCGAGACAACGATTTCTGCGAGGTAAGAAATTTTACCCATATTGATGGGTAAAAAAAAGCAGTCAAAACATACTTCATGAAAAGTGTAGGATATAGTAGATTGTTATACAAGGAGCTAAAATGACCCATTATAACGAGGTAGTTTTACTCCCGAGCTTTAGCGAGGGAGTAAACAGAAACCGAGGTATAATGGGTTTTTAGCGCCGTGTGTTACACTCTACTTTTCACTACGATTGCGAGAAAATAAAATAGTAAATTAATAAAATTATTTCTTTTCCTTTCTCATCCATCTCCAAATTAGGGTCTCCATTCTCACTAGATGATGACATTTTCACTGTTGTAAATCATATTACGGTTACCAATGCAATTTATTGGACAATAATTTAGAAATAGGATATCGCACCAGTCTTTTTTTTATTTCCTCTGTAGCCGCAACGCAATGCACGCATTCTACCGAAGAGAATGCCGCTTTAAAAAAAAAAAGTTCTTTTTTTCTTATTCATATAGGTAGGATAGGTCTGATAGGTAGGATAGGTAAGATAGGTAGGATAGGTAAGATAGGTAAGATAGGTAAGATAGGTAAGATAGGTAAGATAGGTAAGATAGGTAAGATAGGTAAGATAGGTAAGATAGGTAAGATAGGTAAGATAGGTAAGATAGGTAAGATAGGTAAGATAGGTAAGATAGGTAAGATAGGTAAGATAGGTAAGATAGGTAAGATAGGTAAGATAGGTAAGATAGGTAAGATAGGTAAGATAGGTAAGATAGGTAAGATAGGTAAGATAGGTAAGATAGGTAAGATAGGTAAGATAGGTAAGATAGGTAAGATAGGTAAGATAGGTAAGATAGGTAAGATAGGTAAGATAGGTAAGATAGGTAAGATAGGTAAGATAGGTAAGATAGGTAAGATAGGTAAGATAGGTAAGATAGGTAAGATAGGTAAGATAGGTAAGATAGGTAAGATAGGTAAGATAGGTAAGATAGGTAAGATAGGTAAGATAGGTAAGATAGGTAAGATAGGTAAGATAGGTAAGATAGGTAAGATAGGTAAGATAGGTAAGATAGGTAAGATAGGTAAGATAGGTAAGATAGGTAAGATAGGTAAGATAGGTAAGATAGGTAAGATAGGTAAGATAGGTAAGATAGGTAAGATAGGTAAGATAGGTAAGATAGGTAAGATAGGTAAGATAGGTAAGATAGGTAAGATAGGTAAGATAGGTAAGATAGGTAAGATAGGTAAGATAGGTAAGATAGGTAAGATAGGTAAGATAGGTAAGATAGGTAAGATAGGTAAGATAGGTAAGATAGGTAAGATAGGTAAGATAGGTAAGATAGGTAAGATAGGTAAGATAGGTAAGATAGGTAAGATAGGTAAGATAGGTAAGATAGGTAAGATAGGTAAGATAGGTAAGATAGGTAAGATAGGTAAGATAGGTAAGATAGGTAAGATAGGTAAGATAGGTAAGATAGGTAAGATAGGTAAGATAGGTAAGATAGGTAAGATAGGTAAGATAGGTAAGATAGGTAAGATAGGTAAGATAGGTAAGATAGGTAAGATAGGTAAGATAGGTAAGATAGGTAAGATAGGTAAGATAGGTAAGATAGGTAAGATAGGTAAGATAGGTAAGATAGGTAAGATAGGTAAGATAGGTAAAGATAAAGATAAAGATAAAGATAAAGATCAATTTATTTGTTCAAACATGTGTAACATGATACATAAATATGCACATATAGATGGAGACATTTTGCAATTTTGCCGGACCAACATGTTTTGCCTCACTCGGCGTACAAATATGGTTTTTAAATATGTTATTTGATTGGCGATTATAAATTAATTAAGAATGTCAGACTCATACATAAAAATTTGAGTCAGTGAAAAATATAGTCAATAATTCAATTTACGATCAAAGTCAGTACAAAAAGTAGTCAGTATTCATTACAGGCAAAATATGTCAATAGGGTATAATAAAATAAAATCAACAATAAAATTCAAAATTTATCATTTAAAAAGTCAACAATGCTATAGTAGCACTTATCAGTAAGGAGCTTTTTAAGTGTTTTCTTAAATAAATTAAAATTCAATTGCTTAATGTCATTCGGAATTTTATTGTATATTAATGGGGCCATGCATACAACACTTTTTCTTAGAAGTGCTGTTTTGACCGAGTGTGACTGCACCCAAAGTCTATACTTCTCACGTCTATTTCTATCGGAATTATTTGACAAAAGAGGAAACCATTGAGGATTACTTTTTACAAATACCGATATTTCCAATATGTACAGTGACGGAAGTGTTAAAATTTTGTGCTTAAGGAACATTGGTCTGCAACTGTCAATAGTTTGCAACCCAAACATAGCCCGTATACAACGCTTTTGCGCTTTGAATACTGCGTCTTTGTTTGTTGAATTGCCCCAGAAAATTATCCCAAATCTCAATAAAGATTCAACAAGTCCGTAATAAGCCGTGAGTAAGGTGTTTGTATTGACAGTAGGAGCAAGTTTATAGAGAGCATACGACGAGCTACTGATTTTTTTGCTAAGGACAGTAATCTGGTTTTTCCAATTTAATTGGGGATCAATGATTAGTCCCAGAAATCGGGCTGTATCTGTTTCTTGTATATTATTGTCATTGTAAGATAAATTGAATTTTGATAAATTATGTAATTTTTCACGTTGTCTGAAATGCATTATGCTAGTTTTATTTAGATTAATTTTCAAATTATTGTTGCTAAGCCAGGTAATTATAGAGTTTAATGAATTATGTGCGTCAAAACTATAGTCAGATAAATTTTTGGATGTAATAGTTACAGTACTGTCATCTGCGAATAATGTCATGGGTTCATTGGTTGCATTTGGTAGGTCATTTATATATAATAAGAACAGGGGAGGGCCCAATACACTTCCCTGGGGCACACCATGCTTAATAAGACGCTTTTGAGAGGAGAACATCTGTGCTTTTTTAGCGTTAACATTGAATTTAGATATTTCAGTTATTTGTTGACGGTCAGTTAGATATGATTTCAACAATTCCAAGACATTACCTCTTATACCGTAGGCTTCAAGTTTATCTAGCAGAATATTGTGGTCTACACAATCGAATGCTTGGGACATGTCACAGTAAATAGAACAGACAGGGAGAGATTTATCAACATGTGTTGAGACAGTGAATAAAAAGTCGTAAACCGCCATATTAATGTTTCTATTTTTTCTGAAACCTTTCTGTTCATCACATAGGATTGAATGTTGTTCTAAGTATCTGTTGAGTTCATTATAAATGTATTTCTCAAAAATTTTTGAGAATACGGAAATTAATGCTATGGGTCTATAGTTATCCATTAAGAATTTATCGCCTTTTTTAAATAGAGGTTTAATTATTGTCAATTTAAGATCGTTTGGAAATGTCCCACTTAGTATACAAAGGTTCATAATATGGCTTAAGTGTTGAGAAATATCTTCATTCACTGCTTTGATCACATTCGTTGAAATACCGTCATACCCTACACTGCTCGTGTTTTTTAGACTTGTTATAATCTTCTGCATATGATAAGGCAGACTTGGCGATAAAAACATTGAGTTGGGTTGGTGATTGATTAGAGCTGTGGCATCTTTACCAGCACCTGGAAGAGGTATTACTTTTTCAATAAAATAGTTATTAAATGCATCGGCAATTATTTTAGGATTTGTTGTCAATTTATCGTTAATTCTTAATTCGATTGTCGACTCTTTAGGTATATTTAATTTATTATTATTTATAATTTGCCATGCCGTTCTACTTTTATTAGTCGATGTATTTATTTTGTAGTTGTTTTGTGCGCGCTTAGTAAGATTTATAATTCGTTTAAGCAGTTTAGAATAGCTAGTATATTTTTGTTTATTAGTTAATAATGGTTTCTGTCTGAATTTCCAGAGTAATTCTCTTTTGTTTTTACTACACACTTTAATCCCGCGCGATATCCATTTTAACTTGCGATTTACTTGCACAGTGATTTGAGTTAGGGGAAAGCACAAGTCGTAAAGTAATTTAAATGTTTCAATAAAATGATGATACGCTGCCGATGGATCATCGGTTTTATATATTTCATCAAAAGAAAGGCTTTTAATATGTCTTTTAAATTTTTGAATGTTTTCTAAACTGTAATCCCGTTTCATTTTACGCCAATATTTTAATTTTAATATTTTCTTAGCTGGTAGCTTAATTAATTGGGCAGCATGGTCAGATAAGCCAAATTCCAACACATCCGTCTTACACTTTTTATTAAAGTTATGGGCAAAGTTATCCAGACAGGTATTACTGGATAATCTTGTGGGCTGTTTAAGCGCTAATGTAAGATTATATTTTAACAGTAAACACTCGAAATCCAAGGTAACATTATTACACTTTATGACATCTATGTTGAAGTCACCAGCAATAACAGTATTATGATTTTTAAATCTAGAAATACATCTTAATATATTGTCAAGCCTACCAAAAAACAAATTGAGGTTACTTGGTACCGGTACTCGGTATACACAAACTATTATAATTTTGGAGTCAAGTAATTCAATTGCACAAGATTCGATTACATTAGTTATGGACAATTGACTAATTTGAGAAATTTCTCTAAACTTATGCACCTTATTAACTAGAATACAGGCACCGCCTCTTTTACTGCAAGTACGACTATAACATGCCGCGAGTTCATAATTGTTAATTTTCAGGTGCTGTTCGTAACCTGCTAACATAAAGTGTTCCGTGACACATATCACATCCACGTCAATCTCTTTGTCTTTTAGCTCTTCTAAATTTACTAATAGAGAGTCAGCTTTGTTCAACAGTCCCGCAATATTTTGATGCAGAACATAAAGATACTTAGGATCGAAAAAATAATGAATTTGCTTCTATTGCAGCACTTCCAATATCTTCTTTAGTCATATAACTTATAGTAATGTCATTAATTAAATGTAACAAATTATCAAAAATATTGCGTAAACCATAGTTATTAATACGGCCTTTTAACAAGTCAAACATTGTATGGTCATAACTTAAATTACAATTACAATCTAAGAAATATGCATGTTCATGAGATAAAATATCCAAGTACAGTAAATTATTAAACGTCTCAATTCTCCAGTTATAAATATTAGTGTAGTTTTGTAGTTTGTAGGTGGGGGTACAGACTATTACATTTGTATGAGAAATTTGCTTCAAAGTATCTCGAATGTATACAATAGTATTATAATAGTTGCTAGTAATTTTAAAGTCCTCCTCTCCAATTAATAATACACAAAAGTCGCTCATAGTGTAATCACACAGTTTAGACTGAATTCCGCTGAGTAAATGCTCTAATGTTCCGCTCGGTGTAATGTAATGACATAAGTGATATTTGTCACTAAATAAATCTTCAGCTGTCAATAAGACTTTATTCTGATTATTTGTGCTTATTAGACATATCTTGTTTTTTTGTGCAGGAACGGGGATTGAAGTTGACTGACTCATTATGGGTGACTGATTCAAACTAATACTAGGTTGACTTGGTTCAATACGATCGTTAATGTCCTCGAAAAGATGATCTTGAATAGTATCTGAAGTTTGTGTCTGTTTTGTCTTCATACGATTAGTTACATTCTTCTTTGGAGTTTGGACTTTTTGCTTAACTGGGCTATTAGCAATTTTTCTATAAAGTTCATTTTTCTTTGATAAATCTGTATTAATTTGCTTCAAGTTACTATTTTCTAAAGACAATACTTCTATTTCTTGATGCGCGCTTTTTAGTTGTGCTTTAAGATTTTCTATCTCATTTTTAAACAAGTTAATTTGCGTTTCATCCTCGTCGTCTGACATTTCTGGCATACTGTTTGAAGTACCATCCAATGTTTGGGAGATAATGTCACTGCTCTCATTAGGTTCCGATCGGGTGCGATTGCGCCGGAATGTAACATTATCCACTACATTTTCTAAGAATTTCATATTTGATTCTGGTAGATAATTTTATGAGTTAAATTAAAGATATTCAAAAAGATTTTCACTTTGTTGGATTCGAACGCAGGATCAAGTCGTACATTGCATATCATAGCCGTCCTATACACCACGGGACCAGACGTATCGTACTGATAAAGATGAAATTGTCGATCTCATAGGTCTTTATCGCTGTGTTTTTTGTCACAACAATAGATGTCGCTTTTCTCAATATTTATTATCGGCTAGTAACTATCTTACTCTGTGAACGCGATTGAAGCGGACTGGTAGCACCAATTAGGATTAGTTCACGTGATTTGTGCTAGATGGTGTTGAAGTGCGGGATAACATTTGAATAAAAAACGAATCTTTTGTGGTCGAAGTTTGAATTAGTCAATATTGATTGTAATTATTAAATCGTTATGAACACTATTGCATTTAGATTGCAGACTTGTACAAAGGGGTCACAAATAGCACCATAACACTTCGTTTCTTGAGATTTAAGTCACTATTTACGTATTTTGATATTGAGAATTTATTTAGTAACCCGTCACTATTAATCGAAAATAACACTATCACAGCTAGATTATATGTCCAGTTAAACTTTTATGCACAATTCACAGTCCAGAGGTGAGATATGCTATTTTTAATAATTATTTATCGCGAGCGCAACTTTTAGCAGTGTTTACTTGTCAGCGCCATCTGGCGACTGGTAAGATAGGTAAGATAGGTAAGAAGCTTTTTAGAGGAGGAATGGTATAAAGACTTTTTCGTTTTTGGGTGGTAGGCTCGTTGGCAACAGACAAAAATTAAAAAAAATTTACTTTAGCCCCTAGAGGATGAAATGCTATTTTATCTTCGCTCTGGTACGCTACAATGGCGCATTTTTTGAGCAAGAGTAGTGAAAAATAAATTGTTTATTTTTGTTAGACTATTATATTGAAAATAAATAAATATACTACTACTACTACTAATGAATAATGTATTTAACCATATAAATTATAGTACTTTTATACTGATAAATAAAGCAATTCGTGCGAAATTATTCCCTAACCATTCCAAAATATTCAGAAATGCACAAAGATAATGTTCAAGTTTTCACTTCTGCCGGCACTCCCGGAGAGCAACCCGTTGTTTTTTCTTCTTTAAAACATTTTGCAAACCCCTTACCTTAATTTCATACCTACTGAACCCCAAACCCCAAACAAAAGTAATCCCACCACAGATCCGAATTATCCGAAAATAATCTCGGAACCTATTTACGTAAGTACTCATTTCGACAGTCATCTCTCAACAGATTGTGCTACGAGGTATAATCAGCATTCCGTATTTTAAAGAGATCAATCTACGCTGTGGGTCGGTGAAAGAAATAAGCAAGGTATCTGTATGTAATATCTTGATTAAAGTATAAGGAAAATACTGGTGTAATTACTTTGTGATATATTTCTGAAAGAGTATCTCGGAAGATCGCTTTTAGCGATAAGCCGTCCATTGTGCCACTCTTATGTAAATTTTCTACATTCATAATATCTGTAATTTTTCTGTTGGACACAATGAAGAGTATTCTTTCTATGTATCTATTTATCTACCACTGATTTTTCCCTGTCACGGTTTTACCATATACACAGAACTAGGTTTGCCCCGCTGTTTTACCCGCATAATTCTCCATCCCGTGTGTAAATCGGGATTAAAATTAGCCTATGTCCTAAACCAGGTCATGGTCTACCCTTGTGCAAAATTTCATCCAAATCGGTTCGGCCGTTTTTGCGTGAAATTGTAACAAACAAACAAAGAAACTTAGTTTCGTATTTATGATATTAGTTGGCATTAAAAAAAAAAAACACATAAACCTACATGGACACGTGAAAAACCTACATGAAACGTCAGAAGCTACGCACGGTTTCAATTGGTCGTTTCCTATGTAGAAGAGCCGGCAAGAAACTCTACAAGAGCCGGCAAGAAACTCCACGAGAGCCGGCAAGAAACTTCACGAGAGCCGGCAAGAAACTCCACTATTCATGAGAAAAAGCCTTCACGATTCACATTTGTAGTCAGTCCACCAATATGGCGAATGACATCAAATATTCTCGACAAGCTCAAGCTGACACGAGACAAGACAGTTACAGATTCCTCAATTAATTTCCTTAGTTCCTTTGCCTCTATTTCGGGTATGCATTAAAGATGGCGGATATGATAGCTTCCTCATATAAAACGTGCCGCTGTTTCCGCGTCATTTCTTCACTTCCTTTATTAGCTGTAAACACAATGTGTGTACGTCCTTTTACGAAATGCTGTGAGAAATGCGATTTAGTGATGGTAGGAAATTCCCCATTTTGGAGATTATTTTTCTTTTAATAATAATGGATAATTTCACAAATTTTTCAAAAGATTATGTTGTATTGTATTTATTTTTAACGAATTTCTGGCTAAGCAAACCTTACTAAATGCTGCAGCATAGATATGAGACGTTTTTTCCTGACCTACCTAAGTTTATTTACCTACATTTCTATTAATTTGTTTCACTTTTTTAACTTCTGCTGGTCTAAGTTTTTTTTTTTTAAAGAGGTCATTGGTCGGTTTACCAATGTTTTTTTTAAACAACGAATAACATTTCAATTAGACATGTTCCAGCCACGCTATTTCTTAAGAAAAATATAAATGAACTGTCTTATACATCGAACAGTATTGACTTGTTGATTGAAGGAGTCGGTTACCAGTCAATTAGGACAGGTGATTGAAGCTGACTCTATAAACAAACAATTACACGTCGAAATATTGATTGAATTACTCACCAAATCCAAATTGTGAGTTTTGTGTTACGATCCATAAATGGTGGCAACATCGCAAATAGCTGTCAAGTATTTACCTGTTTTGATAAATTTGACAATATTACTGTGCGATTTAGAATATTATTAATATATTTGAAGAGTTTCCAAATACTTTTTTTACGTCTAAAACTAAATATTCGGTGTTAAGATATTAATTATTGCATTTATTAATCAATATTCTAGTTCGCTCATTGTAAGTAGACAACGTTGCAAATATATGTCAACAATAAATATTTCCCTGTTTTGATTAATTTGGCAATATTACTGTAGGTATGGAAATATGAAATGTGGCTAACTAGCGAACTAGAATATTAATAATATAATGAATTGCAATTATAAAAAAAGGCATTTGGAAAGTTTCCAAATACTTTTTTTACATCTAAAACTAAATATTCGGTGTTGCTATATTAATTATTGCAATTCAATATAAATATTCTAGTTCACTAGTTAGCCACATTTCTTATTTCCACACAGTAATATTCGCCCTAAGGTTGACTGGTAGAAAATGCCTCAGGCATTAAGTCCGCCTTTGTACGGTATTTTTTTTTACTTGTGCATAAAGTTTTAATAAATAAAAAAATAATATTATTGCCAATTTAATAGCATAATACCAGCCTAATAATTGTCCTACTGCAGGGCAAAGGCCTCTCTCATAAAGAGAGGCACGAACATAACCGCGTCATTAATATTATAACCAATTTTAAATATTTTCTTTTTGTAAAGAAACGACGAAAACCCATTAAAAAAAATCTCCGATATTTTTTCAATTTACACCACAATAGTGACCTTAATAGTCAACGAGGCCTATTTATCGAAACCATCAAAATGCTAATTCAAATTTTTATCCAAATTCAATTAATTTGTCGGTAAACCTACACTGGCAATCGCTTCACTGCAAAGTTAATTAAGTCATGAAAGACCCGATGTTTGACAGGATTAAAAAAAATTAACGAACCTATCAGGTTTACCCCGGCGGGGTAAAAGGGTCAGTTAATTGGGTAAGCCTTTAATGTAAACGCGGGATTAAGTGAACTGTTTTTTTTTGCAAAGTCGTAGATATTTTACAATCAAGGTGTAGAACAGGGATGTTGCGGATGCCGATTATTTCACCTGATGATGCGGATGCGGATGTAAAAGATCTTATATAAATATAGATTATGAATCAATCAATCTTCCTAGCCTTTTTCCCAACTATCTTGGGGTCGGCTTCCATTCTAACCGGATGCAGCTGAATACCAGTATTTTACATGGAGCGACTGCCTATCTGACCTCCACAACCCAGTAACTGAGTAACACGATGCTCCTTGGTAAGACTGGTGTCAGACTTTCGGGCTTCTGACGACTCGTAACGACTGTCAAAGATCCACAAATGACAGCCGGGACCAACGGCTTAACGTGCTTTCCGAGGCACGGAGGAGTCTCGGTATGTAAAGATGGTCACCCATCCACTGACCAACCCCGGCAAGCGTAGCTTAACCTGATGGATCGACCAGTGCGGCTTGTTATTACTTAGCCACGAGCTCCTCGAAATATAGAATATGAATGAAGAATTAAAACAATGATAAGGTAATTATTAACATTTTTAATAATGAAAATTTGTATTAGGTAAGTCTACTGCTCGTATTTTTTTTTAACTTCACTTAGTATTTTTCATATTAGCAGTGCAAACAAACACGTAATGATTTATTTACAAGAAACAAATGATGCACCACAACAAACGCGTCTGATCTTGTCGTGTCATCAATTTTTTCGCTCCCATTGGTCATTGTCACGTCACACGTGCGAACGGCACGCGCCATTCGCCGGCCCCGCCCAAGTTCTTTCTTGTCGCAACTTTTATTACATCCGCATCCGCATGAACATCCGCATTGATTATTGTGGATGCGGATGCCGATGTTTAAATCTATGCGGAAGCTCCGCATTTGCGGATGCGGATGCGAATATCCGCAACATCCCTGTGTATAAAATGAAACCGCAAGCGTGAATTGCCGATATTTATAGAATTCGTTTTATTTTCTCATTTTAAAGTGATTTCAATCTCCTTGTGAAAGAGCTTTCAACAAAAATATAAAAAAAAAATAGCGTCAAAGTAAACTTTGCGATGAGAGAAGGACAAATTAACACTTTACATTTTTATTAAGATAAAATAACATAACATCACGCTTTGTTTCCCCGAAGGGTTAGGCAGAGTGCCCACAGCTCACCCACATTTCGCCATTTATGTTTTTTGGTCCCATGCAATAGGGGGCGAGCCTATTGCCACCATAACGGGCAGGCTGCTACTGAGATATTCCAGATGGAAAACGATGATAGAGAAGTCAAAAATACACATGGTACTGACATAATTGACAGCTAATGTCGATCCTGTTGCGAAAGTGTTTGTAAACGTTTTGAAAGTGATTGGCACTCGCCCTCTGCGGGATAATTGTGTACCACACTAACAGTAGCAATGGTGTTTCATTTTGACAGTTCAACAACATTCTTTGCGTTGTTCAACAAATTTTTCGAAAAAAGAAGCAATGGATCTCACAGATTATGTAAGCTGAAGTGGCAGTGGGCTGGCCACATTATTCGTAGAACTGATGACCGTTGGGGTAGACGTGTTCTTGAGTGGAGACCGCGAAAACAAACGTAAGGTAGGACGCACTCAGGCTCGGTGGAGCGACGATCTTCGCAGGGTGGCTGGTAGCAGCTGAATGAGAGTTGCTGAGAATCGAGCTGAATGGCGTGCGATTGGAGAGGCCTAGGGCCAGCAGTGGACTGCTATAAGCTGATGATGATTTTGATGATGAACCGATGGATGGCAATATTCTTCAAAATCATTCAGAGTCCAATGTGTTTTTTTTTTTTTTTTTTGCGTAAATACTATTGTATAGGATCAAGTTTTTCTAACTGAACAGACAGCTGTGCTGCTGGGGAGTTTGTTGCGCCACTTCTTCTTCCCAGCTAAAGCACTAGGAAGTGGTGAAGGGCGGGCGTCTTTCGTCTTATGTATTTTTGACGTTCAAAAAGTGCTGATTCTCAGCCTATTTTGAATAAATGAGGTTTGAGATTTTATTCTCATAAGAATACACATTCACTTACATGAGAATATTAAAACTAAAACATAAGTCACTATTGTTGGGTATTTTGACCTTGGTTGGTAGACCTTTGAATTTGAATTGAAAGTATGACGCAGTTTGGGTGCTGGTTTGCGTACTGTCAACATTCTGGAATTCCTAACCAGCTCTGAAGGAGGTAATACACATTTGATATAAACCAGCTCTAGTCCTAAATTCTCAGTAAATATTATGTCTGTTAGCAGAAACTAGTAAATAGTAGTACGTGGTAAGATTAAGGTTTACCCGTCTTGACGGATTAGAATACCGGGAAAGCGGATACCATTTCAAATTAAATTTTTAACTTTAGTGGTTTGAAACTCTGCTTAGTGGGTGCATGCATAAAGTTGGCAACATAGCAAAACGCTGTCAAATGTTTAGTTGTTTTAATTAATTTATCAATATTATAAAATTAAATTAGGAAATAATCTCTGTGTATAAAATTGATTATGAATTGCAATAATTTATATTGTAACACTGATACAACAATGTAAGTATTAGTATTGCAATTCATAATCAATATTTTATTGCACTAATATTTTTTATCTTTATGGTGGTTGCAAAAGCTTGAAAAAAGTTATATTCCTAATTTTTTTTAAAATACTTGAAAAGGAAAGCATGTTTCTAATTTTCATTATTTTATTCCTGTTACCATGGTTCATATTCTGCCTGCTTAGTTACTTAGCGTATCGACTTGGCAATAACAACTTTCGTATTTTATTTATGAGGAATCTTACTAATATTATAAATGCGAAAGTGAGTTTGTTTGTTTCTTTTTTACGCTAAAACGGCTGAACGGATTTAATTGAAATTTGGCATAGGGGTAGACCATGACCTGGATTAGAATATAGAATACTTTTTATTCTGTTATTCCTACGGAGACTAATGCGGGTAAAACCGCGGGGCGCAGCTAGTTCTTCAATAATTTGGCATTTTGCAAGTCAGTTGCAGAAATAGGTTAATTAAGCTTCAGCCAATAACACATGCCAGTTACTTGAACAAAAGTATGCAAGTAACTGGCATGCGTCATAACAACTTCCAATAACCTGTCTGTCTCGAATGTCATGCAATCTGATTGTACACTTTTGTGCAATCAGCGTGCACTTTTGTTACTAGCACGTGTATTTCTGGCTTTAGGGACATCCAGGATACTTAATCAATTGTTTATCAAATTGATACACTGAGTCAATTTCCGTGTTATGAGTATAACCATTTCATACAATTGTCAAAGAATGACAGTTGTAATTTATCGCTGATAGAATGTCACTTTGTCTTGTGGTGGCATCTACATCGCCACTTGCAAACTACGCATCAAAGACCAGACGTCACACAAAATCCTGACGTCACACAAATTCTGCATCGCGCCATTAGAATTTACCGCGCGAACGACATTTTGTATAAGACTATCCGATATCAATCGCTGGGCCCGCCAGACACAACACCCGTCTGGTCGGAGGATCCTCCCTTTTCTATAGAGGATGAGTGAACTTTACACCCTGTTCTGCATACTATTTTGTCGCCTACATTATTTATTTAGTTTGACTCTCAACTTGTGAGTAGTTTAGTAAACGCCTCGTTAGCTCATTTAATATTGTTCTAGGCGTGATCTAAATCAAGACGTATATTAGCGGTTTTAGTTTACAAACTATTGGTAGTGAGGTGGGGTCACAGTGTAGGCGTTATCAGCAGATAGCCTGGTGTCTATGATTTTTAACACGAACGTGCTGTTTTCATAGTTCGAGCCAATAGTGCCGATAATATAGATAATTATGTGTAACATTACGTACACCTATAATTTGTGTATTACATTATCAATAATATTTTTTCTAAATACTTTTGTAAACCGATGTTGAATGTATATGCTGCAGTGTTCTTTAGTTATAAATAAATAAAATAAACGTACAAATAATTAAAAAAGAGAGAAGTAAAAAAAAATGTCCTTGTGGGAATCGTGCCCGCTGCCCATCAGCTTTTGCTCTACAAAAGCTGATCACTCAGCGACTGCGCCAGTCAATTGATAAACTAATTCAGTATTATTCGTATCACTGAAAATGAACAAAAAAAAAAATATTACGACATTTATACAAAAAAAATATTCAAGAAGATTTATGTCTATGCCGTATCTCTCTCTATCTTTACATACCGAGACCCTGCCTCGGAAAACACGTTTTAAGCACTTGGTCCCAATTGTCATTCGTGGATCTTTGACAGTCTTACCCAGATGTATCGTATATTACCCAATAACTGAGTTGTGGAGGTCAGATAGGCAGTTGGTTCATGTAAAATACTGTTATCCAGCTGCATCCGGTTAGACTGGAAGCTGACCCCAACATGGTTGGGAAAAGACTAGGCAGATGATGATAATCTCTATGCCGTAAAAATATGTATGTTTTTCTTTAGTAATATTTGTTTACTCTATTCTATTACACAAGTACCTACCTGTAGAATATTCGTATATTTAGTTTATGGTAGAACACAATATTTAAAAAACAAACAACGATCACTGTTGTAAGTTTCAGATTTACTAAAATATTTACCTAACAAATAATAATTTAGGTACCAAAAACATTTACTGAGATTTCGTCAAAATATTTACAACGTAAATATTTTCTATTATTTAAGTATTTTTAAAATTCTGTATATCTAAAAGAGAGAGAATAACACATTTTACTTAGTATTCTTGATAACCACTCCAAGCTAAATATACGTATACATATAAGGTGAGCTTTATATTATTTTATTGTATTTATAGTGCAACGAGCAGGAATCAAACTCATGACCTCTCGTTATTCCACACCAAAAGCCCGGTACAAGCATCGCAATAGCTGGAACAATGGAATGTAAGGAGGATGTATGCTATTGAGCCAGTGGCTCATGTACTAAGCATTTTTTTTCCTTCAACAAATCAACTCAGCCTATCGCAGTTCACTGTGATGAACAGCAGTCTAGTCTGTCTAGTAGTGGTGGACACGAGTTCGAACCCAAGGCACGCACCTCTGACTTTTCGGATTCATGTGCGTATTGTATAATTATCAAGTACTTCAAAAACGGTAAAGGAAAACATCGTGAGGAAACCGGCAAGCCTGAGAGATGTTTCTCGACAGCATTTGAAGCGAAGTCAAAGGCCCATGGGTGGCATTTAAACTCTGACACCAGGTTAATCACTAATCACACGAAAGAGAGCAGTCCACTGTTGGATATAAGCCTCTCTAAAAGTGCCCCACAACACCCTGTCCTCCGCCTTTCGCATCCAGTCTGTCTCAGCCACCTTTTTAAGGTCAGAACAGAACAGTGGGCGTCCCCCAGCTAAGTGGACCACCTAGCTGGGAGACGCCCGCGACACTTGCCAATACGTGGCACGTTTTTCGAATACTGAATCTCATTTGGGATCTTATACTTCACAGACACCTAGAGCATGGCTCGGCTCGCTCTATAGTGCGCTGAGCGACCATGATTTTGTGGAACAACCCGACTGTCCCATGTAATGCCTAAAAGGCAAGTAATGAGAAGTGCATACATGCCAGGTGCTGTGGCTCCACGAAATAAATACAATATCTATTCCGTGTCTGGCACAATGAAATTTAACGTACTTGCTTGTCATTGTACAGAATACTAGAATGTCAATCTTCCTAGCCTATTCCCAACTATCTTGGGGTCGGTTTCCAGTCTTACCGGATTCAGCTGAATACCAGTATTTTACATGGAGCGACTGCCTATCTGACTTCCACAACCCAGTAACTGGGTATTACGATACCCAGTTACCTTTGGTAAGACTGGTGTCCACGGTGTCAGACTTTCGGGCTTCTGACGACTCGTAACGACCGTCAAAGATCCACATTGATAGCCGGGACCAACGGCTTAACGTGCCTTCCGAGGCACGGAGGAGTCTCGGTATTTAAAGATGGTCACCCATCCACTGACCAACCCCGGCAATGAATCTGCTCAATTTTTTTTGTCGAACTTATAAAGCAATGGACTAGCAATCTGTTTCAATTCATTTCAATTTATTATTGATCGTGCATTACGTAATTAGGGTACTGGACGTATTATTAATAGAAGTTTGAAATCGCCAATCCACCTTAAGTAAGCGTGGTGATCAATGGTCATTATTGGTCATGCGTTTTCTGTACGAGAACATGCCCTCACCCTGCAGTGCGAAATAATAGGCTAGTATTATTTATTCACCCGTAAATGTCCAACCCAACAATTAAAATAAATGGCTTCAAAACAAAGTTTTCGAATTAATTCGCTTGATCACGTTTACACATTGGCCCATCCCTTTTGAAGTTCCGCTAATAACGGGCCCCCAACTTTAGCGGTTCCGTCTGCATACAAGTTTATTCAAATGGGTGGCTTGAAACACGCCCAGACCTTGTCACATCGGAAATTAGTTTACTTCTTGTTTCGTCAGCAATTTTTTGGGTTCTGTACGTAAGTTTTGGTTGTGGGTAGTGGTGTCAAAAAGAATTTGTAAATAAATAAAGTTGGTTGAAAAGTTCAGTTTTTTTTTTGATGAAAATGTTTTTACCGTGGCCGCTTTTTTTTTTAAGACCTTGCCCCACACTAGTAATTTTTCCCGTGTTATGGGTGCGTTGACAAACATTTGAACTCACATACACAAATAGCCAGACCCGGAACAACTACCGTTCAAATATTTGTTCCGTGCGGGAAGAAAACCCGCGACATGCAGCGCAGCAGTCAAGCGCGCCAACCGTGCCGTCAAACCGTACCGTTTTATTCTTACCTACGTTACTAACTTGTTGAGTTGCTGAATATTTTTATAACAGTGGGTAACAGTTATTATATTGCCTAAGAAATTATTTAACGTTCATTCCAAATCGAAGGAAAATATAATAAAGAATTAATTAGTAGCTAGATATAGCTAGCTAGAATTACCTAGGTAGATATGCTGCGGAAACTCATAAAATACCTACTGCTTTATTTTTCGTCTACTTCGTGGTGGTTCTTATTAATTTACCATATATTTTACTTTTTTTTTTTTGCTAACTAAAATAGTAAGTAAAATTTTGCGGGCGCAGCCAATTAGTGCGGAAAGTGTCACTTTTTTTCAATAGTGCTTTTTACTCTTCTGTTTTTTTTTTTAATTTTTAACTCCGTCGTCAGCCCGCCGCAAAGAGTTTTTATTATTTGAGAAAAGTTTTGTAAATTAGGTGATGATGATGACGATGGCGATAGCGATGACGATGGCGATGGTAATGGCGATAGTGATGGTCAAAGTTAAAGTCAAAGTCAAAGTGACATTCAAAAAGTCAAATTCAGTAAAAAACAAAATATTCCAAATTAATATGTGAATTATGTGTATATTCAGGGAAGGTTAGAGTCACTTGTTTTGCCATTTGAACTGAACCAAAATGGTTGTCACTACATAGTTATGTATGACTCACAATAAAATGTTGTTGACCCATGACAGATACAGCTCGTCCATCAAAATATTACGGCATATTTTGTGAAGCACAGGAATTTTGTGTGCTCATATTTAAAACTGTCCGTATAAAGAGAAACATAAAAATAACACCGGTTTGATTAAAATTGGTTCAGCAAAATTCCTGCTAACAACTAAATTCTTCTGTAAAATGAGAACCGGATGAGCTAAAATGCGTTATTTTACAGCATTTTCATTGATGTTAATTGAGACAAAAATAAATTTTTCCTTTGAAAAACTGTTTGATAAACCAACTGAATAAACAAAATCTTATTAAATAAATACGTTGAGCGATAAAAATGTACTAAAATAGAGTCAATGTTGGTTCGCGTGGGTGTTTATTTACTTTATTTATAACTTTTTCCCTGCGTCTTCGCCCGCGTGGATGTCAGAAAATATCCCAAGGAAAATAATAATAATACTAGGGTACTTTTAATTTCGGTAGTATTTTTACTACCGAAACACATAGGTGTGTTAATCCATGTTATAAGCTATCTGTGTGCCGTTCAACCGTTTTTGCGCTAATCTGGAACATACATCTAGACAAACAGACAAACGGACAAACATTCTTTTTTCCTATTTTATTACACTTTTAGATATAGACAATATTTGGATTGTGAAAAATAATAAATGACCAGAAAGGGAGTGACTATCGAGTAGACGACTAATAGAGAATATGGAAGAAAGGGACATGTTGCGCCGACCCCAAATAAATTTGGATAAGGGCGTTGAGAATGATGATTTGGATCCCGGATTTGGAATAGAACAACCATGCGAGTGCTAACTGTTGGTTCATATTCGAGTTAGAAAAGGATAGATCTAAATGCTTAATAGATCCTCTCTGTGTGACATGCCTGTCCACCATGTGGGTACCAGGAATACCATCAAAATTATGGCATGCGACGACGGCTTTACCTTGACCATTTTTGTACCTATATCTTGATTTCTGTCTGAAATATTTTCTTGTTTCGTACTTTTAAGATCACTTTTATTTTTTCGTAGTCAGACTAACAAAATTTTTTATTTTATACTTTCCCGTTTAAACGCTTGATGATCGGTACGACAACGTAAATAAGAGTTATTATATTATAAATTTAAATAGCAGTGCATAGTGCCTTGAACGAAACCATAGCCCGATTTGTTTCCACGCCAACACCATTTTTCGATCTTCAAAGAAATTCAAAATATAAATATTTTGTTGTACTTGTTTTTCTTCTATGGATTGATTAACAGCGCGTTGGTATCATCTCGCGCTGTACTCGCAGTCTCTTTTTTGGTAGTTTTCAATCATTTAAACATGTCATTATTTATTTGCTTTGTAATAATGATGATATAATATGATACACATATTTGTAATGTGCTTGTCAAGGCCTTTCTTTTGGTACCAAACATGTCATGATTATCTCAATTTTTTTTTCGAGGTTTGAAATTATTGATGTGTAAAGTCCACCATATTGAATTTAGGGAGAATTTCTATAGCCTATGTCACCCGGACCATTATTACAAATCTATTGATACCTCATTCTTCAAAATCGGTACATTCGTTTAGGTGCTACGGTGGAACATACGTAAAAGCAAACATACATACATACGTAGACTGCTAAAATCATAACCCTTCCTTTTGGCTTTGCCGTAGTCGAATAAAAATCAAGACAAAGGCATTCATTCCCAAGGAAAAAGATTGAATCTTTCATTCAAAACACCCTAAACACAACAATTCTTTCTTAACGCAACATTTTTATAGCAAACTGTTATTATATTACGTATTTTTTTGTTCACAGTAAGTACATTGTCGAGATTGTTGTAAGTGATAAGTAAACGAACCTAGTATAATATGAATAGTACTTTAGGTACTTCCTTTGCCCGTACTGGCGTTTGACGTCATAACAATAGCGATCTCAGAAAACAAGACCATTTTTTTCTTTTCACTTTAATATTTTGCGTGGTTAGGTATATATAGCCTTTTGTAGTTACTTTTTGAATAAATATTATATATAGGTATGTATATTACTTCTTGTAGTCTTAACAATGCTGAAACTACGCCATTGTTTCCTAGCCTACCTAAAATCGTACCAAATAAAACCTCGCTCCCAAAACTCCAGTTGTAAATTATTAAGCCATAAATTCAGTTGTAGGTATTGTTAGCTTGTTTCAAATTCATGTTTTTCATTCATTGAAAATAAGTTGTGAATTCTCCTACTAACTTATCGATTATAAGGAAGTTTGGATTTAATTTTTAAGCTATTGCATAGCTTCTATCGCGGGCCTTGAGCGTGGAGACCTAATCCAGAAATTTCGTAACGAAAATACTACCTAAAAAAAGAGTGTTTTGTATTGAAAATTATGTTTAACTGCTTGACAACAAACTTAAACGAATGATACGAGAGTGTTGTATTCAAAATTATGTTTAACTGCTTGACAACAAAGTTCAAATTTACTTAAACGAATGATACGAGAGTGTTGTATTGAAAATTATGTTTAACTGTTTGACAACAAAGTTCAAATTTACTTAGACGAATGATACGAGAGTGTTGTATTGAAAATTATGTTTAACTGTTTGACAATAAAGTTCAAATTTACTTAGACGAATGATCCTTGACTATTAATAGTTAAATTAAAACCTTTTTATTAGCTTGATGTTCCCGGCCATTACGTTGTATCAAGTTTTAAAAACTATAAATGTGAATAACAGTTCCTGTCAATGTCATCATTGCTATTTCATGTATTCGGGTTAATATTTTACAATTGCGTAAGTTGATAAAAAATGCTATGCAATAGCTTCGCCGGGGCAGTCCCCGAGTGCCACACGTCTTTTTTTTTATCTATTATTTTAATACCGAAGCATAATATCCACAGTGGCATCACTCAAAAAAAAACAAATTATTGTTAATGTAACAAACTTTTATAATTATGTTTTTTCACTATGGCAGCTGAATGTATTATTTTTACTGCAACACTTAGAAATGACGGTTATGATATTCTCGTTATTTCCGAGTGGGGCAAAACTCATTTTTAAACTGTAAATGCTTGACTAAGTAATCATTGAGCAAGTTAAGCATTAAGCAAGTCTATGTCACGATTCCTTGTGTATAATAAAGTTATTTAATGCAAAGAACAGTGTTTGAGGAGCTCGTGGTTAAGTAATAACAGCCCGGGTCGATCCAACAGGTTAAGCTACGCTTGCCGGGGTTACTTGCGCTTCCGTGAATGGGTGACCATCTTTACATACCGAGACTCAAAAATACAATAGACGATGTATAATTTTAGTAACTTAATCCGCTTAACTGTTCTTAAAGAGTCTTAGAGAACCCTGTAAGAAATCGACACGTGTTTCGCCTCTCAACGAGGCATCCTCAGGATGGCGATTGACTTGTTGCGAACTCGGACACGAAGTGTTGCCACGACACGAGACGAACACTTGCTTTGCGTTCGGCTCGTGTCAAAAAGTGGGCTCCAAAAATCATACTGAGTATTTATATAAAAGATCTCCAACAAAAGATACACAACATTAGACAGATATGATACATATACAGAAAGTTTATGAAGTCGTTATCAAATAAGATAGGTACACAGACTTCCGGTCGTAGTATCGCACACATCATTATAGGTATTATTATTATTTTCAATAATTTGATTTACTCAACACCTTACCTAATATTTCTACGTACAAATCTATTTCTACATCACGTCTCGTATGAAATAAGAAAGTCGAAGGAACGAGCCGCGACACGTGCTCCTCGCCACGTGATAACAACACATTACTGATTACGCTCCGAACACTGTTTTATATTATAATATTATTTTAGACTTGCTTTGAATGTTAAGAAGATTTTGTTTTCATTGTGATCATTCGCCTTGTCTTTTCCGCAGTAGTTTCAATACATTCTATAACGAGATGAAAAAGAACGAAAGCAGTGGTGGCCCGGTGGTAATGGCCGCGACTTACGAGTTGTAGGTCGCAGGTTCAAACACTAACAGGCACTTTATTTTCTCTCCGTATCAAAACGTCCTAATAGCAAGTAAGTGGTCCTAATTATTTCATCATCGTTGCTCACGAAAACATCGTGAGGAAACCGGTAATTCCTTGAACCAAAAATTCGAAGACATGTGACATCTACCAACCCGCACTGGGCCCGCGTGGTAGATTACGGCCCACTTCTTCTCACAGGGGGCCTTCGTCCAAGCTGTAGTGGGAACATTATCGCAATGAAAAATTAACACAAAGTAAAGCGTCAGTCAGGGTTCGACCCTACGACCTAGAACTCGTAAGTTACCACTAAGCCACCACTCTGCTGTGAGAGACCTAGCTGCTTCATAGAAAAGATTGCTCTCTACAGCACCTCTTCCTAGGAATAAGCTGTTATACCAAATATTAGTATTTCACACACGAAATCTTTTATAGGCTCTATAAAATGGGCGTAACTTATCTTTTATCGTTGAAATTAATGATCCGTCTTGTCTTATAGCCACACGTAAATAAACAATTTCAGTAACATAACATCACGCCTTGTTTCCCGGAGGGTTGGGCAGAGGTGTACCTGTAGTTCCCCCACATTTCGCCAGTTATGTTTAAGTCCCATGTAATAGGGGGCGAGCCTATTGCCATCAACCGGACACAAATCCAGACTCCGGGCTGCTACTGAGAAATTCTCGATAGAAAAACGCAATAACACTTCGCCCGACCTGGGTATCGAAGCCAAGACCTCATGCAATACAATATAATAAACGAAGTGTATAGAGTGCCGCGAGTTTCTTGTGGCACTCTAGTGTCACTGCCTCGGTCCGGCTAGGGTGCCGTGAGCGTTGCATTGTCACTGTCACTTGTTATTTAGGTTAGGTTAGGTTAGAACTGTGACCACACAACGCACGAGCCGAGCGAGCGTAGCGAGCGGTGCCGCGGCAGCGGCCGGCGAAGTGCCAGGGTCCGTTTAGGCACAAGAGAATGTAATGTTTTGGGAATGTGGTGTTTTACAGCGATCTAACCTCGATAATCAAACAAAATACCAAGTGACGTGACTTAGTGACAGTGACAATGACAATCCAATGCTTGCGGCACTTTGGCCGGGCCGAGGCGGTGTTACTAGGGTGCCTGTAGTGGTACTTTATCCGATAGGGAGAGAGTGCCAATGGTGGCACTCTATACACTGCCTATAATAAATACAATTCCAGTACTCATTCAGTACATCCAAAACCTACATAAACTCACGCCTTAATACCCTGGGAGTAGGCAGAGACCACCTACTGCCAATCCTTACATCAAAAACAGTTTCTTTTTTCAATACAATTTTGGTCTCCTTTAGGTCCCCAAAGTAAATGTATTGTATTTATTAATTTCCATAAATCCGTATCATGGCCCTAACAGTACACTCAAATAAATATTTCTTAAAAAAAAATAAAAGAAAACATATCAATTCTTCCGAAAATATTCAACAATGCGACGAAAACGGATCACAAATCCAATATTTCTACGAAAATAATCTGATCGGAAAAAATACTTTGAAAAACGAATAGGTACAGTTAGCGTCAAAGAGATGTTAATCATAAATAAAATCTGCCTAGCTTCCGCCAGCGGCTTCGCTCTCGTGATATCTTTAAAAATTATAGCCATGTTAATCAGTGATAATATAAAATTCTATTAGTGAAAGAATTTTTTAAATCGGTCCAGTAGTTTTTGAGTTTATTAATTACAAGAAAAAACACAAATCTTTTCCATAAATAATAATTTTGTGTAAATAGTGTAGATAGTCTATCGCTTTATTTCGAATAATCGTTCGACACCTAGCAAAATATCGTAACTACGACTTTGGTACTTCAACTGAAAACCAACTCTGGTGAAATTAAATACAGTTCAATTTTAACCGTTGCACAGTACTTTTCATCTAGATTACTTCGGTCGACAAGAATTCATTTGTGTTCCATAATATTGTATCAATATGAAGCCTCAAAATATATTACACATTGAGTTCTTAACTGCAGCACGTTGATACTTAAGCTTCGTGCAGACTAGCGCGACACGACAGCGCGACGCGACACCGGCTATTGATATACCATTAAGTTTACTCAGAAATTGTATTGTTCGTGTCGCATCGCGCTGTCGCGTCAGACTGGTCTGCACAAGCCTTTATGGAACAATAATTATTGACAACTAAGAATTCTTGTCGATTTATAAACCTTTTTGAGGCTGACTGTACACAGCCGGTTTCGAGATAAGCGATTGGCAACGCCGATAGCATTCCTTCACATCAGAAATACTTTCCATCCACAATAGTAAACTAATAAAGCAAAGCGGAGCTCAATGATTTTCGTATTTTCCATACAAAAGTTGTAAACGACTGAAGTAATCTATTGGAAATCCAACTCTATCTTTGTTTGATTAAAGTCGATTACCCATTACTCTCAAACCAAATCAGAGTAAACGCCCGAAGATTTCAATAACACATTTAAATTAGACTTTATAGCAATGATAAAGAGTTGGTTTCCAGTTGAGACGGAGTTGTAATTACGATGTTTTCTGTAAGGTGTCAATATCACGAACGATTATTCAAATTATAAGCGATAGGTTATAAGATATTTGTTTATGTTATGTTAACGTGTAAGGATTTGTATGAAAATTGAGGTAACGATATAATATTGGGATAAATTATATGATCTGCTTTGCAAAGGGATTTGAGTGAGCAATAATTTATGACATAATTCTCATAATAATTCATTGAGGTTTAACGCCGATTGTTGATGATGCACGTGGCGGAATTAGATTTAATATTAATGTTTTGTGGTTGGTAGAGGCGATAAAGGGATGATGAACTTTTAGGTGCTTTGAAGCACTAAAGTTTTTAAGCTATTGCATATCTTCTATCGCGGGCCTTGAGCGTGGAGACCGAATCCAGAAATTCCGTAACGAAAATAACCTAACATAACACCCCTGTCTCTTTAGTTCAGCAACTCGCCTCTAGGTGGCATTGGTTGTATTATAATTGCATAAGTATGCAATAGCTTTACCACGGCAGTCTCCGAGTGCCACACGTCTTTTTTTTTTTGGAGCAGTTGTAGCTCAGTGGTGTCGGCCACGACTTAGGAGTTGTTGTTGGTCGTAGGTTCAAACCTTGACAGGCGTTTTACTTTGTGTAAATATATTATTTCATCACCACTGCTCTCGAAACTGTGAAGGAAAACATCGTTAGGAAACCGACATGACTTAGAACCAAAAATTCGAAGACATGTGACATCTACCAACCCGCACTGGACCCATGTGGTGGATTACGGCCCATTCCCTCTCACAGAGAGAAGGCCTGTGTCCCAGCAGTGGTCCAACATTAAATGCTGATTATCCTATGCTTATGCTAGGTGCTTTTAATAGAAAATCACTGAAACCACGTGTCTCGTTTTGTGTCAGATTCTGTCTCGTCGTCGGAGAATCTGACAAGAAACGACCGTAAAACATTGGTCTAAGATTCGTTTTGGCACTAATTTAGAAATAAGTGCCAACTCCTTTTGCGGTATAAAATCTGACGTAAAGATCTACTTGTAGAACTCATTACTTCAGGACCAGCGCACTCATTAAAAATAAAAAGCGAATATTTTTTATAATTTTATTCTTACTTAGAATTCTCTTTGAGAGCGTCTTACTGCAATTCAAATAGTACTTCTTTCTTACTGACTAGGTAACTAGCATGAATAATAATGCACTAAGATTTAAAACTTACAGAGAAAAGCAATTTATAAAGTAAGAACATTCGTTTGCAAACTGAGTGAATAAAACTGATTAAAGGGTAGGGAGATGCTTCTTCGTTTATTTGATATAGCTGCGCCCCGCGGTTTCACCCGTATAAATCTCGATCCCGAGTGAATATCGGGATAAAAAGTAACCTTTGTCCTAATCCAGGTCATGGTTTAATTATGTGCCAAATTTCATTAAAATCCCTTCAGCCGTTTTTGCGTGAAAGCGTAGCAAACAAACAAAAAGTCAAATCTTTTCTTTTTATAACAACAAGTTACTTTCTCTACTGCCTCGTTGGTCTAGTGGTCGCAGGCGCTACTGCCGAGTATGAGGTCCTGGGTTTGAGTCCCGAGTCGGGCATAGTGATATTGGGTTTTCCCATCTGAAATTACTCAGTAGCAGCCCGGAGTTTGAATTTGTGCTGATGGCAGCTCGCCCCCTGTTACATGGGACTTAAACATAACTGGCGAAATGTGAGTGCACTGTATGTACACTTCTGCCTAACCTTTCGGGGAATATAGGCATGATATTATGTGGTCACACGGACAGACATGAAAACCAACTTCATTAAGAAATATGTTTAGATTTTCAAGAGCTTAGTCATGCAATCCTCCCTATGGGTTTCGGGTCCCTCTTTCCGCAAAAGGGATCCGAAACCTATGGGGGTGATTGATGATCCTTAAGGTTTAATGATCCCTCAGGTTAAAAATGCTGCGAAAAGGACCAGTTTGCTTTGAAAAGATTCTAAAAGCAATTTTATCTGTAAATAACTTAATTCCCTGAGACCATCATCTCTTTTCATTTTAGAAGCGATGAAAAATCTATTTTATGGAATCGGAAAAATATATAGCAATGCTCTTCTTTATAGGAAACTACTAGTTGGAGTGGACAACAAGCTTCAACTTTCTGACTGACGAACTCCTTAAAAATTAAAAAGTGCCTGTAAATGGTTTAATAATTGAAATAAATGTTTTGAGATTGAGTTTATCCTATCTATTCTATATAAATAAAATTGAATCGCTAAATATCTTGGTAAGTGCAAAACTCGAGAACGGCTGGACCAATGTAGCAATTTTTTTTTTAAATATTCCTTGACGTTCGAGGAAGGTTTTTATCTTTTTATGAAGAGAAAATTTGTAAAAATTGCCCGGAAAAACGCCACTTCTTTTTCCAATACAAACTGTTATAACACCAAAAGAAACAAAAGAAGTCTGTCGTGTCAGCTATTTAGGTGTAGGTAGGTAGGTAGGTATGTAAGCACGGAGGTATAAGTGGGTAAAGTAGGTAGGAAGGTAGGTATGTATGTAGGTATGTACCTAGCTACATACCTAGATAGGTGTAGGTAGGGTAGGGTAGGTAGGCTGCGGGGCTAACACAGGCGTACCCAAGACGTTTGTGACTAGACATGATAAATTTTATCATGTCTTATAATTTGTCTTAAATGCTAGCACGGTTCAACCATGTGATAAAATCTGAGGCGCGACATGCCTTTCTTGTTGCTAACTTCATAGTGTGACACAGTAAATTTAAAAAATTAAAATGTATATGATCAGTGAATATGCGACCAAATAAAATAATACGTTTTTATAGTGCAGGTTCATACAGTTTTACAACTTTTTAATTTTGTTGTGAACTAATTCACTCTTGACGTACGGACGACATTCAATATGTGGCATTTGTGACAAAATTGGTGCGCCCATAGTAGCAAATAAGACATAGAATCCCAAATAAACGTCAAGAAGTTATGTCACAAGTCAAGAGATTATCTCACGCCGCCGTGCTAGCATTTGTGACATAACTGTTTTATCGTCCAAATTGTGATATAATGTGTGATTTAAGCTATCTCACAGTAGGCCATGCTCGGTGCACAGGTAGGTGCGCCATAGATAAGTATTTGGTGCTACCGTGCAAAACTGTAGTGAGCAGCCTAGTATTATATTAAAATCGGATAATCGGATAAAAATGTTCTCCAAATGGCAGAAATTAAGAATCCGACATTAATTACTTTCAAAACACCAGGTTTATAAATACTACTATTTATTTACGGGAACCAATCACTGTACCAACTCAAGTTAATATTCGAGGAAACTAAAGCCTCTAAGACCTTACCTATTATTTACTATGTGACCCTAGTAACTACGTATGTATCCACGTATGGGTTAACCCGATAAGACCACAATAGTAAATCTAATTCACTGAGGGTTTAGTTGATACGTGTACCTCTAATTTAATTAGGATAGGTACTGCGGAGATATTGGATAAGTTATATCCCACTTCGAGAACTCGCTAGTTTGAACCAATCTCTTTCTGACCCAAAATGTGAAATATTAGGTACTGTAGCCACGGCGCCTCCACCATATGACACTATGTTGTCAACGGTACCGGGAATTAAGATGGAACTAGTCGCGGGCTCGAACTCACTGGTGGGCATGGCCAAAAACCACGCTGTCTCATCTGGCATCACTGATACTATCTCTGTCGGACAGCCGACAGAGATAGTATCAGTGATGAGCAGTTAGAAGCTGGTCTACATGGACAACGTCTAGTTCGCACGCACACAAACACCGTTCGGAACTATTTTAGTGAAACGAGCGCGTAAAAAATTACGAAAAGTCCTTTGGAAAATAGAGTTTTATGAAAAAACTACTGCATAAAGCAATTACAAATAAAGTTTATTGTTTTCGATAATTGTGCTGTGTCGGTGTGGATTTTGTTTTGGAGATTTCAAACTTCTTTTATTACTTATTTTACGCCCAAAATTGCGTTAAAATTAGCAAGAAAAACGAATCTTTGTTGGCTCCTAACTTTTTAATGGCGTATTATTTTACTTTTCTGTTTATTGAGACAAAAAGATACCATATTTAACTTTGGATTTACAATATCAAACAGTGGAGTAAAACCCCTCCGAAATTTGTATGTCGACTAGTGCCACCGTAATAAAAATACTTATTTGCGTAAAAACCGTTAATTATATTATGTTTTAGAATTCAATAATACATTTTTATATTCTGATCGCCCGCTCTGACAAGCCAGGGGCGACCTCTTCTCTTTCGTCTATTCTAATTTTAATTACAAATCAAATGTTTGTCTCATATTCATGCCATCTATCTGAACTGTACTCGTAGAGGGTGCATTCTAAACCTTATAGAGTAAAGCCTCTATAGTACCTATCAGTCTGTTCACACGTACCTACATCCGTCATGACGACTCGTGATTTTATTTTGTTTCAAGTTTTTGTTAGTAACATAGCATCACTCCTTGTTTCACCAAGGGTTGGGCAGAGGTGTACCTATAGTACAGCCACATTTCGCCAGTTATGTTCAAGTCTCATATTATGTAATAGGGGTCGGATCTATTGCTGCTACTGAGAAATTTTGTCGGTTTCTTACAGGGTTCTTTATGACTCCTTAGGAATAGTTAAGCGGAATAGGTTACTAAATATATCTGCGTCCATTGTAGGTATTTTTTAATTCGTAGGTAGCGTTTTATAATATTTATGCATCTATGTGCATCTATTCAGATGCGACGCACATCTTAATTGTTCTTGATATTGTTGTTTACTTGTTGCAAAAATTGTATTTTTCCACTCTGCAATCGGCACTTTGTGGTTTTGATTGTTTGTTTTCATTTGCTAGTGTCGCAACACATTACGCAATTAATTCATAAATTGTCTTTGGCCTCTAGCTCTAACATCAAGCAATAGACAAAATTTGTCAAACTTTTAATTTATTTGTATAATGAATACGAGGCTTTTGGCTAATCTGTCAGTACGAGATGTTATATTTTTTGTAATGTGCGTTTAGTTTGTGCAGAATAAACCATTTTTCTATCTTTCTTTTCTTTCTATGTAACCAGCTACCATCATCTGCCTAGCCTTTTCCCAAATATGTCGGTGTCGGCTTCCAGTCTAACCAGATCCAGCTGAATACCAGTATTTTACATGTAGCAACTGCCTATCTGACTCTACCTACAACCAACGCCGGGTAAAACGATATCTATTGTTATGGGTATAGAAAAAACAACACACCTGTATTTCTGAGACAGGGGTGTACTTATAGCACAGCTAGATTTCGCCAGTTATGTATTAAATTGTCATTTATAAAGCACGAGCTTATGCCCACGGCGTCGCCCGCGTGGAGTTAGGAAATTATCCCACGGGAACCAACTACCGGGATAAAAAGTATCCTATGTACTAACCCAGGTCATGTTTTACCTGCGTGCGAAATTTCATCAAAATCTGTTCAGCCGTTAAGACGTGAAAGCAAATAAACAAATTCAGTCATTTAGAAGTTAGGATGTTACCTGACAGTCCACTGATTACATTGGACCACCACGAAATCCATTTTTAAAAATGGCGTTAGTTAGTATACAGAAAATCAAGAAAATGGACTGTGAATAAACACATCTTACTCCAAAAATACTTTCTGACCTTTTGTTAGACATGTATAAGCTCGAGGAGCTCGTGGCTAAGTAATAACAAGCCGCACGGATCGATCCATCAGGTTAAGCTACGCTTGCCAGGGTTGGTCAGTGGATGGGTGACCATCTTCACATACCGAGACTCCTCCGTGCCTCGGAAAGCACGTTAAGCCGTTGGTCCCGGCTGTCATTTGTGGATCTTTGACAGTCGTTACGAGACGTCAGAAGCCCGAAAGTCTGACACCAGTCTTACCAAGGGGTATCGTATTACCCAGTAACTGGGTTGTGGAGGTCAGATAGGCAGTCGCTCCATGTAAAATACTGGTATTCAGCTGCAACCGGTAAGACTGGAAGCCGACCCCAAGATAGTTGGGAAAAAGGCTAGGAAGATTGACCTTTTGTTAGACATGTCCTTATGTAACACTTGAAATCCAGGCTCAGAAGTATCGAAAATAATGACTGAAGCTTTTGTTTACAGTTGTAACAGAGTCTTCTTGAGTCTCACAAAGTCTAACAAAAGACTAAAAACGTACCTTAGGACCATTGAAAACACAAGTGAAACAAAAGGAAAAATATGAACAGTAAAATAAAAATTGAAGTCTGATTATTTTGTTTCTTTCGTCAATTTCATTTGTTTCAGGTAGGTACCTATGATATTTAAAAACTGCTGAAATACAAAATTTTATCAACAGATAAAATTTTGTATTTTCATAACCAATCGTCATGTAAAAATTATTATGAAAAATATTAAGGGTAGTATTAAATCATTTAAAAAAATCAGAAAACGACAGAAATCATTAAGTTATATATAATACCCTACTTATTACACGCATAGCAATATGTAAACGGTAAGAAAGAGCCTGGATCTCACGACACAGGGAATCCTAGTGTGAGTTCCAGGAATCAACGCATTGAATGTAATTCCTTATACAATAAATTATTCTTATTCTTATTAAACTGTATGTTAACTATAGCAAAATTAACAGATTGGAAAATTTCGTTAATGAAAATACTCAAATTCAAGCGAAAATGAATGACCTCCAACCATTTAGATGGACCGTTATTGTAGTATACCGAAAAGCAGCACCATAATTGCGTAACACACTAACAAACAAAGAAAATAAAGAAAAATATTTTATTTGGGACACGCACAGGAAATACAAACATAAAATCTATATACTATATAAAAATGAATCCCTATTTCCCTTGGTCACGGCATCACGCGTGAACGGCTCGACCAATTAAGCTAATTCTTTATTTGTTGCGTCTGTTATTGTAAGGAGAAGGTTTTTAGGATAGGTAGGGGAAGGTAGGGTAGGTATGCAAGTACGAGTAGGTAGGTATGTAGGCAGGATAGGTAGGTAAGTAGGTAGGGTAGGTAGGTAAGTATGTAGGGTAGGTAGGTAGGTATGTAGGTAGGTAGTTAGGGTAGGCACATAGGTGCGCCGTAGATAAGTACTTAGTGCTACCCGTGCAAAGCCGGGGCGGGCAGCCAGTCAAATAAACTAATTTATTTGTTTAAAGAGCTCAGACACTCGGCCGACATTGAAACAGCTTCGCTTGTATATCGTTCCCTGTGTGAGTCGATTATTACTTACTGCATCCCAGTGTGGGGCGGGACTTTTAAAACCGTGATGCTTAAGGTGGAACGAGCTCAGCGGGCTATCCTCAAAGTTATGTATTTCCGTAAAAGGGACTACCCCACAGCCCAGCTGTACTCCGAAGCCCAAGTACTCACGGTGAGAAAACTCTATGTCCTCCGCACTGTCTTGCGTCGACACTCCACGATGCCGCTGGTTAAGAATCTATCCAATCGGCGGATTGGCTTTCCTATCTGTGAATCCGTTCAGTGTCGTACTGCACTTGCCCGACGACACTATCGTGCCCAAAGCTCCAAAATTTACAATAAAATCAACAAGGACTTATCAATTTATAAACTTACCTTGCATAAGGTCAAGCTGAGTCTTAAACCATGGCTACTGTCCCTCAGTTACGAAGAAACAGAGCAAATTCTAAAAACTCTTTCTTAACCACATTCTACGCTATAAGAGACACTCAACTTACCATTACTCGAGATCCCATTCAATCTTCCTGAACATTCAATTCAATTACACATACACTCACACACACACCCTCACCCACACGCACACTACACCCAAACACACAATCATCATTACAGGCTATTTCTAACCATTTTTTTTTATTATTATTTTGTATTATTTTAGTCTTTTTTATTTCTTCTTAATTGATCATATTGCATAAGTTTTAATAGTATTTCCTCCCGGGAGAGGGCACTGGCTCTTGTAACACAGGTTAACCACCTAGCACAAGTGTCAGGGACTTCACACAATTTGTAACCATTTCTTATGTAATAAAGATTATTATTATTATTTTTGGGTGTTTTTTTTTTCTCAGCTCTTAGGCTGGTTTTTAGCTACATTTACGGGCCAAAACCAAGTAAATGCAGCGTGTGGTGTGTATTTAAGTTGAGGGTGTGTTTTCTTCCTCTAACTGCATGAATTTCCTAACTATTCTACAGGTGTTTAAGATGGCAGCTTTCTGTAGGTTGATATAAACTGATTCTTCTAAATCTATTAGTTTCAGGCTACGGAGAAGATGGTTGGGGATAACACCTGTCGTGGAGAGAACTATAGGGATAACGTACACTTTGTCTTGTCTCCAGATTCTTGTGACTTCTTCTTTAAGTTCAGCATATTTACTTATTTTTTCAGTTATGGTTTTTTGTAGGTTATGGGTATTGGGAACTGCAATGTCAATGAGGTAACTGATTTTTCTTATTTTATCCTGTAGGGTTATGTCTGGTCTGTTGTAGTGGATAGTCCTATCTGTAAGTATGGCGCGGTCATAGTACATTTTATGCGTATCATTTTCTAGTATAGTTTGTGGTGTGTACTTGTAGTAAGGAGTGTTAGAGTTTTGTATGAGATTGTGTTTGAGTGCTAGTTTTTGGTGAATGATGTTTGCAACCTGGTTGTGTCTGTGAGTGTAGTCTGTCTGTGTGAGGGTTGTGCATGCTCCGGTTATGTGTTGTATAGTTTCTGATTGAATGTGGCATCTGCGGCATTTGTCGTTTGTGATGGTAGGGTCTTTAATGATAAATTTTCTGTAGTTTTTGGTGTTGATAATTTGATCTTGTATAGCTATGATAAATCCTTCTGTTTCAGGGAACAGGTTTCCTATTTTAAGCCACTTATTTGATGCTAATTTGTTTATGTGGGACTGCTCTAGGTCATGAGGATGCCGGCCGTGAAGTACTTTCTTCTTCCATTCTTCAATTTTCTGTTTCTGCGGGTCATCATTGGTAGTGTTTTGTGTTTCTATTTGGTCGTTTAAGTTAAGTGGAGTGTAGTTGAGATCGTTTATCACTATGGCTTTATGGATATTACTGGTGCGGGATTTAATGTGAAAGAATTTTTTAAGTCGACTGACTTGTTTTCGGCAAAGGTGCTGAATGTCGATTAGGCCTCTCCCTCCATTTTGTCGTTTAATAGTTAATCTTTCTATGGCAGATTTAGGGTGTAAGTTATTGTGTTTTGTAAGTGTTGTTCGTGTAGTTCGCTCTAGATTTTCTGTGTCTGTTTTGGTCCATTTTATAACTCCGAATGAGTACGTTAATACGGGGATGGCGAAGGTGTTAAGGGCTTTAATGAGATGTTTACCTGAAAGTTGGGTCTTACATATGGCGTTAAGTCTCCTTTTGTACTCTGTAGTTAGTGTATTTTTAGTTCTTACGTGATCGAGTCCCTTTAGCTGCTCGTACCCTAAATATTTATACAAGTCAGTCGGTTCCATTGCTGTTATAGTGTCCGTGTCATTCACCGCATAGTCGCCTGGCCGTACCTTTCCTCTTATAATGTGAAGTGTTTTACATTTGTCTAAACCAAAATGCATGTTAATATCCTTACTAAACTCTGCTGTAACTTCTACTAATTTTTTCATATCTTTTTCTGTTTTGGCATACAATTTGATGTCATCCATGTAAATAAGATGTGATATTGTTGTTTCCTCTGTAGTGTGTTTGAGGCAATATCCGGCCTTACAGTTCTGTAGTAAATGAGACAGAGGATTTAGGGCGAGACAGAACCACAGAGGGCTCAAGGAGTCACCTTGGTAAATACCTTTTTTGATAGAAATCTGTCGCGTTATAACAGTGTTGTGGTTGCTATTTATTTGTAGAGTAGTTTTCCACTGTAGCATTATACGGCGCATGAAATCAATTATTTTTGGGTTTATTCTATAAATCTCTAATATTTGTATTAACCAAGAATGGGGAACACTGTCTAAAGCTTTTTTGTAATCAATATAGGTGCAGTGCAGATTTCTGTTTTTTGAGGTGGCGTGTTTATGAATAGTGGAATCTATGATAAGCTGTTCTTTGCATCCCATGTGGCCCTGTCTGCATCCCTTTTGTTCCTCTGCAATAATATTGTGGTGTTCAATGTGAGAGCAAATTTTTTTTGTAATTACTGATGTTAGTATTTTGTATATTGTGGGTAAGCATGTAATTGGTCTGTATTGGGAAGGCTGAGGTGTGTTTTTTGTTTTAGGTAGCATGTAAGTAATTCCTGTTGCGATAAATTCGGGTGTGTTCTGCTGTCCTAATATGATATCTGTCAAATTTTTTGCTATAGATTTATGTAATGTAGTTAACTTTTTGTACCAGAAATTATATATTTTGTCTGCACCTGGTGATTTCCAGTTGTGTAATCTAGCTGTTATGTGTGTAATGTCGGACTCTGCTACCTCTGCAAATTCCATTTCATCAATTGCTCTCCATTTTGCTTCTTCTTCCGCTATCCATGATGCTTTGTCGTTGTGCTGTATTTGCTCTTCCCAAATGTTAGACCAATATGCTTCTAGTTGTTCTTTTGACGGTGCGTCTGTGTTGTTTTCTATTGTTGTGTCAGTGTGTGTTTTCTGTATGTTTCTGTAAAATGCTTTTTCATTCATTGCAAATGTTGTATTATCATTTTTGCGCTGTTGTGCCTTCATATATCTCCTAAGCCTATGAACTTTTAGAGCTAGTTTCTGCTTTAATGTGTCTAGAAACTCCTCAGGTTTCCTATTGTTATTTTCGTGTCTCGTGTGATTTGAATAATTTTTAAATATTGTTTCAACTCTCTTAATTACTTTATTTGATCTGATACCGTTGATATATTGTGTGAGCCTACCACAGTCCGCTCTTAATTTTTCAATATCTTTTTCTAGTCTCTGTTGCCATGCTGGTTTGACAACATGTCTAGTTCTTGTGGTTCCAGTGTGGTTATTGATTTTAAAGTTGAGTTCTTCAGATATAACTACAGCTGTGCAATATATAAGTAAATGTATGTCTATAAGTTGTGTGTCATCAGATATAAATTGTATGAGTATATTTTCATTAAATAAATTAACTAAACGAAATAAGTTAGGGGTGTATTTAAGTTTAGGTAGTTTTGGTCGGACTGTAGGATCCATACCAGAGTATTGTGTTATTGCTGTTCTGAATTTGTTATTTATTTCTTGTATATAGTAAGTGTCTGTGGTTAGGTTTTGATCAGTGACAGCTAAGGTCTCAATATCATTTTCGAGCGTTAGGGTTAAGGATTCGGTTTGTGTGGACATGTGTGCTGTTTGCGTGTAAGCTTGCGATTGGTTGTACGTTAAAGGTTGACTACTAGGATGTAATTGAGTGAGTGATTGTGGTTGTTCTTGCAAAATATTTTCATTTGTGTTTTGTGTTAGTGTGATAGTGTTAGTGTCTGCATAGTTTTCTGATTCTTGTCGTAATTGTGTGCGTACTTCTTCTTTTAACTGATCTAATTCGACTTGTGATAATAGTTTATTCCTAACTATAGTTCTTCGCTGGTCTGAAATCCGTTGTTCTGAAACGGAAATCTCAGGATATTGACGTGAGAAACGTTCATGCAGTTGTTGTCTATAGGTGGTCATGTCGGTCTCTAATTTAGTGATGTATAGATAAGTTCGCATGATGAATAGGTTAACTTCTTTGCTCCATTTCATGCGAACTCTTGCTTTTCCAGCCTTGGTGGACGCGGGTAAGAAGGTAGATACCTCCCGCGCAACATTCAAGGCCGGAGTGGGTGAAACTGTATCAAAACTAGTTATGGGAGGTGACGATGGTATGGGTGAAGATGGTATTGATGGTGATGATGTTCTAGAAGGTGCGTACGAAACTGTACTTGGACTGTAAGGCTCTACAGGGGTGTCTGTCCTGTTGGTCAGTCTATCACTATCGTCAGTGGCTTCGGCTGTAACATCTTTGTCGGTGGGAGCCCGCCTGTTCAACTCCTCACCGCTGACGGTTCGCATGCTGAGACACCCAGCGTCAGCTCCAGGTGCGCCCCGGCGATCGCCCCCGGGCAGCGGTCCTATACGTTTTCTTTTTGAACGGGTCTCCATTTTGAATGGGTTTCCAGAGCCACGTTAGCCACGCCAGTAATTTCTCATTCGTGTGTCCGCCCCCCACGTGATTAGATGGTCAATCAGGACGTGTGGTTGTTTAGGGGGCTTATTATTATTATTATTATTTCGTTTATTCATTTATATACATATTAATTTGCATTTTTAAATATTTCTTAAAAAAAAAGATATAAAAAAGTTTATTATTATTATTTTTAGATTTTAACTATTCTCGGGACCATGGGGTCCCGGTCCTTTAAAAGGCGTACGAGGGGCCGAAGCCAACTCGCAGAGGCCCCTTAGACAATTTTAAATGGAATGAGGCACCAACCGACGATTATCCCTGTATGCACTATGCAAGTGCACCCAAGGACAATCCCCGGTTGGTTTAGGACTATTGCAGAAAATGGAAACAAAAAACATTTGGCTATGGGTTTGGGTGGCTAGTGGTTTGGTTACCTAGAACTATGGAAGGTCTATGTCCCCTGCCTGATCAATGTTATGGTATACACGGATAAAATGGCAGGGGGTGACTTGCACACTCAATAATGGGCCCCCGAAAACTGTTGCTAGCACATAGTGACGTAGCGACAAGGGGGCAACATGTCCTGAGATGCTTGAGGACTGGAGCGGTATTCCACGGCTTTCAGAACAATCCCAGAGCCCGGAAGATGGTCAAGATCCCTACGAGCACTTACTGGAATACTTCCTTCCTCCGAGCACGTTTGCTCTTGCGAATCTCCACTCAAGCCAGCCAATTAAGGCAAGAATGAGGTGGGAGCTTTGTTCCTCGTCAGTGTTCACCCCGGCCGGCCAATAAAGGCAAGCCAGAGATGAGGAACAAGATTTCTCCCGGGAGATAGGGTCCGTGGGGTCGCTACTGCCCAACAGCTCGCCACATGCTGCCCTGCGGTTTTCTGTATCTCTCTTGGTCTGGCTCCTTATCCTAGACCTTTTCCGGCAGAGTAAACTCTACCGGCACAGATCTAGGGTTCGGAGCACGCAAGCCCCACCACGACGTCAACGTAGAGATACGGCGGTGGGGTTATTATTATTATTATTAATAAAAAAGGAGCATTTACAACTAACAAAATTAACATATTTTTAGAATAACCAAAAAAAAAAATTTTAACGTCCTGTGCGAGGCTAAAAAGGCCCATATCTGAGCATAAAGCTGTTTTCAGACCAGCGCGATTTGTCGCGCGACGCGACACGAACAATACAAAACTTCACGGTATAACAATAACCGGTGTCGGACAAATCGCGCTGGTCTGAAAACAGCTTAATGAGACTTTCACACTTTCTTTGTGATATTGAAGGATATTGCTAATCCATTACTTCTTATATTTGAAAAACTTGTCACGTTAGTGTGTTATGCAATTACCCCGCAGGATGTTGGCTTGCGCAGCTTATTTGAACGGGAGGAGCCCTAAATAATATTTGAAGAGGAATATTTGAAACTAGGGCTAGAAAATTGCCCTCATTGTTTCACAGTCAGTGTAATGTTGTTTTTTTATGTTATCGTCTGATATAATTATATATGAAAAAATATGTATTTTCATCGATATTTTCTTTAATTGTGAACCGATTAAAAACAAAAAAAAATCTTTTCTTAGAGGAAACTTGCACAGTGGTCCCATTATAAATTCTATTAACGTTGCTTCGGTAGTTTTTGAGTTAGCTTCGATATTACGTATTTAATCCATTTTGCGTATCTTGATGATGTTATAATTCTTCCCGTCACTGTTATTTACATAGCAAATAGTGGTATACAAATTGGTGTGGGGTAGATAACTAAAAATTGAAAATAGAAAAACTTTTTTTACAAAAAAAAAAACAACCGATTCAAATAATTAAAAAAATTCAAGAGTCATTTATTCAAACTAGGCTGAGATTCAGCACTTTTCAAACGTCAAAATTACATAAAGTAGTCTCCCTAAAACGCCCGCCTTTCACCACTTCCTAGTGCTAAAAAAACCACAAAGTGAAAAATAAATTTCGGAAGTCGGTGGCCAAAAACTGAAATACAGATCCGACTTCCGAATTCTGTTTTAATTACTTAAAGTAATTTTTCACTTTTAAGTGTTTTTTTTTTTTGTTTTAAAGTTGTTTATCAGCTTGGCTAGCGTCGGAAAACTCATCATCATTCTCTGCGATTAATACAATTTATTTGTGATAAATGCAGCATAATGTTCTTCTTCCATAATTCTGTATTAATCTTAGTAGTAGAAGTAGTAGTCATCTTAATAATATCACCTTTCACACAGTCCATCCGTCGTTTCGTTTCGTTAGCCCACTATCCCAAACTATGTTAAGTGAAGATCGATTTCCTAGAAGATACCTTTTTCGTAAATAAAGGTTGTCTGTAAAAGATCGCTTTCGCTGATAGCACTGTCCATCGTAGCACCCTATTTTGTATATTGCTTGCTATTTATAGAGTGCACAGTAAAGAACATTTCATCGATCTATAATTCCCTAGCGATAAAACTACCGAATGAACTAATTTAATATTTTAAATCCTATACATTTTATTTGTTTAATATTGGTGTTAAAAAATTTACTTTAGAAACTTTAAGAGGTGCTTTAGACCATGAAACTGAATAACTTTTACCATGGGACCAATATCGAAAAAAAAACAGCAGTCCCATACATTTAGAGCAGTAGGTATTAAACTTTACTATGGAACAGCTGATTTATTTTTCGCAATTTGAATGTTGGTCCCATAGTAAAAGTTATTCAGATTGATGGTCTAAAGCACCACTGAAAGTTTTTAAAGTTAATTTATTAACACCTTATACAGGGTGGCAGGGACATCGACGCGAAGCCGGTTACCATGGATTCAGAACATGATTCTGAACCCCCTGCGTTGAAATTTTTCGTCGGTTATTAAAAAAAAAATCTGCTGTTCCATACATTTTGACCGCGTAGGTATTGCACTTTTGTATGAAACAGCAGACTTTTTTTTTATAGCCGACGAAAATTTTTAACGTAGGGGGTTAACAATCATGTTCTGAATCCATGGTAACCGGCTTCGCATCGATGTCCCTGCTACCCTGTATATTTGATACTAGCTGCTAGCCTACAGCTTCAACCAAGTGGCTTTAATAAAATAAATGTAGTACAAGTTACTCCTTATAAGATCAGCTATCTGTCAGTCTTCTTCTTTTCGTGTGCTTAGTGACTAACCTGGTGTCAAAGTTTTAAAGCCGTGGCTTAGCTTCACTTGCCGTCGAGAAATATCTCTCATTCTTGCCGGTTTCCTCACGATGTTTGCCTTCACCGTTTTAGAAGCAAGTGATAATTACACAATACGCACATAAATCCGAAAAGTCAGGGGTGCGTGCGTTGGGTCGAACTTGAGATATATGCCTTGGCAGTCCGACGGTTACATCGCTATGACTACTCACATCATCATCATCATCTGCCAGTGAAATTCCCGTCAAAAGCGATCCAGCCGTTTCGCAGATTAGCGGGAACAAACAGATAATCAGACTAACAAAGTTTTTTTTTTTTTGTTACAGGTTCCGACATACTTTCATAATTATGCATTTAGTAAAAAGCTGTTATTTTGACATTACAAACATACACTTCAATTTTGTTTATTTAATAGATATAGATATATTCACGTTTTGCATACCTGTTCACTCCTGACTTGAAGATCCCAAGAATTTAATTATTTGCGAAAGCAGAGACTCGGTAAAAATTCTTATTCGCTGTTTGGGTCTTGGATTTAAGCCAGATGAGATAAAAGAGGCTCTTTGCCCATTATGTACCTCCTTCTTCATATTATGAAAAATGTTATTCAAGAACTCGTGGAGGAGCTCGTGGCTAACTAATAAAAAGCTGCACGGATCGATCCATCAGGTTAAGCTACGCTTTCCGGGGTTGGTCAGTGGATGGGTGACCATCTTTACATACCGAGACTCCTCCGTACCTCGGAAAGCACGTTAAGCCGTTGGTCCCGGCTGTCATTCATGGGTTTTTGGACAGTCGTTACGAGTCGTCAGAAGCCCGAAAGTCTGTCACCAGTCTTATCAAGGGGTATCGTATTACCCAGTTACTGGATTGTGGAGGTCAGATAGGCAGTCGCTCCATGTAAAATACTGGTATTCAGCTACATCCGGGTAGACTGGAAGCCGACCCCAAGATAGTTGGGAAAAAGGCTAGGAAGATTGATTGTTATTCAAGAACTGTGAGTGAATGCTGCGTTGGTTGGTCGCAAGCGCTATTGCTAAGCATGCGGTCCTGGGTTTGATGCCCAGGTCAGGCAAAGTGTTTTTTGGGTTTTTCTATCTGGAATTTCTTAGTAGCAGCCCAGAGTCTGGATTTGTGCCCGGTTGATGGCAATAGGCTCGCCTCCTATTACATGGGACTTAAACATAATAGCTGGCGAAATGTGGGAAAACAAGACGTGATGTTATGTTTATATTATTCAAGAATAAGCTGTATCATCATCATCATGATTTCATTCGAAAGACGTCCACTACTGGACATAGGCCTCCTCCAAACACCTTGAGGCCTTCCAACGCTATGTCTTCTGATATGCGGGCGCCACTTCAGAACCTTTCGGCCCCATCGGCTATCTGTTCTGCGAGCAATGTGCCCTGCCCATTGCCATTTCAATTTGGCAAATCTTCGGGCTATGTTGGTTACTCTGGTACTCCTGCGGATCGCTTCATTTTTTATTCGATCACGTAGGGAAACTCCAAGCATAGTCCTCTACATTGCTCTTTGGGTGACTCGAGTCTTTTAATAAGGACCATTGTGAGCGACCACGTTTCAGTGCCATCACTGGCAACACGCACTGGTCAAAGACTTTCGTCTTGAGACACTGCGGTATGTGGGACGAAAAGATTTTGTAGCCGTATTGTAGCCGTGTGCTCGATATGATTTCCCCCATCGGTATCTTCTCGAGAGCCTTTACAACTAACTTTTATTCATAAATAGTTCACGTTTCTAACTTCAATAACGATGAACTTCCTTATATTCTTTCATGAAAAATCCTTCCTCATTACTCACTTCCGTTATACCTACTACCTTAAGTCGCATATGATATGAGAAACATCTGACATCTGACCTTGGTAATAAGCAACATTAAAGGGGCGGGCCTCATCAAGGTCGTTTCTGACGGCCAACTCTAGCACCGCGCGCGCTCTTTGGTCAAATCAAATAGCGCGCGCTTCCCCGGCTTCTTGTTACACACACACGTCCGTCCCTTTTCACGAAATCACTCCCATAGATTTGATTATTCACATGTTTATATATATTCTAAATTAAAAAAAAACGATCTATCTATCTCTCTCTCCCGAGCGAGAGGAAATATGTTACAAATCAAAAACAAAACCAATATACCTTTCTTTAAAAGCGTCCCTTGGAGGCCAAGCCCATGCATGCAAATTAATTCATCAGGACCATGATGAAATCCAGGATTGGACATTTAATAGACGTTCCCATAGTAATTGACTTTATTTTTGGTCCTGTTGAGTCTCTTGGGACCAAAAATGCGAGGGTTGGATTCACAGTCCTCTCTTTGTTGTGGGCGAATTTGTGTTACCCTTTGTTACGAAATATTTAAATAAAGAACACTGGAAGGTTAATGAAATTTGTATGTACTTACCTACTTTGAGTGCTTGATGGGAGTGCGCAAAGGGTTAGCTCATCTGGAATAAAAAAAAACTAAAATAAGTTTATCACCTGACGAAGTGGTAAGTTAAAACAATTAACAATCGTACTCTATAAAGTTGTCAAAAAATTAAAGGCCTGCAATAAATAACAAAAATCTTTATTGCAGACAAACAAAATATAAGGTTGCTAATCGCATAAAACCTTACGTTTTGTGCGATTAGCAACCTTATATGGTACTGGTTATCAAATGTCAAAACGGGCATTTTATTTTTTGACAACTTTAGTAGAAAACAGGTCCTACTCGAGCAGTGGTAGCCCAGTGGTAACGGCCCCGACTTACGAGTTGTAGGTCGTGGGTTCGAACCCAAGCAGGTGCTTTACTTTGTGTAAATAATATCATCACCACTGCTCTCAAAAACGGTGAAGGAAAACATCGTGAGGAAACCGGCATGTCTACCAACCCGCACTGGACCCGCGTGGTAGATTACGACCCACACCCTCTCACAGAGAGAAGGCCTGTGTCCCAGCAGTGGGAACAGATTGAGCTCCTATTCTGATTGTACATGAAACAGTCAAATAAAGTAAATCAATCATTTTGCCTAGCCTTTCCCAACTATGTTGGGGTCGGCTTCCAGTCTAACCGAATGCATTTAAATACCAGTAATTGACATGGAACAACTGCCTTCCTGACCTCTATAACCCAGTAGCTGGGTAATACGATACCCCTAAGACAGGTGGTCAGACGTTCGGGCTTCTGACGACCCGTAACGACTGTCAAAGATTCACGAATGACAGCCGGGACCAACAGCTTGACGAGCTTTCCGAGTCACGGAGGAGTCTCGGCATGTTAAGGATGGTCATCCATCCACGGATCAAACCTGGCAAGCGTAGCTTAACCTGATGGATCGACCCGTGTGGTTGTTATTATATTACTTAGCCATGAACTCTTCATGAAACAGTCAAATAGACTATTATTAACAAAAACAGATATAAAACGGGCCGTTTTGTTCTGGACTATGTAATTATATTCAAAAGGGTGAACAAGATTTGTTCTACGAGTACATATACTCGTAAGTAAGTAAAGAGAAGAGAAGAGTATAGTTCGATTCAAACTTAATGGCGGCTCGGAAGTTAGCCACTCACTGCGCAGTACCCCACCCCTCACCCCGCCATGGTGTCTCAATTCGAACAAATTATAATTAGTCTTGAAAAAAGATCATAGATGGCAGCATAGGTAACAATTATGAATTATCAGTCACTAAAAAGCGATAAACGGAAGATTTTGACTAAAGTAAGATTAGTAAAAATCAAAACTTCCTTGTTTAATGCTGATTTATCTATTGTAACTCATAAATCTCGTATTTTCAACCAAAAAATATAAAACCTTTTTGTTTAGGGCTTTTTGCAATAGATGGCGTTTTACTCAATTTGTCGTAACTGTAGCACATTTAGCCAGTCAATAACCCGTCTAGGGAGGTGTCATTTCTTTGTATGGGATTGGGTATCTGTACGTAGTATTATATTATCTGTGCCCCCGCTGACCCATGAATTCGTTACTGCGCAGTGACTCGCCTCATGTTCCGAACCGCCATTAAGTTTGAATCGGGCTGTAGCAGTAAGCAGTTTAGTAAATGTGGTACACAAAGGTTACAATTTTTTTTAATGAAAAAATGTGCCTACTTGTACAGGCATACTAGTTTGGAAGATCTTACTTAAAACTATCTTATAAAGTCCCAAGAGAGAAACGGTAGATCAAAGAATCAGAGTGAAAAACTTATTTTATCTAAATGATGTTTACATTGAAAAGGCTAACACAGTTCCAATACTAAGCAAATCTACAAACGAACTACATTCGAGCAATCATAAATGTTCTCCAATGAAACGGTGGTGCTTTTGTACGAGAATAGATTTAAATTCCGCAACAATAGAGTGCAATTTAGTTTGGGAAGAACTGTCGTAGCCCAGATTGCCGTCTTCCGTCCAGCCCAGATTGGTATAGTTTAATAAAAGCTAGATTTCGCGTTTGAGTGGGTCTCGTGATTTCAATTTAGGGTAATAAAATTTTGAATTCGGAATTATTTCTTCTTCATTGATACTTTTTTTGGACTGGTCAGCAGTATTTATGTACTTTTTACTTATCAATATTTGTTTACTATAATTATTTTTTTTTTTTTTACTTGCTCAAATTCTTCGGGAAACCTTTACTTTTCGGCCAATCAGACGATTTTATTGGTGTTTTTGGGAGAAGAAGGGTCTGTTACAATGTACATTATTCGGATGGAGGCGAGGCTGAACGAGTTCAATGCTATTCAGAGAAACAGGATTGCTTCATTCCTGTCCAGGATTAGTACGTGTAGAAACAGTATAGATAAGGACCTTGCGGATAGGATGTATGCTACCAAGCAGTGGTTACTACTACCCGCGTAAATGTTTTTATTTTAATGTGCAAGAGAATTATGTATGTAGGTACTTTTATTGTAATATTTTCTTTTTACTGTAATTTTTTATGGATTATGCATGGACTTTTGTCTGTAATAAAGATTTTTATTATTTATTATGTCTTTGACATTTCTTGGGACCCTGGGGTCCCGGTCCTTTGTAAGGCGTACGCCAACTCGCAGAGGTCCGTTAGACGTTTTGAATGAAACGAGGTACCAACCAACGATATAATTATTATTACTGTGCCATTTTTTAATGCAAGTTAAAAATACGTCGTTGGCACCTTGGGCAGGCAGACCCGCTACCACCTTCCGCACTGACACTATAAATATGTTTACTATTACATCAGCATTTTTAAAACAGTAATAGCTGATACCCAGACCCAGACCACTAAACCCAGGCCGCCAGGGTTCGATTCAAATTCAAATTCCGCCTGGCTAGCTACCACCATCTTATCTAAGTCTGTCGCCATAACAACAATGTTGGCAGTATAAATGTGTTTCGGCAGTTAGAGGTTCCTCTGTGGCTGAGGATTCCGTGTGAAGCTCGCTTCCACCTTCGGCCTGATCATCACTTACCATCAGGTAAGATGCAGGCCAAGAGCGGTCCCCGTTGCGATAAACAAATAACAGACGAAACTAACTGCGCAATAAATTAAAATGCGCAAAGGCATAATTTTTGTGCTTAATTTCGCGTGGCTGCTATACAATGCAATAAAGTTATCTCTTCAAGATTTTATATGACGTTTGCTGGTTTTAGCCTTGGTCCAGGGTCATTGCTACTTTAAATGCACTCGCGCTACCAGAGTCTTTATTATGTCGGAACATTTCAAAATACAAAAGAAAATAGTGATGCACTTTATCAGTCTAGAGACTATCATACTGTCCAATTTTCTACATAACACAATACCACTGCATGAAGCCTCGGGGGATAGAGTAGTTTAGTACAGACAGCCAACGTTTACGTACTGCATACAAGATTTGATCAAATAAAACTGCAGCTGTTCACTTTGTATTAAGTTTCTCAAATATAAACGTTGGGTTATGTTCAAAGTGCTAGTACCTAACTTCTTAAATAACAGAATATATTTTTGAAACCATTTTGAACGTTTGTCACAGGAATGCTTCGGTTCCGATTCTGAACGGTCGAAACTTCCGAAAAAAAATTCACCTCCGACACCGACGTCGGTGCCTATAATTTTGAATCGAAGTTATACCGAAGGCCGAAAGTACAATTAGCCACTTTTAGAGAGTCACTGGATTTGATTTAAATTAAGTTTATTCAATTGCCTCTTGTTAAATTATCACCTCCCTAGGTAGGTTTTACTTAGGATTTTAAATTATTATAGCTGATATTTGACTGATTAAAGAGACTAATAAAAGAGACTGATTAAAGAGACTGATTAAAGAGACTGATAAAATAAACCAAATTAAAGAGACTAATTAAATAGGCTGAAAAGACTGAATTATATTTATATAGTTTCCTTACACATCTTTCTTCTACTTTATTTCCTCCGACTCTGGTTTTGGTTTCGACTCCAACTCTGGTTCCGACTCCGATCAATCAAATTTAATACCTCCGACTCCAGCTCTTGTTCCGGTAAAAACAACTTCCTTAAAGTCCCTGTATGTCAACCTATATCTAAGCGTTTTTTAATGTAAAAGAAAGGTCCGTCTTTACTGTATTTTGACTGGGTTATCTTATTCATTTACTATCTGAGTTTATCTTGGACATTACTTACATCGGTGAAGGAAACCATCGTGAGGATGGACTTTAGTTAATATAAGTTTGAAATCGCCAACCCGTATTGAGCAAGGGTGGTGACACAAATCCAGACCCGGAGTCTGGATTTGTGCCCGGTTGCTACTGAGAAAATCCCAATTGAAAAACCTAATAACACTTTACGTGACCTGGGAATCGACCACATGTTCAGCAGTAGCGCTTGCAACCACTAAAGTAAGTTTTTTTTTTTTTTTTTTAATGTAAGATTTATTTGGACTCAATAAAATATAGTCTATTATATTTATGTACGAGTATATCTTCCTAGCCTTTTCCCAACTATCTAGGGGTCGGCTTCCAGTCTTACCGGATGCAGCTTAATACCAGTATTTTACATGGAGCGACTGCCTATCTGACCTCCACAACCCAATTACTGGGTAATACGATACCCCTTGGTAAGACTGGTGTCAGACTTCCGGGCTTCTGTCGACTCGTAACGACTGTTAAAGATCCACAAATGACAGCCGGGACCAACGGCTTAACGTGCTTTCCGAGGTACGCAGGAGTCTCGGTGTGTAAAGATGGTCACCCATCCACTAACCAACCCCGGCAAGCATAACTTAACCTGATGGATCGACCCGTGCGGCTTGTTATTACTTAGCCACGAGCTCCTCACTTAACCACGAGCTCCTCTATAGCCTAATACAGTTAAATTCCTAAGAACAAGGGTAAAAATAATGTAAGTGAGTAGACGGCTAGAACTATTTGAACTTTGAATTTCAAACAAGGTAAAAACCTGTATCTTGAAAATCAGTACTCTTTCGTGCTAAATTTGGTGTAAAAACTTATAAATCTTATAAGCATCAAAATTCTAAAATTCTAAAAGCAGTTTATTCAAATCCAGGAAAATACCAAGGCTGCACTATAAAAGATGCGAACATCTATTATTTGTAGCCAGTATTGTTATTTCACTTACTGTACTACTTTCGCATAACAATAGACGCATTGGGCCAGATAAACACTGAGGGTTGAATCTATTTAAATAAATATGCTGTAGTTCTTCTCGTCGTGGGCAGAACTCCAAAAGGAATGAATAGTGTGCAATCTTAATGGTGCGGGGCGTTTATCTTCTTTACTCAAATAAATAGATCCGACTGTTATGCGCCACTTTGGCATTATGTGTAAATGATAAAATAATGAAAAATAACTTTAATTTCGGAAGTAAGTGGCAAAAAACGAAAATTTCAAACCAAAGACTTCCAACCAACTTCCAAAATTAAAGTTATTTTTCACTTTGTAGTGTTTTTATTCGAAGTCGGTTGTATTTTTTTCTCTCTTATTGGTACATTGCCATGCAACAACGTGACTACTATAACATACGCATTTATAATAATTATAAGTAGGATTTTCACACTGTTCACTTATTTCGTATTATTTTGAAACAATCTTGCCACATAAATCGTTCTGGAAGAAAAATGTGTGGAGTACTACGTACATAGCTTTTACTGCAACACTTTTGTACGAAATAACAATAGACGTGCTTATCGAGATAAATGTAGATATTTCAGTCTTTTCAAAGTAAATGGGATATGTTACGAAACGTATTTCTTGTATGGACTGAATTTCAAGTGTACAAGTAAGTATACAAGTTCAAGTTTGTATAGTGAATTTTTCCTTACGAGTCTTATTTAATAAAGGAATATGGGACAAGAAAGCGCGTCTTTGTATCTAATTGTACGAACGTCTTGATATTTGAAATGAACGCATACGGTACTATGATTACATCGATAACTGTTTCGAATTACTTATTAAAAAAGTACAATGATTTTCACAAAATTTAAATACTATATGCCATGATTGATTAAAAAATTAAGTCAGCAATAAGCTGTTTTCAGACCAGCGCGATTTGTCGCGCGACGCGACACGAACAATACGAAACTTCACGGTATAACAATAACCGGTGTCGCGTCGCGCGACAAATCGCGCTGGTCTGAAAACAGTTTTAAGTTACAATTCCTGAGCCGACTGTAGGCAGCAGCAGGAGGCGATTACATAGAAATTCAATTCGGTTTCATAGAAATACCATAGAAACCAAATTATCGCGGCCTCGCGTCACCTGCTGCTGCCTGCAGTCGACTACAGATTTGTACCATAAGACGCAGATAAATGATAGTGACCTTGAGTGGTTAAGCTTGCGTGTTCTATACTGAGCTCATGCAACGCGTCGTACGTCATCCAGCCAGTAATAGGACTCGCACATCAAGGAGCGCCTGTCCCCAATTTGACGCATTATTTATTTATTATACATAAAAAAGGTGTTTTAATAAAAAACGTATACTAAAATATCAACAATTAAATAATCTTTAATGGTGAAGGTTTCAGAAAAATACGCTTGATAGATTTTGCTTGTTTCTCAGTCTTTTATCCGCGTTAGACATAACTTTATTAATTAATTTCACTATGTAATATAAACATAATAAAAAATATTAAATTCGCGTCAGGACACGTGACCTGATCGAAATTTTGTAAGACGGAGAGAGAGTAGTAATCTTGTTGACAGCGCACTCTGTTTTATTTTTTTGGAATTTCTTGATGGAGCTACAGCTTTCGTTCTTGTACTGACAGCAAGCCACATAAATTCCTGACATTTTCGTTACATGGCGTTACGTTGTAAGAAAATGTTACTTAGTTTTCATTTCTATCGGCAGTCACCAAAGACTGCCCGAAGTTTTTTTTTTATATAGGGCATGAAATATAACTTGACTCATGGATCATTCTCAGTCTGGAGCCTGGACAGTGAACCAGTAACAACTAAAAGAATGCATCAACACAAAGCTGCAGTTTTCCTCTAATGAAATAACTGAGTGATGGACGTAAAATAAATTAGAAACGCCACTGACTTTCTGAACAAATTAAATTCAGTGCAATTCAAAGTATGTTTTAAATTAAAAGACTAAATCGGCCAAGTGCGAGTCGGACTCGCACATGAAGCGTTCCGTACGACGATCGAGCAAAAAACGCCAAAAAAAAAACATATTTCTTGTATTTATTCCCTTTAATTTTTGACTTTATTTTATTTTTATTGTTTGTTGTTATAACAGCAATAAATATACACAATGGCCCATGAGTGGCTTAAAAACTCTGATACCAGGATAGTCACTAACTACACAAAAATAAGATCAGAGCAAGAACACGCCTCAGGCCTCGGCGGCTTCGTCAACAGTTTTCATACAAACCAATCGTGTCATCGTTTACTCGCACTACGACGACAGTAATGACGGATAGAAACAATAATAAATAATAATATAATTAATGTTTATTAAAATGTAAAAAATTGATTATGAATTGTAATAATTAGAATCAATATTATGTTACGTAATTTAATAATTTGTTATGAAACATTTGCATTGACCTTACAGGGTGCATGTCTCAATGTAATCAAGTCATGAAATTTTAATGCATGCCCTAACCAATGTTTTACTCGTGAGCAAATAAATAAATAAAGAAACTGATGGCTTTGAAGGCAGTCTGTGACAGAAGTTTTTGCTCAACCATAGATTAGTACAGATGGGCCACTCCCCAAAATCATTTAAATAAAAAGCGACATTTGATACGACACAATAAAGTGCAATTCAGGTCGCGTAACGCTAATCACCTGCAGTTATATTCACCTAGAAGTTGCCTCTCTTTCTATCGCGAACCCGATTCAAAGTTAATGGCGGCTCGGAACATGAGGCGAGTCGCTGCGCAGTAAAAAAATCATGGGTCAGCGGGGGTGAGGGGTGGAGTACTCCGCAGTGAGCAGCTAACTTCCGAGCCGCCATTAACTTTGAATCGAACTATAACTCTTATATCTTCTGACTACGTTACGCCCACTGAATTCAAAAACTCGAACCCGCCGCGTACCTACTTGAAGCTTCATACCCTAAAATGCGGAATTTCCCACTTGTATTCATCTGTGGCTCAAGGCTCAACACACTTTTGGCGCCACGAATTTTTACTATACCTACTGCCGTTCTTAGACGCTGTCGGCGCGGTGTCTGACTGACTCTCATTTATCTACCTATTGCAATTCATGCAATAGTAGTAAGCCTCAAAGATCTATTGCACTCAACAGCACACTCAAGCAGCTTCCACCACATACCACAGTTTATCGGCGGGTGAGAGTCGGCCATTACATCAGGAATGTTACCGTATCGTTGATTCATTACCACCGTTTTATGTACACTAGTAATCGTTTATTAGGTTTTGTTTGCCGCAGTTGGCCTGGAGTATTGCCATAATGAGTACACTTGGCTAGAGAATTAGTATTGTGGGTACATCTGCTTATGCCGCAATGATTGCGGTTTCGCTTGGCAGGAGGATTGGTATCATATCTGCATAATATTATTTAATCGCGGTGCTTACGCTTGGCAGAATTGATATCATACTAATTGCTTTGGAATTTAGGTACAGCCAAATTATGGTCATCGCTCATTATAGCAGCACGGCTCCGACACGGCAAGTAACTTGTCAATCAAGTTAGAATTTTAAGTCAAATGCATTAAAGTCTATTTTACGATGGCTATACAAAATTGTGGACGGCTCGCCGGCAGTGAGCGGTCCGCGAGCCGTCACACGTCGGGCCAACAGCGCGCTTCCAGCGAGGTGCCCGCTGGCTGGCGCCTCACCGTCCGCGGGGTGACGCCTCGCCGGCCGCACGGTGACGCCTTGCTTGTGAATAAACAATAAAGTGTTCCTTCGCCGGTGGCGTTCCGGCAGCGAGCGGTCGTCTGGCTTACGGCGCGTTGACGACTAGATTTTTCGAGGCGGTGCCGGGGCGCTACCGTGCTAGAGCGGTGCTGTTATAATGGGCGATGACATTAAGTGGTTTATCAAATAGACACAATTCGTAATTTTTTCGAGTAAATGTCAAAAAATGACTGATGATGAAAACTTGGTCCTACGAACTAGTTCGAAAAAAAAAACTCTAATTTTACATTTTCAATAACCAACATGAGAGGAAATCCATTAAACTTCAACATAAAAGTGTACTGTAACGACTTCGAGAGATAAAGTTGCTCAATAAAGTTCCATTACAAGTCGTTGACGACGTCGGCTCTGGTGCCACACTTATCCGTGTCAATGGGGGGATGTTTGCATTTCAGGTGTGGGATGAAGTAGGAGCAGAAAGCGATTATTTTTAACCGATGTAGCTATGTGTGTCTATTGCAAGGCATAGTTCAAGGCTTTCGTAAGAGATGACTAGTAGGTTAAAAACAATAATAATATCAGATTATTATTACGCCGCAGTTCTGTAAGGCACGGGTTTTTATTAATTTATTTTATTATTTACTAGCTTCTGCTCGCAGCTTCGTCCGCGAGCCTATAAATTTCCTCAAGAATAGTAGTTTTACCTCTTTATAATATTAGTATGGATGTTCACACAGTAAAATACATAGAGATATGACATAATTATTATAATTTTTAGTACAAAGGTAGGTACTGCTTATGTGTGGAGTTTCTTGCCGGCTCTTCTCCATAGGAAACGACCAATTGGAACCGTGCGTAGCTTCTGACATTTCATAAGTGTCCATGTAGGTTTATGAGAAATAAAATATTTTGAATTTTGAATGTTTTTGAATTTTTCTTAAGATATTTCTTTTTTTCTTATGGCTTTTTGATTCACAATGGCAATTGCTCTTTCTGCGTTGGACAAGCATGGAGATGTGGTGGCATCTACATCGCCACATGCAAACTACGCATTACACTGACGTCACACGAAATCTGGCATCGCAAAAGTAGGGTTTACCGCCCGATCAACATACTTACCGCCGTCAAACATCGGGCAATTGACTACCAGACACGACACCCGTTTGGTCGGAGAATCTTCCCTTTTCTATAGAGGATGAATGAATTTTGCATCCTGTTCCTCATGCCTCTTCACTGGACAGCGGCCAACTCAAATTACTTAATACATTTAGCGCTGAAGGCATTTGAAGCACCGTCCTATTTTAGTCAATCGATGGAAGTTGGCGGAGACATAAATTATGTTTTAAATGTTAATCGGTTGAAGGACACTGAACGAGACACAACACAAATTTTATTGTTATTACGTCTGGGACCGTTTTATTAGTGCTCCACTAAGTATTTAGAATGTCTACATGATTTGAAATACCTAAGTCTAGGTTGTATTTGAGCAGATAAACTTTTGTTATTATTTTTTACATAATTTTGTGGCAGCGTCTACAATACCACATCCGAACTACGCATCACACTGACGTCATGCAAATTTTTGCATCGCGCAAGCGGAGTTCACCGCGCGATTAGCATAAATATAACTTACCGATACCAATCGTTGGTTGCCCACCAGACATGACACTTATCTGGTCGAAGTATCCTCCTTTTTTATACAGAATGAGTGTTTACACCCTGTTCCTCATACCTCTATATTAAGCAGACCACGCTGATTGCAATCTGCACTGGTTATGGTTATGCGCTGTCTGTCAGTCACAGAACTATTTCCTAGTTAAAGAAGAACGATAAGGCAACACGCTTGGCATAGACCCAACCTGTTGCAACTACAAATCTCAAAAGTTCTCGACGCAAACTCCTTTAACTACCTGAGCGCATTTCCGCTTCAGCTTATCTCTTGCAAAGTTTTGAAACAGGAGATGAAATAAGTTCGTCGTCGGCAGCCAGCGAGATGATGAGATCCTCGATAACAATCGATAGTTGCTGTATTACTGTCTTAAACAAGCAAATAATGCAAGACCTAGTTTGCAGCAGCAATTTTTGAGACGAAATTGCAAACTGAATTCATGACAAATGAGGGATAACAAGAACTGTATTCTAATTTGCGTAAAACTGCTCGGTTTTTGAGTAACTGGTTTTTACGCACTGACAAATAAAATACAGCCTAAACTGCTGGGTCTAGAAACGTGAAGTGCTAGAGTACTTTTTGTAAGGAAGGCGAGCACTGAGGAAGGATTTTTGAAAATTCACCCCCTGCACCCTCATTGCGTAACACAAAATCTGCATAATCTTGAAGTATAGAGCAAATCCATTGCTCCATATGTTCTAAAAATTTGTCTGCTCAACATCGTATTTAACGCAATGAATGTTGTTGAACTGTCAAAATGCAAACCATTGCTTCTGTGTGTTATTCAACTACCCCGCTAGTTAAATAGAGCATGAAAATCTGGTTGGAAGTTCGTAATTTTGCCGATTGGAAATCGCATCGAACCCACGAAGTGGTCTGCCCGCGTCTGTCCATGATAATGCTATTGAATTGGTATTATTATCATAACTGCATTACAGAGTACTAACTTATGGAATAAATTCGCTTAAATTGAAAGCTAAACTTCGGCCGCCGAGGGAATGCGTTGCTGAAACCTCTCAGTTGGACACGAATAGGAACAAATAAAGAATAAATTCGTAAGACACGTATTCTTTTGTACTCAACTGACAGATACGCATTCTCTCAGCGGCCAGCCGGACTATATGTAGTTTATTTAAATATCTCAGAAGGGTAGCTAAGCATAATGTGCCAGAGATTTTAAACGAAACACCATGTTTTAACCCACTGGGTCATAATATTACTGATTCATATTTTTACACTAGAATTTTATGTGCAAAATAAATCAAACGAAATAGCTTTTATGAGCTGCGCACGTGTCTAGCCACGTGTGTAGTTTTTAAATGTTCTGGATTTAAAACTACTTCACGAATTTTGTGCAATACTAACTGTGGTCTGGGTTACTTACAGTTACAAAATTGTTTTAATAACAGAGACTAAGGCTGCCTGTCCACTGGAGCGGAGAGGAGAAAAGAGGACCGGAAATGTGTCAATATTAACCAATAGAATCTTGACTCCACCCCTGAGTTTAGATTTGATTGATTAATAATGGCACATCTCCGCTCCTCTCCTCTCCTCTCCGCTCTGGTGGACAGGCAGCCTTACAATGGTATTCTTGGTCACTACACACACACCTTAGCTAGAGGCTAAGCATTGCCATACAACGTACCAAATGCTGCCCGTCTTTTACATTACCTACCAGTCTACTGCGACGCGGAAGAATTTTTCGACGCCATATTTTGGTTTGTTGATTGTTTTTTAGTTAGGATATTTTATTATTTTGAAGTGAAAACGTCTTTTAGCTCAATGGTAAGTTCAATATTTCTTACTGACAAAAACATATAAGATTATTAAGAGAAACTGGGAATCCCATCGTCAAGTCGAAAACAATCGAAGTTGTGGACGATTATGTTTACCTAGGACAAACTGTCCAGTTAGGTAGGTTCAACTTCAAGAAAGAGGACAACCGTCGAATCCGACTCGCACAGAATTGGTCGAAGTAGAGATGCTTGGGGGGGGATCTTAGGGCTAAAATGATGATGATGATGATCGTTTAGTCTTAGCTTGAAGTGAATGTGACCACTTTTCATTCGTTGACATAAAGCAAGCTAGGCGTGATAGTGGTTGGCAAAGTACTGAACTGTTTAGGGAAAACCTCTCACTAGGTTAAGTCAGTTTACAGCTCTGACCACGTAATTTGATGGCGCGAATTCGAACTGCGCCTACTTTTTTTGAATGCCTACCTGTAGTTAGTGACGTGATTATGTATAATTTGTTACTTGGCTTTATATTATTATCCTACCGTTAGATTGTGAGAACCATTAGTTTAAAATCTATTGGTATTATTTCCGTATTATAAACTTACGCAAATTTAATAGTGAACTGGCTGAAATGGGTTAGGTTAAAACTGTGACAAAGCGCAAAACTTCTTCCAACTTGCTTGTAGCTAGGCAGGCTATTTTATTAGTAACGCACGGTGCGTTACGTCGCAAGCAAGTTTGATTTCTTTTTTTGAGTTTTTTGAGTTTGCCATAGATAGATTATTTATTATACTTAATTGGGACATAAAACAGTTACACATTACAATTTATGTGTGACAGAATAACTTAAAAACTAGGTAAACGTGTAACCCACACAAATATCCGCGAAGTAATGGTTTCTAGATAGGTACTTAGTTTAATGCGTGCATTGTAAGAAGTACTCAGACGTATTTTGGTGTAATAAATATAACATGGCAATTTATATAAATATATATCCTGAAGATACCACTACAAAAAAATACAAAGACTACCTATTTTAAAGATTCAATAGCCATATTTTTGAACCTAAGTGTGAATGCACGAAAATATCCAAATCGATGAAATGTGTGTTGTACTTATCGAAAAATAATGCGTTAAATTGTAAATGGTTTATTGCAGTACACAATTTTTCGACAGTTTATAATCTAAGGGAAATTATACAGATTATCAACTAACGAAGATAATAATTTATACGGTGACATGTTGTATATTAGCACGGTATAATTAGCTCATTAAAGTTAGTAACTGTTACTCAAGCTATTAACACAATAACGGATTGAAATTGAGAAACACGTTACATTTTACGTAAGGATGTGTCCTTTACGACCATACATTTCAAAACACACAGACCCTAAAAAAACACTTCACAGTTTTCAGCTCACTCACATTCATAAAGAACTGAAAGTGCAAAAGCTATCTGAATCACATTTGAGAGCATAAAAAGGCACTATAAATGGAGCGCTGAACTTAAGTGATTTATTAATACCATCCTAGTGCATATCTGCATATAAGCTGAAAATTCGAAGCGGCGCAATAATCTGCATAGTATTTGCTGTATCGTTTTTACCAACTGCCTGATTTGCGAATTTTCATGGCCGCCATCTTGGATCTTAATCTAAGATGGCAGCTACGAATTGTTGGAGTTTTTCGATCTATTGGTGAAAGCGTCAGGGTAGCCCGCGAAATTAATTTTTTCTTACGTTTTTAGCAATTTGCAGGTCTGTATCAGGTTGTAAGAAGAGTAGTGGTGGCCCAGTGGTAATGGCCCTGACTTACGAGTTGTATTCGAACGATGTTGGGTTCGAACCCAAGCAGGCGCTTTACTTTGTGTAAATAATTTCATCACCACTGCTCTCAAAACGGTGAAGGAAAACATCGTGAGGAAACCGGCATGTCCCCGCGGCCCGCGTGGTATATTATAGCCCACTCCCTCTCACAGAGAGGAGGCCTGTGTCCCAGCAGTGGGAACATTAATAGGCTGATGATGACCAGGTTGTATGTTGATCTAAATATGATTCGTCTTCGATTAGTCTTGTGGTACGTCCCAGGTACCTTAAGGTGAAACAATTTGATATTTTTTCCATACAAACTTCGGAGGGGTTTTACTCCACTGTTTGATATCGTACATTCAAAGTTTAACATGATATCGTTAGGTCTCATTAGTAATTTTGTCTGTACGGAAGCAGAATAGTAAAATAAAAAACCATTAAAAAGTTATAAGCCAACAAAGATTCGTTTTTTTTGCAAATTTTAGCGCAACTTTGGGTGTAAATAAGTAATACAAGAAGTGTGAAATCTCGAAAACCAAATCCGTACTGACACAGCAAAATTATCGAAGATTTCAATTAATTTTTTTTCTAATTGATTCATGCTGTGGTTTTTTCATAAAACTCCATTTTCCAAAGGACTTTTCGTAATTTTTTACGCGACTAAAATCGTTCGGTACGGTGTTTCTGTGCGTGCCAACTATACGTTATCCATGTAGACCAGCTTCTAACTGCTCATCACTGATACTATTTCTGTCGGACACGATGCCAGGAGAGACAGCGTGGTTTTTGGCCATGCCCACCATTGATTTCGAGCCCGCGACTAGTTCCACCTTAAGCAAGAACTGCTAAGTACCGATACAGAACTTGTATTTTGGTACCGGTTCCACGCCTCAGGTATCTCTTATCTTATGCATTTGTGCCACGAAATATTATTATGATGATGATTCATACATGCAATACCTATGCTATAAAACGATCTGCGCAGTTTGTGGTTAGTAAAGTATTGTTTATATTCGCCACGCTTAATGGACCGATTGGTAAATGTAGTTAGTTGCTAGTTTTCAGTATTGAGTATGAATTTGAACGGCGATAAGAGTAGGGGAAGACCAAAGAAACGGATGGATGGACTGTGTGAAAGATGATATGGCTAGAAAGGGAGTGACTACAGAGATGACGAGTAATAGAGAAGTATGGAAGAAGAAGCCATGCGGCACCAACCACAAGTAGATGATGATAGGTTGTTAGTTTTCATTTCATTAAGAGGTTCCCGCAGGGCTATTACCTATCTTGCAGAAGCAATGCGATAGCGATCATTTGTTTCATTTTGACAGTTCAACAACATTCAATGCGATATTTACGTTGCAGAGCAGAATTAAATTTCAAACTTATCAAGCAATGGATTAGTAATCTGTTTCAAAACGAATTGATTGTGTATTACGTAATTAGGGTACCGGTCCGTCTATCGTCAACGCGAACATGGTTGAAACCCTTATAGATCCAGCGCAACTGAGAACTGCTAACAAGCAAGTGAGAACGCGATAACATTGTATAAAAACAGTGTGCGGAAATTTCATAAAACTTGTTTCAGGAAATACGTGTTTTTGAGTAGCTGTTTGTGAAATAAATGTTTGTCATTTAGAATCTCCATTACATATGCGAGGTGTCTATGAAGTTGTTTTCTTTACTTTTATAATTTATGAGTACCTACATAATACATTATGAACGGCCAAAGTTTAGGTTAAAAATTGTGCAAAAAAGCAGAGTTTAGGTTAAAATTTGTGCAAAAAAGCAGATTTTTGGAGGCGACTGATGCAGATATTTGCTTCTCGACATTTTTATTTTTCGATTTCATAGAAACTAGATAAATGCTGCATAAGATTCCTATTAGTTGAAACTTTTTAACGCATGCCAAATTCACGTACGAGCGTTTGTATAAAAAATATGACGGGTTGGCAGCCTCTCGCACTACGAAAGTCTTTGACCAGTGCGTGTTGCTAGTGATGACCTATGGCACTGAAATGTGGTTGCTCACAATGAAAGAAAAGAAAGAAAGAAATTAAATTTATTTAGCACAGACATAGACAAAGGCACACAACACAACATATTGTACTACAAGTAAAAGATATCCCATGTAATAGGGTGCAAGCCTTTGCCGGAAAAGTAACGTATGGATCATACAGCCGATTCACCTTCCTCTTAACATAATTCCTTTGCCTTCTACGTCACTTACTAAAGGGAGTGCGGACTAATAGTCCCTTGATTAAGGGAATCACGTACTGTTGCGGTTTTCCCAAAGGATAGTACCAGATGAGCGTAATCCGGCTTAATCTATGGCGCTCAATATGAGTCGAGGAATTTATGTTGGGGACATTTTGCGTCGAGTAAGTTACCGAGCGTAATATTGTACGAAAATTAATGCAGCGTAATTTCGTACACTTATTCAGAGCTCTATAAATTACGAAGGGTCGCAGGGGGTTAGCGCAGGTAGGTATGCTTGAAAAGATTTATTTAGAAATAAGCATTACCTTTGTACGTTTTTTTTCTGTTCTTTTCTTCTTGTATTAACCATGCCGGTATCGTCCCGCTGGCACCATTTGGTGCCACTGTAAGATTGTGGAACTCGCTTCCGCCTAGCATTCGTGATTTAAAAACTATTTCTGCTTTCAAATATCGATATATTTATTATTATTAATATATAATTATATTTAATATTTATATATATATTTATATATATATAAATATACGTGTATTTCCTTATAATATTAATACTTGCACTCCCCTACGGGTTAAATAAATAAGGGTTCGTACTTAATCTGGCACCTCCTTTAGAATACCACAGGATAGTGGTCATTTATTTATTCTTTAACAGTCTGGATTTAAGTCCAATTCATGGTAATAGTCTCACCCTATATTGCATGGCACTTAATAATTATATTAAATATATGGCCGAAAGCCTCGACCAACATCTCTCGAGGCTCTTGTTAGGCGGTCGGAGCAAGGGCGTGATTCAGAAGGCAGTACTCCTCGATACGGCTCGCATTGTGAGGAGGTTCCTGTCTCTGAAGCCCTAACCACCGGTAGCTTGGAAACTGCTCCCGACACCGGCACACATCAATTTTATATTTTATTTCTTTATATTTAAATAAATATTTAAAAATGTAAATTAATACGAATCAAAATGAATAAACGAAATATTAATCAATAATACAACTCTGCTTACCTCTCCGAAGGTAACAGGCTTCATGTAATGCTATGTGTTGAAACAGTTTTCTCTGACTCATACGATTTCATTTACAATCTGCGTTGCTTTGACTTTGAACAGCGTAGAAAACAAACTTATCTTCACGGTCATGAATACAATAGGTAACGCAGTCATGTAAAAGTATTGTATTTTGTTGATATACCTTTCGTTGTTACGATATTTTCTAATCTTTTAATGTATTTCAGTTATTCATCTCACGAAGCGACGCGCGCTTTACTTGTGGTACCAAGTGTACAGACACGCTGTGTAAGTAGCGTCGGCACATAACACACACACGCACACACACACACAACCTCACAAACACACGCACATGTAGCGGTTATACCGCCACATATGAACTACGTATCAAAGACATGACGTCACACAAATCCAGCATCGCGCTATTAGAGTTTACCGCACGATTGACATATATAAGACTATCCAAAATCAACTCACGGGCAGTTGCCCGCCAGATACAACACCCGTCTGGTCGGAGGATCCTCCTTTTTCTATGGTGGATGAGTGAACTTTACACCCTGTTCCTCATACCACTAAATACACACACACATTTATTTTAATTATTTTATTTTCACCTCAACGGGCAAGCTCTCGGCTCTCGGGCTTGCATCTCACCTGGGGTCCAAGTCTACTAATTTACAAACGTCATAATGGTGTCACGATGGTGAATTTTTGACAGATTTGCCATACAAAATCTGTCAAAAACTCACCATCGTGACACCATTATGACGTTTGTAAATTAGTAGACTTGGCCCCCTGATGGTAAGTGATGATCAGGCTGAAGCTGGAAGCGGTTCACCCGGATTCCTCAACCACAGAGGAACTGCTATCTTACCTCTAACTGCCGAATCACAACAATGCTGTTAACATTGTTGTTATGGCGACAGACTTAGATAAGATGGAGGTAGCTAGCCAGGTGGACTTATAACAAGCCACCAACCAAAGAGAGAAGAAAATTTTGCCTCCACTGGGAATTGAAACCTGACCTCTGGTTCTGAGACAGGTGGTCTAACCACTAGACTACAGAGTCGATTAAACACTACCGATTTCAGTTGCGTTTCGGGTGGTGCCGAGAGCTCATGCCTTGGTAAATTCAAGTAAAGAGCGCGTCATGCGGCATCGTGAAATAAAAATACGGTAAAAAAAGATTGGTGTGGAACGGAATCGGAAAGATTTATTTCTCTTAGTGTGTCGATGGCAATCTATATAGACTCAGCCCAGAATTCGGCTTAGTGTTTGGTGTGTACTAGCGTACTGCATCAGTTCCTGTAACGTGCAGCTGACATGACACGCAGGACACGACATTAAGTGTCCCATCGTTTGTGCAACAGCAACATATTTACACTCCAATGCGGAGTCGTCTATCTGAACAGATTTTCCTTGCTTCGGCCAACCTGTGTCCAGAGTCTGTTTAAAGACTTCCAGGCTACCCAAGGCAACTCATGTCCAGGCGGAAGATTTTCATTGGGTAGAACGAATGGTTTAGGTAAGGAAGCACTGTCTCGCCACAGCTTCAGTCTCAGTTTACTTTATATAATTTGTTTTTAGTGCGCGCCTGCATTCCATGAAGGTATCGGCAGAGTGGTTAGTAGACCCATTATTTCGCCAGCAATATTTTAGTCTCCTAATTGGGGTGATCCAATCTACATTAACCGAATACAAATCCAGGCTGCAGACTGCTATTGCGCAATTCCTAATAACACTTTGCCAGACCTCGGCATTGAACTCTCACGCTCAGCAGTCACTCTATGGTCACTTGACCGAAGAGGAAGTCCAATGTACAGAATATTATAAAGAAGAAAGAAGCCCAACGATGTTAAGTTATTGAATTACCTTCTAATTACAAAATAATGTCCAACATCAGCAAACACAAAAAACAGAATACCTAAAAATGCGCGAGAAATTGGGTGTTCTATTTTTAAAACTCCAACAAATCATATTCCAAGATGGCGGCAGGCGACAAGCTGTCACCCTAGATTGCGAATATTTTATTCAAAACCGACTCCTTTAATAAAGCTGCAGGGAAGTCGTAATAAATCTTTTAAACCATAATTATAATAATTTACTGGTCATTTAGGCAGAAAAGGTAAATAGAGTAAAATTTTCCTTAAATAATAATACTAATTACTCCAACGCACAGCTGCGCGCCGCCGTATCTCTACGTTGACGTCGCGTTGTCTTCGTGTTCCTGAGCTCTAGCTTTATACCGGTTAGTTCTGAGGAAGGTTATAGGCTATTTTACATCAAGCTACAACCCTTAGGAGCCGAGAAAAAATAAAAAAGTAAGAAAGAACGCTAAGCGAAACGATGTAACAGGGCGGGCGGGCGATGCGATGCGACGGCGAAAGTCGGAGTCACGAGTAGAACCTAGTTTGATAATAAATAGAAACCGAACGCAATACTCTATTTCAGTATTCCAACTTAACAAACTCCATCCAAGTTTCATGTCTAACATACATTTGCCCTTATTGTATGTATAACGTTAATGACTAAACATTTTCCTGAACGATAGCAATCTTAACCTAGTTCTTAGAAATTACATTCACATATGTACGTACACTTAGAATTACGTACGAATAGCAAACTTAAGAATGCCCCATACTTACACGACTCTGCAACTTTGCGACTCGATCGCAGAGCGATAAGTCGCGACGGTGTTGAATTTAGAACGCAACTACAATATAGTAGAATGTGCCTGCCTGACTGCTGCGTTAGTTTTGTGGTCACAAGCGCTACTGCTGAGCATATATTATGTAAGGTCTTGGGTCCGATTCCTCGGGAAAAGTGTTATTGGGTTTATATATCTGAAATTTCTCAGTAGCAGCCCGGTACCCTAATTACGTAATACACAATCAATTCGTTTTGAAACAGATTACTAATCCATTACTTCATAAGTTCGAAATTTAATTCTGCTCTGCAACGTAATTATCGCATTGAATGTTGTTGAACTGTCAAAATGAAACAAATGATCGCTATCGCATTGCTTCTGCAAGATAGGTAATAGCCCTGCGAGTCTTTATTTGTGCCCGGTTGATGTCAACAGGGTCGCCCCCTATTATATTGGACTTAAACATAACTGGCGAAATGTGGGTGTACCTATTACAGGTACAACCCTTTAAGGAAACAAGGCGTGATTTTTTGCTGATTACTAGCATTTTACATGGAGCGACTGCCTATCTGACCTCCAGTAACTGGATAACACGATACTCCTATACAGGGTGTTAAAGTAATTGCGTGCCATAGCTTCAGGGTGAGTTCAGTATCGATAAAGGATCCCGTAAAAAATAAAAATAAAATACCTTAATTTTTTTTTTTTACCGACAATTATCATAAAAGATGAACCTAATGTAGAGTACCTACTAATTAAATAGCGATCGTTTAGAACTGATTAGACAATTGCTTAAAATATGTTTTTATTTTGTGATAAAGACTCGCGACGCCAGATCTGACACGCGCACTGGCACACTGTACCAAAACCGTAAAGCCCCGACGAGGCAGTACTGCGTCAGTGTATAGGCATCGATGCAACGGCCGATTTTACTCTATGTATGGGCAGATCTAGTCTGTTCTTGGCTTTAATTTATGGTAGGATAATATACCTGTCAAATAAATCGACTAAAACGTCAAAATATGCAGAAACAACTCTAAAAAAAAGTAAAAATTGAACATTTTTGGTACGGCAAAATGGCGTCCGCTCATGCGTGCCGTGCACTGCACTCCGCGTTCTATTTATTCATTTTCTATTGTTTTTTAAGTGTAAATCGACGGGAAATGGTGTTATTTCAATAATTAAGTAGTGTCGTCATCGTATATAGATAAAATTTGCACAAAATAACATCGTAATTACCTATTACGGACCCATCAAAAAATGTAAACAAACTCGGTAGAGAAAAAACGTGTTGATGTGAAATTTTGAGTTTTGTGTGTGTTTTGTGCATGTAATCGCTGGTAAGTCATTTATTTTATATTATTTATTAGTTATTGCATACTATATATGCCATTTTTCAGAAAAAAATAGGAGTTCAATATTTTTTATCAACTAAGTAATGTTACGTAATGATACGGATACCTATTATTGAACTTTTTTAATTATTGGTGTTTTTATTTATTGTGTTTGTTCGTAAAAAATGGTTTTGACCGATAGTATATGTATTCATAATGTATCCTGCGAAGTTTCATGTGAATCGAACCAGTAGTTTTATTATAAATAATCAAAACAGTGAACAAAGGAATTTCTTATAAGAATCTGATAAGAATGTTTATTTATCAATACTAGCGTTCGCTTACAAAGATTCTAAGTATTATAAAAAATCCTTTGTCTAATCAGGAACCCAAAACCATTAACGATAAGACTATTTACGTAACAAAAAGATCTCAGTATTTGTTTATGTTAGCGAGCTCTTATCTCCGCTGCGCCGGTGGGTAGTTCAGCGGGCCCCGCTGGATTTTCGCACGCGCGTGGCGCTGGCGTCGCGAGTCTTTAGCGGTTAATGCTAATTCATAATTTCCTAGAGTTACCTACCTACCTACTATCGAACGCAATAAAATACCTACGCCTGAACACTTCGATAACGCCGAGTGAAGGATAGGTAACTAGGTACGTGCTTATCTTCTTAAAAATGAAAACCTACAAATTAAAAAAATTGATCTCGCAATATTTTTTTACCAATTTTTTTTATTAATTTTTTTTATTATATTTTTATTTTTCCTCGGTTCCTTTATCGATACTGAACCTACCCTGAAGCTATGGCACGCAATTACTTTAACACCCTGTATATGACTGCTTGTCGGAATTACGGGCTTCTTTCTGACTACCCCTGTGTCGTCTAACTTCTTTCTAACAACTGTGTAAAGACTCACGCAACACGTCGTACGTCTAGCCAGTAATAGGACTCGCCCACCAAGGAGCGCTGACCCAAGTTATACGCATTATTAATTTATTATAATACATAAAAAAGGTATTATAAAAAAAACACGTAAACTAAACGATCAATACTGAAATTATCTTAAAAATGGCGCAGGTTTCAGATTAAAAACCTTGATAGACTTTGTGTGAGTCTCAGTTTTTTATCCGCGTTAGACATAACTTTACTTTACAAATTAATTTCACTATGTAAATTAAATATAATCTAAAATATTTCTTTAATAAGTTATTAAGAAAATGCTTTTGTTTGACATATTATATTTTTTCCAAATCATTAACAGTACTCGTTCAGACGTGAGCTTCAGTATAAAGTCAGTTATCGTCGTCTTTAAACTGTTTTCCGAGGCACGGAACGGTTTCCGTATAAGTAAAATGTGTAGTCACTCATCTATGAACCAATCCCGGCAAGCGTTGTTAACCCTGGCTGATCGACCCATACGGGTTTTAGTTAACCACGAGCCCCTCTAGTAGTAGGTATGACGGAAAATTGTTTACATAATGTACTAGGAGTACCAAGATGACGCAACCTCGGGTCTCAATGTCACGACCCAAGTTCGGGGCAGTCTTTATTCATTGAAAGATCAAGGCCGCTCTTTTACAAATCTCTTTCAATTCTGATCCTCCCAAGAATGCCTTACAGAACGCCGACCTTTGAAAAAGATAAAAATGCACAGTAAATACTGTCTGTAAGAGTTCAACCGTCCGAAAGACTGATGCAGTTGGATAACAATTAAAATTTTATTGTGTCTTATTAGTGACAGTCAAGCGGTACTTTTTATATTGACGTTCTTGTATTTTTTAACTGCGCACGATATCACAAACGAATATTAAGGATTTTTTTAGTACAAATGGTGAACAGGAAATTACTCCATCTGTGGGCCCAGTGCGAACATGCGGAATAGAAAACAGAACGTAGGTAAATACGAACGATTCTTAAATTGAAAATACTCGTTTTGCACATAATTTTGATTTCGTTTTAAGGCTTGATATACAGGTCCTACTGCTTATTGTAAACAACCTAATGTTGAAGATAAAGTGATTTCCAACGCATCTCTATTAATTTTTAGATCTACCGATATGAATATACCTATCTATATCGTCCAATATTCTATTGAAGACCCGATCGCCTTAATTCGCACCCCAATTAGACCCTTAGCTACTATTTGATGCTCTCAATTGTTCATTGAAGCAGGAATTTTAATATCCATGAGATATTTTCAATATGCTACACCTAAATAGAGTGTTTTAAACGTTGCCCTACACTAGGAATTTTTCCTGTATTGTGGGTGAGTTCACAAACATTTAAATTCACATACACAAATAGCCGGACCCAGCACAACTACTCCTTTTTGTTCATTCAATTCGTACTTTGCAAAAAATTGTTTCGTAATTACAAAATCATCAGATTCACAATTTTTGACACTATTCAGTTACCTCTGTCTATAACAATTGCTACACTTTGAAAATCATAGGTCACGTCAACATAAGACGTGCCTAACGTGACAATGCGTTGTACTCGTTACCAAGTGTTAAAATAATTAATGTGTCATTTTTAACGGCACATAATTTAGAACTGGAACGCAGCAGCTGGGCTTAGTGTGTCGCAGTTCAGTTTGTGACCAAGATTTGGACTGCCCCGAATAAAAAAGGTTATGGACTACTTGGTAAGTACAAGAAGAGCAGTGATGGCCCAGTGGTAACGGCCACGAATTACGAGTTGTAGTTCATAGTTTCGAACCCTAACAGGCACTTCACTTTGTGTAAATTATTACATCATCACTGCTCTCAAAACGGTGAAGGAAAATATCGTGAGGAAACCTGCATGTCCAAGAACCATTAATTCGATGACATGTGACATCTACCAACCCGCACTGGGCCCGCGTGGTGGATTACGGCCCAATCCCGCACACAGAGAGAAGGCCTGTGTCCCAGCAGTGGGAACATTATAGGCTGATTATGCTAATGCTAATATAAAAAGGCTAAATCATAAATCTCTTAAAAAAAAAAAGTATAACACTTTCTCCTTTCCTATACACTTATAAGTTATACTTGAGAATGAGTAGCACATAGTTTTCAATGTTCCACTATTAAGGAATGTGTTATTGACCTATTTCTAGCCAACGACCACTAAATACTTAATAACACCACTAAGTATTGAATACTTTACTAAAAATAAACTCAGTACGCAAATAGGGTAGTATATATTTTAAATTGACATCATTAAAATACGCGAGATATTTACTGTGTGTTTGCCATGAAATAGTTCTCATGTACATAATGTCTCCTTGAGGAAAGGATACCGACACATTGAAGTATATTCGATGTCAAAGGTCTCTTCCTGTCTACAAATTCGTAATGGATGCATATTGCATAATCAGCCTTTAATGATCCCACTGCTTTTTTAAAGTCCGTACATAATCTTGGTCAGATCACGTGAAGTCCATGCAAATTAGTGTCTGCGATAGTCTATTAGCATAATCAGCCTATAATGTTCCCACTGCTGGAACACAGGCCTCCTTTCAAAGAGAAGAGGTGGGCTGTAATCTACCACGCGGTCCCAGTGCGGGTTGGTAGATGTCACATCGATTTTTTGGTCCTAGGATATGCCAGTTTCCTCACGATGTGTTCTTTCACTGTTTTGAGAGCAGTAGTGATGAAATTATTTACACAAAGTAAAGCGCCTGAGTTCAAACCTACGAACTACAACTTGTAAGTCGCGGCCACTGGCCACTAGGCCACCATTACTTTTCTTGTGGTTACAAGAAGTCCATAACCTTTTTTATTCGGGGTAGTCCAAATCTTGGTCACAAACTGAACGGGACACACTAAGTCCAGCTGCTGCGTTCTAGTTTAAAGCTATGTGCCTCTGAGCTGGTTCCAACCCACGACCTTCTCAGTCAGGGCCGTTACCCCAGAGCTTCCACTGCTCCCTGCTCATCCTGCTGCTGCGTAATAGATGGTGTATGTCAAAATTGTAGCAAATGGGGCTCCAAGTTACGGGATAGAGAGAGAGAGGGGCTCGTGGCTAAATAATAACAGGCGCACGGGATGATCGAAGGTTAAGCTACGCTTGCCGCGGTCGATTCGTGGATGGGTGATCATCCATTACATATCAAGACTCCTCCGTGCCTCGGAAAGCACGTAACACCGTTGGTCCCGGCTGTCATTCGTAGAACTTTGACAATTGTTACGGTTAGTCAAAAGCCCAAAAATTCTGACAAACTGTCTTACCAAGAGGTATCGTGTTACCCAGTAACTAGTATGTAGAGGTCCGATAGGCAGTCGCTCCATGTAAAATACGTGTATTCCGCTGCATCCGGTTAGACTGGAAGTCGACCCCAACATAGTAATTGAGAAAAGGTTAGGTAGATTGAATGCGGCTATAAGTTACGGCCTTTTGCATCCCAGGAGGTTATAATAGTGTAACTTTTACTGTTTAGAATAAATAACTTCGTGCATAATATATAAAAATTAAAATATGGACACCACTGTAACGAAGCCTTTTTTTTTTTTTTTTGGTGGGAAATCATCAAATGACTTCTCCCGCTCTGGGCGGAGCGGAAGGGCGTGTCAGACTTTTACTGACTAAAACCCACCCGTGTTCCTTCCCTTGCCTAGACCGGGGCCACGGTTTCCCCTAAGGACTTATCCGCAACCCCAGTGGTAGGCATCGGCCCTAACGGACACGAAGCCTGGATTGTATTCTCATTTCAATTAATTTGAAAACCACTGCGCAGTATTCACAGACCGTCTTTAAGAATGAATATTATCTCCGTTCTTCATTCAACTACCAAAAAAAACAGAAAGTGACTCAAGAAAATTTAATTATGAAAAAAAAAGAAAGTCCTTTCTTTTCTTTTCAAATTTTCTTTCACACCTTTTCTTTTCATTCATTCGCGGCGAATCTAATTATGAGCTCCGTGTTACACTGCAGAGTGAATAATGTTTTATTAGGGGAGGGGCGCACTAGCTCGATAGCTCATGACGCGTCACCTTACATTGAAATGGAGACTATTTGCATCTGACCCCGTTCCCGGCGACGAAAATAAAACCATATTGAGCTGAAATAGAATTAGATGCAATATTCAGGTTTTGGGTGCAGGATATTTTAAGTGTAACAAGGTTGAGGAAATACTTGGTTACAATGTAAGAATTATTGTTGTATTTATAGGTATTTAACCTCTACTTCTAAGGAATATTTCAAAGGAATGTTTCATCTGACAAAGATTATTTGTCTGGACTTTAAAAGAGACTTGACCTTCTTCTCAGGGGTAGGAAATGTTTGCGGGAAAGTCCTAAAGGATTACCGTGGCCCCTGGCAACGTACAGGCAACTGAAGGAACACGGGCGGGTTTTAGTCAGTAGGAATCTGTCACGCCCTTCCGCTCCCCCCAGAGCGGATTTTTTTACCACCCACAAAAAAAGGGGTAGGAAATGTCGACTCCAAGTAAATAAAAAAAATTATATCCTATTTACAGAATAAACAATTTCGTTTGTATTTATCGTCTACAAAGTTTATAAAAACAATAATGCTCACAGAGTTGCTGGTCAGTTAGTAATTTCTTGTTAATTCAGAAATTTTTTGTATCCAATTTGCCTTACCATTAGAATATGATACGGAATATCGTATTTTGCTTGTCCAATTATCCATGCAATATTTATTTCCGTTAAAAAAATGAGCTACGATGCAAGAGAAATCCTACTATGGGAAAAAACACGGACTAGCACATATCTATTCTCTGTGAGAGGCTTGCACCATGCGGGCTCAGTGCATGTTGGTAAATGTCACATGTCTTCGAATTTTTGGTTCTAGGACATGCCGGTTTCTACCATTTTGAGAGCAGTGGTGTTGAAATAATTCACACAAAGTAAAGCGCTTGTAAAGTAGAGAGCAGTGGTAGCCCAGTGGTATCGGCCGCGACTTACGAGTTGTAGGTCGTGGGTTCGAACCCAAGCAGGTGTTTTACTTTGTGTAAATAATTTCATCACCACTACTCTCAAAACGGTGAAGGAAAACATCGTGAGGAAACCGGCATGTCTTAGAACCAAAAATTCGAAGACATGTGACATCTACCAATCCACACTGGCCCGCGTGGTAGATTACGGCCCACTCCCTCTCACAGAGAGGAGGCCTGTATCCCAGCAGTGGGAACATTAATATGTTGATTATGTATGTTATGTAAAGCGCTTGTCAGGGTTCGAACCAACGACCCACAACTCGTAAGTCGCGGCCGTTACCACTGGGCCACCACTGCTCTCACCACTTTTAAAATGCAGTGGTCTATTTGTACCTGAACTCTAACATTCCTGAATCACTCCCAATCCAAATGCAACGTTTTAGACCGATTTACCAATTACCCACATAAATAGCTCTTAGTTCATAACGGTCTATTTTTGCACTTAGCATGCACACACGGCAAAACAGTCAAGTTCGCAGGCTAACTATAGGGTGGTGATTTAGTAGTTTTTCACGAAACGAATATGAGTTTCGCAGCGAAAGTTGTTTAGTATGACGGGCAGAAACACCCCCTTGACGGATGCAAATAACTAAATTGCCACAATGTATTGGGAAAATAATTTGATACCTAGCTGTTTAAAATTACTTTTTATAAATAATAACTGCTAGTTGTCATTATGGCAAATATATTTTATTTAATGTTTTGTGTTGAGTAATGTAAACTATTTATATACTATTGTACAGAATCAAGTTTTTTCTAACTAAACAGACAGCTGTGCTGCTGGGGAGTTTGTTGCGCCACTTCTTCTTCCCAGCAAAAGCACTAGGAAGTGGTGAAGGGCGGGCGTTTTTTGGGGACTGCCTTATGTAATTTTGACGTTCGAAAAATGCTGATTCTCAGCCAAGTTTAAAAAAATGACTTTAGAATTATTTATTTTTTTAAACGCATCGTAACGTAGCGTTACTTTTTATTATACATAGGTCTACACAAGAACCATGAATAAACTCAGTGTTCACACACTAACTTACTGTATACACTAATCAGATGACAAAGTTCGCATAGTAGTGACGATGACGGGTCGCGGGTTCTTTCTAACTCGGATTATTTAATATTTTGGTTGATGTTACTAAAGATATTGGATAAGTTTTTGTGTGTGTGCGTGTGTGAGGTGTTTATAAAACAACAGGATACTGGAGAAGAGATTTATGTCAGTACTAGTTTATGCCCTCGGCTATGCCCGCGTGAATGTCGGAAATTATCCTACGGGAATGTACTACCGTGATTAAGAGTACCCTATGTGTTAATCCTGGTCAACAATAATTATATTAATTGCATAATACATTATTTTATAACTCTATTGTTATAAGCGGCACACGTCATTAAAGCTCCCAGTTAGCATGATTTTTCCCGACATCTTCAGTAATCATCCTTATTTCAGCTAATTTACAACTTTGGGGTTTGAAGATTTTGGCCCTAAAATCAGCCACCATTTTGATTTTTTTCAAAATCAAGGTGCACAATTAATGTCATATATTTGGATAGGGGACACTTATACAAACATAAAACTTCATATAACATAACATCATAAAGCGTCACGTTTCTGAGATATTCAAAGATAAAAATATCAATTTTTTCGAATTTATTTAGGTATTTATGTTGTAGTTATTTCATGTTGATTAAGTTATTTACACATGAATTAATTGACTACACCTAGTGGATAAAACATTAAGATTTTTAATCATATTCGGTATAAATAATATCATCCAAGAAGGCAGCGGGAGGCTGAATAGGATTTTCTTGGTGTCGCGTCTATGCCATGCACCATATAATACATATACCATATAACATACGTCCTCATTCGGCGGAGGGTATACATATATTTTTGTCTCTTTCGCTCTTAACAAAAATATTACCTATACATGATGCAATTATGTTTTCATAGTTCAATATACTTACCTGAAGGGAAAATAACAAAAAAATCCTTGTTTTTGGGTTCAGTTTTTGACTTATATTTCGGTAAATAACTCCGAAACCTGACGCTTTAGGATATTATGTCATATGACATTTTTTGTTTGTATAAGTGTCCTCTATCTAAATATGTATCTTTCGATTTTTTCCGCGATTCTGAAAAAAAAACAAAATGGCGCCATCATGTTAGGGCCACCCTCCATACAAAAATCTTCAAACCCCCTGTATGAAAAAACGTTTGGTAGTTTTAGAGTTTATCACGTTCAGTCAGACAAATAGATGGATAGACGCGGCGGGGTTTGTTTTATAATTGCAGTGAAATTAACCCACAATTCAGGAGTAGGTCATACCTGTTTAGAGCAGTTCCATTCAGAGAGAGAAGAAAAAAAAATACTGTTCGTCCTTTTTATTTTTTTCGGGATATCTTCATATAACTTCACCTACTCTGGGCGGAATGGGACGGCGTGGGGCCACGGTATCCATTTTGGACTTTCCCGCAACCCCGACAGGCATCGGCCTAGAGGCGCGCCTGCTAGGTATATATTTTGCCCACTGTACCTACACTTACAAATAGACGTAACTACCTACCAAAAGTACCTACAATACATTCGGTGCGTCATAATTTCATTCTGTAAGGGAATAATAGAGATGTTACGTTCCTATTTGTTGACAGGTCAAATGTGAAAACGACATAATGGCATACTTACTATTTGAAAATGGCTTACGAATAATGTCTTTCATGTTATTCTTGAATCCTTCTATACTAATATTATAAATAGGTACATTACTTACTTTCGTATCTCGTTAAGGCCGAGGATTTTGATGATACTTGTGTGCTAAATTTCATCAAAATCCAGCATAGACTGTCATAATCCAGGAGAGTAGTGATGGCCCAGTGGAATCGGCCCCGACTTACGAGTTGTAGGTCGTGGGTTCGAACCCAAGCAGGCGCTTTACTTTGTGTAAATAATTTCATCACCACTGCTCTCAAAAACGGTGAAGGAAAACATCGTGAGGAAACCGGCATGTCTTAGAACCAAAAATTCGAAGACATGTGACATCTACCAACCCGCACTGGGCCCGCGTGGTGGATTATGGCCCACTCCCTCTCACCGAGAGGAGGCCGGTGTCCCAGCAGTGGGAACATTAATAGGCTGATGATGATGATGATGATGTTAGTGTAGGACATAGGATCCTTTTTTAAACGAAGTCCTTTAACTACTTTACTGGATTGTGGAGGTTAGATAGGCAGGCGCTCCATGTAAAATACTGGTATTCAGCTGCAACCGTCTAGACTGGAAGCCGACCTCCACATAGTTAGGAAAAGGCAAATTTATTGATTGAATAAAATCAATAAATCTGCTGATTGATTTTGAACTGATACCGACTAAATTGCTTAATCCCGATTTTTTTTTATTTGTAGATGTTGTACATTTTCTATCTTACACCGGAACTGTCTAGAATTTGCGTCAAACGGAAATCAAAGGCACGACCTAGTTATTACACTCTACGACATTTAGGTCGTATGTGTACCGCATAAGTAATATCCTGTTCTGAGATCTAAAAAGTGATTTTATTACACCCCAAATTGTTTTTTTATATGTAACATCGTTCCTCTCACTTTCCTTCAATCTGTGTTAGTGATTTCGTGAAAAGGGACGGAAGTGTGTAACAGGAAGCCGGGAAAGTGCGCGCTATTTGATTTGAACAATGAGCTCGCGCGGTGTTCTGTTACACAGTTTCGTCCCTTGCAGGAAAGCGAGTCGAAAGATGATACACATTAAAAATGTACCAACTCAGTTCCTCTTTATCGTCCTATCTAAACAACGGTATAAAACAATATCTGTAAGCTATTAAAGAAAGAGCAAAAGGTCGTTAGTCCATTTACGGCGGGGCTAACATACGCCATTTGTTTTATAACCTCTTCTCTACTTGGACGCGATGGTACGTGGATAATATGGTGACTGTCATAACGCTAGAGTTACGACCCTAGGTTGCCTAGCAACTTGTTCTGTTTGAGTTCAGTTAGGGCACAGTATAAATAATAAACAGTATTATACCTATATATCTTCATAGAAAACGGCTGAAACGATGCAGCGATACACTTCGAAATCTCGGTGTATATCATTAAACAACAGTATTGAGTGCGCGGCAGTAACGCACAGATGCGGAAGGTTTATCTACCGAGCGACCGTAGGAAATTATTTCAAGGTCACTGCTGAGATATAATACTGTTACTTTATTATACTGTGGTTAGGGTTTCAAATAACGGTTGACTCAAGCGGGGTATTATAGTAAAGTTTCTTGATTATTTATTACAAATAATCGAGACTCTTTACTATAGTACCTCAAGATAATTAATGGCTGTCGGTCGGGTAAGTAATATATGGTATAATTACAAAATGACTAATATTTACAAGATATAACAACTGAATCTATAATTTTATTTGTTATAATCATCAGTTAATATAATAAACGATTGATATAATTTTAAAATAACTAATTTCTATAATCATAACATACATTTAATATAAAATCGTTTGATATACCACTCAAAAGACATAAAACATATTTAGTCTAATATGTCATTTCTATCACAGTTAGTAACATGCGTAGATATACCTAACTGATTACCACCTGCCAAGATGGTCACTCGCTACGCTCGCTCGCCTTCACGCGTTAATGGTCACTGTCCTAACCTAACCTAAATGGTTCACCAACAAGAGAGGGGATCTGGCACTCGGCGGCCGCTGCCGCTGCACGCTCCCTACGGTCGCTCGCCTTCACGCGTTAATGTTTACTGTTCTAACCTAACCTAACCTAATCCAAATGATTCACCAATAATAGAGGAGATCTGGCACTCGGCGGCCGCTGCCGCGGCACGCTCCCTACGGTCGCTCGCCTTCGCGCGTTAATGGTCACTGTTCTAACCTAACCTAACCCAAATGGTTCACCAACAAGAGAGGGGATCTGGCACTCGGCGGCCGCTGCCGCGGCACGCTCCCTACGGTCGCTCGCCTTCGCGCGTTAATGGTCACTGTTCTAACCTAACCTAACCCAAGTGATTCACCAACAATAGAGGGGATCTGACGCTCGGCGGCCGCTCAAGCCTTAGTCTTCCAACCTAACATATCCTAGTTGGATTGCTTTGAATCGTTGTGTTAACCATAATGATGTGATGGTATCATCAATATATATTTTAAACGATAGACCTAATGATTTTCGATTAAATAAACGTTAGATCCAATAACATTATACGAAATAAGTTTTAGAGTATATAAATGTTATATGTAAAGAAATTATATCAACAGTTGGTATATCTCACGTTTGTTATATCTTGTGAACGTTATTGAAATGAAAATATACCAAATAACTTTATATATGAGACGCACCCCTGTCGGTCGATTAAATGTATTGTTATGCCAAAATACAGACTTACAGAAACTCTTCGAAGTGAACTAAAATTACGTTATTTCATGTCCTACTTACGCCAAATCTACATTCCTATGTTAAAAAAAATACGTATAATTATGTATATTTAGTCCGTCACAAGTCGGTATAAAATCTACCGGGGAGTGACGTCATGCTACATTTTGGCTCAATTATTGCCGTAATCTTTTGATTACCTAAAAAAAGCAGCGCCAGCGTGTCTAATTTTTTTTAATAACAAAAAAAAAATCTCAACATAAATAATGGACATTTTTAAACTCAAACAATTATGAATGTCATGTAACCACATTTATTCGACAGGCTATATTACGAGTATGTAGTTCGTGATTGTTTTTTTTTCAGGGTTACCAGAGGGCCTAGACAAATGACATTCGCTTCGGAGCGATTCTATTTCGACAATCGCTATCGCTTCAACGACATACCTACACTACGTTTCGCTATCGTCTGATCCATTGGTTTCTTCGATAAAAATTACATATTGTCTCTGGTCTTTCGTTAGCAAGTTATCGTTCGAGGCTGTATGAATGGAATGATGTTAAATATTGTCTAGCTAATTTCTATTCGTTGAGCTATGATCACGTGACGTTGCGATAGCTTTTGTCAATCCCATACATTTTTGACTTTTCTACTAGCGTTGTCGCTAATCGAATGTTACTTTGTCTAGGCCCTCTGACTAGCTAAGCATATAAAAAGAAACTCAATTTGCCAAATAAATTCAAGTAGGTATCTCGAAATGTTGTTTGTCTAACAGATGGATTACATATTAGACGCCTCCAATCTTAAGAGAACAGTCAGTGCCAGTTAAGACGCCGATATATGCCAGTGACGTTGAGTACTAGCTTGCGTGTTCTGTACTGAGCTCACGCAACGTGTCGTACGTCCAGCCAGTAATAGGACTCGCCCATCAAGGATCGCTGTCACAAATTAGACGCATTATTAATTGTTAAAACATAAAATAAACGGTATTTTAATAAAACGCTTATACTAAAAGATAATTAATTTAAATTATCTAATGAAATTAAATAATAAATAGATTCTCAGTTTTTTTATCTGCGTTAAACATAACTTTACAAATTCATTACACAATTTATTTCTTTTGTTACGTGTTCTAAAAATAAAACCTAACTAGATCGATTTATCGCCCCCGAAACCCACTGCTTACTAAATTTCATGAAATTCGTTGGACAAGATTTTTATTTCTACAGTATGGAACTCCGACACGTCTTCATTTCGACATTACTTTAGTTCAAAATACCTTAAGTCCGTCACTACGTAACTGTATTCCAACAAAGCGTTACTTCGACATGACTAGGAAACTAGGAAAGGATGTGACTTCGACAACAATGCTAATAATAGATGGATAGAGCTATATATCCGTTACCGGGCACAAATCCAGACTCCACAATTCAAGCTACTACTCAATCTGCATAGCCTTTTCCCAACTATGTTGGGGTCGGCTTCCAGTCTAACCGGATGCAACTGAATACCAGTATTTTACCCACATAATCCAGTAACTGGGTAATACGATTCCCCTTGGTAAGATTGGTTATCAGACTTTGAGGCTTCTGACGACTCGAATCGACTGTCAAAGATCCACGAATGACAGTCGGGACCTACTACGTACTTTCCGAGGCGAGAAACGAGTATCGGTATGTGAAGATGTTCACCCAAATCCACGGACCAATCCAGACAAGTGTAGTTTTTACCTGATGGATCGACCCGTGCGGCTGTTATTACTTAGCCATGAGCTCCTTGTACGCTACTACTGAGATTTTGAAAATGGAAAACCCTAAAATAACACGTTGTCCGCCTCGAGGATTGAACCTAGGACCAACGCGCAATAGTCGCCGGTAGTGACAAATCTACGAAGCAGTCAAAAAAAAAAGAAATGAATTTTATAATCGCTAATTAGCCTATTTCTAATTCCGCTGACCTGAAAAATTCATTGTAAACTTCACCTACGGAGTTATAATGTCAGTATTGTATAACAAAGTAAATGCTGACCGGCAGTTACAATAATAGAATTAGTTGTACAAACAATAGCTCGTGTTTCAGATACCGTGTTTTATTTTAGAATTAAAAGCTGGGTAAGTAGATTTCAGTCTGAGAGACTTTTGACGTAACTAATTAATTTTGACGACTTCATAATAACGTTTTTGTGTATTTATATTACGCGATGTCTGTTTTGTCTATTTAATTGGAAAATGTGCCCACTACATTTGTATCTGTAATTTTTAAAGCAGCAGTGGTGGCCCAGTGTTAACGGCCCAGACGGCCCGACCAGGTCTTTACTTTGTATCTTTAATTTTATCACCACGGCTCTCAAAACGGTGAAGAAAATCATCGTGAGGAAACATCGTGTTCCAGAATCAAGAATTCGAAGATATGTGACATCTACCAACCCGCACTGCGCCCGCATGGCCCACTCCGTGGATTATGGTCTTCTCCTCCCTCTCATTATAAACTGATTATGTGTAATTTATCTGTAATTTTTATTGGTTATATTATCTGTAATTTTTATGTACACAATAAAGAGTATTCTATCGATGCTAACAAACCTACATAATTATATTCCGATCCAAATATACATGTTATACTTATGATTCATAACATTCTATAGATTTGCTATAAGATGACTCAGAACAAGTACTTCTATATGTATGTGACCCCCCTTGATTTAGAGTGAATTTAGACCTTTAGTGCAATCATAATATGCACGTATATACATATATGGAATGATCGGCCGGGGCGAAACACTAATTCCGTGATACAATTTTATAGCACGCGCCATGCGAAGCCATCATAAGAGCATGCATTCTGAAAGCGGGCAACGCGCAACGTCGCAAATAGATGTCAAATATTTCGCTGTTTTGATTAATCTGGTAATATTACTGTATGGAAATATGAAATACGGCTAACTACTGAACTAAAAATATTGATTGTGAAATGCAATCATTAACGTAACGCCGAATATTTAGTTTTAGATTTAAAAAAGTATTTAGAAACTTTCAAAATGCTTTTTTACACCTAAAACGAAAATACAATATCAAATTCGGTGTTATAATAAAATTGCAATTCATTAATAATATTCTAGTTCACTAGTTAGCTATATTTCCATACAGTATTATTGCCAAATTAATCAAAACATGTAAATATTTTACAGCTGTTTGCGACGTTGCCAAGTTTTATAAAGAACGCTTCGCAACTGACTACTTTTAAAAAGTAGGCTTTAAACACACGCGTCATCTATTTTAATATTTAAAAACAACACGTCCATAGGCTGTGACAAAAAACATTGCGTGTAGGTAGTCAGCCCAACACCAATATTTACTTTGGGTAAATAATATTTTGACAGTAAAACATCCACTGCTGTCATGGTGTTTACTTATACACCGCAAGTCTGACAACCAGTCTTACCAAACGTCATCGTATTACCCAGTTACTGGGTTATGGAGGTCAGATCGGTAGTCGCTCTATGTAAAATACTGGTATCCAGCTGTATCTGGTAAGACTGGAAGCCGACCCGAACTTAATTGGGAAATGGCTAGACAGGTTAATACCGTAAATAACTTTTAAAAATAAATTACAGAATTTTTCTATGGAGGATTCTCGAGTGAGTAAATCATTGATTAAATTACTAGCTTAAAGCTTTCGTTGGTTGTAATTAACTACTTTACTTATGACTTACTAAGCAACGGAAGTCCAAACTCAAGATTTGCCAGCGGGCAATGGAGCGCAGCATAATAGGTGTCAAGCGAACAGACCGCGTTAGAAAACCACCCTGCGCTCCATAACTCAAGTAGCGGATGTTGGAGAAAAAACAGCCAAGTTGAAGTGGGAGTGGGCCGGCCACGTCGCACGAATGCACCCGGAGAGATGGGCCAAGATCGCCACTCACTGGACGCCTGAAGAAGAACATTGGCGTCGATGTAGCCTGCGGAGAAGTCGGTGTGACGAACTAATCATGTTTGCGGGGCCCAGCAGTGAGACAGTGTGTCTATATGGACAAATAAAAAAAAGCTGTGACTTGGCGAGATTTTCAAGGTGTGGGGCGAAATAAAAGTGCTTTTAGTAACTTAGGCACACCTTGGGTAGACATTAGCCACCCAACCTTACTGACTTGCTAATCTCATCACCCTGGCTTGGGCCACACACATGAAGCAATTTTCGTACTATAACATTATAAGGTGTTATTTCGAAATTGGAACAGTTTCGAGGTGTGAAACTGTGATGATTCCCATCACTGCAAACTATATGCAGGTGGTTCGTGGCCTGAAAATATGCCAACGAACTGCACTTACCAATTTTTTTTATTGGAACGAAGTTCCCTTTCGCGTGTTGCGAAAGGGGGTTGATGGAAAAAATTGGGACCAACCAACTGTGAGCGACCACAGGTACTAATTAGTGGCATGCCTTTGTAAAGTTCATTTTTTTATTATAACGCCATCTGTGAGCGACCAAAGGTACTAATTAGTGGCATGCCTTTGTGAGGTTCATTCCATAACTTCGTTCCATCCGGGTGTCCCTTGACACCTCTCAGCTTTTTTTTTTAATTTATTTTTTAGTGCCGTAACTAGAACAGGCATCGATGCCGTTTGGTCAAGTGCCGTTGAAATCAGTGCTCCGAGTGGAATTAACTCAATTTTTCCATCGTCAGGAATATTTTACCCAAGGAATAAAATTGACGTTTGACTGTTTTTGTATAGCAAACATCAAAATTATACCTCGAATCAAATTATCTGATGATAGGCTGTCCACCCGATGTGATTTCCCATTAGCAAAAATGTGGAACTTCCATAAAAACTTCTTTCTTAGTGCTCAATTATTATTCTTTAAGTCGAATGAATTTAAGATTTCTATTAAGTAAATTTAAATATCTGCTCTAGATAAAAATATGAAAAGGAAAAGAAACAAATATGTTTGCTTTTACTTTGTGTGTGGTCACTTGAGTGAGGTTCCAAGTGAATTTTACAGAATAGCACTATTTACCGTAGAGTAGAAATTAATAAAACCCGACCGAGTTCATTTTAACATACATACTTCCACTAGTAACGTCAGTAAGCCACGCGAACAAAAAGCACATGGAGTAGTTTACTCAAACATTTAAACGGGTTAATAAACATTTAGTTTTATTTACACAAACATGACAGAAACACGTCAACTACAAAATTATTTTGTTTACAAATAAAACATAACCTTGTTTACACTGCACTTTATATACCTACCTACTTCAACGAAATTGATGAAGCCAGTTTTAAACCGACTTCTAAGACGTAAGCAAACAGTTTTATGGTCACTTATTTTTTATTGCTGAATGTGCCTGCTCTTGAAGTCTTGACCTCGATCTCGCATGGTGGAAAGCGATGGATGTAGTCTACGATAGAACGAGCGTGCCTAGAAGATGCCTGTTTAGGCTGGTTTCACAGCTGTCCGGTAGACCCGTACGGGTAGCACCCACAGTGCTAGTGCGATACGATTGCGTTGTACGGGCTCTAGCGGGAGCGGGTCGCGTACGGACCAATCTGCGTCGCTGTGAAACAATGTTCTAGCGCGTCACGTGTGTCTACGTTACGGGACGGGAGCCCGTACTGGTCTCCTGGACAGCTGTGAAACCAGCCTTACTCTTGCTTCGAAGGCTAGTGATGGGTTATAATGTCGAAGGGAACACAGGCGCTGGCAGAAAGTTCCATACTTTGGCCGTGTGCATAATAAATGTGTAGGAGAAGCGAGTAAAATAATCAAAAAGAAACCGTCATTTTTAACTGGTCTCTGAGCTTGAGAGAGAGCAACTAGTCTAAGTTTGGAGACTAGTGGTATCGGCCCTGACTGACAAGTTGTAGGTCGGTTCATCACCACAAATGCCAGAATCAAATATAAAATGGCAAAAAAAAACAGGTAAATGGAATGGCAATGGTTATATTTTAATTTTTGGTTCTAGGACATGCCATTCTATGAAGACATGCGACATCTACCAACTCGCACTAAACCCGTGTGGTAGATTACAGCCCACTCCCTCTCGAAGTGAGGAAGCCTGTGACCCAGTGGTGGGAAAATTATGGGCTGATTTTGATATCACAGAGATTATTTTGTTTGCTGATTAAAAAAAATCAAAGACTTGTGACATCTACCAACCCGCACTGGGTCCGCGTAGTGGATAAAGGCCCTCTCACCAAGAGGGTTTGGGACACAGACCTCTGTGTCCCAGCAGTGGGAACATTATAGGCTGATTATTCAGTCATCCAAACTGACTGTCTAATCTTTTCCTATGTTAAGTATGAAAAAGTGATTTTGTGTCTTTTAGATTACCTACTACATAAAAATAAATTGGTTGGCAAAGGCATCCAGCCTTCCCATCTAGTAAGTAGGTACTATAATTATGTAGGTATGTAGGTACATAACCTTCATCTATATTAATAATTTCGTCAAGGGGTACGGTAGACTCGATCGAAACCTTACCTGAGTAATAAAACATAAAAAATAAAGATTTTGAGTCGACAACATATTATATCCGCAAAATTCGGATTGTCGAGTATTTTGTTAAATTCTAATGGTACTGACAGACAAATCGCAGTGGCCATATTGAAACGTCACTGACACCGGATGACATGCAGTGCGTTCCGAGTTACACTGTAATCGATGTGAGCGCGCTAAAAGCCGTTCCGAATAAGCGTGAGCGCGATAACGATGTTCCGTGAATCGTCATCGATGACGTCATGACATGCGCCATCTTGCGATAACGCCGAGTCGCCGACCATACCTTTTACTAATATCACCGTGAGCGCTGTCAAAATTGACAGTTGTGCTGTTTTTGTTTTGAGTCGCATCATAATATCTTTAGACTAATGTGGCATATACAAAATTGTGCTTCTGGCTATCGTTCGTCACCTAACCCAAGAATAAGAAGAAAGTGGTTAATACACAAAGAAATAATATGATATGAGATTTTGGACATATTTTATTCGGAACGGCAATTATTGATTTCAGCGCTGTGAGTGATTATGTTCTAATTCGGAAAGCGGCCATGAGTATTTAATAAACATACTAGCGCCACTAAACACGTCACGCCATTCATTTTATAAACAAAGTGTCCATTACAAAGAACTGTGACAATTTTTTATTCGTTTTGCAAAGGTATTGTTTTGGACGCTTTATTCATTTAGTTTTGCTTAGTATTTTAAGATCTGAATACAAAATATGCCTGCCGATATATATAGCGATTTCTGGTATTGCAGCAACTCTGTTAGATGGCGGTAGAACAGCTCACTCGTGATTTAAAATTCCAATTAATTCAGATGTAGATTCTACGTGTCATAATGTCATCGGGTCACCGGCCGCTAAGTTATTGAAGGAAACTAATTTAATTATTTGGGATGAAGCACCCATGACTAAATGTCATGATATTGTTGTAGTTGATCGACTCCTTCAAGATAATTATAATGAAAAATAAATTACCTTTTGGAGGCAATATTTTATTGCTCGCAGGAGATTTTCGTCAGATCTTACCAGTTGTAGTAAATGGGTAACGAAATGATATTATAGAAGCTTCAATTAAGCACTTTCATTGTTGCCAAACTTTACTCAACTCCAATAGGCTCATAATATGAGAGCTCACGATGATTTAAAGTTTGCTAAATGGGTATTAAAGGTAGGCGATGGATCAGCTAATTGAGGATGGTGACGACAATATTCTTGTCGTCACCATGACACAAATGATTACAAAGTTATTCAATGAAAACTATACAAGACTTACTTACCCCAAAAACGATGATTGTTTTTAATTGAACGACGTTCTTACGCTGTGGTTGAGGATGATCATAATGATATGCAAGGGCGTCACCAGCGTATGGCCCAGGGGGGGGGGGGGGCAAGTTGGTCTATGGAGGTTGCTTGAAAGGTGATAATGAAAGATGCTATACGAATCTATGCCCTATGCCTTGCTTTGCCTTTAATATTCCTTGAGAACCGATAACTACAGAATATCTACCTACATTTTGTACCTACATGTGTATTATGAGTCACATTTCACCCGAGCGAAGCCGGGTTTTCATCTAGTTAGTTTTATATAACATCAGTGATTGATTACAAACTACAAAGTTATTATGATTAATTGTTGACCTCTCGCCACCTATTATAATTAGTTTTCAAAGTTTGGGCCTCGGTTTATATACGAGTAAGTTTAGTTTTTATATGGCTTTGTTAAATTATGAAAATGTGGTTATTCTACAAATTGTTTGATTGGGCTCGCTGAATTGTTATCATTTATAATTTGTTTATTCAGTTTGTTTGTTGTAATTTATAAAGGCCTGTGTTAGGCTTCCTGTCCACCAGAGCGGAGAGGAGAGGAGAGGAGCGGAGATGTGCCAAAATTAACCAATAGAATCGCATCTCTGGAGCGGATTTTTGATTCTATTGGTTAATATTGACACATCTCACATCAGCGGAGACGAGAGGAGAGGAGCGGAGATGTATCAATATTAACCAATAGAATCAAAACTCCGCTCCAGAGGTGCGATTCTATTGGTTAATTTTGGCACATCTCAGCTCCTCTCCTCTCCTCTCCGCTCCACTGCACAGGCAGCCTTGGAGATGTTCGTGGCTAAATAATAATAACCGCACGGATCGATCGAAAGTTAAGCTACGCTTACTGCGGTTGGTTCGTGGATGGGTGACCATCCATTACATAATATCAAGCCCCCTCCGTGCCTCGGAAAGCACGTTAAGCCGTTAGTCCCGGCTGTCATTCGTAGATCTTTGAAGATCGTTACGGGTAATCAGAAGCCCAAAAGCCTGACAACCAGTCTTACCAAGGGGTATCGTGTTACCCAGTAACTGGGTTGTGGAGGTCAGAGAGGCAGTCGCTCCATGTTAAATACTGGTATTCAACTGCACCCGGTTAGACTGGTAGTCGACCCCAACATAGTTGGGAAAAGGCTAGGCAGATTTTTGACCAATGTTATCCAGCTAAGCTAAGCTCTAACTAACTTATTGTTATTTTATTCATATAAGACGCAAATTTTCTGAGATTAGTAATCATGATGAAAGGAAATCATCAAGGACAAGACCTAACAAAATAAAAGCTATAAAAATTGGTTCAACTAAAACTTTAATTTCAAGTTTTTATGTGAACATGGAACATGTCATGTTGACTGACTGAGTTTTTCTGACTCTGCCTTAAGGGTACACTAGTCGACGGCTTGAACTCGTAGGTGACTGACTTGACTATGCATGCTAATTAGTCCAATTATTAATTTATTTAGTATTTATTAATATAATATATTTATAAATTAATTTTTTGAAATAGACGATGATTTATAATGAAAACGAGGGCATTTTTCATGAACAGACCTTCGGGCATACAAATAACTACTGGATATATTTACTCAAAATAAACTACCTAATGAATAAATTATCTATCCCTGTACGGTATCTATTTTGCCATTTTCTTACTACATAAGTTATTTATTTACGCCCAAAGACGAGTTAAAATTAGTGTTGAAATATGGAATTTTCGACGCTCATAACTTCCATACCATTTTTTTTTTCCAATTCCTACTTCATCTTACCTACTGTATTTTAGTCGATAAGTACGTAGTGTAGTTAGCAATGTAACACCAGCAGCTCTACGAAAATAGCTCGAGACAAACTCAATCACACATTGTCTACCGAACCGAATACCTGAAACGATTGTTAGCGCTGTTTTGCTATACAAGGTGGCAAGGACATCGACGCGAATACTGTTACCATAGATTCAGTACATGATTCAGAGCCCCCTGCGTAGAAATTTTTCGTCTGTTATTTTAAAAACAATCAGCTGTGCCATACATTTTGACCGCGTAGGTATTGCACTTTTCTATGAAACAGCAGATATTTTTTTTAAATAATCGACAGCACATTATCATAGCATAATCAGCTTAGAATGTAGGGGGCTCGTGGCTAAATAATAACTAACGTACGGGTCCATCGATCAGGTTAAGCTACGCTTGCCACGCTCAGTCGGTGGATGGGTGACCATCTTAACATACCGAGACCCCTCCGTGCCCCAGTAGTTGGTCCCGACCGTCATTCTGGGATCTTTGACAGTCGTTACGGGTCGTCAGAAGCCGGAAAGTCTGACTACCAGTCGTACCAAGGGGTATCATGTTAACCAGTTACTGGGATGTGGAGGTCAGATAGGCAGTCGCTCCATGTAAAATACTGGTATTTAGCTGCATCCGGTTAGACTGAAGCCGACCCCAACATAAAAGGGAAAAGGCTAGGCAGATTGATTGAATCAGCCTACAATGTTCCCACTGCTGGGAAACAGGTCTCCTCCCTGGGAGAGGGAGTGAGCTGGCCCAGTGCGGGTTGGTTGATGTCACATATCTTCGTAGAAGACAGGCACTTATAACATTTAAACATTCCTTAAACTACTCCTAAAGCTAGTTTACGATCTAGTTCCCAAACATGTAAACTATTCAATATTTGTATTTTTTAATACCCTCACTACACAGGGGCAGTTTTCGCAACAACTTTAAATATTTTTATGACTTTTTCAATAGTTTTTTTTTCACTAGTAATTCTGAAATCAACTAAATTTATACTATCATTTAGTTGATAATTATATGTATATATATGTCGCAGATGGATTGTCGAATCGGCTGTTTTACATAACCTACTAGCTGTTTTACAAAACAACTCCGTTATGTAAAACAGCTGAACGACGTAAAACAGCTAGCGGCGACATATATAACTTTTGGACTTTGTACGAAAAAAACAAATTTCCACACGGCATAGTTGCAACAACGGTAAATCGATAGTAACTTGAACTGCTACAATCGCCCTTATCAATACAAATGTTACCATGAACGTGTGTTGACTGTATTACAAATAAGTCTATCCGTCATAATTCTTTCTGCAATAACCTAATTATAAAGATACAATAAGAGTACCATTTAACTGATTCAATTCTTTCGTTTACATGACGTATTGCTAAGCTTTTTGTGGTTCTTCCAAAAAGTGGGTCAGTGGACATTTAGGGCGTAAGAATGGGGGATAGTTCGCCTTTATGGGTTATATTGTGGGTGTTAGAGGGGTTAAAGTAGTTATCTAGTTATAGTGCGTTACTTTTTTTACACACGGGTGTCGTAACCGGTGGGTTTGGGGTGTTTAAAGCAGTATGGACAGCAGTTTCCTCGTAGGACATTTAAAACCTACTATAAGGCTATAGCGTTTACTAGTACAACTTATAGGTACAGAGAAGGAACGCACCTTTATTAATTTCCATGCTGAACAATGTGTGTAAGAGATTTTAAACTACTAGGTATGTAAGTCAGATTTTTACCCAACGAACGAATGAACGATGCATAGGAGAGTAATGTGTTTATCAACCAATATATTTTGCATGTTTGTTCCTTTGTGGCGTTCTAGAGAATAAACGCGTTGGTCGATTTTGACGATTCTTACGTCGATAGATTTGTTTTAATCTTTTGAGTGTCACTAAAGCCTGTAATCAAAATTCAATATGGCGACAACCAGACGCCATATTATGAAAAAGAAAAAAAAAAATAAAGTCGACGAACTAGTCGGGTATCATTGAATCGGAATAAATTATCAAATTATGGTGAAAACCATATCAAACTCCGTTGCGTAGTTTTGAAGAACAATGCGGTCATACAGATAGATATGAAAGGCGACTTATATTTATAATATGTATAGATAAAGATGTGAAAGTTATACAATCAATCAATCAATCAAACTCCAAGACTCGTTTGCTCCACCGACCATCGGTCCTTCGACAAACATGGCCAGCCTACTGCCACTTCAGTTTGCTTACTCTGCAAGCTATGTCGGTAACTCCGGTAATTTTCCGGATAATTTCATTTCTGATTTTATCCTCAATGTTATACGATCTGTCCATTTTCACGGGTAAACCACTGAATCGAATTGAATGAAATGCAAGTAAAAGAAGATTGAAATGCAAAGAGATAGCTTGAACTTTGAAAAGGAGACAAAACACTCCGAAAAACAACAACCAGTAGAGAAGTACAATAGGGTGTTGAAGTTAGTGTAGGAAAATCGAAAATCCGAGCGTATGATGTCGCAAGCAAAAAATACTGAGCTTGTATTTTTTAAATCACTTCTTTCTAATTACTTTTTTAGGCAGCATTTTCTTGGCATATAAGACCGAAAAAAATTATTACATCATTTTATAAAACTTAAAAAAAAACATTTATAAAAAAAGCTTTCTGTTAAGTCGATAGCCTGTCTAGGCTCTTTGCAGGAAATTAACCTGTCGATCATAAGCCATTTACAGGGTGTATCTTTTGATCATGAATTACTTTGATAATGTTTCTGATCGGTTTAAAAAAAAGGTTTAAAGTAGATTGTGATGGGCGCTTTATTAGAAAAAAAAAGCTGAGTGGTGTCAAGGGACACCCGGATGGAACGTAGTTATGGAATGAACCTCACAAAGGCATGCCACTAATTAGTACCTGTGGTCGCTCACAGATGGCGTTATAATAAAAAAAAATAACCTCACAAAGGCATGCCACTAATTAGTACCTAGAGTCGCTCACAGATGGCGTTATAATAAAAAGTGACGTTACAACTTTTGGTCCCAATTTTTTCCGTCTAGCCCCCTTTCGCAACGCGCGAAAGGGAACATCGTTCCAAAATGAAGAAGTTAGATAGGTACTACCTAATTCTAAGAATAAAAATCCTAACTAATGTAATGCGGGCGCCAGACATAGCTTCAAAGATTTTCACATATCTTTGACGACTTTGCAAAGCATTTGAACACACATATTGACGTAACCTGCCCGACTTGCTTCGCAAACATTTTTCTCCACAGTATGCTGGTAGACAACAAACAAGATGGACGACGATTTCGTAGACTCAGTGTGCCTGTATTATTTGTGTGCATGTAATTATTTTTTACATGTGCAAGAAAACAATAATTACGAGAAACCGAGAAAAGTCCACACACAAGCACACAACCAATCCACTCAACAACGCTCGAGCAACTGAACACTGAACAAGTGTGGCAAGCTACGCAAACATTTGAACACATTCAACTTTGAACGCTTTGATGTGTCGAAAAAGACCGACACCGCATGGCAAAGTGCAAATCTTTGTTCAAACTTTGAACACATACCCAAAGTCCCGTGCCACACTTAGCAATCAAACATGATTGTGTTCAAACATGTGAAGCTAAGTCTGGCGCCGGCTTTATAAATGCGAAAGCGAGTTTGTTTGTTGGTTTGTTTGTTTGTTTGTTTGTTACGCTTTCGCGGTAAATTTTACAACTTGGGTAGATCATGACCGTACTTACCATCATCATCATCATCATCATCAGCCTATTAATGTTCCCACTGCTGGGACACAGGCCTCCTCTCTGTGAGAGGGAGTGGGCCGTAATCTACCACGCGGGCCCAGTGCGGGTTGGTAGATGTCACATGTCTTCGAATTGAGAGCAGTGGTGATGAAATTATTTACACAAAGTAAAGCGCCTACTTGGGTTCGAACCCACGACCTACAACTCGTAAGGGGCCATTATCACTGGGCCACCAGCCAGTACTTACCATAGGATACTTTTTATCCCAATTTATGCGAGTGAAACCACGGAGCGCAGTTAGGTATAAGTTGGTGAGGATTGTGTGGAAACGTTGACCCCACAATCCTCACCTCAGTGCAAGCAAAAGACTTGGAGTATCGACTTGGTTTGAATTCTAAAAAGTAGTCAAAAAATATTCGTCTCCAACCATGATAATTTCGACCTGGTTTACTATGTAAAAGTAGGTTAACTTCCATGTAAACTTCTAAATACATTTTTGAGTTGAGTACAGTCGAGCCAAAAATTATTAAGTACGTATTACTAGTAAAATCTAACACATTCTTTTTGTGTGATCTTAATGATTCATGATCTGAATTCAGGTATAAATTAGCGTCCACCCTGTATACACAACTACCAGCTACCTAGACATAGTAAAGGAGTCCCCTGGGTGCAAGACGAATGGGCTTAAGTGTGTGAGTTTTTGGGACAATTAGTTTAACCTACTTACTCACTTCATCTTCAAACCCTTTTTCGTATAGAGTCCCATAACTTCGTTGTATTTAGTACCTAATATTCCACATAAAAGTAACTTTAACTGGGATCTGGAATCAAATCATCCTGTATCGTAAGTGCGTTACGGAATACCGGCTTAGAACTTAGATTATGAAACGCATGAACCATCTGCCTTTTTCCCAACTATGTTGGGGTCAGCTTCCAGTCTAACCGGATGCAGCTGAATACCAGTATTTTACATGGAGCGACTGCCTATCTGATCTACACAATCAAGTGACTCGGAATACGATACCCTTAGGTAAGACTGGTTGTCAGACTTTCTGGCTTTTGACGACCCATAACGACTGTCAAAGATCCACGAATGACAACCAGCGCCAATGGCTTAACGTGCTTTCCGAGGCACGGAAAACGGTCTTGGTATGTAAAGATCACCCATCCACGGACCAACCGCGCCAAGCGAAGCTTAACTTAATCGATCGACCCAAACGGCGTGTACATTTTATTTCTAAATTAGGAAATTAATTAGGTACCTACATTCAAAATACCTAGTGACTAATTAATAGATTAGACGTTAAATACTATTAGGCACATTGCTCGCAGAACAGATGGCCGATGGGGCCGAAAGGTTCTGGAGTGGCGATCGCGTACCGGAAGACGTAGCGTTGGAAGGCCACCCACAAGATGGATCGATGACCTTGTAAAGGCCGCAGGAATCCGTTGGATGCGGGAAGCACAGAATCAGTCGAAGTGCCTTGGCGAACTGGTTTGGGGGAGGCCTATGTCCAGCAGTGGACGTCTTTCGGATGATATGATGATGATGATGATATGTTCTACCAAAGATTTATTGCAAACTGAGTGAGCATAATTGGTTTTACTCTCATAACTTCTGCCAACAAGCTGTGACTTCTCTCTCTCGGTTTGAAAAGTATGTGTACCGGGTGAAGGTTGGTTAAACCCCTTGGCGTTGAAGGTGTTAGCGGAGTGTATACATATTCATTACTAATTAAAAAACTGCCGTACTTAAGAACCAAGGAAAAATGTCTTCAAATAACCTACATACCTTTTGGCAGCCACATTCCACCGTAATACAACCTTGGCGAATAAATGCAAATCAGATGGCTGAAAATGCCCAAAATAATAAACCAACCTCATTTAAATACCCAAATCTGATGATTCACGGACGGAATTAAATCTAAGACGCTGTAAAAAGGGCGATAACTGAAGTGAGTATTTAAGATTTTTGCAAGAGATAAGTTGCGGATAACAGGGCATTACCTTAACGAGCATTTGAGTTTGGAACATACGGGAGTTTAAAACAGACGGGAATGTAAGCAGCTCAGTATCATCACAACGTTATTGTTTTCCCATTAATTACTATATAATTAGTTATATAATAATATACTATTTATAGTTTGTAATAGGTATCTGTGTATCATTATATAAAAAAAAATTAAAAACCGCTGCAATGGTTGACTGGTAGAAAATGCCTATGGCATTAAGTCCGCCTCTGTACATCTCTGTACTTGAAGTATAAATAAATAAATGTAATTTTCAAGAACTAGGATGGAAGGACCAGAGGCTTGGGTATCATTTGATTTACAGCTGCGCAGCTGGTCAGCCTTACAATCGGGCAATCAACCCTTCTCAATATAGTATTCAGAAGGCTGTTGGTGCTGCCCCGCACGCGGCGCATCTGGGAGGGCAATCTTTTTCTTACTATTGCCCTAAAGCAGTCCGTGCTGGCCTTAGCTGTTTGCTACCTGGGGGCCAAGTCTACTAATTTACAAACGTCTCAATAGTCTCTCGATGACGAGTTTTTGACAGATTTTGTATGGCAAATCTGTCAAAAACTCACCATCGAGAGACCATTGTGACGTTTGTAAATTAATAGACTTGGCCCCCTGATACACTGCAAAAGCGGGGCTACCCCAACAACATCCTAAACCATTATTGTACAGGATCAGTAGGGAATTGAATTGAATTGATCTACGCGTTTATCGGATCCACAGGCTGCAGGTTTAAAATGTCTGGAAGTATGCCTTGAAAAGAGCAATTTTGACCTCTTTTGTACACCGTGCAAATGGCATATCTACTTGCTAATATCTATAGGGTTTTCAGTTGCTAAAAACTTGTTAATTGTTGATCCTACTGGTCATGCGAGAATTTATCTGAGTAAAGGAAGAATATAATTTATTATTTCTTTACTGTGACAAATTCTCGCATATTTCTTTCAGTAAATAGAGACCCACGGGCAGTGATGCAAAGGTAAACTAACTAGCAGCTGAGTTCAGTGAAAAGTTGCTTCATAAAAATACCAATATTTCCGCATCTGAAAAGTTTTTTAACCAAGGCAATGCTTGAAATGAATGCAAGGAAAAATAGATTTTTCCGCGTCCATTTATAATCGAATGAATTTCCTGCCGTTTTTAGTTCGCATCTATTTTTTTGAAGGGTTGTTTATTTTCATACAGGCACACCGCTTTTCGGTTGTGAAAAATTTAATAACCTAGCCGTCAGAACTCAGAATATTCCGTTAAAATAAAAGACGTGTGGCACTCGACTGCCGCGGTAAAGCTATTGCATAGCTGTTTTTATCAACTTATGCAATTATAATACAACCAATGCCACCTAGAGGCGAGTTGCTGAACTAAAGAGACAGGGGTGTTAGGTATTTTCGTTACGAAATTTCTGGATTCGGTCTCCACGCTCAAGGCCCGCGATAGAAGCTATGCAATAGCTTAAAATGTTTTTATGTAAAAGCACTACGAACTTCATCGAAAATTCTGTGTTGAATACAGAGTAACATTTATTTATTTATCCATGCTTTACTAACTGTTCTCACAACTACATTCACAAGGATTTTAATATTATCCTAAACCCTGCCAGAGAAAATTTACAAGATGTAATTGAACTAACTGAAAATCTTTTAAAGGGCTTTACTCATCAATCAAACAATCTGCCTAGCCTTTCCCCAACTATGTTGGGGTCGGCTTCCAGTCTGACCGGATGCAGCTGAATACCAATATTTTACATGGAGCGACTTCATCTGAACTTTACAACCCAGTTACTGGGTAACACGATATTCCTTGGTAAGACTAGTTGTCAGACTCACGGGCTTATATAGGTATTAGTAGCGTTATAAAAGGATTTGATATTCCCTGAATTTATTGTAAAGCCTCCATTTTATTGTGGAATAAAATGTACCACAGTGTGACAATATTTCGTTACAAGTATGTACGTTCCTTCGTTAAGCTTTTTCGAAGAAAGATTCAAATTCTAAATAGTGCCTATTAGTGATCACATTTTACAAAGAAATTGGTTTTTGCTGTAATTTTTATTTATGTGCTTGATTAATAGGTATATTTAAAAAAAACCGGCATGGAATTTCTTGCCCATTTTTCGACATTCGAAACTATCATTTTGAAGGGGTGCCTAGAATCTATTTCATTCTTTGTATATTTTGACATTCAAACGAGATTTTTAATGGCCTACTTGAAATAAAAGATTTGACTTTGACTTTGACTTGTGAAGTGCAAATCCTGTCGTCGGTGAAACTGTACAGTCAAATAAAATTAAAAAACATTTCAGCCTTTTGAAATCAATATTCAAAAGAGCTAATTAATTATGCTGCCCCCGAAAAAAAAAGACGTATCTAACAAAAAGTAAAAACGGAGAAATAAAAATTTTAATGAAAGAAACGGGAAATCGTTTGCTGTCTTCGAGTAAATTAAAATATTTACATACTAAAAATTGAAAATAATGCCCACTATAATAGGCTTTAATTTGGTTTAATAAATAATATATATGTATTAAATCGTATTATAAAAATAACGAAAAAACTGTTTCATGTTAGCATAAAAAATGAAGAAAAATATATGGCTTTTGGCTGTACTTTTCCATGGGCCCATGGGCGGCTTTAAAACTCTGACACCAGGTTATTCACTAACGTTTGGTACTTAGGTACCAAACTAGGTAGGTATTCATTGACCCCAATGGCCAATAATTGCTCAAAGAAAAACACCCTTTATCATTTCAATTAACGGTACTAAAGTCTGTTCTTATTAATATTGGGACATTAATTTGATATTCTTTGGTTAGTGGGCGGTAATAAAATCCGACGCGTGGGTTCATGAGAAACATAAATAGGTAGGTATAATATTTCTGCCGCAAAATATTATTGTAATAATATTGGCTTGTATTTCAGTAGTTCTGGATTAAGGTGATTTATGACTCAGCTAATAATATTGATTCTATATAAAAGTGAGAACAAAATATTTTTCATGGGGCTTAATTCTTGTACTGAAAGAAAATATTGTCTAACGTCATCTAATAAAAATGTCTGTAAAATTCCTAGGCTAACTGATAACGATTTTATATGCAAAATCTTACTATTCTACTGCACTCACTGAAAATGCTGCTTGAAGTATAAAAGGATTTTTCTTTTTAATTTTCTCAACTTTTCTCTAGGTAATTCACACTAGCAATTTACATACTGTAGGCATGACACAACTATATGGAACGCGCGACAGTTTCTAAATCTGTTCACAGCTCGACAGCCACTGACCAACTCTGCTTAGCTCCGGCTGATCCGAGCGTTACGCTGCCTGTCCACCGGAGCGGAGAGAGGAGAGTAGCGGAGATGTGTCAATATTAACCAATAGAATCAAAACTCCGCTCCAGAGGTGCGATTCTATTGGTTAATTTTGGCACATCTCCGCTCCTCTCCTCTCCTCTCCGCTCCAGTGGACAGGCAGCCTTATGTGGTAGAATCTGTCAAGTGCCGCTAGGCGGCAATGGCGCCATGATTTGTCAAATGAGTGACGTATTTCCGACAGCAAAAGATGTAGTTAAAACTTTAAATGTAGTATTTTCCGTTGGAAAGTGTGTCTGTTTGTCGTAACGATTCACGTTTACACACAATGGATTAATCTAAATATTCTGCTTTAACTTTTCTTTCGTTCTTCGGATGAGCCCTATTGATTTTCGTTATCAAATTCATAACTGTTCAAAAGATATTAACAAAAATCGATGATCTTTCTTAGATTTTTTTCATCGTTTACATGTTTCTGTATATGAGGAGTGCACTTTTGGGTTACCCTTTTGCACGACTCGTAATGCGAAGCATTAGAGTGTGCTCTACGATCGAAAAATATTTTTTGCCCCATTTCTGCAACTGTTTTTATTGTTACACTCCTGCTAGTACACAGAACCTACTTAATTTATATACCATTGTATAGATGATTAAATGAAGATTAATATTGTACTTTTACCAATTGATTTAATGCAGCAGAAACGAAAAAAACATCAAAATAGTTGAATAAAAATTCCTGTCCGTCAATTTATGAACCTTGAAAACATTGTAGCTTGCGATAAAATCAATTAATTGAGTTTTTTTTTTTTATACATTGGTTTCGGCCATAGAAGGAACCCTATTGAAAATTGCTTTTTTATTCAAAGTAGTTTAATTCATCATCATCATCATATCAGCCGAAAGACGTCCACTGCTGGACATAGGCCTCCCCCAAGCACCGCCACTTCGACCGATTCTGTGCTTCCCGCATCCAGCGAATTCCTGCGGCCTTTACTAGGTCATCGGTCCATCTTGTGGGAGGCCTTCCAACGCTACGTCTTCCGGTACGTGGTCGCCACTCCAGAACCTTTCGACCCCATCGGCCATCTGTTCTGCGAGCAATATGTCCTGCCCATTGCCACTTACGTTTGGCAATTCTTCGGGCTATGTCGGTTACCTTGGTTCTCCTGCGGATCTCTTCATTTCAGATTCGATCACGTAGGGAAACTCCAAGCATAGCCCTCTCCATTGCTCTTTGGGTGACTTTTAGCCTTCTGATTAGGCCCATTGTGAGCGACCACGTTTCAGTGCCATAAGTCATCACTGGCAACACGCACTGGTCAAAGTAGTTTAATTATAATTAATAAAATACTAACTAAAATATAATATCTTTATCTAAATATTTCCAACCTTGACTCCGTGTTGCCTAGCAACCGCAAAGTAAATATTTTTGTAAATAGTCTTTGACATTACGTAAGGATTGCGAGGTTAGAAATTTACCCATATTGATGGGTAAAACAGCAGTCACAACATACTTCATGAAAAGTGATAAATTGTAAATTTTTGTTAGAAACTATGTTTTGAATTTCTTTTTCGTTTATGAATGTGTGTTATGAGGCGTGCACTTTTGGAATTTCTAAACTGTTTTTGATATGCTTGCATACAACCACATCTCACCTGATCGGAAGTGGTGATGCGGTTAACGATAGTGCCCGGTTGCCTAGAAGTAACATTATCACTGCAAAAATGAGAGCAGTGGTGGCCCAGTGGTAATGGCTCCGACTTACGAGTTATAGGTCGTGGGTTCGAACCTAAAGCAGGCGCTTTACTTTGTGTAAATAATTTCATCACCACTGCATCTCAAAACGGTGAAGGAAAACATCGTGAGGAAACCGGCATGACTTAGAACCAAAAATTCGAAGACATGTGACATCTACCAACCCGCACTGGGCCCACGTGGTAGATTACGGCCCACTCCCTCTCACAGAGAGGAGGCCTGTGTCCCATCAGTGGGAATATTAATAGGCTGATGATGGTGATGAACATTCGTTACTAAGGATATAGTTTACTAACACAGATTTCACAGGCGTTCAAATTTTTTACCACGAGCGTTTCCATTTACCACGAGCGTTTAAATATAAACCTTCCGTCCCTATGTTTCTACATTTCAGCACCCCCCTAATCTAGCAGCTATAAACAAGGATACAATCGTGATAAACACTGCGAATCCCAAACGGATTGCTGACGAGATTCAGTCGGGGATAACTCCAGCTTATTCTAAAGACTATAGAGTCGCAACTTTAAAATCCAACAGTGCATTTTTCACGCGCTGGGATGCGCTCTTTGGATTGTCAATGCTTAGCTCGTAAGTCTAGACACCAATTTATTCGTTGAAAATCTGCGTTGATACTCCAATAATTCAGAGATTTAGCGAATAATTGAGATTATAACAGGCAATGAGTGAATTAAAAAGTTTGTCATCTGCTTTTAACAGAAGATGTAACAAGAAAGGGATTTAAACCTCGAAAAATTTACTCTATTTCTCAAACTGAAAGCATTTATTCCAAATAAATTAATTACAGGCACTTTTGAATTATCAAGGGGTCGGTCAGTCAGAAAGATGAAGCTAGTTGCCTATTCCAAAGCGTAGTAGGTACCTATGGAGAAGAACGGGCAAGAAACTCCACGGACACTCTTTTAAAATTACAAAAAACAGTTGCAGAAATGGGGCAAAAATTATTTTCGTAGTACTATCGTAGAGCACACTAATGCTTCGCATTATAAGTCGTGCAATATTGGTTATATCGTATTTGAATAATCAAATCGGCTGTAACCAATATTTTGTAATTGAGAAGATTCCAAATTAGTCTTGAAATTATACATGAGAGAACGATGCAGAACGTTAATAGCGTCCGTAATAAAAAGCAATTAAATTGAATTAAAATAAGCCGTGGCAGCTAAAAGATGACCAATCCTCTGACGGGTGCTTCTCTCTCTCTTCATTTACTCTCAAACTATAAATAAAATGACTCTACACGACTAGTCTGATTTATTATAAAGTCATAATTTATCGCTTGGTAAAAGCTGGCTCCCACGTGTAGAGAGGGATTATCTTATTTTTAGCAGCAGACAGGATATTTATGATTAGCACGATTACGCACGTTGCATTATCTGCAACAAATAGCTAAGTACTTGCTTCGGACAAGATCGAAAAACAAAAGCTTTCCGTTATCAACAACATAACATAACATCACGCTTGGAATCTCCAAAGAGTTAGGCAGAGGTCTATGAATGAATGAAATGCATCGATCCCAGCGTGATTTAACCAGACTCGATAAATCGAATGAATCCCAAGATTTGCACCAGCCCATAAGGGTTAAGTTTCATACGACTAAAAAGGCCATTGCATATCAAGGAGTAGACCGGGTGGCGCGGTAATGGTAAGGAAGACGTGCACTTAGGAAAAGGAAGGATTTACGAGTCGTGCCGGATATGCATCCTAGAGTAGGCATCGGAATAGTGGATAGACAAGTGTTCTTAATTATTGGATGGGCATCTTAAAAAATTCACATTTCGCCAGTTATGTTTAAGTCCCATGTAATAGAGGGCGAGCCTATTGCCATCAACCGGACAGAAATCCAGACTCAGGGCGGCTTCTGAGTAATTCCTAATGAAAAGACCCAACAACACTCCCCACCCGGGGCCGACCTGGGAATCAAACCCAGGACCTCATGTTCAGCTATTGCTGATGGCGTTTGCGGCTACTAGACCAACGAGGCAGTTAACAATAATATTTTGATATTAAAATAATCAGTAGGTTCCTATTATAAAAACTAACGAAAATTCACAACGGAGCGGAGAGGAGAAAAGAGGAGCGGAGATGTGCCAATATTAACTAATAGAATCTTGACTTAGGATCACTGATTTAAAAAAGACATTGACCAAACCTGGTATCGCTATTTACTCTGCTGTGACTTAAGTTTATAATGTTGACAAATCTTGTTTTTAATTATAATAATTTTATCTGGTAATGCGAATCCTTAAATTCTCCGGATAAAAAAACACCATAAAAGTATTAGTTTTTATTTCGATTTCCTATTTTACCCATACATAGTTTTTTTTCACGTAAGTAATGTCACATTCATGTCATTGGCTTCAAAGAGTATGTAAACAATAAAACCTTCTTGACTTACGCAAAATAATTTATTTACGCATCGAACTATTGAAATTATAGTTCAATAATTATTAACAAAAGATATTAATAACAACTAATTATTATTATGACATTGTAATAATAATCTGTAGGTGTTAAAAGTACCTTATGGTTATGACAAAGGCAGAATGTATTGAGAGACCTTTGCCTGTTTCATTCATCAATAGAAACTCTTTCAAAATAGAACAAACGCGCGCCATAAGATTCTATGCGCGCGCATCCTGAGCAAAATATGCTGGCGTCCGGCGAGTTTTCTCTTTCTAGCATGTATGCACGTCCCATTCGTTTAGTTTTAAGTACAGTCTCGAACGGTAGGTCTTTAATAATAGTTTATTATTATTGTATAATTAATTTAGTGATTTCATTTTATGTTTTGAATGACATAGGCCATTATTATTTTGCAATTTGGATTTAATTTAATAACTTATGTTATGTTTCTATGTCGCATAGATTATTTTTTAAGTGAAGACTGAAATTGTCCCAACACTTACTTACGGCAAATATAAATGTAGGTACCTATATACCTATATATAAAAATCAAAAAAAGAAAGTTAAAGTGAATAAGAATATTCTGATTCACTTTAACTTTTTGCTTGTCTCGATAGACAAGTAAATATTGTAAACCCATCCGGGTTTAATTAACCACTTAAAGAAATAACTAACGTGAACACATTTTGCATAAAGATAAGGTCTGGTCTGGATTATAGTATATTTACATAAGCGTAAACAAGTACCCATATCAATTAAAATAAAATGGGTGCGGGTGAATCTGCGGGCAGAAACCAATATGTGGTAGAAAAACATCCATTGCGCTTTTTATGCGACTGTACGTGCGCCAATTATTGGCGCCAATTTTTGAATGCGCAGGTTCTACTCTGTGACTTCTTGTATTCTTTCCACCAATTTTGCTTTTGTTTGTTTTTGTGAATATTTGAATTTTTTGATTAATTTCATTTTCTTGAGCAATAAATAATCATTATAATTGCGTTACATTTGAAAGTTGCTCACTATGGGAGACTCAGTTCGTCGGTGTATTAACTGTTCGATTTTTCTGCGGTATTTACGTTGGCAGTCATTGAGAGAAGTTTGTGAAAATGTCTACAATACTCTGGCTTTTTGGATTTCTCCAACACCGGTAAGTCGACAATTCTCAAGTTTTTACTTACTTCTAAAGTCCCTAAATCAACCTTTATCTGTCGGAATTGAGGTCGGAATTGACGATCATTCAAAATACTAAAACGTCATTTTGTCAAATTCGTATTTTGAATTTACCAGCATACAATGTCCAAAAGTCAGTAAGAGATTCGATACTAAACCTAGATTTTGAGACCTAATTACCGTGTAATGCCGAGATTTTATGATAAAATGGTAAATTACATTTGAAAGCCCTCAGATCATTCTCTAAATTAAACCATAAATCTTTGAGTCACAGCATGTTTCGTAGCGATACTAGGTTCCTTAGTCGCTTGGTCAATCTCTTTTCCCTTTACGCCCGTTTTCTGCGAAGAGATAGACAGAGAAATATTCATTTGGCCAATTTTATAGCTAGGTACCGAAAGGGCGAACCCTTTGCCATTAAAGGGGCCCACATCCTCCGTGTTGCTACTGAGAATTTCCTAATGCAAAAACCCAATTACTTGACCCTACTTGGAAATCAAACCTAGGACTTCACACTCCGCAGTCATGCTTGAGTCTACTAAACCATCGACACAGTCCCTACAGTCTCTATAAAAAGTATCCATACTAATACTAATTCCATAATCTATACTAATATGATAAACGTGAGGGTAACTCTGTCTGTCCGTTACCTTCTCCGCCTTAACGGATATCCGGCTTTGTATGGGCACACGGATAAACCCTGATGACCTGGGTTAGGACATAATATTTATACTTTTTATCCCGGTAGTACATTTCCGTGGAATTTCTAAACTCGCGGACGAAGTCGCAAGCTAAAGCCAGTTTTCTATGTCCAAGCATAATCAGCCTATAAATTTCCGCTGCTGGGACACAGGCGTCCTCTCTGTCAAGGTTTGAGCCGTAATTCACCACGCGGGCCTAGTGCGGGAGAAACACGTGACATCTGGTAGATGTCACGTGTTTTTCTTTGAATTTTTGGTTCTAAGAAATGCTGGTTCCTTCACGATGTTTTCCTTCACCGTTTTGAGAGCAGCACCTGCTTCAGTTCGAACCTACGACCTGCAACTCTTAAAGGCTCGTGCAGATCAGGGCGACGCGACTACGCGACGCGACTCAAACAATACAATTTCTAAGAAAACTTCACGGTATAACAATAACCGGTGTCGCGTCGCGTTAGTCTGCACGAAGCTTAAGTCGGAGCCGTTACCACTGAGCCACCACTGCTCCGTCCATTATGTCCAAAACAAACATAAAAAAATATATATTTAATGGAATGTATTTTGCTCTTCCATTTCTTCTTATTGACATACGGAAAAACGGTTATATCCACATTTCCTTTCATGGATTCCCCTAGTTGGGGACTTATGAAACGCTATATTGGTTCGACAACGATTTTCATTATTGCTTCTTCATTTCATGTGGTTAGCTAACCTGGTGTCAGAGTTTTAAAGCCGCCCATGGTCCTCTGACTTGGCTACGCATGCCGGCATGCCGCGATGTTTTCCTTCACCGTTTTTGAAGCAAGCGTTATAAGTTATACGCATATGAATCCGAAAATTCAGAGGTGCATGCCTTGGGTTCGAACTCGACACCAATAAATAAATATTATATAAAAAATCGTTTATTCTCTCGCCACAATATAACAAAAAAAAACAGAGCTATTACATTGTATAAATACATTATTTGTTATTTAATATTGTGGGATTCTGGTGTCTAAACTAGGCTCGAGGTCTGTATTTCAGGACACCTGGATCTCCGCCAACTACGTTTATTCTATTAAGTATGTACGTGTACACCGACCATGAGGAACACTACATAATGTCATGGCAGGAAAAGGAGTTTTTGTGACTCAAGTAAAATTTTGATGCAGTAATCGTCTCACTAAAAAGAGTCAGGGATTTAATATGTACTTGACTTTGGAGTCCGACGGTCACACCGTCCAGTAGGCTATCACTGCATTATTGTTTTAGTGCTAGATCATATTGCCGGGTATGTAGTTAGGTATGTGAAAACAAAAGAGAAATAAAATTTGAAGTAGTAAAAACTAAAGACGTAGACATTACCATAATCTGCTTATCCTTTTCCCGACTATGTTGGGGTCGACTCCCGAATAACCGGATGCAGCTGGTAACCAGTATTTAACATGAAGGGAGTGTCACAGCCCAGATACTAAGTTATACGATACCCCTTGGTAAGATTTTCGAGCTTCTGAATATCCGTAAAGACACATGATAGCCGAGACTAACGGTTTACGTAGTTAGGTGAAAAAAGTCGAAGAAAAAGCAAAATCCGTAGCCATAGACTTCTTCTAACTAATGCTTCAGTATTGATTACTTCAGTCATTCATTTTCAGCATAATTTATGTCTTTACTATAGGTTATGGGTTCATTTGCCTGTGACCCATACGTTAAAATAATTAATTATTGTTATCTTCAAATAGACTTAACTTTAACAAAGTCTAGACTTATTAGCAGCTTTAACAGGCATTATAAGCTTAAAACAAGATTGTTTAAGTAGGCATCTAAGTAACTACTCAAATAAGTTTGTTTGTAATTCTACTTAAGTTATTTATCCACTTTTCAAGACACTGCGTGGCAGCGTATAGTATGAAACTTTTAGAAAGATTAAATATATTGTGCAAAAAAGTTTTATATTTACAGTAAAAACAGTTTTTGAAACGCTGTGTATTATGAATTCAGTCAGAAGTGCAGAGAAAAGCTTCAGAAATAAACATATTTGCCATCGGTATCTTAATAAAAATTAATATAAATTATTACCTCTTAACGCCAATGGCTGTTACCTAACTTTAGAAAAAAATACAGGCAAATAGTAATCTTCAACAAATTCTAATTAGATTTTCTGATAACCCAAACAATGTTAGGGTAGCGCAAACATTAAACTCAAAACACAGAGACATTTACTAATAATACACAACTGTGAGTTCAGACCCATGTAATCAAATTTTAATACATAAATTAGAAACTACAGTTTAGTTATCCTTAAGAGCGTTTACGTCGCACGGCATTTCATACAAACTTTCAGACCCTTGTTTTTCGAAATGACTGAACCGATTTTAATGAAACTTCACGCATAAGTAGGATACAAAGGTCTAAAATGTTAGTTGAGAACATTTTCGAAAAATAGTGTTACAGATAAATTAGACCGATTTTAAATTTTCCATAGAAACAGATTTCCAGTTATCTGTTTTTAAATAAGACATTTCGAAAATGTTCTTAACTCCCTTTTTAGACCTTTAACCACTTTTTAGATCCGAGTTATTTCAACGTCTTGGAGACACGGTTACGTTTAACACAAGATATCCTGATAGACTTATTATACCTCCAATGAAAAGCCACTTATATCACAGAAGTTGCTTTCCAATGGTTATAAGGATATATAATAAATTACCAAAATCATATAGGGAACTGCCAATAAATCGTTGTAAAACAGTGTTATTCACATGGCTAATAGAAAAATCATTCTATTCTGTGAATGAGTACCTTACACTAACATTTTACTTACTATTATAATTTGACAAATGATTGACATTCTAATTCTATATTATACTAAATGACTATGATCTATGTGTATTAATTTGAATAGTTTATTTCAATTATTAATGTAATTTTGCATGCTAGTTTTAGCGAATTGTTTTAGAAACTTTTAAAAAAACCCGACCATCTGTAATGTACCTACTACAATTCTTGCAAATAAAATTTCATTTCATTTGCATCTTGCATATATTATGCGTATGAAGTTTCATTAATATCGGTTCTGTCATTTCGAAAAACAAGGGTTTGAAAGTTTGTATGAAATGCCGTACGACGTAAACGCTCTTAAGCCTGCCAAAGGTTAATAGATCACAAAGACTACGTGATATAAATGATTCCATAGCTGAAAGTCGATTAGATTTTGTATATACTTCGTTTAGTGTAGTTCTACTACACTAAACAGAGCATTAGATTTCTATTATTTTAGCATGTTCTAGACTATTACCGAGGTTCGAATCTATTTATCTTCAATTTCAATGCTAGTTACCGAGAACAAAGGGCACCAGGGCAAAGTGTTGATGTGGTTTTCCGTCAGGAATTTCTCAGTAGCAGCCCGGAGTCTAGATATGTGCTCGGTTGATGGCAATAGGCTCGCCCCTATTACATGGGACTTAAATGTAACTGGCTAAATGTGTGTACTACGTACAATGCCGCCCGTCTGCATGCCGCCTGTATTTATCCTAAAAAATATCGAAAGTTAAGTTTAAAACCGTCTTTTAAATAAATACAGTTTTTTTTTGTTTAAAGTAATGTCTATACCTCCGTTTTTTTTCCATAGTCGACAAATAAAATAAAAAAAGTTAGTTCATTCGATAAAATAACTCTGTTTAAAAAAAAATCTGTTTAAATCGAGCAAATAAAATCGGAGATATCACAAAGGCATAAAAAAAAAAATTTATAACTTCAAAAATATTGAGGATAGACCCCGCTTTATAAGTTTATTTTCGAAAAAAAAAAACTTGAATATACATAAAAATAGGGGCGGTCACATGCGCACATGCACATGCGTGGCATTGTATGAACAACTCTGCCTATCTCTTCGGGGAAAACAGGAGTGATGTTATGTTATGTATTTAAATAATTCTTATTTTTATTCTTATCTTCTTCAACTCAGTCATGCTATGCCCAGCAGTGGTCTACGATGGGCTTATATCTTTATTTATCATCATACTTAGAGGTAAAGGAGAGGGCTCCTTTACGTCTAAGTATGTATTATGTGTAATAACAGAAGATGTTTAGTGTAGGTATCCCTTTTACAAATGAGTTTAATATTTCTACACTGAACTAAAACCACGAGAGTGTAAGTAACATTTTAACTAATGACGGTACGCAAGTAATGAGGGAATGGGCATAAGCCCGTGAAATTTGGGAGCATTCCACATTTAAAAATCCCTGCAGACAATTATTCTTAGGCTGTGTGCAGACTTGAGTCAATATTGTCTTTAAGCTGCTGCTTCAGGCAGAATATGTAATTCATAATAATCGTATGCATCAACGCACAGACTATAATTATAAACCACAGGGTCTTGAAGCATAAAATTGTGCCTAAGAATTCCATTAATAAGGAGAGTGAGCACTATGGAAGGATTTATGAATATTATCCTTCCCTAAAGGGGTTAAATAGGGGATGGAATTTTTATGGAAGTTCGTTATTTGAGTGTATAAAAATAAATAATAGAACGGGTGTGCTATCTGCACACTAAACTTGTACCAAAACAGTCTTATAGGCAAAGTTGCCAATAAATGAACTGGAAAAAAAAAGTGTGCGATCTGGGACTCACACGCATACACCACTCGTATATAATAGAAAGAGACATCGAGATAGAGAAAGTGACATGGTATAACGCTTTTTCGTTACGTGACGATTTCTACCAGCCAACTCCTACTGCGTTAAGGAACTTCGTTCCAAAAACTGTTTTGAGTCAAGACAAAACTGTTCTGTCTTCTGAACTTTGAAGACCAACGGAAGGGAGATCTCAACAGTAGGCGAGATCACCTCAAGAGTAAACCGTCCTCCAGCAAACAATACCATTACCACAACGGGATTCAACTGAGTTCGCACTGTACTGTACACGTACTTGAACAGTCAAGTTAGGTTACATGAGCCACATCAGGAGACCACGCTCGTAATCTATAGTCTCCGGACACAAAAACAGTCACTGTAGCCGAAATGCATGGGATTTATTATAATATATTGATTCTGGTGTGCGCATTGTCAAATCTGCCTAGCCTTTTCCCAACTATGTTGGGTTCGGCTCCCAGTCTAACCAGATGTAGCTGAATACCAGTATTTTACATGGAGCGACTGCCTATCTGAAATCCACAACCCAGTAACTGGGTAATACGATACGGTACCCATTGGTAATACTAGTGTCAGACTTTCGGGTTTCTGACGACTCGTAACGACTGTCAAAGATCAACGAATGACAGCCGGGACCAATGGCTTAACGTGCTTGAGACACGGAGGAGTCTCGAAAGATGGTCACCCATCCACTGACCAACCCCGGCAAGCGTAGCTTAACCTGATGGATCGACCCGAGCGGCTGTTATTACTTAGCCACAGTTACATTTATTACTAACTAGTTTTTTCCCGCGGCTAAAACTATATGGGTGCCAAAATCCATCCGTTCAGCCGTTTTTGCATGATAGAGTAAGAAACATTCAAACATACAAACTTTGAAATTCAAAATATTACATACATAACATACATATTAAGCCATTTAATTTGCCCACTGCTGGGACACAGGCCTCCTCTCTGTGAGAAGAAGTGGGCTGTAATCTACCACGCGGGCCCAGTGCAGGTTGGTAGATGTCACATGTCTTTGATTTTTTGGTTCTAAGACATTCCGGTTTCCTTACAATCTTTTCCTTCGCCGTTTTGAGAGCAGTGTAGTACAACTAGTAAGTCGGAGCCGCTACCACTGGTCACCACTGCTCTCCAAATTCAGAATATTAATTATTAATAATAGTAAAATTACCTTACTATTTCATTACACTTTAGTTTTAATATAATTATTTAAAATGATTATGTCTTCATTAATAATCTGTTCATATTTTATTACCAAAGTTTCTCTGTAATCTATCCAAAATAGTTTTGAAGTACCACTCAGCTGATGTATGGTATGACAATATTTATTATTATTTTATGAGTAATTTAAGACGTGAAATAAATATACGAGTACTTACGCTGTGAATTGCATCTATTAATTTACACATAATATTTTAGGGGTATGAGGAACAGGGTGTAAAGTTCACTCATCCACCACAGAAAAGGGAGGATCCTCCAACCAGACGGGTTGTTATGTCTGGCGGGCAACTGCCCATATGTTGATTTCGGATAGTCTTATCTATGTTATTCGCTCAGTAAACTCTAACTGCGAGATGTAGGAATTGTGTGACGTCATGTCTTTTTGTTTCGTAATTTTTGTATGTGGCGGTCTAACCGCTACATCACTCCCCTCCGGAGACCGGAGGTCGATAGTGGGCTGAGTCTTGGATCTTGCGATGCTTCACTTCACAGTGCCAGCTGTGGTTCCAGTGAGTCGGAACCGGGTGCCGCATAGTTCACGGTGAGTCGGAACTGTCTGCGATGATTCCCCAGTGAGTCGGTGTGGCGGTGCGTCGTCATCCAGTGAGTCGGATGTGGTACAGCGCCGGGTTGTGGTTGAGGGTGATGACCAGGAATGCGCGTTCGCTGCATGCTGGTGGTCAGGATACCCGTTAAAGCCGTGGGTGCTGGCTGGCTGTGTGACTTGCCTCAGGAAGCTTGCGGGAGTGATGATGATGACGTCACGCTGAAGTAGTTGCACGAAGGCTGCGTTGACGTTCATCACGTCGGGGTCACCAATTTAGGGGTATGAGGAACAGGGTGTAAAGTTCACTCATCCACCACAGAAAAGGGAGGATCCTCCAACCAGACGGGTTGTTATGTCTGGCGGGCAACTGCCCATATGTTGATTTCGGATAGTCTTATCTATGTTATTCGCTCAGTAAACTCTAACTGCGAGATGTAGGAATTGTGTGACGTCATGTCTTTTTGTTTCGTAATTTTTGTATGTGGCGGTCTAACCGCTACAATATTGATTTAATTTTAGTGTGATTTTGATCTCATTTAAATTTAAGTAATTGTGATTTGATTTTAATTTAATTTTGTTTTGTTTGTGATATAATTAATTTCGATTTAATACTAATTTCTTTTTTGATTGGCATGTTGATTTTAATTTAATTTTTGGTTGTAAATTGTGATTATAATATCAACGCTGGCTGTCGCTGAAAACCAGCGGTGGTGGACTCTGTCTCGCATAGGGTCGCAAATTGTTCTTTTCGTGCATTTGTTCTGCATTCGTCTTTTTAGTTGACTACCAAGCTTACCCAGAGTGGCTTAGTTTGTTTATTTTGTAGCAAGTTCGTAAGACCTCATTTTAAAACTTTTCTTCTTTCTCCAAGTCTTGTTTAAAAGAAGTAGTGAGGTTCTAATTAATGTCTGATCAGTTTGCTCTTTCCTTTACAATTTAATTAGTCCGACTTGTGTGAAAAGTTTATCCACAAAGTGAAGGTAACTTTGTAACCTTTAAACTGTTTGTCCACCGCACCGTGAATCGGACGTCAACGAGAAAAGACATTACGCGGCCATAGTTAATGTATTGTCGCTACTTTGACGCCCCATTCATGGTGCGGTGGACAAACGGCCTTAGGGTTACAAAGTCAAGTCTCTGCTTTTTATTAAGTTCAATTTGAAAGTATGATAGAAAAAAGCTGTATTTTTGGAGATTTTCGAAATAATATTAGCAGTTAAGTTTAAAATAACCTAATAGGTATAGAAAAGAATATATATTTATTTGCATTAAAAATGGTACATTAATGGTCTTAATAATAGGGTTATGATCTACATGTCTCGCCATGGCAGGCATACAAATATTTTAAAGGAAACAAGTTCCTTAAAATTATGCAATTGCATCAATAATAACGTTATAAGTAAGAGTTATTATACCTGAATATACGTACCAGTACAAAATTGTAATTCTAAAATGTTTACAATGTTTTTTAACGGTCTCAAAATCTATTTTGTGTCGAAGATGGTTTCCAATTTTTCTAGAATCTTATGCCTACCATCTCAAGGTGATTATTGCAATTTCTCATACACAAAGAAAATTAACTAGAATTAGAATATTCCTCCAATTTTAGACCGTCAGCACACCCGTTCTGCCACATAGTTTGAGATCAAATCTGTGTTCTGAATTTCAAACAACAGTACCAATTATTTGATAACCGCTGCCGGCCGTGCTGCACTGCATGAGAATCACGTTACTTGCTTCAGAATCTAACGGTAACTGATCTGCAGCTCAATTCGATTAAACACTATACCCCTACAATATTATCTTGAATATGTATACAATGCCGCCCATGAGCATGTGACCGTCCGTATTTTTCTGAATATTTACGGAATAATTATCGAAAATTTACTTTAAACTATCTTTAATATTTTTCATGTTATTCATTTTTTTTTTTTGTAGCGTTTGATATCTGATCTCTATTGTGATGTGGCTAGATTTGGATCCTGTGTATTATTTTCTAAAAGCTTATGAGTTATTTTATCGGAATAACTAAAAAAAAATACAAAAATTTGTCGACTATGAAAAAAAACGGAGGTGAAGAAATTTTTTTTATAAAAAAAAGTCTAGATTTATTTAAAAACACAAGTGTTAGTCCATGAAATAACCACATAATCTAAAAAAAAGAACAAAAATTTAATAACATGAAAAATATTAAAGATCGACCCCCTTTTAAATATAATATTCGATAATATTTTTCATGAATATTCTGAAAAATAAGGGCGACGCATGCCCATGGGCAGCATTGTATATCTGTGTCTATTTTAGTATATTGTATTGTTAATATTTGCACCAACGACTGCCCCATTTTATGTCCAGACAAATCACTGTCCATTCCAAGGTTGCTTGGAAAAGATCGCAAAAAAGCGATAAGAGCCCTCATTGTATATTTTGTAGTGTTTCTTTTTTGGTAATGTAATAAAAATCCAACACAATAACGGTGGTCATTCCCGCATTGGTGAAATTCGCCCTTAATCGTGGTTCTAACCTCCCTTTCTAGGTAACTGACTGATCAATATGTTTGCGGTTTTCAGATCCCGTTTAATGAACCCAAATATAGATCCAAAAACCGGATGGCTACATACGCTAACCAACTTGACAACGTGACAACTTTTGCGGTTTTTAAATCTTGTTAAAAGAACTCTTTTAGGTGCAACCTGCTCACGGATTAAAATAAAATGATGACATTTCTCTTGTTTTATGGTTCCGAACTAGGCCTCTGGGGTCCGTTCATCCGTCCGTCAGCAGGCTGTATCGCATGAACCGTAGGTAGACAGTTGACAGGTTATGTATTTCTATCACCGCTATACTGTATACTCGTTGTTACTACTACAGCAAAAACTGCCTGACAGACGCATGACAGGCGATACTATACGATTTCTTAAAGTGTTCCACGTTGTCAAATTAGGCTTTGGACACTTTTACACAAGGAATTTCTCCTGTATTGTGGGTGCGTTTACAAACATGTGAACTCACATACACAAACAGCCAGGCCCGGAACAACTACTTGTAGGTCATACAAATATTTGTGCCGTGCGGGAAACGATCCCGCAACATGCAGCGCCTGTGCCAACCGTGCCGTCGTTTTATTAAACTAAAAAGAAGATTTTTTTTTTCGAATAACAAAAAAAAAACTACGTGTGCGAGACCAAAAAGGCTCCTTTAGCAGCATAATGCTAGGATACTTTAAAAATAAATACCGCTACGCTGTTATTCTGATAGGGCCCGTTGTGATGCCACGAACACACACACTGACATAATTTAACTCCCACTAGGGGATTACAAAATAAATAAAACAATATAATAAAAAATTTAAAAAACAATTGAGACAGGCAAATCAAAAATCAGAAGTGAGCTGTAGTGTTTTTAATAATATCAGAATATTTACGATGTGACTGACAGTCTAAAACATAAAACTCATAAATTGCACAGAATCGTAAAAAAGTCAATAAGTTCGTGTCGCGAGTGTCACAACATGAAATTCGTAATCAAATTTTATTTTTGCAGTAAAATATTTTTTTATTAAGCTTCGTATGGCGCTGCCTAAATTAAGTACCGTCAAGTCTGTGCTACATATACATATATCATAACCAGTGATCGGATATTCGGATGCATATTTACCTAAAGTTGCGTTTTGGCTAAGAAATTATGGAAGTGGCTTAAATATTTATATTTTTTCTATATATAAATCCCGGATTCAATTGCATTCTGGGATCAGATACATGGTATAGAAACGACTTATCAGCCCTCTTATGAAGGTTACTTTTGCGGTGTTAATATAAAAATTATATACCTACTGTAAACATTTTTTAACGAAACTCGAGGCTCCAAATTGTTTGTGACTATGTGCTATGCCAATTTGGCAAACTACTTTACAACATTAGCTAGCATTTCTATAATCAAAAAGTACTAAACAAATCAATTCCGGAATCGCGAGATTTTTGCGATCGATACATAAAAGTATTCCGTACTAGCCAACACCTGCACGTAAGTAAATATACATTCGATTGTCGATACATTCGATTGTTGATCGATTCGATTTTTTTGGATACAAAAGGGCTTTCCATAATAGCCAACACCTCAAGTTTAGGTAAATATGCATCCGAATATCCGATCACTGATCATAACACATATTATCTGTACCTAACATTGGTTCTTGGTTCCTAACCAGTGAGCTGCAAAGCTAAAAAAAGTCCGCGTAAGGGACCACTCACACTTATTCAGCTCTATTCAGCTTATGCCCATAGCAAACAACGATTTTGTATCGAGACGCGTATCGTACCCGTTCAGCTTTCCGCGTCTATTCAGCTTTCTCGGCAAACAAGTATAAAATGAGGAAAAATGTGTTATTATCATGCGAGTGCTATAGATAGAGTTCAGCGCTGTTCTGCCGCGTTCAGCACTGTTTTGTTTAGCACTGTACGCGGCTGATAGAAGCAGAACTTTATAAGTGTGACCAAAATCGTTCAGCGAAAGTAGTCTCTAAGATTTAAAATTTTAATCTTTAATTATTATTTAGCTTCCGCCAGCGGCTTCACCCACGTGATATCTCCATAAATTATAACCTATGTTACTCAGTGATAACATAGCATTCTATTGGTGAAAGAATGATTAAAATCGGTCCAGTAGTTACGAGTTTATTCATTACAAATAAAAATACAATTATTTTCTCTAAGACGTTTTACTGGTACAAGCGGCTAGGAAGCTCGCATGCAAGCCGCAACGTGCGTCGCTCGCTCGCATGCTAGTCGGGACGTGCGTCGGTCGCTTGCACAATGCCGATGATTCGTTCGCCAAATAGTCGGTTCTATTTATTATTGACAAGTCAAATGAGTGTGAACATCGTTGTGTTACTGCAGGAGACTTGGATGATACCCCATGACTTAATGTAAATGAAGCTATTGTGGATTTGGGTGTGTCTTCTGTCGATACTTTAGCAGCGATAATAAGAGGTAGGCCGTATAACAAAACTAAGTTTCCGTATCAATATCTACCGTAATAATTATAGTAGCGATCGCCTAGCGGCTGTGCGAACTGCGAATATCGACTGGTATGAGATGTGTAATCATTTTTAATGTGTTAAAGGCCGGTTGATAACACCGTTAATCTGACTGAGTTAATTAATCGATTGTTTGGTTTGCTTGCATTGTTCGAAATTGTAATTTTCCAATGCTCTAAAATTAAAAATGGTTAACACAAACCTTGGATTGGTTACTGGCAAGCATCACCCAAAAAATGGAATTACTTAAATGTCATCCTAAATGTTAAAAATTGGATCTCGTTTTAATGTAGAAGTCATAAAATGTTTAATACTTATCATACATTCTTGGAGTAGCCGCTCCATGTAATATACTGGTATTCAGCTGCATCCTGTTATACTGAAAGCCAACCCCAACATAGTTAGGAAATGGCTTGGCAGATTGATACATTCTTGGAAGTCCGTCTGGGAAATCTGCTTTTCTAAAATACTGAATACTTTCTTAAAAACATGTTTGTATTGCTGCTACAATACTTCAAAATATTATTTTATCCGAGTGTGTTTAATTGGTTTTCTTGAAACAAATGCTTTTAATATTCGACATTGAAGACCAACAGAAGACAGTATTATAAAAACTTCAAGTAGAAAGGTTTTATTTTAGAAAATATCTACACGTATGTATTGACCCAGTGCAGTAGTGGTAACGGCCCGGACCTACGGATTGTAAGTCATGAGTTCGAACCCAGGCAGGCACTTTAATTTGTGTAAATAATTTCATCACCACTGCTGTCAAAACGGTGAAGGCAAACATCGTGAGGAAACTGTCTTAGAACCAAAAATTCAAGGATTGTGACATCTACGAACCCGCGTGGGATACCAGCCCATTCCCTCTCGAAGAGAGGAGGCCTGTGTCCCAGCAGTGGGAACATTATAGGCTGATTATGCTACACGTATGTGGTGTAGGTACCTAACTAGTGATTGGAGCAGCAATGGGCCGTAAAGTCGTAGGTAAGTTTGGATTCCAACCACCTCAGTCCTTTTCACATTAAGAGGAAGAACGAGTGTATATACTATTTCACCATCTATACTTATATTTATATAGGTATACTTATAATAATAATTAATAATTATTATAAAGAGGCAAAATTTGTTTGTTATATTTTATGTTCAATATTTGTAGGTCTCCGGAACAAACAATCAGATTTGAAAAAATCTTTTTGCATTGGATAAACCATTTTTGAGGAAGTTCTGCCCGCGACTTCGTCCGTTTGCATATAGAACACGGACGAAGTCGCGGGCAGAAGCTAATACTTCTATACTACTAATAATAAAGCTGAAGAAGTTGTTTTTGGTTTGTTTGAACGCGCTAATGTCTGGTAAAACCAGTCGAATTTGAAAAAATCTTTATGTATTTCAAAGCCCAATACTTGAGGAAGACTATATCCATATTTAACATCATGCCAGGACCTTTAGGAGCCGAGCTAAAAGAAAAAAAGTAGGAAAGAACACTTAGTGAAAACGAAGTAACAGCGTGGGCAGGCGATCCGAAGCAACGGGGTGGGATGGGAGAACAAGAAATTTCGCGGATGAAGTCACGGGCAGCTAGTACACAATATCAAAGGTCATCACGATAGTAAAATTTCCCAGTTAACTGAAAATAATGGTTTTTTTTTTCGGAAGTCATTTGAGATTGCCATTAAGGCAACCGAAACGACGAGTGAGTCAACAATCCCTAATGAGTGTAAAATTTACAAATGAATTATAAATTCTACGCGAATTTATAATTCATTTGTAAATTCTGCATAGATAATATTTTTATTATTCTCAAACATAAAGTACAATATTATTTGCTGCTTTTACAGTTTTACTCGTCAAACTGTCCAGTTTGGTGGCGTTTAATGATACGATAACGTTTAAGAAACCTATCAAAGATAAATGTCCAATAAGAACCATTGTTGAAGAGCTATATTAGTTCCAATCAGGATGTATTTACCGTAACAATCTATACTTCTATAAATAGCAATAAAGATTTGCAACTGAAATTTTCTACCAATGATTTTTAAAGAGTTAAGTATTGTTTCCCGTTGACAATCATATTCTGGAACTTTTCGTGTAATTCGTAATTTTGAAAAGAGGTTTATTCAGTTAGTAAAGACTTAAGTTCATATTGAAAATGGAACGAAATTTTATTTTTCAGCCAATTCTAAAATCTTACTTCTTAATTTAAAAAGTAGACCGTATCAGGTAGGACCTACCTAATACGAGACAAAGTTTTGTAAATACATACCTAATTATTTTAACGATCTTGAAATAAGCTTGAAATATATGAAACTTCGCATTAAAAAAAAACACCTGTTTAGTTAAAATAATAAATTAATGTAGATACCTACATTTTTATGCATGAAAAAAGTTTTTAATTCTTATTTGTGGCAACAAGAAATAATATCTAAGTCAAGTAAAAGTGGAACGTGTTTCTGTTCTTGTTAGCACCACAATATTAGTAATTATATTTTTATGTGAGAATGAACGTTGTTTTTATAAAAAACTTCATAAATAGTTCTATTATCCGCTTGACTGTCACTAATGAGACACAATAAAATTTTAATTGTTATCGAGCTGCATTAGTCTGACATTTGAGCTCTTATTAATTAGGTATTAATATTTTTTTTATAAATCCTATACAAATAATTCTTTGTGCATTGTTTTTTTTATTTGTATTAAAAAATATGTACACTCATAAAAGAAAACTAGGCTGACTTCACCACCTTACAAAAAATACGTGACATAATTATAAAAATTATTACCACTGATAATATTGCCCTAATTAAATACTTAGAATAATTTATTGTACCTTGTTATTACAAAGCAATACCTTATGTGTTTTGAAAGAACATGTCATTTCGAATAGATAGCGCACGTACGTTTCCCAACAGCTATAAATAAAACGATTAATGCCCGCTCTTAACACACAACCATATTTCTAAAAACGATTAAAAACGTCAATACAATGCCAACAATTATTTACTTACGTTCCATAGGAGTTTTGGCATCAATTCAACGATTTCTTAATGAACTGAAATCTCTAATAACACATTCACTTAAATTTTTCAAAGGAAACAAACAATTCGTCAACTTTTGAAAAACTTTTCACTGACACTCGGTTTTTAAATAGTATTTAACTATTAAAATTCGCACTTGTATTAAAGAATTTGCAAAAAAAATCACTTCAAAAAGTATAATCAAAACAATCGATATAGAAACACAGTTTGATTATAGTATGATCACATTTCGAAATTCCAATAATAAAAAGTTCGTATTAAAAAAAAAGTTCGAACTCAAAACTCGTGCACGTTCTAAAAATAAATATTTATTTGAAGCATAAATGCCTTTTTTAAATTTTTCGAAGATTTATTATACGTTGTTTCGCAAGTGTAAAGTTACAGTACAGTCGGCGCATTGAGGCATGCGCGGCGGTTGGAACACAGCGAACGACTGTCGACTCGAGTTGAGAGAGTTCTACTCATACAGCGGTGTAGGCGAGATTGCAAATCGCTGCAGCGTAATAAATCTGTATACGGTGTTAGTAAAGGTATAAACTATAAGGCATTGATAAGATATAAGTTGAATAGGAAAGAATAAGGAAATATGGAGAGTTTGACTAGGAAATTTGGTTCAGTTCTAAAATTACGGCGCGTTGCGTTGGCGACAGAATGTGGACTGTAGATAGTTTTGGGATAAGTCTTATTTTTTTTTTATTGTGTTATTGTTTATTTTATTTTATTATATTGGGGAAACTTACAGCTAACATACATATACAGTGTTTTTAAACAATATAAAATTGAAGGCCATGTACAAGTTTCCGCTGATAAACATTAGAAATAAAAACGTAAAAAAGGTCGGTAAAAAAAACCTATTAAACATAAATTAGGAAAGAAATATTACACGATAACAAATAAATCTGTCTAGCCTTTTCCCAATGATGTTGGGGTCAGCTTCCAGTCTAACCGGATACTCCCGAATACCAGCATTTTACATGGAGCGATTGCCTATCTTACCTACACAACCAACTGGGTAATACGATACCCCTTGGTAAAACTGATTATCAGGCTTTCCGGCTTCTGAAGACCCGTAATGACTGTTAAAGATCCACGCATTCCTGAATCTTTGACAGTCGTTAAAGCGGTTTAACGTGCTTTCCGAAACACGGAGGAGTCTTGGATTGTAAAGATGGTCACCCATCCACGAACCAACCCCGGAAAACGTAGCTTGTCCTGATGGATCGACCCGTGCGGCTGTTATTACTTCTAAAAATCATTTGCTAACATTACTTTTCTGCAAAGAAGCTTGGAACATTTGTTTCTAATCACTCTCATAATAATAATAAAATTATCCTAAAGCGTCAGGTTTCGGAGTTATTCACCAAAATATAATAGAGTACTCCTGAGTCCCAGCAGTGGGAACCTTATAAGTAGACTGATTATGCGGTGTGTAAATATATAGGGTGACCGGTAATGAGTGACCGATACTTAAACACATGACTACTCATCATTACGAACAACTTTTACTATGGGACCAACCACGAAAACGCGGAAAAGAAATCTGCTGTTCCATACATTTTGAGGAGTTTTGCGAACATAAATGTAGGGAACCGCAGCTTTTCTGGTTTAATCCCATAGTAAAAGTAGTTAATAATGATGAGTAAAGTCACGTGTTCAAGTATCGGTCACTAATTCAGTCACCCTATAAATTGTGTTTCGTTACAGACTACAAGCCGTGGTGGCCCAGTGGTAACTTACGAGTTGTACGTCGTGGGTTCGAACCCAAGCAGGCGCTTTACTTTATGTAAATAATTTCATCACCACTGCTCTAAAATGGTGAAGGAAAACATCGTGAGGAAACCGGCATGTCTTAGAACCAAAAAATTCGAAGACATGTGACATCTACCAACCCGCACTGGGCCCGCGTGGTAGATTACAGCCCACTCCCTCTTCCAGAGAGGAGGAATGTGTCCCAGCAGTGGGAACATTAATAGGCTGATTATGATGATGATAGACTAGTAGCCAACCCCAACATGGCTGGCAAAAGGCTAGGAAGATGATGCTGATAAGATAGTGTTTTAGTTAATATGCTATGAAATCTAGCGCTCCATAGTTCTTTCATGACATAGACAAATTAGTCTAGGATAAGTGATGTAGGAGCACCGGCGTCGTGCGTGAGCCGATAGCTAGTTAGTTTATGGTTTTTTAAATTTGTTTATTGATTTGTATTTATTAATAATTGTTGTTTATTTATTTATTTTGTAATCCCCTAGTGGGATTTATGTGTCCGTGGGTATGTCCGTGGCATCACAGCGGGCCCTATCAGAATACCAGCGCTGCGGTATTTATTTTTTAAATATCGCAGCATATGCTGAGATAGTGGCCTTTTTGGCCTCGCACAGGTCGTTAATAGATTTAAATTTTTCTTTATTTTTGGTTTATACGAACTATTTTTATTGTTAGTTTTAGATGCTCCTTTTAGTTTTTTTATTACTTACTGTTTGTATTTCCTGTGCGTGTCCCAAATAAAATATTTTTCTTTCTTTCTTTCTTTCTTTATATGTGTTCGTTAACGATGCTAGTCGCAAAACGTTAGTTCGTAATCTTGCTTAGACAGCAAACCATCGTGCATCATCGTTTTGCGAACGAAGCATGTCTTCCAAGATCGGGCTTGTCTGTCGAGTAGCGCCAGTCCTTCAAGGCTAATACATGTAAAGGGCTTTCGTTTCTTGCAAATACTGATGTAAATATAAAAGATTCGCTGTTATTTTACAATAAAATTATACTTGTATTTATGTTATGAATGTTCATCCATCCATCTTAATTTAGATTGATTGTGAGTGTAATCCATAATAGGCATAGATTTATGAAAGAAGCTTTCTGTGTTAATAGGCCAATAAGTACATATATACTAAAGTTATAAAGAGGTAAAAATTGGTTTGTTTGTTTGTAAGTTTGTATGTAGGGGGTAATCTCCGGAACTACTAGTCCGATTGGAAAAAATATTTTTGCTTTAGTTAGCCCAATTCTCGAGGAAGGTTATAGGCGCGGGCAGAAGCTATTATATATATATTTTGCCAAAATAAAATTAATTTGTAACATATTTATCTTTCTTCCATGGCTGTGGGCTGTCCATCAGTCATTCAAGAACACTGTTACTTATTAAAATAAAAAGAAGAAAGAGACAGAGAGACAGTTATCTTTGTTTTTTGCCATTAGACACTTCTATTACTAAGTTATCTTGATAAATGCAAGTGTTTCTGTGTCTTTTTTTTTCTTCTTTCTATTTTTCGCTCTATACAATTCGTTACAGTTGAAAATAATTTTCAAAAGTCCTATAGACCTACCGTAATCCATTAAGCAACATTGTCTATATACCGTCATGGTTTATTGGCCTCATTACAAGTTTTACGTTGACAGTGAATTAATTCACTTTAGTCCTCCCCCAAACAAAGTTACTTCCTCGCTACTGCTCACAAAGAGCAATGAAAATGGGGTTATTCTATGAAAAATGTAAATATTTTTAAAGCTTGGTTTTAGCATATTATTATCCACGCAACGCGAGGGCATTTTTTTAAATTAAATTTTTTCGACTCGACTAACCTGGTGTCGAGATTTTTTTTGCCGCACATGGGCCTCTGACTTAGCTTTACATGCAGTCGAGAAATATCTCTCAAGCATGCCGGTTTTGTCACGATGTTTTCCTTCACCGTTTTTGAAGCAGGTGAAAATAATATAATACGCACATGAATCTAAAAGTCAGAGGTACCTTGGGATCGAACTCGACTTGGCAATCGTCACATTACTAGACTATCACTGCTTTTTAATAACAGTAAATTACGTCTAGCTCACTCGTTATTCAGCCAAGCTCATTGCAGACTAATTAATATTCACACCACGATAAAAAATATATATTCTTGCATTGTGTTTAAACTGACTCGAGTTGTAGTAGGTACTATTCTGTTAAATATGCATCTTAGTCTGGTCAGGACTCTTAAAATTAAAAAATCGAGTTTGCCGAAGAATCGAATTACTAAGAATGGCTGACTTATGGTCAAATTTTTTATTGATTCGACGATGAAGAAGAATTCCTATGAAAAGTGAAAACCAATCGTCATTTTCCTGCCCTTATCCCAATTTATTTGGAAAAAAAAATTATTGTACGAAATCTGCAATAATTTTTATTATAAAAAAACTAGCTGCTGCCAGCGGCTTCGCCCGCGACGACCCTAATTCTTTTTTAAAATAAAAGTCAAATTGGTCCAGCCGCTTCGGAGATTAGGCGGAACAAACTGACAGACAGGGAGAAAAAAAAATGGTTAATGTTGTAAGTACCGTATATACTTATGAATTTAGTAAAAAACTGTTATTTTGTCATAACAAACAGACACTTAATTTTTTTTTATTTGTATGTATAGAAAAGTCGTTCGTAGAATCGACGAATATTTGGGTATAATGGGTTCCATACGAAGTTGCGAACGTTAGGTGTCCAGGGTTGATTACACGAATTCATTATTTTAAAACTATTTTTGATCGAATATTTTCACTATTGAATTATTGAAATAGTTCCGAATGAATTTTACTTTTGCCAATGAATTGAAATAGGTAAAGTAATTGTTTTCATGCACAGTAGGTACCTATTCTTTCTATGTATATTTCAATGCTGGCCTACAAAACGATTTGTAGGCATTTGGCAGCCATTGAATGCTTCCCGCGTTTGCCTGTGGGCGCGTGGAGGCGTTATTGCAGGTTGCGGTGACGAATTTTTCATTCCGATTTTCTAGGTTAAGCTGCACAAAGCTTTACTATACCTCTTTGTAAAACGCCGTGATATTTTTTTGATTATATTTTTAAACGAGTTGTGCCTGTTTCGCTCACGTGCCTGTTTATTCTATTGGCATAATAAGTTAAGACGCAGATACTTGAGTGGTATAGCTTGCGTGTTCTGTACAGAGCTCACGCAACGCGTCGTACGTCGAGCCAGTAATAGGAGTCGCCGATACAGACGCATTATTAATTTATTATATTTAAGACAAAATGTATTTTAATAAAACACATATACTAAAGGTTCAATAATTAAATTATCTTTAAAATGGTGAAGGTTTCAGAAAAATACGCTTGATAGATTTTGCGTAATTCTCAGTTTTATATCCGCGTCAGAGATAACTTTACAAATTAATTTCACTATGTAATATAAACATAATCAAAAATATTCACAATATTAAGAAAATGCTCTTTTTAACAATATTTTTTTCCAAATCATTAACATTACTTGTTTAGACGTGATCTTCAGTATAAAATCAATAAAAGTCGGTTATTTATTTATTTATTTATTAAAACTTTATGCACAAGTAAAAAATATACCGTACAAAGGCGGAAAAATCCTTTGTCTAATCAGGTACCCAAAACCATTAACGATAAGACTATTTACGTAACAAAAAGCTCTCAGTTTTTGTTTATGTTAGCGCGCTCTTATCTCCGACGCGCCGCGGGCGGTCTCCGGTACTTAAGGTATATGTGCGCGTGCGTGCGAATAGGGCTAAAGGGTTAATGCTTGAGGCATTTTCTACCAGTCAACCTTAGCCTAATCGGATCGGTTATCGTAGCCTTAAGCTTCGTGCAGATTGGCGCGAGGCGACACCGGCTATGTTACACCGTGAAGTTTTCTTAAAATTTGTATTGTTCGTGTCGCGTCGCGCCGTTGCGTCGCGCTGGTCTACACGGGCCTTTAATCGGAACGTGAACGCTGAAATCCTCTACAACACCGGTTGATTTGATTTGAATGTCGTATAGATATAGATAAATGTGAATATCAGTCCGTTTATTTGACTCTTTCATGGTCTAGCTGCGCAAATATCGATCCTTTTTGCTATCGTTTTCTTTCCTCAATGACCTTCTTTAGGTCGTTTGAGGCCCCCGTGGACGATTTTTTGCCAGTCATCATCACTGATTTATAATACAAGTTAACGCTAAGCCTAGATTCCTCAAAAGGGTAGGCAGAGGTGAATAATTTCCCCAATTATTTTGGGGTCAGCTTCCAGTCTAACCGGATGCAGCTGAACAACCCAGTAACGGGGTAACACGATACCCTTTGGTAAGCTTGGTCGTCAGACTTTGGGCTTCTGAGTACCCGTAACGACTGTCAAAGATCAACGAATGACAGCCGGGACCAACGGCTTAACGTTCATTGACAAGTACAGTGGGGTTTCGATATGTAATGAATGGTCTAAAGAAAACTTCATCATATCAGCCGAAAGACGTCCACTGCTGGACATAGCACCGCCTCCCCCAAGCACCGCCACTTTGACCGATTCTGTGCTTCCCGCATCCAGCGGATTCCTGCGGTATAAGAAAACTTCCCGGTAGAACAATTACTGCACACGCTTTTAAATAGGTACGCGTAGTGTGTGTTTTCTGAATACCCTGTATCACTTTTGAGGTTTCTTTTATCAGGTTCTGTGGTGAACTGATAAACTATAATATGCAACACAACAGTTTTTAGGTTTTTTTTTCTAAAGCAATCTAGCAATGTGATTTCAACGACTCTCAACCATTCTTCTAAACAAACAATATTGACGTCAACAGTAAGTTCATTGAGTGAGGTTAAAACTCACTGCCCTCTCGTTTTGATATTATGCCGTTTTACTTTTTTTACATTACACATACATTTATATACATACTACATACAAATAAATAAAATTGAAGTGTCTGTTTGTAATGGCAATATATACAATGTGGAGACTACAATACAACAATAAATGAAAATACTGGCACTACTAATGCATGAGAGTATTTTGGAACTGTCAAAAAAATCCTAGCTTCGAAATAAAAAAATTAAATTTTCAAACAAATTAAATGTAATGTATGCCGGATCCACCCTAAGTCTATAAATTCCGCTTATCCAACTAGGCCTAGTTTGGATTCTCGGGCATACGTTTCTGAATATCAACCTTAGGATGGATTTTTTGGGTGGATAAACGAAATAACCCGAGCCGACTATGGATTTTGCCGAGCTATATTGACTAAACTATTGAATATTTTCAATTGTTTTTTTGTATACAGAATGGGGACGTCATTAGGGACACGCCGTTAAATTTTTTGTTGTATTGTCGTCTCCACCTTGTATAGTAGGTACCTATCTATAAAAAATAAAAAATAAAAATTTGTCTGTCTATCGATCTGTCTGTCTATTTTTTCCGGCTAATCTCCGAAACGGCTGGACCATTTTAGACGGGACTTTCACTGGCTAGCTGATTTTATAAGGAGTAACTTATTTTATTCTTACTTACTCTTATTTTAGAAGGAGCTCGTGCCTAAGTAATTTTAGCCGCACGGGTCGATCTATCAGGTTAAGCTACACTTGCCGGGGTTGGTCTGTGGATGGGTGCCCAAGACCATCTTTACATACCGAGATTCCTTAGCCTTAGCTATAGATATGCCTTAATACGTGCTTTCTGAGGTATGGGCCTCGGAAAGCACGTTAAGCCTTTGGTCCCGTGGATCTTTGACAATCGTTACGTGTCGTCAGATTCCCGAAAGTCTGACAACCAGTTTTACCAAGTGGTATCGTATTACCCAGTAACTGGGTTGTGGAGGTCAGATAGGCAGTCGCTCCATGTAAAATACTGGTATTCAGACCCCAACATAGTTGAGAAAAGGCTGGGCAGATTGACTTACTCTTATTTTAGTAAAATAATATAATATATTTATCGAAGTCATTTTGGTCTCCTTGTTATCAGAGTAATCTAAATAAAATTCAAAGTGCTTGTTACAAGCGTCTATTAAGGCGCTTCAGTTCAGTAATTACAAAAATATCCCGAAACTAGGCGGACGCAATCAGATTTAGGAAACGCGATGAATTCAATATAGGATGGCAAAGGGAATCTCTCGCAAGAACGTCTCCAGGGTAGTCTCCAGGTGTCTCGACCAAAGAAGTACGATCCGTCCGCTCCGTAGTCCGCTCTGACGAAACATCAGAAATATCAAATGGCAACCGACAATTTGTCATCCGTCAACCCAGTGTTGCCGCTTTAAATCCAGTGTTGCCACTTCCTATATTGACCTCACCCAAGTCTGTCCTCTACTTGACGTTTCCAGATCAGTGTTGACGCTCCGACATATTATATAATAAGGCCCACGCTGGCGAAGCCGCGGGTAGCAAGCAGCTAGTAGAAAATAAAATTCACAAACAACATTCAACAATAACACTAAAATCAAAACTCAACCACGCACGTTGCCATCGAAAATATTTTTCACCAAATTCGGTTTTCACTTTAATTTCATTGAGAGGCCATGTTCGTTGATTGTGACATTCAAAACATAATAAAAACTACTTGACAATAGCTTTGAATTGTACTGTTGTTAAAATACCATGTTATTGTGTTTGCAGCATTGAAAACCGAAGTGAATTTTCATGTAGTCACATTTTTTACATAAATCAAAAGATTTATTCGGTCAAACTTTTTATTGTTATATGAAATGGGTCTACAGTCAAATATTTATGGGAGCAGTGGTGGCCCAGTGGTAACCGCCCCAACTTCCGAGATGTAGGTTAGCGCTTTAAATTGTGTAAATAATTTCATCACCACTGCTCTCAAAACGGTGCGGGAAAACATTGTGAGGAAACCGGCATCTCCTAGAACCAAAAATTTTAAGACATGTGATATCTTTCAACACGCACTGGGCCTGCGTGGTAGATTACAGCCCACTCCCTCTCGAAGACAGGAGGAGAGGCCTCCTGTCTTCGAGCAGTAGGAATATTATAGGTTGATTATGCTGTGCAGTCAAATATTCTCACTTCACAGTTCGCAGTTAAGCTCTGGACTAATTAAAGGGAATCCTGCGCGGAATGTAAGACGAAATTCGCTCGCTACCGGTGCGAGCGAATTTGGCAGTCGCTCTATGTAAAATACTGTTATTCAGCTGCATGTGGTTAGACTGGAAGCCGATTCCGACGTAAAAGGCTAGGCAGATGATGAAAAGTGTTCAAACTAGGGTGAACAGTCGTCCTAATCTTTAAAACAATCGAGGGGCACAGTCGCGTGAAGTTGAATTCCGCGTGGGTTTCACCTCAGTGTTGGCAGACCTTTAAAGCTCTATATGAATTAGGTCATGCACCATTGTACGTGTTTAATTTCAGATAACCACGTGTGAATAATGCGGAAACTATTTAAGAGAAACGGAACGACATTAATATACCTTTAAAACTAAATTTCATTGATTATAATTATGTTGCGTACTAATTAGAATGTTATGATTCAGTAAATTTTATTGTACCTACCTATCTTTTATTACTACGTACTTCATAATATTGTGATTTACTATGGAAATTTTCAGAGCTCTTTTTTTGGAGGATCCAAAGATTTAAATCCAAGATTTGCCGTTTGATATCGTGTCGAAAGATGTCCGCGCTTCTGTTTCACTTTGACACCGCTGTAACACTCAATGTCGTTGTAGCTTGACTTGGTTGTCATGGAAACGACATGATTATTGTGTCGCGACTTGGTACGGACGTTGAGGGCAAATCTAGTGATTTCAATCTTTCGGAAGATCGCTTTTGGATTTTGCGCGTTTAAAGTAAGGGTCAATATTCAAGTGACAGGTATAAGATATTGTGTTGGGTTGGTTGGCATTTATGTTCATTACCAAGAAGAAAATACACAGTAACACACACACTCTCAAGTATTATTTAGCAACTAGATAATTAACGATAATTACTAACTACTTGCTGAAAAAACTCAAACGTCTCGTCTGTTATTTTCTTTTTTATACGAACGAAATTAAGGTTGGTAAAATTAAAAAAATAACTCTTAAAGTGTGAAACAGCAATTATGTAATTTATAACGTGGTTAATCAGAGATATACCCCATGCGGCTTACCGTATAAATAGCTTACATATGTAGATATTAAGGCTCTGGTTAAGTTTAAAAGTAAGCCAGAGTATAGAGTGCTGCTAACGGCATCCTATCATTATCGGATGAAGTGCCGAAATCATTGCCTTTTTTAAATTAATTTTTTTAACCTTGCCCCGCACTAGGAATTTCTCCTGCATTGTCACCGTCATTTGTTATGCGCAAAACTATAGGTGCCGAGAGAAAAATCGTCAAATTTTCTTTCGGGATTTGTGAGATAGTGAGAGTATTAAAGCAGGGGAAGATCACGTAGTGGGTCTAAATTTGTTTCCGGCGTCGATGACGGAGCTCCGCTAGCGGGGCTCCTATTTCTGAATGGTTAAAAAAAACCCTAACCTGTCCGAGTCAAGGTGCCCCAAAGTCACGAAGCTCACTTCGGTTGCTTTGGCACCCTAAGTTCTCCTAGTAATAGTAGTAGTAACATTGCTTTTTGTACATACAACAATGTCAGTTATGACGCGCAATAATGTTGTTTTTTTTTTTTAAATCAAAATTCATTAACAGTGACAATGCAATTACGGCACTAAAAACGAGCCTAGGTAGGCGCCACCGGGCCATTATTATGCCAAATTGCGGCACTTTTTTTATAGTGATAAAATGCCGCTAGCGGCACTCTATACACTTCCTTAAAGTAATCGTTTGTATTAAAATTAACTAAGCACTATAATTTTATATAACTAACGCCCGAAATTATGAATCAATCCTGGATCACATTGTGTCGTCTAAATTGTCATTTCACTTCATTTTACGTAATTAGCCAAATTAATGGAATGACTTGTCTGATCTATATTTTTTTAGGAAGACTTATTACAAGCAGTATTTAATAACATACTGGGATCAAGACACTTTATTGGACGTAAGATTACATACAAATTGCCGTTCTACGGGTGCATACAAATTGCCTTCATACGGGCATTGGTGGCTCCATTGCTTTAGTTGGTATCCGCATAAATCATGGTAAGCTTTACCATAATCTATGCTTGGCAAGCGGATTGTTAGCCGTAGTTTATCGTTATCAGAAGGCGAAGTAGGTCAGTCGATTCCGGATCAAAAATAAAGAGGAGGGACTGGAAATAATAATTGAACCACTTGAAGAGAAAATATGGATTAATATAATCATTTATTTTGTTATACGTGATTAATATAATCATTTATTTTGTGATACGTGATTAATATAATCATTTATTTTGTGAAACGTGATTAATATAATTATTTATTTTGTGAAACGTGATTAATGTAATAATTTTTATTTTGAGAGGAGCTCGTGGCTAAGTAATAATAAGCCGGACGGGTCGATCCATCAGGTTAAGCTATGCTTGCCAGTTTGTCAGTGGATGGGTGACCATCTTTACATACCGAGAATTCTCCGTGCCTCGGAAAGTACGTTAAGCCGTTGGTCTCGGCTGTCATTCGTGGATCTTTGACAGTCGTTACGAGTCGTCAGAAGCCTGTCGAAAGTCTGACACCAGTCTTACCAAGGGATATCGTATTACCCAGTTACTGGGTTGTGGTCAGATAAGCAGTCGCTCCACTAAATAATGGTATTCAGCTGCATCCGGTTAGACTGGAAGCCAACCCTAAGATAGTTGCGAAAAGGCTAGGAAGGAAAGAGGAAGATGTTTTTTTTATTGAAATTAGAATAATGTCGATGAAGTGGTTAAACTGAAACTTAAATAATTATTATATTTTCACTAAACTTGTGGCATCTACAACGCCACATGCGAACTACGCATCACACTGACGTCAAACAAAATCATGCATCGCGTTTATAGTGTTACTGGTAATTAGTGACCGATGCTTCACATGTGACTTTACTCATCATTATGAACAACTTTTTTTCCCGATTTCATGTTTGGTCCGATAATAAAAGTTGTTCATAATGATGAGTAAAGTCACGTGTTGAAGTATCGGTCACTAAAACCAGTCACCACACGACATACGACTTCCCGGGCATCGTCGGGTAGTTGCCCACCAAACTCGATACCCGTGTGGTTGGAGGATCCTCCCTTTTCTATGAGTGAACTTCACACCCTATTCCTCATCCCTCTATAAACTTATAATATAGGTACCTATATATGTCTTCACAAAATACTAATAAAAGAATAACTCTGAAAACAGAAAATCGTACGTGATCTTTATTTTTAAAACATGAACCAATTCTATTGTTGCTAGGCTACTGAGGCGGGAATAGGCATTGTCCTTTTTTGAAATACATTTTTCACTTTTATTTACTTTTACATGAGAAAAAAATTCAATGGTTATTGCTATTTGACCCTTCATATTATTTATTGTGTATTTCAAAACAGTAGTCGCTGATAATGTTTTTTTTTTCAACATAATTCAACTCGAAACACAATACACGATTCTCATATGATAAAAAATCTCATTCTGAATGAAATTATGAACTCATGACATAATATTGGTATCATATTCCCGATCGAGAGTCAGTGAGTCGATTATTGAATCTATTTATAACTTGAACGATTTTATTGTCGATAAAAACGATGTTTATTACACTTTGAGTGGTTTGAAATGTAATTTATTCTGTTATTGGTTTATTGGTAAACTTAAATCAATTTTAGTCGTTCAAATATATATGAGTACTGACTTTTGCCCTCGGTTTCGACTGCGAGGACGATGGAAATTATCCCACGGGAACGAACTACCGGGACAAAAAGGCCAAGTCATGCGCGTGTAAGCATTACAAACAAACATACGAACTCACTTTCGCATTTATTATATTACTAGCTGTTGCCCGCGATTTCGTTTGCGATCCAGGGTGAAAAGTAGTCTCAAACACACACAAGTGTTTGTGGTGTACAAACACGCTGTGAATGTGTGCGTGAAGACGAGTAACGTCAGCACATAACACACACGCACACACTTGCGACTTCACCATTGTCTTGGACGGTAGCGAGAGCTCCTGCGCTTACACACAAATTCACAGCGTCGCACAGTGCACAAAGTGCGTTTTGTTTGTGCAGAATATCATGAAGCGACGCGCACTTTAGTGTATAAATACACTTGGTAACCCCTTGGTAACACTACATAAAAATACATAATCAAAGAAAAGAAAAGAAAGAAAGAAAAATTGTTTATTCTGCGCAAACAAAACGCACTTTAAAATAATAAAACATAAAATACACACACACAAAAGTAGCCAAAAGTAGCCAAAAGCCTCGTATACAACCAGTAAAATAAAAAAATAAAAGTTGTACAATGTTGGTCAGCCTATAATGTTCCCACTGCTGGGACACAGACCTCATCTCCGTGAGAGGGAGTGGGCCGTAATCCACCACGCAGGCCCAGTGCGGGTTGGTAGATGTCACATGTCTTCGAATTTTTGATTCTTGACAAGGTTTCCTCACGATGTTTCCCTTCACCATTTTGAGAGCAGTGGTGATGAAATAATTTACATAAAGAAAAGTGCCTGTCTGGGGTCGAACTTACGACCTACAACTCATAAGTCGCGGCCTTTACCACTGGCCCACCACTGCTCGATATAAAAATACTATAGGTACCAGAAATGTCACATACATGGCAAAATTGCTTGGTGGCAGAAATGGCACGACAGCTTAGAATTAATAGCTTAATAGATTTTTTTTCATGGCTTTAAGCGGACAGATGGTAGATAACATACTACATAAATAACCGTGAGTTTAATTACTATGTAGGTGGTAAAAATTGTGTTAAATAATTAAGGGACTGCACGCAACGTTTTGTAATCGAGAACTAGCTTATTCTGCGGCTCCGCTCACGTTTTATTATTTGAATTATGTCTTTAATTATATGCCTCATTGACTTCAAGGGCCTAGTTATATAAGACGAATTTTATGACACGCGCCCTTAGACGGCAGTGCTTGATGTATTTCGTTACATAGAAAATTGAGTAGATACCCAAAACGCAGCGCAGAAGATGCGCGTCTCGGGCGCCTGTTAAAATTGGTGCTGATAGACTTCAGCATTCACTTATAACAGAATATCAGCATTCGCCGTTTTTAAATTTGTCGAACTGAACGACGAACAGAGCCAAGCATAGAGCCAAACTTTGCTGCGAACATTTTCACGACCATGCTAGCGAATGCTTTAGTCAATGCTCGTCAAAAAAATGGTCTTCACGAAGATGGAAACGGAAAAATGGCAGAATGGCTCGGCTGGGCAAAAAACTCGAAGCAAATTTACTGTCCTTTCGCTAGAATGCCCGCTAGAACGCTCCTGTTTACTTTTCTGTAATGTAACATTCGTTAGAATGCTCATTAAAACTAAATGCTCAAGTTTATCAACACCTTTAGAGTTGATTTTTACGTCAGTTATCTTTATCCAAGGAATCATTTAAATTTTTGTGTGTTTCTCCAAACAAAAAATGTCAGACGTCAACATTACGATATCTGGCGTTGGAAAATTCAGACATCAAATAAATAATAGGCTAAGTAGAGTGTCGCCTCCGTGACTCATATAACTTTGATAATCGCTGTCTAAAACTAGACTTGCCATTATTAACGGCCACGTACTGAATTAACGGCAACGTACTGAATAATTTATATTTTCACTACTTAAAACATGCAAACATTTGGGTTTATAATTACCTACTATATTATAGTCATCTTCCATTAAATTTAAAATTGAGCAGCAATGTTGTTATATTATTAGAAAAAATCAGCATCGGTACTTTAATGCTATTAATGTCAGATGGTAAATGATGATGAGGAGGGTTTGTTACGCGACTACTCCGCCGATGTCAGTGTCTTTGGTTTTGATTTTCGTTTATTGCCACAGACTTCCGAAATTAAAGTTATTTTGACTTTATACTGTCTTTTTTGGAAGCCAATTGTTTTTTATTTGTAAAAACTTTTTATTTTTCACTTTTTATTCGTGGTAGATACCTAGGTAGGTAGGATACAAATACGGGTACCGGTGAAATAAATACAAAGATTGTTCTGTCGCTACGGCGTAGCCGGCGTAGAGGTGTCACTGCTACGCTGCTACGCTGTCCGTAGCAGGCCCCCGATCCGCTACGCGGCGAGTCACTATTCTTAAAACATCTATTCCGTTTTGTTACTATTTCTGAATTTTGAAGGATTTTTTTATACCGTTGGACGGTAAAATTCATTCATCTCTTCAAATAAAGGAGTAACGTAAGATGATCATCACTTTCTAGGTTACTGACAAAAGTTTTAAGGAACTGCAGACTATCTTACCTCTAACTGCCGAAACACAACAATACTGTTAACATTTTTGCTATGGCGACAGACTTAGATAATATGCTGGTAGCTACCCAGGTGGACTTAGGACAAGCCCTACCACCAACCAAGCCGAGGAGAAAATTTGGCCCCACTAGGAATTGAATCCAGGACTTCTGGGTCTGAGACAGGTGGTATAACCACTAAACCACAGATGCAATTAAAGTACTATTTCACTGTATTTAATACATAATATCCTTTTATTTAGTGACTAGACTGTCTCACTGCGTAATTTTTTTTAGTCTGCCAATAGACACTTGACTCATGCAAAATGCACTGGCACTGGATATCATGCAAAATGTTTACTAGACCGGTGTGATATTAAGTCACTAGCTTTTGTCAGTGGCTTCGCCCGCTTGAAGGTCTGAAATTATCCCACGTGATACGGGAACGTATAATCGGGACTAAAAGTATTCTTTGTTCTTAGCCAGGTCAAGGTCTACCCATCATCATCAACCTATTAATGTGCCCACTGCTGGGACACAGGCCTCCTCTCTGTGAGAGGGAGTGGGCCGCCGTAATCTACCACGCGGGCCCAGTGCGGGTTGGTAGATGTCACATGTCTTCGAATTTTTGGTTCTAAGACATGCCGGTTTCCTCACGATGTTTTCCTTCACCGTTTTGAGAGCAGTGGTGATGAAATTATTTACACAAAGTAAAGCGCCTGCTTGGGTTCGAACCCACGACCTACAACTCGTAAGTCGGGGCCGTTACCACTGGGCCACCACTGCTCTAAGGTCTACCCGTATGAAAAATTATATCCAAGTCCATTCGGCCTTTAAGGAATTCCTAAAAGGCCGAAAAGATTTGAATATAATACTACTTTTGCATTTATAATATAAGTAGGTTGTGAAATTTCTCATCCTACCTAATATTATAAATGTAAAAGTGGGTTTGTTTTTTTGTTTCTTACGCGCTCACCCCTAAGAGCAGTGGTGGCCCAGTGGTATCGGCCCCGACTTACGAGTTGTAGGTCGTGGGTTCGAACCTAAGCAGGCGCTTTCTTTTGTGTAAATAATTTCATCACCACTGCTCTCAAAACTGTGAAGGAAAACATCGTGAGGAAACCGGCATGTCTTAGAACCAAAAATTCGAAGACATGTGACATCTACCAACCCGCACTGGGCCCGCGTGGTGGATTACGGCCCACTCCCTCTCACAGAGAGGAGGCCTGTGTCCCAGCAGTGGGAACATTAATAGGCTGATGATGACGCGCTCACCCTTAAACGGCAAAACGGATTTGAAAGAAATTTGCCAAATGGGTAGACCAAGATAAAGACACAGGACACTTTTTATCCTGGTTCGTTCGTTCGTTCCCATGGGATAGTTTCAAACATCTAATCCTGGATTTTATTACAATTACATAATATATATCATCCAGGATCGCAGACGAAGTCGTGGGCAACGGCTAGTTTATAATATTTGAAGGAAGAATTATGTATGATAAAGAAAATTATTCAAAAAACAGCGGGGACGAACTAATAACAGGATATATCGTCGGCGTAGGTGGAGAACTAAATAACTGTGATTTTTGGTCAAATTGAGTTTTCAGCATTTTCGTAACACCTATGCAATCATGCTGTATATTTTCGTCTCATTTCTCCAAGCAAAAAAAAAAAGACTTATTTAGTTCTCCACCTACGCCAACGACATAATTATGGTGTAAGTTTTGTTTGTCCCCGCCTGCGATACCAAAATTCTATAGATTATAATGCTTGTTTTTCTCTTTTCAGTTGTATGTTTTTGCAGTCGGGTTTTTTTTTTTTGAATAATTTTCTTTATTTCAAGCTTTTTAGTTTTATTAATATATCTAAAATTGGAATTGACTCATTACTAGCTTTTATTTGATACCAATATTGTTATAATTTATTTTAAAAAAAAACTTCCCCTCCCTTTTTTTTGTATTTGCAGATGCAATATATAAATATTATATAGCCTATGACACTCCTACAATTAAGACGAATCTAACGACACCTCATATGTTAAAATCCATCAAGCGTTTAGGCTACAGAGCGTGCCAAAGAAATAGACATACATACATACATACTCTCGAAAAACATTACCCCCTCCTTCTGGGGCAGTCGGGTAAAAAATCTACCATATTTTTTGCTTACATTGCGATCACTAAGTGCGAATTTCACCAATGAAACTGAACGCAATCAGCACATCTAAACCGCGTTATAGAGCTGTCAGTGTCAATATTCCACAGAAAATAATGACACTGACTGCCTTTAAACATACTTTACATACTTAAACAGCTCATGCTCATGAATTTTTTCCTCTAGATTTTGTGAATGTGAAAACTTTGTAGGCTTAACAGACTGTATATCTGTCGTCCATTTTCTATTTTGCTAAGTATCTGGTAATTTTTGATAGGCCTACACTGTCCTCTCATACCTATTATCACTGTAATTAAAAAAAATCCTTTGTAAAATCCATTTATTTTTAAAAGAGTAACTGTGGAGTTTCTTGCCGCTCTCCTCCATAGGAAACGACCATTTGGAACCGTGCACCTAGCTTCTGACGTTTCATAAGTGCCCTTGTTGGTTTATGTGAATTAAAATAATATTTTGAATTTGAATTTATGTGCTGATCGCGTTCAGTTTCTTTGATTTAATTCGCCCTAATCCGTCTGCCAAACCTAGTTTAAAACCCAAAGCTGAATAATAAAAGAGTTCTATTGACTCGGATTATTAGTTGCAACACAAACACAACATACGTGAACAGGTGTTGCGTAGAATGTGATGCGTAGAATGTGTTGTATAGTTATATGAAGAAATAAAATAGTCGAGCTATCTACACAGCTCATTTAAAATTCTACGCAAAGCACGTGCGATAAAAAAGTTCGTGCCGTTTTCAAATGAAAGAATAACATTCTGTCGGTAATTAATCGTTTAGTTTTTATAGGTCTTAAATTGTAGTATTAAAATATTATGTTTTAGTATTTTAAATACAGGTTCATTTTTTTCAAACAGGTTTTAAAATATAGTTCGGTATTTAAAATACAATCCTGAATTTCAAACATAAAAAACTGGATCCTTCTTATTTTGTATACCTACTCTTACGTATATAATTATGAGAATACTGGTTTATTTGTTGAAAAGTCATTTGATGATTTCCCACCCAAAAAACCAGTACGGGTCTCACGTGTGCGGACGGACAGTTGTGAAACCAGCTTCATACTTGAACAATTTCCTAGAAGGTCGAGTGCGTAGAGTCAGTATATCCAGGAAAATGCGTTACTATACAATATTATGCTTATTGTGGTTGCTACTTTCGTCCAGTTCGTATGTAAAACATATACCAATTTTTTTTTTTTAATATTTGTCTTATTGCCAGTACAAAATCCGACGAAGTGATAATTCGACCTATTGCGAATCTAACCAAGTGAGATCAAAATGATGGGTTTGTCATACAACAACTTTGGCCACTGCTCGACTATTTATTTCGCTTATAATGTATATCTTGGCCATAACCTTTACCTTCCATTTATAAGGCCCTCGCAAAGGCGTCCCTTACAAAAGTTTTTCTATGTAGGTCGGCACTGGGACCACCTGTTGGATCATAGTTTGCCCAACTGGGAATATAAACATCAGTTGAATAGCACGCTGTATAAGTTACAAGGTTATTGGTTTATTTCAGTTTCAAAATTATAATAGTGGAGATAGCGTTGGTTCTAAATTAGGCACAGCCTGTATCTTTGGCACCATTATACATACCCATGTATAATGGTGCCAAAGATACAGGCTGTGACCCATGTAACCGCCCATATTTTTCTGAATATTCATGAAAAACTATCAAAAATAAACATTAAAAAAAAATGTTATGAAAAATATTAAAGACATCTTTAATATTTTTCATGAGAATATTTTTTATTTTTTGAGTAGCGTTTGTGATAATTATCTCCGATTATTGGCTCGATTTGGATTATGTTAATTGTGTCTAAAATCTTATGAGTTATTTCATCGGATTAACCAAAATTTTTTATTAAAATTTGGCGACTATGAAATAAAATGGAGGAAAGACATAAAAAAAATCTGTATTTTGATAACTACAAAATACAATCCACTAACAAATAAAAAACAAATTAGTAACATTTACTTGTACCCCCTTCAAAATTAAATTTTGATATTTTTTTATAAATATACAGAAAATTACGGGCGGTCACATGCCCATGAGCGGCATTGTATAATTGCTTTGCCATTTTAGAGCAAAATTCGCAGTAAATTGAAACATCACTAAGGTTAAAATTGTCTAACTATCACATAGATAAATCGACTTTGTCGTTTTAAGACGGGCAAGTTACATTCAACCTTATGGTAGCCATACACGTTACGATATACTTGCCCAAGTTAAGCATTGCACCAGCACGCAATGAAATAAAAATGCAATGTTTGTATGAAAGCGCAAAAATATTCCAACACACGTTACAATATACTTGCGCTAGTTTAAACCTGCACAAGTATATCGTAACATTTATGGCTACCATTAGAGCGATACAGCAATTACGAAGTCGTCTCCGCATGATACTTACTTCACTTTTTGTTTTATATCAACATGCTTTAGATATCCCCGAATGTATGTAATTACATTTCAAAGTGTTACTTGTAGTTAATCAATTATTTAGTTAAAAATAATTACCAAAAATAAATAACTTCTACTTATTTTTAAGTGTCGCAGCCTTTTACGTACAGGAAATTCTGTTATTTATTTTCACATATAAATATGTTTTTTTAATGTTTCTATGAGTATTTTTAGGTCTTTCTGTGCGAGTCCCAATAAATAATTTACATTTTACCTTTACCTTCAACAAAAGTATGGCTTTAGGATGTGAAAACTTAATTTTAACTTAGGTCATTTTCCAAAGTATTTTGTAACACAGTTCATACTGAGAGTTGCCCCACTCGATCCTATCATCCATTACGTCACCCACGCCATTTTAAACTGCCTATGAGTGGGCGTTTGTGTAAAGTACCTATTACCATTTGTTCTCATTAGACTTTGAATATGAACTGGCTTTTAAGACCGTTTTAATTGTTATTAAACACTGACATTTGGAAGTAACATAACATAACATCGCGGTAGTATTCCCCGAAGAGTTAGGCAGAGATGTACCTATATATAATACACCCACATTTCGCCAGTTATGTTTAAGTCCCATGTAATAGGGGTGAGCATTGAAAATAGGTACTCAAAAGTGAATCGTTTTATATAAAAAGTACTATCTTCTTGCTAATTTCAGAAAGCAAAGTACAATGGACACTCCACCTGGAATGTCTGTTGTTAGTTTGTAACATTTTGGCCCGCAGGTTTGCACGATGTACGAAGGCAGTTAAAGTAACGCTTTTTAAAGCTAACTGTCAATCCTTCTACACGTGCAGCCTTTTTTTTTTTTTTGGGTGGATAATCATCCAATGACTTCTCCCGCTCTGGGCGGAGCGGAAGGGCGTGTCAGACTTTTACTGACTAAAACCCACCCGTGTTCCTTCCCTTGCCATGCCAGGGGCCACGGTTTCCCCTTGGGACTACCCGCAACCCCGGCAGGCATCGGCCCTTACGGACCCCGTCAGTTTTGCTGACATCTCTTTGAGGCACGCGTGGAACACGACGCGCCGTCGACCCGGGCCTGGTCCTTATCGGACGGCGAGCTGCCCTCTGCTCTCCGTCCGCAGGCCCGCGCCTACGTACACGTGCAGCCTGTGGTCAACTTATCTCAGCGGGCATACAGCAACCTATGCGTTTAGTATAATAATGCACTGAAAGTACTGCTGCGGCTACCGTGGCGTTTAAGTGCGTCAGGGATGTTTACATTGATGGTTTTGCCGCCAATATTAGAAAAAGATGTGCATCCCTGATGTCACGTGTCCGCGGCAGCACCAACAGTATTCTCAGTGTGTTCGCAGATCTGTGCGATACCCCGATGTTGCGGAGGTGGATGCAGCTCAACGATGAATTTTAATTTTATGTTAAACCGTCTGTACCTACTAACACTAGGGGCCTATTTCACGATGTCCGAATAGGCACTACTTACCGAATAAATTCAAAAATGGAACAGAATTTGTATGAAATTGTCTGGCAAACAGGCCCTAGATGTTTGAGTAAAATTGTTAGTATATATTATGGACTCTGTCTGAAATAAAAGTATTCTATTCTATTAGGAGTCGCAGAATTGAGCCATGTCTAATCTAAACCTACATAGATGAAGAGCGATGAACCTTTTGGCATATCGCATTTTGTGTATGTAGTTTGTAAGTAAAATAACATAGAAACAAGACTTACGAAACGTTACGTAGGGGTGCGACTTCAATGGTTCGGACAGTTGTGGGTGAGACAAAACCAATAGCGGTCACAGAAGGCGTACATCAAGGCTCTGTACTGAGTCCCTTCCTGTTTTGCTGTGTTTTGGATTCACTTACTGAGTTGGCGCAGTGTGGTCTTTTATATACGCTGATGATGTAGCCATCTGCACAGACAGCCGTGCTGAATTACAGCAGGCACTTTCATCGTGGACACACCAGTTACAGGCCGGTGGCCTAGTGCTGAGCGTAGCAAAGACCCAGTTCATGTGTCTTAACGAACCAGATTCAAGCGACAACAGTTCGATTCCCATCGATGGACAATTGGTCACCTCGTGCGATCAATATAAGTACCTGGGGAGTATGATGCACAATTCCGGGAACGTAGAATGCAACATTCAGCACCGAATAGCTGCAGCGTGGCTAAAATGGTGAGAAGTAACTGGTGTTACGTATGATAAGAGAATGCCTGTTAAACTAAACGGCATGGTATATAAGACCATCATAAGACCAGTCCTTATGTATGGCAGCGAAACGTGGGCCATCCCCCAAAAGAACGTGCATACCATTCAAGTTGCTGAAATGAAAATGTTGAGGTGGATGTGCGGCGTTACCAGGCTTGATAAAATCCGTAATGAGTACGTGCGAGGAAGCCTGGGCGTTCGCGATATCGCCGACAAGATGCAAGAGAGTAGGCTGTGATGGTATGGTCACGTGAAAAGGAGGCCGCCTGAATACGTAGGGAACTTAGCGCTACAACTTACCAAGTCCAAGACCCAGAGGCAGACCCAAAACAAGGTGGAAAGCTGTAGTGCTGAAGGACATGAAAGAGTGTCAGCTCTTTAGCACTCCGAAGACGATGTCGAGGATAGAGCGAAGTGGAAGAGAAAGACCAGGAAGGCTGACCCCACCACCATGTGGGATACATAGCCAGGAAGAGAGAGATAACATAGAAAGCACAAGCATAACAAGAAAGCTTCTTGCTCTCTTTGCTGAAAGAAATCCGAAAAAAGTTTATCGAAAATTGACAACCTACGTCGATATTGGCCGTGTTATAGCCATTTTATACAATTTTCAAAGAGTGGCAATTGTGAATTTGTGATTTGAATAAACACATATTACAGTATTTACACTTTTTTATTTTGTTATTTGTATTTTGTATTTCACGAACTGTGTCGAAATAAATTTTCATTATTTCTTTGTTTTATTTCTTTATTTATACGGATATTTAACTATCAATTTCTCTGACTTCCCTTCCTTCCCTGATTTCCCTGACGTACATAGTTTTTGTAACAAGCTGGCATCAAGTAAGCCCGAATGAGTTCAGACTTAGCCACTGTAACCAGTTTTTCTTTTAAACAGGCCACCTTCAAAGCGTCTGGATAAAAGTTCATTCTATAAATGATTTCCTACTATAACTCAAAGCTAAGGAGCGTAATTCTCGTCTCAACGTTTGGCACAGTCCAAATCCGCATTGCGACTATAGTTTGCGCTTGAACAGACAGATGGCGGCCATTAGGTCCCATCTAGGGAATACTATCTCGAGTCGAGAACTCGTGTGGTAAGTCTGATTTCGAAATTAGCCATTCGAGAGCCCGGTAGTTGTCATTGTACTCGGTTTCACCTACAAAAAAATAATGCATTTTTTAAATAATTTTATTTTAAACTTCATATTCAAATTCAAATTCAAAAGCCATAAAAGGCTGACAATCAGCACTTTTCGAACGTCAAAATGACATAAGACAGTCCCCCAAAAACGCCTGCTCTTCACCACTTCCTAGTGCTTTACCTGGAAAGAAGAAGTGGCAGGTTTACAGGGTAATCGTGTTATATTTTGTAAACAAAATCACGTGTTTTTCTCTCACATCTCGTATTTATCGGTCGAGATCTCGAACGAGATTGTCTTCCCACGAGAATGAATCTCGAATAAATTTCGGGATTACATCCCCTAGTCCCGTCAATATTTGCGCGCCTAACGAGTCGGGTCTGCAGGTCAAAAGTTTGCATACCCAACCTTCACTTCGATAGTGTTCTGATTACTAGTTCTTGTAGACCTTGTCTAGCAAAGTCGAATTTTGCACGGAATTAATGAACCGCATGTTAGTAGTAACACTTGAGTTACCATGACTATGATGTTCGATGTGATTCCAAACAACACTGCACGCGGCTTCGGAATGCTTCGGCGATTCGGAATGCTTCGGCGGTTTGGAATCATACTGTCATTGGCCGTTTTCACACTGCGACTATAACGAAACCGACATTATATAATATAGTCAGCTCGGACGACAATGACTTATTTTCGGTTACAGAGACTTTGATGAGGAACAATTCTTCTTTTGCAAGTATACTGAGCTCTATGACAATAGCTGATTCTATGGAGTGCAGATTCGCTTGTCAACAAGGTTGATATTTGGGCTGACTGCCTATATAATTTAAGTGTATAAAAAGAGGAAGAATTTTGTATGTAGAAAGTGATCTTGTTTGATTTTCACCAGCTTTTGTAGTGTCCAATCCAATCCTATACCAACTCCATATCTGAAAGCCAATAAATTATGATGTAAATAATATACATACCATTGTTATTTACCGAATAAATACCAGATTTATTTAACAATCATAATATTTCAACAACAACTGCCTATATAATTGACTGGAACACCTATCTTTTGAAAGGTTGAAAAGCGAATAAAACAGTCCAATTTCATTCTGTCAAGGTAATATCCGAGAATGATATACAATTGAAAACTTATCTCCCGACCCAATTTATTAATTGTATTTTCAATGAAATGCAATATTCAATAAATATTTATTTTATTCAATGAGTTTCATTTTATCGAGGGAGACTGATGTGTTTAATAGATTGATTCTGATTGGTAGGTCAATATGGTAAAAGCCTTTTCGCTACGTCTTTCGAAGTCGGCTTCCTGTTTACTGGATACGGGTGCAATATTAAGAGCGTTCATTCAAAGGTTGACAACACCGCAAATAGGCTCTGTCAAATATTTACCTGTTTTGATTAATTTGGCAATATTACTGTTTGCAAATAAGAAATATGGCTAGCTAGTGAACTAGAATATTAATAATGAATTGCATAATTATAACATAGAATTTGATGTTGTACCCGTTTAAGGTGTGAAAAGGCGTTTGGAAAGTTTCCATTTCATCTATCTATACATATAATAAAATCGTAGCGAGGTCAAAACTGTACATTGAATATTTTTGAAAAAAAGTAATTGCTACGAGGTCTGGGATCGATTCTAATGCCGAAAATATAGTTTTTAGAATTTTTGTCTGTTTGTCTGTTTGTCTGTATGTATGTTCCAGCATCACGCAAATTCTACTGGACAGATTCTGTTAAAATTTTGCATAGATATTCCCTATAAGTCTGGTCAAATGGTAGGGTACATACTATCACGCTCTTTGCTATGGGGGATGAGCAATATTACATTATGTTCGTATTCTTCTCCGCAAAATTGTAAATGGGTGCGCCAAAAGGTTAGGATATTGCAGGTAGTTACCGATTTAACATTTTAAATGATTATCATCACGCTATACCTTTATGGAGCTTAGCAGCCAATCATGAAATATAAGAACGGCTATTTTAACTGATTTCCAACAAAGCAAATAGCCAAGCGGCAGGACGGTTGCTTTGTAAACCTGTTGTTATGAGTTCAAACCCCGATTGTTGGTATTTTTTTTTTATTATTTTTTTTATTTTTTGTAATGCATAAGCATGTTTTTAATAAATTTTTATTATTTTAACTTATACTTATATTGACAAGGATGAAATGAAGCCGAAAAATATTGAAAGCAAACCTAAAAACGACGCCGCTCGCCTTTGACAGTTTGGTTTTTTAATAGTTAAACTATTTCACTAATTCCTTTTAGTTATTGCAATTTAAACCTTATGATTAACGTCATAACGGCGACAAGATAGGACTTCGTCAAATATTTGAAATAAGTTACCTGGTGTTCATATAGTACATAGAGTACTCGCAAGATAATTCTGCGCACGGCTCAAATTGGAACTAATCGTATGCCGCCGTCTTTTCGTTTATGTGAGGTCAAATTAAGTAGGTATAGAATTATAATTTATATTAAATAATTAAGTTAAAGTCGACAGTCGTAGCAGGACTAGCAGGAGGCGTTCTGTAGTTTTTGCCTACCCTTATGGGAAGAAGGCGTGAGTTTATGTATGTATGTAAATTAAAGTCACTGCGTGTGTACCTAGAATTATTCACCAGATGTTATAAAAATTGACTAAGGGCAGATTTTTCTAACGCCAGATAAGTTTAACTTCTGAGGAATAATTTTGAATTACTGACAGTTTTTCCATAAAAAAATCTGTTGTGGTAGAAATATGGGCATCATCTATCCGAGGACTTTTTACGAACTTTGCGGCGCGTACTGAAGCTGACATTGAACAAAATGACGAACGCGTTCTAAACAGTTGTCTTGATTCACTTCAAGATTGGCACATCAAGACCGTAGAATACGCCGCCGAAACTAATTACGATCCGGGTGCAATGAATACCATCGTGAATGACCACGTCTCTTTGTTCATCTCAGAGCAAAGGCACATTTTCAACACCGTTCTCCAAAGCGTTGGGCTCAGTCAGGGTAAAATATTTTTCTTGGATGCTCCTGGCGGAACAGGAAAAACATTTATTACCACTGGTATCCTTGCAGAGGTCAGGAGGCAAGGCAAAATTGCAATCGCAGTAGCGTCTTCTGGAATCGCTGCCACACTGCTTCCTGGTGGTAAAACAGCGCACGCCATGTTTAAGATTCCCATCGATTTAGAGAGCAACGAAACGCCTGTTTGTGGGGTGTCACGCAACAGTGACAAAGGGCGCGTGCTTAGAGATTGCGCTTTCATCGTATGGAATGAATGTACTATGGCAAATAGGAAAGCAGTGGAAGCTGTAAACAGAACTCTGTAGGACATCTGCAGGAAACAAAACATGATGGGTGGTGTCACAGTTCTTTTTAGTGGCGATTTCCGGGAAACACTACCTGTGGTGACGCGAGGAACTAGGGCTGACGAGATGATGTTAAGGTCGACTCTATGGTCGCAAGTTCATAGACTGCGTTTGACCATCAACATGCGAGCTCGGCTTGGCGGGAATTCACATGCTCAAAAATTCTCCGATGTTCTTCTAAAACTTGGTGAAGGCACTCTGCCAGAGGAGAGCGGCCAGGTGGACTTACCAGAGACTCTTGGTAGAGTAGTTCCCAATTTAGAAGATCTGATTCGTCTGGTGTACGGGGACATCAGTCAAATACCGTACCAAGAGAATTCTTGGGTGTGTGAATGGGCCATTTTAACGCCCAAAAATTATCAAGCTGCAGCGATCAACCACAGTATTCTCTCGCAAATCGAAGGCAGTGAAGTAATATACACCTCCATTAACACTGTTGTGGAGCAAAATGACGCCACACATTACCCCGTAGAATTTTTGAATTCATTAACGGCAAGTGGACTTCCTGCGCACATAATCCAGCAGCAGGTCGGTGTCCCGATTATGCTCCTTCGGAACTTAACTCCGCCGAAGCTGTGTAACGGAACCCGGCTCAAAGTCGTGTCTTTGCAGAGAAACATCATCGGGGCGGAAATTCTAACAGGTTGTGGCATTGGCGACACAGTATTTATCCTTCCAATTTAAGCGCGTTCAGTTCCCTGTGAGCGTATGCTTTGCGATGACTATCAACAAGTCACAGGGGCAGACACTTAAGGTGTCGACCTCAGGACAAGCTGCTTCTCACACGGACAACTGTACGTCGCTTGCTCCCGCGTCATCAGTCCTGACTCTCTATAATTATATTTTAGCTGCTGAAAACAAAACAACAAACGTAGTATACAGGGAAGTTTTATAAAAATGTGGCTGTTATTAATAGTTATTTGTTATACAAGAGTGCAAAGTTGCTTTTAAACCGCGTGTTCAATTTTGATGACCGAGCAAGCGAAGGATTCTAAAATTGAATCACGAGCGCAGCGAGTGATTCAAAATTAGAAGCCTGAGCGTTAGCGAGGGAATCAAAAGAGCACGAGGTGAAAAATCTTTGCACTCGAGTGCAACACGTAACTTTTCATTCCACCTCAGCGAGGAAATGACTAAATGCAAAAAAAAAAACGTTTACAATCACAAGATAGGTACACTTTTATTTCAATTTAGGTATTAATTACTACATTATAACAGGTAAGTATTACAGAATAATCTTTAAATTATAACAAAATAATACTAAGGTATAATTAAGAAAATTTTAAAGTAACGTTGCTACAGTTATTTAAATTGAGTGTAATATTTTTGTTTGGTACTGTAATATTGGTGTTAGCCACTTGTGTACTGTTTTTCGGTAAACTATCTGTCATACTTAATAGTTGTACCGATTCATCGGATTCCCTTGGCGTGAATGTTGGAGAGAGAGGGAGATGGTTAGGTGTTTCATAACGGCTTATTTTTGATGTAGAAGGGCCAGTCCAAGGATCCGATTGAGGCTCTTTCAGTGTAATGGCTCCTACGATGCCTTCACATATTTTAGACTTATTTTGGATGGAATCCTCTATGTATCCCTCTACAACTGCATTGGACTTCCAGCCTCCGTGGCGCTTAAGGGACAGGAGATCAGCTCCGGAATCAGCCAAAAGTGTGGCTGAAGTTCGTCGGAAACAATGACCCGTGTACAACAGGGGTTCTGGAAGTTCAAGAAATGTTGCTATTTCTCGTGGGATACTGCCAATTTTATTAGTACCCATAGGCTGTCTAACACACTTTCCATTGCGATACTGTAGAAAAAATCGATTGATTGGAGTGTTAGGCGGGCGTAAGGCTTGATATTTCTCAACAATCGTTACGTATTCCTTGCGAATGACGAAGTTGCGGTCTCTTTTTGTCTTTGTATTAGGTAAATTAATTAATAGTAAGTCATCTGAATGTTTCTCAATGTTTTTGACATTAAGTTGTGTTAGTTCATTAGTTCGACATGCTCCGTTTATTCCAATAATAAGAACAACCTGTAACGTAAAGAGTATTGTAGTAGATAAATGAATAAAATTGATATGAACGCATAATTATGGCTATCAACATCTACTAAGTATACTATTTAATTGAGATTAATATACTTAAGTAGATACTGAATGTGCAACTGACTTACTTTTGCCGCCAAATATACGGAATCGGGTGCTTCGTTAAGAAACTTTTCAATATCAGATACTGTGAAAACCTTCGATTTTTTTGGTTGATGACCAGATGAGGCTCTTTTTAAAAATGCCACTAATTTAGGATAGGTATCGATATGTTTGTCTTTTTTCATCTTTATTGTTGCTTTTAGCATCGAATACGTACTCCATAGAGTGCTTGCTTTCTTGTTCTCGGATAATTCTATAAAATATGCCAGCAAAACGTTTTCTGAGAAAGTTTTGGCTCCTTTTGCTAGTCGCCACGTGTTGAACATATCGTACTGTTTTAAATACTTCTCGCGTGATTGTTGAGGGAGAAAGCTCATTTGCGCATTATTAACAGTTTCAGTCAATTCTGTTGGCGTCAAGCAAACTTCCTCGTCGCTAGAATCACTCATTTTAGTTTTTTCACTTGTTTTCAAGTTTCTTGTTTTTAATAAAAGGTTTAACAATGACGTGAAAAAATGCCGCGTAAAGAACCGCGTACAAAGCAAATTGAAAAAAGAACACCAAGAAGGTTCCAAGTCTGAGTTTTTAAAAAAATTAAAAAAAAGTTGTATGATATATTCGGCACCATAGAGGTAGCAGTAAATAGGTTTAATGTTTTTTTTAATTCACAAACTTAGTGCACACGATGTTCTAAATTCAATTTACTTTATCCTCTAGCGAATAAAAACGGCTTTTCCACTCAGATATTGAAGATTAAAAATACTCTTTCCGAGATGGTGGGATGAAAAGTATATTGTGGTGTCTTACGACTTCCACGCGAACGAAGTCGCGGGCAGAAGCTAGTATTCAATATTTTTGTTCCCAAGTTAGTCATATTTCTTATTTCCATAGAGTAACATCGCCAAATTAATCAAAACAGTAAAATATTTGACAGCTATATGCGACGTTGCCCACTTTCTGTATGAATGCTCTTAATAATAATATATCATAGCGCGGTTGCAATTGCGATTTTTGCATAATACACATGGTGTTATATTACTTGCTTCTGCGTGTGGTTCCACTCTCATCTTAGGAAAATTACTTCATGTAACTGGATAAAAAGTATTCTAGATAGAATACAATACTATATTCTACATAACTGTGTTTACCTTCAAAATACAGTTAGCCGTTTATGCGCAATTGAGTAACAAATATCATTGATCTTTACAAAATTCCACACCTGTAAGTAACCTATATCTATAGGTAACCGACATAGCTTGCAGAATTGCCAAAGTTAAGTGGCAATGGGCAGGACACATTGCTCGTAGAACAGATGGCCGATGGGGCTGAAAGGTTCTGGAGTGGCGACCGCGTACCGGCAGACGAAGCGTTGGAAGGCCTCCCACAAGATGGACCGATGACCTTGTAAAGGCCGCAGGAATCTGCTGGATGCGGGAAGCACAGAATCGGTCGAAGTGGCGGTGCTTGGGGGAGGCAGTTCAGCAGTGGACGTCTTTTGGCTGAAATGATGATGATGATTACTCGTATATCTATACCGTTGCGCGTTGTTTCTTTGTTTGTTGCGATTTCACGCTAAAACTGCTGAACAGATTTGGATGTTTGGCACATGGGAAGACCATGACCTGGGTAACATAGGGATATAGGATAATTTTATCCCGATATTCCCACGAAATCGCGACTTATGCGGGTGACACCGCGGGGCACAGCTAGTATTATTATAAACTGAAGTCGCTTTTCGTGTCTGTATGTATAACTGAGTTGTTCTTCTAAACTACGCGAGTTATTTTGATGTGATTTTCGCCATCATATTCCAGAAGGTGCATAAATTATGTATAAAAAAAATCTCTCACTAGAAATCGAACCCAGGACCTCTGGGTCTGAGGCAGGTGGTCTAACCCCAGTGAGGCGGTTCGGTTCCTTTCGAGTTTCCATTGTGAAATATTATTCAATAAAGGAATAGTAGAAGTTAAATAACTTGTTACAATTAAAGGTACTATTATGTGAATATAAAGTTTTGTTACCATTATGTTACGTGTAATGTAATACGACTATCCAGAATAAAATTCTGCCCTAGACCTCAGGGGCGGTTCGGTTATATTAGAGTCAACAAGCTCCATAGCGGTTCTAACTGCCCAAGGTGCGGAAGTACTCTCGCTACTTCTGAAACCTTCATAATCTTATTTACAGTTCTACTGTATCCAGTAGCAACGACCCTTAACACCTAAATATAACCTAACTTATAAACCAAGGGACACATGCGCGCAATCACTCACTGGAAGGCCATAAGTCCTTTTTCATATCCCTGTCTTGTCCGCTACCCATTCATTCGGGGCTAATTCGTAAGGACGGATTTTTGTAATGTGTAGAGTTGCCGGTTCGAGTTAGACATGCCTCAGTGGATTTTGATAGCCTGTTCTGTATCGTGTGTGCTATGCTTTAGAATTTAGATGAAATATTGGTGCTGAGTGGTTGCTATTTATTTTGATGACAGCTTTCGAATAGGTTATTGCAGTGTTGCTACTGTTATTTCGATTTGAAATGGACTTAGCGTTTGCATTTCCAGCCGGCCCCTTTGACCAAGGTAGGAAATGCAAACGCAGTTGTTCTTTACCCAGGCGTACTGCAGGGTACCATCCGCACTTGGTTGATATCCCGTCGCTGCTATCAGCGCTTTTCATCCACATTTATAATGCGCACAGACAAAGTGTAGAACTCTCTGCCAACGTCTGTGTTCCCTTCCACATATAACCCGCCTGCCTTCAAAGCAAGAGTGAATAGGCATCTTCTGGGTACGCTCGATCCATCATAGATCTCATCCATCACTTTCCATCAGGCGAGATCGAGGTCAACAGCAATGTAGCAGGTATTCAGCAATAAAAATAAAATCAAGAACTGATGATTTAAATACATCGATCATTTTAACATCGTTAAAAAAAATTTCGCGCTAATGCAGTGGTCACATTTGCGGCCTTATAATTTTAACGAATTATTTCTCCATTATTTCGACGGAGCGTCTACGCAGTCCGGAGACAACAGTCGAAATGAGCAACGGTAGTCCGACCACGCGCCATGCTAATTAGCGCGCTAAAACCCTTTGATGTACCCGGGCGATAAGTGCTAGGCAGCCCGAACTATCGCGACGATAGCCAATAATGGTTGATTACACCTGCGTATATCGTATCACTGTGCGAAGCTTCGTCACGATAGATGCATAAACGGCCCCAGCATAAGAAAATTAATGACATCGAAAACAAAGTCATCTACAGCTTGTAAAGTCTAACTTTAAGTATCATACATACAAGTAACCAAACCACTAACTAATGGCAATCTAGAGTACCCTTTATCTATTGAGTGTGTTTCTCAAAGTAGTTTAGGTGGTCGTCTGGGAGCCCCTTCATCTAAGCAACAAGAACGATGGTTTAGTATGTCAGATATGTTATTTAGATGTCTAGAGTAGATACTCCTGAGAGTCTAGAGTCAAGAGAACGATAGAGGTGGGATAATACAAGAGGGCATAGACAAGTGGGAATCGCTTTCGCGCAGTAACCACAAGTTTTACGCTCAAGCGATACGCGTCTTGCGACAGGGACTGCGGACAAAACAAATGAAAAAAGTTGTTTTGACTTTAGAGCATGCACGGGTCACCGCGACATGACCTGCGGAGCGACGGTTAAAAGAACGCGCGTGCATGTCGCTTGACGCAAGTCGCGTCGCAGATCCTATCGCTCGAAGTCGTGAACGAGGCCTCAAAACGTTTCGTATTTCAACAACGACTTTCAACAGGATTGACTTAAGAGCGTTTACGACGTACGGCATTTCATACAAACTTTCAAGCCCTTATTTTATGAAACTTCATACGCATAAGCAAGATACAAAGGTATAAAAGTTAGTTATGAACATTATCGAAAAATTGTGTTACAGCCAAATTAGACCGATTTTAAATATTCCATAGAAACAGAGATTTCCAGTAATCTGTTTTTAAATAAGACATTTCGAAAATGTTGTTAACTATCTTTTTAGACCTTTGTATCCTGTCTAAAGCTCTAGCTTTACTTTCATTTTTGACTTATCCACCATCGTTATCGCTGATAGAATATCACTTTGTCTAGGCCCTAAGGTATTGATATAATATAACGGGTATATAGTTCGGAATGTTGTTTGAATGTTAAATAATGGAAGACCCTGGTACCTACTTATTTGCCCGATTTATTTAATACTAGCTGCCCCGCGGTTTCTCCTGCATAAGTCTCGATTCCGTGGGAATATCAGGATAAATGGTATCCTATGTCTTTCTCCAAGTCATGGTTTATCCAGTTATATAGTTTAGATGATTAAATAAACAGCGTGGGCTTAAGCGTGGGTGTTAGTGACTGTGCTAGTGATAAGATAAAAGCGACAAGTTGTAACTAACTGCAGTTCACGCCAAATAACTTTGCCGCTCTGAAGTTTGGGTGTGCCAAAGTGTTCTCAGGAATGTTTCATTAAACCAATTGAAAAGCTCTTTCAAATAAAAACCCAGAAATAAAATAGAAGCCTTAAATATTCGAAAAAATAAAGAATTAAAATTTTTTTTTTAGAAAAATCTAAGATTCAGTAAGATCTAAGGTTCTAGTAAGATTTATCCACTTGAATATCTATAGCCTCCAGTAATTGGATTGTGAAAGGTAGATAACAGCCACTCAATAATATTCTGTTCAATAATATTAACTTATTTTTATAAAAATATGTCCATAACTAACATAATATATGAGCTACCAAGTTGGAACTAAATAATTTGTTAAATCGAACATGTAGAAATGTATCGAAACTTTCTAAGCGTCGCACCTCTTTTCAGGCCCTTATCCAAGTAAATATTTGTTATGTGTCCCGATATTCTCACATCTCTTCAGTTCAATTGGAAAAACAAGTAGGGCTATGTAACGTAGAGTTCCGTAGTCAGAACGATTATAACCACAGATTCAGGTTCATAGAACAAAAAGTGACACATGAGCCCAAGGGCGTATCCAGAGGGCCCCCCCCCTCCAAACGGCTTAAGGATGCGCAAAGGTAGCCCCCGAAATTCAAATTTTCTTACGTTTTGTGCAATTTGCAGGTCATTATCAGGTTGTATGTTGATCTAAATACGATTCGCGGTCGTATTAATGTTTATTTATAGAATTATAATCATAAAAGTCATCAATACAACTCGCTTTTTCGCATTAAAAGTGTACAATTTCCAAAAATATTCGAAATTGAGATAATACGCGTAACGTTTCGTATCACCAGTATTTTTCTCTTAATTAAATATTGACAAAAGAGCGTAGTTCGACATACACTCGCTAGATGGCGCATTGGTTAGTTTTAAATTGGCCGAAGTGAGAACTTGCATCGCGCGAATACTATATAACTTTTAGTTATGTTCAAACGACCGTGCAGTGCACTCGTTGTGTCTCTTCAAAAGTATACAAAAACGAAAATTTGACCCTAAGGTAAGCATTCTATAGTTTGAATCAATTCTCCCTTCAAAATTCAAAATTAAATATAATTATGTAATTATACAGTGTTTGTGATAAAGTATGAATGATACTGTCTTGATCTTTTTCATTAAAACTATATTTTTTCTAAATTTATCTAGAAAAGTATTGAAACTCAAAACGATAATTTTTTTGACTTATGTTTCGGCTACTATTTAACAAAATTAATATATAATTTTATCTTACTTTAAAAGACAGATAATGTAACTAGCAAAAAATAAAAAATAAACGTTGAAAAGATCATTATTATTAAAAATATTACACGTTAAACCTTTAAAACGCTCTCCTGTAAAATTAGTAAGTTTTGAGATTATACTTCTAAGTTCATGTAATTGTATTGAATGACTATTTCATGAAATCATGACATTTTACACTTTTGCTAACTTAAGAAGTTGTATTGTTAATTCTAATGATTATAATTCTGTAAACCCATATTTGTTACGGTCATATTTTAATCAACATACAACTTGACACTGAGCTGTCGTCTGAATGGACCGGTCTGAATGCATATCTATCAAGAAATTGTTACAATGATGAACGCTGAAGAAGTAGGCTATTATGTCCTCATTGAAAAATATTTAATCCTAAAAACAGCATCGTGAAATTTTAAGACATGGGAGACACTTCTTATCTGTCTGACACATGTGCACCTTCCTGGAATAAATACTGGATCCGCCCTTGCATGAGCGTGGCGATCACGTATTTGCGCGACGATTGCTTTTGAATAGGACGCAGCCTTAGACCATTTAATATTAAAATTTTAAAACTGGCCAATTGTCTTGATACAGAAGCCAGGTCAAGCTACCACGCCGGGGTTGCGGGTAGTCCCAAGGGGAAACCGTGGCCCCTGGCATGGCAAGGGAAGGAACACGGGTGGGTTTTAGTCAGTAAAAGTCTGACACGCCCTTCCGCTCCGCCCAGAGCGGGAGAAGTCATTGGATGATTTCCCACCCAAAAAAAAAAAAGGTCAAGCTACCACTAGTGATTTTGCTTAATGTTAAGCCAGGAAAATTAATTGTAAAGATAATTGACTACCAGTTTATGCAAATCGTCCGTTCAAATCATGATTCACGGGAAGCTTCAACTTTTCTCAAATAGATAAACTATTTCAAGTCAATACGACAGATGAAGACATAGTGCATAGTAGCAAGAACAAGTTTAGTTCATAATCAGCCTATTAATGCTTCCACTGCTGGGACACAGGCCTCCTCTCTGTGAGTGGGAGTGGGCCCTCGATTTTAGTTCACGATCTGCTAATATAACTTTCTTTCACAGAAGACTTGCAAAATTGCATATAAACCTGACAAAAATAATTTTATGAAGATGTGACTTCTTCATTTAATCGTTTTTAACGAGAGGCGCCCCACGGGTTCACCCGAATAAGTCTCGATCTGGTAGGAATATCGAATTAAAAAGTATCCTATATCCTAATCCAGGTCATGTTCCAGGGTAAGTATTATATGATATAATTACAAAATAACTAATATTTACAAGATATAACAACTGAATCTATAATTATATTTGATATAATGATCAGTTAATATAATAAACGATTGATATAATTTTATAATAACTAATTTTTATAATCATAACATACATTTAATATAAAATCTTTCGTTATACCACTGAAAAGACATAAAACCTATTTAGACTAATATGTAATTTCTATCATAGGTAGTTAGTAACCTGAGTAGATATACCTAGTAATTGATTACCACCTGCCATGATGGTCACTCGCTACGCTCGCTCGCCTTCGCGCTTTAATGGTCAATGTTTTAACCTAACCCAACCAAAATGAGCCACCAACCAACAATAGAGGGGATCTGGCACTCGGCGGCCTCTGCCGCAGCACGCTCCCTACGGTCGCTCGCCTTCGCGCGTTAATGGTCACTGTTCTAACCTCACCTAACCTAATCCAAATGATTCACCAATAATAGAGGGGATCTGGCACTCGGCGGCCGCTGCCGCGGCACGCCCCCTACGGTCGCTCGCCTTCGCGTGTTAATGGTTACTGTTCTAACCTAACCTAACCTAATCCAAATGATTCACCAACAATAGAGGGGATCTGGCACTCGGCGGCCGAAGCCGCGGCACGCTCCCTACGGTCGCTCGCCTTCGCGCGTTAATGGTCACTGTTCTAACCTAACCTAATCCAAATAATTCACCAACAATAAAGGGGCTCTGGCACTCGGCGGCCGCTGCCGCGGCACGCTCCCTACGGTCACTCGCCTTCGCGCGTTAATGGTCACTGTTCTAACCTAACCTTACCTAACCCAAATGATTCACCAACAATAGAGGGGATCTGGCGCTCGACGGCCGCTCCCACCTTAGCTTCTAACCTAACCTATCCGAGTCGGATTGCTTTGAATCGGGGTGTACTGTTTACCATAATGATGGTATCAATATATATTTTAAACGATAGGTCTAATGATTTTCGATTAAATAAACGTTATATCCAATAACGTTATACGAAATAAGTTTTAGAGTATATAAATGTTATATGTACAGAAATTATATCAACAGTTAGTATACCTCACGTATATTATATCTTGTGAACGTTATTGAAATGAAAATATACCAAATAACTTTATATGATATGAGACGCACCCCATGTTCCACCCATGTGCAAAATTTCATCCAAATCCGTTCAGCCGTTTTAGCGTGAAAACGTAACAAAGAAACTCACTTTCGCATTTTTTATATTAGTTGGAGGATTTCTTTTTTGAATACGGAACCCTTTAAGCATGTCATACAGCTATCAAAAATACTTCCCAGGAATTGGGAGTAGCGACAACAAATAAAATTTCTGCGAGCTCTAAGAAAATTGGCAAAGTTTTTCGACAACTATTCCCTATGTGGCCTACGAGGTGATTTTGTAATCCAGACTTCTTGGAATCCCTAGAGTAATGAACCTGATCGCTTTCGATTTAGCATTTCTTGTAAGAATTGAGAGTAGTCCTATTTGTTAGCACTTTTTCGACACTTAGTGGTTGCCTTGACAAACTGCTTTGCTCGGAAAATGTGCTGCCTAAAAAGATTACATTAGAATGTTTTTGTTAGGGGGACTAAGTAATAACAGCCGTACGTGTCGATCGATCAGGTTAAGCTACGCTTGCTGCGGTTGGTCCGTGAATGGGTGACCATCTTTACATACCAAGACCCCTCCGTGCCTCGGAAAGCATGCACCACTATTGTATTGGGGTCATCCTGTAAGGATAATGGGTGTAATAAAAAAATTAAGCCGTTGGTCCTGGCTATCATTTGAAGATCATTGACAAAATTCAAAAAATTCAAAAGTCATTTATTCAAACTAGGCTGAGAATCAGCACTTTTCGAACGTCAAAATTACATCAGTCCCCCAAAAACGCCCGCCCTTCACCACTTCCTAGTGCTTTTAGCTGGGAAGAAGAAGTGGCGCAACAAACTCCCCAGCAGCACAGCTGTCTGTTCAGTTAGAAAAAAAATGATTTTATATTATAGTATGCAAAATAATGACTACGCAACACAAACATTATTTAAATTAATAGCCATAAGTCAGCTAGCACACGCCAATATACCAACCAAAAACATCGAGAACTATACTCAGGCAGAAATAAAAAAATAAAAACGAAATGTAAACAATATCTAAATAAAAGCCTCCAGGCATTCAGGGAGTGCCCGCTGACATATAGCTGTAACTGGAAGTTATAAATGATAAACTAGGACCATCGAAGAATTTTATAAGTAAACAGTTAATTACTAATAATAATAACAAAACCATGATCAGCAATCACCACAAGCAGCACCCGTTCACGAGTATAACGCAAAGACAGTTGAGTTGTAGGTCGTCAGAAGCCCGAAAGTTTGACAACCAGTCTTACCATGGGGTATAGTGTTACCCAGTTACTCGGTTGTGTTGTGAGGTTAGATAAGTAGTCGCTCCATGTAAAATACTGGTATTCTGCTTTATCCGGTTAGACTGGAAGCTGACCCCAACATAGTTGGGAAAAAGCTCGGCAGAGGATGATTAGAATGTTTTTATAAGATCAATACTGTCACGTGTCGATAGCTTCGATTGACCTAAATGTGCACAGAAGTAAGGCTTTTAATAATTATCATAAATAATAATTTAGTTTGATTAATACATAGGATACTTTTTATCCCGTACGTTCCCGTGGTACGTCCCCATAATATCCGACCTCCACGCGGGCAAAGGCGCAGGCGAAAGTTACTACTAGATTCTTTTTGGCGTATAAGGAACTACTCACACTTATTCAGCTCTATTCAGCTTATGCCCATAGAGAACAACGATTTTGTATGGAGACGCGCACGCATCCGTTCAGCTTTCTGCGTCTATTCAGCTTTCGCGGCAAACAAGTATAAAATGAGGACGAATGTGTTATTATCATGCGAGCGCTATAGATAGAGTTCAGCGCTGTTCTGCCACGCTCAGCGCTGTTACTGTACTGTGCTGTACGCGGCTGATAGAAGCACAACTGTATAAGTGTGACCAAAATCGTTCAGCAAAACGCGAAAGGAGCTGAATATGTGTGAGTAGTTCCTAAGTGCCCAAATACATTGGCAAGACCTATAAAATACATCTGGTACAGAAATCTTCATGTGTTTACAAGCTTATATTTAAAGAACCGTGGAGAAATCTGGAGTTACTTAATAGAAGGCAGAATATCGTAGCAAAGACTTGAACTAAAGCTGTCTGAAACTTGATCTTCACTTCAGGAGTTTGGGTATGAATAAGTCAAGGTATAAACGATTTAAATATAGCCGTTGTATTATTTGGACGGCAAATTTTACACAGAATTGTGTTGGTCGAACTGCAATTGCTACTAATAATTGCTCAAAACAATTCTTTGAAAAACAACACTTAGGTACAGACGCCAGCACATCAAGTTACTCTTTAATAGATTTTCAACTTTATTGCTAAAGAATAAGGTTGGAAAATGGTTCAATGTTGATTGGGAAAATTTGACAGATTGGAGTAGGTTGATGTGCTGGCGTCTGTACAATTAAATAATGTGCGATGATGCCGGAAAACTGTGACCTGTCGCCACAAGAACGGTCAAGGTTACCTAGAGCGGGGGTTTTGACTCCAACCCATTTACTTTTTGTGGGACAGTGAGTAATATTAATTTATTTTTCTATATTTTTTATTTTAGGTTTATTTGGTGGCCATTTATTTTACCATAATTAAATCAGGAATAAGAATAAACTGTAGGTACATTTTGTCTTCGCAATTAAATCTTACACAAGTACGTCAGAGCTTGTCCTATTCTAACTCGAATGTACAGATTTTCTGGTCTTATTGTTAGTTCAATTACTGCTTTTAGCGAAACGATAGTAAGGCTACATTTGTGCCTAAGTATTGAAGGAAAAACTGTTGGTTCTAGAAAGTTCTACAACTTTTCTAAGGTTTAAGAGGATAGTTACACAGATGGGTACTTTGGCGTTGGAACTAAAGTTTGAACGTAATAATAGGGTACTTTCCGTGGTACGCGGCAGTGGTGACAAAACCAGTATAAGCTGACCTCTAATTCTATTGAAAGTCCGTACTACGCTATACCAGTTCAAGGTCAAAGTGTTAACACTGACATACGGCCTACTTTGCCTACTTTCAGAAATAAAATCACGTTATTTTGTACAAAAATGGTGCGTTTGTTACGTAGGTTAACTAAAGTATTATTATAGTTCGTATAAGGTGTGCGTATACCATTTTCCTGTTAAAAAAGCTACACGTGTAGACATTGCTCGAAGTCGCGTGACGTGCCTGATTTCCCGTGCTATGTCTGGCGACACCAATAACTGTGAAAAAGGTTGGGAGACAAGATGTCTGCCTGATGACGTATAAGTATTCCTATTTAACATAAAGTTATAGTGACAATGCGACATATTTGTCAAAATATTACAAAATGTGCTGTTTAATAATACAGAAAATAAACTTATAAAATTGCATGTCGCCTGTTAGTTTTTACCCGACTGCCCCAGAAGGAGGGTAATGTTTTTCGAGAGTATGTATGTATGTATGTATGTATGTATGTCTATTTCTTTGGCACGCTCTGTAGCCTAAACGGCTGGATGGATTTTAACATAGGAGGTGTCGTTAGATTCGTCTTAATTGTAGAAGTGTCATAGGCTATATAATATTTATATATTGCATCTGCAAATACAAAAAAAAGGGAGGGGAAGCTTTTTTTTAAAATAAATTATAACAATATTGGTATCAAATAAAAGCCGAGTCAATGCCAAATTTAGATATATTAATAAAACTAAAAAGCTTGAAATAAAGAAAATTATTCAAAAAACAAAAAACCCGACTGCAAAAACGCATAACTGAAAAGAGAAAAACAAGCATTATAAATTAATCTATAGAATTTTGGTATCGCAGGCGGGGACAAACAAAACTTACACCATATATCCGGTTATTAGTTTGTCCCCGCCTGCGATACCAAAATTCTATAGATTAATTTATAATGCTTGTTTTTCTCTTTTCAGTTATGCGTTTTTGCAGTCGGGTTTTTTGTTTTTTGAATAATTTTCTTATTAAATCGATTCCTAGAGACACGTAATGCGGGATATTTGTAGTAAAACATGGCTTAAAACCGTAGCTTAAAACAAAAAAATAACAACTGCAATCGCATCGTGAATGTATTAACGCGATCCGCCACCTAGTTTAAAAGCTTTACCAACATAATTGAGTGGACTTGACCTTGAGCAAACTTATCAATCCTTACCAAAGTTCAAGGTCACTCCAAACCTCATTAGATTGTGGTCAGAAATATAATATTCGACGTTCAATACCTTAAGATTGAAGTCTCAATGGTTGAATGGCAATTTAATAATGATGAGACTTGAAGGTTGAATTTAATTTCAGTTTGATTTTTTTGGCAATTTGATTACTTTTTAGTTCATGCTAATAATGCAGACTATGCTAATACTTTTAGAAAGGAGGAATGATATGGCGGCTGTACACTCCTGTCCAAGTGTTCTCGCTAGGTCTCGCGAAAAAGTCTCGAAAAAGGCTTCAGCCCGAGCCACACTCTGGCTGAACCCCTCGCTCGAGAGTTTTGTGTATGTGCACCCTTGCCTAGTTCAGTTGAAGTTGTGAACCCGACAGGATGAACGCAAACATTGAACATCTTCTCTGTCAATCGACGCACCAGCAGTGACAAGAGCGATAGCGAGCGCTGTGGCGGGCACGATTAGATGACCACAGTGCATCGCAAGTTCTTGTTGCGGGCAGTAGAGGGTGGTGTGTAACCATAAAGCCTCATTTATATGGTGCAAGTTTCTGGAACGTTCAAGAGCAATTCAATTATTACCATTCAAGAATTGCATGCAAGTGCTTCCACACGTGCGATTTCCATAAAATAGCACACAATAATTGCATGCGACTTCTGTTTACGCAAAGGCATTGCACGGCGATTATTGCATGCAAGTTTTGCCTCGTCTTAACACAGAGTTGCACGTCCTTGTACATTTATTTCAGGGTTTCTTACCTCAAAAAAGCAGCAACGATTAACAGTCCTTCATTCACCGCACTCATGTTTGAATGAAAGAAAATTTTCATGACAGAATTGAATGCAATTTTATTGTACGTGCAATATTGTATTGTACACCATTTTTACACCTATACCAGTTTTGAACAGCAACAAAATTGCCCGTATCGTGCTGCACGTGTTGTTTAGATGGTACCAGTCAAATGCCGCATCAATTTTATGATACGCAATAAACTTGCACCGAGTAAAATGGAGCTTCCACAGGATAACGGTAGCTTGCTAGCTATATTTGAATTCTGAATTCAAATATAACTTTGGATTCATCCTTCCCTGTAACTAGTTGAGGTAGAATAGTTGTGGCGATGGAATGTATGTAAATTACTCATCATCATCATCATCATCAGCCTATTAATGTTCCCACTGCTGGGACACAGGCCTCCTCTCTGTGAGAGGGAGTGGGCTGTAATCTACCACGCGGGCCCAGTGCGGGTTGGTAGATGTCACATGTCTTCAAATTTTTGATTCTGACATGCCGGTTTCCTCACGATGTTTTCCTTCACCGTTAAATTTTAAATTATTAGAGATTATAAATTAAAGTGTAGGTGAACTCGAGACAAGCTTGACGCCTACAGACAGGATTGGTCCACACTAGCTCAAAACAGAGAGGAGTGGAAAGGAGAAAGGAAGGCCTCTGCCCTGCAGAGGGACAACACAGGCTAAGAATAAATAAATAAATATGAACTCAGTCCCGTCACGATAAGCGGCCATCATAGCCACAACACTATGGACGTAAGCGGCGATTTCATAATTTATTTGACGTTCAGCGCTCGCTTTAGCACCCGCGTAAGTTCCTGACTCTAGACGAACCCCATCGCGTTTATTTTGGAGTCTCGTTATATTTGGTGCTCCGTATAATTGAAGTGGATTCAATTTTAGATGAAGCAGTACTTTTCGTGTTCTTAATTAGTTTTTAACCGACTTCAAAAAAAGGAGGTTCGTCTGAATGTATTTGTTTTTTTATGTTCGTCAATTGTGGACCGATTATGAACATTCTTTTTTCGTTTGGTATAGAAAGCTTGCGCGGTGGTTCTATATGAATTTTATTAACTTGGCTTGGGTAGTTTTTGAGTTAGCTTCCATAATACGTATTTAATCCACTTTGTGTATCTTGATGATGTTATAATACTTCCTGTCACTGTTGTTTTACATAGCAGGTAGTGGTATATACAAATTGGTGTAGGGTAGGTACAACAAAAAGAACTGAAAAAAAAAACCACTGGCTTCCAAAAAAAACACAAGTGAAAAATAACTTTAATTTACGAAGTAAACTTTAGTTTCTTTGGATCTACAGGGTGTTAAAGTAATTGCGTGCCATAGCTTAAGGGTAGGTTCAGTATCGATAAAGGAACCGAGGAAAAATAAAAAACAAAAATATATTGTAAGATCAACTTTTTAAATTTGTAGGTTTTAATTTTGAAGGAGATTACGCACGCTAAAGTAGGAAGATGAAATACTTGGAATTGTAATATTTACATACCTAGTTACCTATTCTTCACTCAGCGTTATCGAAGTGTTCAGGCGTAGGTATTTCATTGCGTTCGATAGTAGGTAGGTAGGTAACTCTAGGAAATTATGAATTAGCATTTAAACAAAATAAAAACATATTTTAAGCAATTTTCTAATCAATTCTAAACGATCGCTATTTAATTAGTAGGTACCTACTACATTAGTTTCATCATAGGATTATTTTCGTTTTATTTTTACTTTTTTTAAAGGTATTTTATTTTTATTTTTTACGGGTTCCTTTATCGATACTGAACTCACCCTGAAGCTATGGCATGCAATTACTTTAACACACTGTATATTTTAGATTTTTTCCACTGACATCCGAAATGAACGTTATTTTTCACTTTGTAGTGTTTTTTTGGAAGCCAGTTGTTTTCCTTCACAACACATTTTTGAGTACCTACACAGTTTGAGGTTCTGTTTGTAGATGAGTTTGTTTTTTCGGTTTCCGCTTCGTTTTTTTTTTGACAGTTACTGTATGAAGTCAACGAAGTCCACACTAATTATATAGCCAAGGTAATATATTCCTAAACCCACGAACAAACATTGCATAAACCAATGAACTTACCTATGCTTAGCATCCCAAAAGCAACGACGGACAGTGACCGATCGACGAGAAGTTTCGGTCGCAACGCTGTCAAAGTTACCGAAAGTTCGGACACAATGCAACGTTTCAGGAAGTTTTAGGTATTTGTTTAAGCATTTTAACACTTTGTATTTCAATAATGTATTAAACACAGTTTCGCGGGTACTTAAGGCTAGACTTGCATAGACCACTACAAATAGAAATAAAATATATAATTTTAATTTTGAGTACAAAGGGCAGTACCTTTTTACATACTTTATTCTTAAGAATTTTCTTTCAGCTGGCCTGCGATAAAGGAGAAATGAAAAAGAAATGTGTTATGTGCATTGATATATTAAAAAGAGGAAGATATGTTACGCGCTAACATCGCAATCAGCCTACAGTTACCGATAGACAAGAACAGAGATAGGAGACGGCACTGTCGTGCGAGCGAAATCGCGTTAGCTGCCGAATGTTGGCCGAATGTTTTAGCTCTAGTACTCGTCGCCAATAAGTCTCGCAACTCGCGCATTATGTGCGTATCGTGTCTGTCACGCATGTTTGAATATCTATCTCGATCTCGAAGCAAACATTAAATAATTTTATAACTTTCAACAAATAAGCATTTTTGGCTGTACTTACGAGTGGTAAGTGATCCCGTGTGTCTTATTTTTCTTCCTTGTATTATTAAAACATGATTTAGCTGCATAAGAAGTCATTTTGATCCGTATTTATCACACAAAAAACTGTAATTATGGAGCTGTTTGATCAACGATATCCCGTGCGCGACTGAGTGCCGACTACGGGCCATCACGTAGTTTGATAGGACCAGGCGCTGTTACTAAGTCCCGTATCCACCGCTTTTAATACATCAATGGTTATGTCCTTATTTTTTTGCTAAAAAGGTAAAAAATATTTACACATAAAATATTAATTCTTATCACTTCGCGTAATAACAATTTAATTTGTCACCACCAATAAAAGAGGTTTCCCTTATTTCTCTTATTTTTCTTCTGAAAACGCTTCCCGTTACGAGGGTGTTTCGTAATAAATTTAAGGAATGTGTATGGGAAGATAATACGTGAACATACTGTTAATGCTCATTCTATATAATGTGCACCCTGTATAGTCCATAAAATACTGAGGGAATCCGCTTTTCTTTTGTTATGATGACTTGAAATGATATCCTCATAAGAAATGTGTGCTGAGTTGACAAATCCAAAGATTTGCTCTTAGGTATTAACATTATTTTGTTGTAAATAGGAATCAATAAACTCGAATTTTCTTTGACAACATTATAGCTTCTAGAATGATTTTTTCAGTGCCTCGTTGGTCTAGTGGTGGCAAGCGCTACTACTGAGCATGGTTTCGCTTCGAACTGCTAACTTAGGCTTTCCACTCCAGGATGCACCCTGAAACATGCAGTATGTAGTAAACACGTATACGTATAACATTATAAAAAGTGTGCCTACTTCCAACTTATCTACACTGTGGCTTATTTTCTTGTGAACAATATGCACAGAAACCAAAGTTTTCTGATATTTGGGTAAGCTTTTAGTTTCAGTTGAAGCATTATAAATGTGTTTATGTGCATAATACATGGGAGGGGGCAATGTGTAAGGCGTTACAATGCAGATTGTTTATTCAGTTGTTGACTGCATCGTTAGTCTATTTGTTGCAAGAGCAACTGCTGAATATGAGGACCCGGGTTCAATGCCCGGATCAGGCAGGTTCAGGTTTTTTCATCTGAAATTTCTCAGTACCAGCCTGGAGTCTGGATTTGCGCCCAATTAATGGCAATAGGCTCGCCCCCTAGTATATGGAACTTAAAACATATCTGGCGAAATATGGGTTGTACTATAGGTACACCTCTGCCCAACCCTTTGGGGAATACAGGCGTGATGTTACGGTTTAGTACAATAAAATTTCCACATAACAATTAATTACTCGTACTCGTGTGGTTCAAAAGTAAATCACCCTTTAACCACATAATTACAGTACCTCTACCATGAGTTGCCATCGAAATTTACTCGCTAGCGCTAGCGTATTAACCCGTTCAGTGCCGGGAGCCCTCCTGGTTCACCTAGTCGCATATGGAATACCGGGAGCCCTCGCGGTGGGCTCATTTTAAATGTTGTCTTTTCTTAGCGAATACAGCTGGCATTATAAACTGTGAGAGTAAAATCTGATATTATAATTTATAATTTAATTACTCGTATCAATAAAAAAATTGCTCACTGTTACAAATATTCACACAAATTAACTTCGTTTTACAGTGGTTTATAATACGGTTTTAAACCTAATGCCGTAGACCGTCAGCGATGGTTAACTTTAGCGCAAACGAAATGCCGGTGACCCTCCCGGAGGGTTTACTTCCAATATGTATGGCGGCATGACGTATGAGCTCTATGAAAAGCGGGTGGAGTTGGAAGTGTTGACGTAGATCAAACTGATTTCGATAATGCTCGCACCATGAGTTTTACGGAGTCTCATGCAGGCGCTAAGGTAAGCTCGATAGATCGTGTCACCTACAGTGTGACCATTTCATAAATGGCGAATCTGCCACAGACTGGGCAAAAAAACTGCCAAAATCTGCCACACTTGGCGCCAAAAATGCCAAAAATATGCCTTCATGGAAACGGAAAAAATAGACACAAATTCAATGAAATATCATTAATCAACAAAAATACACACATCAAAAGTGTCTAGGGATCAAGCATTTTTATGCGGATTTCTTGAGATTGAGATGTGGCTTTGTAATAAATTTATGATTTTATAAATTTATATGGATCCTTTTTGGTGCATTTCATAATTTGAATCAGGAACTGTGAATCAAATTCGAGTAAAAGATGAAAATCAGCTGTCAATATTTTCCCTATAAAAACATACAACGCATTGAAGACATTATTAGTGCTACTGTTTCCCTACTACTGATTAAAACCAACGTTATTATGGAGCAGCGACGTCATTTAAGCAGGGAAGAAATGCTCAGAGCCGTGGGAATGATAGAAGCTGGTTCCCGGCAACGTACTGTGGCTTTAGCTCTGAATACAAGTCAGAGTGTTATCAGTCGACTTTGGACACGTTACCGAAGCACTGGTACCGTGGCTGAGCGCCATGGAGGACGGTATCGCTGCACCACACGGAGACAAGACCGATACATTCAAATCTTAGCTCGAAGAGCTCCAACAATAACCGCCATGATGTTAGCCGTGAGGCTTCATCACTCTTCAGGGAACTTAATTAGCGACCAAACAGTCAGAAACCGCTTGCATGAAGTGAACCTTCATTCCCGAAGACCGCTACGGGTACCACCTATAGCAATGCACAATCGTAGGATTCGATATCAATGGGCTCTTGAACACAGAAATTGGGCAGAAGAACAATGGCGTTTCGTGTGCTTTTCTGATGAGTCTCGTTTTGGTATGAGACCGGATACAAGACGTATACGACACTGGAGAACCCCTGGACGCCAACAGCGATTAAAATCCTGCCAGGAAGTCCATCCTTATAGTGGTGGAACCATCATGGTATGGGCGGGTATTTGGATCGGCGGAAGAACTGAGTTGATTTGGATCAGAGGCAACCTCAACGCTCAAATTTATGCTGAGACGATTGTATCAGACGTCATCGTTCCTCTACAAGTGCAAATCGGTCCCTTATTTCAGTTAATGCATGATAATGCACGACCGCACACCGCAAGAGTTGTAAGACAGACTCTCGCCGCAGCTAACATCAATGTCCTGCCCTGGCCTGCTCAGTCGCCAGACTTGAACCCGATTGAGCATGCATGGGATATGCTACAGAGAAGAGCTCTGCCGAATATGGAGGGTATCCAGTCGCAAGAAGACCTTTTTTTGTTGTTGCAACGAACATGGGCGGCCATTCCACAGCGTGATTTGGATGAACTCATTTTGAGTATGCCAAACCGATGTTCTTGTGTTGTTAGTGTTCGCGGTAGAAACACGGATTATTAATTGTTTAAGTTACCCAATAAAATTTTAAAGAAAACTGTTATTTCAGTCTTTTTTTCGAACTTTAATGTTAGTGGTTCAAATGTCAAAAATCCCTTTATTAGGAAAATGGCAAATTTCTTTATTAATGCAAAGGTGACTTGGTTTATCGTTACTGTGACAAACGAAAACACTTTATTTGATGAATCCTTAAAGAAAATTTTAATTAATATCAATCAGGAGAAAAGTTATTGCAAAAATATATGTTGATCCCTAGACACTTTTGATGTGTGTATTTTACAATTTTCTTATGCATTATTATACCTAATAATAATAAAAAAAGGAAAATTCTAATAAGGTTATGTGAATTTCCTTGAAGTCTTTTAAATCTGCCAAAATCTGCCACTTTTATAAATCGTCAGCAGGATCTGCCACAGACAACATTTTGGAGCGAAATCTGCCAAAATGGTAGAAATCTTCCACACTGGTCGTCTAGCTAACTTCATTCTTATGTTTTGTTTCTATCTTTCTCAGTAATAAGAAGAGGGAACGGCTCATATGATCAAAACGTCACATAAGTAGTGATGTGTCGGGAGAATATTCTCACACGGAGAATATTCTCGGATCGAGAATGTTCTGCAATATTCTCGAATATTCTTTTCGACGGAGAATATACGAGAATTTAAAAATGGAAGTAAAATTGCTAAATTTTAATACAATAAGTTTCGATTTCAAGGTCTAAAGTAAACTTCTATTGTTGTTATTTATACTTTACTCGAAAAAACGTTACTGTATTATGTTTCGGACTGGAAATGGCGCCGATTCTCTTGTACACCGAACTAAACTATCACTAAACACTATGACACACTTGTGTCACTTTAGTCTATTTCAGAATGGGAAATCCTCGTTTGACAGGACTAAACTAAATTTTGGTGATTTTTAGTCTAGTTTAGAGGCATTTGTGACAAGAAAATCGGCACCAATAGCGACTCCACGTGGTACTTATTTGTCCTACCCCGTGATTTTTTTTAGAGTTGGAAGGGCGCTGGGGGGCACTCTCGACGTGTTTTATACGTAAGTTTTCACTTTTTGTATGGAAAATATGAAAAATGTTTGCTTACATGATGAGTTTTAAGGGTTTATGAGTTTCATAAAGGGGGTCGAAATTTTCATTATTCTGCGATAGGGCACACTTTTTTCGAAATATTAGCAAAAGAAAAGAAAAAAAAGACAGTACTGTTTTTGCATCCGAAGTCGAGGTGTTGGTGTGATTTTTAAAACCCATAAACCCTTAAACTCAACATGCAGGTAATCATTTTTAAAATTTTCCTTGATATTTTTCATATTTTCCATACAAAAAGTAAAAATTTCATATAAAACACATCGGAAAAAACCCCCAAAACTCAACATGTAGGTAACTCATAAAGATCGGAGACGCTACGCTCGAAGTTGTAGACGAGTATGTTTACCTAGGACAAACTGTCCAGCTAGGTAGGTCCAATTTCGAGAAAGAGGTCAATCGTCGAATCCGACTCGGCTGGGCAGCGTTCGGGAAGCTACGCAATATCTTTTCGTCCCACATACCACAGTGTCTCAAGACGAAAGTCTTTGACCAGTGCGTGTTGCCAGTGATGACTTACGGCACTGAAACGTGGTCGCTCACAATGGGCCTTATTAGAAGGCTAAAAGTCACCCAAAGAGCAATGGAGAGGGCTATGCTTGGAGTTTCCCTACGTGATCGAATCAGAAATGAAGAGATCCGCAGGAGAACCAAGGTAACCGACATAGCCCGAAGAATTGCCAAACTTAAGTGGCAATGGGCAGGACACATTGCCCGCAGAACAGATGGCCGATGGGGCCGAAAGGTTCTGGAGTGGCGACCGCGTACCGGAAGACGTAGCGTTGGAAGGCCTCCCACAAGATGGACCGATGACCTTGTAAAGGCCGCAGGAATCCGCTGGATGCGGGAAGCACAGAATCGGTCGAAATGGCGGTGCTTGGGGGAGGCCTATGTCCAGCAGTGGACGTCTTTCGGCTGATATGATGATGATGATGATATTTTCCATACAAAAAGTGAAAAATTCCATATCAAAACACGTCGACGTTGCCCCCCTGCGCGCCTCCGGCTCTAAAAAAAATTCCCAAGGTAGGGCAAACAAGTACCACATGGAGTCGCGATTATCAAATTCGATTTTAGTTGCGTCAAAATTATTTTTGATTGTTATTTTGTTTTTAATTATTTGCACCATAAACCTTTCTTATAATGTTGTTTTCTTATTCATTTTATTAATGCTGATTATTTTAAACCAATAAAGTTCGTTTTAATACAGAAATCATACTTTAACATTACTACCTTAGGAAATTTAAGAGAATTTATGAGAATTTTCTCGAAAATATTCTCGGGAATGTTCTGGCTCAGGAGAATTTACTGAGAATTTAAGTTGAGGTGTAGTTTATTTTAAACTCAAACTTCGTAAAACGTTCAAATGCACTAAAAACTATTAGTCTAAAAAAAATACCGATTCAATACAGTCATCCAATTTTTTAATTCTCATAAGTTCCCTACCAAAAGAATGTTCTCGAGAATTTAACAGCAAAGTTCTCGCAAGGAGAATATTCTCGAGAATTGCCCATCACTACACATAAGGTATCGCTATGGTAACAATGTTATGACAGTCAATAAATATCATGAAACAATCCGACTAAATAGAAAGGTTGGCAGTTAGTGCACCTTTTTATGGTATTTAGGGGTTGTTGAATTTTTATTCCTTATAGGTAATAATTATTTACCTCTATTCAATTTGTAATTTTGTTGACAATGTGTGATTCGCGGCGTTATTTATTTAAATTAAAAATGAACTATGTTTACAATAATAGTGTTGCGGACGGCAGAGGTACCTACAGTACCGCAGGCAACCTGGGACGATCTCCCACTGATATTTGATGTGCGCTCCCTGCTAACTGACCCTCGGTGAATCCGCTGGCTGCACAACCACCACGGACCCCTGAATACGTACCTAGGTTGGGTACCATAACCCACAGTGACCACGATGAGGACTATCTTGAGGCAGCGAAATAAAACACTGATTTACTATCTTGAATGATTCCGGAGAATTCGGCTTTTCTTGGTATGTTTCTTCTTTGGTGGCTGAGCTCCGTATTTAAGTGTATTATCTAGGGCTGAACTGCGACTGAATTGCCCACAAAATGGTACCTACGCCTTTTATAGTAAGTAAATCCGTTAGGATATTGTGGTGCAAGCCGAATTCTTGGAATTGTGCATTTATTTATTTCTTATTAGAATTTCTTACAATCTTTGTAGATTATTCGTATAAAACACTATACAATTAATTAACTTATGTAGTTAAAACTTTTAGAACAAATCGGTCCCGTCGGCGTCGCCGGCAAATAGAATATTTTGTAAGAGAACTAAATAAGATAGTTTCTTGAAATTTACGTTCTTCCAGTCGTTGGCCTCCAAATTTTGGGGCCACTAACATATTCCATGCTAAATAATCTCTTCCAGACATTATTTTGCCTTTAATATACCTAAAAACGTATATAATTTGAATGTAAACATGTTTCACACGTCAAAATGGTAGTGAGCAACGTAACTACTATCGCAAGCGTATTTTTCGATAGCGTCTGTCGATTTAGTGACTCATGGTGCCGTTTTGCGTTAGTAACGTTAGCGACTATCGAATAGATTACGTTAGGTTTCTTACCTATCGAAAACTATAGTGCTCTTGGAACAAATTTTAATTCTTTCTGTGACCGCTAGGGGCGCTGTACAATATCTTTTCATATAAATCATTTACGGGGACGCTAGCAAGTTTTGACATTATCGAAATGTATTTGATTAACGTTAATACGCTAGCGAGTTTAACGCTAGCGAGTAAATTTTCGATGGCAACTCATGGTAGAGCTAAAATACTTTCGTTCAAAGTTCCAAAGTTAATCGTTTCAGCTTTCGCCACAAAATTCCGAAAAACTTCAATTTGTTTTATATTCAAGTTTGGAAACTCTAATTAACGATGTTTTTACTAACGAGCTCATGTTTATTTGAATTGTTATACTATAAAGTGGAAACTATGAAACATCTTATAAATCGGTTTTGTTTTGAAAACATAGTAAATAAAGGTATTTCGACGAAACGTAGTTTTCGTTGAAGCAAAAACGCTCATCAACCTTCATTGCGTTTAATTTGGAAAATAGTTTAAAGTTACATTATTGGAGTTTTGACCCTTTTGTTAGTAACTTTTAAAAGTCAAAATTGTAGTTACAGACCTATTTATCAGTACCTACCTGCTTGATTTTAATTTAGGCCTGAAAGCATTTTTAGGTTTTAATTCGTGGCTCATTTGTGACACATTTTTAACCCCCGCCAATGAACTTCTTAACTATTTTTGATGAAAATCTGTTCACCAATTTTGAAGATTTAATCATTGCTTTTCTGATTGCTATAGGGATCTCTGCCATAAAATGGTAATTTATTAGAAAAAGTGGTTTAATCAGTGTTTATAAAAAAAATACCGTCTCTAATCATTTCGAAATTGAAATGGAAAACAAATTATTACGCCTTTTTTTTGCGGTCACTTTCAATGAATGGACTTGGTTCAAAGTGAACTTTAAAGAATAGCACTACAACTGTCAATCCTTTCGTCCACAGTCAATGTCAAGTTGGTACAATCTCAAAGGCACTAAAGTACCTAACTTAGTACTGAATTCAATATCGTGTCGCAGCGGCTTTTAGTCCCTACAAATTGAATGCGGGGTTTTTTCTGACGATCTGACGCATAAGTGTAGTTCAGTTTTATAATGTTTTAAAAATATGAAAATCACAGAATGTTTAAAAAAACTCAAATTATGATTTTTGTCATGCTTTTAAGAAGTACTTAAACATTTGAACCTTAGTTCACCCTTAGTATGCCTTGATATCACATAATAATTTATATGAATACCAAATAATTATGGTTGATGGCGGCGTGCGCAGCGGTAGGATTCAATGACCTTTTCCTTGGCTATTACGTGTATAATCCTGGTAGTACTTTCCCGTGAATATTTTCCGCGCGATGAAGCCGCGTGCTAAAGCTAGTTTCAGATATAAAAAGATTTTAAAAGAGTGCTGGTGGTCCAGTGGTAACAGCCGCAATTTACGAGTTGTATGTCATATGTTGGAACCCAAACAGGCGCTTTACTTTGTGTAAATTACTTCATCACCACTGCTCTCAAAACAGTGAAGGAAAACATCGTGAGGAAACCGGCATGTCTTAGAACTGAACATTCAAATATATATATTATGACATCTACTAAGCCGCACCGGGCCCGCGTGGTGGATTACGGCCCATTCCCTCTAATCAAGAGGAGGCCTGTGTCCGTGTAGATTCTAAGCGCGTTACCACTAGACGGTAGATGTTTCAGAAATTCTATACACAAGTTATATTTAAGGGAGGTCACGGAATATGGGGTTATTATGACACCTAGCACTTCACAAAGAGATTTAGTTTAGTAGTTTAGTTCGTATAATTAAGAGACATGTCCAGGTCAGCTTAACTAAACCTGTGGGCGTCGATTTATGGCTGGATATATTTTACAAACAAAAAGTTGTGGTAGACTAGGAGTTTAGTAGTCACTCCCACAGTCCTCTAACGCCTTGCTAAGTCGAGACTTGATAATGATTTACTATGCTCAAGAAACTTTTGACTTAACTAGTTATAACACAAAAACCGTTCGTTTTACACAAACCACGGGTGTTTGGGTGATACAAATACAGTAGCTATATTTTTTCACTGCCAAATAGAGCCAATTTCAGTTATCTCCTACTTTTCGAGGTGCATCGGTACCAGTTACCAACCGCCTAGGGCTTTTAGGCATGGAGTTGACGTCTGATCTCAACGTAGGATTAACCATCGAGTCAAAAGCACAAACTGCAGCCAAGAAGCTTGGCATCCGAAATAAGATGCGGCGATACTTCACATCTGGACAGCAGCCGAACGTAAATAAAAAGAAACGCATGGTTTTCGTTTTACTTTACGTTCGGCTTACGTTTTTCGAATCTAGTCACTGTGGGCATTTCGTTACGTTTACGAACGATTTTTAATTTGAAAATACTCGTTTCACACATTATAATTATTGAGTTTAAATAACTTATTCATAGATATTGGTGATACTAATTATTGTACTCGCCAACGAATTTTAAACCAAAATGCTAAGATAGTCGTTCTTTCAATTCAAAAATCGTTTGAAATTCCGTTTCGATTACTCCATGCGTTCAAGCTAGGTCCTGTTAGCTAGGTACTAATTAAAAGAAAAGAAAGAAAGAAAAACATTTAACATTTTCATTCATTAATTTTTTTTTTTTTTTTGGTTTACAGCAGTTTCTGACACCGATGCAGAAAATAATAAATAGGTATTTATTACACGACTCATAATGCGATGCATTAGAGAGTGCTCTGCGATCGAAAAAATTGTTTTGCCCCCTTTTTGCAAGTTTTTATTTGAAAATTGCCGAGACTATGAATACGGCACAGTCATTGTCGACCTTTGACACCGCGACCGTGGTCGATATTGCACGACTCATAATGCGAAGCATTAGAGTGTGCTCTACGATCGAAAAATATTTTTTGCCCCATTTCTGCAACTGTTTTTATTGTTACACTCCTGCTAGTACACAGAACCTACTTAATTTATATACCATTGTATAGATGATTAAATGGAGATTAATACTGTACTTTTTAATAATTGATTGAATGCAGCAGAAATGGAAAAAGCATCAAAATAGTTGAAAAAAAATTCCTGTCCGTCAATTTATGAACCCTGAAAACATTGTAGCTTGCGATAAAATCAATTAATTGAGTCAATGTTTTTTTTATACATTCGTTTCATCCATAGAAGGAACCCTATTGAAAATGGCTCTTTTATTCAAAGTACTTTAATTATAATTAATAAAATACTAACTAAAATATACTATCAAAGAAGACACCGCGAACAAAAAATGTGTCCCTTGGATGCTTTGACGTTTGACTACTGCGGTGCATGCGCGTTGCGAGGAGATTCTCATAGAGTAATGCACCCGCAGATTCGACACAGTCTGCTTCTTCTGCCTACTTGATACCTAACACAGTTTTAACTGCAGAACATTATTCTAATTTCCATTGTATTAATGATGAACATTATGTGAGATGGTTCACTTTGCAACCACGTTTGCTCATTACGTTTTTTTTGCACAAATGTTATCCATTTTCCTGGAGCTCGGACGTGGAAATCTTAAAGGGAAAAATGCCACAAATTGTAATAATTATTTGATGACAACTATCCATAAACCATAATATAATAAAACAAACATTAATATCAGCGTTCAAAATATTAGATACTTAATATAAAAAAATTCCGCCATAAAAACAAACGGCAGCTATTTGTACCTACACTTCACTTCTGAATGTTTTAGTCTATGGCGAATGGCGCCGTAAAATATTTTGTTCATATTTTAGTTTAAAACTTTAGAGGTATGAGGAACAGGGTGTAAAGTTCACTCATCCTCATTTGAAAAGGGAGGATCCTCCGGCCAGACGGGTGTTTGTGTCTGGCTATCTGAAACCAACTTACGGGCAGTTGCCCACTGCCCGTAAGTTGATTTCGGATAGTTTTATCTATGTCGGTCGCGTGGTAAACTCTAACTGCGCGATGCAGGATCTGTGTGACGTCATGTCTTTGCTGCGTATCTGGTGGTGTAACCGCTACATTATTCCCCTCCGGAGACCGGAGGGATATGAGAGAGATTGATATCGATGCGAGTTTACAAAACCCATATTGATGAGTAAAAAAGCAGTCAAAACATACTTCATGAAAAGTGATAAATTGTAAATTTTTGTTAGAAACTATGTTTTAAATTTCTTTTTCGTTTATGAATGAGAGTTATGAACTTATGAGGCGTGCACTTTTGGATTTTCCAAACTATTTGCAGATTCCTATCTCTCTGATTGATGTTGATGAAAATCTATAGGACGTCACATCGCTTCTATACCTAAATATTGGTCAACAATTTATGAAGAAAACATTTTTTTGGGTTTTTTTAAGAATTATACCATTGGTACCTATGACGTATTTAATTGTATTTGTATATTGCATTGTACCGAATTTCAACTAAATTGGTAGGTACAGCAGATTCGGAGCATATTGGCAGACGGACTTTTTTATTTTTATTTTTTTGAAGTGAAAGCTTCTTTATCGGCTTTGTGCACTTTTTTTGGGATGGGTAAAAAATGTTAAACTCGCGTCAGGACGTGACCGTAATATCCGTTGCCTAGCAACCGACAAAGTAAATATCAGGAAATAGAAAAAAAAAATTGACATTACGTAAAGATTGCGAGGTAAGAAATTTTACCCATATTGAGGGGTAAAAAAAGCAGTCAAAACATACTTCATGAAAAGTGTTTATTCAAAAATGCACAACGTTAATGTTCAAGTTTTCACTTCTGCCGGCACTCCCGAAGTGCAACTCTTTGTTTTTTCTTATTCATTCATTCGCTAACCAAAAACTTGGCTCATTGCCACCCTACCAACGAATACTGTGATGTTCATGTGATGTTCAAGTTCGGTAGGATATTGTTTTTTTTTTTACGACGGGTGAAATCGAACATTTCTTCGACTGCTCATTATTTGTGAGTACCTTGTGTTAATAAAGTGAGAATTTTGTGGCTTTTTTATTCACTTTTGTGAGGAGTTTCATGGAAATGAAAGAATCGAGCGTGATACTGAGAGTATGAGTAAGATTCTTTACGCATATCTTTGGGTTACGAGTGAATTCGATTTATCGCCTCTTGCTATTCTGCCAACGACCACTTTGCGCTTCAAACATCAAAACATCGTAACTTTCGCATTTTTATGTAATTAGTAAAATAGGATTTGTAACGAAGTCTACAGACTTCATTAAATCTTTTAGGTCCAATAATGACTTACAGCTCTATTCAACAATATTTCATAACTTAGATTTGCTCTGAAATTCGTTTGTCCTTATCTGTCATTTTAACTTTTTGATTGTCAGAACGAGACAAATTTTAACTTTCAGACGCTTACAAAATTCAAAATTCAAAAGTCATTTATTCAAACTAGGCTGAGAATCAGCACTTTTCGAACGTCAAAATTACATAAGACAGTCCCCCAAAAACGCCCGCCCTTCACCACTTCCTAGTGCTTTTGCTGGAAAGAAGAAGTGGCGCAACAAACTCCCCAGCAGCACAGCAGTCTGTTCAGTTAGATAAAAACTTGATTCTATACAATAGTATGCAAATAATTTACATTACTCAACAAAAAAACATTAAATAAAATATATTAGCCATATTGACAGCTAGCACACGCCAATATACCAACAAAAAAATTTATCGAAATCTAAACTCAAGCGAAAATAAAAACTAAAAAACTAAAAACTTGGTCTGACCAGTGGCTAAATGACCGGCCGCGAGTTCTTTTCTCTTCTAACTTATATATCACCACCAACTTATTTCACTTCGGGGTCCTGAGTCCTTATCAGAGACCGACACCAGCCTCTCTTGCTGTTGCTACTAGGAAGAATAGTCAAGCTACATCCGGGACCAGATAGCATCAGCAGGGTGTCGGACATTCGGACCTCCAAGGAAGTCATCCAGAGGGCATACAATATCATCGCAGCATCATCTTTAAGCAAACTTCAGGAGCATGTAACGGGCCCACCGCCGCCAGCTGGCACACGGCGAGACTTACTATACCCATACCGCTGCGCAAGCCTGTGCTCTTCGCGAGGTCAGGGGTGCCGCGAATTGAAAAAAAATGAAAGAACAGATACCGCATGGCAGACGTGTCGCCTTTCAGATTATTCAGAAAAATAAAACAGATTCAATTTTCGAAGATTCACAGCGGCAACAGAACACACTCACATAAAAGTACCCACTAAGTTTTCGCCGCTGTATGTTTCAATAAGACGATCAGTACTGAACTCTCTGTAAAAAGATTCTCTTTACGATTGATGCAAATCATTATTATTCCGCATGAAATTCGTGTTCTGCCTTTTGAGTAGTCGCTAATTAATCTTTTAAAATGAAATGATAATTACCTCACGAAAGCTATGACGCGAAATGATGAAATTAATCTTCCACCGATTGAGTCAATTACCTTCATTATGACAGCGCCGGAATCTTCATTCAGTTAATCTAAAATGTCACTGATATTTCGTTGGTACATCATAATTACTTACAGTAGATTGTTCCAAATTAATATTATTTAAAATGTCATTACAATTACAAGCACTGGAATCTTTATTCAGTTAATCTGAAATGTCACTGATTTTTCGTTGGTACATCTTAATTATTTACAATGGATTGTTCCAAATTAATATTATTCGAAATGTGATTACAATTTCAGTCTATGACTTACCTTTATTATGACTCCGCCGGAATCTTTATTCAGGTTATCTGAAATGTCACTGATTTTTCGTTGGTACATCATAATTACTTACTATGGATTGTTCAAAATTAATATTATTCGAAATGTCATTACAATTTCATTCTATGACTTACCTTCATAACGATAGCGCCGGGATATTCATTCCGTTAATCTGAAATGACACTGATTTTTGGTTCATCATCATCATCATATCAGCCGAAAGACGTCCACTGCTGGACATAGGCCTCCCCCAAGCACCGCCACTTCGACCGATTCTGTGCTTCCCGCATCCAGCGGATACCTGCGGCCTTTACAAGGTCATCGGTCCATCTTGTGGGAGGCCTTCCAACGCTACGTCTTCCGGTACGCGGTCGCCACTCCAGAACCTTTTGGCCCCATCGGCCATCTGTTCTGCGGGCAATGTGTCCTGCCCATTGCCACTTAAGTTTGGCAATTCTTCGGGCTATGTCGGTTACCTTGGTTCTTCATTTCTGATTCGATCACGTAGGGAAACTCCAAGCATAGCCCTCTCCATTGCTCTTTGGGTGACTTTTAGCCTTCTAATAAGGCCCATTGTGAGCGACCACGTTTCAGTGCCATAAGTCATCACTGGCAACACGCACTGGTCAAAGACTTTCGTCTTGAGACACTGTGGTATGTGGGACGAAAAGATATTGCGTAGCTTCCCGAACGCTGCCCAGGCGACTATGTCGTCGGCAAACCGAAGGTTAGTGACATACTCGCCATTGATGTTGATGCCTAGCCCTTTCCAGTCCAGAACCTTGAAGACATCCTCCAGTGCAGCGGTGAACAGTTTCGGAGAGATAACGTCTCCTTGTCTCACACCTCGCTGCAGAAGGATAGGTTTCGAGGTCTGGTCGTGGAGGCGGACTGACATAGTGGCGTTTTGGTATAGACACTTTAACACCTCGATGTACCAATAGTCAATCTGGCACCGTTGAAGAGACTGCAGTACAGCCCATGTCTCGATCGAATCGAAGGCTTTCTCGTAATCCACAAACGCTAAGCAGAGAGGCAGATTATACTCTTCGGTCTTCTGTATTACCTGCCGCAGCGTATGTATGTGGTCCACGGTGCTAAAGCCTTTACGGAATCCGGCTTGTTCGGGAGGCTGGAAGTCGTCAAACCTGCGCGCGAGACGGTTCGTGATGACTCTTGAAAACAGCTTGTAGATATGGGTCAGAAGTGTGATGGGCCTGTAGTTTTTAAGCAGGGCATTGTCGCCCTTTTTAAAGAAGAGTACCACCACACCTCTGTTCCATGCCTGTGGCGTTTTACCCTCGAGTATGACGGAATCGAATAGCTTCTGAAGGGCCTTAAGAACGGGTTTCCCACCGGCCTTTAGGAGTTCGGCCGTAATTCCGTCATCACCCGGCGCCTTGTTGTTTTTAAGCTGCTTTAGAGCCATCCTAATCTCGTACAAGCTGACGTCCGGGATATCTTCGGTATAATGTCGGGTTAATCTAGCTCTTGGGTCGTTTGCCAGAGTCGTAACGGGGTTACTGGTTGACGTGTATAACTGTCCATAGAACCTCTCGATCTCCCTCAACAGCTCAGGTTTGGCGGATACGATTCTGCCATCATCGGTCTTCAGTTTCGCAAGCTGGCTCTGCCCAATAGACAGATCTCTTGCAAAAACCTTGGAGCCCTTGTTCCGCTCTATTGCGTCCTTAATACGGTTTGTATTATAATGGCGTTGGTCGCTTTTCAAGGACTTAGAGATCTGTCTATTGAGCCGCCGGTAATTGAGTGCATCGTCTGAAGACTGCAGGATCATCTCGCACCTCTCCTCCATGAGCTGTAGAGTAGCATCAGAGAGCCTTTTGTTTCGGTTTGTACGACGGGTCTTGAAGATCTTGGACCCGACCGTATGAACAGTTTCCACGAACCCATCGTTATAGTCGTCCACGGAGCTCCCTAGGCAGTCGAAACGATTCCGAAGTTCGAGCTGAAAGCTCGGGGTTTTGGACTTGGATCGGTGCTGGGCGGAGCGTAGACTTCATCAGTCGAGATCTTTCCAGCTTGATATTTAGGTTCAATGTGCCTCTTACCATACGGTGATCGCTTCCGGTTTTCACCGCGTTGATCACAGAGACATCATTGAATATCTGCTTCTTCGTCGACATAATGAAGTCGATCTCATTTTTTGTTGCACCATCAGGGCTCTGCCAGGTCACTTTCTGTGCTCACGTTTTTTGAAGAAGGAGTTCATCATAAAGAGGCCTTCCTTCTCCATAAAACTGGCCAGTAGGTGACCCCGGTGGTTCCGACGTCCAACTCCAAATTGCCCCACTCGCAGTTCATCATCGTTTCGCTTGCCCAGTTTCGCGTTGAAGTCCCCCATGACAACGGTGAAGTGAGTTTTAGAGCCATGCATGGCTCTTGAAATATCCTCATACATGGTCTCCACCTCATCGTCGATTTTTGGTTGGTACATCATAATTACTTACAATGAATTGTTCCAAATTAATATTATTCGAAATGTCATTCCAATCTTATTTCAGCCTTGACCTGACTCAACCGACACAATGCCAAATGCATTCTGTTTCTTTATTCTATATCAGCAGCTAACTCATGTAACAGATGAATACAGATGTTTCACTCCGCATTTTAGGTATGAAGCTTCAAGTACGCGGCGGGCTCGACTTGTTGGGTAAATTCAGTGAGTGTAACGTAGTCATAAGATCTAAGAAATACGCGATGGAGAGAGAGGCAACTTCTAGGTGAATATAACTGTAGGTTATAAGTGCTGGGGGCTTAAAACGGCCGTCCCCTGGCTGGAGGCTTTGAGTTCTTTTAGGAGCTTAAGGCAGCCACAGGAAAGTCCGGTTAAGCAGCGAATACCTTAGTGGTAACCTGCGAGATGCACTAGTCCAAAAAAAAAACGGCCGCTTTTGTCACCATAGAGGAATTGCTGGGAATTCAGAAAATGAATTGCTTTAAGCGGAATTGCTTAAAACGGCCGCTTTGGCTGAATCATAATATTATCATATTATTATGAATACCACAAACTCTCACATACTGACAATTCATTATATTATCTACGTTCAATTCATATTACGCAATTCATCTATTTGACAGTTTTATATTAGAATGAATATTATTATATACAAATTATCCGGTAAAATTACTGTATTAATTTTTTTCATGCGGCAATATTTACACCAAATATGATTCTGATATGAATTGAATTGAATATGATTCAGCTAAAATATGTGTCCCCACCCCATAGAGGAATTGCTGGGAATTCAGAAAATGAATTGCTTTTGGTGGAATTGCTTAATGCGGCCATTTCAGGCCCCATGCCACGCTTTTTACCCGACTGCCCCAGGAGGAGGGTAATGTTTTTCGAGAGTATGTTTACTTAAATAGTTTTATGGAGTGAAATATCTGTATAAATCTGTGGTTATGTTAATAACCCTCTCCCTTAACAATAAAAAGTTATATACGAGGAATCTTATTGCATTAAATGAACAATTCATACGTTTTCCGAAAGCCCTTCATGTATAAGACAGAATTATATTATCCCTATGGTTTCATATCCCATGGCAAAATATGCCCCAAACCAATATATTTTGATGGAACGTCTTCATAAAGACAATTTCTCTTCCCTAACAAGATCTATACAAATCATATTATATCCCTTTGTATGACGCAGGCATTTAGATAAAGCAGTATTTTAGCTAAATGTATAGTTATTTCAGAAAGTGCGAACTGAATGACCAACGTGAAGAAAGTTTTGCTTATTTACAGAAAATATCTGTTGAGCACTTTTTGAGTGAACAAAAATCATGGAACTCGCGTCATCGTCACCTAACGCTCGAACGAAAGAAGAACGCGGGAATTAGAAAGTTACTTAACGAAAGACATAAACGCGAGAATCAAAAAGTCACTTAGTTTTCACTTCTATCGGCAGTCCCCTACGACTGCCCAATTTTTTTTTTTTTAAATCTTGTCGGAGATACTCAATAGTCAATATCTTTATTGCTTTACCATAATGTGTACTTAGGTGGTAACTACATAATTAATACTGATTTATGTCGATATGTCTACTTGACCGCATTTGCATAAATTATTAGCCTCTTATCAAAATCACTTCTCCTCCTAAACGCCCGCAACATACCCATACATACGATAACGTACGAAATATGGCCCGAAGCCAAATCAGCGACACATATGCGCGGCATCGTCTTCAGGTACATATTGTGAAGGTATCGTAAGCTCCAAACTCATTTACTCACTTAACCAATCTGGGTGAGGAGAAGACCTTAAAACTAGCGGAGTTGAGAACCATAAAATGGGTGATGGGAAGATTGTAAGTCGTAGAATGGCATTTTATTTAACAGAGGTGAAAATAGGAACGTTAGTAATTGGAGGTGAATTTTAAACAGCTCGTAGGGCGCCTTTAAATTTTCCGCAAAGTGCCGCGTATTTGTATGGATCTGTAAAGCGCCGCGACCGCTCTGTTTTATAGATCCATATAAATAAAAACGATGAACTAATGCGCGGCGGCAGCGTAGGTGTAGCGCTGCAGTCACGCGTTTTATATTATATGGATTTACAAAGCAACGCGGCCGCAGAGCTGCAGCCGCACTGCCTCCGTGCGGCACTTGGAAGGCACCCTAACTTAAGTGAAGATTTTTTAAATATATTTAGCGCGCACACTGTGTACTACTGTGCAGTCTGTGCACTACTTTGCAGTCAGTGCAGTCGCCAATCAATCAATCAATTTGGCTAGCTTTTCCCAACTATGTTGGGGTCGGCTTTCAGTCTAACCGAATGCAGCTGAATTCCAGTATTTTACATAGAGCGACTGCCTATCTGACCTCCACAACCCAGTAACTGGGTAACACGACACCCTTTGGTAAGACTGGTTGTCAGACTTTGAGGCTTCTGACGACCCGTAACAACTGTCAAAGATCCACTGACTGAGTGAGACTGACGGATGCTCAGAGTAATAACTAAAGCATAGAGGGAGTCTATAGATTAAAGAAATGGACGCACCGAAATTGTCAAAACGGTCACAGTTGATCTCTTTTTACACGACCAATTTAAAAAGCACAATAGTTGCCTAGTAAACGGTTAACCGTACAAGTATTTGATCTAGCCGTATATTACGTCGTACGTGTGCTGGTTGAGGTCTGGTCATTTTTTATTAAAAACCAATAGATTTTTGAATATTTTTGTAAAAACGAAAGGTGCAAAGGACTTGTCAATAGTCTGTTAACATGGCTTGTTTTGTGATAACGTGTAAATCACATTCGTCACGGAAAAAAAACAATGAATTTGTAAGCTTTCATCGGTAAGTGTTTTTTTACATTTTTCGTATAAAATCACTCAAAATATTTGGATGTGATCACTGATAACATACATATTAGATTGATAATGATACCTTCAAACTATCTTTATTACAAATTATGTTGTGATCGCGAATTTATTTTCAAAAAATAAATTCGTTAAATTGTGAGGTTATGTTAAGCTAGTAATGTAGGTAATGTAGATACTTTTTATCGATACGATAATTACATGCTAATAAATTGGAGAAGATATCGTTTTCTTTTCGAGCCATTGCAAATTATACGAATTGATCACAATTCTCCTACAACAAATCATGCTGAAAGTCAAGTACGGTATCTTTACAAGCTGTCCATTTAACATTGTGTCAACTTCAAACTGTAGCTGAAAATCGGACAGTAGGTTCTAAAATATATTATTTGTATTGCACTATCGGAGAAAAAATCAAAAGTATATACTTTTTCAGGGTTCTTCAGATGCTATGGAAATAGATGAAAATTAAATGCCAATTTCGATGTCATTCATGAAGAATGAAGAATCGCTGTTGGAAACAAATGAACATGAGTACATTTATGATCCATGTGCTCTTTCAGAATACGCCAGAGATATTATAAATTATATAGCAGGGAGTGTTGTGCGATTTTCAATTTATTTTATTTTTATCCACAATCTGTATAATACAAATAAATAAAATTGTAGTGTCTAAATAACAGCTTTTTACTAAATGCATATGAGAGTATATGATCCATACAACAAAAATACATTTATACATACATACAAATAAATAAAATTGAAGTGTCTGTTTATAATGTCAAAATAACAGCTTTTTACTAAATGCTTAAGAAAGTATATAGTTACGATCCATTACAAAAAAAAACACTTTTTTTTGTCTATCTGTCTGTCTGTCTGTTTGTCCGGAACAAACAGACAGACAGATAGACAAAAAAAAAGTGTTTTTGTTGTAATGGATCGTGAAAGTATAGATGATCCATACTACGAAATTAAATTTTTCGTCCCTCGGGGTCTGTCTGTCTGTTTGTTCCGGCTAATCTCAGAAACGGCTGTACCGATTTTGACGGGACTTCCACTGGAAGATAGCTTATGACATAAGGAGTAAAATGGGCTACATTTGTTTTAGAAAACAAACTTAGGGTTTCGCGCAAAAAACTAATACCCATGAAATCTTTTGATAAACCTCGTACTGTTCCCTAAGTTGAGAATACATAATCCAATAAAAAAAATAAAAAAATGATCTCGATCCGATTACGAGTTTCGGAGAAATGTGTGGACAAAGGAGGATGGCGATGGCGGTCGGCGGTTGGTCGACCCAGACCCGTAGACAGCTCGACGCGGCCACGCGGGTTATGTACACGTCGCGGAGCTCGTCGGCAATCGGATACACCGGAAGTTAGTTTGCCGTAACATAAAGTACGGATGCCAGTGATGGTTCTCGATGTGAGTAACCTGGGTGGTTAGCCGCAAATTTGGAGATATTGGTAAGCTGGAACTTTGAACCCCAATATGGGGATTTAACACTGAGTTAAGGAGTAGGATTCATGACTATATACGTAGTCAATTATAAAATAAGGAAACCGTTGCAAACTGAGACAACCGCGGCTGTAGGGGAGGTTTCACTAGTCACGGGCAAGTGTAGTGGAGCTGAGAATGAGCGACGACGGGAGCGTAAACCTCCCTAGCCAGCATGTGACGGTGTGTCGAGCCGGCGCGCACAGATTGACGGCCGGGCTTGCCAGGACGGTGACGGGGGAGAGGGAACAGACTGATAATCGCTAACCCAAATGGGTTCTTTTGCGACCCAAGGTCACGCATTGCGTTGAGTAGGAGCATTGGCAATTTGCTTTTATTAATTAAAGTAACGTTTGTTTAATAAAACCAAATTGCCAATGCTTAAAAGAAGCCTAGAATTAAAGCTCTAACAAATATTTAATGCATTCCACTATATACCTTACAAAACGGCACGTTACAACGTTACATCATCCATGGAATATACGACATACAGTACATCCAATACATTATATAAATTATCTGTCAAAAATAAATTAATATCGATACCTCTGCACCTCTCTGCACATCACTACGGAGACCAAAAAAGTGGACAGTGGTGGTCCTTATAACTATATACCTGTCCTTTTTTTTCACACGGAATGTGTCATATGTATAAAGAGTATGACTAGACTGAGAAATTTCACCCTCCCTCTATGCTTTAGTTATTACTCTGAGGACGGATGTCACTTGTTACCAACCGCAAAAATTGGTTATACTTTTTGCTACGACCACCAGATCCAGTTAATTTTTATACATAGTTCAAGCTACTAATAGAGAACAAGAAGAAGCTAAGTTATGATAACGCTGCTGTGAGCTGAGTACAGCTGAGCTTTTTTTTATTTTGTCTATTTTAATCTCAACAGACCCAGAATTTTATTAAATGGCGGGACGAGCACAAAATCAAGAAGAATAAAAGGAAATGGGAGGCCTCTTCCCTGTAATGACTGTAGTAAATAAATCTTCTTCTTTTCGTATTGTTAGTGACTAAATGGTATCAGAGTTTCAAACCCGCCCATGGGCTTGGCTTCACATACCGTTGAGATATATCTCTCTCGTTTCAACACGATGTTTTCCTTTACCGTTTTTGAAGCAAGTGATTTATTGTACAATACGCACATGAATTCGAAAAGTCAGAGATGCGTGCCTTGGGTTCGAAGTCAAGACCTATGACTTGGAAGTCAAACGGTCACACCACTAGACTATCACTGCTTTTTAGTAAATTAATAACACAAAGGGCCTATTTCACGATGTCCAAATTGCCACTACTTACCGAATAAATTCAAAAATGGAACAGAATTTGTATCAAATTATCAGCCAAGTAAGTTAATAGGAACTTAATCGTAGGTGGTGAAACAGGCCCTTAGACATTTTTACCCATCACGCTATTTTCAAGGACACAACCAGGACGGAATTGTTTAACTAATACAATTTACTTGTGAGGATCGATTATTAAATTAGTAATGTCACCCTTTTAGGGTCCCAATCAATGACTATCTTGACAAGAATATTGGCAGACACGAGACTTATTTAATTAAATCTTTAGTACCTAGGTGATCAAGCTCTACTCGTGTGAAAATAGAGAAAACGTTTCCCAGTTATGAGACCCAGCTAGATCGATTTTTCGCCCCCGTAAATCCCTATGTTGTAACTTTATTTTTTTTTTTTTCTTGATTTTTTTTTTGGTGAACCACAAATGTTTTTAATTATAATTTTTTTTTTTTCATCGACATCCTTAGAGCCGTTTTCGAGAACGTAATTACAAATTATTTTTTTTATTTTAATTATATACAAATATTGTTTATTTAATAGTACCTATAGGAAAGGATAAAAAAAATATTTCGATAGTGTTTATTTGACAAAGAATGAAGACGAAGTTTCTAGTAAAGAGCCATACTAATAGATAGTAATAAGTATGAACTTAACACAAAAATGTATTTATAAACTGCATAAGTGGAAGCTAGGAATTTTTCTAGTTCAGTCAAAGATTCTGCGAAAGTTGCGAATTCTCAGTGGTTGCTTCGCTGTAGTGGAGCTTCAAGATTTTTTGGTATATTAATTATTTTATTTGTATTTTATTAAAACTCTATGCACATGTAAAAAAATACTGTATAAAGGCGGTATTATCATGAATTAGCACTAATTAGTCTCTTGAAACAATGAACCTAGTTGAAGGGCTTTACAGGACTACACTATTCATGAGTGTCTCACATTGCAAAATATCTTAGTTTTTTATTTTTTGTATTTTTTGTGGTTTCCAGGTTATTGCTATGCGGAAACACATACTCCTGCAGAGAATTCCACTCCTTAGAAGCGTGATGCTGTACTTATCTCTGTTCATCAAATAATGATTGTCAAGCGCAGCTATCCAGCATTAATCAAACAAAAAATCATGAAAAGAGTCTTTATCCTGATTACGCCGTACCAACCTTATAAAAAAAACTGACGTAGCGAATGTCTTTGCTACGTCAGTTGTTTTTATAAGGTTCGTCGCCAAGTTGGCAACCCTCGGTGAGACATCTGAAGGCTGTCAATCGATTCCCACAGCGTTTATTGGCTCGTTAACGATTTTATATTTTGGGCAAGTAAAGTGCTGATTTGATACTCTTTTACGCATTTTTATTTTTGGGTGAAAAGATTTGCGGTTTGTCTTAATGGTTTTCTTTATAATTGAAACTGTTTTGGCTTGTGACTTCGCGCGTGTGGAGGTCGGGAATTATTCCACACGAAAATACTACCGGGATGAAAAGTATCCTTTTATCAAAATCTATCCTACCGATATGACGGGAAAAAAAACGGACGAGTTACTTTCAGTCATACATTTTCATACATAAATTTATATGTATTATAATATAATACTAGCTGCGTCCCACGGTTTCACCCGCGTAAAGTAGCTTTTTCTTTTAATCCCTATGTTTCTGTGAGAATATCGGAATAAAAAGTAGCTTATTTTACGCCCAGTGGCCTCAGCTATCTACTTATGAAAGTCCCGTCTAAATCGGTCCAGCCGTTTCGGAGATTAGCCGGAACAAATAGACAGACAGACAAAAAACATTAAAATTGTTTTTTTGTTGTATGATTAAATACTTTTATTTGCATTTAGTAAAAAGCAGTTATTTTGACATTACAAACAGACACTTAAATTTTATTTATTTGTATGTATGTATAGAAGATGTATAGATTAGTATTGATTAACTAGTATTTAAGCTTGGGGTAGGTTCACGTCAATATTGCAATGAGTAGGTGCACTGCTAATCTTGCTGGCCTTGAACTATTGCCAACAATAACGTCTTAACTTTAAGACTTAGCTAACAAGATGATATTGTCGACTAGCTGTAGGCTCTTGCCAACTTTTAGATCTCCGTGTGATCAACCGGGATAAGGAGATAATTAATAGTAGATTGTTATACAAGGAGCTAAAATGACCCATTATAACGAGGTAGTTTTACTCCCGAGCTTTAGCGAGGGAGTAAACAGAAACCGAGGTATAATGGGTTTTTAGCGCCGTGTGTTACACTCTACTTTTCACTACGATTGCAAGAAAATAAAATAGTAAATCAATAAAATTATTTCTTTTCCTTTCTCATCCATCTGCAAATTAGGGTCTCCATTCTCACTAGATGATGACATTTTCACTGTTGTAAATCATGTTACGGTCACCAATGCAATTTATTGGAGAATAATTTAGAAATAGGATATCGCACCAGTCTTTTTTTTTTATTTCCTCTGTAGCCGCAACGCAATGCACGCATTCTACCGAAGAGGAAAAATCTTACCTATCTATCTTACCTATCTTACGTATCTTACCTATCTTACCTATCTTACCTATCTTTCCTATCTTACCTATCTTACCTATCTTACCTATCTTACCTATCTTACCTATCTTACCTATCTTACCTATCTTACCTATCTTACCTATCTTACCTATCTTACCTATCTTACCTATCTTACCTATCTTACCTATCTTACCTATCTTACCTATCTTACCTATCTTACCTATCTTACCTATCTTACCTATCTTACCTATCTTACCTATCTTACCTATCTTACCTATCTTACCTATCTTACCTATCTTACCTATCTTACCTATCTTACCTATCTTACCTATCTTACCTATCTTACCTATCTTACCTATCTTACCTATCTTACCTATCTTACCTATCTTACCTATCTTACCTATCTTACCTATCTTACCTATCTTACCTATCTTACCTATCTTACCTATCTTACCTATCTTACCTATCTTACCTATCTTACCTATCTTACCTATCTTACCTATCTTACCTATCTTACCTATCTTACCTATCTTACCTATCTTACCTATCTTACCTATCTTACCTATCTTACCTATCTTACCTATCTTACCTATCTTACCTATCTTACCTATCTTACCTATCTTACCTATCTTACCTATCTTACCTATCTTACCTATCTTACCTATCTTACCTATCTTACCTATCTTACCTATCTTACCTATCTTACCTATCTTACCTATCCTACCTATCTTACCTATATGAATAAGAACTAAGACTTTTTCGTTTTTGGGTGGTAGGCTTGTTGGCAACAGACAAAAATTTAAAAAAAATTACTTTAGCCCCTAGAGGAGGAAATGCTATTTTATCTTCGCTCTGGTACGCTACAATGACGGATTTTTTGAGCAAGAGAAGTGAAAATTATATTATAACCCCCTTACTAATAAACGTTGTATATCGTCTGTATAGTTACACACCGATTTATCTCTTGCAGTCGTCAGTAATTTGACATTCGAAAGAAGAAGTAGAGATGAGATATACCTGCCATTCTCCATACCCGGCCTTTAAGGTATGGGTATCACTAAATACCTGGTACAAATACCAGGTATCAAAATACTTCTAAGTATTTGGGTGTGGTAGGATTTCGATAAGTAAACGTATGCGATAAGTATGGTATGCCCATCGATCACTAATAAAAAACTAGATACACAATCAGCGGCAAAAAATGTCCTCACCGAATGAGCACCCACTTGAACATTTGGGCGCTCTTTTGATTTAGTAGCATTCGAACGCTCCGACGGTAAACACGCGACATAGTATCGGTCGTAAAAATTTATTGCTTTTTAAACATATCTTTGTGAAATAAACGTCAAGCATTTCGTTTAAGGTTGAATTTACATTAATTTATATTTATTTCAACTATTATTACTTAAACACAATTTGGTGCCAGTTTTAAGAGAACTTTTGTTTGGGATTGTGTATCTAGTTCTTTATTAGTGATCGATGGGTATGCCTCCAATATAATGTAGGTACGACGTTTCAAGTACCTATACGTAATTATGCATTATGAGATATGAAATCTTTCCTTCCTACTTTACCAGGCTTAGGACTGTCGGCTAAGAGTATGACAGAGTATGACGATGGTTATTAATGAATTCTAGTTATTTCTATATAAATTAATGCAAAATAACATTAATTATATTTAAACTGACTAACTAGCCGGCGTAGTTAAAATCGCAATCACAACTGATGCAAAAAATCAAAATATTGTCGACCTAACTGTGCGTTTGCACTGGCGAAACATCACGACATGTTGAAATCTCTAGTTCCTGTCAAACATTGTATGGAAAATTGACAGAAAATAGAGATTCCAACATGTTTTGTTGTGAATGTTTCGCCAGTGCAAACGCACAGTAAGTACCACTAGACAACGTAAACATTCAAACACGTAATAATATTCCCTAACATAAACAAACTAAGGAACTCTTTCACGTCGTGACAAAAAATGTAATTATGCGATTATGTTCCTTATGCACGTAAAAATAAGTACCCATTTTGTCTAACTAAATTAAATCAACCGAATGTTCATAAAGCACGAATGACGTTTCGGGTCCCTTCGTAAGCTGTCGGGTAGCTTCGGGTTGCTTCGGCGTACCGAACTACCGATAAAACTGGGCGCTACCTTGTGGTAGCGGTTCGTATCGTACTATGCGTCTGACGTCATACCTTCAAGGTATTTACCCAGTATTTCGGTCCGTACCCGGTTTATGTACTGGGAAGCACATACTTGGTATATATACTCTCTACCAGTATATACGTCTCATCTCTAAGAAGAAGACAAAGCGTTGTGTTACTATACAGGCGATATACAACGTTTATTAGTAAGGAGGTTAGTCTTGTGCATCATATTACGAACATGCTTTATTGTTAAACATACAGCATGTACCAGAAAGGTGTGGTTATATTCAGGATGTGGTACATCCATCCATCAAACTGAACAGCTTCCTCCATGGTACCGACATCGTAACCGTGAAAAAATTATCAACATAAACTTCAATACATTTTGTTTTTTTTCTGTGGGGAAATCCTCATGGATACACTCCGTCTTGGGAGAACAGAGGATATGTCTTACTCCTACCGACTAAAACCCTACTGTTCGTACTTTAGAGCTATGAGGAAGTGGGTGTAAAGTTCACTCATCCTCTATTGAAAAGGGAGGATCCTCCGACCAGACAGGTGCCGTATCTGGCAGGCAACTGCCCGAAAGTTGATGTCAGATAGTCTTATATAATTCATTCGCACGTTTGTGTGACGTCATGTCTTTGATGCGTAGTCCGTATGTTGCGGTGTAACCGCTATACTACTATAACCATGACATGTTGGGGGCCCAGGACATACTTGCACATTTGCCGCACCCCGACTGGTATCAGCCCGCCATGCTTACCCAGTGCGGCTGATCCCACGACAGCATGTTCCCCCATAAAGCCTCGCGAGGAACACTGCGTGTCCCCTTGTTGGGCCTGACTGTTCAGGCGACGACACAGCTCCACTGTTGTTGTTGGCGATAGTTGAGCTCCTTAAGTTTTGAGCTCCACGATTACTCGCAAATGCTTGCACTGACTGGACAGATCCACTCAAATCTGTGTGGTTCTTTTCTCAAAAGATCATTTCAGACACTAATCTACATCATATGGCCTGACCAAAATTATTTTTGGAATTTAAAAGAGATTGTGTGACCTCTGAGTTTGTTTCGGCCGTTCTTCTCAGACTAGTCAAATAGGAAACGCTGAACTCATCTAGCTAATTTTTAATATTTTTTTAAATAATGACGTGTAAAAGTGATTTCAATACTCTATAACAGAATAAACAATGTCATTTAATTTCCACCTACTAGACCCAAATGTTATGTAAAATTGTTCTCGTAAAACACTTGAAACAAAAACCAAAATCTACTGCATCATAATGTCAAGAGCTTCAGATACTTGGCAGCGACAACCCAATGATTCGTCGCAAGCAATCAATCGAGTCTCACAGTTTACGGCATCGTTAAACATTCTGCAGCGACGCTTCTGGGTCAAATAATGATCTGTGTAATAAAAACGGTGTTTGGAAGTAATTCTCACTTTGTTTGTTTTATTTTTAGGGTCATTTTTATCCTCATGGGTGTTTCTGATACCGTTGCTTAACTTTTGGATCGTTTTCATCATTATGGCTTTCTATAGGCTTAAAACGGCCGCTTTGGCAGTTATTATGATAATATTATGAATCACACAAACTGTCACAAACTGACAATTCATAATATTATATGCGTTCATTAATTCTTATTACGCAATTCATCTGTTTCACAGTTTTATATTATAGATGAAACTAGCTGCCCGCCCCAGCTTCGCATGGGTAGCCCTAATTAGCAATAAAATAATATTGCGGCTATAAATTGAGATGAAGGCTATCCTATCTTTTAAGTTAGATCAAACTGTACACGGTGTGCAAATTTGATTGAAATCGGTTAAGTAGTTTAGGAGTCCGTAGCGGACAAACAACGTGACGCGTAATTTATTTAAATTAAGATAGCATAACAGTAGAAATAAAAAATAAAAATCTAATTTTATTAATAAAAACTGCAAAGAAAAATGATCCCTTATAATTTTATGGTCTTAATTTTTTTCATGCGGTAATATTTACACCAAATATGATTCTGATATCAATTGAATTGAATATGATTCAGCTAAAATATGTATCAGCATAGAGGAATTGCTTAATGTGGCCGATTTAGGCCCCGTACGTTTGTCACTATCATCAGCTTAGCAGGGTAGTGTGAAGCAGTCTGTCAACCCATATTCACAAGTGCAAGTGAAACTAAATATTTTTATACTAGCTTCTGCGCGACTTCGTCCGCGTGAAACTTCTTGTTTTTCTATAAAATATATCCGACCCTCAGCAATTACTGTAGCTCACCGTTAGTGAAAGAACTTTCAAAATCGGATCAGTAGACTTTCCGAAGATTACCCGTACCACAGATGAATACATCTGTTTTCATGTGTGTGACCCATCTGCGCTCTGTTGGATATTCAACTCTCGGCGCTAAGGAGAGCGTCGAAAATACAATATGCGAAAAAAATTATTTTATTGGGTCCATATTGGCTCACCTAAAGTTCTTTACCCGAAATTGTTCTTCCTAACGATTTGTAATCCGAATGATCACTCTCCCTAAAATTTTTCATCCTAAAGTTTTCATTCATACTATTTGTAGTGCTACCGGCGATGTTCATAACACTCATGTTTCCGAAAATTGTGATTAATAATATCATTATGTAAATATATTTAAACTCCTACTGTTTTTTATCATAAAACGCTTTTATGCTACTGAGAGAACATAATCATGAACCAGATGCTTTGAAGGAAAAGATTTGTTTTTAAACTATTTCTTGTGATTACAAAGCAACTGTTCACATTTTTACATTTAGCCATTTTATTTTTGGTTATTGTTGTTACATATTTATTACTTTAACTATACCTGAGATAATTATGTCTAAAAACCAACTGTTTAGAATGATTAAAGGTCGTTTCACTGATTTTTGTCTTAAATGAATGAAATTCAGGTCAAAGTGTCGTCTTGGGGGCACTATGAAGGAAATACTTAGAAAAAATTCGCGACCAATTTCGAGGTAGCACTCGCCGGCCGCTACCGCGGCACCGCTCGCTTCGCTCGCTCGTCTCGCGCGTAGTTGGTCACAGTTCTAACCTAACCTAACCTAATCCTAATCTAAACAAAAAGATATGACTTTGAATAATAGAGTAAAAGATGGTTATGTTGAGAAAATATAGGAAAACAAATAAAAGTATAATAGATGTTTATTGCTACTGACATTATGAAGTTGAATGCTTCGGAATTATGAACATTAGAGACAGAGTAGTTAGGAATTGTGATTGTTAGGATGAAAAATGTTAGGAAGAACATTTTCGGATTTCAAATTATCGGAGTTGAAAATTTAGGTGAACTTTGGCGCACCCGATTTTATTACGTCCGTGCGAACGTCGACTTATGCGATAGAAAGAGAGGTAGAGAGTCTAGGTGAATACAACTGTAGGTAGATAGTGCTGTGCGACCTAAACTGCACTTTATTGTGTCGTAACAAGAGTCGCTTTTTATATATATGACTTTGCGGAGAGAATCATGAGTACTTCCACTTTGCCCCACTAAGCCGCCCCACTGGTGGGGCAAAGTGGACTGCCAAATAATCTTTTATTTAAAAACACTACCTAGGTATGTACTAAGTCTAACGTTACTAGTCCTAGTTACATTTTTATCTGTGCCCCTACACTACATACAGACTCACTAAATTTACCTCTTTATAATATACAGTATAGAAGCATAGATTTAAAGCTCAAATAAAATCTTTTCACTAGATTTGCCCCGATTTAGTCCACATCCTAAATAATATTATAAATGCAAAAGTATGTCTGTTTGCTTATTTGTTTTCACACTAAAATGGCTCAACAGATTTGGATGAAATTTGGCACATGGGTAGATCATTACCCGGATTAGGACATAGGATAATTTTCATCCCGATATTCTTAAGGAATCGAGACTTATACGGGTAAAACCGCGGGACACAGCTATTAGTTAAATAAATTCATCATTCTTATTAGATACTCAACTTTATACCCAAGCATTTATCACTTTTCATATCTGAAAGTTTCTTTTGTGAAAATAGTTTTCGTTTGCTATTCGATCTTTGTTCAATACCCTTTTTATGACTTCATTTCCATTAAGTACTTAGATAGGCTTCGAGAGATACGTTGTCAAAGTTCATCATCGAATATTTCATAGAAAAGACGAGTTATCAATGATGAATGACTCAAAGGCAGTATGAATTTAAAGTTTCTACGAAGGGACTCTATGGCGCAGACCGTTTGCTTTTCGGTTCACCGTCCAGTTTTTGAGGTTGACCTTGAAGCGGTTATTTAGCAGATGGGTGACCAATGACCTGTTGGTACGTTAATCAAACTTCGAAACTTGGTTTTGGCGATATTATTTTATCGGCAAGCACGACTGTCACACGTTTTTAGGGTCCCCTACGTCGTAATGACAAAACCGTACCCATAAAGGACCCTGCGTGTGTCAGTCTGTCTGTCCGTCTGTCATAGCCAATTGCTACGAATCTAAAGGACCGATTAATTTGAAATTATTGTATTCAACTTAATCATCGGTCCATTAGATTTAGTTTATTGTGCGTTGCACTTGGCCGGTTTTTTTAATAGCAATTAAAATGAGAAGCCTGAAAGCCTGGCAACTCGTCTATCACTAGAATGTTGGTACGCCGACCTCATCTAGCTTATTTTTAATATTTTTTTATGTGACGTGTAAAAGTGATTCCGATATCCTATTTACAGAATAAACAATTTCATTTCATTTCATTACAATTTCATTTCATTTCATTACAATTTCATTTCATTACAATTTCATTTCATTACATTACAATTTCATTTCATTACATTACATTACATTACAATTTCGTTTCATTTCATTTCATTTCATTTCATTTCATTTCATTTCATTACAATTTCATTTAATTTCATTTTATTACAATTTAATTTAATTTCATTTCATTACAATTTCATTTCATTTCATTTCAGTCGACCGCACGTCGGTGGTTACACTTTGACCTTGACCTGCTCTAGCGTAGTATGGAGTAAGAGTTTGCTAAAATGACGTTCATTAGGTGGCAGTACAGGGCACCTGTCAAAAGTGTCAAAGCACCTGTATATTCTTTATTTGTGACTGAATGATTAACGTCATCATATATTATTATATTCATTGTCGAAATGGAAAATGGAACCTTTTGTCAAAGTGATGCCAACTGGTGGCGTGAATTTTCATTTCAATAGAATAGAGGCCAGGTGGTACAGGTTTTGTTGCCACTGACGTGCGACTTACTGTACCTACTGCTCTATTTATTGCGTGCTGTCGAGACAGCACGCAATAACGACGTGTATGGAGGTAACAAGGTGAACAAGGTACCACAAGTCAACGCACGGTGCTTTTTTTGTTTGATCGCATACGTTCTGGAAATTTTCATCTCAACAATCAGCCCCATGGCTGACCGGAGACGAAACTAGAGAACGATGAATATAAATACCTTTATCTTTACCTCGATTAACTATACAGGGTGGCAGGGACATCGACGCGAAGCCGCAGATTTTTTTTTAAATATCCGACGAAAAATTTCAACGCAGGGGTTCAGAATCATGTACTGAATCCATGGTAACAGGCTTCGCGTCGTCATCTTCTTTGAAAAAAAATTGATTGATATTTTGTATGTAAAACCAGAATTTCATATGTAAGGACCTAATTATGTAGTTTGTAATCCTATTATTAAGACAATTCAAATTCAAAAGTCATTTATTCAAATTAGGCTGAGAATCAGCACTTTTCGAACGTCAAAATTACATAAGACAGTCCTCCAAAAACACCCGCCCTTCACCACTTCCTAGTGCTTTTGCTGGAATCAGCACTTTTCGAACGTCAAAATTACATAAGACAGTCCTCCAAAAACACCCGCCCTTCACCACTTCCTAGTGCTTTTGCTGGAGAGAAGAAGTGGCGCAACAAACTCCCCAGCAGCACAGCTGTCTGTTCAGTTAGAAAAAAAACTTGATTCTATACAATAGTATGCAAATAATTTACATTACTCAACACAAAACATTCAATAAAATATATGCCATAATGACAGCTAGCACGCGCCAATGTACCAACAAAAAAAAATATCGAAATCTAAACTCAAGCAAAAATAAAAACTAAAAACGTAAACAGAACTTAATACCCGAATTATAAAGCCTCCAGGCATAAAGGGCGTGCCCGCTTACATATAGCTAATAAAGCTGTAACTCGAAGTCACATAATTAGATATGATAAACTAGGACCATTGAAGTAAAAATAAATCAAAAATAGATCAACAGTTAGGCAAGAATAATATATAATCTACTGTCGAGGTCGCTAGCTAATCACATATTGCAATACAACTCATACGAAAACATTGTAATGAGTAGATCATGTCAACAATAAATAAAAATAAAATAAATTGTATAATAAAGTCAAATAAATTAAACATTCTATAAACTCATATAACCTGTCAGTAGGTAAGCTAATTCTGGAGAAAGAACATAAACATTGTCTTTAGTTAATCACAGCGACCAACTATTTTTATCGCTTAAGTAGTCATTGATAGAATAGTATGCCTTTGAACAAAGGTTGGATTTTACTTTAGCTTTAAACGCATTAAAAGGCAAATCTAGCAGAGAAGTGGGTAGCTTGTTATAAAAGGTTATACCAAGCCCAACAAATGAGTTATGAACCTTATGAAGCCGGTGAAAAGGAGCTCGTAATTTGTCTTTATTTCTGGTGTTAATATTGTGGATATCACTGTTTTTAGTGTATACGTGTATATTTTGCCTAATATATAAGATATTGGCGAAGATGAATTGTGATGCCACTGTAAGAATACCAATATCTTTAAAAAAATCTCTCAGAGAGACTCTGGTACCTAGTTGGTAAATTGCTCGGACAGCTCGTTTTTGAAGAACAAATATATTTTGAATTGCCCCACAGCAGAATACCATAGGACATAACGCTATGGAAATAACTAAAATAGACTAATCGAGCTGTATCAAGTCAGTGTATTGTCTTACTTTCCTGACAGCGTAGGCGGCCGAGCTGAGCCTTCCCGCTAGACTTGAAATATGTGGGCCCCACTGAAGTTTGGCATCTACTGTTATGCCCAGAAAAACTGCCGAGCCCACAGTTTCAAGCACTTCTTTATCTAAGACGATGTTGGGTCCTAGATTTCTAACATTCGGTAAAGCGAACTTTATACATTTCGTTTTCTTGGAGTTGAGAACTAAGTTATTTGTTGTAAACCAATCCGTAACCATTGAGAGTGCACTGTTTACATCGTCAAAATCTTGTCTGTTCCTGTCTACTTTAAAAATAAGAGAGGTATCATCTGCAAACAGTACAACTTCACAGATACCCTTTAAAAAGAATGGTAAGTCATTGATATACACTAAGAACAAGAATGGACCCAGTATTGAGCCTTGAGGTACACCTAACTGAATTATTATACCTTGTACCATTTCTTAATTCAAATGAAGATAATCTTATTCGTACTGTTTTTGTTTGGGCTAATAATAAACAAGCAAACAATCTCAGTTTCGCATTAATAATATTAGTTAGGATTATTTGTCTACTCCATAGTGTTAAGAAAAAGCTCTTTTCTTGCTAATACTTTTAATGCACACAACTGTACTACTTCACAATCAAACGAAGACTGACTATCCATTACATTTTACTATTTAAAACGACTTTCGACCCCACCCAGAAATAACGATAATATCATAACCGTTATTTCTAAGTGTTGTCAAAGTAAAATAATACATTCAGTTGCCATAATGGAAATACATTTAAAAGTTTCTTACAATATTAATCATTTGTGCTTTGACAGTGTTGCCACAGTGGATATTATAAATCGATATTAAAATCATACATAGTTTTTTCAAATTAAATTAAAGAAATCACGACACTCGGCCATCCGACGGCGTGCTAACTCCGAAGCACGCAATAATCACGACACTGAGGCAATACATCAAATAACAAATATAAGTAACTATACAAAAAATATAGAATCAAGATAATTATGTACAGAATACCTGCCCTGAGAATGTTACCAATTAATATTCCGTCAATAAATTTTCAAAACATAGCTTTTGATAATGTAATTAAAACCTTAATAATGACATTAGTACTTTGACATTATGAATTCTTGGACATTGTAATTTTTATTTTGACATTATTTTGATATTATGATTTATTCTTTGTTCCGTCCAATTCTACACCAGCAATGGTAGTATATGTGAAACAGTATTTTAATGTAAGACCTTAATGTACCATGTACTCAGAAATAAATAAATACAATATAATATACTATACAATAGACATTTGTGACAGGCAGTACCTATGCCTAACCTATCTATACCTGATAAAAGAGAAACGAGTATGCACTTCACATCACATCACATCACTTCACTTGTATAAATCCTCTTGAACGAATCCTCCCGGCCACGAGGCGGCCAATCTCACCAGAGACCAGCCACGGGGCGGCCAATCTCAACAGACCAGTCACGGGGCGACCAATCTCAACAGAGACCAGCCACGGGGCTGCCAGTCTCAACAGTGACCAGCCAAGTAAGCAGGAGGCATAGTGCATAAGTGTGTGTGCGTAAACAGATGCACTCTGCTCTCCTGCTCTCCTACAGTCCGACGGGACAGCAACCCAACACAACCGGGTAGAGATCAGGCGCAGGACCACCAGCTTCACGTGCTTTGCGAGGCACGGGGTGTCCAACGTCCAATCGCCAGGCTGCTACTATGTAATTCCTAGTGGAAAAATCAAAGAACACCCTGCCCAACCTGGGAATCGAACCCAGGACCCCAAGCTCAGCAACCGCACTCGCGACACGAAACCGACGGGGTTGAAACTAATTTTAACAACCATTTTATATCCTTACATATTATAAAACAAAGTCGCCCGCCGCGTCTGTCTGTCTGTCTGTCTGTCTGTCTGAACGCGATAAACTCAAAAACTGCCGAACGGATTTTCAAACTGTTTTCACCATTGGACGGAGTGATTCATGTGGAAGGTTTTAGTGTATAATTCATTAAGGTTTTGTGTAAATTGGCTGAAATATGACGATTATTGTTGAAGATGTCGGAAAAAATCATGCCGACTGGGAGCTTTACTGGCGTGCGCTGCGTAAGTCGTGAGAGATAAATCAAATTTATGTTCTAGAGTATTGTATATCTTAAAAATTGCAACAAAAAAGTCCGCGATGGCATAATATCTATCTCTTAAGGGTGACCCACAATAACCATTTTTATCTTTCAAAATTGTATAAAATTTTCATTGTTATTTCCGAAGCTATTTTGACCGGTATCTTATTAATCCTTATCCAATTAAATAGGTTATTTAAATTGGGCATTCAATTTCGATTAAAATATGCCTTTACATCACATCATTTAAATGAATAGTTTAAGAGATATCACAGTTTCAAAATTACGCGTAACAAAATAATTATGGTTGACCACGCGGGCGCTGTAGTAGCCTACCACTGCGTCCGCTGAAAGTTAGTCAATGATCTTTTCTTGGCTATTAGGTATGTATTCCCGGTAGAACGTTCCCGTGGGATATTTTGCGACATCCACGCGGGCGAAGCCGCGGGTAAAAGCTAGTTATAAATAAATTAACGATTTATTAAAAGTCTGACAAATCAATAATGAACCAGAGGATTTTTGAATTCCTAACGATTTGATGTTGATCCACGGTGTCAAGAAATGAAATGAATGAAACACCTATTTATTTAATTTAAGTCTGGCATATTACTTTATTCCATCTTTGTTGAAATAAATAATCTTTTATACGTCTTTGGTTTTTGTATATTTAACCGAATTGCAAAATGATTTAAATATAATTAGCATTAAACAAGATTTAATTACAGGCTTTAATTCTTATATTTCGTCAATATTTGAAGGAATGGGTGGGACTAAATCTTCTACCTACAGATTAGGCTCATTATTCTGGAAATTGTTTTCAGACGACCCTTTAAACCTAATGTCGAATAAACAATTCTGATGCACTTTATTATTTATTTATTGTCACGATAATGGCGTTGATGATGATGACCCATCGCACTTTAACCAGTTGCTGGTTCAAGATGCGAACGAACGCAAACTCAAACTTTTGAGTAGACAAGGTCGTCAGAATCGTCTGGCTGAACCTATAGGCTTGGCAATTTCCTCCAGAACAAGTAAGCGATTAAGCGTTTAGTAAATTTTTAACTTCCCTAGCACAAAGTCTTTAAGCTGTTTCGAAGGGAAAACTATGCCATGATCTGAAATTAAAATGATTCTAGTCGGTGCTTGTAAATTTTCGACACTTTTGAGTTGGTCTACCAATGAGATATTTTGTAAATGCATCAATAAATCAGTTTTACGTAAAATTTATTAGATAGTATTTATTGGTGACAAGGTAAATAGCCGGATATGCCATAAAGACACTCCAGTTCCCACCAATAAAATTATTTAAGAGAAATGTATACTGCATGTCTGTTATAATATCTATCCATTTACCAAATTCCGACAGTATTAATGTATTTGCACGCCATATCATGGCAGGATAAAATTACTGTAACATCTATTGTACCATATTCTAGCAAATAAATCTTTTTGACTCGATTTGATTTGACTATGGATAAATTATTATAATTGGAAAAGTAAATGGTCTAAGTATATGGCATGGACACATGATGCAATAAATAGCCCATTACGCGTTGTTGGCGCATTATCTTTGAAATATGCACCATCTCTACAAGATGTCACATAATTATTAGATATATTCATATTTTTACATAACGTCCTTTAGGAAACCAATATTGATTTTGAATTCGTTTAAAGGTTTGTCATAGATATAAGTTTATATTTCTTTTATATTTCTATGATTTGTGTAAAATAAAAGGAATAAAAAATAACCTAATATAATAATATTAGATTTAGTTCGGAAGATTGATGATAAGACTAAGACTATTTTGCTGTGCCCGACAGGGTCCATAATGATCACATATAATTTTAACTTACCACAGTACACATTGTGGAATGCAATTAAAGTATTGAGTATTAATTATTTTATAAAAGCCTTGATGTAAACGATATTCTTGATTTGGATTAATTCGTGTACTTCAAGTCGAGATAATATTGCCCGAGTAATGCTCCTATGGTAGACTTTACCTCAACATAATTATAGACGTAAAGTTCCAATTGATATTAAATATATATCGGTCACTTTATTTGAAGGGTATAGAAAATTCATTATCCTTCATAACAGTAGTTCAATAAAATTCTGTCCCATTAATCACTGATTCAGTTTCAATATCAACTCTGAAATTTCGGTTTGGTAATAGAACTTCCAGAACCGTTTATGTTTGGCAGATCTTAATACAAAACAATGGCGAAATCTTATTTGAAACATCTGAAAAGTGACACTTATTCGAAAGAATTGACTATCTAGGTCTCTGTGTGTTCTTCCTTACCTAAGAATATTGCAAAAACTAGGAAAAATGTCAAAAATGTAATAATAATTTTGAAATAGGATTAGAGTCCTAAAAAAATATGTAGCTTGGTTGGACATTGTCAACCATTGACAGTTTACAACTCTTGACCAGATGCTTGCGTTACTAAATATTAATCTCTGCTTTCTCTAATAAAAATATTGCACAAACTAGTTCAGAAAATGACGCAGAGCTAAATAGGATATTTTTCATTTAAAGACGCAGTGATCTAATTTCAAATAATACAATGTGTGTAACAAGCTGCCATTGTTCTTTCTTCAAGACAGTTCTTTTGCTTTCTAGCATTCCATAATTTATACAATCTACTGCCTTTCGGCCATCATTTTCACACCTACATGACTTACTAACAGCACACATGGCTGCATAGAATAACATAAGTGCCTTCGTTAAACTTTGAACTACAGCTCACCTACATGGCTGCATAAGATTAAATAAGCAGGTGCTTATTGTAACCGAGTTTAACGTAGGTACGTTAAACTCTGAACTATAGCTCACCTATATGGTTGCACAAAATTACACAAGCGCCTACGTTAAACTCTGAACTACAGCTCACCTACATGGCTGCTTAAGATAACAAGGCTTTGCACTTCAGCTCACCTACATGGCTGCAATAAACTATACGCGTACATCTCCATAAAGCTCACCTACATGGCTAAACTAGAGTGCAAGCCGTAAAGAACTATAAGTTATACTCGTACATCTTTATTTTTAAACTCTGAACTACAGCTCGCCTACATGACTAATAAACTATACGCATACATCTCTAAAGCTCACCTATATGACTGAATTAGAGTGTAAGCCGTAAGGAACTAGAAGTTATACTCGTACATCTTTATTTTTAAACTGAAGTACAGCTCGCCTACATGGCTGTAATAATCTGTACGCATACATCTCCATAAAGCTCACCTACATGGCTAAACTAGAGTGTAAGCCGTAAAGAACTATAAGTTATACTCGTACATCTTTATTTTTAAACTCTGAACTACAGCTCGCCTACGTGACTGTAATAAACTATACGCATACATCTCTAAAGCTCACCTACATGGCTGAACTAGAGTGTAAGCCGTAAGGAACTAGAAGTTATACTCGTACATCTTTATTTTTAAACTGAAGTACAGCTCGCCTACATGGCTGTAATAATGAGTGCAATCCGTAAAGAACTATAAGTTATACTCGTACATCTTTATTTTTAAACTCTGAACTACAGCTCGCCTACATGACTGTAATAAACTATACGCATACATCTCTAAAGCTCACCTATATGGCTGAACTAGAGTGTAAGCCGTAAGGAACTAGAAGTTATACTCGTTCATCTTTATTTTTAAACTGAAGTACAGCTCGCCTACATGGCTGTAATAATCTGTACGCATACATCTCCATAAAGCTCACCTACATGGCTAAACTAGAGTGTAAGCCGTAAAGAACTATAAGTTATACTCGTACATCTTATTTTTAAACTCTGAACTACAGCTCGCCTACATGACTGTAATAAACTATACGCATACATCTCTAAAGCTCACCTACATGGCTGAACTAGAGTGTAAGCCGTAAGGAACTAGAAGTTATACTCGTACATCTTTATTTTTAAACTGAAGTACAGCTCGCCTACATGGCTGTAATAATCTGTACGCATACATCTCCATAAAGCTCACCTACATGGCTAAACTAGAGTGTAAGCCGTAAAGAACTCTTAAACTTTACAGGGTCTATCTACACTATACTCGTACATCATAGGTCGCCCACATGGCTAAACCACAGTGCACGCCGTATAGGGATCTACACTATACTCGAACATTTTTGAACAGCTCACCTACATGGCTGAACCCGAGTGCACCCCGCAAGGAGTCTACACCATACTCGTACATCTCTGAACAGCTCACCTACATGGCTGAACCCGAGTGCACGCCGCATGGGTCTACGCTATACTCGTACATCTCTGAACAGCTCACCTACATGGCTGATCCCGAGTGCACGCCGCATAGCAGTCTACACTATACTCGTACATCTCTGAACAGATCACCTACATGTCTGAACCCGAGTGCACGCCGCATAGGAGTCTACACCATACTCGTACATCTCTGAACAGCTCACCTACATGGCTGAACCCGAGTGCACGCCGCATGGGTCTACTATACTCGTACATCTCTGAACAGCTCACCTACATGGCTGAACCCGAGTGCACGCCGCATAGGAATCTACACCATACTCGTACATCTCTGAACAGCTCACCTACATGGCTGAACCCGAGTGCACGCCGCATGGGTCTACTATACTCGTACATCTCTGAACAGCTCACCTACATGGCTGAACCCGAGTGCACGCCGCATAGGAATCTACACCATACTCGTACATCTCTGAACAGCTCACCTACATGGCTGAACCCGAGTGCACGCCGCATGGGTCTACTATACTCGTACATCTCTGAACAGCTCACCTACATGGCTGAACCCGAGTGCACGCCGCATAGGAATCTACACCATACTCGTACATCTCTGAACAGCTCACCTACATGGCTGAACCCGAGTGCACGCCGCATGGGACTACACTATACTCATACATCTCTGAACAGCTCACCTACATGGCTGAACCCGAGTGCACGCCGCATAGGAGTCTATCTACACTATACTCGTACATCTCTGAACAGCTCACCTACATGGCTGAACCCGAGTGCACGCCGCATAGGAGACTACAGTATATTACATTTTATAATACAATATCTCATGCAGTCATTAGTCATAACCGCAATCAACAAAATCTAAGCTGCTGCTTAAACAAACCAGCAAACAAAACATAACCAAACTACCATACCACCGTACCATCAACAAACTATAAAGCTGCTCAGAAAATTCAGTGAACGGAGCAGACAGAGTTAAAATACTATTCAAAGTGAAATCCTGTGGCGAAATTCCCAACATTCATTCGTACAATTTTTAATTTATTTATTTTCCAAGCTGTCCAATGCAATGATAGATCTATCGAGGAGTTGCCTCGACCAAGAGTACCACGTGCACTGGTCCAACTATTTTACTTATTGTTTATAATTAGTCCAACGCAACGATAACCCTATCGAGGAGTTGCCTCGACCAAAGGTAGCACGTGCATCGGCCCAACCATTTACTCATTATATTATTTTAAATTAGTCCAACGCTACGATAACCTTATCGAGGAGTTGCCTCGACCAAAGGTAGCACGTGCATCGGCCCAATTACTTTTAACCATGATTTAAATATTAACCATCTGGGAAATACGCCACAATGATTGCTACCGAATCATGAGACTACATAATAACCATACTTAATGCTCACTGAACATAACTGGGATAAAAAGAACGAATAATGTATATAGAATTCATAAAACTACTTACGATTTCACCAACAGCTAGCTCGTGGTTCTTGTCACTTCTGACTTGTTAAGAAAAAGCTCTTTTCTTGCTAATACTTTTAATGCACACAACTGTACTACTTCACAATCAAACGAAGACTGACTATCCATTACATTTTACCATTTAAAACGACTTTCGACCCCACCCAGAAATAACGATAATATCATAACCGTTATTTCTAAGTGTTGTCAAAGTAAAATAATACATTCAGTTGCCATAATGGAAATACATTTAAAAGTTTCTTACAATATTAATCATTTGTGCTTTGACAGTGTTGCCACAGTGGATATTATAAATCGATATTAAAATCATACATAGTTTTTTCAAATTAAATTAAAGAAATCACGACAATAGCTCGCTATGTCCAAAAATTTTAGGCAGTGTATAGAGTGCCACCATTGGCACTCTATCCCTATCGGATAAAGTGCCACTACAGGCACCCTAGTAACACCGCCTCGGCCCGGCTAAAGTGCCGCAAGCATTGGATTGTCATTGTCACTGTCACTAAGTCACGTCACTTGGTATTTTGTTTGATTGTCGAGGTTAGATCGCTGTAAAACACCACATTCCCTAAACATTACATTCTCTTGTGCCTAAACGGACCCTGGCACTTCGCCGACCGCTACCGCGGCACCGCTCGCTACGCTCGCTCGGCTCGTGCGTTGTGTGGTCACAGTTCTAACCTAACCTAACCTAAATAACAAGTGACAGTGACAATGCAACGCTCACGGCACCCTAGCCGGGCCGAGGCAGTGACACTAGAGTGCCACAAGAAACTCGCGGCACTCTATACACTTCGAAAATTTTAATGGACCGAGATAAGCTAGCACGCACTTTTTTCTTAGTTATGTTTCTGTCTTTATCTTGCACTTTGCGCCATGATTTCTGCTCCAGTCGCTTTTTTTGCTCGTTGATTGTATTTCTTTCTTCCGGTTTCACAACACAACAGTAAGTCACACTTAGTTTACAACGATACGATAAAATATTATTTACGAGTATTTGGACCACTTTCTTGCGGTATCTATTATTATTCTATTATTCACTCATTGTTTATTTGTATCAATACGGTACAGAGTAGTATATTTGTAATCCAAATAATACTTTAATTGGTTTTTCATAGTTGATTTTACTACTATACACAAACATTGACAGCCAAATGCACAGATGGACAATTAGTCTATAACTTGGATAAGTGATGTAGGAGCGTCGGCGTCGTGCGTGAGCCGATAGTTTACAGTTTTTAAACTTGTTTCTATTTGTATTTATTTTTTATTAATAATTGTTGTTTGTTTATTTATTTATTTTGTAATCCCCTAGTGGGATTTATGTGTCCGTAGGTATGTCCGTGGCATCACAGCGGGCCCTATCAGAATACCAGCGCTGCGGCATTTATTTTTTAAATATCGCAGCATTATGCTGAGATAGGGGCCTTTTTGGCCTCGCACAGGTCGAACTCGTTTTATTGTTAGTTTTAGATGCTCCTTTTATTTTTATTTTTTTATTACTGTTTGTATTTCCTGTGCGTGTCCCAAATAAAATATTTTTCATTCTTTCTTTCTTTCACTTTTAAGTTTGACAGTTGTGCGATAGTGACAAGAATACAGAATACTGATTAGCCAAAGCCCAAAGTAACGTTTTTAAATTACGGTCAGTGATTTCGCTACTTCCATTTTTGGCCACTGGTTCAGATAAGTTTGTGGCGAGACGTGACGGCCGACCATGGAAGATGAGACCACCACACCCCGCGTGCGGGAAAAATAAGCCACGCCCATCAAACTACAATTTATTTAGTTAATTGACTCAGGCGTTACTTTGCGGAAATCCATTATAAAATACAATAGAAGACGTATATTTAGTAACCTATTCCGCTTGTTCTTAAAGAGTCATAAAGAACCCTGTAAGTAATCGACACGTGTTTCACCTCTCAATGAGGCATCCTCAGCATGACGATTGACTTGTTGCAAACCCGCAGCCGAACCGAGCTGTGTAGCTGAGATGGACCGAGCAGTAATCCTATATAAGTAGGGTTGTCAAACGGTGTGGTTCACACTACATTCTTCGCTTGACGTGGCAACACGTCGTGTCCGGGTTCACAACAAGTCAATCGTCGTCCTGAGGATGCCTCGTTGAAAGGTGAATCACGTATTGATTTCTTACAAGGTTCTTTATAACTCTTTACGAACAGTTAAGCGTATTAGGTTACTATTTAGTAGTAGACGACGTATAATTATACGTCGTCTATTGTATTTTACAATTTATTTCCAAGTTAGAGCCTTAATCAATTGATATTTTTGATACACTACCCTTTTTTCATTAACAACCCGAGATAGCTAATTGAATTGCGTTATAATAATAATATGAAAAACTTCCCATGGAGAAAAATTTGACAATCATCAAGATTGAGAATAGTCAGTTTACCTAATCACCACAAACAGTTTTGACCCACCGTGAACTATGCGGCACCCGGTTCCGACTCACTGGAACCACAGCTGGCACTGTGAAGCATCGCAAGGTCCGACTCAGCCCACTATCGACCTCCGGTCATCGGAGGGGAGTGATGTCATGTGGTGGCATTTATATCGCCACATGCGAACTACGCATCAGGACCTGACGTCATTCAAAATACTGACGTTACACAAATCCTGCATCGTGCAATTAGAGTTTACCGCGCGAACGACATATAAGACTATTCGACATCAATTATCGGGCAGCTGCCCGCCAGAAACGACACCCATCTGGTCGGAGGATCCTTCCTTTTCAAGAGAGGATGAATGAACTTTACACCCTGTTCCTTATACCTCTGAATAGGTTATAAATACCTATTTATAACCTATAAAAATATTTTCGGAAAGATTAAAGACCTTTCATCATAATTATATAAAATGGTTGAATTGAAGAAACATCTTCTATAGCCACTTAACTTAACATTACCTACAGAAAAAGCCATTTTATTAGTTTTCAAGTACGTACACAAGACCTTCCAACACTTCACTTGAGAGATTGTTATACCTAAACAAAATGGATTCGTAGAATAAAATCTCCACAAAGTATAATAGCCCAATAATCTTACCGAAAATATTTTAAGAGTATTTTCAAGAATTATTAGTCCCTTACTCAGACAGAACTCAAAGATTCATTCATGAAGAATCATCGAATTCGAATGAAAATTTTAAATCAACCTTAAACTTTCCTTTTAAGGTTCAAAATCGTTTACTTTATAAAACCGTCTACATTCTAATTTTATTTGGAATGGAATTTATACATTTGTGGGGAAATTCTTCTGGGAAGTTAGAAGTGGCAATAAAATAACGTTTAATGAACGCGAAAGAAGAAAACTTCACGTGGTGTCATAAGCACTAACAAAGAAGTTGCTCAAGAATTTGTAAATTTCTTTACCAGTATCCCACTTAAAACTACTGAAACCTTAAATTCCTCGCCCTCGCGTTCAATTGATTTATTAAGAGCCAACGTTTCATCCTGCCCGATTGAATTTAAATTCAAGCATATAGACCCCATAACAGTATTAAAAGCTTTCAAGCAAATTAAGATCAAATTAACCGAAGATCTATGGGGAATGTCAATCAAAGTTTGTACTTCCATTATTGAGACTATAGCGCCGTACTTAGCCTTAATATTTAATTTGTGTGTGGATCAAGGAGTCTTCCCTGATCTAATGAAATATAGTAAGGTAATACCACTATTCAAATCCGGGGACAGTAAAGATACCAATAATTATAGACCCGTGTCCGTGTTGCCAGTATTAAGCAAGGTGTTTGAAAAGGTTATGCTTAATCAAATGCTCAATCATTTTAATACCAATAAAATCTTACATGATCAACAGTATGGCTTCACCAAGGGACGTTGTACGACTGACGCCGGTGTCACCTTATTAAAACACATATTTACGGCGTGGGAAGAGGCCCAAGACGCCATAGGAATTTTCTGTGACCTCTCCAAGGCTTTTGACTGCGTCGACCATGAAACCTTAATCTTGAAACTTGAGCATTACGGACTTGGAAAACTTGCGCTCAGTTTAGTTAAATCTTATTTAAATGATAGACAACAGCAAGTTCAAATAAATGGTGTCAATTCACTCGGTTTAAAAGTAAAAATGGGTGTACCACAAGGATCAATATTGGGTCCTTTTCTCTTTTTAGTATATATTAATGATCTACCCCATTTGTTAAAAACTCAACCACAAATGGTGTTATTTGCTGATGATACTTCATTAATTTTTAAAATTAATAGACGTGCATCAAATCTTGACGACGTAAATAACGCCCTGCAGCAGGTCCAAAATTGGTTCACTGCTAATAATTTAGTATTAAACGAGAAAAAAACTAAGTGCATAAGATTTTCTTTACCAAATGTCAAAAGTAGTAATTGTGAGATAGTTTTAAATCAAGAGAAACTAGAATTCGTCGATCAAACTGTTTTCCTGGGGATCACGCTCGACTCTAGGCTTCAATGGGGTCCTCATTTAACATCCCTTTCAGGACGACTAAGTTCGGCAGCATATGCTGTGAGAAAAATCCGTCAATTTACGGATGTAGATACCGCGAGGGTAGTCTATTTTAGTTACTTTCATAGTATTATGTCGTACGGTATTCTACTATGGGGACGGGCTGCAGACATCGAGTCTATTTTTATTCTGCAGAAAAGAGCCATCAGAGCGATATATGGCCTCCGCAGGCGCGACTCTCTAAGGGAACTGTTTAAAGATATTAACATCATGACGGTACCTTGTCAATATATCTATGAAAACATTATGTACGTAAGGAAAAATCTACATCTTTTTAGTAAAAGAGGTTCAAGACACAATTATATCACTAGGAATAGGGACCAATTAGTTCAACCGGGTTTCAGGCTGGCTAAAGTAGACTCATCATTCATGGGGTACTGTTTAAAATGCTACAATAAAATACCTCCCCACATACTTCAGCTGAATGAAACGAAATTTAAATCTTATATTAAACGCACACTATGCAGTCAGGCATATTATAAGTTGGGGGATTACATCGCTGATAAAAATGCTTGGCTCAACGCTGGTCCTGCTCCACAAGGGCACATAAACTAATTGTATAGCATCTGAAAATACTGTTGGAGCTGCGGAAGATTTTAAAAACTTTGCATTGTATAAATTCAATCTCTTAGCATTGTATAATTGCATTGCACATGTGTGAGTACTATGTACAGACTATAAAGCTACCATTTAGGTACTGGGTATGTCTTTCATTGACTTGAATGTGCCCTGGCGGCTGAGAGTATGTCATGCTCACTCTAATGTCACGCTGACGGTGGCGTGTGTGTTGGATCATTTAGCTCCCTTCAAAATGGTTGAGCTGAATGGTGCTAATCCATGCGTCATGTTCGTGAACGGGCGCCGTCAGTTGTGACTGGTCATCTCATAGCTGCCATGGCTTATTTAAATTTGATTTAATTTTTTTTTTTTTAATTGTTTTATTTTTGTTTTTATCTTTTATTACGGACGCTTTTAACGTTTTGCATCGTTCTCACATGTATAAGTTCAACATGAATGATGTAACCAATATTTTGTAACCAAATTTTTATTTAAAAGAGTGTCCGTGGAGTTTCTTGCCCGTTCTTCTCCATAGGTACCTACTACGCTTTGGAATGGGCATCTAGCTTCATCTTTTCTGACTGACCGACCCCTTGACAATTCAAAAGTGCCTGTAATTGGTTTATTTGAAATAAATGCTTTGAGTTTGAGTTTGAGTTTGAGTTTGAGTTTGAAAGAAGAATGTTTTTCTTATTCTTAGAAATCGTTATCGGTTAAATCAATAAAGCTCGTATTTAGGGTCCTGTACCCGAAGGTTGCCAAACGCAACCCTATTAGTAAGCCTGCGTTGTCCATCCGTCCGTCTGTCTGTCAGAGGGCTATATTTCATGAACCCGTAATAGATATACAGTTGAAATTTTCACAGATTGTGTATTTCTATATATATAATCCTTTATTAAAAAGAACTAGGTTCTTAATAATGAATTACAATCTAGCCTTTAAGACTAATAAGCAATTTTAATTTATCTTAATTTTTTACGTAATAATTATTAAAATTACAATATTTTTTATTGTACTTTACACAAGTCCGTTCCACTTTCTTATAACTGAAAAAAAAAATTGTTTATTTTAATAAACATCTTGTTTAATGTGATCACACATCTTGACTCCATACGAGCCTAACAAGATCTTGACTTCTGAAGCTATGACAACTTTGTTAAATTATCATAGTTCCGTCTACTAAGTAATGCATTGGTTTAATTACGGGTAGTTGTTTAATTTACCTCAAATGTTGGCCAGTTTAACAATGAAACATTGTCACATTAACACACTAAACTTGTAGATTCAACTAAGATCTTGCACGATACGTCTGTGAAACGTTATTAGATCAATGAAATTCTTATGTTGTTTCAACTAAGATCTTGCACCAAATAACTGTGCTATCCTGATTAATGCAACTAACCTCGTATTCAACGTAAACATGAACCGTTGTCATATGAACTACTTCTATTTGCCAATCCAAGTCAGTATCTTTTGCACAAATCAACAAAGTAACTTTATTGTAATAATTATGGTTGAGAACCTACTTTTTTATAATGACCAACATCTTTGTGGTAAATTGTTACACTAAATTAAAAAAATCCGCGCAGGAGCGCTAAAATTAAATATAGATTTATGGCAAATATTAAGCTTAAATCAAAATGTTCTCTTGTATGCTTATCATGAAAACTTTTTGAGGAAACCTTAATATTTGCTATAAACCGTCAATTAATTTCAGCATCCTCTACGCAGATATTTTTAATAACATAGCGTGACGATCCACATCAAGTTAACCCTCTAGACCATCTAGAATATGAAACATGAAAATAGGTATTAAATGGTATAGCAATCAAACAACAATATTTGATTTTTAATTTATTTATGCAGAACACATTACACAAAATACTTACATTCAATATAATTTACATCTTATAGAATAACATACTTTTCCATTGCTCAGAATATTTATATTGCACGTTACGACAAAAAGTTATGAAATTTTACATTTTCCTTTGCTTCTAGTTCTTCAAATAAGCAAAAATATAAAAATAAACACATCGAAATTCTAATGTTTGCAATAATAATTGTCCCATTAGAATCCAGACTATTTGAATTATACAAAAAAACTTATTAAAAGTTGAACACAGCATACTAAACAAGTCACCATGATAAATAACAAATTATGTACGCAGCTGGGCTACACATCAAGCTATACCTACGTTTCCAGTTTATGGTGATCTCGCATTGTAAACGATATCCCTGAAATGCGAGGTCAGCTTAAACTGGAAATGTATAGCTTGATGTGTAGCCGTGTGTACATGTACAATAAAACTTTATGAAGTTATTAAAAATAGAATTAGCTTAACCAGATACCTAATTATTATTAACCAGTCTTAATATAGTCTGCAATATCGAAACCTAACAATATAACAATAATAAAATATTTAAAAAAATTAAATTAGAGTTACGAGCTTTTTTTATCCGATATCTTTTAATCTTTTAATGACTCACCAATAATTATGTAAGGCTGTGATGTTGCCTCTTTATTCTGTAATGTTTTTAGCCGAAGTTCAATAGATATTCAGATCACATCAGATCTTAAATGTTTGATGAACGCATACCGCGTTTCTGCCTTAGATGATTTACAGCCGCAGCTAGGCTCGGACTTTTTTTTGTTTTTTCTTCTGTTTAATTGCCAAAAATGCTGCAAGATTTTTATCTTCTTCTTTAGGTGCTGAAATAAAAGAATAATTATATAGACCATTCGTTTTTCAGATAGTTCAAGTTTTGAAAGAGTCACATTAAAATAGGTACAAAGGCTTCAAAGGGAAGCCTCCAATCCGCAACTGGTTAGCATGGGGGACAAGCAGCTCAAGCCCTCTGCGAGAAGGCCTATGCCCTGTATGCCCAGCTATGGGATGTGTATAGGCTAAAATTTAGCCGCTAAATAAATGAAGAAAAATATACTTACAATCAGCTAGAGAGATTAGATCCTGGCCAAATGCAAATTTTTGATTTTCTATTTCTTAATAATTCCAATATTTAAATTTTTGCAATAAACAAATAAATTGTTTGGTCTTCATAGGCCGCCTCAAAGTCAATGTTCAACTAAAAAACACAAAACAGAACACAATATAATTATTAACATTAAATTGACAAAATATAGCTCAAATTACATGTAGGTATATAAAATATAATATTGGGGCAAGCCTTACCAGAGTATAAACTTGCGGTTTATTTCTATTAGCACTGGGTATTCGTTCGTATAAGATTCCAAAGTCTAGTCATTATTATTGTTGTGAAGACGCATTATTCGATATTTGAATGTGTTTTTCCATTTTATTTCCGTCAGCCTCCAAGTTTCTGATGAATTTCGAAGCCACTGTAAATCAACTTCAACATTTTCATCCAGTGTGTTGCTTTGTTGCTATTTAGGAGATGGTGAAGGTGAGGGTGCAGGGCTTTCGTCTCTGTTTCTCTTTCCTTTAGTTGACAGAACTCCTAACCGCTGTAGCTGTAAAAAATCAGTAAGTTTGTGAGTGCTACTAAGTGTTCAAAATCAATGGTGCAGGCTGCAAATTTCCTGTACCTACTGACAAATAGCATTCATAGTATACCTACCTAGGTATTATGGTTACCTACTGTATGTTTTATCTTACCTGCAAATTTTGGGATGAGATCGGGCTGCTTCCATGTCTTTAATAATTCGACCACTTCTTCCATGTGTTCCATTGTGTATAAAGCACTCGCCAGTATTTAAATAGGTATGTAAATAGTTAATTCACTAATATTGGCACCGACCCTAGGCGTGTGGCTTCGCGTATACACCTGTGCAGTTCTTGGAACATAAGACACGCCGGTCAACCTGCACGCCTGCACAGATAGCCATAAGCGGACCACAGCGTGTTTATCCTAGTCCTACATAATTATTATCGTACGCATTTTGAGTTTTGACACCAGCAGTATTACAATAGCGCTGATAGCGCTCTGCACAGAGCGAGCACTGTATAATACTGGTACTCTGTGTTTTGACAAGGGGGTTGGAAAAGCGCGGGGAGCGTTGCGTTTTGTTGTCATTACAAAGAGTTATTAGATGTGACCACGGATCTTGTTTTATTTAACTAAGCAGGCTATTTAATCAAACATGTTCGTTGTTAAAAACTATGATTTATATGATTTAATGCTAACAAGTTGCTTGTTACCATGAACTTAAATTATTTTTTGATGTAAAAAAGTTTTGAGGTAAAATCAAACGTGCTATGTTTGATGTAACAAAGACTGTTGAATAAACTGTGCATGTGCATAATTGTTGATATAAATAAAATGAATTTGTTCTGGCAACTATGGTATCTTGTATAAAGTGAACAGATTATTCATTATTCCAAGCATTTTAATCCCAACTAAGAGAAAATGTATCTTAGTTAGTCTGCATTTTTTTCATAGAGTCTGACATTATAATATTAACACTTTGTTCATGTGTTATACAACAAATAATAAAAATAAAATTAAAATAAAGATTAAAGGGGGGTATAAATTATGATTATCTTTGTTTGTTGTTGTTTGTGTTTGTTTTTTTTTAAATTATTTTATAAAATATGAATTATAGTATAAATAATAATTTAAAAAAAGAAAAAAATTGTAAATTTAAAAATTTATTAATATTAGTCTGGTTTTCACATTTGGCTAGTTTATTTATTCATCAAAATGTGATGGGTTACTATTAATGTGTACTTATGAATGAATATCCAATTACTGTCGATTACACATAAAAACACTTAGGGCTGATTTCACCAATGAACCTGATCGCGATCAGCATATCTAAAACGCGTTCAAGAGCTGTCAATGTCAAAATTGTTATGGAATATTGTACAGACAGAGAGCAGTGGTGGCCTAGTGGAACCGGCCCCGACTTACGAGTTGTAGGTCGTGGGTTCGAACCCAAGCAGGCGCTTTACTTTGTGTAAATAATTTCATCACCACTGCTCTCAAAAACGGTGAAGGAAAACATCGTGAGGAAACCGGCATGTCTTAGAACCAAAAATTCGAAGACATGTGACATCTACCAACCCGCACTGGGCCCGCGTGGTGGATTACGGCCCACTCCCTCTCACCGAGAGGAGGCCTGTGTCCCAGCAGTGGGAACTTTAATAGGCTGATGATGATGATTGTACAGACGCCAGCACATCAAGTTACTACAATCTGTCAAATTTCTTTAATAGGTTTTAAAATTTATCGCTAAAAAATATGGTTTAATGCTGATTGGGAAAATTTGAGACATTGGAGTAGGTTGATGTGCGGCGTCTGTACACTGACAGCTCTTGAACGCGTTTAATTTTATTGGTGAAATCCGCACCTAGTTTTCAATCAAATTCTCAAGAGCACGCACTCGCGACCTTTAAGCTTCATGCAGACTAGCACGCCGCGACAACGCGACGCGACACCGGTTATCGTTATACCGTAAAGTTTACATAGAAATTGTATTGTTCGTGTCGCGTCGTGCTGGTCTGCTCGAGCTTTTAAACTTACTGCTATAGTTTCAACGACACCGCTGTACTGCGCCATAAGTATGTACCCGGCGAGACAGGGGGCAGTGTATTTGTCAACGCTCACGATGTCCCACCGGTCATTCGTCATTGCTGGTTAGATGCGCTTCTATAGGCGGGGCCTATGCTATGCAGCACGACGGCGCGGGCATGTCGGTGACGCGAATCCACAAGTTCATCCCCTACCAAAAATCGCTAAACCGCCTAAAGAAGCTTTCAATTAAAAACCTTTTGAATTGTTCCAACGTAAGTTCTTAGTTTAGCCATGGTTAATATCGAGGCTGACTGGCCAGAGAGCGTTCGATGTAGGTATTTAAGTTTCGTCACCTATGCACTCTGCGTATAATAAAACAAATAGCTTTAATCGTCACGATATTTTCCTTCACCGTTTTGAGAGCAGTGGGGCCGCTACCATTGGGCCACCCAGTGGTAGCGGCCCCGACTTACGAGTTGTAGGTAGCTGTTTTCAGACCAACGCGATTTATCGCGCGACGCGACACCGGCTATTGTTATACCGTGAAGTTTTGTATTGTTCGTGTCGCGTCGCGCGGCAAATCGCGCTGGTCTGAAAACAGCTAGTGTTACTTTGTGTAACTTGAAAGACTTGGAGTGTCTTACCCGTTCTTCTCCAAGAGATCTACATACGTTTTGGAATGGGCAACTAGCTTCAACTTTCTGACTAACAGACCGACTCTTTGACAATTCAAAAGTGCCTGTAAATGGTTTATTGAAATAAATACTTCGAGTTTCAGTTTGTAATTTATTTCATCACCATGACTGCTCTTGAAATACTGAAGGAAGCTTCAAACCACCTGTTTGTAAACAAATTCATTTATTTCAAGATTTTCTTCTTTTTTTCGTGTGGTTAGTGCCTAACCTGGTGTCAGAGTTTTAAAGCCGCCCATGGGCCTCTGATTTTCGTATGGTTAGTAACTAACCTGGTGTCAGAGTTTTAAAGCCGTCCATGGGGCTCTGATTTTCGTATGGTTAGTAACTAACCTGGTGTCAGAGTTTTAAAGCCGCCCATGGGGCTCTGATTTTCGTATGGTTAGTAACTAACCTGGTGTCAGAGTTTTAAAGCCGCCCATGGGGCTCTGATTTTCGTATGGTTAGTAACTAACCTGGTGTCAGAGTTTTAAAGCCGCCCATGGGGCTCTGATTTTCGTATGGTTAGTAACTAACCTGGTGTCAGAGTTTTAAAGCCGCCCATGGACCTCTGATTTGGCTTCACATGCCGTCGAGAAATATCTCTCATGCATGCCGGTTTCCTGACGAGGTTTTCCTTCACCGTTTTTGAAGCAAGTGCATAATTATACAATACGCACATGATTCCGAAAATTCAGAGGTGCGTGCCTTGGGTTTGAACTCGAGACCTATGACTTGGCAGTCTGACGTCACACCACTACACTGTTAAATAAGATTCAATACTGCTCATAAATAACCCTTCTTCTCTGCTGTGGTCGGGTTTTGGTTTTGTTTCTTTTTAGCTTAGGAGCTAAGCTTTGTCAAATGCATGCATTGTCAGCCGAATTTACCGAGCGTTTCTGACCTAATTTCGAGCAGCACAAAACAGGAATGATTTATATAAGTTTCTGAAGTAGGCGGAGTTTATTGCTAAAACTCCTGAAGTGATTTACTGGAACTGAATTTAAATATGGTGACGGTAAATAATGACGGCCTCTTTACAAACAGCCATTGAAAGCATAGATTCATGAATGGTGAATAATATGATGTCGAACGAAGTTATGTGGCGCCACCGCTCTTCTTGGAATCCATAGTTTTAAATAAAATTTATAAAACACGATTTGGATCTCTTTACAACTAGTGTGACCTCAGGTAGAAGGTGCTTAAGCCTCAAATTTTTTAAATAGCTGCTGTGCTCTTTTTTTTTTATTTTTTTTTTCTCTCACTTTTCACTTGCAGAGACAAATGGTTACTTTAATAGTTTTAACTACTTAACAAATATTATAGTTTATAGTAATATGTTACTGCTTGAATGTTCACAACACAAATTCTATCATAAGTCTAAACGCGAAGACTTGTAATTGGCTTTCTGTCGACTATTGTTTCCTTTTTTTACTGTTATTTTTAGCTGTAAGTCTTCCATGCTGTAATAAATAAATAAATATAAAAAATAACTTAAAATTTGTTTTATTTGGGAAAAACTTAGAAAACATTTTTGTTAGTACACACCTTAGATATTACAACATAGTACACTAGGGTTTAGCTTTAGGGCTATTTAGGACTGATGTGATTTTGGATTGCGTAGCAGCCTTTCAAATTTAAAGTCAAATTATTTATTTCAATTAAGCACATAAAAGCTATTGTACATTTTGCTATTGCCATTGTGTGCCGCCCATTGTATATTTGGTAGTGTCAAATGTATTTTTTTTTTTGTTATGTATTTTTTTGGTGTACAATAAAGTACCTATACATAAATAAATAAATGAATAAAAGGCACTTTTGAATATCAAAATTTACAAAAAAATAGAATTGTTTCTAGTCACCTCTTCCAAAAGGTAGTTTTCATATGGAGAAGACAAGAAACTCCATCGTTACTCTTTTAAAATGTTTTACAATATCTTCTTTATATTAATTTTTACTAGCGACCCGGTCCTGCTTCACATGGTTTTTTTTTTTGTTTACCCTTAACGGGGATGCTCTTGGCCAGCACCTCACCTGATGGTAAGTGATGATCAGGCCGAAGGTGAAAGCGAGCTTCACCCGGAATCCTCAACCACAGAGGAACTGGCTATCTTATCTCTAACTGCCGAAACACAACAATGATGTTAACATTAAAGGTTGACAAAACATCGAGATTTCTTAGGTAAACGTAACTTTAATATGTGTTTTTTGTTCCCAATAAACTATTTTTAATGTAATTTTTTTTTATTTAATTTAATTTAATTATACACATATATTATACCTTCCGGAATAAATTCTCTAAACGATATGGTGAAAACCTCATCAAAATCTATTGCGTGGTTTAGAAAAACAACACGGATATACAGACAAACGCGAAAAGCGACATAGTTTTATTATTGTATAGATATAATTATTGTATGTGAAGACGATAGTCCTAGAATAAAACTACTATACATACGTACTTTATACTTACACATATAGAGCAAAAAATCCAATATGTGTTGCCGTGCTCAACACTATATTAAAGGTAGATAATGGGGCAAAGTTCAGCCATTTTAAATGAACCACTCTCAGCATATTGAAACAGGGTGATAATAAAAATGCAAGAGCTCTCATCGCCCATAAAATTGTGTTTGATGTTTCACGACCCTTTAATTTTGGACGGGGCCGCTAAAATGATGCTGAGACGGTTTTATTGAGTATTTTATGGGAAATGTCGTCAACAGTCATGTCTGTCTGTTTATCTGTAGATATTAATTGCGGAAACGTAGTTCTAGATAAGCAGTAACATATAAAAAGCTTGGTGTCATTAGAAAGTGGTGAATGGTCACACAATGACGGCTGTCCAAATAAATAGTTTTTATTTGACACCTAAAAAAAATACTGGTAAAATACTGGTGAAACTGTCAGATTTTCATGACGGACTTTATAATATGATGGAACTGCTTTTCTATGAAACCAAGCTTTACGCCTGTAAGCTCCGAAAGGGGACGTACTTTAGGTACACCTCACCTAAAGTCACGGAAATTAATTGTCAAGAAAATTTACTATAGTTTGCTTGCGACTGCTAGTCACCGCTTTCGACAAAATTAGCTAACCTCACCGCTGACATACCTCAGGCGGTGACAAAAAGTCGCGCGCGGTCTGTACCAGCTTAAATTGGCCGTATATTCAAGTCACTACTGTCATTCTTAGATAGTTGTGTGTAAATGCAGCGTGGCCGAAGTAATCAGTACCACCAAATCCATTTCTGTTGTCAAACAGTGTAGTGACTCAACTCAAGATAAACGTTATTTTAATTACCACTCCCAGCCGCGAGGCTGAAATGAGATTGAGCAGGCCACACGTACAGGATGCATCAGGACAAATCATGAGCCAGGGTCGTCAAGCAGTGCCTGAAAACGGGCATCGTCACCGAGGCAGGCCTAAGACACGCTTGCGCTACGACCTAGACTCTTTCTTGACTGATTGGCCGGAAAATTAGCAGGCAAAGACGAATGGTGAAGTATAGGGAGACCTCTGCCAAGCAGTGGGACAGAATATGGTATTAAAAAAAACACTTCCAGCTACAAACTAAAATGATTTAAATTAAAAATAAAAAAATATTAGAAAAGCTTCATTTTAACGCTGCAAAATGTGTTCAACGTTATTTAATTTTACTAAATGAGGTAATTTTATTGGCCTTAATTTTAATTTTCCCCACTTTAGCGACGACTTTATAAATAATTATATTAGAGCGACAGGTAAATATATAATTATTTATAAAAGTACTTGAATAAAGTAGGTATCTACTATACTTTAAAACAGCGAATAAATTTTCAAGCGAAAATTTATTCGCTGTGTTTTGTCTGCGATGTCTTCTTTATACCTTTTTAGTTGGCTTTTTGTCGTAGTTTGGTTTTAGTCTTTATTTTTATGAAACGGTTTGTCAATTGTGGTGATTATTCTGATTGATGGGTTTGGCCAAAAATTGCGCTCATAATTTTTTTTCTGTATCATTCGAACATATATATTACTAAAGTAATAGCTATAGCTATTACTTTTCATTTAGTTTAGCATAACCCTTGCATCCGTTAGTTGCGAAAGGAACAGCTAAAATCACCAAAAATTTCTTATATCTTTTCAAAAGATTAGTCTGCCATTTATAAAGGTACAACTATAAGAAAAACCATCTATCTTACACGTCAAGCGCTGGACAAGGACATTAGTCACCAAACGCCTACGACACCAACTTTCCAACAGCGGTGGGTGTCACAGCCTAATTAAATACCTATTTACAGTCTAACCACACGACGCTATTAGCGAGAGTAACTGTAAGAAAGTTAACAAAACAAACTTAAATATTCTTCGACCATACTGCAGTTAAAGCTAAGTTATAGGTATATGACTTGTGTTGAACTTGGCTCACAACACAAACATGACGGCTTTGTCCCAGTCTTTTAGAGAAAATGCAGAAGTTTTATTTCATGCAATTCGTTGCAAATCTCGATAGGTAAGTACATTTTTAAAGAAACATAATTTTATAATGACACCATCTAAAAACCCAACTTAGACAAATTCAAAATTCGGAGTTCAAATTCAAATTCAAAATATTTTATTTCACATAAACCTACATGGGCACTTATGAAACGTCAGAAGCTACGCACGGTTCCAATTGGTCGTTTCCTATGGAGAAGAGCCGGCAAGAAACTCCACGGTTACTCTTTTAAAAATAATTGGGTTTTACAATATTTTCAAAAACAAAAGAAAAACAGTGGTATTAGGTATGCGAGGACAGTCACACGTAGTCTGTTCGATTTATACCCTAACACGTGTGACTCCGGATTTTAATTTGTCAGTCCGTGATGTCTTGTTTATACCTTTTTAGATGACTTTTCTGTCGTAGTTGGGTTTAAGTTTTATAACTTTTATTTTCAATGAAATTATTTTGGGGTTATAACATATTTTCATGTGGAGAAGAAAGGGCAAAAAACTCCAGCGTTACTCTTCTAAAATGTTTAACAATATTTTGTATACATTAATTATATAGATACAGGTGCTCACATATTTACAAACATTGTTAAATAAATATTTTGTGTACATTAATAGTTATAATAATCCTGATCCGGCCAAATTGGAAATGACGCTGGATTGCAATCCCTAATCACACCGTTGTCTTATCACATCTTGTCTGTGGTGTGGCTATAAATGATAGGCTAAGGAATGCTTAGCCTACAGTCTGCTTAGCTTAGCCTAGCTTACACCACACATGCTTCGCAAGGAATGCAATAAAGTGGACCTACTCCCAACTTATCTACACTGTGGCTTATTTTCTTGTGAACAATATGCAAGGAAACCAAAGTTTTCTGGTATTTGAGTAAACTTGTAGTTTCAGTTGAAGCGTTATAAATGTCTTTATGTGCATAATATATGGGAGGAGGCAATGTATAAGGCGATAGAATGCAGATTGTTTACTCAGTTGTTGACTGCATCTTTAGTTTAGTTGTTGCAAGAACAACTACTGAGTATGAAGTCCTGAGTTCGGTCGGAAAGTGTTATTGAGTTTTTCTAAAAGAGATTGCCTCGTTGGTCTAGTAGTCGCAAGCGGGACTGCTGAGTATGAGGTCCTGGGATCGATTCCCGGGTCGGGCAAAGTATTATTAAGTTTTTTCTGGAATTACTCAGTAGCAATCTGGAGTCTGGATTTGTGCCCGCTTGATGGCAATGGGCTCGCTTCCTATGACATGGGACTTAAACATAACTGGCGAAATGTGGGTGTCCTGTAAGAGTACACCTCTGTCCAACCCTTCGGGGAATACAGTACTGGCGTGATGTTTTGTTTGTAAATTCAATGTCCTTCTTTGAAAGAAACAGTATCAGGGTAATTAACGATCATTTATTTCAGTGTATGAGAATAAACCATTTATAAGCCTTGCAATTTTAAGATTAATGATATTCTGGTTCTAATTAAATTGTTATCCATCTATATATTAATTATTATTGTATAGTGAGATCTAATTAAAATGCTGTGCTTACCTATAATTTAGATGCATGCAATTCTATTGTATTTGTTAATGATATGTACTTTGAATGTCCTTGTGTGTATTTAGTTGGTTCGCCTAAATAAATAAATAAATAAATACGACTTATTCACAAGCCAGAAAATTTAAGGTATTTTTGTTCGTGAAAATAAAATAAAATCTAAATACCTACTGAGTCGCAGTATGGAAACTAGACCTATTTGTTGAAATAATTATCTACACTCCATTTTTAAAAAGATCGCGGCAACCACTCGTCTCGACAGCACCCGGAACTGACAGCACCACGACAATCGCTTGGGGTCTCGTCAATGAGCGCGTCTATGTGAGTGTGCCGTTTCAAACGTTTTTAGTACTTCGTTTCTCTAATGTCCATATTTTATACTGTAGCTGAGTGTTCCATGGTTTACGTGTGTAAGAATAGGTCACCCCCTTTTGTCGGGGGCGTCGTAATGTTTGAGAAACAGTATTGGATTAAGTCGGTTGCATTTATATACAGAGCACGGAATGCCGCCGGCAGCGACTATTATTTTTAATATTCGTGCCACACAATTTGCAGAGAGCGCAAATACGAACGTCGGTTTCCACTAGCACCAAAGATTTAAATCGTTGCGCGGAAATATTAGCTCACACATCCCGCAATGAACGGAAAATACGATTTTCAGTTTGACTGAGCTAGCTCTCTTGACATCAAACTACTAGAAAGTTTGGCGAGCAAAATCGTTAAAACAACAAATAATGTATGTTTCAAAATAACTATCTGATGTATACATAATAATGTATTATTATAATGTATTTTCTTCCTTCTTTAGTTTCTTTCTTTTCTTTCTTTTCTTTCTTTTCTTTCTTTTCTTTCTTTTCTTTCTTTTCTTTCTTTTCTTTCTTTTCTTTCTTTTCTTTCGTTTCGTTTATTGTCACAAAAGTGAATCGTGATCATCTTTTGATGTGGTCGTCCGAAGCCACGCTATGATAGCATCAAGCTCAGCTTAACTACACTCTCGGTATTCAAGCTTATCATCATTGATTATGTACCTCATTCCAGCCCTTGTTGACCGCAATGTTGCGCACGTTGTTGGCACGGAGCTGAGCTACGCTGCGCTTTCGGCCATCATCAGCGATGCCAGCAAAGCAGTCATTCTCATTACAGACCGTGGCAGTAATGTACTAAAACAATATAAAAACTAAATCTCGTTGGTATACAGTATTGTTTTGTTATTTTTTCTCCATTTTCGTAAATAAACACCAGTATTCTTATGTGCAAACATATTATGTGAACATTTTTCACAAATCAATCCCCAGTGTTTCAGTACTGGCGCGAACAACACGCTTTTATGAATACAAAATGGCTTCACTCCTGCGAGTTAGTTCAAAATGTTTACGTTACGCTTTGAGTATTGTGTACGAGTGTAAACGTTCTGCACTTAACTGTACATGTGACTGTTTGATAATATCAGTGAGTCACAGGCATTTGAATTTGAAGGTAATTTTATAGATTGTAGTGGCACTTTTTTAGATGATGAAAAATTCGTAATTATGTTTATTCGAATAGAATAAATTAAATTGAAGTGTCTGTTTGTAATGTCAAAATAACATAATAATTTATTATTTTTCGTAAATTCCGCTGTTTGTCTCTGCATCACCTAAAGGCTGACTGGTAGAAAATGCCTATGGCATTAAGTCCGCCTCTGTACATTTCGGTGCTTGAAGTATTAAATAAATAAATAACAGCTTTTTACTAAATGCATATGAAAGTATATAGGTACGTTAAAAAATACAATAGACGATGTATATTTAGTAACTTAAGTAACTAAATATACATCGTCTATTGTATTTTATAGTGGATTTCCGCAGAGTCACGCCTGAGTCAATTAACTATCGTATATACGTTACTTTTAAAACAAAAAGAAATTCTACAAATTTTGTCTATCTGTATGTTTGTTCCGGCTAATCTCCGAAACAGCTGGCCTGATTTTGACGGGACTTTCACTGGCAATAGCTGATGTTTAAGGAGTAACTTTGGTTATTTTTTTTTTTGTTTTTTGAATAATAAGTTCTTCGAGTGTAGTATTATTTTGTACCGTTCATTGGTATGGCTTTTCTTACTAAGAAAGTGAAATCTGAAAGCCGTTTTCAGTCGCACAGAGGGAACCATACAGTACGACACAACTTAGATGTAGCATCGGCCAAATTCATTAAAACGATCACCATCCGAACTGAGTGCACCTTCAACATCACCAATCTTTATTACTGCTTTTGGTAAAAATTATCTTTATGAAAAACAATAACTTTTAAAGTCATATAGCCAAAACCGTTCGTAAAATTGAAATGAATGAATGAAAATTCTCAAATTCATGCTACATCTAAGTTGTGTCGTACTGTACCCCCATACAGAGTATGTTGAGTAGTAAATCATTTTGGTTTTCCTATAATTTTGTAGCGGTTACACAAATCCTGCATCGAGCAGTTAGAGTTTACCGCGCGAACAACATAGACTATCCGAAATCAACTTACGGGCAGTTGCACGCCAGACATAACACCCGTTTGGCCGAAAGATCCTCCCTTTTCTATGGTGGATGAGTGAACTTTACACCCTGTTCCTCATACCTCCAATTTCCAGACTCCTTGCACTAGGCCTGTCCCACAGGAAGGTTATAAGATTTTCCGATCTAATTACAATTCAAGATTTAATAAGAATTAATTATAAACGAAGTAGTAGGTCCCAAATTATTATCATGCTCGTCATGTAGATTAGATGTTTGAATAGATGAGGTCAAAAATCAAAATTAATATCAAAAGTCATTTATTCAAATGTTTAGGTACAAAAAAAATATCCAGCTTATGATCAGCGTGTTTTCATTACTCAAAAGTTTATGAAGAAATCTAGATTGAGCACGAAAGTAATCAAGAATTTTACCTAATATTAAGTACCTCGAAAATAATTTGTCTGGTTTCGAGTTTGGGATTGGTTTCTTCCTATTAGGGTTCCGTAGCCAAATGGCAAAAACCGGAACCGGACCGTCTGTCTGTCTGTCCAGATGTGATATAGCAATTTTACTCGGATACTATTAACACTCAATATGTGGATTCCTACATATATCTAGGGAAACAAGTATCATTCCACCAGAACAACAACATAGAGGAAATAACAAGAAGAATAAATATGTCATGGCAAAAGTACTGGGCTCACAAAGAAATAATGAAAGGAGACATGCCACTCCATGTGAAGAAGAAAGTAATGGACAGTGGTATCCTTCCCTGTCTTTCATACGGTTCACAAACATGGACATACACAAAACTAGCAAAAGAAAAAATAAGAATATGCCAAGCTGCCATGGAAAGATCCATTCTAGGAATACGAAAGAAAGATAAAGTACGCCATACCAAGATAAGAGAAAGAACAAAGCTATTGGATTTTCTTCTCCACTCTATGAAATTAAAGTGGAGATGGGCAGGACATCTAGCTAGAATGGAAGATGACCGGTGGACGAGTCGTGCCGTAGTATGGGAAGGACCCAAGGGAAAAAGAAAGCGTGGAAGGCCATCAAGAAGATGGGTCGACGATATTATAGAAATGGCGGGAGAACATTGGCAAGCAAAAGCGAAGGACAGACCAGAATGGACAAAAATGGAGGAGGCCTTTACCCACCAGAGGGGTTCTCATTTAAATTTAAATTAAATTTTACTATATAAATATGTAACACTAAATTAAATAACCAATTCAAATTAATAATAATTAAATTAATGGATAATATTTAAATCATGTTACCTACTAGAATTGAAATTTATGATTATTATAAATGTACTAATCTTTGTTGCATGCTAAGATATTGTATTTGCATGAAAAAATGAGAAATAAAAAGGCTTATTTATTTATTTATTTATTTACTATTAACACTATATCGATGAAAATTGAGAAGAAGGTGTATTCTGTGCACCATTCAACAATGCTGTTGTAAAACTTAGAAAAACATAATCAGGGGTGGCAATCCCCAGAAAAGTAACCAAAAGAAAAAGATGAAAAAACTTTAATGCTCATAAGCGTGGGGGAATATTTGAATACTGACCATAATTAAAAGGTTGTGATGTTTTTAAGTGTCTTTGGCATTTTAAGTCAGTAGTTTTTGAGATATGGCACATTTTCGGTTACAGCCGCAGAAATAACTTTATTTTTCATAGGTTTTAGAGAATTACTATAAAATACAAAGTTATTTCAAAATCGGGACTGAAAACTCCAATGTTGCCTGCAAAAAATCGCAGAAAGCGATAAGGCCGCCCATTGTGTTTCGTATTTTTTATCTATGTTTTTTCTGGTGTACAATAAAGTATAATATAAATAAATAAATATTTTTGCGGCCGGTAAAATTACTAATGTGCATGCATAAATATTCATACTGACTTAGGAACCCTTCACTGTGCGTGGTCCGCTACGCTCTTGGCCTGTTTTCTTAGGCTCCTTCCTGAGTGTTTTTCTCTCCTAAAATTACCGTTTATTTTCAGAATCGGCCCACGAGCTTTTTTTGTAATTAAAGACCTAAGTAATTCTGAATGTAAACTTTCCGGCCTAAAACCGCAAATCAAGTGAAATTCCGTCTCAATTCATACAGGGTGACAGGGAAATTCGACCTATTCCTTGAAAGGGGTTATACTAGAGGTCATTAGCAACAAATTAAGTCCAGTTAACTAGGGGTCAAAACTGGGTGGTTACCCAGCTGTGACGGTTCTTCGATTTTTTTGAAATCACCTGACTTGTTAACAAAAACAATTAATTATGAAAAAAATACTCCACTCTAAACATTTAATTGATATTTTTCTTAAAGCTGAAAAAAGGGCGATCATTAATAAAAAAAAATGCTTGCCCAAAACTTACATAATCTCAGAAATAAAAGGTCTTTAATAGCAATAATTCTTAATGATTGTATTTTTCCCGAAAATTTAAGTAAGTTACTGAAAAAAAATTGTATTACAGTTGGCGTACAAATGTGTAAAATGACTAACTGGTTTCATAAGCTTTCCAACATGGTACAATTGTCATAAATTTTCCCAGCGGTTTTCCAAAAATCAGCGATCAAAGTGCGCTGTAGGTCAAAGGACCATGCGTCATTTTGGTACCAACGCTCAACAGTGATGAAACTCATGCCATGTGAAAGCTTTTGGGGTATTATTTAATTCATTATATGGCAGCTAAGTCGAAATCGAGCGCGAACATGGTGTTTTGGAACATTAAAAAAGGTTAGGTTATGTTTGGTTAGGATAGGTTAGGTTAGGTTGATCTCATGATTCCCGGTCTAAGTGTGGGAAGGGAACAATGAGGTGGTTTTTAGTCAGTAGGATTCTGATAGATCCCTTCGCCCGCGCCAGGGCGGAGGACTTCCATGAGGATTTTCCAAGCAGGAAAAAAAAAAACTTAGGGTATGTAGGTAGGTATGTAGGTAGGTATGTAGGTAGGTATGTAGGTAGGTATGTAGGTAGGTATGTAGGTAGGTATGTAGGTAGGTATGTAGGTAGGTATGTAGGTAGGTATGTAGGTAGGTATGTAGGTAGGTATGTAGGTAGGTATGTAGGTAGGTATGTAGGTAGGTATGTAGGTAGGTATGTAGGTAGGTATGTAGGTAGGTATGTAGGTAGGTATGTAGGTAGGTATGTAGGTAGGTATGTAGGTAGGTATGTAGGTAGGTATGTAGGTAGGTATGTAGGTAGGTATGTAGGTAGGTATGTAGGTAGGTATGTAGGTAGGTATGTAGGTAGGTATGTAGGTAGGTATGTAGGTAGGTATGTAGGTAGGTATGTAGGTAGGTATGTAGGTAGGTATGTAGGTAGGTATGTAGGTAGGTATGTAGGTACGCATGTAGGTAGGCATGTAGGTAGGTATGTAGGTAGGTAGGGTAGGTAGGTAGGGTAGGTAGGTATGTAGGTAGGTAAGGTAGGAAGGTACCCTTTTTGGTTAGGTCAGTTAGGTTAGGTTCACCGTGCCGTTTCCTTCTGCGAGACAGTCATCTCGCAGAATTAGGCTGCGGAAAGGGAGAGGGAGATCTCGTCCACTCACCCGGCCCACAGCGGGTGCACCGGGCGTCGGCGGAGGGCGGATAATGCCCTCTTCCAGCCCCCCTAAATGGGTCCAGGGGCGACGGATTCGGGGACATCCGTCGCCCCCCATCACACAGGACCCCAGATGGCGGCGCGTAGTGTTCCACGCGCGCCACTCTAAGACGTAACGGGGGGAGTTTCATCACCGCACTCCCCCTACGGGACGGGGCCCGCAGAGTGCGGGCCGTCACCAGTCCGGGCAGCGGAAGTCTCAATTGCGCCCGCAGCCCCCCGACGCAAGTGTGCGAGGGAACACCGGAGTGGTTTTAGTCAGTAAGAGTCTGACAGACCCCCTCGTCCACCCCAGGGCGGAGGACATCCATGAGGATTTCCACCCCGAGAAAAAAAAAAAAAGGTGGTGTTTTTGAACATTCAAAAAAAGTTAGGTTAGGTTAGGTTAGGGATGAAACTCATGCCATGTGAAAGCTCTTGGGGTATCATTTAATTCATACTATGGCAGCTAAGTCGAAATCGAGCGCGAACATGGTGTTTTTGAACATTCAAAAAAAGTTAGGTTAGGTTAGGTTAGGGATGAAACTCATGCCATGTAAAAGCTCTTGGGGTATCATTTAATTTATACTATGGCAGCTAAATCGAAATCGAGCGCGAACATGGTGATTTTGAACATTCAAAAAAAGTTAGGTTAGGTTAGGTTAGGGATGAAACCCATGCCATGTGAAAGCTTTTGGTGTATCATTTAATTTATACTATGGCAGCTAAGTCAAAATCGAGCGCGAACATGGTGTTTTTGAACATTCAAAAAAAGTTAGGTTAGGTTAGGTTAGGGATGAAACTCATGCCATGTAAAAGCTCTTGGGGTATCATTTAATTTATACTATGGCAGCTAATTCGAAATCGAGCGCGAAAATGGTGATTTTGAACATTCAAAAGAAGTTAGGTTAGGTTAGAGATGAAACTCATGGCATGTGAAAGCTTTTGGGGTATCATTTAATTGATACTATGGCAGCTAAGTGTTTTTGAACATTCAAAAAAGGTTAGGTTAGGTGGGATGAGAGGGCGGAACGCATTCATGAGAGGGCGGAGGACATCCATGGGTGGGCGGAGGATATCCATGAGGATTTTCAAGGTCGCAACAAAAAAGCATATCAAGGGATGAAACTCATGCAATGTGAAAGCTTTTGGGGTATAAGTATCAATTAATTTATACTATGGCAGCTTAGTCGAAATCGAGTGCGAACATGGTGTTTTAGAACATTAAAAAAAGTATAAAATGTAGGACAAATAAAACAGTAAGCATTGTAAAATTATGAAAATAATAATAACATCTCTGAACGCATAAATAAGTAATTAATTATTTTTGCTTAACATTAGAAAATAATACCCCAAAATTGTTCACTTGGCATAAGTATCATCACTGTTGAAAGTCGCGTCCAAAATGACGCATGGGTATTGAATGCATTTGAGATGTCCAACGACACCGCCAACATAACCCTGCCCCGGGATTCCGCTTCCTCCGCACGGCACGGTGAACCTTTTTTTTTTTTTTCTCGGGGTGGAAATCCTCATGGATGTCCTCCGCCCTGGGGTGGACGAGGGGGTCTGTCAGACTCTTACTGACTAAAACCACTCCGGTATTCCCTCGCACACTTGCGTCGGGGGGCTGCGGGCGCAATTGAGACTTCCGCTGCCCGGACTGGTGACGGCCCGCACTCTGCGGGCCCCGTCCCGTAGGGGGAGTGCGGTGATGAAACTCCCCCCGTTACGTCTTAGAGTGGCGCGCGTGGAACACTACGCGCCGCCATCTGGGGTCCTGTGTGATGGGGGGCGACGGATGTCCCCGAATCCGTCGCCCCTGGACCCATTTAGGGGGGCTGGAAGAGGGCATTATCCGCCCTCCGCCGACGCCCGGTGCACCCGCTGTGGGCCGGGTGAGTGGACGAGATCTCCCTCTCCCTTTCCGCAGCCTAATTCTGCGAGATGACTGTCTCGCAGAAGGAAACGGCACGGTGAACCTAACCTAACTGACCTAACCAAATAGGGTACCATCCTACCTTACCTACCTACATACCTACCTACCCTACCTACCTACCCTACCTACCTACATACCTACCTACATGCGTACCTACATGCGTACCTACATACCTACCTACATACCTACCTACATAACTACCTACATACCTACCTACATACCTACCTACATACCTACCTACATACCTACCTACATACCTACCTACATACCTACCTACATACCCTAACCTAACCTAAGTTTTTTTTTTTCCTGTTTGGAAAATCCTCATGGAAGTCCTCCGCCCTGGCGCGGGCGAAGGGATCTATCAGAATCCTACTGACTAAAAACCACCTCATTGTTCCCTTCCCACACTTAGACCGGGAATCATGAGATCAACCTAACCTAACCTATCCTAACCAAACATAACCTAACCTTTTTTAATGTTCCAAAACACCATGTTCGCGCTCGATTTCGACTTAGCTGCCATATAATGAATTAAATAATACCCCAAAAGCTTTCACATGGCATGAGTTTCATCACTGTTGAGCGTTGGTACCAAAATGACGCATGGTCCTTTGACCTACAGCGCACTTTGATCGCTGATTGTTGGAAAACCGCTGGGAAAATTTATGACAATTGTACCATGTTGGAAAGCTTATGAAACCAGTTAGTCATTTTACACATTTGTACGCCAACTGTAATACAATTTTTTTTCAGTAACTTACTTAAATTTTCGGGAAAAATACAATAATTAAGAATTATAGCTACTAAAGACCTTTTATTTCTGAGATTATGTAAGTTTTGGGCAAGCATTTTTTTTTATTAACTATCGCCCTTTTTTCAGCTTTAAGAAAAGTATCAATTAAATGTTTAGAGTGGAGTATTTTTTTCATAATTAATTGTTTTTGTTAACAAGTCAGGTGATTTCAAAAAAATCGAAGAACCGTTACAGCTGGGTAACCACCCAGTTTTGACCCCTAGTTAACTGGACTTAATTTGTTGCTAATGACCTCTAGTGTAACCCCTTTCAAGGAATAGGTCGAATTTCCCTGTCACCCTGTATAACGTTTTGCCAAGTAATTTTTATCAGAAACACTACCTACGCTAAAAAACTGAAGAAATTACAGGATGTTTTCATGAAAAAGTCTGTTAATTTTACTACAAAAATCAATCTGCCTAGACGGGTCGGCTTCCAGTCTAATTGGATGCAGCTGAATACCAGTCTTTTACATGAAGCGACTGCCTATCTCACCTTCACAACCCAGTAACTGAGTAACACGATACCCCTTGATAAGACTGGTTGTCAGACTTTCGGGCTTCTGATGACCCACGAATGCCAGCCGGGACCAACGGCTTAACGTGCTTTCCGAATCATGGAGGAGTCTCTGAATGTAAAGATGGTCACCCATCCACGGACTAACCATACAAGCGTAGCTTAACCCGATGGATCGATCCGTACGGCCGTTTTATTACTTAGCCACGAGCACCTGTTAATTTAACTACAATGAAGCATAAAAACCGGCCAAGTACGAGTTGGACTCTCAGACGAAGGGTTCGGAACCTTAAAAACGAGCGAGCCTAACATTAGTCGCATAATTATGATGTGTAACATTGACATCTCACTTGGGTAATAAGCAACATAAAAGGGGCCTCGTCGAGGACGTTTATGACGGCCAACTCTAGCACCACGCGCATTCATTGATCAATTCAAATATCGCGCACTTCCTCGGCTTCCTGTTACACACTTCCGTCCCGTTTTCACGAAATTACTCCACAGATTAGATTATTTGCATTGATTAGCGGTAGATACGGGACTTAGTAACAGCGCCTGGACCTATCAAACTACGTACGTGATTCCCCGTAGTCGGCACTCAGTCGCGCACGGCATATCGTTTATCAAACAGCTCCATAATTACAGTTTTTTTTCTGATAAATACGCATCAAAATGACTTCTTGTGCAGCTAAACAGTGTTTTAATAATACAAGGAAGAACAATAAGACACACGGGATTACTTACCACTCGTAAGTACAGTCAAAAATGCTAATTTGTTTAAAGTTATAATAATATTTCATGTTTGCTTCGCCATGTTTGTGAGAGCGAGATAGATATTGAAACATGCGTGAGAGACACGATGCGCACGAGTTGCGATACCTATTGGTGACGTCCAACGAGTACTAACGCTAACGCGATTTCGCACGCACGATAGTGCCGTCTCCTATCTCTGTTCTTGTCTATCGGTAACTGTAGGTTTGCGACTGTGATCACACTGATCACAGATGTGTGAGTTTTGGTGCATGTAGTCGTGCGCCGAGCCCAGGTTTACTGATTGCGATGTTAGCGCGTAACATATCTTCCTCCTTTTAATATTTATCAATGATCATTTGTATTTTTTACCCGACTACGGCAAAGCCAAAAGGAAGGGTTATGATTTTAGCAGTCTATGTACTTAGATTTCGATTGCAGGAATGCGAGAGGAAAGATGTTACACATGAAAAATAAATAAACTTTGTCGACAAAAAAAGGGTAAATATTGGTCGACTTTATTCTAGAGAACACGTGGAGGCTCGTCTCAAAACCTAGACTGAAACGTGATCTGAATATTTTATGAACTGGACACGTTCTAGCTGCGTTTAGGCTGAAACTAGGGTTATCAACTTTTTTATATGAAAATATAGTATTTTAGAAAACTATCGAACCGTGACCGTGTTTTTTATACTACTACTATTTTATAGTGGATGGTGAAAAAATCAAAAATATAAGTAGGTATGTTTCAAAAACATTTATATTCTGTGAATTTTTTGCTACTATGAACCTTTAATAATAGGATTTTTTTTATGTCTCAACTATTTTTACACTTAGTTTAAGGTTACAAAATACCATTTTAAATCAGCTTTGATGAGATTAATACTGTTATTGCGATCATCTTGTTTGTATTGAATTAAAAATATAGTAGTTTCGCCTAATATATTTTTCTTTAGAAATATATATTAATAATATATTTGGGCCTCTAGTAGGATACTTATTAAATAGTAGGCTTGGCAACCCTAGCTGAAGCTGACATTTTACTTTTATAGTTGGGACATATTGTTGGTATTTGTAAAAGTCTTGGGTTGTATTTTTTAGTTTTTATTTTTGTATTAAAAGATTTGCTTTTTTATTGATAAAGAAGCTGACGACCCACCTGTTCAGCGTCAGGTGGTATACCAGCTGACATTATGCTGAGCTGAGGCCCTTTTGGCATGACAAGCATTGTTTTCAATTTTTTGGGTTCCGTATCTCCGAATGAAGAAACGGAATCCGTAGATGCTCAACTGTCCGAAAGACTGATGCAGCTCGATAACAATTAAAAATATATTGTGTCTCATTAGTGACAGTCAAGCGGATATAGGATCACTTGTGTGTCTGTCTGTCTGTCCGTCTGTCATAGCCAATTTGCTCCGAATCTAATGGACTGATTAAGTTGAAATTTGGTACACATATCGATTTCAGTGCCCGAAACACGGACATGTTACGTGACTTCTGGAAGACAAATTAAATAAGAAAATTTAAACAAGTTTTCTACACTGTATCATGTGACATTTCAAATAAAAGGGCACACACACATAAACACACACACACCCTTGGCCACATAACATTATGTGTTAGGCTTTAGAGTGGTTCTTCTGCTCAATATTTGTAGTCGGAAGGCGGTAAATATTTGCCGCTCATAAACGCTGTAATGGTAAACGAGATATTTATCCAGGTTCCTGTCAAACGTTTGGATGTTAAAATAACTTCGTTTATATAGAGCGGCAAACAGAGTGTCAACGATGGTCGCATTTGCAAAGTTGGAATTTATATGGGTGGTAGAAAGTTGATAAAAATGGGCTTCATTCATCGATCACTAATAAAGATTTAGATACACAATCCCCAACAAAAGTTCTCTTAAAACTGTCACCAAATTGTGTTTAAGTAATAATAGTTGAAATAAATATATGTTAATGTAAATTCAACCTTAAACGCAATGCTTAAAGTTTATTTCACAAAGCTATGTTCAAAACGCAATAATTTTTTACGACCGATACTATGTGACATGTTTACCGTCGGAGCGTTCGAATGCTACTAAATCAAAAGCGCACCCAAATGTTCTAGTGGGTGCTCATTTGGTGAGGACATTTTTTGCCGCTGATTGTGTATCTAGTTCTTTATTAGTGATCGATGGCTTCATTACAACTGTAGTATCTAGTAGTTTTAATAAGGCTGGCTGATGAATTTAGGGTCCTAGATTCAAATGCCCTTTTTATGGTCTGGATTATATTTGACCTACTGGCCAATCCTTTCTGTGCTTTAGCATCCACGTACAAAACAGACAGAGACAGAGAGTTACTTTTGGATCTACAATATTAGTAAGGATTCTTCATCATCAGCCCATTAATGCTCCCACTGCTGGGGCACAGGCCTCCTCTCTGTGAGAGGGAGTGGGCAGTAATTTACCTACCACGCGGGCCCAGTGCGGGTTGGTAGTTGTCACATGTTTTCGAATTTTCGGCTCTAAGACATGCCGGTTTCCTCACGATGTTTTCCTTTACCGTTTTGAGAGCAGTGGTGATGGAATTATTTACACAAAGTAAAGCGCCTGCTTGAGTTATGTACGGTCACGACCTATAATTCGTAAGTCGGGGCCGTTACCACTAGGCCATCAATGCTCCTCATCCACGTATGTACGTTTCAAATAAAATGTAAAAAACATGTATTGCGTGCGAGTGTAGAAATCATTTGAACGAACTAATCTCGCAAACATTAATCAGAGACCTAAATACGGAAATTATACCAGATTAAGCAAATAAACCCACACATCAATAGCACTAGAAATAGGCCCCAACCTTATTACCTAATAGTTCAAGATCACGCGAACATTTCTGTCGAATTAGGCGGACGCGCCCCTTCCGTTTCTACGTCAATCACTTAGAGCATAGAACAAGAATGTGTAGAAGCGACACTAATGCTCCGAACGTACTGTTAAAGACAACGATAACCGACTTTTAATGATTTTATACTGAAGATCATGTCTAAACGAGTAGTGTTCGTGATTTGGAAAAAATATATGTTAAATAAGAGCCTTTTTTTAACAACTTAATGTATGATTATTTTATTATGTTTATATTACATTAATAAAAATAGTGAAATTAATTTATAAAGTTATGTCTAACGCGGATAAAAAACTGAGATTCATGCAAAATCTATCAAGCGTAAACCTTCACTATTTTAAAGACAATTTAATTATTGATCTTTTAGTATACGAAATTTATCAAAATACTTTTTGTTTTATGTATAATTAATTAATAATGCGTACAATTTGGGACAGCGCTCTTTGATGGACGAGTCCTAGACTACGACCGATCATTCCACTTTACTTACTTAACTTACTTTAGCCACAAAATAAATAAGACAGTAGCGGTATTATATCTCGGCAGTGACCTTGAAATGATTACCTACGGCGGCTCAGTAGATAGGCCTTCTGCGTCCATGCGTAACTGCCGCGCACATACTGTTGCGTTTTTTGGGGCGTTTCGTATGAAGAAAGAATACTGTACTTAACTATACTGTGCTTTACCCAAGTGTTCAGCGTGATTTTTTACAGAAGAGTTTTAGTGGTACGCTCGCAAAGGAAAGTGCAATAGCCAGGCGTTAATAAGATAATAATAAGTATCAAGTTTCAGATTTAGACATAATTATTATGAGTGACAGACATGACGTTTTATAAAGGTGAAGTTTTTCCTAAACTCGATAGAGTTGAGTAGGAAGTGTAAGTGTGGATTTAATGAGTGTCACTTCTATATGATTTTCTTATTCTATGGCACAAAGTTATTTAGTTTGACGCGATAAGTAAGTTGTCTGTTGTTGAACTTGACGACAATATTGAAACGTTTACGTCAATGTCATGTCTCTTGAGAATTTGGGAGTGAGAAAATGTGTCTCAGGGAATTCTGGGAATAGAAGATAATACCTACGCCTTGTGATAAATTGTTTGATGATATCAAACCCTTAAGGGGTGTGTAGGGATCAAGACTAATTTATACTATGAGCGTTTATTCCTAAAAGTTGGCAACGTCGCAAATAGCTGTCAAATATTTCGCTGTTTTGATTAATTTGGTAATATTACTGTATGGAAATATGAAATGTGGCTAACTAGCGAACTAAAATATTGATAATAAAAAAATATTAGACACGCATTTTTTGCTTTATCATACTAATAAAAAATTACTTAGATAAAACTCATTAAAGTTGGGGAGTGGGGGCTCGCTACGTCACAAGTAAGTATAAAATCTACATACTCGTGACGTCTTGGCATATTATTTTAACTCAATGTATCGCCGTGAACTTTCGATTACGTAAAAAAAATAAAAAATTCGTGTGCAATATTTTTTAATAATATGCCTCACGGCCAAAAAAAATTATGTTTTTTTTTTTTTTATACATAATTACCGCTAGCATTAATTGCGCAGAATAATACCTACTTACATCAGGTTCACTTGCTGCGAATGCTTCTTATTTACTTCACCACGAGTTCCCCGATTATAGTAACTATTCTTTGTCCTACTTTTGTGGTGCATTATTATCAAATCAAATCAAATCAATGGTATCGATGTCTATCAACCGTTTGCAGCCTGTCAGGCAGTTGCATGTTAATGGACGAGGCATGCGCCTCAAATTCATTTTATGCTTATTCAATTTGTGCTATGACACGTTAGCATAAGTTGATTTAATAACCCACAGCACAGCGCTGATTTTCAACGGTCACCCGAAAATTAAGTATGGAAACCAAGTCAGGAAGTATGAGAATAGTTTATGCTGCACCTGCACAACCCCTTTGCAAAAAAAACGGGCACCTTTACAGTCAAAATCAAAACGTTTAGTGCAAACTAAGTGTACAAACAGAACAGTCATTGATAATATTAAAATTTTAGTATTTCATTAGCATAAATGACTAGTAATTTCTTATTATCAATGAGAATATAGTTTTTTGGCTACAATCCTCTTCCAGCAGCGCTGTAATTTTACTAGCTCTTATTGCTTTTTCTGCTATTACAATCGACACAAAGATATCTGTTTTAAGTCATAATAAGGCAGGATTAGGTACGCGACAAACTTAAAATATTCTACATAAAATAACGAGAAGTTAGTTTTCGGTGCCTGATAACCTCTTAACCGCAAACCCGCGAAAAGTAAGTAAAAAGTCACAAACTGAAAAAGAGATTATTATTTCAATTAAACATTTCGAATTTGGAATAAATATTTTTTTATTCGCAGACTCTTTATTAAGTGCCAGTAACATAGTTTGGCTATTAACACCTCTTTAGAACACAATGATTACCAATAATGTAGAAAAATCAAAACCGCCCGTTTTTTTTATTAGCAAGTAGAGGTAATGGACCTGACTACCCAGACAGTAATAAATTAACATATAAATGACGATATTCGTTTGAAAAACTGTGACTGTCTTTTGTCCTTCTGAATTTGTCGCTAATTATATGAAACCCATGCTATTTGGACGGAACAAAAAAAATCTGTGGAATAATATTGTATAAATGCAACTATGGTGTTCAATTTCTTGGATGGCTTGAACGATGTAATCTACTTTAGTTAAGTTTATCTTTAAGTGAACTGTAATTTGTTCTTTGAGAAATAAAATGTCTTTAAGCCGAAGGAGTAAGGAGATGAGAGAAACATTTCCTATTTCGACCATCCGCACCCCCAACAGTTATCATTGGGAAGTTCATACCAAGCTTAGCCGGAGCGCCAAGCTGTAGCTTCTACCTACCTATGTTAGCCTAGTAACTTCAAACGTTTATCATTCGTCAGCGATGCGAAACTCAGTAATATAAACTTATATGGAGTGATTAGAGACACATCTGCTATTTCAACAATCCGAATCACGACAGTACATAAGTTATCATTGGGAAGTCCGTTCTAAACTTAGTCGGAGCGACTCCTACCTCCTACCTATCTCTGTTAGCCTAGTAACTTCAAACGTTTGTGATTGGTCAGCGAAGCGTAACTTTAGATTGAGATGTCCTAAGTTTGTTTAAGGAAATTAGTCAAGCACTATTTGACCAGAACCGTTATGACTGGTTTTACTTTATGTAGATATAGGTACTAGGGTAAGATACATTCCCAGGTTCTTTAGAAGGTTAGGTTATATTAGAACATTCACAGGTTTCAGGTGGAACATTCATGGTGACTACGTATAATGACTCAATGAATTGGCCGGCCTTTTCCCAACTATGTTGGGGTCAGCTTCCAGTCTAACCGGAAGCAGCTGAATATCTTTATTTTTAACCCCCGACGCAAAAAGAGGAGTGTTATAAGTTTGACCGCTATGTGTGTGTCTGTCTGTTGCACCGTAGCTCTTAAATAGGTAAACCGATTTAAATGCGGTACCTGTTTTTAATTTGAAAGCAAGATTTTAAAAAATGGTTTTATGGCTTTTCTAGTCGATGAATGGATGTGAGCGTCTTCTACAGGTTTGATCGATTTCAAATTTGATTTTCTGTCACTTCAATGATATAAAAAGAACATAGTAACCTTAAACTGATGCTGCAGCATCACCTGGAAATTGCAGGATACCCAACTCCCTTTCCAACTTACAGCACAGGTATCGTGTTTGAGCTCATTGGAATAGTCTTTATGAATAGGTTATAGATAGATGATGAACAGGGTCTGGTGATGGAGTAGGAAAGAGAAATGAGGAAATGATTGTGCCAGGAATTTTACTTCTACATGAAGCGACTGCCTATCTGACCTCCACAATCCAGTACGTAGATAATAGAGAAACACGATACCACTTTGTAAGACTGGTTGTCAAACTTTCGGGCTTCTGACGACCCGTAACGACAGTCAAAGATTTATGAATGACAGCCGGGACCAACAGCTTAACGTACTTTCCGAGTATGTAAAGATGGTCATCCATCCACGGGCCAATCCCGGCAAGCGTAGCTTAACCTGATGAATCAACCCGTGCTGCTGGTATTACTTAGCCACGAGCTCCTATAAATACTATTTTAACAGTATTTATTGCGTTATTTTTGGTTATGGACGAGCAGACGAATTTTTACATAGATAATGTTTACCTATTGTCAAAATTAGAAGATCACGAGTACCTAATCACGACTACGCTTAGGACGAAAAAATACGCTATATAATGTTATTCTGATCTGGCTGATTTTTTATCAGTTCCTGGGCGACGGAGCTCTGCTCTAGTGAAAATAGAAAATGCTCATTTAACAGTATAGAAAATTCATACTTTATTCCATGTATAGTAGGTACTAATTCCATGTAGACTGCCATGATAGTACGAACTAATTCCATGCTGCCATGATAGTAGCAGAATCAGCCTATAATGTTCCCACTGCCGGGACACAGGCGTCCTCTCTGTGGGGGTCTGTGAGAGGGAGTGGGCTGTAATCTACCACGCGGGCCCAGTGCGGGTCGGTAGATGTCACATGTCTTCGAATTTTTGGTTCTAGGACATGCCGGTTTCCTCACGATGTTTTCCTTAACCGTTTTGAGAGCAGTGGTAATGAAATAATTTACACAAAGTAAAGCGCTTGTATGGGTTTGAACATACGACCTACAACTTGTAAGTTGCGGTCGTTATCACTAGACCACCACTACCACTGCTCAACTGCCATGATATTAGGTACTTACTAATTCCATGCTGCCATGATAGTAGGTACTTACTAATTCCATGCTGCCATGATAGTAGGTACTTACTAATTCCATGCTGCCATGATAGTAGGTACTTACTAATTCCATGCTGCCATGATAGTAGGTACTTACTAATTCCATGCTGCCATGATAGTAGGTACTTACTAATTCCATGCTGCCATGATATTAGGTACTTACTAATTCCATGCTGCCATGATAGTAGGCACTTACTAATTCCATGCTGCCATGATAGTAGGTACTTACTAATTCCATGCTGCCATGATATTAGGTACATACTAATTCCATGCTGCCATGATAGTAGGTACTTACTAATTCCATGCTGCCATGATAGTAGGTACTTACTAATTCCATGCTGCCATGTCATTATTCTAAGGGCGATTTAACTTTGGGCGACCGAGCCCTGCTTTGGTGAAAATACGGAGAAAACGAATTTTCCCAGTTATGAGACCTAACTAGATCGAGTTTTCACCCTCGTACAACCCATATATTGCAACTTTCGTCGAAATAGTTAGAGCCGTTTTAGAGAAAGTGATTACAATAATATAATTATATAATATACACAAATGTTGCTCGTTTAATAAAGATAGGATAAAGCACAGTTGACAGTCCTTGTCAATTTGTCAAGGTCATATGATAGGCATAATTCGGAACAAACGTTAACATCTACATGGCATGTCAGAATTAATTAAAAAGATAACCCTGTTACAGTCGAATACTTGATTTCATAAATTGATAAAAACCGGCCGCTTAATTAGGGCAAGATACGGTCATGTCCATTTTGACCGATTTATCCGGTCAGATAAAATATTAATTTGGGCTGTTTGAAAAATCCAGTCATGAGTCATTTAAAATTGCTGCTCTTACGTAACATACAAAAACTCACACCTTCTTCCCAAGAGGGTAGGCAGTAACTACAAAACGGCATGGTCCTTACGTACTTACCTACATACTCGTTTCGCTTAAGGTGACGATAACCGACTTTTAATAATTTTATACTGAAAACTAAACGAGTAGTGTTAATAATTTGGAAAAAATATATGTTAAATAAGAGCATTTTTTTTATAACTTAATATACAAGAATTTTAGATAATGTTTATATTACATAGTGAAATTAATTTGTAAACTTATGTCTTACGCGGATAAAAAACTGAGAATTACGCAAAAGCTATCAAGCGTATTTTTCTGAAACTATCACCATTTTAAGGATAATTAAAATATTAAACTTTTTTTATTAAAATAGTGAAATTTATTTGTAAACTAATGTCTAACGCGGATAAAAAACTGAGAACTACGCAAAAGCTATCAAGCGTATTTTTCTGAAACTTTCACCATTTTAAAGATAATTAAAATATTAATCTTTTTTTATTAAAATAGTGAAATTAATTTGTAAACTTATGTCTAACGCGGATAAAAAACTGAGAATTACGCAAAAGCTATCAAGCGTACTTTCACCATTTTAAAGATAATTAAAATATTAATATTTTTTTATTAAAATACCTTTTGTTTTATGTACAATAAATTAATAATGCGCCATATTGGTGACAGCACTCTTTGATGGGCGAGTCCTATTACTGGCTGGACGTACGACGCGTTGCGTGAGCTCAGTACAGAACACGCAAGCTAACCACTCAAGGTCACTGGCATGTATCTGCGTCTTAAGGGCCTATTCGTATACTATACGGTTACGAGCCGTTCTATTTTCCCAGGACATGTCCTACTTTTTGGGATGTCCTGGGGTGTCCTGGATAGTTTTTAAGTGACGTCCTGGGTTTTTAAAGCATCCTGGTAAAGTGCATTTTTTTTTAATTTCGCGCCTATAACCCATCTCAATACTATTTTAGCGTACTAGAGCTCTCTGTATGTAACGGTTAGATAGAGAGCTCTAGTGCGTGAAAATTGAGTTTCGTTGAACCTGTTTTCATTGTATGTACTATCTGTCTATCCACTACCTTCGTTATATCGAAAATACTGCAGCATTAATGTTGAAATAGATATTGTTAAAGTTGAGGATTAATGTTAAATACTATGTTTGAAGAAAACACGATTCCATAAAAATGTCTCAATAGAAATAAAAATCAAAGTAGCCTGTAAAGCGAACAATAAACCGCTGGTATTCAAAAAATACTTTCGATTAGATCATGAAACTTTGCATAACAACAGAACACTATTATAGCAGATACTATGTTTTTAAAATGGTTTAAATTAAATTATTGGCGTCTTGGAACCGCGAGCTCCCCACGCAGTCTCACTCTCACTCATTCCGCGAGCAATATGTTGCGAGCGAGATAAAAATGTGATTTTGAGCTGAGGTACTATGGGCTCTTAACGTCTGGTCATACACGCACGCCGGTTGCGAGGTTGCGCCTGACATTTCTAAAGAACATCGCCAAGAATAAGAATAAAATTGATTGGTTCATTGTCACAAAATAAGTTTCAGAAAATAATGACATTGTATGCTTACTGTAACTAGAATATTTAATTTAACATAGCAATAAAACAGTGGTCCCCAAACTAGGCAGCGCCTGTATCTTAGGGGCCTGAGTTGCGTTATCATAATTTAATTTCAGAATGTTTGAGAATGGACAGGATAGCTAATTGAATATGGGTAGCGATGAAATAATAATAAGTTGATAAATTTTAATAAGGTCACTATTTGTCGTCCTAGGGCTTTAACTAATTTTGTAACAAATAACAAGAACAACTCCCGCAAACAGGCGCCATGCGACAGCGCGACGCGATCCTAGCAGAACAATTTCTATGAAAACTCTTCTTCTTCTTCAACGGACTTCAGATAGTTTAATAACCTGTACCCTAATTACGTAATACACAATCAATTCGTTTTGAAACAGATTACTAATCCATTGCTTGATAAGTTCGAAATTTAATTCTGCTCTGCAACGTAATTATCGCATTGAATGTTGTTGAACTGTCAAAATGAAACAAATGATCGCTATCGCATTGCTTCTGCAAGATAGGTAATAGCCCTGCTGAATTAACACATATTTTTTTCATTCCAATAGTACGTTCCCGTGGGATAATTTCTGACCTCCACGCGAGGCTAGACGCAGGCCTTTAGTATTTAAGTATATTTAAAGTTTTACTTAGAACAGCTGCTTTTGCAGACAAAAATGTTACTCATAAAATGCACCTAAACCCAGATCGGAATCTTAAGTCGGCTTTTAAATCGTTTAAATCTTTCTTTGAATTAAATATCGCTATTCAGCTGCAGTTCGGCTTAGTAGCATTCAATTGATAAGCCAAAGAAATCCATGAAAATGCCTGCTAAGGGTTTTTGCGAATCATGAAATAGCTTTTGAGATTACCAACATCTAGTTACCAGCGTCAGGCACTAGTTGTCTGGAATTTTTGCTGAACTGTGGCCTATTTGGTGGAGCTGCGGTGCACACTTTCTTGTTTTGTTTTATTTGTGCTATTTTTAGGGTTCCGTACCCGAAGGGTGACAAACGGAACCCTATTCATAAGCCTCCGCTGTCCGTCTGTCTGTCAGCGAGCTCTATCTCATGAACCGTAATAGGTAGGCAGTTGAAAATTTCACAGATTGAGCATTTCTATTGCCGCAAGAGCAACAAATAATAAAATAAAAAAATAAAGGGGGGTCGCCATACAATAAAATTAAATTTTGAAAAAAAAATAATCTGACCCTGGCATGTGGGGTATCATTTTCTAGAGCTCATCGAGTAGAAAATAAATATAATTTTTATTTGTTTTTATCTTCAAAAATGATGAATTAGGGGGCCGTAGAAGTTGTCTATTTTAGACCATTTTTGTACGAGCTCTATCTCAACAACTAAACAAATTAGGAATTTGAAACTTGTGTGTATCATGTAACATATACTGTTTATAATCAACAAATACTAAAAACGCCGATTCATAACGTATTTTATATAATATGGGCGATGTTCTGCAACTTAAAATAATAATTTTGTATTTCATGCTAATAATATGCGATATAAATTCCACAGATAACTATTTAATAGTCGGAGTAATGACATGGAATTAGTAAGTACCTACTATTATGGCAGCATATACTATTTCGATCATTTAAATTTCGATCATCCAAAAAGGTCTACAAAATAAACTTTCTTCACAAGATTTTAAAACCGGCCAGTATTTTTTGAGTTTAAGAACTTTATCGACTTTTTTCAAAGTATACCTAGACGGTGTTAATGTGTGTACCTCATGTTAAAACTGCACTCCAATAGACAATTATATTCAATAACATTGAAATGAATGCTGGCACATACAGTGTACTATTCAGTTACCTTAAACCGTTGTGGATACAATTTCATATTGAGAAAAATTATTGGTGTAAAAATATTCGGTCACGGCGGCCAATCTCAACGGAGACTGGCCTTCGGCGCGGGAGATATTATAGTGCACGAGTGTGTGCGCAGACACGAGTGCACTCTCTCTTCCCTCACTCTCATAGTCCGATGGGATGTGTAAAAATAATAAGTAAGAAGTAATAGATTTCTGTATGACTATCAAAAATAACGTAAATAAATACCTGTATTGACCCGTGCATTTGCACTGGCGAAACATCACGACAAAACATGTTGAAATCTCTAGTTCCTGTCAAACATTGTATGAAAAATTGACAGAAAATAGAGATTCCAACATGTTTTGTTGTGAATGTTTCGCCAATGCAAACGCACAGTTATAATTAAAATTTGGCGTACTACTTACATTCTATTTTGTACAATATAGTCTGATGTAGCAAGAAAAATCCTTTTATTTATAAGTACTACCTTTACCCGGCCTGGCTTCGCATGGTTAGCACTAAGTACTTATCTACGGCGCATCTACCTTTCCTAATTACCTATTTCTACCTAATTACTTACCCTACCTACCTACCCTACCATTCTTACCAGGGTAGGTAGGTACCTAACCTACCCTACCTACCCTACATATCTACCTGCTTACCTACCATATATACCTATTTATACCTACTAATACTATGTTAGTAGCAAATAAATAACTTTGACTTTAGTTAATGCATGTTACTGGATAAAGTTAACTTAATATTTTTCTCTTAAAATAAATGAAATATACTACTACACCTTTATTTTAACACAACAACATTTTTTCATTAAAATTAGACAATTTCTTTACAAATCTTTGTTTTTTTATAGCGCCTCTGTTGTTACCTTTACGAAAGTATTACAAAAATTCATAGTGATAAATCTTGTACGACATGGTATGGAACCCTTCGTGTGCGAGTCCGACTCGCACTTGACAGATTTTATTTTATTTATTTTTAGCTTGTAGTACCTATGTTGTGTTGTGTGCTTTTTGTCTGTGCTAAATAAATGTATTTTCTTTCTTTTTTAATATATGTCCAGGTTTTCGCGCTCGTTCCACTATAATCCCCTAGACCAGTCCTCCAGGGGACTACACAGCACTCAATGTTCCACTACAATCCCCTATACTGGGGATTCTCTAAGTACTAATAAGTGCTATTCCATTTTCTTTTTTTGTGGGAAATCTTCAAATGACTACTCCCGCTCTGTTTTTCAACATGTTTTAAATTTTTTTCAACATTTAACTTATTTTAGAAAAGTTCATTTACGTCATTGTTATCCCCTCTGTAGACAGTTTTTTTTATTGAATGTATTACATTGTTATTTTGTAAGTGGCTCTTTTATTTAGAATGGACTTTAAAGGAATAGCATTTATTAGTACTTAGAGAATCCCCAGTATAAGGGATCGTAGTGGAATATTGAGTGCTGTGTAGTCCCCTGGGTGATTGGTCTAGGGGATTTTAGTTTAACGAGCGGGTTTTTTCACGATGTTTTCCTTCGCCGATGTCAGTAATGTCGAAGATAAACTCAGCAAAGATTTTCAATTACTTTTGCACAACTCAAAATAATCACATAAATTATATACACGAGAGTCGGGATCATATCAAATTAGGCTTCAAAAATAAATTACACGCCACATTTTCTTGACATAAATCAATTTTATTATCTGATTTATATTAAAACTAGGTTTGATCTGATATTAGGAACAAAATTGCTTATTAATTCGTTGTTGGCTGCTTGTCGAAAACTTAATCATACTGTGGAAAAAAAAGGTAAGTAATTTAAAAACTAAAAAACCCGACTGCAAAACACATCACTGAAAAGAGAATAAAAACAAGCGAATAATCTATAGAATTTTGGTATTGCAGGCGGGAAGGGACAAACCAAAAACCTGAAATATGGTGTAGCTTTTGTTTGTTCCCCACCCAGTGACACTCACGCAATAAAGACAAATCTAACGACATAATATCATTTATCAAATTCGGTTCAACCGTTTAGTAGTTACGAGGAAACATACAAACTTCATGTAACATACAATAGACGACGTATATTTAGTAACAGGGTTCTTTATGACTCTTTAAGAACATTTAAGCGGATTAGATTACGAAATATACGTCGTCTATTGTATTTTATATGAAAATTTGCTGACCCGGGAGACGTTGTCCTATTTTTTCAGTTTATACAAATTCCCATCCCATGCCATTCCTGAATTTAAACATTTTCCGGCAATATTTCAAATTTTTCTTTCCGTAAAAACCATTCGAACTATTACGAACATTTTAAAATAATAAATAGCAAATCGGTCCAGCCGTTCTCTAGTTTTATATGCGCATAGCGACGAATATCATTTTTACAGTTAAACTAAGAAAATGTATACTTAGAAAATCAAATTAGTGTAAATTCTCGTCTCATTCGTAGTTATTAATATATTCGTAGTCTGCAATGAATACTATAACAATTTGAGACCACATTAATTCTAAAGAGGGTATTTTTTCAACGGTGCAATTTATTTAAATGGTTTCTTTTAAACTGTAAAAACATAATTATCTTGTTGCATCTGCATTGTATTTTGAAAAAGTGCTGTAGATACCTACTGGTAACATTTACGTATAAGAATAGCTGTTAGTTATAATGATCTAAGAAAATCACAATCTTAGAAAATCTCATCTTACCTAATAAAGAATGAAAGGAACATATTTTATTTGGGACACGCACAGGATATAAAACGATAAAAAAAACATATCTTTATATTACGGTTCATGAGATACAGCCCACTGACAGACAGACGGACGGACAGCGGGGGCTTATTATTATTAATTTATTTATGTCAATCAAGTTTGGATCATAGGTATTACAGTAAATAATTACATTTAAATTAAAATTACTTACACAAAATACATTGAATATTAGTTCTTTTTTAAATTGAATTTTAAATAACATAATGAAAATAAATATGAAAATAAAATTGAAAATATAATTGAAAATATAATTGAAAATAAAATTGAAAATAAAATTGAAAATAAAATTGAAAATAAAATTGAAAATAAAATTGAAAATAAAATTGAAAATAAAATTGAAAATAAAATTGAAAATAAAATTGAAAATAAAATTGAAAATAAAATTGAAAATAAAATTGAAAATAAAATTGAAAATAAAATTACTAAAAAATAAAATTTAAATTAAAATAAAATCTTAACATCAGTCAGTACGTGAACCATGCAGCAGTGGTTCACGCACTGACAGTCGAAACGTTCTGCAAAAGCGCTCAGGATACTGTTGCGGCTGCCCCGCAACCTACGCACCAGGGATGTGCATCGCTTGCGCATGATTGTATGGAAGCAATCCACACGCGCCTCGGCAAACATCCCCGATGCGCTACAGAAGCGAGGCAGCCGCAAGAGCACTCTGAACGCGTTGTTGTATTGGACGCGTAGAGCGTTGTACTGTTTCTGCGTGTAATCTACCCACAGACTGCTAGTATAAAAGGACGTACAAAATGCCCTAAATAGGGCTATTTTGACGCCCCTCGAGCACCGAGCAAATCTGCGGGCTATCATATTCGCACGAACAGACAGCGCCCTACGTTCCCTTTCAATGTCTGCATCATCTTCCAGGTCAGAGGTTAATAAATGTCCAAGATATTTAAACATCTTAACTCTGTTAAGTGGGCATCCGTTGAGCTTAATTGCCGGTAAGGAATCAGGACACCTCCTCTTGGCCCGAAAGACCATGCACTCACTCTTGTTCGTGTTATACAACAAACCATGTTCTACAGCATACTTTTCACATATGTCAATCAGCCTTGACACACCACAGACAGAGGCGCTCAGCAGCACCATGTCGTCGGCGTAACTGATATTGTTGAGGCACACATCTCCAATATGGCAACCGACATGCGTGCTGCTGAGCCTCTCTATCAGCGCATTGACATATAGGTTGAGCTTCGGTGAGGTTAGCCCCCCTTGCCTAACTGCTTAGTCAATAGGGTCCCGTTTGTTACCCCTCTGGTACAAAACCCTAACTAGCATCTGCCCGCGAATTCGTCCGTGTGTTCTTGTTCCCCCGGCCCACCCCATCGCATCGCATCGCTCATCCGCACTATTACGTTGATTTCACCAAGCGTTCTTTCTGACTTTTTTTCTTTTTGCTCGTCTCCTAAGGGTCCTTGTATGATGTTAAATAGCCTATAGCGTGCCTTAAGAATTGGGCTATCAAATGCAAAAATATTTTTTCAAATTCGACTGGCAGTTCCAGAGATTAACGCGTTCAAATATACAAACAAATAAGATATAAAAAGATGAGAGAGAAATGCAGATATATTATATTGTGACAGTGATTCCGGACTGCCGGCCGCTGAGATTTTTCTGATGGAAAAGTCCAATAGCACCCCTGACCTGGGAATCAAACCCAAGATAAAAGTACCAGGACTCGTCTATCCTCAACAATCTGAAAAAAACTATGTTGTTGTTGTTATTTTGTTGGAAACAATGTTTCGCAACAATTAGATAATCAACCTATAATGTTCCCACTGCTGGAACACAGGCCTCCTCTCTGTGAGAGGGAGTGAGCCTTAGTCCACCATGTGGTCCCAGTGCGGGTTGGGCATGTTTCGCAACAATTGCACAACATTATTGCTAGCAACATTTTTGATGTTGCGAGATGTTCTTCTTTTTTCTATGAAAATGAAACTTTAGCATGCTGCCAGCAACGTTGCTATATTCCATGTAGCCAACAACATAATAAAGCGTTCTTAGGCTAAGAACTCACGGAGCGGTTTTCAGCCGCGGTTTTCAGGGTGCAAAACAATGGCGCAAGCCGCGGTCATAAACCGCGTCGTGAAAATGAATATCTAAATTTTCATGTACTACGTGTTCGTACGAGTGTTTGCGGTGCCGCCACCGCGGCGGGCGCGAGTGAAAAGCGCTCCGTGAGTTCTTAGCATTAGTGTTGCAGGATACTGGCCTCCTCTCTGTGAGAGGGAGTGACCCGTAATCCATCACGCGAGCCGAGTGTAGGTTGGTGAATGTCACTGTCTTTGATTTTTTTGGTTCTAGTATACACCGGTTTCTGTCCCTTGAGAGAAGTGAGGAAATAAATAAACAGCGGCACGGGTCGATCCATCAGGTTAAGCTATGCTTGCGCTGGGGTTGGTCAGTGGATGGGTGACCATCTTTACATACCAAGACTCCTCCGTGCCTCGGAAAGCACGTAAAGCCGTTGGTCCCGGCAGTCATTCGTGGATCTTTGACAATCATTACGGGTCGCCAGTAGTCCGAAATTCTGACAAACAGTCCTACCAAGGGGTATCGTATTACCCAGTTACTGGGTTGTGGAGGTCAGATAGGCAGTCACTCCATGTAAAATACTGGTATTCAGCTGCATCCGGTTAGACTGGAAACCGACTCCAACACAGTTGGGAAAAAGATAGGCAGATTGACTGGTGAAGAAATAAATTACACAAAGTAAAGTGCTTGAGCTTGAGTTTGAACCCACGGACACGTAAGTCGGGGCCGTCACCAACAGGCCACCACCGCCCTCAAAAAATTAAATTAAAATAAATTACCAAAATTTTTAATATCCTACGGAGCCGGAAAAAACGCAATAACACTTTGACCGACCCGGGATCAGATCCCACGCTAAGCAATCGCTCTTGTGACCACTAGACCTAAATCTTAAGTGGCCAATCTATGCACATATATTACAAGGCCGGAAGGCTCCTGAAGGTCAGAAGATCTGACATTTGATAAGGGTATTTTACATTCTGCCTTACAAGACGGCTTTGTCCTGTATTCGTAATTTATAGTAAGCAATTTTGTATCGAGGGTACTATTTTTTGCGTCTATATAATGAGAAAGAAGGAAATAATGTACGAGTTAAGAGTAAAACTTTAATAAATAAAAAACACAAAAGAGTGAAAAATTACTTTTTCGGAAGTCGGTGGCAAAAAACGAAAATACAAAACCAAAGACACTGCAGACTTTTTGAGAAACTGCTTCTTTTTTGGATAACGTTTTATTCTTCAGTTTTAATCGCCTGGCCACGGGACATTCGCTACAGCAAATATTCGCGCAGTGCGAACGGCGAAGCGTCTTGCGACTAAAACTAATATTGAAATGTACTAGCCATGCCACGCGTAGCGGCGAACGCGCGGCGGGGCGACCGGCGAAATTCGCCGAGCGAATCGCACGAGCGTCTGGCGGCGCGGCGGGCGACGGAAACAAAAAAATGTATGAATCAGTACGGCGGCGCATGCCACGGTGTCGAGCGGCAGACCTGGTGAATAGTGCAAAAACCAAACTTAGTTTTATATTCGCCGCGAAATAATGAATACTGATTTTTTATTGCTGAAAATACTAGGCTATCTGCATTGGCCTTTCTCTCCAGTTGTGGTTGAATACTCATTATAATATAACAATAGTTTCGCCACTCATTCCCGTATTATCGAAAAATATATCTGGATATAAGTATTTTAAATATTATGCCATGAACCAAAACTACTACTCCTCTCCAAGCAATATCGAGATGACATTTAAAGACATTTCGCTCTCGGTCTATACTGGACGCGGCGGCGAACGCTACTGCCCGTGGCCTGAAAAATTTGCTGCCCCGCAAGACGCACTGCAAGACGCACTGCAATCGCCCGTCCCCGTGGCCAGGCGGTAGTTGTGGTACCTATCTCACACAAATTCGAATACCACTACCTGCTATGTAAATAACAGAGACAGGAAGTTATTAGAACATCATCCACATATGTATATACTAAGTAAGAAAAATACGAACTATTGAATCAAAAGCTACCCAAGCTGTTATATTGACGTTACCAACAGACACTTCAATTTTATTCATTTGTATAAATTGTGAAAAATTATTTTTCTTGTCTTCCAATATAGAATGCCGTGATTGCCCTGGAAACATTTTTTGCTACATAAGATTCCCAAAACGAAACAAAAGGTTATGATACCTCAGTCGTCCAAAAAACTTCTTTTTCCAATAATTGAAAAACAATGTACAAACTTAAAGGTTCGAAATTATTACTAATGCATAACATTAGTAACAAAAATACAAGAAATAGAAGTTTTAAGAACTTTTAGTTGAAAGTACGAAGTGCGACGGAAAACTTTTAGTAAGAAAAACCCAAAATGTTTATGTAAGGCTGCGGTCTATCTGACCACACGCCGACCGCGACCGACGACGTGTACCCGTCCGTCACCGACGACGGCCGAATGCTGTTCGTAAATACAAGGGCAAACACATGACAAGCCTGCATGAACAATCATTTCGTGCAAACGTATAATGAATATTCTATCAATGTTCATCCCGCTTGCTGCAGAAAGAAGAGGATAATAATTACACCTATTTTGGAGAGATTGAGCCTGAGCCGACCACTTCAATTAAGACTAGAGGCGCTCACATAACTGCCTACGGCTCCCAAACAGTCTCAAGCAGAGTTCTCTCTCTCATACGTAAGCTTGGTCGATGTCATCAACATCGTTCGATACAATAGGGTATTTTACTCTATAATGAGAAAAATCTAAAAAGAATATTATTGAGATCAGATAGCTTAGGCAAAAAGCAGTCGGAAAACGTTAGTTTTAGTTCATAAAATAGCAAACTAATTTTTAAATTCAATTCAAAGGTTTAAATTTTTTTTAATCTGTTTCATAACACCATTAAATAGTAGTCGCCATGTTATTACGTCATATAGCTATGTAAACTTAAAAGTGTCAACTGTCAACCAGCGTATCTATATCACTGCATTTGTTTACAGAGAGAGAGCAATATGGCGTCCACAGCGTTTTCGTCAAATTACGCGCGAAATTTGAAAATACACATTTTTATAGCATATAACGATTGAATGAAAAAATTTTGTTTTTTTTTGTGGTTCATTAGCACTATATGATCTATTTAAGACATTTTTCAAAAATGGGTGTATTACCATATAGTTGCCAGTATATAGCGGTGTACGAACACCTCCGTCCTAACAGACCTCTATGGCGGACTGTCACTAACGTGGCAGCCTGACAGATTGACAGTTATGACGGTGGCTTGTCAATAGGCCCCGAAATGGGCACGTTGTGTTGTAAAATGTATAGCAAATAAATTGATTAGCAATAAAATAAAAGTTTAACCCTCAATGGAATCTTGTTCAATAACCTGACCCACCCCAACCACCACCTATGTTTTAGTAATGAAGACTTTACCTCAAGTTCAAAGAGCCTTTTAAATAACTGATCAACATATTAATTAAAATTTCACGTCCATTAACTACTGAAACTTAGAACAAGACAATGAATAGTCTTTTAAAACCACTTCAGAAAATTAAGCGGTGTCTCGACTGTCATTTCATTTACAGGCTGTTTCATTTAAAAATGAAATAATAATAAAATGTAATGGTTTAAATAATTAGTTTCCACTCAACTTATAATGGGGTTTTCTGTATTATATCGCTCTTATTTTATAATGAATAAGAATCTGAATTCACTATTATTTTAATAAATAAGAATAGTTGGGTGTTAATATTAAACGTTTATCATTGTTTGTGTAAGGGCATTTTGTGGAGGGGCTTGTGGCTAAGTAATAACAAGCCGCACGGGTCGATCCATCAGGTTAAGCTACGCTTGCCGGGGTTGGTCAGTGGATGGGTGACCATCTTCACATACCGAGACTCCTCCGTGCCTCGGAAAGCCGTTGGTCCCGGCTGTCTTTCGTGAATATTTGACAGTCGCTACGAGTAGTCAGAAGACCGAAAGTCTGAAAACCATTCTTACCAAGGGGTATCTTATTAGCCAGTTTCTGGGTTGTGGAGGTCAGATAGGCAGTCGCTCCATGTAAAATACTGGTATTCAGTTGCATCCGGTTAGACTGGAAGCCGACCCCAACATAGTTGGGAAAGGCTAGGCAGATGATGATGACCATTTTTTGTGTAACTGGCTATTCACAAACATGACACGCGAATCGAATATCAATCATTATCGAAGAAGTGCTGTAAACATGGCTCACAAATTCAAAACCCGAAAATTTTGTCAGTTTAAATCAAATTGAACACCCCTATTCTTCCGACGGATATTTGATGTCAGCGACAAGGCAAATTTGCCTTGTAATGAAAATGTGTCATTTTCTACACGACTGTCTGACTGAAGGTTGTGAATATTCTATGCTGATGAACTCTATTTCAAAAACTTAGTACGTAGTTGATGGTTGGTCACGGGGTCACCAATTTAGGGGTATGAGGAACAGGGTGTAAAGTTCACTCATCGTCTATAGAAAAGGGAGGATCCTCCGACCAGACGGGTGTCGTGTCTGGCGGGCAACAGCCCGACGGTTGATGTCGTATAGTCTTATATATGTGGTGAACTCTAATTGCGCGATGCAGGATTTGTGTGACGTCAGCTCTTTGATGCGTACTTTGCATGTGGCGATGTAGATACAGGTTTGGGCCATCTGTCAAGCAAGTTTGTAATCATTAATTAAACAATCTATGTAAAGGATGAATGGTATTCAGCTGCAGCCAGTTAGACTGGAAGCTGACCACAACATAGTCGGGAGAAGGCTAGGCAGATTGATGATTTTAGGTTCTGTACCCGGAGGGTGCCAAACGGAACCCTATTACTAAGCCTCCGCTGTCCGTCCGTCTGTCTATCAGCGGACTATATCTCATGAACCGTAATAGGTAGACAATTTAATTTTTCACACATTGTGTACTTCTAATGCTTCTATCTCGAGATGTTTTTTTTTTGTAAATTTGTGTAGACATTGTGACTCATAACATCACCATAGATGAGTCTATAAAGGTGTTATAATTTGTGATTTTCACTCAGTTGCACAAAGACAAACATTAATGCCTCATTACGTAATGGATCATTAACGCTAATGACTTCATTAATTTCATCAAAGAAAAATTCCAATCCATTAAAATAAAGCGACTACTCACACTTGTTCAGCTCTATTCAGCTTATGCCCATAGAAAACAACGATTTTGTATGGAGACGCGTGCGCATCCGTTCAGCTCTATTCAGCTTTCGCGGCATACAAGTATAACATGAGGACAAATGTGTTATTATCATGCGAGTGCTATGGATAGAGTTCAGCGCTGTTCTGCCGCGTTCAGCTTTGTTACTATACTGTATAATTCAAATTCAAATTATTTATTAGGGACAACAAGATCCACGTGTTAGTAGTTATACAAAAAGACTTAGACACTATTGTTAGTACTTAAAGTTATGCAGTTTTTTGTTGTCCTTTGTAGTATACAAAGGACAACAAAAAACTGCATAAATAACTCATAAAAACACACATGCACCTGTGATGAGACACCCCGCCCCGTCAAGATAACCCATAGGGAGACACCTCCCTAAGGATCACCAGACGAACGAAATGTCTCAACATAGGCGCACGTACGTCTTCAGCTAGTTCAGCGTATAAGTCTGACCAAAATCGTTCAGCAAAACGCTAATGGAGCTGAATAAGTGTGAGAGATCCCTAATGTTGCTTTCTGCAACAAGTTAATGGAAGATTTGTATTTAATGACAGCTTTAAAAGTTAAAGTTCGTTTCTGCAACTGGCTGTTAAATGAATAATTATGACTGGCAACTAATAGAGAAGAATGGCAGAAGAAGATATTATGTTGCGCCTACCCCAAAAAAACTAATAATTATTAAAAGTGGCAATACAATATTCTACTACAAGGCAAATATTAAAATTAACTTGCCTCTTAAGCTACTGCAAATGCCTAGAAATTCCATTATTTAAATGTAATCTTCTCTTTTATTTCGCTAGTACTGTATTAAGTAAGTCATGCCCCGCCCGCGCTGTTCCAACAATAATAAATGAGCTGAAAACTTTGTAACAAATATCTTCATTACTGTCCGAAATAAATCACTCGAGCAATCTCACTTTGAAAGTATTCTCACCTTTCAAACTTTTGTTTTAGTTAACGAATAGATGGAGTTTTTGTTGCAATTAACCAAGCAGGTAAAAGTAGGATTAATTTACTGTCTATTTTTTTATTATTCTTGCAATGAAGTTTTTTACCGCGGTTTGCGGTTGGAATTGACTGACAGAAATCGTCACATAACAAAAAAGCGTTATGCCCGAAAAAGTAAGTTTCAAGTTTCAAGTGTCAAACTTCGTTCCAACCTGTACCCTAATTGCGTAATACACGATCAATCAGAATCTTATTCGTTTTCAAACAGATTGCTAATCCATTGCTTCATAAGTTCGAAAGAAAAATTTGCTCATCAACGTAATAACGCAATGAATGTTGTTGAACTGTCAAAAGTAAACAGATTAGTTATAATAGTTTACGAAAATATGTTACGTCATTAGATAGCGGGTGTCCCGACTTTTTTTTTGGACAAAGTGTCTTAACGCGACTTGCGGTAGGAATTGACTGGTAGAAATCCTCCATGCGACTTTCTCTGTCTTTTTCTATTATATACGTGTGTGTGTGCGTGCAAAACTTCGTTCCTGGCGGCGGTCCTCTAACCATACGTTTAAAAAAAAAAAAAAAAAAATATTTTCAAATGAGCCAGCTTTTGTCCCAGTAACTGGTATGTTGAGGATAGTTATGCAGTCGCTCCCAATAAAATACTGGTATTCAGCTGCATTCGATTAGACTGTAAACCGACCCCAACATAGTTGGGAAAAGACTAGATAATCTACAGATAATCTGTCACGAACTACACAAAAGCAAGTTAAAGCTATATTTACATATTCGTATTCACATCATGAAGTTTTCGAGAACTTGACAACTTGCCAAGGCTCTAATTACAATAAGTGGAACTTTTGGACAAGCTTTTTGAACAAACATAATTTAAACTATGAAGATGCACGTGCTGTAAGTTTGGAGAGAAATTAATTTTCTGCATGAGTCTACTAATATTTGGTATTATTCCTTGGTAAGTGCGTAATTCGCATATTCTTCTTTTATGGATAAATAAATTGTTGATTTTATTATTGAGCTCTTTGATATTTACATGTGTCTAGATAGAATGACGCGCGAGTGTGGCCTTATCAGAAGGCTAAAAGTCACCCAAAGGGCAATCGACAGTTTTATGCTTGGAGTTTCTCTATATACGTGATCGAATCAGAAATTAAGAGATCCGCAGGAGAACCAAGGTGTATTTTCTATTTATTTCATTGTGGCGTCTGGTTTTGTTAAGGTAGCCGACCGCAGGCGACGTGTCGTTGTGACACGACTGTTTCTATGAATTTCTAAGAAATACCTTCCGTAGCTAGCGACGCGTCGTTTGCAGCTACGGGCGAGCGATAGACGACACGTGTAGCCCGACTGCAGATCAGTAGTGCCACCAACGCTCGAGCGATAACACGTTTTTCGCGTCTTCTCTGTCATCTTCTATCTATCGACTGGAATACGGGCTGCTGCCACCTGCGGTCTGGTTCGGAATCATGACTGCAGCTTCATGTCGCGATGACACGTCGCCTGCCGTTGCCACTTGCGGTCGGGTACGGAATAGTACTTGCCTTTAGAGTGATACTGACTGGTGACTGTCACCCTAGCTGAGCGTCGCATCGATAGTTGCGTGGCGGCTGTCTTCTATTTATTTTATTTTATATTATGTTATTTCACTATATGCTGCATCGGTTGACGTCATCACGTCAACGCCGGCTGTCGCGGAAAACCAGCGCTGGGGCTCTGTCTCGCTGCATAGGGTCGCAGCATTATGCTGAGCCATGGCCGTTTTGCGTAGATGTGACACAAATTTTCCCCGAAATTGTTATTATCGTATTTTTTTTACTTTCTTTGCGTCATCTTTACCGCATATAAACGTATTCTCTTTTTTTCTTTTCTTCTAATGACAGATGATGTCAGGGGAGCCGCTGTCGTACCACTACCCCGACGAACTGCTCTATTACGGCACAATCCTGATGATATTGAAGCTGTTGAACCACTAATACGATAACCACTTCTGGTAAAGGCAGCGCCGTTATATTTATTAATCAACTAATTCTAATTATGTTCTTAAATATTTCTTCTGAAGAATAATCAAAACTGATTAAAATATGACTCGGTAATATTTCATTAAAATTAATCCAAACTTACACCACCCTGTGTCTTCTTCAAAATAAGTTTCTGTTATAAAGTTTTGATAATTTTGCTATCTCGATGTTAAATTATATTATTTATCGCTTTATTTTAGTCCCATTTAATTTAATATCTTTATTAAATTAATGAAGAATTAAGACGACAGAAGTTTATAATTCAGTTTGAGGTGAAAATACCTTTGTTCAAGTCCGGGAGACAATTTAGTATTTTTGGTTTTTTGATGTAATGTTGCGATGTTTGGCTATACAAAATATACATTTATACCTGAGCAAAAAAAAAGGCTCACAACTTAACCAAAAATTGTAACAAAACTTGTGAGACCATTCAGAATATTACAAGATTATATTTCTGAAGACAAACAGCTGAAATACTGAAACGATCGAGAAATAAAAACTTAGTCGTTGTTAGGAAGGCGGTGGCAAAAAACGAAAATCAAAACTAAAGACACCGACTTCAGAAATTAAAATTATTATTGTATTTGTAGTGTCTTTTTTGGGAGTCGGATGTTTATTTTTTGTAAAAAAAAAAAGCTGAGAGGTGTCAAGGGACACCCGGATGGAACGAAGTTATGGAATGAACCTCACAAAGGCATGCCACTAATTAGTACCTGTGGTAGCTCACAGATGGCGTTATAATAAAAAAAAGACGTGTGGCACTCGGGGACTGCCCCGGCGAAGCTATTACATAGAATTTTTTATCAACTTACGCAATTGTAAAATATTAACCCGAATACAAGAAATAGTAATGATGACATTGACAGGAACTGTTATTCACATTTATAGTTTTTAAAACTTGACACAACGTAATGGCCGGGAACATCAAACTAATAAAAAGGTTTTAATTTAACTATTAATAGTCAAGGATCATTCGTCTAAGTAAATTTGAACTTTATTGTCAAACAGTTAAACATAATTTTCAATACAACACTCTCGTATCATTCGTCTAAGTAAATTTGAACTTTGTTGTCAAACAGTTAAACATAATTTTCAATACAACACTCTCGTATCATTCGTTTAAGTAAATTTGAACTTTGTTGTCAAGCAGTTAAACATAATTTTCAATACAAAACACTCTTTTCTTAGGTAGTATTTTCGTAACGAAATTTCTGGATTAGGTCTCCACGCTCAAGGCCCGCGATAGAAGCTATGCAATAGCTTAAAATGAACCTCACAAAGGCATGCCACTAATTAGTACCTGTGGTCCCTCACAGATGGCGTTATAATAAAAAATAAAAAGTGTCGTTACAACTTTTGGTCCCAATTTTTTCCGTCTAGCCCCTTTTCGCAACGCGCGGAAGGGAACTTCGTTCCAAAAATGTTTTTCACTTTATAGTTGTGGCTATGTCAATAACAGTGACAGGAACTTATCATCCATATAGACTAAGTGAGAAAAATACGTATTATTGAAGCTAACTTAAAAACTACCCAAGCTAAGGTAATAAAACTTATATGGGACTACCACTGAAATATGACCTACCAAACAAAAATGAATCATCGAAATCAATGCATAATTGGCGGAGTATTCGCGTTACAAACATACAAAAAAAAAAAAAAAAAACAGGTTCAGAAGCAATCCAAATTGAGTAGAATTTTATACTTATGTAGAACCAAATCACCTCGCAATCGTTTTCAACTTACTCATAGCTATCTCATCATCATCATCATTTCAGCCAAAAGACGTCCACTGCTGAACATAGGCCTCCCCCAAGCACCGCCACTTCGACTGATTTTGTGCTTCCCGCATCCAGTGGATCCCTGCGGCCTTCACAAGGTCATCGGTACATCTTGTGGGAGGCCTTCCAACGCTTCATCTTCCGGTACGCGGTCGCCACTCCAGAACCTTTCGGCCCCATCGGCCATCTGTTCTACGAGCAAAGTGCCCTGCCCATTGCCACTTAAGTTTGGCATAGCTATCTATTTCCACGAAAACAATAAAATAAAAATAGGTACCTCTTCGGAACTCAAACAACCCGAAGCTATATTTGTGACAATGTGAGAACATCAGATGTGCTGTCTCTTAACTTTGCACTTACACAGTTTCGAGACCAAATATTGTGTTAAAAGCTTCTCAACATGATGTGAAACTAAAAACTAAGTGTTGTTTGGTCGAGTATGTCTATTTTGATGAAATATCAAGGATTTTTTTACGCGTGGCCGAAATTGATACAAACGCCGCCATGTTGATTTTTCAATACAATTTTCTGATAATTTAATGGTTGTGGAGGTCAGATAGGCAGTCGCTCCATGTAAAATACTGGTATTCAGCTGCAACCGGTAAGACTGGAAGCTGACCCCAAGATAGTTGGGAAAAAGGCTAGGAAGATTGATTTTCTGATAATTTCATCAACACCTAAATTAAATCCTATAGGTGAAATTAGTATAGTAAATAGATTAATAACATGATCTTTAAATTCCATAATAATATTAATATTAATTTCGTTTTTTTTTTTACTCACAAAACTTTTTTTTTTAAATATTTTAATTATATTTATTAGTTTTTATCATGAGTGAAATCAAAATATATGAAACTTAACTAATTAAAATTACGATTATAGTTTAAATAAAACATTTGATTGGGAGATTGAAAGAATTTCATTCAGGCGTCAAAAGATCCTTGTTGACTTATAGATTAAAGAAAGAAAGAAAGAAAGAAAGAAAAATATTTTATTTAGGACATGCACAAGAAATACAAACAGTAATTGTAAAAACATAATACATAAGAAAATATAAACAAAACGGAGTATTTTACAAAGTCTATGGCCTGTGCGAGGCCAAAAGGCTCCTATATTGGATGGATTACATTCTATACAAGGTGTATTGAGACAAAGACGTGTGGCGGCATCTAAAACATCACATGCGAACTACGCTTTACACTGACGTCACGCAAAATCCTGCAACGCGCAAGCAGGGTTTACCGCGCGAAATGTCCCGACAATAATCGTCGGCCAGTTGCGCACCAGACACAATACCCGTTTGGTCGGAGGATCCTCTCTTTTTTGTTGAGGATAATCTACACCCTGTTCCTCATGCCTCTATAGACGAAACTAAATATATTTTTTTGCATTGCAGAGAAGGGTCTGTATTATTTATTAGCTTTTGACTGTGGATTCTCGCGCGTGGGTGTCGGAAAATATCCCACAGGAACGAACAAGCGTGATTGACAGTACACTAACCATGTTAAAAATTATCTGTACGCCAAATTTCATCCAAATCTGTTTAGCTGTTTTTGCACGAATCCGGAACATACATCCAGACAAACAGAAAAACGGACAGAAATTCTAACAAACATAATTGGGGCTTCAGACTCGTTCCTACACCTCGTAGCAATTACTTTTTTCAAAAATATTAAATGTACAGTTTTGACGTCGTTACCTACTTTTTCATTAAAATGTATAGATGCATAGAAGATTTGTTTTATCATCATTCTCCTGCCCTTATCCCAATTTATTTGGGGTCGGTGCAACACGTTTTTTTTTCCATACTTCTCTATTAGTCGTCATCTCGGTAGTCACCCCCTTTCTCTGCATAACATCTTTCACACAGTCTATCCATCGTTTCCTTGGTCTTCCCATACTCTTATATCCATCGACATTCATACTCAAAATTTTCCTCATGAAATTTTCCTCATTCGACACATGAAGTAATGCACAATAAATAATAATAGAAGATGTGTTATTTATTGTGCATTAATTTATGTATTGTGTCTTTTCTTCTGTTTTGCACCAAATAAATAGGTATATTTACATCTATCGACATTATGCTGCCGCAGACTATCTGTGGTTGCGAGACTATTAGTTACACATCGGAAACCTTCCGAGCTTTACAGCTGCATTCTAGCTAGTACCGTTACCGTACCAAATGTCCTTTCTTTGGTATTGTTCGTCGAGTTGACCTCCTTAAGTTCTGAGTTGAGCTCCACGATTGCTTGCACTGACTGGACATGTGCAGGTCCACTCAAATCTGTGTGGTTCTTTCCTTAAAAGACCATTTCAGACACAAATCTACATGGTTCTCATATGGCTTGACCAAGATTATGTCTGGACTTTATAAGAGACTGCGACCTCTGAGTTTGTTGTGCCCTTTCTTCTCAGAGTACCTATTCAGTTAGGAAACGCCGACCTCATCTAGCTTATTTTTAATATATTTTTAATTTGACGTGTAAAAGTGATTCCGATATCCTATTTACAGAATAAACAATTTCATTTAGATAAGTAGTGGATCCTAGAAGTTATAAGGTATACAAATGAATAGGTAATAATCACCGGTTCTTTGGAACGTAGACAATTTTTGTTTACGGTCGAATGGTCCGCGGTCCATTCGCTTTGGGCCGTTCAGACTAAATACCCATATTGGCGTTGAAAAGTCGTAATTTTTTTAGGAGCAGTTTAACAGTGTGTTTCGTCAGTAATATCTGGATAGACTGGAATCTGAAATCCGGCTAAATAAATAGATACGGATATGGTTAGATGAGGCCAAATAAAGTGTGTGTAAGTAGTCAGAGAAACAATTTCGTCAGAGGAGAGAACAAGAAAACAATTCCATTTTTAGGAAAAAATTAAGAAAAAGTGCTCAAATCTAATCCCTAAATTAATTATCTAACCAATAATGAATTTAGCCTACACGAAATATTCTTAAATTCTACTTATCTTTCATAACAAGATTTAGAATCAGCGCACGTAGAACGCCAATCTTTTTCGACAACCATGTTATTAGGCAATTTCCGTAGCAATTTGCCTCAGAAAAAGAAAATTTCGATACAAATTATGTCAATATTTTTATTGAGACAAAAACGCTTTTTTGGCGAACCTATCAAATAATATTAACGTCTTGTCGACAAAATGTTTTCAGATGCTAGAAGACTGCCCCAGAAGGAGGGTAATGTTTTTCGAGAGTATGATGTATGTATGTTTGTATGTATGTATGTATGTCTATTTCTTTGGCACGCTCTGTAGCCTAAACGGCTTGATGGATTTTAACATAGGAGGTGTCGTTAGATTCGTCTTAATCGTAGAAGTGACATAGGCTATATAATATTTATGTATTGCATCTGCAAATACAAAAAAGGGAGGGGAAGGTTTTTTTTAAAATAAATTACAACAATATTGGTATCAAATAAAAGCTAGTAATGAGTCAATTCCAAATTAAGATTATATTAATAAAACTAAAAAACTTGAAATAAAGAAAATTATTCAATAAACAAAAAACCCGACTGCAAAAACACATAATTCTGATTCAAGACTGCAAAAATATAAAATTCTATACATTATAATGCTTGTTTTTCTCTTTTCAGATATTATCTGAAAAGAGAAAAACAAGCATTATAATGTATAGAATTTTGGTATCGCAGGCGGGGACAATAATAATATAACAATAAGGCTGCCTGTCCACTGGAGCGGAGAGGAGAGGAGAGGAGCGGAGATGTGCCAAAATTAACCAATAGAATCGCACATCTGGAGCGGAGTTTTGATTCTATTGGTTAATATTGACACTTCTCCGCTCCTCTCCTCTCCTCTCCGCTCCGGTGGACAGGCAGCCTTATAACCGGAAATATGGTGTACCTAACTTTTGTTTGTCCCCGCCTGCGATACCAAAATTCTATAGATTATAATGCTTGTTTTTCTCTTTTCAGTTATGTGTTTTTGCAGTCGGGTTTTTTGTTTTTTGAATAATTTTCTTTTTAACATAGGGATTAGGCCAACGTTTTGTGTAGTAGTGATGTCATAAAGAGTGATTAAGGATAGATTAATGATGATAGATTTTTTCCTATATTAGTAAAATCAAAATAATTATGTAACCAGTGTTTTTGGGTTATTACATCAATAATTTTTCAGTAGTAGCCCGGGGTCTGGATTTATGCCCGGTTGATGGCAATAGGCTCGCCCCCTATTACATAGGACAAATATAACGGATAAAATGTGGGTGTACAATAGGGACACCTCTGCCTAACCCTGGGGGGATTACAGGCGTAATGTTATGTGTAGTAAAAATGGTAACGCGGGTTGCTGATGTTTAATAAAATGAAGCAGGAATTCAAGTTTCAGTTCACACCAAGACGTGATGCGATGAGGACAGTGGTTTCGCGCTACGCAGCGCGTCGCCGCGAGATGTTTCGCGACGCGCATCGTGAAGTCGCTGGCAGCGCCACGCCTCGCTGCGTAACGAAATACAGCGCGGTGCAGCGAAACGTGTCTACGTTTGCCGCGAGCACCCGCCCTGTTAGCTTATAGTAAAGACAAGTCACCACGACGGCTTCAGGCTGCGCCTCGCGACGTCGCGCTGCGTCAGGCGGCTTCGCGAGGCGCAGCGCTGTTGTTGCACGCCGCGCTTACCGGCGAAGCCCCGCTGCGTCGTGGTGATGCGTTGCGCTACGCCGCGCTGCGCCTCGTGTTGCCGGGTTATTTTCGAATTATCTCAATAAAATGTGTATCTTTTTGTGTAGTAAATGAGGTTATATTTTGTATCACTATCTTAAAAAGTGCGCACAGCGTCGCATCGCGTCATGTCTTGGTCTGAACCACAGGTGTGAACCTTAAGCATTGCTTATTTTTTAACAAAGAGTCTCTAAGACTAAAACAAAAGAAACACAATAAGGGTCAATTAAATAACAATGCATCTTATCAACTCCTGACTAAGGCGTATCTTCACGATCGGAGAATAGTTTGTAGTTGACGGAACTAGCCGGAGAACAATACAACTTTGTGTCCCAGCCTTTATGTTGGTATTCAGGAAGATAGGAAGTACTTGTAAATGAAGGGGTAACAAACTATTGTGTATATTGTTATGCAAAAACAGAGTACGGACGCTTGCAGTTCCCCCGCCTTGAGTAAGGCATTTGTATGCGTGAGGGGTATCCGGGGTGCTTTATTAATGAACTCAATTAAGACAAATTATTAATGAAGGAGCCTAAATAATGAAGTTAGTACAGCAACAAAAGTTTACTAGCTGTGTCACGTTTACACATCACCAAAAATATTTTTTATAAACAAAAACCGACTTTCAAAAATTAAACACTATAAAAGGTGAAAATAACTTTAATTTTAGAAGTCGGTGTCTTTGGTTCTGTATTTTGCGTTTTTGTCTCCGAAATCAAAGTTATTTTTTACTTTCTAGTGCATTTTTGTTTAAAAAAGTTTTTTTTTTTTGTAATTATGTTTTTTATTTTTCACTTTTTAGTTGTGGTTGACCAATGTTTTTAGATATTTTCCCTTTTACACCATACCCGTAGCTTGTACAGGCTATCAATAAGCCAGGCCGTTACACTTATACGTATTAGTCCATATCTTGAAAACTACTGAACCGATTTTGATGAAACTCGGACTTTCCTAACTTGAACTAAATGTAAGTCAATAAATAAAGAAAATTATTCAAAAAACAAAAAACCCGACTGCAACAAACAAACAAAAGTTAGGTACACCATATTTCCGGTTATTATTGTTATATTATTATTGTCCCCGCCTGCTATACCAAAATTCTATACATTATAATGCTTGGTTTTCTCTTTTCAGTTGTGTTTTTGCAGTCGGGTTTTTTGTTTTTTGAATAATTTTCTTTATTTCAAGTTTTTTATTTTATTAATATAATCTTAATTTGGAATTGACTCATTACCAGCTTTTATTTGATACCAATATTGTTGTAATTTATTTAAAAAAAAACCTTCCCCGCCCTTTTTTTGTATTTGCAGATGCAATACATACATATTATATAGCCTATGTCACTTCTACGATTAAGACGAATCTAACGACACCTCCTATGTTAAAATCCATCAAGCCGTTCAGGCTACAGAGCGTGCCAAAGAAATAGACATACATACATACATACATACAAACATACATACATACATACTCTCGAAAAACATTACCCTCCTTCTGGGGCAGTCGGGTAAAAAAGGTCACGATCCGAAAACATCCACGCATTTCTCATATATATGTTTATACATATACACCTTTAAAATTTTGTGTATAAGCCCTAATAAATTATCATATGTGAATATATTGCAGTTCCAATAATATTACATACATACGTGTCGAATAGATAACCTCCTTTTTTTTAAGAAGTCGATTAATACAGATTTTTATACAAAATGATACTATAAACTGCGTTTCAGCATTTCATAATTATGTAGCTAGGAGTATTAATATTCTAACTTTTTCTTCTGTTCCGATTTTGATTTAATATTTTATTAATTATACATTTTAGGTGATATAAATAATCAACTTTGGTTTTTGTTAGCTGACATTTTCAGTGATCGTCCGTTAACATTGGAGATTTGGTTACAGTTATAGCACTCCTTCAGAAAGAGTTTATCTCTGGCAGTCATTATTCGCATGTTTTGGCTGTTAAGCATTAATGTAGAAACAAACTAGCCCCACGTACGCAACGTCTGCAACGCAATATACGATTTATGTGTATTTCTAATGTATATTTTTTCAAGTTTATCGGCCATACTGACACAATTGGGCCCTAAATGTCATTATGCGTTGCATACGTCACGCACTTGACTGTGTTTATTGTGTCCCAGTTTCATTTAATTTACATCCTGTGTGTGAAAACCACAAATTTTCCTAAATCACAAAAGCGGCGCGGCACTAAACAATGGTTGCAGAACATAGCAAACAAAATAAATTCCGTATCCCATTAACAACTCATTACATAAATGTGAATACAACAAGAATTAAAATTAAATTCCCTCGCGTCGTTGTGGTGAGACGTGATATTATTATCACGTAGTTTTCCTCAAAAACATGTCACGCTTCGTTCAAAACTTGAGGGCTTGGAATAATGTTACCAAAATGTTTGCCGCAACAGGGCAAACATTTCGGTAACACGTTTACCGGGCGTAGAGCTAAGGAATGAATTTGAACGCCCTGTATGTTGGACTGTTGTGTCTGAGTCACCCTATTACTATTATCTGGGAGTTTTCAAATGTGGATCAATAGGTTATTTCTAGGCAAACGTGCATCAGTGGAGAGCAGTGGTAACTTACGAGTTCGTAGGTCGTGAGCTCGAACCCAGATCGGCGCTTTACTTTGAGTAAATCATTTCAACACAACTGCTCTCAAAACGGTGAAGGAAAACATCGTGGGGAAACCGCTATGTCCTAGAACCAAAAATTCAACGACATGTGACCTCTACCAACCCGCACTGGGCCCGCGTGGTGGTACGGCCCTTCTCACAGAGAGGAGGCCTGTGTCCGAGCAGTTTTAACATTATAGGCTAATAATTATGCTAAGCGTGCACCATCGCTTACCATCGAGATAGTTTGCAAACGCGAGTCTATTACCTAATATTTTTATCATGTACGGTCTCTCTTCTTGAAAGACATAATATACCTTCGATCGGTCACGATTCTGTGCTACTTTTTTTCCAATATTTTAATGATGAGAAATACCTATATCTAATCCTAGCTGCCACCAGCGACTTATTAATTACAGCCTATGTTACTCAGTGATAATATAGCATTGTACTGGTGCAAGATTTTTTTTATCGGTCCAGTAGTTTTTGAGTTTACTCAACAACAAACAAACAAAAAAAACAAAAAAAATGTCTTTAGTATAGATTATTAAAAATAACCTTTTTGGATGATTTGAGAAAAAGGATAGCAGGAAGAATAAAAAGGGTAGAACTTGCTCCAAAAGTGGGACAGTGTCGGCAAAATAAAGCTTTCTTGAAATCGGCTGAAAAGTAAAAGTTAACAGAAAATGTAAAGGAAGCAATAAATACAGCTTGAACAACAGTGACTTAACATTCGTAGTTCTGAAACTGTCGAGTTGGCCTTAAACTTTGCACTCTGACGGCCTACTAAGGCAAGGCTATTATTGTGAATGCTTATTGGAGAAATAGGGAACTAAATTATTTTGTATTGTAGTATCGGCGAAATCGTTGTGTTTATGTTTTTCTGATAGAATTAAATAGATTGAATTTGGATTAAACTTTATTTGTGATAAAGATAAACATGAGGTGAATGCCACATTTAGTCAGTTATAGCAAAACATCGTGCAGACTATTATTATACCGTGAAGTTTTCTAAGAAATTGTATTGTTCGTGTCGCGTCGCGCTGGTCTGCACGAGCCTTAATACGCGAAACATAAATGAGCTTGTGTTATGTTTTCTCATATTCCGATGATGTTAATAAACTTTATAGTAACTAAGTTATGTTTAAGTAATAGCGGTCAATTATTTAGCAATTTTTCTTTAAGAGGGTTTACGTCGTACGGCATTTCATACAAACTTTCAAGCCCTTGTTTTTCGAAATGACTGAACCGATTTTAATGAAACTTCATATGCATATGCATGATACAAAGGTTTAGACCTTTGTATCATGCATATGCATATGAAGTTTCATTAAATCGGTTCAGTCATTTCGAAAAACAAGGACTTGAAAGTTTGTATGAAATGCCGTACGTCGTAAACCCTCCTAAGGAATTTTTCAGTCTGAAGTCTGGGTTAGTCCTCAGTTCACAATAGGCTCGCTCCCTATTATTAACTTAAACTTAAATATCTATAACTTAAACTTAAATGTCATGTAGGTGTTGTCGTGTAATATCTCTGCCAACCCCTGCCGGGCAAACAGGCGTGATCCTATGTTATTACCAGGCTTTTAATCCACATTGTATCGGGAACGTGTCTTCATTAATCCAGTTTGTAGCGTAATCAAAAATTAGTCAATCTGCCTAGCCACTCAACTATGTTGGAGTCAGCTCCCAGTCTAACCGGATGCAGCTGAATACCAAAAAATTCCATGGAGCAACTGCCTTTCTGACCTTCACAACCCAGTAACTGGGTAATACGATATCCCTAAAAACTGTTTGTCAGACTATCAAAGATCCACGAATGACAGCCGGGACCAACGGCTTAACGTGCTTTCCGAGGCATGGAGGAGTCTCGGTATTTAAAAATGGTCACCCATTCACGGACCAACCCCGGCAAGCGTAGCTTAACCTGATGGATCGACCCATGCCGCTGTTATTACTTAACCACGAAAGATCAGAAAGTAGTAATTAACGAATAAAACTTATATCTTGTAAAAATATGGCATATTAAATATATTATTATGATGTGGCGGGTATTAGAGTAGTTATGTGTTTTATATAGTTCTGTAGTTACAGTTAAGCTTAGTATACACGAGATAATGTATTATTCATGAATAAAGACACATCGTTAGTTTTCGATGTCATCATCATCATTGGCAACCTACTTCCACTTTGTTCTGCTGAATAAAGGCTTGCCCCCCTTTAGTGTCATGCTTCCCTGGTCTATTCGAGTCTCATCCAGGTCTTCCCCGCGATCTTTTGTAGGTCGTAAACCCGCCTTTTTTTTTTTTTTGGGTTGGTATTCATCCAATGACTTCTCCCGTTCTGGGCGGAGCGGAAGGGCGTGTCAGACTTTTACTGACTAAAACCCACCCGTGTTCCTTCCCTTGCCATGCCAGGGGCCACAGTTTCCCCTTGGGAGTACCCGCAACCCCGGCAGGTCGTAAACCCGCCTGGCTGTTGGTCTACCAACCCTCGCCGCGCTCTTTCCACCGTCTCTCCTCAAAAATTCCATTAGTTTTCGATGTGTTGACACTCATCTCCCTATCCTGTTCCTCACTTTTTAAGGGTTGGAGAAAAATAAACGGAATATAAGCACAAATTTTAACATAGTGACAAGTTACCTTATTACGAAGACACTACCGCATATTATTTTAAATTCAAGACAAGCCTTTAATAAAAATAAAACCTTACAGTGTGGATTTTTGAGATGGAGCAGTAAGGACAGCTACCTTAACCGTTGTAGCCACAGGAAAACGGTCTTAAGAGATGGTCCTTAACTTTTTGAGACATTGTGATCTGCATTCACAGATTTTGAAAAAAAAATACAGTCACTATATAGGCAGTTTTCACAAAAACTTTTTTTGATGCCAATCGATCCTATTTCTTATAAGAATCAAAAAACTCTATCGGATAAACTGAAGTTTGAGTACTAGAAAAGTCAGAAATCGCAAAAATCTTTTCTATCTCAAAATCCGCCTAACCTAACTAAAAGCTCTTGAATATTGAACTCTGCGTAATAGGCTGAAAATTGCTGAGCGAAAGGTAATCTACCAACAAATGATGAATGGTTCTATTGCGGAGACTACAATAGTGTCCCCAGTCCAAGGGACCGAATGTTGGTCTATTGTCCGCTTTTGTTTGGTGGGATAGTTTCGAGCGTGCGTGCGTATTCGTCCTTGCAATTTTGGTTTAAATACTATGAAAAAGGGCCTTTGACTAAAATTTTATAGCTGAAAGTAATATAAGCCAGGAACCATTTACTGTTGACCTTGGGCCTCAAAACAACCCCTAGAGCAGTCTAGTTATCGGAAATTTAATTAAGTGGGCCGTCAACCCATTTGACAAACATAAAAGGGATATCCTTATACCAATACAACTTTTAATTGCACAACTTGTATTAACTCACATCTCCCGAGAATTATCCTCTGGGTACAATCAAAATTGAGATTCACTAAAACTGATCAAAGTAAAATAGGCAAACATACGGTAAAATGGAATGATTTACTGTTGGCAAAAAGAACACAAACTTTTATTTTTTCAGTTTTTAGGTATGGAACCTACCCCACACCAATTCGTACAGGAAGTATACAGAGTGTTAGGGTAAACACCGTTATTCTTCAAACCAGTGGTTTGGTTTCGTTTATAGAACGTAAATTCAATGGAAAATAAAAACTTTTTTTTTTTTAAGGAATATCTACATTTTTCCACAAGAGTATTTCATCTTATGCGCTAGGGTTGTTAACCTTGCATTTCAACACTTGAGGCGGGCGCAAGGAATACGTCACATGGTTAGACCGGTCGCGAGTGCGTTTGTCCGCACGAGCGATCCCTCACCCCACTACCCCAGTCTGACTCAGCTGTCTAGCTAGCGAGCGCACGTACGCCGCGTCGTAGCGCCGCTCATTTCTCGCAAGTTGTTTTCAAATTCAAATTCACATTCAAATTCTAAATATTTTTATTTCACATAAACCAACATGGGTACTTATGAAACGTCAGAAGCTAGGTGCACGGTTCCAAATGGTCGTTTGGTTTCCTATGGAGAAGAGCCAGCAAGAAACTCCACGGTGTCCTTTTAGTGTATGAAGCACCAGGAATATGCAAGAGTTCCGTAATAAGTCGGAACTCAAAAGGCGGATTCGTAGTCCTTTTAGAGAAATAGAAATGATACTCTTGTGCTTTCTCGAGTGCGTAACAACGTATGAAATTGTGTGGAGGCATGCGTGGCCGTCAATGGATCGCATTTTGAACAGAATACAGTTGAGACCGCTAAAGCCCCACCGTGGCCATTTAGACAGGGCAAACCAAATATGTAAGTGTGTATGTAAGTTATTTTAGGTGTACTTATAGCTGTGGTTAACTTTTTAAATGCGCCAAAAATACCTACCCAGTGGTTTGGTTATTTTTTTAATTTTTTTTTCGCGATTTCGCTTTGCTCCCATAGTGAAAGTTGTTCATAATGATGAGTACAATGACCCCTTAAGAGGTTTAGTATAAACAAAAAATTACGTTGTATAAAATTTTAACTCCATGCAGTGTAACCTAAACTTTATATTAGTTAAACGCGTTTTACTGTGATCTAATTCGAATGTTTCCGAGCTATGCGTTTCACTCAAAACGTTTATTGCTCGTAACATCACGCTGTTTACGGCCGTGTACATAAGCAGAGATCGTAAAGTGGGTGCTGTCAAGTCTATATGCGATATTATTATGTGCTGGAATGTTAAATGTGTGGTTATAATTATTATTAACGGGTTTTACGAAATTTGGTTGTTTTTTTGGTACCTATTAAACAGTTTCGACTCCACCCATTTTTCATAGAGCTCATACACCTGCCGCCATAAATACCGCAAGTTGACCGTCCAGGAATGTTGGAATTAGCAGATAGAAAAATAATGTATTACATAATCAGCCTATTAATGTTCCCACTGCTGGGACACAGGCCTCCTCTCTGTGACAGGGAGTGGGTTGTAATCTACCACGCGAGCCCAGTGCGGGTTGGTAGATGTCACATGTCTTGGAATTTTTGGTTCTAAGACATGCCGGTTTCCTCACTATGTTTTCCTTCACCATTTTGAGATCAGTGGTGATGAAATTATTTACACAAAGTAAAGCGCCTGCTTTGGCTCGAACCCACGACCTTCATCTCGTAAGTTGAGGCCGTTACCACTGGGCCACCACTGCTCTGCAGATAGATAGAGATAGAAGAAATAATGACGTATTAGTTCAATTAAATAGGTATTTTTTTATTTTTTATTAGACCAACATACGATAGAGTTGACTACGCACTTAAGTAAAGTAGGCCAAAAAAACCATATCGAAACATCAACAAAAACCCCGAACAAAAAGTCATAACATTTACAAAAATAACTTGCAAATAAATGAAAGAAAATACTTCTACAGACAGAAAGGCTTGACTAAATAAATGTTAGCTTTCTGATGTAAATATTTGAGAATGAGTTTCTTTTATAGTGTTTATTTTGTGGGGAAAGGAGTATTTGTGATTCTAAGCAAGCGATGCCGCCGAAGCGAACCATCAAGTATGGGAAAAAATAATTTCCGATTACCGTTTCTAGGATATTATCGTGAGTGTATGAGTGAGTGGGCAATGCTGCTAGCCTTTTGGGCACTTTTTCCGCTGACAGCGATGAATTCGTCTCGCTATTCCCTTTATTTATTTTTTTCTTTTACATACTTGTACATGATACTATTAAATACTATACTATTAAATTAGCAATATTTGTATTTATACAGGGTGGCAGGGACATTGACGCGAAGCCTGTTACCATGGATTCAGTAGGTACATTTTGATCGCGTAGGTACTTTTCTATGAAACAGCTGTTTTTTTTTTATGTGATTGTAATCACGTTCTCAAAAACGGCTCTAATGATTTCCATGAAAGTTGCAATAAATAGGGATTTACGGGGCGAATAATCGATCCAACTAGGTCTAATATCTGGGAATTTCTCCGTATTTTCACCCTAGCAGAGCTCGGTCGCCCAAAGTTAAGAACAAGATGACTAGCATAGAATAATGACATGGCAGAATGGAATTACTAAGTACCTACTACCATGGCAACATGGAATTAGTATGAACTATCTATACAATTAAATGAGCATTCTCTATTTTTACCAGGTACTAGTTAGATAAATGTATAATAGTTATAGTTTATATATAATGTAATCAAATATTATTGAAATAAATGTAGCTTAGAATATTGAGTTAATGTATGTTCCAATATTATTAAATCCATTCATTCATTTATTTAATTAATGTCATTTTGTATGTAAGTTTTAGCGAATTGTTTTAGAAACTGTTAAAAACTCGACCATCTGTACTAAAATTCTTGCAAAAAAAAAGTATTTCATTTAATTATTGTTTTTAAGCCCACTATACATGGGACTTAAATAATATATAACTGACAAAAATTTGGGGGCACACCTCTGTAAAAGGCTGCCTGTCCACCGGAGTGGAGAGGAGAGGAGAGGAGCGGAGATGTGTCAATATTAACCAATAGAATCAAAACTCCGCTCCAGAGGTGCGATTCTATTGGTTAATTTTGGCACATCTCCGGTCCTCTCCTCTCCTCTCCGCTCCAGTGGACAGGCAGCCTTAGCCTACGGGAATTACAGGCGTGATGTTTTGTTTGAAAGAACCGGTCCTGTAGCAACGGTGGTTATTGTTCCAGAACTTGACACGTAGAGTAGTATGGCATGGAGGCACATATTATAATTATGTTATGTTAAACATGCTTTTGCCAGAGGTTTTGCTGTCGTGGCACAGGTTCATACAGGTGGGATATAATACTCCGCAAAATCAATTGAATAAAAAACGACCCTTGCTACGACAAAAGAAAGTACAATTCAGGTCGCACAGTGTTAATTACCTACAGTTATATTCACCTAGAAGTTGCCTCTCTTTATATCGCGTAACTCTTAGATCTTCTGACTACGTTACAATCACTGGATTGACCTTCACTCATCCTCATTAGCGAAGGGAGGATCCTCCGTCTAGACGGGTGTTGTTTTCCAGGATTTCTGTGACGTCAGGATTTTGGGTGGCGTCAGATCTTTGATGCATAGTTTGCATGTGGCGATGTAGATGCCGCCGCAGGACCAACAAATCGAGCCCGCCGCGTACTTCTAGCTTCATATCTAAACTGCGGAGTGTCCCATCTGTATTGATCTGTGGCCATGGTCTATCCTACAAAAACAGTATATTTTTCTGGGACAAAAGTAGCCATAAACTATTTCTATAAAAAAATCATGTCAACCCTTAATATTACGTTGTTTTGTTGTATGTGAAAGAAAAACAAACAAAGACTTTCACATTTTTATGTTATTAGTAACATTACTTTTTTATTATAATAATAACATAACATCACGCCTGAATTCCCCGCAGGGTTAGGTAGAGGTGTACCTATAGTAGATAATGTACACCCACATTTCGCCAGTTATGTTTAAGTCCCATGTAATAGGGAGCGAGCCTATTGCCATTATCCGGGCACAAATCCAGACTACGGACTACGAGAAATTCTTGATGGAAAACCCAATAACACTTTGCCCGACCTGGTAATCGAACCCAGAATCTCTTGCTCAGGAATAGTGCTTGCGACCACTAGGCCAAAGAGGCAGTTAATAATATTTTTATTTTTATAATCTGATATTTAAAAATGTAATTAATAAGTATTTAAATGAAATAACGAATAATAATATTATGAAGCAGAATTCAGATCATGGCTGAGTAATAACAGCCGCACGGGTCGATCCATCAGGTTAAGCTACGCTTGGGCGAGTTGGTCAGTGAATGGGCGACCATAATTACATACCGACACTCCCCCGTGCCTCGGAAAGCACGTTAAGCCATTGGTCCCGGCTGTCATTTGTGCATCTTTGACAGTCGTTACGAGTCATCAGAAGCTCGAAAGTCTGACACCAGTTTTACCAAGGGGTATCGTATTACTCAGTTACTGGATTGTGGAGGTCAGATAGGCAGTCGCTCTATGTAAAATACTGGTATTCAGCTGCATGGTTAGACTGGAAGTTGACCCCAACATAGTTGGAAATTAGGCAGATTGATTCAAAACAGAATTCAGCAATATAATATTAATAATCTTTTCTCCATACGAAAAAAGAAACAATGTAAATAAATGAGATTATATTCTCAGATATATAAAACCCGAAAAGGCAATAAAATCGGTAATATGATGAAGCACAAGCAAATCAAATATGGAGTAAGGTAACAGTAAAAGTAAATACTGAGATGAGATCGAATATTCGCATCCTGTTTCTTGACACAGAATTACGCCTAGAGATTTATACACGAGGAGTGTAGGTACTTAGATAATCTTTTTAAAAGAAGTAGAATTATGAAGTATTTCATGGTCTTATTTCAGTTCTTCTTCCATTTTATAATCTATCTATCTATATTTATGTATATAATATTATATAATAAATCAACTGCCGTGCGTTAGTTTTGCAAGAACTCGAAAACTGCTCGATCGATTTGACTTTTTTTGTTTTGTTTTGGCATGAGCCCATACCAATTATTATCCCTGAATCAGAATCAGAATTTATTTATTTGTAAGAATGTAGTTTTACATAGTATGGTGTTAAAATTTTTTAAGTTCTATACATTCTACCATAACATATGGTGTACAAAATTAAATATTCAAATGTCATTCTTATAACTAAATACAATTAATTTTATGATTAGTGATTTACAGTCATCATCAGCCTATTAATGTTCCCACTGCTGGGACACAGGCCTCCTCTCTGTGAGAGGGAGTGGGCCGTAATCTACCACGCGGGCCCAGTGCGGGTTGGTAGATGTCACATGTCATCGAATTTTTGGTTCTAAGACATGCCGGTTTCCTCACGATGTTTTCCTTCACCGTTTTTGAGAGCAGTGGTGATGAAATTATTTACACAAAGTAAAGCACCTGCTTGGGTTCGAACCCACGACCTACAACTCGTAAGTCGGGGCCGTTGCCACTGGGCCACCACTGCTCTCGCTCAATGATTTACAGTAAGATTACTTAATACTAATATGAATTAATATTGTTATTTCCTTTATTTCATTTATATACATATTATTTACATTTTTAAATATTTTTATAAAAACAAAATAAAATAAAAACATTTAAAAATATAAAAAATAGTAGCCCACCGGTATCGGGAACAGGGTCCAAGCTACCGGTGGTCAGGGCTCCTGAGAGAGGAATCTCCTAACCATACGCGCCGTGTCCAGAAGTACTGCTTTCTGGATCAAGCCCTTGATCCAGCTGCCTAACGAGAGCCTCCTAAGGTGTTGGTCGAGGCTCTTGGCTATTATGCCATTGAATTAATATTATTATTATTAAGTAATCGTGGAAAAATCAAACGCTGTTTAATTTCATGAAAGCCCCAAATTAACGAAACATTTTCTCCCGAAAGAATTGGGTACAAATCACAAATGAAGGCAAAATTACTTTCTCATTAATACGAATAGAAAGTTATTGGATCAAATTAACGTTTAACGTGACGTCACTACGTTAACTTTGTTCTTATAATTAATTTAACGGCAATCTTGTCGGTTTGTTCATTTTAATGACGACTTTGATGTCCTTGGCGTAAAGATTTCAGATGGTCGATTTAATTTGTAAGAAGAAACTTAATACAACTAAGCTCGCCATCGGAAGACCTTTTAACGCGACAAAAGATCTACCGATGTAAGACATGGTATCAGAAAGGTGTAGTTGTTCAGATTGATGGATACCTATGTCCATCAAACTGACCAACTTACTCCATGGGAGTTTTCTCCATCGTAAATACGAACGTTGAGTCGTTGCAAGAGTCAGTTTTTCTTTCAATGAGTTTTTGGAGTAAACCAGACGGTTCACTCCGCACAATAATTTTAGTTTTATTAGTTTCATTTTAGTTTAAGCACAGACTAGTAAAGATGTAGTAGTTTATGCTTAAAACTCAAATTCAACATTAATTTTAGTTTCAAAGAGAGAGGTGATTTAAAATAGGACACTAGATTAAAATTCAAAGCTTTCGTCCTTTTCTCAACCTACAAAATTTCAAAAAAATTACTTTAATTTAAATACAAAATTGCTTAGCTTTAATAAAATAATAATAATTGCCTTTGCCAGCGGTAAGCGAACGAGTTTAACGGTCACGTATTTTAATACAAAAATAATATGTAAAAAAACCCCTGTCCGATCCGAAAGGTTAAGGATAGTACTGCAATAACATTACCTAAAAGTAATATTTATTTCGAAGTGTATAGAGTGCCGCGAGTTTCTTGTGGCACTGTAGTGTCACTGCCTCGGCCCGGCTAGGGTGCCGTGAGCGTTGCATTGTCACTGTCACTTGTTATTTAGGTTAGGTTAGGTTAGAACTGTGACCACACAACGCACGAGCCGAGCGAGCGTAGCGAGCGGTGCCGCGGTAGCGGCCGGCGAAGTGCCAGGGTCCGTTTAGGCACAAGAGAATGTAATGTTTTGGGAATGTGGTGTTTTACAGCGGTCTAAGCTCAACAATCAAACAAAATACCAAGTGACGTGACTTAGTGACAGTGACAATGACAATCCAATGCTTGCGGCACTTGAGCCGGGCCGAGGCGGTGTTACTAGGGTGCCTGTAGTGGCACTTTATCCGATATTGATAGAGTGCCAATGGTGGCACTCTATACACTGCCTATTTATTTTTATTGAAAATATAAAAGTTATTGCTATAAAAAAATTAAAAATTTTATTTTTATTTTTTCTGAGAGGAACAGCAAACAGTTGCATTATATGGACTTACAACTAGTTTAACAAAATATAAATTTGGTTATAAAGTAACCCACAACGCTGCCCACAAGAAGGCATAGAAGTTTAAGAAAAAAAAAACAGCTTATCGCTAGGAACATTAATAGCAGTACGTGTAGGGGTCATAACAGCATCCTGGGAGTTATTGCTGATAGGCTGGACTGCTATATCTTAAATCATTGCTCCAGTATCTCAGCTGGAATGCTGAAGCAGTGATTATTTTGTTGTGTTTGTTAGCTTTATTGCTGTTGTAATCGTATCACTAGCATAGTTGTAAGTTTTTTTTATTGTTACTAACACTGTATGAGTCTCGTGGTTACTCTCTAATATTATATAAATCTCGTTACTCTCTAATATTATATAAATCTCGTGTCACAATGTTTGTCCTCAATGGACTCCTAAACCACTTAACCGATTATAATAAAATTCGCACACCATGTGCAGTTCGATCCAACTTGAGAGATAGGATAGTTTAAATCTCAAATTATAGTCGCAATTTTAATTTATTGCAAATTAGGGCTACCCATGCGAAGCTGGGACGGGCAGCTAGTTAATTATAAATCAGTCGTACTCTATAATTTAGGCTACCACTTGATTTTAATAACATAATGATTTTTATATTAGCAATTAAGTAAAAAGGGAACTTAAGTAAAATTATGGTAGGCAGTATATCCATGTAACATTTTTGACATAAATGGCGAATCAATTTCTATAATGGGCACGTTATAAGTAATTAATCACCGCCTAATACACATTTTCTTTTAGCAAAATTGATTAATTGGTGGGTATAGTGCTTATAATTTATCAATATGCTAATTTATTGGGCTATATTATTATCAATATGCTAATTTATTGGGCTATATTATTAAAACCTATTTATGATATCTACAAAAATTTACATTACATTTAACAAAACCCTGTCCAATCCGTTAGTGTGGCGGCACACCTGCGGAACGATCACGCGGAACGTTCCGTCACGTCATGTGACGCTTGCTCATGAACGCGGTAACGTTCGGCTGTAACCTATGACACACATAGGTAACTTGAAAAACATTAGGAGCGTATTCAACCGAACCTTCCGCGCCGAACGTTTGGCAGGTGTGGCGCGACCCTTAGGGTGTTCTTAGATATCGTACTGGAGTCTATTTATGTGTACAAGAACAAAGAAAAAAATATCCGTCACATTTTTTTTCAATGAGGAATTTTACCAGCTATCTAATTACGCAACACATTTTCGTAAACGATTCCGACCAATCTGTTTCATTTTGACAGTTCAACAATATTCATTGCATTATTTAAGATATTGAGCAGATCTTTTTTTACGAACTTATGAACAATGGATTAATAATCTGTTTCAATTTTATTTAAATTCCGATTGATCGTGTGTTACGTAATTAGGGTACAGGTTATTACATGGGTCGCGGGCGGCCGTAGTTTAGCTGGTGTCTACAAGTTATTTTTATTCATTAAATTCTATATTGAGAGTAACCACGAGACTCATACAGTGTTAGTAACAATAAAAAAAACTTACAACTATGCTAGTGATACGATTACAACAGCAATAAAGCTAACAAACACAACAAAATAATCACTGCTTCAGCATTCCAGCTGAGATACTGGAGCAATGATTTAAGATATAGCAGTCCAGCCTATCAGCAATAACTCCCAGGATGCTGTTATGACCCCTACACGTACTGCTATTAATGTCCCTAGCATAGTTGTAAGTTTTTTTTATTGTTACTAACACTGTATGAGTCTCGTGGTTACTCTCAATATAGAATTTAATGAATAAAAATAACTTGTAGACACCAGCTAAACTACGGCCGCCCGCGACCCATGTACCCTAATTACGTAACACACGATCTGTACCCTAATTACGTAACACACCTGTACCCTAATTACGTAACACACGATCAATCGGAATTTAAATAAAATTGAAACAGATTATTAATCCATTGTTCATAAGTTCGTAAAAAAAGATCTGCTCAATATCTTAAATAATGCAATGAATATTGTTGAACTGTCAAAATGAAACAGATTGGTCGGAATCGTTTACGAAAATGTGTTGCGTAATTAGATAGCTGGTAAAATTCCTCATTGAAAAAAAATGTGACGGATATTTTTTTCTTTGTTCTTGTACACATAAGCGCCTAAACCCTCCAGTACGATACCTAAAAGCCAACTCCCACGGTGCGCCATATCGCGGACGCGCACCAGCCCGCACGAGGACGCACCGCCACGCACGCGTACAACGCGCGTCTGCGCTACCACGCACGCTAGGTTTCCCACGGTGCGTCGTGCGCGTGCGTCCGCGATATGGCGCACCGTCGGAGGGCGGCTTAAGAACACCCTAAGGGTCGCGCCACACCTGCCAAACGTTCAGCGCGGAAGGTTCGGTTGAATACGCTTCTAATGTTTTTCAAGTTACCTATGTGTGTCATAGGTTACAGCCGAACGTTACCGCGTTCATGAGCAAGCGTCACATGACGTGACGGAACGTTCCGCGTGATCGTTCCGCAGGTGTGCCGCTACACTAACGGATTGGACAGGGTTTTGTTAAATGATTTAATTTTTGTAGGTATCATAAATAGGTTTTAATAATATAGCCCAATAAATTAGCATATTGATAATAATATAGCCCAATAAATTAGCATATTGATAAATTATAAGCACTATACCCACCAATTAATCAATTTTGCTAAAAGAAAATGTGTATTAGGCGGTGATTAATTACTTATAACGTGCCCATTATAGAAATTGATTCGCCATTTATGTCAAAAATGTTACATGGATATACTGCCTACCATAATTTTACTTAAGTTCCCTTTTTACTTAATTGCTAATATAAAAATCATTATGTACGACTGATTTATAATTAATTATGCATAACTAGCTGTGCGCCGCGGTTACAGTCGCATAAGTCTCGATCCCTTTGGAATATCGGGATAAAAAGTTTACTATGTCCTAACAAAAGTCATGATCTAGCTATGTGCCAAATTTCATTAAAATGTGTTCAGCCGTTTTAGCGTGAAAGGGTAAAAAACAAAACAAACAAATTCATTTTCGCATTTATAATATTAGTTAGGGGCCGTTACTAAAATAATAACAGACACTCGGATTGATCGAAGGTTAAGCGACTCTTGCCGCGGTTGGTTCATGGATGGGTGATCATCCATTTAATATTGAGACCCTCCGTGCCTCGGAAAGCACGTAAATCCGTTCGTCCTTGCTGTCATTCGAGGATCTTTGACACGCGTTATGGGTAGGAGTACTCAGGAGAAGCCCCAGAGTCTGACAATCAATGTTACCAAGGGGTATCGTATTACCCAGTAACTGGGTTGTAGAATGTGGAGGTCAGGTTGAACAATGGTGAAGGGCGGGCGTGTTTGGGGAACTGTCTTATGTAATTTTGACGTTCGAAAAGTGCTGATTCTCAGCTTAGTTTGAACAAATGACTTTTGAATTTGATATTTTTTTAATTTGAATAGCTGCTTTCGGTTAGACTGGAAGCCGACCCCAACATAGTTGGGAAAAGGCTAAGCAGATTGAGTCAATTTGATAAACATATAAAATTATTCCTTGACAACACACGACATGCACAGCCAACTATTGTCAAGGGAAATCTAGACTTTGCTTTAGAATATCTTTCCTTTAATGGATTGAGTTTAGTCGTGCATTTTATTTAGTAACTAGCTTTTGTCATCGGCTTCGCCCGCGTGCATATCGGAAATTATCCCACGGGAACATACTACCGGGAATATAAGTATCCAATGTCCTATTGCAAGTCATGGTGTACCCGTGTGCAAAATTTCATCCAAATCCGTTCAGCCGTTTTAGTGTGAAAGCGTAACAAATAAACAAACACACTGGCTTTTTTTTATCTATACATCTATACTCTATACATACGGGGTGGCAGGGACATCGACGCGAAGCCGGTTACCATGGATTCAGTACATCATTCTGAACCCCGCTGCGTTGAAATTTTTCGTCGGTTATTAAAAAAAAAATCTGCTGTTTCATAGAAAAGTGCAATACCTACGCGGTCAAAATGTATGGAGCAGCAGTTTTTTTTTTAATAACCGACGAAAAATTCCAACGCAGGGGGGTTCAGAATCATGTACTGAATCCATGGTAACCTTCGCGTCGATGTCCCTGCCACCCTGTATACTACATACATACAAATAAATAAAAAAGTGTATGTTTGTAATGTCAAAATAATAGCTTTTTACTAAATGCATATGAAAGTATTTACGATCCATACAACAAAACGACATTTTTTTTTTGTCTGTCTGTCTGCCTGTTTGTTCCGGCTAATCTCCGAAACGGCTGAACCGATTTGGACGGGACTTTCACTGGTAGATACTTGAGGCCACTGGGCATAAAATAGGCTACTTTTTATTCCGATACTCCCACGGGAACATAGGAATTAAAAGAAAAAACTACTTTACGCGGGTGAAACTGCGGGACGCAGCTAGTTTGTTTCAAATAAATACAGGGTGGCGATTTAGTAACCTGCATCCGTCAAGGGGGTGATTCTATGTGTCATACTATACAACTCTCGCCATGAAACACAAACTTTTCAGATAAGTAGAAAAAAAAACATACATGCTTAGAAATAGTTTGTCAACTGTTGTATGTTTTTTTTCTTTTTTCCCTGAGTCGGATATGAGTTTCATAGCGAAAGTTGTTTAGTATGACGGGTAGAATCCCTCGACGGAGGTGACTTAATCGCCACCCTGTATAATTTTTGCATTAATAATTTATAAGATTTCTAAAAAAAAAAAAAAATATTTTGTTTTAATTTGTCAGAAACAACTTAATTATTTCACTTACGCAAACATCACACAAACTCCCAAACCAAGAACACGCCACTAATACAGTCAAATAATTGTGAACAAAATACAAAATTGCTTTATTTCTTGTAACTTCTATTTCAATTAATTTCCAAGTTAAACATTATCCATTAATATAACTTAACACACATACTTAACAAATTCACTTAAGCTCGACAATGTTGTATCAAGATAGAGGCCGTTTCCCGGGACGATATCATCGTTAATCCCGGCCTATCCCGTGATTTCCGGGAACGCGGCACCACACTACCTAGGGGAATATTCTCAAGTAATTACTATGGTAATAGGAATCATGAATATTGAAAGTAGTCTTGTGTACAGATTAATTACTTATCTGATAGATTAGAATAACAAATAGTGATAATATGGGTACTGAGTTGGGTAACATTGACTTACGCTGTCGTTTATGTTTTTGGCTCTTTAAATAATAAATTAATAATCCTTACTAATATTATATATATGCGAAAGTAACTCTGTCTGTCTGTCTGTCTGTCTGTCTGTCTATCGCGCTTTCATGCCAAAACTACTATTCCAGGCGGACGGGCACAGCTAGTTAATAATAATTTATCGTGACTTCTTACTAGTAACTAATATTATAAATGTGAAAGTGAGTTTGTTTGTTTGTTTTTTAAGCTTTCAAGCTTAAACGGCTGAACAGATTTGGATGAAATTTGGCACCTGGGTAGACCGTGACCTAGATTAGGACATAGGATACTATTTATCCCGATATTCCCACTGAATCGAGACTTATACGGGTGAAACCGCGGGGCGCTAGCTAGCCAGCTAGCTTCATATATGTAGATAAAATTAGGTACACCTCTGCTTAGCCCTTCTGGGATTACAGGTGCGTGGTGTTATGTATGTGTGTTTGTAAAATTATCACCTATACATTATAAACACAACTTATCTACCACTACACTAAAAAAATAAAAAGATGCATAAATTGTTAGTTAACCATTTTGTTAGTTGTTAAACTCAAGAGGAAATGGAGAAAATACCACTTAAAAAAAAAAGTTTCGATTTGTCGTGGACACCAATTATTATTGCATGCGAGCCCTATGGCATGCGTTACAAAAATCTCCCGCACCCCGCATACAAGCCCTATCGACCAATGAAAAAGAGTCTTTAAGGTGATTCCTATAATGCAACCCGAAAATTTCTGACGTTTTATGAAAATAATATTTTTAATTAATGCCAAAGTAGGTACAGTTTGAAATGTTAGAAACCGGGCCTATATAATTAATTTACTTATTAATGCTCAAGCTGACTGGCGCTGGCGCGATGACGGCGCAGCACGATTCTGGTGGAACAATTTCTATAAAAACTTCATAGAAATTGTTCTACCGGAGTCACGTCGCGCCTGTCTGTGCGAGCCTTTACATTGTTTGTCACTCACGGGCCACGATATACAACAAAGCAATTATCGCTCTCTTTAAAATAGCCTACAAATCAACAAAGGAACCAAAAATTAAATATTCCCTGTACCTGTACACAAAAAATTGCACTGGCCACTACCACGGAACACAGGCAAACCGAGTTACCGTTTTTATTTCTTCTTTTTGTCCCGAGTATTTGGCGTTCGTCCACTGTGCACTTCAGCGCTCTGATAAATGGTTTTTGTTAAAAATACACTCGAAGCGTACCTATTTTTTTTTCGCAAAAATGTGACAATTTATTTCGGTTTTTATATCCTTTTCTTTACTGCCCGCCTGCGTAGATCATAATTATTTTTCTGAAATAAAAGTCTAAGTTACTCCTTTTGTCATCAGCTATCTGCCAGTGAAAGTTCCGTCAAATCTGTAAAGCCGTTTCGGAGATTAGACGAAACAAACACAGACAGAAACATTTTTTATATACTTTTATAATATTATGAATTTTGTAAAAATCTGTTATTTTGACATTACAAACAGACACTTTAATTTTATTTATTTGTATAGATGATTCTGCCGTTTCCAGTAATAGGTACACTACATAATTATGTATTTCTGAGGAAATAAAATGTTAATAGAATTAATTGTTATACCTATAGCTAAAATGTTCAGGATACTCTCTGGGTATCTGACTTTGTTATCAGTCCAAACACTTTTATTGGTTAAAAGTTTATTAAAATAGTTATAAAAACTATTAAAGGATAAACCAACACAATACTTTGTCAGTGGATCGTCTTAGGGGCGTACACATTACATGCCTTTTTTCCGCGCCCTACTTTTAATGATTTTATACTGAAAATTACGTCTAAACGAGTAATGTAAATGATTTGGAAAAAACTTACCTATGTTAAATAAGAGTATTTTATTAATAACTTAATATACGAATTTTTAAGATTGTGTTCATATTACATAGTGAAATTTATTTGTAAAGTTATGTCTAAAGCGGTTAAAAAACTGAGAATTATGCAAAAGCTATCAAGCGTATTTTTCTGAAACCTTCACCATTTTAAGGATAATTAAAATATTAATCTTTTATTATACGCGTTTTATTAAAATACCTTTTGTTTTATTTATAATAAATTAATAATGCGTAAAATTAGTGACAGCGCTCCTTGATGTAAGAGTCCTATTACTGGCTGGACGTACGACGCGTTGCGTGAGCTCAGTATAGAACACGCAAGCTACCACTAAAGGTCACTGACATATATCTGCGTCTTAATACCTTTTAATACCTTTTAATGGCTTTAAGACGCATCTTCCAATGTTGAAGTCTCATGTATGTCAACCAAAAGCGATCGTCAAGCTCGTTCATATTAATATGACATACTCGCTCGATCAATTTAGACGCGTATGTAAGGCATCATTCAGGTAAACGATCGCTCGTAGCGATCGTAATCACTTTCTCGTTTCAAAGTAAAGAATATAAGATACATAAAACACAAATAGTCGGCAGCTGCACATCATGACTGTGACAAGAAGGCTGCCACTCAGCATAATGCTGTGCTATGGCGTCTCACAACAAAGCGCTGATTTTCAGTGGTCAACCAATTTATACTTTCCCGAGCGAAAACATAGAAGTAGCTCTACCTATTACAAAAAATACACACGATAAAAACAGCCACTTACAATGTGCTGAAACACAAAAACACGTTAAACAAAACAATCTATCTTCACCAACAAAATCAACTTAAAGTTGTTCAGACCATTTCTGTTTATTTTCCTGTTAAATTATCGAAGTGTATAGAGTGCCGCGAGTTTCTTGTGGCACTCTAGTGTCACTGCCTCGGCCCGGCTGGGGTGCCGTAAGCGTTGCATTGTCGCTGTCACTTGTTATTTAGGTTAGGTAAGGTTAGAACTGTGACCACACAACGCACGAGCCGAGCGAGCGTAGCGAGCGGTGCCGCGGTAGCGGCCGGCGAAGTGCCAGGGTCCGTTTAGGCACAAGAGAATGTAATGTTTTGGGAATGTGGTGTTTTACAGCGATCTAACCTCGACAATCAAACAAAATACCAAGTGACGTGACTTAGTGACAGTGACAGTGACAATCCAATGCTTGCGGCACTTTAGCCGGGCCGAGGCGGTGTTACTAGGGTGCCTGTAGTGGCACTTTATCCGATAGGGATAGAGAGCCAATGCTGGCACTCTATACACTGCCTTAAATTATTAACATAATTACTTGACTGTCTGTTTTTTCCGTATTTATTATCCTTCCCTGCTTACCCTCTGGAATAATTCGAGTTTACTGTTGAGCATCACCCGGTTGACATTTTAAGCAGTTACCTACCTTTTTTAAATTTTTTTCGCCAGCCAGGAATTAGTGACGCTTTCATTCGGATTTGTATATTTTTTTGTTTAGGAGAAACTGTTAGATACTTATATTTTTTTACTCTCTCTTCTCTCTCTACTTATACTCTCTCATAAATTATGCAGTTTCTAAAAATGTTTCATTCAAAAAGTAAATACTTTTGAAAAATGGACCCATAAGTGCTTGTTTACGGAGACGCGGGGCGTTGAGTGTGGCGTGCGGCGTGGCGTTCGGCGGTGCGTCGGACGTTTTTTCTGTTTACAGACAGGTGGGGGGGGTTTGCGTCATCACACGCTCAAACACAAACATATGGCAATATACGTTGTTGTTTATGGAAACGCGGGGCGTGGATCGGGGCGTGCGCCGTGACGTGAAAGTAGCGGCACCCGCGGCGGTGCACGCAGCGTTGCTCACGGTGGCACACGCGGCGTGCAACGCCCCGTGCAACGCCGCGTTAACCGCCTGCATTTCAAGCAAACGCGTGAAAAATCGCTTCTCCGTAAACGCTCTCATACAACGCCATATGTTTGTATTTTGTGCGGGCCGCCCCGCCGCATAACCCAACGCCCCGCGTCTCCGTATACAAGCACTAAGACTATATTATACTCCAGAACTTTGATTAATAAAAGTGATAGATGGTTCATTTGTTTTCTTTGCGCTTTTTTATGTAAATAACTGAATAATTAACGATTTGTTTTGTTAACTTTGTTCATTCCTGTTTTGTCTAGTTTTCTTGTTTCTTTTTTGATGAATGTGGTAATTTTGTTGAAAGGAAAAAAGTTACAAAAGCTTTTTTGAGGAAAATTATTTTTGACCACTTTTTGTATCCATCACAAATGTTTTCCTTCAATCGTATATCGGAATGTGTATGGCTTAATAAGATAGTATGGTAAAAGTGTATAACTAAATAATATCAAAATAGCAGCATGACGGATTGATAGATTGAATGAAAATAAATGAACCATAAAACATCAATCTAGACTTGAAACAGACTTGATGCTCATGGCTTAGTAATAACAGCTACACGGGATGATCAGGTTAAGCTACGCCTGGCGCGATCGGTCCGTGGATGGGTGACCATCTTTACATACCGAGAGCCCTCCGTGCCTGTGAAAGCACGCTAAGTCGTTAGTAACTGGGTTGTGGAAGTTAGATAGGCAGTCGCTCCATGCAAAATAATCAAAAAAGGGATTCGCCACTACACGTTTAATTTATGATAGATTAAAAAATACACCGTAAAAATAAAAACACAATCAAAAATTTTAAGGAATAGGGATTGCAAAAAAGGGTTTGCAGAAAGTGTTAGTATTGAAAGTGTATTCAGTTGCATCCGGTTAGGCCGAAAGCTGACCTGAACATAGTTGAGAAAAGGCTAGGCAGATAAATAATCTAGACTTGAAACAATAGGTTGCTGGCCAATATTTCCACCAAAAAACAAAAGGAGAGTGCTGAGAGAACTGTGGCGGCATCTACATCGCCACATACAAACTACGCATCAAAGACCTGACGTCACACAAATCCTGCATCGCGCAATTAGAGTTTTCCGCGCGGACGACATAAACTATGACAATCCGACATCAACCGTTGGGCAGTTGCCCGCCAGACACGACACCCGTTGTCGGAGGATCCTCCGTTTTACACCCTGTTCCTAAAGTCTGCAAATTAGGCAAATCATAGAAAAAGCTTAATAAAAAACAGTGTTTGACCTGTTTTTATTAAGTACCTACTCGATACAGTAGGCCATGTTAAATAAAACATTCTACCGAAAATCTGAACAAAAGAGTCCTCACAATAATGACGAGTCATGTTTACAAAATTCAATTTGTAGAAGACTGTTTTTTCGCTTTGTCATTTATTTGATTACCTACTGAGTTTTCGGGTGACTAATATTGTTGCGGCTTTTGTTACACCGACGTCTAACTTCTTAAAATTATACAACGAAAATAAAATTGAGTTGATTTATTTATTCAAATCTGCCTTATCGTTACAGGATGTGAAAGTGCGGTTGATTATAAAGCTATATTAACTTAATTATTTATTTAATAATTTATATTTATACACCTAATATACACCGTGACATTTAAGACGTCTTACAAAAGCAACCCACTTCATGTATCCAAATACTAAACACTCATTAAAAAAAATGATATATTGTAACAATTTTTTCATTGTTCTTAGAGGTATTTCATGTCTAGTACATTTTAGTGGCCCTGTGAAGGCGACTAAAATGTCACGGTGTATATCAAAACGGTGCATATTTTTTTTTATGAATGTTTAGTAGTAATCGAATACATGAAGTGGGCTGCTTTTTTGAGACAAAAAAATGCGTACAAAGGTATAGTAGTTATATATATAGCTTATTTACAATTTAGTTACTTATTTTCAATTGAAAGTTACATCAGCACAGAAAAATGAAATTCATCGGTCGATAAAAAGCGTGCGGAGACCGGGGCTTGGAACCAGTACCAAAAGTACAGGTTCTTGACATTTCGGTGCCTGGGTACCGGTTCCAGACAGGTACCAGTTCCAGACGGGTACCGCTACTCCACTTATTACGTACAGAGTAAAAATTCGTTGATTAGATAGTTCAATAGGATTATGTCTAACTCTAAAATATATTAAGTTCAGACTCCCAACGGGTTTGAGTTTTTGAATTCATCATGATCAGAATTATAACAATCCACTGTAAAGGCTGATGGCCTGAGGCACAACATGCGAGCCGCATCGTACTTTTTTATATAGAAATGCTCTGCGATGCAGTCTGAAATATGCTCTTAGCTTAGCTGGTCATAAAAAATTGGGTCCCTCCAATCACGTATCTACTACTAACTACTATTTAACTCGATCTATTGAAGCCTTAAAGTATTTACAAGACACACACAAACTGAAACTTCAAACCCTCACACAATCTGTTTAGTGTGTTTGTTTATGTTGTTAGGTAGATACATTTTTCGAACATAAATGAAGCATAGATTAGCAATATCCTTCAAAATGATTCAGACTAAATTGATTGTGTGTTAAGCAATAAGAGTGCAGAATTAAAATTCAACGTCTATTCGATACAGAGAATTGACACAGATACTCCGTTATGACAGATTTTACTTCTCACCTCCCAAAACGCGCCGATTTCAGCAATGTTTAACACATAAGGAAGCATGGTTAATCTCATAATATTTTTGACATAGGCGTTAATGGATTCTATAGAAAATCACTCATTTTATCCTTACGAGTAAAGTTTTAAATTGAGTGTTGATTGGCTGTGTATACATTATAAACATTAAACTTTTCCAATGAATGTAGTAGGTACCTACTTATATTATAAATTTATTCGCCAGCCGTACCTTATTTATTAGTATACTTTGAAATTAAATGAAATTGTTAATTATATAAATAAAATATCGGAATCACTCTTAAACGTCTTAAAAAAAAAGAACTCAAACTAAACACTAGTTTGAGTTTGAGTTTTGAGTCTAGAAACTGAAATGAAATGGCGAAACAAAGTTAGGGGTGAGTTTCTTTTAAAATCCAGTTTTTTTTTTTGTTGGATGTGATTTGTCAGATTTTCGTCAAATCTGACTTGCAAAAAAATAGAACGCTTATGAAATTACTTTAATATCCGACCGTACTCTACCTGCTGTTTTGTTTTAACTATTTGACGAATAATTTGTTTTGCATTGGATCCCAAAACAATAAACGACGATAAAATTTGAATTATATAAAAATTATAAAAATCATCCATATTATTTTTTAATAATTTTTTACTTTATTTAAATTTTAACTGTCATTTATTTTCTAAATCAGTTGTACGGTGTGACATACAGCCATAACAAAGTAAATAATCACTTTACAAAGGAACTGTTTTGTTCGCACGATAAAATAATTGGGGCGCTGCTTTGATCGCAGCTTCTAATTAAAAAAACCAAAGTTCGTGTCGGACCACGCACAATATTATTTGAAAACCAAGTTCTCCCATAAATCAATGTACGTCACGGGACGCTACATATTTTATGTTAATTTCAACTTGGTACCTCCACGCGTTATTGAGAAAAAGGGTCTACCTAGGCAGACTGACAGTCAGAAAGACAGATGGACAACGAAGTGGTCCTTTTAGGGGTTTGGTTTTTTTTTCTTTGAGTTACGGAACTCTAGAAAAACAATTAAACTTATGTAATAGTTTCGATACCTTGGCAGGTGCGGACCTGACGTCTTAGTGCTACCACTTAGAGAACCTCATATAAAACAAAACCTCATTCCAAAAAACAAAAACGCTACGGTTGAAACTACGTAACTGTCATTTATGACAAATAAGCCTTGTCGTTTTATGATGTTCAGTGTCACTGAACCTTAGAGTGATATAGCAATAAGGAGGTCACCTATACCTACTTAAAAAACCGGTCAAGTGCGAGTTGAACTCGCGTGGAGAGGGTTCCGTACGATGAATATGTTATATATACAGGGTTATTTGTAAAACACCAGCAACCTCTTAAGGTGTTTTGTACTCATCATTATGAACAACTTTTACTAAGGGACCAAACCTGAAATCGCGAAATAAAAATCAGCTGTTCCACACATTTTGCAAGATATGAGAACATAAATGTAGGGAACAGCTGATTTTTTTTTCGCGATTTTAACTTTGGTCCCATTGTGAAAGTTGTTCATAATGATGAGTACAATAACCCCGTAAGAGGTTGCTGGTGTTTTACAAATAACCCTGTATATATAACATATTCATCATACGGAACCCTCTCCACGCGAGTTCAACTCGCACTCGACCGGTTTTTTTTTTTAACTAAGTACTATTTTATTTTGTACTTTTAAGTCTAGTATATTCATTTAATTTAAAAAGAAACAACGAAGTTTTGACTTGCCTGGTTTACTATAAGTAGCCACTAAAGAAATCAACTATCCACCTCCTAGCTCCGTCATCGGACCCTCGACACCAAGTGCAATATATTGGACTCAGCAAACCGAATTATATGACTTAAAACTCGAAGAGTTTACTAATAGCCACTTAAGAGTTCTAACTATCCGCCTCTTGGCTCCATCACCAGACCCTCGACACCAAGTGCAATATATTGGACTCGTCAAACCGAATCATACGAGTTCAAACTCGAGGGGTTTACTAGTAACCATTGAAGAGTTCCACTATCCACTTCCTGGCTCAATCATCAGGCCCTCGAGACCAAGTGCAATATATTGGACTCGACAAACCAAATCATATGAGGTCAAACTTGAAAGGTTAACTAGTAGCCACTGAAGAGTTCCACTATCCACCTGCTGGCTCCATCATCAGACCCTCGAAACCAAATTGCAATATATTGGACTCCTCAAACCAAATCATATGAACCTAAACTCGAGGGGTTTACTAGAAGCCGCTGAAGAGTTCCACTATCCACCTTTTGGCTTCATAATCGTCAGCTCCAAGAGATACTAAATTATTGTATTGTCATCGAACCTCGATAAATCTATAAGTTTGAATGAAACGTTTACCTAGGACAAACTGTCCAGTGAGGTAGGTTCAATTTCGAGAATGGGGTCAATCGTGGAATCCGACTCCACTGGGCAGTGTTCGGGAAGCTACGCAATATCTTCTCGTCTCACATACCGCAGTCGGGACCAGTGCGTGTTTCCAGTGATGACCTATAGAGCTGAAAAGTAATAGCTTGCAATGGACCTCATTAGAAGGCTGAAAGTCGCCCAAAGGGCAATGGTGCTGTGCTTAGAGTTTCCATGACGACGTGATCTAATCAGAAATTAAGAGATCGGCAGGAGAACCAAGGTAGCCGACATAACCCGAAGAATTGCCAAACTTATATGGCAGTGGGCAGGGCACATCGCTCGCAGAACAGATGGCCGATAGGCCTGGGGCCGAAACGTTCTGGAGTGGCAACCGTGTACCGGAAGAGGAAGAGGAACTGATAACTGGAAATCTCTGTTTCTATGAAAATCGGTCTAATTTGGCTGTAACACTATTTTTCAAAAATGTTCTTAACAAAATTTTTAGACCTTTGTATCTTTGAAATAAAGGAAATAAAATAATTAAATGTCGAATGGATCATCCCTCTGACGCAATATTTTGCTTATTGGAAACAGGCTAAATGGTTCCCACAATGGTGCACGAGCTAAAACTGCCATCGGATTACGTCCTGTTTTAGGCTGATAAATCCAGTTGTCTCCAACTGGCGGCAATTGGTTAAAATCTCCTACAGAAATAATAGATTTACCAGCAAATGGGATACCACGTTGGGCGAGCAACGTGTACTGGGGCCTTAGTCGAACTAGCAGTAGCAATAAATTATCCCAAGAACTAACTTAACATTGTAGTTGCAAAACATATTTTCCCATACATTCCAACCGCAAATACAATATTGAGAGATTTACCATGTTATTTTTAGACCATAGACTTCTTATAGGTTTTCCTGTAATCTATGAGTAAAGAACTATTCTCTGTATTTTTTTCATAATTTTAGGCTCAGTAGTTTCGGAGATAAGGGGGGGGGAATGGTCAATTTTCATCTATTTTCATAAATATCTCTAAAAACATATATTTAATAATTATGAAAAAAATATATTTGTGATCCTTGTAACAATTCCTTTCATTTGATATGTCACACAGTACAATTTGCAAAACTTTTTTTTTAATTTTCTTCTTTGCCCCACAAAAGTGAACCCCATATTCAAAATTATTTTATTTTCGTTACACGTCCGTGTTTGGGTTACAGAAATACATATGTGTACCAAATTTCAAGTTAATCGGTCCATTAGATTCGGAGCAAATTGGCTGTGACAGACGGACAGACAGACAGACACACGAGTGATCCTATAAGGGTTCCGTTTTTACCTTTTGAGGTACGGAACCCTAAAAATAAGTCTAGACAACATGGAAAACATAATCCTAGTGCAAGGCTGCTCAAGCTCAGGCCCGCGGGCCACCATTATGGCCCGCCAACGCATTTAAATTAGCTCGCCAAAAGGTGGTGATAGTTTTTAAGAACAGATTTTAGGACTTCAAACCAGGTCTATAAAATATTTTATCGTCTCATGTAATATCTGTTTTTTTTTTCTTATGCCCAATTAGCCAACAATAAAACATTTATTTTCACACGCTTGATTTTATAATCGACCTAACATTAATGACGTGTTGTTTTTAATGTTGTAGACTTAATAATAATAATTAATAATTTAACATCGTTTGCATTCCTATTTTCTACGTTTAAATTACGGATTGTTAAGATTGTTTAGATTTTTCTTAATTTTGTCTCCAAATATTTGTAAGTGTTGTTAACACAAAATCCTCTTCAAACGTGCCAGTAAAGTTTTTTTTAGATTATTCAAAAATGAGTAACTTAAAGTTGTGTTTAATTTTAATAGCTAGGTATCCACCATTGCCTACTGTAAGCAAGTGTTTTTTTACTAGATGTCCCGGCGGCTTACACGGAATCAAAATTATGGCCCACCTTTAAAATAGGTTGGGCGGCCTTGTCCTGTATCGACGTTGCTCATATCATCCCACCTTCGAAGGTTATTGGAAGACGGAATCCATTTTTATTATTAGCTGGAACGTGGCCCGATCTATGATGAGATGCAATCATATCGCACTTCCAATATGTTGTAGGTACTGCGTCCACGGTTTTGTACGGTACGACACATCTTATTCGCTGTGACTTGTTGTAAGCGGAACTGGCATACAATGATATTATAAGTAAAAAGGTGTAGATAGGTTATAGGCGCTAAGCAAACGACACGTTAAAATGTGGCTAATTAGCCACATTTTCTTCGTCTTGTCTCTTTTTCGCTCCCGATAATTACGTTATGCCGTCCTACTTCCCCGTGTCATCTAATAGTGTGACATTGTGCCATTTTTGAAGATTGAATGTTGAGTAGATAACCTATCTACGTCTTTTTACTTATAATATCATTGCTGGCATATATATCTAAAATCGTAGACCTTGTCCTTTTCTGGGCCATGTGCTAAATTTCATCCAAATCCATTCAGTCATTTTAGCGTGATAGTGTAACAAACAAACAAACTCACTTTTGCATTTATTACTAGTTAGGATTTGACTAATTTGTGGGCTATAATAAAAAAAATCGTAATCCAATGTTTGATACTAGATATTCGTTAGTGTCCCCCTAAGAAGTTTAAATATCAAAGTAATAATATAACTATATTATTTTTTCGAGAATTGTCAGACAATCATTACAGGGGTATAATTATGTACAATGTCGACCATAAAATTCTTGACCACTTTTGACAAAAACTTCGAGTCTTCTTCAACCTTATTGTGTTGGGCAACAGACATAAAATTGCCTTTATGGCCGACCTATGTCTTATTTTCTCTTTCTCAGTCCTATTATTATGCTGCACGAAACATGTAGGTACTTTTACATAATGCAGACATACGAGGTTATTCTCGTATGTAGGGGCTTATATTAAAATAATCAATGATAATCTGACAATTTTACTAGTTTCTTTCTTATATTTTCGCCTCTACTATTTTTGTATTTTCTTGTCAGATATCACATTGATAATTATCTTATTTACCTTTTTAGTTGGCGTTTTTGTCGTATTCGGGTTTTAGTTATAAACTTTTTTTTACCGGTTTTTTGTGTTTAGAGATAAGCAGATAATAATTTTATTAAAGTTATTTATAAAATTAGAGTGAAACATAATTATTTATTATATAAAGGGTTTATAATAATTGTGTGAGCAGTGGTGGCTCAGTGGTATCGACCCCGACTTACGAGTTGTAGGTCGTGGGTTCGAACCCAAGCAGGCGCTTTACTTTGTGTAAATAATTTCATCACCACTGCTCTCAAAACGGTGAAGGAAAACATCGTGAGGAAACCGGCATGTCTTAGGACCAAAAAATTCGAAGACATGTGACATCTACCAACCCGCACTGGGCCCGCGTGGTAGATTACGGCCCACTCCCTCTCACAGAGAGGAGGCCTGTGTCCCAGCAGTGGGAACATTAATAGGCTGATGATGATGATGATGATGATCCTTTAATTTCTTTGCCAGTGACACTTTACTTCCGCTATATGGGCCATATTGAATTTTACGTGACATTATTATTTTATTGCCTTTAACCCGCGAAACAATAAAACGCTTCCAACGATTCCTCGTTTGTCTAAAAACGACGAGTAATTTAGGAGCGAGAGTTTAAACCCACCTTTGGCTTAACCTTAGTCCGGTAAATAGGGCCTTGAAACGGAATATGGGTGGGCTTTTTGACTCAAATAGCAGAATATCTTCTAAATTACCTTATGTCCAATTTAAAGGCAGCCATCTTGGTTTGGTATTTGACCTCAAGTCTTTTGATACATCCGATATTACCGTCTGGGTCGTGTAAGCTACTTAAAAGATTAATGTGGGACCTACCTCTAATAATCCTTAAGTAACCTCTGACAAAAGGAGTGATCTATTCCCGATCAAAACCCACACAACCCATTCCAAATCTTCACAATAAATATAAAATCGAACTGAATTAATTCACTAAAACGTTTAAGCCGTTTCCCTCTTCCGTTTTCCTTTTTAAGGCTATTAGGTTCTCGTAACTTTTCTGTAACGTTTGAAACCTTTGCGGTTCAATAGTTACTGTTATGCGTAGGAAGCTTCATAATTATACTTTTTCTATTTATACACGCCGCTTGAGCCGTAAGCTGCATTATGATCATCAATCATTTTGGGGTTTTACGCAGTTTCTGAACGATGGTGAGCGCTAAAAGAAAGCGCGTGGCTTTGATTCTGGCATGTAACTTCGGCCTACATTTAGGTCCGGGTCCGGGTCTAGTTGTTTGTGTTTATAACGTATAAGTTGGGGCAAAAAAAATAAGAAATCAGCTCTCATTAGAGCGTGTGGAAAAACTATACGAACGTAAAGTTGGAGAGAAAAAGAGAAAATGGGGAAGAGACACTTATGAAATTGGGAAAGCCGACAATGGGTAAAAATCAAACCGAAGCAGTAGCTGAGATAGAATTATAAAATAATAATAATAATAAAATTGCTTTTATTGGCATAAAAAATGTGTACAAACAAAGTCAAGCCCTGACTCCTGCGCTAGGTAAAAACACCTGTGTTACAGGGGCCAGTGACTTCTCCCAATCAGTAGGTTCTGCGTTTTAAGCAATCACATCATTTGAGTTTACTAGACAAACAAAAAATTATAATTAAAATAGCAAAATAGTAGTTACATAAATTATTATTATTAAAATGAATGTAACTACTATAATGATTAAAATAATTATTAAATTTATTATTAAAAGAGTTATTAATTACATGATAATAAATAAAGAGAAGTAAATAAAGTATGAAGTAATGAATTGGTGGAGATCTGTCGTTTGATCTCCAGCCAGGAGCATACAAGAGATCCGAAGAAGGTAATGGTACTCCACAAGGCTAAAAAATGAAGAGCAACTCTTTATGTGAATACTCTTACAGCTCGAAACTAGAAAATACACATAAAGCCGTAAAGAATAACGTGAACCAATGGAAATATACTACTAGATTTTATAGTCATATGGCGAAGGAAGGTTACCTTCCGACTAGATTTGAATTTACTAGGAAGGCTGGATATGAATAAAATATTGTGAAACATTATAATTTCTTCATTTTTAGAATATTGGAAAGGTAAGTCTTGAAATGAAATTAGTTGTTGATAGGTAGGTCGGAAATTAGTTGAAGTATAACGAGCGAAGAGCCTACACCAACACCTCAAAAACATCTCATTGCGCGGCTACGTCAAGGGCTTGATTCAGAAAGCAGTACTCCTGGGACCCGGCTCGATATCGGCCTAGCCTTTTCCTATGGTGGGGACGGCTTCCAGTAGTTTACACGGAGCGACTGTGTATCTGACCTCTACAATCCAGTTATTGGGTAACATGAATTAAATTACAAAAAAATACGTATGATAAATATTCTACTACACTAAAAATACAGCCATAAGAGTATGATGGTTAATGCTTTCGGTAATCCATCTTCTATAATCCTCTGAAAGCTTCCTCAGTTACACACAAGAAGCGTAGCTATAGCTAGCTATCAACAAAAATAATTATTATTATGTTTGTTTTATTATACGTCGTTATTAATGACCTTTATTTGGCTCCAATGACCCAATCCGGCTAATAGATTAGTTAAGGCTTGGAATGTAGGAGAAGCTATTCTATTGGTTGCTATTTTTCCGGTAGTTCATCGCATACGTAACCTACCACGTTACGTCTTTATAAAAATTAAATTGTTCAACTTTTTTTTGTTGCAACGGTTCATATAGGTAATGTAACAACGATACGAGAATGTTACACCCACATTTCGTTAATAGGGATGATTGATGATCGTGATTTTTATTTATCTTCAAAAATGATGAATTAGGGGGCCGTAGAAGTTGTCTGTTTTAGACCATTTTTGTACGAGCTCTATCTCAACAACTAAACAAATTAGGAATTTGAATCTTGTGTGTATCATGTAAAATATACTTTTTATAATCAACAAATACTAAAAACGCCGATTCATAACGTATTTTATATAATATGGGCGATTTTCTGCAACTTAAAGTAATCATTTTGTATTTCATGCTAATATTATGCGATATAAATTCCACAGATAACTATTTAATAGTCGGAGTAATGACATGGAATTAGTAAATACCTACCTATCATGGCAGCATATACTATTTCGATCATTTAAATTTCGATCATCCAAAAAGGTCTACAAAATAAACTTTCTTCACAAGCTTTTAAACCGGCCAGTATTTTTTGAGTTTAAGAACTTTATCGACTTTTTCAAAGTATCCCTAGACGGTGTTGATGTGCGTACCTCATGTTAAAACTTCTCAGAGTAATATATTACTCTGAGTAAAACTACACTCCAATAGACAATATATTCAGTAACATTCAAATGAATGCTGGCACATACAGTGTACTATTCAGTTACCTTAAACCGTTGTGGATACAATTTCAAAAAAATTATTGGTGTAAAAATATTCGGTCACGGCGGCCAATCTCAATGGAGACTGGCCTTCGGCGCGGGAAATATTATAGTGCACAAGTGTGTGCGCAGACACGAGTGCACTCTCTCTTCCCTCACTCTCATAGTCCGATGGGATGTGTAAAAATAATATGTGCATTATGTATTACGATCATAATATTCTACCGTTTCCGGCGTACAAATATGGTTTGTTAAATTGTGGGTCATCATTACATTAAAATTGAATTATTAATCATTAGAATTAGAATTACAAAAATAATTTAAATAATTTAAAAAAAAAAAATAGTTGTAAAAGAGAATAATTATATAAGTCAGAATTCAATAAGGTCAAGGAGATAAAATATGATTTATAGGCAATAATGTCAGATACAGGTACATTTTTCGTTCATAAAATCTTCAGTCGAGTAATAACATTTGCTTAAAAGAAAGTTAAACAATTTACATTTAAATATTCTGAGGCTGAGAGTTTTGAAGCCATCAGGTAATTTGTTATAAACGGTAATAGACATACAGTATACATTATTAGAAAATAATTTAATTCTACGCCTAGGAACATTAAGCATATGCACTTTGCGGCTGGGTCTGGATACAACATCATTAAACAAGTCAAATTCATGTCTGTTTTGGTGTACAAAGATACAAATTTCAAAAATGTATAGTGCTGGAAGTGGCAGTATTTTAAGTTTTTTAAATAGTGGAACACAACTGTCCAGTGGGTGCGCTCCACAAATTGAGCGCACGCATTTTTTCTGAGCTCGAAACACTCTCTTAATTTCAACCGAATTACCCCATATTATAATGCCATAGCGCAAAATTGATGAGACGTAGCCATGGTATGCACATAGTGCCGCATTAACACTAGCCACACGTGTTAGTCTGTATAAAACAAATACAAATCTATCTATCTTCTTACATAAATCATCAACATGAGATTTCCAGTTACAGTTTTTGTCAATTATTATCCCCAAGAATTTTGCATTATCGACCTCTTCTATTGTCTCATTTCCATATTGTATTTTAAGCCGTGGACGCGTACTGTTATATGTCTGGAATTGTATCATTTTTGTTTTATTAATATTAATATGAAGATTATTGTGTTCAAGCCATGTAATAATTTTATTTAGTGTCATGTTTATTTCATTTTGGTACTCAAGAACGTCGTCATTTTCATTTATAATACTGAGGGTCGTATCGTCAGCGTATAGTATGCAATTGTGGGAAGTTACACTAGGCAAGGGATTGACATATAGCAGGAATAAAACCGGCCCTAGTATTGTTCCTTGGGGAACACCACAGTTATTTTCACGAGACTGTGACCTATATGCGAGCTTTTGGTTTCCTGTTTGTCCCGAAATCTCAACACATTGCTGTCGATGTGTAAGGTAGCTTTCAAACCATTTCAACGCGTTTCCCCTTATGCCATAACGGTCTAATTTATAAATTAACAGTGTATGGTTCACGAAATCAAAAGCCTTTGACATATCTAAAAATATTGATACAATTGGTAGTTTATCATTAAGGCTTTTCGTTATTAATTTTAATAGAGCAAAACAAGCTGTCGTGGTCGATTTATTTTTTCTGAAACCAAATTGATCTTCACTTAGAATTTTGTATTTGGTTAAAAAACCGGAGAGTTTTTCATGCATGACCTTTTCAAAGATCTTTGATAATATTGGTATGAGTGTTATGGGGCGGTAATTATTCATATCACTTCTATCACCTTTCTTGTGGATTGGTTTAACAATTGAAAATTTTAACCGTGAAGGGAATAAACCTTGCATAAATGACAAATTAATAATATGGCTAATATGAATTGATAAAAACTTAGAGCATAATTTGAGAATTTTTGTGTTAATGTCGTCGTAGCCTGTAGAGTTGGTTGATTTTAAAGAATTTATTATTTTATATACACTGGTGTCATTATTTGGGGTCAAAAACATACTATTTGGATTATAAGTCATCGGTGGTGTGTAGTCAATAGATGGGTCAATGGTATCATTCGTTGTATCAATAAAAAAATTGTTAAAAATGTCAGCTATCTTTTGAGGTTGAGTGTAAGTTTGATTGTCTACTTGAATTTTATTTATGTCATGAGAATTTTGTTTTTCGCTGGTATTACTTTTTATTACTTTCCAGGCAGCCTTACATTTGTTGCTGGATTGAGACAAATAACGCGTATTTTCGCCTTTTTGTGCCTGTAACATGCATCTTTTTAGCATAGCTGTATATTTACAGTAAATGTTTTTATTACGGTTTTTATTTGCAGGTGAGAGACGATATTTGAGATATAGACGCCGTTTGTTTATGCAACATTTTTTTATTCCTTTTGTCATCCACTTGTGTTTTAAGGGCTTAACAGTTATTTTAAACTTGATTTTGGGGAAACATAAATTATAAAATAATAGTAGAATGTCATGGAAATAATTAAATGCAATGTCAGTATCTTCAGTCTGGTAAATATCTGAAAAAGTCAGTGAAGATAGACAGTTTACAAACTTATCTATATTATCTTGATTAAAATCGCGTCTTTGTTCAAAATAAAAAGGTCTTTTAACATTCCTGGTGTCTACCGTAATAAGTAAGAAATAATAGATTTCTGTATGACTATCAAAAATAACGTAAATAAATACCTGTATTGACCCGTGCGTTTGCACTGGCGAAACATCACGACAAAACATGTTGAAATCTCTAGTTCCTGTCAAACATTGTATGAAAAATTGACAGAAAATAGAGATTCCAACATGTTTTGTTGTGAATGTTTCGCCAGTGCAAACGCACAGTTATAATTAAAATTTGGCGTACTACTTACATTCTATTTTGTACAATATAGTCTGATGTAGCAAGAGAAATCCTTTTATTTATAAGTAACTAGCTTTACCCGGCCTGGCTTCGCACGGTTAGCACTAAGTACTTATCTACGGTGCATCTACCTTTCCTAATTACCTATTTCTACCTAATTACCTAACCTACCTACCTACCCTACCCTTCTTACCAGAGTAGGTAGGTACCTAACCTACCCTACCTACCCTACATATCTACCTGCTTACCTACCATATATACCTATTTATACCTACTAATACTATGTTAGTAGCAAATAAATAACTTTGACTTTAGTTAATGCATGTTACTGGATAAAGTTAACTTAATATTTTTCTCTTAAAATAAATGAAAATATACTCCTACACCTATATTTTAACACAACAACATTTTTTCATTAAAATTAGACCATTTCTTTACAAATATTTGTTTTTTTACGAAAGTATTACAAAAATTCATAGTGTTAAATCTTGTACGACATGGTATGGAACCCTTCGTGTGCGAGTCCGACTCGCACTTGACAGATTTTATTTAAATATGTTTTTAATAATAAGATGAAGCCAAAAATATGTGTCTATCAACAACAATTTCAGACTCCGGATTTTAGTAACTTTCTAATAATGGAAAACCCCAATATCACATTGCGAACAATATAAAAAAAAAACAATGTTGTTGATAATTTGCGACACTTTCATGTTATATAAAGTGATAAAGTATGTAAGGGAAGTGACCCTTTAAAACTTTCCGAGCCATCTAGTCATTTATTTATGGGTCTTGAAATGGACCGCGAGAAGTCATAAATAAAAAGTTTCATTGATCGGAAAAAGGTCATCCCCAAATATACCCAAAAAATAAGAAGTAAAATATTATAACGGCTATTTGAAAAAAAAAATATACCATACAGTAAAAAATGAAATATTACATCGGCTATCCTAACTAATATTATAAAAAGCGAAAGTCTGTTTGTTTGTTACTCTTTCACGCTAAAACGGGTGAACAGATTTGGATGAAATTTGGCACATAGGTAGACCATGACCTAGATAAGGACATAGAATACTTTTTATCCCGATATTCATACGGAATTGAGACTAATGTGGGTGAAACTGCGGGGCGCAGCAAGTTTCAAATAAATAAAATATGGAGTGGACTTGTATGAAATGAATTGATGTGCCAGATATTTTAAATTGAACTCATAAAATGATATAAGTCATAAAAATGCATTTGTAACCAAATCGGTAAAAGTTTTCAGGTTTGAAGTCGTTCTGAAATTAACTGTTTATAGCTTTTATACTGCTTTTTTTATTTATTTTTTTGGCTGTGTAAGCCCATACCTCCCGCCCATAGCGATAGGCAGAAACCACGTTACATTTCTTCCAAATTATTTGTTCTAAATATTACAAGTATGCCCAAAGAGATTTTACATCGACTAAAATGACAAACTTCCATGGAGTGGGCTGTAATCTACCACGCGGACCCAGTGCAGGTTGGTAGATGTCACGTCTTCGAATTTTTGGTTTTAGGACATGCCGGTTTCCGCACAATGTTTTCCTTCACCGGTTTGAGACCAGTGGTGAAGAAATTATTTTTATTAAGTAAAGCGCCTGTTTGGGTTCGAGAACACGACCTAGCACTCGTAAGCCGGGGACGTTATCACTGGGCCACCACTGGTCTTCATATATAAATTTCCATACAAAATTAAAATACCATTAGGGGACGCATTTTCAAATATCCTTTGTTAGTACTCACGTTTGATAAATGTATAAGGAAATCTTATGCAAAATCTCACGTTTCTGAACCAAGTGGTTCCGGTCGTGCGTTGTCTGTAAGTGAATGAATTAATGCTTTAGTTATTATTCTAAGGAATTAATTTAGGATTTATTTAAAGCCCGCCCCTTTTGTGAAGTTTTGTGACGTTTTAACAGTCAAGCCTCACGATTTGACAGTGACGCGCGCTTTACGTCACTTTAGACATTTTCAGAATTTTTCGGTGTGTCATTTTTTGATAATTTTACTTCTAATTGATGAGCATGTCCGTCAAGCCATAGATAAAACCAGCTTACAGACGATATTAGTCCATATTTAAGAGTAGAAATAGAGATTTGTTTCGCGTGAGAGACTGTCCCCTGGAGATTGCCGTACTGTCCCCGGTTCGGGGACACCCAGGCTTTATCGGTTTTTGCCAATACATACATCATACATACATAATCAGCCTATTAATGTTCCCACTGCTGGGACCCAGGCCTCCTCTCTGTGAGAGGGAGTGGGCTGTAATCTACCACGCGGGCCCAGTGCGGGTTGGTAGATGTCACATGTCTTCGAATTTTTTGGTTCTAAGACATGTCGGTTTCCTCACGATGTTTTCCTTCACTGTTTTGAGACCAGTGGTGATGAAATTATTTACACAAAGTAAAGCGCCAGCTTGGGTTCGAACCCACGACCTACAACTCGTAAGTCGGGGCCGTTACCACTGGGCCACCACTGCTCAATTTTGCCAATAAAATAGCTATAACTAGCTAGTTTAGCTTTCACTGTAAACCCGACCTTTTACTGTTTGCATGGTCTCAAATTCCGTCCTCATGATCGATCATCAATGAACATTAATTATTTTGTAAATATAAGCTTTTTGGATAATGCCATACATACACATACATTATCGCATTCACGACTCGATCCCATGGGGTCACGCAGATTAATGTTTACCGATGAGGATTGATACGGCAAAATAAAAATGAAACAGGATCAGTACCTACATTGAAATAAAAAACTGGAATTGTTAATGGTTTCATGTTTTGATCAGTCGGTAAAACTTTTTCCAAAACATTCCGCTCGTTCGGATGCCTTCTGGAGCAGTGAAATTTTATTCTAAATAAAAATAATTCCAACATTTTCTTTCGAACAGAAAATTCCTTGGTGGATCTTTTTCGGTTCGTATCGAGTTATAAAAAATATAAACATTTATTTTAGGACCTTGACCCACATTAAATACAAATAAGAAAATGCAACGTTATTATTCAAACTAGCTTCCGCCAACGGCTTCGCCTGCGTGGTATGTAAAAAGTAACCTATGACATTACCCAGGCTTCAAAGTATCCCCATAATAGCCCCGGTAAAACGTTACAAACAAACATACAAAAAATCTAATCTTTAATCTTTTTATTATTTTAATTTCATAATATTATATAAGATTAAATTACAGGAGGAGCTCGTGGCTAAGTAATAACAGCCGCACGGATCGATCCATCAGGTTAAGCTACGCTTGCCGGGGTTGGTCTATGGATGGGTGACCAACTTTACATACCGGGACTCTTCCGTGCCTCGGAAAGCACGTAACCGTTGGTCCCGGCTGCCATACTTGGATCTTTGACAGTCGTTACGAGTCGTCAGAAGCCCGAAAGTCTGACACCAGTCTTACCAAGGGATATCGTATTATCCAGTTACTGGGTTGTGGAGGTCAGATAGGCAGTCGCTCTATGTAAAATACTTGTATTCAGCTGCATCCAGTTAGACTGGAAGCCGACGCCAGTATAGTTGGGAAAAGACTAGGCAGAAGCAGAAGCAGTTTAGATTAAATTACAATAAAAACCAGCCTGCTTAGAGGCAAACAGCACACTTTCACTGCTATAATTCCTATATTAAATCAAAACCCACTAGCCGAGCCTTTGTCCAACTAAGTTGGGGTCGGCCATGCAGATGAATGCCAGAATTTTTCATCACACCTATTCGAAAAACGACAATTGCCTATAGAGGATAGCGGGAGCAAAATCCAATTTTGCGCCCGTAGGAGTTTGAGCTTTCTCTCTTCTGATTGGTCCGCTTCGTGCTTCGAAGTTCGAAGTTCGAACTGATAGATTTGCGTAGTTGGGTTAGAGGCACTCGCGTGAAGGTTTAATGTAAAAAAAAATATCACTAACTATTTAACATTCAATTCTCTATGGTGATAAACAGACTCATTTTTGTGATTGGTGTATTATACTTACTCTTTGTTGATAAGTAGGTATGTGAAGTTAACCAAATAGGTCGAACGCATAATGTTTGAATAAGTTACTGGCTGGTTCTAAGTTATGGCGGCAATGTGCTTTAAAAAAACTGTAGTTCTTTCTTTAAATTTATTTTTTCTCGGAAATTTTTCACACTAGGCTTCGCCATAGAGGAATAGTTATTTGTTATACAAGAGTGCAAAGTTGCTTTTTAACCGCGTGTTCAATTTTGATGACCGAGCAAGCGAAGGATTCTAAAATTGAATCACGAGCGCAGCGAGTGATTCAAAATTAGAAGCCTGAGCGTTAGCGAGGGAATCAAAAGAGCACGAGGTGAAAAATCTTTGCACTCGAGTGCAACACGTAACTTTTCATTCCACCTCAGCGAGGAAATGACTAAATGCAAAAAAAAAAACGTTTACAATCACAAGATAGGTACACTTTTATTTCAGTTTAGGTATTAATTACTACATTATAACAGGTAAGTATTACAGAATAATCTTTAAATTATAACAAAATAATACTAAGGTATAATTAAGAAAATTTTAAAGTAACGTTGCTACAGTTATTTAAATTGAGTGTAATATTTTTGTTTGGTACTGTAATATTGGTGTTAGTCACTTGTGTACTGTTTTTCGGTAAACTATCTGTCATACTTAATAGTTGTACCGATTCATCGGATTCCCTTGGCGTGAATGTTGGAGAGAGAGGGAGATGGTTAGGTGTTTCATAACGGCTTATTTTTGATGTAGAAGGGCCAGTCCAAGGATCCGATTGAGGCTCTTTCAGTGTAATGGCTCCTACGATGCCTTCACATATTTTAGACTTATTTTGGATGGAATCCTCTATGTATCCCTCTACAACTGCATTGGACTTCCAGCCTCCGTGGCGCTTAAGGGACAGGAGATCAGCTCCGGAATCAGCCAAAAGTGTGGCTGAAGTTCGTCGGAAACAATGACCCGTGTACAACAGGGGTTCTGGAAGTTCAAGAAATGTTGCTATTTCTCGTGGGATACTGCCAATTTTATTAGTACCCATAGGCTGTCTAACACACTTTCCATTGCGATACTGTAGAAAAAATCGATTGATTGGAGTGTTAGGCGGGCGTAAGGCTTGATATTTCTCAACAATCGTTACGTATTCCTTGCGAATGACGAAGTTGCGGTCTCTTTTTGTCTTTGTATTAGGTAAATTAATTAATAGTAAGTCATCTGAATGTTTCTCAATGTTTTTGACATTAAGTTGTGTTAGTTCATTAGTTCGACATGCTCCGTTTATTCCAATAATAAGAACAACCTGTAACGTAAAGAGTATTGTAGTAGATAAATGAATAAAATTGATATGAACGCATAATTATGCCTATCAACATCTACTAAGTATACTATTTAATTGAGATTAATATACTTAAGTAGATACTGAATGTGCAACTGACTTACTTTTGCCGCCAAATATACGGAATCGGGTGCTTCGTTAAGAAACTTTTCAATATCAGATACTGTGAAAACCTTCGATTTTTTTGGTTGATGACCAGATGAGGCTCTTTTTAAAAATGCCACTAATTTAGGATAGGTATCGATATGTTTGTCTTTTTTCATCTTTATTGTTGCTTTTAACATCGAATACGTACTCCATAGAGTGCTTGCTTTCTTGTTCTCGGATAATTCTATAAAATATGCCAGCAAAACGTTTTCTGAGAAAGTTTTGGCTCCTTTTGCTAGTCGCCACGTGTTGAACATATCGTACTGTTTTAAATACTTCTCGCGTGATTGTTGAGGGAGAAAGCTCATTTGCGCATTATTAACAGTTTCAGTCAATTCTGTTGGCGTCAAGCAAACTTCCTCGTCGCTAGAATCACTCATTTTAGTTTTTTCACTTGTTTTCAAGTTTCTTGTTTTTAATAAAAGGTTTAACAATGACGTGAAAAAATGCCGCGTAAAGAACCGCGTACAAAGCAAATTGAAAAAAGAACACCAAGAAGGTTCCGAGTCTGAGTTTTTAAAAAAATTAAAAAAAAGTTGTATGATATATTCGGCACCATAGAGGTAGCAGTAAATAGGTTTAATGTTTTTTTTAATTCACAAACTTAGTGCACACGATGTTCTAAATTCAATTTACTTTATCCTCTAGCGAATAAAAACGGCTTTTCCACTCAGATATTGAAGATTAAAAATACTCTTTCCGAGATGGTGGGATGAAAAGTATTTTTTCTCATAGGTAGTGATGAAAAATAGTGTGTATCACTCGGGGACAAAATATTTTGTCTTTGGGCGGCGTATATTGAATTCCTCGCTAAGCTCAGGATTCTACGTTAGAATCCCTCGCTACGCTCGTGATTCTACTATAGAATCCTTCGCTTAGCTCTGAATTCAAAATAACGCCCTGGAAGAACAAAATATTATTTTGTCCCCTTGTAACACAAATAACTATTACATAGAGCGACTGCCAATCGGTCGTTTACAACCCAGTTCTCGCTTGGTAAGACTGGTAGTCACACTTTTGACAATCCGTAACGACTCTCACGAATAACAACCAAAAGATGTTTGCAAAATATTGATTACATCATTCATGTTGAAATTATACATTTTAGAGCGATGCAGAACGTTAAAAATATCCGTGATAAATAGATTAAAAAAAAAAAGTGTGTGCCTAAGACCGCACGGCAGAAGTGAAAACTTCATTGTATCTTTCTCGCTCGGGTACACTCGGCGGTCCCGAGTTCACCCGATCGAGCCTTTCACCTCAGAGCGTGACGGATCAACCTAACTTACCACCTATGGAAAAATCTGTGTGCGGTGCGCCAAAAGAAGTTTTCACTTCAAAAAACAATTCAAAAATAAAATAAAATTAAAATAAGCACTGGCAGCTAAGAGATGACCAGTCCCTACTGACGGCACCCGTTCACGAACATGACGCGCATGGATTACTCATTCTGCCTATCAATTCCAACCAAATGATCCCTGCTTTGTGACATAATCAGTATTGTTGAAGTGTGTCCAGCTGATTAATGATACCCATCGGATTTCGATGTCCGAAATCCGATGCGAGTATTAATGACGTCAGTAGATCAATTGTCGACATTAATATGAACGGGATTTATGGTTCTGTTCCATGAGAAAAGCGATCAACTTTGTGGAAATTTGGCCATGTAATTAAGTTGGTGATTTATAGTTGTGTGTTGATTAAAAGTTAAAATAGCCGTCATGACTGTCGAATAGATTCGAATTAATGTACATCACACGTACTCTGGGCGACTTCAGAGTTGCTTCTATTTCGCTGACTGACTGATACTTTTTCTATTGCATGATATATTCTCGTACAGTTTAGAGCGCTTATCATAAAAATTGGCAACGTCGCAAATATCTGTCAAATATTTAACTGTTTTGTTTAGTTTGCAAATATTATAATATAGGTACTGTATGGAAATATGAAATGTGGCTAACTAGTTTTATTTCGTTTTTTTCTATTTTATAATAAGAACTAACGTTCTTAGTAATAACTAAATTAGATTGTAATGAATTAATTACAATCTGGCCTAAAACACTAACACCAAAAAAGTTTTAGGAAACTTTCCAAATGCTTTTTTTACACCTAAAACGGTTACAACATCATCATTATTAATATTTTACATCGCTGGTTATCCACATTTCATATTTCCATACAGTAATATTGCCAAAATTAATCAAAACAGCGAAATATTTTGACATCTATTTACGACGTTGTCCACTTTCAACATAAACACTTTTCACAGATAAGAAAAAAAAAACTGAGAAATAACTGATGGTTTTCACATTGCAAAAGACCAATAGAAATATTAGACTGAGCTGACTGCCAATCCAACCAATTTGAACAAGCACAAAGAAGAAATTGATAGATATACCTAGCTAAATACGAAAAAAAGCGCTGATTTATATCGCACACAACACAAAACAAAAACACACAACAGTACTAATCCTATTGCCATTTGTACAAATATCAAACCAAATCGACGAGACACTCCGAAACCATTGTTCATACAATAACTTAATTATAAGGGTCAACAACAAATAATGCTATTCACATGGCTTTGAGCACCGAATTGCGTTCATACCTGCCAGTGACCTTTGGTAAATACAATAGCAAATGTCATGTGAAAAGGACTTGGGCCTTAGAAGCAGCGGGTGTACTAAACATGAAATGGGCACGAAACTAATGTTTTGAATCATAAGTTCGAAAAATAATTGACCGAATTTCATTTCACCTAAAACTTTTCAACTATACCTAATCGTTTCGTTTTTTTTTACTCCATCGAAGTCAAATCTGCCACTGTATCAGTTGACCTATTCATTATCATTTCGATTTTCTTCGTTACTCCGACGTTTCATTTGGTTGAAAAACTTTTTACCGAAGTTACACTATTTTAATTTAATTATGGAAAATGCTACCAATAATATTCCGTAAAATTTTGTTTCGGTGTGGTGAAAATATGGCAAATAAATCATTTTTGGCAAATGAAAAAAGTTCAAAAGAGGCTTCGGCCAATAGCAAAAAGTTATTTTGTAAATCGGCGAAATATAGTTCGGTAAAATAATACCTATGACACATGATACTTCGATGATCTAAAAATATGTCAAATAATGCATTATAGCAAAAAAAACGTCGGTCAATAGTTTTCGGTAAAATGAAAATCGAACAAAAATATTCGGAAAAGTGATCGGTTCCCGTTCCTCATACCATTAAATTGGTGATCCCGACGTGATGAACGTCAACGCAGCCTTCGTGCAACTACTTCAGCGTGACATCATCATTTCGTGAGGCGAGTCACACAGCCAGCCAGCAGTCCACCATCCACGGCTTCAACGGGTATCCTGACCACCAGCATACAGCGAACGTGCATTCCTGATCATCACCCTCAGCCTCATCACCCCGAGTCACTGGGAATCACCGCAATCACCACAACACCTCAAACACCACAATCACCACAATCACCGCAATCAACGCAGACAGTTCGGACTCACCGTGAACTGTGCGACACCCGGTTCCGCCACAGCTGGTACTGTGAAGCATCGCAAGATACAAGACTCAGCACACTATCGACCTCTGGTCTCCGGATGGGAGTGATGTAGCGGTTACACATACGAACTACGCAGCAAAAAGACATGACGTCACACAAATCCTGCTTCGCGCAGTAGTAGTAGTAGTTTACCGCACGAACGACATATAAGACTATCCGAAATTAACTTACGATTACTATTAATCAAGTTGCCCGCTAGACACAACACCCATCTGGCCGGAGGATCCTCCCTTTTCTAATGAGAATGAGTGAACTTTATACCTCTAAAGTAGGGTTATGTCCTGTCTCTCGTCGTGTGCACTGTTGCTATTTAGCAACATCAGATCAGATCAGCATCTTAAGATGGATAATTTCATCCATCTTAAGGCTGCCTGTCCACTGGAGTGGAGAGGAGAGGAGCGGATCGAAACTCAGGGGCGGAGTCAAGATTCTATTGGTTAATATTGGCACATCTCCGCTCCTCTTTTCTCCTCTCCGCTCCAGTAGACAGGCAGCCTTAACCTCTATTTTTATGAAACGCAAAACATTCCTTTGACTGTTGCGATTCTTGTGAAATGTCAGCAAATCAGGGTCCAGACAAAATCCATTAGACGTTAAAGAGATCTAACTGTACTGCGAACCTTTCTGACGAAGAGGACCCTTATCTTATTTCTCCTAACTTCTTTTGAAACGCGAAATATATCTAGAAAAAGTTGTGATTCTTGCGAAATGTCACAGCCAATCAAGGTCCAGATAAAATCCACAAGTACATAGTTAAAAAGGTTTTGCTCTACAGTGAATTATTATTTCGAAGAAGACCTATTATACTATTTTTTTCTTAACATCAAGAACATTTTTCTAGGAAGGTTTCGGCCCAAACATTTCTATACGCCACGTTTTTAAAAGCGTTGGACCGAATTATACCACTTTGCCCCACCAAACCTACCGGGAATGCCAAAAATTTTGCAATAGTATCTGCCCCACGAATTCGATTTGGTGGGGCAGATTCCACTAGTCTAAAATCTTGCCCGATTATATCCCACTTGGGTTGGCACCTTAGAATTTTTGGGGCAGAATTCACTGCAAAATTTTAAGCATTCCACTTTGGCTCCCCGGTGTGGGGCGGTTTGGTGGGGCAAAGATTCGTTGGAACTACGTTGTGAATCAGTAGACCATGACTTATGAAGCGGGACACAGTATCAAGGATAATTTACTGCTATTTTAAAATATTCTACCTCGTAGACCGCCTCGATGGTGTAGTGGTCGCAAACGCTACTACTGAGCATGAGGTCCTAGATTCAATTCCCAGGTCGGGCAAAGTGTTATTGGGTTTTTAATCTGGGATTTCTCAGTAGCAGCCCGGAGTCCAGATTTGTGCCCACTTGATGGCAGGCTCGCCTCCTATTTCATGTGCCTTGAACATGACTGGCGAAATGTACGAGTATTTATTCCAGTTTGTGTATCTTGATGATGTTTTAATACTTCCTGTTACTGCTATAAAAAACATATTAAAAAAAAAAGGTTCTACTTTCATAAAAAAAACGAAGCGGTCTGGGACTACTGATTGAAGTGAAAACTAAGTAACGTCATGTGACGTAACGAAAATGTCAGGTTTTTATGTGGCTTGCTGTCAGTACAAGAACGAAAGCTGTAGCTCCATTAAATAAACAAAACAGATAGCGTTGTCAACAAAAACTTGAACGTCTTACGAATTTTCGATCAGGTCACGTGTCCTGACGCGAGTTTAAAATTTTTTACCCATCCCAAAAAAAGTCCACAAAGCAGCTAAAGAAAATTCACTTAAAAAAAAAACACTACGAATTGCAAAATAATTGTTTTTTTTTTTTGTAATTTTTTTTTTTGTGCCTTTGACTTGCCGGTTTCCTCGCTAGGTTTTAATTCACCGTTTTGTGAAAAATCCTTTACTTTGTGTAGATAATGTTGCTGGCATCAACCGCATCCAGCAATGAAAGAAAACCATCGTTTTCAAAGCCCAACACAGAAAAACATGCAAATTGTCTTGTTATGTTACCCTTTCCGTCAAATTGGGTTCGGTTTCATATGCTGTGTTGCGGGCCTCATAAATTTTATTGTATGAATACATGCATAATATTATGATGGTGTTTTTATGTTCTTTTCCTTTGTGTTTTCTATGTACTGATTCGTGAAAGATATGTCGCGTAAAGTTTTTTGTTCTTTGACATTCTCTAGACCCGACTGGAAAAACAATACTTCACTTTGGTATAATTTTCTACATGATATTTTTAGCTATCTCATCGCTTGGCAGTTTAATGAAAACACTACGGTAATATTGATATTCTTTACAAATAAAGTTACACCCTGATTTAGATTAGAGACTATAACTAAAAGAAAGAAAAAAAGTTTATTATTTATTCTACTTTCATCGATCTCTCGAACAACCAGTTACTGACAAAAGATCGTAGCTCCATCTAGCTTATCCTCTTAAAGTTGAGATAGGAGTCTTTTTGGCCTCGTACTGAACTTTTAGTTCTTTTTCTTTGAGAGTGTTTAGTTTATTTAATTTGTAATCTCTTATCCGAGTCCCAATAAAAACAATTTCTTTCTTTCTTTCTAAAGTGAAACTTCTTCCTTCTTTTTGAAGCTAAGCAAAGCGTGCTTCTAGAATGTACAGTAAAAAGTCGTCTTGATATTCTTATACTTCAACAAACAATGAAGAACTATGAGTGTAAATTAATTCATGCCACAACTATGTATATATGAATACTGATTGTAAGTCAATTCGCATTGAATACTAGAGTAAATAAATAGAAGTATTTTAGTAACAGTTGTAATATGCGCTTCAATTATTTCACGACAAAATACAATTCAGTGTCCGTACCAAAATCCCAATCATCAAAACTTGATCCTCAACACATAACTACACATCGTCACACACAGAAACCTCCACAGGTACCCTCCCTCTAAGTCAAGTTTCTCTATACACAGAGCTTCATCTCTACTTCTCGCAATCAACGAGTATTGTGCACCGCACACAAGATTCAATCTTACATCTTAGCGAGAGTTTCCACTGCTCTCAAAACGGTGAAGGAAATATACACCCCGCCCCCCCTTGTGATATTTCGTGATTTTTTCGAAAGGGGAAGAGGGCTCCCGTCTCGCTCGAGCCTCACGTAATTTATGGATGACCCCTAATGGAAACTATGGGGAATTTCTTTTATTTATTGTCATCATTTAAAAGATGGCATAAAATAATCTATAAAACGACTAAAACATATACATAATCAGCCTATTAATGTTCCCACTGCTGGGACACAGGCCTCCTCTCTGTGAAAGGGAGTGGGCCGTAACCGTTATCCACCACGCGGGCACAGTGCGGGTTGGTAGATGTCACATGTCTTCGAATTTTTGGTTCTAAGATATGCCGGTTTCCTCACGATGTTTTCCTTCACCATTTTTAAAAGCAGTGGTGAAGAAATTATTTACACAAAGTAAAGCGCCTACTTGGGTTCGAACCCACGACCTCGTAAGTCGGGGCCGATACCACTGAGCCACCACTGCTCTCCACTAAAACACATACGTTAAACTAATTTACCGATTAACCAGAAGAGATAAAAACTTGAAAATGGTCACCCTGTTAAATTGCAATTTTAGACATGCCAACATCTCCCCCCTGAAACTTCAATAATTCATACAAAAATCTTTCAGTTTTCCCGAATATTCCAGCAACCTTTCAACTTTTTCTGTCTGTAAAGATTCTGATTCGGACTATTTCGAAAATTTTAAAACCAAAATTTGCTAGATCGGTCCAGCTGCTCTCAAGTGATGCACTTACTAACGAAGAGCATTTAATTTTGATAATATATTTATAAGTTCAGGCTTCCTCGCGTTGTTTTTCCTTCGATGTCAGTAATGTTCAAGATAAACTCAAAAAGTTCATATGAATTTTACAAGTACACGTTACCACGATTAATGTCACGACACAGTGTGAGAACGCTGCCTAACATGCACTTACCATCACAGATAAATATTTATAAGTTCATGCTTCCTCGCGTTGTTTTTCCTTCGATGTCAGTAATGTTCAAGATAAACTCAAAAAGTTCATATGAATTTTACAAGTACACGTTACCACGATTAATGTCACGACACAGTGAGAACGCTGCCTAACATGCACTTACCATCACTGGTGCAAGGTGACGTACTTCGTCGTGTGCAGAACTAACCTTGAAGCGAAGCGGTTAATTCAAGGTGTGTTGTAGTAAACTTAGGAGAATGGGCTAACTTTGTAGTGGGGTGTTCATAATTTTGGGGTTATAAGGCTTGTGGCTAAGTAATAACAGACGCACGGATCGATCGATCAGGTTAAGCTACGCTTGCCGGGGTTGGTCCGCGATGGGTGACCATTTTTACATACCGAGACTCCTCCGTGTCTCGGAAAGCACGTTAAGCCGTTAATCCCAGCTGTCATTCGTGGATCTTTGAAAGTAGTTACGGGTCGTCAGAAGCCTGAAAGTCTGACAACCCGACTTACTAAGGGGTATTGTATTACCCAGTAACTGGGTTGTAGAGTCTAGATAGGCAGTCGCTCCATGTAAAATACTGGTATTCAGCTGCATCCGGTTAGACTGGAAGCCGACCCCAACATAGTTGGGAAAAGGCTAGGCAGAATAGATGATAAAAGTTTTAGGCATGGAGTTGTTAGCAAACGCTTCTTTTTAGGTAATAAGGTGAATTTTTATAACTTGGAATATCTACCTATAAATATTATAAATTAAAGTCGCTTTTCATGTTTGTCTGTGCTGTGTGACTGTGTTGTTCTTCTAAACTATGCAACGGATTTTTATGCCGTCTTCACCATCATTCAGAGAATTTATTCCGAAAGGTAGTGAATAATACGTTTATATTAAACTTGCATTTTCTTATAAAGAGATTTCGATGTTTGTCAAGGTGTACGAAACCAAAGCGGGCCGATAGTTAATCTATAAAAAATGTTACTGTTGTAGCTTTGCTGGTTTGTAATTAATTAATTAACACAAAGTTTAATTAATTTTCGCTTCTTGTTCATTGTATTTAATTAACTGCCTCGTTGGTGTAGTGGTAGCAAGCGCTACTGCTGAACATGAGATCTTGGGTTCCATTCCTAGGTTGGGAAAAGTGTTATATTGGGTGTTTCTATATAAACTTTCTCAGAAGCAGCCCGAAGTCTGGATTAGCATGTTGTTCATTGTCAAGTTTAAGGAAATAAACACATTAATATTACTGCTCAAAAATTTTACCAGTGCATCCAGTGTTTTCTTGAGATTCTTATTTAAATCTATATAAAAGATTCCTGCCAAAAAAACTAACAGTAAAACTAGATACTTTATTACCAAGCTACAATTATCTCACACGTAACCGAATCATTTTCATCAAACTTTTTAATTCTCCTTTCCTCAAAGCAAGTCTAATTCCAATGAACAATTCGGCGCGTTCCTTAATTTTTAATTTTCCTTTTCTTTGAGCTCTTAAGGCTTGCTTCAGATTGAAACCACAGAAGAGTCTGTAGCGTAATGGAAAATCTTGAAGGTCATTAGCACGTACTTTTAAGTTTTTTTTTTTGGCTTACCATGCAGAGCTTTTGGGACAAAGTTCAGACTGTATGGTTTTCATGATTTGGGGATCATAATTCGTTGGTTCGATCAACTGTTTTAGGTGCCACAGTTGAGTTGTCTATACAACATGTAAATAAAACCCTATCCGATCGTTAGGGTGATGTTTAGTATCGTACTGAGAGAGAGTTTATTTATGTGGTAATATTGAGAAAAATAAATAAAAAATCGCCACATTTTTTTTTTCAATGGGGAATTTTACATGTTGCGTGGGCGGTCGTCGTTTAGCGGGTGTCTACAAGTCATATCTTATATAAGACACTTGTTCAAATTTTTTATGGATTTAGAGTCATTTCCGTACAAAAAATGTGAATTTTAAATAGCAAATATTTTTTATGTTCAACAATAGTAAAATTAAAAAATCTTTTTGGTAATGTTATTGTACTATGTACCCCTTTCAGATCGGACAAGGTTTTTTTTACGTATTGTATATGATACTAATTTATACATAAGGTAGAAAAATAAGAAAAATCAGTTTTTTGAAAAAAAATATAATTTTAAGGCCCATCACCCGCACTATTGACATTAAACTACTCTTACCAACTTAGTGACAACAACACTAAAAAAACAACCCACATAAAAAAAAACAACAAACGCCAATAAAAAAACATGTGTCGTCACCCAAATATTGACAAACTCCTTCGTCGATATCCAGTTACAAACCCAATATTCACTTCCCGACATCTTGTTAGAGAATCCATCATTTTTATTAGCCCCTAACTTCGTAGGGTCAGCCATCAAACTTCAGGTTTGTAGTAAAAGTAAATTGAAAATGGGTTTCTTGCATGTTGTATTCGACGATGTATTTGTATTTTTGAATCTTCTCTTGGAAAACATTGTTCAAGGAGAAAATGGGCATTTGTTTCGAAGTTTGGTGTGACTGGGTCATGTTCATTAAAAAATGTAGGATGAAATTAAAGTAGATAGAAAAATAACTTTGAACATTTTATATTGTGACTTTACTCCATGGAAAAGTGGTTTATTTAGCTAGAATATTTTTAAGTATTTTTTATTTCAATAAGTGGTAGAATTGCTTGATAATTATTTTTTTTCCTTGGTTGTCTATTGATACACTTAATGAGCCATTAATTTGTCTTGATGGAGACTAAAAGTATCAGGAAACAACAAGCCTGCCATACAAGACATAAAAAACTATAAAAATATCGAAGCAAAGTTATAAATATAATATCTAGATAGACAGTCAAAGCTGGGAGCTCATCGAAAAAATTGCGTCCTGTGAGCCGCGCTAATTGAACGCACATGACTTGGCGCGAGTGAAAGACGTAGCTGTCACGCACACTAACATAAAAAAGTTGAACTGTTTCTTTTAGTTTTTTTGCAGCGCAACACTATCTAGACATAAAAATAATCAAAGTATCGAAGTTTATTTTTATTATAAAATATGAGAAAACTTTCCAAAACCCTTTTTCATTTTAATAAAATCATATTTATAGTCTAATATTATCTCAAACCATATATCAAAGATTTTTCAATTTTAAGCACAACATACCCAAAAACGTGCGTTCAAAAGAATAGTAAAGATGTAATAACTACCCACAATCTGGTAGTTTACACGCACGTAGGTCGCCCTCGTAAAATTTTGCGAGGAGACCTACCACTTAACATAGACATTCAGGGTTGTCGCTTACAAAATTAAATCACCTTCAGTACCTAATAGGTTCCAGTTTGTAACGAAATGTATAGTGAGGACGAATGGAAGACGATTATGTCAGTTCTCGAGTTCTGTGGGATAAGTGGAAGAATTTTGTCTATAGCTCAACCGAGGCTGCAGCTGTGGGGGGCAGAAATGATAAATAACAAATGATTTTATTTATGTAAGTAACAAGTCTACTCATAATCTTGGTCAGATCATAGACCATATAGATGGCACACTTTATGTTGCCATCTGACATTAGAGAGCTGAGACATTGCTGAGCTGAGGCCCTCTTGGCATTATAATAATTATTTTCTGTTTTTTTTAGTTATAAGGTGTATTTTTCTATTGTTATGCCAATAAACGCATTTTTTTTCTTTTAAATTAGTGTCCGATAAGATTTTAATACTCATCATCATAATATTAATTATCAGCCCAAAGACAGCTGGACATAGGCCTCCCCCACGTATCACCGGCATCAGTTCTGTGCCTCTCTCATCCAGCAGATTCCTGCGGTCTTCAAAAGGTCATCAGTCCACCGTGTGGGAGGCCTACTACTTATTGCATACCACCGGGGTTGCGGATAAGTCCTAAGGGGAAACCGTGGCCCCCGTCTAGGCAAGGGAAGGAACACGGGTGGGTTTTAGTCAGTAAAAGTCTGACACGCCCAGAGCGGGAGAAGTCATTTGTTGATTTCCCACACAAAAAAAAAAAAAAAACTACTTATTGCATGAAAATAATCTTGGCTATCTTGTTAATCTGAATACGGAGCAACCCTAGCCGAACTCATAGCTTCCCCAATACAGTTTGAAGACAGGGATTTCAATTTCCAGCGTTATTTCTCAAATGGTATCTAGGATAGGTATTCAAATGTTTGTCACGCTTGTAAGTGCTTCTAAAAGATTCCTGACATTCAAAATGATCCGGGGAACAGATTTGAATGGTCCTTTAACAGTGTTTTAAGAATGTGTTATCTACGTGAATATCGTTTTCGAGCTTAAGATTTCGCTAGGAAACCCTTTGTATAATTTTCCAGTAATGTCTAGCTAGCCCTTTGAAATTATTTGTTGCGTAGGTACATTCAATCCGTCGCGCGCGTCGTCGGCCGAACTCGGCGAATCGAACCAAACATAATTATTTAATTAATTCGAAATAGTATTTACGATTTTTAACCGAGTTCCAAAAGAAGGAGGTTCTCAATTCGTCTGTATGTTTTTTTTTTTTTTTTGTATGTTTGTTACGCGATTTCTTCGTCAATTGTGGACCGATTTTGAAAATTGTTATTTTGTTGAAAGGGTATACTTCCGAGGTGGTCCCATATAAATCTTATTAACTTTACTCGGATAGTTTTTGAGTTAGCTTCAATAATACGTATTTTTCCCCACTTAGTTTACATGGATGATATGATGATAACTTCCAATCACTGTTATTTACATAGCAGGTTAGTGGTATTTGAATTTGTATGGGGTAGGTACTACAACTAAAAAGTGTAAAATAAAAACTTTAATAAAAAAACTTTTTTTTCGGAAGTCGGTGGCTAAAAACGAAAGTTCAAAACCAAATACACCGTTTGTAGTGTCTTTTTTGGTTGTTCTTTTTTTGTAAAAAGTTTTTAACATATTTTAAAATAAGGGCACATTGCTCGCAGAATAGATGACCGAAACGTTCTGGAGTGGCGACCGCGTACGGGAAGACGTAGCGTTGGAAGCCGGGGCCACAAGATAGACCGATGACCTTGTGCAGGACAAAGTGGTGGTGCTTGGGGGAGCCCTATGTCCAGCAGTGGACGTCTTACAGCTGAAATGATAATGATGATGAAACATTTTAATGAATTTAAAGATGATTGTGATTTTATTTATGTGAGTGTACTTCTGTTATTTAATTCTAGTTATTATATACAACGTTATTTTTTGTTTATACTAAACCTCTTAAGGGGTCGGGAGGGATGTATAAAGTTAGGTATAAATCACAGCTTCTAACTATAAATCAGAACCTAGATAAAACTTCCAATATTTCTTTCATAAACTGTTAATTTCTTCAGTCATCTATCAATATAGCTTTCATATTATCTTTATCAATATCTACCCAAGACTATGAAATAAATGTTGCGTGTTCAGACACGTTAAGAATATCAGACGACTCTATTCAACAATATTAGGCTCGAAAGTAAAATATTGGTAGGTAATACGAACTTCGCGTGGGGCAAAACTTTTTGGTAAATGGTTTAGACGAGCTTAGATTAAATAAATGTGGATACGGCAATACTTTTTAGGCTCGCCTCCTATTATATGGGACTTAAACATAACTGGTGAAATGTGGGTGTACGTACTATAGGTACACATCTGCCTATTCTTTCGGAGATTACAAGCGTGATGTTATGTAATGTAATTTTAAAAACCTATTTATTTTTAAACTAGCGATTCGCTTTTGCTTCGCACGGTTTTTACGACTTGACAAAACATTGAGATTTCTTAGTTGTATGTACCTTTAATATTAATGTATTATATACATAAAGCTTCCGGAAAAAAATCTCTAAACGATGGGGAAAACCTCATCAAAATCTGTTGCGTGGTTTAGAAGATCAACGCGGTCATACAAACAAACACGAACAACGACTTTAATTTATAAATAGGTGTCGAAGAGTGACAGTGGAGTTTCTTGCTGGATCTTCTGCATAGAAAATGACCAATTAGATTCGTGCACCTAGCTTCTGACATTTCATAAATGCCCATTAGGTTTATCTATCCTAATAATATTGTATAGTATATATGGATCTATAGAACCGATTTTGAAAATTCTTTTACCAATAGAAAGCCACGTTATTTGTGAGTGTCATAGGCTTTACTTATGTTACGTAGTATTATATTATCTGTGATTATGTTTACCGCCCAACGAAGTGGGCAGGGGTCAGCTACTGTGAAATAAAATAATTGGATTTTTATTTTGATATTCGATAGCTATGTACTGGACTAGCATATTTCTAAATTAGATTTTTACTTAATGCCGTGTGAGTTTTTAATAGAATATTTTTCAAATCAATTTTGACTGAAGTATGATTTTGGGTGGAAATGTAAAAACTTTCCAATCCATTCATTCGTTTTAGTTTAATGGGGCCAACTAGTTAAATTACATCGTTAGTGTAAAGTTCTGTTTTTTATTGAAGATATTAACTTTGCTATAGATTGCCGTTGTAGCCACTTATTTCTTTATAGATGTTACTAAAATATCACGCAATAACCCAATTAGAATATTGAACTCTATGGCTTACAAATCATTTAGTACATACATGTACCAGGTAAACATAAAGTTCTAGAAGGACATTTTCTCTATTTGTTTGTTTTTGAGGTTCAAAATAAATACAAGCATTTAAAAAAAGACCTACTTTGCCATAATACTTTACGTAATCTAAGCTCTAATCCTCGACTGTTCTATAGTAGTCGCTAGCGCTACCGCTGAGCATAAAGTCCTGGTTTCGACTCCTAGGTCAGGCACAGTGTGTGTCCGTGTGGTTTGAGGAGCCAGTCTCATATTTAAACGCGGTTACTAATATTTAGTAATAAAGCCGATTTTGTAGGCCCGATCTTGGAATTTCTAGTAAAACCCATAAAAAGTTAAAGGTAGTAAATGAAAATATTCTACAAAAACGTGCTACCGGGATTCAGAGTATCAAATATCGTAACCCAGCACCCTAATTACGTAATGCACGATCAATTTTAAATTGAAACCAATTCCCTTCTGCTTTAAAAAAATCTCAAATAGTTCCCATTTTCAAAAGTGGGGATAGATGCTGTGTCAACAATTATAGACCTATTTCCATACTTCCAACGCTATCTAAAATATTGGAGCGCCTAATGAACATCAGACTAGTTAAATTTCTGGAAACAAATCACCTATTATCTCCTTCTCAATTTGGTTTCCGCGCTCATAAATCAACCTCAGATGCCGTTCATCAATTAACGGAATTTATAATCTCTAAGCTAGATAATAGGAAAAAGACCTTGGCCATCTATCTGGACTTAGCCAAAGCATTTGACACAGTGTCTGTCCCCATCTTGATCAACAAACTTGAACACTTGGGAATCAGAGGTTTGCCACTAGATTTATTTGCTAGTTACCTGAAGGGTAGAACACAGGTTGTTGGTGTGGATGGTTGGGTCAGTGATGAACTGCCGATTGATTATGGCGTCCCACAAGGCAGTATCCTCGGTCCAACCTTGTTTTTAGTTTACATAAACGACTTATGTAACACTGACTTGACAAACGGGAAAATAATTGCATACGCCGATGATACTGCATTACTTTTTTATGGTGACACTTGGGAAGAAGCTTATAAACACGGCCAAAATGGGTTCAACCAAGTATCCAAGTGGCTTAAAGACAACATCCTCACCTTAAATATAGACAAAACTAAGTTCATGACCTATACACTTAGAAACCAAGATCTCCCAAGCCTTCCCATTATCTCACACAATTGCAACTTACCATCGGACAATTCATGTCATTGTCCACGTTTGTCACAAACTAAAACCATTAAATATTTGGGTATTGTAATAGACAGCCGACTAAATTTCCAACAACATATTGAAGCCTTGGTTCCTAGAATTCGTAAACTTATTTATATATTTAAATCTCTTCGTCATATTGCTGACACTTCCTTAATTAAGAATGTTTATCTCGCATTGTGCCAGTCCTTGCTGTCTTATTGTATAACTTCTTGGGGAGGTGCCGCTAAAATTTACCTACTGAAACTGGAGAGAGCCCAAAGAGCCATATTAAAGGTAAGTTGTTTCCTTCCGATGCGATACCCTACGTTTGATCTATATCAGCGCTGTGGGGTGCTGACCGTTAGACAACTTTTTATTTTACTGACAGTTACTAGGATGCACTCGGAACTTTCTTACGACCCTAAAACAGTCTCAGGTAAGAGAAGAATCTCCGATGTCTGCACGACAAATAGATACAAATTCGGTCTGGCTCATAATTTTTACGGCTTCCTCGGTCCGTATTTGTATAATAATATGAACAGGCACCTGTTAATCTACCCTCTCTCTAGAGTAGAGTGTAAGAAAAAAGTTTATTCGTGGTTGCAAGGCATTGATTACAATGCAACGGAACGCTTATTAAAACCCTTAAGGTAGGTAACGTTTTCTGCAATGGAACGATGTACAACTAACACACACGATCACATCACACCATCGTACACTCTCACTCTAACCGCCACACACCCACACACATTCACACACACATACTCACTCCCAAAACAATTGTAAGCCACTTCAGCCACCAGAATTTGTTTTGTTTCACCTTAGTTTTTAATTTTAATTTTGTTTTATTCATTTGTAATTGTTTTATTATACACTAACAACCTGTATGTTAACTAAATACGGTCATAGATCATAAGAGAGTTGTCCGATGGAGGGTTAGCCTGGTGATCTGTAATACAGGTTTTACCTACAACAGACACCAGTCTCTATTAAGGTGTTACTTTGATTTTGTACTGTGTTTTTTGATTATGAGAGAACAATAAATTATTCTTTATTCTTTATTCTTTAATTGAAAAAGATTGCCAGTCCATTGCTTCATAAGTTCGACAAAAAAAATTGAGAAGATTTTTTTTGTCGAACTTATGAAGCAATGGACTGGCAATCTTTTTCAATTGCGTAATTGGGGGGCGGGTCATAGCCTATCCGTATGCCTTTCAACTAACTCTGGTCAGTCCGTTGGCAAAAAAAGGTAACAGACAGACGTCTATGCAGGCAGATAATTATAAATCTGTTTTATTACAGTTCCGTACATTATAATGAAAAAATATCCTACTATAATATTATAAACTAGCATCCACCAGCGGCTTCACCCGCGTGATAAATTTATAAATTATAGCTTACTATATTATGCATGTATTATACATATAAACCTTGCCCTTGAATAACCGCATCAAAATCCGTTGCGTAGTTTTAAAGATCTAAGCATACATAGGGACAGACAGAGGGAAGCGACTTTGTTTTATAATATGTAGTGATTAAAATACCAACGTACGTTGATATTTAAAACAGATACTTTGGATTAGAACTCAAGGTAAAAGGTTTAGTTTACTGTTAATTTGTATCGAGATTTTTTTTCAAAACGTGTTTTGGTAACAACCGAGTTCTGAGAAATATGTTCAAGATCAACATATATTTTTTTTTTCGCTACCGCAAACTATACAGGGCTACATGTAAAACACCAGCAACCTCTTAAGGGGTCATTGTACTCATAATTATAAACAACTTTCACTATGAGAATAAAGTTGAAATCGCGAAAAAAAAATCAGCTGTTCTCTACATTTATGTTCTCATATCTTGTCAAAATGTAGGGAACAGCAGATTTTTTTTTCGCGATTTTAGGTTTGGTCCCATAGTAAAAGTTGTTCATAATACTGAGTATAATGACTCCTTAAGAGGTTGCTGGTGTTTTACAAATAACCCTTTATAATATAGATTTGGCAATTTTTTTGTTTAAGTCAAGTCTGCTTTTACCGTTTGCCTGTTGTCAGCGCCTTAAACTAAGTGATTCCACAAATGGAATGGATAAGACCTAACTTATTTCACTATTCTAGATTTATTTTGTCCCAGTCCCAAAGATATTTTTCACTTTTCAATTCAAACACTGAATACCTGAAATTCTATCTCTTGAAAAGAATTCGTCTAATCTTATAAAGAATTTCGATGAAATACGATTCTCTTTTACAGAAGTATTTTAATTTAATTTCAATAGAGTGTTTTATATTTCGAAATATAACTCCACCTGGCTTTTCAGGACTTTTTCGTGAATAATTGAGTTAAACAATTATTTAGAGACTATTAATTGACTTACCGATTTAAATTGCATTGCATTTTAGACAGAAGAGTATACTGACCTAGTTTATACTTCTTGAACATTATTTTATACCTTTGTTAGATTTTTTTATATGACGTGTGAAAGTGATTCCGATGGATCCCCGCGTCGAACCCAGATAAAAAAAGCGCGCAAATGTCGCAAATACCTTTTTCCAGAATAAACAATTTCATTTCATTTCGCTAGTCAGTATAAAATCTACCGTGGAGTGACGTCATGCCACAGTTTAACTCAATGTATTGCCGTAATCTTTTGAATAAGTAAAAAAAGAAAAAATACGTGTCCGATATTTTTTATTAATCTACCTGACGGACAAAGAAAAAACAACATCTCTATTGTATTTCACTGAGGCCAGTCTTCTGGGCACGTTTCCTGATGACAGTGATGCGGACAAGTACTTCGACGCCTAAGTCGACTAAAGGTCATCGCCTATTATAACAGCACCGCTCCAGCACTGCAGCGCCCCGGCACCGCCTCGAAAAATCTAGTCGTCAACGCGCCGTAAGCAAGGCTACGGCTAGTCGTCAACGCACCGGAAGCAAGGCGACGGCTAGTCGTCAACGCGCCGTAAGCAAGGCGACCGCTAGCCGCCGGCACGCCACCAGCGAGGTAACAGTTTATTGTTTATTCACAAGCAAGGTGTCACCGTGCGGCCGGCGAGGTGTCACCGCGCTTACGGCGAGGCGTCACCCCGCGACGGTGAGCGGTGACGGAGCTTGAAGCGCGCTGTGTCGGCCCGACGTGTGAAGGCTCGTGGGCCGCTCACTGCCTGCGAGCCGTCCACTATTCTGTATTGCCATCGTAAAATAGACTTTAATGGCAAATCCATTAAAGCTACCTTACTTAGAATCCTAACTTGAATGACAAGGTATTTGCCGTGACGGAGCCGTGCTGCTATAATGAGCGATGACCTTTACTGTGCGTTTGCACTGGCGAACATTCACAACAAAACAAAATCTCAATTTTCTGTCAATGTTCCATACAATGTTTGAGAGCAACTAGAGATTTCAACATGTTTTGTTGTGAATGTTTTGCCAGTGCATAGTAAGTGTTCTATTATTTTTGTATTTATTTGTATATTTAGTTAGTTAGTCATTTAATTTAGTGTTAGATTATATATTGTATATAAGATTTGTCATCTATGGTTATAATAAAAAGTAAATACTTTCACTGGACAAGTTTTCAATTTTTATTTACATTAAGGTACCATTCCGTAATCGACCGCAGGCGACAACTGAAGGCGAAGTGTCGCCGCAACACGACTGGTTTCTATGAGTTTCTATGAAATACCTTCCGTAGCTCAGTCCCACCCTACCCCTAGGGGTATGATGGGTCCGGAGTGATAGCTAGCGACACGTCGTTTGCATGCAGGTACGGGCGAGCGACAGGCGACACGTGTAGTCCGACCGCAGACCAGTAGTGGCGCCAATTCTATCTACAGACTGGAATACGGGCTGCTGCAGCCTGCGGTCGGGTTGAAATTTTGATTGCAGCGACATGACACCGCAACTTGTCGCCGCGCCTGACGCCGCGACTTGTCTCCGCGACCTGACGCGGTTGTTTTTTTTTTGTAGGTAGGAAATCATCAAATAACTTCTCCCGCTCTGGGTGGAGCGGGAGGGCGTGTCAGACTCGTACTGACTAAAACCCACCCGTGTTCAGTTGCCTGTACGTTGCCAGGGGCCACGGGCACCCCTTAGTACTTTCCTGCAACCCCGAATGTCGCAGTGACATGTCGCTTGCAGTCGCCTGCGGGCGGGTACGAAACAGTACCTTTACTCCCACAAATATTTGTACAACTCAATTAGTTTCTTTCTTAATTCAAATAAAGGTGTAGTTATAAATCAAATAAGATTAATGAAGTGTTCTCGAAAACAAATAAACGTATTTGCAATAAGGTTTAATTTCGTTAGCTTTTTAATATTTACCCTCGGGGCAGTTTATCAAATAGCAGCAAATAATAATGTCAGCAAGAATATATTTTTGCTAATAAAAATTGGATTCCTAATGGGGCAATAATTTTATTATTTTAGTAGAAAGAGAAATTCGGCATGAAATATAACAACATTAAGACTGTATTTGTTGGGTTATTAAAAGAGTAAGCTTATTTAGGCTGGTGATAAATCTAAATAAATGACATGGAAATAACAGCGTGAATTACGTGATCGTCTACCTGAAAAATTTACGTTTTGACTTGGCTTCACAACATGCTGTCGAGAAATATCTCTCAGGCATGCCGTTACGTTTTCTCACGATGTTTTCGTTCACCGTTCTTTGAATAAGTGATAAATTATACAATACGCACATGAATCCGAAAAGTCAGAGATGCGTGTCTTGGGTTCGAACTCAAGACCCATTACTTGGCAGTCCGACGCAACGGTCACAACACAAAGCTATCACTGATGTGGAAAAAAACAGACATTTTGACTTGATTGATCGTGCGACTATGTCATATTCATTATAAAAAAAAAAATTACAAAAAACATCAACCGACTTCAAAAAAAAACACTACAAAGTGAAAAATTTCTTTAATTTCGGAAGTCGATGTCTTTGGTTTTGAATTTTCTTTTTTTGCCAGCGACTTCAAAATAAAACTAATTTTTCACTTTGTAGTGTTTTTAGTGGTATGTACCTACCCTACACAAATTCGAATACCACTACTTATTATGCAAATAACAGTGACAGAAAGTTATCATCATCATCCACATAGACCTGAATCTCGGAAACGACTCCAGACTGCGTGAATTTTAGTATGCAGGGTTCCGGGGGTGATAATATAATAGGTTTCATTTTCAGAAAACGTACCAAAAAAAAAACCGGTACCCAGATATTACATGATTAGGTATTTGCAAAGCCTCACATAAATTGTTTCGAATATTAGATACATTAGATGCCTACGTTTATCATTGCGAACAGTATTCTCGTAATCATCTTTCCCACACGCAGGAAGTCCCACAACGCGGTTCATTCACTAGCCGGACACTCCGGACAGTAATCCAATTTCCCTTTATGTTCGTCATTTTTCCCAGAATCACTATACATCATGCTTATTCTATACATCAGAAGTCCTTTTTCGTCTAACATTTGCCCGGCTATCAATCTGACCAACATCACTTTTGAGGAAAAACTTACTATCAATTTATCTCATTCCCGATCCCGAAAGGAAAATGAAACGAGTGAAAAAAGGAGAGTGAAACGAAAATGAGTTTATTTTATTTCATGTTCCTGTGGCAGCATCTACATTGCCACATGCAATCACGCAAAATCCTGAATCGCGCAAGCACGGTTTACCGCGCGTCCAGTATATTGGGTGACTGGTAATTAGTGACATGTACGTAACTTTACTCATCATTATGAACAACTTTTACTATGGGACCAGACCTGAAATCACGAAAAAAAGATTTGCTATACCATACATTTTGACTAATTTTGTGAACATAGGGAACAGCTGTTTTTTTTTCGCGATTTCAGGTTTGGTCCCATAGTAAAAGTGGTTCATAATGATTAGTAAAGTCATGTGTTTAATAAGTATCGGTCACTAATTACCAGTCACCCTATAAATACAATGTCCCGACATCAATCTTCGGGCAGGTAGCCCACCAGACAACACCCGTCTGGTTGGAGGATCTGCCCTTTTCTATACAGGATGAGTGAACTTAACACCCTGTTCATCATACCTCTATATTTTTATGGAATAGTATAACCGACATCAATCGCTGGGCAGGTGCCCGGCAGACACCAAATCCGTCTGGTCGGAGGACCCTCCCTTTTCTTAAGAAGATGAACGAACTTTACACCCAGTTCCTCATAAACTATCCTTACAGTCTAATCGGAGGCTTAGCAGCTTACCAGGTTTTTACATGAAGCGACGTCCTGACCTCCACAATTCAGTAAACCCCTTGGTACTTGTATCTTGTAGACAGTCAGTCTTTCAGTATGGTTACACAAGTGTTTTTTATATTTCGTCTAGGGTTTGTAGTTTTGACCGCCGCCGCCGCGGACGTTCCAATAATTTGTCTTACAAATGCCGCTGATCCATAACTTCTTACAATATGAAGTGCAAAGTCGTATTTGACAATGACAGACTTGTGTATTGCGAAAACCCTCAAAATATATTCTTAGCTCAAACCGTCTCCCAGACTGTACCAACGAATTTACGTGCCCCCGATGCATAATAAATGGCCGCCAGCTATTTTAGGATTACATGCAGCTTAATTTCTGAGATCAATCGCGCCGCACAGAAATTCCCTTTGATGTAAGTTTTACAAAAAATGCAATAAACCCACCTACATAAGCATTTTTTAATAAACATTGTACTTACATAATACTTAAGTACCTCTTGAAAAATGCATTCATAAAGATATAAGCAGATAGTAGTGTTGTCACTGGCCCAAAATATGAGCTTTTTTGCGCAGTATCGCTGCACGTACTGATAAGCGGTTTAATACCGACTGTATATCACGAGGTTCGGTAACCCGAGCGAATAGGGGAAAAGGTTTTGGGGTTCCGTAGTTCCGATTGAAGTAAAGAGATACCTATGTTCAATATTGGACCCTAGCCCCGAAGAAAACAAAGCCATTAGTGTTGATGCTTTTGAAACCAACCAGACATTTATTAAAATTGTATATTTATAGACAGACTGAGAGCAGTGGTGGCCCAGTGGTAACGGCCCCGACTTACAAGTTGTAGGTCGTGGGTTCGAACCCAAGCAGGCGCTGTACTACAATAATTTCATCACCACTGCTCTCAAAACGGTGAAGGAAAACATCGTGAGGAAACCGGCATGTCTTAAAACCAAAAATTTGAAGACATGTGACATCTACCAACCCGCACTGGGCCCGCGTGGTAGATTACAGCCCACTCCCTCTCACAGAGAGGAGGCCTGTGTCCCAGCAGTGGGAACATTAATAGGCTGATGATGATGATTTATAGACAAAGGCTTTCAACAAAGAAAACTCTCGTGAACCTTGCAGTGTGATGATTATCACAGGCCGAAAAATCCTTATGCAATGGCTCCGTCAAATAGAACGCGTACTTAGCGCGCGTTATAGCGCTAGCCTGATGCCGCGCTATAGCGCCGAATTATGATGCACTAGGATCTAGGACGTACGTTTACTGTCACACAGAGCGTCGCGCTGGCACTAGCAATTACGCAACATTAGCGTTACGTGAATCGCTCTACTTAGCGCTCTTACACGCGCTAAGTACGCATTCTATTTGGCGAAGCCTTTATTCTTATTAAAAAAGTTTGGGCTAGATAGGTACATTGATTGCAGTGGTGTGACTACTACAGAATAATTAAGAACCGACGTATTACGCCTTTTCTCATAATTATAAAGAAGTTTGAAAGAAAAGAAAGAAAGGAAAATTGTTTATTCTTGTTTGTTTTTTTTTTTTTTGTTTGGACTATTTTTATCATTTGTTTGGACTACTATAATTAATGCTATAAGCGTGATGGCGATTTCAGAAAAAAAGGTCAATTATTTCGCTCATTAAAATTCAGACGAAAACTCACAATTACTCACAACGCCATGACAGAGTTAATGTACTGATCCTTTTCTTTTCATTTCATTCAACAGACCTTGAATTTTCTTCCATTTTCATTCAGGGTGCTTCATTATTTACATAACAGTCCTGTTGACTTAACATATTCTCCTCAGCTTCATAACTTAACCGCGTAACCAACATTGCAAGTAATGGCTTGTTCTAATCGTGATCATCGCAGTATTTCGCGTGACTTTGACTTTTACGAGTCTATTACTAACAGATAAATGCTCTTAATTACTTTTACTAAGTACTTTAATGCAGTGTTAACATTATTATTAAAAGCTTTATAGCTTTAACTATTTTAAGTTGGTAATACCTTAATGAAAGCTATTGCTGTTTTAGTCATTAATCTATACTAATCTTATAAAGCTAAAGAGGTTTTTTTGTTGCTTGTTTGTTAGAACGCGCTAATATCTGGCACTACAAGTCGGATTAAAGCAAATCTCTTGTACTTATTTGATAGCCCAATAGGGATGATGCCTGGGTCAAAAAAAAGAATTTCTATTTAGTCCGTCAGACAGAAAAAAAAAATTCGACACGTATTTTCGTTTTTTGCCACCGACTTCCGAAATTAAAGTTATTTTTCACTTTGTAGTGTTTTTTGGAAGTAGGTTGTTTTTTTTTTTTGATTTTTTTTTGATTTTTAACTTTTTAGTTGTGGTAGGTACCTACCCCGCACAAATTCGAATATCACTACTGATACTGATATGCAAATATCAGTGACAGGAAGTTATCATCATATCATCCATATAAACGAAGTGGGAAAAATACGTATTCTTGAAGCTAACTCAAAAAATGTCCAAGCAAAATTAATAAAATTTATATGGGATCAACTTGAAAGCATACCATTTCAAACAAAAAAAATATTTTCAAAATCGGTCCACAATTGACGGAGATATCGGTGGACATACATAAAAAAAAAAACATACGCGCTGAACATATAACCTCCTCCTTTTTGGAAGTCGGTTTAAAATATAAACAAACTTCCATTTCGTATTAAAAAAGACTTCCAAAAGTTGTTTTTAATACGAAACGGAAGTTCAAAACGGCGAAGGAAAACATCGCGAGAGAACCATGGGGCTGGCAAAAACCAAAAATTCAAAAACATGTGACATCTCCCGATCCGAACTGGGTCCGCGTGGTGAATTACAGCATTTACAGCCTAGTCCCTCTCGCAGAGAGACCTGTGTCCCAGCAGCGGTATTATGCATTGTCTAACTTACTCCCGACTTCCCGAGACGAACCAACCAACCAGTGTGTTAGATTGACTTTACTTCTGTAATTAATTTAACGAGATTTTTTGTTATTTTTCTATAACTAAATTAAATTTTTTATACGCACGTGTTTCTGTAGCAAAATAATATTTTTCTTCTTTCTTACAAAATACCTACGGAACCAAACCACCGCAGTAAGTCGCCATGACCCGTCATTGCAATGAGTGAATGAGACGAAATGAGGTGCTTAATAAGTTGCGAACCGCTACCGGAGTTGTACATACATGACGACATAATATTATCAAGCTATACAAATCTAGTATAAGCTACCTTGCATTGTATAGGCGTTCTGTACAATGAGAGTTCAGCTTACACTGGAAATGTCTCGCTTGATATTTCGTCGCGTGTACTTACGTTGTTTACGAGGGACGCATTACGCGTTCAATGAAGATTGCTCACTATTTTATGAAGGCGCTTTCTGCACTAAGAAAAAATTGTCGAGAGTTTTTTGGGTAAGTTATTAGTTTTGCTGTACTTTGTTCCATTTTTATGATGATTGATGTGATCTTGCGTCGGTGGTCTAGTGGTAGTAACCGACTGCTGTGCAAGGACCTAAGTTCGGTTCCCAACTCGGAAAAACAGCTTATTGGTTTCTCAGTAGCAGTCGGAGTCTCGATTTATGCCCGGTTCATGGCAATAGGATCACCTCATAACATAGGCCAGCTAACGAAATTTGGGTGTGCTACAGACTACCTATATTCTCCATTTCTCCTGCCTTTGCAAGGAATACAGGCTCAGCATAATTAGCCTATAATGTTCCCACTGCTGGGACACAGGCCTCCTCTCTTCGAGAGCAAGTGGGCTGTAATCTACCACGCGGGTTGGTAGATGTCACATGTCTTCTAATTTTTTGTTCTAGGACATGCCGGTTTCCTCACGATGTTTTCCTTCAACGTTTTGAGAGCAGTGGCGATGAAATTATATACCGAACACAATCATCTGTTTTAGTAATGAAGCCTTTACCTACTTCAAGTGCAAAGAGCCTGTCAACAAGTGATCAACATTTACACAAAGTAAAGCGCCTGCTTGGGTTCGAACCCGTGACATACAACTCTCAAGTCCGTCACCACTGCGCAGCGAGCATGGCGTACTGTGAGATAGCTTGAGTCACACATTTTATCACAATTTGGGCGATAAAACAGTTTTGTCACAAATGCTAGCACGGCGGCGTGAGATAATCTCTTGACTTGTGACATAACTTCTTGACGTTTATTTGGGATTCTATGTCTTATTTGCTACTATGGGCGCACCAATTTTGTCACAAATGCCACATAATGACAGTCGTCCATACGTCAAAAGTGAATTAGTTCACAACAAAATTTAAAGTTGTAAAACTGTATGAACCTGCACTATACAAAACGTATTATTTTATTAGGTCGCATATTCACTGATCATAGACATTTTAATATTTTAAATTTACTGTGTCACACTATGAAGTTAGCAACAAGAAAGGCATGTCGCACCTCAGATTTTATCACATGGTTGAACCGTGCTAGCATTTAAAACAAATTGTAAGACATGATAAAATTTATCATGTCTTGTCACAAACGTCTTGGGTACGCCCGTGTTAGCCCCGCTGGGCCACTATTGCTCAAATAAATACAGGCTTGATATTGTGTAATGTAATTTCCTAATTTCAGGAAAAAGAAAACAACTGTAAAACTTAATCTATATTTTTATTTACGCAGGTAAAGCAGGCCTTTTCAATTGTCTCTCAATTTGTCTGACACTTTTATTCCTAAATGTAGGTATAGCAAACAACGAGTACACCACACCAAACAGGTTTATACATGCAAATATATAGAACGTCGTATAGACTCCGACGTAATCTTCTATGTATTGGAACGTGTGTACGTGGAGGAGTTTTATTACTTGTGAATATGCGTAGATTGCTCCTATTAGCGTTGCTCTGATCTGAAAATAAATGAAAAATATTATTAGATGAGCTGTGGGCTAAAATATCAATGATTGGGTCCCATTAAGACGCAGATATATGTCAGTGTGTGCAGTATGTGCAGTGAGCTTGAGTGGTTAGCTTGCGTATTCTGTATGTACTGAGCTCACGCAATGCGTCGTACGTCCAGCCAGTAATAGGACTCGCCTATCAAGAAGCGCAGTCCTAAATTAGACGCATTATTAATCTATTATACATAAAACAAACGGTATTTTAAAACACGTATACTAAAAGATCAGTAATTAAATTATTTTTAAAATGGTGAAGGTTTTTAGAAAAATACGCTTGATAGATTTTGCGTGATTCTAAGTTTTTTTCATACATATCTTTGTAAATTTATTTCACTACGTAATATAAACATAATCTAAAATATTCCTATATAAAGTTATTACGAAAATGCTCTTATTTAAAAAAAAAAAATCCAAATCATTAACACTACTCATTTAGACGTGATCTTCAGTATAAAATCATTAATAGTCGGTTAGTGTCGCCTTAAATGCTAGGCGACATTGCGGCAGACCAAGACCAAGATGAAGAGGCACACTTGACTCCTACCGTAGGGACTGGCCCAGAGAATGGACAGATGTGTGTGGAAAAGAGAAAGAAAGGCCTTTGCCCAGCAGTGGGACACTATGGGCTAAATAGAATAGAATTATAAGAAACTAGCTGCGCCCCACGGGTTCACCCGCATAAGTCTCGATACTGTGACAATATCGGAATTATAGTACTTACTATGCTAGCTAATTATTATACTATTTCTTCTCTTTAATTTCATCCTAATCCATTCAGCCGTTTTAGAATGGAAGCAAACAAATCAACAAACTCACTTTTTTTGTTAAGAAGCTTAATGGGAAAGGCATGTCTTTTCTTTCTGTTAAGCTCAAACTCAAAGCATTTATTTCAAATAAACCAATTACAGGTACTTTTGAATTGTCAAGGGGTCAGTCAGTCAGAAAGATGAAGCTAGTTGGTAAGGTATTGTATTGTCAAACAGCGTAATTTGCGATGCTCAAAATAATAAAATTAAAACTTTTGCATAATATTTGGAGTCGCCTATTTTGTATCAAAAGCAAGTCAAATTTTTGGCAATTCACGGTAAGCGCCTTAATAACTAATTTGGCCACAACCTCTTCACCGATTTTAATATTCATATTTTTCAATAATTTTAAAATTCAATCTTCTGCTTGCCCTCTTCTTCCTCCTGGATTGCTGTTCTTGACAGGTCTTTAACGATTTCATTACTTTTGCATTTACTATGAAATACAACATTGTGGAATACAACAATCAAATATGGAGAAATGAATCGTTGCAAACATGATGCAGTTCCGATTCCGACACAACAATACAGGAAAACGTCTTAACTACCTTACAATACCAATACCTCAAAATACAATACAATAATACAATGTGGTGGAAGCTGAATAATATCCACAGCATTTCTAAGGCCTAACACAAATGTGCCAGTTTGAACAAGCCAGGTCGAACCTGTGTCAGTTTGGCGTGACTGAATGCGTATAACCTGACATAATGCGGATACACAAGAGGGCGAGAATGTTTGGTTTAAAGGCCATTACCATGCATGGCCAATTCTATCGTCCGATCCGTCAGATCTGCCCTAAATCCGTGTCATGCTGGACCGATTATTATTAGAAGTAAATCGTTGAAATTAAACAGGTTGATCGTTTTGTATACCCTCATCAGTTCAGACCGATCTGAATTTGATTCGTCTGTTCATATCTATACATCTATACATAATAAATAAAATTGAAGTCAGTCTGTTTGTAATGTCAAAATATCAGCTTTTTAGTAAATGCATATGAAAGTATATATACGATCCATACAACAAAAAAACAATTTTTTTGTCTGTCTGTCTGTCTGTTCCAGGTAATCTCCGAAACGGTTGGACCGATTTTGACGGGACTGTCACTATTAGATAGCTGAGGCCACTAAGCGTTAAACAGGCTACTTTTTATTCCGATATTCCCACAGGAACATTGGGATTAAAAGGAAAAACTCATTTACGAGGTTGAAACCGCGGGACGCAGCTAGTTGATCTATAAGAGGAAGACGTAGCGTTGGAAAGGCTCCTACAAGATGGACCGATGACCTGGTGAAAGCCGCTGGATGCGAGAAGCACAGAACCGACCTGGGTGCTTTGGGGGAGAGGGGGGCTATGTCCAGCAGTGGACGTCTTTCGATTGAAATGATGATGATGATGATATTGATCTCTAGTATGTTATCGTAATCGCCAATCCTTCGTCACACAAAATACCGGTAGGGATTTTTAAAGCTGGGACAAAACTGAAGGTAGAACTGATGGTGAGAGGTAGCCTTACGAAACAAAAAGGCAGTACACCGATGCATACAAACAATTTCGCGGTGACCCGGATCAATGGAACATATTTTTAAAATACTGGGAATTTTTCAATCAACGTCGGATCTGGCAGTTACATATTCTTAAAATTCCCTTAGAAAGAGAACTTGTATGGCTTACTTCGCTATAATAACTTCGAACTCCATTTCAATTGTGTAATTTTTCTATGCGTATTACATTTGTGTTTAGATAAAATTGTTAGGATTCTTCTATGCTTTGTGCGACGACTATGTAAAATAGTTAGCAGATTTTTTTTAAACTTATTCGTACTCTTTCTTTAGGTATTTAAGAGTCAAAGGAAGGATGTCATTTTCGTTACTATTAAGAGCGTGCATTCTAAAATTATACATTATTTTCTTTATTACACGCTATTTGTAACATTGTCCACTTTCAGAATGCATGCAAGATGCTATCTCTCCTTGTTGCACTAAGCGTTGTCATTAGTGCACGCATTAGCATATCCACGATCCTAATGTTACAACTGTTACTAGACATCTAGGGGCCAAGTCTACTAATTTACAAACGTTATGGTCTCTCGATGGTTTTGACAGATTTGTCATACAAATTCTGTCAAAAACTCACCATCGAGAAACTATTCTGACGTTTGTAAATTAGTAGACTTGACCCCCTGAAGTCCGACAATGTAGCTAATGTTTCGAGTGATGTTTAGGTCCTAAGAGTAGTAGAAAACCAAAGAAATTATGGAATGCATCCTTTTTATTCTTGAAATTTATGTTGTACTGCTAAATGGAGGAAATTAATAATAGTCCAGACCGAATTTCGGCCTTGGCGACCAATCTCAGCTTAGAAAATATAGTGCACAAGTGTATGCGCAGACACAGGTGCACTCTCTCTTCCCTCACTCACATAGTCCCATGGCACGACCATCTGACACGACCGGAGAGAGATCATGCGCAAGGCCAACGGCTTAACGTGCTTTCCGAGGCACAGTGGTATCACACCGTCAACTTCCAAAGTCCGGGCTGTTACTAAGAAAGCTGTCCTAAAGGAAAACCCTATAACACTTTGCCCGACCCGAGACGACGAAACCAAAGGCAGGAGAATGATAATGATGGGTCGAGAATAACCCTACAAATCACGAAGGTCATAACGGTCATAGAAAATTCTTAATCCTCACCTCTAAATTAAATATCTCCACCATAATCACGAGAGGCAGGCCCCACGCTACACCGTAGGCGAAGACTATGATTCCTAGCGCGATGACAGGCAGCCATCTTAGTGACGTCACTGTCAGATCAGCTTGTGTGTATACGGCTAGTACTCCTATTGCTACTGTCATTGTGACGAAGCTCGCGGTGAGGAGATGCTGAAAGGAGAACAGAAAGTCAAAGTCAAGACAAACTTTTAGGCACTTTTGAACGTCAAAATAAACAAAGAAATAGAATTAATTCTAGTCACCCCTTCCAAAAGGTAGGTTTCGTATGGAGAAGAATAGGCAAGAAAATTGTTTGAGAATGGTAAAACAAAAGATTGCGACTTTGATCTGTGCCGGTTGAAAATGATGATTTTTTTAATTATAATTCTATAAATTAATATAATATTTGATACAATTCTTATTTAGATCAACATACAACCTGATACTGACCTGCAAATTGCAAAAAAACTTAAGAAAAAGGAAGGGTTTTTGAAAATTCATCCTTAATTATGGAATGTAAGTTTGGATGGAAGTTCGATATTTTTGGTGACGGGAAATCTTAGAAGTAGTATGTTCTTACCTTTCTCTCCACAACCATACAGCATAGCCAACAGAAGGCACTACCAGCTAACAGAGTACTCAGAACCAGCGTGCTTTCAGGGTCGACAGACACCCTGAGCTGCATCAACGTCTTCTGCTGGTCCAGGAACAGGATGCTCCCGCATAATACTGTTAGAGTGTACAGGGTAATTCCTATTTTTGTGCCGTCCAACCAGATTTTATTTCTCCCTGAAAAGAAAAGGGTTTGTTTTACATACAATTGTTATATAAACTCACGCTTTCTTCACATGGGGTTAGCAGAAACTATAGAAAGCCAGCTAGATACTTAGAAAATAATAGGAGCGAGGAAGCTTTGAAAGACCTTAGCTTATCAGTTTTCTGAACTAAATCTAATATTATTGAAGTGAATACTTATTTAGCGGCGCTGTGCTCTTTTTTGGGATGGGTAAAAATTGTTAAGAACGTGACCGTAAGATCCGTTGCCTTGCAACCGACAAAGTAAATATCAAAATAAATAGTCTTTGACATTACGTAAAGATTGAGAGGCAAGAACTTTTTTTACCCATTGGATATTGATGGGTAAAAAATAGCAGTCAAAACATACTTCATGAAAAGTGTTTAAATAAATTGTTTATTTTTGTTAGACTATATTTTGATAATAAATAAATATATTATTAGTATAAAAGTACTTTTATACTAATAAATAAAGCAATTCGTGCGAAATTATTCCCTAACCATTCCAAAATATTCAAAATTGCACAACGTTAATGTTCAAGTTTTCACTTCTGCCCCGTTGTTTTTTTATATTAGTAAATCGTCAGTATAATAACGCTCTGAAACAATAGACGCGAGGAGTCAAGTCTACGAGATTCGACTCGACGATTTTCCAGCGTGTTTCCAGCAAAGCAATTTGTTAACGTGCTCTCCGCGGGTGCGAAGCGAGCTAGTGACCACGTGACGTATTCGTTTTCACAATATTATACTCGTACACCTTCTTGTCTCGCTCTCTCTTGTGCACTAAGGTCAATAGCTCTTGTTTCGCAAACGCAGCGAAGTCGTTGTGCACACGTGGCGTGCTCGCTACGCACACACAGCGAGCTCGTTAAACAATCGCCTAGCTGGAAGCATGCTCGCAAATTTCCAGTGTGAGGGCCATAGCCCTTAATGAAAAGGAAATCACGCGACTATGTCACCTCCATACAAGTTAGTTCGACCAATCGTCCCACATGTCGTGCGGGGTTGAAGTTGTCTAACGGCTGAACCCAATAACCTATTTTCAGTACCTACTTAAAAGACATCGCTATTGATGGTAGACAGTATAATAATTCTGTCTGTCATTGAATGGCGTCCCACAATTCCGTAAGCGCGGTGCCACACGGGCGTTGTCTGTGCGTTGCGTTGGCGCTGCGTCGTTCTACATAATAAATCTGAACGACATACCACACGATGCGTTAAAATGACGGACGGCGACGTAAAGCACGCGCAATGCACAAGGATAGGAGGGAGACGAAGTGGGGAAGGGAGCTGCGTTGAAAAGACGGAGCGGCAGCGCAGTATTTAATAGCATATCGAAGGTGACAGCGTGGCGCCGACGCACCGCTTGTGTGGCATTGACGCTGCGACGACGCAACGCATTGGCAACGCTCGTGTGGCATCGCTCTAAGGTCCATAATCTCGGACAGATTATTGGATCGTAACGTAAAACCATAGATAGAATCGTTTTTCTATGTCCAGTATGCAAAACTGGTGATAGATAGGTTATTGGGCTCGGCCGTAAATGAGCAATATTTTATTATACTTACAGACAGTGCAAACAGTAAGTTTCCCCTTCGCTTTCGCTTTATCACTTTCATCTTTCAGATTGGATATTTCTTTTGATATGTAAGGATCATCCTCCGCCAACCGGGTGATCTTTGATAAATTTCTTCGTGCGTTCTGAAATGATACAAATTCTTTTGTTAAGGTTGGATAGGATAACTAGCGACCTGCTCCTCCTTCTCACGGTTTTTTACGAATTGACAAAACATCGAGATTTCTTAGGTAAACGTAACTTTAATATTTAACGTATTATACAAAAATCACAAATCCAAACTCCGGGCTGCTATAACTGAGAAATTCCCTATAGAAAAACCTAATAACACTTTGCCTGACCCGGGAATCGAACCCAGGACTTCATGCTCAGCTGTAGCGCTGGCGACCACTGGACCAAAGATGTAGTCTTCATTTTCAAATAATGTTCAGTAAGTAAACAGTATTTTGTACGAAACCTATTTTAAAGTCAACGTTAACGCTACTAAACAATAAAATATGATTTCCCGAAGGACAGCATATAGACTGTTACCGCTTTGTTTCATAACCAGGAACTCGCCACGGCAATATGTTACAGACTAAGAAACGGTATGCATGGTTGCACTGCACAATATAACCATTTTAGCAAAGCAGGCTTTAAAACAGAGTTTAAGTTGAGGGAATAGAATAGAATATATTTATTTGCATTAACACATTGCTCAATAATGGAAATGTAGTGTTCTATTTTGACGGAATTTTGTGACTAAGTCTTAAAAAAACTTATAGTTAAAGGGTCTTTAATTTACACTATAAGGTAGGTACCCAAAGCCCCAAAGGTACCCAGAATACCAGCGCTGCGGTATTTATTTTATTAATTTCGCAGCATATGCTGAGATAGTGGCCTTTTTGGCCTGTTTTAATTCTTATTTTGGTTTAATCGAACTCTTTTTATCGTTAGTTTTTGACGCTCCTTTTAGTTTTTTTTTGTGAGGTTTGCATTTCCTGTGCGTGTCCCAAATAAAATATTTTTCTTTCTTTCTTTCAAAGATTTTCAAATTTTTTCTTGTATTTCATCGTTTTGACATATAAATAAATGGATAATGTATACAAAATATTGTTAAACATTTTAAAAGAGTAACGGTGGAGTTTCCTGCCCATTCTTCTCCATACGAAACAACCTTTTGGAAGGGGCGACTAGAATCAATTCTATTTTTTTTGTTTGTAATTTTGACGTTCAAAAGTGCTTACTTGGAATAAATTATTTGACTTTGACTTTGATGAGCGTGCTGACGAGCTAATACATAATTATGTAGTTACAGGCTGAATACTATGTCAGTCAAAAGCAATACAAGGCTCGATTTAAAAGGAAGAACATTTTGTAAATAGATTAGTTTAGAAATGTAGTTCGTGCTACACCTTACTGCTACAGTGTCAGGGATAAGCTAAAATGTACATAGCCTTACATGTCCACGCCTCAGCTTGAACCCGACACGATCCAGTATAATCTATCATCCTTTTGGATAGGTACCGGTAAACCAGACGGGCTAACATGCACGTGGGATGGTAGGACACAATTTTGCCATTATCTCTAGGTATATTTTTTGCGCTGCTCCGACAATATCAGACACTTTTTGTTCATTTTTGCCTTTCATTCAGCGTCTTTCACTCGAAGTCTGAACATAAAATAAATGAAAATTGATTTTTCATTATAACCAATGATTGGAGTAGGTAGATTGATTTTTGGTAGGTACTTGTATCATAAATACACACAGAAAGAATAACATGGATAAGCCATTTTTCCGGAAAGTAATTCCGGTATTTCCGGATTAAATAAAATAATAATATTGTTTATGTTGGTAGTGATATTATTACTACCTAAGTACCTACTCAATTCAAAATTTAAAGGAAGGTATCAAAACTAAATTAATTTATTATTTATCTGTTGAATAATAAATAAAATCGAATTCCGATCGAAGCATTAATATTTTTTTTAAATTGTTGCACTTAAATTTCAATATTTTCATAGTGGTTCCGGAGGAGTGTCCATTATATACGTTTCGGATCAATGACCCAATTCAATCTACCTACTCCGATCATTGATTATAACCGATTCAACGATGTTGGATTTCGTGACTCGGCTATCGAATGATTGAAAAGCAAATGAAAGAAGCAGATGAACGTTCTTTCCTATATATAGTACATTACTGTCGAGGCCCGCAATCAATGCCTAATTGCGGCCAAGGCTTGTATAGTACTTTTCTCAAACAATGCGAAATTCAAACCAAGTAAATTATTCATAAATTCCAGAATCAATGACGAACAAAGAAAATTTTTCACGCGCCAATAGGGTCATTTGTTTCTTCACAGCTCTATTTGCTAAGCCAGTTCGAAATTTAAATAAAATCTTTGATAAATTACCTCCTTGGTTGCCATGTGTTGAAGTGAAAAGTTATTATAGTTCCATTTTTAAATAACAGGACAGATAATTATGAGTTATCATAGTAATTTATTTGGCCGCTAAACAGATATGGATTTTCATACTAAGATTACCGCCCTGAGGTACGCTTGTTTTTGACTCGAGTTATCTCGAAAAAGGTTGTCAAAATAATGTTCGAATTTCCAAGCATGTTTGAGAAGACTTTTTTGGTGTCATCTGAACGTGGAATAAAACAAAAATTAACCTGTCTGATATCTGCTTTTCGGTGATGACAATGATGCACGCTTACCTAGAATCCCAAATATCGGGAAATATAAACTCCAGGGAGGTGTTCCATTCCTAAGACCGCTTGAACACTGTACACGGATATTTTTACTGCCTAGATTCGAAATCTGCCACCATGAATCATTACTTTCATGTTCACGTGTTTGAATATCGAACCGACCGTACAATTTTGTGTGGTGCCACAGATTAGTTAATACAGATGGGACACTGCGCAAAATCATTTAAATAAAAGCGACTCTTGCTGTGGCACAATAAAGGGTAATTCAGGTCGCACAGCGGTAATCACCTACAGTTATTAGTTAGAAGTTCCTCTCCTTCTATCGCGTGACTCTTAGATCTTCTGACTACGGTACACTTACTGAATTGGCCCAGCAAGCCAGGACCGCCGTGTACTTGTAGCTTCAAACCTAAACTGCGGATTGTCCCATCTGTATTAATCTGTGGTAGAGCACAAGTGGCCTAAGTTAGAGATAGACGCAAAGAACCTTACCTATACAAAACTACAACAAATTGCTTTTTATTTATAGGTATCTATCGTACTAAATAATGCCATTAACATCCTTAAAATAAGGCTATTTATAATCAATGCAACACAGTGAACTTCTAACAAGAATGTCGTAACTGCAGCGAGCTCTGTTTTATTCCGAACACGTATTTAATCGACTGTATTGAAGTTTCAATAAAACTAGATCATTGGAATTGTATTTATTTGTATTGTTTCCAATTGCTTTGCTTTGTTGAAGATTTTAAAATTGTTTATTTTGATGTATCGTTGCAAATGCTTCTTGTAAATAATGGAATAATTGTATTTACTTATTTTTTCTGAGCGCAATGGTTTAATCGGGGAATTAATAAAATTGTGATGTTTGTTTTCGCCACAAAACTTTACTGCATAAAACTCCAAATGTGCCAATTGCCGAATACGTATTTTTGGAGTTGTCGATCCGCCCACAAATAAATTAACTTCATGCGAATTTCCTCTGTGAGCAGTGGTGGCCCAGTGGTAACGGCCCCGACTTACGAGTTGTAGGTCGTGGGTTCGAACCCAAGCGGTCGCTTTACTTTGTGTAAATAATTTCATCACCACTGCTCTCAAAACGGTGAAGGAAAACATCGTGAGGAAACCGGCATGTCTTAGAACCAAAAAATTCGAAGACATGTGACATCTACCAACTCGCATTGGGCCCGCGTGGTAGATTACAGCCCACTCCCTCTCACAGAGAGGAGGCCTGTGTCCCAGCAGTGGGAACATTAATAGGCTGATGATGATGATGATGAATTTCCTCAAGAAAAAATTATAATTCGATTTCGGGCGAGTTAATTTCGTATCAATCAATTACTCTAATTAACTCCTTGTTATCATAATAATTATACTACCAGAATGTCCTAAAAACATTGTTACGTTTAAAATAATCTCATAAATGTCATCAACCGATAAAATATCATTACTGTATTGTATGTACCTATTAATGATAATTTTATTTGCAAAACACATTACTGGTAAAACTCACATGCCGTCTTACAATGATATATTTATTCAGCTTGTTTACAAATGTTCACATCGCTCATTCTTTGCAAGATATTTTTTATCAAAGTATTGACAGCACAGAAGTAATTTTCCTGAAACTAAAAATACTATTCCTCAATATCACATGATTGTGTTAATTATTTAATTTAGACCTTGCACGCTAAGTGGCAAGTCGTTACCCTACAGTTACCTTTTGGCATAAGACGAATGTCAATCACATTTTTTATAGTTCTATGATTTGTTATTATTGAAGTACAAGCCACTAACTAATGAGAGTAGTGGTAACGACCAGCTTAAAAGTTGGTGGTGGTTATGTCGGGGGTCAGCTTCCAGTATAAACGGATACAACTGAATACCAGTATTTTACATGAAGCGACTGCCTATCTGACCTCAACAGCCCAGTTACTGGCTAACACGATGCTCCTACGGTAAGACTGGTTGACAGACTTTCGGGTTTCTGACGACCCGTAACGACTGTCAAAGATTCACGAATAACAGCCGGGACCAACGGTTCCGAGGCACGACGGGGGGTGGTCACCCAACCACGGATGGATCGACCCGTGCGGCTGTTGTTAAGGTTACTTTGTGTTATTTACTTAGACAAAATCAAAGTCAAAGTCAAATTTCATTTAGGCACATAAAGGGACTTCTGAACATCAAGAATTTACAAAAAAAAAAAAAAGTTTGTCGCCCCTTCCAAAAGGTTGTAGTCGTATGGAGAAGAATGGGCAAGAAACTCCACCGCAACCACACCACTTTTTTCTTCAAAACGGTGAACATGTTGTAGAAACAAAAATTCGAAGACATAAATGACATTCTGACCACCGACCCGCACAGGGCCGCCGCCGCCGCTGCGAATTTTCGCTGGCCCTCCCCTCTCACAGAGAGGAGGTATATGCTGTATCCCAGCAGTGAGAACATTATAGGCTGATTATGCTATGCTTATAACTTATGCTACGGTAGTACCTATTGAAGTTACTTTAGTCATCTATTTCAATTTCTACATAATTAGGTATAATTAGTGAAGTTTTAATCGAGCAGTGTCTTTTCCATCTTTTCTCAGTAGCAGCCCGGAGTCTGGAATTTGTGCCCGATGGTTTATTCTTATTCTTATTTCTACTCTCTATCAAACTCAAACTCAAAGTATTTATTTTAAAATTTAAGAACTTTGAATTCGTTATGGATCTAACTTCTAACTTTCTATCTTGTTCTTGTACTTCGTTACGCTCTTGACAGAGCGGTCGTGGTCACAATGAATTGTGTCCAATCGCACGTGTTGTCGTTGCGCACCTCACGATCTCCCTACATCTGGTTCTGTTACATTTAAACCATTTACAGGCACTTTTGAATTTTCTAAGAGTCGGTCAGTTAGTCAGAAAGTTGAAGCTATTTATGATGGTGTAGTATGACTTTGGACTTATATATGTCGCAGGCATATTGTATGATTCGTCATTTTACAAACGGCGCCGTCCGTTTACAAACGCTTACGGTTTTGCAAAATGCCTAAGGCAAATTGGCAACTCATTCAATTGTTATAATTCCGACATTCATTGTTATTGTAGGGTGACCATCACAAAAACACAGCTTGTACAAATCAGATATTATTCGAGTAATCAGGTAACTACCTACGAAGACTTAAGTAAGAGTAAATTATAATTATGTGCTTAATAATTTAGAGGTATGAGGAACAGGGTGTAAAGTTCACTCACCCACCAGGCGACCGAGGAGTCTCCGACCAGGCGGGTGTTGTGTCTGGCGGGCAACTGCCCGAAAGTTGATATCGGATATTCCTATTATATGTCGTTCGCGCGGTAAACTTTAATTGCACGATGCAAGATTTGTGTGACGTCATGTCTTTGATGCGTCCGTCGTTCATATGTGACGGTGTAACCGCTACAGGTACTTGTAAAGTATTTAAGTAAAAAAAACACTGTCATACTTTTTGTACCAATAATATTCCGCATTAGTCCTCGACCACCAGATTCCATGAACCCCTGAGCGATTTTTACGTGCCGGATAAACTCAAAAACTTTGTCCACGGCATTTTCACTGTTCCCGTTCGTGAATCGTAAAATTTTCTCTCTTTTGTCTTTAAAATATAAGTTTCTTTGTGACTAGGCAATTTACAATTTGCCTTATGCGTTTTGCAAAACCGCAAGCCTTTGTAAACGGACGGCGCCGTTTGTAAAATGACGAATCATACAATATGCCTGCGACATATATAACTGGCGAAATGTGAACTGTAGGTACACCTCTACCTAAGTCTTCGGGGAAACAAGGTGTGATGTTAGGTTATGTTATGTAAGGTTTAGTCACTTATAATTATGAAGTTATGAGTCATTATGTAAATCCTTTGTGGTGGGATGTTGTAAAATACGTTTCATAGTTTATGTAACGCGTGTAGGAAACAGCGTCTTCCTGTCTTCAATATCAACAAACTGCGGTTACACATCCGTCTACAAAATATAATTTATGATTTCCAGATTCTTCGACCTGGCATATCGCACGCCTATATTCCCAAAAGGGCTAGGCAGAGAGAGTCCCATGTAATAGATGATAAACGAGCGTATTGTCATTAGCCAGTTAAAAATTCAATCTACGGGCTGGTATTAAGAAATTCTTATGTGGATCCGCGGGCTACAACTGCCCGCGAAAGTCAAATTTTCTTACGTTTTTTGCAATTTGCGGGTCAGTGTCAGGTTGTATCTTGATCAAAATATGATTCGCAACTATAACAGATAAGTATTTACAGAATTATAATAATTAGAATCATTAATACCTATATCTCTCTAAGATAGATTTGTTTCATAAGAACAAAATCTCTTATGGAAAACTTCGGAAAGAAATGGCTCCACCTTAAATTAATGTGCGTAGTTAATTGACTCAGGCGTGACTTTGCAGTTATCCATGATAAATACAATAGACGTATAACTAGTAACCTAATCCGCTAATCTGTTCTTCAAGAGTCCTAATCAACTGAGAAGTGCTTTGCGTTCGGCGCTTGTCATGGCAACACGTCGTTTCCGGGTTTGCAACAAGTCAACCGTCATCCTGAGGATGCCTCGTTGACAGGTGAAACACGTGTCCATTTCTTACAGGGTTCTTTAGGACTCTCTAAGAATTGATAAGCGGATTAGGTTACTAAATATAATAATTATGTAAAAGAAAAGAAAAAGAAAGAAAATAAATTTATTTGACTCAGGCTAAGGCACACAATATTCACACAAAAAAAAACAGAATAATCAAATAAAAAAATAACAATAGTACCGTGTGCCTCACGGCTGTGCCAAATAGGCCCAGTTCAGCATAAATGCCAGACAACTAGTGTCTGACGCTGGTTTTCAACTGAACCTTATGTTATGAGGATGTCCTACGGATGTAAATCAGTTTTATAGTGTGTATGTGTTTTGTATTTAATAAAAATAGATAGTTAAGTGTAGAAAATAATATTGAACTCGATTAGTTTTTTTTTAATAATAATTATCGATAATTAGGCATAATATAATATAGTACTGTATAAGGAAAGAAATAAACTGGTATGGTTGCACAAGAAACAACAGGCGGTCGTCAATAAATAATAGATAACCACATCATGGATTCATTAGCAATGAAACATTCAAATTAATCATGTCTAGCTTCCGTTGCGCATCTATGAGGTACTGCCGGAGGCATCTTCTAAATGTGTCGATCGTGTTAATAGATCGAATAGGTGGTAGCAGGTTATTCCACACCTTGGAAGCCGCATAACGGAAGCTACCTCTAAAAGCGGCTGTACTATGCGAGTGGGTCGAGAGTTTCTGCGAGCATTGCCTTCTCCCACATTCTCGTTTACTCGCTATCCAACTCAACTTGTCATACAGGTAGTCCGGTTTTTGGTATTTAACTATACCGAATAGAAGGCAAGCCAAGTGTAATTTGCGTCTGGACTTCATTTTTAGTGTAAAATGCTGGTGGTAAAGGTGGTGAAAGGTGTTACATGGCTTCTGCGAGGGATATTATAACAAAACCGAGCACAAGCGTTTGTTATGTCGTCTATTGTATTTTTTAATGTGCGTCTTATTTTTCCATAATAAACAAATTGTTCTTTCTTTCTTACGTTATGGTCAAACCCAATAACGCTTTGTTCGACCTGGAGATCAAACTCAAGGCCCCACGTTCAGCAGTCTCGTTATTGCATTTTTCTAACCTTTTTCTTCCGCGGTTGATAGGTGGTACTAGATTATTAAAAAAAATTAAAAAAACCGGCCAAGTGCGAGTCGTACTCGCACACGAAGGGTTCCGTACCTACCCTATTAAGATCGAACAAACAAACGCTGAAAAAAACACGTATCTTGTATGGGAAGGAACCCCCTTTAATTATTATGTCAATTTAATTTTTATTATTTTCTGTTATTGCAGCAATAGAAACACACAATCTGTGAAAATTTCAGTCTGTCTATCTATTTATCTATTACGGTTCTGTCTATCTATTACGGTTCATGAGATATAGCCCGCTGACAGCCAGACGGACAGCGGAGGCTTAGTAATACGGTTCCATATGGAACCTTTCGGGAACGGAACACTAAAAAGAGACTAAAATTTATCCATGATCTAACAAAACTAAAACCACACTCACCTCATATTTCTTCACCATCACCAAATAGCTTGGACTTTCCACCATCACCATGATGGACAGAAACTGGACCATCACCAATGCCAACATCAGATACAGTCGCACTTCCATAGCTATCATTTTTGTCATGTACCCTGCAGTCGTCATCACCATTAAAAGGGGGACGGAGAACCCTCGTAGTGTGGTGATTTCTCTTATGTAGATTGGTAGAATTGTGAATAGTCCTCCTGAAGATATTCCGGCCAGGACGTGGAGTATAATTTCGATGTTGTAAATGTTCTTTTTGTTGAGCAAGAAGTGGGGGACTAGGGATATCTGGAAAGAAACAAAAGTCGCTTAAAAAATAAAAAAAACAATTTCAGAAATGATTCCTCTGGTCATCAGGGCTTAATCAAATATCAACTAGTATTTTGGTCTGGTTGTCTATATTTCAAAATATTAATAGAATTAAAAAATATTAAAAGTTATTAATTAATATTTTTAGATCTGCTTGTTTATTGTTTAAAACCCTTCGGGCTAAATCTAACTAATATAATTATAATTAATGAAAACATGCAGTATCTACAAAGTTCACCAAAGTATTCATGTTTCAATTTAGATTCCAATAAAGTAGCATCGTTATTTTCGAAAATAAATCTATTAATTATTAAGCTATACAAATTTTTGTGTTAAAAGCCTAAGTTTGCTCGGCAATTATTTCAAAATTGAATATTTTATTCTTCATTAACAAAATTTTGACAACTTCATTGTAAAAGTCAATTTTGAAAGCATCTTTTTAATTACTATATCTTTTTTTGCAGCTCTTGGCTTCATCTCACCTGATGGTAAGTGATGTTCAGGCCTAAGGTGGAACCGACCCAGAATCCTCAACCACAGAGGAACCAACTATCTTATTTTTGTAGTCAAATAAAATACTTTTTATAAAACAAAGGCAGAGTCGCGCCCAAAACAAAGTCGGCAATAAACATTGCCGTTAATAGCTCCATAAAATGAACTAGCTATTCAATGCTAATTGAATTTGTTAATTTAATGATCGCCATTGAACGGCCTTTGATCTCTAGGGGGTTTGTTACTCTGTGTCCCTTGTCTATAGTTTAGTGAGAATGCAGATTTGTTTTACGTATGTTAACCGGTCGATGCCGGCGGGCTGGTAGATGTCACATCTCTTCGAATTTTGTGGTCCACGGACATGCCGGTTTCCTCACAATGTTTTCCTTCACCGTTTTGAGAGCAATATGTGATGAAATAATTTACACATGGCAAAGCAGCCGTCAGGGTTCGAACCTACGACCTACAACTCTAAGTCGCGGCCGTTACCACTGGGTCACCACTGCTCTCAACCTTCAACACCATCTATCAGCCATTGATTAAAAGCAATTAAGGTACCAATCTACGTTAATAACAATTATAGGAAACCGACCATCGTGGATTGCATTACTAATACGCTGACAGAACTTTAAGTGGATTATGACGAGTAGATTGAATGCAGCCATGCATACTGTGTTCGTTAATCAGTTTGCAAAGTATACATCAAGCATCATAGAACTACTTATATGATGCTTGATGTATGTCGACTCTACAGTCGACTGCACGTCGTTGGTAACGGTTTGACCTTAAGCTGACCTAGCGTACTAACTACGCTAGGTCAGCTTTAAGTTACCACAGATTAATACAGATAGTTCACTCTGCAAAATCATTTAAATAAAGAGCGACACTTGCTACGACACAGTAAAGTGCAATTCAGGTCGCAGAGCTCTAATTACCTACAGTTATATTCGCCCAAAAGTTGCCTCTCTTTGTATCCTATAACTCTTTAGTGGGTGATGGATACGCGAACTTAAAGTCCGCGGTTTTTAAGTTCGCTATCTTACTCACACTGAAGTGAAGCTTGCTCACACTGTTGTCTGTGATAGACGTACGAAACTACGAACCAAGGCGGGCTACGAGCAAAATTTCAAACCTCTTGGATCGCCGACGAACTTACTCGGCGGTTTTAAAGTGCGTACTTAGTATGACACACGGGCGAGTAAGGTCGCCGAGCCATAAGACCGCGTACTTGCTCGCACATCTATCCCCTCTTTTAGATCTTCTGATAACGTTACACTCACTGAATTGGTTCGAAAAGTCGAGTCCGTTGCTTCATAACCAAAATGCGGAGTGAAGCATCTGTATTTATCTTGTAGCAGTACGGAGTTCCACAAAGCGACGCATGACTGGATTATCGCGACCATATTAATATTTTTGTGTGTCTTAATAAGTTAATATAAATAATTAAAATTATAAACAGTAAAGTTGAACGGTAACCCAAACTAAGGGCCACTGCGCACGATGATATTTTTGCGCACAGGTCGTGCTAAACATAAAAGTCGTCGTGTACAAAGGCACTTACCAGGCAAATTAACAGTTTAAAGTTCACTCACCCCCTGAATCATACTGACTAAGAACACCCCACTCATCCTGCCATATGTGTCCACGATATAACAGAATACTGGTCCTGCCACCCCAGCACCGGCCACCATGGCTGTAGTGGTCCATTGTGTGCCATTGTAGCTGATGAAATGGCCGGAGTGGGCTGATGACGTCAGATTTGTGGTCTCAATGCCGTGCGTGAAGAAGGGCAGGTTTACTGGAAGAGAGAAGGAGTGGTTAGAAACTGTCTGGTTTCCAGGGAGTATTTTAAAAAGTGGAGGTTCGTGGCTAAATAACAGATGCACGGGTCGATCACTCACGCCGGTAGCACACCTCCGCCACGAAACCACAATAGTTCAATTTAACTGAAATTCTTCTTCTGAATTCTTACCAGTTCTCTGCTATAGTTTCGTGGCGGAGGTGTGCTACCGGCGTCAAGGTTAGGCAACGCTTGCCGAAGTCGGTCCACGGATGGGGTCCATTAAATTCGTATCGAGACCTCAACGTGCCTCTGAAAGCACGTTAAACTGTTTTAGTCACAAGCTCTAAACCCTGACACCCGGTGTTACCAAGGGGTATCGTACCCAGTAACTGGATTGTGGAGGTCAGATAGGCAGTCGATGTAAAATACCAGTGCTCAGCTGCATCCGGTTAGAGTGAAACCCGACATTATCATAGTTGGGAAAAGGCTTGGGCTGGTACTAGTTAAGATGGGTAATTCATTTATTTCTTTCACGCCGGTAGCAGATCTCCGCCCCGAGACCAGAGCAACGAAACCGCAGCAATTTAATTGAACTAGCTCGCGTCACACACAACTCGAGTAGCGGAACATGACGCGAGCCATTTGAATTGAACTACTGCGGTTTCGCTGCTACGGTTTCGCGGCGAAGGTGTGCTAGTCTCATCAGGGTTTTAGTCTAGATATTGTACTTAGTCTAGTTACCGTAAAAAACCAGCACATATCCCCCCGGTTATGTTAAAAGGTGTGGCTCTTTAAAGGGTACTAGAATTTAAGTACCTAGGGCACATAGTTACTGAGGACTTGAAAGATGATGCTGACATCGAAAGGGAACGGAGGGCGTTGGCTGTCCGATGCAATATGTTGGCCCGCAGGTTTACGCGTAAAGGTAACCCTTTTTAAGGCTTTTTGCCAATCGTTGTACACGTGCACTCTGTGGGTTCGATATACGCAAAGGGCATACAACGCCCTCAGAGTTCAATATAATAATGCCTTCAGAATGTTGTTGGGGCTTCCACGTTACTGCAGTGCATCAGGAATGATTGCCGACGCTATACCGATGGCTTCAATACCATACTAAGAAAGAGGATTGCGTCAATGATGCGCAGAGTGCGTGGGAGCGTCAACGGCATTCTGAAGGTCATTAATGATAAGCCGTGTTGCGCCATTATGCTGAGAGAATGTATGCTACCGAGACCTACAAACGGTGGCTACAAATAGCCGCGTAAATGATTTTTTTTAAATTTTTAATTTTGATTCCAATTCTAATTCAAATTTTTTTATTCTTAATTCTTAATTTTAATTTATGTTTTTAATTTTAATTTAGAAATTAATTTTGTTTTTTATTGGGATTTGTTATTTTTGATTTTAATTTGGAATTTGGATTTAATTTTTTTTAATTGTGATTTTTTATTCTAGTTTTTAATTTATGTGTTATTATTTTATTTTTTTATGGATCATGTGGTCTGCAATAAAGATTTTTATTATTATTTATATTTGGTAAACTTTTGTTTCTTAGCTCTTTGGCTAGTTTAAGCTACATTAACGGGCCAAGCCAAGTCAATGTAGCGTGTGTGTGTGTGGTGACGATGATGTGTGTGTTTTATTTTTATGTAGTATTAATGTTGTGAGGAATGATTTCATTTTCGTCAATTTGCATGAACTTTCTGACATTATTATTATTATTATTTTATTATTATTTATTATGGCGCATTGGGTGCATTGTACATGTGCATGTACCCGGTGCGTCGGGTGAGTGCAACAGATTAATGAATTAATAATTTTTTTCTACCCATTAAATTTGTTACTAACATAGCATATAAGTAGTGTGTATTACTAACATCATATGGACGGAAAAGTCTGAAATAAAGTATTTTTATTTTATTTATTTATTGTATGTTTTATTTATCGTTTCACATCACGAATGAATTATCTTTGTATTAGTTAAGGCGATTTACACACAGCAGCGGGCAGTCGGCGGCAGTAAAGTGGATTTCATAGCGGTGCCCCGCGCGGTATGGCGGTTTACGCGCTTGTCCGCGTGGATGGATTTAACACGGTTTTGACCAGGACAACCACAATGATTCGCGCGGGTTAGACTGGTTATGCGGCGCCCTGTGTGTGAGGCGGCAAGAGCACCCCTCGACCGCGCGGCTGGGCTGTGTACGTGTGTTTTTCTTAGACACCAATGCGACATGAGATCCGCTTCACCGCCTACCGCGGCGGTGCGCGGTGCTGTGTGTTAACCGCCTAAGGGTGATGTGAGATGGCAATCCAGCTTATTTAAATGATACACATACTACATTTTGTAACAAGTATTTAAATCATAATATTAATATACATGTATGTGGTCTACATTTATATTGCGATTGTATTATTCAAATTACCAATCTAAAAGTTTTCGGGTGGCCTTTAGTCAAGCCAGTTTTAAATATTTACGACCTCAGGGCTTTCAATTGGTATCGTTAAATTTATTATTTCGGTTCAATTTGAGTAATGCATTAGCATGTTTTATGTATAAAGCAAAGGATTTGGCTTAAAGCTTTGGAAAGACTTAAAATTAAAAGCACAATCCTTAAAAAAATGTTTTCTGAAATAAACCTTAGAAGGCGTAATTCAATCGTGTCTGCGTTCAACATTTATTTTGTTTCTTTCATGACCCTCTCTTGTAGTCATAATTAGCCCATATGTTCCCACTGCTGGGACACAGACCTCAGGAGAGAGAATGGGCTACAATCTACCACGCGGGCCCAGTCCGGGTGGTTATACGTCACATATCTTCGAATTTTTCAGTTCAGTTCAAGGACATGCCGGTTTCCTCATATTGTTTTCCTTTTTCTTTCTTTCTTTCTTTTCTTTCTTTCACCGTTTCGGAACAGTGATGGTGAAATTATTTACACCAAGTAAAGCGCCTTCTTGGGTTCGAACCTACGACCTACAACTCGTTAGTTGGGACCGTTACCACTGGGCCACCACTGCTCACCTCTTATGAGGTGCTCTTGTAGTAATCGGCACTAAACTAAACTATAGCAAGTCGTGGTAAAAATAAACCGGTCAAAAATGTGGCAATGGGGCTAAATACCTAGGATACGGAAAACCACCGATATAAGCATTGCCACTCATGAAGGCTATTTTAATATGTAACCGGTCAACCACTCAACATCTATCTGTATATGTGGCAGTAAGATGGTTATAGGCGTGATATAGTTATATTCCTAGGGATATAGCTATATACCTTAATATAGTTATAAGATAGCGATTCTAATTTGTCGGAGTGCCCTATGTGGAAGGTTTTTGTTTATAATTTGTGTAAATTTAACATGATTTGCATGCTTAAGTGACGGTGGAACGTGGAGGACTTTCATAATAAAACATCAATGTAATAAAAAAATTACCCATGTTTACAAAGAAATAAATGATTTCTGGGACACCGAGATACAGGCTGTGCCTAGTTTGGGACCCGCTGTCTAATATTCTAAGTCTTCTGTTAGTGAAAATTTCATACCATGCTATATACTTAAGAACTTTGTGTAAGCTATATAAATGAATTTTGAATTTGATTAGATTTTTTTTATTTGAATATATTAATATTTAACATAGATATAGCATAGAAATCTTGATGTTGTTGAAATATCGCTATTTCAATACCTACATTGCACTCGTCCGAAACTGGCTTGGGTCGCTATTTCTTGATAAACAATCAATCTGCCTAGCCTTTTCCCAACTATGTTGGGGTCGGCTTCCATTCTAACCGAATGCAGCTATATACCAATATTTTACATGGAGCGACTGCCTATCTGACCTCCACAACCCAGTAACTGGGTAATACTTGTTATCAGACTTTCGGGCTTCTGACGACCCGTAACGACTGTCAAAGATCCACGAATGACAGCCGGGACCAATAGCTTAGCGTACTTTCGGTACTCTCGGAGTCTCGGTACGTAAAGATGGTCACCCATCAACGGACCAACCGTCGCAAATGTAGCTTAACTTGATGGATCGACCCGTGCGGCTGTTATTACTTAGCCACAAGGTGCTCCCTATTTCTTGACAAACAACTCCCTATTATTCAAACAAAGGCAGAAGGAGCTACTAATTAGATAAATTAAAACTCACAGTACCAAGTAAATTGATACCACGTTGATGATGAAATTGCAACATTTCTTCAAACTCCCGAACATTCCCGACCTTGACCAAAGAAAACGGCCGCAGACGAAAATAGGTCACAAGGTTGTTTCCATAAACTCAGCAGCCGTGTTTACATTGCATGTACTCGGTTATTCAGTTAACCGTCTGGAAGGACTGAGTATAAGTTTCAGTTTGATTACGTCTAAAATACGGCAAAAAACGACGATTTATTTGTTTTGTTTGTTTTTGCCAAAAATAGTGCTTTACATTTCCTTATAGTCTTCATTAATTGCTAGGTTTAAACAAGACGCAAAGGAAGAACTTTGCTTATGAACTCCACACCAGGACGAGCCTGTCTCGTGGAGTCGATATTAATTATTGTTACAATCGAGAAGCACATGAAAAAGTTATATTATTTTTATAGCAATCAAAACATTGCCTAGACTAAGGTAAAATAAAAAATTAAGACGGATAGGTGAATCTTTTGAGCGAAATGTGCACTATGAACTATTGTGAGCGAAATGAGCACTATGAACTATTGTGAGCGAAATGAACACTATGAAAAATTCTATGAAGTATTGTTTTTTATCGGCTGAATGTACTTAAATGCTAAATAGAACATTGTGGCTAAGTAATAACCGCCGTACGGTTCGATCAAAGGTTAAGCTATACTAGCCGCGGTTAGTTCGTGGAAATGAAATGAAAAGTAGCGGAACACCATAGAATTTGCTTTGCTCAACAAGAACTTTATTACAGTTTTTGTTTACACTGAATCCAAAATAGCGAAAAAGAAACAGCTGTTCCATTATACTTTATCGAAATTGAACAGCAGATTATTTTTCTGTTTTTTTCAGGGTTTGGTCACTTTGTCTTTGATCATAATGATGAGTACATTGCTCCTTTTTCAGGCTTAGGGTAAACATAAAACAAACTTGTATAATTGTAATACAGGGTCAATTTTTGAGATGGGGCAGCAAGGACAGCTAGAAAACAGTCTTAGGAAACTGTCCTTAACTTTTTCAGACATTTTGATCAACATTCACAGATTTTGAAAATAATTGCAGTCAGCAAGAAAATGGGCAGTTTTCAGGAAAACTTTTTTTGTTGCCAATCGATTCTGTTTCTTATAAGGATCAAAAACCTCTACTGGACCAACTGAGGTTTGAGTACTAGAAAAGTCAGAAATCACATTTCCATACATAGTCAGAATTCCCATACATTTGGACAATAATTTGCAAAATGACAACATGGTTGTCAATTGATGTTGATTCAGGTCATAGAGATTGGAGATTCTACACCTGCTGGAGAGTTTGTTGCGCCACCTTTTCTTCCCAGTACTAGGAAGTGATGAAGCGCGGGCGTTTTGGGGGACTGTCAAATATAATTTTTAGACGTAAGAAAAGTGCTGATTCTCAGCCAAATTTTAATAAATATCTTTTAATTTTGAAACGAGCATGTATCCATGAACAATCCCGCAATTAGAGGATAATTAATCTTATTTTACACGTCTTCGAAAGAAAAAACTTGCTCAGACTTTCTCCAGCCAATGGAACAACGCTTAATTAGGACTAACTTGTTACAATCGGGATCTAATTAGGAAAGCTTTCACATTTTTCTTTAACGAATAATCCGAACTTAGTTCGCAGCCATTAAATCTGGACCGTACTTGAATATTCTGGTCTACGACCTTGATCATTGTCCCGGCGAGACGGTTGATATCCAATTCTGACCAATCGTATCGACACAATCGGGACTAGGGTTGGCGATTTGCAAATAGTACGCCCATTTCCAGTCATTTGAATAGCAACTAATAAAAATATACAGCTATACTAAAAGCCTTTTGTAATAAGGATACATCAAGATAATGGCAGAATAGTATTTACATTTATAAAAATCAATTGCCGTCTTGCAAAAACTCCAAAATGACTCAACCGACTTGGATATTTATTTAGATTTACAAAAAAAGAAAATCATGAAAAACCCAAAAGGAACAGCTGAAAAAGCGAAATTGACATTTTGACAGGACAATGTCTCACGGGTCAGCTAGTTAATACAAACATTGTAGAAAAAAAACAGTGTAAAAAAAGCTGAAAGTTGTGCTGAGTGTGTATTTTTCTCAAACATGCTTGGAAATTTGAACATTATTTTGACAACCTTCTTCGAGATAAATCGAAAATGCTGTACTGGTCAAATAAATGCGAGTAGGCGGCCGGCAATGTTTGTGTGAAAATCCATGTCTATCGTGTTTAGCAGCCGAATAAATAACTATGAAAACTCTTATCTGCTGTGATACTTAAAAATGGAACGAACTTTTTACTTCAACACAAATGGCAACCGAGGTACCAAATTATCGAAGATTTTATTTAAATTTTGATTTGGCTTGCAAATAGAGCTGTTTAATAAGATACAAATGAACATATTTGCGCGTAAAAAGTTATCGTTGTTCGTCATTGATTCTGGAATTTATAATTCATTTACTTAGTTTTAATTTTCGCGTATTATTTGAGAAAAGTAGGGGAAAGAGGGGGGAAACCGGATAGGGGGTCAAACCAGATAGTTGCTATCCCATTACTTCGGGTACAGCTGTCTCGTTCTAGCTAGTGGAGAAATATGCGCGAATGCTTGCTCAGTTTGGTTACAAATGGTGGTGACGGTCAAATCTCAGCGCGTGCGTCTATAAACGAAAATTGAAAACAAAGGTAAGTTATCTAATATTATGATTTCCGTAAAGTGTTGTCATTAAGTTTATATTTAAGCTATCATATACAGTTGTATTTTTTAAGAAGTAATATATATTTAACCTTTTAAAACTATATTTGTTGTTGCTATGAGTGTAAACATAAACTGTTACTTATTACAATTTCAAACGTGGTACCTGCGGGGTACAAGCGGACGCCGGACGGGGTGATTTCGTCTATCCGGTTTCACCCCGATTCAGGTATTGTGGCCGTTTCTTTTATTCCTCTTTTAAGTTACTATTTTTTTTTACTTTATACAGAGTGCGAGCGTCAACATGCCACACAAAAAGACGAATATAGGAAACTACCATGAGGATTCGGAGTGTTTGGTTTGTGGCGAAAAGTACAGTCAAACTAAGTCCACAGATGAATGATACCAATGCACTCTTTAGGTGCAGTTGTTCTGAGGAAGACTTATTATTGTTTTTATGCAAAAATTGCGAATAATTTTAATATTTAGTTTTATTGTTAGTCATTTTATATTTACCCCTTGAATATAAAATACCTATCCGGTTTGACCCATAGGTATGGGGTGAATTCGGATTTATAATTTTCAGTAAAATCTGTTCTATTGTTTAATTATTAAGATTGATCTCAAACATTTTCATGCCGAAGTTATGCCCAAGGTATATATGATATTGATTATGTCTATAAATGCATGTATGATATTGATTATGTCTATAAATAACATGGTGATTAATATATTGTGTCTTTATCTTAACTATCCGGTGTCCCCCCACCTTCCTCGTGTTTAGCAGCCGAATAAATAACTATGAAAACTCTTATCTGTTGTGATACTTAAAAATGGAACGAACTTTTTACTTCAACACAAATGGCAACCGAGGTACCAAATTAATGAAGATTTTATTTAAATTTTGATTTGGCTTACAAATAGAGCTGTTTAATAAGATACAAATGAACATATTTGCGCGTAAAAAGTTATCGTTGTTCGTCATTGATTCTGGAATTTATAATTCATTTACTTAGTTTTAATTTTCGCGTATTATTTGAGAAAAGTACTGTACAAGTCTTAGCTGTAATCAGGCATTGATGGACTCACCTATGTGTTCACGTTCGTCTATCAATGCCCTATTTGCAGGCCGCGGCAGTAATGTGCTATTACTTACTATCTTATGGATATTATGATATCAATGATAATATTGACAATAAATTGGAGCGAAGGCATCGTCATTCTTGAAAACTGAATAAGACTAAACTTAGAGGAGAACTAATCCTAAAGTGTTGATTCCAAGATTCAATCAAAAGATTGTAAGATTATTACGCATTTTTATAATATTTCTATTGTCTTGTACAAAGACACTTTAAGTTTAAAGACTTTATTTGAACTTCTAAATTAAAAATGTAATATTAGAAACATCACGCCTCTATTCCCCATAGGGTTGGGCAAAAGAGTACCTATAGTAAACCCACATTTCGCCAGTTATGTTTAAGTGCCATGTAATAGGGGGCGAGCCTATTACCATCAACGGGGCATAAATCCAGACTCCAGGCTGCTGCTGAGAAATTCTAGATAGAAAAACCCAAAACGTAAGCGGTCCGGCCCCATTCAGGAACTAAGTTCCTTCTCCATACGTGAGAATTTAAAATAAAAACAAGATTTTTGCAGCTGCCATCCAAATGTAATACCAATGTGGCGGCCGCGAGATATTTAAAAAATTTCGTACCTATATTGGTAACATTTTCGAGGTCAAATAGTTATTAGATTTACTATTTGACCTGAGCACCTTCGAATAGTAAATCTAATAACTATTTGACCTCAGGACCTTCGAATCTATGAAAATGTTACCAATATACGAATTTTTTTAAATATTTCGCGGCCGCCATCTTGATATTACATTTTGACCTCACTATCGGCTTTAGCACCCTCGCAGCCACCATCTCGGATATTTGACCAAATTCACACTTCATAACTCTCTCTACGACATGCAGTGTACTCAGTCCGATGTCGATCATCGCTTATTCGCTCAATCACTTAACTCTTTTCTTTTGTTTTTTCTACCGGAGTTCTAGCTCTCTTTCTTTTTTTTTGAATTAGAAGAAGGCAGTCGCAAGTATTAACACTTTTTGGCGTGACGATTTCTGAAAGTTTACAAGCCGCGTTAAAGAACTTCGTTCCAATAACACTTTGTCCGACCCGGAATCGAATCCCAGGACGTCATGGTCAGCAGTAACCCTTGTGACCACTAGACCAATGAGGCCTTCTTCTTATCCAGCAATAAACTCGTTAACTATTCCCAAGAGCAATTAAATGATCGCCGATAATACTTCTAATCGAGTTAGTTTCTACCGTCTGATAACGACATTTTGCAGTTCGACAAAATATTTCTAGGGGTGGTACAGTTTACAAAATCCTTCTTTAAGAGGGTTTACGTCGTACGGCATTTCATACAAACTTTCAAGCCCTTGTTTTTCGATACGACTAAACCGATTTTAATGAAACTTCGTACGCATATGCAGGATACAAAGGTCTAAAAAGAACATTTCAAAATGTCTTATTTAAAAACAGATAATTTTAAATCGGTCTAATTTGGCTGTAACACTATTTTTCGACGCGATAACGTAATGCTAGAATGATTAATTTATCTGTCAATCATAATAAATGCCTCCCTGCAATTTATGTATCAGTAGACGCTTAAGTTATGATCATGAAGTTTACAATACGCTCAAGAAAATAAATTACTTAAGAACAATATGAAAATACGTGCCTTCCTGCACACAAATAATGAAATCTTTAGAAAAACAAAGTGATTCAGATGCTAACATTTCATGGTGATATTGTTTAAACATTTATTTAATTTTATGAATCATATAAATTATCTAGACAATTATCTTCTTAGCGTCAGACAGGCGTAGAGAATTAGCTGACAGTAATTACACAGTGAGTAGTAAGTTGATTTAAGATTTGATAACAAAAGTCAAAACTCTAATGCTCGTTTTCACAGACACTAGGTAGACGCCCCCAAAAATAATGCCTAAATAATAGCGCGCTGTTGGATTTTCAAACACAGCTCTTATCCGAATGTTGAAACTCCAAGAACGCACTTTTAGAAAACGGGCATAAGGCTGTCTGTCCACTGGAGCGGAGAGGAGAGGAGAGGAGCGGAGATGTGCCAATATTAACCAATAGAATCTAAACTCCGCTCCAGAGGTGTGATTCTATTGGTTAATATTGGCACTTCTCCGCTCCTCTCCTCTCCTCTCCGCTCCGCATTGACGCGGAGTGAGGCAGCGGAGAGGAAAGAGGGAGTAATGCGGAGCGGAGTTGCGGACTGTGTCTGTCCATTGATGCGGAGCGTAGTAGCGGACTGCGCGGAGCTAGGCCGAGTTCACGCGACAACTAATTTGAGCAGGCTGCAATACCCCACGGCTGGGTTTTTTCCGCTTTCCCGCTCCGCTTCCCCACTCCGCTTCCCCTCTCCGCTTCCCGGTTTTGTATGAATTTTTTAACTATGTAGTTCGCATATTCCTGTCCACTAAAGCGGAGCGGAGATATTAAATTATGCAATTTCGTTGGTTAATATTGGCATAACTCCGCTCCGCTCCTCTCCTCTCCGCTCCAGTGGAATGTCAGCCTAAGGGTCTAAGTAAAATATATGTGACTTCAGAAAAAAATAATTTCGAAGGGAAAGTAGAATCTGTTATCGAATTTTTATACCGAAACCAACCATTTACCGGATGAGAAAGGGATCAAATTCGCATTTACCAATATCAATACCATTTACTTACACATACTTTCAGGAGTAGTAGTAGTAGTAGTCTGAAAGATTTCCACTTATATTCAACATTTTTATAATATTCTTAGGGATTGTACGACCTCCCTAATATTCTCATTATCCTACGACCCATGCACAAAATCATCAGTAACTAACGTATAATAATTCAAAAGGTTAAAGATTCCAAATATTTTTGTTCTTAGAACTTTCGCAAATTTACAATTGTAAGTTGGCCAACTATAGTAACTTGCTAAGACACAGATACAGATTTAGTTGGACAAGATAGAGGAGATAGAGGGCTAGCATAATATGTCACTTTACCTATTGGTATACTCTGCGATTTAGTCGGCCAACTTAAAATCTCTCTCTCTCTCTTCCTGGCTATGTATCCCACATGGTGGTGGGGTCAGCCTTTCTGGTCTTTCTCTTCCACTTCGCTCTATCCTCGACATCGTCTTCGGATACCTGACACTCTTTCATGTCCTTTAGCACTACAGCTTTCCACCTTGTTTTGGGTCTGCCTCTGGGTCTTGGACTGGGAATGGTAAGTTGTAGTGCTAAGTTCCCTACGTATTCAGGCGGCCTCCTTTTCACGTGTACATACCATCGCAGCCTACTCTCTTGCATCTTGTCGGCGATATCGCGAACGACCTGGCTTCCTCGCACGTACTCGTTACGGATACGTGCGAGGAAACCTGGGCGTCGGCCAAGTTATAATAAAATTGAAAATTCTGCGGTCGCCCAGACGTGTATCTATCAATTTAAGAAATAAATACATTGAAATATCTTCCTAACCAAATTTTCAATTTCCTAATTGGCAACCCCTAATCAAACGGAACCTCTCTATGTAATTGAATTTATTCCACATATCCTATATGTTTTTAAACAAGCTTTTCCAGAGGTCGTAATGAAGGATAACATATTTTGTATACAATTTGTCACGACGTTATTCAGTTGTTTATTTACACTGTAGAGCAATAGATGTAATGAAACAAATAAAACGCGCAATGTATGAGTGTGGCAAACAGTAATTTTGTGATTGGGTGGTCGAATTGTTCTTCAATATAATTAATCCATACTAATATGTATTCTATAATAGGGGCTTGTGTGGCTATATCAGCCGCACTGGTCGATCTATCAGGTTAAACTACGTTTGCCGTGGTTGGTCCGCGGATGGGTGATCTTTGATAGTCATTACGGGTCGTCAGAAACCCGAAAGTCTGACAACCAGTCAGTTACTGGGTTGTGGTCATATAAGCAGCCGCTCCATGTAAAATACTGTTATTCAGCTGCATACGATGAGACTTGAAGCCGGCCCCAACATAGTTGGGGTTTTCCCCAATTATGTGTTGGGGCCGGCTGCCTGCTAGGCAGTGATGATCCATATAAATACGACAGTAACTGTATATTTGTTACTTTTTATACCTTAACGACAGGAGGGATGTTTTTGGGCACATGGGTTATCGTAGCCATCTGGTTAAATTAGCCAGCCAATTAATTACACAATGCAATTAAATAGCTGAAGGACAACTAGCCAAGTCATTGAGCGCCACGTCTAACCAAATGGCTGATGGTCGTGTAGTCATTTAGTTAAACTGGGTGAAATAGGCCAGGTTAGGTTACATCTGTGACCAACCGCGCACGAGCCGAGCGAGCGAAGCGACCAATGCCGCGGCAGCGGCCAGCGTGCGCTATTTGCAAGTTGCTCGTAGATTTTTTTTCACCTTTGAGCTGGCATTTTGGCTGAGTCTTGTTCAGTCATCTTGAAAAGGCTGACTTTCAATACGCCAAGATGATTCTAGTTCAATTAACTATCGGCCTAGGCGTCCAATATTAGTTGGCTAATTTTACCAGATATCATGACTTGGGTTTGGACATAGGATAGTTTTTATCCTCGTAGTAGGTTCCCGTGGGATTAATTTCGACCTCAACGCTGGTAAAGACATAGGCAAAAGCTAGTATGTATTTACATTAGTCCTCGTCACCGTATCCGGTGCCAGCGACCCAGACTATATAATTTTCATTCCTTTCGTGAGATCTCTGATGACCAGCAAAGCAAAGGGTCTTAAATACCCGGCCACTCAAAGTCAGAAGAGCTGATTGGTAGCCTTAGAATCGGTAGCATTGTATGTGTCGGGTACATGAAGGCTTTTGGCGATTTGGAGCAGTTTCCAAGTCGCCCAAACCCTATCCATAGGTATATCTTTGTATGTACCACACTGGCTGGCAGTGATAGCCTAGTGGAATTATTATTGTATGCACCCCGATTCAGGATTCAATCCATTACGAGTAAGGATAAAGTCATAATAAAATACTCAGAGCAATGACTTGTGGTATTTCCTTAAGATGACGCTAATTTTGATTACTAGTAGTAGGACAACTCATAACAACAATTACAAAGTAAAATATTAAAATGACTCGTTATGGTTACTCCAACCACAAAGAATTCGAAAGCATACTCGGACCCAAAAACTTAGAACCAGAACAAAAACAAGAGCATAATTTTCTATGTATTGACTGTTGGAGTATGGCAAAAACAAATCGATCCTACTTCAACACTATTAGTCTTTCTCTTTCTAACTCATAAATATTATTTTTTCTATCCGAGCCCGCCCTTAACCACTTGACGAAATCCTAACTTTCTCATAGAGACTGTACTATACTTTTAGCCCTGTGTGGGATCGCACGTCTCTCATAATACTAGTAAAACACACCTTCCTATATATAAAGATAAGGATAATAAACGTATTATTGAAATCCTTAAAACGGTGTTTACTTTAGTGTCCAACCTTTAACCCTAACAGGTTATGGGCCCAGGAGCGCTAAGTTAAAGTGAGAACAAATAATATAAAGTGAAATCAAAGGACACTAAATAATAAAAACTTTCTGTGCATTTACCAAAATAAATAAAAAGTTATTTTAGTGAGAGTGATTGAATATGGATCAAAGATCTAAAAGGAACATTAGACAATTTGATGGAGATATGTATAGTGTGTGGAAATGTCCAATTCGCAATCTATTAAGTGAACTGGTGGAAGTACTAATCGGTATCGACGATGAAGCTCCTTGTCACCGAACTTAAGGCTACATGTGCACCGAACAGCTGTAGCGGCATCGTCACCAATAAGCCAATATAACGTTAGCTTTTGTGAAAACGGCAAAACGGGTCATTTGAAAAAGCATTGGTTTGTCTTACAAAAGAGCTATTGAAAACAAAAGAACCAACAATAAAACAGTTTAGTTGGTGAGCTCGACACCACATAATGGAAATACTTCTGGATTTGCTTTTATGACTGGCAGTGATACAAATGACAGAAATTACGGGCAAAACGATATTATTTTCTTTTGGATTCTGGAGCATCAGATATTTTGATAAATAAAGAAGATTTGGCACTGAGCTAGAAAAGCCAATAAACATTTCTGTAGCGAAAAATGGCACGTTTATACAAGTGACGACGAAATGTTATCTCCCGGTTACTAGTGAGATGGGCGTACTAAGCATACTACAGGATACCTATATCTTTCTGTATCTATATCCAAGGGGATATAGGAGTAGGTTGTAAGACCTACTACGGTAAGGAAAGTGCAACAAACAGGTATGACAATCGTTTTTGATAAAAACGGCAGTATTGTTGTGTACAATGATGGTAAGCCGGTAATAAAGGGTGAGTCTTTGAACAATCTTATTGGCGTTAACTTTCTGCTTTTAAACATGCTTTAAAAGCGAATGCTCATTAAATAGAGTCGTAAATAATACTTATGAATTGTGGCATCAAAGGTTGGGCCTTAATGCCAATCAAAATGTATCGAAACAGAAAGAAACTATTTAATGATATTGATAAAATTAAAAATATTATGCCAAGTGAGTGATATATTGTGTGAAGCTTGTATTTATGGAAAACAATCACGTTTGCCATATTTTATTTAACAAATCGAAAACAAAAGATTTGAAACGAACTCTATTTAAAGTGCATACAGATGTTTTTATAACGTTTCGGGATTATGTCGCAAAAAGCGAAACTCGTTTTTGTCTGAGAATTTTATTGTTAACTTATATTGTGATAATGAAGGGGAATGTGTATTCAATTAAATTAAAGAGTTCTGTGCGGGGACAGGTATTAACTACCACGGACAGTGCAATATACTCTGGCTTTGAATGGTATTGCCGAACGTATGATATGAATAATAATTAATAACAGAACGAAGTCCTACAATGGTACAAGGGTCTAAACTAGATCAATCATTCTGGGGTGAGGCTGTGATTTAATAAATATCAGACCCACGACAGCACTGAGGTTGAAGGCATAATACTAAGCCGCAACTGAAGTATTTAAAAGTTTTTGGTTCTACTGTTTATTTTGTAAATAAAAATAATAAAACGAAATTTGACAATAAATTGTCAAAGAGAATTTTCGTTGGGTATATGAACCAATTAACAATTAATAAGGTGTGGGTTGTGGTAGTAGAAACAGTTTGCTGGAGTCAGAGATGTGGTAATGGATGAGATTTGTTTCCTATCAAAGATATGAAATAGATAGATTAAATATCTCCAAGCTATTTGATACACACGCATCAGCTAATTAGCTGCTAGTGTGTCTAACCAAATAATAATAATAATCAAAGTGGCCAGTGAAATCTGAGCCTGGACGGATTATAAGCTAGACGTAGCTATAACTCTGTGACAACTCTAGACTTTGGACACCCGTCTAAAAGGGGTGTGAATCTGATGAATCATTCAGATATTATAAGTTAACAAACGGAAACTGTTTCTTGGAGTCAGAGATGAGGTAATGGATGAGATTTCCATTAAATAGGCGTAGGCCAGTTAAACCTGCGCCAGGAACGGATTATTATGGCTAGAAATAATAATAACTCTGTTGATAACTCTGACTTTGTACACCCGTAGATGCTCAACTGTCCGAAAGACTGATGCAGCTCGATAACAATTTTATTAAAATTTTATTGTGTCTCATTAGTGACAGTCAAGCGGAAGGTGTGAATCTGATAAAGCATTCAGATGGTTTATGTAAAACTAAACGAAAATAATACCTGCTAATAAATCTGTATATAATGATACAGGGGAGCGCTTGAACTGGTCTTCATATCACAATGGCAAAGAGTTAACTTTATCTCAAGACAGTGAAACATCACATAATTTGAGACAAAGTAGTAAGTAGGTCCTGGGTTCGATCCCCGGGTCGGGCAATGTGTTATATAAAAATTTAATCCAGGAATCAGCATCTATGGGTAAAAGCTATAAAAGAGGAAATTAATTCCCTTAACTGCCTCGTTGGTCTAGTTGTAGCAAGCGCTACTGCTGAGCACGAGGTCCTGGGTTCGATCCCCGGGTCGGGCAAAGTGATTATATAAAAATTAAATCCAGGAATCAGCATCTATGGGAAAAGCTATAAAAGACGAAATCTTTATGACTATTCCCGAGGGTATTTCGGCTGCAAGTAATATGGTTTGCAAATTAAATAAATCATTATATGGATTAAAACAGTCTGCAAGCTGTTGGTTCCAATGTTTGAACAAGCTTTGATAAAAGGGGTTTTCAATACTCATCGGCGGACCGTTGCATTTACATTTTTTTATGCTGATCATGTTTTAAAGAATATGCTATAGGTGGACGATCTTGTGATTATAAATACTATGAATAGTTTTAAAACATACGTAGGTAATGAACACTTTTAAGATGGTAGATTTAAAAGAGATCAAGTGTTTTCTAGGAATCAAAATAACCAAGTCTGAAAACAAAACTGTAGATCAAGAAATGTACAATAAAATAAAAACGAACAATTCTTGAGAAGTTTAATATGAGTGACTGTAATTCTGTCACTACTCCGCTTGAAAGTAAACTACATTACGTAGCATTAAATTCGTGTGAAATATGAAGTGCCCCTTGTAGAAATCTAATTGGGTCACTCGACCTGGCCTAAGTTTTTCTGTTAACATCTTGAGTCGATATGCAAGCAAAAACGACCATTCATTATGGTCACACTCAAAAAGGGTCTGCGATATTCAATGGGAACCCATAAATCTAAAGTTAACTTTTAGACGAAATGATTACAAAAATATTATAAGTGGCTTTGTTGATTCTGACTGGGGTAGTAACGAAATAGATCGAAAAAGTACTACAGAATATTTGTTTACATTATTTGATCAATGCACAATATGCTGGCAAACAAAAGGTCAGCAAACAGTGGCAACTTCATCCACTGAAACAGAGTATATGGCTCATATGAAGCAGTAAAATAAGCTCTGTGTAAAGACATTATTAACAAGAATTGGCATTGCGGTTCCAGAGTCTATTTTATTTATGAGGATAATAATGGATGTATATATATGCATCGCGAACAATCCTACTAGTCACAAAAGATCTAAACACATTGATATTAAGTATCATTTTTCTAAAGAACAGGTTGAGAAAAATGTGATTAAAATGTTTTATGTTTTTACAGATAACCAGCTGGCTGATATCCTGACAAAATCATTACCCGCAGTGCGTTTCACCGAGATGAGAATGCAGTTTGGGGTGACGTTGTAATTATATACAACGTGGATAAATAAATGATAAGGATATGATAATAATAAGAGCTTGGTTAAAATATCTAAGTAGATGAATAACATTAATAGTATCCAGTTATAATGGATGAATTGAATGATAATGGTCTGATTAGGTTTTACTGGGTTTCCCTAATCCTGCGCAACGAATGTTGGACCATGATAATTGTTTTCCCAGTGAAAGAGGAAGGTGTGTGATTTTGTAATTGTATACAGATGTTTGATATAATAAGATTATTAAATCGTAATTAAAAAGAAAGGGATTTATTTTTGAGGGGGCGTGTTGGAGTATGGCAAAAACAAATCGATCCTACTTCAACACTATTAGTCTTTCTCTTTCTAACTCATAAATATTATTTTTTCTATCCGAGCCCGCCCTTAACCACTTGACGAAATCCTAACTTTCTCATAGAGACTGTACTATACTTTTAGCCCTGTGTGGGATCGCACGTCTCTCATAATACTAGTAAAACACACCTTCCTATATATAAAGATAAGGATAATAAACGTATTATTGAAATCCTTAAAACGGTGTTTACTTTAGTGTCCAACCTTTAACCCTAACATTGACATTTTAATATGGATGCCTAGTGGTGACTGCTAAGTCATAGGTGTCAAGTTCGAACCCAAGACAGTTTTCGGATTCATGTGCGTATTGTTTAATTATCACTTGCTTCAAAAACGGTGAAGGAAAACATCGTCAGGAAACCGGCTGCCTGAGAGATATTTCTCGACAGCATGTGAATATGTGAAGTCAAGTCAAGTCAATATGTTTAAAAAAAAAAGTATGGTTGGACCAACGAAAGTATGCTCTATCCCTGTTTACACAAGCAGATTTTGGTCGACTAGGGGTAGAATGTGCATTCCCTCGTTTGCACTCCGGCCGATGAGCGAATGCGTTCCTGTCAGCTGAGAAAACACAAAAGAAAGCGTGTTTTACGAAGTTTAGTTCCTACATAATACATAATCAGCCTATTAATGTTCATACTGCTGGGACACAGGCCTCCTCTCTTTAAGAGGGAGTGGGCTGTAATCTGGCCCAGTGCGGGTTGGTAGATGTCACATGTCTTCGAATTTTTTGGTTCTAAGACATGCCGGTTTCCTTCACCGTTGTGAGAGCAGGTGGCAGGTATACATATAACTACGGAATTGGGGACTTTAGTGTTCAATCTTAGGATTAAATCCAGCCATATTTAGAAGCACAGCAAAACATGCTAGTCAATATAAAATACATTGGGTAAATATACATCTTACGCATAACCGCAACAGCAATTGAAAACATGTATGACTTCATGGCACAAGGCTAATATCAGCATAAATATTAAAATAGAAAAGGAGTCTGTCATAACAGAACACTGTATCATGTTTATAAGCCTCTCTCATCAAGAAGTTTTGGAGCAGAACCCCGTTGAGTTATATTAACATCATTTTGAAACTAAAAATAAACATTTACATACACACTAGCTTCCACTTTTCAGAAACATATTTCAATCATTTGTTTTCAGCAATTGCATTATTAGCTGTGCCCCACATTTTGTCGAGATAAACAAACATAAAATGTCAGTCATAATCTAGGTTGGTCCCATATACAGGGCCTCTTTTTATATTTCTGGCCTTTCCTTACAATTGGTCCCAGACTCGCATTAATTTTAGGTTAGAACTGCGATCAACCGCACGGGAGTCGAGCGAGCGAAGCGAGCGGTGCCTCGGCAGCGTTCGGCGAGCGCTGCATCCTAGTTTGTCGCAGTTACTTGACTATTTTGTGTTTTTAGGACCCCAAAAGAGGTTCACAAAAAGAAGCAAACTTATTATAGTAGTGTTCAATAATATTTTTAGAAAAACAAGGAAGTATTTATACGAATAAAATATAAGGCAAAAAAAAGCACATAGACAGCCATAAAAAACGACACACAAGTTCACACAACACGTTTCAAATGAGGGTGTTTTATTAAGAGTATCCACGTTCCTTGTCTACAAAGGACATTATTCTCCGCTGATAAGAAGCTTAGCGTCAGCACAGCTCTTTGACTACAAACACACGAATATTCCGTGAAATACCGAAACACATTGCCTTTGTTTACAGTTACTACTAAGTTTACCTACGCGAGATAAGACGGGGATATAGGGAGGTACTGTTTTTTTAAATGAATTATGTTTTTAAGGAACTTTGTTCATGACTTCCGTCCTGCTTTAACTTCATCATCATCATCATCAGCCTATTAATGTTCCCACTGCTGGGACACAGGCCTCCTCTCTGTCAGAGTGAGTGGGCCGTAATCCACCACGCGGGCCCAGTGCGGGTTGGTAGATGTCACATGTCTTCGAATGTTTGGTTCTTAGACATGCCGGTTTCCTCACGATGTTTTCCTTCACCGTTTTGAGAGCAGTGATGATGAAATTATTTACACAAAGTAAAGCGCCTGCTTGGGTTCGAACCCACGACCCACAACTCGTAAGTCGGGGCCGTTACCACTGGGCCACCACTGCTTTCCCTTAGGTGCTGGTATTGGTCATAATCGTCATCTGCTTAGCCTCTTTCCAACTATGTTGGGGTCGGCTTCCAGTCTAACCGGATGCAGCTGAAAAACAGTATTTTACATGGAGCACTGCCTATCTAACCTCCATAACTCTTTTACTGGGTAATACGACACCCCTTTGGAAAGACTGGTTGTCAGAGCTTCTGACGACCCGTAACGACTGTCAAAGATCCACGAATGACAGCCGGGACCAACGGTTTAACGTGCTTTCTGAGGCACGGAGGGGTCTCGGTATGTAAAGATGGTCACCCATCCACGGACCAACCCCGTTAGGTGTAGCTTAACCTGATGGATCGAGCCGTGCGGCTGTTATTACTTAGCCACGACGGCTTCGCCCACGTGCTGGTAATTCTATGACGCAAAATATCAACAATTTTTAATATAACCAGAATAAAATTCCTTCTGTAAGTATAACGAAGAAAATTGCTCAGAGACAAACACTTAAGGGCGAACCACTTGGTTTTAATCTTATTACAATATGTCTAGATCTCTTCTACTAGACCGACCGACCCTTTGACAATCAAAAGTGCCTGTAATTGTTTTAGTTGAAATAAATACTTTGAGTTTGAGTTTACTAATAAAATGTAATATTAATCAATATTTTAGCTACTGTCATCTGACCTCTAAATCTTTATGACTGCGTAATGAGGTAATGATTATATCCTAAGGGGAGACCAGTGTCAGACTTGTGGGTAACCTATAACAGCTGTTAGTTATTTCTATGTCAAACAGAACCATCAAATTACGGTCTATCCGCATATATTATCAGGGTCAGGACCTCTCCGGAAGCTCACATTTTATCATCAAGGGTGGGAAACAATATTACATTCATTTTGTACTTATGAACTTTTCACAAGTCATGTCAATGGTAACTTGGTAAGTCCGCAAATCAATTTGATCCGTGATAAATTTTTGTTGTGAATAACAATGCTCCACTGACGTTGCCTTGCCGAATCAATGTTCATGGTTGTTTATGTCTGCCATCTCATACCTATTAACACTGTAATTTGAAAACATTGTAAAAGCTATTTATTTTTAAAAGAGTATTCGTAGAGTTTTTTGCCACTGTAATTTGAAAACATTGTAAAACCTGTTTATTTTTAAAAGAGTAACCGTGGAGTTTCTTGTCATTATATCTTCTCCATAGGAAATTACGAATTGGAACTGTGCACCTTGCTTCTGACGCTTCATAAGTGCCCATGTAGGTTTATGTCAAATTAAATATATTGATTTTGATTTTGTTTACGGTTGTCATACGTGTAAATTAATGATCTAGTTTGTTATATTAAAAAAATATTAAAGGGGTGTTTGAACCCTTAAATAGTTTCTAATAAATACATTATCTAATTTCACTACAAAAAAAAAAAATTGACTGAAAATTACTGACCAACTACCTAACTAAAGGTTTTACAATATAGTCATGGTGAAACGAATACAAAAAATCCAATAAGAGCCTGCGACCACTGGCGGCACGGCAGGGCAAGAGATTTTTATACGACGAATAGGAATGAAACTTAATAATTATGACAACAAAATCGAAATTTCAATGATAATGCCTAAGGATACCGCGGTTTTGTTCCCGTAAATTTTTGCGTAGTGAGATTGTCAGAAAGTTGAAGCCACCCAATTTCAAGGCATGCATTACTATGAAAAAGAGGCAAGAAAATTAATAAATCCATGATAGCTGAGACTAACCAAGTCATCATCTGCCTCGCCTTTCATCCATCCAGTCTAAACGGATGCCGTTGACTAACAGTATTTTACATGAAGCGACTGCTTTTGACTTCCACAACCCAATTTACTGGGGAGCACTATAGTAACCGTAACCAAGACTATAACGAAGTGATTATAAATAAAATAAACAGTCATCCATAAACATGAACTCGTGTCTCACGAAATATTCACATAAAGGTATACAAAACTAAACAGCACTGGGTCTGTGTGGGTCAACCCGCACTGTGCCCGCGCTGTGGGATATATGGCCCATACCTTCACACAAAGAGGAGACCTGTGTTCCAGCAGTGGAATCATTACAGGCAGATTTTTGCCAGGTATATAACAAAAAAAAAAAAAGCCATAAGATTTTTTTTTTAAGTAAAAACTTTTTAGCGGCGTTGTGCACTTTTTGGGATGGCTAAAAAAAATTTTAACTCGCGTCAGGACGTGACCGTAAGATCCGTTGCCTAGCAACCGACAAAGTAAATATCAAAATAAATAGTCTTTGACATTACGTAAAGATTGCGAGGTAAGAAATTTTACCCATATTGATGGGTACTAAATCGTTTATTTTTGTTAGACTATATTTTGAAAATAAATAAATAAACTAATGAATATTGTATTTAACCACATAAATGATAGTACTTTTATACTGATAAATAAAGCAATTCGTGCGAAATGATTCCCTAACCATTCAAAAATATTCAAAAATGCACAACGTTAATGTTCAAGTTTTCACTTCTGCCGGCACTCCCGGAGTGCAAACCATTGTTTTTTTTTTCTATTTTGCTCCCGATGTGTCATTGATAACAAGTAAATCATTTTTATTCAAAGCAATCATTTATTTTTAAAGCTAAGAAAATACGACGATGTCATATTCACTTATTTAAGGATGTTTACATAAATCGTGACATTGTCGAATTATTTTGTAAGTAAAATGACAACAAAAAATATGCCTTAGGATTCTTTGACATTAATACCCTAGAGATAAGGGATACCAAAACGAACACGTATAAAAAAAACACGTTAATAAACAAAAGAAAACCACATACCCAACACAGCTAAAAGTATCTCCTTCCAAACACAACATTTTTTTTCACTTTTTTCAACATTGTTATTAACTTGCTGATTGATTGTGTACACCATTGTCACTGATTCACCACTGTTTCTGCCTACCCTCTTACTTGAACTGTCTTTATAAGCCGTCTGGAAGAAAATCACTGTTTGATTATGATCCTTTTATAGCATTAACTGTATTTGCGTTGTTCTTATCTCTCTTTACACTTGAATGTAAAGGTGGGTTTAGATGGTAAAATAAAATATTAAAATGTAGAAGCAAGTTTGTATTGTCATTGTGTAATTTAAAAAAAGATTTGCTCCTTTGAGAAATTAGACGAGTGCCACTGGTGAAAAAATATTCGTATATAATTTATAAGGTACCATCAATTTAGTGCCTACAGGGTAATTTTTATTTTAAAGACATTGTAAAAATTAATTTCTCAATTGGACTGTAAACTTCTTTTTTATATTACAACAAAGAATGAAATAATGAAATGGATATCTAGACACAAGACATACTTTAAAATTATTAAAATAAAAAAAATTGCTTAAAGCATTAAGTAACTAAAAAAAAATTATTAAAAGGTCTTTTGCTTTGCATCCAATCGGAATACCAGAAAATATTCACCGATGCACCATAAATAAAATACAATGTGTAAATATGCATTGCGTACCTGCTATCCAAATTGTCTTCGTAGATATCCTATTGAATATTATCGACTTGTATTTTATAGAATTCTGAACGGATGGAGTGCAAAAGTGCTTCACAGGTCTGTGTACCTACAATGTTTTTAACCTGGGGTAGTGTAGCCCGCGAAGTTAAATTTTCCGTTTGTTGCTATTTGCAGCTCAGTGTCAGGTTGTATGGAAATAAGGTAGACGTACATACAAGTGTGAGTTTCTGTATGTAAATAATCTCACGGGCGGTGAGTTCTTTCCATGGGCAGTCAGAAATTACAGAACGCCTACTTTGGTTCGTTTACGTTCATACATCTTGTCATACAAACACGCCGTTTGCGAGCACTTGCCGAGACATGGCTTAAACAATAATATTTATTTACCAAATTTTAATCATCAAAAACATTAATACACCACTCTCAATTTAAGTTCAAACGTAGTTTTCATGAAAACATGACATTTGTGGCCAATTCTAACTTAGAGGGTTGTATAGATGATAATTATGAGTTGTATTTTTATACTTTATTATATTTTTCATAATGGCAATGGTGCCGGTCGCGGTGTCGACAATTCTGCCAATGTCAGAGGTGTTTTTTTTATTTTTTTTGCGAAGTATCCTTTCAACAACAACAAGTGAAGAACAAGTGTATTATTGGGAGCAAGTGTAATATTTGATACGGTCACGTCTAACTTTTTCTTTACCATACAACCTGATACTGACTTAAAAATGGCAAAAATACCTTTAAAAAAACACTAGTTTTACGGGCTACCCTAGCGCATTCCTCTTAAGTTTGTTATTAATGTATTTAGCAAGTTCTTAACGTTTTTCATTGTTTCTTGTTGCATAATAAAATAATCTGTTACGTTTTAGACACACAAGTAAGTCTTTTCTGTTGGATTTGCTGTAAATATTTAATTTTTAATCCAACAAATTCTTACAGAGTAGCAGCTTAACATCTTCATAAATAATTTCTTAATAACGTTTCTTTTGCTCGTTCTCAATGAAGTTGCTCGATGAAGGCTAGACCTAGTTTTACCCGAAAACAATCGACTCGTACTAGGTTTAACCAAGAGTAAGTGGCTACACCTAGTTCTAACCGGCTAAAACTAGGTGTAGCCGCACTTCGGGTATTAGCCGTAACATATATACAAAAACTGACAGTACTTAATAAATTTTAAAATGTGTGACGTGCATGATAGCAAATAAAAAAAATAAAAAAAATGTATATTAGAAACTTTGATTAGTTGGTCTTGTTATACTTAGTTATTATAACAGATATTATTATAACATGGCAATGCATCTAGGTTTAAAACAAAATATTATCCTTCTTCCGAGACAGTCAGCTTCAAAATTTCATAAAAATAACTGCGTAGCATTTAGCATAAACATTTTTTTTTAAATTAGGTACTATGGATAAAGTGATTTATATGTATTTATCACTAACCCAGATAATTATACTGAACCAAAATTATGAAAATATAATAAAGTTGCAAAAAAACAAAACACTGTATGAACCCACCATTACAATCCCCAGCCACTTAAAATCACACTTTATCACTTTCAAAATAAAACACAAAATCCTTCAGCACGATAATTACCACCACATTTTACGGGCCTTTTAATATCCCTAAAGATAAAGTATTACCATTTGTATAATACAAGTAAATGCCCGAGACGTGACGATCGCCGCGTGCGACGATACTGAGTTTAGAAGTTAGTACTGCGCGGGAGCATTCGAACGGGCGAGCTACTGAGCTAGCCCACTTGAATAATGTTGTTGAAGTTTATTAGCGTTCAGTGTATTGATTAGAATGTTCTATTTTTATTTATTTTTAGGTTTTTTTGGGTATAGCGATCGCTCGGAAAAGTAAAGCAATGTTGCTAGCGATGGATCTGCGAGCAAGGGAAATAATAAATTCGGTCAAACTTATATTGGGTGAGTATTTCTATGGATTGCTTCAAATAATTAAAAAAAAGAAAAGGTTTTTGTTTTTACTTACTGAATGAATTATTAGGATACGACATTAGACTAATAGCTATTAGTGTTATCTTGCCTGGAATTCAACCTTTAAAATTTTAGTTTTATTACAAAATAAACAATAACTGAGGACAGTCTTCAAAAATGTCCTTCACTTAGGTACAAATAACATTTTATAGAGTGGTTCACCTTCACTTCCAAAGCCAGTTTAACTGCCCTTTTTTTAATATTAACCTTATATAGATACTTTCTTCATTATAGAATATCCGATGATATTTATGGACTACTGTCTTGTGGAATAACTGTTAAATATTTATAGTCTGTGTTGAAACTTCGCGCCTTTTTCACATTATGTTGTCTGTGATCTAATCTGCACTGTTACTCTGTGAACATCCCGAGTATTGTTCTGTTTCAATAAATTAAAGTTATCTGCATATATATTAACATAATAAGTTATTTTATTAAAACCTCAATAGGTTATGTGCCCAGAAAGCCCGATAAAAAAAAAATAAGTGCGAAAAGTCCGAAATCCTAGACCTAACCTAAAACGCAACGTGCATAATTTTCACGAACTGAGTAATTCAACTTCGAATTCGAATCTACACAACTGTAATGTCTTCAAATAACTCATTGGCATTAATTGAAAAGTTAACGGGCCGTGATAACTACAATACGTGGCGATTTGCTGTGAAAACTTACCTACAGCATGAAGAATTGTGGGACTGCATCGAATATACGGAACCAAGTAAAGTTGATAAAAAATGTGACACCAAAGCGAGAACGAAGATAATACTTCTTGTAGATCCGATAAATTATGTTCATTTACAAGAAGCAAGAACTGCAAAACAAGTTTGGGAAAACTTATCCCGCGCTTTCGATGACTCCGGGCTAACACGCCGAGTTGGTCTGCTGCGTGAATTATGCAATACTTCATTATCAGGATGTTCAAATGTGGAAGAATATGTGAGTAAGATCATGACCACAGCTCACAAACTTCGCAATATCGGTTTCAATGTAGATGATGAGTGGCTTGGTACTCTGCTCCTCTCTGGTCTACCTGAAGAATACAAACCTATGATCATTGCAATTGAAAGTTCAGGCATGAAAATAAGTGCAGACTCTGTCAAGTCAAAAATCCTACAAGATGTCAAAATGTGTGAAAGTGACACATCAGCTTTTTCTGCAAATTACAAAAATAAAAGGAATACAGGTTCCAAGAAACAGGTTAAAAAGGGACCCCGTTGCTATAGCTGTAATAAGTATGGCCATGTTGCTGCTGAGTGCAAGTCAAATCCTAAAAAGAAGAATCAAGAGAGTTCAAGCTATGCAGCTGCTTTCATAGCTTCTACAGCGAACCCTTATGAAGATCCGTGGTATATAGACTCGGGTGCTTCAGTGCACATGACCAAACATAAGAATTTATTGCAAGATGAGAAAGTGCCACTTATCAAGACAATCAAGGTAGCAAATGACAAGTCATTATCAGTTCATAGTACTGGACAGTTGAGTTTAGATGTGTGCAATGATAAAGGTCAGTACAATAAAATTCTGTTTCAAAATGTACTCTATGTACCAGAGCTGGCAACAAATCTGCTATCAGTCAGTCAGATCATAAAAAATGGAGGTCAGGTAAAATTCAACAGTAAAGGCTGTGTGATATTAAATAAAAATAATGTGGTTGTTGCAACGGCAAGCTTAGTCAACAATATGTACAGGCTGGACGTGAAAAGTGATCATGCATACATAACTGATGTTGACAAGCAAGATGTTTACCTCTGGCATCAACGCATGGGCCATTTGAATTTTCAAGATCTGGAAAAATTAGCAGATAACACTGAAGGTGTAAAATTATCAAAGAAAAATGATAAATTAACATGTGTAACATGTTTACAAGGTAAACAAACACGCTTACCTCTAAAACAAAGTGCAACTAAATCTTCTAAGTTACTTGAACTGGTGCATTCTGATATCTGCGGTCCAATGGAGACAAGTTCGCTGGGTGGTGCAAAATATTTTATGACTTTGATTGATGACTACTCAAAGAAAGTTTCTGTTTACTTTTTACAGAAGAAATCTGATGCTCTGGAAAAATTCAAAGAATACAAAAGCCAAGTGGAGAAACAACTAGAATGCAAAATAAAGTGTCTTCGCTCTGATAATGGCCTTGAGTATGTTAACACCAATTTTTCTGAGTTATTAAAATCTGCTGGAATTGTTCATCAAACCACCACTCCATACACTCCCGAACAAAATGGAGTTGCCGAGCGAATGAACAGAACATTGGTAGAAAAAGCAAAGTGTCTGTTAATTAACGCCAACTTATCTAAACAATACTGGGCTGAATCTGTACACACTGCTGCTTATCTTATCAACAGAACTCCAACTCGATCACTGAAATACAAGACACCAGAAGAGATGTGGTCCGGGCAGAAACCTAATGTCAGTCACTTAAGAGTATTTGGGTGCGAAGCAATGATTCATCTTCCCAAAGAAAAGAGAAGAAAATGGGATGCAAAAGCACAGAAAGCAATATTCATTGGATATTGTGATCATACAAAAGGATTCAGATTTGTTATTTCTGGTTCCAGAACAGTAATAAAGAGTAGAGATGCAGTCTTCCTTGAATCTACAGTAAAAAGAAATTATGTTCCGGTGGACTTGATACAAGAAAGCTCAATGTGTGACTCATCATCTGTACCAACTGACAAGCATACATCTGAGAGCTCTGATGCTAATGACACATTACAATCCACAAACACTGAAGATTACTCTGAACCAGATAACAGTACAGACAGTGAATACTTACCATGTGAAAACATGAAAACGTCTCCCTCATACATAACTCTGAGACCTAGAAATAAAGAAAAGTTTTCAAAATTTAAAGATGAACCAACAGGTCCTCGTTACAAAGCCCGACTGTGTGCAAAGGGTTATGCACAAAAAGAAGGAATTGACTATGATGAGACATTCTCACCAACAGTAAGGTACGACTCTATTCGCGTTTTATTGTCCATTTCAGCACAAGAAAATTTAGAAATAATTCAATTTGATATAACCACTGCTTTTCTGTATGGTGAATTAAAGGAAAACATATTGATGACAGCACCTGAAGGACTAGACTGCAAGTCTAACATGGTATGTAAACTTGTTAAATCATTATATGGACTAAAACAGGCACCCAGGTGTTGGAACACAAAATTTAGTTCAGTCCTTAATAAATTTGGCTTTGAGAAAAGTAATGCAGATCAGTGTGTTTATATTGGAATAATAAATGGTTTCAAATGTTATCTGTGCCTCTATGTTGATGATGGTCTTTTGCTGTGTAAAGATAAATCTACCATGATGGAAATAGTTAATGATTTGCGAGCAAACTTTGATCTAAAAGTATGTCCTGTATTAACTAATTTTGTTGGTATGCAAATTGAAAAGTATGAAAACTGTATTTTAGTACATCAGACAAAATACATAGATCAGTTGTTGAGAAAATTCAACATGCAGGATGCCAACCCCAACTGTGTTCCTGCTGATCCAAATGTGAAGTTGCAGAAGGCTGATGATGAACTGAAGAAAAACTATCCTTACCGAGAAGCAGTAGGATCACTAATCCATGCAGCTACTGTTAGCAGACCTGACATTATGTTTGCTGTGAGCCAGGTGAGTCGATACTTACATTCTTATGATGACTCCCACTGGAACGCTGTAAAGAAAATATTAAAATACCTGAAAGAGACAAAAAGTTATGGATTATGCTACACATCTAACTCTGACAGTACAGATTTAATAGGATACAGTGATGCTGATTTTGCAAATGACATAGTTACCAGACGTTCGATAACTGGCTATGTATTCCTTAAAAATGGAGCTGCTGTCACTTGGTCATCTCAACGACAGCAAACTGTGGCCTTATCCACAACAGAGGCCGAATTTATGGCGGCCTGTGCAACTACTAAGGAAGCTATGTGGTTAAAGCAATTACTCACTGATATCAGTGAATTTAATCAAACATCTGTGTGTATAAACATTGACAATCAAAGTGCCATAAATGTGATTAAAAATAGTGAATTTCATAAACGATGTAAACACATAGATATTAAGTACAATTTTGTTAAAGAAAAATATCATGAAAATGTTATTAGTTTGAACTATGTACACACTGATAATCAGTATGCTGATATTTTTACAAAGGCTCTGCCTAGAGACAAATTTAGATTTCTAAGAAATAACATTGGGATGTCAAAACTAGATATATAATCTTTATTGTGGTTTGTATTCACGTAGTTTATATAGTAGCGTTTGCAGTATAGTAACTGTTTTTACTATACAAATAATAAATGTTAATTTAAACTTTTTAAGCATAAATTATAGCGAAGGCTCGAATTTGGTAGGAGTGTTAAATATTTATAGTCTGTGTTGAAACTTCGCGCCTTTTTCACATTATGTTGTCTGTGATCTAATCTGCACTGTTACTCTGTGAACATCCCGAGTATTGTTCTGTTTCAATAAATTAAAGTTATCTGCATATATATTAACATAATAAGTTATTTTATTAAAACCTCAATAATAACGAAAACCAAAGGTTTTAATATGTTTGTCGTCATTCATATAAGTCGCCATAGCTATGTATATTCTAGTAGGTACCTACCTCTATCCTAGTTCATCTACCAATTCTCTTTTGCAATGTATTGCAAAATAGTTACATAAGATTAAAGAAGATTTGTTACACAAACAAACAGACAAATCAAGCAAGTACACTCTCCATTCAAACGATCATTCCCGTCAATCAATGTAAATATTATTGGAACACAACCACGCATCCTGTTCTTTTATTCCTGTAATGAAAGAGATAGCACGATTCCTGTGCCGCTGTTAGTTGTCTAGAGTTTAGAGGAAGGTTCATGGTAGACCCTGTCTGTTTCAGACCCAGATATGTCTCGTTCAGATTAGCTCGTCCGTGAAACGCAGGAAACGATCACACGAGTAATAAATACAGAGCATTTGTTCTGCGTAAGTGTAGGTACTCTACGTAGACGCTATCCGTCTTCGTATTGAACGTTTGTCCTACGTAGACGTTGGTTGCTCGTAGACGCTGCGTAGATACCGCGTAGAAGACGGGTAGACGGCGCGTAGAAGCCGCGCAGATACCACATTCTATTGTACAGTTTCAGTACAATAATGGAAAAAATTGATTTTGAATGAAAATTTTTCATTCAAAATCAATTTTTTCCATTATTGTTGAAATTGAAACCAACGTCTACGTACGACAAACGTTCAATACGAAGACTATGGATAGCGTCTACGTAGAGTACACTTACGCCGAACAAACGCTCTGTATTTATTACTCGTGTGATCGTTTCCTGCGTTTCACGGACGAGCTAATCTGAACGAGACATTCTGGGTCTGAAACAGACAGGGTCTACCATGAATCTTCCTCTAAACTCTAGACAACTAACAGCGGCACAGGAATCGTGCTATCTCTTTCATTACAGGAATAAAAGAACAGGATGCGTGGTCATGTTCCAATAATATTTTTACTTGATAACGAATACAAAAGAAGAGAAATACAAAGCTATGAGAGAAGTAAAACCATCCTTATGACTACACAATAAGGACCTGAAATCACTGATTGATGGCCGATTCCTATAATTTACGGACCGTTATTGGTTGAATTTAAGACTCTTGTATCCTTTACCAATAATGAAGTAAATACCTTATAGTTTTACATAGTAGACCCTCCCATATGAAAGTAACTATCACAGGTAAAATTTGCTTAAGAATCTATTTATATGCCCAGTTTGACAATAAACAAACCTACCATTGGTAAATAATACGATGCGTTTCCGTTTAAAGGAAGCTTAAAGGATGAATCCCACCAAACGGCTCGCATCGCATCGGATCGGAACTGATTTTACAATCTTTAAACGATATTAAATCGTGTATACAATATTTAAAGTCTATATTACCTAACCGCGCATAGCAGCTTGCGCTGTCAAGCTGCCGTCGTCTTCCGCGACACGCGATCATAGCATAGCCGAAAATATGCTGTGACGCGCGGTCGACTCCGTTCGCCTGTCGTCGTATCCGATCGGAAAAAGAACACGTCAACACGGTAGGAATGAAACTATTTGACTAGGCGCAGAAACGGATACGTCCGCAAGCGACACGGTACGGAGCCGACCGTATGCGTCGACATCCTGCCGGACGCGATCGGCTGTCACCGTATCCGTTCGTATCTTTTCCGACGCGGTGCGATGCGAGCCGTTTGGTGGAAGTGGACATCATCCTTGAGACTACTTGTAATAACCAGTTGTAGTACAATAAGTACAATATACTTGAGTTAACGTGAGTACGCATTTATCACGATTATGATACTTAAGATAATATGAACGACTTGTGCCCTAGACCGTAGACATGAGTAAGGCGATGGTGAGGTGAGGCGATTTTTTTTTCGCGTATTGGATTTTTGACGCTCCGTTTAGCGCCGAGAGTTGAATATCCAACAGTGTGTTTTCTTGACGCGCTGGGATACGCGCTGAATGCGCTCTGTAGGATTCTCAATGCTCGGTTTAATACCGAGAGTTGAAAATCCAGTGTACGATAACATACGTCCGTGCGAACGTTGGCGAAGCGTTCAGTGAAAATCCAGGGTGGTGGATTTTCCCTACCCTGTCTGAAAGTCGATCTAGCCTCAGATCAGCAGGCGTAGTACAAATATTTTGACGTATGGTAACGTAGATAAATATGTAGACAAACCATTTATTTAGTGCACATAAAAGTACAAATAAATGATAACAAATTACATGAATGTAAGTGTAGGTGCACACCTGCGGCACGTTCGGCGCGGAACGTTCCGTCGCGTCATGTGACGCTTGCTCATGAACCGACGTAACGTTCGGCTGATGTGTCATACGTAACTTGAAAAACATTAGGAGCGTATTCAACCGAACCTTCCGCGCCGAACGTTCGGCAGGTGTGGCGCGACCCTAAGGAAAAAAACCGACAGCCATTATACCAAAAAAAAAAGATAAACCTATTTTAAAGAAATAAAGTGACAGTACCTGAAGTACGTAACCGTATCGTTAACATGAGTAAATTTTAAATAGAAAATACTTGTTTCTCAAATTTATTTGCATAGAACACTTTGTTCATATAATTATAATATGTAAAAGAAAACATAAAATTGTTGGTAGTTTACGCATAAAATTAAAGCCGTTTCATCGCTGGTGAACCATAGAGAGTCAACTGAATTTTTACTGCAGACCAAACAAATAATTTCAATCATTCATTAAAAAAAACTCTGGATATATCATTCGTTCACTTCAACTGTAACATTACACAAACAGAATTAACTATCAAATGGGAAGCTTGTTATCTACTACCTCAATGAAATTAAATTAAATTGTTTATTCCGTAAATAGGATATCGGAATTACTTTTACACGTCATATTAAAAAAATATTAAAAATAAACTAGATGAGTTCGGCGTTTCCTATCTAACTACTCTGAGAAGAAAGGCCGAAACAAACTCAGACGTCACACTCTCTTTTAAAGTCTAGACATAATCTTGGTCGGGCCACATGAAGACCATGCAGATTAGTAAAATGGAATGGATGGATTAGTGAAATGGTATTTTGAGGAAAGAACCACACAGATTTGAGTGGACCTGTCCAGTCAGTGCAAGCATTTGTCAGTAATCGCGGAGCTCAACTCAGAAATTTGGAGCTCAACTCGACTAACCGAGGACTCAACTTATCGTGAGTTCGTGACAAATAGGTAGCTTCTTTAATTAATTAAGTAGGTATTACCACAACGATAGGGAAATACGCTACGTATTCTTTTGTCTTAAAATACCATGTTTGTTTGTTTGATAAACCTGTTATTCTAAGTAGGCACTAAATGAATTTTCACGACATTTTTACTTGTAGGTAGAGTTTGTTTTTTTATTAAGTGCGCACACGAATTTGAATTTGTTTTGGACTCTAATAGGTATAATTTTCACTGTTTTAAGAAAACTGATTAAAAATATCGATCATGTTATTTTTTTAAATTTACTTGAAAATAATAAAAACAAAGGAGTAAAAAAAAGTTTTTCACAAAAAAAACAACCGACTTCCACTATAAAGTGAAAAATAACTAAAATTTCGGAAGTCGGTGGCAAAAACGAAAATACTAAACCAAAGACACGGATATTTGTTATATGCCACCGACTTCCGAAATTTTAGTTATTTATCACTTATAGTGGAAGTCGGTTGTTTTTTTTGTGAAAATGTTTTTTTTCTCGCTTTTTAGTGGGTCGGTTTGTAATTTATCTAAGTTACAATAATCTAATGTCAACTGCTCATCACCTTTTACTAAATATTGCTTTTCCCGATGCAGGGACGTTCATTGTTGAGGAGTTCTTCTGGTACTTCGCCATCAGCTCCTCTTCACCCTATGCATTATGACGGGCATAAATCGCTTGGCAACCATATTAAAGTAATCGAATCGCAAGTTCGCAACCCGTGAAATACGTATTATTGAGTAGTTCCGGTGGCCATCTGTGGTCTTCATCAACAGTTCCATTTCACTAAATGGTGATTTCCGAGAGCAAATTCAAGAGTTACTATAAAAAATACCTAAATCGCTATAGGTGTGCCTATAACATTTCAAGAGTTCCCTCGACTTCTCCAGGATTCCATCATCCAATCCTGACTTGATGACAATGGGACCAACTAGAAAGTATACCCTTTCAAATAAAAAAAGAATTTTCAAAATCGGTCCAGCCGTCTTCGAGTAATCGGGGAAGATTCATAAAAAAAAAAAAAAAAACATTCCGACGAATTGAGAACCTCCTCCTTTTTTTGAAGTCGGTTAATAATAATAAATAGATTAAAAAAATCAAGTATCTGGGCGTGGACTCTGCAATCATTGTACCGATAATTTATAATCGTTACGGTTAATGGCATAGCGGAGAGCCTCGACCAACATCTCAGAAGGCACTCTTGCGTAGTCCAGAGCACCGGCTTATTCCTGATGCCGATGGGCTACTATTTTTGATATTCTTAAATGTTTTATATAAAAATGTTATTATGTATTAAAAATGAAATTAAAATAATAGTAATGTCTTAAGTCGTTTACATCAAATAGAACTTTCCTCCTAACTTTTTTTCAGAACTAGGTACTGTTCTGAAAAATAGTAAAAAAAGTCAGTATATTGAACTCATTGGTAATCCAATGAGTTCAATATGATATCCCTAGCGCGTTCTCTAACAAATAATATGAGAGTAAAGTCTTTATTAATTCCTCTATCGTTCCAAGAATGTATTGTATAAAAGAAGATAGAATCTATAAAATAATATCAACATCCTATTATTTCTCTTGAATACCTATAAGTTTTACTAAACAAATATCCATGTTCTACCAAACAAGAGTTTAGCCAACTTATTCAAATAAGTTATACGTAGATACTTATGACAATCCTTTGTTCGCTAAAGGGCAAATTCTCAAAACGGCAAATTCGCATATGGGCAAGATTACAGTTATAATATAGATTCCAACTTTGGAACTTGAATATGTCGATTTGAAACAATAATTGTATGGTATTGTGGCTTTTAATATTATAATCTCTGGGAGTCCAAATGTGGTCTGGATATGCCAGCTATAATATGTATTAATAAAAAAAAAACATACAATTATTATGTTTATTTATATCCACAATAAGTATATTCATTCCTCATTCTTATCCTCTATGATATCCTTTTGATTTCATTTTCATTGTCATATTTATTTATTCTTGTTTCTATAATAACGTCACGCGAATTTCATAATCATCTTCAACTAACTAATCTGAGAGCTGTAACCTCAGGTTAGCTATTTGAAACACCTCTAAACTAAAATAATCATCACACATAAGTACATGTAGTCCATTTTAATAGGAGCATTTCCATTTTGATTCTATGTATGAAGTTCCGAGTTGAACCAAATATTGTAACTGCGGTGTTAGAACTTAGCCTCAAACAGAACTCCAACATTTACATGAATTATACGGGCTTGAATCACGGTTTCAAACCTTTTCATATCCTGCTGTACGAAGTGACAGCTCTTAATTGCATTTATCGTTTCATAGTCTTGTCTGTGAGACATTTGCAATTCTGAAACTGACATCACTTCTATTGAAATAGTTAATGTTCTAACTATGCAGTAATAAGACGACAACGGCTTTTGGAAACAAGCCTTAATTAAAGATGAAGGGCTGAGGTGATCAGTTTATTGACTCTGAAAGAAAAAGATAAGATATAAATGTAATATTTATGCAACGTGTAACGGAAAGGTTATATTTATACGACGTAAGATGATTTGATAATTAAAATTTTCTCTCTAGGGATAACTACCCTAGGGATACGAAAACACGGATAATTAAAAAATTGTAGTAGCATTTCCCCGAGCAACTTGGAAGTTGCGCTCGCCGGCTGCTGCCGCGGCACCGCTCGCTTCGCTCGGTCGCCTCGCGCGCTGTTACTCACAATTCTAACCTAACCTATTTCACCCAGTTCAAAATAACGAATCATACAATCTGCCGCAGATATGTTTTCACCATTGTCTTTATTATCTAGTCGCAGGCAGATTGTATTGAACTGGATGAAATAGGTTAAGTTAGGTTAGAACTGCGACCAACCGCGTTCAACTTCCAAGTTGCTCGCAGAAATGTTTTCACGATTGTCAAATTATCCGTGTTTTCACAATATCCTTAGGGTTTTTTGCGAAAATTCTAATAATTAAATAATCCACGACATATAAACAAATTAAGTGCATGGCTTCGTTAGATGATAACAAACTATACGACAAGGGTTTTAAAATCCTTTATTCCTTTATCTACATGCTAGGAACATATATGAGAAGTTTTAGTACATAAAACCAACCCCACGCTTTTTGTCGGCTCGTTTGATCCCCTCGATTTAACTTAATATTGGCAAATGACGTGAAAAGAAAATGACCCTCGTAGTGCGGTGACACGTTTGTTATGATTTGAATTCAATAAACTTACGAAACCAAATATTTGGTACGGATTGTTTAAGTTTTAGGGGTATGAGGAACAGGGTGTAAAGTTCGTTCGTTGGGGGGTTTTCTATGGTGGAGTTCACTCCTCCACCATAGACGTGCCCCTTTATAAATATACGATTTTATTAATAGGGGAGGGTCCTCCAACCAGACGGGTGTTATATCTGGCGGGCAACTGCCCGTAAGTTGATTTCGGATAGTCTTATCTGTTTTTCGCTCGGTAAACTCTAACTGCGCGATGCAGGAATTGAGTGACGTCATGTCTTCACTGCGTAGTTCGTATGTGGCGGTGTAACCACTACAAAGTAAATTATTTTGAGCTGAAACTTTGCATAGAAATCTTATAGCTGATGTAGTCTTCACCCGTTTTGGATAAATGTACCCTTTCCGTTACAAGTTATATATTTGGAATCTAATAAGGATTTTTTTTAATGATTAAAGTTTACTGTTTTAAATGAGAGGAAAGAATTGTGACCAGTTGTTTTAATACGGACGAAGCAAACGGCGTATCACATATCTAGCTAGATATAGTTACAATAATGTTATATTATATATAAAGCTGGTAATTACGACCTTTCCCCATAGGAGGAAGCCACAAAAATACCTACTGTTGGTGTCAAAATCGTTTGTTTTGTCGTAACAAGGACAAATCAATCAACCTGTCTAGCGTTTTCCCAACTATGTTGGGGTCGGCTTCCAGTCTAAACGAATGCAGCTGAATACCAGTATTTTACATGGAGCGACTGCCGATCTGACCTCCACAACCCAGTTACTGGGTAACACGATACCCCTCGGTAAGACTGGTTTTCAGACTTTCTGTTTTCCGACTACCCGTAACGACTGTTAAAGATCTGAGAATGACAGCTGGGGCCAACCGCTTAACGTGCTTTCTGACCCACGGAGGGGTCTCAATATGTAAACGATGGTCACTCGAGCCCCTACATGGACAAGAACAAATCGAATATTTAAATGCTTAGCTGTCAGATTTGACCAACGCTACGTGTCCGTCACAACTCCGCTCCCCTATATCCTCAAGACAAACTTGATAACCACTCCAGAATACAGAGCGGTTGTTACCTATTTATCATTTTGTTACAGTTTACAGCGTATCTGATTAACCTTGGACCAATAACAATCCTCTGAGAAGATGGCAAACTTGGTTTATAAATGACCTTGAATTGTTGAGGAGAGCAGAACTCTCTTGGTTATAGATTATTGAGCCTGGCTTGGATATCAATGAGGATGGATATCGATGCGAGTGGTCTAGAATTGTTTGTTGCAAGTGATTTTCGGATCGCACACAAAACTTTTTTGTTATAGTTTGACCGGCACCGCTGTTCCGCGCCTTATGTGTGCAGCGAGACGGAGGGGCAGTGCAGGCCTCTCATTCGTCAACGCTCAGGGCGTGTGGCGTCCCGCCCGCCGCTCATTCGTCAACGCTGCCCCCTTCGCCACGCAATCCTAAGGCGCTGAACAGTGGTCTCGGTCAAACTATAACAACAAAGTATTGTGTGCGATCCGAAAATCACTCGTTTAATCGACTTCAAAAAGGAGGAGGTTCTCAATTCGACTGTATGTTTTTTTCGTATGTTTGTTACGCGATTACTCCGCCAATTATGAATTGATATAGATGATCTTATTTTGTTTGGTAGGTCATACTGCAGAGGTGATCCCATATAAATTTTATTAACTATTAATATATTATTTCTTGGGTATAGTTTTTGAGTTAGCTTTAACAAAACATATTATTTTGCCCTTGTAGCCAATGTGGACGATATTATGATGATAAGTTCCTGTCACTGTTATTTACATAGCAGATAGTGGTTTCCGACCACAACAAAAAGTGAATAATAAAAACTTTTTACAAAAAAAAAACAACCGACTTCCAAAAAAGGCAAACTTTAATTTAGGAAATCGGCGGCAAAAAACGAAAATCAAAACCAAAGACACCGCATTCCGAAATTAAAGTTATTTTTCACTTTGTAGTTGTCTTTTTGGAAGTCGGTTGTTTTTTTTTTGTAAAAAGTTGTTACTACCTAAGCTAACAGACCCCAAGAGATAACGAGTGTACTGTACTTAGATACTCTCTAAATTCTAAATTCCAAACGAATTCTCAGTAAAAACCTATTACAACACGAGTTTCAAACATGTAGTGAACAAAGTTCCTGGAACCAGTAAACGTTTCCGTTGTACATCAGTAGTAACACTTACATTACGAAAATCGACCTTATTGTTGCGACATAAAGGCGCTGTCGATGTCAAATTGTTTCCACTGATGTGAAGTTCTCTGCATTCTCAAACAGTGGTGGTTTTGGCAAAGTTTTTCAATTATCCGCCCTCATAGCTTTAGGCTTAGATGCTTTTCATTAATTGCTTCTTGAAACCGTATTACCTTCTCGTGTCTATATAAACAGGGTGAGTTTTTAAAATGGAATAAATCAGTATTAATATTATTATCCAGAGGCCCATGGGCGGCTTTAAAATCTGACACCAGGGGGCCAAGTCAACTAATTTACAAACGTCACAATGGTCTCACGATGGTGAGTTTTTGACAGTTTTTGTATGGCAAATCTGTCAAAAACTCACCATCGTGAGACCATTGTGACGATTGTAAATTAGTAGACTTGGACCCCTGGTTAGTTACTAAACACACGAAAAGATGAAGAAGAATAATAATTATTAAACTAGCATAATTTTTTGCAAATGGTTTCTCCGGTTGAGAAAAAAATTGCCAGAAACAAGCCATGTGCCTAATGGGATTCCCATCGGCAAAAATTTAACCCTATAAGGGCCCTCGCCCACGGCGACTTTTTGTAGCGATGCAGTAGCGATGCTGTCGCGCGTCTGCATCGATACAGTCGCGAAGCTGTAATTATGTATCCTGCGCGATAGTAGCGATGCAGAAGCGCGTTTACAAAACGCGCGACAGCATCGCTACAAAAAGTCGCCGTGGGGCCCTTAGGGGATTGGGAGAGCAGTAGTGGCCCAGTGGTAACGGCCCCGACTTACGAGTTGTAGGTCGTGGGTTCGAACCCAAGCAGGCGCTTGACTTCGTGTAAATAATTTCAGCACTACTGCTCTCAAAACGGTGAAGGAAAACATCGTGAGGAAACCGGCATGTCTTAGAACCAAAAATTCGAAGACATGTGATATCTACCAACCCGCACTGGGCTCGCGTGGTATATTACAGCCCACTCCCTCTCACAGAGAGAAGGCCTGTGTCCCAGCAGTGGGAACTTTAATAGACTGACTATGATGATTATAATGATGCTTCTAGACCGAGGGGTTGTTTTTTGTCAGTGCATAAATGAATTTATTTTTTATTATCTACATAATAAAAATAAAACAATCAAATTTGACAGTTAGGTATTGTAGGTTAGGTATTGGTACTCAGACGCCCGAAAGATTGACAATGAGCTTTATCAACGGGTATGGTGTTGCTTAGTGTGGGAGACCGATAGACAATCATTACAGGTACCTATAAGACTGGTATTCATAGCTACAACCGGTTAGACTGGATGCTAGACCTCGTCTAACCGGTCGCTGAATAAAATTGCCAAATGTTTTTCACAAAAGTGGAATTTACTGTTACTATACGTTGTTACAGGTGATAGCAAAACATAACGCCCGCGCCTGTGTTCTCCGAACGGTTGGGCAGAGGTTGTGTTAGTCCCATGTAATAGGTGGCGAGACTATTGCCATCAACCGGGAATAAATGCAAAAAACAGGTAGATACTTACTGAAAAAAAAAAACATATTAGAAATACATGTTTTTCAAGCATATTTTTAAGCGGTGTTTATAATAATAATAATAAATTCTTTATTTCGGACTACATAAAATCCACTGTGTTAGTAAATTTCTTATAATTAATGTTAGTAATCGTCTTACGTTTCTAAGTATATATTTTTTCAAACTTTATTGAGTTCGCTTCATGTGGATGACGCACAAGCGAAAGTACTTCACTCGTTCATCATCCCCACAAAACGTCTCAGAATAGGAGAGTAGATGTTCTCCGCCACTGTCCTCAGAATACTGTTGTCACTGTCCCGCAAACGTGTTATTAAAGACGAGATCTTCTTCCGCATAATCGCGTAAAAGTCGTCAGTTCGATTCAGCGCAAACATCTCAGATGCGCTACAAAAACGGGGCAGTCCCAACAGCATTCTGAACACATTATTATACTGGATGCGCAGGACCTCCAGCGATCTTTTGGTAAAGCTGACCCACAGACTCCCCGTGTACATACCCTGGCAATAAGCTTTAAAAAGGGTTATTTTAACCTGATTAGTACAACGGTAAAACCTGCGCACCAACATATTACCTCTGACCGCCAGTGCCCTGCGCTCCCTCTCAATATCCACATTGTCTTTAAGGTCGTCGGTA